>OY728153.1:1335140533-1339940533 GCA_963277665.1 Viscum album
GATGTATCCAATTGAAAGAAATATGTACAAATTAAAGTCTTATGTCCAAAACAGGAATTATCCCAAAGGTTCTATCGTGAACGGTTACTTGGCTCAAGAATGTATGGATTTCTTATCAATGTATTTGTCTAATTTTACTACAAGAATGAACAGACCAATGAGAAATGAAGAAGAACAATATGAGAAAATTGATCCCAGTTTTCTATCACTTCCTCAAACAGGAGGAATTATTGGATAATATACATTGAATACATTAAGCCTTGAAGAGCGGGAGATGGCACATCACACAATTTTGTTCAACTGTGATTTGTTCAATGACTACATCAGGTAACTAAATTGAATATGTATATCTTACATATATATCTGTTAAACTATTCATATTTTTTATTTATAGGGAACATAAAACAATGATAAATAGAAAGCATCGTTCTTTATCTTTAAGAAGAAGGGAGACTTTTCATAGCAAAGAGTTTTCTACTTGGTTAAAATTAAAGGTAAAAATATTACTATTTAAAATAATTAAATCTATATTTAATTAAGTTTAATATTTATTTATATTGTAGGTGTTTATTTTTCCTGATAACTCTATCTTTGAGGAAATAAGAGCTTTGGATTTTGGTCCTAATATTGTGGTTCATGATTGTAAATCAATTGTTATTAATGGGTACAAATTTATTGTCACTGAACGAGAAAAGAACATGAGAACACAACATGATGGTATTATGGTTACTGCCACAATAGATTGTTATGCCAGTGCATCAGATAGTAGAATACGATTTAAAAATGTGGGTTATTATGGAGTCATTGAAAAAAAATATTGGATTATTACTCTCATGGATGATTCACGATGATGAAATGTCATTGGTTTGATTCGATGATGAGACGGGGCACATTTATTGTTGATTGTGGATTTAGAGTAATTAATATGACTCGCACTCTAGCTACCGAAGAACCATATGTATTGGCATCAATGGATAAACAAGTTTTTTATGTCAAAGACCAACTTTGACATGAATTTGGTGTCATAGTTGAAGTAATTCCAAGACGTATTTTTGATGATGGTGATGATGGAATTGAAACTTTCCCTACTTCCATTGGAACCAATCCATTTATTTCTTTTGATGACTCTAATAGCTCAATTGTCAGATTTGATTGTGAACCTGAAGTTGTGGTGAAAAATATATAGAATCATCCATCCATGTTCTCAATTATTTTGGTTTACCTTGAGTTGGCTTGTTAAGGTTGGTACTATTCAAATTGATTTAATATTGATTACAAATATGTTGTATCCTACTTGACCGTTATGTGAATTTTCAATGTTTATTGGTTGGAATATTTATTTGAATTTCATTTTATAATTTGGAATTGAAATGTATTTAAACCTACAAAACCAACATTTCTAACTTGGTGAACATTTCAATGCTTCAACAGTGATTTTTATAAAAATTTTATAACTCTATGACCTCTCTTTAACATTTTACCAGGTAATGAATATGATGGTTTGTATTCTTCTGCAAAACATGTATTGAAACCTGCATCATCTACCTTAGCTAAAGAAATTAAATTTTTCCATAATTTTGACAACTGCTTTACCACTTATGAATCTGGTAGAATCAATGTTCCATGATTTTAATAGACTGATGAAACTTAGTAAATAATCATCCTACTAAAAATTAAATTTCTTTATTACATCTTTTACGATTTATTAACTTCATTATATATTTGTTCAAGCTCACCTAAAACAATGGTTAGTTAAATTATCCATGAATCCCCCTATTCCCTCTCATTTATTTTTGTTTTTTAGGTTACAAATTAGTTATACTTTTCTATTTAATTCCATATTTGTTTTCAAATGAAGGAAATGAAACCAATTGAAGAGAGGTGATGAAAACAAATTATGGACAACAATCGTTGCATGACTGAGCTGGGCATTCCACCACTAGTGTTTGTAGTGAGTATTTTATTTCAAATATATTTATTTAAATAATATATAATTTCATGTGATTAATTTTTTAAAACATTTTTTCAGGATCCATCTATTAGGCGATATTTATTTGATGAGCAACCTAGTAGTGGTCCCAGTACTCGAGGTGTTCGTACGAGGGGGGTGGTACGGGAGCTAGACGATCTGGTCGGCGTACCCGATTAGACCCTGCCCCTCCCACTGACATACCATCCATCCCACATTCTGATCCTAGTGTGCCGTTAGGGACACATGGGATATTTAGGCATCCCATTTTTTCACCACCCTTTACATTTGAGCCTCCTCACCCATCTGTACCATATTTAATGATGATTCTCACTCCCCATCTGGCATTTGGCCAGCCAGCCCTGTCATCTTCTTTTACTTATGCTTCCTTCTCTCTGAGCTTTTATATTCCATCTTCTTCAACTCCTGCTCTACCAGATTCTGTCCCCGCAGAGCATACATTGGGACCCACTCCATCTATACAGGGTGTTCCTTCAGTTTCTGTGGATCCAGCGGTGCCCATTGATCAGACTACCGCAAATATACTTATAAAAACCTAACAAATTGCTACACCATTATTTATTTTCATTATAACATGTACTGATAAAATATTATTATTATTTTTTATTTTTTCATAACAGATACATCTATCACTACTACAAAAATGGGCTTTATCAGCGCTCAAAATAGGCTTTATTAGCACTAAAAAAGCGTTGTAAAGCTCAGTGATGATAAAGGAAGACTTTATCAGCGCTCTTTTAGCTCTGATAAATGTTTATTTTATCAGCGCTTTTTTAGCGCTGATAAAGGATTCTTTTATCAACGCTAAAAAAGCGCTGATAAAAGCCCTGTCTGTTAAAAAAAAACTACAGCAGCACACCCAAGCAGCACACCCAAACAGCACCTGCAAATAATTCAGCATCTCAATAAGTATACCCATAAAAAATTAACACATAAATCATAAGCTAATTACACTAAGTATACCCATACACCATTAACACATAATTCATAAGTTAATTAAATACATAAAGAATTCTATTCAGAATTCAAGGGGTTGGGGAGGTTGTTCAGGGGTTTTGGGTGGCTGTCCAAGGGGGGTAGGGGGTGTCCGGGGGGGTGGGGGTGTCCAAGTGGGGTGGGGACGGTCCAGGATGTTGGGGGCTGTCCAAGGAGGGTGGTGGTGTCCAGGGGGTGGGGTGTCTAGCTGGTGGGGTGGTGTCTAGGAGGGGGTTTCCAAGTGAGGGGGGGCTGTCTAGGGGGGTGGGCTGGTGTCCAGGGTGTCGGGGGGGCTTTCCAGGAGGTGGGTGGGGTGTCCGGGGGGTGGGGGCAGTCGGGGGGGTTGGTAGGGCTGTCCAAGGGGGGTGGGGTGTCCAGGGGGTGGGGGCGGTCCAGGGTGTTGGTAGGGATGTCCAAGGGGGTGGGGTGGTGTCCAAGGAGGGGGGTGTCTAGGTGGGGGGCTGTCTATGGGGTGTCCATGGGGGTGGGCTCGTGTTCAGGGTGTCGGGGGGCTTTCTAGGGGGTGGGGGGATATCCGGGGGGTCCAGGAGGTTGGGGGGCTGTCTGAGGTGGGGGGGGGTTGTCCATGGGCATGCCAGGGGGTGGGGGTGTCTAGGGGGTTGAGGGGGCTTTCCAGGGGGTGGGGGTATCCAGAGGGGTGGGGGGAGTCCAGGGGGTGGGTTGGTGTCCAGGGGGGGTGGGGGCGGTCCAGGGGGTTTGTGGGGTTGAATATTACACATCAAAAATGACTTGTGGATTGTTCTCATAAAATATAAAGACAATATGAATGCGTTTGGTTGAATTTTCGTAGGTCAGTTGTTGCTTTCACTTAAAATTGTGTCCAATTTAAACAGAAGTGAGACCCTTTGAGTGGTACCGGCCACATCATGCCTCATATTGAGGCGGGGATGACTCTTTCACGTTAGAAAGGACCCATGGATCGTTCTCCTAAAAGATCAATATGATCTGAATGCATTTGGTCGAATTTCTGTAGGTCAGTTGTTGTTTTCACTTAAAAAATTGTCCATTTTAAACAAAAGCGAGACCCTTTGAGTGGTATCGGCCACACCATGCCTCGGATTGAGGCAGGGATGACTCTTGCACGTCATAAAGGATCCTTGGATCATTCTTCTAAAGGATCAAGACAATCTAAATGTGTTTGGTCAAATTTTCATAGGTCAGTTGTTGTTTTCACTTAAAAATATGTCCATTTTAAAAAAAAAAGTGAGACCCTTTGAGTGGTACCGGCCACACCGTGCCTCAGATTGAGGTGGGGATGACTCGTGCATGTCCCCAACGCACCCATGGATCATTCTCTTAAAGTATTAACACAATCCTAATGCGTTTGGTCGGATTTCTGTAGGTCAGTTGTTGTTTTCACTTAAAAATTTGTCCAATTTAAACAGAAGAGAGACCCTTTGAGTGGTACCGGTCACACCGTGCCTCAGATTGAGGCAATTATTACTCATACACATCTCCAATGCACTCTTGGATCTTTCTCTTAAAGTATCAAGACAATACGAATGCGTTTGGTCAGATTTTCGTAGGTCAGTTGTTGTTTTCACTTAAAATTATGTCCATTTTAATGAAAAGAGAGACCCTATGAGTGGTACCGGCCACACGGTGCCTCATATTGAGTCAAGGATGAATATTTCACATCACAAAGGACCCTTGTATTGTTATTATAAAGTATCAATACAATCCGAATGTTTTTGATCAGATTTTCGTAGGTCAGTTGTTGTTTTCACTTAAAAATATGTCCATTTTAAACAAAAGAGAGACCCTTTGAGTGGTACCGGCCACACCGTACCTCGGATTGAGGTAAGTTTGACTCTTATATGTCAAAAAGGACCGATGTATCATTCTCATAAATGATCAATACAATCCTAATGCGTTTGGTTGGATTTTCGTAGGTCAGTTGTTGTTTTCACTTAAAATTGTGTCCAATTTAAACAGAAGAGAGACCCTTTGAGTGGTACCGGCCACACTGTGTCTCAGATTGAGACAAGGATTACTCTTACATGTCAAAAAGGACCCTTGGATCGTTCTCCTAAACTATCAAGACAATCCAAAGGCGTTTGTTCAGATTTTCGTAGGTCATTTGTTGTTTTCCCTTAAAAATATGTCCATTTTAAACAGAAGAGATACCCTTTGAGTGGTAGCAGCCACACCGTGCCTTGGATTGAGGTGGGGATGACTCATGCACATTCCCAACACACCCTTGTATCGTTATCTTAAAGTATCAACACAATCCTAATGCGTTTGGTTGGATTTCCGTAGGTCAGTTGTTGTTTTTACTTAAAAATATGTCCAATTTAAACAGAAGAGAGACCCTTTGAGTGGTACCGGCCACACTGTGCCTTGGATTGAGACGGGGATTACTCATACACATCCCCAAAGCACCCGTGGATATTTATCTTTAAGTATCAAGACAATCCAAATGCGTTTGGTCGGATTTCTGTAGGTCAATTGTTGTTTTCACTTAAAATTTTGTCCATTTTAAAGAAAAGAGAGACCCTTTGAGTGGTACCGGCCACACAGTGCCTCATATTGAGGCAGGGATGACTTTTTCACATCAAAAAGGACCCTTGGATCGTTCTCATAAAGGATCAAGACAATACTAATGTGTTTGGTCGGATTTCCGTAGGTCAGTTGTTGCTTTCACTTAAAAATCTGTCCATTTTAAACAAAAGAGAGACCCTTTGAGTGGTACCGGCCACACCGTGCCTTGTATTGAGGCAGGAATGACTCGTTCACATCCCCAACAAACCTGTGGATCGTTATATTAAAGTATCAACACAATTAGAATGTTTTTGGTTGGATTTCCGTAGGTCAGTTGTTGTTTTCACTTAAAATTGTGTCCATTTTAAACAGAAGAGAGACCCTTTGAGTGGCACCGGTCACACTGTGCCTTGTATTGAGGAGGGGATGAATCTTTCACATCAAAAAGGACCCTTGGATCATTCTACTAAAGGATCAAGACAATCCTAATGCATTTGGTCAAATTTTCATAGGTCAGTTGTTGTTTTCACTTAAAAATATGTCCATTTTAAACAAAAGCGAGACCCTTTGAGTGGTACCGGTCACACCGTGCCTCGGATTGAGTCGAGTATGACTCGTGCACGTCCCCAATGCACCCTTGTATCATTATCTTAAAGGATAAACACAATATTAATGCGTTTTGTGGGATTTTCGTAGGTCAGTTGTTGTTTTCACTTTAAAATTTGTCCATTTTAAACAAAAGTGAGACCCTTTGAGTGGTACCGGCCACACCCTGCCTCGGATTGAGGTGAGGATGACTCTTGAACGTCAAAAAGGACCCTTTGATCGTTCTCCTAAAGTATCAAGACAATATGAATGTGTTTGGTCGTATTTTCATAGGTCAGTTGTTGTTTTCACTTAAAAATTAGTCCATTTTAAACAAAAGTGAGACCCTTTGAGTGGTACCGGCCACACCATGCCTCAGATTAAGGAGGAGATGACTCGTACACATCAAAAAGGACCCATTTATCGTTATCCTAACAGATAAAGACAATTTGAATGAATTTGGTCAAATTTCCATAGGTCAGTTGTTGTTTTCACTTAAAAATTTGTCCATTTTAAACAAAAGTGAGACCCTTTTAGTGGTACCGGCCACATCGTGCCTTAGATTGAGGCGTGGATGAATCATGCACATCAAAAAGGACCTATGGATCGTTATCCAAAAGAATAAAGACAATACTAATTCATTTGGTCAAATTGTCGTAGGTCAGTTGTTGTTTTCACTTAAAAATATGTTCATTTTAAACAAAAGCGAGACCCTTTGAGTGGTACCGGCCACACCGTGCCTCGGATTGAGGCGGGGATGACTCTTACACATCAAAAAGGACCCATGTATCGTTATCCTAACAGATCAAGATAATTCAAATGCATTTGGTCAAATTTCTATAGGTCAGTTGTTGTTTTCACTTAAAAATTTGTCCATTTTAAACAAAAGTGAGACCCTTTTAGTGGTACCGGCCACACTGTGCCTCAGATTGAGGCATGGATGACTCATGAACATCAAAAAGGACATATGGATCGTTATCCTAAATAATAAAGACAATACTAATGCGTTTGGTTGAATTTCCATAGGTCAGTTGTTGTTTTCACTTAAAAATATGTCCATTTTAAACAAAAGCGAGACCCTTTGAGTGGTACCGGCCACACTATGCCTCGTATTGAGGTGGGGATGACTCGTGCACATCCCCAAATCACCCGTGGATTGTTATCTTAAAGGATCAACACAATCCGAATGCGTTTGGTCAGATTTCTGTTGGTCAGTTGTTGTTTTCACTTAAAAATTTGTCCAATTTAAACAGAAGAGAGACCCTTTGAGTGGTACCGGCCACACCGTGCCTCGAATTGAGGCGGGTATTACTTTTACACATCCCCAACGCACCCTTGGATCGTTCTCTTAAAGTATCAAGACAATCCTAATGCGTTTGGTCAGATTTTTGTAGGTCAGTTATTGTTTTCACTTAAAATTGTGTCCATTTTAAAGAAAAGAGAGACCCTTTGAGTGGTACCGGCAACATCATGCCTCATATTGAGGTTAAGATGACTTTTTCATGTCACAAAGGACCTGTGGATCATTCTCATAAAGTATCAAGACAATCTGAATGTGTTTGGTCATATTTCTGTAGGTCAGTTGTTGTTTTCACTTAAAAATCTGTCCAATTTAAACAGAAGAGAGACCCTTTGAGTGGTACCAGCTACACCATGCCTCGGATTGAGGTGGGGATTAATCGTACACATCCCCAATGCACCCATGGATCGTTCTCATAAAGTATCAAGACAATCCAAATGCATTTGGTCAGATTTCCGTAGGTCAGTTGTTGTTTTCACTTAAAATTTTGTCCATTTTAAACAAAAGAAAGGCCCTTTGAGTGGTTCATCATTCTTGCGTGTTGTTAGTGTATATCATCTGTTAAAATGGGAAATTGAATCATTGGATAAAGGATGTTTTATTTAATAACAATTAAAATATTCCAACGAACATTTACATACAACAATGTGTCATCTTTTGATCCTCTAAACCCCTCTCAAAAATGACCGCCAATTGTACACGTCCCCAAGTTAGATCTTCATGTTATTTGTGTACAATATTTCATCAGTTATGCGAACCACTCATTTCTGAACATATCTATATCGTCTTGTGAGTATGAATCTTTTCGGCAGTCAGAGTAGTACTGCAAAATATAAAAATAAATAATTAATAAATTAATTAAATGAACAATAGTTGTTTTTAAAAATACCTCTTTAGGGATGCTTGTTTCTTGATGAAAAATGATCTCCTTCATAAATTTACAAACATAATAATCGTAATCATTATCATTTGTTTATTTTGGACACTAAAAAAATGATCATTAAGAGAATAAGTAACTTATGTTGAGATGTGTTTGGATAGTGAAATTTTATTATATATACCCTAATATTTGTCCAGACGTAGTACTTAATCGCCTCCTTATGCTTATCCCCTGTCCTCATTCCTTTTTTTAGATGATAATTATAAACTGCCCTATCATAATAGAATCCTCAGTAAAAGATAATATAAATTATATTACTTTATGTTTAGACCTAAAACGTAGGATGTAGTGTCTTACAGATTCACAAACTCTATCATGTGTGGTCGGTTTGATGGATATCCTTGCTTTGAATCCAGAAAATAAATCTTTGGAGTATCCAAGTTCACCGCAATTAGCATCCAATGTTGCCTAAAAACACAAAAAGTAATAAGTAATAAAAGAAGTAAAAATATAATTTATATGATTTAATCATAGATTTTTACCCTTGCATGGTTGGTATTAAGAAGAGTCTGTTATCTGTAATCTTGATTTCAAATGTTTTCAGCAAGCCGTTCACTATTTCATTCTTTTTTTATGGATCTATTTTCGTCAGATGTGATGATGTGGTATGAGGACTAACAAGTCCAAATCTTGTCTCATGTGAAAATTCCTTCAACTGTTTTTCATATATACGTCTGTCAACAATATAAAATGAATTTAGTCATAATTTTCACATTATATCGGCTTTTAGAAAATCAATTCATGGAAACGTAACTCATATATATATTTACAACTATGACGCCTAGCCAACCATTTTCAAGGATCTCATTTACATTTTTAGCAGCAACGAAATCTTGACTTTCCACACCGTATATATTCTCTTCGAAAACCACTATATGACTACTACCACCTCTTAGCTTCGTATCCACATGAGTCTTCAATTATAGTAAATGTGGATAGAAAACGGGTGGTTTTATTGTGCTTTTAGTAGCTCCTTGGGATCATTTGGTCGATCCTTTAGATGGTTTTGAGCCAAAGTTTGTCACCCCCTTCCCTTTCCCCATCTATAATAACATTCATTGGTTCAGACCCTTTTTCATTAATTGTTAAAGGTTTATCTTGAAAAAAAAAGAAATAAATACCTCTTTGGCCACATGTACTCTTACAAGTTGTTACATCCATGCAATGAATGTCCCAATAGCCTTTTTGACCGTATGAATATCATCTTCATTAAGTGGAATAGTTAGCTCTGCATTTGGCTCATGAGCTACAGTAATCATCACTTTCAAATGATCTTTCAGAAGTGGTCTATTATGCAGCGTGTCATTTGGGATATTGAACACTATAGCCCTCGCTACAAGGTGATGGGTGGGTGTTGACAGATATAAATCACAATCATTATCACCCTATAGAAGATCAGTACAGGAAAAGTATCAATGTTTGTCTAATTCACATTTCATGGGAACAATTATTAGAATATTGATTACCACGACTAAGATAGCTCTTTGAGGGGAATGGCTCGCCTCAAAGCTGGTGGGGGGTGGGGCGGGATCTTCACGTGCTAGTTGTTCCTGAGTTGTGTCTTCTCCTTGCTTCCCACCCATAAAAGTTGCTATCAACTCTCCCTGCCATTACAATCGTTCTTCAAGGGTTGCTGGTTTTTTTCTCATTTGTTTCAATGCTTCATCTCTATCATCCGTGTTTTCTTCTTCTCAAAATATACTCGGGGTGTCACCCCAAAACCCTCACCCTTGACATGACTATATTTTTTTGGCTGCTTCAAATCCATCGATAATAGGTCTGTATCTACTACAGGAGTAGCTGATTCATGTGACTGTCGAATATAGGAAAATAACTAATTATTTTTATGTAATAGCAATTTAAAACAAATATTTTTATCGTCGTGTCATACTTACAAAAATTTCCCACACTTTTTGTGTGTTCTCGTCTACTAGCTTCCCTTCCTTATTCAAACGTTCTTCCTTCCAAAGCACATGACGTGGGATGGAAGTGTATTTGGTTTTAGACTCATCAATCTACATATAAACATAGAAAGATAATTATGATGTTGTTTGTTGGAACCTAACAATATTACTATAAATTTAAAATACATACCATTTTCTTTTCTAGTGAAGCGTACCCCATCCTTGCTTTATGATAGGGATAGGTTGGTTTTGATGCACGTTCCTTATTTTCTTTACAGATTTGTTGTTTCATAAATGAAATATTGACAATCAAAGTGATGAATACACATATCCTCAAATAACATATTATCACCCACAATGTACCTGAAACTTCTCATCCCCACGGCGGCCAATAAATGCATCCCATGCTTCTTGGGATATCAGGTGAGCATAGACAATGGGTGGGTGCAAGTTTATTTTACCTTCGGAATCTTTCAGGTGACATCTTGTTAAAATAGTGCGAAAACCTTGATGAATCTTTCCTGCAAGACTTAGTACAAAATCCTTGTGTGAATCGTCTACTATAAATGTATTCTACAAGAGATTGAGAAGAGTAATGCATTGTTTCATTATTTTATTTGCTAGTAAATTAATGAAATAAATTCATAATGTTACCGTAATTTCTTCCCAGATCACAGCCTTCAGCCCGGACACAACATGGTGCCATGAATCTATGTCAATTGGCACGCGTTGCTGAGTGACAACTCCAATGTAACTACTAAACATAGCCTTGTTGGGATTCACATGTTGGCCTCGTGCATTCCATCCGATGTCAAATTTGACCCCTTTGCTTTTCACCTTAAGAACTTTGGCTAACACCGTCAAACTATGACGCACCTGTGTTTTCTGCGATGTCGATCCTTCATTCCTGACCATTTCATCGATATCAACATCATCTATATGTTCATATGAAATGGTAGCAACGTCATGTGTTGATGGTTGTTGGACCTCAACATTAGGATTAGAAAGAGCTGCAGGAGCCGCAGCAGCAAGAGCAGCAGGAGCAGCAAGAGCAGCAGGAGCAGTAGGAGCAGCAGCAGCCGCAGCAGCAGTCGTAGCGGTAGCTTGAGAGACTTGTTCAGCCTCAAGGTTAGGAGCACCAGAATGTGCAGAAGTCATTATTTGCAAAATTGGTTGAACATTTAATTTAGATTACATAAATTCAGTAATGATAATATAATAACATGAGATAACAATATCTATATTACAAACAAAATATAACCTGTTTATTGAACTCTCTTTATTTTTTTCAAAGGCTAAAGGGATTTTACACCTCTATCGATTATCCAAATCCCTTCATTATAGTCTCCTATAACATAAAAAACATCATCTACATTGGGACCACTCCGAAATGATTGCGACGTACCACTGAAAGGATTGTCCTCAACTAAATTTTCATCGGAACCTTCAGTAGTTTTGGATGCTAACAGAACAATCGACTACTTTCGGTTTGCGGGATCTGGAACATAAAAAACTTGCACCGCTTGTGATGCCATTATAAATTGTTCGTCTTTGTACCCTTCTTTACTAAAATCAACTTTCACAAATCCACATTCATCTATTTTAACACCACTATTATTATCAACCCATTTGCATTGAAAAACCGGTAATTGGAATGTCGTATAATACAACTCCCATATTAGTTTGATAATGCCAAAGTATGACATATTTGCATAAATTGGATTTTTGTGCTTACTACCAGAAACATGCATCACTTCATCCACTAGTGTAACTCCACTATTTTGCATGGTACTATCTTCATCATGTTCATTTGTATATAATGTATAACCATTAATTACATAACCACTGTAAGATAATACATACACACTTGGTCCAGCGGCTAGCCATCGAAGTTGTTCTGAAATTGAATTCGGATTTTTATCCAACTTCTTAAAAATATGGTCCCGAAACCATCCTATAAACTGGTGATTATGTGTATTTGATAACCATTTTTCATCCCTTGATGGATTCAACTGCCTAATAATTTCTTTGTGAGTTTCAATATATGGAGAAACCTCCCAACTGTTATACAAAACATAAAGGTGGGCCTGCTCCTGATTTGTAATGCTGATTGTCATAACATCTCTTCCAGAAATTCCCTCACACTAAATGCGTCCAGTGTGATGAGATTTCAGGAGACCAATGCTTTCTACATCAGATAGGTATTCGGTACAAAATTCAATGGCTTCCTCAACAATATATCGCTCCACTATACAACCCTCTGGCCGACTTCGATTTTTGACATACCCTTTCAAAATCTTCATATACCATTCAACAGGATACATCCATCTATAGTGCACAGGACCACAAAGTCAAATATCTCTCACCAAGTGAATCATCAAATGAACCATCATATCAAAGAATATTGGCAGGAAGAACATTTCTAATTTACATAATATGATGACAATTTCTTTTTCCATAGCTGAAAATTTATCCGGGTCTAAAACTTTGCTACATATATCTTTGAAAAAGAAACAAAGTTTTCTTAACATATGACGAACATTCTTGGGAAAAATGCAACGTAAATCTGTAGGAATTAGATCTTGCATCAAAACATGGTAGTCATGTGATTTCAAACCTTTTAACTTCAAATCATTCATTGACACAATGTTCTTTATATTTTATGAATACCCCTCTGGAACCTTTACATCATTAAAGAAGTTGCAAAACTGGTATCTCTCCTCCCTAGAAAGAGTATAAGCAGCTGGGGGAAGAAACATTCAATTTTCACCCTTCACGGGAGCCAACTCTTATCGTATTCCCATGTCAACCATGTCCAATCTTGCCTTAATTCCATCCTTTGTTTTTCCAGGGGCATTTAGCAATGTTCCGATAACACTGTCACATACATTTTTTTCCACATGTATCACATCAAGAAAATTTCTGACGTACAAACAATTCCAGTATGGTAATTTAAAAAAATAATCTCTTTTTCCAACCGATTTTTTTAAGGTTTTTTGAAAATGGTTTACCAAAAATAGTGTTCACATATTTTACTTTCTTAAACAGCTGATCACCTATTAGTGGAGACGGTGGTGTGCGTTGTTATGAACTTCCATTAAATGATGTCCTCCAAGATCAATACTTATGCCGACGAGGTAGAAATATACTATGTTCTAGAAACATAGATTTTGATGAATGTTTCAACCTGATTGATTCTATATCTTCTTCACACATGGGAAACCCTTGAGTTCCTTTAATGCTATAGCCTGACAAATTTCCATAAGTAGGGAAATCATTTATTGTCCCATACAACATTTCTCTCAATGTGAATTATTCACTTTTATAAGCATCATACAACATAACACCTGAATCCCACAATAACTTCAAATACTTGATCAAAGGATCCAAATAAACATCAATATCGTTACCTGGTTGTTTTGGTCCTGATATAAGCATAGATAACATGATGAATTTCCGCTTCATGTATAACCAGGGTGGCAAGTTATAATTTACCAATATAACAGGCCATGTACTATGAGTGCTGGTTTGAAAACCAAAAGGATTTAATACATCTGTAGATAACACAAGACAAAGGTTTCTCAGCTCTTTTACAAAGTCAGGATACTCATGATCAATTTTATTCTATTGTGGAGAGTCGGCTGGATGACATAATTTCCCCTTTTTTTCTTTTATCTGCATGACACGACAATTGTCTTGCAGTTTCTTCACTTCCATATAGACTCATAAACCTTGGAATGATTGGAAAGTACCATACAACTTTCGTAGGATTGGATTCATTTTTCTTGTATTGAGAAGCACCGCACTTTGGGCATTTTTTAAGTGATTTGTTCTCCTTGCGAAACAATATACAGTCTTTCGGGCAGGCATGTATTCTTTCATAAATCATACCCATCGAGCGTAGCATTCTTTTAGCTTCATATGTCCGGCTTGGGAGCTCATTATCTTCAGGGAGCATGTCATTCAAGAGAGAAAGTAGTTTCATAAAACTGACATCACTCCATCTGTTGACTGCTTTCAATTTATACAACTTCAATACAGCTGACAATGTTGTATACTTGGTGCAACCAGCATACAGTGGCATCTTTTCACAACTCTTTAACTTCTCATACAATTTTGGGCAATCACGGAGTTCATCTTCAATTGTCTTTGTCATTTCCTCAATACGATCTTCATCATAATTGACATTTGTAATAACATCCTCCATATGGTCTTCTTCATTATCCATATTTGTATTTACATCTGATGATCCATAAAACGCAGTTTTATCCCAGCTAGTAGCTACATTCGCTTTTTCTCCGTGTTTATTACAACATTTATAACTCTGATCTATTCTGTGACATATCAAATGTTCTTCCAACTCCTCCAGAGTAAGTATTATATAATAACAACAACGTAAACACGAACAAAGGATTTGAGAAGGATCATTTGCGTGATCCTTTGCAAATTTTATGAACTCTTTCACTCCGTTCTCGTACTCTAATGTCAAACGATTAGCATTCATCCAATCTTTATTCATATTCATCCTATTTGAATCTCAAATATTAGTATTTATGGTTTAAGTACACAAAACAGGACTTCCAAATATAGTAGAAGAGAACCAATTCCTTATAAAAATAGAGATTAATAGAGCGTAACCATTAGTATTTATTCATCTTCATTAAATATAATTACTTTAGATTCATTATAGTTTCCTCAAATCACCCCAGACCAAACACAAGAATAATAAAGAATGATACATCTACCACTCCTAGGTCTCTTCCCTACATTCAATATCATCATGCCTAAATACCCATATATCCACACATACACATGTCACAAACACATAAAAACCCATATCCACATCAGAACCAAAGTACCAATATGGATTTCAATCAGGTTACTCGACTCAAGTGGTGGTGTGTGAGAAATAATAAGAAAATATAATAAGTATATAGTCACACATAAATCTCAAATTGGTGTTAATAATCCAATAAATCCAAGGTATCATTCCATCTATCAGAATACTCTGAAGAAGCCCAAATGCGATAGTAGTCCCAGGTGGTGAAGGTTCCTGAGGATGAAGGGGCGAACACGCACCTATTAGGGTTCGAGGTCAGGTCACTGAGGTTGAAGGTGGCCCAATACTCCTATAAGGGTTCATTACATATTTCACAAACCATGTCCTAGTACCCTAGGATGTTAACCCACTACTAGTGGAAGTGAAATTGTTCCTGATGATCATGCCAAGAATAAATGGAAACCAAGAGGGGGGAGTGGTTCAAAATACCTCAAGAAATATGGAAAAACATGGTATTTGAGAATAGGTTAGTGGATTTCATGTTGGATAGACACATGTCCAATAGACTCCACAAGCGGTGATGGCCCCTGCAGTTGTTGCACCAGGTGAAACTGTCACCTGAGAAGCTGAGATCAATGAGGCCCTTCCCAGCCATGAATTGAACAAACTCCATGATGGACTTCCTCTGGAATGGGCTTATACCTTTCCTTTAATTTGGGTTGGAAATGACATTAAATTCACCCCCAACAAACAATGGATGGTGGCTGGGATCGAAGGTATTTTGTTCACTCTATAGAGATTCCCTTTGAAGAGAGTCATAGCTTCCAAAAACAAAAGTCATAAGGAAGGAGGTGTCACCGTTGGAAACCTTGGTAGTGATTAATTTATTGCAATCTTGAACAGTCTCAACAATATATTTATTGTACCAAAATACCCATTTGTGTCTGTTGGAGGGGTCATAGTGTATAAATCCATGCAACTTAATCTTCCAGGATAATTATATGATTAATATAGGGTTTTTTGTGTTATTTGACAACAACAACAATGACATTATGCTTTTTGATTTCTTTGGTGAGGAAGTTCGATTTAACATGGGCACTAAGACCATGAGCATTATATATGAAGACAATAATGATGGGTAGGACAGGGCTCTGTCATTGGATCTAGAGCTAGTATACTTATTGAAGTGGGAGGATGATCTCTCATTGAGGTCCCTTGATTTTGAACAAGTTCATTGTAAAGACCCGTAAAATTCAAGGGAAATTTTTTTTCTTAATTTTCTTTGGAATTTTACAAGAGCGCGGTTTCTAACGGCACCTGATTCTGAGGCCTGGAGTGCCCGGAATCAATTTCCGAAGTTTGGCTCGGGTACGTTCAGTGAATGAACGAGCAGGAATTTCTAACTTTTGATCCGGTGCTCGAAATTGAAATCTGAGGACACCGATGAACTCGCAGCGCCGATATTCTCTTAAGGAGACCTTTTCCGAAGTTGCGTTTATTACGGGACGAAAGTTAGTTTTTGGGAGAATTATAAAAAGTTAAATAAAAATGTGGAACACTTTTTATTTTTCTTACTTGTTGGTTAACTCCTCTCAAAGGAAGTTAAAGGTGGGACCCACATCCACTTAACCTCCCTTGGGAGGATTAAGTGTGGTGGGGCCCACACGAAACCCAACTTTCCATCTCCTCTCAAAACTCCCTTAACTCCCCTTTTAAATGAAATTGACAACTTAGCTTATTAATTGGGTTGAGTTGTTTAAACTTTTTCAAACCTTTGAAATTCAAAAAGGTTTGGTTGAGTAAATAAAATAAGCTCTTAGCTTATTTTATTTGGTTAGAATTCTCTAGCCTCTGGAGAGTTTTGAAGCCTTCTCCTTCTCCTTCTCCTTCTTCTTCTTCTTCTTCTTCTTCAAGCTTGACGAAGAACGCGAAGAACCTTCGAGCTCCGACGAAGAATGCCGATCCTCTCTTCTTCGTAGCCGATTGTATCCGAAGATCGACGACGCCTTCTGTATCAACGAAAGGGAACGCTGCTTCCTCCTCGGACTTCCTTCGTCGGCTTACGAAGATTCTCCAACGACGTACCTCTTCGGACGTACCACTTCGTCATCGGATTTGACGAACGATTACCGCGACGCCCGACCTCCGCGACGTTGTCTTCCGCGGGTCGTTGATGATCTTAGAACTTGAACCCAAGGTAGGGGTTTGTTGTGGTTTATTTCTTTACTCTCGTTCTTGGTTCTAGAATGATAATCTTGTGATTAAATATTTAAGAGTTATCATCTAACTAGAGGGGGGTCGGACCGCACAAACATGACCGAATTCCCCCTTCTTTGTTCTTGGTTATTTATATAATCTTGTGGATGAACGAGAAGGCGTGGTGCCGTCGCACCACGCGGGAATCGCCCGGCTTATTTACGCGACGCCGTCGCGTCGCGCCGTGGAAGTATTATCATGAACGCGACGCCGTCGCGCCGCGTCGAAGGGAACCGAAGGCGCCGCGGCCGGAGCGGGGCCGCGGCGGTAGGGTGTGGTGCCATCACACCACGCCGGACGACGAACACCGCGGCCGGTTCCGGGCCGCGGCGGGACGAGAAGACCGGCGGCTCGCCGGGCCGCCGGCGTCGGAAACCGGAAGGGGACCGGCTTTGCCGGTCCCGTTGAAGAAAAACCGGCCGGCCAGGTGGGCCGGCCAGGTGGGCCGGCCGGAAGGTGAAAGACTGGGGGAATTAAATTCCCCCGGCCAGGTCACTTGCCCCCCCCATTATGAGGGGGGGCCGGTTTCATTAAGGGGGGCAGGCGGCCCCCCGGTTTTCCTCAAGCAGGCCCCCACGAAGGGGGCCGGTTCTCCAAAAGGCGCGGCTTAAGTCGCGCCACCAGCTGGGAAGCGAGGGCCATGCCCCCTGCGCGTGGCACCAAGCGGCGGCAGGCCGCGCCGCCGGCCGGACCGGGTCGGCCCGGACCCGGACCCCCCGTTTTCGAGAAAAATTCGGTCTTTTGCTCATAACTTGAGCTACGGACCTCCGATTGACGAACCGTCTGCGGAAACGCGATCCTTGGATCGAGACGGTCGTTTCGGTATATTAAACTCAGGGTTTCGGAACACTTTGAGTTCGGCCGGGTTGGTTCGTACACGAAACCAACCGGGCCTTCGGAGCAGAAACGCTCATATCTTGAGCTACGGACGTCTGATTGACGTGCCGTCAGCTTTGTTGTGTTCCTCTTAGTGAGACGGATCTTTTGGCATACTCCGCCCGAGGTTTGGACGCAGGTGGAGTACGGTCGGGTTGGTTTTTCCTTAGAAACCAACCGGGCCCCTGGGACGAAAAAGCCAATAACTCTCAGACCGGACGTCCGATCGACGCGCCGTCTGTTGCGTTGAGTTCCTGTTGACGATACGGAACTTCTGGATACATCAACTCTGGACTTTGTGACAGTTGATGTATCAGCCTCTCGGCTCGTGGAGCGGACCCTCCTGAACGAGCTTGCTGTGTGCAGGAACCCTAGTGCTGGCTGCGACTGTTACTGTGACTACTACTGCTACTGCTACTGTGACTGCGACGACGACAGTACTGAGATCCTGTGTGGATTCGACGACGACTACAGCACTCAGCGATCCTATGTGGATCAGTGCTACAGGTCCTGTGTGGGCCCGATCCTGTGTGGGTCCGATCCTGTGTGGGTCCTTGCGCTCAGCGGTCCTGTGTGAACCAGTGCCTACAGGTCCTATGTGGGCCCGATCCTGTGTGGGTCTTTGCGGGGGTTAGTTACCTATCGATCCTTCGTGGGTCCGACGACTTAGATGAATTAGAGATCATCTTTATCGTCCTTTGAAGAAGTATACCTGTGTGAGCTGAATCCTGTTGCTTTCCTGTGTGGATTGTGTTGTGCTATCCTGTGTGGATTACGTTTTGCTTTCCTGTGTGGAATACGTTTACTTTCCTGGGTGGACAGAGTTGTACTTGGGCTCGGAGGTTGGAGCATATTTGATATTGATGACTTAGGTATATATATGGGCATATACCTAAGCAGTGTCGGTTGTTACTTCGTGATTGTACCTTTCTTTGTGATTTGTCCTTTGTGGATTTTGAGAGACCTTCAGGGGTCTCGGGGTCCCTACTGAGTAGCTTATACTCACCCCTGCACGGGCTATGCCCGCACTACGTTGTGTTGGTTGCAGACGACGGACAGCGTTGATCTTGGTTGAGGCTTTCAGAGCAGGACGGTACCTGGAGGTGGACCACTAGGCGGGACGTGTTCGGAGCGGACGACGGGACCCGTGGAGCAGTGGAGCTATCTGTACCCATCCTTCAGGTGGGATCTCCAGTGGACAGCTCGGTGTAGCGGCTTTTACTTACAGTTCTTGTTTTCCCTTTCGAGTTGTACTTTACTTTCAGTTTGGGTTTGTATACTGGCCCATTTACTTTTCCGCACTTTCAGTTGTACTCTATTTTTACTTAGTGTTTACTTTCCGCTTGCTTACTCTGTGGTGTTTGTTTACTTTACAAAGGCAATGCCTTCCCTTTTTACCGGGATTTACGCCTTGGTGCTAGTCGCCAGCCCCTGGCCTATGGAAGGCGGGCTTGGGGTAGTCACGGCACGGACCCCGAGGGCGGGTCGTGACAAATTGGTATCAGAGGAGTTCGGTTCTACCGCGAACTCTGATCTTTTCTTTGTGAAGCAATATTGTTTAGCGTATTGAGTGTGGTTATCAGTCCAGGGAGTCCAGTGTTGGTGCGGCGGCCGACGTATCCGTACACCAGGACCCTGACTTCTGATTTCCGACTTAATGCACGAAAACATTGATTGTGTGTGTGTTTCAAAGTTTTCTTTGTGATTACTTATATCAGCTCACCAGGTATACTGTTCTGACCGTGGCGCACCTGTTTCCTTTTCAGGATGGCCCCACGACGGCAGCCTGCTAGGGTTCCGAGAGTCGAGTGTGACGACAGCCCACCGAGCGACGAGGCCTCGGTGCGGGGCCCTTTGTCATTAGTGGCACCGGCGGTAGCTCTACCCGTCGAGCCACCGATACTTCCAGCACCAGCCGCTGACGATGCACGTCGCCTCAGCGCACTGCATGAGTTTCAGCGCTAGCGACCACCCAGGTTTCACGGGGAGACGGATCCCCAGGTAGCCGAGGACTGGCTGGAGGCAATGGTATGTGTGTTTAGGCTAGTGAGGACACCAGCAGACCTCATGGTGATCCTCGCTGCGAGCCTACTACACGCAACAACAGGACGATGGTGGAGCTTGATGCTCCAGGTGCACGATGAGGCATCTCTTCTTTGGACGGACTTTGAGAGCATCTTCCGCTCGGAGTTCGTCCCAGCCACCCTTCGTGCGGTGCGTATCCAGGAGATTCTTCAGCTGCGGCAGGGCAGCATGACGGTCGCTCAGTACTCGGCGAGATTTACTGATCTCTCGCGCTACTCGACCGACATGGTACGGGACCCATTCTTCCGGGGCCGGACCTTCGAGCAGGGTTTGAGACACGAGATCAGGGCATCGCTGATCTCCCTCAGCATACCGACTCAGACAGGAGTACTGGAGCGGGCCCTTTTGATCGAGAGCTTCCTTGCTGAGTCTACACAAGTGTCGAGACCCACCGTAGGGCGGCACGTGGCAGAGTCTTCTGCGGCTGGCAGTCGACGGATGACTCAGGGGTCCAGGTAGACCAGACCTTCAGGCAGACGACCTCAGGACACTGGCTCAGTAGTGTGGGGCACACAGCGCGGAGCCAGTCTTTCGAGTGGAAGACAGTGCTATGCATGCGGCGGGCAAGGCCACATGGCTCGTGACTGCCCGACCCGCCATGCAGAGGAGCAGCAGACGGTTGAGGAACCACCTAGGCAGAGGTAGAGGTTCGACCATGGCGGTCCGCAGGGAGGAGGCGGACGAGGCAAAGGAGCTGGCGGAGCAGCAGGTGGTGGGTGACGCTTTGAGGCTCTACCACCACTACCACCAGGAGGTCCACCCTGACCTCAGGGGAGAGCACAGCTTCAGGCAGCTGAAGCTTACGATCATGGAGCTCCGGAAGCGGGTGGACTAGTTCGGGACTAGCTCCAGGCATAGAGGCCTTTGCCCATAATGCCTCTAGCTTCATAGTTTGTGTTGCCTTGTGTCCTTGTACTTTAAGTTGAAGTAATAAAAGATACTTGCCTTGGTGACTTTTGTTTTCTTGTATTTTGTATGTTTTTACTAAGAGGTGCCGGTTAAAAACTGTTGACTTGACCCTCATTTGCGAGATTCTTACTGGAGGAAACCCAGTGACCACACACTGATGCCGACAGTGTGACTCAACCCTTGGAGGCGAGAGTAACAGTTGGATCTCTTGGTAGCAGCGTCGAGGCCTTACGACGTCATCCATGCCATGAATTAACTAATCATGATGGGATTGACTGTATTAGGCAAGGAATGTGGTTCATCCAGGGGATGATACCGGATTTCACTTTTCGGCAAAGGAGAAATCTTTGCAGCTTTTCCATACGTTAAGGAGAAAGGGGAACGTAGTAGCCGATGCCCTCAGCAGGAGGACGGGCATTCAGCTACTTGAGGAGGCGACGGAGCAGCTAGTCTCTTTGCAGATATCCTTCGTGGATAGAGATAGAGCAGCCTTCCTCCAGTCTCTCACAGTCACCCCTCCTCTGCTGCAGCGGGTCAGAGGGGCACAGCGTGAGGACGCTGACTGTGAGACACGGCGTGCACAGATATCCTCGGGACAGGCACCTGATGGTTTCTCCCTTGGAGCAGAGCATGACATCCTTTTCAGAGGACGTACCATGGTACCAGTCGCCTTGCGAGAGGAAGTGCTGAGAGAGTTTCACACTTCTCCTTTGGCGGTATATCCTGGAGTGGCGAAGATGTACCAGGACCTCAGACGACAGCACTGGTGGCGGGGCATGAAGAAGGTTGTAGTAGATTTCGTTTCTCGATGCCTCACCTGCCAGTAGGTGAAGGCCGAGCATCAGGTACCAGCAGGCTTGGTACATCCCTTGGAGGTTCCGGAGTGGAAGTGGGACGGCATATCTATGGACTTCGTGACTGGACTTCCACGCACTTCCAGAGGTCACGACTCCATCTGGGTGATTGTTGACTGACTCACCAAGTCGGCACACTTCTTACCCATCAGAGAGCAGGGCTCAGTGAAGAGCTTGGGACGTCTCTACGTTCAGGAGATTGTGCGGCTCCACGGTGTGCCATCATCTATCATCTCCGATCGAGATGCTCGCTTTACTTCCCGGCTTTGGAAGGGGTTACAGGAAGCGTTTGGGACGCACCTACGTCTGAGCACAGCCTTTCACCCTCAGACGGATGGTCAGACAGAGAGGACCATTCAGACTCTCGAGGACATGCTCCGCGCATGTGTCCTCGACTTTGGTCGTAGCTGGGAGGACCACCTACCCTTGGTGGAGTTTGCGTACAACAACATCTACCACTCCACCATCGGGATGGCACCGTACGAGGCGTTGTACGGCCGACCTTGTAGATCTCCTTTGTGCTGGACAGACCCTGGGGAGTTAGCACTTGTGGGACCGGAGATGGTTCAGGCCACGAAAGAGAAGGTCCAGGTCATCCAGGAGCAGATGAGGACAGCTCAGAGCCGGCAGAAGTCATACGCTGACAGGAGGCGGAGGCCACTAGAGTTCGAGGATGGTGACCACGTCTTCTTGCGGGTCTCACCTCGACGTGGTATTCGGAGATTTGGCCGAGGCGGCAAGTTATCTTCGCGCTTCATCGGACCCTTCCAGGTCCTCAGCAGGATTGGCGAGGTGGCTTATCGCCTGGCTCTACCACCTCAGTTGCACCGGGTGCACGACGTCTTCCACGTGTCTCAGCTGAGGAGATACGTGCACGATCTGACGCACATCATTGACCATGGGGAGCTTGACGTTGACGATGGGGCGACTTTTACGGAGGTCCCGATGGAGATAGAGGATCGACAGGAGCGGGTCCTACGTGGGCGATCGATTCCTCTTGTGCGCATCAGATGGCAGCACGGGAACCTCCAGGAGAGCACATGGGAGTGGGAGGCTCAGATGCGTGCTCAGTACCCTCATTTGTTTCCCTAGTTTTTGATGTATCTTTACAGGGACGTAAATCCCTGAGGTGGGAGTAATGTAAAGACCCGTAAAATTCAAGGGAAATTTTTTTTCTTAATTTTCTTTGGAATTTTACAAGAGCGCGGTTTCTGACGGCACCTGATTCTGAGGCCCAGAGTGCCCGGAATCAATTTCCGAAGTTTGGCTCGGGTACGTTCAGTGAACGAACGAGCGGGAATTTCTAACTTTTGATCCAGTGCTCGGAATTGAAATCCGAGGACACCGATGAACTCGCAGCGCCGATAATTCGCTTAAGGAGACCTTTTCCGAAGTTGCGTTTATTGCGGGACGAAAGTTAGTTTTTGGGAGAATTATAAAAAGTTAAATAAAAATGTGGAACACTTTTTATTTTTCTTACTTGTTGGTTAACTCCTCTCAAAGGAAGTTAAAGGTGGGACCCACATCCACTTAACCTCCCTTGGGAGGATTAAGTGTGGTGGGGCCCACACGAAACCCAACTTTCCATCTCCTCTCAAAACTCCCTTAACTCCCCTTTTAAATGAAATTGACAACTTAGCTTATTAATTGGGTTAAGTTGTTTAAACTTTTTCAAACATTTGAAATTCAAAAAGGTTTGGTTGAGTAAATAAAATAAGATCTTAGCTTATTTTATTTGGTTATAATTCTCTAGCCTCTGGAGAGTTTTGAAGCCTTCTCCTTCTCCTTCTCCTTCTTCTTCTTCTTCTTCTTCTTCAAGCTTGACGAAGAACGCGAAGAACCTTCGAGCTCCGATGAAGAACGCCGCTCCTCTCTTCTTCGTAGCCGATTGTATCCGAAGATCGACGACGCCTTCCGTGTCAACGAAAGGGAACGCCGCTTCCTCCTCGGACTTCCTTCGTCGGCTTACGAAGATTCGCCAACGACGTACCTCTTCGGACGTACCTCTTCGTCATCGGATTTGACGAACGATTACCGCGACGCCCGACCTCCGCGACGTTGTCTTCCGTGGGTCGCTGATGATCTTCGAACTTGAACCCAAGGTAGGGGTTTGTTTTGGTTTATTTCTTTACTCTCGTTCTTGGTTCTAGAATGATAATCTTGTGATTAAATATTTAAGAGTTATCATCTAACGAGAGGGGGGTCGGACCGCACAAACACGGCCGAATTCCCCCTCCTTTGTTCTTGGTTATTTATATAATCTTGTGGATGAACGAGAAGGAGTGGTGTCGTTGCACCACGCGGGAATCGCCCGGCTTATTTACGCGACGCCGTCACGTCGCGCCGTGGAAGGATTATCATGAACGCGACGCCGTCGCGCCGCGTCGAAGGGAACTGAAGGCGCCGCGGCCGGAGCGGGGCCGCGGCGGTAGGGTGAGGTGCCGTCGCACCGCGCCGGACGACGAACACTGCGGCCGGTTCCGGGCCGCGGCGGGACGAGAAGACCGGCGGCTCGCCGGGCCGCCGGCGTCGGAAACCGAAAGGGGACCGGCTTTGCCGGTCCTGTTGAAGAAAAACCGGCCGGCCCGGTGGGCCGGCTGGAAGGTGAAAGACCGGGGGAATTAAATTCCCCCGGCCAGGTCACTTGCCCCCCCCCCATTATGAGGGGGGGCCGGTTTCATTAAGGGGGGCAGGCGGCCCCCCGGTTTTCCTCAAGCAGGCCCCCACGAAGGGGGCCGGTTCTCCAAAAGGCGCGGCTTAAGCCGCGCCACCAGCTGGGAAGCGAGGGCCATGCCCCCCGCGCGTGGCACCAAGCGGCGCCAGGCCGCGCCGCCGGCCGGACCGGGTCAGACCCGGGTCTGGTGGACCCGGTTCGGGCCGACCCAGGGGGGGTCGGGCCGGGTCGGCCCGGACCCCCCGTTTTCGAGACGACTTCGGTCTTTTGCTCATAACTTGAGCTAAGGACCTCCGATTGACGAACCGTCTGCGGCAACGCGATCCTTGGATCGAGACGGTCGTTTCGGTATATTACACTCATGGTTTCGGAACACTTTGAGTTCGGCCGGGTTGGTTCGTACACGAAACCAACCGGGCCTTCGGAGCGGAAACACTCATATCTTGAGCTACGGACGTCCGATTGACGTGCCGTTAGCTTTGTTGTGTTCCTCTTAGTGATACGGATCTTTTGTCATACTCTTCCCGAGGTTTGGACGCAGGTGGAGTACGGTTGGGTTGGTTTTGCCTTAGAAACCAACCGGGCCCCTGGGACGAAAAAGCCAATAACTCTCAGACCGGGCGTCCGATTGACGCGCCGTCTGTTGCGTTGAGTTCCTGTTGACGATACGAAACTTTTGGATACATCAACTCTGGACTTTGTGACAGTTGATGTATCAGCCTCTCGGCTCGTGGAGCGGACCCTCCTGAACGAGCTTGCTGTGTGCGGGAACCCTAGTGTTGGCTGCGACTATTACTGTGACTACTACCGCTACTGCTACTGTGACTGCGACGACGATAGTACTGAGATCCTGTGTGGATTCGACGATGACTACAACACTCAGCGATCCTACGTGGATCAGTGCTACAGGTCCTGTGTGTGCCCGATCCTGTGTGGGTCCTTGCGCTTAGCAGTCCTGTGTGAACCAGCGCCTACAGGTCTTGTGTGGGCCCGATCCTGTGTGGGTCTTTGCGGGGGTTATTTACCTATCGATCCTTCGTGGGTCCGATGACTTAGATGGATCAGAGATCATCTTTATCATCCTTTGAAGAAGTATACCTGTGTGAGCTGAATCCTGTTGCTTTCCTGTGTGGATTGTGTTGTGTTATCCTGTGTGGATTACGTTTTGCTTTCCTGTGTGGAATACGTTTACTTTCCTGTGTGGACAGAGTTGTACTTGGGCTCGGAGGTTGGAGCGTATTTGAAATTGATGACTTAGGTATATGTATGGGCATATACCTAAGCAGTGTCGGTTGTTACTTCATGATTGTACCTTTCTTTTTGATTTGTCCTTTGTGGATTTTGAGAGACCTTCAGGGGTCTCGGGGTCCCTACTGAGTAGCTTATACTCACCCCTGCATGGGCTATGCCCACACTACGTTGTGTTGGTTGCAGACGACGGACAGCGTTGATCTTGGTTGAGGCTTGCAGAGCAGGACGGTACCTGGAGGTGGACCACTAGGCAGGACGTGTTCGGAGCGGACGACAGGACCCGTGGAGCAGTGGAGCTATCTGTACCCATCCTTCAGGTGGGATCTCCAGTGGACAGCTCGGTGTAGCGGCTTTTACTTACAGTTTTTGTTTTCCCTTTCGAGTTGTACTTTACTTTCAGTTTGGGTTTGTATACTGGACCATTTACTTTTCTGCACTTTCAGTTGTACTCTGTTTTTACTTAGTGTTTACTTTCCGCTTGCTTACTCTGTGGTGTTTGTTTACTTTACAAAGGCAATGCCTTCCCTTTTTACCGGGATTTACGCCTTGGTGCTAGTCGCCAGCCCCTGGCCTATGGAAGGCGGGCTTGGGGTAGTCACGGCACGGACCCCGAGGGCGGGTCGTGACATTTATAATCGCTTCTAGTTGGTAAGCTTCATATGAGTGGGAGATGAGGATCCAAAGGGGCAGGGGAAGGATGAGTAATGAAACTTGGGGGCTGGTGAGGGAGTTCTCTCTATATCAATAAGTATTTGGAGCTGGATGACAGGCTCAGAGCCAAGGGAGATATAACAAACACTGTTAGGAAGGGGACTGCCCACTACAGAGAAGCAGTCAGTAACCTCAGTGAGGGAGAAGGACAGAGATGGAGGTAGGGGTGGAAAGGCTAGAAATCTTGGTGGTCTGGGCATCATGCCATACAAGTGCACTGCCAGACAAAGTCACTTAGATAGCATGAAGGAAAGAAGGGGGGAACCCCTTGAAGAAAATAGGGTTCAAGCATTGGATGACCTAGAAATGCATCAGAACCGGGTGGTGTTGTCCTTAAAGAAAAAGGTTATCCTTCATTCCTTACTTTACAGTGACATGGTGTTGGATCTAAGGGAATCAATGATACCTAGGAGTAATCTAGTGAAACTAGAATCCAAGTGGGAAGGACCTTAAATTTTTCATAAACTTCACTCGGATAGTGTAAACTCATTGATCGCCATTGATGATGAGCATATTAATCTTTCCACCAATACTAGGTTTCTCAAGAGATATTTTACATGAATAAATCATCCCTTTTAAAGAAAATCAACCCATGTCAAACATTCCCCAAATATTTCACATTTTGATTTATAGTAAAAAAACTATACTAATAGAAAATCCTAGAACAATAGAGTAATGATAAAAGAAAAAATAAATATGTCATAGACACATATGTTCAAATAGTATGTGAAATTATAAAAAATACCCCATAAAACACCACTAAATTCAAATTTCAAACAAAAATATGCTATTGAATCATGACTCAAATCATGATGATACTCGTGCCTTGATAACTACACCGTGATGCACCTGATCAACATCATCATCAACAACTTCACTAACAAGATAACAAACTAGAATTCATCACCTTAGGAACCTCATCACCCATTTCCAACCCAATATAACCTAATAATATAATTAAATCAAAGCATATATATTCTATAATTCAAACCACACCTTCTCATAAAGGTGATTGTTGGAAGAATTTATATAACATATCCAGCCATACCACCGTCAAATTGAATGGTTTCTAAGATCTAGAATAAACAAATACCAAATCACCTAAAAACCCACCTTAGTCATTAGAAAAAAGTTGATACCTTAGAAGTAATATAAATATATTGGATTATCACCCCCAAAAACCCCATCACAATATGTAGGAAGAACACTCATGAATCTACGATGAAGCAGAATCATCACCACCGAAGGAAATGAAACCTAGGGATGAAATAATTCAACACAAAATCCACTAGAACACCATTTATGGGCAATCCTCACATCCCAAAACTCTAATTAACAATGTTTTAATAGTGTGATATGATTTATAGAATAATAGTTCTAAAACCATTAGAAGAAGTTTGACCAAACTCAAGCTTCGACAGGGGGCATTACCCTAGAGACAAACATGAAGAAGAAAAGGATGAATCATATAGCCTACAACCATCACAATCTCAAATATCCATTAAATATATCATGCCAAATCAACATATGGTTATGTGTGATGGGAGAGGAGAACAATATTAAAAAAGATTTGGAAAACATGCCTTAAAGGGAGGTCCGGCAAGGCGAAGCTCAGCGGGCGGCGAAGGTCCGACAACGCGAAGCTTGAGGGTGTTGTGGGCGGTGGAGGTCCGGAAAAGCGAAGATCGAGGGCGGTAGAGGTCCGACAACATGAATCTCAGTGGGCAGAGGAGGTTCGGCAACGAGAAGCTCGGGGGCAGCGGAGGTCCGACAACGCGAACTCAGTGGGCGGTGGAGGGGAGTCGCAGGGTTCCAGTACCGCGAGAGCTTTAGGTCGCGATAAAATAAGGGCACTGTGAGACCGACTTTATAAAAAAATGAACTAAGGTTTTATCAACACTTTTTTTAGCACTGATAATGGTCCTATTTATCAGCGCTAAAAAAGTGTTGATAAATCCTTCCTGTATCAGCACTAACATTTTAGCACTAATAAAGGGATTCTTTATCAGTGCTTTTCTAGCGCTGATAAAGGGTCTTTTTATCAGCGCTTTTTTAGCACCGATAAAGGTTACCCTTTATCAGCGCTAAAATTTTAGTGCTGATACAGGGTTTCTTTATCAGTATTTTTTGCTTAGCGCTGATATAAGGTGGCGCTTATCTTGACCATTTTTGTAGTAGTGTATTGATAAGAGGTGGGGGTGGGGGCGTACATGCATGTGTGCAGTGTGGAATCACCGCACATATTTGATGTTGGACTACAATGAAGATAGTCGAGTGATTGAAAAATCAGGGCAGCAATGTCGGAGTTTTTTGGCAACACTTTCCAAATACCCTGACATCATTCCTATCAACCCACTCTCATGGTGACAGCTGCCAAATGAAGTCAAGGATAAATCCTGGGCAGAGATATGGGTAAAAAAATATGTTTTATTTAATTAAATATATTAATTTTGTATTTATATGAATTGATATTTTTGTTTCAGTTGCGGTTTAATTTCCCCGATGGTGAGGGTGCACGGCCAGCACATTTAAGGATTAGGCGAGCTTTGGAGAGTTTATAAGCATGAGTTGTACATTGGCTGACATGCTAGAGTGGGAATAGAGTTAGAGGCGGTCCCTGTCATGGATGATTGTCTATTAGAACAGTACTGACAGATGATTACTCATTGGACGACTATCCAATTTATGGTATTAATCAAATTATAGGTATTTAAATGAAAAATTTCATGTTTTTCATTAATACTAATTATTGAATTTTATTTAGGATGCATCTAGAAGAAATAAAAAACATTGATACTAAGAAATACGTCCACACATTGGGACATAATATGATGTCAGATCATGAGAGACAGCAGGTATGAAAGTTTATAATCTTTCTTTATGACTTGCACTTTCTATTGCTTCCTCCTTAATTTATTCGATTGCTAAAGTTGTTATATAATTTTAGTTATGAAATTACTATTTTTTTGTATCCTATTTTTAATTATGGTTTCCTACATTCAATGTCATTTTAGAGGCATAAATTGAATATAGAAGGACGTGTGCCTCGAGCAAAACTATTTTGCTCGAGTATAAAGAAGAAATATGGAAGTGCGGTTAATGAACAAACTCAGTAACAGATTGTAAGTTTTACTTTGTAGATTTAAAATTTTAATCTCTATTTTGTAACTTAATAATCTATTTATATTTGTAACAGGCTACTTTAGAGGCCCTTGATACCTAGAAACCTGACAATTTTGGGTCAAATGACCACTTACATCAGGTGTTGGGAGATGAGAACCCTAGTAGAGTACGTTGTCGACCTGGGAAGAGTATAGTTCCAATGAGGTATTGGCCCTCATCAGGTAGAGTTGTAGTGCCACTGAGTTACATCAGGTTAAAGCATAGGTAGAATAGGCTGAAAAAAGGGCCGCAGAGATGGCAGAACAGTCTTCTAGGGCAAAACTTCATTTATGAAACTGATGGAAGCTGTACGTCTAACACTTCCACCAGAGGCCAACACTACTTGTGATGAATATATGTCCTTGATGCGTTCTATATATGGTTCACCAGGTGGCAGTTATAGTGGTGGTTGAGATGACGGTGATGAGAAGGCCGAGGAAAAGGAGGAGGGTGAGGAGGAGGCCTAGGTGGAGGAGGAGGGCAATGAGGAGTCCGGGGATGAGTACGAGGGAGAGGAGGAGGGAGGGGATGATGATGGGGATGACGATGAGGATGAGGGTGACAGTGATGATGATGGTGATGAGGGACAGATTGATCCATTACATTTTTGACTGATATTACTGACCTTTTATGTTTATTGATTTGTTGTGCCTAAATATATGTGTGGTTAGGTAGGTCACATTATCTTTATTTTTTTATCTATAAATAATAAAACTTGACTTGATGATTTTCTGTGACTGATTCACCCCTCCCCTAGACAGCCCCCCACCCCCTGGACACCCCCACCCCCTGGACAACCCATACCCCCTGGACAGCCCCGCCACCCCTGTGGACAGCCCGCCCACCCCCTGGATAGCCCCCCCACCCTATGTTCATGGGTTGTACAGTTGTGGGTGTTGATTTGAATATTGATAAAACATTGGTGGTTCCATAATATTTTTCTCCATAAATGGAACCTTAAATTTAATGATTGATAGGAAATGAGATTCTAAATGATTTAAATGATTATTTATATATTATAAATGTTTTATTTTTAAAAAACATGTATGTTGTGAAATCCCCATATTTTAATGAAATTGTAATTTTTTAGTGGAATTTAGAAAATTGGTGGTTTGATTAGAAATTGATGTAATGAAACTATTTTTTAAACCTTGAAAGAATTTGCTTAGAAAATATGTAAATACCATCCCATGAACCTGGGACAGTCCCCTAGACAGCCCCCCAGACAGCCTCCCCACCCTCCTTCCTGGACCCCAGGCAGCCCCCCAGACATCCCCCCCACCCTCCTCCCTGGACCCCAGACAGCCCCCCAGACAGCCCCCCGGACACCCCCCCACCCTCCTCCCTCCACCCCGGACAGCCCCCCAGACAGCCCCCCACCCTCCTCCCTGGACCCCAAACAACCCCCCTCCTTCCTAGACCCTGGACACCCCGCCACCCTCCTCCTTGGACCCCAGACATCCCCCACTCTCCTCCCTGGACCTCGGACAGTCCCCCTCCCCTCTCTCTAGACATATGTGTTTTTTTGTGCTATTAAAGGTGTTTTTTTTGTGTTTTAAGTATGTTTTTATATCTTTTTTGTGCTATTTTTTATGTTGGTGTATGCAGTGAGGTGTATGCAGTGTATTATGCAGTGTGTTATGCAGTGTGTCTATTTTTTTTGCTCTTTTTATGTGTGTTTTTTATGCAGGTGTATGCAGTGTATTATGCAGGCTAGGGTGTTTTTATGTGTCTGTTTTTTATGAAAGGTTGTTTTTATGTGTCTGTTTTTTATAAAAGGTTGTTTTTATGTGTCTGTTTTTTATGTAGGTGTATCATGAGGATGTTTGCAGAGTTTTGTGTGTTGGTAACTCCCTGGACACCCCCCCCCCCTTCCTCCCTGGACCCTGGACAGCCCCCCACCCTCCTTCCTGGACCCTGGACAACCCCCCCCCCCCACCCTCCTCCCTGAACCCCAGACAGCCCCCCAACCCGACACCCCAACATTGGGTGAGCGGCGATTCAGTATATATAAAACATCATGACAATTCACGAAAGGCTAAGAACCACCTACCTTGATTCCAGAGACAATCACACTCTTAATTCAGCGTCTCGGATCCCAATCTAAGCTCTCTTCAAGATTCACCCTAAATCCCAATAAAAAATATGTTTTTATAGATTCAGAATAATATGAGAGAAGATTGAAAACCCTAATCGAAAATAGGAATCAATGAGGGGATTAGAATCACCCGGATCTTCAATCCGCACTTGACGACACTCAAAACACCCAAGGGTCGAAGGAGATCTGCCCTTAAGAGCTCTTGGGAGCTTTGGATTGTGTTGATACTTTAGCACAAGGATCCATGGGTCATTTTTGATGTGTACGAGTCAACCCCACCTCGATCTGAGGCACGGTGTGGCTGGTACCACTCAAAGTGTCTCACTTTTATTTGAAATGGACAACATTTTAAGTGAAAACAACAACTGGCATACAGAAAACCGACCAAATGTGTTTGTATTCTATTGAAACTTTAGGAAAATGATCCATGGGTCATTTTTGATGTGCATGAGTCAACTCCTCCTCAATTCGAGGCATGGTGTGGCCGGTACCACTCAAACTGTCTCGCTTTTATTTGAAATGGACAGGATTTTAAGTGAAAACAACAACTTTCATATGGAAAACTAACCAAACGCTTTATAATTGTATTGATACTTCAGGAAAATGATCCATGGGTCATTTCTAATGTGTAAGAGTCAACCCCACCTCAATCTGAGGCACGGTGTGGCCGGTATCACTCAAAGTGTCTCTCTTTTGTTTAAAATGGATGTTGTTTTAAGTAAAAACAACAGACATACGTAAAACCGACCGAACATATTATGATTGTGTTGATACTTTAGAACAATGATTCATGGGTCACTTGTGACATGTACGATTCAACCCTGCCTTAATCTGAGGCACGGTGTGGCCGGTACCACTCAAAGTGTCTCACCTTTATTTGAAATGGACAACATTTTAAGTGAAAACAACAACTGGCATATGAAAAACTGACCAAAATCATTCTGATTGTGTTGATACTTTAGTAAAACGATCCATGGGTCATGTTTGATGTTTATAAGTTAACCTTGCCTCAATCTAAGGCATGGTGTGGCTGGTATCACTCGAAGTGTCTTTCTTTTGTTTAAAATGGACACCCTTTTAAGTAAAAACAACTCGCATACGGAAAACCAACCAAACGTATTTGGATTGTGGTTATACTTTAGAACAAGGATACATGGTTCATTTTTTATGTGTAAGAGTCAACCCCGCCTCAATCCGAGGCACGATGTGGCTAGTACCACTCAAAGTGTCACACTTTTATTTGAAATGGACAACATTTTAAGTGAAAACAACAACTGGTATACGGAAAACTGACCAAACGCATTTGGATTCTATTGATAATTTAGGAAAATGATCCATGGGTCATTTGTGACATGTAAAAGTAAACCTTGTCTCAATCTGAGGCATGTTTTGGCTGGTATCACTCGAAGTGTCTTTCTTTTGTTTAAAATGGACACTCTTTTAAGTAAAAACAACTAGCATACAGAAAACCAACCGAACATATTCAGATTGTGTTGATACTTTAACACAAGGATATGTGGGTCATTTTTGATGTGTATGAGTTAACCCCACCTCAATCTAAGGCACAGTGTGGCTGGTATCACTCTAAGTGTCTGTGTTTTGTTTAAAATGGACATCATTTTAAGTAAAAACAACTGACATATGGAAAACCGACCAAACGTATTCGGATTGTGTTGATACTTTAGAACAAGGATCCATGGGTCATTTTTGACATGTATGAGTCAATTATACCACAATTTGAGACACAGTGTGGCCGGTACCACTCAAAGTGTCTCACTTTTATTTGAAATGGACAACATTTTAAGTGAAAACAACAACTGGCATACAGAAAACTGACCAAACACATTTGGATTATGTTGATAATTTTGTAAAATGATTCATAGGTCATATGTGACATGTACAAGTCAACCCTGCCTCAATCCAAGGCATTTTGTGGCTGGTATCACTTGAAGTTTCTTTCTTTTGTTTAAAATGGACACCCTTTTAAGTAAAAACAACTAGCATATGGAAAACTGACCAAACATATTCAAGTTGTGTTGATACTTTAGCACAAGGATCCATGGGTCATTTTTGACATGTACAAGTCAACCCTGCCTCAATCTGAGGCATGGTGTGGTTGGTACCACTCAAATTGTCTCACTTTTATTTGAAATGGACAACATTTTAAGTGAAAACAACAACTGACATACGGAAAACTGACCAAACGCATTCAGATTATGTTAATACTTTAGGACAGTGATCCATGGGTCATTTGTGATGTTTAAGAGTCAAACTTTCCTTAATCCAAGGCATGGTGTGGCCGTTACCACTCAAACTATCTCACTTTTATTCGAAGTGGACAGGATTTTAAGTAAAAACATCAACTTGCATACGGAAAACTGACCAAACACTTTTAGATTTTATTGATACTTCAGAACAATGATCCATGAGTCATTTGTGACGTGTATGAGTCAACCCCAGCTCAATCTGAGGCATGGTGTAGCCGGTATCACTCTAAGTGTCTCTCTTTTGTTTAAAATGGACATCATTTTAAGTAAAAATAATTGGCATATGGAAAACCAACCAAACATATTCAGATTGTGTTGATACTTTATCACAATGATACATGGGTCATTTTTGAGGTGTATGAGTCAACTTTGCCTCAATCCGAGGCACGGTGTGGCCAGTACCACTCAAAGTGCCTCACTTTTATTTGAAATGAACAACATTTTAAGTGAAAACAGCAACTGGCATACGGAAAACCGACCAAACGCATTCAGATTGTGTTGATACTTTAGGACAATGATCCATGGGTCATATGTGATGTGTACAAGTCAACCTCGCCTCAATCTGAGGCATGGTGTGGCTGGTATCACTCTAAGTGTCTGTCTTTTGTTTAAAATGGACATCATTTTAAGTAAAAACAATTGTCATACAGAAAACCGACCAAACGTATTTAGATTGTGTTGATACTTCAGCACAAGGATCCATGTTCCAGCCTCACACAATCCACTTCTCATGTGAGGAACTCCTACCCCTATTCTAAAACACATGATATTTAATACACTAAGGACAACTACATTCCCTAAGTCAGACAATCTCATTGATACACACTCATTATCACCATCACTAAGTTCAAAGACACCCTCCCCAAACCATGGGACATTATATTTATGTTTGGTTGAAGTCATTTATCCATTTCCTTATTTTGGGTTTATTAGCTTCTAATTTCTGAATTCAATCGTGTATGTGTTATACAAAATGCAATTTTGTATGTATTCTTAATTATGTATAACACATATAATTACGTATTTAGTTTTTTATGTATTGTATTCAAAATTGATAATTAAATTATGTATTTATTCAATTCAGTATTCAATTATGAATTTAATTCTGGATTGCACATGTAATTGTCATCTCAATTCTGAATTGAATTCTAAATAAATTACGTATGTTTATAATTACCTTATGAATTATGTTTTAATTTTGTATGTGTATGGTTACAGGGTGCATTATGTGTTAAATCTATATGAATTAATTGTGTATATGTATGTGTTATAGTTGGTTATTGTAGTTAATTAGACTTGGGGAAGCTGGAAATGCAGAAAGGGTGGCCTGCTAATGGAAATCACGGAGCAGTAGGCTGCTGCTTGAATTACACAACAAAGCTTATGCCAATGGTTTACAACTGTTGGCATAGGGATGTGAATGTGTTGTATACCAATGGTTCTAAGAGAACCATTGGTAAAAACACTTTCCCAACGCTTTACAAACCTTTGGGATATAGGTGAAATGTTTAGATATACCAACAGTTTGTGCAAACCGTTGGTAAAAAGATTTAAAAAATTATATTCCAACAGTTTGAAACTGTTGGAATAGTATGTTTACCAATAGTTTCAAACCGTTGGTGAAAAGTTATACCAACGGTTTGACATAACCGTTGGTATAATGTAGATTTCCTAACATATACCAACAATTTTCCAGAAACCGTTGGCATATGTTTTTTCCTATGGCTTACTTGCCTACGGTTTGGATAACCGTTGGTATATATTATACCAACGGTTATCCAGCCTTTACCAACAGTTTGGAACCGTTGGTAAAGGGTTCATTTCTAGTAGTGCGTATTTTTTTGTTGAGTTTTCTTTTAACAAAATTTTTAATTCTAGTATATAGATTGCACCTTTTGATGCATTATATGGAAAGTGGTGTCGGATGAGAACTTTTTGGGATGAAGTATGAGAAAGGAAGTTGATGGGACCAGATTTGGTAGAGGAAATAGATGATATGGTGTACTTAATTCAGAAACATATGAGGATCACTCAAAGCAGACATAAAATTTATGTGGATAACCAGAGGAAAGATCTTTCTTTTGAGGTAGGTGACCATGTCTTTCTCAAAGTATCTCCATGGAAAAGTGTTATGAATTTTGGTAAAAAGGGAAAGTTAAGTCCTAAATTCATTAGACCATATGAAATCTTAGAGAAATTTGTATTAATTTCATACCAAGTGGCTTTTCCCCTTATTTATCTCATGTACACAACATATTTCATGTTTCAATGTTAATAAAGTATGTGCCAAATTCATCTCATGTTTTGAGCCCTGAAGTAGTTCAGTTGGAAGAGAACATTTCTTATGAGGAAAATCTATTCAGATTCTTGAACATAGATAACAAGTGTTGTAGAATAAGTTTATTCACCAGGTTAAGGTTTTATGAAAAAAAATGTATGGTTGAAGTGGAAACATGAGAATCTGAAAATGCTATGAGAGAAATATATCCCCACTTTTTTAAGAAGTGAATAAAATTAAAATGACACAATTTCCAAAAGGTGGGTAAGAATTTAACAACCTAGGTAATGATGTAATAATTCATTTTCATGTTTATTAATATGTATTAGATAGTTATATTCATTATAAAAATAATAAGTCATTTTTAAATCAAAAAAGAAATATCTTTAACCAAACTCTTTGAATATAAGGTTTTTATTTAAAAGCTTAATTTCTAAATATTTGAGTTTAAATTTTAAAAAATTAATTTAATTTTTGAAATCATTATATCAAAATTTACTTAAGGTGAAATTTTTGGTATTTTTCAAGAAATACTAATTTTTTGGTGAATAGTGAAAAATACCGATTTTTGTAAAAATGTCATTTATTTTCAATAAATTAAGTAATTTAAAAGTCTCATTATATTATGAATATAATTTTAGGTAACATAAGTATTATTATTTTTATTTAATACACATAATTAATTTTTAATCAACTTCATATTAGATTATAGTTTAAGTTTATTTTTGGGTTTAAGGATTTTTCTGAAAATTGTTTTAAAGTACATAATGTTTCTCCATTTTAATTAATTAAAAAAACACTAATGAGGAATTATTTAAATTAAATATATATTATATATCTATAAATATTAATTTTAATTCATATGATGGTTATTACTAGTCATATAGTTAATATAAAATCATATTTTTCTTGAAAAATACACTTTTTATAAGCCTGCTTTTTCGTCGCATATGAGAGTTTAATTTTAAATTAAATTTTGAAACTTCTATGAATTTAATTTTTTAAAATGATTTATATATTTTTAATCATCCTAATTTATATTATCTAATATGTTTAACTTAATTTTTGATCATAATGAAGTAAAAATTAATTTTCATGGTTAAGGTAAAAACGAATTTACTAGGGGGTTAAATAAAAATGATAAGGGTTAAAATGACCTAAAAACTTGTCTAAAATATATTGGATAGATATATTTTTAACTTATAATCTCTAAGGATCAATAATTTTCCATTTTTTATCCTTTTGGTATGTGAAAAATGTGGGTACACATTTTTCTTTTAAAAAATGACAAGTGTGTCGCTCACCTCACTTATAAAAGGTCACCCCCTCTCCTATCCTCTTCACACCTTCAAAGCCATTTGGATCAGTCAATAACTACCCAAATATCTTTCTTACTTTCATACACATAACCTAGATCCATTATTTTGATCATAAATCCATCTTAAGAAGCTTTTTGATGCATACCTAAGGAGGTTGTCTGAAGAAGAGGAAGATAAAGAACGTACGTGGTGAATCGAACTCTAAGTAAGGGAAATCATCTCAATTCCATTTCATTGAGTAATATTTTTATTTTATGCACATATATTGTTTTTTATTTGTATATACATCCCCTTTGACATTTTATATCATGAATTTATCTATTCCCTTGATATTTAAAGTTTTGTTTAATGTTATTCTTTCATGGGGATTACGATTCAAATGTTTCCTAAGTGGTAAGAGAATTTTCTTTTAATAAATAATTTTTTAAAGTTTTACTTAAAAATATATTTTTCTTCCATGTCCATGTTTTTAAAATGATTTTAAGAATGAAATTATATGAACATGAGAGTTTTATAAAAGGAAATTTATGTCTTTATTTGAAAGTTTTTCAAAAAGGAATCTTTGTATGGAATGTTTGAATTTCTTTATAAATGACAAAAGGAATGTTTTATTTCAATGTATAAAATAAAAATGAATTTTCCTTCCACTATAAATTTTATTTAAAGTTTGGATTAATTTACAAGATTTCATGTTTTATTCAAAGAAAACCCCTTTTTCTAAGTATTTTGGTATTAAAATGGATTTTTAAAAGAAATGGGTATTTTGGTATTGAAAATGGGTTTTTAAAAGAAAAATGGATTTTGATATCCGAAAGAGATTTATATATGAGTTTAAAAGAGTTTTTCAAATGTTTTATAATGAAAAATTGAAAGCATAAAATGTTTTATTCATGATATGGAACTTGAGCATTGTATGAGAAACAAATGAGTCTGATGTAACTTATACAATGGGTGTGCCCATATAGCATCAGGTGAGCTTGATATATCTTATACGATGGGTGCTCCCATATAGCATCGGGTGATTTTGATATAGATTATACGGTAGGTATACCCAAATAGTTTTCCAATTCATTGGGTAATGTCCCTTGTCTTAACAGGCAAGAAGGATGGAGTTACCAGAGGGTTTCTCCTATGGATTTAACTGAGCTCCAATTATTTATGACATGGGTTTAAATCAGATTATGAATATGATGCTCTAATTTGAAAAAAGGGCTTTGATTTTCTTACTACAGGTTTTAATTATTATTTTTTGAGAAAAATTTTTGTGTGTTTTTCATATGAAAATGATTTATTCCTTTTTCTCAAAGAATATTAAGATAAAGGTAAAACATCTCATGGGTTTTCATATTTTTGTTGTACTAAAGGGATTTCTTTCTTTTTTATGTCCCTTACTGAGCTTTTTGTTCTTATCCCATGTTTTAAAATGTTTTTTACAAGGTTTAAGGATGAGAAAGGGAAAGGAAGAAATAAAATTAAAAGTAATGAATATTTTATATGAAAAGAAATCATGGTTTATTTTAAAATTTTCATATTTTGGAAAAAAAATGGATACTGATTAGAAGTATCCAATTTGTATATATATGGGTTTTTTTATATAACTGACATGACTTAGCTCTTTAAAACTCTAAACCTAAAATATATTTGGGAATGTAAAAAGTGAATTCTAGTTCAAAGTCGCTAGAATATGTGATGTTTAAGATTGGGAGGTTATTAGAGTTTCATCCCATTATCCTACATAATATGATTTATAAAATATATTCAGAGTCACTTACTAATAAGATAAGGACAATTCTTCTATTTATTGTCAGTGAGGATCAAAGTGATTTTATTCCACAATAGCTTATTATAGATGATGTTATTGTTGCTCATAAGATTTTTCATTCCATGAAAATACATCTATATTCTCATAAAGGGGTGGATTTTATGAAGTTGGATATGATAAAGACTTATGATATGGTAGATAGAATTTTTTAAAGTTGGTTATATGGAATTTGGGATTCAAGTATAAGTTTATTTTTATGATCATGAACTATGTTGCATAGGTTTCATAGATAATTAATATTAATGGTGAACTTTTAGATGTCACTTAACCTTTTAGGGGATTAAGATAAGGTAACCCCACCTCGCCATTCTTTTTTATCATGTTTACTGATACTTTTTCTTAGCTTATTTCAATAATGGTTTCTACAGGTTAAATTTATTGATCTGTGGCTAGTAGGAATAGTCCTATGATTTCTCACTTGTTTTTTTGTTGATGATTGTCTCTTTTACTCTAAAGTAACTCATTAGTAAATCCTTTCTATTGTCAGACTTTTTGAGAGGTGTCAAGAAAACATTCTAGAAAATAGTTATTTTACATAAATTTAAGTTTTCATTTAGTAAAGGGGTAAATTGTGACAAGTGTTATTGTTTTTTTAATTTTATTGGTATAAATAAAGTGTTAAATCATGATAAATATTTGGTATTTCCTACCATTCATGAGGGTTTACTGATAATAAAACTTTTCTTTGAAAACAAATCTTTCACCTTTAGAATATCCTAAAATTTCCATTAAATCATAAGTTCATTTTCTTATCTTATGAAATCAAAATATTTCTATAAAAACCCATTTTTAAGCATAGAAAAAAATATAGGTGTCATGGGACATCATCTCTATATCACTCTTGAAATTACTCTTACAATCACCCTTACAAAGGAATAAGCTTTATGGTTAATTCCATTATGTATCTTCATGAGAACATATCACTACCAAATGCATTAGGGAGCTATATCTTGGGCTCACCCATTATCATAAACAATTTCCAAGAACTGTATAATATAAAAATCATTTATAATATTATTATTTTTCATCATAAAACCCTTAAAAACTCATTTGAACCCATAACAAAAGCACTTTTTATTTTTTCATGAAAATAAGGAGAAATGTCTATTCCCTTTAAAAACTCTTAAAAATTGAGAATTTTTAAAATAATGGGAATAAGATATTTTTTGAAAACCCGTAAAAACTTGTAGATTAATATTGATAACAAATAACAACTGTGATGTCAGGAAAGGGAGATCATGCGGTAAGCATTAAAAAAACATTCTTTTTTACTTTGGTAAAAATAGTCAAAAGTGACTTGTGCATAAAATATTAAAAATAATCTTTTTTAAACCTTTGTAAAAAAATAGAAATTATTTGAAAATTTAAATTGATAGTATTTTAAATATAAATAATAACATTCTTGAAACATTTTGAAGCTCATGAATATTGAGGGAAAGGAGTTTAAAAAATTTAAAACAACATTTTAAATAAAAAACCCTTACGCCTTTAGTGAATTTTGAATAAAAAGGATATTAAAGGAAAGGAATTGAAATATATTTGTAAACCATTTCAATTTTATTAAATGAGTGATATGATACATCCATATGGTAGTTTTTACATGGTATAAAAGAAACCACATGGTGAAAATGGCATAAGTCTCAAAAAATAGAATTGGTATGAGAAATATCCTACCTCGAGCCCCAACTCATTTCATACATTATATAACTCCTAAATAATAAAATTATATTATTAACTTACTTGATTGAGAACCTTTTTCAAGTTCATTAAATTATCATTGTACATTTTATTTCATTTATTAACATGTTTTATTTAGTTACATGATTAGTTGAGTTCACTCATACATTTTGAAGTCATTCGACCCTTAACCTTTAAAATAGATTCGGTGCGTCGACTATGGTCAAAGGGGTCATGGTTTCATTATCTAAAAAATATTAAACATGTATTATTTATCCTGTTTATACATTCAAAATACTTTTAAACCCATCCATGTAAGGCAGTTATAAAAAATGAAAGACATCATTTCTTGAGGAAGGTAGTTCGTACGTACACATGTTCGAGGTTTTCTTTCTTTTTCTTCTAATGGATAAAAGAAAAATAAGGTAGATAAAGGTTTAAATTTATAGGATCATAATCATATTATAAATACCATATTTATTCATTAAATTCATCCATATGATTAGTCATGTGAAACAATAAAGAAAAATGAATCACTTTGATTCGTGGAGGTGGTAGTTTGTGCGTACGCACGAACAACATTGTCATTTTCCAACGAATGAGAGGATAAAAATGTAGATGATATTTTATCTTTACATGATAATAATTATCTTATGAAAATCATATATATCCATTAAATCCATCTTTATAACCAGCCATGCAAAATGGTGATGAAAAACGAAACACATCGCTCCATGGATGCGGTATTCTGCACATACGCACGTGCAAAGTTTTCATTTCTCATGGGATGGAGAATAGGGTAGAAAATAGTTGTTTCATCATCATAATAAAATTTCAGTTTAGTAGATATATTGATGCTGTTATGTTGGGGTGATTAGAATGTATTTGAATGGGGTAAAAGAATAACTAAACTTGACAGAATTCAATTAAGACTTATACCTCCTTATTGGATATCTTCCTCTGGCTTACACCTTGAGCCCTCTAGGATTCAAATTTTGGTGAGACCAAGACCTCTGGGCATGGGTACGAGAGTTGAGAAGGTATTTGGGTGGATCTTGGTTGAGAAAAAGGACTCAAGTTGTGTGAATAAGTGAATAGAGAAGGTCCTCTTTTATAAGTGAGGGGAGTGGTGTACTTGTAAATATTCAAAACATTAAAATGTAATAAATGTATTTCTCAAGGAAAGTGGATCCAAGATAACCTAATTTCTAATATAAGATAGGGAAAGGTTGAAATCCATTCAATTTATCAAACTCAAACAAGTTTTAAAGAAATTTTAGGCCTTATTTTTTTGTTTAACCTTCTCGTTAATCCTTTTAACATTTGTCGTGATGAAAAACTTTTAACATTGTAAATATTCATTGCGATTAAAAATTAAATTGACATCAATACCAAATTTTAACATGTTGATTTCAAATATGGAATCCATTTTTTATTATTCAATTTCCATAGACGGTAAAATTAATTTTAGTGAAAGTTCACAAAACACAACGAAAAACTATTTTTATGAAAATGTTTTTTAAGCATAAAAATGAATTTACACCAAAATCAAGTATAACATTGATTATAATGGAATCAACTGGATTGAATTAAATAAAAGTATACTTATCTGGATTTCAAACCAAACCAAAACTGAAATGAACCTTGTTAAAACTTGATTAAAAGATAATAGTTGAAAATAGTTTTTATTTTAATAAAAGCATTGCTTGGATTTCCAAAATGTCAAACATAGATTTCCAAGTACAATATTATATTTTCAAATGCATTATATTACTTCTTAAAAATATATTTGATCTTTAAAAAATGTTTCACAAACTTTCAATTCGTTCTTTTATCATGATAATGTTATAAAAGTGACGATATTTATAAAATCGGTATTTTTTACTATTCACACAAAAAAACAACTGTAAGAACTCGGGTTTTTTGGGAACGGGTCAAAATCCCGACCCTGTTTGAATTTTTGACTGGTTTCTAAGGAAACTGGAGAAAATGCGAAGTTTCTAGAAATTTCCAGACTACACGCCGTGTACTTTAAGTACACGCCGTGTATGTGTAGGCGAGTGACCGGCCGTGTGCTCGCCAAGTACATGTCGTATGATGATCGTGTAGTAGTTTCTTACTACACAGCGTGTAGTTTTGAACACGCCATGTATACCCCCGACCATGTGAGGCCATACATGGCATGTAGGCCTATTGGTCGGGTAGAACCAGGGGCACGCTGTGTTCCCTTTGAACACGCCGTGTAGTCTAGCCGTGTATAAGGGAAACACATGGCATGTGAGTACATTGGCGCGGAAAGGAGAAGGAAGAAAGTACATGTCGTGTACCCCTAGGTACACGCCGTGTACTCATGTTGGCAGGTTTGGAAAGTAAGTCGACGGAATCCTGTTGTCTTATGAACAGTTAAATGAACTATACACGGTGTGTAATCCTAAAGTATACACCATGTACTTTCTTTTTTTCGCTTAAAACGGGCAGTAGCCTCATTTTGAGGTTCTGGACAGAACCTCCTCCCTCAAATCGGCCGAACCTTCAATTGCTTCTCGGTTCTTCGTCTGAAGTCAGATCTGATCTCGGTTGGATGCGTTGGAACCCCCTCAGTAAGGCCTCGATTCCTCTTTGGCCGTTTTGTCTGATTTTTGTTCTAGAATGAGTTATAGGTGTTTGAACTGTATTGAATCTTTTGTAGATTTACCGCGTTTTAGACCTAATTGGCGGGTGTTACCAGAGGAGTAGCATCATGCGAGTCTCAGGTAGGAGTTGCATACTTCATTTTGTGTTTTCGAGGTTGTTTGGGTGACGCGGCCTTCAGCGCGTTTTCGTGTATTTTTGAGCGGGACCTGTTTTATCTACTTTTTCATATTGTATTGCTTGTGGGACCTATGAGATGCCTTTGGGTATGCCCTGTTACCAGTTTGCATGAGCAGGCCGGGTAAGGGATCGTTGCTCGTCGGGGCATTTTGGCCGTGGAACGCCAAAATGGTTTTAATTGAAATATTAATGTTTTAAACTGTTAGTTTAATTTATTAAAGTCTGATATAAATTGCTAAAGGCATTTAAGACCTCAATCCTGGTATGGGACAACACCTTGCATAGTGAAATTCAATTGTTTAGTTTGTTTTGCCTGGTTATGCTTTCTGTTTACATATGTTATATATGCAATTGCTGAATTGCATTTGTTGGACCCTTTTTGGGTTGTGTTGGGCTTGGCCGGTTACGCTTGAGTGATGTTGATCACAGGTTGGGGCTTTGGCCAGGTTACTTTGGGTGGTGTTGACCACGAGATTGGGCATCATGGACGTCAGCTTGAGGCAGTACGATTGTCAGGTTGGGGCATGGCCCGGGTTACTTGGATGGCGAGGCCATTGGACTTGAGCGACATGGTCGTAGAGACACGAGGTGTCAGATGTTCTGGTGGCTTAGGTACTTTTTGGTTATTACCGCTCACCTGAGACTTTGAGTAGTGTGCACATAGAGATACTCTGTGATGAGGTGGTTTTGACCACTCGTGTGGGTAGAGGCCCCCGTAGTTGTGGTTAGGTATTTTGGTTGGGGGTGCTTGTCGTAGAAATCCACATGGGAGGTGAGGAGCCTTCAAGGATGGGCGTGCCTTCGGGATGTCGGTACTTGAGACACGAGGTGTCAGGAGGCACGTGGTGTCGGGTTACTATTTTTGGGCATGCCTTCAGGACGTTGGTACTTGAGACACGAGGTGTCAGGAGGCACATGGTTCCAGGTTACTATTCTTGGGAGTGCCTTCGGGATGTCGGTACTTGAGACACGAGGTGTCAGGTGGCACGTGGTTCTGGGTTACATGACAGAGATTCTGGCGTTAGCCAAAGTAGGTGACACTCCTTGGTGGCTGTCGAGCACCAGAGGAGTTTGTGTTTACTTGTGCATAGTACTATTTACTGCTTTCCTTGTAATGCATGACTACTTAAACACATATATTTGGTACGCACCTTTGGGTGGTATCCTGCTGAGATTTGTCTCACACCCTGCACGGGCCCTTCGGGACTCGTGCAGACTTTATGGATTTACGTGCAGGAAAGAGGCTAGCTTCAGGAGATGGGTTACATTAGTTGTTGCATGGAGATGGTATGGACCTTGAGGTCATGCCTAGCTGGGGTTTACTTTATTTTGTTTTCTTTTCTATATCGGCATGCTTACTTTTTGTAGCTATTGTTGGTTAGCCATTGGCGCCCTTTTTATATTCATTTGTGTATGACCTGCTATGGATGCATGTTTTACTATTCAGCAGTAGTTACATGTTATCAGCATGTTGTTCTGTTTACTTTCAACTACTGTTGTTTCTATATTGCTTCCGCTGTTTATCTATATTGTTTATGCTTCCGCTCTGCGGGTCTGGTTCGAGTCTGCTGAATCTTTCTTTTCGCTGCATCTTTATTGTTATACTTGGACCAGTACCCTTATTATGATCCTCTAAGAGGGTATAGCCTCCCCACTATACCTATTCAGACCTTTGCTGCTAGTCGAAAGCCTTTGGCGTTCAGGGGAGGTGCGCCTAAGGTAGTGACACCCGACCCGTTCGGCACTGTTCGGGTGGTTGCTCGGGTCTGGGACATTACAAAGTGGTATCAGAGGAGTTCTTGACAAGGATTTAGTAGCGGTGTTTTTCTGGCTACTAATGAGATTGATACTTCTCTTTTTATTTCTATTGGTTTTACTATTTGGGATATGGTAGGCTGGAGATAAGTTGTGGTTACTAGGACTGGGTTTTTTAGCTTGTGCTTGGGTGCCTGCAGCCCCAGGTACGAGGGATGGACCTAGTTGTCGCGGGTGGGAACTGCTGTTTGTTTTTTCTTAGATTACAGTTTATATGATTTCCACCTTGGTGGCTCACTTGGTGTGTGATGTTCATGATTTTGATATATGACCCTTGACCCGGTGTGTTAAGGGAGAAGTGGACCTTGACCGGTATGGAGAGGCTTGGTTGATTGGCTTTTGATAGGAACATTTTTAGGGTATTTCAATTTCATAATTGCACGTATGCTTTGTGAAGTGATAATGCCAGGTGAATGAAATATTAATTATCATGATTTATATGTTTTGGAATGTAATTTGGTGAAATTACTGATAGAATTTATTGTTTTGCAATGTGTATATCATGCTTTATATATTTGTAGAATTGCATGCGAAAGGGTATTTGGGTCTGGCTCTTGTACGAGCAGGCAGGTACTTTAATTGAGGTGATTTTTATCACCAGGATTGGGTGACTAGGTCATTGGATGAGGCAATGTTAGTTGTCGGGACGAGCATGGCCCGAGGTACTTTTGATACTTGGTTCTGTTAAGGGCGGGTAAGGAGGCCATGAGGTCGGGATGCCATGGGGCATGGGTTGCGGTGAGGGGGAGTAAGGGTAGTTGTTATGCACTGCCTTTTACTGCTTTCCTTATCTGCGTAGAAAATATTGTTATATATATATGGTTTGTTTGACCATTTATGGTATTCAGTGGGTTACTCCTTCACGACTCGATAGATCGTCGGGAAGGAGATGATACAGTGCCATAGGATCAGGGTCAGAATTCAGTACAGGCAGAGCACGAGCCGTAGGTACAGGCTCAGGGACAAGATCAGGTCCAGGATCCAGTGCAGGCAGGACAGCAGCCGGGTTTGGCATCGTTCGGGTCGTGGCTTGACGAGCAACTCCGAGCTAGCCTGGTACGTGTCTTGCAGGGGATTGACAGAGGCGTGCAAGGTACAGAGCCTTCTATGGCGTATCTGACGCGGGAGTTCCAGTCGCAGCACCCGCCACTTTTTCAGGGTGAGGGTGGCCCGCAGGCGGCTGAGAACTGGATAGAGAGTATGCAGATGATTTTCGATCAGCTCGAGATGCCTCCAGGGAGGAGCATCAAGCTGGCGACGTACATGCTGAGAGGACCGGCGAAGCGTTGGTGGGATGTACAGGTACAGGCTCGTAGGCACGAGGGACTAACATGGAAGGACTTTGAGGACAGGTTCTTTGAACACTTCTACCCGGAGACACTGAGGACAGAGATGTAGGTTCCGGGCACAGCGGAAGCGCGTTGGTGGGTTAGCCCAACTTTAATTTTAACGTTAAACAACATTCAATCCGAGATCTGTCACAATATAAAATGCTGAATCTTTGGAATAGAACGAAGAACGAAAAGAAAAGAAGAGTCTCGGAACCCTTGAGGAGGATCATCATATGTTGATTATAATTAATTTAATTAATGCATAAGAATTACCTCGTTGGAATTCTTTCTTTGTTGATGTGTCTGGTCACGATTCGGTGATCCGTCATTGCGTCGTAGAATCCAAGTGTAGGATTCCTCTAGCGGTGATCCACATATGTGTCACGTATCTCCGGACGTCGCCGAAGGGATCTCTGGGTGCTAGCGCGGAAGAACCTTCGCTTGTGATGTCTGCCTTCGACCGCCTTGATCCAGTGGAGGATCTTGCTCTCGTAACTTGAGGGCATTCTTGGTGGAAAGGAAAATCTCTCTTGGCTTGAGAGTATTTCCAAATCCGTTGTTCACAACAATGGCTCTTTAAAATGTTGGGGTTGCGAGGATATTTATAATCGGGTTTGAGGTTAATAGAGTTATGACAATAAATAAATGCGTTGCGCGTTTTATTTATTTCATTAACTCTTATTGAAAACCCCCATGTCGAATTATTAATTCCTTGACATGCGTCTACGCTGATTATAATAAATATCATTTAATAAAACAATATTAAATCCTCAAAATCCCAATTGGAAAAACTACACGGCGTGTAATAATTAATACACGGCGTGTACTTGTTTTCCATAAAACTACATGGCGTGTATATTTAATATACACAGCGTGTACTTTTATTTTCCATTTTTCTCCACCACATTTATTAGACCTTGAGTAATGACTATTTATTTCTTAAATAAATGTAACTGCATTACTCGCTAATAAATATATTATTTCGTCCACAATATATTCTCTCGAATAACTAGTGTCAAAATAAATGCGATCAGGCATCCTTAAATAATTATTAAACCACAGTCAGGAATAATATTTATTTAACTTGTTAAATTAATATTTAACTGAGATACATGGACACACTTAGTGTGTGGCCCTCTAGGCCTCTTTCTCGGTGGCATTAGGCTGAGCCTGCCTAAAGTCCAAGGTTAGCGTCTAGCAACACGCCAAGGCACCCATAGAGAAAGAAGTTAATGCCGCAATGACGTGTCACTTCCTACGAACGCTTACTGTGTAATATAATCTCTTTGTCTCGATATCTCCAATCAAGCGGGTTGCATGCTAGTGCCATCAACCCATGTGCTTGATTATTCTTTCTTTGACTTCCTAGAATTGAACTTGCCCATACCTTACCATGGCCATGGATTTATTTAGGCTATATCAATTCCATTAAAGGTCATGAGACATCTACTTCCGTTATGGAATGAAAGGGACAAATACTTTCTCGCATTATCTATTAATGTGGTATTACTCGTGGCGCACCCAATGTATCCTACCTCGCTGCGAACAGTGTGTCGTCACAGTTTTCGTCAATATATCTAAGTGCGTGAGTTGTAATACCCATTAATAATAATCTTAAAGTCTAAGGACCAATACACATGTCCGCAGATAGGAACATCCAATGACACTATGAAATGTGGATTTCCTACTGGCGGGTCTCGTTCTCATAATATCCTCCTGGATATTACCAAGGGCGCACACCATGAGAAGGTGCCTCAAAGTTTTATGAGTCCTCACCTCTAACGACCTGTATTATTTGTGTCCCTCAAATAATATCATCCGGCCATAGAACATACATTCAAGAATAGTGTTATGGAACTTCTGGGTTCTCATCATAGTAGGGATCCGCTACGACCCTTTAATGCAACAGCTGTCCTTAGGACATTATCACATGACATGTCATGCAGAAGAACAATCAAGATGTGATAAGGTTTTTATTTAATGAATAAAGTTCAAAGTAGTTGGCTCTAGACCACCAACTCCAACAGACTCCCACTTGGACTAGAGCCAACTGCTAACAACCTTTAACCCGCTAGCTCTCACATGATATTCATGCTTATGCTAATATAGGCATTTAGTCATGGGGTCCACCACGTTCTCTTCCGTGGACACTCTGCTCACTACAACTTCACCCCTTTGATAGAAATCCCTCAAGAGGTGATACTTACGGAGTATGTGCTTTGTCCGTTGATGTGACCTTGGTTATTTTGCAAGAGCCACCGTTGCAGTATTATCAAAATACAATGTAATGGGATCTTTACTTCTAGGCACTACAGCAAGCTCCTGGACAAAGTTCTGAATCCAGAAGGCTTCTTTGGCTGCATCAGAAGCCGCTATATACTCGGACTCCGCTGTAGAATCAGCGACAACTGGCTGCTTTGAACTCTTCCAGCTCACAGTTCCTCCATTGAGACAGAAAACATATCCAGATTGCGACTTCAGATCATTCTGATCTATTTGAAAACTAGCATCAGCATACCCTCTGATGACAAGCTCCTCGTCTCCTCCATACACTAGGAACATATCCTTAGTTCTTCTCAGATACTTAAGGATAGTCTTAACAGCAGTCCAATGTTGTTCTCCTGGATCTACTTGATACCTGCCTACCATGCTCAGTGCATAGGCAACATCAAGCCTGGTACATAACATGGCATACATGATGGATCCTATAGCCGAAGCGTATGGGATCTTACTCATCCTATCTTTCTCCCGTTGTGTCTGGGGACACATTTTCTTAGAAAGATGTAAGCCATGTGACACTGGAACCAATCCCCTCTTGGATTTTTTCATACTAAATCTCGTTAGTATCTGGTCAATGTATGTACTCTGACTTAGTCCAAGCAGCCTCTTGGATCTGTCACGAATGATCTTGATCCCTAGAATGTTGGCTTCTTCTCCTAAGTCCTTCATGAAGAAACACTTGTTCAACCAATCCTTAACTGACTGTAAGGCTGGTACGTCGTTTCCAATAAGCAATATGTCATCAACATATACCACTAGGATGATGACCGCATTCCCATTAAACCGCTTATAAACACATGGCTCACATTCGTTCTTAATGAAACCAAATTCCTTTATGGCTTCATCAAATCCAATGTTCCATGACCTGGATGCTTGCTTCAATCCATAAATGGATTTCTGCAACTTGCAAACCCGTTTGGCTTCACCTGGTGTCACAAACCCTTCTGGTTGTGTCATATAGACATCTTCCTGAAGGTTCCCGTTAAGGAATGTTGTTTTGACATCCATCTGCCAAATATCGTAGTCATGGTAAGTTGTTATGGCAAGTATGATTCTTATAGATTTAAACATAGCAACTGGCGAGAAGGTTTCATCATAGTCAATTCCTTGACATTGTTTGAATCCTTTAGCCACTAGCCTTGCTTTATAGGTGTTAACTTGACCTTCCATGTCCAGCTTTATTTTGAATACCCATTTGCATCCAACAGGCTTTACATCAACTGGATCATCGACCAGAACCCAAACTTGGTTCTGATACATGGAATCCATCTCAGAATTCATAGCTTCTAGCCATATTGCAGATTCTGAGCTTTTTATTGCTTCCTTATAGGAGAGAGGTTCATCATTGTCCAATAATAATGATTCACCATCCTCGGTGACTAGGAAACCAAATCTCTCTGGTTCCCTTACCTCTCTTGAGCTCCTACGCAGTACTTGTGTTTCTGGAACCTCTCCCACGGGGACCTGTGGAACTTGTTCCTGTACCAACTCCTGTGTATCTTGAGCATCAACTTCGTCGAAGTCAATCTTTCTCCCACTATCCTTCTTAAGGATGTGCTCCCTCTCAAGAAAGACGAGTTGTTTGGCGACAGTCACTTTCTTTTCTTGAGGGTTATATAGGTAATATCCTTTCGTTTCCTTGGGATATCCTATAAAGATACACTTCATGCCCCAGGGTGCTAGTTTGTTGCCTGAGAAGGCCTTAACAAATGCCTCGCATCCCCATACACGTGTGTGCGACAAAGTGGGTTTCCTTCCATTCCATAACTCGGATGGAATTCCATTTTCCACCTTAGTTGGTACTCGGTTTAATGTGTATGCTGCAGTTTGTAATGCATATCCCCAAAAGGATAATGGAATATCTGCATGACTCATCATCGACCTCACCATGTCCAACAAGGTGCGGTTCCTCTTTTCACTAACACCATTCCACTGTGGTGTATAAGGAGGAGTGAGTTGAGATAGAATCCCAGACTCTCGTAGAAGATCGATGAACTCTTGGTTCAGATATTTTCCACCTCGATCTGATCAAAGCTTCTTTATCTTCTTACCAAGATGATTCTATACTTCATTCTTGAATTCCTTAAATTTATCTAAGGACTCTTACTTATACCTCATTAATTAGACATAGCCATATCTACTCAAATCATCAGTAAAATTAATGAAGTAAGAATATCCACCTCTAGATTCTACTGGAAATGGTCCACACACATCCGTGTGTACCAATCCTAGAAGCTTTGTGGCCCTTTCACCTTGTCCACCAAAAGGCGGCTTGGTCATTTTTCCTTGTAAACAAGCGTGACATCTATCAAGTGGTTTTAGCTCAGTAGAGTCTAAATATCCATCTTGGCAGATCTTTGTCAAACACTTCTCGTTCACATGACCAAGGCGGTGATGCCATAACTGGGTGATGTATGAGTCATGTGAGTTTGTTTCGTTATCGATTGCCAAAATTTGGTTTTCGTAATTCAATACATACAAACCATTATTTAAATGTTTCATACCATAACATACGTTGTTCTTATAAAAGAGACAACCCTTATTTCCAAATTTGAAAACAAATCCATCCATATCCAAACAAGATACAGAAATTATGTTCTTGGTAACACTAGGCACATAATAACAGTTATGTAAAACCAAAATCATCCCAGTCGGCAATGAGAGGTTGTAGTCGCCAATAGACAACGCAGCCAGCCTTACGCCATTGGCAGCTCGAAGATCCACCTCTCCTCTGGCGATCTTTCTAAATCTACTTGGTTCCTGCATTTGAATACAGATGTGAGCCCCACAAGCTGTATCTAATACCCAATGTGTAGAAATAGAAAGATTGCACTCAATAACAAACACACCTTTAGCGTCCCCATGCTTCTGGGTGCAGTTCCTCTTCCAGTGGCCCTTCTTGCCACATGCAAAACACATTGCCTCCCGTTACTTGCCCTGCCTCTGGATCTTCCCCTTCTTGGAGGGACGGTGCTCGGGGGCTTCAGACCGTTTATAAGTCTTTGGTCCCTTTGCCTTGTCCTTCCTTTTCTTCTTCACCATAAGGACCGTGGGTTTGTCACGCCCCATATCCTTATCTACCTGGAGAATCAAGGTCAAAAGCTCTGATAGACTCTTCTCATTGTCGCTCATGTTATAGTTGACAATGAATCTATAGAAGGTCTTGGGCAGTGATGATAGGATGAGATCTGTACGCAACTCATCCAGGAATTTAATCCCTAAGATGTTCAGGCGTTCAATGTAGCCAATAAGCTTGACTACATGAGGCCCAGCTAGCGCAGACTCTCCAAGATTCATGGTAAACAAAGCATTGGAGATCTCATACCTCTCATGTCTTGCCTTCTCTTGGAAGAGATCTTTAAGGTGAGACATCATGCTATACGCGTCCATGTTTTCATGTTGCTTCAAGAGCTCATTAGACATGGTCAATAGCATGAAACACTGGACATTTGTGGCATCATCCATGTGTTTTATGTAGAGAGATAATACCTCATCACTAGCCTCTTTCCCAGGCGCAACTGGAATAGGCTCTTCCAGCACATATAATTTCCTTTCGTGGCGAAGGACGACGCGTAAACGCCTCTGCCACTCTTGGAAATTGGTGCCGGTGAGAAGGTTTTCTTTTTCGAGTATGGTGCGCAATGATATGTTTGAAGTCATTTTCTTGTCGTTTCTAAAAATTAAGATGAGCAAAGGTTTAGTACTTTATTACAAAAATTGAGACAAATAAATAAATTAATACTTATTAGTCTCCCACTATTTCATCGAAATCCAATAGCCCTTGTCACGACCCGTCCTCGGGGCCCGTGTCGTGACTACCCCAAGCCCGCCTTCCATAGGCCAGGGGCTGGCGACTAGCACCAAGGCGTAAATCCAAAAAAAATGGAAGGCATTGCCTTTGAAAAGTAAACAAGCACCACAGAGTAAGCAAGCGGAAAAGTAAACACTAAGTAAAAACTGTAACAAGCTGTGCTGAAAGTAAAGGGGCCGGAAATACAAGCCCAACTGTAAAGTACAACTGAAAGGGGAAAACAGCAACTGAAAAGAAAAGTCGCAGCGTCAGGCCGTCCTCTGGAAATCCCACCTGAAGGGTGGGTACAGATAGCTCCACTGCTCCTCGGGTCCCACCGTCCGCTCCGAGTACGTCCTGTCCAGTGGTCCACCTCCAGGTACCATCCTGCTCTGCAAGCCTCAACCACAATCAACGCTGTCCGTCGTCTGCAACCAACACAACGTAGTGCGGGTATAGCCCGTGCACGGGTGAGTATAAGCTACTCAGTAGGGACCCCGAGACCCCCGAAGGTCTCCCGAAATCCACAAAGGATAAACCACAACGGAAAGATACAATCACGAAGTAACAACCGACACTGCTTAGGTATATGCCCATACATATACCTAAGTCATCAATCCCTGTTCGGCTCCAACATCTGAGCCCAAGCACAACCCAGTCCATACAGGAAAGAAAATGTAAATCCACACAGGATAGCACAACACAACCCACAAAGGAGAGAAAAACGTAAATCCACACAGGATAGCACAACACACTCCACAAAGGAGAGCAAAACGTAAATCCACACAGGATAGCACAACACACTCCACAAAGGAGAGCAAAACATAAATCCACACAGGAAAGCAAACGTAAATCCACACAGGATAGCACAACACAATCCACAAAGGAGAGTAAACAGTAAATCCACATAGGATAGTTCAACACAATCCATAAAGGAGAGTAACACAGGATTCAGCTCACACAGGTATACATCATCGAAAAGGTGAAAGAGATGATCAGACATAGATACTGAATCATCTAAGCTGGGACCCACATAGGATACAAGACCAGCCGTCTTCATTGTTTCGTTTATGCTGGGACCCACATAGGATACAAGACCAGCACTGAATCATCAAAGCTGGGACCCACATAGGATACAAGACCAGCACAGCTAGGACCCACATAGGATACAAGACCAGCACTGAATCATCAAAGCTGGGACCCACATAGGATACAAGACCAGCACAGCTAGGACCCACATAGGATACAAGACCAGCTGTCTTCATTGATTCATCTATACTGGGACCCACATAGGATACAAGACCAGTATTGAATCATCTAAGCTGGGACCCACATAGGATACAAGACCATCACTGAATCATCAAAGTTGGGACCCACATAGGATACAAGACCAGCACAGCTAGGACCCACATAGGATACAAGACCAGCTGTCTTCATTGATTCATCTATACTGGGACCCACATAGGATACAAGACTAGTATTGAATCATCTAAGGTGAGACCCACATAGGATACAAGACCAGCACAGCTAGGACCCACATAGGATACAAGACCATCTGTCTTCATCGATTCATCTATACTGGGACCCACATAGGATACAAGACCAGCACAGCTAGGACCCACATAGGATATAAGACCAGTTGTCTTCATCGTCGCAGTCCACTGAGGATCTTTGCACAGTCGTCGTCGTCGAAGTCGCAGCCAGCTCTAGGGTTCCCGCACACAGTAAGCTCGTTCGGGATGGTCCGCTCCATGAGCCGAAAGGCTGATACATCAACTGACACATAGCCCGAAGTTGATGTATCCAAAAGTTCTGTGTCGTCAACAGGAACTCAACGCAACAGACGGCGCGTCAATCGGACGCCCGGTCTGAGAGATATTGGTTTTTTCGTCCCAGGGGCCCGGTTGGTTTTTAAGGCAAAACCAACCCGACCGTACTCCACCTGCATCCAAACCTCGGGCGGAGTGAGCCAAAAGATCCTTCTCACTTAGAGGAATTCAACAAAGCTGACGGCAAGTCAATCGGATGTCCGTAGCTCAAGATATGAGTGTTTCCGCTCCGAAGGCCCGGTTGGTTTCGTGTACGAACCAACCCGGCCGAACTCAAAGTATTCTGAAACCTTGAGTGCAATATACCGAAACGACCGTCTCGATCCAAGGATCGTGTTTCCGCTAACAGCGAGTCGTTTGGAGGCTCATAGCTCAAGTTATGGGCATTTGACCGAAAATGGTCCGAAGACGGGGGGTCCGGGCCCGGGCCGACCCCCCCCCCCCCCCCCCCCTGGGTCGGCCGAACCGGGTCGACCGGACCCGGTCCGGTCCGGCCAGGGCGCGGCCCGGCCGGTCGGACCTGCCTGGCTCGGTACGGCCGAGCGGCCGAGTGGCCGAGCGCCGCGGGGCGCTGCCCCCACGGTCTGGAGGTGTCGCGGCCCTCGAAGGGCCGCGCTGATTGAACGGACGCGGCATGTCATCGCGTCCCGTGCGGCGAGCTGGACCCATGCAGCCGCAGGTCCGCTGGCCACCGCCTCCGGCTGCCGGCGCTGCCGCGCCGGCGACCCGCGCCGCCGGCCGCTTCCGCGGTCCACCGGAGTCGCTCTGGTGGTCCGTTTTCCTTCTCGTCTGCGCCATTGTTCCTCTCGGGTTCCGTTCTTCACTGTGGGATCAACAAAATGCCCTTGCGTCATGTTTTTTTGTCGCCCGCCAAATCCGCACAACCACGAAGAACAGCGGAGGGTTGTCGGGTCGTGTTCGTTTGGCCCGCACCCTCAGCGTTAGATAAAAACAACGGGAGAAATAATTCCACACATGAAACAACAATTTTAATAAATTAAAATTGTTCATTTGAATCTGGTTCTTAAATTTTAAAGAAACGTTCATGGGAATAAGGGCATTTCCAAAATAAAATCCCTACCTCTTCAAGTCGTCGCCCGCGGGTTCTTCGCGGATTTGATCGTCGCGGAAGGAGGGGTTCGTCACGAAAGGAGGAGATCGTCGCGGTATCCGGCGCCGCGTCGACGAACTCTGAGGACCAAGAAACAACAGATTTAATTATAAATAATTAAATCTGTGTGTTGTTATAAACCACAAAGAAGTTTTTAAAAGAAACCTGAAACTCTTACCTCAAACAGATGATTCGAAGATTTCGTTGCGGAAGAAGGAACGTCGCAGCAGAATGTCGCGGAGGAGGAAACGTCGGCGTCGCGGCACACGGTGTCGCATCGTCGATTTCCGCAGGTTCGACGTTCTTCGTCAGAGGCCGGCGTTCTTCGCGTTCTTTGCGTTCTTCGCGTTCTTCGCGTTCTTCGCGAAGAAGGGTGAAGGCACAAGAACTTCTGTCAAAACCTCTCAACGTGTAATCCTCCAAATGACGGTGTTGGTCTTATTTTATTATTACGCCAACAAACGAAAAAGAGGTAAGTAACGACCCATTAATTCGTAGAATTAAATTAACGAAAGAAACTTCCCATTTAATTTACGAACAAAACTGCCCAATTAAATGGTGCGTTAATAAATTAAGAAAACGCGTCAGTTGACTTTCATAAAGACGGGTTTTCACGGGTGCGTTACTTAGCGGGAAAGAAACGGTGGGGCTCGTGCGGGTACCACCTCACAAATATCCTACCAAGAGGGTAGGATATTTCTGGATAGCATCCTATCCGGATCAACTCAGCTTAAGCCGCTTTTAAGTGACTTCAAGTGGCTTCCAAGTGTCTTAAGTGAAATAAAATAAAGTTTGTTGTACAATTATTTTATTTCTTAACTTTAAGCCTGAAAATTAAAAACCACAACCGAGCAAACGCAAATCCGGAAGAGGCGTTTCTAAGCAAATAATGGCGTTGTGATTCCATCGGTGCCCTCGGAGTTCGATTCCGGGCACCGGTTCAAAAGTTAGAAAAACTCGCTCGTCCGTTCACTGAACGTACCCGAGCCAAACTTCGGAAAATGATTCCGGGAACACCGGGCCTCGGAATCAGGTGCCGTCAGAAACTACGTTCTTGTAAAATTCCAAAGAAAATTAAGAAAAAAAAATTCCTTGAAATTTCCGAGTCTTTACAGCCCTCACCATTGACTTTGGAATATTCTGTTGCGTGAATATTCTAGTGGAAAGGATCCATATTTCCCTTCGCATTACCCCAACTAGGGTTGGTCAAGCAACTTTAAGGGTTTTAGGTAGGCATTCCAAATGCCAACTGCATTAACTCGCAGCTCCTTGATCCGCTGAGTGGACTCCCCAATCCTGAAATCCTTTTTGGATTTCCTCAACCTTTGCCTCTTGGTCACACCAAGTCCTGCTGTGGCAGTCAACCCTTGATGCGAACCAAGTCAAGTCAACCCAAAACCTTGAATTAGAATTCCCCGATAATTGAAAGCACCCCAACTAGGGTTGGTCAAGCACTTTAAACTATGGTTCGATTCTAACCAAGATTATGGAAGGATATGTCGACTTAATATTTATTTTGAGGGATTTTATCCTTATACATAAATTTCCATTTTATTATCTTTGATTACATGCTTGTTAATATTAAGTGGGATATACTTAAGTGATTAACCATGTCTAAGATAATATTTACGTATAATCCGGTTTTATTTTAGTTCCATCTTGCATGCTCGTTTAATTCATTAATTGTGTGATCGTGACAACACACCACAATAAATAAACCATGCAACTGACAGAAATAAAATAAATGGTATGATCATGAGCTTTTCTATTGGTTAGTTTATCTAGCGGTTGATAAACTAACCCAAGACCTAGGGGAGAAACACCTTGAACCTTTCGGGTTCGTGTTTACATCTTTCCACCTGTCCACCTTTGTATCTCCTTGGATTGGTTTCACCTTGGCTCCTGACTTGAGCCGCCTCCACTAGCTTGGGAGATCCATCCATTATATATGCATTTATATCACACGCAGGTGAGGGGTAAAAGGGGTTTTTACATAAAATAATCCTTGGGCGCGCAGGCCCTACATATTAATGAGGAGATGGCTCGCAGGCCAAAAATTTAATTTAAATAAATAAATTAAAAGAAACCATTCACATACAAAGGTCTCGGTCTATCTCATGATCATCCATACATGCAACGATATTTACGCATAAATAAAACTAGCATTCAATTCTTTAATTGTTCTTGTTTAAGATAAATCACGCTCGAATCAATTAATTTTCTTTAATTAATCAATCCTTTTATATTAAATCCCTTTTCTGAATTTCCTTGAGATTCTCATCCATCATAATTTTAAACAAATAAATTCATTTAAAATTATCCTTGTACGTAACTTGTACCTTAGAGGCAACCCGGTGAATTCCCATTTATTACACAGATGTTAAATTAAACACATATATATAAAACACCTATCACGTGTTGTGCCTTAGCTTTACGCCGGCACCATGGTACACGTATCAAGGGTTTGTATAATATAATAATAAATTTTAATAAATCTGCGTAATTTGGGTGAGTACACGGCGTGTAGTTCTGACTACACGACATGTACTTTTCTTCACCGTCCATCTGAAGTACATGCCCGGGGATAGGGCGTGTTAATGTACTTCAGAAATTTTCGGAGTACACAGTGTGTACAGTGGGACACACGCTGTGTAGTTTCCGCGTTACACGGTTTTCAGCCGGGCAGGCCGTGTACGGAGTACACGACCCAACCCTGACCCGAAGGGACTACACGCCGTGTTCATTGGACCACACGACATGTATTCCGGAAACCGTGTGCCACCTGTTTTTGGTCAACACATGGTGTCTTAAATTCTTAGAAAGAATCCAATACACGGCCTGATTTGGCGGATCAGTCAATGCATTGAACCTAGACTACACGGCGTGTACTTCCGAATACACGTCGTGTATTCTGGTGTTATACGGCCAGAAACTTTTGGCTCCTCCGGATGAGTTCCTCTATTTTATTTTAATCAAAATTAAAAGAAAAAATCGTTTCTGTGAGGTGAACGAGAAACGAGGGAGGAGGAATAGATCTTGATATTCAGATTTCCAGAACGATTAAACTTGAATTGAAATAACTAAATTATTAAATGTGTAAATTACCAACGAAAAACTAAATAATTATAATCAACGATATGACCGCTCTGATACCACTTGTAGGTTCCGGGCGCAGCGGAAGCGCATTGGTGGGTTAGCCCAACTTTAATTTTAACGTTAAACAATGTTTAATCCGAGATCCGTCACGATATAAAACGTCAAATCTTCAGAATAGAACGAAGAACGAAAAGAAAAGAAGATTCCTGGAACCCTTGAGGAGGATCATCATATGTTGATTATAATTAATTTAATTAATGCATAAGAATTACCTCGTTGGAATTCTTTCTACGTTGATGTGTCCGGTCACGATTCGGTGATCCGTCATTGCGTCGTAGAATCCAAGTGTAGGATTCCTCTAGCGGTGATCCACACATGTGTCACGTATCTTCGGACGTTGCCGAAGGGATCTCTGGGTGCTAGCGCGGAAGAACATTCGCTTGCGATGTCCGTCTTCGACCGCCTTGATCCGGTGGAGGATTTTGCTCTCGTAACTTGAGGGAGTTCTTGGTGGAAAGGGAATTCTCTCTTAGCTTGAGAGTATTTCCAAATCCGTTGTGCACAACAATGGATCTTTAAAATGTTGGGGTTGCGAGGATATTTATAATCGGGTTTGAGGTTAATAGAGTTATGACAATAAATAAATGTGTTACGCATTTTATTTATTTCATTAAATTTTATTGAAAACCCCCATGTCGAATTATTAATTCCTTGACATGCGCCCACGCTGATTATAATAAATATCATTTAATAAAACAATATTAAATCCTCAAAATCCCAACTGGAAAAACTACACGATGTGTAATAATTAATACACGGCGTATACTTGTTTTCCATAAAACTACACGGCGTGTACTTTTATTTTCCATTTTTCTCCACTACATTTATTAGACCTTGAGTAATGACTATTTATTTCTTAAATAAATGTAACTGCATTACTCGCTAATAAATATATTATTTCATCCACAATATATTCTCTCGAATAACTAGTGTCAAAATAAATGTGATCATACATCCTTAAATAATTATTAAACCACAGTCGGGAATAATATTTATTTAACTTGTTAAATTAATATTTAACTGAGATACATGGACACACTTAGTGTGTGACCCTCTAGGCCTCTTTCTCGGTGGCATTAGGCTGAGTCTGCCTAAAGTCCAAGGTTAGCGTCTAGCAACACGCCAAGGCACCCATAGAGAAAGAAGTTAACACCGCAATGACGTGTCACTTCCTACGAACGCTTACCGTGTAATATAATTCCTTTGTCTCAATATCTCCAATCAAGCGGGTTGCATGCTAGTGCCATCAACCCATGTGTTTGATTATTCTTTCTTTGACTTCCCGGAATTGAACTTGCCCATACCTTACCATGGCCATGGATTTATTTAGGCTATATCAATTCCATCAAAGGGCCTGAGATATCTACTTCCGTTATGGAACGGAAGTGACAAATCCTTTCTCGCATTATCTATTAATGCGGTATTACTCGTGACGCACCCAACGTATCCTACCTCGCTGCGAACAGTGTGTCATCACAGTTTTCGTCAATACATCTAAGTGCGCGAGTTTTAATACCCATTAATAATAATCTTAAAGTCTAAGGACCAATACACACGTCCGCGGATAGGAACATCCAATGACACTATGAAATGTGGATTTCCTACTGGCGGGTCTCATTCTCATAATATACTCCTGGATATTACCAAGGGCGCACACCATGAGAAGGTGCCTCAAAGTTTTATGAGTCCTCACCCCTAATGACCTGTATTATTTGTGTCCCTCAAATAATATCATCCGGCCATAGAACATACATTCAAGAATAGTGTTATGGCACTTCCGGGTTCTCATCATAGTAGGGATCCGCTACGACCCTTTAATGCAACAGCTGTCTTTAGGACATTATCACATGACATGTCATGCAGAAGAACAATCAAGATGTGATAAGGTTTTTATTTAATGAATAAAGTACAAAGTAGTTGGTTATAGACCACCAACTCCAACAAGAGAGCTCGAGAGTTCTTGAGTTTTCAGTAGGGAGACATGTTCGTTATGGACTACACAACTACCTTCACAGAGTTGTCTAGTTTTGCACCTGGTATGGTAAGAGATAATGCAGCTAGGGTGAGGCACTTCGAGGATAGCTTACAACACGTCATTCAGGTCCAGGTGAACATCTTCAGGCTGGGGTCCTTCTCCGAGGCGGTGAATCAAGTGCTCATAGCCGAGGGCAATGAGAGAGAAAAGTCTCTCTTGGGCAGGGCGACAACTTCAGGTGATGGTTCAGACAGCAGGAAGCGAGGATGGGATGAGTTCCAGCAGGGCAGTCAGGCTAGGGATTCAGCTAGACCACCTCGTGGTAGTTATTCGGTGATTTGCTTCCAGTGTGGACAACCGGGACATGTTCGGGCGCAGTGTGATAGGCCTCTGAAGGAGTGCCGGGTATGTGGATAGGACGGGCATCTAGAGAGGTTCTGCAGGTAGCCTTCGCAGATAGCCGACAGGCAGGGACCTGGACAGACTGTAGCGTCTGGAGTTGGTTCAGGTTCGGTACCCAGTGAGGGTAGTCGAGGTTCAGCTGTGCACGGAGGTCGTGACAGAGACAGTGGGACCCAGCTGAGGGGTCAGTGGTCGGTGACTGATCGTAGGGAGGTAAGGCGTCAGGCAGCCGTGTTTCAGGCCAGGTGCACGTTGTGGAGCTGCCAGAGGCTGAGCAGGCTGGTGAGCCGACGACATTTAGAGGTACACCGCGGTGTGGTCGTGATCTCCATGTTTCATTTTTGGCATGACCTATAGAGGCATGTCTGTTTTGAGTGCACGTGGTGCGCATGATCTTTGTAGACTGACTATATGCTAGTCAGTGGGATTGGTACCATATCGGGTGCGTGATATATATATATGTGTGTGTGTGTGTGTGTGTGTGTGTGTGTGTGTGATGCGTAGCATCAGGGCATCGAGGATATAGGTTACTTTGGGTGCCTTGGGCATCGGGGCATCGAGGATGTGGGTTACTTGTGGTGTCGTGGGCATCAGGGCATCGAGGATGCGGGTTACTTGAGGTGCTAGGCACCAGGACCTCGTAGAGGCGGACACCGATGCGGTGCGGGCTATGTTGGGTGTCGAGACGGACACAGGAGCGCCTATGTGGCGCAGGGGTGACGATGCATCGCGGGAGCGTTATGCATCCGGAAAGCAGGTTAGTAAACCTTGGTTGCTTTGAGCTTTGTTGGTTGAGACCGAGTAGGCAATTCCTAAGGTGGGGAGCCCCTTGAGGAATTTAGTCAGAACCTTGGGACCGGGGTAGTCCAGATTGTTTAACCGGGATGGGCGTGTTCGGTGCCATCTTCGGGTTTCGTTCGGTGGCTCGGGGACGAGCTACGTTAAGGTGGGGAGTTTGTAAGAACCCATGTTTTTTGGGAACGGGTCAAAATCCCAACCCTGATTGAATTTTTGACTGGTTTTCTGAGGAAACTGGAGAAAGTGCGAAGTTTCTGGAAATTTCCAGACTACACGTCGTGTACTTTAAGTACACGCCGTGTATGTGTAGGCGAGTGACCGACCGTGTGCTCGCCGAGTACATGTCGTGTGATGACCGTGTAGTAGTTTCTTACTACACGACGTGTAGTTTTGAACACGCCGTGTATACCCTTGAGCGTGTGAGTCCATACATGGCGTGTAGGCCTGTTGGCCGGGTAGAACCAGGGGCACGCCGTGTTCCCTTTGGACACACCGTGTAGTCTAGCCGTGTATAAGGGAAACACATGGCGTGTGAGTACGTCGGTGTGGAGAGGAGGAGGAAGCAAGTACATGTTGTGTACCCCTAGGTACACGCCGTGTACTCATGTCGGCAGGTTCGAAAAGTAAGTCGGCGGAATCATGTCATCTTATGAACAGTTAAATGAACTATACACGACATACAGTCCTAAAGTACACGTCGTGTACTTTTTTTTTTTTGCTTAAAATGGGAAGTAGCCTCATTTTGAGGTTCTGGACAGAACCTCCTCCCTCAAATCGGCCGAACCTTCAATTGCTTCCCGGTTCTTCGTCCGAAGTTAGATCCGATCTCGGTTGGATGCGTTGGAACCCCCTCAGTAAGGCCTCGATTCATCTTTGGCTGTTTTGTCTGATTTTCGTTCTAGAATGAGTTATAGGTGTTTGAACGGTATTGAATCTTTTGTAGATTTACCGCGTTTTAGACCGAATTGGCGGGTGTTACCGGAGGAGTAGCATCGTGCGAGTCTTAGGTAGGTGGTGCATACTTCATTTTTGTGTTTTCGCGGTTGTTTGGGTGACGCGGCCTTCGGCGCGTTTTCGAGTATTTTTTAGCGGGACCTATTTTATCTGCTTTTTCATACTGTATTGCTTGTGGGACCTATGAGATGCCTTTGGGTATGCCCTGTTACCAGTTTGCGTGAGCGGGCCGGGTAAGGGGTCGTTGCTCATCGGGGAATTTTGGCCAGGGAACGCCAAAATGGGTTTAATTGAAATATTAATGTGTTAAACTGTTAGTTTAATTTATTAAAGTCTGATATAAATTGCTAGAGGCATTTAAGACCTCAGTGCTGGTATGGGACAACACCTTGCATGGTGCAATTCAATTGTTTAGTTTGTTTTGCCTGGTTATGATTTCTGTTTACATATGTTATATATGCAATTGTTGAATTGCATCTGCTGGACCCTTTTTGGGTTGTGTTGGGCTTGGCCGGTTACACTTGAGTGATGTTGATCACAGGTTGGGGCTTTGGCCAGGTTACTTTGGGTGGTGTTGACCACGGGATTGGACGTCATGGACGTCGGCTTGAGGCAGTACGACTGTCAGGTTGGAGCATGACCCGGGTTACTTGGATGGCGAGGCCATCGGACTTGAGCGACATGGTCTCAGGGACACGAGGTGTCAGATGTTCTGGTGGCTTAGGTACTTCTTGGTGATTACCGCTTACCCGAGACTTTGAGTAGTGTGCACACAAAAATACTTCGTGATGAGGTGGTTTTGACCACTCGTGTGGGTAAAGGCCCCCGTAGTTGCAGTTAGGTATTTTGGTTGGGGGTACTTGCCGTAGAAAGCCACGTGGGAGGTGAGGAGCCTTCAGGGGATGGGCGTGCCTTCGGGACGTCGGTACTTGAAACACGAGGTGTCAGGAGGCACGTGGTGCCGGGTTACTATTTTTGGGCGTGCCTTCGGGACGTCGGTACTTGGGACACGATGTGTCAGGAGGCACTTGGTGTCGTGTTACTATTTTTGGGCGTGTCTTCGGGACGTCGGTACTTGAGACACGAGGTGTCAGGTGGCACGTGATGCCGGGTTACACGACAGAGATTCTGGCTTGGCCGAAGCAGGTGACACTTCTTGGTGGTTGTCGAGCACCAGAGGAGTTTGTGTTTACTTGTGCATAGTACTGTTTACTGCTTTCCTTGTAATGCATGACTGCTTAAACACATATATTTGGTACGCACCATTGGGTGGTATCCTACTAATATTTGTCTCACACCTTGCACGGGCCCTTCGGGACGCGTGCAGACTTTATGGATTTATGTGCATGAAAGAGGTCAGCTTCAGGAGATGAGTTACGTTAGTTGTTGCATGTAGATGGTATGGACCTTGAGGTCATGCCTAGCTGGGGTTTACTTTGTTTTGTTTTCTTTTCTATATCGGTATGCTTACTTGTTGTAGCTACTGTTGGTTAGTCATTGGCGCCTTTTTTATATTCAGTTGTGTATGACCTGTTTTGGATGCATGTTATACTGTTCAGTAGTAGTTACATGTTACCAGCATGTTGTTCTGTTTACTTTCCGTTGTTGTTGTTTTTATATTGCTTCCGCTGTTTATCTATATTGTTTATGCTTCCGCTCTGCGGGTCTGGTTCGAGTCTGCTGAGTTTTTCTTTCGGCTGCATCTTTACTGTTACACTTGGACCAATACCGTTATTATGATCCTCCGAAAGGGTATAACCTCCCCGCTATACCTATTCAGACCTTCACTGTTAGTCGGAAGCCTTTGGCATTCAGGGGAGGTGCGCCTAAGGTGGTGACACCCGACCCGTTCGACACTGTTTGGGTGGCTGCTCGGGTCCGGGACGTTACAACAACTATTTTAGAAAAAACCTAACATTTCACCTTAAGCTTATTTTAACGTGATAATATCATAAAAACCTTCATTTTATCAATTTAAAATTCTAAAATTAAGAAATTCAACTTTTAAATAAAAATACAAAATATAACGAAATCCCACTTTTATAGAAAAATGACTCCTTTAAACTTTAAGTGTCTTAACCTTATATTTTATCAATTTCCAATGAGTTAATTTATTTGTCTGCATATTGTGTATTCATAATGTATTGATGTTTACCTTTCATTTTAATAAAACGTTATTCACTTTAGTTTCATGTTGCGTATATTACGCGCTATTCAACAAAACAACACATGTTGAATTATGAGGGTGTTTAATGGATGAAAATAGATAATTATATTGCACGAGGGAGTTTTGTAGATCATCCTTTGGAATGGACTAAACCACAGGGTTCGTGACTTAAAGATTCATGTTGATGTCGCGATCTTGACTGAGGTTCATGTTGGTGCGGGTTTGGTTGCATAAATCATCATGACGCTGTTATTTTTTGCAAGCGTTGAGGTTTCATGGGCTGTTTGAAGTGTCCCACTTGCAAAGACCAAGACTATTCTTTATGAGGTTTGCATAGCGAAGGCTCGAAGTTGGACCCATTGTGTTTATGAGTCGAACCGTCTACGCGTGGTTGCGATGTTATCCCATGTTTTTGCTTATTAAAGTTCTTTGGGAACCATGATCAACCATATTTTTTTTTGGGTGTTAAGATATTCCATTTCATAATTTTCCTTTTGTTAAAAGGGAGGGTGATAGGGATTACAAGCCCATTAATTACAAAGTATCTAATAAACATTAGATAACACAAATAGTTATCAACTAAACACGTGACATGCCACATAAGAGTGTCATCTCCATTAGCTGATCAATTCCCACCAAACCCGTGTTGATAACTTGTTATGAAACTTGAAAATTAAAAGTGAAAAACAACAAGGCAACAAAAAATGAAAGAATGGAAGAAAATTATATTTTAATCTAGAGAAAAATTATTTTCAAACTAGTGCTTTGGAAAACTAGACTCCATGTTAGTGATTACATTAATTTATCACACTATTTAAATATGATAATGAACATTGAATTTATCACCTTTGACTTTAAATATTTTTTAAACATTTGTTGCCATACAAATACTTTAAATATCCCCCTTTCAAAAAAAAAAAAAAAAAAAAAAACTTTAAATATCCCGTTTAAAAGGACCAACAAAGTCGATGCTCGTATCATGAACGGCGAGTCACAAGCTTTGGCGGGACGTTTCTCTTCCCCCCTGAGTTCTAATCCGAAACTGATGTTCCAGCTAAAATCAGGTATCCGCTTCACCGCATTAATGGCCACTGCCCCTTACAGTTATTCCTCATCCACGCCATTATCCTCCCGCTTCGTGTCCTTCTTACCTTGATCCTTCAGCAGCTAAGATCCTCAACCTTGATTTTCCAAGGCCCCACACTCTTTTCTGTTTTGCCTGCTGCAATTTGATACCCATTATTCGTTTATTCAATACCGTCCATGTTCAATAGTTTATAGGTTTTTCTCCTCCCTCCTCGTAGCTTCTTCTCGGCGTTTGTTTTTAGTGGACTGAATTTGGGGCTTGATTTGACTTGAGCTGTGAGCGGTTTAAGCCGTTGCCTAGCTGCTGTTCAAATCACGACGTCGGGTGCTCCCTAAAATAAAAACCGGGGCGGGATTTTGATGTTTTGCTGGACGCGACCAGTGCTGTGATCTATTCTGTTCAGCATCCGCTTCAGCCCCCAACATCTGGTCGACGATTATATTTTGGATAATTTACCTCTCTTTTCTGGTTAGTCAATCTCGGCCTTCCCCTCTCTGTTTATTTTGCTCTGGGCTGAGCGTAGCAATTCTCCTTGGGCCTTCTTTCAGATTTGGTAATGGCGGCCGGTTTCATGCATTTTGTAGTTTTCAAATTTTGATGCTATTTGTTGGATACAGATTCGAGATTGGTTGTGGGCAAGTTGATTTGCAGGTAATTTGCTGGACTAATGTTAATGTACTGATTTCAATTTTTTCCCAGATGTGGTTCGTCCTGTCCAAATTTGACGATTCAATTTGATAGATAGATAAATAGATGTAATTTGAGCTAGGATAATATTGAGCGATGTTTTCTTGCTGCATTTTCTGCGTCATTCGAACTCTGGCATGGAACCAAGATCGGTATCACTGCCATTGTCTTTGAAATGCCTTTCAGAAGTCTTCTCTACCCTTTGCTATCCGTTTCTTCCAACTCAATATATTTTTCTTCATATTAATTACTATCTGCTGGCTTCAATATATAAAAAAAATGGTGACTTCTCATGGTCCAAAATATAAAAGACGAGCAGTAAATTTAATTTATTTTTTTCACAAATGACCTCGACGAGAGATAAAACATATAGTTGATCATCAGGATTCAGTACTTTTGGATGTTATAATAATTTGCAATAACTGTAATAAATTGAAACACTCACTGATCTTCTTACTCCTTGTAAAATGATTATTTGTTTCTCATATTTAAAACCTGAGGTGGTATAATGTATTTTTGCTAACATGATAATTTGTTGTTTTTGAAAATCTGGTAGCTGGCATCTTCCATTTGCTCGCAGGCATGCGGAAAAACTAAGTGTCATAAAAGAACTACTTTGGTTCTCACTTCACACATTTTGAAATACTCCACCGCAATTATAATTGAAAAAGAAAAGTTTTTTGTTTTTTGGAAGTAGTCTCCTACAGGCAAAACCAAGCAAAAAGCTACTTGGTCGCCATTCGTCTCACCATGCAATTATAATATTGTTTGCTGCATGTTGTTTCCCAAGAAGCAAAAACAAACACGCACTACAACCTAGGGATCTATCTCTATCCTTTTCAAGGCTTCCATACATGGAAGTTATGATTAACTGTCACATCGTGGACGACCTTTTCACCAAACAAGGGCCACATTCTATTAGTTTTTGTTTAGTTCATAAAAGAATTGTTGTTCTTGTCATGCAATGAAGTGTTAACCAAAACCAAGCGCTTGATTGAATTGAAAACATCCTTAAATTCGCTTAATGGATTCTTCATGATGTTTACATGCATTGTTCTTTTTTTAATTAAAAAGATAAAAGAAAACGTCTTTTATTTTTCAACTGTACTTGTCACGCCCCCGTCCTTGTCACTATTTTTGTTTGCTATTGTTTTTTCAAAGCTACATTGACAGCCTATTCTGGTGTTTTTTTGAGTCTTCCTAGGCACTGGTTTGAGCTTTGAAATTTCTTCAGCCTTTTCCTCGAGTTATTTTCAAATAAGATGCACAGTTCTAATAAACATTTTATGCCCTCCCCCCCCAAGAAGTCTGACGCGGTAGCCTATTGTTTAGGTTCTTATTTGTTGCAAGCTATACAAATAAGATGTTTTTTTTTGCGTTGATTTTGAATATAGTTCTGCAGGGTCATGGAAGTGGGTTTTTGATCATCTTCAACCCGTAGATTGACCATTAAGTGATGTCAAAGATTGCAAAGTGGAACATTGAGAAGGCTAAGGTGAAAGTGGTATTTCGACTGCAATTCCATGCTACACACGTATGCTTCTCCCCCCCTTCTACGCAGTCTTTTTGCTTGATGATTTTCTATTTATGGATTTATTTTTCTCTGCTTTTGAGCATATATTTTTTTTTTTTGCATGGTGCAGATTCCGCAAAGTGGATGGGAAAAATTGTTCATATCCTTCATTCCTGCTGGTTCTGGAAAGGCAACGGCGAAGACATCTAAAGCAAATGTGAGGAATGGGACTTGCAAATGGGCTGATCCTATCTATGAAAGTACAAGGCTTCTTCAAGATTCAAAAACTAAGAGATACGATGAAAAGCTCTACAAACTTGTTGTGTCAATGGTATCATATTTCGCATTTTATGAAGAAATTCTTGTCAGCCCTTTTTCTCAGCCCTAAATTATCCGAATGTTCAATTTTCAAAATTACTGCTGTGTGTCCTATTTTTCTCATTATTGCTATTGACATAACTGTTTGAAAGATATTATGCATGGATTTATAAATTGGCTTGAATCTTATGAACTTCAGGCTTCTTCACGATCTAGCATTCTTGGTGAAGCTAACATTAACCTCGCTGACTATGCTGATGCACTGAAACCTCAGGTGGCTTCCCTTTTTCTGGATGGTAACAGCGCTGGTGCTATTTTACATGTGAGTTCCAAATTCCCATATATTCTGTGATTATTTCTAAAAACAAAGTTGTCTTGTTCGCCTGCTGTATAATAAATTTTCAGCAATTAATAATGATAATGGTAATGGTAATGGTAATGGTAATGGTAATGGTAATGGTAATGGTAATGGTAATGGTAATCCTGTACCTAATAATGAGGTAGGGTGCTCAATATATATAGATGAGAGGAGTACAATGGGTCACTCACACCGATGTGGGATACAAATGTTAAAAACATTTAACTCTCAACACTCTCCCTCAAGCTGAGACATATATATTTATCATGCCCAACTTGTTACATAAAAATTGGACACGTGGTCCAAACACCCCTTTTGTGAGAACATCTGCAAGTTGATCAGAGGTGTGAACATGACGGAATGTGATCTTCTTCTCCTCAAAATTTTCTCGAATGAAATGTCAATCAACTTCAATATGCTTGGTCCGCTCATGAAAGATTGGATTTGTGACAATCTTGATAGCAACTTGATTGTCACACTAGATATGCACTGGTTTCTTGACAGAATACCTGATCTCCTGTAGAATTTGTTGTGTCCAGATAATCTCTGCAGTCACATATGCTATTGCACGATATTCCGACTTTGCACTGGATCGGGATATAACAGTTTGCTTCTTGCTTCGCCGTGAGATCAAATTTCCTCTAATAAATACAGCAAAACCAGAAGTAGATCTCCTAGAAGCGAGACATCCGACATAATCTGCATCACAAAATGCCTCAATATCTGTATGCCCATGATCAGAATATAAAAGACCTAAACCCGGTTCCTTTTTCACATATTTAACAATGCGAAGAACAGTCTCCCATTGCGTTTTTGTTGGAGATTCCATAAACTGACTCATTTTGCTAACTGCACAAGCAATATCGGGTTGAGTCATTGTCAGGTAGTTGAGTTTTCCAACAAGTTGTCTATATCTGTCAGGTGATGGAGACCTTTCTTCAGGTTCGAGGGGTGAGTCAACCGAGTCAGCTCGAGTCATGCCAGTCTCTTGCAGAAGACCAAGAACATATTTTTTCCGAGATAGAAGGATTCCTTTGTTGCATCTGAAGACCTCAATTCTCAGAAAATATCGTAGTGGATCCAAATCTTTTGTTTGAAAATTCTGTTGAAGAAAAGATTTGAGTCGATCAATGCCGACAACATCATTGCCAGTAATAACAATGTCATCCACATAGACCACCAAAAGGATGCTTCCTGCGGTAGAGTGAAGATAGAAAACAATGGAATCCTTTATGCTTTGGGACATGCCAAAGCTAAGCATAACGGTGCAAAAACGGCCGAACCAAGCACGTTGCGACTGCTTGAGTCCATATAGTGATCGACTAAGGCGACAAACGTTGGAGAACTCCCCCTGAGTAACAAACTCGGGTGGTTGCTCCATATAAACTTCTTCATTAAGATAACCATGAAGAAAAGCATTTTTAACATCCAACTGACGGAGAAGCCAGTGAGAGGAGGCAACAAGAGATAAGTAGGCGAACATAGGCCATTTTAGCCATTGGAGAGAACGTGTCAAAATAATTAACTCCATATGTCTGTGCATAACCTTTGGCAACAAGGCGAGCCTTGAGACGATTAAGAGAGCCATCAGCGTTGACGTGTACTGTATAGATCCATTTGCAACCGACCACCTGTTTATTCGAAGGAAGAGGGACAAGATCTCAAGTATAGTTGGCGTCCAGAGCCTGAAGTTCATCCCGTATAGCCTATAACCAGTCGGGACGGGATATGACCTTAGCAATAGTGCGCGTCGTGGAGCGAGCAACAAGTGTCTCTACAACTCGTGAGGGAGCCGCAAATAATCCCTGGTAAGACTGACATGAGCGTGAGCCTTTGCAAAGCGCAATAGACAACTCCGGTGATGGAGGATCTGGAGTAGGTGTGTCGTCAGGTGTGGTAGCAACCTCAAGTGTCGGGTGGCAGATGTGCTTGATCGACGAGTATATACCTGGCCAAATTGGGAGCCAACAACATCACTAGGTAGAGGGGGGTGGTGGTGGTGTATCGAGAGAATATGGTAAAATAATTTCGGAATCTGAAATAGGAGATGGCGACGAGAACTCAAGAACAGAAATATCTGAGGATTCAACAAAGGAAACATCGGTAGAGACAACATAACGACGCAAATCTGAAGAGAAGCATTGATATCCTCGTTGGACGGGAATAGCCAAGAAAGATGCATTTTAGAGCGCGTGCATCAAACTTGGTAATGGAGGGACGAATATCCCGAACATAGCACACACAACCAAAAAATGCAGAGAGACACAGAATGTGGTGGCGATGTTGGAAGTAAAGAATGAAATGGTGTCTCTCCCTGAAGAACAAACGATGAATGTCTGTAGATAAGATAAGAGATTGTAAGAATGATATCTCCCCAAAAAATGGTTGGAACTTTTTTTTGAAATAAAAGTGCACGAGCAACTTCTAACCGATGACGGTTCTTTTGTTCTGCAACACCATTTTGTTGAGGTGTATCAGAACAAGAAGTTTGATGGATTATGTCATGATCATCAAGAAAAGACTGAAAAGGTTCAGATAAATATTCATGACCATTGTCAGAACGAAAACAATGAAGTTTAGCAGAAAACTGGTTTGCGATTTCTTGATAATAGGAGCAGAACATGGGAAAGATTTCTGAATGATTCTACAACAAATAGACCAAAGTCATTCGTGAAAAATCATCGATGAAAGTAACGAAATATCGATAACCCAGTTTTGATGGACTACGACTAGGTCCCCAGATATCAGAATGGACCAAATGAAAAGGAGTGGATGCACGGGGGGTTGCACGGGGTTCATGGGCAACCCGATGATGTTTCGCGTAATGACATGACTCACAGTTAAATGGAGGAAGGGGACCCAACCCTGGAAAAAGTTTCTGAAAAATGGGGGTAGAGGGGTGACCAAATTGATAATGAAGTTGAAGGGCGTGAGTAGAAGTGGCAGGACATGCGAGAACGAGGGCTGAGTCAAACACATACACCCCACCCTGAGGCCGTCCACTACCAAGCACCCGAGTCGTCAAATGCTCCTGAAATATAACCGAAACAGGTGAGAAGATAGTCTGACATTGTAAGTCAGCTATAAGTTTTACTAATGGATAGTAAATTAAAGAGACAAGAACAAAGATAACAACCGATAGTGTCAAGGCAGACGTAATTCAGCACCCAGTGATGTGCTCCGAGGCACCAGAGTCAAGAACCCATGGGGTGGACTATTGAGATAGATATGTTGCTGAAGTATCACCATGAGCAACCGTGGCGGTTGATGATGCCATAGATTGGGTGCTGAAAATGCACGTTGATAAGGTGTTGAAGGTGCACAAAAGGTAGACAAAAGGGTCTGAGCCGTTACCGACGACGATCAATCAAGACAGAGGAAGGCCAAATAGTAGGTGTTGAAAATGCACATCCGAATTATCTGGGTCCTAATTAGGTCATTGACAAAGGAGGACCATGAATGGTGGAGAGGCGCTGCTATGCAGTATGAGGCATTGCATGGGGAGCGCGTTTGCAGTAGGTGCTGGTTGCAAGGGGCTGCTACCCAGGGAGGGCGCCGCGAGGGGGCCTGCTGCCCAGGAGGGGCGTCGCGAGGGGGTTGTTGCCCAGGAGGGAGGGCGTCGCGAGGGCCCCTGCCCCCCAGGAGGGGCGCCGCGAGGGGACTGCTGCCCAGGAGGGAGGGCGCCGCGAGGGGGCTTCTGCCTAGGAGGGGCGCCGCAAGGGGGCTGCCTCCCAGGGGGGAGGGGAGGGTGCCGTGAGGGGGTTGCCTCCCAAGAGGGAGGGCGCCGTGAGGGGGCTTACTGCCCAGGAGGGGTGCCGCGAGGGGGCCTACTGCCCAGGAGGGAGGGCGCCGCGAGGGGGGTGCCTCCCAAGAGGGAGGGCCGCAAGGGGGCTGTTGCCCAGGGGGAGGGCGCCGCGAGGGGGGTGCCTCCCAAGAGGGAGGGCGCCGCGAGGTGAGGGCGACACACATGAGGTGCTCAGGTGGGGGTCGTCCGACAGGGAGGAGCTGCTCGGGATGGGGCTTCATTTGGCAGGGTGGAGCGCGCGGGATGGGGCTTCGTCCGGTAGGAAGGAGCGCTCCAGGTGAGGGCGGCTCACAGGGAGTTAGCGTGCGGGGGGGGGGCAACGCTGGTGGATCCGACGCTCAAGGGGTTTGGGTGCGCAGGAGGGGAGGGAGGGTTGGAAAAAATTAACCTAGCCCTTTGATACCATGTTATAATGGAAACCCCGTACCTAACAATGAGGTAGGGTGCTCAATATATGTAGATGAAAGGAGTACAATGGGTTACCCACACCGATGTGAGATAGAAATATTAAAAACATTTAACTCTTAACAATATTAATATTAATTACCCCTCCTCCTTCTCCTCCTCCAACTACTACTACTATCATCATTATACATGGATTTTGCACCTTTGACAACACCAAGGCTTTGATGCATCTGTTGGTATTGCTTGGATAAACAGATTTTGGTATCTTTAAGACCTGTCTGGTTTCTCTTCATTAATGGAATGAAATGAAATAGAATTGAATGAGTTTGGATGAAATGAATTCATGTAACCCATTATTTTTCTAGGTACGTAAGGAATGAAAGATGATAAATTGTGATAAACCATTTGGTCGAGCAATATAAACATGATGCACCTGTTGGTATTGCTTGGATAAACAGATTTTGGTATCTTTAAGACCTGTCTGGTTCCTCTTCATTAATGGAATGAAATGAAATAGAATTGAATGAGTTTGGATGAAATGAATTCATGTAACCCATTATTTTTCTAGGTACGTAAGGAATGAAAGATGATAAATTGTGATAAACCATTTGGTCGAGCAATATAAACATGATAATGGAATGTAGTTGTGTTAGCAATCCCAAATGATTGAAGTTTGATTTGTTGACACTAAGGTTGGTCTAGGTTGTTGACAATAAGGCTGGTCAAGGTTGATGACCAAGATGTGTTTTGACATCTCAATGAAGCAAGTTGGATGTATTGACAACACATGTTGAAGATGGCCAAAGTGTTGAAGTGGTGCACGTGGGAGATTGGTTGACCCCAAAGACGGTGGCAAAGGTATGTTGTTAGACAACAAACTTCATGGCTATGCATGTGGAAGTGTCGACAAAGTGATGTTTGATCAAGTGGAGATGTCCGGAGGCATGCCAGAAGTGAAGTTCATGGAGTGTGTTGCAGAATGACCAAAACGGGCAAGACAACGCCGTAGTGGCGGCTGTAGTGGGTGTGTTGTGAAGGGAGTTCATGCAGCTACGCTGTTGTGCATCCAGCTACGTCGTAGAAGAGATGTTGGAGGATAACTACAAAGCATGTCCATGCCATAGTCACCATGACTATGCCACAATGTTGATGGTTGTGCCGCCATAAAGACGGAGGATGCAAAAAGAAGGCCAACCCTGGGTGCCTAGTCAGCCATCTCAACCTTGCACACGTGGGAGCAAGCTCAATAGCGTAGGGGAACCGCCAAGGCCAGCTTACCACGACGACACTGGGGAGGCAGGCGGGCATCCACGTGGGCAGGTGTGCACACATGGAAGCAGTGGTCTGCGCCGCAGGGCGACAACGTGAAGGCAGTGGTCCACGCCACAAGGCGACAACATGGAGGAGGCCGGGAGCGGACTCAGTTACTCGCAATCAGTGAGTCATGGGAGATGATTTCTTATATGCCGTGGGAATCATGGAGGAACTTCTGATGTGGGATGTAGAGTTCTCATGCTATGCCGCAGTCAGGTTCACCACGGCGTAGAAGTGCAGTCAGAGGAATTTCGGTGCCACTGGAACATTTGATGTGTCCACGCCGCATGGAGATGGCTACGGCGCAAAGGGGTTTTTAGAGGAGTTCCGGCGCACTGGAACTTTTCAGGTGTCCACGCTGCAGCAGAGAAGGCTACGCTGGAGTCCCCTTGGAGAAGATGTCCACGCCGCAGCTACGCCTTTCACCGTGGAAGGTTTGAATTCTAAAGCAGAATTCAGGATCTCCAATCCTTAAGGAGGCCACACCGCAACATAATTGGCTACGCTGCAGTGAAGTTCCCACGTCGCAGTCAGTTCAAGTTAAGCGGTTAGAGGAGATTGTGCCATAGATCATGCGTGAGTTATGGAGGAGTCAATGATCGAGTTTTGTGTATCTGTTCAACAACAGAGGACCTCGCCGCAGTACTCCAGACCATGCCGTAGTGAAGCAGGGGTGCACTGTGGTAGATCTTACCACACCGCAAAAGTTGCAAAACGGGAGGTGCTACGTCGCAGTACTTTAGACCACGCAGCAACCAAGCTTTCGGTCAGCTGGCAGTTTTCGCCAGAAACCGAAAGAAGAGGAGTTATTGCATTGACTCCAGGGTGTCCAATGCGGATTCAAAGGCGCATTATGACCCCATTAATTAGGTGGGACACTTGACATGATCCTATGCAAGAGGAGATTCAATCCCAACCATTGTATTGAAAGGAAAAAGTGGTATTCTCTATAAAGCTGCTATTGGTAGTTTTAGAATACAGAGCTCTGCACAGAGAATACATTGCCATATCCGACAGAGTTTGTTCTAGTGAGGCGTTGAAAGTCTTGAAGAACCTCAAACCATTGAAGATCGAGCCAAGGAGTTTGTTTGATGTTGCTTCAACAAAGTGAAGTTGTTCCAGAGATTCTGGAAAGTAAATGAAGTGCTGCATCAATGCGTTTTCACAGAGGTGAAGGAGCAGCCCGGCGGGACTTCAACAAAGCATCTATTCATACCTGAAGATGCAATCCATGAAAGTGATGCTGGAGAAGGGATTTATATGTCCATAAACTGCGAAGGAGATCCTTTCACTGACAGTGAACCAACGAAGGAACGTTCGAGGGAGTAACTCTTGAGAAGTAGTGAGCTGTCCCGAATCTTTGTAAGGCAAGCGAGACACTGAGCATAAGAGTGACCTAGCCCGAACCTTTGAAGAGCAGTAAACTCATAATGATTTTGGTGCATGACACATCGCCGTTGCATGCTTCTTGAAGCAGTCTAGTGAGGGCGAACCAAATAAAAACTCGTGTCCATATTTACTTTATGCATGCACACCAAAACAGATCAAGCAACCCTAAGCATATCCGGTTAAAGAGAACAACAAAGTGACCCTCAAGGTTGAGAGGTCAAGATCCATAAAGGGAAGGTGAGATAGTTAAAGGAGAAAAAATTTTAATTGCTCAAACATTGCATATCATGATTCACCCTCCCTCTCAGGTAATCTCACCAAGTCCCTTGTATAAGTCTAACAAGTTGTTAATCGAGAAGACCCATTTTCTGATTTTAAAAAGTTCTTAATGTTATTTTGTTATATTGGAATGGGTAATTTAGTCCACAAAGATTAAACTTACTCCCAGAATTCTTATTGCCTATCTTCTTTGAAGGAATCTAGATTCCTTAAAATGTGTTCATCAACACTCTCCAGGATATCCATATTTCAGGAATTTAACCCACCAAATGTTACACGCCTAAAATATTGTCGGAATCATCATTCCCTCCCACCGGATTCCTTGAGCCAAATGAGACCTTATCATCACTGCATTGTCATTGTTAGCTTCATTGTTTTTTTTGCTATCACGTTACTTGTTTGCAGCCATGGGTAGTTTGTTTTCCTGGATTAAGTTTTGACACGATTTTCCTATATAGCTGAACATCGTAATTTTATGGCAGGTGAATGTACAGCTACTCACTTCTAAAACAGGTTTCAGGTACTGAAACTGTTTTCTTTTGTTGTTTGTCTGTATCTGTTTTAATTTTAATTTTGTTTTTAGAGAGTTTGAGCAGCAAAGAGAGCACAGGGAGAGGAGGTTGCTAAATTCTGATGGAAATGTTCATGATAATTCTGCTGGCTGGAAAGTGTTGTCCTCTGAAGAAACTTCAAATGATCGGATGGATAAGGTTTGTTTATTAACAAATTAATATTATCGGCATTTAAATAAAATATCGGCATAAATAAAAAAATTCTTATAATTTTTTCTTTCACTACAATTGTAGCTGTATTTGAAAGAAATAATGCCCTAAAGCCTATATCACATGTTGCAATATAGTGTGGGCATGTAAAACAAAGACAAGTTGTGATATACGGTGTATTGCAGTGCCTCTTCTGCCTCTTCTTTCTTCATCATCATTCCACATAAACTATTATATTTTATTGTTTGACACATCATATGATGATGTGTATGTGGGTTCAAACATGTTGCGTTAATCATTTTGTTAGGTTTCCAGCCTAACAAACTCAGCAGTAGAATTAAGGAGAGATTGAACAAGCTGTAAACACCAGTTCTCTAGCAGATTTAGAGAATTACAGGGCCAACCACTACCTATATCACATGTTGCAATATAGTGTGGGCATGTAAAACGAAGACAAGTTGTGATATACCGCCTCTTCTGCCTCTTCTTTCTTCATCATCATTCCACATAAACTATTATATTTTATTGTTTGACACATCTTATGATGATGTGTATGTGGGTTCAAACATGTTGCGTTAATCATTTTGTGGTGGCTTTGGCACCGCCTAGAAAATTGTCAGGATAGCCACCGTCCAACAAACCATGGGCTGCGATCTATCATTGTGGTTCCCAAAGTACAGTTTCTTGTAGACTGGTCAAAATTGAAGGCCGAACCCCCTTCTTCCAACATTATTAGTGAATCAAATCGGATGTAGAGTCTCAGACTAGGATCATAGATGGGCACAACAGGAGTATTGTTTCTGGTGTGTCTGAACATCTCACAGGGGATTCCGGTATGTTCACTACCTATCATCCGTATACTAGTGCCTCTGCAATTACTGTTGCTAATGGATCAAAAATCCCCATTGCGGGATTTGGCACATGCTCCTTGACCTCGTCTATTCGTCTGGTTTCAGTAGCTTATGTTCCTCACAGTCCGTTTAATCTTATCTCCATCAGCAAACTCACCAAAGACTTAAATTGTGTTGCTACTTTTACATCTTATGGTGTTGTTTTTCAGGAGCGATAGACGAATCGGGAACTTGGTCGAGGTCATCATAGGGATGAGGTGTACATATTCGATACCCCACCATCCCTTGCTTGCTCATCTATCGCTGCTTGTGCCCTCGACCTACATTTTCGCCTTGGTCATCCGCCGGCTTCCGTTTTACATAAGCTTTGCCCCCAATTCAGTCCACACCTTTCTTTCTATTGTGAATCCTGCAAGTTTGCTAAACATCATCGGGTGACGTATGTTCCTCGACTGGAAACGCGTTCAGCGAATCCTCTCGTCCTTGTTCATTCTGATGTATGGGGTCCTTGCAAGGTTCCTAGCCAGTCATGGTACAATTATTATGCTTCCTTTATTGATGACTACTCGCGTATGACATGACTTTACCTTCTTCGTGATCGGTTTGAAGTGTTTTCTACTTTTCAGACCTTTTATCATGAAATCCATACTCAGTTCTCCACCTCCATTAAATGTCTCCGCTCCGACAATGGACGAGAATATTTATCCATTTCCTTTCAGCAGTTTCTCAAGGATAAATGCATCATTCATCAGACATCTTACCCCGATATACCTTCGCAGAATGGAGTGACCGAGCTAAACATCGTCATATTCTGGAGACTGTCCGTGTCCTCTTATTCCACATGCGGGTGCCTCTTCATTTTTAGGGGGATGTCATCCTTACTGCGACATACCTCATCAATCGCCTTCTTCTATTTTTCAGGGGAGACTCTTTTTCGGGTTCTGTTCTCCTCTCTCCCTCCTCACCCACTCCCACTCCGTGTGTTTGGGTGTCTGTGTTATGTCCGTGACACAGGTCCCAACCTCTCCAAGCTTTATCTCAAATCCCTCCGTTGCATATTTCTCGGATATTCCCGCACTTAGCGCGTATACCGATGTTTCTCTCCAGACTTACGGTGGTACATCATCTCTGTTGATGTATCGTTTGTTGAGACCTCTCCTTTCTCTCCTCCCTATTCCTATCCAGACACCACCATCGATGATTGTCTTCCTCTCATTATCCACCCACCTCTGCCTCTAATGTCCCACTCTAATCACCGATTTGGCATTGTCTACTCTCGTAGCCCATCAGATGTGTCCCCCGTCCAGGCCGATGACACCATCTCCCCAGCTTCGTCTGACTCTCTTGCTCCGGCAACAAACGACTTGCTCATTGCTTTATGAAAAGTACTCGTTCTTGTCAGAATCCTTTTCTTTACACATCCTCATACAAAGGTTTTTCCGCTCTGGAGACGATATCTATTCCTTGCACGGTTAATGATGCCAAATCTCACCCTGGGTGGCTTCAAGCGATGCGGGATGAATTGGAAGCTTTGGACGACAATCATACTTGGGATCTGGTCCCCCTTCCGGTAGGTAAACAAGTGGTCTATAGCAAATGGATTTATATGGTCTGCCTCAATGCAGATTACACTGTTCATCACCTTAAAGCCAGACTTGTGGCAAATGGATTTGCTCAGACGTATGGTGTTGACTATTTTGATACTCTCTTCGGTTGCAAAGATGACATTTGTCCGATTATTCATCTATCTTGCCGCTCATCATCATTGACCTATTTGTCAACTTGATGTCAAAAATGCCTTTCTCCATGGCTTTCTTGAAGAAGAGGTATATCTGCAACAACCTCCTGGCTTTCGTGCCTTAGGAGCCGACTCTCATGTCTGTCGACTTCGTCGCTCTTTATATAGACTCAAGCAGTCTCCTCGTGCTTGGTTTGGCAGATTCAGCACCTTCGTCACCTCATTTGGCCTATCTCGGAGTATGAAGGACCACACTGTATTATACCGCACGACATCCTCCGGCTGTATCATGCTGGTTGTATATGTTGATGATATCATCATCACTGGGAGCGACTTAAATGGAATCGCTCAACTAAAGAGGCATCTTCAACATCACTTTCAAACTAAAGATCTCAGTCCTCTGACATACTTCCTTGGCATTGAGGTTTCCCGTTCTCCGGACACCATTTTTCTTTGCCAACGGAAATATGCCTTGGATATCTTGCAGGATGCTGGTTTGACTCAGACAACCGCTGTTGACACTCTTCTTGAGCCCGGGGAATGGTCTCTCTACAACAACATGAAACCCTATTCTCACCCAGATAGGTACCGTCGTCTTGTAGGAAAACTCAATTATCTCATCATGACTCATTCAGACATTGCCTGCGCTGTTGGCAAAGTTAGCCAATTCATGGAACATATGACAAAATCTCAGTAGGATGCTGTCCTTCGCATTGCCAAATATATCAAGAAAGACCCTACCCGTGGTCGTTGATATTCACATCACGATCATCTGAATATTGAGGTCTTATGTGATGCTGACTATGCTGGTTGTCTTGCTACCTGAAAGTCTACTTTTGAGTTTGCCGTTTTTCTGGCAGGTAACTTCATCTCATGGAGAAACAAGAAATAGACTGTCATCTCCTGGTCCAATGCTGAGTCTGAATATCATGCGATGATTACGGTCACTACTGAGATTCTTTGGTTTCGTCATCTCCTCCATGAGATTGGTTTTCCCGAACAGACGTTTCTCATATTTGGTGTGATAATCAGGCAACTACGAAGATTGATTCCAATCTCGTCTTCCATGAACGTACGAAGCATATCGAGGTGGACTGCCATTTTCTTCGCCATCACCTCGAGCAACACCATGTCAGTTTCCGTCACATACCGACGTCAAATCAGCTTGCCGACATCTTCATCAAAGGCCTCCCGGGAGCTCACTGAACTCTCTCTGTACCAAGCTGGGCATCCACAATATCAGCGACCCAACTCGAGGGGGAGTGTGTACGGTCTTGTGTGGTGTCTTCTTTCTTTTTTGTGGGACTCTTGGTTCAAGCCATCATGTACTAGTTTGAGCGGGAGTGTTGAACCCGGTTAATTGTATTTCCGGGTAAAGGATATTTCTGAGTCCCACATCGGATTATTCCACCTTGTAATCCTTTTTATCCATCTATAAACGAATGTCTCCGTCTTACCTTGAAGTATGGGGAATTCACAACTACAGTTATAAACCAAAACAAATGTTGTCCCACAACAGGCTATTGCCAGTTGTGGCTTCAACAATGGCTTTGGAAATAGAGCAACTGTATTTTTTCTTTGGAAACAGTACATCCAAATATTCTGTGTCATACGTTCAAACGATAAGCATGCCTTTGGGCTTCAGCCACTCTTCAAGCCTAAAGATGTAATGCTTAAGGCTTATTCTTAAAAATACTAGTTTCTTGAATCCTTGCTCTTGCTCGTACCACCATGCTATCTAACCCATTAACTGTAGTTCCCATTCTGAGCAAATAGGCACAACACATAGCTATTTGAACCTTTTCTTATTCAATTTCAGAAGCACCGGAACAAACTCTCTTCGATCAACATCTTGGGAAATGGTGAGCTTTATTTGTGATTATCAAGTTTGCAGCACTCAAAACCCCCTTCCCTTGCCGAACTGAACAAACACTTACCATCTAACACTTGCCCCGTGTCAAAATAATGACGGACACTTTGAACTTCCAAAGCAATAAGAAGGTGGCACACTGATCTTATCTTTGGCAGATGAGAAAATACTAACCTGCTCGGCACTTCAAGCACTGGTCCAGCCACTAGCTGTTGAACCCATCCAGATTTCAAAGCTTCAACAGTTCCAGATGCTCCAGATTTCAAAGCGCCATGCTTGCTGTAGAAAACACTTGGTGTTGTAATTTGATTTGCGAGTTACTCAAGAACTGAACTCGCAAAACATTGTTCGCACAGTTGTCCTGCAAGACTCATTTTCCTAGCTTCCATTTCTTACGCAGTGGACTGCGCTCCCAATTTCCGCAACATATTCCTTGACAGTTCCGGTATCGTTCATTTCCGGATCCATAGGTTCGACTCCGGAAAAAGTAGGATACTCGTCCTCTTTTGCAATGACGTCTTCCGCCATGCTTTGTTCTCCACAATTCAAACTAGGAAAGGTGGCACGATCTTCCTTGACATCGAGAGTGGAAAATGAGGCAACCATCTCCATACCTTGCTGATCTTGTGCAACTGGCAGCACGCTTGTAGACACTTCTCCCACCGTCAGAGGTTCTGAAAAATCAGAAAGCGGTTATTTGTTCCACTCCCGTCTTCACTCCTCCATAGCGTCTTTGAGCAGACTCAGCCAGTTCTCGCACCAGTGCCCGCAAGAACTGTTGTTGCTCGCGGTACTATGCGTGCACCCTAGCACGGGCTTTTACAGATGTTAGAAGTTCAGCATCTTAGCTGCCTGTGCGCGGAACAACTGCTCCAACTGAAGGTTCCGGGCGCAGCGGAAGCTCGTGGGTGGATGTGCCCACTTGGTTTTTTGTCATTAGCAATGATCAATCCGGGATTAATACGACGATAAACGCCAGACTCCACGGATCAAATCACAGAAATAGACAAAGAAGAAGAATAGTCCCGGAACCACAAACGAGGATCATCACAGGTTGATTATAATTAATTTAATTAATTGACAAGAAGTAGCTTTTATGACGTTCTTTCTTCGTTGATATTTCTGATCACGTTCCGATGTGATTCGTCGTTGCGTCGCAGAAGCCAAGTATAGACTTCCTCTAGCGGTGATCCACACGTGCACCACGTATCACTGGACGTCGTCAAATGAATCTCCGGGTGCTAGCGTGGAGAAGCCTCTGTTTGCGTTGTCCGCCTTAGATCGCCTTGATCCGATGAAGGTGGATCTCTCTCGGTCTTGAGAGTGTTCTTGGAGGAATGAGTTCTTTCGGCCTTGAGAGAATTCTCCAGAATTGTTGTGCACAACGATTAAGGAAAAATGTTGGGGTTGTGAGGATATTTATTATCGGGTTTGAGGTTATAGAGTTATGACAATAAATAAACGCGTTACGCGTTTTATTTATTTCATTAACTTTTATTGAAAACCCCCCATGTTGAATCATTAATTCCTTGATATGCGCCCACGCTGATTATAATAAATATCATTTAATAAAACAATATTATTTCCTCAAAATCCCGACTGGAAAAACTACACGGCGTGTAATCATTAATACACGACGTGTACTTGTTTTTCATTTCCTTTTCAAAATGAAAACTACACGGCGTGTAATCATTAATATACGACGTGTATATCTTGTTTTCATTTTATTCATCCTCCATCATTAAAACGATTTAGACTTCCTTTAATAATTATTAAACCACGTACCGGAATAATCTTTATTCTACTTGAGATACTTGGATACACTTAGTGTGTGACCCTTTAGGCCTCTTTCTTGTTGGCATTAGGCGTGCTTGCCTAAAGTTCAGGATTACTGTCTAGCAACGGGTCAAAGCACCCAAGAGAAAGAAGTTGACGCCGCATTGACGTGTCACCTCATACGAACGCTTACTGTGTAATTTAATCCCTTTGTCTCAATATCTCATCAAGCAGGTTTCATGGCAGTGTCATAAGCCTATATGCTTGATCTGTCATTCTTTGACTTCCAGAAATAAACTCGTCGTTACACCATGACCATGGAATTTGGGCGACAGTTCTATTTCAATCAAAGGGCCCGAGATATCTACTTCCACAAATATGGAAGGGAAAAATCATTCCTCGACTTATCCATCAACAACATGTCATTCGTGACGCACCCAACGTACCCTACTTCCCGCCAACTGTCTTCGTGACGGTTTTCGTCAGCAAATCTAAGTGTGCGAGTCATGACATGAGTTAATGATAATCTTCCAGTCTAAGGACCATTACACACGATCGTAGATAGCAATGTCCGATGACACCAAGACATGCGGAATTGCTACTGGCTGGTCTGTTCTCATAATCTTCCATCTTGGAGATTACTAAGTGCGAACTTCATGAGAGAGAGTCGTCTTCTTACGAGTACTCGCACTTGACGGTCTGTATACCATGTGTCCTATCAGAGTATGTCATCCAACCGTAGAACTTTATTTAAGAATATTGTTATAGCATTTCAAGGTTCTCATCATAGCGGAGATCTGCCATGACCTTATTAATGCTGTTGAAAGTGGGTGCCCTAGACCCAACTTGTTTTGTACTTTGATTACTGTTACATGTATTCAGTTTGTTATTATACATGTGTTTATCTTGCCATGATAGTGTAGATACTTCTGCATCCACTATTAATGGCAATGTCCTTAGATTACCTGTCGCATCAAATGGTTATAGCAGGTTCCAGGCTATAATGAGAACCCTGAGATGCCATGACAGTAATCTTAAAGTAACGTCCTATGGTCCAGTTACATCATTCTGAAAGGACACAGATGATGTGTGACCATCAGGTGCTGGGGGCTCATAAGCATTGAGACTTCATCTCATGAAGTTCGCACTTGATGATCTCTAGCTATTGAAATCATGAGGACAGACCCGCTTAATAGGAACACCACATGTTTCTGGTGTCATTGGTCGTTCCTCTCTACGGACATGTGTAATGGTCTCCTGACTCGAGATCATTATCAATGAATGTCATTTAATTACGTACATTTGATATAAGGTGAAAACCATGACGATAAAGTCGTGGTGAGGTAGTTTGTATCGGGTACGTCATTAATGACATGACATTGATTGAATGATCGAGAAATGATTTGTCGCTTCTGAGTTCAGGAAGAGATATCTCGGGCTTGGTTGATTAGGATGATTGCACCTTCATTAAATCCATGACCATGATAGTGGAATGTAAGACCGTCCAGAAAAATCAACAAACAAAATAAAGCAAATAAAGAATGATGACATTAAGTATGCATTCTGCTTTATTGAGATATCGATGATGAAGAGATTAGATTGCACCGACTGTGTTCGTAGGAAGACAGTTGTTGCTTTGACTTTGCCTTATCTCTATAGGGGTCTCGATGGATTGCTAGACCCCGCTCTAGGTCGGTGATATTATTCACTGCTATTGAGATAAGGGCCTAGAGGGTCACACACAATAGCGCCTTGAGAATCTGCTCTATTCTGGGAATAGAAATTTAGAACTTGGCGGGCCCCGCCAAAGGGTCCGAGCACTATCCAAGTTCTATGGATCACTAAAGAATAAATAAATTCATTGATTATTCGAGTTTAGAATAATTCGTTGAATTTATTTATAACATGTATTTATAAGTTATATAGTAAATACACGTATTAATATTATTCAATTGGATTTAAATATCCTAGGTTCGTTTAATATTAGCAGGAGGAATGAGTCGAGTTAAAGACTCAAATTTATCACGTAATATATTTATATATTACAAGTAAATGATAAATTGTAAATATTATTTATGGCATAATTTTATTTGTCATAAATAATTATTTATATCGCTTATATAGCGGACGTCTATTACACGGGGGCCGAGAACCTATATCGCGTGTTTTAACACTCCCTATATAAGTGAGAGAGATGCTCTCCCACCATCACTATTCATGTGTCAAGATTGAGAGCATCTCTCTCCTCCTGGAATTTAGAGAGAGACTCTCAAGCAAAGAAGGATCTTCAAGATCATCCATCCCGGATTGAAGCTTCCTCCTTTGCGGTGATCATCGCTGCGCTGAAGTGAGCGTCGAAGATCCGCGCTAGCACCCGGATCTTGACCAACGGCGCGCGAGCAAATTAGCGAGGCGTGTGTGGACGATCTAGAGGGCTTCGACGTCGGAGTCTTCGAGCAACGATCACCGGCGTCCTGCACGTCAATTTTGAACAAGGTAAACGTTCAAGTTTAATTTTTGTGCTCCTTATGAACCTTGCGAGATCCTCGGACCAAGCCAGGACAAGATCACCGGAGTTGACATTGTTATGTCACTCCGGTGAAGCAGAAAATTTTAAAATCCCGGCCCACCGGCTTCCGCTGCGCCGTCCCGGTACCCAACAGTGGTATCAGAGGGAGCGCAAGGTTTTTCTGAGTCAAAAAACATTAAAATGCATTAAATTTAATTGCGGGGTGTTAAAATGGTTCATTCGGATTCGACCGCGCGTCGTTTCGATTTTGAATGATCAAGTTATGATCATTTGAATTTTTTAAACGGATCGACGTCGCTAGTTTTTGTTCATTTAATGTTAATCTCAATTTTATTGAGATAAAAATTAAATGTTATATTTTATTGTTATAAAATATAATATAATATTTTATTATAAAATATTTTTCTTTTTAAAAAAAAACAAGACTTGGGTCAAGTCAAGTCTATTTTATTTTTATTTATAAAAAAAAGGAAGGGAAGAAAAGACCCCAAAATGGGGTCTTCTCCCTTTATGTAAAAAAAAGGGGGTGGACACATTTGTCTGAAGGGCAAATAATAAAAAAAAAGAGGAAAGGAGGAAGACCCTTACGGGTCTTCTCTCATGCGGCGCAAAGGAGGGAGGAACCCTAGCCCTCCCCTTCGCCGGACCTCCTCCCCGCCGGGTCCCCTCCGGCCGGCCGCCGCCAGCCGTGCCGGCCTCCCCTCCACCGGACCGGCTCCGTCCGGCCGCGCCGACACCCGCGCCGGCCATTTCTTCCGCGCCGACCGCGGCCCGCCCCGACCCTCTCCGCCGGACCGGCCTGTTGCGCCGCGCCGGCCTCCTCCCCTCACGCCGGCCTCCTCGCCTCCGCCCCGTGTGCGTCGGCCGCCCTGACCCCAAGCCGCTCCGGCCGCCCCGGTCCCTCGCCGGCCTCCTCCTCCGGGCCGCGCCGGACCGGCTCTGTTCGGCCGCCCCGAACCCTCGCCGGCCTCCTCCTCCGGGCCGCGACGGACCGACTCTGTCCGGCCGCCCCGAGCCCATGTCGGGAGATGCTGCCGTCGCGAGAATCGTTGGAAGCCGCGGTCACGCCACGGTCACGCCGCGGTCACGCCGCGGTCACGCTGCGGTTAAGCTGCTGTTCCAGGACGACATCCCGCGGCGGTACGCAGTCCTGCCGGACTCCTCTCCGGCTAGAGGTAACCCTGCACTGAATTAATTTTAATTAATTTAGTTTTTTAAATTAAATTAATTGGAACTAATTTAGGGGTTTAAACTATTTTAATCCGAAAATATTAATTTAATTTAAGTTTAGAATTAAATTAATGGTTTAATTTAATTTAATTTTTGGAATTAAAATTAAATTAAACAAATGGAACCGATAAAAATAAATTATTTGAATTTAATCAAATTCATTTAATTTATTAGAACACCCTCGCATAATTTAAATTTATTGCAATTTAATTTTATTGCGCTTTTACCCCGACTGGTCTTGAGCTATTGACCGACCTGTGTATGTCTGACATTTATTTATTTATTTAATTATTTATTCAATGCGTGCGATGATTGTAATATTTAATTAGATAAATGACGGTCTTCGAATCGTCTTTTTAATTGAAATATGTATAAGGGTTTGCGTGTCCATTGCACTACTTGTATTTTGTACCCCAGACCCCCTCGCCCGCGTGTGAGCATATTTGTATTTATACGGTGACGATCCGAGAGGCAGACCCCACCATGTTGAGGCGGTAGTCCAGACAAGGAGTTTGACGCTTTGAACTGGGACAAGCAGCGACACGAGTCATTTATCGACTCAGGTATGGATGCCCCTAGATGACGATTGATCAGTTATCGATCGATCATTATAGAATGCTCAAGACCAGTCGGAATGCATGATTTACTTTATGCATAGTTTATTATTTTATGCCTCTGCATGATTATTGCATGATCACTTAGGCTAGTAAATAAGATAAAATGCATAAAGTTGTGATGAATAAATATTCTATTGAATGTTCAGTTGTGAGCGCGACAACCCAGTTTGAACATAATAAATATAAAAGGATTATATTCGTTAATTAATATTAAAAAATCCCTCAAAGATATATTAAGTCAAAATGCCTTCCATTTCTCACATCTAAACAAATCTGACTGTTTGGGTGTTCATCAGCCTCAGTTGAGAGTGCCTCTTACTACCGGGGCGTTTCCATGAGAGAAATGGGTCGACTGAACTAAAGTGAGTAATCAAGGATTAGCCTTAGCTAACTTATTATCACTTTAGAGGCAAGAGGTTGAGGGAATCAAGTTCAGATTTCAAAAGCTGGGACTTTACTCAACTACACAAGGAACCACAAGAACAAGTGGTTGGCCAGCATAGCGCCTACCTTGAAACCCTCCAAGTAGTGTCGTAGCTCTAGCTTGTAGACTACGAGGGAGGTTTCGAGGATCCTTGCCACTAGAATGCTCAAGCGATAGAGTATTCCGAATCTAATAGTGAGGGCTATTAAGGTTCGTTAAAATAGTGGGAGACATTAAATGATATAATAATTTATTAATCATAAAATGTCAAAAAGTAATCAAGACAAAGTACTAACTGCTAAATGTTTATCTGATGTAGATTCAAAATGACAATCACCAACATCACAAGTACTTTATCACTGCGATCGATCTTGGATAAAGAAAATATCCTGACCGACAATAACTTCCAGGAGTGGTACAGGCGCTTGCGCATAGTACTACGTCAAGAAAGGAAGTTATATGTGCTGGAATCCTCAATTCCTGCTGAGCCTCCTCAGGGAGCAAGCAAGACGGAAAAAGATAAATGGAGAAAGCATGTAGACGATGCGCTTGATGTACAATGCATCATGTTGTCATCCATGTCCAGCCAATTGCAAAAGGGCACCAAGCCGGTCCTCACGTACTCAAGATGATTGGGTATATTGAGAGGCTTGAAGCCCTTGGGTTCAAACTGAACCAAGAACTAGCAGTGGATCTCATTCTTGCCTCTTTACCGTCAAGCTTCTCGACTTTCATTGTCAATTATAATATGAATGATCTGACAAAGTCGCTTCCGGATCTTTTGGCTTTAGTTTGCCAAGCTGATAAGGACATGAAAAACACCAATTCATCTGTCCTTATGGTGAACAAGAAAAACAAGGGCAAGACAAATGGGTCTAAGGCCAAGTCAAGGCCAAAGACACCAATGCATCGTCCTGCCAAGAAGCCAAAGATTCAGAGGCAAAGTAATGAGCAGGAAGCTGTCTGCTTTGGATGTGGCAAGAAAGACCACTGGAAGAAGAATTGCAGAGCTGGGAAGAAGAAGCAAGCTGACGCTTCTACTTCAGGTATTTTTGTCATTGAATGCAATCTATCTTTATCTACAAGTTGGGTATTGGATACGGCATGTGGTTCACACATTTGTATTCATATACAGGAACCAAGTAGGTTCAAGAAGATTGCAAAATGTCAAGTGGATCTCCGAGCTGCAAATGGTGCAAGTCTGGCGGCCTTGGCAGTGGGAGACTATCACTTGACTTTACCAACTGGTTTGGTTCTTGTTTTAAACAATTGTTATTATGTACCGTCTGTTACCAGAAACATTATCTCTGTGTCATGTTTAGACACTATGGGTTTTTATTTCAAGTTTGGAAATAAAAGTTGTATCTTTTATAGGGATAACATATGTTATGGTATGACACATCTTAACAATGGTTTATATATACTAGAACTAGAAAACTCAGTAATGGCTATCAATGACAAAAACAACCAACATGACTCAAATAACACCCGCCTATGGCACTTCAGGCTTGGTCATGTAAACGAGAAGCGATTACGAAGGACGATGCATTGAGCAGGAGATCGCAGAAGGATGTAGTTCGAGAGTCGGCAGACGCCTGGAAGGCGATGGAGGAGTTGACTGCCTTGCACTTGGATGCGAGGACGGATGGCGGTATAGGTTGCCTGTATCAGATGACGGTGCAGTCTTCTCTGTTGCAGCAAGTGGAGGAGTCTCAGTGGGGAGACCCAGAGTGCGAAGTGATGCGTGACCGAGTTGACCAGAGCAATGCTCCAGAAGGGTGGACGGAGGATGGTCAGAACCAGATGCTTTTCCGAGGAAAGCTGTTTGTTCCAGAGGCGATGCGTGACAAGGTTCTTAGTGAGTTCCACAACTCACCCCTAGCAGTGCACCCGGGAGTTTCAAGATGTACCAAGGTCTGAAGAGACAGTTCTGGTGGCCCGGAGTAAAGCGAGCAGTGACAGAGTTTGTGGCCAAGTGCCTAGTGTGTCAGCAGGTGAAGGCTGAACACCGTGTTCCAGGTGGCCTGCTGCAGTCTCTGGATGTCCCCGAGTGGAAGTGGGAGGACATCTCGATGGATTTCGTCACGGGACTACCCAAGGTTCAAGGGGGATACGATGCCATCTGGGTAGTAGTGGACCGGTTGACGAAATCGGCTCACTTTTTGGCGATTAAGGAGTCGAGTGCAGTGGATGCTTTGGCACGAAGGTACGTGGATGAGGTGGTGCAGTTGCATGGAGTTCCGAGGTCCATAGTCTCGGATAGGGATGCACGGTTTACCTCACGAGTCTGGAGAGGATTGCAGCATGCTTTTGGCTCCCAGCTACGTCTTAGCACTGCTTTCCATCCCCAGATAGATGGACAGACAGAGTGCACCATCCAGACCTTGGAGGATATGCTGCGGGCATGTGTTCTGGACTCAGGAGGATCGTGGGTGCGACACTTACCTTTGATAGAGTTCGCCTACAATAATAGCTATCACTCTGCCATTGGTATGACCCCGTTTGAAGCCTTGTACGGGAGACCATGCCGCTCACCTGTGTGTTGGACTGAAGTCGGAGAGGCGGACATCCTTGGCCCGGAGGTGGTGCAGAGCACGACGGAGAAGGTTCAACTTATACGGGAAAGGATGAAGGCGGCCCAGGACCGACAAAAGTCGTATGCTGATAGCAGGAGAAGGCCCTTGGAGTTTGAGGTTGGAGACCACGTGTTCTTGAAGGTCTCCCCTCGGCGTGGACAACGGAGGTTCGGTAAGGGGAGTAAGCTTTCTCCCAGGTTCATCGGACCCTTCGAAGTGTTGCGGCGGGTTGGCGAAGTGGCTTATCAGCTAGCGTTACCACCGCCGCTACTGAGGATACATGACGTCTTCCACGTGTCCCAACTCCGTCGGTATCTGCACGACGATTCACACGTCCTCGACTAGGGAGAGCTAGACATCGAGGACGACGTGACCTTTGTGGAAAGACCAGTGATGATCGAGGATCGTGAGGAGAAGGTGCTTTGTGGGCGAACCATTCCCTTGGTTCGTGTGTTATGGAGACATGGTGGGCTTGAGGAGAGTACGTGGGAGAGGGAAGCACAGATGCGTGCCCAATACCCAGAGTTGTTTTGAGTTTTGTACTGTTCTTTCTATACTTGTTGTGGTGGAGCGTTTTACCTTGTTGGCTATGAAATATGTGGTTTTTCTTCCCTCTGGATATGTGTGGAAAGTCCTGGCTATGGGGAGGGGAGGACCCGACCCCTAATCAAGACGCATTAAGGTGGATGCGATTAAACCCGTGCGGGCGAGTTAGTGCCGCCCAAAGCGGATAGTATCTTGACATGGGGAAGAGACTCCCCAACCCACATGACTGGGCAGTTTGACATGGTATGTTGCTTGGTTCTTAAGAGGAAGGTGTTTTTAGTTAACAATGAGGTTCGCTCCTGAGAGCTATCTTTTGAGGTGGTTGTTCGGACCCTCTCTTTCCTTCTGATTGTTTTGATTCTCGAGGGTGAGAATAGTTTGAGAGGTATCTGATGTAATGACCCAGGTTTTTGGGGGTCCATTACTTTGTAAAAATCCGATGCTTGAGGTGTTCTGGGTGGTCTGGGAGACCATCCCAACTCCTCGGTGAAGTTTGACCCACGGTAGGCCTACCGGTAGCTCGGTCTACCGGTAGCCTTAGTCTACCGGTAGCTCGGTCTACCGGTAGCTCGGTCTACCGGTAGCCTGAGTCTACCGGTTGCAGGCCTACCGGTAGCTCGATCTATCGGTAGCTCGGTCTACCGATAGCCGCAGCCTACCGGTAGCTCGGTTTACCGATAGCTCGGTCTACCGGTAGCCGCAGCCTACCGGTAGCCGCAGCCTACCGGTAGCCGCCGCCTACCGGTAGCTCGGCTAACCGGTAGACCCAGCCTAACCCCCACGGGTTAGCCAGTATCGCCTCCTTTTTGTGCAAATTGAGTTTTAAACCCTATTTTGACCCCTTTACGCCTGTTTTAAAGCCCATTAACGCTGATTAATGGCGTTTGATTAAGTGAGGAACCCTGGTGTGCGTCGGTTTAAACCGCCCCTAAAGGCGGGGACCCTTTAATGACGTGTGGGGTCGCGTGGTCAACCCACGACCCCGCTCCTTACGCGGTTTCGCATTCTTATCTCAACCGTCCCCGACTCTTATAAACTAAAGGGTTCCCCCTGGGTTTCTTTTGCTCGATCACCCTCCCATCGATTCGTCTGCTCGTCCTTGAGTTCCCGAGGCCCCACCCCTGCAAATCGCGCATCTTCTGTTCCTGGCGCGTGAAGATAAACTTCGATCGTCGATCAATCAAGTAGGGGTTTCACCTTTGTCTCTCCCTTATGTGTATCTTGCGGGGTGGGCATGCTTTTGATTCTGTAGAATTGGATGAACCAAACCTTAATGAAGATAATGAACGGATTCTAAAGACTGAAGGGGGAGGGGTGTGATCGATGATGCTGCTTTGTTTTATGATCTCCCATGATTAATGATTTCTGAATTGTGCGGGCTTACGCCTACTGCAGTTGCTCAAGTTGGCTTTGATCGAAGTGTTTTTTTGCTGGAAACTTCAAGTGTTTAGTTGGGCTAGCAACAAGTGCAACAACAACCAAGCAACTCGTTTGCATGCTAGACCAAAAACTGTTGCGGAATAATTGTGGATTTTCTGACATGTTGTCCATGACCAGTGGCAATTCAAAGTTCACTATTTTTTTGTGGCTGTAGTGATACAGAAGGCCACTATATTAGAAGTATGTCCGACAGAATTCTTCTTTAATAACGTGCAACGAATCGTGAAACCTGGTTTTGGTAATATAGCTGTTGCCACATATGTGTCATTCTCCATGGATCCAGTGTTAAAAGCCGGAGTTGTTCGATTGTTGTTAATCTGATAGACACCAGCTATACCAACTGGAAAAAGGAAGGGCTAAAGGGTAATTGTTGGAGGAGGAAGAGGTTAGAAGAGAGAGAGGTTATAAGGGGAATATGCCATGGGCCCAGAGGAATATCCTGGGGATCTGTTGTGGATCCCTTTAGGCTATAAAAGGACGGGGAAAATGGAACTAGGGGGCAGAGAAATATTCTTCAGTCTGGACGACCAGCTGTCTTGGGCAGGAGGTCTTCCGAGAATCCTGAAGTGTTTTCGTTTTTCTTTCTTCCCTCCCCCTCATTTTTTGTAATTCTGGTTTACTGGAATACTAGTAGGGGAAGGCGCGGCCGGTGCTGGGTCGCCGGGAGCCGCATGGGGAGCATAGAGCAGCGCCGGTAGCCGGGGCGGGGGGGGGGGGGGGGCGTTGGGCGAGGGCACCGGGGCAAGGCGCCGGGGCGAGAGCGAGGGCGAGGGCGCCGGGGCGAGGGCGAGGGCGAGGAGCCGCTGGGCGAGGGCAAGGGCGCCGGGGCGAGGCCGAGGGCGAGGCGCCGCTGGGCTAGGGCTAGGGCGCCGGGGCAAGGCCGAGGGCGAGGCGCTGCTGGGCTAGGGCGAGGGCGCTGGGGCGAGGCTGAGGGCGAGGCGCCGCTGGGCTAGGGCGAGGGCGCCGGGGCGAGGCGCTGGCGAGGGCGCCGCTGAGCGAGGGGAGCCGCGCCGGGAGAGAGGGCCGCTGGGAGAGAGGGCCTGTTGCGGAATCGTCGGGAGTCACAACGACAAAAACGAGAAAAACAAAAGAAAAGAAAAGCAAATGACATAGCGATTTACGTGGTTTGGGAATAATCCCTACATCCACGGGAGAGGCAGAATTTCACTACTTCGGGAGCACAAATTACAGAGGGTTTTTTTTTTTCAAGTAGAAACCCTAGCCCGAAAATGGGCTATAAAACAATGGAGAAGACGATCACTGTTCAAAAAAAGTGGTCCGCGTCGCTACAGTGAACGACGGCTGGCTTTGTCAAAAGCGCTACAGTAAAGTTGACCCTGAAGTCCGCACTACTTCAGTGTCTGTCGGTGTCGGTCGGTCAGCTCGACCCGCGACAGTTGCGGGCCACAAGCAGTCGGCCCAACCGGATCGGGCAACACCAATCCAACAGGGCCGCCGGGAGAGAGAGGGCCGCCGGGAGAGAGGGCCGTTGGGAGAGAGGGCCGTCGGGAGAGAGGGCCGCCGTGAGACTAGGGCAGAGGGGAGAGAGGGCCGCTGGGAGACTTAGGGCAGAGGGGAGAGAGGCGGGGCCGGACATAACTGGGAATCCGCAGGGGAGGGAGGGGTCGGGATTAAATTTCCTCTGATACCATGTAGATGGTGAATTCTCCTTACCTCAATGAGAGGTGGATACATTCTTTTATAGATGAGTGAAACAAAATACAAGGAGGGTAAGTCCGATACGGGACTCAGAAATGCCTATTTAAACTGAAATGGGGTCCAACAGAACTCATTGAGCTGTTTGTACAACAAGGTATTTTTGGCTTTTGGAACCTCTAACTGCAGGAGAGATGTGTCCCAGCAAACTGCCAGCCGCATAGGTGTGGCAAGGTCTGGGGAAAACTGCTTCGCCTTCTACTTTCTGCGACAAGGTAGTTCACTACACAACTTCCAACATGAGTCTTGAAGAACGAAGCCAGGTGGAGGACTTAACAGAGTTTTCCTAGGCAAGACGCGTTACCTGTTTTTGTAGGAGAAGAACCTTTGGTTCTAGAAGTGTTCGATACTGGTGTTGCAAAAGAAGCAATAACAGATGTGGGCAGTGTTGCTGATAGTGTGCTAGGATCCACCACTGCAGTTGCTCAAGTTGGCTTTGATCGAAGTGTTTTTTGCTGGAAACTTCAAGTGTTTAGTTGGGCTAGCAACAAGTGCAACAACAACCAAGCAACTCGTTTGCATGCTAGACCAAAAACTGTTGCGGAATAATTGTGGATTTTCTGACATGTTGTCCATGACCAGTGGCAATTCAAAGTTGTTCATTATTTTTTTGTGGCTGTAGTGATACAGAAGGCCACTATATTAGAAGTATGTCCGACAGAATTCTTCTTTAATAACGTGCAACGAATCGTGAAACCTGGTTTTGGTAATATAGCTGTTGCCACATATGTGTCATTCTCCCTGGATCCAGGGTTACAAGCCGGAGTTGTTCGATTGTTGTTAATCTGATAGACACCAGCTATACCAACTGGAAAAAGGAAGGGCTAAAGGGTAATTGTTGGAGGAGGAAGAGGTTAGAAGAGAGAGAGGTTATAAGGGGAATATGCCGTGGGCCCAGAGGAATATCCTGGGGATCTGTTGTGGATCCCTTTAGGCTATAAAAGGACGGGGAAAATGGAACTAGGGGCTTCCGAGAATCCTGAAGTGTTTTCGTTTTTCTTTCTTCCCTCCCCCTCATTTTCTGTAATTCTGGTTTACTGGAATACTAATAGTATGTTGAGGTCCCCATTACTTGGTCTTACCTGCCGTTTCTCCCATGATCACTGTCGGATTCTATTCCCTCCTTGTCCACGGCGACACACTCTCCGCTGAGAATTTGTTGAAGGATGGACGACCACTGCTTTCAATCACGTCTCAATTTTCCCGTTGGCGCACCAGTTTTCTGCTACTGCTGCATTTGCATCCACTGCTGCTGCTTCTTATCGGACGTTGGGCCAGGTTCCTCCAGGCCTGCATTGCTACTCAAGTTTGGACGCGCACACACTGCCGATTCCTTCGAAGGGAGGAGATCACAGCGAGATACTCTTCGGAAGGATGTGCGCTTGGGCAACGAAGACGAGCTCCGACGCTCATCTCGATAAAATGGAGCAGCGCACGGACCACATTGACGCGATGATGGCATGTAACGACCTGACCCACCGGGGCCCGCCTGGCCGGTGGAAGGCTGAGTGGGTCGGGTCGTTATAGAGTGGTTCCAGAGGAGGTCCTTCCTCAGGATCAGAGAGTTAGAGCTGTCTAGCTGTGAGATTGGTTTTGGGATATAGGGCAACAGTGTTAACGTGATTCAAGTTCGTCTTTCAGGTCAGGGACCCTAGTGTTGCTGCGGCGGACGACATATCCATTCACCAGGACTTTGATAACCTGTTTGTTGACTCGGAACATTTCGACACTGGTTGCAGGGAAACATTGTTATATGCATCATTTATGTTAGGGTTGTGCCATCGGTTTAGCGATACCCGATGAGTGATCAGACAAGTGCCATCTAGGATGGCGGGGATATGACATCGGCTTTGAGATGCCCGATGTGTCACATCTCACGGTTGAGTGCCATCGGGGAAGGTAGGGATCGTGGAGAGCGTACTCCTGGACGAGCGTTACCGTTTGAGCGTTGAGTTGTGGCCTGTCTGTATGGTTGAGGATCATGAGACTTGGAGTATATTGTGAGTATATTTGAGATATTTGGGGAGACCATGTGTTATGTGTCATCTTGCTTGACATATCAGGGGGTGATGAGACTAGCCTTGTATAGCTGAGGAGTGGTCGAGATGCAGCTCTCTCTTACTTGAGTTTTCTCCTCTGGCTTTTGGTTGAGTTAACTGATGCCTATCTGTTACTCCCTTTTGTTTTGGGTTTTTGGGGCGCCTACTGGGTATTTTTATACTCAGCTCTGCATGGGCTCTTCTCGCACATGTCGTGTCTTGTGCGCACTGTCCCTGTGGGACTAGGAGCGAGTGGAGCATAGTTCTGGGCTGGACAGACTGAGGAGTGTACCGGTCGTGCATTTGATAGCAATTCCTTCTTGCTGATCAGGTTGGACACTTGCAGCTTTTGGTGGGCTTGTATTTTTCCCTTTTAGCGCTTTCCAATACTTTTGTCATACTCTAATTTGGGATAGATGCATGAATGCATTTTTGTATCAGTTTTATTATTATCTCTGTATTGTTGCATAAAGATGGATGTGGGTGCGTGTGTGCAAGTACCATAGGCTAAGGCCTCCCATATGTGTGACATGCCTACTCGACGCTAGTTGCCAGCCTCTGGCCTATTGGAGGCGGGCTTGGGGTGGTGGCTAGACGGGCCCCGGTGGGTTGGGTCGTTACATGACAGAATTGAAAGCTTTTGTAGGTAAGCTCGCCTCGATGATGGAAGCCCTCAAGTAGCGGTAGCGGCACTGGGAGCAGCGCAGGAGCAAACGGAATTTCGTAAGTATTTCCTTGAAGCATTACCGCTATCACTGGCTGCAGGCAAATTTGGCACACTTTTCTCTTGTTCGGTTGGTAAGGCAGCACCTGAGACGAAGACATCCTGGGTGGAAAATATTGCTGGCCACGCCCACGATAAGTTTCCTGCACTTGGTCTCCTACAGCTTGACGCTCAGTCGACAATGCACATCAAGGCTTCATGCACGACTTCATTTGGATAGAACCAACTCTGCCTTAATTACCATTTTAGCGACGGTTTTTCCTGGCGAAACTGATTTTTTTTTTAGCGGCGACGCAGGGGCGTGACGTAGGGGCGTGACGCAGTTGTGGCCGCTTCTTCGTCGGGCTCTACCTACGATCAGCCCATTCTCGCGCGCCGAGTTGAACCTCCTTTAGTCTTGTCCTCACCACCTGAAGGGATGGCACTCTTGCTCACTCAGAGTTCTTTGACAAATTCTACAGCTGCCTCTGTGGCTACTAATTTTGGAATGTTCAACAGTTTTCCTACCAGACAACGTTAGTCACCAACACCCGCTTCAGAATACTGGGGATATTGTTATGATGATCTTCACACAACACCTATACCGATTGGTACAAAGGATACAAATGTGCTCCTTTGTTTTCAAATCATTTCTCCATTTACGGCTTATACACCCTATGCTGAATTCGATGCCGACAGTATGGATGAGATCAACAAAATCGCTGGAGTAATTGAATCCTTGTTGAATTCTCATTTCCTGCGATTGCCCCAACCAAGCTGGGAGGAGAACAATGACCATGCTTGTGATGTTGATGATGGGGATTTCGGCAGTATGCAAAATCTGAAGGACATGAGGGTTTATGCAGCATTGAGAGGCATATGGCAGATGGCTTGCCATACCGGTGTGGAAAGCCATTTAAAGGACCTCCACAGCTCAGTCCTCACTTTGTAGTGCTGTTTGATTCTACCCACAACACGAAATGCAGTGATCTTCCACATAGGGCATGCGCCACTGATTTATATTGGAAGTTTCAGTCAAACTGGGGACCTACGATACTTTTGCGAGTACCACTTTGCCTGAACGAGGCCACTAGACTGTGGCTTGATGAAAGAACCGACACGTTATACGATGGGTATGGAAACATCTAAAGCTTCAAAAGCAATCTGGATGATCCTTTGCCTTGATATCACCGTCCCAACCAGGTATTTGTACATGTGGAACTGGCCTTCCCTCTCATAATGATGCTACATGGCGGAGAACCTTGCACAGGATGACAAGATTAAAATCGAGTTGGATGGAGCAGCGCATTCAACATTGATAACAGCTCACACATTCAGAAGGCCAAGTGGCCGCCACATCGAACAAACACCACAAAATTCAATTTTCCAGACTCGGTTTGTACTCCATTTTGGGAACATCTTGAGGACAATGTGAATTTGAGGACAATGTGAATTTGAAGGAGGCGGCAATGATAAATACCAGTTATACCAATTGGAAAAAGGAAGGACTAAAGGGTAATTGCTGGAGGAGAAAGGGGCTAGAAGAGAGAGAGAGGGTATATGGGGAATATTTGGGGAATATGCTGTAGGCTCCAGGGGAACATCTTGAGGATTTTCTGTGGACCCCTTTAGGCTAAAAGGATGGGAAAAAAGGAACTAGGGTGCACAAAAATATTCTTCAGTTTGGACGGCCAGCTGGCTTGGGCAGGAGGTCTTCTGGGACTCCTGAAGTGTTTTTGTTTTTCTCTTCCCCCCCCTCATTCTCTGTGATTCTGGTTTATTGGAATATTATTAGTTTGTTCAGGTCCTCATCACTTGGTCCGACCTGCTGTTTCTCCCTTGATCATAACCAGATTATATTCCCTCCCTGTCCACGACGACGCACTCTCCGCTAAGAATTCATTCGAAGGAGGGACGACCACTGCTTCCAGTCACGTCCCAGTTTTCCCGTCGGTGCACCCGTTTTCTATTACTGCTACATTTTGCATCCACTGTTGCCGCTTCTTCTTAGACAATGCGCTAGGTTCCTCTAGGCCCACACCGCTACTCAAGTTTGGACGCGTTCACACTACCAGTTCTTTCGAAGGGAGGAGATCACAGCAAGATACTCTTCGGAAGGATGTGTGCTCTGGCGACGGAGACGAGCTACGAAGCATGTCTCGATAGAGTGGAGCGACGCATGGATTGCATTGACACGATGATGGCAGAATTGAAAGCTTTTATAGGTAAGCTTGCCTTGACGATGGAGGCCCTCTAGCAGCGGTAGCGGCACTAGGAACATAACGTGCAGGAGCAAACAAATTTTTTAAGTATTTCCTTGAAGCATTGCCGCTCTCGCTGGCCGCAAATGTATCTGGCACACTTTTCTCTGGTTCGGTTGGTAAGGCGACACCTAAGACGACGACATCCTGGGTGGCAAATATTGCTGGCCACGCCCACAATAAGTTTCTCGCACTTGGTCTCCTACAACTTGACGCTCGATCGATAATGCACATCAAGGCTTCACGCACAATTTCCTTTGGAGGTAAAGCAGAACCAGCCCTGCCTTCATTGTCATCACCCTTGCTTGCTGCACCTTCCACGACATCTGGCGCCTTCGTAGTGCAGGGGTGCGGCGTAGCGGTGGCCGCTTTTCTGACGGGGTTCGCCTACGATCAACCCATTCCCGCACGCCGAGTTGAACCTCCTTCAGTCTTGCCCTCACCGCTTGAAGGGGTGACACTCTTGCTCACTTAGAGTTCTCTGGCACATTTTACAGCTGCCTCCCTGGCAACTCATTTTGGATTGTTCGACAGTTTTCCTACCTAGCAGTGTTAGTCACCAACACCTACTTCAAAATACTGGGGATACTATACTGATGATCTTCACATACCGATTGGTGCAAAGGATACAAATGTGCGCCTTTGTTCTCGAATTATTTCTCCATTTACTGCTTATACACCCTAGGCTGAACTTGATGCCGACAGTATGGACGAGATCAACAAAATCGCCGGAGTAATTGAATCCTTGTTGAATTCTCATTTCCTGCGATTGCCCCAACCAAGCTGGGAGGAGAACAACGACCATGCTTGTGATGTCGATGATGAGGATTTCAGCAGTATGCGAAATCTGAAGGACATGAGGGTTCATGCAGCATCGAGAGGCATATGTCAGATTGCTTGGCATACCGGTGTGGAAAGGATGCCATTTAAAGGACCTCCACAGCTCAGCCCTCACTTTATAGTGATGTTCGGTTCTACCCACAACACGAAATGCAGTGATCTTTCACATAGGGCATACACCACTGATTTATATTGGAAGTTTCAGTCACTTCCTGCGGACCTGCAATACTTTTGCGGGTATCACTTTTGCCCGAACGAGGCCACCGGACTCTGACTTGATGAAAGAACTGATACGTTAGACGATGGGCATGACAACATCAAAAGTTTCAAGAGCAATCTGGATGATCCTTTGCCTTGATATCGCTGTCCCAGCCAAGTATTTGTACATGTGGAACAGGCCTTCCCCCCCATATCGACGCTACATGGCAGAGAACCTTGCAGAGGATGACAGGATTAAAACCGAGTTGGCTGGAGCAGCACATTCAGCATTGATGACAGCTCGCACATTTAGAAGGCCAACTGGCCGCCACATCGAACAAAAACCGCAAAATTCAATTTTCCAGACTCGGTTCGTACCCCATTCTGGGAAACCGATCCCCCGGGGGCAGGACCAAGTCAATCACTGTGGCGACACACTCTCCGACGTACAACGCATGGGATTGAGGGCTGCACCAGAAATTTATCACGTCTCTCACCTTGAGGACAAGGTGAATTTGGAGGAGGTGGCAGTGATGCCATCTATACCACCAGGAAAAAGGAAGGACTAAAGGGTAATTGCTGGAGGAGGAAGAGGTTAGAAGATAGAGAGGGTATGAGAGGAATATGTGAGGAATATGCTGTGGGCCCAGGGGAAAATCCTGGGGATCTGCTGTAGATCCCTTTAGGCTATAAAAGGATGGGAAAAAGGGAACTAGGGGGCAGAGAAATATTCTTCAGTTTGGACGGTCAGCTGACTTGGGCAGGAGGTCTTCCAGGACTCCTGAAGTGTTTTCATTTTTCTCTTCCCCCCCCCCCCCCTCAATTTCTGTAATTCCGGTTTACTGGAATACTAGTAGTCTGTTCAGGTCCTCATCACAATCTTTTTTCATGTTAGCGGGATGTGGTCAACTACATCTAACTGCTTGTTCATGGTTCAGTGGGAAAAATATTCAGATTGAAGTTTCCAAGCATTTTCAGTCAGTTCCCTTTGTTACTGTTCTAGTACCTGGAAACAGGGAAACTGCTCAAAGCTTGGCGCTGCTACCATGCCACAAGGTTGATGTCCCAGTTTATCTATTACTAACTCTTAGTACTGGAGTGTTGATGGTGGAAGGTTCTTGAGAATTTTATCATGAGGTCCTGGAAGAATGCTTCTTTGATGGAAACAAATCTGTTTGGGTGATGGAGCGGCCTGCTGCGGTTGTGGCAGCGGAGTTGAATGGAGCTGTTGGTTGTGCCTTAAAATCGTATGGGAGTTATTCTGTTGATATGAAGAGCAGTTGGAAATTCAGGAGCGGAATAAGAAGCTGGAATAGGCTCCAAGAGGGAGTGGAGGCTCTTGGCAAGTTGTGTTTTGAGGCTGTTGGTTTGGTGGGGAAGGGGGTTTCATTTGCTGTTTTTGGTATTAAAGATCTACGGGCTAAGGAAATTACATTTGGTGGAAATGATTTATACATGTTCTTTGCGTTCCAACATTGTCAGGGGAGGACAGTTGAGCTGACTTTTTCTGAAGAACAGGATGGTAGACTGCAGAATTTGAACATTGATTTCCAGTTTTTTTATGATGACAAAAACTTTGATGAGAGCTATGAGAAAAAGGCAGCAGCAGCGTTTGGACGAGTTGTGATTTGGGCTTGGTACATGAGGCACATTATTTCATCTTCTTTCTATGAAGGCGCGATCCATTATTATGGTGCAGCTTCAGCTGTGGAGTTCGTTTGCACGCAGGACCACAAATTCTTGAAGGAGCAGAAGATGATACAAGCGACGTGTGAGTTACTTCCACAGACCATGCAAACACTGGGAGGGCAGCGGCTGCGTTCAGAAGCATGCCACACCTCCAGTGCGATGGCACAACAATTCTGTGCGGCGGGGATCGTGCACAACATTTGGAAGAGGATCCTCCATCAAACCCATGAAACAAGAAGTTTTTGGTTTGTCACCTTGAGCACAAGGTGTTTTTTCAGCGTGGCAAAATTTGTTAGTGTTAAACCCTCTTTTGTATTATTATGGGTATTTCCGAGTCCCACATCGGAATACTCCCTTGTACATTCCGCTTTTCCATTCTATAAAAGAATAGCCCCACCTCACCTTGAAGGTAAGTGGGTTTCTCCATTCTACATGGTATCAGAGGGATTTTTTATCCCGAACCCTCCCTCCCTTGCGGCTTCCCGGCGTTCTCCCGGCCCCGCCTCTCTCCCGCTTCTCCCCGACGGCGCTCCCTCCCCGCGGTTTCCCGCGGCTCCCGCCGGCCTCACCCGCGCGCCCCGGCGGCCTCCCGCTGCTCCCGCCGCCTTCACCCGCGCGCCCCGTCGGCGGCCTCCCGCTGCTCCCGCCGCCTGCACCCGCGCGCCCCGCCGGCGGCCTCCCGCGGCTCCCGGCTCCCGGCGCACCTCTCCTCCCCGCGTCCGCCGTCCTCCCGCGGTGCGCCCTCGTCCCAGCCGGCCTTCGCCCGGCCCCCGCGCCCTCTCCCGGCGCACTCCTCCCCCCTGCGCGGCTCCCGGCTCCTCCCGCTGCTCCTCTGCGCCTCCCGCGGCCCGCTCCTCCTGCGCGCTCGTCCCGTCGCCGCGGCTCCCAGGCGGCCCTCTGCCTCGTGTCCCGCCTCTTCCCTGCCGGCTCCCGGTCGCGCAGCCCTCCATCGCGCAGCCCTCCATCGCGCCGGCCCTCCATTCCCCCGGCGCCTCCTGCTGCTCCCGCGCGCTCCCGGCAGAGCCCCCTTCTCCCGGCAGCACGCCCTCATCCCCGCCGAGCGCCCTCGTTCCGGCAGCCCTTCCAGCATGCGCACGTCCTGCGCCCGCTCATCCCGCCAGCCCGCTGCCTCAGCTCCCGCCGCTTCCATGGCGGATTTCTCGGGACGTGGTCGTGCTTCACGTCGTCCACGTCCCTTCTGTCACCATTGTGGCACGTTTGGCCACCTGATCGCCCGATGTTGGGTCCTGCATGGCCGACCCTCTCAGCACCTGCGGCAGGAACAGCCCGCGGTCCGGGACGTGTCCTCGACTGTCGCCTCTCTTTTCCCGTCTCTGGCCCTGTCTATGGCCGACCTCAGGCGGCCTCATGATCCACCGGCCTCTGTCCGCCCCGCTCCCTCCTCGGCTTCTCTGGCCCGTACGGTTTGCCCCACTGCCTTGGTCAGCCATTGCTCCCCTGCATGGCTGCTGGACTCCGGTGCCTCCGACCACCTCACCGGTGATGCTGGTATGTTGACGTCTTATTGCCCTTATGCCGGTCCTTCAGCCATCACCGTCGCTGATGGGTCCACTATCCCCATAGCGGGCTTCGGCGCATGCTCCCTGACTCCTTCGATACATCTACCCTCTGTGGCACATGTGCCCCGCAGTCCCTTTAATCTGCTTTCCATCAGTAAACTGACTAAGGATTATAACTGTGCGGCCGTCTTTACCTCCTCTGGTGTTGTGTTTCAGGAGCAGGCTACGAACCGGGAACTTGGTCGAGGTCGGCTTCGAGACGGGGTCTACATGTTCGAGGGGCCCGCGCCCATTGCTTGCACATCTACCTCTTCTCGGGCACTTGATCTCCATTCCCGGTTAGGGCACCCGCCTGCATCCACCATTCATCAGATGTTTCCGGACTTCCGTAGGACTCCTACTTTTCATTGTGAGTCATGCTCTTTTGCGAAACATCATCGCTCTTCCTACATTCCTCGCACGGATACACGGGCCTCCCACCCCTTTGATCTGGTTCATTCCGATGTTTGGGGCCCGTGTACCGTTCCGAGTCACTTGGGCTATAAATACTATATCTCATTCATTGATGACTATTCGCGAATGACGTGGCTTTACCTTCTTCGGGAACGCTCCGAGGTGTTTTCCACCTTCCAAACCTTTTTTCATGAAATTAAGAATCGTTTTTCTATCTCGGTCAAATGTCTCCGCTCGGATAATGGGCGCGAGTATCTCTCCACTTCTTTTCGGCAGTTTCTCCGGGAAAATGGCATCCTTCATCAGACCTCCTGTCCTGATACACCCCAGCAGAACGGCGTGGCCGAGCGGAAACACAGACATATTCTAGAGACTGCCCGTGCCCTCATTTTCCACCGACAGGTGCCTCTGCTCTTTTGGGGCGATGCCATTCTCACTGCTACCTACCTCCTCAATCGCCTTCCTTCTTCTATCCTTAAGGGGGAGACTCCCTTTCGGGCTCTTTTCCCCACTCTCCCTCTTCATTCCCTCCCTCTTCGAGTGTTTGGCTGCTTGTGTTATGTTCATGACACTCGCCCTGGCCGCACCAAACTCTCTCCCAAATCTCTCCGCTGCATATTCCTCGGTTATTCCCGCACTCAGCGCGGATACCGCTGCTTCTCCCCGGACCTTCGCCGGTATGTCATCTCCGCAGATGTCTCCTTTGTGGAAAGTTCTCCATTCTCCTTTCCCTCTCCTCCTCCTGACTCTGCCATTGATGACTGCCTTCCCCTCATCCTCCGGCCTCTTCCGGATTTGCCTCCTCCTACCTCTCCTCCTCCTGACCCTGTCCTCGATGATTGTCCTCCTCTCCTCATCCATCCTCCACCGGCGTCAACCCCTGTTGACACCCATTTTGGTCAGGTCTACTCCCGCCGTCCTTCGACTGTATTCCCCGTTCCGGCCAGTGACACTGATGCTCCCGCTTCGTCCGCTGCTCCTGCTCCGCCACCCGTGGACTTGCCCATCGCCCTACGGAAAGGTACTCGCTCCTGCCAGAGTACTCCTCTATTTGCATCTTCTTACAGGGGTTTGTCCGCTCTGGAGACGGTTTCTATACCTCGCACAGTTGGTGAGGCCAAATCTCACCCCGGGTGGCTCGCAGCCATGCGGGATGAATTGCAGGCTCTGGAGGAAAACCATACTTGGGATCTTGTCTCCCTTCCAGCAGGAAAACAGGCAGTGGGCAGCAAATGGATTTACACGGTCCGGCTGAATCCCGATGGTACTCTCCATCGCCTCAAAGCCCGCCTTGTGGCCAAAGGCTTTGCTCAGACATACGGAGTTGATTACTTTGATACCTTCTCCCCGGTTGCCAAGATGGCCTCTGTCCGACTATTCATCTCTCTCGCCGCCCATCATCGGTGGCCTCTTCATCAATTGGATGTCAAGAATGCATTCCTCCATGGCTTCCTTGAGGAAGAAATCTATCTCCAGCAGCCCCCCGGATTTTGTGCCGCCGGCGCTGAATCTCGTGTCTGCCGTCTCCGCCGCTCTCTTTACGGCCTCAAGCAGTCTCCCCGTGCTTGGTTTGGTCGCTTTAGCACGGTCGTCAGCGACTTTGGGCTTTCCCGCAGTATGAAAGACCACACTGTCTTCTACAGGACGACTCCACATGGCTGCATCTTATTGGTCGTCTATGTGGATGATATCGTCATCACCGGCAGCGACTCTGTGGGTATCACCCATCTCAAGGCTCATCTTCACCAGCACTTCCACACTAAGGATCTTGGTCCTCTCACATACTTCCTCGGCATCGAGGTTTCCTACTCCTCTGCCACCATCTCCCTCTGCCAACGGAAGTATGCTTTGGATATATTGCAGGATGCTGGGCTGACTCAGGCCACTGCGGTCGATACTCCTCTGGAGCCTGGCGAACGGTCTCTTTATGCCTCCTCGGCTCCCTACCCCCATCCCGAGCGGTACCGTCGATTGGTGGGCAAACTCAATTATCTCACCATGACTCGACCCGACATTTCCTGTGCGGTAGCCAAAGTGAGTCAATTTATGGAGCATCCCACCACATCTCAGTGGGATGCTGTCATCCGCATCGCCAAGTACATCAAACGGGATCCTGCCCGTGGTCTTCACTACTCCCAGCATCCTCATCAGCATATTGAGGCCTTTTGCGATGCTGATTACGCTGGCTGCCTTGCCACTCGGAAATCTACCTCTGGGTTCGCCATTTTCTTCGCAGGCAACCTCATTTCTTGGCGCAGCAAGAAACAGACGGTCGTCTCTCGATCCAGTGCCGAGTCTGAGTACCGTGCCATGGCCACCGTTACTACCGAGATCCTTTGGCTTCGGCAACTCCTCCAGGAGCTTGGCTTTCCTCAGCAGACTTCTGCTCACATATGGTGTGACAATCAGGCAGCCACTAAAATTGCTTCGAATCCCGTCTTCCATGAACGCACGAAGCATATTGAGGTGGATTGTCACTTTCTTCGCCACCACCTGGAGCACAACCATGTCAGCTTTAGCCACATTCCGACGGCCGACCAGCTTGCTGACATCTTCACCAAAGGCCTCCCTGGTGCTCGCCTTGCCTCGCTTAGTTCCAAGCTGGGGATCCGCCACATCTGACACCCAGCTTGAGGGGGAGTAGTTATGGGTCTTGTGTGGTGTCTTCTTATTCTTTTTTGTGGGACTCGTTGTCCAAGCTGGGTCTGTCCAGCTTGAAGGGGAGTGTTAAACCCTCTTTTGTATTATTATGGGTATTTCCGAGTCCCACATCGGAATACTCCCTTGTACATTCCGCTTTTCCATTCTATAAAAGAATAGCCCCACCTCACCTTGAAGGTAAGTGGGTTTCTCCATTCTACAGTTAGGAATGTCTGGGGGCTGGTTTGCTGTGGGGGGATTAGTTGGCATGTGCGGGCAAGGTGCAGGGGACAGTGATGTAATTTTACATAATAGTTTGGGGGCTGCTAGTAATTAGTTAGTCATCTGTAGCAGGTGAGGGTGGTTGGTTGGCCAGGTAGTGGTTGGTCCCCTATTAACAAGGGGGATGGCTGTAGGGGTGGGGTACAATTCATTTTGGGTTTCCAACTGGTTGCCGTGCAAGGGGCTCTGATCTTGGGAGTTCAGGCCTAGGCTACAAGGAGTGGTCTTCTTTGGCGGCTTCTTCCTCTTCTCCTTCTGTAATTTCTGTTGGGCTAATGAAATAATAGAAGTTGTTGGTGTTTGATCTATTCTTTCTTCCCTAAATTCCACCGGGGGTGATCCATGTTAGGTCGAAGACCTAACAAATATCATAACCAAATCCAATGAATTTTGTTAGAAATCTGGATTTTTGAGAAAAAAATTGGTAAAACATGAAGAACCTGAATATCGCTAGCTGTGATATGACTCTAGCCGATGTGGCTCATTTATATTGCATGCAACGATGTCTGTCTGTGGGTTTCAAAATAGAGCACCATATCACTGATGGTGATATAAAATGTGGCCAACAACATGCGCTTCTATGACGCGAATGTTACGGAAACGCTGAGAGCAACGAAGTGAAAAACGATTCACATAAGAGCAAAAGGGAAAAACAAAAGAAGAAGAATATCTTGGACACAAATATTTACATGGTTCGGGAAATGATCCCTATGTCCACGGAGAGGTAAAAATTTCACTATAGCCGGGAGCACAAAATTACAGGTAGTTTCAGGGTTCTCAAGCACACACAAAACCCTAGCCCGAAATGGGCTAATAAGGACGAAACATTTTTCCACCAACCGCACAGAAAGTTCGCTGTGCAACGGTAAAAGTTGGCTAGAAGTCCGCATCGCTACAGTGCCGCGACCATCCAAGTCCAAGGTGCTATAGTGGCCGGCAGCTGGAAGTCTGCGGAGCTACAGTAGTCGTGCCAAAGGTCCGCGCTGCTACAGTGCCCTGTCGGTGTCAGCCGGTCAGCTCTGCTACAGTCAGTTAGAGTTGCTACAATGCCCAAAAATTTGGGCCGGAGACATTCAACCCTCGGACCCCTGGAGCAGGGGCGCGTTGCCCCCTACAACCCCCAACGAGCTCACCGCGGAGCTCGACCCGCGGAGTTGCGGCCTAATGCGCAGTCTAGGGTTGAAGCATTCAACCCGATCATCATCCAGAACGGATCAAGCTACACTAATCCAACTGTGACGTCAGTGTTTACTCATATCGCAGGAAACAATATAGGATATCACGATTTGGCCGATGATACAAGTTTTGCCTATATCGCAGACAATGATTAGCGTATCCAACATCAACATCTTCAAAGAGGTTGAGTCTATGTGACATCAAATCTGGTGTGGCCCCACAAACACGCCTAGTCAGTGGTGGCAACAGAGGACATGCAACAGAGAATCCCGACAGAGAGTGTTTGAGCAAGTGACATAGAAACCCAACAAAGGTCTGGACATCAATAAAGAGGCCTGGGCAGTAGCAAGGAGGCTCAATAGAGGCCAGGCAGTGGAAGAGAGGCTCGTCAAAGGCTTGAACAATAGACTGAGAAAGCAGATCTGGATGGAACAGGCATGGAGAGGCATAGTGGATGGATAGGATGTGGGGCCCTGCCTGGGAAACACCAACATCAGATGCGCTTGGGCGAACCTGGTTGAAGATGACGCCTTGGCTGAAGAGGGTGCACGTGAGGCACACACACAACATGAGGCATGCGAATGAAAGTCATCAGAGCTGTGCCTGGTTTGGATGAGGGTCAGGGAAAATTGCACCATGAACAGAAGGAGAAGCATTGGGTACGCTGGCCAAAATGTCCAAGACAAAATGCCTGGTTGGTGCTTTTGCCCCGCCTGGACTGGCAGACGTGCGATGCAGATGGACTATGCAACATAAGGACTTGCATAGCAGACTCACCCTGTGAGAGAAGTGTGCCAGCAGAGTGTGTCTTGGTCTCCCAGGCGCAGGGAGAGCGAGGCGCCTAAAGGTCAGGTAGCAGAGGGTGGCACACCAGGAGAGATGTTGTCAATGATGGCTTTGTTTGCTAGAGGCTTTGTGGGGGCTAGAGGCGGATCTGGAGTAGGATGCTCGGTGTAGAAGGTGCGCCTAAGCAGAAGCGGCGGCTCTGCCCTGGAGAGGGCGTGCTCAGGAGGTGTGCATGCACACACAAGAGGCGCGGGCAGGGGATGCATGGACCTGGTTTGGCCGCATGAGGAAGGAAGCATGTCACACCTTGGGTTGTCGCCTGGAGTGTGCAAAATGATGTGCCTCAGAGAGGGGTTATGCCTGGAGGAGGTGCGCTTGGAGGGTAGGCAACAAAGAGAGAAATCGAGCCTGGAAGCAGTATAGATGCGAAAAAGGATTGATGTGTGGTAGTAGAGGGAGACACAAAGGGGGACGCTGCCTGGCTTGAAGGAGGTGCCACTGGAGGTGGCTCACTTACAAGGTGTATGCGGAATGGGTGACCTTTGATGCTCCTGGGGCCGACGAGCATGGAGGATGCCTCAAATGCCGGACAATGACGTTTGGGAGGAGCGCACTTAGGGTGACAACATGCTGAGATGCACAACTGAGTGGCTGGAGGTGCGCATGGCGGTAGAGTGTGCTGCTGGGAGGAAACGTCGCCCGGGAAGGTGACCTGAGTAGGCACTGGACAAGAGCCTGGTGCCCAAGCGTAGGGATGCTTAGGTGTCAGGGAGAGAGAGAAGAGGGGAGAGATAAAAACTTAGAATTTTCTATTTTTTGATACCATGTATAAAGAGTAGGCCCAAACACCATTCCTCTTGAATGAGGACGAAACTCATTATTTATAAAGTTAGATATGCGATATAAGACAAAGATACAAAATACCAAATTCAAACTAGAGGGAAAAAGGGATAGGATAGACCCATCAATATCCACATCCTAAATATCTAAATGTTCTAACACAAGGAGTCGGACAACGAGAAACGCAAGCCGTAGGACCACTTGTCTGAGCTAGGGAAGCCGACAAGGAAGCAAGCATCAAGGCAACTCGATGAAAGTGTATAAACTCCAATTCATATGTTGAAAGGTCCAAAGTAGGGTTGAGGTTTGGTAGTGGAATTGGAGAATGAACCGAAGCACCCTGAAGTTGTCATGGCGACTGAGAAAGACAACCATGGAGTGCCCAACAATGATCAACTGGATGTCTTGTAACTTCCCAAACATAACCACCCCATAATTACATGTTTTACAATAATACTTCATCACTAACATCCCTAAAACCTTTCAGTTAGAGTTTTAGAGGATTAGGATGCCCATTATATTACAAAACTCACACTTCCACCCGGGGTATATTTTTTCCCCAAAGACAAGTTCTTGAAATGATACACTTGCTTCTTCCAGACAAATCTCCAAATCTAACTTTGATTTCGTTTTGTTTCTACTCATCCTTAAACCCTGTAAAAATCATTTGAAAACGTGGGATGAACATATAAAGCTCAGTAAGTGGTATAAAATGAAAGAAAACCTGTTAGGTCATTGAAATACATGAAAACCCATGAAAAAACTTTTAAAATAAACTTTGAGCTCATATAAACTCATATTCACTTATGAAATCAACTTCTTTGCTCAAACAATTCCATAAAACAAACTCATAAGCAAGCGTAAAGACAACAAAGTAACCATGAAGGTTTCTTGGAACATCATATTCGTAATCATCCTTACAATCACCCTTACAATGAAATAATCCATTCAGTTACTTCCATTATATTTTATCTGGAGAATGAATCATTATCCAATTCATTGAGGGGCTATATCCCGGTTCCATCTGTCATCATCTATAATGCCCAAGAACCTTAACATGAAAAAAACACACACGAGCTTGCTTTTCAACCTATAAGCATAATCATTAAAGTTAACCCAAAAAAAGTTTTATGGTGAATGTTGAAGGAGCTTTGTAATAGGTCATTGAATTTTTAGTCTAATCAATTTAATGGGTTTGATGTGGAGTTGATAAACTTTGGAGGGAGGTGTGGCATGTATGAGTTGTGTTTATTTTTATTCTTGTAACCTAGATGATCTTAAATTCTAGGTTTGGTGAGGTTTTGGTTTCGAGTCTCGCCGAGTAATTTGTCGCATTAGTGTAGGATTTTTGTTTTACCCCCCCTCCCCGGAACTGTTGTAATTAAAGTTAACCCAAAAAAAGAAAATGAATTAAAACGAATGGGTTAACCAATTTTTTGTTGATAGGAAAATGAAAGCTAAACATAGAATGTTGATAAAGATCAATAAGAAGTTGAGAAAGAAAATTCTTAGAAAACATTAGAGAGAGAGTTGAGAGAAAGACTTAAAAATATTTAAAGTAAAAGTTTAAAATAAAACCCCTTATATCGAGTGTCCACTCGCTTCTTATGTCCTCTGATTTCCTGAATAATGAAATTTTATTAATTATTTACTTGCTTTAGAACCCTTTTCATTATTATTATTTCTTTTTATTTATTGATTATCATGTATTATTTATTTATTGGATTAATTTTTCATGCATCAGTCGTTTTGAGGTCGTACGTTCCATAGTTTCAAAACATCTTCGGTATAATGGTAACGGTCAAAGCTCCTTGTTCAATGGTTTCATAAGCTCCAGAAGTGTCAAGGTATATGTTTGATGTCAGGGTATATGGAGAGGGAGTTGCACCTAGAGGAGGAAGAGGAAGTGTGGCTAGGGGAAATGCGTGACTACAAGAGGAGAAGTCACACTTAAAGGGTGTGGCGCCTTAGGCACGTGCTAAGAGGGATGACTATGCCTGGGTGGGGTGATGTTGGAGGCGCTCTGTGGGGAGGCCACGCTTGTGGAGGCCATGCCGCCTAGGTGAGAATGCAACGCTTGAAGGGAGGAGCATGATAGGGTTGGTTGGCTAGGTTAAAGAGGAGAGAGAGAAGAGAGAGAGAAGAGAGAGGTAGGGAGGGAGGGCGGGAGGGAGGGAGGGAGGGAGAGAGTGGTGGCTCTAATATGATGTTGGGGACCTGAAGATAGGGGACCTGTTGCTTGAAGCTAATAAACTTGTTGGAATGATGCACTCTTCATTTCACGGGGATTTGAATTGTCTGTGACGACCCGCCACTGAATGAAAGTTCTTGCCCTGAAGGCATTCCTTCTGCTGAAAATACACCCTATAACAATTGTCCTGGACTGATTTTTTAAAATTATTTATGTCTGCAACAACCTAAAATCATCTTGGTTATTTTTTTGTTTCGTGTCCTTTTCTTTTGGATGGCGCCAGATGAAATTTTACGGATTTTTAGGTTGGTTAGCTCAGCAACAGGGCTTCCCTGTATTTTTTTTTTCATTTTTTGTTTTGAAAGATTATGACCTTTTTTGGTGTTTATATTTTACCGTATTCAATTTGGTGTTTTGAAGTGTTATTAAATCTAAATTTCGTTTTTTCCTTTCTTCATATGAACAGACCAATGCAAAAGTCAGATTCAAAACTGAGTCTAAAGACAGAACATCACAGGAGGAAGGAGGAAGATTTAATGAAGATTCCACCGACTCTGCCATTGGGTTTGATGTTTCATCCAATACATCCGAAAGTTTAAATGCTGAAAAGAATGAGACATCTAGCCCACTTGAAAATGACAGTACAAAGAGTACAGTTTCTGGTGAATTAGGTGAACATCACCATAACCAAAGTCCTCGGCCAGAAGAAAGGGATCCCTCGGAGGATCAGTTCCATGTTTGGGGCTCAGACTACTCCATGGATAACAACGCCACAATTGAAGAAACTAACAGGATCAGAGGGTGCTTGGAAGTAGCCGAGTCATCTATTATTGAGCTTAAGATGCTGGTAACCTCATTACAAAATCATGCCAATGAAATGGGTGTTGAAATGCAGAATTTCACTGAGCAAATTGCTGAGGGGATTGTTTCTGGAAAAAAACTAGCAAAAGAGGTTTCTTTTCTGAAATCAGAGTGTTTTAAATTCAAAGATGATCTTGAAGGGCTTAGGAATTCTAAATCAAGTCTTCAGCTTTCAAGTGGGGAAGCCAGTTTGACAAACTCCGATCATTTATTTCAAGAATTGCAGACCAGATGGCTAAAAGGGATTTGTTCATTGGAAGGTGGCTTAAAAAGCCTTCAAAACCAGGCCTGCTTTGGATTTCATGAAAGGGACTTTGGGTTTCTTCATGGAGAGTATGAGGGATTGCTTGATATTCTGCAGGATCTTAAGCAGGCAACCGGAGAAAATATATGTGATTTGCCCATGATACCATTGGAAAGTGAAAAAGTAAATACCACTGGAATAGGTTTACTTGAAAGTATTCCTGATCCTAAAGGTGATGCCATCTCATTGGAAAGAAAAATCTTAGTACTCACAAGGGATTTAGATCAATCTAAAGCTGATCAAAATAACCTTTCTAAAAAAATGGATCAGATGGAGTGCTATTACGAGGCTCTAATTCACGAGCTTGAAGAAAATCAGAAGCAAATGCTGAGAGAGCTGCAAAGCCTTCGGAACGAGCATTCTACTTGTCATTACACAATTTCATCCACAAAAGCTCAGATGGAGGCTGTGCACCGGGACATGAGTGAACAAATTTCAAGATTTATTGAAGATAGAGAAGAATTGGAGTCCCTGAATGAGGAGCTTGAAAGGAGAGCTGTTACTTCCGAAGCTGCTCTCAAAAGAGCACACTTGAATTACTCTGTAGCAGTGGATCAATTGCAGAAGGACCTTGAACTGCTTTCTTTCCAGATTTCATCTATGTTTGAGACTAATGAAAAGCTCATTCGACAAACACATGTTCAAGTGGCACATAGTTATAATCCAGATTCTAATCATTCAGATGCAGGCAAATGTCAGAATCGAAATGCTGGGGAAACAAAACAGTCTCTGGGCAGCGATGCATTCGTTGAGGATCGGAAAAAGTCCCTTAACTTGCAGGAAGAACTTTACCAGAAGGTTGAAGAAGAACTTTGTGAAATGATTGAGGTTAACATGCAACTGGATGTGTTTTCAATGATTTTAAGAGAAACATTTCTTCAAACAGCTGCTGACTCCAGATTAATGAAGGAGACGGTTTTTGAACTAACACTGCGGTTGGAGTACTCAAACAAGTCTGAGGAGTTGTTGATGCAAAGGCTGCATAATGCCATGGATGATTTGAGCTCTCTGAATGAGTGCAACAGCAACTGTACTGCCAGATACCACGATGTCACTCTTCAAAATCAAAATCTTGAAGAAAAACTAGAAAGTGCAACCAGAGAAAAGCGTCTACTTGAGCAGAAAACCAGAGAACTTGAAGCTGTATTCGAGGAGTACATAAAGTATGAAAGCAGATTTAAAGCATGTGCTGCTGAGAAATTAGAGTTAGAAAATCTGTTAAATCAAGAAAGTCTAGAAAATGGCCATCTGCGGAATAAGATTTCCTTATTAGAGTGCAGAATGGAAGCTTTTGAAGCTGAATTTAAGGACTTGACTTCTGCAAAAGAAAATATGCATGAAATTCTCAATGTTTTGCAGATCAAACTCATAAATATTTTGGAATCTTATGAGAACAAATCAAATGGACAATCTTCATGGAGTGAATGTTTATCTCATAATTTGGAGTTGAAGGACTTCATAGGTGTTGTTTCACAGTTAGAGGAGGTTCAGCACAATTCGAGTGGGATGATTCTTCGGCTGATAGAAGAGAAGAACAAACTAGAAGTGGAAAGAGATGCTGCTGTAGCATCTGGAAAATCAGAAGTTCTGATGATCAAACAGAAGTTTGAGCATGATGTACGTGGCATGATAAATAAATTTGGCGAGCCCAATGCCCATTTGCATGACCTTCAGTTTAAAGTGGAGGCCTTTGCTGACAAACTCAGTGTGAGAATTAGTGCTGAAGAAGAATTTATACAGACGAATATACAGCTCTTCACTGATCTAGCTTCTATGGATGCTGAACTGGAGCACATTACTTTTGAAAACAAGGAACTTTCCAGGGAGATCTCTTCACTTGAGACTGTTACTGAGGAACTTGAGAGGTGTAAGTTGACCATAGAAGAATTTACACAACAAAACCATGATTTGGAAGCTTCTTTGCAAGATAAAACTGAAGAAACTGTTAATCTTGCTCTGGAGCTTCGTAGTTTAGAAGAAAGTTTGAAAGGCATCCAAGATGAATTTTATCTTGATAGAGAGATCCGGAATAAGTTAGAGGGTTCGGTTGCTTATCTTTCTCACGAATTAGCTGAAAAAAACGAGCTGTTACTCCAATTCGAGCAGCAAAAAGCCGATGCTGTCAATTTCAGACAACCAGTATCAGATTTAGAAATTAATAAATCAATAGTGGGCAGTATTCAAATGGAAAGCTTGTTATCTGAAATGCACGAACTCTTGGTAGCTGCAGATGTTGAAGGCATTTTCATTAGAATTCAGCATCAAGCTTGGTTTGAGGAGCTTGTTCAAAAATTTCAATCTTCAGAGAAGCATCTTAAGATGCTACGTAGAGAGTATTCTGTTGCACAGAACAAGTTGAGTCAGTGTCACGCTCGCGAAATGCAGTGCACTGAAGAAAATGCAAAGTTGCTTAAAATTCTTGACTCTATGAAATCTGATTTGGATAGGTGTGTTGATCAAAACAGATTCCTTTCAGATTTGAACTGTCGTGCGATGACTGAGGCGGAGTCCGAAAATCGGGCTGAAGCTTTGGAATTTACTGTCTTGGAGCTAAAAAATCGGCATGTTATTGAGATTGAACAGCTGGAGCAGATGTTGTCATGTTTTGGAGGAGAAATTGACAATCTTGTGGTCTCCTTGGTTGAACAAGAAACTAAAGGTATGGTTATTGAAGCCAAATTCGATGAACTAACCTTCTTGGAAGAAAACAATGAAAAAATTGTCATGCTACAGAATCAATGCAACGAACTTACCCGTAAACTTTCTGAACAGATACTGAAAGCAGAAGAGTTTAAAAATTTGTCCATCCATTTGAGGGAGCTCAAAGACAAGGCTGATGCCTCTGCTCAGGCTCGTGAGAAAAGAGAATCTGAAGTTCCATCTTTTGCCATGCAGGAGTCCTTGAGAATTGCATTCATTAGAGAACAGTATGAAACAAAGCTGCAAGAACTGAAGCACCAGCTTTCCATATCTAAAATGCACGGAGAGGAGATGCTCTGGAAATTGCAGGATGCTGTTGATGAAATAGAGAACAGAAAGAAATCTGAGGCATCTTACTTGAAGAAGGATGAGGAACTGTCCTTGAAGATCTTGGAATTAGAGGCTGACTTGCATTCTGTTCTTTCTGATAAGTGTGAAAAAATTAGGGCTTATGACCAACTGAAGGCTGAGATGGAATGCTTGGTGGTAACACTTGAATATAGTAAAGATGAAAAACGAATCCTAGATGCTTCTTTGCAAGAATGCAATGAAGAAAAATCTAAAATCACTGATGAACTCAAATACATCAAAGCACTGATGGAGGGTTTTGTGTCGCCCATGAATGATCAGAGTGAAGAAAATCCAATTAAAACTATTTTGAACCGAAGAACAAGTACTAGAGACATGCAATCTGAGAATGTTTCAACTGGAAATCCGTGTGATGAAGTAGATGAGTGCTCTACAATTAACAGTGGAGAAGAGCATCCAATTGGCCTCCCACTCCCAAATTATCAACAGGTGTACTGACTTCTTTGTTAAATTTATTCTTCTTATTCTTGAACATCTTCTTTTTTTTCATTTGGTTGATTGCCATATTTATGTTGTTTAAGCAAATGCATTTTCCATTGGAGTTGCCGTGTTCTTTTCTCTAGGATTTGTTTGGCAAGTGATAAATGTAATATCTGTTTTTATTTTTTTATAGGTTTTTGTTGGGGTCATCTTAATTACCAGGTATATCTTTTGAAAAGGAAACTGATGTTTTTATTGTGGAATTGTACTTCACTGCAGTCCTAAATTCCTAATGATTTTTGAAATTCACACCTTTATTTTAAGAGTCCAAGTCCTGGGAGGGTTAAAACACCAATTAGCTATTTATATTCATTATCATCGTCAAGCAGTTTTCACTGATTAGAAAAAATTTCAACAGATGTAGCATATTATTAATCATCAATTTTAGGCTCCGGAGGTCCAAGGCTAGATGGAGGCTCAATGAAAACCTCTTTTCTTTTCCTTTGTGTAGATTGGTACAATTCCTACCTCAAAGAGAGGTGGAGACCTTCATTTATAGATAGAGGAAAATAATACATGTAGGCGGAAAATGATGTGAGATTTGGAAAACACTTAAATGGGTCCACACTCCCCCTCAAGCTAGGTTGCTAATACTGTGGATGCCCAACTTGGTGCATAGAATATCCAATTGAGCTCCTGACAAGCCTTTGGTGAATATGTCGGCAAACTGATGAGCTGTTGGAATGTAGCTAAAACTGATATGTTTTTGCGCAAGGTGATGACGAAAAAAGTGACAACCAATCTCAATATAGATTTTGCGTTCATGGAAGACTGGATTAGAAGCAATCTTCATGCCCGCCTGATTATGACGCCAAATATGAGCAGAAGTCTGTGGTGGGAAATCAATTTCATAAAGAAGGTGATGAAGCCAAAGAATTTCAGTAGTGACCGTGGCCATCACACGGTATTCAGGTTTAGCACTGGATTGAGAGATGACAATTTGTTTCTTGCTTCGTCAGGAGATTAAGTTACCATTCAGAAAAATTGCAAACACAAGAGTAGACTTTCGGGTAGATAAACAACCAACATAGTCGACATCACAAAAGACCTCAATATTCTGATGATCGTGATGTGAATATCGAAGACCACAAACAGGGACTTTCTTAATGTATTTGACAATGCAAAGGACAACTTCCTATTGAGATTTCGTTGGATGTTCCATGAATTGGCTGGCCTTGCTGACAATGCAGACAATATCCGGATGAGTTATGGTAAGATAATTGAGTTTGCCCACAAGACGACGATACCTATTTGGATGAGAATATGGGTCAATGGCATCATGGAGGGACCGTTCCCCTAGTTCAAGAGGAGTGTCAACGGTAGTTGTCTGTGACAAGCCAGTATCCTGTAGGATATCCAATGCATATTTTCATTGTGAAAGAAAGATACTGGTTTAAGTGCGGGAATGCCATGAAAATATGTCAAAGGATCCATATATTTGGTATGAAACTTTTGTTGAAAATATGCCTTCAGATGAGTAATGCCACGTGTGTCGTTACTAATAATAATGATATCATCAACATATAAAACCAACAGGATGCACCCAAAAGACGTTTTTTGATAGAAAACAGTGCGATCTTTCTTACTCTGAGATAAACTAAATGTAGTGATGAAAGTGCAAAATCTGCCAAACCATACACGAGAAGTCTGCTTGAGCCCATAAAGACCGATGAAACTGACAAACATGAGAACCGGCCCCTGAGGCAAGGAAGCCAGGTGGTTGTCACAGATACACTTCTTCAAGAAAACCATGTAGAAATGCATTCTTGACATCAAGTTGATGAAGAAATCAATGAGCAGGGGTTTTAAGGCGATGAAGAGTACAATCTGCATTTAGACAGACTATAAATTTATTTGCTGCCAACAATCTGTTTACCTGTTGAAAGGCGAACTAGATCCCAGGTTTGATTCTCGTCCAAGACCTGTAATTCATCTCGCATTGCTTGAAGCCAACAAGGGTGAGATTTGATCTCAGCAACCGTACAAGGAACAAATATCGTTTCCAGAGCGGGGAAACTTTTGTATGAAGTTGTGTAGAGAGGATTATTCGCAAGAGCGAGTACCTTTCCGCAATGCAATCGGTAAGTCTTCGGTGCCCGTAGCAGGAGAGACAGATGAAGTCGGGGAAATGGTGTCCTCGGTCTGAGCATGGGGCATGTTCGATAAACGACAAGTAGAAAAAGCCAAAACGAAGATCATCAAATTGAGACAATGGAGGCAGAGGAGGGTGGATGGTGAGAGGAAGACAGTCATCAATGGTGATATCAGGATGGGGAGAGGGTGAAAAGGATAATAAAGAAGAGTTCTCAATGAATGAGATATCAACGGAGATGATAAAACGTCCCAAGTCAGGAGAGAAACAACGTTAGTCACGTCGGGTGCGAGAGTAGCCCAAAAAGATGCAACGAAGGGCATTTGGGGAAAATTTAGAGAGACGAGGACGAGTGTCACGGACATAACAGACACCCGAACACGTGAAGTGGAAGTGGGTGAGGATGAAGAGAAAGAAACAGAGCCGAAAACGGACTCTCCCCCTGAAAGATAGAAGAAGGAAGACGATTGATAAGATAGGTGGCAGTAAGAATAACATCCCCCAAAAGGAATAGACACCTATATGTGAAATAATAAGGCCCAAACAGTTTCCAAAATATGACGATGTTTACGCTCAGCCACACCATTCTGTTGAGGGGTATTAGGGCAGGAAGTTTGATAGAGGACACCGTGATCTTTGAGAAACTGCTAAAGGGGAGAAGATACATATTCTCGGCCATTGTTTGAGCTGAGATATTTAATAGGTTTGGATAATTGAGTGTGAATTTCACGGTAAAAAGTTTTGGAAATATCACACACCTCTGAACGATCATGAATGAGATATAACCATGTCATCCGAGAGAAGTTATCAATAAAGGATACATAATAATGGTACCCTAACTGATTGGGGACGCTGTAGGGACCCCATACATCAAAATGAACTAAGTTGAAAGGGTTAGCCGCACGTGTCACCAAATGAGGAACAGAAGTCGCCCGATGATGTTTAACAAACTTACAGGATTCACAATGAAAGGAAGGGTGTGGACTGAAATAGGGGCAAAGCTTATGTAAGATTGAAGTCGGTGGATGACCATGGCGAAAATGTAGTTCGAGAGCACGAGCAGAGGTGATGAGCAAACAAAGGATGATGGGGTATCGAACATGTACACCTCATCACCAAGACGATCTCTAGCAAGTTCCTGATTCGTGGACCGCTCCTGAAAAACAATAACAGAAGATGTAAAAATAGCAACATAATTTAAGTCCTGTGCGAGTTTACTGATGGAGAGAAGATTAAAAGGACTACGAGGAACATGAGTCACTGAAACTAGGCGAGTAAGAGTCAATGAGCATGTGTCAAATCTCGCAATAGGGATTGTAGATCCATCAAGAACAATGATTGCATCGACAACAGTATACGGATGATAGGTAGTAAGCATACCTGCATCACCTGTGAGATGATCAGAAGCACCAAAATCAAACATCCAAGCTGTCGGTCGACGAGATACACAAGTGGTAGGGCCACCAGTTTGAGTAATAGAGGCTGGAGAGGAGGCAGGTAGCAAAGCTGCCCGGTGAGAGTGTATAAGCGCAATCTCAACCATTGGGAGTTCAGGTTGTGATGGATATGATATGGTGGTGAGGATGCTGCCATGTCTGGAGGGAGATGGGGAAGAGGCTACACGAACCACTCGTCAGGAATAGCCGGATTAGAAGCAGCAAGGCATGTAGGAACAACACGTAGCCAGACACAAATTGATGTTCGACAGTTGCACCTGGAATAGGTGGCGCGACAACAGCAGGGGTTGCGCGAGGAATCCAGCTAGAATAGCTGAAGATGGGAAATCTGGACTCAGCAGAAAAGGCAATGCTGCACCAATGGTAGGAGGAAACTGTGAGCGCGGTTTGATGACAACGTGATGCTGGAGAGAGACGCCATTGGTGAGCAGGGGCGCTGGGAGGCCGGGACTTGGAGCGCTATATGCGTCAAGCTGGAGGTCGAGTTTGAGGTGCGCCTGGAGGAGTCGCTTGTTGATGCGTTATGGTTGGATGTGCAGGTCAGGAATCGACAGATCACGCTTTAAGTTGGTTGGATTTGGAATCAAGATTAAAGAATGATGCCGACATTAGAAGGGGCGAAGACGGAAACACAATTGCCTGGGGAGCCCCATGGGTGGATGTGCGCGCCTGGGAGAGGAGACGGGTCGCGCACAGGGAGGAACGCGCCTTGGGTTGGAGCGCTGTAGGGAGAGGGCGATCGTCAGGGGACAGGCGCAGTAGGGAGGGCCGACGTCATCTAGGGTGGCTGAGGCCGCTTGGGAAGGCCGACGCCTTTAGGGGCGGCGTGGCACGCCTGGTAGGCGCGACGAGGTCGCAACCATATCTGGAGGCGGTTAGGGCTTGTGTGTGGAGGAAGGCGGCAATGCGAGGCGGGGCTGGACGAAGGGAGGAAGCGATGCAGGCCGACGCGCAAGGAAGGGAGTGGCGGGGCTGGTAGGGTGCGACAGGGACGACGAAGGAGGCGGGGTGATGGTGCGCAACGGAGGGGAAGAAAATATAGGAGCGGGTTGCAGCGGACGGGAAAAAAAAACTTATGGGAGCGGGTATTGCTTTGATACTATGTCGATTGATACAATTCCTACCTCAAAGAGAGGTGAATACTTTCATTTATAGATAGAAGAAAATAAATACATGTAGGAGGAAAACGATGTAGGACTTGATGTGGAAAAAGTCGGGAGCAGCAACGAAAGAATATGTTTGCAGATGAAGACAAGACAGAAGAAACACACAAGACACAGAGATTTACGTGGTTCGAGAAATGATCCCTACGTCCACAAAGACAGAAATATCACTATAGTCGGAAGCATAAAATTACAGAGTTTCAGGGTTCTCAAGCATACAGAAACCCTAGCCCAAAATGGGCTAATAAAGGAGATGAAACACTATTTCACCAACCGTCATAAATTCCGCTGTGCTACAATGAAAGGTGGCTGAAAATCCGCATCGGTATCGTGCCGCGACCACCTAAGTCCAAGCTGCTACAATGTCCGATGGCTAGAAGTTCGTGTCGCTACAGTACTGCTGTCTCCAGAGTCTGACATGCTAAAATAGTCGTGCCAAAGTCCGCACTGCTACAGTACCCTGTCGGTGTTGGCCGGTCAGCTCTGCTACAGTCGGTTGGTGTTGCTACAGTGACCTCAGAATTTGGGCCGGGAGTCTTCGGCCCCCGGACCTCCGGAGCAGGGGTGCGTTGTCCCCCTGCAACCCCCAACGAGTTCACCACAGAGCTCGTCCCGCGAAGTTGTGGCCTGGTGCGTAGTATGGGCCAGAAGCATTTGGCCTAATCACTATCCAGGACGGATCAATCCAATAGGATTTGGAAAACACTTAAATGGGTCAACACTTTGTTTCTTGATTTCTGTAGCCTATCATTGTCATTCAATATCCTTTGGCCATAGTTCGAAGCAACAAATCCCTTATTTTACATTCTAAACCCTTTATGAACTTTTGTGCCCAAATAATCAATTCCCTAAGGCCCTATTTGGTATGCAAGAGGAAAAGGAAAGGGAATTGGAACAAAAATTTATGTTTAGTAGGATAGGAAAAGGAAAGGGGAACGGTGGAGTAAAAAAAGCTAAAAAATAAAAAAATTGATAATTACCATAATGCACCCCTCAAAGGAGAGAGACAGGTGGGTAGTAACGGGGCAGCGGTGGGAGCTGGAGTTGGAGTGGCGGCGGGAGCAGGAGCTGGAGCTGGAGAGGGAGAGGGAGCAATGACGACAGCAGGAGAGGGAGCAACGGTGGGAGGGGAGAGGGCGGGGGGTCGTGGGGCAGCGACGAGTGAGGGAGAGGGAGCAACGGTGGGAGCGGCATGATAGCGCGTCAACGACCATAGCAGGCACGACAACGATGATCATCGCACGCGCGACGACAGCAAGGCATGGCAGGCAATGCCAGTGGCGGGCTGCGAATGGTGGGAGGGTTTGACACCAAGGCATGGTTAGAATTTGGATAAATTTTTAAGGGTATTTTTGTCCAAAACTTCCTTTTCCCTTGGTCCAATAGGTTTTCCATCCATTTTCGGATGGAAACACGGTTCCATAGGGAAAAACCAGTTCCCTTCAATCGTACCAAACATGCAATTTCCAGTTTTCTATTTACTTTTTTCTGTTTCTCTTCCCTTCTTTCCTGCATACCAAACAACGCCTAAGAGTTTGTTTTGATTAAAGTATTAGAATGAGAATTTTATTTTAATTCTTACACTACTTGATAAAGAATGATGTATAGTAATAATTGTGCCTGATGAGCCCACAGGGTGTTGTTAGTTCCCATGAGTTATCAAGTTTAGAATTTATAAATTACACTTCCTAACTACTAAGTACAAGGGTGTAGCAAGCAGGTAGTCCGGGGTTGAACCCACATAGATGATTTTTTGGAAACCACTTAGAGAAATTAGAACGTTTGAAACAAGAAAGTGAAAAACTCAAATCGATGAAAGCATACCAAACTTAGTTAATCTAGGATCATGTATTAGTGAAGTGAAAAGAATAATTGATTAGACAAGTTGTCGGAATTGGGCCTAAGCAGATCCTTGGTCTTTGAATTCACTCTTGAACTCATAAACGCTCCTTTTCTTATGGTCAAGTATTTCGGTTTATTTAAAAGATATGCTGGGATTCAGTTCCTCCAGCCCAGACCTTGCAGGCCCAACACATAAGCCCTTCTTTGGTTTTAGGATGAAACCCTAGAAGGGTTTATGTGTTGAGCTTGGAAGGTTTGGGCCAGAGGAACTGGATCCTGACAAGTGGTATTAGATATTAGAGTCATGGTGTAGCTCAAGTGTGATGTGGGTTGATGTGGGTTGATGTGAGTGACATATCCACAAATCAGTTTGACAATGATAACTTGTGTTGAAAGTCTTCTTGATAGCATGGTCTGACGATGAGTCCCGGTGATGGGAAAACGGCGGTGCAAGATGTTTGGATCTGGTGAATTATCATTGAAGGGGAGACTCAGATGCGTGATCTTTGGTTTGAGGGGAGGATTGTTGGGTGCAAACCCAATCCCACACTGGTTTACGTGAGGAATGATGACTTATAAGCTTGGATGAGTTACTCCTCCCATCACCAATTGGTTTTAGGATGGTACCCCAGAGGCCTAAAAGGTCTGGGTTAGAGGAATTGGATCTTGTCAAGATAGGTGACCTAAAACCAAATTTAAACATAATCACACAATGGTCATGCATGAATCAAAACAATTAATTAATGTATTTTAAAGCACATCTCCCATCAACCCACAATGTTCATGCATGGAGAAAGAAATAAGATATAGCAGAATAAGGTGGATGCAAAAACCCAACATGGACTAATAATAAAAGAATAAACTTCACTAAAAACAACCCCTCTTCATTACATAGCTTGCCTCTAAAAGAATTACCCCCTCTAGTCATGAGAGAGTGCATGAATAAAAACAAACCCTAGCCAAAGCAAAAGATGAACTCCAGCTGATGATGTTGATCCAAGATGAGATCCCAAGATGAATTCAAGGAGGCAACAACAATCTTTATTTATTGGCAGGAAAACCCTCAGTTGTATCTCCATATCTCTCCCATTTATTTCTGACCTTAACTCGAACTCCAACTCCCAAAAACCTACTTAAAAATTTGTGCCAAAAACCTCCAAATTATCTCCCCAAAATGAACCTCCAAAATATCCAAAGATAAGAAATATTCGGTTCTCATATCTGATGCAGATATAAAACTCACAGCCTGGAAGTGTTCTTCACGGTGCAGGGCGATATTTCTTCGTGAATTCCCTTCACTGACATTGCATGATCACGACACAACACTAGGAACCACGCCGCAACCTTCTTCTCTATATCTATCCCAAAATCTCATATTTTTGTATCTTCTAAGCCATGCTGCAATATCTGTAAGGACCGTAGACTCTCAGTTCCCAACAGGGAACTGGTGGTATGTATTTCTATTCATCAAATCAGAATTACAGGAGAAAAATAAAGGAAGAGGAAGGAAAAAACTTAGGAGGCCCCTCTGCACTCCCACCCCAGCTCCTTTGCCGAGAAGTTCAGAACTAATTCCAGCCTACCTCTCTCTCGCACCTGCTCCCCCTTATAACAGAATATTATCGTGCCTTTCCCGGGTTCGGCTGGCTTAACTGACTCAAAGGGACCACCACTCCCTTCCCTTGCCGTAGAGTCTATTTTACCCCTGCCTCTGCGAGTATAAACCTTCCACTCTCTTGGTTGGTCACGGGCTTTATTAATCGCCGTCACTTGCGAAGCAGGCTTGTCTGCAAGACTGAATGAAGAAAACTGGTTGCGGATGATGTAGACCCAAGTTGCGTCTTCCACGGATCGACCCTGCCACTTGATTATGGACTGCGGTTGCGTTACATTTTGCTGGATATTTGACCAGCTGGACAATACAGCCTCTGGTGTAGGCCAATCACCCTCATCCTTTGGTAAATCTGGTGGGAGAGTGGGCTGGATAGGGGGAGGACCTTCCATCTCTAACGGTAAAATTTTTTGCACTGGGCGTCCGTATACTACTTCAAAAGGAGTTGTATATGCCATGTAGTGTTATAACAAAATTTAGCCCAAGGAATCCAGTAGGACCACTGCTTAGGATGTTCTTTTGCAAAACATCGCAAATATGCTTCTGAGTCCCCCATTGACGACTTCCGTTTGGCTGTCCGTTTGTGGGTGATATGCCGAGATGAATTTTAATTTGGTGCCTTGAAGTTGGAATAATTCAGTCCAGAAGTGACTGAGAAAAATGGGATCCCGGTCACTAATGATAGAATTCAGAATGCCATCGAGTCGAACCACCTCCCTCATGAAAATCTCAGCGACGTCCTGGGCTGTGTAAGGATGTTTCAGCAGCAGGAAGTGACTGTATTTGGAAAGGCGGCCCACTACCATGAAAATGACATTATTGCCGTGTGATTTAGGCAGTCCGGTAATGAAATCCATGGATAAATTAACCCACACTGCTTGGGGTATATCCCTCGGTCCAAAGAAAATGGTGGATAGGCTGCATCGCTGGCCTGGAGTGCTGAAATAATCTTTTGTAAGGATCCTCAACCACCCAGAAAACTTTTAAAGGTTTCTGGGTTGCACGGTTTACCAAACCGTGCGCAAACCGTGCGAACACCACTGTCCAAAAATCCACCTCCTGCACGGTTTGTCTGGGCTGCCCGCACGGTTAGCACTAACCATGCGCAGACCGTGCGACTAGCCCAGAAAACTCATTTCCCCACCCTTTTCGCGTTCCAAACCCCCGGAACACCCCTGAGCCTCATTGAGGACTTTGGAAAGCACTTAATTGACCAAAATAAAGGGATTAAACTGAAATGTAAGTAAAACATACCTTACGGAGAAATCCGGGATCTTACATGCACCTAGGGGTAATCATCTCGAAAAGGGCTGGTTGAGCATTGACTCAATCATCACCCTGATGCACGACGATTGGGCCTAAAGACTGCACACTTGATTTGACACTCATAGGGGATATGTTTTGTGTAGAATGGGAAAAAAGGAGAGACCCGAACCCCCAAGGTGTTCTCTCTAAAGGAGCCCTTGGGGTGTATTTATAATGAATATTAAAAACCACACCAGACCTCAAGTCCGATGTGGGATGCAGACTCCAACACTCCCCCTCAAGCTAGGTGTACCTAGCTTGGACACATAATGAAAAGAAGTCAACAAAACAGATACTAACACTCTCCCTCAAGCTGGACATGCCCAACTTGATTACAAAACTAGACGAAATAAAAAAGAGCGCTCCAAAGGCTGCTGCTCCCCCTCACGATCGAAGCTCCCCCGCAGGATGATGGATGGATGATGTTGCGGGCGCAGCAGATGAACCACACAGAGACCGGGTCGGTTGACGGAACGCCGGGAATGCCGCACTAGTGGGGCTGGTCGATGAAACGCCGGGAAATCCAAACTAGCACCGGGAAAACCGCACTTGCGGGGCCGGCGACGGGAGGCGGGGGTTCCGCAAAAGTGTTGCGGGGTCTGGCGGCGCCAAATGGCCCGGTCCGAGTCGGGCAAAGTGTTGCGCCACGGTGGAGGAAGCGCATGGGCGTGCCGATGGACAGAGATGCGGCTGCCGAAAAGATGCCGGGAGATGCCGACGAGGCGGGGATTCCGCAGGAGGTGCCGAAAGGGAGCGGATGAATCTAGTCGGAGGGAGGGCCGCCTTGCAGGAGGAGGCCGACAAGGAGGGAGAGCAGCGGACAGAGCAGGCGCAGCTGGCCGTCGGGAGCAGATGAGCAGCAGATTGGGGAGGCGACATTGCAGCGGGATTGCAGCGGAGATGCGTGGGGACGGATCTGGGATCTGCCCGGAACAGTCTGGATATCGCCGGATCTGGCCGAAAATCGCCGGATCTGGCTGGAGCTGTCCGGATCTGGCCGGAAATCTCCGGATCTGGCCGGATTCGGCCGGAGCTGTCCGGATCCGGCCGGAAATCGCCGGATTTGGCCGAAAAATCCGGGAAGGGCCGGGAGGGCGCGCGGAGGGCCGACGACGGGAGAGGGAGGAGGGCCGCTGGACGGGAGCCGCGAATCGCGCCGCGGGAGGGAGGCGGGAGCCGCGCGCAAGAGGGAGACGCCGCCTGGGTCGGGTTTCGGGAGCCGTGCTTGGATCGGGAGCCGGGAGCCGCGCCGGGGTCGGGAGCAGAATCGCGCCGGCAGAAGATCTGGAGCGGGATGCCGGGAAGGGAGGCGAGGCCGGGCTTCGCCGGGAAGCCGTAGGTGAGGCGGAGATGGCGCGCGCAGGAGGTGCAGGGGCGGGGGAGTCCGCCGGAGCAGCACGAGCTGAGGGCCGCCGGGCGAGAGCGCATGAGGGAGCCGTCACGCGCGAGGGATCCGTCGGGATTGGGGGAGCCGACAGGAGGAAATCCGCCGGACAGAGGCCGACTGGGTAGAGGATCCGCGGAGGGGCACAGGGAACGACGCCGAGCATAGAGGTGCCGGGCGGGGGGAGAACCGCCGGGATGGCAGGGTCCGGGCAGGGAGGGATCCGTCGGAGGCCGCCTGGGAATCGAGCCCGGAGGGGCGGCGGCTAGGAAAAAGAAACGTAGCCCTACATGAGGGGCCGTCGCCCCTCATGGGGGGGAAAAAGAATGAGAAACCCTAGATAGGGGGAAATAAAAATAGAAGGAGGAGGTTTCAGGATTAATTTCCCTCTGATATCATGTAGAATGAGAAAAAAGGAGAGACCCGAACCCCCAAGGTGTTCTCTCTAAAGGAGCCCTTAGGGTGTATTTATAATGAATATTAAAAACCACACCGGACCTCAAGTCCGATGTGGGATGCATACTCCAACATTTGGAATATTCACTCTTTTTATGAACCATGATGAAGGATTTTTCCTACCATTACCTTGTTCTCCTACCAATGCAAACTATTGAACCCAACTTTAATGGATAACATCACATTGAAAGTGCCCTCAACATATATTTTTTGATAAGGGTACTTCCTGCTACTTTGACGATACCCCACAACTTCTAAGTTGAAATCATAATAATCATTGATCTCCTTTGATGTGGAAACGTGAGTCGCAACGACAAAACAACGATTCGGAGAAAAAAGGAAAAAAAAAAAACAGAACGAGAACACACAGATTTACATGGTTCGGGAATAATCGCTACGTCCACGGAGCGGCATAATTTCACTATATGTCGAGAGTACAAATTACAGAGAGATTTCTCAGAGTTTCTCACACAGGAATCCTAGCCCGAAATGGGCTACAAATGGAGGAATACGATCCACTATTCCACTAACCGCACAGGAATTCTGCATCACTACAGTGAAAGACAACCGCCAAAGTCAAAAGTGCTACAGTGGGCGTCGGTTGGAAGTCGAAGGAGCTATAGTGAATGATGGCTGAAAGTCCACGCCGCTACAGTGCCCTTTCGGTGTCGGCCAACTAATTATGCTACAGTGTTAGCATTGCTACAGCCCCCCAAATTTGGGCCGGAGGCTTTCGACTCCCGGAGCAAGGGTGCGTTGCCCCCTGCAACCCTCAACGAGCTCACTGTGGAGCTCGACCCGCGGAAGTGCGGCCTAGTGCGCAGTACGGGCCACAAGCATTCGGCCCAAACATTCAAACTGGATCGGGCTACACCAATCCAACAACCTTCCGTCGTATGTTACCTCTTACTGAGCATCTGAGGTCACACTTATTTGTTTTCATTTCTCCAGGAAACCTAGATGAAAACTATATGTAATTTTCAGGGATTTGATGGAAGGGATAATAATGTTCTCACAATGTGTTCATTTCGTATCTTATGTTTTCAAATGTAATTTATGTCTGTATCTAGCCTTCCAAGACTATGAAGCTGTTGGATCTTTCGAGAACTCTTGTATTCTGTATCAATAATGTAATATAATTACCGGCTCCGAATTTCTGGAGTTTGGGATGTTACATGGAGGTTAAAACCAATTGAAGAACGATGACCATGAGGTTCTTAGTTGGGGAGCAGGAATACAGTCTCAGTGGAGCAGGCCGAACTGGTCAAACTGCTTCCTCCTTGAATGATCTGGCCAACAAGCCTTGTGGAAGCAACAACCAGCGTTTGATGTTAAGAGAAAAACAAAGCAGGAAGGGGTATTCTATGATTGATCGACAGAAACAGGATCTGCAAAAAGTGCTACTGGAACTCAGAAACGTGTTTGAAGAACAGAAGTGTCTACCCACTAAACGACAGAGTTCATGTGATCAATTTGGTACAAGGACAAGGCCCTGTAATAGTGAGGCCATACAAGTATCCTCACTTCAAGAAGAACGAGATCAAAAGGCTAGTGCAAGAGATGCTTGGGATGGGGATAATCAGAACCAGCTCAAGTGCATACTCCAACCCCGTGTTGTTAGTAAAGAAAAAAGATGGCACATGGCGTTTGTTTATGGACTATTGGTCACTTAATAGGTGACAATTCCTGATGAATTCCCCATCCTAGTCGGGGAAAGTTATTGGATGAACTAATTGGTGCAACTTTTTTAAATTGGACCTCAAATATGCCTGTCATTGGATTTGGATGTGGGAGGATGATGTGGAGAAAGCTACTTTTCTTACCCACAATGGCCATCACAAATACTTGGTGATGCCATTTGGCTTGCAAATGCCCCTTCAACCTTCTAAGCTACCATGGTTGACTTGTTTCGACCCCTGAAGGAAAAAGTGAGAAACCGCACAAGCCAGACCACAAAACATCATGTACCAAAAGAAATAGCCGAACCGTTAAAATCTAGTTTAAGCCTATTAGAAGTATAGTATTTATAAGGTTTTTGTAGGTTGAGAAACCCCCTTTCCTCCTTACCTCAAAGTGAGGCTGAGACGTTTTTTTATAATGAATGATAAAGACCACATCGGACCACAAGTCCGATGTGGGATACAAACTCCAACACTCTCCCTCAAGCTAGGTGTACCTAACTTGGACACATAATGAAAAGAAAGCAACAAAACAGACGCTAACACTCCCCCTCAAGCTGGAGGGGCCCACCTTGATGACAAAAACAAGACAAAACATAATAAAAGATAAAGCTTCAACATTGCTGCTCCCCCTGACGATGTTGATATGATGCCGCCGAAAAAGGGTGGGTAAACGCCGAAAAAGTGTGGGGCCGGACAACAGAGCGTCGGGAAATCCGCAATGTCGGGCCGATCGTCAAAGCGCCGAGAAATCCGCACGGGAGGGCCGATCATCAAAGAGCCGGGGAATCCGCAGGAGGCACTCAGGCACCGGTGATGGGATGCGGGGATTCCGCAGGAGGCGCCGGGCAGGGATGGAGGCCGGCTGCTGGAGGAGCCGACAGGGAGGGAGAGCAGCGGACGGGGAACCTGGTCCGTCGGAAATCTCGCACAGGAGAAGCAGCGGTCCGGTACGGTGCCTCGTCGAAGGCAGAGGGCCGGCTTCTGGAGGAGCTGGCAGGGATGGAGGCCGGCTGTCGCGCGGGAGAGGTGCCGAGAGTTGTGAACTGGGCCGCGTAGGGCTGGCTGTTGGGATGTCGCGGAAGGAGATGCCGGCAGGGGGAGGAGATCCGGCGCTGGCAGGGGGGAGGAGATCCGGCGCTGGCAGGGGGGAGGAGATCCGCCGCTGGCAGGGGGGAGGTTCGCCGCCAGGGAAGAGCCCGCGCACCTGTTGGGAGGGAGGGCCGTCGCGCCGGCAGGAGATCTCGATCGGGAGGGTGGCGCTGCGGAGGAGGCGAGGCGGAGGAGCCCCCCGCGTAGGGCACAGACGGCTAGAGCCCGTCGCACAGGGGAAGCGCGCAGGGAGGGGCTGCCTGGATTTCGGGAGGGTGCTGGAGGAGGTCGCCTGGACAAGGGCCGCCACGCGCGCAGAGGCGGAAGGGCGAAGCCGACGAGGGAAGGCCGCTTAGGGCAGAGAGGCGCGATGAAAACAGCGTGCGCGCAGCGGGTAGGAGGCTATCCGCCGGGAGTTGCCCGTAGGGGAGAAGCTCCGCAGGATCGAGCGGTGGGCGGCGCGACGGGATGCACCGCGACGGGATGCGCCGGGAGGGAGGCCGTCGGGTAGGAGCCGTCGGGATCGGGCGTCGGGCCGTCAGCCATCACGCGTAGCAGGGGGAGATCACCGGGAGGGAGAGGCCGTCGGGACGAGGGCGTCGGACTAGGTCGCCTGGATGTGGTTGTCGCGCGCGCAAAGGCAGAACCGGGGAGATGCCCGCCGGTCGGGATCCATCGGGGAGAGACGCGCCGACGTGGAGGGCCGCCGAGGGAAACGAGCCTGGGGCGGCGGAATAAAGTAAACTCAACCCTACATGAGGGGGGGGGGGGGCGCCGCCCCTCGCGGGGAGAAACTCTAGAGGCCGACTAAAAAAAAAATAGATGGAGGGGGGGTCGGGATTAGGTTCCCTTTGATACCATGTAGGTTGAGAAACCCCCTTGTCTCCTTACCTCAAAGTGAGGCTGAGACATTCTTTTATAATGAATGATAAAGACCACATCGGGCCACAAGTCCGATGTGGGATACAGACTCCAACAGTTTTCATTGAAACCACTAACCTCTGTTTCCGGGTCGTCCGTGATCAGATCTTCGAACCAATAGGCCATCTTGTCCCACGTTTGAATGAGCTCCTCCGCAGTAATCTTCTTTTCATTGGATCCTCTTATCAGAATAAAGTCTTGCTTGTTGATCCAATCACATTGCTCCTTATTTGTGTCCACGAGTATTAATCTCTCATAAATTCATCCAGCAACCTCCTTAGTTGCCTTAATCGGAAGGTCCACCTCCAACATTTCTTCCTCTGAGTGTTTGATAAGCTCCCAAGTTGACCCTTTATGTGCCCCCTCCTTATCTGTCTCTCTGTGCTGGTCGGCCAGCCCGACAAGAGCCTCACTAAAGGCAAGGCCCTCCACCACTGTATCACCCTTCATCCGTTTGGGACCTTCCATCACAACATTTGTTTTCTCAAGTACCTTGAGAACTCCACCTTCAGATTCCTTCTCCTTAGACATGGAGATACTGTCCATCTCCTTGATCTTTGATTTTGAGGCAGACCTTGTCACCATGGGTTGTGGAAGGTAAGAATAATCCTTCCACCCTTTTGACTTCTTCCCCTTAGCAAGAATGCAACTCCTAGAGTCCTTGTTTCCCTTCCCCCCCTTCTTTCTTGGGCTATGGAGCCCTCTACTGGTATAACCCTCCACACTGTCTCTAGAGAGATGGTCAGAGTCACCACCACTTGATTCTGCTCCAAACCGTTCTTGTCCGTCCTTAAAGGTAGCCTCATGCTCACCTTGGTCCTGTACACACTCTATAGAACCAAAGCCATCAAAACGATTACTTAGAATTAAACTTGGCAAGGTCCTTCTTGGGCTGGACCCTTTCACGACATTCACCCAGCCATCCGAACCTTGCGTTGAGGTCTCCCTGATTTTACATCCCACTGAGCCACCCTCGCTTGAAACCTGATTTACCACTTCAGGAGAAGTTCCACTGCCAGACCGCACAACCCAAGCATAGGAACCTGAAATCACATTGATGGTTGGATCCATAGTAGCAGCACCATTAGCGTCTTGTGTTTCCACTGGCACCAAAGGAGCTTGCTCATTTGGCTGTGGACCAACAAGGTCATTCCTCAAACGCTTGAAAATGTCATCCACCTTCGGTTCATAAACTCTGGGTCTCGGATCTCTATGAGAGGGATGGTCCAGGACAGAGCTGCAAGGACCACCATTGTTTGTTGGGACAGAGGTCTTCTCCTTGTTGAGCAGTTGCTGAATTTTCAAATCGGGAACCACAAACCCCTCTTGCCTGCCTCGAAGATAATTCGAAATAAGGCGACCCATACGCTTACAGGAAAGACAGTAATCCGACCAGGATTCGAACACCATCGGTTGCTTGCATCTGAACTCCTCACCAACTTCGATCCAAATCCACTCTATTGGCGGTTTTGAAACGTCGACCTCAACACTTAAGCGGGGGGAGATCGGATGGGAGATAGAATTCGTTCTGCTATCCGCACACAAGAAACATCCAACCAGGTTTCCAAGAACATGAATGATTGCAGGATTTTGTAAGGGGAGAGGAAGCTCGGGAAAATGTACCTACAAAGCCGTTGCAGGAGCGTCCCGTTTCATATGGAAGTCGTAAGACCATCGGAAGAGGAAAAAGTGACTCCCATTGCAGATGCATGGAGCACTGGACCAAGCTCGAATCAAATCCTCTGACGAAGCAAACCAGATCATGAAGTGCCGCTTATCCAGAAAGCTGATGTGCGCACAACCCTGCAAACCCCAGGAGCCGGAGACAAACTCGTCGAAATTGGAAACCGAAGGCCGAGGAGATTGAAAGCGAGCCACCAGAGTCAGATCCAGAAGACTCGACGCTTCAGTGAACTTTGCAAATGAGACCGAGATCAGAGGCGCTCCCTCAAAGAGTGAGGAAACCTTCGGGCAAAGGGCGATTGACGGAAAAACTGGAAAAGAATCAGGATGAGAGAGATGAGAGGGGGGGGGGGGGGTCGATCCTCATGAGAAGACACAGGCGAGACTCCCCCCCACCCTCCGATGACGGGGGGGGGGGGGGCAGCCACCATTGCGCCTAGGGCATCGCTGAAGAGAGCGTCGGGAATTTCCAACTTGTTTCGACCCCTACTTTGTAAATTTGTTCTGATATTCTTTGACATTTTGGTTTACAGTCAAGACCGGGAGTCTCATCTGGGACACTTGGATGCTCTCCTGCAAGTGCTCCAAGACAACCAGTTCTATGCCAATCAGAGGAAATGTCATTTTTGCTCAGCTGGAGGTTGAATATTTGGGCCATGTTATATCGAAAGCTGGGGCGTCCAGTTGAAAAAGCAACGTCGGAAGATGATTTCATCATCCGTAACCAGTTTTTTTCCTTCAGTCTTGAGATCAAGACTGTTTCTCAAGGGGCGACAAGTAATAGAGCACGTGATATACCAAGTGTTTGGAAGGGTCAAGACTGTTTCTCAAGGGGCGACAAGTAATAGAGCACGTGATATACCAAGTGTTTGGAAGGTTAATTCTTGAAGGGGTAAAAGAGTCTCAAAGGAGGAATTTAGAAGGGATAGACTTAGTCCAGGTGGGATAGTATATTGCACTGCGCACGTGTCTGCAAGTGCGACAAAAATGTTGTGTTTTGGTGATGTGTTTTGCATGCATGCACTTCGCACAACACATTGGCATGAGAAGTAGTGATGCGCTTTTAATTTTGTCTAGCAAATTGCTAGATCTTGATTGTGGATCAGACGATTTACAATGTGACGTGCTGAGATTAGGATCCGAATATGGCCAGATTGGGTTTGATCATGGGGCGATCACAATTTGAAATTGGTTGGATTGATTCTCATTAGGGAGTCTTGATTTGGGATGCCAGTCTGATTTGACGTGATCTAACGGATAGGATTAAAGCAGATAAGATAAGACGTGACCTTTCAGTTTGGGTACATATCCTGTTTGAAAGGATAACATGCCCTATATAAAGAGATGTCCGTGGATCATTCCAACATATCCAAACATCTAAAATGATTCTTTATCCCTTCATTGCTTCCTAAAATTCATTTCTCTTAGAAAATAACAAGTTCTATATGTAGTGCAATATTTAAAAGCTCTCATTTTTTTTTTTGTTTCCTGCATTCTCAAGGGATTATGCTCCATAGAGGACTCTTTCGGGATAGTGAAGGTTCCCCATTGTATGCTAAACAAAATTCACTGACAACCCTTTGTACTACCGAATTAATGGGGATGAATTAATCTTTAAGGAAAGTGACATTGTAACATGTCTCAGCGAAACTGTTCCACTACCTTGTTTACTATCATCCAAATCCACACTTTATCCCATTTTTCTCAAATACTGGCCTTGGCAAGCATTTTAGAGCCATGGTTGACAAATATTCTTTGCATCTCTCTCTGTTTCAACTCATTAAATAATTCAGAAACCGGAATTTAACTGTTTGCAATTGCAGACTGGATTGCATCCATAATTTGGTTTCTATTTATGTTTTTAATTCTGCTGTTTAATAAAATCAATATTGGTTGCTCATTACTTTTTACTGCAAAATAGCAGTTCCCCATTATAGTTTTTCCTTTTTTTTCCCATGCAAAACAATGGGTGTTTTTAAGCCTCTGTTTGCGTGTATGTTCTGAATTATTTCATTTTTGAAAATTGAGTAGGTTGGCCTTGAGGAATTATACGTACGATAACATGACCGAATGTTGTTGATTCTTAGGGCGTAAATGGGAATCCAAGGCTTGCTCCCATTGATCAAGAAAACTTGCTGCAAAGAGATGCAAAGCAATTAGCCCTTATAAATGATCATTTTAAGTCGAAGATTTTGAAGTCCAGCATGGAAAACTTACAAAAAGAGGTGAAGTACTGTTATGTGTATGGTGGTGGGAAATTAGGGCTTGTTTATTTTAATGTTCTTAATTTTTTTTTCGTAAAATTGTTTTTCAATTTATGTTTTGGGACCAAAGAAACAAAAAAAATCAGTTTGAATCATTATTTTGAGAACACTAATCTATAAGGTTTCCGTTGATAATATAAGTTCATGTTTTCACTCTATTTTGAAGAACAAAAACTGTAAAGCTTATAAAATACATTCTGCCTTTTTAGTTCTCGGGAACATATTCTTGTATTTTTATTTTTTAAAGCAGTTGACAGAAAACAAATTATCAAATGTTTTGTTTTTTTCTTCTCTGTTTTAAAAAAAAACCACTCGTAGATTTAACTTTGAAATGGGTAGTTACTTTGGCAGCCCAGAAGATTAAAGCTTTGTTTTCTGCTTGCAGTTGGAAAGGATGAAAATTGAGAATTCGCTTTCCTCTGAAAATAGCCATGTCGGACCCAATTTTGAAGGCTTACAAAGGGAGTTGATTCAGCTGCACAAGGTAAATGGGTTTGCAAATTTCATCTTCACTAGGGTTTCCCTTTTTCTGTTGGTCTAATTTCTGAGTTTTGATTCATTCTGAATAGGTGAATGAAGAATTGGGAAACATTTGCCCTTTGTTCAGGGAATTTCCAGTCAATGGGAATGCGTTAGAAAGGGTACTTGCTTTGGAAATTGAGTTTGCTAAAGCTTTGCATTCAAAGAGCAAATCAGACATCCAGTTTCAGTGGTAAATCTATTTCCTGGCCTACTGAATGCTACTTCTAATTCCCACCACTTTTGATAAGTGCTTATGTACAAGTGTTTCTTGATTACTATTGAAAAAATGTTTTCCTGCCGCTAAATAAGTGGAAGTGTTTTTTTAGAAACAAATCTAACACCATTTTTTTTTTTCAAACTGATTATCAGTGCAGGAGTTGTTAATGTTAGATCATGACCATACCACTGAAGAATTAACTTCCACAACACATGAATAGGAAGAGAAAAAATGAAATTGAAGGCGCATGTGGAAAACCCCCAAATAATGTAGGGTAAAAAGCAGGAACTAGGAAATAATGATTCCATTATGAAGTCTGAGTCACAACCTTGCTCTATATTACAAGGAGAAAAACCTTTATAACATCTCTTGAATAATAGGAGAAAACATCTCACACTCACGGGGGATTCCAACACTGAGTTTGGGTGTTGCGGATAATCTCTCATGATAGGAGATCACATGCTCAAGATTCCCTCTCCTTTAGACTGTAAATATAGTATTGGTCAAAACAATACATTTATTGCTTATTGTATTTAAATAAAGCTAAATTAATTATTGCACATGGAAGAATAAATGTGATAAAATCAGCTAATGGCATGTTTATTGTTTAATAATAAAAAACCACTATTAACGCATGCTGTAATATTATTTTTCCTCTTTTGACTAAGTGTCCAACAGTTGAATGGATTGTACCCCTGAAAGAAATCTTGTTTTGTACTTTCTTAATGTGCATTGAATTGTGCTTGAACTTCTTACTGTCATGGTAATTGCACACTTTTTGTACAAGTAATTTTGTAATTTCCATGACAGTTGTATATAATTAATACATGCATTGAACCAAGGTCAATCATTTTCTGTAACTTTTATATTAAAATTCAGATTTATGAAGAAATTATGTTCTAGAACATTTCTCCTGTATAAACTAATACAGCTCAAAATCAATCCGTTTTGTTTGCACGAAATCTGTTTCAGTTGCTCAAATCAGCAGAGTGACGAGGAGGCAATGTTCCAATGCTTCCGAGACATGAATGTGGTGATGAGAGACATGTTAGAGGTGAAGGAGAAAAGCTTGGGTGTGGAGAAGGAGCTTAGGGAGATGCATGAGCGGTACTCCCAGCTGAGCCTCGACTTCGCAGAGGTGGAAGGGGAGCGGCAGAGGTTGATGATGACCCTCAAGACTGTCCGCGGATCCAAATTGCCCCTGCATTTGAGTTTTGCTGCGGCTGATTCTCCGTGAAGGTGACGCAGGGGAGGAATCAAATATCCTCCCCACGCATGTTGTCCTGTGTGGATTGGAAAGTGAGGCGCGATTCATCAGCAGTCAGGATCGGGATGGTTTTCTGGGTTCTGAAAGCTTGCTGATTGGGGGATGTGCTTGGATGATTAGTCGGGATTTGTAGTGTTGGATTTGGAATTCTTGAGGGCTCGGGGCGGCATTTATTGAAGGTGTGTAAATAGAAGATAGCATTGCAGGTTGTTTTTGGAGTTTGTCATGGGATGGAGGAAGGTCCCTGTGACGTGCAGCCCATGATTGATGTTTGTGTATAGTTTTAAAGACTTCGTTTACTGAAGTTAACATTTTCATTGCAGGGAGCATTGTTGGTATCCTAAAATCATCTTTATGTCAATTTTGGTCAGCCATGCTTCTGTTGGTTTTTTTAATCTTGCTCTCTTGGATGGTGTTTTTTCTTTGTACATATTTTATAGGAATGCAAAACAAAAATAAAAATTAGGGCCGATTTCGACCGCCCCGAACTGGCATGAAACTGGTCGGACTGGTCATTTCCGATTGGAAATGGACCTGACTAACTGTTTTTGGCCTTTTTTTTAATATAAAATAATAAATAATATTAAAAATAAATAAAATAATAAACCAGTTTGATCATCAGACGACTGATCTAACTTGCGCTCCTCTTGAAGTACTTGTTTTGGAAACATCGGGAGTTGCGGTGATAGGAAATATTTGCCGATGAATAAAAGATGGAAAAACAAACGAGAAGAGGATTACAACTCAACAATTTACGTGATTGGAGAAAAATATATCCATCTACAGAGAGGTATGATCACTTTATTAATTGGGAACCAAAATTACAAGGAGATTTGAACGAGTTTGTAAAAAAGACATGCACTGTTTTAGTAAGTTCATTGTGCTACAATGTCCCACCCACCCAAGTTCACACTGTTATAGTACTTCAACCACTCAAGTTCAAGATGGTGCAGTGTCTGCGACAAGAAGTATGCGGATCTACGTTGATCGGTGCCTCCAAAGTTCGAGATACTATAATGTCCTGTTGCATACCGCTACAGTGAGCCCACATTACTACAGTGTCTTGTTGCATACCGCTACAGTGAGTCCGCATTACTACGTTGACCTGTTCGTTGACCGGGGTGTGTTCTCCAATGTAACCCTAACGACCTCACCATTGATTTGCAATCTTATGTGCAATCTGAGCCACTAGCATTCGATCCAACTTTATCCAAACGGATTGGGCTACACAATTCCAACAGTGCCCAATGGACCATGTAGGAACACGAGGGGCGTAGTGTTCCCCTATTTTACTAAATTTCAATTTCTCTTGTAATTATCCTCTTGCTATTCAAACCACTGTCTCATTTTTAGATGTATGGATCTATTAATGTGCACTCAACACTCACAACATCTAATATAGAGAATAAACACACAAAGATTTTACAAGATCAATCATATTGCGTGTAACTAATCCTTGTTGTGTTCAGGTTATTCTGTGACATAGATTATCACTAATTAATTTGTAGTGACTGCAAAAGCTTGAGTAGGTATCATCAACACCTCAATGCTCACAAGAGGTGGGCAGATATCATCTCTTTTTCTGAGTGTTTTCCCTACACTTCAGAGGTGTTTTGGTTTCATCCTAGACATTTGGGAGGGGTCATCCACTTCCCAATGCAGTAGGTTCCTCCCAAAAGCTCTTCAGTTTCCTGATTAGAATGAGTTTGGATTATATTGATAGCCTCCGGTTCTTCAATAGTCCTTTTCTCTTCCTTCACGAACAGGTCTTCAACTACTAGGACAAAGACAACAACACTTAATGCAAGTCAACAATATTCTTCAACTCAATATCAAAATGATCAACATGCAGCAAAAAGTTGTCTTCTTCCTTGGTCTTCATCTTTGGCTTTCACAATATCAGAGTATCGTGGGGAAAGTCTTCGAACTCACTTCTCCTTCTCTTCTTCCTTGATGCACAAGTCCTTTCTTCCTGGATGTCATTGGATTCCTCTTCTTTTCATCGATACACAAAATGTCTTCCTAGAATGTAGTATTAGATTCCCTTCAATTCTTTCTTCAATACAGTAGTTCCACAACAACACATAGAATCAGGTTCTACCACAAATTTTATTTCAATACTTATTTTCATTCAAATTCACACAAAAATAATTTATATATTTTGAATATAGAAACCTCCTTTAATTTTGACCGTGTGATCTCCTCATTATTTTCCATTTTCAAATCGATCAACAGTTTCCCAAAAAATACTCCATCTTTGATTGATAATTAATTTAAAATATTTCTATATGAAATTCCCAGAAATATCATGCCATGATCTTCTAATTTAATTCTCTACAATTCTTGACTTGAATCACAACTTGACAAACAATATGTGATATTTTGAAATCAAAGTCCAGCGCAACATCATCACACTTATAATCTCCAAGAATCTCAAAAATTTTCCACAACATAAGTTTTTTTTAACTTTGTCATTTTCACTTCTTCAGAAGCATAAAATATTATGTAACATATATAAAATGTTACATATCACAGTAGACTGGGGAATTTTAAAAATTCTTCACCCCGAGAATATATTACATATCCTAGGGTGGTTCCTTTTCTGCATTTCAGAATGTTCTCCAATAGATATCTTACGTACCATCCATAGAGGATCTTACATATCTCAAATAAGATTTTCCCTTTTTCCAAAATTTAGAGAGCTCTCCTCCAAAAACTTACACAAACACTGCCTTTTCCAAATTTTAGGATCTCCAACAATTTTTTTTTCACATCCTCCTAAGAAAACATTACGTATGCAGGGAAGTTTCCAATACTTTTCCATTTGATGTATTATGAGGTAGACACAATATATTACATATACTAAGAAAATCATACACATGTAGTGCCTTTTTTGATTTTTCAGGCTTCAACTCAGAACAATATATCGCCTATCATAGGTAGGTTCCAGACCTTTCCAATTTTTAGTCTCCATGTGGTGAACAATATGTCACGTATTCCAGAGACTTCAAGACCCATATCCAAATGTTAGCTTTAACTTTAAATTCTAGAACTTTTATAAATGAGCTTAGAACCATTTTAATTCTTCTCATGTCATTCTCCAATCACTCTAAAACATCTCAAATGACTTTAAATGACTTTGGAAAAAATAAGAATATTTCAAAGATCTTCAACACAACTCCAAAGTATTTTTGCAACATACGAGTACTCAATTTTGAGTACTTTAATAAACCTTTCACTACCTTTTAAATTCTAGCCTCAAATCAATATTCACAAAGCTTCATCCAAGTTATTTTATCCACTAATTACACCAAACTTAATGCTTTTTAGTTCGTGGATTGTTTCTTACACTTCCAGTTATCTTTTTCTTCTTTAACCACAACTGCTCAAGATGTTTAGACGTATGGATCTATTAATGTGCCCTCAACACTCACAAAAACATCTAATACCGAGAATAAACACAAACAGAAACACACAAATATTTTTACAAGATTCAATGATATTCTATGTATCTAATCCTTACTGTGTTCGGGTCATTCTGTGACATAGATTATCACTAATTAATTTGTAGTGACTGCAAAAGCTTGAGCAGGTATCATCAACACCTTAATGCTCACAAGAGGTGGGCATGTATCATCTCTTTTTCTAAGTGTTTTCCCTACACTTCAGAGGTGTTTTGGTTTCATCCTAGACATTTGGGAGGGGTCATCCACTTCCCAATGCAGTAGGTTCCTCCCAAAAGCTCTTCAATTTTCTGACTAGAATGAGTTTGGATTATATTGATAGCCTCTAGTTCTTCAATGGTCCTTTTCTCTTCCTTCATGGACAAGTCTTCGACTACCAGGACAAAGAAAACAACACTTCATGCAAGTTAACAATATTCTTCAACTCAATATCAAAATGATCAGCATGCAGCAACAAGTTGTCTTCTTCCTTGGTCTTCTTCTTTGGCTTTCACAATTTTAGAGTATTGTGGGGCAAGTATTAAAACTCACTTCTCATTTTTCTCTTCTTCCTCAATGCAAAGGTCCTTCTTTCTTCCTAGATGTCATTGGATTCCTCTTCTTTTTCTCGATACATAGAATGTCTTCCTAGAATGCAGTATTAGATTCTCTTCAATTCTTTCTTCAATACAGTAGTTCCATAACAACACATAGAATCAGGTTCTACCACAAATTCTATTTCAATACTGAATCGATCAACAGTTTCCCAAAAAATACCCCGGATTTGATTGATAATTAATTTAAAATATTTCTATATGAAATTCCCAGAAATATCATGCCATGATCTTCTAATTTCACTAGTGCAGAAAATGTTTTTTACGTCACCATTTTTTACGTCGGTTATATATAACCGACGTAAAAATGCGGCGAGTAGATTTTTAACGTCGGTTATTTTAATAACCGACGTTACAAATCGCGCCTGTTCGGTTTTTACGTCGGTTATCTTATAACCGACGTAAAAAACAAGATATCTACGCGTTTTTTACGTCGGTTATAAAATAACCGACGTAAAAAACCAAAGCGCGGGTGCTTTTTTACGTCGGTTTTAAAATAACCGACGTTATAAATTTAAAAAATAGTTTATAAGGTCGGTTATATAATAACCGACGTTATAAAACTTTTAAAGAAATTAAAGCCCCGTGGACTGTCATTTACGATTTTTCGATTGACAGTCCGCCGGCTCGTCTCTCTCGCGCGGTAAACCCTAATCGGCTCGTCGATCGACCTGCGTTAAACTCATTTTGGCTTCATTGTTTATCTTCTTCACTCCTCTCGGATCTATCATCTCAACACGCAACATTCAAGTAAGCCTTCCACGAATTTATTTCGTTCGTTTTTTTTCACGGATATTCTATAATTATGTTTTGCGATTTTTGTACATTTAATGTAAACAAGATGTAGTGGTTTCCAAGTATGCACCTCATTACTATTTTGATAAGATGGTGATGAGATAATCTAAGATACATATGATTCATTGATGGAAGTGATACAATTTCACATGGTGTAGGATGATTTATGGGCGGGGTGAGACCATGACATTAACATTGGGGTGTGAGAGGAAAACTAGTGGAGAAGTGGTATCCGAGAACCTTAATTTTAATATATATATATATATATATATAATTTTTTATACGAAAAGGTTTATTTATATGAATTATTTTGTGAGTGATCCATAGTGAGTATATGAAACTATTTTTCCTTGTTTAGGTGATGATTTAGATTCCTTTTTTCATAGGGCTTTAGTGTGCTTCCTCAACATTTTCATGAGATGTTTTAGGGAGGATCTTACTATGTATACATGTTATGCCCACCATACATAAATATAAACATTTTTTTTTTTGTTTTTAAAAGCAATTTTTAGTTTTTTATAGATGTTAGTAGCATGGAAGTGTTGTGGAGTAGCGCATTGGGGTGTGAGAGGAAAACTAGTGGAGAAGTGGTATCCGAGAACCTTAATTTTAATATATATATATATATATATATATATAATTTTTTATACGAAAAGGTTTATTTATATGAATTATTTTGTGAGTGATCCATAGTGAGTATATGAAACTAATTTTCCTTGTTTAGGTGATGATTTAGATTCCTTTTTTCATAGGGCTTTAGTGTGCTTCCTCAACATTTTCATGAGATGTTTTAGGGAGGATCTTACTATGTATACATGTTATGCCCACCATACATAAATATAAACATTTTTTTTGGTTTTTAAAAGCAATTTGTAGTTTTTTATAGATGTTAGTAGCATGGAAGTGTTGTGGAGTAGCGCATTGGGGTGTGAGAGGAAAACTAGTGGAGAAGTGGTATCCGAGAACCTTAATTTTAATATATATATATATATATATATATAATTTTTTATACGAAAAGGTTTATTTATATGAATTATTTTGTGAGTGATCCATAGTGAGTATATGAAACTATTTTTCCTTGTTTAGGTGATGATTTAGATTCCTTTTTTCATAGGGCTTTAGTGTGCTTCCTCAACATTTTCATGAGATGTTTTAGGGAGGATCTTACTATGTATACATGTTATGCCCACCATACATAAATATAAACAATTTTTTTGGTTTTTAAAAGCAATTTGTAGTTTTTTATAGATGTTAGTAGCATGGAAGTGTTGTGGAGTAGCTTTCATGAGTATATAGAGTTTATTGTTTCTTCCTAGTTTTACTTTTAGTACTAATAATCTTCTTTTTGGTTTATGTACAACAATACATGTATGAATTCATGCATAATTATCTAAATTTATTCATTTCTAACTGAGGAGGGTTACTTTTGGTGGGAGCAGATCCTAAATGATATGGTATGAATTCATTCTATCATAACCATAAATAAAATATAGTTGTATTTTATTTATCATATACATCAACTTATACTCTTCTTTTTCATCACAAACCCTTTGAGAATAAAAAACCAAACTAAGGGATTTGGTATCCACATTGCCTTTTGTTATAGAATATGGGACATCAAAATCAAATGATTGAACATATTCCTCCCAAAAACACTTCCATTGATTTTTATAATTGTGTGAAAATATTTACCAAATGGATTTAGGGTCTACAGAAACCATTAATAACATGTTAAATAGGTAGTTTATCTAATATATTAAAACATAAAAACCGCAATCAATATTAAACTATGTAGGCGTCATGGTTTTATTTGATTCAATGAAATTTAAAACTGTTATATATAACTATATTTTGTTTTAAAAATAATATTCAAGCATATTTTTTTAAATACCTATAGATTTGTTTTATATTTTAAATTGTTTTACATTCAAATTATGATTTTTTTCATATAAACATATATTTGTCTTATCTTAAATATATATATATTTTTGTTGATATTTGTTATAGGTAATAATGAGTCGAAGTTGGATTACGGCACATCGAATGAGAAATGAATTTGAGGAAGGTGTTGATGCCTTTTTGGAAGTTGCATTGCGTGGAATATTGCCCATTCGTGTCAGAAAGAATATAATGAAGTTGTGTTATTTTTTCAATTCAATTTGTAACAAGGCGATTGATGTGAATGCTTTGAACATTTTGGAAAAGGATGAAATTTTTATACTTTGTCAATTGGAAATGTATTTTCCTCCAACTTTTTTTGATATAATGGTGCATTTAATGATTCATCTAGTTCGAGAAATAAAGCTTTGTGGACCTGTATATCTTCGTTGGATGTATCCTTTTGAAAGGTATATGAAAATATTAAAGGGGTATGTTAAAAATCTATATCGACCTGAAGCCTCCATTATTGAAAAGTATATTTCTGAGGAGGTAGCAGAGTTTTGTACGAGCTACTTGGCTGCGACGCAACACATAGGTTTGCCTCCATCTCGCCATGAACGAGTTAATAATGAGGGAAAGGGGATTCGCGGCTTGAAAGTCAAATCATTGTCAGCTGAACAGATGAAGAAGTTAAAATCATACATCTTGAATAACATAGCTGATGCTCAACCGTATATCACATTGTATATTAATGATTTGAAACAATGTCATCCAAAGAAGAAAGAAATGTGGATTTTGAATGAGCACACCAAAACTTTTTTGTCATGGATTAAAAAGACTTTTCTTGGTAGATCAGATGTATCAGAGACATTAAAATGAATAGTGGGTGGTCCATGTTTAAATGTGATAACATGGTCCGGTTATGACATTAATGGTTATACATTTCATACAAAAGCTCAGGACAACATAAGTGCAGTTCAGAATAGTGGCGTATTGGTGTTTGCAGAAGCAATGCATTTTTCGAGTGCTAAGGACAAAAACCCAATTTCTGCATCAACTGCATATTATGGAGTGATTGAAGACATATGGGAGGTTGATTACTTTAAAATTAAAGTTCCCATTTTTAACTGTAAATGGTTTAACGGTAACAACAGTGTCAAACATGATGAATTTGGAATGACACTTGTTAATATGAATAGATTGGAAGACACAGCTGATTCTTTTATAATGGAAACACATGCAAAACAAATTTTCTATGTAGTAGATCAATCAGATATGCAGTGGGCTGTTGTTTTACAAGGGAAAAAACAATATGTTGGTGAGGATGAACTTGATGAATATGCTGATTTATGTGAGATCCCTACTTCCATGGAAATATTAACTGAACATAATGATGATCATGTTGAAGACATAGTTTGTGCCATAAGGAATGATCACGACGAAGGAATTTGGAAAAACAATCCATTTGTACATTCCTAAAATTACAGGTAACATATGTTTATTTCTTGTTTACATTTATTCTTTCCATAAATGTTAGATATTGTAAGTTTTTATTTATTAAAACATGTTTTAAAATAAAATAAGTATATGTTTTTGTTTGTTTTAAGTTTGTTTAGTTTACTTTATCATGTTTATAACCATTACATGAATTTTAAAATGCTTATTTTTGTTCACTGACAATTACTTTACCATGTTTACAATGTTTACCAGGTTTACCATTTTTACCATTTTTACCATCTTGACCATCTTGACCATCTTTTCCATCTTTACCATTGTTTAACATGCTTACCATATTACCAATGTTTACTATTATGTAACTTAGTACACTTTTCTATTTTCTGATTACAGTAGTATTAAAATATTTGAATTTGTATATTTGTGAACTGACGTTTGTTTTTTTGATTTGAAGGATAATGACAGATCATTCAGATGATCAACCACATGATTCTGGAGAGGAGCATATTGCTAGTCATACCTCTGGGGATGAACATTCACATGCTCCTATTACGACAAAGAGTTCAAAGGTTGGTAAACGTGGGTGCACACGTTTACCAAAATTATCACTTTCCCATACGCAGGATCAAAGGATAGTCGTTGAGTTTGATGATGATGATATTCCTAGAGGTCCGAATGCCAAAGATTTTAAGAGTTTTGTTGCAACTCAGGCTAAGAACAAAGTAAGCATTCTGTATGATGATTGGAGAGGTGTGGATAAAGAGATTATCTCTTAGTTGTGGGAGACGATTTTGGTAAGATCTTTTGTCATTGTTTGACCATTATTTTAATGTTTCTAGTATATATAATATGTTTAACCTCTTCTTTATCAGATGACATTTGATATTCCTGACACTGGAGGAGTCAGGAAGAAATGCTTATCGTTGGTTACCAGGAGATGGAGGGATTTCAAATCAACCCTCTCATCTGATTTCATTTATGGTCATAGGAGTCACGACAATCCATGTCGTATATATCCTTTTATAGATGAAGACACATGGAGACAATTTTTTGAAAGTAGAAAAAAAGAGTCATTTCTGGTAAGGGCAATGTAAACTTTTATAAACTTTCTTATATAAATGATTTTATTAATGTTTTGTTAATGATTTCTTATTCTTAAATTACAGCAAACAAGGAAATCTCATCAGGAGATCCAATCTAAAAATGTATACCCTCATAGTTTATCTCGGGGAGGGTATGCATTATTGGAAGAACAAATGATGGCGGAAAAATTTCAACAACTAAGAGCTGAGTCTTCAAGATCTGGAGAGGTGGCCCCTCTATCCCCTCCATCCAGACATGAAAAATGGAAGAGAGCTCGGAAGGGAAAAAAAGGGCAATATCTTTCGGAAGAATCGAGAATCGTAGCTGAGAGGATTGTAAGATATCTATTTAATTTATTTAAGTTAACTTTTTTCTTCATATAAGTTTCAATCATTACAGAAATGTTCAATTAATTAATACAGGACTCTCTTGAGGAGCATAGTTCATAGGGGACATTTATAGCTATTGGGAGGGAAGATATTTTATTTGCAGCATTGGGAAGGCCCGAACATCCTGGCCGTGTAAGAGGATATCCAGCAGGTGTATCGGTAAGAAAAGTGTTTCCACGTTCTTCAACTTCTAACATTGAGGGGGTTTATAAAAAAAAATAGAATCCTTGGAGGCTGAAGTTCAAAATATTAATGCGATGATGGAGGACAAGATTAGAGAGTCAGTGCAGTCTATGTTTGCAGAAATGAAAAGACAATTTCAGAGTGCAGCTCCCACTCCTCCACCTCCCCCTGCAGACCCCATTATTTATCCTCCACCTCCGCCAGTAGCTCCCACTCCCCCACCTCAGCCTGTGGACCCCATTTTTTATCCTACGCCTCCGCCGCAACTTCCTACATATTGCGAGTTGTATGTTGATGATTCTCAACATCATATAGTAGCATACGAGTTGGTATATTATATAGGAGATACAGTTCATCATCAACAATTAGAGGTAGAGAATCAGAGGGTCACTGTATAGGATATTATAGATAGATCAACTAGGGTACCAATACCTACAGATGAAGTGGCGACAGTTGGACAGAGTATCGGCCATTTTTTAGTTTGGCCATCCAGACTTCTTCGACTCATTACCATAGAGGTATGAATGTTATATCTTTTATTTTATTTTTTTATTAAAGTTGTTTTATCATTTGAAAAATACTATATTTTTCAATTTTTTTTTTCACAGGAATACTTCAAAGGTAAAGAAATACTGTATAGACAACAACAAAGACAACAGGCTATGACATCAGATATAGATTCCAGTGGTCTTGACAGATTGTCAAGATATTCACATTTGTTGTTGGGTTTTTATGAGTTTCCAATGGAATCTCATGTTTGTGGACGTGAAATAAGTGCGGGGATTACAAAAACTGATATCATGGAGCTTGTTACTGGAGATAAGTTGGGCATCAACTTGGTGCAAATTTTTTCCATGTAAGTCTTAACACCTTTTCCCTGCGTTATATTTATTAAAAATGTATACTTATGTATGTTTTGTATTAGGTATCTTTATAAAATTTGTGAGAGGAATGAGCTGACATAAGTATATGGATTCATGGACCCGCAAATGATTTCCCATGAAGCATGTGCATTGAATGAGGAACAAAGAATGGTTTATATTGCTGAAATATTTGAAAAGAATATAATCACACAATGTTGGATGATGCCTTTTTGTGAGAGGTATGAAACACATTTCTCTCAAAGAGTTAATTATCTTTTAACATAAAAAACCACTAACATTAAATTTCCTTTTATCAGTGATCATTGGATGTTAGGGATTTTTTGCCCAAGGGAGAAAGCTCTTTATTGGATATGCTCTGTTCATGGTGATGTGCGGGAAAGTTTTAAGAATATATTGGAAAAGTAAGTTTCAATTTCTCAATAGTTTTATATATTATAATTAATTTTAAATTTACCCCATTCGTATTATTTTCTAACAGTGCATGGGCCTACTTTCGAAAAAACACAAAGAAAAGAAATGCAAAGATCAAATATGTAAATGCGAAGGTAAATTTCTATTTATAATTTGTACTTTTTGATTTATTACATAAAAATAATATATTGAATTTACACTCATTCAAACAGAATTGTCATAAACAACAAGGCGTCATCAAATGCGGATATTATATATTAAGATTTATGTATGAAATAATAACAACTGGGACAGTTGTGAATTTTTACCTGGTACGATTTCCTCTTAAACTTTGCCATAATATTTCAATTTGATTTATTCATTATACACGTTAACTATCTTCTTTTTCATTTGTAGATTTTTGATGACCCTCAACCCTATACTGCTGAAGACATCAAACACGTACAAGTGGAGTGGTCAACTTATTTTACAGGTTTGATTGAATTTTAGTTGTTTGTAATGTAAAATGTAATTTTGAATATTGTCATTTTAATTGTGTATTTGGTAGTTATTTAGGTTGGATTTAGTTTTTTTTGAAGTTGACAGTGTAAGTTTTGAATGTTATATAAGTGAATGTTTAATTTTGCTCTACTTCTTGTTTTGGTCTACTTTTGATGGTTTTTATGGTATGGATTTGGGTATTTGGGGGAGGGGTTCCAAGGGTGTGGGGGTGTGTTCAGTGGGGTTGGGGGGTGTCCAGCGGTCTGGGAGGGCTATCCGGTGGGGTGGGGGGACAGTCCTGGGGGGTGGCAGGGATGTCCAGGGGTGTGGGAAGGCGGTCCAGGGGTGTGGGAGTGCTGTCTAGGGGTGGGGGGGGGGGGGGGGTTGTCCAGGGGTGTTTGGGGCTGTCCAGGGGTGTGGTGGGGGCTGTCAAGTGGGGTGAGGGGGTGAGGGGGTGCTGTTCAGGTGGGTGGGGGGTTGTCGAGGGGTGTTTGGGGGTGTCTGGGGGTCGGGGGGCAGTCTAGGAGTGTGGTGGGGGCTCCAATGGGATGGGGGAGGGTTGTCCAAGGGGTATATATGAGGGTGGGAGCTCCAATGGGGTGGGGGAGGGCTGTCTAGGGGGTATACATGAGGGTGAGGGCTCCAACAGGGTGGGGGAGGGTTGTCCATGGGGTATAAATGAGGGTGGGGGCTATCTAGGGGGTAAGTTTTATATGTTATCTATGTACATGCTTAATTTTGATCTACTTCTGTTTTTGTGGTACAATTTCTTGATTTGTTTTCTGGTTGATTCTGGTGGAGAGAAGATGAATGCATTCTGTTTAAAAAAAAATTGGGTTTATCACGTCAGTTAATAACCGACGTTATAAAATGCCTGGAAAATAGTTTATCACGTCGGTTATTTAATAACCGACGTGATAAAATGCCTGGAAAATAGTTTATCACATCGGTTATTTAATAACTGACGTGATAAAAGTCCTGGAGAATGGTTTATCACGTCGGTTATTTAATAACCGACGTGATAAAAGGCCTGGAGAATGGTTTATCACGTCAGTTATTTAATAACCGATGTGATAAAAGGCCTGGACAATGGTTTATCACGTCAGTTATTGAATAACCGACGTGATAAACCGCCTCCCACCAGTTTATCACGGCGGTTATATAATAACCGACGTGATAAACCCCCCTCCCCCGGTTTATCACGTCGGTTTTATAAGAATCGACGTGATAAACCACGCTCACCCTGGTTTATCACGTCGGTTCTTATAGAACCGACGTGATAAACCCCCCTCACCCCTGTTTATCACGTCGGTTGTTTAATAACCGACGTGATAAACCATTTTCCAGGCCTTTTATCACGTCGGTTGTTAAATAACCGACATGATAAACCCTTCCCATTTTCTTTATCACGTCGGTTCTAAAATAACTGACATGATAAACATTGCGATTTTATGTTTTTGACGTCGTTTTTTAAATAACTGACGTCAAAAACCTTATTTATAACGTCGCACATATTAACGTCGTCTAGAAACCGACGTACAAAATGAAAATAACCGACGTAAAAAACATTTTCTGCACTAGTGTTTAATTCTCTACAATTCTTGACTAGAATCACAACTTGAAAAGCAATATGTGATATTTTGAAATCAAAGTCCAGCACAACATCATCACATTTATAATCTCCAAGAATCTCAAAATTTTCCCACAACATAAGTTTTTTAACCTTTTCATTTTCACTTCTTTAGAAGTATAAAATATTATGTAACATATATAAATTGTTACATATCATAGTAGACTGGGGAATTTTAAAAATTCTTCACCCCGAGAATATATTACATATCCTAGGGTGGTTCCTTTTCTACATTTCAGAATGTGCTTTAATAGATATCATACGTACCATCCCTAGAGGATCTTACATATCTCAAATAATATTTTTCTCTTTTTCTAAATTTTAGAGATCTCTCATCCAAAAACTTACACAGACACCAACTTTTCCAAATTTTAGGATGATCTCCAACAAAAAAAATTTCACATCCTCCTAAGAAAACATTATGTATACATGGAAGTTTCCAATACTTCTCCATTTGATTTATTCTGAGGCAGACACAATATATTACATATACTAAGAAAATCAGACACATGTAGTGCCTTTTTTGATTTTTCAGGCTTCAACTCAGAACAATATATCACCTATCATAGGTAGGTTCCAGACCTTTCCGATTTTTAGTCTCCATGTGGTGAACAATATATCACATATTCTAGAGACTTCAAGACCCATATCCAAATGTTAGCTCTAAATTTAAATTTTAGAACTTTTATAAATGAGGTTAGAACCATTTTAATTCTTCTCATTTTATTCTCCAATCACTCCAAAACAACTCAAATGACTTTAAACGACTTTGTAAAAAATAATAATATTTCAAATCTCTTCAACAAAACTCCATAGTATTTTTTCAACATACAAGTACTCAATTTTGAGTACTTTAATAAACCTTCCACTACTTTTTAAATTCTATCCTCAAATCAATCTTCACAAAGCTTCATCCAAGTTATTTTATCCACTAATTACAACAAACTTAATTTTTTGTAGTCCGTGGATTGTTTCTCACACTTCCAGTTATCGTTTTCTTCTTTAATCACATCTGCTCAAGATGTTTCAATAGCTAGCTACTCCAAACTCCATTTGGAAGTGTTGTAGAAAACACCCCTTCCATCCAAGACCACTTTTAATTGATGATTTACAAACCATATCCCCAATTATTAGGGTAATTCACTCGAATATGTTATCACTAAGTGTAACGTCCCGGTTCCGGGTGCCACTCAATAGGTGCCCCGAGCCCGGTTCGCCACATGACCTCAAACGCATTTCCCCAAACACCAGAGGTTTCCGACTAGCAGCGAGGGCCCAGGTCTGATAGTGGGGAAACTATTCCCTCATTTTTCAAAGTGTAGCACAACGGAATAAAATAGAAAGCATATAACAATAGTGGAAGTAATAAACCATACACATTTAGTATAACAACTGTAGTAAAAGATAACCAACCAGATATATAGATATGATGCAACATGTCTCAAGTTCTAAGAAAACAGCCAGAACATGTTACATAGCAGTACAATACAATATAGAGTACAAGTACAGGAAAGAAAAACAGAATAGCCAGCGACATCGCGAGCCTGAGCCCAGTCCCATGCTCCCCTACACCTCACCAGCAATCAAGTACCTGCATAAGGACCTTTTCCCTTATCTACACCTATAGAAATGTAATCTGTTTGGGCCGAAAAGCGTGACCCAAACAGGGTGTGAGAAATATATCTCAGTAGGCACCCACCAAAGGCCCATGCCCAACTGTGTGAAATCATGAAACAACTGTGTGCAGTAATAAAATGCAATAAAGTAAGTAGTACTGAAAGTAACTAACTTAACCAGTTATATTTCCATTTTAATATTCATTTAATCATTTAATTTAAAATATCACCACAAAGAATATTCTAAGTAAACAGCCAATGTCCTCAGACACGTAAACTCCTACCCTCAGGTAAAGAGAAATCCAAACACAAGAATCTACCCACAAGCATACGGATATTTCCCAAAGGTGTAAGAAGTGTCGCCCACAGGCACAGAATCAGCTGCCCACAGGCACGAAAGAAGTTGCCCACAGGCTAGGTAGTACAATGCCCACAGGATAATTACAACACCGCCCTCAGGCTAAACAGGTAACCGGGCCAAGCCCAACATGTAAACAAGTAGTAAACAAGCAATTCCTGTCAAGTAAATTCTACAATCATTACATTAAAGGCATACCCTCAGGTATCCTGACCAAACAGCTAAACAGAGGAACGCACCCCCGGGGTGGTCTTGGATCCAAGCGACGATCCCAAACAGCATATTTATATCACATTCAATTACCTATTCAATTCTAGGTATTTAAAATATCCATGACCTCAGCCACACGACACCCCAAATATGGGTTCGTAGCTTTAAACACACAAAACGCATGACAGTTGGAAAATAAACACCAAGCCACCTACCTTAAACGCCAACAAATGATATACGTAAACGTTGATTCTAGAAACGCCCTGTGTACTCATACCACATGGCCAAAATTACATGGCGTGTACTTTCAAAATTTGGGATTTTCCCCCATTTTCTTTATTTTCTGAAAAACACTTAAGGAAAAGAGAAAAGAAGAACCCGTACCTCAAAGGTAAGAACCAGATTCTTACAAACTTCCCCCCTTAAAGAAATTCGTCCCCGAATTTCCCATCCAAGGGTGGCGAAGATAAATCCATGAACAAATCCAGCCACTGAGCACGTACATCAGTCTCCCGCTCCCAGGTTTCGTCCTGCACTCGGCCATGCTGCCATAGCACCCGTACGAGAGGAACTGACCGGCCTCGGAGAACATTCATGCTCCTGTCAATAATACGAATCAGATGCTCCTCAAAGGATGCATCTACCTCGAGCTCAACCTCCTCTGATTGAAAGACGTGAGACGGGTCTGAATGATAGAGGCGCAACTGAGATACATGGAAGACGTCGTGCATGGCTCGGTACCTCTATGGTAACTGCAACCGATAGGAAACCGGCCTGACTCTCTCCAGAATCTCAAATGGACCCACATACCTTGGTGAAAGTTTACCCTATATCCTGATCCGTCTGTGTCCTAACCTCGATGAAAAATGAAAGAAAACCTGATCCCCGACCACGAACTCTAAAGGTCGTCTGCGGTGATCAGCATAAGACTTCTGACGAGACTTTGCGGTAGCCATCCACTTCTGAATCATCTAGACCCGCTCAGAAGTCTCCTGCACGAGACGTGGTCCCAGTAAAGTTGCCTCACCTTCCTCTAACCAGCACAAAGCTGATCGGCATGACCTACCATATAAAGCCTCGTATGGTGCCATCTCAATAGTTTCCTGAAAGCTGTTATTATAGGCAAACTCGACTAAGGGTACATGCTTCTCCCAAGAGCCCCCAAAGTCTAGAAAGCATCCACGTAGCATTTCCTCAAGAACCTGTATCGTACGCTCTAACTGGCCATCGGTCTGAGGGTGGTATGCTGTGCTCAGAAGCACCTGTGTACCCAGTTCCCTCTGAAAACCCTTCCAGAAGCGAGATGCAAAGCGGGCGTCCCTATCTGAAACGATAGAACTAGGAACCCCATGAAGACGTACGATCTCTCGGATATACAACCTTCCGATCTCATCAACACCGAAGGTCTCCTTGATCGGAAAAAAGTGAGCTACCTTCGTGAGTCTGTCCACAACAACCCACACGACATCATTGCCTCGAGGTGACCTCGACAACCCAGTCACGAAGTCTATCGTGACAGCATCCCATTTCCACTCAGGAATGGGTAACTGTTGTAATAGTCCGGCTGACCTCTGATGCTCCGCCTTCACCTGCTGACAGGTGGAACACCTTGTAACAAAACCAGCTACATCTCTCTTCATACCTGGCCACCAGTACTGACGTCTCAAGTCACAGTACATCTTGGTAACCCCGGGATGAACTGACAAGGATGAAGCATGAAACTCCCGCATCAGCTCCTCGCGTATATCCCTGGAACCCACACTCGTCCATGGAAACACAATACTTCATCATTGCCTATCGTCCACCCAGGAGGATGGTCCTCACTTGCCACCAGCTCCCATAGAACTAGGCCCTCCAAATCAGATAGCTATCTCATCCTTACTCTATCCAGGAGGGTAGAAGTCACATCTAAGGATGAAAGATAAGTCTGACCCTGACTGTCGTGCACCTCCAAATGCATCTCAGAGAACAAATCCATGAGATGCCACTCGCCACTGGCCTCCTACACAACCTGTATCTGAGTCTTCCTACTCAGTGCATCAGCTACTGCATTACCCTTACCTGGTGTATAGGCAAGCTCAAAATCGAAGGACTGAAGGTATTCGACCCACCTTCGCTGCCTTAGATTCAAGTCACGCTGAGTAAAGATATACTTGAGACTTTTGTGGTTGGTGAAAACCACAAAATGTTAACCCAAGAGATAATCTCTCCAAAAACGTAATGCATGCACAACTGCATCCAAATCGAGATCATGCGTCGGGTAATTCCTCTCATGTGGCCTTAACTGCCGAGACCCGTATGCAACAACTCGTTCGCCCTGCATCAACACTGCTCCCAGCCCAAAACCTGATGCATCACAGTAAAATTTATAGATCTTCCCCTGCTCTAGGAGTATCAGGATCGGTGCTGATGTCAACCTTCCTTTCAGGTCCTGAAAGGATGTCTCGCAAGCTTCCAACCATACGAACTTCACACCCTTCTTAGTTAAACCCGTCAACGACACTGCTAAGTGGGATAATTCCTGGATGAAACTCCTGTAGTAACTAGCCAGCCCCAAGAAACTCCATATCTCAAACACGTTCTTAGGCTGCTCCCAGGAAACTACTGCTCTCACCTTATTTGGGTCTACCAAAACTCCTGCCTCTGAGATGATGTGACCTAGGAAGTGAATCTGGTCCATCCAAAAGTGGCACTTTGAGAGCTTAGCATATAAATGATGCTCTATCAGTGTACTCAATACGATCTCAAGATGGGTGGCATGGTCGTGTTGAGTGTGAGAGTACACCAAGATGTCGTCCATAAATACTACCACAAAAGAGTCCAGATAAGGATGGAACACATGATTCATCAGAGCCATGAAAACTGCTGGCGTGTTCGTGAGTCCGAACGGCATAACCAAGTACTCGTATAGACCATATCTGCTCCTGAAAGCCGTGAGAGGTATATCAGATGGTCTAACGTGAAACTGATGATATCCTGATCTCAAGTCAATCTTTGAGAACACTCGTGCTCCACGAAGTTGATAAAAAAGATCATCAATCCCCAGCAAGGGGTATCAGTTCTTAACCGTCAACTGGTTCAGCTTCCGATAATCCACACAGAGTCTGAGGGTACCGTCCGCCTTCTTCACAAAAAGGACCGGAGAACCCCACGAAGAAGTACTGGGTTGAAAGAAACCCTTTGCCTGTAACTCCTCTAACTACCTCTTGAGGTCCTGCAACTCTGGTGTAGCCATCCTATAAGGAGGAATGGACACCAGTGCTACTCCCGACACAAGATCAATAGAGAAATCCACCTCACACTCCGGAGGTAGACCTGAAAAGTCATCCGGGAAGACATCCCTGAAATGATCAACCACTGGAGGGAAATCCGTATGACAAGCCCCCTGGTCATCCAGATATAAGCTCGCAATCTAGGTTGTGACTCCACCTCGCCCATGATGCTCTGGTCCAGCTTGACTCACCTGAACATCCCATTCACCCTTGTATAGAAACTCTCCACCCTCTAGTGACGTGAAACTCACCCTGCGACGATAGCAGTCTATAAAGGCTCAAAAGGGAACCAACCAGTCCATCCCAAGAATGACATCATAAGCTGCCATCTATAAGACATAGAGGTCCCAAAGGAAGTGACACCCACCAACCTCAAGAGGGAACTCCTTGCACTGATGCACACCAACCGTTCTAGTCCCCAACGGAGTGTCTAGCATCATGATATCAGAAGAAGTAGAAACACAGATCCCAAGGCTCTCTACAACGGGTACATATATGAAACTATGTGTAACACCCGTATCGAAAAGTACTGAAGATAAAATAGAAGCTACTAGAATAGTACCTCTGACAGTAGAAGGTCTGGGATCCTGCTCATACTGGGTCTATTACACCGCATATGTCTGCCCAGTGCCGCGGCCCTGCGACACAGCCTAACTACCCTAAGCTGTCCCGTCCTACTACCTCTGAGATCCTGCTGTCTGGCTACCATGGCCACAACCACCATCTCTGCCTGCACACCCTGATGTATTCCAGTTCCCTGACTGGTAAGAAGCCACTGGTCCTACTCCCGCACGCGGAGTCTGCACAGAACCCCTCTCACTAGCCACTGGTGGAAAAGCCCTGCAAAAGCACTGTAGATGACACATCTTCCCGCAAGCTCGACACTCCAATGGATCTTGTGGACACTGAGGTCTCTTGTGCCCCTCCTTACCACACTGGTAGCACATGACCTGGCCACCTGAAACATTCCTCTGACTTGTACTGACACCCTGAGAGAAGTCCATCTGTCTCTTCCTCTTACCAGTAGAAATAGTACCGGTAACTAGTGCTGAACCGCCCTGGCCCACACCACTAGATTCTCGTAGGTTCCTCTCTGTGATCATCGCCTGGTTCACAATAGCATGTACTGAAGGAAACCTAGAAACATTCACCAGTGCCCAGATGTCATAACGAAGACCATCCTCAAAGCGGCTGGCTCTCAGCGTCTCATCACCCACCATCACGGGTGCAAAGTGATGAAGCTCGGTAAATCAAGAAGAATAGTCCATCATCGACATTGCACCCTGCTGCAGATTCATGAACTCTCGAGCTCTATCTGCCCTCAGCGTCTCTGGGAAGAATAATTTATAGAAGACTACCTAAAAATCTTCCCATGCCATGTCCCTGTGATGCTATGACTGAGTGGTAACATCCCTCCACCTCTTGGCGGAATCACGCAACATGTATGTCGCGAGCTTGACCCTCCACCCTGGAGGCATCTCAAGATGCTCGAAAATAGTTTGCAACGATCCTAGCCAAGAATCTACAGCCTATGGTCTACTATCCCCTGAAAATGTAGGCGGATACTGCTGCTGAAAGATACGCGTCAACTCAGCCATAGATGTGGCAGCCGGCGGTGCTCCCTGAAAGGTTTGCATGAACCGCAATAAGTCTTCACGGAACTATGCCTCCACACCTGTGTTCGATATAGCAGCTGGTGCCGCATCTGGCTCTGTTGGAGGATCAACTAGTAGCCCATACCCCACCATCTCTTGAGTATACTCATTGCCGCTCTCCTGGTGAAAAACGCGTGGTAGTCTAGGCGGCATGACTCTACAAGGTCAAAAACACGCCTTAGATTCAAGATTAACAAGACTGAAAATGAAGAAACCACAAATGGAACAAGAGGAGGAAGGAATTTTAATATTTTCAAAATAGGACTACACGGTGTGTATACTGACTACATGACGTGTACTTGACTTCCTTTCCCTGCCCGGGTCCTTCTACACGGCTGAGCCACACGACTCCCATTTGAACAAAACTACACGACATGTATATCATCTACACGGCGTGTATGGTGTTATTTCCAACTGCCCGTGTCATTTGTGACACGAACGACTACCCGACTTGACACTACACGACGTGTTACACCCGCACACAGTGTGTACACTACCCCGTTTCCTAGCCACATGGCTAAGTCCACTCGGTCTGTCCTCGGACAAGACTACACGGTGTGTACCACAGGTACCACTACTACAAATATGGCTTATAATAGCGCTAAAAACGGCCTTTAACAGCGCTAAAAAAGCGCTGTTAATCTCGGCGAAGATAAAGGGGGGGGGGGGGTCCCCTTTATCAGCGCTAAGCAAGCACTGATAAAAGTGCCCCTTTATCAGTGCTAAGTAAGCGCTGATAAAGGTAGTATTTATCAATGCTATTTTCAGCGCTGATAAATGTATAATATATCATCGTTATTTTGAGTGCTGATAAAAACTACCTTTATCAGCGCTCAAAATAGCGCTGATATATTATCCATTTATCAGCGCTTAACTAGCACTGATAAAGGCCAAAGATCCTGTGCAAAACCAGAACCTACACAGAACCTACCCATCACCTGCACACATTACAACACCTGCACAGAGCACAAACAACACCTGCACACAACACAAACAACACCCACATACAAAGCACAGAAGAACAAAAATGATACATACATTTACTTGAAATCATGAATACAAAACAATACACTTTTATATACATTTAAAACAATGTTTAATTTGGTTACAATTACATTTATCCAACAAAAAGTTAAAAAACAACGACGTTCCATCCTTTTTGCATCCATCCGCTCTAAAAAACTGTCGTCCATGGCGGCGGTTTCTGAACAAAGCAGGAAAAATATTTCACCTACATAATAAAACAAATATTATGTTAGTAATACAATAATGAAATAAAGAATGGGGTTGCTAAATGTAATTATACTAGTGAGGCACAAAACATAAAATAACCAATTAACAAAATTGGAGCATGGTTAGGGCAAATCATCTATAATAATCAAATGGACCAATGTTTAGTAGAACATGGGATATTTAATGATTCTAGGGGGAATAGATAAACCTACAGTTTGGTTATAAGGTTATGATGGTCTCACATTTATGGTTAATAGTTTGTCAAATAATGTGATGAACTTGTGTAAGGTATGAGTTTTTGGGGAAGTATCTCTATATGGTTGAATAATGGATTGTAAGCCACTCAATGAAACTATACGGATTAGAAGTGTGTGTATATTGATTCCCATGTTGTTGGAAAATGATTTATTTTACCCTTATGCCTAATAATTCACCTAATTAATGAGTGAAATTAAAAAATTTTCACTATCAACCCTTAAAGCGGGTTACCCTCGTATATCCATCATTCCACTCAACAAAATCCTTTACACGCACTCTCCTCCTTCTCCCTTCCCCAATGGGATATCTCCCTTACTTTTGAGATAAATAAAATATTATCAGTTACATTAAAAGAGTGGTGGAATATCTTTAACCTTATTATCCTCCTCTATATTCTTCTCCTTCTTCCCCTAACTTTGGTTTCAACTATTAGGGATTTTGGTCTCCATTCCACATCATCATGATGCTATTGGATACCAATGATGGGCCTTTTGCAACTACATTAAACCTTGGCTATATACCTATAGCCACAGTTTAATACCATGGCTATATGTCCCCCCATTCCATAAAAAATAAGCACCCCTGCCCCCTTCCCCAGCACACCCCCTACACACTGCCCACCCCCGAGCACACCCCCTACCCCCTGCACACTCCCTACCCCCTGAACACCCCCTGCCCCATTCCCCAGCACACCCCTACCCACTGCACTTCCCCCCTGCCCATTGCACACCCCCTTCCCACCCCCTACATATTTCAAAATAACCTAGCACACCCCCTACCCCTTCCCCCTACCACTTTTCCCCCTTCCCCCTCCCCCAGAAAACCACCCCTGCCCTCTCAACCTGTCCCCTGCACATCATAAAGAAAATACCTTGTATGGAAATTGTGCTCAATTTACATTATACACATCATATATATCAACACATTCTCATGTACTTTCATTCAATTTAAATACACATATATAGACTCTCTACATCTCATAAGAAAACCCTCTTTAAAATTCACAAACACATTAAATCCATTTGAAAACAACCATAACACCAATTTATCATTTCTTCAAACACATTTAAAGGACTTAAGAATGGAAATCCACAAGAAATACAACTGCATTCATTTTAAAAATAACTTTCAAGTCTATAAACACCCCAAATTCCTTTGATAACACATTTTTAACCACACAAACATTTCATATAGTACACTTAGTAAGCAAATACAACATAATAAAATCATCATATAATGTAAAAGCATGAAATCACCTACATAAAGCTTGGAATCTTCCGAAATCTGCTGGAAAACATAAAACCACACCTCCACAATACCTTAATAAGGACTGATTAAACATTAATATTGAATATATTAATGGAAACCCATGTTTAACTTGTGGTATTCCATGAGTTTAACATCCCACAAGGATAGAGGGTCATGATTTAATGTCTTACAGAGATGTAAGACCTGGGTGGATCAAAACACTTATAAAGGTGGATCAGGTAGGTACATCTCTAGGAGGGAGCACCTGGAATGTTTACCTAATAGATGGATCAAAACTCCCAATGAGGTCTGACCCAAGTGTGGTGCATCTCATAAAGGTAAGGTTTCTCATTTTGAAGACTTATTCGGAAGCTACTAAGGGAAATACAAGAGGGAAAATAAGTGAAGGTGTACCCCAGTGAGGGGGTCACCATGGTTTACCATTGGTTGGGATTTAACCTCATGGAGGCTTCCTACGTACCCTATTTAGAATACAAGGATCAAAACCCATATATTTAAAAGAGGTATGTTGTGGGTATTACCCATGGTTAGCTTCCCTTCACACTAGGAATACTCTTGGTTGGATGAGTATGGGTTTTGTGGGGCTTATGCATTGTCAGATTCTCAGGTTCTTCCAAGAGTAGCAATGGGATGAATGGGACATACGTGCTAAGATGGACCATGTGAATGAAGTGATCCTTGTAAAGAGGAATGAGGCATAAAAAACATGTGGAGCTGTCTGTAAACATTATTTCTGGTGTCTATGGGGCTCATCAGACTCCCCATACCTTCCATAAACACGTCAAAACATCACAAGGACCAGATTCTACATGATGGTGCATCACAGGGTTGATTATTTTGATGATGTACTAGTCGTTTGATCTTGGATTTCATCTCAACCAGCCTTTCCCTTACTTAAATTACCCCGGGACACATATTTTGGTTCCAAAAAATCCCTCAACGATACCGATTATCTCATGCATCTACCTAGAAATAATTGTGCAAGTCAAACAACAACACATGTGCTCAGATACAAGTTCAAAAAAACGAGATACAGAAAATGGATTTTGTTGATCCTCGGTGGTTTCTTCGTTCACCCCATACGCACTGCACACCATCATGCCTTACTTCAATATTGATTTATTCAAAGATCAATAATATGAATCTGGGGATAAAAAACATTGTGTAATAAATTAATATTTCAATACATCGGAGCATTATCAATTCACCAAAGAAGGTTAGAGGATAATCAATGATCATATATAGATAACATAAGTAGTAGGAATTCACCTTCATCCTATTTGTGTACAATCTTCCATCAGGCATGTTGCCCATTCGTTTCTAAACACATGTATATCATCTTCTGAATATGAGTTTTTGTGACAGTCATGGTAGTACTGAAAAAATATAAATACACAAAGGATTAATAAATATTTTAAACGAACTTGTAATTATTTTTGAAAATACCTCATTAGGGATGCTAGTTTGTTGATGAAATACGATCTCTTTCATAAATTTACAAACATAATAACTACAGTTCTTTCTGTTTGTTTGTTTTGGACACTACAAAAACATCGACAACAATAAGTAATTTGTTTTGATATGTGTTTGAATAGTGAAATGTTATTATATATACCCGGATACTTTTCCAGTTGTAGATCTTGTAGGTGTGCTCATCCTTATGCCTTGGATTCATTCCATGCATTAGACGATATTGATGCACCGCCCTATCATAACAGAATCCTCATTAAAAGATAACATAAATTATATAACTAGATGTTTAGTTTTAAAATGTTGGATCTAGTGTATTACAAATTAACAAACTCCATCATGCATGGTCAGTTTGTTGGATATCCATGCGTTGAATCCAGAAAATAAATCTTTGGAGTATCCAAATTGACTGCAATCAGCATCCAATGCTCCCTAAAAATACAAAAAGGAATAAGTAAAGAAATAAATGAAAATATAGTTGATATAATTAAATTGTAGAGTTTTACCCCTACATCATTGGTATTAAAAAGAGTATGTCATCCGTAATTTTATTTTCAAACGATTTGAGCAGGGATGACATTATTTCAGCCTCTTTATCAAAATCTATTTCATCTTTTGAAGAGGTGGTGTGAGGACTAACGAGTCCAAATTTTTGTTCATGGGGAAATCCCTTCAATTGTTTTTTATATATACGTCTGTGAAAAATATAAAATGTATTTAGTCAAAATTATCAGAGTATATCAGCTTTTGTAAAATCAAATCATGAAAACTTACCTCATGTATACATTTACAACCGAGGCACCTAGCCATTCATACTTGAGGAGTTCATTTACATTTTCAGCACTAATGAAATATGATATTTCCTCTCCATACATATCTTTTTTGAAATCAACTATGTGAGTACTGCTGTCTTTCAACTTTGTATCCACATGATCCTACAATGATATTAACTGTGGATATAGAACGAGCGGGGTGAAGGGGATCTCAGTAAACCATTTCAATCGGTTGGTTGATCCTTGAGATAGTTTTGAGATGATATTTCATTTCACCCCACAGTATTTGTCATTCTGTAATAAAATTCATTGTTTCAGACCTTTTTTCATTAAATGTTAAAGGTCCATCTTGAAAAATAAATTGGAAATGAATACCTTTTTGTCGACATGTTTTTTTACAAGAACTGTCGGCCATGCGATGAATGTTCCAACAGATTGTTCAACCGTATGAATGTCATCATCGTCATTTGGAATAGGTAGCTCAGCACTCGGCTCATTAGCTACGTTAATTGACACTCTAAGATGATCTTTTGGAAGATGTCTGTTGTGTAGCATGTCATTTTGCGTATTGAACACCGTAGCCCTCGCTACAAGGCGATAGGTGGGAGTTGATAAATATAAATCACAGTCATTTTCACCTTGTGGAATATTAGTACAGGAAAGGTATCAATGTCTATATAAATCACATTTCACAGAAACAATTATTAAAACATTGATTACCTCATCTAAGTCAGGTTTTTTAGGGGAATGGCTCGCCTCAAAGTTGGTGGGGGGTGGGGTGAGATCGTCACACAAGGGTTGTTGTTGAGTTGTTTCTTCTATTCGCCTCTCCCCCATCAATTTTACTATCATCTCTCTCTGGTATTGTAATTCTTCTTGAAAAATAGATAATTGTTCTTGCAGCTTTTTCATTTTTTCATTTTGCTCCCCCGCTTGTTTTTGTTTTTGAAAATATGTTCGGGGTGTCACCCTAAAATCTGCACCTCTGACGCAACCATACTTTTCTGGCTGCTTCAAGGCTGCTGAAAGTATGTCTTCATCTGGTGTGTTTGTTGTTGATTCTTGTGACTATTTCAGATAGAAAATATAGAAAAATAAGTAGTTATTGTAATGTAATAGTGATTTAAAGAAAATAAAATTTATATTATGTCATACTTACACATGTTTCCCACACTTTTTGTGTGTTTTCATCTATCAATATCCCCTCTTTATTCATACGAGCCTCCTTCCATAGAACATGGCATGGGATGGATATGGCTTTCGATTTCGATTCATCAATCTGCATATAAACAGAGAAACATGGTTATGGTGTTGTTTTATGTCACATACTAGTAGTAGGGTAGATTTAAAAGATGTACCAATTTTTTCTCAAGTTCAGCATACCCCTCCTTTCTTTACGGTAAGGGTACGCTGGTTCTGTTGCGCGTTTTTTATTGTTAGAACTCAGTAGCTATTTCATAAATAAAAAACTGTCAATCAGAGTGATGAATACAAGCAAACGTCAAACAACGTATTACCCCACACAATGTACCTGAAAATTATGCTCCCCACGACGGTTGCTAAACGCATCCCACGTTCCTTGGGATATCAAGTGTGCGTAAAGAGGAGGTGGGTGCGGCTTGATTTTTCCTTCTGCATCTTTAAGATGATATTTCGTTAAAATTGTGCGGAAACCTCTATGAATCCTTCCTGAAACTCTTAATACATATTCCTTGTGTGAGGCATCTACTATAAATGCACTCTGCAATGGATGATGAAGAGTAAGTCAATGTTTTGGTATTTTATTTTATTTTAATAAATTAAAAAAATGATATCATAATGTTACCATAATCTCTTCCCATATTAGTGTCTTCAGCTCAGTGACAACATGGTGCCACGACTGTACATCAATAGGCACACGTTGACGAGTGACGATTCCAATGTAGCTACTAAAGATGGCTCTGTTGGGGTTAACATGTTGGCCTCACTTATTCCATCCCACCTCAAATTTGATTCCTTTTTCTTTTACCTTAAGTATTTTGGCTAACACTGTCAAACTACGACGCTCTTTTTTTTTGCGCTTTCAGGGTTTCATTTCCTACCATTTCCTCAGAAGTAGCATCAATATCTTCCCCTGGAGTGCTAGCATCGGCAATGGGACCAGTAACAACAGGTTGAGAAACCTGTTGTACCTCAGCAATGGGACCAGCAATAACAGGTTGAGAAACCTGTTGTTGCTCTGCACTGGGACCACCAGCATCTGGTTGAGAAACCTGTTGTTGCTCTGTAGTGGGACCACCAGCTACTGGTTGAGAGACCTTTTGTGCCTCGGGATTGGGCGCATCAGAAGGTGCAAAAGTCATTATCTGCAGAAGTGGTTTAATATTTAATTTATATTACATAAAAACAGAAGCGAACAGATAATAACATAACGTAACACAATGTATGTTACAATAAACAAATAACCAGATTATTGTACTCTCTCTTTTTTTCTTTAAAGGCTGAAGAGATTTGACTCCTCTATCGACTATGTAAATTCCTTCATTGTTGTCTCCTCTGACATACAAAACGCCATCTACATTGGGACCACTGTGAAATGATTGTGAAGTCTCTATAAAAGGGTCAACCTCCGTTGAACTTTCATCTAACCCTTCAGTTGTTTTGGTTGATAACAGAACAATTAACCAATTTCGGTTTGTGGGGTCTGGAACATAAAATACTTGTACTGCTTGTGATGCCATTATAAATGGTTTGTCTTTCTCCCCTTCCTTACTGAGATCAACTTTCACAAATCCTAATTCATCTATTTTACAGCACTCCTGTTATCAACCCACTTGCATTGAAAAATCAGCACTTTGAATTTTGTATAATCTAACTCCCATATTCGTTTGATGATGCCAAAGTATGACATATTCGCATAAATTGGATTTTTTCCTTAGCACCGGAAACATGCATCGCCTCAGCCACAAGTGTAACCCTACTATTCTGCATGGTACTGTATTCATCATGTTCATTAGTATAGAATGTATAACCGTTAACTGCATAAGCATTGTAAGATAATATGTACACACTTGCTCCTCCGGCCAGCCATCGAAGTCGTTCTGAAATTGAGTCTGGATTTTCATCTAACTACTTAAAAATATGGTCTCAAAACCATCCTATAAACTATCTATTATGTGTATCTGATATCCATTTTTCAGCCCTAGAAGGATTCAAACGCCTAATAATTTCTTTGTGGGTTTGAACATATGGGTCAACGTCGAAACTGTTATGAAAAACGTAAAGGTGGGCCTGCTCCCGATCTGTAATATTGATTGTGACAACCTCTCTTCCAGAAATTCCTTCACCCTAAAGCCGCTCAGTGTGATGAGATTTCATTAGGCCAACAATTTGCACACCAGATAGGTATTCGGTACAAAATTCAACAGTTTCCTCAACAATATATTGCTCCGCAATACAAACCTCTGGACGACTTCGGTTTTTGACATACCCTTTCAAAATCTTCATATACCATTCAATGGGGTACATCCATCTATAATGTATAGGACCACATAGTCAAATCTCTCTCACCAAATGAACCATCAAATGAACCATCATATCGAAAAATGTCGGCGGGAAGAACATTTCCAATTCACATAATATGATGGAAATTTCTCTTTCCATAGTTGGCAATTTCGCCGGGTCTATAACTTTGCTGCATATAGCTTTGAAGAAGAAACAGAGCTTCGTTAATGTATGGTGGAAATTATTGGGAAAAATACAACGTAAAGCTATAGGAATTAGATCTTGCATCAAAACATGACAGTCATGTGATTTCAGACCCTTTAATTTTAAATCTCCCATTGACACGATGTTCTTGATATTTGATGAATACCCCTATGGAACCTTTACATCATTCAATAAGTTGCAAAACTGATATCTCTCCTGTCTGGAAAGAGTGTAAGAAGCAGGAGGAAGAAATGTACGTTTTTCACCCTTCACTGGTGCCAACTCTTCTCATATTCCCATCTCAACCATGTCCAATCTAGCCTTAATTCCATCCTTTGTTTTACCGGGTGCATTTAGAAACGTGCCGATGACACTATCACATACATTTTTTTCAACATGCATAACATCAAGAAAATGTCTGACATACAGACAATTCCAGTATGGTAATTCAAAAAAAAACTGATCTCTTTTTCCAACCAGTTTTCGTAAGATTTTTTGAAAACGGTTTACCAAAAGTAGTGTCCAAATATTTTACTTTCTCAAAAAATTGATCACCTGTTAGTGGAGACTGTGCTGTACATTCCTCTGAACTTCCATCGAATGATGTCATCCAAGATCGGTACTTATGTCGTCGGGGTAAAAATCTGCAATGTCCTAGAAACACGGTTTTTGATGAATGTTTCAACCTAATTGACTTTGTACCTTGTTATCAAATGGGACACCCTTGAGTTCCTTTAATGCTATATCCTGACAAATTTCCATAAGCAGGAAAGTCATTTATCGTCCCGTACAACATGGCTTTCAAAGTGAATTATTCATTTTTGTAAGCATCATACAACGTAACACCTAAATCCCACAATATTTTCAAATCCTCGATCAATGAGGCCAAATAAACATCAATATCATTACCCAGTTGTTTTGGTCCTGATATAAGCATAGATAACATGATGTATTTTTGTTTCATACATAACCACGGTGGTAAGTTATAATTTACCAACATAACCGTCCATGTACTGTGACTATTGATTTGAAAACCAAAAGGATTCACCCCATCTGTAGATAACGCCAGGCGAAGGTTTCTCGGCTCGTTCCCAAATTCAGGATACTCGTGATCAATTCTCTTCCACTGAGGAGAGTCTTCCGGGTGACGTAGTTTCCCATATTTAATTCTTGTATCTGCATGCCATGTCAATTGTCCTGCAGTCTCCTCACTTCCATATAGGCATCTAAACCTAGGAATGATTGGAAAGTACCATACAACTTTCATAGGACCAGAATCATATTTCTTATATCGGGAAGCACCACACTTTGGGCATTCTTTAAGTGATTTGTAGTCCTTGCGAAACAATATACAGTCATTCAGGCAAGCATGTATTCTTTCAGAGATCATACCCATCGATCGTAGCATTCGCTTGGCATCGTATGTTCGGCTTGGGAGTTCATTATCTTCTGGGAGCATGTCATTCAGGAGAGCAAGTAGTTTCGTAAAACTGGCGTCACTCCACCCATTGCCTGATTTCAAATTATATAGCTTCAATACAGATGACAATGCTGTATATTTAGTGCAACCAGCATACATTGTCATTTTTTCACAACTCTTTAACTTCTCAAACAATTTTGGGCAATCACGAAGTTCATCTTCAACTATCCTTGTCATTTCCTCAATAGGATCTTCATCATTATTCACATCTGTAATCACACCCTCCACACGATCATATTCACTATTCATGCTTCTAATTGTATCAGATGATCTATAAAATGTCGTGTTCTCTGAGTCACTACCTACATTGGTTTTTTCCCCATGTTTATTCCAACATGTATAACTTCGATCTATTCCATGACAGATCAGGTGTTCTTCTAACTCCTCTGGACTAATTTGTCTTGAATAACAACAACGTAAACACAGATAAAGGATTTGAGAAGGGTCACATGCATGATCTTATGCAAACTTGATAAACTCTTTCACGCCATCTTCATACTCTTTTTTCAACCGATTGGCATTCATCCATTATTTATTCATATTCATCGTCTTTATGGGTTCGATCTCAAGAACTTGCCTAATATTATGTTTTAATTAATCAGGTAGCATTGTTTGGGTTTTATAAAAACAAATCATGGTACAAATGCCTTTAAACACATGTGAAATCCATATACATGGTGTGTCTATTAGGGTGAACATCGTGTATGTATAAGATACCTGATTTAATCTGACATATATCAAATTTATTCCAAGTTAGTCTTACAAAGACTGAATGATTCCTTTGAAAATACATGACATTTAGAACAACTTGAGCTAAAGGCATGTACTTTAGATACATATTGAGTCACCTCACCAGCTATGCATCACATTTTTGTGGAATACACGGTGTGTAGTCCTTACATGACCACAAGGGGTGTATAGTCTATACACATCAAGTCTCTATGGCATCTATACATGGTGTGAGTGAAGTAAAACACATGTCATCCTGGGGTGTTCATTCATAAGTCAAGTATACGTATATTACCAATTTATATATTCCAATGTTTAACAAGAACCAACCAACATTCAATTCATTTAGTGCGCAAACAAGGACCACCAACGACCACGATTTTCAGCAGGGCATTTAGCCCGTACATTTCACATTATAACCATCAATATCAAATGGTAATAACATGCGAACAAGAGGAAACCAATGAGTAACAGGAGAAAACAGTAATAAATATGATGCTATCTCAATGTACTCAAGGTGATGATAATATGTTGGTCAAAATCAACTATGGGTTGGCAGTACACTAATATTTAATTGAAAAAAACTACTAAAAAATGATCCAGAAAAGGATTAAATATCTTATTCATCAAGTCCATTAATACAACCAATGCATTAGTTAAACCAAATATCATCACTAAAAATTCATACAGGCCATAACTACTCCTAAAAGCAGTCCATGGTCAGTCCATCGATGTCCAACTAATCTAATGGTATCCTAATGTCAAATCTATCTTGGAGAAGATCATAGAACCTCATAGATGATCAATGTGACTATCAATGCGTGGATGAGGATACATATTCATGACTCTCATCAGGTTCAATCTTTAATAGTCCAACAAAAGAATAAATACCAATCAACTGTCTATTTTAGAGAACTATAAAACCCCATGGTAAAGTACTATGCCATATGAAACCATTATATTCTATATCATCAAATTGTAATTCAAACAACTGATTCTCTTTTGGTGTTATTTTAGAAATTGTGATAGAAACTGAATTTTCTCCCAAAACTAACTAGATTATAAAGTTTATCTCTTTATTAAGAAGTAAATTTTATACCTCATCAGTGAAAACATCCTAAAAATGTACTAACATTGGGGAAAAAGAATCCTACAGCATTCTAGAAACATCTACAATATGCCTGACTATTTGAGCCATGAGAAAATACAATATAGATTGAATTGGTTCTACATGACCAGATAAAATATTCCTCCCATCCAAGTGAAAATAACTCTGTCTATTTTGGAGATAAAAAGGTAACTCTCATCTGGGAACAAATGATTTTGGATTGTTATAAAACAAACTAATCCATAACAAAACTAAAATAAAATATTATCATATAAAGCATGGGTGGTTCACAAAATAAATGATAACCACCAATATCTAGAGATCATTCCTTGCAATATGTTATATTCTTGGACTATAATACCAATAGTGTGTCGATGGTGATAACACTATCCAAGCTTTACACCTCCAAGCCTAAAACATTTACAAAAAGAGTGAAAAAAGGAATGTGATTCTCTTTTATAAAAAATAAAATAAAGGGTAGATGATATAGGAATTGTACCATTGACAGCAGATGATCAAGAATCCACAATATCCATAGTAGACTACATAACATGCATATGACCAGCCCCTAAACCCTAGGTTGGAGCCAAACTACCTATGTTATATACTCTTCCTTATACTATCATCCCGACATGGTGGTACAACATCCCCTCTCTTGACCAAAACATCCAATGGGACTCTAGCTACCTATTATCAGAGGAGTGTTTGAGTCCTTCCCAATCTCTGGTTCCATTCATGTTCCCCTACAAAGGCTCTATTGTTGCATTCCCCTAGAAAACCACATTAGGTGGATGAATCTTTTATAAGCATGACACCTCAATCGCAACACCATACAAACCAAACAATCAAAATTTTAGATTTTATAAAGCATCCCTTATTCAATTTTGTTTGTTAATTCAGGGGTTATCACAGAAGTTTTATCATCCTGGGGTGTTCATTCATAAGTCAAGTATACGTATATTACCAATTTATATATTCCAATGTTCAACAAGAACCAACCAACATTCAATTCATTTAGTGCGCAAACAAGGACCACCAACGACCACGATTTTCAACGGGGCGTTTAGCCCGTACATTTCACATTATAACCATTAATATCAAATAGTAATAACATGCGAACAAGAGGAAACCAATGAGTAACAGGAGAAAACTCACCGCGAATGTGTCGTTAAGCACACAACAGAGGTGCGTACGTGGAAGAGGAGAGGCACACAACAGAGGAGATTTCCAACCGAAAAGAAAACATTAAATAGGGGAAACCCATGAGAATAAAATAATCTAAAATTGAGTACACCATTTACCACATCCCACAAACCCCAAAAGATAATGCATGCAAATAAATTTAAATTTATTAATAGAAATCGATATCGGATCACTAATTTTTATTCAAACCATTAGTGCAAACAAATCCAAATAGGAATCAGAAGGATCACATACCTCGAGAAAAGAAATCCAACCATAATAGTGATCAAGCATAGAACAATGTGAACTAGATGGAACTCAGGATGGGGAGTAATCCATCATGTAATAACTCTAAGAAATTGGTGTGGCGAAAAAATCCCAACATCCTATTAGTATTTGTGGTGCGATATGTTATACTCAACACCCGATGTAAGGGAGTGTGATTTTCCTATATTCTCAACAATTACCTTACCATCTTATGTTATCCTCTATAAAGGTGTATTTTAATTTTAACTATAATGGGGAATTACCTCCCATCCATAAATTTAATTAGGACCATTTGTATAATTAAGGCATTATTCACATTCATATTTATATTACAAAACATGAATAAAAACATCTCATATGTCCTATTATCCATGTACAATTTCATTCAACGAAATGAAATACACAATTATCATTCTATATAACATGCAGTAGATGGTGTTCCCTTTCAACCCATTATAGATCATTTCAATTCATTTAATTAATTCATTAAATTAAAATAAATCCATCATGTAAAATTCACTCCTTATTATTATTACACATTCAATTTTACCAAGAATGGAAAATTCACTAATAAGGCTCAAAGGGTCTTCAAAATGGGCCATAATCAACATGGAAATTTTCTACATGGTAAATTCCATTAAGAATCTAGGACAAACACCTATAATGTGTCTTAAATTCCATTTATATACCCTTATATCAAGGGAAACCTCATTTAAAATCTTTGACATAAGCTAAATAGGTGTTCAGGGTAGTTAATAATTTGACATTAAAGGGATAATTTTACTTGGCACACTCAAGGGGTGTCCATAAAGAGTTCAAGAACATCTAACCCATGAAACAAGATTCAATAGGTTTTTATTGAGGTGAAAGGATTAAATAAAGAACTCAATAATATCAATAATCCATCGACTCTTGCAATAACACCTTAAATCAGGATTTCACACGTTCAATTCAAGCGGTAGAAAAAAAATTTACCTGAAAATGAATATCAATAATGGTAGCGGTGTCAGCGGAGGCAGCGCCAGAGGCGGAGGCGGCGGCGACGGCAAGGCGGCGGCGACAGAGGTGGAGGCGGCGGCGGCAGTGGCGGCGGCAGAGGTGGCGGCGGTCGCGGCAGCGGGGGTGGAGGCGACAGAGGCAGCGGCGGTCGCGGTAGCGGGGGCGGGGGCGGAGGCGGCGGAGAAGGAGGAGGATGAGGAGGAGGAAGGAGGAGGACGAGGAGGATGAGGAGGACGAGGGCACGACAGCGAGGGGCCTGGTTCAACTTCTGCGAGAGCTTGACCGCGTGCAAGTGAGGATGGCCTGTTAGGGTTATTAAATAAAAACCGATGGAACCTTTATCAACGCTCGTTAAAAGCGCTGATAAAGGCATGTTTTATCAGTGCTAAAATAAAAGCGCTGATAAAACATTCATTTATTAGCGCTTTCTGTTTAGCGCTGATAAAGGGCAGCGCTTCCCTTGCCCTGTTTTGTGGTAGTGATACACGGCGTGCTCTAGACGAGCTCCACCGACCCGTGTTGTTGGTTACACGACCGGATACACGGCTCCAACTACACGACATGTTCAATATACACACGGAGTGTACACGAAGGATTACACCGACCTGTGCTGTTAGCTACACGACTGGGTCCCCAGGTCACACTACACGGCGTGTTCTTCATTGACACGACATGTTCAAGAAATGACTACACCGGCCCGTGTTTGTTAGTTACACGGCCGGGTATCTGGGTCAACACTATACGGCGCGTACATCCGGTACACGGCGTGTTCGCCCCAAGCTCTTCCCTTCCCTGTGTCGCCGCACACACGGTTTGTGACACGGGTAGAGACTACACGGCGTGTACTCAGGGTACATGGCGTGTACTCAAAAAGTTTATTTTTCTTCCCGAACAGAAGAACATACATGGCGTGTTTATGTACCACACAACGTGTATACTGGGTTTTCGGACAGTATGCCTCAGAAACTCCTCCGGAACCCAGAAAATACCTCAAACAACACCTAAGTGTCAAATTCCGATCCGTGAGGGCCCATACTCCCCACAAATCAAAGTGTGACATATTATCTATGTTATAACAAAAGAAACAGTCAATGATCCACCAAATTCTGGTAAATGGGGGCCCATACTCCCCAAAAACCAAAGTTTGGCGTCCATTATTTCCACAGGTTTATACAAAAATACCCTATCACATAGCAAGTATTTATCAAGCAGCTATCACAACAACATGATTTTTCTAATGCACAACCACTATCACAACGACATGTAATTTCTAATGCACCTACATGGCATGGAACTATGCATGACATGTGATTTCTAGCATGTGCCTAAATGATGCATGAGATGGAATACCCTCATCTCATCGGGTTGCAACTAAATAGAACCCATTAATAAAATATCAACAACACAATACAAGTGCGTCACCCTTCGGTAAAAATCAATTCAACCGTAAAATTGCAAAATCCAAAAAATTGCAACACGAAATAAATTGGATTTTCCCTGTACACGGGTTAGCTATGCTCGAGCACAACTTATTACCAACTACAGGTCCATCCTATCCCTGACTAAGGCTCCAAATAGTAAGTCAAAGAAAAGAACCCCTTTGATACCACTTTGTAATGTCCCGGTTCCGGGTGCCACTCAACGAGTGCCCTGAGCCCAGTTCACCACATGACCTCAAGCGCATTTCCCTAAACGCCAGAGGCTGCCGACTAGCAGTGAGGGCCCAGGTCTGATAGTGGGGAAACTATGCCCTCATTTGTCAAAGTTTAGCACAGCGGGATAAAATATAAAGCATACAAAAATAGCGGAAGTAATAAACCATACACATTTAGTATAACAACTGCAGTAAAATATAACCAACTAGATATATAGATATGATGCAACATGTCTCAAGTTCTAATAAAATAGCCAGAACATGTTACATAGCAGTACAATACAATACAGAGTACAAGTACAGAAAATCAAAACAGAACAGCCATCGGCATCGCGAGCCTGATCCCGGTCCCATGCTCCCCTACACCTCACCAACAATCAAGTACCTACATAAGGACCTTTGACCTTATCTACACATGCAGAAACGTAATCTGTTTGGGCTGAAAAGCATGACCCAAAAAGGGTGTGAGAAATATATCTCAGTAGGCACCCACCAAAGGCCCGTGCCCAACTGTGTGAAATCATGAAACAACTATGCGCAGTAGTAAAATGGAATAAAGTAAGTAGCACTGAAAGTAACTAACTTAACCAGTTATATTGACATTTTAATATTCATTTAATCATTTAATTTAAAATACCATCACAGTGAATATTTTAAGTAAACAGCCAATGTCCTCAGACACGTAAACTCCTACCCTCAGGTAAAGATAAATCCAAACACAAGAATCTGCCCACAAGCATACGGATATTGCCCACAGGCGTAAGAAGTGTCTCCCACAGGCCCAGAATCAGCTGCCCACAGGCATGGAAGAAGTTTCCCACATTCTAGGTAGTACAATGACCACAGGATAATTACAAAACCTCCCTCAGGCTAAACAGGTAACCGGGACAAGCCCAACATGTAAACAAGCAGTAAACAAACAATTCCTCTCAAGGAAATTCTACAATCATTACATTAAAGGCATACCCTCGAGTATCCTGGCCAAATGGCTAAACAGAGGAACGCACCCCCGGGGTGGTCCTGGATCCAAGCGGCGATCCCAAACAACATATTTATATCACATTCAATTACCTATTCAATTCTAGGTATTTAAAATATCCATGATCTCAGCCACACGACACCCCAAATATGGGTTCGTAGCTTTAAACACACAAAAATGCACGACAGTTGGAAAATAAACACCAAACCACCTACCTTAAACGCGAACGAATGATATACGTGAACGTCGATTCCAGAAATTCTCAAAGACGTCGTAGATCTGAGGTAAAATAATTCTCGCTTAAACGCAAATAACTCCCGTTAGGGGAAGAATTGGAAAGAACGGTTAAAGAAGAGTGGAGGGATCACCCATGTGGTTCCAACGAGATCGTCTGAGGCGGAAACGGATTCCGAACGTGCGCTCGTTGGATCTCCAAAGCTTTGGCCTCCTCTCCCGAGCTCCCTCTTCCCGTTCTAAGCCTTCCCTATGAATAGGGGAGGTTACTGCCCATTTTAAGTGAAAAAAAGTACACAGCGTGTACTTCTGAGTACACGGCCTGTACTTCCCATTTTTTAACTGTTCCTCTGGCAGCTTTCCACCAGCGTGGCACTGTTCATCTGCCGACGTGACTACACGGCGTGTCTCCCTGAGTACACGGCGTGTTTTGTCACACAGCTGGCCACCTCCTTACTAGTCACCTGCCGACTGACTACACAGCGTGTAAGGGACCACTACACAGCGTGTAGTCGGTTCCTACACCCTTCATTGCCGACATGGGTACACTCCCTGTGTACTCATCCCACATGGCCAAAAGTACACAATGTGTGGAAAAAGTACATGGTGTGTACTTTCAAAATTTGGAATTCTTCCCCATTTTCCTTATTTTCTAAAAAACCCTTAAGGAAAAGAGAAAATAAGAACCCGTACCTCAAAGGTAAGAACCGGGTTCTTACACTAAGAATATAAGGACCCAACCTTAAAACATTACATAATAATGAATTAAATGAATAATTCACATTGAGGATCTTTTCAGGTTTAGAGTTTTAGAGAATTAGGACAAAACTATTACATCTCAAAGATTACACAGTAGACACATCTACTCACTATCCATTTTTTTCACAAAATATAAACTCCTGAACAAAAGATTCATGTCTAGTTCCATGATTTAGACATCATGAAATTTTCTTGATCCCATCCTTGATCGTATTCCACTTTAAGCCCCGTGGAAAACATTTCAAAAACTTGTAATGAGCATAAAAAGCTCAGTAAGGGATATAGAAATACGGAATGAAAACATTAGTCCATGTTTACATAAGAATCAATGAAATCATACTTTACTTATAAAACATAATCACTTGAACATACCTCATGAAATCATAAGATTTATGAATAACTCATAGAAATCATAAGACATAAAGGTAACTTGAGGCATTCATAACATTATTACGTAGGGAGAAACCCTCATGGTTACGTTTGGAATACCCATCATAGTATATTCCCTAAATCTCTTCGGAGAAACCTTAGCGTTTAACTCCTTCACATTAACCAATTCATTGGAGATCTATCTTGGGCTCACCCACTCTTAGTTTATCATGAAACCACCCAATTTCATAAACATTGCCCATGAAACATAACATAATCATAACACTTAAAACATGCATAAAATAAACATAAAATTTCCACATTTCAATCACAAGAGATCACATCATGATATCATCATAAATAAAAACATCTAATAAAATCATTAAAACTCTATGATAGAAAATCCATTTATACTTTGAAAATATTAAAAGAAGACATTTAAAATAGATTTTAGAATCAAAGTGTTCCATACCACTTTGAAACTTTTGAAAGGGCTTTAAAACATTCATGTCCATATAAATAAATCCTTAAAACCATTTTTAAAACATGGACATGGATGATAAATGTTTAAAAGAATAAATCTTTAAAACCATTTAAAACAATGTTTTAATAAAAGAGTCCTTTTCCATTTTGAACATTTAAATTATAAGCCACATGAAAGTAGACCATTTTCAAAACATTTAAATGACTTTCGTATAGAAATAATATGGATATGGAAAGTCAAAGGGTCTGTATATACAATTTATAAAAGAATAAAAGTGCATATCATTAAGAAATGTCTCAATGAGAAGAAATTGAGATGTAATCCCAATCAAGGATCATGCCATTAGATCAAGGATAAAGAAATGACATAATTATGTGTGAAAAATATAAATACACAAAATATAAGTGGATAATTAGTGTAAAACAATAAGATGTAATCCACACATATTCATAGCATGACATAATCAAGAAGTAGAGGTTTAACCCAAAGAATTGAAATTGGGTTAAGAAGTTCCCTTGCAAAAATTCGATAGCCTAACGACGTCACATCAAATTTTAGAAAAAGAGTTGATGAGAGAGATAAAGGGTATCTTATAACTTGGACATAAAATTTACAGCAACAAGGATATATAAGAACATATCCCAACATAAGAAGATGTAATTTAAAAGACAAAACAAAAAGAAGTCTTTTAAAAATAGGAGGGTGAAAGGTTCCCTTACCGACTTGGGTAACTTTAGAAACGTACACCCCATGAAAGAAGGACTATACAACATTGATTTAAATACTCATAAACGAAAGTATATTACACAAAGAGTAGAATAATGGGCAGTACATACACCACTCAAAGTAAATGGTGGCAAATGTAGCATAAATCTCACTAGAATAAAAGTGAGATGAAAAATCCATTACGAAAACTTGGAAGCCTGACGGCGCCACTTAAAACTTCCAAAAATGGATTTATGAGATCAAATAGGGTATCTCATAATATGAACATAAAAATTAAATAATGAGGAATATAAAAGAACATCCCCAACATAAGAACATGAAGCTTAAAATAAATGACATAAAGGAGAATACATGAAAATAAAGAGAGAGGTAGGATCCCTTACCTCAAGTCTGACTTGTCTTGTTCGTTTCTTTATATTCCTAAATAATAAACTGGAGTTAATTTCTACTTTCTTAAGAAACTTTTTCAAGTTCATTATTCCTTTTAAATCACTTATTACCATGTTATGAACATTATGTAATTATTTAATTTAATAACAGTCATTTTGTCGATCATTGGTACTTGAGTCAAAAATAAACTTCTAATAATTACAAGTTGTTCATGTGGTAAAATATCCATTATATCCAGAATTATATTCATGATTTAGATATCATATATATCATATATATCCAGTATATACTTTCATTTATAACATTACATAACATTCAGAGGTAAAAAATGAAATGCACCGTTCATGGAGATGGTAAGCCGTACGTACGCATGAACGCTACTTTCATTTCTATTTCGTATTTAATGGAATGAAATCATAATGATATAAAGGTATATTATAATTCTAGTATAATATCATATATAATATCATTAAATCCATCCTTTATACGTCCCACATATGGCATTAACGAATCAAATCACTTTGAGGGGGCGGTAGTCCGCACTTCCTAAAATGAAGATATAGCGTTTACCCATAACAGAAACCATAAAGGTATGCCATAAATGAAAAATACAGAAGCATATGGAAAAAATTAACATATTATATACCATATATAAATATAGTGACATTTTAATGGCCACCATGAAAGGTGTTAGAAGAATATTGAACAATCATCGTTTCGTGAGGCAGAAATTCACCATCCACAAAAACAGTATGTTCTTTAACCCTTAGAAGGAGGTGTGTGTAAGTGTAGCTCGAATACTTCTCATAAAAACATCCTAGTATATTGAAGATACTGATTTTGTTACAAAATAAAGTAATAAAAAGAGTTTAGGGGTTTGGAGAAGTAAAATAAAACAAAAGAACATAAGAGAAGACATTACCTTTAAATCGGGTAACTCCCTTTGGTTTGAACCAAAAGGGTTTCTTAAAGAGATTTCTGCCTAAGGTAAGGCTTATAGGATGAAGAGAGGGATGTGTAGAGATAAAATGAGTAGAGTTTGGTCGAGACAAAGGCTTGAGAGGTGTGGGTAAGGGGGTAGAGGTGGGGGCCTTTTATAAGAGGGAGGAGGGGCACTCTTGGAAAGTCTTGAAAAGTTACTTTACTATAAAATGATTTTAGGATATTAAAGGTCCCAAAATTATATATTTCTAGGATAATGTGATAAGGGTTCTAAATACACCCATCCAATAGGTTTTTGACAAGTTTAAGTCTTATATTTTACCATATCTTCTCGTTTTATTTAAATCGTTCATTAACAAGGTAATCACTGCATCATCTGTGTGTCATAAATAAATTTATTAATTTAATGTATAAAAATTATAAAATAAATATAATGATGTAGGAAATATTTTTACCTTTCTAATTAATATTTATAGTAAAAAATATGACTTTTATAACCCCATGTAAAAATTGTTTTAGTAAAACAATACATGTTTGTGACACTTTTATTTTTACTTTAAATAAAAAGTTATTAATGTCATTTTCTTACCCAAGTGGCTCCATGGGGTCCCCAAGTTGACCCATGGATTGTCTTGGTCAGAAATGACTTATACAATAAGTTTAGGAAAAGTGTAAAGGTAATTTCATATTATTATATCATTATATTTACCTTAAATTACACTAATTACCTTTAATCGCGATTAATAAAACTTAAAAGTTACTATTCACCAAAAAAATTATTTTAATCTCATTGAATCACATTTTACATCCTAATGAAAACCATGTATGTCGGATTTTTGAAATTCAAATCACAGAGGTGGTAAAATTTCATTTAAATAAAAAATCAGTTTTTTTAACTACCACTTAGTGGTTTCACTATTCATCAAAAATTGATGTTTTTCAGAAAAATACCAAAAATTCACCCTATGATATATTTGATATTCCAAATTCAAAAATGATGTCCATTTTACCAAATTCAAAAAATAAAATTTGCATTAATTATTTTTATAATCAATTCCCGCTGTCAAAACAAATAACGTGTTTTTAAGAAACAATATCTATCAAAAGATTGACACTTGTTTATGTCAAATTTCAAAGTGAAATTAATTCCAATGACCAAGATTGGATTAAATGGTAAAAATATATTTTAACTAAAATTTAAACCCAATTAAAAAGATAATCTATCCATATAAATAAATTAGATTAAAAGGAGGTTTTGAATTAAAATACAACATTTTCACTAAAAATGATCTTTATCGGAAAAATAACAAAAATTTACACAAAGTAAATTTTGATGTCCAGATTCTAAAGAAGGATTTTATTTTGTCAAATATAACATATAAAATTTTCAAAACTATATTTAAAAAGTGTTCGCCATCAAAAGGCGGTTAATCGACCTTTTAAAGAATATTAGAAGATTTATGCTTAAAATTAGATTCATTTGCATTTTAAGGCTCTACCATTTATTTGGATAAATGAAAAAATATTTGACAATAATATATAATCATTTGGTAGTTAGTTCTTTTCATTCATGCCATTATAATGGTTAGGCGTTAACTACCATTTAAAATAATATTATTATATTATTAGTGTGCAACGTAAGATTTCAAAAAAACTCATTGTTGCGTATTGGGTACGCCATTGAACATATCATTCCCTTTAAAGTAATATTAATATTTTATTCACAAATATTAATAAATATGAAAATGTCATATTCTTTATTTACCTGGGATGTTACAAAGAACTTCAAGATGCATCATCAAATCCTTCTTTGCTAGTATTCACAATAGCATCATCTTATTAACAGCAAATACAAACAATAAAATCCTTTTGAAAATTCACCCCTTTGTAATTTGATCACTAGTTTGGTTTTGAAAACATTAGTGAAAAGGAACAATTACTAAAATTTAAAAAATGTGTGAAAACAGAACTAATTAATTATCTGAACTTTTTATAATTAAGGATTATAATTTCAAAAAAATTATAAAAAAATAATATCAATTTTTTTTTGTACAAAATAATTAATTTAAATAATTTTTAAATAAATCATAATTTCTAAAAAAAAGAAAAATTTATTGTGAAATCCATCCTGCATGCACTGCTTACTTTTTAGCTTGTTTTTTTCCTTTTAAACAAAAAAATTATTTTACGCCCTCGATGTATTTCCACTTAACCATTTTATCCTTTGGATATTTAAAACTACGTAATTAATAAAAAACAAGGCAAAAGAGACTTTATGATCATTTTATTTAATTTTCTACAAAAAAACATGTTTTTGATATATATATATATTCATTTCTAATTTCATATAAAATCAATGACACAAAAGATTACTACAAAATCAAGGAAAAAGAGCATTGAATTTTATGGGTGATTTTTGTAAGCACTGATACATGTCACCTTTATCGACACTAAAACCAAGAACTGATAAAAAATATATCTTATAAAATAATAAATTAAATAATAAATATTTTAAATACACACACATTTATAGGGTTTTTTTAATTTCACTATCATAGATGATTGTTCATATATCTCATAATGGTACACACACATGCGCATACATACATATAAATATCTATAACCAATTGTGAAAGAACAATACATAAATTGTCACCCAACATAATATCAAGAGCACAACTAGGAATATATCACATGGAATGAAAAACAAATATCTATAATGTCACACGAGCAATAAAAAAGTAAACCAGATCACCCGTAGGTTGATCATGCACTAATAGGTCCTGAAGTAAAAAAGATTTCTGTAAGAACCCTGATCTTCGTTTCAGGTACGCTTTTCCTTTTTCTAGAGTTTTTAAGAAAAATGGTGTTTTTGGAAAATTTCTAAGTACACGCCGTGTACTTTCTGAGTACACGCCGTGTACTCTTCTCTGGCTTGAAGCCGTGTGCTGGCCGTGCCCGGGCCACACACACGGTGTGTAGGGGTGACGTGGAGGCCGTTTTTGGTGGAGTACGGAAAAAACCTAGTACACGCCATGTACTCTAAAAGTACACTCCGTGTACTTTTTTTTTCACTAAACGCACCGGGGTCGCACCTGACGGACAAAACACACCCCTTCTCCAGGTTCTTCATCCGAGAGTGACCCGTATGGCTGGATCTTCCCTGAGCCCCCATTTCTCCGTCCGTTCCCCGATTCGAGCACGGTCGATTGCGTTGGAAGCGCAGTGGTGAGTTCTTCCTTATGCTTGAGCCTTGTTTTACAATTCTTCCTCTTTCTCAAGTTATCTAAGGTTGAAAGTTTTGTGCGTTTTCTCAGATATATGACGTTCTAGGGGGAATTAACTATCGTGGTTCAAGTATATCGATCTACTAGGATTGAGGTAGGTGGTTTGTGCCTTACCATTCAAAGTCTCTGAGTGTTATGTGTGAATTTTCACCGATACCTGTGAACGGGGTATTGCGTGTTTACCCTTTTCCCTTGTTGTTTTCCTGCCTTGCTTGTATGCTTGTGTAGAGGTAATTTAGTCATGTTATAGGATAATTTGTTGTTCTTGGATGTACTTTCCTTGCTTCGTTCTGTTTACGATCTTTGGGTCTTGTTTGCCTTTGGCTGTTACACCGTTTCATGCCTTGCGGTTATAGGTTGAAGTGAAACTCATGACATGCTTGTTGCCTTATAGACTGTTTAGCTAAGTAACTCTATAGGTGTACTCTGGTTAGCCAAGTAGCTCTATAGGTGTACTTTGGACTTATAGAATTATTATGCACTGACTGGCACAGGGCTGTGAGAACCTGGTGCTATAGACTATAAGGGATAGACCGAGTGAGCTTCCCAGAGAGTCTTAGATATTACAGACTATAGAGGGGATGGACTGAGTGAGCTCCCAGAGAGTCTTGGATTTTTATAGACTACAGGAGGGTAGACCGAGTGAGCTTCCTCGGATATTCTTACCTTGTTTGAATCTCTTTAAGAACCTTCCCAAGCTAGAGGAGGAATTGATCGAGTGAGCTTCCTCAGAGAGTCTGTGGTATACCTGAGGCTATAGGAGGAATTGACCAAGATATCTTCCTCAGAGAGTCTCTAGACCTTGGGGCTAAGAGGGTTAGACCACGTGATCTTCCTCAAGAGAGTCCCTAAATACCCGAGACTATGAGGGGAATTGACCGAGTGAGCTTCCCCAGAGAGTCTCATAAATGCGTATGACCAAGCCAGAGGGGTTAGGCTGAGCGCACTACCCAGAGGGTTGTCGTACTTCTTGGTTAGGACCAAAGGGAATGGATGCGAGTACTTCCCAGAGGGTTTCCGGATTATTAGATGTTTGTTTCACTACTGTTGATGGGTTGTAGATTGATTGCTGCTATGTACTATCCTATTTTACTGCTTACTGTTTACTGCCTACTGCTTGTTGTTGCAGTTTACAGCTTATTGTACTTTTACCTGCCATATATTCACTGACTGTTAGGCACAGATCTTCGGGTGAATGCCTACTGGGATTTTATCTCACACCTTGTTTGGGCCATGCTTTTGGTCCCAATCAAACTATGTTGTTGCAGGTATAGACAAGGTCAAGCACCCTTCGACTTCTGGAACTTGATTGCTTGGAGTAGGGGAGCATGAGACCAAGATTTGGCTTGCGATGCTGAGGAGCCGCTTACTTTTCTTTTGTACTTGTTTTGGTACTGTAGTGTTTTTCCAGCATTGTGATTTGTTTGGATGCTAACCTAGTTATGTATCATGCATCATTTCATATATATACATATCCGCTGTGTACTCCGCCAATGAGGGCATAGTTTCCCCACTATCACACCCAAGGCCCTCGCTGCTAGTTGGCAGCCTCTGGCATTTTGGGAAATGCGCTTGAGGACATGTGACCAACCGGGTACGGGGCACCTTTGGGTGGATTTTGGAACCGGGACGTTACAAAGTGGTATCAAAGGGTTTCTTTTCTCTTGCATTAATATTTGTAGAATTTATCCAAGGATAGGATGGATTCGGTACTTGGTAATGAGTTGTGCCTGGGAGTAGCTAACCCGTGTACAGGGAAAGGCCATACTACCTCGGTTATTGCAGTTTTTGATTTTTAGATTTTACGGTTGATACGAGTTCACCTAGAGTGATTCACATGCTTGTACTGTTATTGTTTTGATATTAAGGTTCTATTTCTGTCGCAACCCGATGAGATGAGGGTATTTCATCTCATGCATCATATAGGCACTTGTAGAAATCACATGCCATGCATTCTTTCCATGCCATTTAGGGTGCATTAGCAATTGCAAGCTGTTGTGATAGACGTTGTGTAGATTATGCATGCTGTTGTGATAGATGCTTGATAGAATCTTTGCTGCCTTGTTAGAGGATTTTTGTATTGTATTTTGTTTAAATGAGTGCCAAGTTTGGATTCTTGAGGTGTTATGGGCCCTCTTGAATCAGAAATTGGTGGATCATGATCCTGTTTTCTCTTGTACATGACTGTAGGGGATTCCAAGCTTTGATTTGTGGGGAGTATGAGCCCTCATGGATCGGAATTTGGAACCTATTTGCTTTGTTTTCCATGTTTCTGGTCTTCTGTGCAGTTTCTAAGCTACAGGCCAGAAAAACCCAGAATACACGGTGTGTAATTTCTGGTTACACGCCGTGTAGTTTTTAGGCCATGTTACTGACTGTGTTTGTAGGGACACGGTGTTGTGAAAATAACTTCAGGAACACGCCGTGTACGGTATGTACATGCCGTGTAGTGTAGAGCCTTGTAACCAACCGTGTCACTAACAACACGGGTCGGGGAAGCTCGAGTAGAACACGCCGTGTTGTAAAAGAACACGCCGTGTAGTTCTGTCCAGGTATCCGACCGTGTCACGAAAAACATGGGTCGGTGTGACCTTCTCTTCGACACGCCGTGTTGCTTTTGGAACATGCCATGTAGTCTTTCTCAGGTACCCTTTCGTGTCACGAACAACACAGGATAGTGTCACCTTCTCCTATACACGCCGTGTTTGTTCGGAACATGCCGTGTAAGGTCCAACCGTGTATGTAAAAACCCAGATCTTCTTTTCAGGTACGCTTTTCCTTTTTCTGGAGTTTTTAAGAAAAATGAACTTTCTGGAAATTTTTGAAGTACATACCATGTACTTTCTGAGTACACACTGTATACTCTTCCTCGGCTCGAATCCGTGTGCTGGCCATGCCCGGGCCACACACATGGTGTGTAGGGGTGACGTGGAGGCCGATTTTTGCGGATTATGGAAAATACCCAGTACACACCGTGTACTCTAAAAGTACACGCCTTTTTTTTCATTAAACGGACCGGGGTCGTGCCTAACCCCCGAATTCATCTTTTTCTCTAGATTCCGTCCACCCGAGAGCGACCGTACGTCCGAATCTTCGACGAGATCCCGCCTCTTCGTCCGTTCTCCGATTCGAAAGCGGTCGATTACGTTGGAATCGCAGCAGTGATCTCTCCCTTCTGCTTGAGTCTTGTTTCTTGATTCCTCCTGGTTTTCAAGTTATCGTAGGTTGAGAATTTTGTGTGTTTTCTCAGATCTACATCATTCTAAGGGGAATCCGTCATCGTCATTCACGTATATCGATCTCCTAGGATCGAGGTAGGTGGTTTGTGACTTTCTGTAGAAAGTTGATGAATATTTTGTGCAAATTCCACCAATACATTTGAACGGGGAATTGGGGGTTTCCTATTTTTGCTTTACTTTTTGCCTGCTTTGCTTGATCTCTTTAGTATAGGTTGATGCTTGTGAGTAGAGTAATTTATTTTGTTCTCAGGTTGCTTTTCCATGCTTGTTTTTCTTATTAGGCGTTTCGCCAGTTTCCATGCCTAGTTGTAGGATTGTGGACTATTACCTTGTATTGCTGATGAGCCTTAGTTGATAGCCAAGTATTTCTTGAGGTTTACTTGGACGATGCACACGCACTGAGCATGTTTAGTTTCACTCAGGACTGTGAGAACCTAGAGTAGTAGACCAAAATGAGAATTGACGGAAGGGCTTCTCCAGAGTATCTTTTAAGTATGATGCGAGACCACAGGGGGAATTGACATTGAGTGCTTCCTCAGAGAGTCTGTAGTTCCTCGACGTGGGCCACAGGGGGAATAGATGTTGAGTGCTTCCCTAGAGAGCCTTTAGCACGATACGAGACTATAGGGGGAATTGACGGTGAGTGCTTTCCCAGAGAGTCTATTAATTTCATAGCAGAACCAGAGGGGTGAGACTGTGTGTTCCTCCTAGAGGGTTTCTGGTACTTATAGGTTGAACCATAGGGGTTGGTCTATGAGAGATACCCAGAGGGTTACCTTTTTCCTTCTTATTGCTGGCTGTTTACTTGTGTACTCTGTCTGTTTGAACTGTGGATTGTAGCTGCTTGTGCTTTCCTGTTTACTGTTTCTTGATTTATTACTGCCACGTATTCATTGACTGTTAGTCACAAATCTTTGGGTGATTGCCTACTGGGATTGTATCTCACACCCTATTTGGGCCATGCTTTTGGGCCCAAGCATACTATGTTGCTGTAGGTATAGATAAGGTTAAGCACCCTTCTACTTCAGGTTCTTGATTGACCTAGAGTTGGAGAGCATGGGACCGAGCCGGTGCTCGCGATGCTGAGGAGTTTATTTTGTTTTCCCTTTAACTTGTTTTCAGTTGTATTCCAGCACGTTGTTGTGTTTGATGCTTTCCATAGATACTTGTATCTACTGCATCATTGTCATCATTGCTATATATACTCATTGCTTCTGCTGTTTGGTTTCTGTTGTTATGCATGTTGTTACTGTTTCCGCTGTTGACTGCTATTTTTCCGCTATATACCTTACCGAATGAGGGCATAGTTTCCCCACCGAATCACCAAGGCCCTCACTGTTAGTCGGAAGCCTATGGCATTTGGGGAAACGCGCTTGAGGTCATGTGGCGAACTGGGTACGGGGCACCAGTGGAGGGGCTACGGATTCAGGTCGTTACAAAGTGGTATCAAAGGAGTTCTTTTCTCTTGCTTGCTATTTGGAGACTTTATCCAGGGATAGGATGGATTCGGTACTTGGCATTAAGCTGTTCTTGGGAGTAGCTAACTCGTGTATAGGGAAAATCCATACTACCTCGTTAATTGCAGTTTTTATGGTTGATATGAGTTCACCTAGAGTGATTCACCTGACTTGTGCTATTATTGTTTTGATACTTCGGTTCTATTTCTATTGCAACCCGATGAGATGAGGGTATTCCATCTCATGCATCATATAGGCACTTTTAGAAATCACATTCCATGCATTCTTGTCATTCCATATAGGGTGCATTAGCGATTGCATGCTGTTGTGATAGACTTCATGTAGATTATGCATGCTGTTGTGATAGCTGCTTGATAGATTCTCTGTTGTCATGTTAGAAAACTGTTTGTTTTGTTCCTTGCTTAAAATGAACGCCAAATTTTGGTTCTTGAGGTGTTATTATCCCTCATTAATCGAAACTTGGTGGATCATGATCCTGTTTCTCTGGTATATAACTACGGGAGATGCCAAGATTTGATTCGTGGGGAGTATGGGCCCTCACAGATCAGAATTTGGCACCTCCTTCCCTTGTTTTTAGTGTTTCTAGGGTTCTGTGCACATTCAAAGCTACTGCCCAGAAAAAACCAGAATACATGACGTGTAATTTTTGGATACATGTCGTGTAGTTTTTAGGCCGTGTCACTGACCGTGTGAGCAGAACACGGTGTCGTGGGGGTAATTTTGGGAACACGCCGTGTACGACTGGTACACGCCGTGTAAGTTCAGAGCCGTGTACCCGGTCGTGTCACTAACAACACGGGCCAGGGAAGCTCGGGTAAAAGACGCCGTGTCCTTAGGGAACACGCCATGTAGTCCTGTCCAGGTACCCGACCGTTTCACGAACAACACGGGCCTGTGTTACCTTCTTTTCCACACGCTGTGTTTATTCGGAACACGCCGTGTAGTCCTGTCCAGGTACCCGACTGTGTCATGAACAACACGGGCCGACATTACCTTCTTTTCCACACACCGTGTTTTTTCGGAACACGCCGTGTAGTCTTGTCCAGGTACCCGGCCATGTCACGAACAACACGGGATGGGGTCACCTTGCCTATGCACACTGTGTTTGTTCGGAGCACGCCGTGTAAGGTTCAGCCGTGTAGACGGCCGTGTGTTTCACAAACACGGGCCTCCTAAGCCTTGTCTAGTACACATCGTGTGTGTTAAGAACATGCCGTGTAGTCTTGGGTTAAGTCGGACCGTGTGGGTTAGCCGTGTAAGGAGACTCAGGCAGGGGAACACTTTTCAAGTACACGCCGTGTGTGGGTGCAACACGCCATGTAGTTTGAAGTGTACACGACTTGTAGGGCAGGAGTACATGCCCATGTCTGTGGCTTAAGAAGACATGTTGTGTAGTTTTTATACATACCGTGTAGTCGAGTTTTGTAAACTTGTGTGTTTTTCTTCCCCTGTTCCCATTTTGTACTCTTGTGTTCTCTGTCCTTGTTTTTTTGATCTAAGGTGTACTTTTGAACTTTCAGAGATATGCCTCTGAGACGTCCACCGGTTGTACGTCTGTCGTCAGGCAGTGATTAGGCGCCATATATGGATGATCAGGGACTTCCTGCTGATCCTCCCGTCGGGCCAGCCTTGGAACCGGCTGTCATACCAGTTGCAGGCATGAATGAGCAGTTCAGGGAAGGTTTCATGAGGATGATTTAGGCCTTCTAAGGAGCGCTGCCTCCTTCCACGTCTATGGCAAAATTGACGCGAGGTTTTCAGTAGTAGCATCCTTCCACTTTCTCGGGGGAAGGAGGACCTCAGGATGCAGAGTCATGGCTGGAAGACATGCTGACTATCTTTGAGCATCTGGAGATGCCTCTAGAGAGGCGGGTCAAGCTCTCCACCTACATGCTCTGAGACTCCGCCAAGAGGTGGTGGGACGTGATCTCACAGGCGGGTCAGCAGCAGGCTATGGATTAGGAGGAGTTCCAGCGTGTGTTCTATGACTACTTATACCCGGATACCCTGAGGGCCGACCGAGCCTGGGAGTTCATGAGCTTAGAGCAGGGTACTCTTTCTATCATGAAGTATTCTGCCCATTTCACCTAGATGCAGTGCTTCACACCCCTCCGGGATGGGAGTGGGGTGTTCTTAGAAAGGAAGTTTGAGGATGGTCTCAGGAGGGAGATCCGCTCACAGGTGAACATTTTCCAGCTGACTTCCATTACTTCCATTGTCAACCAGGCACTGATTGTGAAGCACAATCTGAGAGACTCCAGAGCTGCGAGCCAGGGCAATTTTGCTTCCAAAGCTAGTTTGCCTCCCGATGACAGCAAGAAGCGCCGTAGAGAGCCTACAGGCGGTGATCCGAGGAAGCGAGATGTATCATTAGGAAGCCAGGTGACATGCTACCAGTGTGGCCGGTTAGGGCACATGAGGCCGTAGTGCCAGAGGGACCCCATGGAGTGCCGATATTGCGGCAAGATGGGTCACCTTCAGCATTTCTATCAGGTTTTCTCACTAGTAGCTGGTGACTGGGGTTCTTCCATGACTCCTTGTTCAGGAGTAGCCCCACCAGTTTCTCACCAGTTGGGGAACTGGAGTTCTTCCGTCCGTTTGGGCCGAGGTGGAGGTCGAGGCCGTGGCGGTCAGCCACTAGTTCCTCAGCACCAGTAGGGAGGTTCAGCTCAGAGTGGTTAGCCAAGGGCCTAGGGCCGCGGTGCAGGATAGTCTTTTTCCGTGGAGCAGACTTATCAGGATAAGGATCCCAACCCTTCTACTATTCAAGGTATGATTTTAGTAGCCTCAGTTTTATCTTCAACCCTTTCCGATACTGGTGCTACGCATAGCTTTATCTCTTTTGCTGTTGTGGAGAGCCTTAGACTTTGCGTCTTTTCTTCTGCCGACTCGTTGACACTAGACACACCTCTGGGGATGAGGAAATCTAGTGTACGCCAGTGTAGAGAGTGCCCTCTTGAGGTTGAAGGGTATCGCTTCTTATGGGATATCTATGTCCTAGAGATGACAAGATATGATGTCATCCTTGGCATGGATTGGTTGATTCCCTTTCAGGCAGTCGTCGACTACTATCACCGCAGAGTGAGTTTCGTTTCACCAGAGGGCCAGTCTTTTCTTCATAAAGGTGAGTGGGACGTTCGGGTGAGTCGAGTAGGACTCGAGCATCTTGGGCTAGGAGGGGTGATGAACTAGATTGCTAGTCTTTATCTGGATGATCATGGGACTCCACAGTTGGATTTTCCTCCAGTGGTGGATCGCTTCAGGGACGTCTTTCTAGAGGACTTTTCAGGTTTTCCTCCGGAGCGTGAGGTAGACTTCTCTATTGAGCTTGTTCCAGGAGCGACACCGGTGTCCATTCCTCCCTATAGGATGGCCACACCTGAGTTTCATAAGCTCAAGAAGCAGTTGGAGGAGCTACAAGCTAAGGGTTTCATCTGACCAAGTACTTCTCCTTGGGGTTTGCCTGTCCTGTTTGCGAAGAAGTCAGACGATACCCTTCGACTTTGTGTGGATTATCGGAAGCTGAACCAGTTGACGGTCAAGAACCGATATCCTTTGCCAAGAATTGACGAACTTTTCGATTAGCTTCGAGGAGACCGGGTGTTCTTGAAGATCGACTTGAGGTCCGGTTACCATCAGTTGTGCGTTAGACCATCAGATATACCTCTGAAAGCCTTCAGGAGAAGATATGGTCTATACGATTATACAGTCATGCCGTTAGGTCTCACGAACACACCTACAGTTTTCATGGCACTGATGAACCGAGTGTCCCATCCTTACTTGGACTCCTTTGTCATGGTCTTCATGGACGATATCTTGGTGTACTCTCACACTCGACACGACCATGCCACACATCTTGAGATCATTTTGAGTACACTGAGAGAGCATCGGATTTATGCTAAACTCTCGAAGTTCCACTTCTGTATGGATCAGATTCACTTCTTGGGTCACGTCATCTCAGAGGCAGGGGTATCTATGGACCTAGAGAAAGCGAGAGCTGTAGTTTCCTGGGAGCATCTGAAGAACATCTTTGAGGTACGAAGCTTCCTAGGGCTAGCTGGATACTACAAATGCTTCATTCAAGACTTTTCTCGTCTAGAAGCACCTTTGACAGGTTTGACCAAGAAGGGGGCGAAGTTCTTATGGTCAGATTCTTGTGAGTCAGCCTTTCAGGAGATGAAAGGGAGGTTGACATCAGCACCGATACTAGTCTTGCTAGAGCCAGGAAAGAACTACACTGTTTACTGTGACGCTTCAGGTATCGGGCTGGGAGCTGTGCTTATGTAGGGGGATGGAGTCGTTGCGTACGGGTCTCAGCAGTTGAGGCCACATGAGAGGAACTACCCGACGCACGATCTGGAGTTGACAACTGTTGTTCATGCCTTACGCTATTGGAGACACTATCTACTGGGGGAGCACTTTGTGGTCTTCACTGACCACAAGAGTCTCAAGTATATCTTTACTCAGCGTGATCTGAATTTGAGGCAGCATAGGTGGGTTGAGTATCTATAGTCTTTTGACTTCGAGATCACCTATACGCCGGGTATGGGCAACGCAGTGGCTGATGCGTTGAGCAGGATAACTCAGATTCAGGTAGTTTAGGAGGCCAACAGTAAGTGGAAACTGATGGATCCGTTCTCTGAGATGCATCTAGAGGTGCATGACAGACAGGGACAAACCTTCCTATCTTCTGTAGCTGTTACCTCTACACTTCTTGATCGGGTATGGATGAGGCAGTTATCAGACTCTGAAGGATTATTCCTACGGGAGAGTGTGTCAGGAGAGGACCCTCTTCCCGGATGGACATTGGGAGAGGATGAGATATTGTATTTCTAGGGACGCATATGGGTGCCAACAGACATACGTGAGGAGCTGATGCGGGATTTTTATTCCTCAATTTGGGAAGTTCATCCTGGTGTCACCAAGATGTATCAGAATCGTCATCGCCAGTACTGGTGGCCAGGTATGAAGAAGGATGTTGCTGGTTTCGTCATGATATGTTCTACTTGTCAGTAGGTGAAGGAAGAGCATCAGCGACCAAAAGGTCTTTTACAGAAGTTACACATTCCGGAGTGGAAATGGAACGACGTCACAATGGACTTCGTGACTGGGTTGCCGAGGTCGCCTCGAGGGAACGATGCTATTTGGGTTGTTGTTGACAGTCTTATAAAGGTTGCACACTTCTTGCCGATTAAGAAGACCTTCAGTGTTAATGATCTGGGACGACTTTACATCTGGGAGATCGTTCGTCTACATGGAGTTCCACACTCCATTGTTTTAGATAGGGATGCGTGATTTACCTCTCGGTTCTGGTAAGGACTTTAGAAGGCCTTGGGTACATAGGTACTTTTGAGTACAACATACTATCCCCAGACTGATGGCCAGTCTGAGCGCACGATCCAGGTGCTTGAGGATATGCTCTGAGCTTGCATCCTAGAATTTGGAAGTTCTTGGGAGAAGCATATACCTCTAGTGGAGTTCGCCTACAACAACAGTTTCCAGGAGACCATTCAGATGGAACCATACGAGGATTTTTACGGTAGGCCATGCCGATCACCCTTATGCTGGCTGGAGGCAGGAGAGGCAGCCTTACTGGTACCTCGTCTCGTTCAGGAGACCTCAGAGCAGATAGAGCTGATTCGAAAGAGGATGGCTACAGCACAGTCTCGAAAGAAGTCTTATGCTGATCAATGGAGACGACCTCTGGAGTTTGAGGTCAGAGATCAGGTTTTACTGCGTGTTGCATCGAGGTTGGGACAGAAGAGGATTCATAGACAGGGTAAGCTTTCACCGTGGTATGTTGGGACGTTTGAGGTCTTGGAGAGAGTGGGGATGGTCGCCTATCGGTTGCAGATACCTCAGAGGTATCGGGCCATGCACGATGTCTTCCACGTCTCTCAACTCTGACATTACTTTTCAGACCCGTCTCACGTCTTTCAGCCTGAGGAAGTCGAACTTGAAGCGGATGCATTGTTCGAGGAGCATCCTATCCGGATTGTCGATCGCATTACGAAGGTTCTCCGCGGGCAGTCTGTCCCTCTGGTACGAGTGCTATGGCAGCACAGGCGAGTATAGGACGAGACCTGGGAGAGGGAGGCTGATGTACGATCGCAATGGCTGGAGCTGTTCGGGGTTTCTTCTTCTCCGCCTCGTTAGGCAAATTCGGGGAAGAATTTCTTTAAGTGGGGAAGTTTGTAAGAACCCAGATCTTCTTTTCAGGTACGCTTTTCCTTTTTCTGGAGTTTTTAAGAAAAATGAACTTTCTGGAGGTTTTTGAAGTACACACCACTTGGATCCAGGACCACCCAGTGTGTTCCATCCTTATTTGGACTCTTTTGTGGTAGTATTCTTGGACGACATCTTGGTGTACTCTCACACTCAACACGACCATGCCACCCATCTCGAGATCGTATTGAGTACACTGAGAGAGTATCGACTATATGCTAAGCTCTCAAAATGACACTTTTGGATGGACCAGATTCATTTCCTGGGTCACATCATCTCAGAGCCAAGAGTTTTGGTAGACCCAGAGAAGGAGAGAGTAGTAGTTTCCTGGGAGCAGCCTAAGAATGTGTTTGAGATATAGAGTTTCTTAGGGCTGGATGGTTACTACATACGTTTCATCCAAGACTTCACTGGCTTAGCAGTGCCGTTGACAGGTTTGACTAAGAAGGGTGTGAAGTTCGTATGGTCGGAAGCTTGCGAGACAGCCTTTCAGGACCTAAAAGGAAGGCTGACATCAGCACCGATCCTGATACTCCCAGAGCAGGGGAAGATCTATACATTTTACTATGATGCATCAGGTATTGGGTTGGAAGAAGTGTTGATGCAGGGAGAACGAGTTGTTGCGTACGGGTCTCGGCAGTTAAGACCACATGAGAGGAATTACCCGACACATGATCTCGAGTTGGCTACAGTTGTGCATGCGTTGTGCTGTTGGAGACATTATCTCTTGGGTGAAAGTTTTGTGGTTTTCACCGAACAGAAAAGTCTCAAGTATATATTTACTTAGCGTGACTTGAATCTAAGGCATGGAAGGTGGGTCGAATACCTTCAGTCCTTCGATTTTGGGCTTGCCTATACACCTGGTAAGGGTAATGTAGTAGCTAATGCACTCAGCAGGAAGACTCAGATACAAGCTGTGCAGGAGGCCAATGGTGAGTGGAAGCTCATGGATTTGTTCTCTGAGATGCATTTGGAGGTGCACAACAGTCAGGGACAAACTTATCTTTCATCCTTAGCTGTGACTTCTATCCTCCTGGATAGAGTGAGGATGAGACAACTATCTGATTTGGAAGGCCTAGTTCTACAGGAGCTGATGGAAAGTGAGGACCCTCCTCCTGGGTGGACGATAGGCAATGATGAAGTATTTTGTTTTCATGGAAGAGTGTGGGTTCTAGGGGATATACGCGAGGAGCTGATGCGGGAGTTTCATGCTTCATCCTGGGCAGTTCATCCCGTGGTTACCAAGATGTACCGTGACTTGAGACGTCAGTACTGGTGGCTGGGTATGAAGAGAGATGTAGCTGGTTTTGTTATGAGGTGTTCCACCTATCAGCAGGTGAAGGAGGAGAATTAGAGGCCATCCAGACTGTTACAGCAGTTACCCATTTCGGAGTGGAAATGGGATGATGTCGCGATGGACTTCGTGACTGGGTTGCTGAGGTCACCTCGAGGCAATGATGCCGTGTGGGTTGTTGTGGATAGACTCACGAAGGTAGCTCACTTTTTTCCGATCAAGGAGACCTTCGGTGTTGACAAGCTCGGAAGGTCGTATATCCGAGAGATCGTACGTCTTCATGGGGTTCCTCGTTCTATCATTTCAGATAGGGATGAATACTTTACGTCTCGCTTCTGGCAGGGTTTTCAGAGGGAACTGGATACACAGGTGCTTCTGAGCACAACATACCACCCTCAGACCGATGTCCAGTTAGAGTGTACGATACAGGTGCTTGAGGACATGCTGCGTGCATGCTTTCTAGACTTTGGGGGCTCTTGGGAGAAGCATGTACCCTTAGTCGATTTTTCCTATAATAACAGCTTTCAGACAACTATTGAGATGGCACCATACGAGGCTTTATATGGTAGGCCATGCCGATCACCTTTGTGCTGGTTAGAGGCAAGTGAGGCAACTTTACTGGGACCATGTCTCGTGCAGGAGACTTCTAAGCAGGTCCAGATGATTCAGAAGCAGATGGCTACTGCACAGCCTCGTCAAAAGTATTATGCTGATCGCCGCAGATGACCTTTAGAGTTCGTGGTTGTGGATCAGGTTTTCTTGCGTGTTTCACTGAGTTTGGGACACAAACGGATCAGGAGATAGGGTAAAATTCCACTGAGGTATGTGGGGCCATTTGAGATTCTCGAGAGAGTCTGGCCGGTTGCCTGTCGGTTGTAGTTACCACAGAGGTACTGAGCCATGCACGATGTCTTCCATGTATCTTAGTTGCGCCGCTATCATTCAGACCCATCTCACATCTTTCATCCCGAGGAGGTTGAGCTCGAGGAAGATGCATCCTTTGAGGAGCATCCGATTCGTATCGTTGATAGGAGCATGAAGGTTCTCCGATCCTGGTCAATTCCTCTCATACGGGTGCTATGGAAGCATGGGCGAGTGCAGGATGAAACCTGGGAGCGGGAGACTGATGTACGTTCTCAGTGGCTGGAGTTGTTCACGGCTATATCTTCGCCACACTTGGAAGGGAAATTCGGGGACGAATTTATTTAAGGGGGAAGTTTGTAAGAACCCGTTTCTTACCTTTGAGGTACAAGTTCTTCTATTCTCTTTTCCTTAAGTGTTTTCAAAAAATAAAGAAAATGGGGGAAAATCCAAAATTTTGAAAGTACACGCCATGTAATTTTGCCGTGTGGGATGAGTACACATGGCGTGTACCCATGTCGACAATGAAGGGTGTAGGAACCGACTACACGCCGTGTAGTGGTCCCTTACACGCCGTGTAGTCAGTCGGTAGGTGAATAGTAAGGCAGTGGCCAGCTGTGCGACAGAACACGCCGTGTACTCAGGGAGACACGCCGTGTAGTCACGTCGGCAGATGAACAGTGCCACGCTGGTGGAAAGCCTCTAGAGGAACAGTTAAAAAAATGGGAAGTACACACCATGTACTCGGAAGTACACGCCATGTACTTTGTTTTTTTCGCTTAAAATGGGAAGTAGCCTCCCCTGTTCATAGGGAAGGCTTAGAACGAGAATATGGAGCTTGGGAGAGGAGGCCTAATATTTGGAGATCCACCGAGTGCATGTTTGGAATCCGTTTCCGCCTCGAACGATCTTGTTGGAACCGCACGGGTGAGCCCTCCACTCTTCTTTAACCGTTATTTCCAATTCTTCCCCTAACGGGAGTTATTTGAATTTAAGCGAGAATTATTTTACCTCAGATCTAAGACGTCTTTGGGCGTTTCTAGAATTGACATTCACGTATATCATTCGTTGGCATTTATGGTAGGTGGATTGGTGTTTATTTTCCAACTGTCGTGCGTTTTTGTGTGTTTAAAGCTACAAACCCATATTTGGGGTGTCGTGTGGCTGAGGTTGTGTCTATTTTAAATACCTAGAATTGAATAGGTAATTGAATGTGATATAAATATGTTGTTTGGGATCGCTGCTTGGATCCAGGACCACCCCAAGGGTGCGTTCCTCTGTTTGGCTGATGGTACCTGATGCTATAATTGGATCTTAGACTTTCCCAGGGTGGGGTAGGTAGGGATACCTCATGACCCACATCAGAGATGACTAGTATGTGATATGATGTTATGTGATATGTATAAAAGGGATGGGATCACAAGATGTTCAGTGTTGAGGCATAAGAGTGGAAAATCAGTGGGGAAGCGGCAACAGGGCACCTTTATTTGTTATGATCTCGGTGTTATATTACTATATTGGGTGTGTGATTAGTGATTTATCCCTGGTGAGGCTGGGATTAGTTAGATGACCTATATAGGTGCTTGTTGGTTTGAATATTTTTTTCACTGGATCATTGGAATTCTCTTTTCACATGTGTGCATGAGGCCTTGGTTATATCCTTATTAATTATACATGTATTCTCACCCAACATATATAAACTATTTTTTAGGTTTCCATGAGAACTTTGGGGACCGAGTTGGACATTACTAGCTGGGTTGGAGGTGTTGTTAAGTTGCTACCATATACTTGTATTTTGGTATATATTGGAGACTTTTATATGTATTAGTTTTACATTATTCATTCATTTTGGGATGTATTTGGGTTTATTTTATACTATCTTATTTAGTTGTTTTGTGGTTGTTTATCCTATCTCCAAATCCTATTTCATTTATAGAGGGTAATGCCTCTCATACAGTAATATTTTTTTATACCCTCGGTGCTAGTCGCCAACCTGGGGTATACTAGAGGCAGGACTCGGGGGGGGGGGGGGGGGTCATTATCTCTCTTTCTTCATTAAAATATCCTTAGATGGAGGACGTCATGATAGATATAGATATAGGTACTCAAACTAGAGCATCTCATAGAAACCATATTAAACATCAATACTTTTTGTCACATCTTGAACATACAAATATCACTGAATATATAGTTGATGAATTCTTTGTAATAGATCTACAGGAAGAGTTTAATTAGTTTAAAATAAAAAAAAATTAAGGGAACTGGTGGAAAGACCTAAAGTATTCCTAACCATTGGAACTAAACGAGTGTTTAGGAATAATTTTTATGATTCAAGAATAATAATTAGAAATAAATCTAGAGTGGTTATATAATACCCTGAAATTATAAAGTAAGAACATTGTATTCGATAGCATGTATAACACGAAAAACCAAACACATTAGGTGATATAATATCCTAAGACTTTATAATATAATTACTACTTTAAATAAAATTAACTCGTGATATATATTTTAATTAATGCGATACTAAGATAGTGTACGTTGCGAGCAACAATGAGTTTCTTCAATGGCTTGCATTACACGTAAGACGAAGTTTTACTGAACAACAATATATTAATAAATCATTATTATTTAGTATAATAAGATATAACCTAGCCATTAAATTAGAGGTTATTAATAGTATTAAAAAACTTATGAAAATATATGGTCTATAAAAATATAATATGGATTCATTGGTTACCAATTAATTTAAAATGAATATATAAACTGATTGAATATAAAGAAAATATTTTTATACTCCCAAAGGCATGTTGACTTCATCTAATGGCCTGAAGGCCTTCATTTTTTATTGATTTTGATAATCCACCTTTCAAGGGGTGAGGTATATCCCTTACAAGGCCCGTAGGTTTAAGTATTACATGGATTGTAGGCCTTAGAGGAATTCATTTCCCATAGGCTTCAAACATTACATACAACCCAGACTAACTACTTGGAATTGCTCCTCCCCGACATCTTCATCATGAAATCAGCTCTCCACCTTCACATGGATGTTCGTCTAGGATTTCCTGTGCATGAACAGGCTTGTCCTGATGGCAGGTTCCATACCCACTCATTCTTGCAATATGTTTAGCTTCTGCTATGGTGAAATCTCCTTGCTCCTCTTTCTTCTGAAGCTTGTTCCTTATAGGCATGTTGACTTAATAAATTAAATTAATTACAATTAGAGAATTATATCAATGAAATATATATGTTATATATTCAATAAAATATTTTTTACATTCATCTAATAGATCCAATAGTCATAATATTATAACAAACCCAATATTTTGCATAAAAATCAATATTTTTCTAAAGGCACTTTTACCACCTTTTAATGGAGAACCTATTTTAAATATAAATTTTGGAACTTTTATAAATCCTATATGTCAAGATAAAATTCATATTTTAAATATTAACATCAAAATTATCTTAGGGTGAATTTTTGGAATTGTTTTGTGAAGTTTCATTTTTTGATGAATAGTAAAAAATACTGAATTTTAATTCAAAATTGATTTGTCATCTAATTTATTTATAAGGTTAAATTATATTTTTTACTGGTTTTAAAGTTTAATTATATCAATTTTATATCAATGAATCCAATATATTTAATTTTAATCAGTTTCACTTTGAAATTAGATATAAAAACTTAGCAAACTTTTGAACATTTTTACTTTAAAAACACACTTTGTCGTCCCGTATGCAAGATAGTATTTAAATTAATTTCTTCCAATTATGCGATTAGAATTTAGATAAATTTATTCCATATTTTTAATAATAATAATTTATAATTTATAATAATTTAAATTTAGTTTTTTACCAAAAATATTAGTGAAGGTGATTAAAATTAATTACAAGGATTAAGAGAAAAATTGGCTTAACAATGGACTAAACCATAAACTTAAGGGATAAATTAACCTATAAAATTTTCCAAAAGAAATTTTCTGGAAATATTTCAACCTTTTATTCCCTTTTCTTTAATTTGGTTAATTATTGGATCCACTTGACATGGTGAAAACGTTGGCGGAATTCCCTTTTCAAAAATTTACAAGAATATCACTCCTCCACTATAAAAAGTAACCCATCTCTCCCACTTCCTCACACCTCTCAAGAAAATTTTTATTGACCAAAATTTTCAAAAATATATCCTCAACATCCCTCCCATAATCCTAGAATCCTAACTTGGTAAAAAATAAAACCAATGAATTTATTTGGTGCAAACCAAAAGGAGTTACCTGAATAAGATGTAACATCCTTCCTCAAGCTCTTTTGCTTTATTTTTCTTCTCCACCCCCTAAAATATTATTATTCCATTATTATATAATAATACTAGTATCCTAAATATACTTATATTTTTTTATTCTAATGGTTAGACCTATGTTTACATACACTTCCATCTAATTGGGTAACGAACTTACCATTTATGTGTACAACGAACTACCGCCCCACAAAATGATGTCGTTCTTTTTTCCTTTACCACCTCTCATGGTTGGTCATTATGATGGTAAAAATATTTATATATGATATATATAATATTTATAATGTATTTATTCTTTTTATCTTTATATAACACATACCCTTATGTTTTAAATTTTGTGTAAATACGATAACATTGTTTGTGGAAGTGTGGACTATCGCCTCCTCAAAGCGATGTGATTCGTTCACGCTATACATAGAATGTATAAAGGATTGTTTTAATAAACATATATGATATATATGATATAAATATAATAATGTAACTATAATATACATATATATAATTTATTTTTCATTCTTTTAATATGGAAAATAAATGAAAGTAACGACCATGTGTACAGACGACCTATCGTCTCCATGAACGGTACATTTCATTTACTATCTCTAAGTTTTATGGATTATTATAAATACATATATAATAGATATATATGATATTTAAATCATGGTTTAAATTATTGATATGATTAAATCGTGATCTAATTAAAAATAATAACAAGTAACAAGTCAAAATATACTCGAAAAACTAGGCAATTAACACCCGAAATAGCAAAGATAATGAAAGATTGTTAAAAAACAGGTAATAAGATATTATAAGAAGTTAATATATGTGATTATAAATATTATTATGGTTCTTTTATAAGTTATTAACATGTTCTAAAAAATATACATGAGTTTAATAGATGTTCACACGAATGGAAACCCAAGGTAAGGGATTATTGTCTCACTTTTCTTTTCATGAGGTGTATGCCATTATCATCACTTATTTCATTAATGTGGTGTATCTACTGGCCCTTTTGATATATTATATCATGAATTATTTTATATTAATTTTATTTCTAGTTTCAATTTTAATTATTTCTTCTAAGGGGATTTGAATTAAGCGTTACCAAGTAGAAAATAATTTTATAGCCCAATTTCTTTCTTTGGGTTATATTAATTCCTCATTGTCGTTAATATTTTAAGATTATGTGCATAATCACTTTTTTACTATATATTTTTTTCAATTTTTTTATATGGATTTAAATTTTACACACATAATCTATTTTTTTATTAATTCTCACATCAATGTTATGGTCTTTTCAAGGGTTTACTTCACAATCTCATTTTGTTCGGGATTGTTTATACTTGAATTTCCATAAAAGGAAATTATTGGACCATTATTTATTAAAACCTTTAATTTTATTTTCTTCTGGTTATTCATGACCTTTTTCAAGTAATATTACCATTTTTTAACTCTTTGGTAATCAAAATGTTTTAGATTTTTTAAGAAACCCCGAATTTATTTCTCTCTTTGGTCGGAGAACCTGTTTTCTTTTAAAAACCCAGTTTTCTAAAATGGTTTCAAAAAAAAAGTATCCTTTCCAAAATGATTTATTAAATACATTTTTACCCTTTTTGTCTTTTATATATTTTTTCAAATTAATATGCTTATCGCTTTCTGAACAATTCACTTTTCTAACATTTTTACCATGAAAATGGAATGTTCTTTTTACCTTGTATAGTATGTATGGATTTACCCACCATCATTCCTTAAAATATTCCTTTACAATTTCAAAAGGTTAATTTTTAAAGAAAATTTTGTTTTTAAAAGTGATTTTCAAAGAAAAGGTTTTTCAAAACAAAATGATATTTTCCTCAAGAATGATTTTAAAGTTTTTTTTTCTATTTAGTCAATTAAAAAAGCCATTATTCTTACTCCAATGGGTATATGTCATATTGATACCATTATTATTCTTCCTCTGGATGGTTTTTGATTGATTTTTTCAAGGATAGTATTGACATTCAATTCATTGATTCTTTTGTTAGTGCCCTTGAAATATTTAATTTCCAATGATCATTGAACGTTATGTTTCCCATAAATATCCATATCATTTATCATGGATATGATTATTTCCTAAATTGTATACCATTTTTATATATAGTGTTTACTTGACAATTATTTGATTAACTGGGGAAATATTAATAAATCCGCATCTTCTACTCCATATGGATATTTGATAAGGAACATTGTTAAATTGATTATTTGATATATGAGGAATGATTTGGAAAGGTACGACACGGGTGGGGCCTGATTATAGATATCCCCTCAATGAATCAGTAGTCTCATGGGATGAGTTGGTTGGATAGCCTTAGATGGGTTTTTACCTGATATGCTAAATCATCTTGTAAAAGGCATTGATGGTAAAGGTACCATGTACCTAGGAAGCATGGAATATAATAATTAATAATTTCCCTCATTCAGACTCAGTTAATATTTATCAATGAGTTTTTTCTTCATCATATATATGGATACATTTCATTTTCAGTTTATTGATTAATTGAATGTGTTTTCAGTTATTTACCTTGCCATATTTTTTATCCACTTCCTTATCAGTTTATTTATTACATGGAATGTGTCTTCAGTTATTACCTTTCCATATTGATTATTCTCATTGATTCATTATTGTTTCCACTGTACTTACCCTTACTGAGAATTTAAGCTCACCCTTATTATGTTTCCTTTCCATAGAAATCTAAGAAGTGTGTTAAGAAATATATGCAAGGATACACTAAATGGAATAAAGTTATTATCCTCGAATTAAAAAAAAATATTTTGTAATTTGTGTATTCATTGGTAATATAAGACTCATGTATGTATCTATTTTACCAAGACTACTAAACTATTCAATCATTTAAGATGCGATTTACTTATATCTTATACCAATATAATGGTAGCATGACATCGACTCTGGGCTTTCTGGGGTTGAGTTGCTACAGATTACATAAGGGTATAGACAAGAGGAAGTTATTCACTATGAGGCAACCTTATTTTTAGTATCATGGCTTGAATATATTATAATGTTTCTTTCTTATGCAACACATTTTAATTTAAAACTATTTAAAATGGATTTCAACAGTTATTTTCTTAATGGTTATATTATTGAGGATTTTTTTGTTGAATAACCCCCCAAATTTCAAAACCCTCATTTTCCAAACCATGTTTTTAAATTAACAAAATATCTGTATGGTTTAAGATAAATCCTAGAGCTTGGCATGATAGGATCAACTCATTTTTAATTTCTAAATATTTTTCAAAAATGTATAATTGATCCAACTTTATTCATAAAAATTATTTCCAAAGATGTGTTGGTAGTTCAAATTTATGTTGACGATATTATTTTTGGATCTTCCAAAAACTTCTTGTGTACTAAATTTTCAAAATTGATGAAAAATGAATTTTAAATGAGTTTAATGGGTGAGATAAAATTATTCCATGATTTTCATGTTTTTCAAAATAAGGAAGGAATCATTTTAAATCAACGAAAATACACAAAATATATTCTAAAATAATTTGATATATATATCACCAAATGTGGTGATACTCCCATTAGTACAAGATATAAATTGGATCTTGATGAAACTGGGAAAACAGTTGATCAAACCATCTATAGAGGTGTGATTGGAAGTTTACTATACTTAACTTCTAGCCAACCTGATATTATGTTTATTGTATGCATGTATTATCATTTTCAAGAAAATCCAAAATAATTGAATTTTAATGTTGTCAAAATAATTTTCAAATACCTAAAAATTGAAACCAATTTAGGATTGTTCTATTATAGAGGATAATAATTTGACTTAGTTAGTTATTCAGATATAGATTTTGGTGTCGTTAAGTTAGATAGGAAAATTATGTCTGGAATATGTCACTTTTTATTCAACTTTATAGTTTCATGGTGCGGTAAGAAACAAAAAAAATTGAATTATCTACTATTAAAGATGAGTACATAACTATGGGTAGTTTTTGTACATAGATTCTATGGATAAAACACACATAATTGTATTGTAACGACCTGAAATTTTGAATAAATCTTGTTTCCTAATTTTATGTGTTATTTTATTTTATTTTTATACTCAACAAAAATGTTTCATTTGATAACATGAGTATAATTAAAATGAGACCGTTGGTTTTTGACTGTTATATGACCATTGGTAAATATGACCACTGTAAACTAAACATTTCGATTATTGTCTCTAAATACAAGTAATCTTGGTTAATTATTATAGAAAGAAGATTCGATGGCCTCACCCAGTAGTCTTGGACCGATCGAATCCCATCTAACAGAACTTGGGAAGGAGGTAGCACCACTGGGCTTTGCTCTGGACCAAACCCAAGCCGAACTTCATCGTGTGAAGCTAGAACGGAATCGCCTTTGCGAGAAGTTCAAACTGATAGAAATTACTACTCGTGCGATGTTGGTCGAGCCTACCTCAGATTCTCTCACCTTAGCGCACCTTACACTTAGTTCCTATGCTGGTGTGATAAGGGGCTATGTAAGGAGACCGTAACTGCCTTGTGTAATCCCTTGTTTTAAATAAAAATTGGGATTTCTTCTTATGATGAAGTTTATGAATTTTTAAATGACTGGATAAATATAGTATGCATATTTTTGATGAATTTTAGAAAAAGGATATTTTAAAAATGTTTATGTAAACCCTAAATAATTAAAAACGTGTAATGATATTCAAAAAATGGTCTTCTACAATTATGTTCAGTACGAAATTTAGAGTCTAATAAGATCAACTTAATTTTTGATGAATAGTAAATTATGAATAGTGATTTTACGCTTAGGATTAGTAATGTGACCAAATGGATTTGTAATCTCACTTAAAGAAAGTTTTAATATAATTTAGACACATTGATTAAGTAATGTGATTCAATAAAATGGTTAAATAACGGTTTCATAAATTATTATTCAAGTATTAGTTTTTTCAGGTGAATAGTGTTTTTAATTAAAAATTAAATTAAAAATATTTAGAAAATTGTTTTTATAAAATGGATTTCATTTTTGAACTCAGAGCATCGATATTATGTTAAGGTAATTTTTGGGGTTTTTTTTCTGAAAAAATGAATTTTCGGTGAATAGTGTATTTATTTAAAAATTAAATTAAAAATATTTAGAAAATTATTTTTATAAAATGGAGTTCATTTTTGAAATCAGAGCATTGATATTTGGTTAATGTGAAATTTTGGGATTTTTCTGAGAAAGTTGAATTTTCAGTGAATAGTAAAAAAAGTAGTTTTAGGGTTTCAGTATGTTTAATGACATCATAACTATGTCATGATGATGTCATGAGATATTTTAAGGGATGGTCGACTAAAGGGGATGAATTATTGTGTGAGGTGTCCCAAGTTTCCAATACCATGGGCAAATACCATGGGCAAGCCCATGGTTTTTCCAAAACCACTAATGAGGTGTGCCTTGGCCATTAATGCCTTGTCCCTTCACTTTCCCTATAAATACCAAGCCCTCCTCTCATAAATTCGACTCCAAAACCATCCTCAACGAAATTATGGTCTCCTTACCTCCCAAGGAGTCCTCCCAAGGTGCCCCCAAGCCCTCAAGGTCCAAAACTTTGAGTTTTAAGAGTTACGTTTTAAGGTAAGGGATCCGACCTCTCTCTTTCTTTTCAAGTAATCTCTTTTATGTCATTTCTTTTATGCTCCATGTTATTATGTTAAAGGATGTTCTTTTATACTCCTCTTACTGACCTTTTCATGTTCATATAATGAGAGATCCCCTCTTACTCACATTATTTCGTTTTATGATGTTTTAAGTGGCACCGTTAGGCTGTCAAAATTTTTGTAACCGATTCTTTCTCCCTTCTCATTTTTCAAGATCTATTTTCATGTAAAGTATTTCAAGTTACTTTTTATTATGTTGGGGTATGATATCTATATCTATCATACTGATCTTTTATGATCATATGATGAGATACCCCATTTGATCTCTTCAATTCAGTATTTTGAAGTTTTAAGTGACGCTGTTAGGCTGCCGAATTTTTAAGTGGTTCTTTCACCCTTCTCGTTTTCAAGTTCTACTTTCATGTCAAGTCTTTCAAGTTACTTTTTATTATGTTGGGGTATGATCTCTATATCTATAATAATAATATTTTATTATCATATGATGAGAGACCCCATTTGATCTCTTCAATTCATTATTTTGAAGTTTTAAGTGATGCCGTTAGGCTGCTGAATTTTTAAGGGATTCTTTCATCCTTCCCATTTTTCAAAGTTCTACTTTCATGTCAAGTATTTCAAGTTCATTTTTATTATGTTGGGGTATGATCTCTATATCTATCATACTGAACTTTTATTTTCATATTATGAGAGACCCTATTTTATCTCATCAATTCATTTTTGTTGAAATTTAAGTGGCGCCGTTAGGCTGTTGAATTTTTAAAGGATTCTTTCACCCTTCTCATTTTTCAAGTTCTATTTTCATGTCAAGTCTTTCAAGTTCCTTTTTATTATGTTGGGGTATGATATATATATCTATCATACTGATCTCTTATGATAATATGATGAGAGAACCTATTTTATCTTGTCAAATCATTTTTATTGAAGTTTAAGCGACGCCGTTAGGCTGCCGAATTTTTATAAGAGAAATCTTATTTTTGTCTTACTTCCATGTTTTTCATTTCAAATGGTATGTACTTAAAATTTCATTACCATGATTCATATCCTTTATATTATGTCCCTATACTATTTTTATAGATCATTTATGAGTGGGTGACCCATGTCCCCTCTCTTTTCAACATTTTCTAAAACCCCGAAACATAGCCGTTATGCTGCAGAATTTTCATCTCAAAATGACTCTCTCTCTTTTCTCAAAATTATTTTATGTTATAAAGTGAATACTCAAACATATTATTTATATAGGGGTATTAAAATATATACCAAAATGTTCTATGTTAAATTCTGGGATTTACATACATGAAACCCGCTCTCCCCTTCCATGGGTTTAAAGTGACGTAAAGATCATGTCTTTAAAGCAGTTTTTAAACCGTTATGATTATGAAATGAAACCCATTTATTTTATGCTATATGGGTTATTTATGAAATGTTTGATGATGATATATGTGGATTATATGATAATAAAGGCAAATTTAAGGGTGCGCCCTGATAGCGCTCCAATGCATTGGGTAATGATGTAACCACTAGAGATTACAATTTTCACGATATCTTGGTGAATAACCTTGGTAATTTTCAAATGACACCTTGGGGATGGACCTTGGTGATATGTTCATGATTTTCTATGTTAAATTATGTAGCCAAATCTTAAAGTTATGAAAAATTTTATTTTTATTATGATATATCTCATGATTTCTTTCTCATGCCTTAAAGTTCTTTTTATGACCTTATTGAAGTATCTCAAGTTCACATGTAAAATGTTTCTCTTGTTTCCCTTACTGGGAATTCTGCTCACCCTTTCTTTTGATGTATGTCCCCAGGTTATGAGATGCAGTAATGAACCTAGTATGAACATGAGGAGAAGCCTTTCAAGTGTTTAAGAATAATGTTTTATGTTTTCATGTTTTAAGTTCCTAGTTTCCAAGACACTAAACCTTAAAGATCCTCGGTTTTGTAAAATGTAATGAAAGTTTATGTGATAAAAAGGCGGGATGCTATATGTATTATGGATATCAATTCAAACATGTCTGTATAAACTATGACAACACAAGTGCCATAAATATTTCTAAAAATCATGTGTCTCATTCAAGGAAAAACATATTGAAATAATTCATCACTTTTTAGGATTCCATTTTCAAAAAGGGATATTACTCTTGAATTCATTACTGTTAAACATCAGCTAACTAATATTTTTAAAAATCCATTGAATATTGAGAGAGTGAATTATATCAAACATGAGTTAGGAATGATTAATTATTCCTAAATATTTCAATTCTAAATATTTTATTTGTCTAATTATTTTTATAATTAACATTGATTTTTATTAAGTTTTTTCTTGTTTTAAGTTTTCTATCAAATATTTTTGTTAAAGTAACCATGATTTTTTGTTTACATGGTCAGTTAAGTAATCGTGAGATATTTTTTCAGATGGTCGGTTGAGTGACTGTGAGCTTTTGATCATGTGGTCAGTATACCTATTGTTCCTTATCTAAGCTACCATGATATTTTTATCATGCGGTCAGTATACCTACCATTCCTTATTGAAGCTACCATGATTTTTTATCATACAATCATTATACCTACCTTGAATTCAGGGTCAGCATGCTTACTATGATTTTTTTGTATTTAAAGGTTTTCTTAAGTTGTTTTGGATGTATTTTCTATAAAAATATTATTATTTTAATCCCTAAATGATTGAATAAAATTTAAAATCAAAATACAAATGATTTCACATGTCATTCCTTTAAAATTATTTCTTATTTATGAATCCTTGTCACCTCTCTCCCTCTCAAATATCTTCCTCTCAAACCTATCTCTCGAACTCAAACCTGAGCTTCTGGAGTTTGAATCACAATGAAAAAATTTAAAGGATGAAAAGAGTTTGTAATGCCACATCTCTTGATAGGACTCCTCCTTCAAATAAATTGAAAAAGGAAAAAGGTATCTTGAGTGCTATAGTTAATCCACACAACCCTCATTTGAAATATTGACCAGTCTATATCAAAAAAGAAGTTAATATGAAATGGATTAAATCCAAAAAATATTTAGTTTAGAAATTGATTCAAATTAAATGATGGAGTAAATGGTTCGAGGATAATGGTGAGTTATTTTATCAGAGATTAGTTAAAGAGTTTTATTCCCATTTGGAATTCATTCCTAGAGATAAAAGTGATGCCATTCGAACAATGGTAAAAGGAGAAACCTTAATTTTTTCTTCAAAAATATAGGATAAGATATTAAATTTTCTTCATAAGGATGAGTATGAATATTATCAAAGATCATATCCTATAAATTGTTCCCATTTTGAGTTTCAAAATTCTCTTGAGAAATTTATTGGGTATAAGACTCCTAGAAGGCTGGATGGAGCGGAGCTTACTGGAGAATATAGATTGTTGGTAAAGTTTATCCAACATCTTATTAGTCTCAGGAAAGGGGACATTAGCATCCTAAGGAACCAAGACTTTTTATTTCTATTGTTGATGAAGAATGGGATTCAAATAAGTTTATCAAGGTATGTAATGATACATATTTCTGAGATCAGTAATCCTTATTCAAAATTAAATTTTCTTCCTTATCAAAAGATTATATCACCCCTATTATAGTTTAAGGGATTAGTTTTTGAGTGGGGTGGTGATTTCCTCTTTTGGTTTGTTCTTAAATAAATATATTTATAGGAAGATGAAATTGAATTGGAACCTTTGGATAAAATAATGGGTGGATTATGATGAAAATATGTATGAAAAAATTAATCCTATCAAGGATTCAATTAGACCAAGTGGATCCTGGTCTGGATCCTAATAAATTTTTTTTGTATTATTCATATCAATATGTTGTTGTGGAAGTTCAATAAGAGGAGACGAGGTGGATGACCTTGGTGAGGAAGTCAAGGAATATTGTTAGGATGTAAGGGAACCCTCTCCTACAATGTATTTTGGACCTCCAAACTCTCCTTTACCTATTTCTTCTCATGAAGATGGATTTAAAGATTAATATCTTATTAATTATTAAGTTTTTATTAGTGGTTTTGTTACAGAACTAGAATGTGATGAATCATGTGAGTCTGAAGAGAATGAGAAAAGTTCTGACAAGTATTCCACTCCAAGCCCTATAATTGGAATCACTCCTAGACCTAGTGTACAAGATCCACCTTCTAAGGAGGGAAAGTCCCCAGGATCACTAGTACTGGGCCTAGATTATTCTAAATCATATGATGATGATGATAATAGAGTTATCCACCTGAGCATGGTGGACTCACCAACCCTTATATTCAAAAATACTTTAAGGGTCTTTGATATATGAGATTGATTCTCAAGGAATAGTTTTGATATCTCCAATCAGACCTTCAGTTGACCAAGTTCTAGAAGATATGTTTGTTCATACTCCTACCAAAATTGTTTCCAAACCTGTAAAAAGCAATGGTCCAGTTCCTATTGAATCTATTCATATAGATGTTATTGAAATTGAATAACAAGATGATATTGAGTTACAATTTCAGTATTTGGGACCTAATTAAATGGAGTCATAAGGTGAGTTAAATTGTAGGAAATTGAATTTTGACCCATCTAATCCTATACCTATTTCTATCCCTTCCACATCCTATATTACAATGAGTATTTGAATGAATTAAAATTAAATTTTATGGTTATTTTGAAAGAGATTTTTATTGGATTTGGAAACTCTTTGGAAGAAGTTAGAGAGGAGGATGTACCTAGGATAATCACTTTGGTTAATTCTCATCTTTAAATATGATTCCATATCAAAATAGAATTTATGAAAAATGATATTGAGGATTTGAGCTCAAGTTTGTGCTTTGAAAGATGATCTTCAATATATGATTTTGAAGTTATATCAAATATTTTTAAATATATTGTTTCAGTATTCTACTTTATATGATCTCCCTTCATCTCCCTCGGTACCTCTTCATGATCTTGTTCCATCTATTATTAATGAATATGGAATCATACAACTCATATGAGATGATTTTAAAGTTATTTTTGATGATTTTCATAAGATAAGATAAGTGGTGTTTGATAGTTTTTAGACCCATGCTTCTAAGATCATAGAATTAGTCAAAATAGATATCAAGTAGGCTAGTAGAGATAGATATACTATCAGAAGAGATATTGATTTTATCTTAGTAGGATCTTCACCAAATATGACCTAAATACAATTTTCATATCCTTGTATAGTGATCTCAGAATTCCTCCCTTGACTCAAGCCTTCAAGTCTCAAGTGGAAAAGTTGAAATTACTAACTCTGGTTCTGGAAATCTTTATGAAGAACAAGGAGTATTATTTTCATGCTATGGAACATGGATTAAGAGTTTTAAATTATTTCACTAGATTTTTAGAACCTTTCATTTACACTACCAACAATACCATTTTACCTCCTCCTGCCTTACCCATTATATCAACCCCTCCTAGTACAACCTCCTTTGTTAACCCTTTTTGACTTGTATCCTAGAAAAGTAGTTCAACACCTTCACCTTATTTATAGTTATATGGTTATCTAAGAACCTGCTTCTACCACTTCACCACAACCTACCCAACCTGCCTCATCCTTTACATCAAAAGGAAATTATCCTATTCTCCCTATTGACATTGGGGATGTACCTGATTCTGATTCTAATTATAATTCTTGATTGGATTTTTACCCAAGTGGTAAAGGCTTCTTCTTGGCATCCCAAAGACCCTAGATCGATTCCAGGTGAGGACAAAATTCTCAAGGGTACTGTAGTAGGGTATTGTAGCATTACTGTTGTAGCAACGGACTGTAGCGGTGGTGCAACTATAGTGGTGGAGGTACTGTAGCAGGATTATAGCGGTGGCTCCACTATAGCAGGTATTGTAGCAGCCTGGATACTATATCAGTACTATTCACTGGAGGGCCCTTTGGGCCAAAAAATGGGATTTCATTCCCCTAGGCCTTTGGGATATGTAATGGGTATCTCTCTACCCAGTCCAAAGAGATATTTTCTTTTCTTTAATAATAAAAATTAGGCTCCGACCCCAAATTTTTAAAAAAATGAAATATATTTGTTAATATTTATGTTTTGTCTATTATCCAATTATTTTCAATATTTATTTTTTATTCCTTGTTATATTTTAACCTATATTAACTTTTTAATAATCCCAAAAGAGGGAGAAATTGATAAAAAATGATTTATTCAATTTATTTCATAGAAAATTGAGAAATGGAGAAAAGTGATGTATTCAAATCATTTCATAAATCAATCATAATTTGTAATCATCAAAAAAGGGGATATTTTAAACTTATTATGTCACCACTTTATTTTAATAATCCCAAATCATGTTTCCTATGTTATTAATTAATTTAATGTTTTATGATAGTCAACTATTTTTCTGACCAAAATTATAAAAATGGCTAAGTCTTAAAGTGACCATGATAACCTACCGAATAAATAAGTTAACCAACTATGACGTTCAAGTGACCTTATAGAAGTGACCACATGAATAATCAAGTGCCTATGTTTCATATGATCTAATTTTGTCTAAATCTTGAACCGATCGCATGTTGAAGTTCAAGTGACTACATGAAGAATTCAATTTACCGCAATAAGAGATGAAGCTACTACATGATGAAAGGAACCTACCATAAGAAGTAAATAAGTGACTGTGGGAATAAATGTAGTGAACAAAAGAAGTAATGAAGTTGTTTTATGAAAGTTAAGTGACCACATTAAGAAATCAAGTGACTGCATGAAGAAGAGAAATGATCGAGTGAATAAAATAAGTGACCGCATGAAGAAACTAAGTTATTGTGCTAAGTGACCATGACAAGTGACTGTGCCAAGTGATTGTGACAAGTGATCATGGGAAGTGACCATGGAAAGTAGTTGTGGAAAGTAACTATGCCAAGTGACCATGATAAGTTACTACAATCTAAAGTGATTGTGCCTAAGTGAAGACTAAGGGATTATTTCAAACTTAATAAATGAGGTATATTCAAATCTCCAATGGATATATTTTAGAGAATTTATTATAGAGTATTTACTTTAAGGTTTCAATGAGTACAAGGATTAAATTATGAATATCCTCTAATATCTAATTATAGAGAGTGATCTCTTTAAGAATAATTTCCACTCATGGAAAAAATAAGATCAATTAATATGTATGTATAAGATATATAGGTGTTCAACCACCCTCTCTTTGAGGCTAGGGTATGTGGTTCTCTTCCCCTCTCACATCTTCTTTTTGGATAGTGTTTTCAAATTGGGAGAAAATTTGAAACATAAATCTATCCATTAGTATGAGATTAACCTTTTTAAGGAAGAACATAAATTTTAGGGGAGTTCTTAAAATGGGTAAGATGTGATTTCATCACGTGTGAACTGTTTTAATAGTTTGTTAAAGTGGATGCAAGAAAATTTGTTCTTGTAGGTTGAAGTTATTTTGATGGTGGAAGTTCAAAGTGAAAGGAAAAGTTCAAGATGTTTCCAAGAAAATTTTATTACGAGGTGTAAGAAAAGACTCATAATCTGCTTCTTATAGAAATCATGGTATTTTTTTTCAGTTATTATTGTTTCCTACATAGAGTTATCTCATGTAGTCTTATAATTATTGGATAAGTAATCCATTTTTTTAGTTTCAAAGTTTAAATGATTTATGTTCCTTGGTTTAAAACAAAATCCAAAGGGGGAGATTGTTGGGACCAAGAAGTTTGGATATGTTTTAATAATAGGCTATAGGGAAAATGGTTACTCAATGTGTTGTATTTTTATTAAACATAAACTAACTTACTTTGTTGTGTTTTCCTTCAAAGGTGATCAGATTAAGTTTATCGTCTTGAGTGTATGGAATGGATTCCACCATCTTGATTTCATCGGACTAACACTACTAGTCTGATGTGATCGGCTAGAGTTTTAGCATTGAATGAATATACAAGTTTTCTCTTGATTATATCATATAGAATATTTGGTGAAGTTGAAATTTAGTTATGATTTTTTGTTCTTATAGTTCCAAACATCATGACTAATAAAAGTGTTCATGATTAAAACATAAGTACAAAGGGAAGTTTTCAGTGAAAAAGTACAAAGATTATGCTACGAAGTTGTGAAGCTTTACCAAAATGATGATACCAGCCAAAGGTGCGTCCATTCAAAGTAGAAATCTTAAAGTAATAAAGTTTCATGAATATAAGTTTATAGGTTATAAATATTTGATGTTGTGGTGGTATGAAGTTTCATCTATTAGATGTTTATAAATTCTATTTATCTGAGGAAGTTTGAAGAAGTGCGGAGCAGCGGTCTCCGTGAAATGTCATCAGATAGACTTTTACATGGTCATCCAACATTGTTCACCAATTTGACTTTGGTTGTAATCTCTTTGAACAGAAGGTTGTGAGAAGGAATAATAGAAGATAAAACTCAACACCATCAGATCGAGTGAACCAGATAGAATTTTTTGTAATTTCATTGGGAAAATATTTTTTTCCTATATACAAATTCCATTACACAGTATTGAAAAAAGTGAAAGATGTGAAAATAATAAGTCTCTCAGACATCAGACAGAAGAATGAATTTGATGTGATCAAATAGAAGTAACTATATGAGGTTCATCTATTTGAGGATATCATGTGAAGAGAATGGTCTAACATTTCTGATTCAAGTCATCATATGGATGAAGTTTCTGTAAAAATTCTTTTGTGAGGTTCCTATAAAGTTGTATAGGAACATCAGTTGAAGTTTCATCGGTTGGAAGAATTTTTTGGAGATGTGCCAGATTGAAGGATCTTAGGGATTTATAAAATCTTCATAAATATATTAAATGTAATTATGAAATTCTGATCATTCAACATCCCATATATCATGGAGGAAAAATTCATTATTCTCGCCGAGTCATAAGGAAGATTGATGAATAATGTTGACGTCGGGTCTTAAGGAAAGCTCCTACTTTTTAGGAGGTTTGAATGTGGTCAATGGAAGGAAGTTTCTGAGTGGGTCACACAAAGTTTTGAGTGGGATATTTTAATTTTATATCCATGCCTCATCCTTAATTCTTAGAGGAACATCAATATTATAAATGGGTGAAGTTGTGGTGAGTGTGTATGTTGATTATTGAGTAGTAGGGTGAAGTGTTTCTAAAGTGGAGAGTCAATAAAACAAATATATTGAAGTGTCATCAGTCTAACGGATAATGGACAGAGTCTTCCCATCAGTTGGTATTAAATGGATATGTAGAAACAATTGAATGAACAGGTTGAAGAGACAATGGGCGAACAAAAGGAAGAGGTGGTCGACCAAACAAAGGTGATCATCCAGACAAAGTTGATTGGACAAACAGGGTATCAGACCATGTATATCAAACAGATATAAGATCAGATGGACACTTTCCTATAGAATTCCAGGAAGAGGTTCTTTCTTTCCACTATGTAATAATGTGAAGAACTTGTAAGAAGAAAAACTATGGAGAAATTAAAAGAAACACAATGACAACATACTAAATCCTATTGGTGAAGGTTCATGTAGTTTTTAAAAAACGTTGTTATGTCATTTATTTGTGTGAGGGGCACCTAGACTGTTGATTGACAATAGTGCAATGCAAGTGAAAGGATATTCCCTACTTGTTATAACCACCCAAAGTATTATTTTCTAGTGGTTTATGTATTCTTGAATTACTTCCAAACCATGAAAAGGACAAGATACTCTTATTGAGTAGTGGACCTTGTAAATATTTGTGTTCCTATGGTTGTGCTTGTTGGATTATTTTCCAGCTGATTCATATCTCTCTAACATGAGGTTAAGGTTGTGTCTTAAGTAAGAAACCTTAAAAATAAAAGATCATTGATTCAACCCCTCCCCCTCTCAGTGACCACACATATCCTTATTGGTCCTTTTAGGTGTCGTGTTTGGGGAAATTGTAACATCCCGGTTCTGGAAGCCACCCAGAGGCGCCCCGTACCCGGTTGGTCACATGGCCTCAAACGCATTTCCCCAAACGCCAGAGGCTACCGACTAGCAACGAGGGCCTTGGGTGTGATAGTGGGGAAACTATGACCTCATTGGCAGAGTACAAAGTGGAAGAATAATAAACATGCAATAGAGGAAGCAGTAATAACCAACAATGTAAACAGCGGAAGAATAAATCAACAAATTGGAGCACATATGTATATATATGAAATGATGCATGATAAATAACTAGGAAAGTATCCAAACAAGTGACAATGCTGGAAAAACACCACAGTACCAAAACAAGTACAAAAGAAAAGTAAATGGATCCTCAACATCGCAAGCCAAAGCTTAGTACCATGCTCCCCTGCTCCAAGCAATCAAGTTCCAGAAGTCGAAGGGCACTTGCCCTTGTCTATACCGGCAACAACATAGTTTGATTGGGCCCAAAATCATGGCCCAAACAGGGTGTGAGATAAAATCCTAGTAGGAATTCACCTGACGATCTGTGCCTAATAGTCAATGAGTATATGACAGGTAAAAGTACAATAAGCAGTAAACAACAATAGTAAGCAGTAGGCAGTAAACACTAAGCAGTAAAACAGGATGGTATATAGCAGCAATCAATCCACAACCCATCAACAGCAGTGAAACAATAGCTAATAAGCCGGAAACCCTCTGGGAAGTACTCGCAGCCATTCCCTCTGGTCCTAACCAAGAATTACCACAACCCTCTGGGCAGTGCGCTCAGCCTAACCCCTCTGGCTTGGTCATACGCATTTTATGAGACTCTCTGGGGAAGGTCACTCGGTCAATTCCCCTCATAGTCTCGGGTAGTCAGGGACTCTCTTGAGGAAGATCACACGGTCTAACCCTCTTATCCCCAAGGTCTAGAGACTCTCTGAGGAAGCTATCTCCGTCAATTCCTCCTATAGCCTCAGGTATACCACAGACTCTCTGAGGAAGCTCACTTGGTCAATTCCTCCTCTATCCTGGGAAGGTTCTTAAAGAGATTCAAACAAGGTAAAAATCTCTAAAGAAGCTCACTCGGTCTACCCTCCTGTAGTCTATAAAAATACAAGACTCTCTAGGAGCTCACTCGGTCCATCCCCTCTGTTGTCTGTAATATCTAAGACTCTCTGGGAAGCTCACTCGGTCTATCCCTTATAGTCTATATCACCTGGTTCTCACAGTCCCGTGCCAGTTAGTGCATAATAATGCTATAAGGCCAAATTACACCTATAGAGCTACTTGGATAACCAGAGTACACCTATAGAGTTACTTAGCTAAACAGTCTACAAGGCAACAAGCATGTCATGAGTTTCACTTCAACCTATAACCGCAAGGCATGAAATGGTGTAACAGCCAAAGGCAAACAAGACCCAAAGGTCGTAAATAGAACGAAGCAAGGCAAGTACATCCAAGCACAAAAAATTATCCTCTAACATGACTAAATTACCTCTACACAATCATACAATCAAGGAAGGAAAACAACAACGGTAAAAGGTAAACACGCAATACCCCGTTCACGGGTATCGGTGAAAATTCGCACATAAAACTCAGAGAATTTGAACGGTAAGGCACAAAACACCTACCTCGATCCTAGGAGATTGATATACTTGAACCACGATGGTTAATTACCCCAAGAACGTTATATATCTGAGAAAATTCACAAAACATTCAACCTTAGATAACTTGAGAAAGAAGAAGAATTGGAAAACAAGGATCAAGAAGAAGGAAGAACTCACCGCTGGGCTTCCAACGAAATCGACCATGCTCGAATCGGGGAATATATGGAGAAACAGGGGCTCAGGGAAGATCCGGCCGTATGGGTCTCTCTCGGATGAAGAACCTGGAGAAGGGGTGTGTTCTGTCCGTCAGGCGTGACCCCGGTACGTTTAGTGAAAAAAAAGAAAAGTACACGACGTGTACTTTTAGAGTACACGGCGTGTACTAGGTTTTTTCTATACTCCACCAAAAACGACCTCCACTTTACCTCTACACACCGTGTGTGTGGCCCGGGCACAGTCCTCACACAGCTTAGAGCTGGAGAAGAGTACACGGCGTGTACTTCGAAATTTTCCAGAAACTCCATTTTTCTTAAAAACTCTAGAAAAAGGAAAAGCGTACCTAAAACGAAGATCCGAGTTCTTACAAACTTCCCCCCTTAAAGAAATTCGTCCCCAAATTTCCTTATATGGGCGTAGAAGAAGGATCCTCTAACAGCTCCGGCCACTACGATCGAACCTCGACCTCCCTCTCCCAAGTCTCGTCCTATACTCACCCGTGCTGCCATAGCACTCATAACAGAGGAATAGATCAGCCATGGAGAACCTTCGTACTATGATCGAAAATCCGGATAGGATGATCCTCAAACGACACGTCTACTTTGAGCTCAACCTCCTCGGGCTGAAAGACATGAGACGGGTCTGAAAAGTAACGTCGGAGATGAGGGATGTGGAAGACGTCATGCATGGCCTGGTACCTTTGAGGTAGCTGCAACCGATAGGCAACCGACCCAACTCTCTCCAAAACATCAAATGGCCCGACGTACCGTGGTGAAAGCTTACCCTGTCTCCGAATCCTCTTGTGTCCCAACCTCGGTGCGACATGCAGGAAAACCTGATCCCCGACCTCGAACTCTAAAGGTCGTCTCCGCTGATCAGCATAAGACTTCTGTTGAGACTGTGCTGTAGCCATCCTCTTCCGAATCAAATCTATCTGCTCCGAGGTCTCCTGAACAAGACGAGGTCCTAACAAAGCTGCCTCTCCTGCCTCCAGACAGCATAAGGGTGATTGGAATAACCTACCGTACAAAGCCTCCTATGGTGCCATCTGAATGGTCGCCTGAAAACTGTTGTTGTAGGCGAACTCCACAAGAGGTATATGCTTTTCCCAATAACCACCGAAGTCTAAAATGAAAGCTCAGAACATATTCTCAAGCACCTAGATCGTGTGCTCGGACTGGCCGTCAGTTTGGGGATGGTATGTTGTACTCAAAAGTACCTATGTAGCCAAAGCCTTCTGGAGTCCCTGCCAGAACTGAGAGGTAAAGTGTGAATCCCTGTCTAAAACAATGGAGTGTGGAACTCCATGTAGACATACAATCTCTCAGATGTACAACCGTCCCAGATCATCAACATTGAAGGTCTCCTTGATCGGTAAGAAGTGTGAAACCTTCGTAAGCCTGTCAAAGACAACCCAAACAACATCCCTTCCTCGAGGTGACCTCGACAACCCGGTCACGAAGTCCATCGCGACATCATTCCACTTCCACTTCGGAATGGGTAACTGCTATAAAAGCCCTGCTGGTCACTGATTCTCTGCCTTCACCTGCTGACAAGTAGAACATATCATGACAAAACCAGCCACATCTCTCTTCATACCTGACCACCAGTACTGGTGATGAAGATCCCAATACATCTTGGTGATGCCAGGATGAACTGACCAAACTGAGGAATGGAAATCCCTCATCAGCTCCTCGCGTATGTCTGCTGGCACCCATACACGTCCCTGGAAATGAAAGATCTCATCCTCGCCCACTGTCCATCCATGAAGAGGGTCCCCTCCTGGCACACTCTCCCACATTACTAAGGCCTCTGAATCTGATAGCTGCCTCATTCGTATCCGATCAAGAAGTGAAGAGGTAACAACCACAGAAAATAAGACAGTCTTTCCCTGCCTATCGTGCACCTCCAGATGCATCTCAGAGAACAGTGCCATAAGCTGCCACTCACTACTGGCCTCCTGAACTGCCTGAATCTGGGTTCTTCTGCTCAACGCATCTGCCACTGCATTGCCCTTTCTTGGCGTATAGGCGAGCTCGAAGTCAAAGGACTGAATATACTCGACCCACTTGCACTGTCTCAGAATCAGATCACGCTGAGTAAAGATATACTTGAGACTCTTGTGGTCAGTGAAAAACAGAAAGTGCTCTCCCAGAAGATAGTGTCTCCAACAACGTAAAACATGAACAACTGCTTCCAACTCCAGATCGTGCGTAGTGTAATTCCTCTCATGTGGCCTCAACTGCTGAGACCCGTACGCAACGAATCCATCTCCCTGCATGAGCACAGCTCCCAGCCTGATACCTGAATCATCATAGTAAACAGTGTAGCCCTTTCCTGGCTCTGGCAAGACTAGTATCAGTGCTAACGTCAACCTCCCTTTCAGCTCCTAAAAGGCTGAATCACAAGAATATGACCATAAAAACTTCACCCCCTTCTTGGTCAGACCTATCAACGGTGCTGCTAGGCATGAGAAGTCCTGAATGAAGCGTCTGTAGTATCCGGATAGCCCTAGGAAACTCCACACCTCAAAGACATTCTTTGGATACTCCCAGGAAACTACAGCTCTCACTTTCGCTGGGTCCACTAACACTCTTGTCTTCGAGATAACATGACCCAAGAAGTGAATCTGATCCATCCAAAAGTGTCACTTCGAGAGTTTAGCATACTTCCGATGCTCTCTTAGTGTAATCATAATGATCTCAAGATGTGTGGTATGGTCGTGTTGAGTGTGAGAGTACACCAAGATATCGTCCATGAAGACCACGACAAAGGAGTCCAAGTACGGATGGAACACTCGATTGATCAGTTCCATGGAGACCGCAGGTGTGTTCGTGAGACCGAACGACATGACTGTATATTCGTAAAGACCATACCTTCTTCTAAAAGATTTCAAAGGTATATCTGATGGTATAACGTGCAACTGATGATAACCGGACCTCAAGTCGATCTTCGAGAATAGCCGAGCTCCTCGAAGCTGATAAAATAGGTCATCGATCCTTAGAAAGGGATATCAGTTCTTGACCGTCAACTAGTTAAGATTTTGATAATCCACACAAAGATGAAGGGTACTGTATGCCTTCTTTGCGAACAGGATAGGTGAACCCAAAGGAGAAGTAATGGGTCGGATGAAACCCTTCACCTGCAACTCCTCCAACTGCTTCTTGAGCTCCTGAAACTCAGGTGTAGCCATCTGATAAGGAGGAATGGACACCGATGCCGCTCCTGGCACGAGCTCAATTGAGAAGTCGACCTCACACTCCGGAGGTAAACCTGAAAAGTCTTCTGGAAAGACATACCTGAAACGATCCACCACTGGAGGAAAGTCTAACTGTAAAGTCCCCTGGTCATCCAGATAAAGACTGGAAATCTAAGTTGTAACTTCCCCTAGCCCATGATGCTCTGGTCTAGCTCTACCCACCTGGACATCCCACTTGCCTCTATGAAGGAAGGATCCGCCCTCTGGTGATATGAAACTCACCTTGTGATGATAACAATCGACGACTTCCTGGAAGGGAACCAACCAGTCCATCCCGAGAATGACGTCATATCCCGTCATCTCTAGAACATAGAGTTCCCATAAGAAATGACACCCCGCAACCTTGAGAGGGAACTCTCTGCACTGACGTACACTAGATGTCCTCGTTCCCAATGATGTGTCAAGAGTTAACAAGTTGTAAGACGAAAAGATACAGAGCCCAAGGCTCTCCACAACTGCAATAGAGATAAAGTTATGGGAAGCACCGGTATCGAAAAGAACTGAAGATAAAACTGAGGCTACTAAGATCGTACCTCAAACTGTAGACAGGCTGGGATCCTGCTCCTGATAGGTCTGCTCCACAGCAAAAGACTGGCCTGCACCGCGGCCCTGCACCCCTGGATGACCACTCTAAGCTGATCCACTCTGTTTTCGCTGATGACCTGGTGACTGAACACCATGGCCGCGACCTCCACCTCGGCCTGAACGACTAGAAGAACTCCAGTTCCCTGACTGGTGGGAAACTGGTGAAGCATCTCCAGAATGCGGAGTCATGGAGGAACCCTTACCACCAGCTGAAGGTGATAAGATGTGACAGAAATGCTAAAGATGGCCCATCTTTCCACAAGACCGGCACTCCATCAGATCCCTCTGGCACTAAGGCCTAATATGCCTACTCCTACCGCAATGGTAGCATACAAACTGGCTGCCAGAAGATGCATCCCATGAACCTCGATCTCCTCGAGAAGACTCTCTGCGACGCTTCCTAATGTCTGTAGGAGGAACACCAGCTCTGGATACCGAACCTCCCTGGCTCACTGCTCCAGAATCTCTCAGATTACGTTCAGTGATCAGCGCCTGGTTGACGATGGAGGATATCAAAGTCAATTGTAATATATTAACCTGGGAATGGATCTCCTACCTGAGACCTTCCTCGAACTTCTTATAAAGGAACAACTCATCACCTGCTGGGATCGGTGTGAAACACTGCAGCTCAGTGAAGTGAGACAAGTACTCCATAACAGAGAGAGTACCCGCTGCAGACTCATAAAATCCTGGGCTCGATCGGCCCTCAGGGTCTCCAGATAGAATTAGTCATAGAAGGTGTGTTGAAACTCATCCCAAGACATATCCTACTGATGCCCTGACCATGAGATCACCTCCCACCACCTCCTGGCGGTGTCCCAGAGCATATAAGTAGCCAGCTTTACCGTTTTCTCTGGAGGGATCTCTAGGTGATCAAGGATGGTCAGTGTGGACTCTATCCATGACTCTTCAGCCTGAGGTCCTCCATCCCCTGAAAAAGTAGGAGGATGCTTATATTGGAAAACCCGCGTCAACTCAGCCATCGATGGGGTAGGATGCGGCACTCTCTGTAAGGTCTGCATCATCCTCAAAAAGTCCTCCCTGAACTGTACCTCAGTGCCTGAAATGGGTATGATAGCTGGTGCCAAGGCTGGCTTGACTGGAGGATCAGCAGGAAGTCCCTGATAAGCCATATCTGGAGTCTGATACTGCCTGATGACAGACGTACAACTGGAGGACGTGTCAGAGGCATCGCTCTGAAAGATCAAAAGTATACCTTATATCAGAAACAAGGATAGAGAACACAAGAGTACAAAACGAGAGCAGAGGGAAGAAACTATCAAGTTTTACAAAACACGACTACACGACATGTATAAAAACTACACGGTGTGTCTACTTAAGCCATTAACATGGGCGTGTACCCCATCTCGACAGGTCGTGTAACACCTCAAACTACACGGCGTGTTGACCCAATACATGGCGTGTACTTGAAAAATATTCCCCTGCCCGAGTCTCCTTACACAGCTAACTCACATGGTTCAAACTAACCTCAGACTACATAGAGTGTTCCCTAGGGACACGACGTGTATTAGACAGTGACTTGGTAGCCCGTGTTGTTAGTTACACTGTAATGACCCGAATCTAGAGCCCCTCCACTGGTGCCCCATACCTGGTTCACCACATGACCTCAAGCGCGTTTCCCCAAACGCCAGAGGCTGCCGACTAGCAGCGAGGGCCTTGGTGAGTCGGTGGGGAAACTATGCCCTCATTCGATAAGGTATAAAGTGGAAAACAACAGTCAACAACGAAAAAAGTAACAACATGCATAACAACAGAAACCAAACAGCAGAAGCAATGAGTATATATAGAAATGATGACAATGATGTAGCGGGTACAAGTATGCAGCAAACACAACAACGTGATGGAATACAACTGAAAACAAGTGCAAGGGAAAACAAAATAAACTCCTCAGCATCGCGAGCACCGACTCGGTCCCATGCTCTCCAGATCCAGTGCAATCAAGAACCTGAAGTAGAAGGGCGATTGCCCTTATCTATACCTGCAGCAACATAGTCTGATTGGGCCCAAAATCATGGCCCAAATAGGGTGTGAGATACAATCCCAGTAGGCAATCACCCAAAGATTTGTGCCTAACAGTCAATGAATACATGACAGTAATAAATCAAGAAATAGTAAACAGGAAAGCACAAGCAGCTACAATCCACAGTTCTAATATATAGAGTACACAAGTAAACAACCAACAAAAAGAATAAAAAAGGTAACCCTCTGGGTAGCTCTCACATCCTAACCCCTATGGTTTAACCTATAAGTACCAACAACCCTCTAGGAGGCACACACAGTCTCACCCCTCTGGTTTCACTATGAAATTAATAGACTCTCTGGGGAAGCACTCACCGTCAATTCCCCCTATAGTCTCGTATCGTGCTAAAGGCTCTTTGGAGAAGCACTCAACATCTATTCCCCCTATGGTCCGCTTCGAGGAACTAAAGACTCTCTGAGGAAGAACTCAACGTCAATTCCCCCTGTGGTCTCACATCATAATTAAAAGACACTCTGGATAAGCCCTTCCGTCAATTCTCCCTTTGGTCTACTACTCTAGGTTCTCACAGTCCTGAGTGAAACTAAACATGATCAGCGCGCATGAATCGTCCAAGTAAACCTCAATAACTACTTGGCTATCAACTAAGGCTCAGCAGCAATACAAGGCAACAATCCACAATCCTACAACTAGGCATGGTAACTGGCGAAACACCTAATAAGAAAAACAAGCATGGAAAAGAAACCTGAGCACAAAATAAATTACTATACTCATAAGCATCAACCTATAATAAAGCAATAAATCAAAGAAGGAAAAAAGCAGGGCAAAAACAAGAAACCCTCAATTCCCCGTTCAAAGGGATTGGTGGAATTTTCACAAAATATTCATCAACTTTCTACAGAAAGTCACAAACCACCTACCTCAATCCTAGGAGATCGATATACGTGAAAAACGACAACAGATTCCCCTTAGAACGATGTAGATCTAAGAAAACACACAAAATTCTCAACCTAAGATAACTTGAAAACTAGGAGGAATCAAGAAACAAGACTCAAGCAGAAGGGAGAGCTCAATGCTGCGATTCCAACGCAATCGACCACGTTCTAATCGGAGAACAGACGAAGAGGCGGGAGCTCGTCGAAGATCCAGTTGTATGGTCGCTCTTGGGTGGACGAAATATGGAGAAGAAGATGAATTCAGGGGTTAGGCATGACCCCGGTCTGTTTAATGAAAAAAAAGAAAAGTACACGACATGTACTTTTAGAGTAAATGGCGTGTACTGGGTATTTTATATACTCCACCAAAATCGGCCTCCACGTCACCCCTACACACCGTGTGTGTGGCTCGAGCATGACTATCACACGACTTCGAGCTGGGGAAGAGTACATGGTGTGTACTCAGAAAGTACATGGCGTGTACTTCAAAAATTTCCAAAAAGTTCATTTTTCTTAAAAACTCTAGAAAAAGGAAAAGCGTACCTGAAAAGAAGATCCGGGTTCTTACAAACTTCCCCCCTTAAAGAAATTCATCCCCGAATTTCCCTAACGAGGCGGAGAAGAAGAAACCCTGAACAGCTCCGGCCATTGCGATCGTACATCGGCCTCCCTCTCCGAGGTCTTGTCCTATACTCGCCCGTGCTGCCATAATACTCATACCAGAGGGACAGACCGCCTGCGGAGAACCTGCATACTGCGATCGACAATCCTGATAGGATGCTCCTCGAACGATGCATTCGCTTCAATCTCGACTTCCTTGGGATGAAATATGTGAGACGGGTCTGAAAAGTAACTTCGGAGTTGAGAGACGTGGAAGAAGTCGTGCATGTCCTGATACCTCTGAGGTAACTGCAACCGATAGGCGACCAACCCCACTCTCTCCAAGACCTCAAATGGACCGACGTACCGCAGTGAAGGCTTACCCTATCTCCGAATCTTCTTGTGTCCCAACCTCGGTGTAACATGCAAGAAAACCTGATCTCTGACCTCAAACTCCAGAGGTCGTCTCCGCTGATCAGCATAAGACTTCTGTCGAGACTGTGCTATAGCCATCCCCTTACGAATCAGCTCTATTTGCTCTGAGGTCTCCTGAACGAGACGAGGTCCCAGCAAGGCTGCCTCTCCTACCTCTAGCCAGCATAAGGGTGATCGACATGGCCTACCGTACAAAGTCTCGTATGGTTCCATCTGAATGGTTTCATGGAAACTGTTGTTGTAGGAGAACTCCACCAGAGGGATATGCTTCTCCCAAGAACCGCCAAATTCTAGGATGCAAGCTCAGAGCATATCCTCAAGCACCTGGATCGTGCGCTCGGACTGGCCATCAGTCTAGGGATGGTATGCTGTACTCAAAAGTACATGTGTACCCAAGGCCTTCTGAAGTCCTTGACAGAACCGAGAGGTAAAGCGTGCATCCCTATCTGAAACAATAGAGTGTGGAACTCCATGCAGACGAACGATCTCCCGGATGTAAAGTCATCCCAGATCATCAACACTGAAGGTCTCCTTAATTGGAAAGAAGTGCGCAACCTTCTTAAGCCTATCAACAACAACCCAAACGGCATCGTTCCCTAGAGGCGACCTCGGCAACCCAGTCACGAAGTCCATCGCGACGTCATTCCATTTCCACTCCGGAATGGGTAACTGCTGTAAAAGGTTTGCTGGTCGCTGATGCTCTGCCTTCACCTGCTGACAAGTAGAACATCTCATGACGAAACCAGCAACATCCTTTTTCATACCTGGCCACCAGTACTGGCGATGAAGATCCCGATACATCTTGGTGATGCCAGGATGAACTTACCAAACTGAGGAATGAAAATCCCGCATCAGCTCCTCGCGTATGTCTGATGGCACCCATACGCATCCCTGGAAATGCAAGATCTCATCCTCGCCCACTGTCCATCCAGGAATAGGGTCCTCTCCTGACACACTCTCCTGCAGGACTAAGCCTTTAGAGTCTGATAGCTGCCTCATCCGTACCCGATCAAGAAGTGTAGAGGTAACAACTACAAAAGATAGGAAGGTCTGTCCCTGTCTGTCGTGCACCTCTAGATGCATCTCAGAGAACAGAGCCATCAGTTTACACTTACTGCTAGCCTCCTGAACTGCCTAAATCTGAGTTCTCTTACTCAACGCATCAGCCACTGCGTTTCCCTTATCCGATGTATAGGCGAGCTCGAAGTCAAAAGACTGTAGATACTCAACCCACCTGCACTGCCTCAGATTCAGATCACGTTGAGTGAAGATATACTTGATACTCTTATGGTCAGTGAAGACCACAAAGTGCTCCCACAACAGATAGTGTATCCAACAACTTAAGGCATGAACAACAGCTGCCAACTCCAGATTGTGCGTTGGGTAGTTCCTCTCATGTGGACTCAATTTATGAGACCCGTACGCAACGAATCCATCACCCTGCATAAGCACAGCTCCCAGCCCAATACCTGAAGCGTCACAGTAAAAGTGTAGTTCTTGCCTGGCTCCGACAATACTAGTATCAGTGCTAACGTCAACCTCCCTTTCAGCTCCTGAAAGGCTGACTCACAAGAATCTGACCAAAAGAACATCACCCCCTTCTTGGTCAGACCTGTCAAAGGTGCTACTAGATGAGAAAAGTCCTGAATGAAGTGTCTGTATTATCCAGCCAGCCCTAGGAAGCTCCGTACCTCAAAGATGTTCTTCGGATGCTCCTAGGAAACTACAGCTCCCACTTTCTCTAGGTCTAAAGATACCCCTGCCTCTGAGATGACGTGACCTAAGAAGTGAATCTGATCGATCTAGAAGTGGCACTTTGAGAGTTTAACATAAAGATGATGCTCTCTCAGTGTACTCAAAACGATCTCAAGATGTGTGGAATGGTCGTGTCGAGTGTGAGAGTACACCAAGATATCGTCCACGAAGACCATGAAAAAGGAGTCCAAGTAAGGATGGAACACTCGGTTCATCAGTGACATGAAAATTGCATGTGCGTTCGTGAGACCTAACGACATGACTGTATACTCGTATAGACCATACCTGCTCCTGAAGGCTTTCAGAGGTATATCTGATGGTCTAACGCGCAACCGATGGTAATCGGACCTCAAGTAGATCTTCCAGAACACCCGGGATCCTCGAAGCTGATCGAAAAGGTCGTCAATTATCGCAAAGGATATCGGTTCTTAACCGTCAACTGGTTCAGCTTTCGATAATCCACACAAAGCCGAAGGGTACCGTCTGCCTTCTTCGCAAACAGGACAGGCGAACCCCAAGGAGAAGTACTGGGTCAGATGAAACCCTTAGCCTCTTTCTCCTCCAACTGCTTCTTGAGCTCCTTCAACTTAGGTGTGGCCATCCTATAGGGAGGAATGGACACCGGTGCCTCTCCTATCACGAGCTCAATAGAGAAGTCTACCTCATGCTCCGGAGGAAAACCTGAAAAGTCCTCTGGAAAGACATCCCTGAAGCGATCCACCACTGGAGGAAAATACAACTCTGGAGTCCCTTGATCATCCAGATAAAGACTAGAAATCTGGGCCGTCACCCCTCCTAGCCCAAGATGCTCGAGTCCTGCCCAACTCGCCCAAACGTCCCACTCGCCTTTATAAAGAAAAGACTCACCCTCTAGTGAAATGAAACTCACTCTGCGGTGATAGCAGTCGACGACTGCCTGAAAGGGAATCAACCAATCCATGCCAAGGATGACATCATAGCCTATCATCTCTAGGACATAGAGATCCCATAATAAGCGATACCTTGCAACCTCGAGAGGGAACTCTCTACACTGGCGTACACTAGATGTCCTCATCCCCAAAGGTGTGTCTAGTGTCAACGAGTCGACAGAAGAAAAGATGTAGAGTCCAATGCTCCCCACAATAGCATTAGAGATAAATCTATGCGTAGCACCAGTATCGAAAAGGGCTGAAGATAAAACTGAGGCTACTAAAATCATACCTCGAATAGTAGAAGGGTCGAGATCCTACTTCTGATAAATCTGATCCATGACAAAAGACTATCCTGTACCGCGGCCCTGCACCCTTGGCTGACCACTCTGAGCTGAAACTCCCTACTGGTGCTGAGGAACTGGTGGCTGAACGCCACGGCCTCGACCTCCACCTTAGCCCGAACGGCCGGTAGAACTCCAGTTCCCCGACTGGTGAGAAACTGGTGGGGATGCTCCTGAACGAGGAGTGATGTAAGAACCCCGATCACCAGCTGCTGGTGAGAAAACCTGACCGAAATATTGAAGGTGACCCATCTTTTCGTAAGATCGGCACTCCAAGGGGTCCCTCTGGCACTGCGACCTCGTGTTCCCTGACAGGACACACTGGTAGCATGTCACCTGGCTACCTGAAGATGTATCTCGATTTCTCAAATCACCGCATGTAGGCTCTCTATGGCACTTCTTGCTGTCATCGGGAGGCAAACTAGCTCTGGAAGCAAAACCGCCCTGGCTCGCAGCTCTAGAGTCTCTCAGATTGCGCTCCGCAATCAGTGCCTGGTTGACAATGGAAGTAATGGAAGTCAGCTGGAAGATGTTCACCTGTGAGCGGATCTCCCGCCTGATACCATCCTCAAACTTCCTTGCTAAGAACACACCACTCCCATCTCGGAGGGGTGTGAAGCACTGCAGCTCAGTGAAACGAGCGGAATACTCCATGACAGAAAGAGTACCCTTCTTTAAGCTCATGAACTCCCGAGCTCGGTCGGCCCTCAGGGTCTCCGGGTATAAGTAGTCGTAGAACACGTGCTGGAACTCCTCCCAAGCCATAGCCTGCTGCTGAACCGCCTGTGAGATCACATCCCACCACCTCTTGGCAGAGTCTCGGAGCATGTAGGTGGCGAGCTTGACCCGCCTCTCTGGAGGCGTCTCCAGATGCTCGAAGATAGTCAGCATGGCTTCCATCCATGACTCTGCAGCCTGAGGTCCTCCTTCCCATGAGAATGTGGGAGGATTATACTGCTGAAAAACCCACGTGAAGTCTACCATAAACATGGCAGGAGGTGGCACTCCCTGGAAGGCTTGCATCATCCTCATGAAACCTTCCCTGAACTATGCATCTACACCTGCAACTGGTATGACAGCCGGTGCCAAGGCTGGCCCGACGGGAGGATCAGCAGGAAGTCCCTGATCAGCCATATCTAGCGTCTGATCACTACCTGATGATAGACGTACAATCGGAGGATGTCTCGGAGGCATAGCTCTGAAAGATCAAAAGTACACCTTAGATCAGAAAAACAAGTACATAGAACACAAGAGTACAAAACGGGAACAAGGGAAGAAAAACACACAAGTTTACAAAACTCGACTACACGGCGTGTATAAAAACTACAAGGCATGTATTCTTAAGACACAGACATGGGCATGTACTCCTGCCCTACAAGTCGTGTACACTTCAAACTACACGGCGTGTTGCACCCACACACGGCGTGTACTTAAAAAGTGTTCCCCTGCCCGATTCACCTTACATGGCTAACCCACACGGTCTGACTTAACCCGAGACTACATGGAGTGTTCTTAACACACATGGCGTGTACTAGACAAGGCTTTAGCCGCCCATGTTTGTGAAACACACGGCTGTCTACACGGCTGAACCTTACACGGCGTGCTCCGAACAAACATGGTGTGCATAGGCAAGGTGACCCCGTACCGTGTTGTTCGTGACACGGCCGGGTACCTGGAAAAGACTACACGACGTGTTCCGAACAAACACGACGTGTGGAAAAGAAGGTAACGCCAGCCCATGTTGTTCGTGACACGGCCGAGTACCTGGACAGAACTACATGGTCTATTCCGAATAAACACGACATGTGGAAAAGAAGGTAACACCGACCCGTGTTGTTCGTGACATGGCCGGGTACCTGGAAAGGACTACACGACATGTCCCCTAAGGACACAATGTCTTTTACCCGATCTTCCCTAGCCTATGTTGTTAGTGACACAACTGGGTACACGACTCCGAACTTACATGGCGTGTACCAGTCGTACACGGTGTGTTCTCGAAATTACCCCCACGACACCGTGTTCTGCTCACACGGTCAATGACACGACCTAAAAACTACACAACATGTATCCAAAAAGTACATGCTGTGTATTATGGGGTTTTCTGGGTAGTAGCTCCAAAACTGCACAGAACCCCAAAAACACTAAAAAAAAGGGAAGGAGGTGCCAAATTCCGATCCGTGAGGGCCCATACTCCCCACAAATCAAAGCCTGGCATCTCCCATAGTTATATACCAGAGAAACAGGATCATGATCCACCAAGTTTATATTAATGAGGGATCATAACACCTCAAGAACCAAAATTTGGCATTCATTTCAAGCAAGGAACAAAACAAACAGTTTTATAACATGACATCAGAGAATCTATCAAGCATCTTTCACAACAGCATGCATAATCTACATGAAGTCTATCACAACAGCATGCAATCTCTAATGCACCCTAGATGGCATGGAAAGAATGCATGGCATGTGATTTCTATAAGTGCCTATATGATGCATGAGATGGAATACCTTCATCTCATCGGGTTGCGACAGAAATAGAACCGAAGTATCAAAACAATAATAACACAAGTTAGGTGAATCACTCTAGGTGAACTCAGATCAACCATAAAATCTCAAAACCAGAAAAACTACAATTAACGAGGTAGTATGGCTTTTCCCTGTACACAGGTTAGCTACTCCCGAGCATAGATTAATGCCATGTACCAAATCTGTCCTATCCCTGGCTAAAGTCTCCAAATAGAAAGCAAGAGAAAATAACTCCTTTGATACCACTTTGTAACGACCTGAATCTGGAGCCCCTCTACTGGTGCCCCGTACCCGGTTCGCCACATGACCTCAATCACATTTCCCCAAATTCTAGAGGCTTCTGACTAGCAGCGAGGGCCTTGGTGAGTCGGTGGGGAAAATATGCCCTCATTCGGTAAGGTATACAGTGAAAAAACAGCAGTCAACAGTGGAAACAGTAACAACATGCATAACAACAGAAACCAAACAGTAGAAGCAATGAGTATATATAGCAATGATGATAATGATGCAGTAGGTAAAAGTATCTATGGAAAGCAGCAAACATAAAAACATGCTGGAATTCATATGAAAACAAGTGCAAGGGAAAACAAAATAAACTCCTCAGCATCGCGAGCACCAGCTCAGTCCCATGCTCTCCAGCTCCAGTGCAATAGAGAACCTGACGTAGAAGGGCGCTTGCCCTTATCTATACCTGCAGCAACATAGTCTTCTTGGGCCCAAAAACATGGACCAAATAGGGTGTGATATACAATCCCAATAGGCAATCACCCAAAGATTTTTTCCTAACAGTCAATGAATACATGGCAGTAATAAATCAAGAAATAGTAAACAGGAAAGCACAAGCAGCTACAATCCACAGTTCTAATAGACAGAGTACACAAGTAAACAGCCAAAAACAAGAAGAAAAAAGGTAACCCTATGGGTATCTCTCACATCCTAACCCCTATGGTTCAACCTATAAGTACCAGCAACCCTCTAGGAGGCACACACAATCTCACCCCTCTGGTTCTGCTATGAAATTAATAGACTCTATGGGGAAGCACTCACCGTCAATTCCCCCTATAGTCTCGTATCATGATAAAGGCTCTATGGGGAAGCACTAAACGTCTATTCCCCCTGTGGCCTGCGTCGAGGAACTACACACTCTCTGAGGAAGCACTCAACGTCAATTCCCCCGGTGGTCTCTCATCATAATTAAAAGACACTCTGGAGAAGCCCTTCCATCAATTATCTCTTTGGTCTACTACTCTAGGTTCTCACAGTCCTGAGTGAAACTAAACATGCTCAGCGTGCGTGCATTGTACAAGTAAACCTCAAGAACTACTTAGCTATCAACTAAGGCTCAACAGCAATACAAAGAAACAGTCCACAATCCTACAACTAGGCATGGCAACTGGTGAAACGCCTAATAAGCAAAACAAGCATGGCAAAACAACCTGAGCACAAAATAAATTTCTCTACTCACAAGCATCAACCTATAACAAAGCGATCAAGTAAAGTAAGAAAAAATCAGGGAAAAAACAGGAAACCCCCAATTCCCCATTCAAAGGGATTGGTGGAATTTGCACAAAATATTCATCAACTTTCTACAGAAAGGAACAAACCACCTACCTGGATCCTAGGAGATCGATATACATGAACAACGACGACAGATTCCCCTTAGAACGATGTAGATCTGAGAAAACGCGAAAAATGATCAACCTACGATAAATTGAAAACCAAGAGGAATAAAGAAACAAGACTCAAGAAGAAGGGAGATCTCACCGCTGTGATTCCAACGCAATCGACCGCGTTCTAATCGGAGAACAGATGAAGAGGCGGGATCTCGTCGAAGATCTGGCCGTACGGTCACTCTCGAGCGGACGAAATCTGGAGAAGAAGATGAATTCAGGGGTTAGGCACGACCCCGGTCCGTTTAATGAAAAAAAAGAAAAGTACACAGCGTGTACTTTTAGAGTACACGACGTGTAATGGGTCTTTTCCGTACTCCACAAAAATCAGCCTCCACGTCACCCCGACACACCGTGTGTGTGGCCCGGGCACGGCCAGCACACGACTTCGAGCTGGGGAAGATTACATGGTGTATACTAAGAAAGTACACAACATGTACTTCAAAAAATTCCAGAAAGTTCATTTTTCTTAAAAACTCCAGAAAAAGGAAAAGCGTACTTGAAAAGAAGATCCGAGTTCTTACATACACGACCGTCTACACGGATGGCCCTTACACGGCGTGTTCCGAACAAACACGGCATGTATAGGAGAAGGTGACACCATCTCGTGTTGTTCGTGACATGGCCGGGTACCTGGGCAAGACTACATGGCGTGTTCTAAAAGCAACATGGCGTGTCTAAGAGAAGGTCACGCCGACCCGTGTTTTTCATGACACGGTCGGATACCTGGACAGAACTACACAGCATGTTCTTTTACAACACGACGTGTTCTACTCGAGATTCCCCGACCCATGTTGTTAGTGACACGGATGGTTACAAGGCTCTACACTACACGACATGTACATACCATACACGGCGTGTTCCTGAAGTTATTTTCACAACACCGTGCCCCTGCACACACAGTCAGTAACACGTCCTAAAAACTACACGGCGTGTAACCAGAAAGTACACGCCGTGTATTCTGGGTTTTTTCTAGGCAGTAGCTCAGAAACAACACAGAAGCCCAGAAACACAGAAAACAAAGTAAAGAGGTTCCAAATTCCCATCCGTGAGGGCCCATACTCCCCGCGAATTAAAGCTTGGCATCCCCTACAGTCATGTATAAGAGAAAACATGATCATGATCCACCAATTTCCGATTCAAGAGGGCCCATAACACCTCAAGAATCCAAACTTGGTGATCATTTAAACAAATTACAATACAACAATCCTCTAACAAGGCAGCATAGATTCTATCAAGCATCTATCACAACAGCATGCATAATCTACACAACGTCTATCACAACAGCAAGCAATCGCTAATGCACCCTAAATGGCATGGAAAGAATGCATGGCATGTGATTTCTACAAGTTTCTATATGATGCATGAGATGGAATACACTCATCTCATTGGGTTGTGACAGAAATAGAACCGTAATATCAAAACAATAACAGTACAAGCATGTGAATCACTCTAGGTGAAATCGTATCAACCGTAAAATCTCAAAACCAGAAACTGCAATAACCGAGGTAGTATGGCCTTTCCCTATACACGGTTTAGCTACTCCCGGGCACAACTCATTACCAAGTACCAAATCTTTCCTATCCCTGGCTAAAGTCTCCAAATATTAATGCAAGAGAAAAGAAACCCTTTGATACCACTTTGTAACGTCCCGGTTCCATAAGCCACCCAGAGACGCCCCGTACCCGGTTGGTCACATGGCCTCAAGCGCATTTCCCCAAACTCCAGAGGCTGCCAACTAGCAGCGAGGGCCTTGGGTGTGATAGTGGGGAAACTATGCCCTCATTGGCGGAGTACACAGCAGAGGAATAATAAACATGCAATAGCGGAAGCAGTAATAACCAACAATGTAAACAACGGAAGTCTAAATCAAAAAATGGAGCAGATATGTATATATATGAAATGATGCATGATACATAACTAGGAAAGAATCCAAACAAGTCATAATGCTGAAAAAACACTACAGTACCAAAACAAGTACAAAAGAAAAGTAAACAGATCCTCAGCATCGCAAGCCAAAGCTTGGTCCCATGCTCCCCTGCTCCAACCAATCAAGTTCCAGAAGTCAAAGAGCGCTTTCCCTTGTCTATACCTGAAACAACATAGTTTTCTTGGGACCAAAAGCATGTCCCAAACAGGGTGTGAGATAAAATACCATTAGGAATTCACCCGAAGATCTGTGCCTAACAGTCAGTGAGTATATGGCAGGTAAAAGTACAATAAGCAGTAAACAACAACATCAAGTAGTAGGCAGTAAACAGTAAGCAGTAAAACAGGATGGTACATAGTAGCAATCAATCTACAACCCATAAATAGTAGTGAAACAAATAGCTAATAAGCCAGAAACCCTATGGGAAGTACTTGCAGCCATTCCCTCTGGTCCTAACCAAGAATTACCACAACCCTCTGGGCAGTGTGCTCAACCTAACCCCTCTGGCTTGGTCAAACGCATTTATGAGACTCTCTGGAAAAGATCACTCGGTCAATTCCTATCATAGTCTAGGGTAGTCAGGGACTCTCTTGAGGAAGATCACGCGGTCTAACACTCTTAGCCCCAAGGTTTGGAGACTCTCTGAAGAAGTTATCTCGGTCAATTCCTCCTATAGCCTCAGGTATACCACAGACTCTCTGAGGAAGCTCACTCGGTCAATTCCTCCTCTAGCCTGAGAAGGTTCTTAAAGAGATTAAAATAAGGTAAGACTCTCTGAGGAAGCTCACTCGGCCTACCCTCCTGTAATCTATAAAAATCCAATACTCTCTGGGAGCTCACTCGGTCCATCCCCTATGTAGTCTGTAATATCTAAGACTCTTTGGGAAGCTCACTCGGTCTATACCTTATAGTCTATAGCACCAGGTTCTCACAGCCCCGTTCCAGTCAGTGCATAATAATTCTATAAGGCCAAAGTACACCTATAGAGCTAATTGGCTAACCAGAGTACACCTATAGAGTTACTTAGCTAAACAGTCTACAAGGAAACAAGCATGTCATGAGTTTCACTTCAACCTATAACCGCAAGGCATGAAAACAGGTGTAGCAGCCAAAGTCAAACGAGACCCAAAGGTCGTAAACAGAACGGAGCAAGGAAAGTACATCCAAGTACAACAAATTATACTATAACATGACTAAATTACCTCTACACAAGTATAAAAGAATGACAGGAAAACAACAAGGGCAAAAGGTAAACACGCAATACCCCGTTCACGGGTATCGGTGAAAATTCGCACATAAAACTCAGAGACTTTGAACGGTAAGGCACATACCACCTACCTCGATCCTAGGAGATCTATATACTTGAACCACGATGGTTAATTCTACCTATAACGTCATAGATCTGAGAAAATGCACAAAATTTTCAACCTTAGATAACTTGAGAAAGAGGAAGAATTGGAAAACAAGGCTCAAGCAGAAGGAAGAACTCACCGCTGCGCTTCCAACGAAATCGACCGTGCTTGAATCGGGGAACGGACGGAGAAACGGGGGCTCGGGGAAGATCTGGCCGCACGGGTCGCTCTCGGATGAAGAACCTGGAGAAGGGGTGTGTTCTGTCCATCAGGCGCGACCCCAGTGCGTTTAGTGAAAAAAAAGAAAAGTACACGGCGTGTACTTTTAGAGTACACGGCGTGTACTAGGTTTTTTCCATACTCCACAAAAAACGGCCTCTACGTCACCCCTACACACCATGTGTGTGGCCCGGGCACGGCCAGCACACGGCTTCGAGCTGGAGAAGAGTACACGGCGTGAACTCAGAAAGTACACAACATGTACTTAGAAATTTTCCAGAAACACCATTTTTCTTAAAAACTCTAGAAAAAGGAAAAGCATACCTGAAACGAAGATCAGGGTTCTTACAGAAATCTTTTTTACTTCAGGACCTATTAGTGCATGATCAACCTAAATGTGATATGGTTTACTTTTTTATTGCTTGTGTGACATTATAGATATTCGTTTTTCATTCCATGTGATATATTCCTAGTTGTGCTCTTGATATTATGTTGGGTGACAATTTATGTATTGTTCTTTCAGAATTGGTTATAGATATTTATATGTATGTATGCGCATGTGTGTGTACTATTATGAGATATATGAATGATCTTCTCTCATAGTGAAATTTAAAAAACCCTATAAATGTGTGTGTATTTAAAATATTTATTATTTAATTTATTATTTTATAAGATATATTTTTAATTAGTTCTTGGTTTTAGTGTCGATAAAGGTGACATGTATCAATGCTTACAAAAAGCACCCATAAAATTCAATGCTCTTTTTCCTTAATTTTGTAGTAATCCTTTTTGTCGTTGATTTTATATGAAATTAGAAATGAATATATATATATATATATATATCAAAAACATGTTTTTTTGTAGAAAATTAAATAAAATGATCATAAAGTATCTTTTGCCTTGTTTTTTATTAATTACAGAGTTTTAAATATCCAAAGGATAAAATGGTTAAATGGAAATACATCGAGGGCGTAAAATAATTTTTTTTGTTTAAAAGGAAAAAAGAAAGCTAAAAAGTAAGCAGTGCAAGCAGGATGGATTTCATAATAAATTTTCCTTTTTTTAGTAATTATCATTTATTTAAAAATTATTTAAATTTATTATTTTGTACAAAAAAAATTGATATTATTTTTTTATAATTTTTTTTTGAAATTATAATCCTTAATTATAAAAAGTTCAGATAATTAATTAGTTCAGTTTTCACACATTTTTGAAATGTTAGTAATTGTTCCTTTTCACTAATGTTTTCAAAACCAAACTAGTGATCAAATTACAAAGGGGTGAATTTTCAAAAGGATTTTATTGTTTGTATTTGCTCTTAATAAGATGATGCTATTGTGAATACTAGCAAAGAAGGATTTGATGATGCATCTTGAAGTTCTTTGCAACATCCCAGGTAAATAAAGAATATGATATTTTCATATTTATTAATATTTGTGAATAAAATATTAATATTACTTTAAATGGAATACTATGTTCAGTGGCGTACCCAATACGCAACAATGAGTTTCTTTGAAATCTTACGCTGCACACTAATAATATAATAATATTATTTTAAATGGTAGTTAACGCCTAGCCATTGTAATGGCATGAATGAACAGAACTAACTACCAAATGATTATATATGATTTTCAAATATTTTTTCATTTATCCAAATAAATTTTAGAGGCTTAAAATGCAAATGAATCCAATTTTAAGCATAAATCTTCTAATATTCTTTAAAAGGTCGATTAACTGCCTTTTGATGGCGAACCCTTTTTAAATATACTTTTGAAAATTTATATGTTATATTTGAAAAAATAAAATCCTTCTTTATAATCTGGAAATCAAAATTTACTTTGTGTATTTTTTTTATTTTTCCAATAAAGATCATTTTTAGTGAAAATGTTGTATTTTAATTCAAAACCACCTTTTAATCTAATTTATTTATATGGATAGATTATATTTCTAATTGAGTTTAAAGTGTAGTTAAAATATATTTTTACCATTTAATCCAATGTTGGTCATTAGAATTAATTTCACTTTGAAATTGGACATAAACAAGTGTCAATCTTTTGATAGATATTGTTTCTTAAAAACACGTTATTTGTTTTGACAGTGAGAATTAATTATAAAAATAATTAATGAAAATTTTATGTTTTGAATTTGGTAAAATGGAAATCATTTTTGAATTTGGAATATCAAATATAGCATAGGGTGAATTTTTGGTATTTTTCTGAAAAACATCAATTTTTGATGAATAGTGAAACCACTAAGTGGTAGTTAAAAAAACTGATTTTTTGTTTAAATGAAATTTTACCACCTCTGTGATTTGAATTTCAAAAATCCAACATACATGGTTGTCATTAGGATGTAAAATGTGGTTCAATGATATTAAAATATTTTTTTGGTGAATAGTAACTTTTAAGTTTTATTAATCACGATTAAAGGTAATTAGTGTAATTTAAGGTAAATATAATGATATAATAATATGAAATTACCTTTACACTTGTCCTACACTTATTGGATAAGTCATGGCCGACCAAGAAAATCCATGGGTCAACTTGGGTACCCCATGAAGCCACTTGGGTAAGAAAATGACATTAATAACTTTTTATTTAAAGTAAAAATAAAAGTGTCACAAACATGTATTGTTTTACTAAAACAATTTTTACATGGGGTTATAAAAGTCATATTTTTTACTATAAATATTCATTAGAAATCTAAAAAGATTTACTACATCATTATATTTATTTTATAATTTTTATACATTAAATTAATAAATTTATTTATGACACACAGATGATGCAGTGATTACCTTGTTAATGAACGATTTAAATAAAACAAGAAGATATGGTAAAATATAAGACTTAAATTTGTCAAAAACCTATTGGATGGGTGTATTTAGAACCCTTATCACCTTATCCTAGAAATATATAATTTTGGGACCTTTAATATCCTAAAATCATTTTATAATAAAGTAACTTTTCAAGACTTTCCAAGAGTGCCCCTCCTCCCTCTTATAAAAGGCCCCCACCTCTACCCCCTTACCGACACCTCTAAAGCCTTTGTCTTGACCAAACTCTACTCATTTTATCTCTCCACATCCCTATCTTCATCCTATAATCCTTACCTTAGGCAGAAATTTCTTTAAGAAACCCTTTTGGTTCAAACCAAAGGGAGTTACCCGATTTAAAGGTAATGTCCTCTCTTATGTTCTTTTGTTTTATTTTACTTCTCCAAAACCCTAAACTCTTTTTATTCCTTTATTTTGTAACAAAAACAGTATCTTCAATATACTAGTATGTTTTTATGAGAAGGATTCGAGCTACACTTACACACACCTCCTTCTAAGGGTTAAAGAACATACTGTTTCTGTGGATGATGAATTTCTGCCTCACGAAACGATGATTGTTCAATATTCTTATAACACATTTCATGGTGGCCATTAAAATGTCACTATATTTATATATGATATATAATATGTTAATTTTTTCCATATTCTTCTGTATTTTTCATTTATGGCATACCTTTATGGTTTCCGTTATGGGTAAACGCGATATCTTCATTTTAGGAAGTGCGGACTACCACCCCCTCAAAGTGATTTGATTCGTTAACTCCATATGTGGGACGTATAAAGGATGGAGTTAATGATATTATATATGATATTATACTGGAATTATAATATACCTTTATATCATTATGATTTCATTCCATTAAATATGAAATAGAAATGAAAGTAGCGTTAATGCGTACGTACGACTTACCATCTCCATGAACGGTGCATTTCATTTTTTACCTCTGAATGTTATGTAATGTTATAAATGAAAGTATATACTGGATATATATGATATCTAAATCATGAATATAATTCTGGATATAATGGATATTTTACCACATGAACAACTTGTAATTATAAGAAGTTTATTTTTGACTCAAGTACCAATGATCGACAAAATGACCGTTATTAACTTAAATAATTACATAATGTTCATAACATGGTAATAAGTGATATAAAAGGAATAATGAACTTGAAAAAGGTTCTTAAGAACGTAGAAATTAACTCCAGTTTATTATTCTGGAATATAAAGAAACGAACAAGACAAGTTAGACTTGAGGTAAGGAATCCTACCTCTCTCTTTATTTTCATGTATTCTCCTTTATGTCATTTATTTTAAGCTTCATGTTCTTATGTTGGGGATGTTCTTTTATATTCCTCATTCTTTAATTTTTATTTTCATATTATGAGGTACCCTATTTGATCTCATAAATCCATTTTTGGAAGTTTTAAGTGGCGCCGTCAGGCTGCCGAGTTTTCGTAAGGGATTTTTCATCTCACTTTTATTACAGTGAGATTTATGCTACATTTGCCACCATTTCCTTTGAGTGGTGTATGTACTGCCCATTATTCTACTCTTTGTGTAATATAATTTCTTTTATGAGTATTTACATCAATATTTTATAGTCCTTCTTTCATGGGGTGTACGTTTCGAAAGTTACCCAAGTCGATAAGGGAACCTTTCACCCTCCTATTTTTAAAAGACTTCTTTTTGTTTTGTCTTTTAAATTACATCTTCTTATGTTGGGATATGTTCTTATATATCCTTGTTGCTGTAAATTTTATGTCCAAGTTATAACATACCCTTTATCTCTCTCATCAACTCTTTTTCTAAAATTTGATGTGACGCCGTTAGGCTATCGAATTTTTGCAAGGGAACTTCTTAACCCAATTTCAATTCTTTGGGTTAAACCTCTACTTCTTGATTATGCCCTGCTATGAATATGTGTGGATGACATATTATTGTTTTACACTAAGTATCTACTTATATTTGGTGTATTTATATTTTTCACACATAATTATGTCATTTCTTTATCCTTGCTCTAATGGCATGATCCTTGATTGGGATTACATCTCAATTTATTCTCATTGAGACATTTCTTAATGATATGCACTTTTATTCTTTTATAAAGTGTATATACAGACCCTTTGACTTTCCATATCTATATTATGTCTATACTAAAGTCATTTAAATGTTTTGAAAATGATATACTTTCATGTGGCTTATAATTTAAATGTTCAAAATAGAAAAGGACTCTTTTATTAAAACATTTTTTAAATGGTTTTAAAGATTTATTCTTTTAAACATTTATCATCCATGTCCATGTTTTAAAAATGGTTTTAAAGATTTATTTATATGGACATGAATGTTTTAAAACCCTTTCAAAATTTTCGAAGTGGTATGGAACACTTTGATTCTAAAATCTCTTTTAAATGTCTTCTTTTAATATTTTCAAAGTATAAAGGGATTTTTCTCTCATAGAGTTTTAATGATTTTATTAGATGTTTTTATTTATGATAATATCATGATGTGATATCTTGTGATTGAAATTTGAAAATTTTATGTTTCTTTTATGCATGTTTTAAGTGTTATGACTATGTTATGGTTCCTGGGAAATGTTTATGAAATCGGGTGGTTCCGTGATAAGCTAAGGGCGGGTGAGCCCAGGATAGCTCTCCAATGCATTGGGTAATGTAAAGGAGTTAAATTCTAAGGTTTCTCCGAAGAGATTTAGGGAATATACTATGACGGGTATTCCAAACGTAACCATGAGGGTTTCTCCCTACGTAAGAATGTTATGAATGCCTCAAGTTACCTTTATGTCTTATGATTTCTATGAGTTATTCATAAATCTTATGATTTCATGAGGTATGTTGAAGTGATTATGTTTTATGAGTAAAGTATGATTTCATTGATTCTTATGTATACATGGACTAATATTTTCATTCCGTATTTCTATATCCCTTACTGAGCTTTTTATGCTCATCCCAAGTTTTTGAAATGTTTTCCACAGGGCTTAAAGTGGAATACGGTCAAGGATGGGATCAAGGAAATTTCATGATGTCTAAAGCATGGAACTAGAGATGAATCTTTTGTTCAGGAGTTTATATTTTGTGAAAAAATGGAAACTGAGTAGATGTGTCTACTGTGTAATCTTTGAGATGTAATAGTTATGTCCTAATTCTCTAAAACTCTAAACCTGAAAAGATCCTCAATGTGAATTATTCATTTAATTCATTATTATGTAATGTTTTAAGGTCGGGTCCTTATATTCTTATTGTAAGAACCCGATTCTTACCTTTGATGTATGGGTTCTTATTTTCTCTTTTCCTTAAGTGTTTTTCAGAAAATAAGAAAAATGGGGAAAAATCCCAAATTTTAAAAGTACACGCCGTGTACTTTTTCCAAATGCTGTGTACTTTTGGCCGTGTGGGATGAGTACACATGGCATGTACCCATGTCGGCAATGAAGGGTGTAGGATCTGACTACACGCCGTGTAGTGGTCCCTTACACACCATGTATTCAGTCGGCAGGAGAATAGTAAGGAGGTGGCCAGCTGTGCGACAGAACACGCTGTGTACTCAGGGAGACACGCCGTGTAGTCACGTTGGCAGATAAATAGTGCCACGCTGGTGGAAAGCCGCCAGAGGAATAATTAAAAAAATGGGAAGTACACGCTTTGTACTCGGAAGTACACACTGTATACTTTGTTTTTTCGCTTAAAATGGGTAGTAGCCTACACTATTCATAGGGAAGGCTTAGAACGGGAAGAGGGAGCTCGGGAGAGGAGCCCGAAGCTTTAGATATCCTCCAAGTGCACGTTCGGAATCCGTTTCTACCTTAGACGATCTCGTTGGAACCGCACGGGTGAGCCCTCCACTCTTCTTTAACCGTTCTTTCCAATTATTCCCCCAATGGGAGTTATTTGCGTTTAATAGAGAATTATTTTACCTCAGATCTACGACGTATTTGGGCATTTCTAGAATCGACGTTCACGTATATCATTCGTTGGCGTTTAAGGTAGGTGGCTTGGTGTTTATTTTCCAATTGTCATGCGTTTTTGTGTGTTTAATGCTACGAACCCATATTTGGGGTGTCATGTGGCTGAGGACGTGGATATTTTAAATACCTAGAATTGAATAGGTAATTGAATGTGATATAAATATGTTGTTTGGGATTGCTGCTTGGATCCAGGACCACCCTGGGGGTGCGTTCCCCTGTTTAGCCGTTTGGCTAGGATACCCGAGGGTATGCCTTTAATGTAATGATTGTAGAATTTCCTTGAGAGGAATTGTTTTTTTACTGATTGTTTACATGTTGGTCTTGGCCCGATTACCTATTTAGCCTGAGGGAGGTGTTTTAATTAGACTGTGGGCATTGTATTACCTAGCATGTGGGAAACTTCTTCCGTGCCTTTGGGCAGCTAATTCTAGGCCTGTGGGCAACACTTCTTACGCCTGTGGGAAATATCCGTATGCCTGTGGGTAGATTCTTGTGTTTGGATTTCTCTTTACCTGAGGGTAAGAGCTTACGTGTTTGAGGAAATTGGCTGTTTACTTAGAATATTCACTGTAGTGTTATTTTAAATTAAATGATTAAATGAATATTAAAATTGCAATATAACTGGTTAAGTTAGTTACTTTCAGTGCCACTTACTTTATTCCATTTTCTTACTGCACATAGTTGTTGCATGATTTCACACAGTTGGGAACGATCCTTTGGTGGGTGCCTACTGAGATATATTTCTCACACCCTTTTTGGGTCACGCTTTTCGGACCAAACAAATTACGTTTCTGCTGGTGTAGATAAGGGCAAAGGTCCTTATGAAGGTACTTGATTGTTGGTGAGGTGTAGGGGAGCATGGGACCGGGCTCAGTCTTGCGATGCCGTTGGCTGTTCTGTTTTTATTTTCTGTACTTGTACTCTGTATTGTATTGTACTGCTATGTAACATGTTCTGGCTATTTTCTTAGAACTTGAGACATGTTTCATCATATCTATATATCTGGTTGGTTATATTTTACTGCAGTTGTTATACTAAATGTGTATGGTTTATTACTTCCACTATTGTTGTATGCTTTCTATTTTATTCCGCTGCGCTACACTTTGACAAATGAGGGCATAGTTTCCCCACTATCAGACCTGGGCCCTCGCTGCTAGTCAGCAGCATCCGGCATTTAGGGAAATGCGCTTGAGGTCATGTGGCGAACCGGGATTGAGGCACCCATTGAGTGGAACCCCGAACCGGGACGTTACAAAGTGGTATCAAAGGGGTTATTTTCTTTGACTTACTATTTGGAGCCTTAGTCAGGGATAGAATGGACCATTAGTTGGTAATAAGCTGTGCCCAAAAATAGCGAACCCGTGTACAGGGAAAAGCCAATTTACCTCGTGTTGCAATTTTTCGGATTTTTCAATTTTACGGTTGAATTGATTTTCACCGAAGGGTGACACACTTGTATTGTGCTATTGATATTTTATTAATGGGTTCTATTTAGTTGAAACCCGAGGAGATAAGGGTATGCCATCTCATGCATTATTTAGGCACATTCTAGAAAACACATGCCATACATAGTTCCATGCCATGTAGGTGCATTAGAAATTGCATGATGTTGTGATAGTGGTTGTGCATTAGAAAAATCATGTTGTTGTGATAGCTTCTTGATAAATACTTGCTATGTTATAGGGTATTTTTGTATAAACCTATGGAAATAATGGATGCCAAACTTTGGTTTCTGGGGAGTATGGGCCCATATTTACCAGAATTTGGTGGATCATTGACTTTTTCTTTTGTTATAACACAGATAATATGTCACACTTTGATTCGTGGAGAGTATGGGCCCTTAAGGATCAGAATTTGACACTTAGGTGTTGTTTTGTGGTATTTTCTAGGTTCCGGAGGAGTTTTTGAGGTATACTGTCCGGAAACCCAGTATACACGTTGTGTCGTACTTAAACACGCTGTTTATGTTCTTCTGTTCGAGAAGAAAAATAAACTTTTTGAGTACACGCCATGTACCCTGAGTACACGCCGTGTAGTCTCTACCCATGTCACAAACCATGTGGGCGACGACATGGGGAAGGGAAGAGATTGGGGTGAACACACCGTGTATCGGATGTACACGCCGTGTAGTGTTGACCCAGAGACCCAGCCGTGTAACTAACAAACACGGGCCGGTGTAGTCATTTCTTGAACACGCTGTGTTAATGAAGAACACGCCGTGTGGTGTGACCTGAGGACCCAGCCGTGTAGCTAACAACACAGGTTAGTGTAATCCTTCGTGTACGCACCGTGTGTATATTAAACACGCCGTGTAGTTGGAGCTGTGTATCCGGCCATGTAACCGACAACACGGGTCGGCGAAGCTCGTCTAGAACACGCCGTGTACCTGTGGGACACGCCGTGTACCTGTGGGACACGCCGTGTAGTCTTGTCCGGGGACAGACCGAGTGGACTTAGCCATGTGGCTGGGAAACGGGGTAGTGTACATGCCATGTGCGGGTGTAACACATCATGTAGTGTCAAGTTGGGTAGTCGGCTGTGTCACAAATGACACAAGTAGTTGGAAATAACACCATACACGTTGTGTAGATGATATACACGCCATGTAGTTTTGTTCAAATGGGAGCCGTGTGGCTCAGCCGCGTAGAAGGACCCGGGAAGGGAAAGGAATTCAAGTACACATCATGTAGTCGGTATACACGCCGTGTATTCCTATTTTGAAAATCTTAAAATGCCTTCCTCCTCTTGTTCCATTTGTGGTTTCTTCGTTTTCAGTCTTGTTAATCTTGAATCTAAGGTGTGTTTTTGACCTTGTAGAGTCATGCCACCTAGACGACCACACATTGTTCACCAGGAGAGCGACAACGAGTATACTCTAGAGATGGTAGGCCATGGGCTACCAGTTGATCCTCCAGAAGAGCCAGATGCGGAACCAGGTACTATACCGGACATAGGCGTGGAGGCACAGTTCCATGAAGGATTATTGCAGTTCATGCAGACCTTTCAGGTAGCACCTCTGGCTGCCACATCTATGGTGGAGCTGACACATATCTTTCAGCAGTAGCATCCACCTACGTTTTCAGGGGATGGAGGACCACAAGCTGCAGATTCTTGTATAGGATCGATGCAGACTATTTTCGAGCATCTTGAGATGCCTCCAGGGTGGAGGGTCAAGCTCGTGACATATATGTTGCGTAATTCCGCCAAGAGGTGGTGGGATGTTACCACCCAGTCAGATCATCACAAGGACATGGCGTGAGAATATTTTCAGGCAGTCTTCTATGAATTCTTCTTCCCAGAGACGTTGAGGGAAGATAGAGCTCGAGAGTTCATGAATTTGTAGCAGGGCGCTATGTCGGTGATGGACTATTCTGCTCGTTTTACCGAGCTTCAGCGCTTTGCACCCGTGATGGTGGGTGATTAGACGCTGAGAGCCAGACGATTTGAGGATGGTCTTCATTATGACATCCGGGCACTGGTGAATGTTTCTAGGTTTCCTTCAGTACATGCTATTGTAAACCAGGCGCTGATCACAGAGAGGAACCTGTGGGAAGCTAGTGGTGTGGGCTAGGGTGGTTCATCACCAGTTACTGGTACTATTTCTATTGGTAAGAGGAAGAGACAGATGGACTTCTCTCAGGGTGGCAGTACCAGTCAGAGGAATGTTTCAGGTGGCCAGGTCATGTGCTACCAGTGTGGTAAGGAGGGGAACAAGAGACCTCAGTGTCCACGAGACCTAGTGGAGTGCCGAGATTGTGGCAAGATGGGTCATCTACAGTGCTTTTGCATTGCGTTTCCACTAGTGGCTAGTGAGAGGGGTTCTATGCAGACTCCACATGCGGGATCAGGACTAGTGGCTTCTTACCAGTCAGGGAACTGGAATACGTCAGGGTGTACAGGCATAGATGGTGTTCGTGGCCATGGTATCCAGAAACCAGGATCTCAGAGGCAGCAGGACGGGACAACTCAGGTTAGTCAGGCTGTGTCGCAAGGCCGCAACACTGGGCAGACATATGCGGTGCAACAGACCCAGCATGAGCAGGATCGCAGACCTTTTACTGACATAGGTACTATTATAGTAGCTTCTGTTTTATCTTCAGTACTTTTCGATATGGGTTCTACACATAGTTTCATATCTGTACCCGTTGTGGAGAGCCTTGGGCTCTGTGTTTCTACTTCTTCTAATATCATGACGCTAGACACTCCGTTGGGGACTAGAACGGCTAGTGTGCGTCAATGCAAGGAGTTCCCGCTTGAGGTTGGTGGGTGTCACTTCCTTTGGGAACTCTATGTCTTAGAGATGACTGCTTATGACGTCATTCTCGGGATGGACTGGTTGGTTCCCTTTCAAGCCTTTGTAGACTTCTATCGTCGCAGGGTGAGTTTCACGTCACCGGATGGCGGAGAGTTTCTATACAAGGGTGAATGGGATGTTCAGGCGAGTCAAGCTAGACCAGAGCATCATGGGCGAGGTGGAGTCACAGCCCAGATTGCGAGCTTATATATGGATGACTAGGGGGCTTGTCAGACGGAATTCCCTCCAGTGTTTGATCGTTTCAGGGATGTCTTCCCGGATGACTTTTCAGGTCTACCTCCAGAGCGTGAGGTGGATTTCTCTATTGAGCTTGTGCTGGGAGTAGCACCGGTGTCCATTCCTCCTTATAGGATGGATACACCAAATTTGGAGGAGATCAAGAGGCAGTTAGAGGAGTTACAAGCAATGGGTTTCATTCAACCCAGTACTTCTCCATGGGGTTCTCCGGTCCTTTTTGCGAATAAGGCGGACGATACCCTTAGACTCTGTGTGGATTATCGGAAGCTGAACCAGTTGATGGTTAAGAACCGATACCCCTTGCTGAGGATTTATGATCTTTTTGATCAAATTCGTGGAGCAAGAGTGTTCTCTAAGATTGACTTGAGATCATTATATCATAAACTGTGTGTTAGACCATCTGATATACCTCTCACGGCTTTCAGGAGCATATATGGTCTATACAAGTACTCGGTTATGCCGTTCGGACTAAAAAACAAGCCAGTAGTTTTCATGGATCTGATGAATCGTCTGTTCCATCCTTATCTGGACTCTTTTGTGGTAGTATTCGTGGATGACATCTTGGTGTACTCTCACACTCGACACGACCATGCCACCCATCTTGAGATCGTATTGAGTACAATGAGAGAGCATCATCTATATGCTAAGCTCTCAAAGTGCCACTTTTGGATGGACCAGATTCACTTCCTGGGTCACATCATCTCAGAGGAAGGAGTTTTAGTAGACCCAGAGAAGGTGAGATCAGTAGTTTCCTGGGAGCATCCTAAGAACGTGTTTGAGATATGGAGTTTCTTGGGGCTGGCTGGTTACTACAGGCGTTTCATCCAGGACTTCTCCCACTTAGCAGTACCATTGACGGGTTTGACTAAGATGGGTGTGAAGTTCGTATGGTCGGAAGCTTGCGAGATAGCCTTTCAGGACCTGAAAGTAAGGTTGACATCAGCACCGATACTGATACTCCCAAAGCATGGGAAGATCTATACAGTTTACTGTGATGCATCAGGTATTGGGCTGGGAGCAGTGTTGATGTAGGGCGAACGAGTTGTTGCGTACGGGTCTCGACAATTAAGGCCACATGAGAGGAATTACCTGACACATGATCTCGAGTTGGCTGCAGTTGTGCATGCGTTGCGCTGTTGGAGACATTATCTCTTGGGTGAACGTTTTGTGGTTTTCACCGACCAAAAAAGTCTCAAGTATATCTTTACTCAACATGAATTGAATCTAAGGTAGCGAAGGTGGGTCGAATATCTTAAGTCCTTCAATTTTGATCTTGCCTATACACCTAGTAAGGGTAATGCAATATCTGATGCACTGAGCATGAAGACTTAGATACAGGCTGTGCAGGAGGCCATTGGCGAGTGGTAGCTCATGGATTTGTTCTCTGAGATGCATTTGGAGGTGCACGACAGTCAGGGGAAGACTTATCTTTCATCCTTAGCTGTGAATTCTACCCTCCTGGATAGACTGAGGATGAGACAACTATCTGATTTGGAAGGCCTAGTTCTACGAGAGCTGGTGGCAAGTGAGGACCCTCCTCCTAGGTGGACGATAGGAAATGATGAAGTATTGTGTTTCCATGGACGAGTGTGGGTTCTAGGGGATATACACAAGGAGCTGATGCGGGATTTTCATGCTTCAGCCTGGGCAGTTCATCCCGGGGTTACCAAGATGTACCATGACTTGAGATTTCAGTACTGGTGGCCAGGTATGAAGAGAGATGTAGCTGGTTTTGTTATGAGGTGTTCCACCTGTCAGCAGGTGAAGGTAGAGCATTAGAGGCCAGCCGGACTGTTACAGAAGTTACCCATTCCAGAGTGGAAATGGGATGATTTCATGATGGACTTCGTGACTAGGTTTCCGAGGTCACCTCAAGGCAATGATTCCGTGTGGGTTGTTGTGGACAGACTAACGAAGGTAGCTCACTTTTTTTCCGATCAAGGAGACCTTATGTGTTGATTAGATCAGAAGGTTTTATATCTGAGAGATCGTACGTCTTAATGGGGTTCCTCGTTCTATCGTTTCATATAGGGACACCTGCTTTACATCTCGCTTCTGGCAGGGTTTTCAGAGGGAACTGGGTACACAGGTGCTTCTGAGCACAACATACCACCCTCAGACCGATGGCCAGTTAAAGCGTACGATACAGGTGCTTGAGGACATGCTGCGTGCATGCTTTCTAGACTTTGGGGGCTCTTGGGAGAAGCATGTACCCTTAGTCGAGTTTTCCTATAATAAAAAATTTAAGGCAACCATTGAGATGGCACCATACGAGGCTTTATATGGTAGGCCATGCCGACCACATTTGTGCTGGTTAGAGGTAGGTGAGGCAACTTTACTGGGACCATGTCTCGTGCAGGAGACTTCTGAGCAGGTCCAGATGATTAAGAAGCGGATGGCTACCGCACAGTCTCGTCAGAAGTCTTATGCTGATCGCCGTAGACGACCTTTAGAGTTCGTGGTTGGGGATCGGGTTTTCTTGCGTGTTTCACCGAGGTTGGGACACAAACGGATCAGGAGATAGGGTAAACTTTCACCGAGGTATGTGGGGCCATTTGAGATTCTGGAGAGAGTTGGGCCGATTGCCTATCGGTTGCAGTTACCATAGAGGTACCGAGCCATGCACGACGTCTTCCATGTATCTCAGTTGCGCCGCTATCATTCAGACCCATCTCACGTCTTTCAGACCGAGGAGGTTGAGCTCGAGGCAGATGCGTCCTTTGAGGAGAATTCGATTCGTATCATTGATAGGAGCACGAAGGTTCTCCAAGGCTGGTCAGTTCCTCTCGTACAGGTGATATGGCAGCATGGCCGAGTGGAGGACGAAACCTGGGAGCGGGAGACCGATGTACGTGCTCAGTGGCTGGAGTTATTCACGGATTTATCTTCGCCACCCTTGGAAGGGAAATTCGGGGAAGAATTTCTTTAAGGGGGGATGTTTGTAAGAACCCAGTTCTTACCTTTGAGGTTCGAGTTCTTCTTTTCTCTTTTACTTTTGTGTTTTTCAGAAAATAAAGAAAATGGGGGAAAATCCCAAATTTTGAAAGTACACGCCATGTACTTTTGGCCGTGTGGGATGAGTACACAAGGCGTGTACCCATGTCGGCAATGAAGGGTGTAAGAATTGACTACACGTCATGTAGTTGTCCCTTACACACTGTGTAGTCAGTTGGTGGGTGAATAGTAAGGTGGTGGCGAGCTGTGCGACAGAACACGCCATGTACTCAGGGAGACACGTCATGTAGTCACGTCGACAGATAAACAGTGCCACGCTGGCAGAAAGCTGCCAGAGGAACAGTTAAAAAAATGGGAAGTACACACCGCGTACTCAGAAGTACACGCCGTGTACTTTATTTTTTTCGCTTAAAATGGGCAGTAGCCTCCCCTGTTCATAGGGAAGGCTTAGAACGGGAAGAGGGAGCTTGGGAGAGGAGGCCAAAGCTTTGGAGATCCACCGAGCGCATGTTCAGAATCCGTTTCCGCCTCGGACGATCTCGTTGGAACCGCACAGGTGATCCCTCCATTCTTCTTTAACCGTTCTTGACAATTCTTCCCCTAAAGGGAGTTATTTGAGTTTAAGTGAGAATTATTTTACCTCAGATCTACGACCTCTTTGGGAGTTTCTAGAATCAACGTTCACATATATCATTCATTGGCGTTTAAGGTAGGTGTCTTGGTGTTTATTTTCCAACTGTCGTGCGTTTTTGTGTGTTTAAAGCTACTAACCCATATTTGGTGTGTCGTGTGGCTAAGGTTGTGGCTATTTTAAATACCTAGGGTATGTTCCATACTAGTGGCTCATGCATGAGAACAGATATTTGTGATGGTCACTCTCACCAAGATACGAGGTACCTGAGACCCACAACTAGCTAGTGCCTAGAGGTTATTTCCCATTGCTTGTGCTCACTATATATTTTGTGATTACCATAGGAATACAGTATGAGTGGCTATAAAATTTAGTAGCTTTGGTATTTATTTTAAAAGTGTTTATTCTTTAAATTATCCCACCTGAAAACTATTTTAATTTAATGTTGCATCTTTGAGAAATTGTAACTAACATTTCATGTTTTTGAAAACTTGCATGCTTTTCGTTTAAATGTTTATCACATGGAATATATTAGTGGTGGTATCATATTGGGATTTGGATCACTCCCTACTTACACCCTTGGGTGTAAGTAGACTTGGTTATTTTTGTTGTCGCAGGTTGGGTACAATTTTTAGTTCTAGTGGTTTGGGTTTCTAGCAGGTCCTTGGTGGTGAAGTCTTGTGGAGATGGCTTAAGGGAGGTGCCCCTTGCCATGAGGGTTATTGTGCTGTTCCATTTTGGTTTTGTATCTTTGTTATAGTCTTGTTGAGTTGTTTTAAAATATGTAATTCAGTTCTGATTTATTGTAAAAGATTGTTTGGATTGAAAAACCCAGATTCGTTTTATTGGATTCTTTTGTTGTTATAAGTTTATAAACTCAGGTAAATCATTCCCAATTTTCATTTTATGATACCCAAACACTTTTTCCAGCCCGTGGGGATCGATAAATCCATTCAGGACTTATTGCGGGCCGGGTTGAGTGCCGGTTTTGATGGCGACCAGATTCGGTTTGTGACAATGGTGGGGAATTCTGTTATCACCGTATATGTTAAAAAACACTCCTTTTGACTTTTTATAAAGAAAGTAAAAAATTGTACCTTTCAAATAACATTATAAAGGTTAATTTAAAACAATTTTTAAAATTAAAGGATAACATAAAATTTTCTTAGTAAATCATTTGAGTAAATAAAATGACTTTTGTAAAACAATTTCAAAAAACATGGACTTGGAATAAAAATATACTCGATTAAAAGAGAAATAAAATCATTTTTTATTTTAAAAATTTATTTTCTTAATTCAAGTAGTAAAGAGAGGGAAATTTAGAAGAAAATATGGGAACTACTTAAATATCTATTGGATAAGAAAATGATTTGATATTATTAAAGATAAATGATAATATTCCTTTAATGAAAATAAAAGAAATCCCAAAGGAAAGTGAGATTGAAAAATAGATTCTTACCACTTTGGTAAGTTTTAAATTGTAACCCCTTGAAAGAATAAACTTGAATTGAAGTATTAAAAATAATTAATAAATAGTTATTCATGTTAAATATATCAAATGGTTAGAATATACACCACATAAAAGTGAATAGGTGCATAATAACAAATATGTCCCAATAGAGTGGAAATTGAGATAAAATTCTCTTAATTCACGCTTACCTTTAGTTAAAATAATTTAACCTTATATATAATAGTTCTAAACATGTTATTAATTTATACCATAACTATATTAATATTTATAATAGAATATATGATCCTCTTATAACATCTTACCACCTGTTTGTTAATAATATTTCATTATTACCATTGTTTTGGGTGTAAATGCTTCATTTTCTCATGCATGTTTTATCATGGAATTTCTGGTTATGGTTCATAGGATATAGATACATAATCTCCAGAATTATATTAATTTTATAAATATCACATTTATTCATTTTATACCTTTTTATAAACATTCTTTAAATTTGGACATGGAAAATGAATTGTATCGCTTCGTGGAGACAGTAGACCACACGTACACATAAGCGACAATATCATTCCCTTAATGGGTGAAAGGGTAAGTAAGTAGATGATATATTAATTTTTAATAATTAATATCATGTAATATGTATCATATATATTCATTATTTCCATCATTATTAATATCCATGCGATTTGGTGATGGAAAACAAATTACATCAGTTTGGGAGACGGTAGTCCTTCGTACACACAAGTGATGACTTTGTTTCCCATTTGATGAAGAAGGATAAGGATAAATATTATGTCATAAACATAATAAAATCTAAATATATGGTAGGTACTGGATTTATTATATTGGAATTATTAATACATAATTGAAGGTGGTAAAAGAGGAAGTAAAAAGGAAGAGTTTAGTGAAGACAATTACCTTCGCTTAGAAGAACCTCCTTTGGATCTCTTATTATGGACCCTAGGGTTGGTATTTTGGGAATAAAAAAATCTATATAATTTGTTTAAGGATTTTGGGGAGATATTTTTATAGGGTTTTTTTCAAGAAAAATTTCATGATAGGTGTGAAAATTTGAGGGGAGAGGGTGCACTTTTATAATCGTGGAGGAGTGGTATTTTTGTAAATATCTGAAACTATTAAATAATGAGAAGTAACTATTAATACAAGTGCCTAAAAAATTGATAAATAATGGTATTTAGGGAATATAAGGCCAATAAACACCTGCAAAACTAAAAGGAAACATTTTTTAAACATGTTATTTCCTTTCCCTCCAAGGTTACTTACTTTTACCATTTTTTTCACCATGGTAACTAATTTTTTAACTTAGGTAATTTATCCTTCAAACCTAAAAATAAAAAGAACCTTGTTAGATAGTATGAAACCACTGATTATAAATATTAAATCAAATTTATCAAATAAAAATCCTATTTTTTTGGAAAATGAATTTTAACACAAGAGCATATAACACACAAAACCCTGTTTTAACCTTAACCGAGGTAATTAATTTTTATTTTTTTACCATTAATTATGACCAAAAATTAAGTTGAATTTATTAAATAATATTAATTATTATGATACAAAATATTTAATCCATTTTATAAAATTTAAATCACAAAATTAGTAGAATTTAGTTTAAAAAAACCCTCAAATCATGTTGAAAAACAATGTTTTAAGAAATGCATTTTCAAGCATAAGATAATATTATGTTAACTATATGAATAATAATAATAATTATATGGATTTAAAATAATATAGTTAAATATATAATCTATATATTTCATTTAAACCATTCATCATTAAATATTATTTTAATTAATTAAAATGGAATGACATTATGCCCTAAAAAACAACTTTCTAAAAAATATGCATTTTTACCTCAAAATGATCTTATCATTATTTATATAAAATTTATAGTTAATAAATTGTTAATTATGCATATTATAGAACATTATTATAAATAAAATTATATATAGTTACGTAATAAATTTTTAATTATTCAAAAAATCTCATTTCTAATGGAAAATTTCAAAAATTCATTATAGGCTTATTTTGACCAAGTAAGTTCAAAATCAATATTCATCCCATAAAATATAATTTTTTTACAATGAAATATTAAAATGTGAAATTTTTATAGTTTTATTAAAATGGAATTTTCACTTACTACAATTAAGGCTCGGGTGTTATATTCTTCCCTCCTATAAAAATTTCATCTTAAAAATTTTCATGGATATCAATTTCTAAAAAATGAGGGCGATTATTACTTCATAACATCCTATGGTTCTCACATTGGTTTTTACATTTTATGATTTCTAAAAACTAACTTTACCAATCGAGTTATCTGATTTTTTAATACTTACTCTCCAGTGTCAAGAATCTAGATAGTCTCTTCATAGTAAGATAGATTATGTTCCAATCCTATTTCTTTATATGAGAGAACATGCATTGGGTCTGGAATTTACTTCCTTAACAATGATATATGGAACAAATCATGTAATTTAGAGAGGATTAGTGTAATTTAAAATTGTTAAGACATATTTACAATCTATTCCAAAATTTAGAAGGGTACTATGTAACGCCCCGACCCCAGCTACCCAGAGTCGGTGCATTACTTCGTAACATTGGCATGATCACAAAAGATCAAGTCTCAAAAGACCGATTAGTTTAGTAGCCTTGGAAACACTAGATACATTCATAAACATTACATTACATCATAAAAATGAAAACTACAATAACATGGTCTCCCTAGTCCACACTCATATCCTCACTCACTATTCTTGCAAGTCAGTCATAATACACTTCTTCACATCCTGGGAAAAATAAAACATTGAAAGGGGTGAGCTCAAATGCTCCGTAAGGATAACAATATAGCGGAAACTTTCATAAGAAAACATAAGCATTTAAGGCAATGTATTACTAAAACAAAAGCCTTATTGAACTTGAACTTCAGCATAATATGGAAAAAGTAAAATGAAATAATGCCATTACTTACTCACATGGATATTCTACTAGACGAATAATCACATGAAATATCAATAACCACTTTCATAATGAGGGAATGTATAATTCCAGACATTCTGAAACATTTTTTCAAGGCCTCGGCCAAGACGTCTAAAATGATTAAGGCCTCGGCCAAAACCATAAATCAAATTGGGAAAGGGCCTCGGCCAATTCCACGTCTAGTTGTCTCATGAGACCTACCGATGCATCGAGGAGCTATAGCGGGCTCCACCCGTCACTTATTAATTCCAATACATTCCTCATATGAATAGGTTTAAACATATCATAAACCATAACATAATCGTATCACATAAAACATGCATAAAGGAAACATAACATTTCCACATTTCAATCACAAGATATCAATACAACACATTGATATAATAAAAACGCTTTCAAAACCATTTTCAATACCAAAATAAAAGAAAGTTAAAACTTTGTATTTATTTTTCATTTAAAAAAATGATGGCTTGTAGAGGAAGCCGAAACTCAAATAATGGTCACGGCGGTGGAGAAGTCGTTGTCGCCGCATAAGTACGGAAATAAAAACATTCCCTTTTGTTGTTTAGAAAAACGCTTCGTATAAAAAAGATTAATTTTGAATAAACGTAAAAAGTCAAAGGGGTTTATACACCGTATAAAAGAAAGTTGTGTATAAAACCAAATATGCCTCAATGAAAGGGGATTGAGACGAAGTCCTTAAAAAGATCATTTTTTTTAAATAAAGTACATCCATAATGTGTATTCACTATAAGTACACATAAATAATGTAAAAATACAATATAGGACATAATAATATCATGACATAATTTGAAAGTAGGAGATTAACCCAAAGAATAGAAATTGGGTTAAGAAGTTCCCTTACCTCATGTCTGACTTGACTCAACCGTTCTTTAACCTCCTGAATAATAAACTAGAGTTAATATATACCTTATTAATAACCATTTTTAAGTTCATTATCCTTTTTATATCACTTATTACAATGTTATGAACATTATGTAATTATTTAAGTTCATAACGGTCGTTTTGTCGATCTTTGGTACTTGAGTCAACGATAAACATCTTATAATTACAAGTTGTTTATGTGGTAGAATATCCATTATCTCCAGAATCATATTCATAATTTAGATGTCATATATATCATATATATCCAGTATATACATTCATTTATTACGTAACATTTAGAGGTAAGAAATGAAATGCACCGTTCATGGAGACGGTAAGCCGTACGTATGCATGAACGCTACTTTCATTTCTATTTCGTATTTAATGGAATGAAATCATAATGATATAAATGTATAATATAATTAAAGTATAATATAGTGTATAATACCATTTACTCCATCCTTTATGCATCCCACATATGGCATTAACGATTCAAATCACTTTGAGGGGGTGGTAGTCCGCACTTCCTAAAATGAAATTATCGCGTTTTACCCATAATGGAAATCATAAAGTATTCCATAAATGAGAAATACAGAATCATAAGTAAAACATAAACATATCATATATCATATATAAATATAGTGACATCTTAATGGCCACCTTTGAATGTGTTATATGAGTGTTGAACAATCATCATTTCGTGAGGCAGAAATTCGCCATCCACAGAAACCGTATGTTCTTTAACCATTAGATGTAGGTGTGTGTAAGTGTAGCTCGAATAATTCTTATAAAAACATCCTAGTATATTTATTATACTTGTTTTTTTACAAAATAAATTAATAAAAAGAGTTTAGGGGGTTGGAGAAGAAAAATAAAACAAAACAACATTAGAGAAGACATTACCTCAAAATCGGGTAACTCTTTTTGATTTGAGCCAAAGGCTTCCTTGGGAAGAGTTATGCCCAAAGTGAGGCTTCTAGTAGTAATAGGGGGAAGTTGGGAGAGTATTTGGGCAGAGGTTGGCCGAGCCAAATGGCTTGAAAGTGTGAATAAGGTGGTAGAGGTGGGGGGCCTTTTATAAGTGGGGAGGAGGGGCACTCTTGGAAAGTAAAGAAAAGTCACTTTATTATAAAATGAGTTTCGGATTTTAGAGGTCCCACACTTATATAATTCGAGGATAATGTGATAAGGGTTCTAAATCTACCCATCCAATAGGCTTTGGACAATTGTAAGCCTTGGATTTTACATTATCTTCTCATTTTATTTAAATCATTAAATAATGAGGCCATCGCTGCATCATCATGATGTCATAAATAATTTAATTTATTTAATGTCTAAAAATTATAAAAAAAATACTATGATGTAGGAAATATTTTTACCTTTCCAATGAATATTTATAGTCAAAAATATGACTTGTATAACCCCATGTAAAAATTGTTTTAGTAAAACATTTCATGTTTGTGTCATTTTTTACTTTAACATTAAATAAAAGGTATTTATGTCATTTTCCAACTAAAGTGGCTCCATAGGGTCCCCAAGTTGACCCATGGATTGTCTTGGTCGGCCATGGAACATCCAATTAGGGTAGGACATGTTTCAAGCTCATCTCATATTATTAAAACATTATTTTTACCTTAAACTACACTAATTACCTCTAATCGCGATTAAGAACTTAAAAGTTACTATTCACCAAAAAATTATTTTAATCTCATTGAACCACATTTTAATTCTTATTGAAAACCATGTATGTCGGATTTTTGAAAATCAAATCACAGAAGTGGTAATATTTCATTTAAACGAAAAATCAGTTATTTAACCACCACTTAGTGGTTTCACTATTCATCAAAAATTGAAGTTTTTCAGAATAATGCCAAAATTTCACCCTAAGATATAATTGATTTTCCGAATTAAAAAATGATGTATATTTTACAAAATTCCAAACATATAAGTTGCATTAATTAATTTTATAATTAATTCCCGCTGTCACAACAATAGCGTGTTTTTAAGAAACAATTTATATCAAAAGATTGACAATTGTTTATGTCCAATTTCAATGTTAAATTAATTCTAATGACCACCATTGGATAAAATGGTAAAAATATATTCTAATTATACTTTAAAACAACTAAATAGTATAATTTATCACTATAAATTATTTTGATTAAAAAAGTTGTTTTTAAGTAATTTTCACTATTCATAAAAAATTGGAAGTTCTCAGAAAATTACAAAAAATTCAACTTTGGATAATTTCGATATTACGAATACAAAAATAAAGTCCATTTTGAAATATAAAATTTCTATAATTTTAAAAAGTGGTTATTACTATTCATAACGGCTACTTTGATTAGTCGCGGTGTTTTAGAACTCGAAGTTGCGTACAATGCAAGCTATTGCATTATTGAATGAGAAGCGTATCGTGGAAGCTCGGGGTGTTACATTCTCCCCTCCTTCAATAAATTGCGTCCTCGCAATTTGAAATTTTTCTTTGAAAATAAAAGGTTGAAAAGAGAAAATACCTTTGAGGAAAACCCACATCGGAAATAAGATTAATAAAATTTAGCCTTAATAAGAGGGAAAGGGAAATGAAAAAGTCACCACCCAATTATGATCTCGATTAGGAGAACATTGGTGGCAATTAGAGACATATAATTGGAGAAAAAACGTAAATATTTGTAGGGAGTGATTGAGGTCATCAATCACAATCAACTGTCAAATTGAGGGCCTCAAAGCCTTCAATCTATGTTGATTTAAAATATCATCAGTTCAACAAGACATAAGGTATTAGGATAACACATTTTTTTGTTTTAATATCCCTTTACAAAAGTTTAAGAATTAATTTATTCATTGAATAAGAGATAGGTATATATATATTTATGCTTGACAATTAGAGTTTCAACCTTCAACTCATCTTTCACTCAAAAAGATAATAGAACTCAAAAATATTATACTTATCCTAATTGTATAAGGTTCCAAATGTTAACACATACCATTTAGATTAGTAAAATTATTTTGTAATAACCAGGGACTTCCTGTAGGCTAGTGGTAGGAAATAAAGGTCTGTCGCACTATGGTTGTGGGTTCGATTCCTGCAGCTTTGTCCAACGTGACGGGTTATGCCCCACCCTGCAGGTTGTCCTTTTCCTAAAACTATAGTATTATAATATTCCAAAAATAATCTTCATAAATTTTTTAACCTTAAACAATACTATCCAAAGATCAACTTAATCCACTCCAACCTTTATAGTTATCCAAAATACCTCTGTTCATACTTTCTCTAAAAGGTCTCTTAATTCCAAAATAAATTTATCAGATTCCCCAAACAAAGTAAAGTTTCTCTTATTGTCACATACTAAAAATATGATTACCTTCATCATATTAAAACCTTACTGAAACAACAAGTACTGTAGTATAATCCTTATATATATATCACATTATTCTAATAACCAGAATATAATCCATGAGTCCAAAAGCACCAATACATTAATTATTCCGCTTCAACTATAGTAACAGCATAAGATTGTCCTTGATCCCTTGGCCTTTTCTGAGGTAAGTTTCCCTGACGCTTAGGACATTCATTTGCATAATGCCCCATTTCCCTACAATTGTAGCATTCAACATTGATAGCCTCTTTCTTTCCCTTGCAATCATGCGCCTGGTGACCCTTTTCTCCGCATTTATAACAAACTCCCATTCCTTTTAGGCAAGTACCAGGGTGATTCTTCCCACAATTATCACATAATGGAAAATCCTTCTTTCCCTTTTTTCCTTTATCTGTCTCTTGTTCCACCGTTCTCTTCTTCTCTTGCTTTACTTTGTTGTCATAAGACTTAGAGAATTCCTTTTCTGTCTTGATAGCACACGAGACAATATCTTCGTATGATGAGAAGGATTGTGATACTAAATCTAGACGGAGAAATGGTTTTAACCCATCAAAGAAACGATCAATATTACCTCTTGGGTTACGTATATAATCTGCAGCATACCTCGCTAACCTTGTAAAGTTGGCCTCATACTTTGCGACATTCTCATCCTCCTTTTGTTTCAGACTCAGAAATTGCCTTCCCATATCTGCTCTATGGTCATGAGGAAGGTATTTTTCTAGGAAAAGCTCTTTGAACTCCCTCCATTCCATCTTCGATACGTCATCATCTTCCTTTGTGTTTTGAATCAGCGACCACCACTGATCGGCATCTCCAGTGAGGCGGTAAACTGCCATGACAACATTCTCCCTTTCGCTACTCCCCAAGGCATGGAATATTTTCTCTAAGGATTTTATCCATTGCTCAGCTACTAACGGATTTGTACCCCCACTAAATGTTGGTGGTTGTTGCCTCATGAAGCGGTCTAACATTGATCCTCCACGTTGCGGATCAGGGTGCTCCATACGAGTAAGGTTATTATTCATAACCTGAGTGAGTTGTCCCAGTATGGTAATAAGTTGATCAGCACCAGTTGTATCTCCAGATCCACAAAAATTATCTTGAGCAGGAGGGCAATCCCTACACAGAGTGCGTACATTAATACGGTTTCCATTCCTTCCACTAGGCGCCATTTCTAAACAATGGCATAAACTATATTAGTTTATGAATCAAAATACATAATTCCATACTTGTAAGATACTTAACATAAATTGAACTATTTATGGATATAATCCATAAAAATGTTTTCTTTGAGGAATTATATACTCATAACCCTTCATAGTGGTTTATAAAGAAAATGAGAATTATCCAAAGCATATCCCCCAGGAGTGTCGTAACCAAGAGTGCAGCAAGGCCCGTTGTCGTGCACCAGTTCCCGTTCGAGTCTAGCTCAAAGCGGTGTTTTCGGGTTTTACCCCTAGGTATATCTGTGCCAGAGCTGCCTCTACCTGCTCGTATCTATACAGGGATGTATTGCTCGGAAAACTCACAACATCTCTACAATACCAAAATTCTAGGAAGTTCTTCTATACTAATCCTCAAAGTCTATCTTCGGGCTATGTGCTCTAATTAGAGTTTATCTAAATCTAGCTTCCAAGGTTAGTACTAAACTGCCTCTGATACCAACTGTAATGCCCCGAGCCCAGCTACCCAGAGTCGGTGCATTACTTAGTAACATTGGCATGATCACAAAAGATCAAGTCTCGAAAGACCGATTAGTTTAGTAGCCTTGGAAACACTAGATACATTCATAAACATTACATTACATCATAAAAATGAAAACTACAATAACATGGTCTCCCTAGTCCACACTCATATCCTCACTGACTATTCTTGCAAGTCAGTCATAATACACTTCTTCACATCCTGGGAAAAATAAAACATTAAAAGGGGTGAGCTCAAATGCTCCGTAAGGATAACAATATAGCGGAAACTTTCATAAGAAAACATAAGCATTTAAGGCAATGTATAACTAAAACAAAAGCCTTATTGAACTTGAACTTCAGCATAATATGGAAAAAGTAAAATAAAATAATGCCATTACTTACTCACATGGATATTCTACTAGACGAATAATCACATGAAATATCAATAACCACTTTCATAATGAGGGAATGTATAATGCCAGACATTCTGAAACATTTTGTCAAGGCCTCGGCCAAGACGTCTAAAATGATTAAGGCCTCGGCCAAAACCATAAATCAAATTGGGAAAGGGCCTCGGCCAATTCCACGTCTAGTTGTCTCATGAGACCTACCGATGCATCGAGGAGATATAGCGGGCTCCACCCGTCACTGATTAAGTACAATACATTCCTCATATGAATAGGTTTAAACATATCATAAACCATAACATAATTGTATCACATAAAACATGCATAAAGGAAACATAAAATTTCCACATTTCAATCACAAGATATCAATACAACACATTGATATAATAAAAACGCTTTCAAAACCATTTTCAATACCAAAATAAAAGAAAGTTAAAACTTTGTATTTATTTTTCATTAAAAAAAATGATGGCTTGTAGAGGAAGCCGAAACTCAAATAATGGTCACGGCGGCGGAGAAGTCGTTGTCGCCGCATAAGTACGGAAATAAAAACATTCCCTTTTGTCGTTTAGCAAAATGCTTCATATAAAAAAGATTCATTTTGAATAAACGTAAAAAGTCAAAGGGGTTTATACACCGTATAAAAGAAAGTTGTGTATAAAACCAAATATGCCTCAATGAAAGGGGATTCAGACGAAGTCCTTAAAAAGATCATTTTTTTTAAATAAAGTACATCCATAATGTGTATTCACTATAAGTACACATAAATAATGTAAAAATACAATATAGGACATAATAATATCATGACATAATTTGAAAGTAGGAGATTAACCCAAAGAATAGAAATTGGGTTAAGAAGTTCCCTTACCTCATGTCTGACTTGACTCAACCGTTCTTTAACCTCCTGAATAATAAACTAGAGTTAATATATACCTTATTAATAACCATTTTTAATTTCATTATCCTTTTTATATCACTTATTACAATGTTATGAACATTATGTAATTATTTAAGTTCATAACGGTCGTTTTGTCGATCTTTGGTACTTGAGTCAACGATAAACTTCTTATAATTACAAGTTGTTTATGTGGTAGAATATCCATTATCTATAGAATCATATTCATAATTTAGATGTCATATATATCATATATATACAGTATATACATTAATTTATTACGTAACATTTAGAGGTAAGAAATGAAATGCACCGTTCATGGAGACGGTAAGCCGTACGTACGCATGAACACTACTTTCATTTCTATTTCGTATTTAATGGAATGAAATAATAATGATATAAATGTATAATATAATTCCAGTATAATATAGTGTATAATACCATTTACTCCATCATTTATACATCCCACATATGGCATTAACGATTCAAATCACTTTGAGGGGGCGGTAGTCCGCACTTCCTAAAATGAAATTATCGCGTTTTACCCATAATGGAAATCATAAAGTATTCCATAAATGAGAAATACAGAAGCATAAGTAAAACATAAACATATTATATATCATATATAAATATAGTGACATCTTAATGGCCACCTTTGAAGGTGTTATATGAGTGTTGAACAATCATCGTTTCGTGAGGCAGAAATTCGCCATCCACAGAAACCGTATGTTCTTTAACCATTAGATGTAGGTGTGTGTAAGTGTAGCTCGAATACTTATTATAAAAACATCCTAGTATATTTAGGATACTGGTGTTGTTACAAAAGAAATGAATAAAAAGATTTTAGGGGGTTGGAGAAGAAAAATAAAACAAAACAACATTAGAGAAGACATTACCTCAAAATCGGGTAACTCTTTTTGATTTGAGCCAAAGGCTTCCTTGGGAAGAGTTCTGACCAAAGTGAGGCTTCTAGTAGTAAGAGGGGGAAGTTGGGAGAGTATTTGGGTAGAGGTTGTCCGAGCCAAATGTCTTGAAAGTGTGAATAAGGTGGTAGAGGTGGGGGGCCTTTTATAAGTGGAGAGGAGGGGCACTCTTAGAAAGTAAAGAAAAGTCACTTTATTATAAAATGAGTTTCGGATTTTAGAGGTCCCACACTTATATAATTTGAGGATAAGGTGATAAGGGTTCTAAATCTACCCATCCAATAGGCTTTGGACAAGTTTAAGACTTGGATTTTACATTATCTTCTCATTTTATTTAAATCGTTAAATAATGAGGTCATCGCTGCATCATCATGATGTCATAAATAATTTAATTTATTTAATGTCTAAAAATTATAAAAAAAATACTATGATGTAGGAAATTTTTTTAGGTTTCCAATGAATATTTATAGTCAAAAATATTACTTGTATAACCCCATGTAAAAATTGTTTTAGTAAAACATTTCATGTTTGTGTCATTTTTTACTTTAACATTAAATAAAAGGTATTTATGTCATTTTCCAACTAAAGTGGCTCCATAGGGTCCCCAAGTTGACCCATGGATTATCTTGGTCGGACATGGCACATCCAATGAGGGTAGGACATGTTTCAAGCTCATATCATATTATTAAAACATTATTTTTACCTTAAACTACACTAATTACCTCTAATCGCGATTAAAAACTTAAAAGTTACTATTCACCAAAAAATTATTTTAATATCATTGAACCACATTTTACTTCTTATTGACAACCATGTATGTTGGATTTTTGAAAATCAAATCACAGAAGTGGTAATATTTCATTTAAACGAAAAATCTGTTATTTAACTACCACTTAGTGGTTTCACTATTCATCAAAAATTGAAGTTTTTCAGAACAATGCCAAAATTTCACCCTAAGCTATAATTGATTTTCCGAATTCAAAAATGATGTCTATTTTACAAAATTCCAAACATATAAGTTGCATTAATTAATTTTATAATTAATTCCCGCTGTCACAACAATAGCGTGTTTTTAAGAAACAATTTATATCAAAAGATTGGCAATTGTTTATGTCCAATTTCAATGTTAAATTAATTCTAATAACCACCATTGGATAAAATGGTAAAAATATATTCTAATTATACTTTAAAACCACTAAATAGTATAATTTATCACTATAAATTATTTTGATTAAAAAAGTTGTTTTTAAGTAATTTTCACTATTCATAAAAAATTGGAAGTTCTCAGAAAATTACAAAAAATTCAACTTTGGATAATTTTGATATTACGAATACAATACTGAAGTCCATTTTGAAATATAAAATTTCTATAATTTTAAAAAGTGGTTATTACTATTCATAACGACTACTTTGATTAGTCGTGGTGTTTTAGAACTCGAAGTTGCGTACAATGCAAGCTATTGCATTATTGAATGAGAAGCGTATCGTGGAAGATCGGGGTGTTACATACTATATACCTGGGATTTGTTTTCTCTGCCCACTGAACCTTATGATATCCTTCCTTGGAGGTACTTTCAAGAAAACATGATCTCCCACCCAAAATTCCAAATATTTTCTCTAGTTATGAGCATAACCATTTTTACTTATTTGAGCTGATTTAATATGAGCCTGGATATTATTTACCTTTTTAATTTTATCCTCAAAAATGTAACACCCCAAGATTTTATAGTATGTCTCTTATTAAATAAATTTAATTTCTTTGATAGCTTATGTTACATATAACACCAAACTTAAACAAACCATTAAAATATTATTATTTAATTATGATAGTTATCACCTGGCCATTGGAATGGTGGGAATGAATAATATTAATTAAATTATGAAAATATAGTCTACACATGTTTATAAAATGAATGTATTTTTTTTTCCAATTAATTATAAATAAAAATGGAAAAAATTTAAAATAAAGGATGTGTTTTTATAAAAAACTATTTTTATGTCCATAATGACATTTTATCTTAATAAATTAAATTAATTACTATTGGTGAAATATATTAATGAAATTTATATGTTATATAAAATGTTTTTAAAATCATTAAATATGTTTGATAGGATTAAGATAAGAATAAATCGAATTTTAATCCTAAAAAGCTATTTTTTTTCTAAAGGTAGTTTTTCCACCTTTTGATGGTGCACCTATTTTAAATATTAATTTTGGAACTTTTATAAGTTTTATTTGAAAAAATAAAGTTCATTTTTTAAATCATAATATCAAAATTATCTTAGGGTGATTTTTTTTCATTTTTTAGATAAGTTTCTTTTGTTGTCGAATAGTGAAAAATATTAAAATTTAATTAAAAATTACTTTTTCATCTAATTTATTTATATAGTTAAAATATATTTTAAATTAATTTTAAAGTAAAATTAGTTCAATTTTAGAATAATAAGGTCAAAATTAGGTTGTAAGTTCAATTTCATTTTTAGGCATTTAAAAATTTACCATGTAAAAAATTATTTACTGTGGTATAGGTAAAAAATGGAACATGTTAAAGTTAAAAAGGCAAAGGCTTAAAATACCTAAAAAATAAAAAATTTAATAGTTTTTTGTGGTGTTTATCAGCCCTGGCCATACTCTAAAATATTAATTACCATCCAAAGTCATGAAAATTAATTCCACCTCAATGTGTTTGGATTTAAATATAAAATAATCATTATTTTAATCACTTAAACTCACCTCTCCTCAAGTAAAAATACCACCCTCACCACCCAATTTCGACCTAAAATACTTGAAGCTCCTAAAATATCTACCAAAACCTATCCTCCTAACTCTAAAAACATCCAATTTCTGATGTTCTGACCAAAATACCAAATCCAAGTTCCTCAAGGGGTCCTCCAAGGAGGTGATATTCAAGAGGTAATGTTTTCAAAACACCTCTCAAGGGGTCCTCATTTGTTGTTTGATTTGGTTTTTTGGATTTTGGATGGCGGGGGCACGATTTTATGTTTTAAGTCATTGAATTCACATTTCTTGGTTTCTCAATTTTTTATTAAAAGTGTTTCTATAATAAAAAATTTAATTTTTATTCTTATTCAAAGAAATAAAACTATTATCCAAGTTATGCCGATTAACTGTCTCCGTGAATAATGATTCTGTTTGTTTTCCATTACCACCTTTATGGATGGTCATAAAAATATTATTATAGTTAAATAATATTTTAATATGTGTATAATAACCTATATAATGTTCAGGAAATAATATATATATACATAATATTAAATAAAATGAAACTAGTTAGTGATATTTGAAAAAATGGACAAAATAAACTAACCATTTATCATTAAGATTTTATCAAATGAATCATCCTCATGTTAGAAAACAAAATAATACATGGGACCATTTGATCCTAAAATTTAATTAATACCATTTTATTCAAATTCTGTATTTTTATTCCCATTTTACAGTATAATCTATAAATTTACACAAATGAAACGATCATGAAATCATGAAACGCATGCACTCAAAACAATGAAAATAATGAAATATTATTAATGAATGGATTTTAAGATGTTATAAAATCACAAAATAAGGTATTATAAATATAAATATATTTCTTTAATGAGTTAATAACATTATTTAAACCATTATACAGAAGGTTAAAGTATGCACCACTAAAGGGAAGCGTGAGGTAAGGGTTCCTCGTCTCACTTTTACTTCTGTGAGATATATTACTTATTCAATAATTATTTCTTGTGTGTGATGTATATAATATCATTTGATATATAATATCATTAATATAATTATCTTCATGGTATTAAATGTTTAATTTGATAATTATTAATTTTATGGGCATATGATTTGACTGATTACACAGTGGTAGGGTAATTCCTAACCCAATTTCCAATCTTTGGATTAAAGTTATACTTCCTTGATTATGTCATAATAATATTGTATATAAAATAAATTTTGAATATATTATGTTATATTTACACTTGTTTTATGTGGATTTAAATAAAATAAACATATGCAATTCATTTGGTCAATTCTCACTTCAATAATATGATATTTATAAGGGACTTTCTTTTAAAAAAAATATTTTTCTAGTGTTTTCCTCAAAAATATATTTTTATTCCTTATTTTTGTTTTCTAAAATGGTCTAAAAAAATGTTTTTAATATTATAATATGACTTTTTAATTCATTTTTACTCATTTTTGACTTTTTAAAAATGCTTTAAAAGGTATATTTTGTAATTTTCAAAACAAGGTTCTTTGAGAATTTTCCAACAAAAATACAAAAGTAATGTTTTTTAAAAAACTTATACGATATGAGAATATTTTACCAATTTCATGTTGGATTAATTTTTTGAAGATTCATTTACAATATTACAAAATTATTTTCAAATAAAATGTTTTCTTTCATAATCACACAACTTTTTAAGAATAAGTGATTTCAAACTTAAAAAGGGTATTTTACTCAAGAATTTTTTTCAGTGATCTTATTAAAATATCCATGTCAACAAACTTTGTTTAATCCTATGATTTATTGAGGTTTATCTCTTATGATACCATCTACCATATTTTATTGAATAGTTTATGATCATTTTGACTGAGGATGTACTATTTTGACACCATTCACCACATTTATTTGGATAATTGATGAATATGTTTATTGAATTTGGAAAGTATTTACATTTAATATTATATTTTAAATATGAATATTTATGTTTATTATGTTTCAACCCTTTCATACGAGGAATTCATTAGACTTAGTATGTGATGGGAAGAGACCAGTATAGCCCCTCGATACATCTGTACGTCTCATGAGACAAACTAGAATAGGTTTTGGCTAAGGCCTTACCCATTTATGTAGAATTCTTGGACAAGGACTTGATGGTATGTTTTCGACATCCCACATTATGCATTCCATCATCATAAGATTATTAATTGATTTCCATATGATTATTCAACTAGTATAATATCCATGACGTTGTTTTCTAGCTCATGTGATTATTTATATGGTATTATTTATTCTATCCATATTACTCTCAAGTTATTTATTAATTGGAATGTGTATCAGTCATTCAACTTTACATGATGATTATTATTTACTGATTTATGATAGATTTTGTTGTACTTAACCCTTACTGAGCATTTTATCTCACTACTTTCTTATGTTTTATTTTTTACCAGGATGTCAAGAGGCTTATTATGATTGATATGAATGTATAATCTAGGGAAAAAAGGTGTTCTCAAAGGATTCACTATGTTGTGTTTTATATTTTCAATTGTAATGTAAGGTTAAAATATGTATCTACTTTTCCAAAACTACTAAACTTTTCGGTCCTTCAGGATGTGATTACTTGTAATCATGCTAATGTAATAAAGTAAAGCACCAACTCCGAACTAATATGATTGGGGAGTTATAGTTGGTAGCATATAAATTTTAGTAGAAATATTGAGAATTAGATTTAGGAAAACATAGAATAGGGAATATAACCATATGACATAGTTTTAGGATAATCCTAAGTACAGGATAATATCCTATATATGTGTTAATTACCATGGATAACCTAGGATAAACCTACATCTTATAAATGATTCTTCATGAATATGTGATTTATATCTATGATTAGTGTTGCTCACACCATGTTTTTTGGTTTTAGTTAATGGATACAACTAGAAGGAACTAAGTTAATGTTGAAAACATTAGACAATATGTTGATGAGAAACCAAATGGGATAATTACCAGAGTATATTTTGATTATTACTATTCAATTACCATGATATATGATTAGAAACATGCACCATCACTAACTCTTTGACTCACCAAAGATGATAAGGATATAAGTTCACTGAGAGATTGAGTGGTGGATATCACAGAGAAAAGAAGATTCAGTTTCTTATATGTTGATAATGTGAGAAAAAAAACCCAATTGAATATATTAGAGGAATATGAAGATGTTTTGGGAGTGGAAATAAGGATATATTTAAAGTAATTTTTGAGGAAAAATGAAAATTTTGGAATAATAGTATCCTTAAGGTGTTATAGAAGATTGAATGTTTTAAAAGTGGAAAGAATGAGCATTATGAAAATCTATTTCATAGGGGGGGAACTCATAAAGAAAATTAGTAAGGTTATTATATGAGTAATATTTATACTACTGATGATGATGAGACTACAAATGATATATAAAAGGAACAAGGAATAAGATGATGAAGTGTAGTTAATGGTTTAAGAATGACGTGAAATGACTATGTTACTATGTATTTGGATTCAATAATTATGTTGTAAAATTATCAATGATATTCTATAGATATAAAAGGATTGTAATTAAGTATTTCTTCTTTAAGGATTTGGAAGCATGCGATGAATAATACAAGTAATCGAGAGAAGTTATTTTATTGCAATTTGATCTTTTGGAAAACACATGATTTGGGGAACATAACATTAAAATGTGTTTTATGTTGAGATAATAATTATAAAGATATGTTTACGGGATAATATTGGTGATCATGAAAGTTGTTAGTGAATTGATGGTTTATGTTGGTTTTACTACAAGTTTGGATTTAAGGAATATATTTAATAACCTAAGATCTTATTTTTGGAAGCAAGATTGTTTTCATTAAGGTTTAAAGGTGATAAAAGTATTCATATATTTGGTATGTGAAAATAATATATACATTAATTTGTTAGGAAAATATGATGTTAAGTTTATTTTGGAAATTTAGTGACATTTTTTCTAATTTTTTGGTCTTTGAATTTGTATAGACTTATTTTGGATGAGTCTTAAGATTAACTACTTGAGGAATAGATTAAGTTAAAAATTGGAAATTATTATTTGTTGATAACATGTGATAAATTTTTTGGTTTTAGTAAAAATTTAAAGACCATAGGAATGAATTATAAATCTTTTGATAAAATTTCTTCAAGTATGAATAAAATTCTTCATGAATACCCATTTCTTGGTGTAAGAGATAAAATGGAAATAGATCACAACACAACCAAAGGATGATATTATACTTGTGAATTAGAAATAATTCAAGTAAGTTTGTTTTATCAAGTGATTATTGGGATAGTAAAAGAATCCCCAACTCTAAGAAAAAAATTTTGGAACAAAAAAATTATCCATTTACTTTTCTTATTGAGAAACCAATGGACTTTTAACCCATAAAAGATTTATGGTTTTGTGATGGTAGACTTTTTATTGACCATGTTCTCTATCACTCTTCATCATAACTTGATAGTTTTATTTCTCTTACATGTACCAATTTTTTCTTAATTATATTTTTATCCTATTCAAAATCCTAATTTTTTGGTAACCTTTTCATTTCCCTTTTTCTCTTATTAAGGGGATGTTTTATTAACCCTATTTACAATATGAGTTTTCTATAAAGGTATTTTTAAGTATCAACCATTTGTTTTTGAATTTCAATTTAAAATTATGAAGAAAAAATTTATTGAAGGAGGGTAGAATGTAACACCCCAATATTTTATATTATGTATCTTCTTAAATAAATTCAATTTCTTTGACAACTTACATTACACAAAACACTGAGCTTAAAAAAACTACTAAATTATTATTATTTAATTATGATAGTTATCACCTAGTCATTATAATTACATGAATGAATGATATTAATAAAACTATGAAAGTATATTTTAAACATGTTTATAAAATGAATCCGTTGGTTTCTAATTAATTATAAATAAAAATGAAAACCAATTGAACATAAAGAAAGTGTTTTTATGGAAAACTATTTTTATGGCCATAATTACATTTTATATTAATAAATTAAATTAATCACTATTAGAAAAATATATTAATGAAATTTGTATTATATATATTCAATAAAATGTTTTTAAATTCATTCAATCTGTTTTATAGTCTTAAGACAAGAATTAATCCATTTCTAAGCATAAAAAGCTATTTTCTTCTAAAGGCAGTGTTGCCACCATTTGACCGCACACCTATTTTAAATATAGATTTTTTAAATTTTATAAGTCTTATTTGAAAAAATAAAGTTAATTTTTAAAATAATAATATCAAAATTATCTTAGGGTTAAATTTTGGAATTCTTTGGAGAAGTTTCATTTTTAATGAATACTGAAAAATACTAAAATTTAATTAAAAAAATGCTTTTTCATCTAATTTATTTATATATTTAAATTATATTTTAAATTAATTATAAAGTATAATTAGTTAAATTATACATAAATAAATCCAATTTAGGCCATTTTAATCAATTTCACATTGAAATTGGATATAAAAACATTTCAAACATTTGAACTTTTTCACTTTAAAAACCCACTTTCCTATTGCGTCTGTGGGACTAATTTTAAATATAATTTTTCCAATTATGTGTATTGAATTTGGTAAAATGGATTCCATATTTGGAATCATAATTCTAAATTAGTTTGTAATGTCAATTTAATTTTTATTCATTTAAAAAGTTACCAAGGTAAAAAAATTATTTACGATAATATAGGTAAAAAATGAAACATGTTAAAGTTAAAAAGGTAAAGGATAAAAATACCTAAAAACAATAGAATTTAATGGTGGTTTTTGGTATTTATCATCCATAAAAATTAAAATTAAATATTAATTTCCATAAAAATTCATGGAAATTAAACCCACCTCTCATCAAGTATAAACACCACCCTAACCACCCCATTTAGAACCACAAGCCTTGAATATAATAAAATATATTCTAAAAACTATCCTCCTTAATATACCCACATTTAAGTGATGATGGTATCACAAAAATAAAAAATCCAAGGTCCTCAAGGGGTCCTCCCTTGCGGTGATATTCAAGAGGTATTTTTCTCAAAACACCTCTCTTATTTTCTTTTCCTCTTAGAATTTCTCCTTATATATTTTATAAATCAAGGTATAATAATTAAATAATCATGTAAATACTGTAATTTTATGTTTCTAATGTAATATATTATATCCATTGATTTTATTATCTCATATTATTCAAATAAATTATACTATTGTCCAAGTTTTGCCGATTAACCATCTCCATGAATAATGATTTTATTTGTTTTACAATATTGCCTCCATAAATGCTCATAAAAGTATTATTATGGTTAAATAATATTTTAATACATATATAATAACCTATATCACGTTCTTTAATTAATATATAGACAAAATATTAAATAAAATGAAACTAGTTCATGATATTTAGAAAAATCGCCAAAATAAACTAATAATTTATCATTAACATTTTATAAAATGAATCCTCATCATGTTAGAAAACAAAATTATATATGGGAAAATTTAACCCTGGAAGTTAATTAATACCATTTAATTCCACTTCTAGAGTTTTATTACCATTTTATAATATAATCCATAATTTTACACAAATGAACCGATCATGAAATCATGAAACGAGTGCACCCGAAACAATGAAAACAATGAAGTATTATTAATGAATGGGCTATAACATGTCATAAAATAATAAAATAAGGTATTATAAATATAAATATAGTTATTTAATTATTTAATAACATTTTTTAAACCATTATATAGTAGGTGAAAGTATACACCACTAAAGGGAAGAATGAGATAGGGGTTCCTTGTCTCACTTTTACTTCTATAAGATATATTCCTTATTCACCACTTATTTCTTGTGTGTGGTTTATATAATATAATTTGATACATAATATCACGAATCTCATTATATTGATTGTATTAAATGTTTCACTTTTTAATTATTACTTTTATGGGCATACAATTCAACTGATTACAAAGTGGTAAGGGAATTCCTAACCCAATTACCATTATTTGGGTTAAAGTTTTACTTCCTTGATTATGTCATACTAATATTATCTGTATAATAAATTTTAAATATATTATATTCTATTTCAACTTTTTTTATTTTTATTTAAATAAAATACACATATTCATATCATTTGGTCATCGCTCACTTCAATGATATGATACTTATAAGGGACCTTCTTTTGAAAAAAATTATCTATCTAGAGTTTCCCTTAAAAAATATTTTTATTACCTGTCTATGTGTTATAAAATGGTTTCCAAAAATGTTTTTAATATTTTAATATGATTGTTTAATTCATTTTTACTCATTTTTTATTTTTTTAAAAATGGTTTGAATAAGATATTTTTTTCATTTTCAAAACAAGGTTCCTTGAGACTTTTCCTAAAAAAATATAAAGGGAATGTTTTAAAAAAACTAATACAGAATGAGAAGATTTTCTTGATTTCATGAAGGATTAATTTTTTAAATATTAATTTACAATATTCTAAATTTATTTTCATATAATTTTTTTTTCTTTTATAATTGCACATCTTTTTAATAATAAGTGATTTCAAAGTTAAAAAGGGTATTTTCATCAAATTATTTTATTGATATTATTAAAATATCTATGTCATCAACATTTTTTGAATCCAACTATTTATTGAGGTCTATATCTTATGATACCATTTAACATATTTTATTGAATATTTTATGATCGGTTTGATTGGGGATGTACTATTTTGACACCATTCACCATATTTATTTAGATAGTTTATGAATATGTTTTTTGAATGGGAAAATAGTTACATTTAATATTCTAGTTTAAATATAAATGTTTATGTTTATTATGTTTCACCCTATTCATATGAAGAATTTATTGGACTTATTAATTAATGGTAGGAGACTTCTATAGCCCCTTGATGCATCGATAGGTCTCATGAGACAAACTAGATCAGGTTTTGGTCAAGGCCTTACCCATTTATGTATAATTCTTGTCTAAGGCCTTGATGGTATATTTTAGATGTCCCACATTATGCATTCCCTTATTATGATATTAGTCATTGATTTCCATGTGATTATTCTACTAGTAGAATATACATGGTTATTTTTTCTAGTTCATGTGATTATTTATATGATATTATTTATTATGGCCATATTATGATCAAGTTATTGATTAATTGGAATGTGTATTAGTAATTCACTTTTATACAATGATTATACTTTATTTATTTATGATATCTTCCACTATACTTATCCCTTACTGAGAATTTAAGATCATACCTTTATTATGTTTTATTTTTCCCCAGGATATGATTGATATGTAGGTATAATCTAGGGAAAAACGGTGTTCTCAAAGGATTTACTATGTTGTGTTTAATATTTTTGATTGTAATGTAAGGTTCAAATATGTATCTAGTTCTACAAAACTACTAAACTATTTAGATCTTTGGGATACGATTCCTTATAATCATGCCAATATAATAAAGTAAGTCATTGAATCTAGGATACTGGTGTTAGGAAGTTATAAACAAGTTCTGGGTGTATAAGTTCCCTTTCACTAACTTCCTACCAACAAATTAGAGTAAAACATCTATTTACATATAATGCTTCATATGACTCCATTTTAATACCTGAATAGAAATTATTATTATAGGAAAACTCAACCAAAGGTAAATATTGTTCCCAAATACTTTGAAAATCAACTGATAATGACCCAAACATGTATAATAATGTTTTAATAGTCATCTTAGAATATTAATTTGTTTGAGGATAGTAGGTGATGCTCAAATGAAGCTCAGTATCAAGAACCTTCCAAATAATCTTCCAGAATCTTGATATAAATAGAGGATCATGATTATACATAATTTAAATAGGTGCTCCATGAATTATTATAACTTCATAAATATATATACTTGAGATGTGATCAAGAGGTAAATCTTCTCTTATAGAAAGGAAATGTGCATAACTATAGCCCAGTTGGTGAGGACTCCTTAAGTACATCCAAGATACCCGAGATCAAATCCAGGTGGGGGATAATTTCCGGGAACTGTAGCAGGAACTGTGTAGAACTGTAGCGGAAACTATAGAAGGCACTGCATAGCACTATAGTAGCCAGAAATATGCCCCCATTTGGGCCGTTGGGCCACCGATTTGGTCCCCGAGTCCTTTAAGGCCTTCGGGCCACCCAGGCCTTTGGGTCAGTAAGGCCTTCGGGCCACCTTAAGTGCAGATGCAAACCAAACAACCTACAAGGAACAAGATTCAGAAAGAGGAGGAGTAAGGAGCTTTCACCATAGCAGAAGTTAAACAGATTTCAAGAATGAGAGGGTATGAAAACTACCATCGGGACAAGCCTGTGCATGCATGGAAAAGCCTAGCCGAACAACCATGCGAAGGTGGAGAGCTGATTTCACGATGAAGATGGTGGGGAGGAGTAGTTCCAAGTAGTTAGTCTGGGTTGTATGTAATGTTTGAAGCCTACGGGTAATGAATTCCCATAAGGCCTATGAGCCATGTAATACTTACGCCTACGAGTATTTTAAGGGTTCAACCTCACCCCTTGAAAGGTGGATTATAAAAAATCAATAAAAAATGAAGGCCTTCGGGCCATTGGAGGAACCCATATAGCATAATTCATTCTAGTAGTCTTTGGTATTCCTATGAAAAATTACATTATAATTTCATCCCATTTTCACATAAGAATATAAATAGGTTGCATGAATCCTCTAGGATGTTGTCACTCTACCTTCACCTATTGAAAAAAAATAATCTTGATACATAATCAGAAATTTCTCGCTTCATGTGATCCCATAAAAAATGTCTCCTCGAATACCTATAAATCTTTATGATTCTAGGGTGTATATAGAAATTCAATCTATGATCATAATAAAACAATTTCCATTTTAGAACAGGTATAGATAGAACACATATTGTCTTTCCAAATTTCAGAACACTATATTCACAAATGAATTCTGCCAATTTCCCATCGTTCACAACTTTAATTTTCTTATGAAAATTTTCATCATCAGATTTGGAACTTTTTATCTTTTTCAATAAAGATAGTTTTTTAATAATTTGATAAATGAGTGATGTATCCCCTACCTTAATAATTCCTATATCCATGGACCTAAGATCCCTCTTAATCCTTATTTTGGTTTGGAATCCATGATCTTTCCTAGTTAAATCATTCACTAACTTATTTTACTTCCCTTGGTGGTAGTATATTGAATGATCATAATCCTTGAGTAGCTCAAGCCATCATCTTTACCTCATGTTGAGATATTTATTTGAAAATATGTATTTTAGGATCTTATGGTCTGTGCATATCACACATCTTTCACCATATAGATAATCTCTCCATATCTTCAAATAAATTATTACAAATTCCAAATCAAGATCATGGGTTGGATAGTTATATTGATGAGTATTTAACTGAATTGATTCATATGATATAACATTATAATTCTATATAATAACACAAAAAAATATCTTCTTCAATGAATCACTAAATATAAAAAATACATAATTTCCTGATGGTATAGTTAAAATAAAATCATTGAACAATATCCTCTTCAATTCTTCAAAACATCATTAACATTCCTTTATCTATATAAACTTAAACCCTTTACATGTAATCTTGGTTAATGGGTTAGCCAATATAAATTTTTTTAAACAAATCTCTAATAGTAACCTTCCAAACCAATGAAACTACATACCTTAGTTATGTTCATTGCTGCATGCCATTATTTTTTAGCCTTTATCTCCACATGATCAACTGAGATTCCATTCTTAGATAAAATATGACCAAGAATATAAACTTCCTAAATCTATAATTCACAATTTATAAGTTTCCCATACAACTCTTTTTCTATAAATAACTCAATAATGACCCATAAGTGATTATCATTGTCCTCATAGTTTTTATAATACACCAAGTTATCATTAATGAATACCACAAAAAATATCAAGATACTCCTTGAACAATATATTCATTATATCAATAAAAACCGATGATGCATTAGTCAATCCAAATGAAATTAAAATAAAATAATAATGTCAATACCTCTTTTGGAATACTTTCTTCAGAATGTATTCCTTATTTACTTGATGATACCCAAAAAAATTTCAATCTTTGAAAAATATCGAGATTCAGGAAGTTGATCGAATAATTCATTAATGTGAGGTAATGGATACTTATATTCAATTTTAATAGAATTTATTTCCATATAATAAATGAAAAACCTCATGTATTCATATTTATTCTTAATGAAAAGAATAGGGGCTCCCCAAGGTGAAACACTAGGGTGTATAAATACCTTATCACACAAATCCTCTAGTTATTTATTCAACTAAACTAATTACATAGTGGCCATTATATAGGGATTCTTGGATATAGGACTTTAATCGAGGATTAAATCAATGGAAAAATTAACTTCATTTTTTAGTGAATGTCTTGGTAATTCCTTAGGAAATACATTAATGTATTCCTATAAAATAGGTACATCCTCAAATTGAATATTACCTTTTCTATCTATAGATTTTTCCCTTATTCCCCATGAATATCACTTATAAGAGCTACTAGGGGTGGATCTATACATAACTTAGATGATGAATTCTCTACTACAAATATAATTAATCTCATACCTTTATCACAAATAATAATTTCCTTCACTTTTCAACAAAAGTTTGCATCATATTTTAAAATCCATATCATACTAAGGATTATATCAAATTCATCCATATGTATGATAACAAAGTCATCAAGTAGAACATATTTATGTGTTATAATGAAATATTATAGACACATCATTGTTTTAGTGAGATTTCCATTAGGATTTTTGACTGAAAACTCCCATATTAATGTTCTAGGGAAATATATAATTTTCTTTATAAACATGTAAGATATAAAAGAGTGTGATCATATAGTTTCAAATAAAGAATTACCTAAATTTTAATATATGATTAATATACCTTCCACCACATCTTTGGGAAATTAAACCTCAACTGTAGTGATTTCATAAGCTTGGCCTTCTCCCCTTGTCCACTTCTGTGCTATGTTCTCTTAATGTTTATGATTTTTTTTAGATAATGCCCCAATTTATTTCCAGTTGAAGCACTGGATATCAATGTCCTCTTTATTTCCCTTACATTCATGATCCAAATGAACCTCATTGATGCACTTATTATAAACTCTCATTCCCTTCTGTTATTTTCTAGGATGTTTCTTCCCATAATTTTCACATGATGGAAATTGCTTAATTTTATTATTCTTCTTAAACACATTCAAATTTTATTGGTGTTTAGATGAACTATTCTTCTCTTGATTCCCCTTAAATATATATGATATAGAAAATTACTTATATTTCTTTATAGAGCATAAGAATATTTTATCTTATGATGAAAAAGCTCGAGAAACCATAGCCCTTCAGAGACCTAGATTAATCCATTCAAAGAAATGACCAATATTTCATTATGTATTGCATATGAAATCTATATCATATCTGGATAGTATTGTAAAGGTATCCTCATACCCCAAAATAAATTATTCTTTCTTTTTATTCAAGTTGAAGAAAATTTTATTAATTTTAGTTCATTGATCACAAAAGAAATATTTTTTTGAAGAATGTTTCTTTAAATGACCTCCATTCCATGTGTTCTATTTTCTCTTCCTTCCTAATATTCTGGATAAACAACCAACATTGATCAAAATTTTTCTTTAGAAAATACACTATTGGTATAAACTTTTCCTTTTTATCGTATCCCAATACAATAAATATCTTTTAATGGAATTAATCTATTGCTCATATACTACTATATAAGTAGTTCTATTAAATGATTGGGGCTTCTGTTGCATGAATTGATCCAACATAAGAGAATCACACTACGGAATAACTAATTGATCAATTTGGTAATGTTTATTGTTGATAACCTATTTCATCTTCCCTAATATAGTAATGATCTTATTAGTTATAACACCAATTGCATTGTCTTTATTTGCATGGAAATTTCTACATTGGCCATGAGTGTTGATATCATTATTTATTCTAAAAAATATTTCTAAATAATGTCATATACCGAATTAGCTCATAAAATTCTGAATTATAAATCATAATATATAAATTCAAATCGGATGTAACACTTAACATAAATTGAAAATTTATGTATTGTTAATCATAGAATCATAAGCTTGGTTTATTTGGGAATATTTTTAAATCATAAAAATATTTTCAAATCCTTCATAATGGGTTGTAATGAAAATGTGAATTAACTAAATCATATCCCCCGGGAGTTTCAAACCTGATGCATAGTAAGGCCTGTTTTCATGCACCAGGTGACGATTGAGTCAAATCCCAATGTTCCCTTTTTAGAGTTATTACCCCTAGGTACAACTATAACAGAACAACATTAACCTGTAGTATCCAAACAGGGATGTATTTCTAGAAAACATACATAATATCTACCTTACCAAAAATTTAGAATGTTATACAATACCTTTTCTTATCCTAAAAATTAGTTATAGGGTTATGATCCCCAATACACATTTTCTTAATTCTAGTTCCTAAGGTTTCTATTAAACCTCCTCTAATACCAACTATTACAACCCTAACTCTAGTAACCCAAATTCGATAGCTACTTTATCACATTTTAAAAGATATAATATTTCTAATCTTGAAGGAAAACTCAGTTTAGTAGTATTTTAGAATCAGATACATGCATGATACCCATTTTACATTAGTAATAGAATATAAAACATAACAAAATAAAATGATCGACATACTTGAAACTCATCCAAATAATTCATTTTAATATCATGAGGAAATAAAACAAAATAAGGGTAATATCAAATACTCATTTAGGGTTATTCACGATGGAATCTATCATGAGTAAATAAGTATTAGTCAACATGGAAAATTAAATAACTGAAAACACATTCCATTTAATCAATAAATTGAGAAAAAAATGCTTCCATGGATAATATCAAAGAAAAAAATATCTTGGATAATAATAACTGAATTATTAATAAAGGAAATTGTTAATATTGGATGTCATGATATCAGACATCATGATATCTATATCGTCAAGACCTCTTACCAAGATAATTCAAAACTCGGGGTAAGAAATCATTTAATTTAGAATATTGATCTATATCATGAGACCTATCGGTGCATCAAGATGCTATATAATTCTAGGCCACACCCTTCGCTAGATGTCCAATTAATTACCCATAGACCAAATGATAGATTTGATTTATGAACCATATGCCTTATAAATAAATGTATGTATTGAATAAATAATATAAAATATCAATATTTCCCCAGTCAATAAAATAAATTTCAAACTAAAATATATTATGTAGAAATGATATATAGTTTAAGTAATAAGAATATCCATGGTAAATAATATGGATATTTAAGGTAAAATTAATGTTCAATAATCACAAGAAAGTGAATGTTTCAAGAGATGATAATGACTAAAAAAATTAATAAGACATAATAGATAACCATCGTTTCAATAGGAATATAGGTTTTGTAAAAAAATTTAAAATTTTTAGAAGAATCTCAATTTCATAAAATGGTTATGGTGGTGGGGAAGTCTGTTAGCACTGTATACGTTAAAAAGCACTCCTTTAGACTTTTTGTAAAGAAAGCCAAAAATATTACTTTTAGAAAACATTATAAGTATTGATTTTAAAATAATTTTGAAAGTAAAGGATAACTTAAAATATATTTAATAAATCATTTGAGTAAATAAATGAATTTTTTAAAATAAATTTGAAAAACATGGACATAGAAGAAAAATATACCCGATTAAAAGAGAAATAAAATTGTTTTTTATTTTAAATATTTATTCGCTTGATTCAAGTACCAAAAAGAGTAAAATTTAGAAGAAAATATAGAAAATACTTAAATATTTAGTGGATAAGAAAACTATTAGATCTTATTAAATATCACTGATAATATTTCTTCTACCAAAATAAAATAAATCCCAAAATAAAGTGAGATTGTAAAATAAATTCTTACCCATTTGGTAACTTTTAAATTATAACCCTTTGAAATAATAAAATTGAATTGAAACATTAATAATAATAAATAAATATATATTCATGTTAAATATATCAATGGGGTAGTATATACACCACATAAAAGTAAATAGGTTTATAATAACAAACATGTTCCAATGGAATGAAAATTGAGACAAAATTCTATTACATCATGATTCCATTTAATTAAACATGATTTAACCTACCATATAATGGTTTTAATAATGTTATTAATTTATAATAGAAACATATTAATATTTATAATATCATATATGATCCTTTTATAACATATTATCGCTCGTTAGTTAATAATATCTCATTATTACCAATGTTTCAGGTGTTAAGTACTTTGTTTTCTCATGTATGTTTTGTCATGGAAGTTATGATTCTTTTGAATAGTATATAGATCCATAATATCTATAATGATATTAATTTTATAAATATAACATTTATTCATTATATATCTTTTTAGAACCATTCTTTAAATTTGGACATGGAAAATGAATCGCATTACATCGTGGAGATGGTAGGTCGTACGTACACACGAGTGATGATATCATTACCTCAATGAGTGAAATGTTAAGGAATTGGATGATATATTAATTTTAAATAATTAATATAATGTTATATTTATCATATACATTCATTATTTTCATAATTATTACTATACATGTGATTCGGTGATGGAAAAAAAATTACATTGGTTTCTAGGGTGATTGTCCACCGTACACACGAGCGATGGATTTTTTCCCATTTGATGAATAAGGGGATGGATAAATATTATTCCATAAACATAATAAAATATCAGTATATGGGATATACTTGTGTTATTATATTGTAATTTTTACGACATAATTGAATGTGTTAAAAGAATAAGTAAAAATAAAGAGCTTAGTAAAGAAAATTACCTTTTCTTAGAAGAACCACCTTCGAGTCTCTTATTAAAGACCTTAGGGTAGGTATTTTTGGAATAATATTAGATATAAAATGTGTATAAGGATTTTGGGTAGATATTTTTGAATTTATTATTCAAGATAAATGGCTTTCGAGATGCAAAGAACTGAGGAGAGAGGGTTCCCTTTTTATAATTGAGGAGGAGTGACATTTTTATAAATACCCAAACTATTCAATAATGGAAAGTCACTATCAACCCAAGTTACTCTAAAATTGTCAAATAATGGGATTTAGGGAATATTTGGTCTATAAACACCTCCAAAACTAAAAAATATGTTTTAAACATGTTATTTTCATTACCTCTAATGTTACTTACTTTTACCATTTGTGTTTTCCCCATGATAACTATTTTTTTAACATAGGTAATTTATCCTTTAAGACAAAAAATAAAAGTTACTTATTAGATAATATAGACCCAATTATTCTAAATATTAAATCCAATTTATCAGATAAAATCATATGTGTGTGGAAAATTAATTTTAACTCAGGAGCATATAACGTGCAAAACCCTGTTTTAACCTTAACCGTGGTAATTAATTTTTACCATTTTTCTATTCATTATGAAAAAAATTAAGTTGAAATTATTACCTAATATTAACTATTATCATTAAAAATATTTATTCCATTTTATAAAATTCAAATAAAAAAATTGGTAGAATTTAGTTTTAAAACAAACCCACAAATCATGTCGAAAAATAGTTTTTTAAGAAATGAATTTTTCAAGAATAAGATGATCATAAATTAGCTATATGCTAGTAATAATAATTATATGGATTTAAATTCATATATTTAGATATATAATATATATATTTCATTTAAATAATTCATCATTAAATATTATTCTAATGAATTAAAATGGAATGGTATTTTGCATTAAAAACAGTTTTCTGAAAAATATAATATTTACCTCCAAATGATATTATATTTATTTATATAAAATTTATAGTCAATAAAATGTTAATTATACATATTATAACACATTATTATAAATAAAATTAGTAATATTTAAATAATAAATTTTCAATTATTCAAAAAAAAAACTTATTTTTAAAGGAAAATTTCAAAAATCCATTCTTGGCTTATTTTGACCTTGTAAGTTCAAAATCAATATTAAACTTAACAAATTAGAATTTTTGTGCCATGAAATATTAAAATATTAATTGTTTTATAGTTTTATTAAAATATAATGTTTACTTACTATAATTGTGTCTTGGGTGTTACATTTGACATGTGGAAAATCTTGCATAATTTTAGTTCTTTTATTAAATACCATATATTATTTATTTGAGGTTGAATAACCAAGGAAGATTCCTTCATCACTTCTGGATATGAATTTATCTAAACTTTCCTTTATATTGAGAATAAATACTTTACATCCAAAAAATCTAAAGTAATTAACTTTTGGTTTTCTTCCATTCCACAACTCATATGGATTTTTATTTAGGAGTGGTCTAATAAGAACTCTATTGATAATGTAGTAGGATGTATTGACAGTCTCTTCCCAAAAATAAATAGATAGTTCATACTCATTTAGTATGGTCTAAGAGATATCTTGAATATTCCTATTTCTTCTTTAAGATCCTTTATGATGTTTTTTTTAAAATTTTTTGTGTTTGTTGACATCTTTTGTAATTTGTTTTGTAAAATAGGTGAAGGTTGATGAATGTTCAAACCCAAAAAAAGGGGGAGAAGAATTTTATTCCTTGAGAAAGTTAGTTTTTAGATGCAAAAGTTTGGACTGAGAAGTACCAGATTCATAAGTTTTTAGGAATATAGAATCTAAAAGTTATGTAATACTAATCATCAGACTTAGGTCCTTCGGTATGAAGAATCAGTCAAATAATCTGTTAGAAAGATAGTTATTACTAAAAAGTGTGAATTCATGAGTTAGAAAGTCCTCTAATTTCTAAACTTAAGTTATATTATGATTTTACAATCATTGATTTCTCATAAATCATGAAGCATTCTCATGATAAAATATTATGAAGGAATGGAGGAATCATAAAGATTGTATCAATTGCAGAATGTAAGACAAAGTTTGTATCAGATTCAGGAGTACAAGTTTTTTTAGGAGTCTGAATGTGTAAAGATGATGAAGTTTTAGGAATTTCAAAGTTTTTGAGAAAAATCACAATCATACTGAGTCTAAGGAGGAAATTCAATAGCACTGAATCTGAGGAGGAAAGTCTGATCAGGCTGAGTTTGAGAAGGAAAGTTAATGAGACTGAATTTAATAAGGAAAGTCAATCAAAATTACTATGATAAGAAAATTTAATCATAGTAACTCTGAGAAGGAAAGTTAATCAAACTTAATTTGGTAAGGAGAATTAATTAGAATGAATCTAAGATATAAAGTCAATTAGACTGACTCTAAGAAGGAAAATCAATCAGACTAACTCTAAAGAGGAAAGTCAATTCAGAATGAGATGAGGAAGTTCAATCATAATGAGATAAGAAAGTTCCATTGTACTATAGAAAAGTTAGGAAGTAATATAATACTGATTAATAATAAGACTCAAGACAATTTAATAAGTTTCCAGAAGATTTGAAGTGGTTAAACATGAAGTTACAATATGAGTGAATTCCAGAGCTTTTGAATTTGAGTAAGTGGGAATTTTTTTTCCAGTTTCCTAACTTTTCCATTATAGGATTCTTATAAATAGATGAATATTACATTTTTACTTTGAAACCCTTTTTATGTGTTCAAAATGAATATCCCTACATATTTTGAGTTAGAGTTATTTTTTGATAGAGAACTTGTAAGAATATCGGACTACTAGAAGTTTTTGTTTTTCAGACTGAGGAAGATTGGATAGAGAAAGACTAAACTGATAAATTGAGTAAAATTTAAGAGGTGAAGATTGAGAATATGTTCATTTTATTGAGTCTATTGGACTGATTTTATCATACCGAGACAATAAACTCAGTTTCATCAGACTGAGGTTTTAGACACAGTTTTATGGAGAAAAAGTTTTTGCTGTTAGTTTTTTGGGATCAATTATTTATAATAAAACTTTGTAAACTGACAGATGTTAGTATAATATTTCCTATTGGGAGATAGAAGGTGTCTAATGGGAGTTGGAAGAAGTTTTATTCACTTCTTGTTAATAGTGAATTTATATATACCTATGGTAGTGGCTATGGAAAGGATGTAGGATCTCACACTGAGGCTGAACCTTATAAATATCACGTGATTTACTTGATTTCATACTTTTTCATGCATGATTATTTACTAAAATATTATAAGTTTATAGAATTTAACAGGTTATAGGGGTTAAGTTTTTAAAAGTTTGAAACTTATAAAATTTAACAGCTAATTCAACACCCCTCTTAGTTGTTTGTTGATCCTTTGTAACTTCAATTGGTATCAGAGTTAAGGTTCCCTTGTTGAATCCTTATCATGGATAATATAAATTATGTAAATAGTATAGGTATTCCTACATTTTATGGTAAAAATTATTATGGTTGGAAGAAAAAGGTGATTCCATATCTCTTATCTCTTGTCCTGGAAGTTTTTTGATGCTGCTACAATTGGTTTTCCACCTATTGAGAAGGATGATCCTATGAAATTTACTGAAAAGATAAATATTGAAGTTGATGGAAAGAATATAAATTCTATCCTTATGTACTTATCATAAAATGTTTATACGAAGGTGATGGGTCTCAAAAATTCAAAGATTATGTGGGACAAGTTGGAAAGTATACTCGAAGGGAATAATAAAGTGAAGGAAGAAAAAGTATAAATCTATCATAATAAGTATGAATAAATAAGAATGAGAGATGGAGAATATATTGATGAATAATTCTCCAGAGTAAATAAAATTATTTGAAACATCATAGGTTTTGGAGATTTCCTAGAAAATTCTAAAATTGCGAATAAAATCATGCGAAACTTTCTAGAAAAATTTGATTCTAAATTTTCTTCTTTAGAAGATAAGGATGATTTATCTCTTGATGAATTGCATAAATTTCTTATTTATTATGGAAGGAGGAAATCTATACTATTCAAAAAGAATATAAAATATGAAATATATTTTGAATCTATGAGAAAAATGAAAATTCAATATATTTAAGATGTCGATCCTTGTGACTCCAAAGATAAAGAGGCTGATGAATTGAATTAAAAAATCATGTCTCTTATATCCAAGAATTATCGAAGAGGAAGAGGGAAGTATAGAGGTAAAATTATTCTAAAATGTTTTGAGAGTTGTGAAATCAGACACTTTTTTATAAATTTCCCAAAGAAGAAAGTTAGAGAATATTGAGAAGATTTTAATGAAAAAACTAGATGGAAGAAGTGGAACAAAATTTCTAAATAAGAAAAGTCATCCAAAAAATATAAGAAGAAGTTTACTAGGAACAAGTGAAGTATGTTGAGTAATAAAGATGAATCATACTCAATTAAAAAAAATTATTCATAAGATGGAAATACAGAAAAGGTTATAACATTTATTGCAGAAGTTGAGAAAACAAAATAATACTCAAATAGTGAAGAAGAAGGATGTGAAGAATATTACAGAGATTATCAGTTCAGAAAAGAACTTGTTGTATGTCTTGAGAAAAATATACCTCTCAAGAAATAAATCAGAATGATAAAGAACAACATTGAAAAATATTTTGATAGTGAAAATATGTTTTCAATCAATAATAAGAATACATCCAGGAGATTTTAAGTTACAAACTTAGAATTGCTGAATAGGGAAATATGGTTGAATATCTCAGTAAGAAGTTAATAGTGTAATGATCTGATCATTTATGAATAAAATTCACTCTCTTTTAATGTATTATGGATATAGAAAACACATGAACTATTATTATTATTACTATTGGGTTTAAATGACCATCAAGTATCATTATCATTGATAATATTGCCATTGGACAGTGATCACACGACTGATATAAATATAAGGTAAAAAAAATACTTTCGACACAGAAAAGGGAGAAGATGGCCTAATCCAGTAGAATTGAGCCATTCGAAGCTCATTTTTTAGAGCTCATAAATGAGGTAGAATCACTGGAATTTTATCTTGACCAATCCCAAGCTGAGCTTCAACACTTTAAGCTTGAACGGAATCACCTATGGGATAAGTTCAAGTTAATAGAGATTACCACCCGGACGATGTTATCCGAACCGCCACAAGAGTCTATAACCATCGTACACCTTACCCTTATGTCTTATGCAGGTTTTATAAGAGGTTATGTAATAATGTATTAATTAATTATTGTGTAATCCCTTTTTAAAGATAAAAAAATTATTTCATCAATTTCTTTATGAGAATAGTCTTTCATAAAAAAATGATGAATTTGATAAATTGATTCCTCAGGTAAAAAAGATAATTTTGAGAAATATATACATTATTATATTAAACTAAGGTTTTTATTAATAATATTATAAAAACAATTCTTATAAATGATGATTATATCAGTTCCTTATCTGTAAATGATTAGGTAATCAGTTTGATAAGAGTTATATTTTTTATACGATAAAACAGAAAGTGTATTTAAAAAAAATTTATTTTAAGGAACTAATTAATTTTTGAAGTAATTAATATTTTAATAAAATATTATTATAAAACTAATTTTATGAATAATAAATGATTATATAATTTTTATGAAGTCAAATGTAATTTTTATTAAGGTTTGAAAATTGTTTTTGTCAAAACCCGTGAATTTTCAATAAATGTCAGTTTTCATTTTAAAAGTAGTAATTCAAATATTTAGAAAATTATTTAGATAAAATGAATATTATTTTTGGAATTAGGATGATGAAATTATACAATAGTGAATTTTTCATAATTTTCCAAGATAATCGAATTTTTGGGTAAAAATTAAATACTATATAAATAAAATGTATGTTTTATGACATCATAATGACCGCAGAATAATGTAATAAATACTATAATGGGTATTATAGAACCAATATATGCTTTCACATCAAAATAATTTTATTTTAGATTTTTTTACTAATTTTATAAAGCCTTAGTGAATCCTCCAAAATATATAATATATTTTATGATTTTAAATTCATTTCTTTAATAATGTGACTCACCTCCACATAAGGGAGAATAATATTTTAATATGTTCGGCCATTGGACTTATAAATTAATTAATTACACTCCTATTTGGAAAAAACCATGGGAAAAAACCATGGGATGGTTTGTGGTTTTGAATATTTAATTATATATATTCAAAAACCTAAGTTTGTGAAATATTAAAGAATTCCCTCTCATTTCCTATATAAACCCACCCAAGATCCCACTTATCTTCACTTAAAATCCTTTTATCACATCCCTAATCTGTCCTAACCTCTCTAAAATCCTAAAAAGGTACCCCAGTCTCTCAATAATCCCCTCTTAAATCTTTTGAAGTCACACACTCAAGTAAGGAATCCTTACTTTACTTTCTCATTTTTATCCAAGTTTCTTTATGTTGTTATATTATTTTATTTTCAATTAAAAATTTTTGGGTATTATTTTTAGACACCCTCATACTTTCCTTTTTATTTTTTAATGGTGATATACCCCTTTTTATCTCATTAATTCCTTCTGTGTATACCCATTATCATACCGAAATTCCGTAAGGGATTTCTCTCTTCTTATTTCCATTCAATCATTTCTTCTATATTATGTATCTAAATTCCATTTCATATGTTGGGTTATTATGTTCCATGAAACCCTTAATTTATATTTCATTTATAAATTATGAGATACCCCTTTCACTCTCATCAACCCAATTTATGAATTTCCATATGACGCCGTTATGCTGCCAAAATCGCACTGTGATTTTCCAAGCCAAAATAATCGTGTAATGAATACCATACCCATTTCTATATCAAGGGTATTAACCTTTATGAACATATACTTATTAAATTGTACTTACATTTTTGTATTACACATTATTTTGTTGTGTACTAAATGATGATGTTGAATGAATCCATGTTATATGATCTATGTGGAACACTTAAGCGTGAGATTGAAATAATTATGAAGGGTGCACCCTGATAGCGCTCCAATGTTGGGTAATGTTTAGTATAATGATATGTAATGTTGGGATAGAGGTTTACCTGATTCCTTTTAGGATATTTTCCCACCATTTTGGGACAAGGGTTTACTTGATTTCTTTATGTTAATGATGCAGTGTTTTAAGTTGTTACCACATTACCATGTTATGATAATCATGCTATATCCTGTATTTATATTCATGTTTCTCTTATAATAAATTGATATGTCTATTTCCTAACATGTATTTTATTATTCATGTTATAAATTTTTTACTCCCTTAATAGGATTTATAGCTCACCCTTTTTCTTATTATTTCCTCAAGTTATCCCATGAAATGCTAAGTACGAAGGAATGTTGTGGTCATGTAAAAGAATTTTTCAATAAATATGTTGAATTTTAGGTATTAAGTTGTCATGTAATGTTCCTAATACCCAAAGAAACTAGAAATATAGATCTTGTAGGTTTTATTAAGATCAAGTTTATGTAATAAATCATGTTTAAGTGTGTAATAAAGAGAAGAGTTGTTATATTTGGTATCAAAGGATAGGTTTAGTTATTTTTGGGATTAGGGTTATCAAACTCTAGTTAAATCCTTAGAGATGAGACTAATTATAAGAAAATAATCCCTAATTTTTTTGAGTATAGAGTAAGTGGTTTATCAAGAAAATACATCCCTGTCTAGATAAAAATAAGTAGATGTGGATATAGCACAAATGTATCTTGGGGCAAAACCTGAAAACACCGCTTTGAGCTAGACTCGAATGTGAATTGGTGCACGAAAATGGGCCTTGATGCACTCTTGGTTTGATACTCCCAGGGGATATGATTTGGTAAATTCTTAAGATTAGTAAGAACCATTATTAAGGTAATAAAAAAATTCCCCTAATAATATATTCTAGGAAATAAATAATGGATAAATTATATTGAAGCCTAGAAATTCATAAGTTAAGGAAATTAATTTTATTTATAAGTTATCCCTTTTTTTCATTAGATTCCCCTTTATGTGCTTAATAGTTTAAAATACGTACCCCTAATTTTACTTTTTTTATAGCCAATAACTAGTAAAAGGAAGACCCATGCTAACAACCGATTCAAAGATCAATGTGATGTCTATTCTAAAGAGATACCCAATCTGATGGGAGCAGGAATCACAAAATTTTTTCATGATACAATCTCAGTTAAATCAAGTTTTGAATAGAAACATGGGTCAAGAGGAACATCCAACCCCCCCCCCCCCCCCAAGAAAGAGGAAGTCACAATCAAGATCTTTATGAGACAAATTCTTCCTACTTTTAATGGATCATCTGATTCATCAATCACCAAAAAATGGATCAACTCAATTGAGAAGATCTTTTTTATCCTTCAATGTTCTGAACAAGAGAAGGTTCTTATAGCTACTTATCATATGGAGGGTGAATCTGATAAATGGTGGACATTGATAAAAAATACGAAGCCTGAATAAGAGATCGAGGCGTTTTAATGGAAGGATTTCTGGAAAAAAATTTTGATAAATATTTTCCTCGCACTCTCCGACTTAATATGGAAAGGGACTTCCTTTCCCTCAAGAAAAAAGACGACGAATCCATCGAGTCATATGAGGAAAACTTCACAAGGCTTGAATTATTTTCCTATAACTTTTTTGTTACCCCTAAATACAAGGTTGAATGCTTCTTTGGTGGGCTAAAACCTAGCCTATGGAAAGCCCCATTGATCCGTGACTTTGCTAACTATGAGGAAATTATCTGATGTTATCTCAAAGTCGAAATGGAGATCGGTGAATCTAAGGGGTATCATGGGGATAATAATCAGAAAGTGGACTTTAATTTTGGTGGTCCGATGGATAAATCCAATGGTAATAATAAAATTTATCAGCCCACTTTCCAAAGGCGTGGAAAGAAGCACACTAGAAATTGGCTGAAGGGGATGAGGAAATTCTTTAGGTGTAGAAGATAAGGGAACCTGAACAATGATTGCTGACAAGAAAAAGATGTTTCTGCGATAGGGGAGAGGAATTCTTTGTTTGACCCTCCGTGAATTGTTTATTGCTAAAAATACAAAGATCCAGGAAAATTTACGAACCAGTTCCCTAAGTTAAGGGTTTTTGGAGGCAACCAACAACCTCCAAGGTAGCAAGGGAAATCATTTTCCATCACTACTGACGAATAAAATCCCAAAAATGAAGTGGTGATAGGTACACTAGTTATTCATTCAAGAATAGGGAACACACTTCTTGATTATGGTTCTACAAATTTTTTTATATCCCGAAAGTTTAGTAGAACAATCCAAACACCACAAAAAATCGTGGAATTAGAGATGTCGGTGAGAACAGAAAATGGGGAAATTATTGCATCCCATGAATATAACTCTTACCCTATCATAATTTGTGGATTGAACTTCTCATAGAACTTTTTCATAATCCCTCTAGTGTAATTTTATGCAATTATGGGCATTTATTGTCTTTACTTATATAGATCCAACATAAATTTATGTTATAGGGAAATCAATATCTATATGGAGAATCGACCCCTGATTTTGTACAAGTGCAAGGAGGAAGATGAATCTTCTTTAGTACCATCATCTCAAGCATGGATATTAATTCCCTATGAACACGTGTATCTTGCTCAGATGATTGAGTCTAAGGAAGGAACCATCCTCTAAGACATTCATATTGCGAGGGGATTCAATGATGTGTTTCTTAAGGAATTTCATGGTCTTCCTCCTAGAATAGATGATTAATTCTCGACTGATATCATAACCAAGGTATTTCCAATATCCAAGAATCTATATAGAATGGCTATTGTGGAGTTTGAGGAGATAAAGAAAGAACTATAGGATAATTTGGATAAAGGGTTTATATTCCCAAGTGCTTCACCATGGGCTGCACCAGTCCTCTTCATCAAGAAAAAGGATGGGTCAATGCACCTTTGCATTGATTATCATGATCTCAATAAATTCATGGTAAAGAACAAGTATCCTTTTCCAAAAATTAATGACTTGTTTGATAAGCTATGTGGAGCACAATACTTCTCCAAGGTGGATCTGCAGTCGAGATATTACCAAGTAAGGGTGAAGAAGGAGGATATCCCCAAGACTACTTTTCATACAAGGTATGAGCACTATAAATTCATAGTAATTCCTTTCAGACTCACTAATGCTCCAGAAATCTTCATGGATTTGATGAATAGAGTCTTTAAAGATTACCTCAAATTTTTTTGGGTAGTCTTTATAGATGATATTCTAATATACTCCAAAACTAAGGAGGAGCATGAGGAGAATCTAAGCACTGTACTAGAGACCTTGTGAAAGGAGAATATCTATTCAAATTACAAAAAGTGTGAGTTCTGGTTGAAGGAAGTATCATTCTTGGGGCATATCATCACAAGTAATGGGATATCTGTGGATCCCTCTATGGAAAATGTAATCTAGGGATGGTCGAGGCCAACATTTATGATGGATATCCATAGATTCCTTAGGTTAGTGGGATATTATTGCCAATTTGTGAGACATTTCTCAAATTTTTCAAACCCTATTACCAAGAAAACTTATAAGGGAGTCAATTTTGCTTGGAATGATGAATGTGAAGAGAGATTCAGGGAGTTTAAAAAGAGTCTTATCACTGGGAAACTATCCACAAGTGGATAACTTTTCATGGTATTCAGTGATGCTTCAAATAAGGGCATTGGCTGTGTGTTGACACAAAATGAAAAATTCATTACCTATGCTTCAAGGACATTGAAATTTCATGAGTGGAACTATCCAACACATGATTTCGAGTTGGCTGTAGTGATCTTATCTTTGAAAATTTGGAGACATTACCTATTTGGGGAAAAGTGTGAAATATATACGGATCAAAAAAGACTCAAATATATGTTCACATAAAAAGAGTTGAATATGCGCCAATGAAGATGATTAGAGATGATCAAAGAATATGACTTCTCAATTCACTACCATCTGAGGAAGGTGAATGAAGTGGTAAACACTCTAAGTATAAAGGATCCAAAAACTATTTCATTGATGAGAATTGTAAAGGATCCCATCTTCTTAGATTTGATGAAGATGGACATGGGAATCATAAATAAGGGAACCTCATCAATCCGTTCACAAATGTTTTCTCAACCATCTATTTTGGAAAGGATAAAGTATGCTCAAAAGGATGATGTAGGAATTCATAAGAAAGTGGAAACTATCAGAAAATGAAAATCCTCAGAGTTAAATCTTAATGAAGAATGAATTGTGAGATTTGGGTCAAGACTATGTGTTCCATCAAATCCAAAGTTAAAGAAATATCTTTTAGTTGATGCACATAGTTTGAATTTATCCATTCACCCAAGAAACACAAAGATGTATCGAGATCTATGAGAGCATTATTTGTGGGATAACATGAAAAAGGATATTGCTGAGTATACATCAAAGTGACTGGTGTGTTAGAAAGTGAAGGATGAGAGGAAAAAGTCTAAGGGGATGATGCAACCATTACCCATACCAACATGGAAATGGGAAAAAATCACCATGAACTTTGTCACTGGACTTCCAAAGTAATCCAAAGGAAACAATGCTATTTGGGTTATTGTGGATTGTCTTACAAAGACTGCACATTTCATTGCAATTTTGTAGGATTTCTCATTGGATCAACTATCACAAATATACATCAGAGAAGTGGTAAGGTTGCATGGTGTACCACTATTAATTATATTCGATTGATATCCAAGATTCACCTCTATGTTCTGGAAGAGTATCATACTCGCTCGGAATACTGAGATGAACTTCAGTACGACTTATCATCCTCAAACTTATGGCCAATCCGAGTGGACTATCCAAACACTAGAGGACATACTGAGAGCATTCTCAATGTACTTCAAAGGAGAATGGGATCAACATCTTCCTCTGGCTGAGTTCTCTTATAAAAACAGTTTCAACTCAAGCATCCAAATGGCTCCTTATGAATCCCTTTATGTGAAGAGGTGTAGAACACCAGAATGTTGGGATGAAGTTGGGGAGAAAAAACTTTTAGATTGAGAAATGGTTTAAGAAATGGTGGAGAAGGTTAAGACCATCCATCAACACATTAAATCTACTTAGAGTCAACAAAAGAGCTATGTTGACAATCATCGATGAGACCTAGAGTTTGATGTTGGAGACATGATATTCCTTTGCATATCACCATGGAAAAGAGTCCTGATATTTGGGAATAAGTTAAATCTTATTCCAAGGTACATTGGCCATTTTGAGATCCTTGATCGCATTGGAGCAGTGGCCTATTGACTATCACTCCAATCTAGCCTGTCTCAAGTACATGATGTATTCTATATATCACTCTTGAGGAGGTACACACCTGAACCATCACATGTAATCAATCCATATTTGGTACCATTGGATAATGACATATTCTATAAATAGAAGATGGTGAAGATATTAGATCATAGAGAAAAAGGTTCTATGAAATAAGACGATTCCCCTCATCAAAGTGTTGTGGTGAAACCAAAAGTTTGAAGAAACAACTTGGGAACCATAGGATGTGATGAGGAAGAGTTACCCTCATCTATTTTATTGTGGGAAAAGAAAATTTTGAGGATGAAATTTCTTAAGGGGGGAATATTGTAATGACCTGATCATTTATGAATAATATCCCCTTTTTTAACGTTTAATGGATATAGAAAACACATGCACTCTTTTTATTATTATTATTGGTTTTAAATGACCATTAATTATTATTATCGTTGATAATATTACTATTGAACAATGATCACATGAATGATATAAATATAATTTTTTTTAAAAAAAATCCTTTCGACACAGATAAAGGAGAGGATGGCCTCATCCAGTAGACCCAGGCCGTATGAAGCTCATTTTTCAGAGCTCAGAAAGGAAGTAGATTCACTAAGTTTTTCTCTTGACGAAGCCCAAGGCGACCTTCAACACTTTAATCTTGAATGGAATCACCTATGGGAGAAGTTCAAGTTAATAGAGATTACAATCTCGGCGATGTTATTCGAGCCACCCCAAGAGTCTGTCACCATCACACACCTTACCCTTAGGTTTTATGAAGGTGTTATAAGGGGTTATGTAATAAGGTATTAATTACTTATTTTGTAATACATTTTTATAAATAAAATTATTATCCCATAAATTCTTTTATGAGAATAGACTTTCATAAAAAAATGATGAATTTGGTAAATTGATTCTTCGGGTAAAAATAGTACTTTTGAGAAATATATAAATTATTATATTAAACTAAGGTTTTTATTAATAATATTATAAAAAAAATTCTTATAAATTATGATTATATCAGTTCCTTATCTGTAAATGATTAGGTAACCAGTTTGATAAGAGTTATATTTTTTATACGATAAAACAAAAAGTGTATTTTTTAAATATTTTTTAGGAATTAATGAATTTTTGAAATAATTAATATTTTAATAAAATATTATTATCAAAATAATTTTCTGAATAATAAATGAGTATATAATTTTTATGAATTCAAATGTAATTTTTATTAAGGCTTGAAAACTATTTTTGTCAAAACCTGTGAATTTTCAATAAATGTCGATTTTCATTTTAAAAGTGATAATTCAAATATTTATAGAATTATTTAGATAAAATGAATATTATTTTTATAATAAATATGATTAAATTATCCAAAGGTGAAATTTTCATAATTGTTTGAGACAATCAAATTTTTGGGTAAAAATTAAATATTTTATAAATAAAATATGTGTTTTATGACATCATAATGAACCCACAATGATGTAACAAACACTATAATGCTTATTATATACCCAATATATGTTTTCCCATTTAAATAATTTGATTTTAGATTTGTTTTACTTATTTTATAAAGCCTTAGTGAATCCTCCAAAATGTATAATATATTTTATGATTTGAAATTCATTTATTTAATAATGTGACTCACCTCAACATAAACAAGTCTAATATTTTACTATGTTCGGCCATTGGACTTATAAAATAATTTTTCCACTACTATTTGGAAAAAATCATGGGCAAAAACCATGGTACGGTTTGTGGTTTTGAATATTTAATTATATAGCTTCCAAAACCTATGTTTGTGAAATATTAAAGAATCCCCTCTCATTTCCTATATAAAACCACCCCAGATCCCACTTATCTTCACTAAAAATACTTTTATCACGTACCTACTATGTTATCACCTCTCTATAATCATTCCAAGGAACCCCAAGCTCTCAATAATCCCCTCTTAAAGCTTTTGAAGTCACACACTCAAGTAAGGGATCCTTACTTTTCTTTCTTATTTTTTATCCAAGTTTATATATGTTGTTATAACATTTTATTTTCAATTAAAAATGTTAGGGTATTATTTATAACCTCCCCCATACTAACCTCCTTATTTTTTAATGATTATATACCCATTTATCTCTCATTAATTCCTTCCATGTACACCTGTTTCCATGCCGAAATTCTGTAAGGGATTTCTATCTTCTTATTTCCGTTCAAGAATTTATTATATATTATGTATCTAAATTCCATTAATATGTTGGGATATTATTTTCCATTATCCCATTAATTTCTATTTCATTTATAAATTATGATAGAACCCTTTCTCTCTCATCAACCCAATTTATGAATTTCCATATGACGTCGTTATGCTACCAAAATTGCACTGTAATTTTCCAAGACAAAATCATCATGTAGTGAATACCATACCCATTTCTCTATTAAGGTTATTCACCTTTATGTACATATACTTATTTAATGTTATAGACATGTATTTATTCCACATTATTTTATCTTGTAGTAAATGTTGATGTTGAATGAATCCATGTTATGTGATCCACGTGGCACACTTAAGTATGAGATTGAAATGATTATGAAAGGTGCACCCTGATAGTAATCCAATGTATTTGGTAATTTTTAGTAACATGATACATCATTTTGGGATAGGGGTTTACCTGATTAATTTTAGGAAAAATTTCCACCATGTTGGGATAGGGTTTTACCTGATTCCTTTATGTTAATGATGCAGTGTTTTAAGTTGTTGACACATTACCATATTATGATAATCATGCTATATCATGTCTTTATGTTCATGTTTATATTATGATCCATTGATATGTCTATTACCTAAAATTTATTTTATTCTTCATTTTATGACTTGTTTACTCCCTAATGGGATTTATAGCTCACCCTTTTCTTATTATGTCCACAGGTTATCCCATGCAATGCTAAGTACGAAGAAATTTTGTGGTCATGTAAAAGAAATTTTCAATAAAAATGTTGTATTTTAGGTCAAGTTGTCATGTAATGTTCCTAATCCCCAAATAAACTAGACCTATCAATCTTTTGGGTTGTATTAAGTGCAAGTTTATGTAATAAATCATGTTTAAGTATGTAATAAAGAACAGGGTTATTATAGACAACTAAGAAAGATGAAGTTAAAAATTCTCAATCAAAACTTCTTGAGGATGAAAGTACCTTAACAAATATGAATGAAAACTTAAAAAGATCTTCAAAAGTAAAAGATAATACTTCTAAAGTTGTTGATAAAGATCAAATCAAGAATCAAGTGATGTAATTCCCCATTACCCTTCTGTCAGGTATGTTCTGATCCTTATTTTTGGGTTTCCTTTTTCTTTGGGAGAGTATTTCCAATCCTGAATTGGGAGGATCCCTGTAATGGTGAAGTCACAAATTTGTTGTATTTTTAGATTTTCCTTGGTCTTTTCTACTATTTTCTAGGAAGTTACCAGATGTGTAGTAGGGTTTCACAATTTGTAATGTTTTCTAGACTCATCCATCGATTTGAATTCACAAAATAAGTTTTTACATGTCGTGTAATGTAAAAGATGTGTTTTTAATCTGAGTTAATTTGTTTTTTGGAATAAATTGAATTTAAAGAGTTTCAAGATGTGTGAAGGTATTACACACCATATAATTCCCCAAGTTCCAGTTTTTAGAGCACCATATTTGATTTTGAGGCTCATTTCTATTTTTCATCCTACTCCTCTCAGATAGAGATCATACCATAAGAATTTTTGGGTGTCTTCATTCCATCCAGATCAATTCTTTTAGTGATTTATCAGTAAATTTAGGAACATCATCTCTTTGGGTAAGCTTTCCACTCAGTTTCTCCCTTGCTAGTGGTTGCGACACCTTTCATTGTAGGGATTGGTAATTGTATTGTGTTTTATCTCAATCCTTTTTTATTTTTTGGTCATGCCTTGTCTTATGAAGGATGATCTCATGGTTTCCAATCCCTATTTTCAAATTTGATTAGGTTTTCTATACTCTTGAGGTAGGTGGATCTATTCAAGTGTTCTAATTTCTTGAATTTATTATAGTTCTTATTGATTCCTTGATATTTGAAATGGAATTGAATGTATTGAAATTGAAAAGGGAATGGGTTCATGTTGAAAAGTTTTTTTTTAATTTGAAAATGTAATTTACTTGATTTAAAATGGAAAATGGAATTTCAAACCCTAAATAAGATTCTCTTGGATTTTTTTTTGTAAAAATGTGAGCATGTTTTTTAAAACAGAAATTGAAAAACATTACACAAAGAGAACCTTGAGTATGTAGAGATAGAGACATAGGCATCCTTAGTGTGTGTGACACCACTAGGAGGTAACCTCTTATATGTCGATGGTCTATGGAAGGCCATGATGTTAGTCTGGATACAACTATATTTCTTGTTTGTATTGTGAGTGTCTAGTACATATTATCCCATAGGCTAGAGCCCAGATGGTAGGTGAATTGTTGTTTATGGTTGTTTATTACAAGATTGTTTATTTCATGGATGTTGGATCACATGTATATTTATATCCTAGTATATTTACCTACTTTGTTTTTGGATTTGTAAAAATGGAATGAAATTTGTGAAAATTTAAGGATTATTTGAAAAAGTATTTCAAATTGTTTATTTATAAAACTGCTTGTAAAACTGTTTTGTTTTAAATCTTGGAATTGATCATTCTTTTTATCAGAACTTGTATAGATTCCTTTGGGTGGTATCCTACTAGGAATTATTTCTAACACCCTAATTATTCCCATGGGTGGCTATAGATCTTATTTTGTAGGATACAGGTAAAGGAAAGATAATTATGTAGCATAGAGGCTTCTCTTTGCATTGCTATTTCATTTTGGGATAGTTCAGAGGTGAAACTTGGTTACATTGAGAATTTTTGTCTTTAATTTCTATTTTTATGGTTTAACCAGTTGGGTTGGTTGTATCTTTATTTTTTTCCACATATTACTCTAGTTTTATGTCTTGTTTTACTTATATACATGGATTTTTCTTTGTTTTCTATGTTATACCCCACCCTATAATCGGATGGATTAGGTGACTAGTTTGGTTAGCTCGTGTTGGTTTGTTAAAATTTGGTATCAAGGATCATTACTTAGACTAAAGTGTTTTAACACTACCTGAGTTGTTTCAGTGTCCTGGGTAAACTTGAGTAGGATCGTCGAAATTTGAATAGTAGGTACGAAAAAGGGGCCTGGACAGCTCACTCCTATTACTGAATTTGAGTTTCCATGGGTGGTTGGAAAATATTCACTAAGTCCAAGGCTGAATATTTAGTTTCATTTGAATAAATTTTATGGAAAATTTATTTAGATTAACCTATCTATAGATTCTAAGGACTTGGTGGGTTCAAGCTCGTTTGAATAAACTAAGTGGGGAGTTTATTTAGATGAACCTGTTCCTTTCAAAAGGTATTTTCCTTTTGAGGTAGAATTCATAAGTGATGTAAATTCATATTTTTTAAAGAATTATTTTGGATTTTGTTTTTGGTTTGTTGGTTTTGGAATTTTCTCATGGATGAATTAGTTATTGTCTTGTGTTTAACAGACAATGCCACCTAGAAGAGATCTTCCAAATACAATAGGGGAATTCACAAGGTAGGTTACATAGATATATTCTCCATTGGACCCTTATTTGATTGAGGTAATGATCTATACCATTTAGAATTTGGGTTCAGTTGGTGCAGTGAACTCAGGATGGGTAGTGGATCATGGATCTAAATTTACCTAACCACATCCACCGGTCTTCTGTGGTGACAAGGGACCTCAACATTCAGTGGAGTGTCTTAAAAATATTGAGAGTATCTTAAACTTATTGAAGACTCCTAAAGATTCTCAAGTGTATTTTTCCATATATATTCTTGAGGGACTTGGACGAATATCGTGGGATTATTTAGTGAAAGATAATTCGCACGAAGGTCTTACCTAGATTTATTTTAAGAAGATATTAAATCAATAGTTTTATCTTGAGACTTTACGTGAAACAATGACCTAGGATTTTCTGACATTGGATAAAGGGAAGTGTACCATTCTAGAGTACTCCACCCACTTTGCTGAGTTGGTGCATTTGGAATCGGAGCTTGTCACCAATGATTACCTGAAGGCTTAGAGGTTTGAGATGGGGATATAGGATGATGTTTGGTCAATTATAGTTATTTTTTTTCTTTATAACCTTTATAGAGGTAGTGGATAAAGAAAATTTAGCTAAGTCATACATAGTTGGGAGGAAATTTCTGGGTGAAGATTCTATGGGTGCGATGATTAACTTGGGTGCTTCTTCTGGCCAGAAAAGAAAGTGCAAGAGTGTCCAATTTTTATCAAGACCAATTTTAGGGGATTCTATAAGAAAAAATAGGTTATCTTTTACCAATTTGGGAAGAATGGTCATACCAGGCCTCAGTGTATTGAGGATCCTAGAAATTCTCATATTTATGGGTGATGTGGACTTATGAATCATTTCTACAATAAGATTTCCCAGGGCAGTAAGGTGGGATTCACTTTCACCAAAGGGTTGTAGGTTCATTTTGATTCTTCCAAGGGTGGAGGGTCTCATTACTAGGAAAAGGGGGATGTACAAGTGGCTAAGTCTGGATGAATTTATACAGCTGAGTGTGTGCTATAGTAATCTAAAGTTGGGCCATCTACTATTATAGTTACAATATTTATCTCATCTTCTATGGTGATATTTTTTTTGATACAAGTACTACCCATTATTTTATTTCATCAAAGTCGGTTGATGTGTTGGGTTTGTATTCAAAGCCTATGTAATTATTATTGGATCTTTCCATGCCTTTGGGAAATATTTCCAAACAAGGTTTTATGTGCCCCGTGTATCGGGTGTTGATAAGTGACTTTGAGGTGGTTTTGTACTTCTTAGTGATCAATCTAGACATCTTTGAATTGATTATTAGCATGGATTGGATAGTTAACATAAAGTCCCTGATAGAATATTATTGTTGTTAGGTATAATTCTTATCCACCAATGGGGTCACTCATGTATTTCAGGGTGAGTGAGACTCATGATCGGGAAGGGCTGGTCCGATTGTTTCTTATGTTGGTTTAATATCATGCCAATCATTAGAAATGTTTCTTAATTTAGTTGACCCATTAATTGGCAGTCAACTTCCTTAATTTTTGTACACATACCTTGAGGTCTTTTCAGATGATTTTTCTAGATTTCCACCATAGATAGAGGTCAAGTTTATTATTAAAGTTCTACTTAGAATGATGACCATTTCTATGCCATCCTATCAAATATAACCTACTGAGTTAGTATAAATCAAGGACTATCTTGAGGATCTAAAGGTGAAAGGATTTATTCATCCTAGAATGTGACTATGGGATTTTCCTGTACTCTTTTTTAAGAAGGCAGAATGAAGTATTAGGCTTTTTTATTGACTATTAAAAGTTAAACCAAGTGACTGTTAAGAAAAAGTATCCTTTACCCAGAATAAATGATCTTTTCAATCAATTGAGGGGGGATAATTGGTTTTCTAAGATTTCATTATGGCCAGGGTACCACTAGTTAAGATTCCAAGAAGAGGATATAACCAAGACAATGTTTCATAATTGATATGGGCATTTTGAGTTCCTTTTCATTCCATTCAGACTCAATATTGCTCCTATGGTATTCATGGCTTTGATTAACCAGATATTTCATCAGTTCTTAGACACTTTTGTTGTTGTGTTCATAGACGATATCTTGACATAATCTAATTTAGAGGAGGATCACATAAAAAATTTGGATATCGTTCTTCAAAATTATTGGGAACATCATATGTATGGTTATATTTCCAAGTGTGAGTTTTGGATATGGGAAGTAAATTTTTTAGGGAATGTGATATCTAAGAGGGGTATCTCAGTTGATCCTAAAATTGTGTAGATAGTTATGTCTTGGGATCATCCTAGAAATGTATTTGAGATCTAAATCTTCTTGGGTTTGTTAGGTTATTATAGATGGTTTTTTTGAGACTTCTCCAAGATCACATCTTTGATGAAAAATTTAACCTATAAGGGTTTAAAGTTTGAATGGAATGATAAGAGTTAGAGATTTTTTAGGAGCTGAAGATGTGGGGTAATTCAGCACCAGTTTTGATTCTTCCTAAACCAGGTTTGGGTTATGATTTTTTCTATGATGCTTCTAGTATAGGTTTGGGATGTGTCTTGATGTAGGGAAAAAGGTTGTGGCTTATAGATTATTCTAGTTATTCCCTCACGAGAAGAACTACCCGACCCATGATCTTGAGTTGGTAGCTGTTATGCATGCACTCAAAACGTAGCATCACTATCTCTTTGGAGAGAGGTTTATAGTGTATTCTGGTCACAAAAAACCTAAAGTATATCTTCACTCAGAGATATATAAACCTACATGACATTGGGTTGAGTATCTTCTGACCTTTGATTTTTATATCGTATATACCCTTGATAAAGGGAATGTGGTGGCTGATGCATTGAGTAGAAAATTTTTGACACAAGGAGTGAATGAATCAATTGAGAAGTGGCCTTTGATGGTTTTTTTTCTGATATGAGCTTGAGAGTAGAGGAGGTTGGTGGAAATGTGTTCTTAGATTCGATAAAAGTTAAACCATATTTTGATCAGGGAGTTTTACTTGAGAAGATGATAGACACTGAGATCCAACACTTAAGAGAAATCCTAAATAGTGGAGAGACCTTGTGCGAGTTTCCTTAGTCTCCCAGTATATCTTTGTGCTTCTATAACTAGTTGGTTTCTCCATTTTCCTTGAGGTAGGAGGTTATAGATGGTGTACACTGGTCTTTTTGGTCTGTTCACCCTGGGGATATAATGATTTACCATGATTTGAGACATTGGTATTGCTGTCCAGGGATGGGGTGGTCAGTTGTAGATTTTATATCAAGGTGTCCCACTTGTCAAAGAGTTAATTTGGAACACTAGAGACTAGTGGGTTTGTTTCAACCTTTACCCATTCCATTATGGAAATTGGGTGATATTTCCTTGTATTTTTTCATTGGTTTTCCATAAACTCCTAGCGGGGAGAATTCAATTTGGGTGATTTTTGAAAGAATCAATAAATCAACACATTTCATACCAATAAGGGAGATTAAAGATGTGGAACAACTTGGAGATTTGTACATCTGATATATTATGAGGATTCATGGGGTCCCCTCTATGGTTGTTTCTGATTGGGACTTGAGGTTCACATATAGGTTATGAAAAGTTTTGTAGGAGGCAATGGGGTCCTAGTTGAAATTTAGCACGACTTATCATCCATAGATAGATGTAAAAACAGAGAGGGATATCTATATTCTTGAGGATATTCTCTAAGCTTGTGTTCTTGATATTAGTGGATTGCGAGACATAAATTTTTCTTTGGTCACGTTCACCTATAACAATAGTTATGGATATTTTATCAGGATGACACCCTTTAAAGATTTGTATGGGAGACCATGTCAATCTCCCTTGTGTTAGGAAGAGTTAGGAGAGCAGTCCTTGTTTGGGATGAGTGTTTTTTAGGAGACGATAGAGGTGGTTCAATAGATCTAGAGAAATTTTATCACAAAAAATAGTCCTAAAAATATTATGCGGACCGTCGTCGTCTTCCATTGGAGTTTGATGTTGGTGATCATGTCTTTCCCATAGTTTCACCTTGCTTGGGACATTGTTGGTTGGGTAAGCAGGGTAATTTGGCACCATGGTTTGTGGGACCCTTTGAGATTGTTGGGTAACTGGGGAGGGTGGCCTATCAGTTGCTTCTACCATCTAGATTGACTTCTATACATGATGTATTCTATGTTTCCTAGTTGATGAGGTATATACCATATCCTTCCCATGTGATTAGATGAGAGGATATTGTTTTTGATCCTGATACCACCTTTTTTGAGTAGTTAGTTCATATTTTAGATCTCCAGGATAAGGTGATTTATGGTAAAATGATTCCTCTGGTTTGGGTACTGTGGTAGTGCAGACAGGATCCCCATGAGACATGGGAGTGTGAGTCATTGATGAGGAAGTAGTGGCCTACTCTTTTTGCAGATCCAAGATCTTGAACTCTTCTTGAGGATAAAAATAATTTTTGGTGGGGAGATTGTAATGCCCCATGGTATGTTATGATACTTATTTTTAGGTTTCCATTTTTTATTGGGAAAGTATTTTTGGACATGAATTGAGAGGATACCTATAATGGTGAAGTCACAAATTTATTGGATTTTTAAATTTTCCCTAGTATTTTCTGCTATTTTTTGACTAGTTACATGATGTGTAGTAGGGTTTTACGACTTGTAATGTCATCTAGACTCATTCCATGAGTTAAATTCATAGTGTGAGTTTTTACATGTCGTGTAATGTGGAAGATGTGTTTTTAATCCAAGGGGACACATTTTTTGGCGTAACTTGAATTAAAAGGGTTTCATGGTGTGTAGAGGTATTACACACCATGTAATACCCGAAGTTCTTGTTTTTAGAGTGATGTTCAGGTTTTTTTGGATCATTTCTATATTGGAGCCTTCTCCTCTTAGACAGAGCTCATACCCTAGGGTTTTTTGTGTATCTTGCTTATGTTTAGATTGATTCGTTCAAAAAATGATCAATAGGGTTAGGCACATCATCTCTTGGGGTAATCTTTCCTCTCAATTTCCCCCTCATTAATTGTCAAAACACATTTCATTGTTGGGATTGGTAATTGTATTTTGTTTTCTCTCAATCATTTTTCAATTTTTAGTCATTCCTTGTCTTCAGATAGAAGATCTTGTGGTTTCCAATCCCCATTTTCAAAGGTGATTAGGTTTCCTAAATTATTATGGTAGGTGGATCTATTCTAGTGTTCTAATTTATTGAATTGCTTATAGTTCTTATTGATTCCTAGAGATTTGAAATATAATTTCATATATTGAAATTGAAAAGGCAATGTGTTTGTGTTTGAAAAGGGTTTTTTATTTGAAAATGAAATTTCCCTGATTTAAAATGGAAAATTAACTTTCAAACCCTGAAGTAGATTGTCTTGTATTTGAAATTGTTTTATAAAAATGTGAACATGGTTTTTAAAATAGAAATTGAATAAAATTTTACAATGGGAACCTTGGGTATATCCGGATAGAGAAATGGGTAGCCTTAGTGTGTGTGAAACCACTTTAAGGTAACCTATTATATATCGATGGTTTATGGAAGGCCTTGATGTTAGTTTGGATCCAACTATATGCCTTGTTTTTCTGGTGAGTTACATATTATCCCATATCCTAGAGTCCGGCTAGTAGGTGCATTTTTTTTTCTAGTTATTTCTTACAAGATTGTTTATTTCATGGATGTTGTCTCACATCTATATTTATATCCTGGTATATTTACCTTCTTTGTTTCCATCTTTGAAAAAATGGCATGAAATTTGTGAAAATTTAAGGACTTTTTGAAAAAGGATTTTAAATTTTTTATTTATAAAACTTCTCGTAAAATAATTTTATTTTAAATATTAGATTTGTGAATTATTGTTATTATAACTTGTATAGATTATTTTGGGTGGTATCCTACTAGGCCTTATTGCTCAGATCATACCTATTTTTTTGGGTGGATATTTAATTTGTTTTACAGGATCCAGGTAAGGGAAATATCATTATATAGAATGTAGGATTCTACTTGCATTGTTGTTTCATTTTGGGATAGTTTGAGGTGAAACTTGGTCACATTGAGACTTTTTTTCTAGACTTGTTGTGTTTTTATGGTTTATCCAGTTAGCTAGGTTGTATATTTTTTTATTTCCTTATATTACTTTGATTTTATGTTTTGTTTTTCTTATATAGAAAGATTATTTTGTTTTCTCTGTTATACCCTACCCCGTAATGGGCTGGCTCGGGTGTCTGGTCTGGTTGGCTCAGGTTGATCTATTACAGGTAAAATCCCCACCCAAAAAAAATAATGTTTCATATAATCTTTTTAACATTTCAGATTAAAAGAAAAGTGCTAGGAAAGTTTTTATTGATAAGGGATGTGAGAAACCTATTATATCTACAAAATTTGAAAACTACCTCAGTAGGAAATTCAATCCACACCCAGATTATGTTGCTGCAGGAAGAATTCATCAACCTCAAAAAAGTTTCTATAGAGAAAGATCTTACATTAGTAGAAAATGAAGATTTTATAGTTTTTATAGTGTTGTGGAATATATAGTAATAATGATTATAATTGTTTTTATAACTTTTGAATTCCTAGAATAAGGTTTAAAAAAAGTGAAAGTAATGGTGGAATAAGAATGAGTAACTTTCATAACCCACAAGAAGTTAGAAAAAAAATCAAGATGTTAGAAACTTTCCAATGAAAAATCAGTTTGATTTTCTAAAATAAGTTTGTCAAAAATGTGATCATCTAGATGATTTTGATGAAGAATTTTTGAATACTCTTCCAGGACAAGTTTTGTATGTGATAAAAGATAATGAAGTGGTAAATATGAAAGTTTAATAAAGATATTTTTTTGTTGAGACTTCTATGAAATGATGTAAAAAAACCATGGATACTTGATAGTGGTTTCTCTTCACACATGAAAGGTGAATTAAAAATCTTAAAACATGTTTAAAATCATGATGTAAGTTCTGTTATATTTGTGAATGATAGTTATTTAAAAATCATAGGAATCAGAATGATTGAGATTGAAGCAGAATAGTTGAAATCAATGGAAGTTTTATTTGTCGATGGATTAAAACATAACTTACGTAGTGTAATTCAAATTTGTGATGATATAAAATAATTTATTTTTAGAAAATATTATTTTATCATCAAAATATTGAAAGATAGAAAATTTATTACAAAATGAGAAAGAACTAGTGGGAATCTCTTTCGAATTAAAGAATTTAACAACCCCTATTACTTGACTGATGAAGATAAAAGAAAAATTGTAGCACCAAAGACTTGGAAACCTTAAAAAAAACATGAAAAACTTTTTAAGTTTAATGCACTTTGAAATTTTCATGAATTAAAAATAATAGAAGAATATGATTGTGTTACTTTTTAGAAAGGTAATATAACTAATAAAATTTATAAGAAGGTTGAGATTTAGTAAACCTAACCTGTTGAACTTATTCATTATGATTTATGTGGGACAATGAGATATCAATAAAAAAAAGGTTATTTTTTTACTTTATCATATTCATTGATGATTTCACTTAAATGACCAACATCATGTTTATGAAACACAAGCCAGAGTCCATTAAAATGTTTAGATTCTTCATAAAAGATGTTGAGAAAGAAATAGAGGTTTATATAAAGAAGTTGAGAACATATAATGGTACTGAATTCACATGAAACACCGTTGAAAATTATCTAAGAAATAATGGAATCAAAAATCAATATAGTGCTCTCTATACTACACAAAAAATGGAGTAATTGAAATAAAAAGTAGAAGTTTTGTGGAAATGAGAAGAGGTATGTTAGTAGAATAAAAAAATTAAAAGTTCTAATGGAGAGAAGCTTTTAGCACTGTTGCACATGTATAAAACAGTTTTTTTTTGAGGCCATAATCCAACATGAATTCTACAAAATTTGGTATAACAAAAATCCTTCATTTAAATACTTCAAGGTTTTTGGAAGTCCTCGTATGCTAAAAATCAAAAATCCAGATCTTAGAAAGTTTGATAAGAAAGTTGAAGAATGAATTTTCATGGAATATTCACCCAATAGAAGAAGTTATAAATGTTAGAACAAGCATTTACAAATGATGGTAAATTCATACGATGTGACTGTTATTGAAAATAAAAATTCCTTAATAATTTTTTTTGAGAATATGAAGTAGGATAAACTAAAGGTTTTTAATGAAAGTGAGAATACTTATCATGATTTAGTAGAACCACATTATGAGGAAAGTGTAGTTGGAATATAAACTTTGAAAATTTCCACCTTAAAAAAACACGTTGATACTAAAAATATTCTTGGGAATCTAAAGGCTCTAGTTCAGACTAGAAGAAAGTTGTGATTAGAAAAAAATGACTTCACTTATTTCAAAAGTTGAACCGAGATCAGTTTCAAAATCTATTCAACACAAATAATGGGTGGATGCCATGAATTATGTGTTGGATCAGATTGAGGAAAATAAAACATGGGAACTTGTTCCATGGACAAAAAATAAAACTATTTTCAGAACAATGTATGTTTATATAAACAAATTGTATAAACATGGAGAAGTTATAAGAAATAAACCAAGACTTGTTTGTAAAGACTATTCATAGGTGTAAAGTATATATTTTGAAGAAATTTTTTCCCTAGATTCAAGATTATAAACTATTATAATGTTTCTATCATTGGATACACATCAAAATTAAAAAATTTATCAGATGGATTCAAAGTTATCTATCTTAAATGGTGATATTGATAAATAAGTTTACAATGAAAAAATTGTGGGTTTTTACTTGATAATTATGAAAAAAATGTTTTTATATTGAAGAAATACTTGTATGAGTTGAAGCATGCCCCATGTTCTTGGTATTCAAAACATGATAGCTATTTTAGAGTGTTTATTTTTTCTAAAGGAAAGGTTGATAGTAAATTGTATGTGAAAGAATATTACTCTATAACAATAATTATTATTGTGTATGTGGAAGATATATATTTTTATGGGTTTAAAGAAAAAGTTTGTAAAGAATTTTAGGATGAAATTAAGAAGAATTTTGAAATGTAAATGTTGGGAGAATTAAATTTCTTCCTTGGATTAAAAGTTCAACAAAAGTAAAAGAACATTTTCTAATCTCAAGAAAAGTATGCAAGGGAATTGTTAAATAAATTTGTAATGAAAAAATCCAAATATGTTTCTAATCCTATTTTAGTGAGCACAAAGTTGAGTAAATAAGAATCCAAAAAAAGTGTGAATCAAAAAACATTTCAGAAGCTGATAGGATTTTTTCTTTATCTCACATCCTCAAGACATGATATTGTTTATGAAATGAATTTTTGTGCTAGATATCAGAGTGAACTGAAAGAGTTTCATATGTTTCAAGTAAATATAATTATTAGATATGTTAAATGAAAAACTTAACATGGGATTTTATACAAAATAAGTTGTAATATGAACTTTCATTGTTATACTAATACTGACTAGGCTGAATATTGTAATTATATAAAATCAACTTCTGGAGGAACACTTTTCTTGGGAGAATGTTGTGTGAGTTGGCATAGTAAGAAATAGATTTCAGTAACTTTGAGAATAATGGAATTAGAATATGTTCTAGCTACTCAGTCTTGTACTTAGATTTTTTGGAAGAAAGTTCAGTTGGAATATTTGAAAGTAAAAGTTTCTAAACCATTGAAGATACTTTGTGATAATTATGGTTTGATTTATCTTTCTAAAAATCCTATCCAACATTAAAGATCAAAACACATTTATATAAGGTTTCAATTTATAAAATATAAATTTTCTTCTAGAGATGTTTTTTTCTATAATATATCCCAAAAAGTATCAAATTGATGATATCTTCACAAAAGATATGTTAAAAAAGAGATTTATGGAATTGAGGATGTAACTTATTGTTAATACTCCTCCAATGACTTCCTAGAACTCATAAGGAAGACCCCCATTATTCTTTGGATTATGTTGAAATATGGAGAGAATATGTACAACTTTATCTTTTAATGGAATGATAAGTACATTTATTTCTTAATTAATCTAAATTTGTGGTTATTATAAAATGGGGGAGAGAAAAAGAAAATTAAGATAAAAAGATAAAAGTGAAACGGAGTTTATATTAACTTCGCCACAAAATTTTATTTTCACTGAGGGATATAATTCCTCAAAAAAATAATTACTTTATCTAGTAGTGTGGTGTCATGAAATTTTCTTTTGAGAAAGTCTATGTTTTGGTAAGAGTTCAAAAACATGCATTGTGAAAAGTATGAGTGTTTGAAAAATGTTGAGTTGAAAAATTTGTTAACAATTTTTTTCAAAAAATACAAAGGGGAGATTAAAAACCCTTTTTGATGTTTTTTTTGTTATTATGTTTTGTATTTGTTGATAAATAATCTTTTTTAAAAGAATATTTTTGTAAAATAGGTGAAATTTTTTAAATGTTCAAAACCAAACACAAAGGATGAGAAGAAGTCCTGTCTTTGAGAAATTTGGTTTCTGGATAAAGAAGTATTGACTAAGAAGTACCAGACATAGATGTTTTTAGGAATATGGAATCTAAAATTTATGCAAAACTGATCATCGCACTTAGGTCCATAAATATGGGGAATCAGTCAAAGTTTATATTAGAAAGAAAATTATTTATAAAAAGTGTGAAGTTGTGAGTTAGAAAGTTATCTAATTTATAAACCTAATTAAAAATATTCTTTTCTAATCTTAGAGTTATCATAAACCATGAAACATTCTAATGATAAAATATTTTGAAGGAATGGAGGAATTTTAAATATTTTATCAGTTCTATAAAATAAGACAAAGTTTGTATTGGAATCAAAAGTATAGGACACTAAATTATTTAGAAGAATGAATGTGTAAAGATTATGAAGTTTTAAGAATTTAAAATTTGTTGAGTGGAGTCAAAATAATATTGAGTATAATGAAAAATTTCAATCAAACTGACTATGAGGAGGAAAATCTGATCAGAATGAGTTTGAAGAGGAAAGTCAGTCAGACTGACTCTCAGAAGGAAATTTAATTAGACTGAATCTGAGAAGGAAAGTCAATCAAACTGACTCTAAGAAGGAAATTCAATTAGACTGACTTTAAGAAGGAAATTCAATCAGACTGACTCTAATAAGTAAAGTCAATCAGACTGACTATGTGAAGGAAAGTCAATCAGACTTACTCAGAAGAGGAAAGTCAATTTCGAATGAGATGAGGAATTTACACCGTAATGAGATGAGGAAGTTCCATCATAAAGACATGAGGAAGTTCCATTGTACTAAAGAAAAGTTAAGAGGTTCGAGAAGGTTGATTTATAAGAAGACTCAAGATTATTCAATAATGTTCCATAAGAGTTTAAGTGGTTAAACACGAAGTTCAAATTTGAGTGAATTTCAGAGGTTTTTGAATTTGAGTAAGAGGGAATTTTTTTTTCAGTTTCCCACCATTTCCATTTTGGTAAGACTATAAATAGATGCAAGGTAAATTCATAATTTTCAACCCTTTTCACATGAATAAAATGTAGAGCATTGTAGAGTTTGAGTTTGAGTTCTTTCTAGACTAAGATCTCATAATAAGACTGGACTAATAGAAGTTGTTATTTACCTAACCAAGGAAGATTAGAATGAGGAAGATCATACTGAGAAATTAAGAAAAATTTGAGAATTTTAGATTGAGAATAGGTTCATCATACTAATTCTATTAGACTGAGTTCATTAGATTGATCCAATTGGACCCAATTTCATTAGGTGGAGGTTTCAAACATATTTTTGTGGAGTAAATTTTTTTGGTATTATTTATTTTTTGGCTCAATTGTTTGTAAGAAAACTTTGTAAACTTATGGGAGTCAGTAAAATCTTTCTTATCGAGATATTGAAGGTGTATAATGAGAGTAATCACAAGTTGTATTCACTTCTTGTTAATATTCAATTTCTATAGAAACACAAGAGTGGCTATGGAAAAAATGTTGGTTCTCACATTGAGGCTGGACCTTGTAAATATAATGTGATTTACTTGATTTCTTACTTTTACATGCATGAGTATTTACTAAAAGATGATAAGGTTACAAACTTTAACAGTTTTTAGGGGTTAAGTTTCTTAAAATTTTTAAACTTATAAAAGTTAAAAATTGATTCAACCTTCCCTTATCAGTTGTTTTTCTATCCTTTGAAACTTCACTTATTTCTACAACACCATTCTACTAGGGAGTCCTTGGAGTAGAAAATTTGTGACTGTAGCTATGTTGTGAGTATAAAGTTTTAAAGTCTTGATTTTCAAACTCAAAATCATAATCACTCCTTATGGTATTAATAGTTAGTCCACTAATATTTTCTGTATATTTTTTATATTTTTTAAAATAGGAACAATTTTCACATTTATGAGCTAAAAATAATACCCAAGTATATCTAGAAAATTAATCTAAAATAACCTAACTATAATGCTTCCCATTTAATCTAGAAACTATAGAATGTCCAAAAAAGTCCATGTGAACCAATTTTATGGGTTGAGAAGTTGAAACTTTTTTATTTGTTTTGAAATATATTTTATGATATTTCCCTTTTTGATAGGGATTGCAGACTTTGTATTTTGGGAATTTTAGTTTAGGAAGATCCTTAAATAATCTTTATTAGTTACCATTCTAAGAGAGTGAAGGTTTCAGTGAGCTAGTCTTATTTTCCATAACCAAGATTCTTTATGAAAGACACTTAAATAATAAAAATTTCTAGACAATAAAGAATCTAAATCAAATTTATAAATATTATCATTAACTAAAGTAGTGAAAACTAAATCATGATTATAATCATAGATTTTACAAGAATTATTTTCAAACTTAACATGATAAAAATCATCAAATAATTGTGATATTATATATAGATTATAATTTAAACCATAAAAAAACACTTTAGAAATTAAAAAAAGAGTTATCAATTTAACCAAGTAATATTATTTTTCCTTTGGTGTTGTCACTAAAAGTGACATGTCCACCCTTCACCTTTATATGTTTATTAGATATTGAGTAGTCTACAATCATTTTTTAAAAACATCCACTATCCAGATACCATAAATGTTTATTGGTACTCTTAAATATGGTTTTCTATACACATTTAAATAATAAATTATTTTGGTACCCACATGTTCTTGGGTCCAGAGAAGTTAGCAATGAGATATTTTGGAATTAAAATTTGTTTAATAGGTTTACCATATGAATACTTAAGTTTTTTATAAATAAAAACTTTATTAGGTCCCCAAGAATATGAAATATTTATATAATTGTAAGAAAATTATCTAAGAATTAATTTATTCTTATAAATTATCCTTTGACTAGGATGGTATCCAATCCCAACCGTGTACTTGGGTGTGGTCTATTTACTAAGAATCCTGGTCAAGGTTTCTCTCCCCTTTTTAAAAACTTCAATACCCTTTTTGAGTTTTTCATTTGAAATTTTTAATTCATTGTTCTATTTTAATAGATAAACATTCTTTTCTTTTTCTATAGCAAGATGAAATTTAATATGAACAGACAAAACATGTTGTTTCTTTAAATTTTTATACCTATTTTTAAGATTATTAAATGTTTCTTCCATAATATTAAAATATTCAAATAAATCTTCAATGGTCATATTTTCATCATTATTTTCATTTTCATAGATATTATATTTATGAGTAGGATATGTAAATACAATATTTATTACCTCAGATGTGTTTTTCATAAAGAACATGTTTTCTCTATATTATTTGTCTTATCTACTCAATTAAGAATAACTAGAACTATCCATAGAACTAATCTAGGTATCCTTCATAGCTTTATTATAAAATTTTCCTTTTTCATCATTCCATTTATTATACTTTAATTCTGTACATTCAGCTTTGATATAACCTTTTCTTTTTCATTCATAACAGGTCACTTCACCTGGTTAATTTTTATTTTTTCCAATCCCCATTTCTGTCATATTTTTATCCATAATTTTATTTCTTAAATAATTTATTCTTCATGTAGAACTTCTTAAATCTACTGTCTAGGTGAGATATCTCCTCATCATTTTCATAAGGTGACTTGTCCTCAATCGAACTATATTCTTTGATTTTATCCTTTATTTTGACTCAGAAGTTTTGAAACTAATATTCTCTTTGGTTCATTATCCTATTTGTTTACTTTTAGTTTCTCCTTGTATATCATAAGTTTTCCAATAATATCCTTTACTGATAGTTTACTTATATCACATGATTCTCAAATGGAGACAGAGGTTCCTCTCTATCGACCAAGTAAGAACCACATGAGTCTCACCACTTGATCCTTAGCTTCAATTTTATTTCCAAGTGCATGCATTGTTTTAAAAATTTCATTGAACTTGGGATAAATTTAATAATTTATTCATTAGGTTTCATATTAAAATATCATATTTAATAGTATATTTATTTAGTCACATTTATTTAACATTTGAGGCTCCTTCACGAGACACAAGTGTATCCCTAATTTCATAAGAAGCAGAACAAGCATATTTTTTTGTTAAATTCATCTTATCCTAATGAAAAATATAAGGAATTCATATATTTGTAATTATAATCATAAGAGAATTTATTGGTATAACTCCAATTAGTTCTAGAAGCTTTAGGTTTTTTTATATTTTCCCTATATTATAGTCCAAATATCAAATCCCATGCTTTGAATATATTTTTTAATATTAATATTCCACTGGGAATAATTTGTTCCATTACAATGAGGAGGACTATTAGTAGTAATACCCTCAATACTATTATTATTCATAAAGATAAAAATTTAGAATAAACAAAAATTTTGATCTTTGGGTAAAAACATGATCATAGTTAAAGATAAGATAAAGAAATAAAATCCTTTAGTACCAAATGTTGGTTGGAGTGGAAAACTTAAGAGGACAGTTAATTGAGTTTCTAATTAAAATTTCTATTTAAAAATATTTAAAATAAATTCCCCCATTTTATGAAATCATCCCATTTAACTAATATATTATAAATATATAATTTTATATTTTCAAAAATATTCTTGAAATTTTGATCTCAAGTTAGTTAAAACAAGTTTTAGAAACTATTTAACTTTTGAAACAAATTTACTTATATCAAACATCATATATAAAACACTTATTAAATATGACTATCAAAGTAATACATTACCTGTAGTTTTGAAAACTAATATTACTTTTAAAAAATAGAGTTAACAAAAAAGAAAACACATAGTGGAATAAAACAATAGGTTTAATCTCAAGTTGATACCTAGTCCTCTAAACTTTATAATCACCTATTATAGAGAAGTTTATTAAATAATAAACTAATCAAAAACCTAGATCAAGTTTTAGATAAATAAACTGCACAAAGGTAGTATAGGCTACACACAACCTATTCTATAGTCATATGTGGGATAATATATTTAAAATAATTATTAAAAGAGTGTTTAGAACTATTCAATACAATACTTGTGTATGTGTTAATGAATAAACATAGTAAATAAAGAAAATCTCAAAAATATAAGCTAAAACAAAGAGATAAAAAGATAAAAAGAGAGAATATTTTTGGAAAATAAATTTGACTAAATCTGATTAATTAATTTTCATTAAATATTTCCTTGAAAAGATTCTACCTACTGTTTCACTAAGAGGTCAAAAAATAATGTTTTGTGGAATTTTAGAGTAAATCCTCTGTGTATCACTAAATCTCTCATGCATGCGTATTACTCTATATTATTTTGTCCACGAGTGGATCTTCTTATTAAAGATATCACTCTATCTAATTATCCATTGGAGGATATTCGTAAATTAATCCCCATACTCATTATAAACTTATATGAAATAATTCTATAATAAATGATCTAAAATATAACTATTAGAGATTTGAATATACCTCACTTCTTAAGTTAGATATAGTCACTTAGTCTTCACGTTGGCATAATAAATTTGTCTTACAGTCACTTAGCATGATCAATTTCCCTAGTTACTTTCTATGGTCACTTACTATAGTCACTTGGCATTTTCACTTGGTGCAATAACTTAGTTTCTTCATGTAGTCACTTCTCTTCTTCACATGGTCACTTCTATTATTCTTGTGGTCACTTGATTTCTTCATGAATTCAATTCACTTCATCATGAATTATCTTAATTACTTCTTGCGGCCACTGTATTTATTCTCATAGTCACTTCTTTACTTATTAATGTAAGTTTATTTCATCATATGGTAGCTTCATCTTTTCTTATGGTAGGTTGAATCCTTCGTGTGGTAACTTTTACTTCAATGTACAGTCATTTACAAACTTAGAAAAAACTATATCATCTGATTTATGAGCACTTTATTTTTCGTGTGGTCACTTGTATTTCAATGTGCAACCACTTTTAAACGATCACTTAACATTCACGGTTAGTTAACTTCTTCATGAGGAAAATTTTCATGTTCACTTTAAGGCTTATCCATTTTTATAAGTTTGGCTAGAAAAATAGTTGAATATCCTAAAAAATGAAATTCATTATTAACACACAAAACATGATTTTGGATCATTAAAATAAGGAGGTGCTAGACTAAGCCAACAACTGGGTTATTTGCAAGATGTATGCTACTATGACTATTATAGTGCAATACATATTCCTATTTCTTTCTACCCTAATCATCTAAGAATATCTTCATCCAGACCATCTACTTCCCAGCTTCTGTTAGAATAATGTATTCTACCTCTATGGTCGATAATACTTCCACCTTTTTTAATTGAGATATATAGCTCACTGCATTTCTTCCATAGGAAAAAATACAACCCATGGTACTCCTCCTACTTTTGACATCATCTCCAATGTTAGCATCCATATACCCCAGTAATGAATTTCATTTCCCAAAGCATAGAGATAATTCCTTGATTCCCTTCATATAACTCAATATCCACTTCACATCTTCCAAATTCAATTTTCTATGGTTATTTATATACCTTCTCACAACACCCACTATATGAGAAATATCAGGTCTAGTAAAAACCATGGAATATATTAGGATTCCAACAACTTATTCATATGATGTTGGTCGAATAACAGATGTACTAAGACTTAATATGGGGGTGAATTGAGTTCTTGCAATTTTATTAGATTAGAAAATCACCCTCTTTGACATATGACGAGTTTTGATATTTTATTAACATAAACAAAAATTTAAAATAAAATTAGAAAGAAAAGATAGAAAATAATATATTTATAGGGGTTTGAGGAAAAAAATCCCCTAGTACACTCCAACAATGCTCGACTCTAAGTTCTTGGAAATTTTTACTAAACCAGTCCTTTTATTAGGTATTTCCAATCCTTTTCCTATAGACTTCATGACTGAGTGAAAGAATATGGAACTTGGTATAATACCCTAAGATTTTACCAGGCTCTAACAAGGCTTTACAAACACTAGCCTTTAAGGTTATTTTAACAAGAACCTTAACACTTCCAATAGAAGGTAAGAATATAAAATATTATAGATGAATCTCATATTTTCAAGATGTGATTAAAATATTAGAAGAAATATTCAGGGGAGATGATAAGAATAAAAACCATCTCAAGGAGAGTCTTCTAAAAAAACATAAAAGAAGATCCAGATAAAATAACTAAGAAACTTATATCTTCTTCTTCTTTCTTGTGTAAAATAGGGTAGCACAAAGAGATATTCAAGAGTGAGTTCTAGTGCAAGTGATTTTTTTCCTTCAAAATTTCTCTATATTTCTCCTATTCATCACATGTAAAAATACATGAACAAAAATTCTATTTAAATTTTACAATATAAGATCCATAAAATATGCTGTTGGAATTAAATTTCACACATTGTTTTCTCAAAAATACCTCAAAAAAAATACCGATCATTCAATTATCCTTGTACTCTTTTCTTCTCTCAGTACTTGAAACCTTTTTACAATCAATTTTATCATAAATAGGTAATCCAATATTTAATGTATTAATTCCAACAATAATTTCCAATGAAAGTACACCAATAGTAATAAATAGAAGGTTGAAAAATGACATATCCAATTATAGATCACCACATGGTCGAATCACAATAATTTTAATTCATGTATCCATTCTTCAAGTAACACATTTTATCGCATAGATAAATTTTTAGGCTTTCTTCACATATAAAAATTATTCACATGGACTTATTTCTCCCCTAACCAAAATTTAAATAGCTGAATAAATTTCATAGAAATTTAGAATAACATTGTTAATTCCATAATGTAATCAAATCATGTAGCTGATTTTACCATATAACCGATTTACATATCCATTTGATTGACATATCTAACTTCTCATATAGGAAATTTGTTGGCATAAGATATTTACACATAGTTTTTTTGATGTATCTATTTCATGTAGGTAATTACTTCATGTGTCCAATTGACATTGTCGATTGCTCGATATATCTAAATCATCACATAGCTAAATTCCTCACATAGCGGATTTTCCATAGAAAAATTTCAGAAAACTTACAGAATTTACAGAACTAACAACATAAAGGATTAAATAATGATAAAACCTAGTGAACACACTTAAAAACAAAAACATAATTAATAAATTAATTTTATTTAAGATCATCAAAACCTAAAGTACATGGGATATGTTGGAACAACATTAGTGGTCCAACAATCCCCCCCATTTTGATGATCATAAAACCCATAAAACATTAAACAACATATTTACATAATTTTATAGAAAATATATGTAATTGATATATTACTTTTAAAATGTTGTGTTTATCCTTTATTATTCCTATTAATCAGACACTTATACCCAAAAGGTCACTTCTTCCCCTTGGTTAAATTTCTCCCCCTTTTTGTGTCATTAAAAATGAAGGCTAAGGATAGGAAAAACACTTTTAATTTAGCACTTGCAGTGAGGAGCTGGTTAAGTACAATGATAAAACTAAACTAGAATCATGGAAAGACTAAAGTTTATAAATTAAAACAAGATAAAACATCCAAGAAAATAAATAGATAATTAAAACATTAAATGAAAAGAATCACTAAGAAAAAAACAAAGGGATAATATCCATTAAATTAAAATAATCACTAATAAATACATAATAAATGCATAAAGAAGTATTTCATTAATTATAAATATTTATACATAAATACACCCACTCAAAACTCAAAAAGTTATATATAAAACACACTTGTCAGAGGTCCATGGCTTATGGATTGAATCAAACTAAGATGGAGGTTTGGGTGGAGGTTTCTTGAAAGTTGGAGAGGTCTGAGAGGTAGTAGGAGGGTCCATAACTAGAGGAAACAATGATTTCTCAAATTATATAGTATAATGGTCTACACAACCAATTACTAATTTATCTCTTGTATTATAAGTAGGTATGCTTCAAAATCCTTCAAGATTTTCTAAATCTATAATGAAATCATAAGAACTGGTATGGAAAAAGCCCAACTTATTTGGAGGGTCTGAAGGTGAAGTTTCTTGTTTAGAATATTCAACAATAATATTATCCTCAAACTTGGAATATTATTTATGATATATCTTGGATGTATCATAAATAAAATCCACTATTTTCTTGGTATCTATAAAGGTATCTGATGGTGCTGGTCCAAGAGTTATTTTTCTTCTGAGATAAAACATAGCATCTACACACATATCAATCCTATTTATGATGTATGAATTGTATAATTATATAATAGCAATAGATTCCTATTTGTGCATTTATGAAACTATTAAAAGACCATTGTTGGGGATTCCTTTGAAGGATTCAAGTTGACCAGAGGAAAAACTTTGAGAAGTACTAACTAAGGCAACATATTCAGAACTAGAGAGAGAATTAGAAGTTTTTACATACAACATGTTCTGAATCTGGTCAACTGAGACTTGCAATAGGGTTTTTATACCTTACAAGGATGTCAAATTTTGATCTATTTTGGCTAGTTTTTTACTAGGACTTGAGCTACTTCCTGAACAACATTTAAAGGAGCACCAGGAACTAGAACACTAAAAGAAGGTTCCATTTCAATAGTAATAGGGTCAACCAAATTTGCAGTAGCTTATTGCACTAAAGTAATAATCTTTGGATGTTTTTATATAAAAATATTTCTAACTGTAGGAGAAATTGGTATGATGAGAGTTTTCTCAGACTCTGATATACTGTAATACTCTTCTGAAGAGTCCATATACATTCCTTAAAATTACTCATAAATATTGACTATAAAATCTATAAAATGATTATGATTTATAGTTACTAGAATAATTTAACCAAAAATAATTCTTTGAACATTCGGATAAACCCCCAATATATCTTTTATCTCTCCACTAATATATTCCTCAAGGTATCTCACCATATCATTAAAATACATGTAAGTACCAACATCAAGATTTCTAATAGCTTCTCTGGTCTCCTGGAACTCATCCAAAAGATATTTCTTGAAATATTACATCTTTATAGGTGTGAAAATATCAAACCAAAGAGATTGAATCTGAGAGGATATAGAATTCAACTCAAAAGATATCTGATAAAACTGATTATGTTAGTTAGGAACCATTGAAGGTAAAAATGAAAAAGTGGAATTTGGTTGAAATATCTTAAGTAATTTAAACTAAATTATAACAAAACTTATTAAAGTGTGAAATATATCCTTCATTTCAGACTTAAATCTCTGAATCTCGTTAACTGCATCCAGATACATGTTAGATTGAACCATGGTAAGATTCTAAATAATTTCTCTTTGAGCTGTATCAAGAACACCATGATAATTTATCTCAGACTTGGTAGTATAGAATGCTATAAGTCCATTTACTTGATATTTCAAATCCTTAATATCTTTATAATTAAATTCAAAGTAGATTTATTGGACAATGTTTATATTTTTGATCAGGTAAGTTTGGGTTTGCATTATCCCAACTAGACTATAAAAAACAACTCTATAAATAAAACATTTCTTGAGTTGTCCAATATCATCCTTATAGGATATCAAGTCCTTCTTCAAATTATTATAATCTCCTATGAGATTATAAAATTTAGTCATTATAATAGAATAAAAGGTCTTTATATTAGAACTATCATAACTCTTATTAATAGATGGTGTATCCTCTTGTACATGAGGAGGCGATGGAATGAGTGGTGTATGATAATTATTAACAATATCAATAGATATACCAAAAGATCTATCTCTATCATCATATTATCCAAGAATAATTTGATCAACTTAAGGTTCACCTTTTCCACTATAATTCGAACACTTGGAACAATTTTAACCAAACTTTCCTTATGAGCTATATCAGCTATCTGAATAGATTGATCAACATGAATAAATACATTTACATCTCTAAAAACTTCAACTTCTTAGATTTTTAATTTTTCTTCTATAATAGGTTTTATCTCTAACACTTGAGGCTCATATATGGAAACCACTAGATCCTGCACCTCCCTAATAGGCACTATCTCGATAATCATTTCATCCCTAGGTGGTAAGGTTTGGGATGGATCTCCCTAATCTACACCTTCATGTCTAACAGGACTTGAGGAGCTTGAAGTAACACCCAATTAGTATCAAATAGTCTTTAAGAGGAATGAAAAAAGGGTATTACTTTTATGGTATTTCAAAGAATCTCTATCATTGAGGTCCACCTATTTCTTCTCTAACACTATGGAGATGAGCCTTCCATAAGGGCAATAGTTTAACTTCCCTTTCCCTTGATAGTAGTGATGAAAATAACACATCATATACCAAGCCAAGTTCAGTTTAACAATGCTAATTTGGATATATAAGGGATATGTTTCCTAAAATAATATCTTTTCCATTTCTATATATCTCTAGGTAATACCATTCTAAATGAACTTACAAAAAACTTTCTATTCAGATTCTAAGTCCTTTACAACTATCTTATTGAAAGTCGAGGTTCCAAAAAATAACTTGAAAACCTTAGTTGGTCCCAATATACTTATACCAAATAGAGTCTGGCTAAATCTAAACTCCCCCTCATGAGGAAAATGAAATAATTTCACCATTTCCACTGATGAAACAAACACATATTTTCTATTAACATATAATGGAAACACATCCTCTACTTCACCATATTGTAACTATACATTCCTCATGAAATAATTCACTTATTCCTCAAATAAGAAACCCAACATCTTCTCATCAAACATGAACTATCATCCTTAAAACCAAAATACTTCAGAAACATTTTAGTTTCTTTTAACCACACTATATCCATATATTTCCCAATGAGAACTCTATACAGTCCACCACCTGAATTTTATTTCTTGGAAGAATTGGAACTTGAATCATTTCCATGGTTGAAATTTCCCATTACAGAAGATCGGTAGAAAGTCAATAGGGAATTGAGAGAGAGAAGGAGGTAAAGGGTGGTGGTTCAAATTCTGAGAGAAGGAACGTATGTGAAAGGTAAAAGGGTGAAGTCTAGATTCAAGATTTTTTAGGCTATGGACCCAATTTACAAAGTAGGTATGTAGCTGATTTAGAGTTTTGGGTAAATTCTAACTTAAAATAAATAAATAAATAAAAACTAAAACAATGTAATTTTTTTCTAAAAACACATCATGTTAAATTTAAATATAAAATTAGAATAAATAATGAAAAATAAATTAAAACAAAATAAATTCACCTTTTTTATAATGAATTAAAATAAAACATTAATAAAATAATGAAGAAATTAAAATTCAAAGAAATAATACAAACTAAAATCATTTAAATTCAAATAGCTCTAATTCTATTTTAATAAAATTAAAATTTTCACATGGAAGGATCTTAGTAAAAATATCTGCTAACTGGTTCTTAGTAGATATTTATTTAAGAGTGATATCAATTTTTTGAGAGTGATATCTTAAGAAATGATGACTTTGATCTATATGCTTTATTCTAGAATGATTTATCTGATTCCTCAAAATGTTGATAGCACTAGTGTTATCATATTTGATTGTGAATTGATTATAATTAAATAAAAAATCCATTAAGGTGTGTTTCATCCATAACACCTGTGCACAACAACTACATTCATCTATTTACTATTCTTTAGTAGTAGTTAATATAACATAATGTTGTTTCTTACTAAACCAAGATACTATAGATTTTAAAAGAAAATGGTAGGCTCTTGAAGTTCTCTTCCTACCTAGTATACAACCACAAAAATTGGTATCTGAATAAGAAGATAAATTAAAATCATAAGTTTTTTTAAAAATTAAGGAAAGTTAAATTATTACTTTTAACTCATTATAAATATTCTAAAATCTTTTAAATGATATTACTTGGGTTTTTCTTGAAATCTAGGACATAATCATACTGCAAACATAATATATGGTCTTCTAGCATTCAAATACAGTAGACTCTCAATTATTCCTCTATATAGATTATTTTTCAACTGATTTACTAGTTTAATATAAATCATTCTTTTCATTAAAACTCATATGATTTGTATATACTTTGATGCGTCCAAGTAAAAACATTATAAGTAATTTAAGTATGTATTTACTTTGATTCAACACATTATAAATTTCTTTTTGATAAATTTGAAAACCTAGAAAATAATTTAATGCACCCATCATTCTCATTTCAAATTATTTTTAAATGAGTTTTAAAAATTAATTACATAATTTTTTTATAGAACCAAAAATCAAATCATTAACATATATCTGAAGTAAAAAGAATCTAAATATTAAGTTCTATTAAAGAGAGTAGGATATTCCTTTCCTGCTAAAAATATATTTGATAAAATAAAGGAACATAAATTTTCATATCAAGCTCTAGGTTCTTTATTAAAGCCATATAGAGTATTGGTAAGTTTGAAAATAGAATTTTGAAAATGAGGATTTTCAAAACTAGGAGGTTGTTCAACATAAACTTCCTCCATAAGAAAACTATTAAAAAAATAAGATTTTACATCCATAATATATAATTTAAAAATCATGTTTAATTCATAGTCTAGGAGAATCCTAATGGCTTATAATCTAGCTATGGGTGAAAAGGTCACTTTATAATCTATACCATACTCTTGGTTATACCCTTTTTCTACTAGTATATCCTTATTCATAGTGATCACTCCCTGATCATCTTGTTTATTACTAAAAACCCATTTTGTTCCTATAACAGGATATTCAGAGGGTTTATAAACTAATTCTTATACCTTATTACCCTTGAATTGGTTTAATTCTTCTTGAATTGATAAAACTCAACTATCATATACTAAGTATTATTCTATAGTTTTAGGTTATAATTGATATAAAAAGATAGAAAAATATTTACTACACTTCTTCTAGTCCCAATCCCTTCATCTAAAATTCTTATAATAGTTTCTAAGGGATGGGATTTCAAGGTTTTTGGCTGTCCAGGCAGCACACTTTCTGGTTCACTAATATCCATCATGTCAGGATTTGGTTCACCAAAATCAAGTTTCATATCACCATATTTTTCATTTTAAAAGAGAGGTTTATATCTCATGATTTTATAAGAACCAATTAGCTCATCAACTTGAGTCACCTGGTGATAAAAAGGATCACTTTCATAAAATTTCACATTTTTTTGATTCTTTAACAATCTTTGATCTTCTATTGAAAACTCTATATTTCTTGAAATTAGTAGAGCATCCAAGAAAGATTTCTTAATTATACTTTAGGTCAAATTTTCTAAGATGATCCTTGTTTTTTAGAATATAAACTTTTCATCCAAATACTTTGAATTATCCAACTTTTGTATTTTTGTTATCCCATAACTTATATAGAGTTTTCTTTAAAATAGGCTTAATTAGAAATCTGTTTATGAAATAACAAGATATATTTACAACTTAATCATAAAAATGAGTGGAAAATTTATATTCACATAACATTGTCCTTGAAATTTCTTGTACGTTCCTATTTATCCTCTCAATTACACCATTATGTTGAAATGTCCTGGGTGTAAAAAAGTATGTTTGATTTTATGTTTTGAAAAATATGAATTAAACACATAGTTTTTAAATTCTCCTCCATGGTCACTTATTAAATTAATAGTTTTGGAATATTTATTTTTTTGAACTAATTTACAAAAAAATTATAAATTTAGAATGATATTTACTATTAACACTCAAAAAATAAAATCCATATAAATCTAGAAAGATAATCAACTAACACATAAAAAAAATATTTTCCTCTTAGTATTACTACTCTAAATAACCCAAAAAAAATACATGTGAATAAGTTTAGGGGTCAAGATATAGTAACCTTCTTAATTTATTTAAAAGATAACTTATGTTGAGTTCACATTTGGTACACATCACATAGTTTCTTTTTGTTCAATTAAGTTGAGGTAAATATAAAGCTAATTTTCTTTTTCACAACTTTCTCAAAGAATAGACATCAATATGACATAGTACTCTATTCAAAATCCAAGATTCATTTGTTTTCAAATTTAAATAGTTCATTTTTTATCTACATAAATAATTGAGATCAATGTTATAGACATTCTTCATTCAAGGTTCCTTATATTTAATAATCTTATCTTTGAAACAAAACATGTATTTTTAGAAAAATATACAAAATAACCTTCATAAAAAAAATTGGAAAATACTTATTAGATTTTTCTTCAATATTTCCAAATAAAAAACTTTCTTAATGATGATTGATCTTAGATTACAAACTTATCCAACTTCGATAATATTACCTTTGAAATTTCCACCAAATGTAATATATACTCCATAAATTTTTGATAATGAGTTGAAATTATATAAATCTATAATCATACATCTTGAGAATCCATTTTCCATATAAAATTTCTCATTGATGCTCTTGGAACTTTTTTACTATTAATAAAAATTAAACAAGAAATTATTTTGGCACCCATATTGGGTCCAGCATTGTTAGGAACTAAAGATATGGTAACCCAATTTTTCTTGCGTTGTCCAGAAAATCCAAAACTAAATTTCAAAAATATTTTTAAAAGAAATGATTTTTTACTCAAAATTATAGATATATTAAACTATAATTATTAGAACAGTTCCATAATTATCCATAGTGAAAACAAGTAACTTGGGAAAAGTTTTTATGCTTAGAACTGGGCACAAAATAGTTTTTATAAAGCTTTGGATTTTCACCATGGATTTCTATTTTAAATTTTTTATGGGATTTATTATTTCTAAGTATTTTATTCAAGTAATTTTTACCTTTTGTAAATATACTAGAAAAATATTTAAAGTCTTCAACCTATTTTTTCAAGATTCTAATTTTTTCACCATGTTCAACATAAGAAATTGAATAATTTTCCATCTTGGTTTTCAAATAAAAAATTTGTTTATTTAATTCCTATTTTTCATTAAAAATACATTGTAAGAATTTTTATGGATTTTTTTTATTTTTAGGCTTTTATAATTTGTTTCAAGCATGGTATAATATTCATTTAGTCATTTATAAGAGTGGTTTTTGTTTTCTAATTCAAATTCATACCCATAATAATAATAAGAATGTACCTCATCTAAGTGCACTATATAATACATATTAGTCTTTTGATTATAAATTTAAACTTATGAATATGAATATGTATCATCTATAGAATCTTCAAAATCAATTGACGTTGCTTTCATGAATTTTTTAGCTTTCTTCTTATTTAAAAGTTTCTTGAAATACTTTTTATCAGACTTATTATTCTTTTTCAATTAAGAGAAATCTAGCTTAATGTTCTAGAGATTTTGACACTCTGAAAAATTCCTATTATGGGGTGTGACAAAAAAAATATTTCCTAAGTTAAAAAAATTAAAGTGTGTAACCTAGATTTTCTCTAGAGAGGAGTTAACAAAAATCAAGTTGTCACCTTAAATTTGAGAAAAAAGTGGAGGTTGTTTTAGAAATTTTTTTATTTTGAAAAAGAACAAAAACAATGAAACAAAAAAAGTAATTATAGAAAATATTGTTTTTTTGAAAAATAATGTGATTTGAAATAGTGATATGAATTGGGTGATCAGGTCGGGTTCATTTTTACAATTTCAATTCTATTGTAGTTCAATTTATCCAATCCTCTTCTACTAATCCAATTAAAGTGAGATTCCACAATCTATTCCTCTCACTCCCTTTATAGAATGGTGATGGTGAGAGTAAATCTTTACAAGATATCATATAGATTCACTCTCATTATTATGTGTAAAATAGGTGCAACAAATACCCTCAATTAACTTAGGAAATTTTCGATTGGGTCTTGTTTATCTCAAACAATTGAAAATATCCACTAACCCTCCCACACGTACTGACTATCACCGATTATTTCACTACTAATCCTTGGTATATTACATCATATATAAACCATAACTTAATGGATTGAGAAAATTATCATTCAAAAAACAATAAAAACAATGAAATTTAAAACCAAATATGATCGTACTTGGTAATAAAAACCTCTATTAGAAATTGAAACCAACTTTGCAAAAGAGAGAAAAGATTTTATAAAATTAAGTACACGAAATAAATAATTACATAAGGGAAAACCTATAATTACCAAAACACTTAGAGTATTAACCCTTAATGTTAAAGGTATACATGAAGAAGGGGGAAGAATAAGACATTACAAATCTAAAAGAAAGAGAAGAGGGAAAATGAAGGACATAAAATTTCCTGTCTAGAATCATTCCACCAAAATTTTTATTTTGTCCTGAAAACCAGAACTATGAAAATTTCCAATTACCCTTATTAAAATTTTTTATAAATTAATTTTGATATCTATTCCCAAAGTTTTATTGAATTTTTACATTTGTGGAGAAAGTTATGACTTAATTACTCAAGAATAATTTTTCGGGATGAGGAGACTCTTCAACTTACACAAATTGAACGGATTCAAAGGTAGAATTAATGAGAGAATATCTTTATGGAATTTAATGGGAGAATGAATATCTGAGTTATATTTCTAATAAAATGAAAATCACCTAATTTGTATGTCTCTAGGCTGATATATTCCTCCATTACTGAGGTGGTGTCCATTCTGTTGGCCAGAAAAATTTCTCCACTTTATTTATTTTTCTAGGACATTGTGTTTTGAATTGGTCCTGGTTCTAGAAGAAAAAGTATAAGAACATGAACAATATAATTAAAAAAAATCACTGAATTTGGATCAAAATTTTAAAATATATGATCAATATACAGAATCTCCCGGAAACGATTAAATTTCCGAAATTAAGCAATTTTCATAATTAATCCAAAAATTCATAAAAAATACTAAAATTATGAAAATATGCTCAAATATATTAATTTTAAGGGATTAAATCATTTAAAATTATATGAATAATTATGTAAATATTATCTCTATCAATTCCCCCACACTTAGCACTTGAAGTCTTGGACAAGTCAACATTAAAATAAAATCAAAGAAAATTCTAAACACATATCAATGAGATCCAAAAATTTGACACCAAGAAACAAAAGATATCATGACTCATAAAAAACCATTATTTAAAGTTTCCCATTTAGATAATTCAATATATTTCCACTTCATTTGTCCTCACATGCACACAAAACAACTACCTCACATGAATTTTCTATCATCTCACAAATGTCAATTTTCAACAAGTATTTTCTCATTCAAACCAATGAAAGAGTCTCTATAGTCTTGATAAATTCTTACATATCAACCTGATGTGAGTCAAGGATATGTGTTTATCATGATAAATTTGTAGGGTTGTTCTATGGCTTCTAGTTTGTAGGATTTATATGTCAAAAAAATTAAGAGGCCGAATTAGGAGGGCTTGGATGTTTTTGAATTAAGATTGAAAGATTCTAATTTTAACTCAAGTATGGTCTCCTTCTCACTTTCCTTAGTAGAAAATTAACTCCATCATCATGAAAAATCAAGGAAATTGCACACCATTCATCATTTCAGCTGAAAAAATTTAAATATTCTTAAACATAATTTTTCTTGAAAGCTCCATATAGTCACAACTTTCTTTCTCCATTGGAAGAGCCAGAAATACATAACTTCCCTTATAATGATAGCTATAGAAAGACACAAATTTCAACAGCATGATTTTTTTTTACAGAAAACACATCTCTTTAGTATGTCATTTTCCACCCAAAGTATCACCAAATGAGGCATCAAACCATAGGACAACTTACCCCATACTTAGGTTCAATTAGATCATGCAATTTCACTTCAAGATCAGGTTGGATAGGGAAAATTGGATTATAATCTAGATAAACTAATAGGTTGTTCATGGTTTCTAAGGGATAAAATTATTAAATGAACAAGGAATTCCATCATAAAAATTATTCTCTTGAAAATGGGATTTAAAACCAAAAAATGTCTCAATCATTTAAAACACGAGTACCTCAATCCCTCAAGGTTTGTTAGGAATAAATCAAATTATGGTTAACTAAATAATTATTTGGTTTTATTGATAATTGAGGTGAATAAAAATGTTTTAGAAGCCTCATAGTAAAGTTATTTCTAAGATAAAGACAATTATATGTGGCATGTGATTAAAAAATTAGAGTACTTTACATAAAATTGTAAAATATTTGAACTTGAAAAAAAGTCATTTTAATTATTCATTTAATATTTATTTCATGGAATAAATTGTTTCACTCATTGAAATGGGTTTTAAAATTTTAAAATATGATCATTTGAGCTCACAGGTTTCAAAAACACAAAAAAAAATGAAAAAGAAACCCACAAAAATTAATTTCTTTTCTTCTAAAAAGTAGAAAGACAAAAAATTAAAAATACTAAACTAAAAAGGTTCCCCCACCCTTAAATGTTATATTTAACACAACAAATTAAAGTGAATTTAACATATAATAACATTTTAAATTAAATCACAACAAGTAATCAATTGTAAAGGACAGATACAACCTGACTTATTGGTAGTGAATCACTGAGTTAAGCTCCTAAGTGATGCAAAATAAAAACCTAGAACCAATAGAAGAAATGAAATAATAATAAATTTGTTGAAATAAATTAAAATAGAAATATAATGATAAAATAAGGATGGATCATGTTTTAATTCCCCAAGTGAGCCTTGGGTTTTGAATACCTCTATATGGACAATTCCTATTGGTTATCCCAAATCTGATGGTGTGTGAAGTTTCTTTATCATAAACCACAAAAAATTATTCTTTACAGAATGAAATTATTTATTTTTTGTTGAGTAATCTATGGAAATAGTATTCCAAATCCACCCCCATTAAAATTAGATATTTCTTTTATGATGGGGTTAGGATAAAGAATGAGTCCTCCTCTTTCTTGGTTTCCACTTTCACAACTTCTTATTCATTATCCAGTGATTGTTGAAGGTATGATGGATCAATGAAAAAATTAAAGGGAATGTCAGAGTGTAATTATATTTTAATAAAATTAAATCATGAAGAATCAATATCAAATTATTCCATAAAATGTAGGAATTTTGTGTCTCTGTTTCCTCCATAAAATCCTCTTTGATATCCTCTTTTACTCCCTCCAATAACTGTTCATAAAGTTCAGGGAGCTGTATATGTTCCTCTTTTGGTGAATCTTATTCTTAATAATATTCCTCTAAGTAAAAATATTAGTTGTCCAAATAGAAAAATTTCAAGCATGGGGAGGTTATACTCAATTCTATTTAAAAAAATTATAAGATAACAAGTTCATGAAAAGACCATCTCTCTGATTTTTTTCAGGTTTAATTTCTTCCTCAGTGGGAAGTGCCTCTTGAATTTTAATTTCACTAGATGAAGGTAGGTAGTAATAATAATCCATATTATCTTCAAATTACACCACTTTGGTGGTATATTCCTTCAATTATGTTGTCTCTTATACTTTGTAAGGAATAGGGGGATGAAGTAGTTCCTCACACTCATTCTATAAGTAATCAAGATCTTTTTTATCCCCCATGCATACTTAAATAGGAAAATATTCTTCATAAATCTCCTCCAGCATTTATCGAGTTGGTATGAATGGATATTCTTTTAATTTCATTGAGTTTTCCATGGGTTCTTTAAATTGAAAGATTAGCGGGGCTACTTATTGCACCAATTTTTCTAGTTCTAGTTCTTATTTAGGATCCAGTTTTTGATCCTGGGCTGCATGTACATATTATTCTATCCAATATATTTTTCTCTACAGGTTTTTTAATATTTGAATACTCATTTATAATTAGGATTTAAGATCCTTATGGAATTCTTTTTCTTGGTGTTTAACCTAATAAAATTTTCCAGTAATATTGCTGGGAAATAAGGAAGTCTCTTTTTATACCTCGATCATTTCTTGATTAAATTATAGAAAATACCCTTGGAGTTCAATTAATTCTATGGATAATCCCTATAACACTGGGAATTCAAGGTTCTATATATGGTCTTAAATGAGATATTTAAATTCATACTCTTTGATGATTTGGATTCGAGCTCCGCTAATCTGTTTAGCAAAGAAATAAACATTATCCTTCATAGACTATGGTGAGTTAAACACTGGTTCTTGAACTTATGGGTAATCATTCTATGAATTAAATAAATAATCAATTTTAATACATCATGGTAAGATATTTTTTTTTTGATTTTTTTAATTTGAAAAGATTTAAATATTTACAATTAGATTATTGAAACTGCCTCCCAAAAAACAACACTAAGTTTTGACACAATTCTATCATGGGGTGTGAAAAAACAAATATTTCCTAAGTTAAAATGCAGTCAAGTGGGTAACCTAGGTTGTCTCCAGATAGGAGAGCGCAATAATCACGCTATCACCTTAAATTTGAGAAATAATTATAGGTTGTTTGTGAAATTGTTTGATTTTGAAAATGAACTAAATAAATGAAACAAACAAAAACAATTAAAAAAAATACTAAAAACAAATTGACAAATAATGTGACTGAAAATAGTGATATGAATTGGGTGATCATAGAACTAAAAAAAGGATTATTTCCATGGTTCAAAACTGTGGTCATAGGCTATGACCACCGTTTTGGCCAACAGTGGCCACTATCGCTACGACAGTAGGTCCTGAACTATTGCCACATTTTTAACCGTGGCAGTAGCTTCTTATTGCCATAGTTTTGAAAACCATGAAAATAGCCCTCAAAATTCACCATCATGGCGGTTAGCCTATAATCATGGTTTAAACCGTGGCTATAGGAAGCTATTTCCATGGTTTTAACCATGGCTATAGCCTTGGAAAACCATTGCAATAGCCTAAATAAAAAATGTGCCTGCCAAGTTTCTATCCCAGAACCTCCCGTTTACCAACCTATGAAACTTATCACTACACTTCCGAATGCTTCATATATATATGTATATATTATGATATATATATTAATAAAAACAATGGAAATATCCACAAAACTGTGGAAGTAGGCCTTCCCACCAAAAATTTGGCGGGAATTTTTTTCCCGTAGAAGCATGAGAACCCTATAGCCACGTTTTTGGAAAACCATGGCTATAGGTCTTCGAAAAAATGTCCTATAGCCACAGTTTTGAAAACCATGGCTATAGTCTATATAACCATGGCTATAAGACATGAAAAACAGACCTATAGCTGCGGTTTTAAAACTGTGGCTATAGCCACCTATAGCCCTCGTTTTAAAACCATGGCTATATGTCTGTGATAGTAGCTTCATTTTCTAGTAGTGTCAGGTCGAGTTCAGTTTTACAAATACAATTCTATTATAGTTTCAATTTATCTAATCCTCTTCTACTAAGTCTATTAAAGTGAGATTCCATGATCGCTTCCTCTCACTCCCTTGGTAAAATGGTGACGGTGAGAGAAAATGTTTCCAAGATCTTAGCTCAATCCACTCTCTTTCTTATGTGAAAAAGATTTGTAGAAAATACCCTCAATTTACTTATGAAATTCTCGATTGAGTATTTGTTATCCCAAACAATCAAAAATATCCACTACCCCTCACACACATACTGACGATCACTGAATACTTCACCACTAAGACATGGTCTATTCCATCATATATAAACCAGAACCTAATAGAGGGAGAAATTTATCATTGACTAAATCAATAACAAAAACATAATTTAAAACCAAATATTATTGTACTTAATAATAAAAATCTCTATTGGAAATTGAAACCAACTTTATAAAAGAGTGAAAAAAATTTATACCCTTAAGTGCATGAAATCAAGCATTAAAAAAGGAAAACTTCTCCTTACCCAATCGCTCAGAGGATTTTACCTTTATGTGAAAGGTATCCATGAATAAGGGGGAAGAATAATACAATAAAAATCTAAAATAAATAGAAGAGGGAAAATGAAGAATAGAAAATTTATTGTCCAGAATCATTCCATCAATTTTTTTCTTCTGTTATGCCCACCATACATCAGAAACTTGACAAGTCCCCTTCTTAAAAGTTGTTATAAATGAATTTGGATATCTAATCCCAAATTTTAAATAAATTTGGACATGTGTAAAGATATTTATGACTTATTTACTCAATAACACCTCTTCTGGATGAAGAGACGCTTCAACTTCCTCACATTGGACGCATTCAAATCCATCCTTAATGAGCTATTTTCTCTATGGAAATTAATGGGATCATGAGAATTTTATTTATCTATCTAATATAGCCAGAATAAACTCATTAGTATGTATCTAGGCTAAGATATGGATCCATTACTGAGGTGGGCCCTATTTTTTAGGACATGAAAATCTCTCCAATTTATTTATTCTTCTGGACCAGTGTGTTTTGAATTGGGTATGGATCCAGAAGAAATATTTTAAGACCATGAATAAAATAATAATAAAAATAATAATCAATCAATTTGGATCAAAATTTTAAAATATAGGATCGAAATACAGAAGCACTAGAAAACAGTTAAATTTCTAGAATTAATCAATTTTCACAATTAAGCCCAAAATTCACCAAAAATACTAAAATTATACAAATAAAATAAAATTTATTAGTTGTAATGGATTAAATAATTGAAAATAATATGAATAATTATCAAAATATTAGCTATATCATTCTCATATAATCTGACTTCTTTATAATTTCCCTCCTGATTTTTGTAAATTTTTAAGGGCCTTTTGAGACTCTTCTCTTATTGTAGATCTATTTGATCTTTATTGAAAACTGATCAAGTTTTTCATTTGATCTTGAATTTATGGAATTATATTACTCTATAGATTATTTATAAATTTTTAGATTCTTGTTCTTCTTGAAATATTTATAATTGGAAACCTTTAATGTATTATTTTCCATTTTTGAAAGATTATGCTCTCCTGAATCAGCCTCCATTTCAACTTTGTAAATCATAAATGTACCAATAAGATATATTAATCTAAATATTTGGAAACTATTGATTTCCAACTATTATATGAGATTCCAATCTATCTGGGAGGTAGAATTATGAAAATATTTAGGGATTGATTTAGTTTGGAAACAGGTGATCCTAAAACAAAAAAATATATTTACTACCTTACGAAGTCTTCCATTCAATTGGTTGATGCTTTATCCTTACACCATTTTGAAAGTATCAAAATTAAGTTCAGTATAATTATATCAAAGATCTCTCACATTGTCTGTTATTTCAAAAGAAACTAATATGGTAGTCCATATATCATAAGCCATTGCACATCATGAAACTCAGTTGAACTTGTTACCACATAGTCCACATATGATAGTGTTAATAAACTTGGAGTTTAATTCATAATTGGATTCAGTGTTTTCATCCCATGTTTCAGGTTTAGTCTTGGTAATTTCATAAGGATTCATGTCTTTTAGATAAATCTTAAAACTAGGGTTCTTCAAATAAATTATCATCTATGCCTTTTGGAAACCATAATTTTCATTATTGAAGTTGGGGACTCATACCATATAAATAACTTATCTAGTATCAAAGAAATCATCCATTTTGAATATGATATTAAGACTTTAACTTTTCATATATGATAACTCAAAAATTCACTACCTTTGATACCAATTGTTGGCCAGAGACTAGTCGTACTAAGAATCAAGAGGGGGGGGGGTGAATTGAGTTCTTAGAATTTTCTTGGCTTAGAAAACCACCCTCTTTAAGGTATGATAAGTTATGATATTTTTCTTAACACTACTAAGAAGTGGAAATAAAATAAGAAACAAAATATAGAACACAAGTTATTTATAGTTTTTCAAAGAATAAAAATACCCTAGTCCACTCCACCAATGCTCAAATCCAAGAGCTTAGTGATTTTTACTATATTAGTCATTTTACCAGGGAATACCAATCCTTTTTCTAGAGACTGAACGAATGATTTCAAATAATAAAGACTTAGTACAACACTTAGAGCTTTTACTAGGCTCCAACAAGGCTTTACAAACACCAGTCTTCAAGGTTCTTTTACTAGGAACCTTAACATTTCCAATAAAAGGGATAAATACAAAATATTACAGATGAAGTTCATAGTTGAAAGATGTAACTAACATAAGAGAATAACAATACTTTTTCTAGATACTTCATGAATGATTTCAAATAATAAAGACTTGGTACAACACTGAGAGCTTTTAATAGGCTCCAACAAGTCTTTAAAAACACCAGTCTTCAAGGTTCTTTTACTAGGAACCTTAACATTTCCAATAAAAGGGAAGAATACAAAAGATTATAGATGAAGTTCATAGTTTCAAGATGTAACTAACATAAGAGAATAAATCACCAGGATAGATGATAATAATGAAAAGAATATTGAGGATATTATTCTAAAAAAATAGAAAATAAGATCAATATAGTGAATATGTAGAACTTTTATCTTCATATTATTCTCAATCCACTCTCCTTCTTATGTGAAAAAGAGTTGTAGAAAATACCCTCAATTTACTTAGGCAATTCCCGATTGAGTCTTTTTTATCCCAGCCAATCAAAAATATCCACTACCCCTCACACACATACTGAAGATCACTGAATACTTCACCATTAAGCCATGGTCTATTCCATCATATATAAAACAGAACCTAATAGAGGGAGAAATTTATCATTGACTAAATCAATAAAAAAAACATAATTTAAAACCAAATATTATTGTACTTAATAATAAAAATCCCTATTGGAAATTGAAAGCTACTTTATAAAAGAGTGAAAAAACTTTATACCATTAAGTGCATGAAATCAAGAATTAAAAAAGGAAAACATCTCCTCACCCAATCACTCATAGGATTTTACCTTTATGTGAAAGGTATCCATGAATAAGGGGGAAGAATAATACAATACAAATCTAAAATAAATAGAAGAGGGAAAATGAAGAATATAAAATTTATTGTCCAAAATCATTCCATCAAATTTTTTCTTCTGTTATGCCCACCATACATCAGAAACATGACAAGTCCCCTTATTAAAAGTTTTTATAAATGAATTTGGATATCTAATCCCAAATTTTAAATAAATTTGGACATGTGTAAAGATATTTATGACTTATTTACTCAATAACACCATTTCTAGATGAGGAGACGCTTCAACTTCCTCACATTGGACGCATTCAAATCCATAATTAATGAGATATTATCTATATGGAAATTAATGGGATCATGAGAATTTGATTTATCTATCTAACACAGCCAGAATAAACTCCTTACTATGTATCTAGGCTGAGATATGGATCCATTACTGAGTTGGGGCCCATTTTTTAGGACATGAAAATCTCTCCAATTTATTTATTCTTCTGGACCAGTGTGTTTTGAATTGGGTATGGATCTAGAAGAAAAATTTTAAGACCATGAATAAAATAATAATAAAAATAATAATCAATCAATTTGGATCAAAATTTTAAAATATAGGATCGAAATACAGAAGCACTAGAAAACAGTTAAATTTCTAGAATTAAGCAATTTTCACAATTAAGCCCAAAATTCACCAAAAATACTAAAATGATGCAAATAAAATCAAATTTATTAGTTAGAATGGATTAAATAATTTAAAGTAATATGAAGAATTATGAAAATATTATCTCTATAATTCTCATATAATCTAACTTCTTTATAATTTCCCTCATGATTTTTGTAAATATTTAAGGGCCTTTTGAAACTCTTCTCTTATTGTAGATCTATTTGAACTTTATTGAAAACTAATCAAGTTTGTCATTTGATCTTGAATTTATGGAATTATATTACTCTATAGATGATTTATAAATTTTTAGATTCTTTTTATTCTTGAAATATTTATAATTGGAAACCTTTAATGTATTATTTTCCATTTTCAAAATATTATGCTCTCCTGAATCAACCTCTATTTCATCTTTGTAAATCATAAGTGTACCAATAAGATATATTAATCTAAATATTTTGAAACTATTGATTTCCTACTATTATATGAGATTCCACTCTATCTGGGAGGTAAAATTATGAAAATATTTAGAGCTTGATTTAGTTTGGAAATAGGTGCTCCTAAAACAAATTTTTTTTACTACCTTATGAAGTCTTCCATTCAATTGGGAGATGCTTTATCCTTCCAAAATTTTGAAAGTATCAAAATTATGTTCAGTATAATTATATAAAATATCTATCACATTGTATGTTATTTCAAAAGAAACTAATATGGTAGTCCATTTATCATAATCCATTGCACATCATGAAACTCAGTTGAACTTGTTACCACATAGTCCACATATGATAGTGTTCATAAACTTGGAGTTTAATTCATAATTGGATTCAGTGTTTTCATCCCATGTTTCAGGTTTAGACTTGTTAATTTCATAAGGATTCATGTCTTTTAGATAAATCTTCAAACTAGGGTTCTTCAAATAAATTAACATCTGTGCCTTTTAGAAACCATAATTTTCATTATTGAAGTTGGGGACTCATACCATATAAATAAATTATCTAGTATCAAAAAAATCATCCATTTTGAAGATGATATTAAAACTTTAACTTTTCATATATTATAACTCAAAAATTCACTACCTTTGAAACCAATTTTTGGCCAGAGACTAGTCGTACTAAGAATCAAGAGGGGGGGGGGGGTGAATTGAGTTCTTAGAATTTTCTTGGCTTAGAAAACCACCCTCTTTAAGGTATGATAAGTTATGATATTTTTCTTAACACTACTAAGAAGTAGAAATAAAAGAATAAATAAAATATAGAACACATGTTATTTATAGTTTTCAAAGAATAAAAATACCCTAGTCCACTCCACCAATGCTCAAATACAAGAGCTTAGTGATTTTTACTAGATTATTTATTTTACCATGGAATAAAAATCATTTTTCTAGAGACTGCACGATTGATTTAAAATAATAACGACTTGGTACTGCACTGAGAGCTTTTACTAGGCTCCAAAAAGGCTTTACAAACACCAGTCTTCAAGGTTCTTTTACTAGGAACCTTAACATTTCCAATAAAAGGGAAGAATAAAAAAGATTATAGATGAAGTTCATAGTTTCAAGATGTAACTAACATAAGAGAATAAATCTCCAGGATAGATGATAATAATGAAAAGAATATTGAGGATATTATTATAAAAACATAGAAAATAAGATCCATATAGTGAATATGTAGAACTTTTATCTTCATCTTATTTTCATGTAAAATAGAGAAGCACACATAGAACTTAAAGAGTGAGTTTTAGTAAAAGTGACTCTTATATTCTTTCAAAATTTCTATATATTTCTCTTCTTCAAAAAACATGAAAATACATGCAAAAAAATATATTTTAATTACACAACATAAGATCCATAAAATCTTGTCTTGGAATTAAATTCCACATGTCCTTTTTTGAAAATACCTTGGAAATAATACTGAGAATTAAATTATCCTTATACTATTTTATTATCTTAGTACTTACAAACTTTTTATAATTGATTTTATCGTAAAGAGGTAATATAATATTTAATGTATGCATGAAAATGTTAATTTCCACTAAAATTACAACAATGGTAATAAATAGTAGGTTGTAGATTGGTGTAGTTGATTTTGAATCACCAAAAAACTGAATTCCACTAATTTGAATTCATGTTGATGAATTGATGCAAACAACCATTATTTAAGTAGATCATCTTATCATATAGCCTAATTACATAGGATTTATTCACATATAAAAATTATTTATGTATTATTCTTTCTCATTTAGCCAAATTTGATGTATCCGAATGAATTACATAGCCATTTGGAACTACATAGTCAATTCCACCACATATCTAAATCATATAGCTGATTTTAACATGTAACAGATTTATATATCCATTTGATTGATGTAGTTCATTTATCATATAGGCAATTTATTAATATATTAAATTTCTACATAGTCATTTTTATGACATAGCCATTTCACATAAGAAATTCCTTTACATAGCTGATTGATGCAACTGATTGCTCGATGTAGATGAATCATGACATAACTGAATTCCCCACACAACTGATTTTCCATACTTAGGAAAATTTCAGAAAACTTTCATAATTTACTGAATTAATAACATAAAGTATTAAATAATTATAAAACCAAAATAACGCACTTAAAAACAAAAACATTAGTAACAAACGAAGGGTATTTAAGATCATAAAAACCTTAAGTACATGGGATATATTGGAACAATATTAGTAGTCCAACATATGAAATTTTTTCCACGTTCTCAACCTCTTCTAATGTTTTTGGTGCTTACCCATTTGAAAGTTTGAAATGGATTTACAAAGTTATAGAAACCATATTTTCTTCTAGAATACTGAATATAATCAGAAAATTTCTAATATAGTTATCATGTGATAACATCAATGTTCCAATATTGTGGTCTCTTTTAATCTTCATCCACAAAATCTTACTAGATTCTCCAAGATCTTTCATCTTAGACTAACTATCCTTTTAGCTCATAAATCCTATACATACATGATATTTTAATGATAATTTCATCTACATATATAAGAAATATAATGTATCCATCACCAAAATATTTAAAGTAACAAAATTGATCTATTCCATATTTTTTATATTCATTATAACTCATGAATGCATATAACTTTTTATGCCGCTACCTAGGTGCCTATTTTAATCCATATAAGATTTTATAGAGTTTCACAAAAAATTATATCCTTTATAACTCAAAATATCCTCTTGAATTATACATATATATTTCATCATTGAGATATCCATGAAAGAAATTAGTCTTGAAATCAAGCTGCTCAAGGTGTAAGAATTTTGATGAAACAATTCCAGGAACCACCTGAATGGTGGTAGTGTTGGAACCATGAATGTTCTATTCATGAATTGGAGTATGGTTTGTGTTTTTCATCAATCCTCAGTGGAATTTCAGAATGTGTGACAGTAAAGTGATCATACAGTTCAAGAAGAAAATAGTATTGAAGGTGGTGCCATTTCCCACTGTTTGCAAAATTTTTGGGCCTAAAAATCAGAAAATGAAGACATGGATTGTTGGTAAAAGGAGGTGCGTACAAAGAGGAAGTGGTGCACAAAAAAGGCGGGATGTGAACGAAATATTTGAGTTGTGAATGAAAAATAGCATGGTGCGCGAAATAGTGGAGTGAGGTTTTTTGCGCAAGTAGTGTTTAAGAATCAGAGCGTCAAAAAATGGCAAAGGCATGGGCTGCGTGAAAAACCTGGAGATATGTGCGAAAAATGGTACCTGCGTGAAATATTATTTGCCGAATGAGAGGTTTTTCATGCCACAGGGGGTTTTGCACACGGGGGTCAGAGACGCCTATAAATAAGAGGTGACCCCCTCATTCCGTACAACTGAATACTTAGAGAAGATTCAAGTGCTAATGCATGTAAAAGGTTCACATAAAGGCAGCTGAGAGAAAAATTCCGAGTTGCGTGAAAAATTTAAAGGTGTGTGAAAAGGATTTAGCTACGCGAAAAAGTCCGAGCTGCGCGAAAAATTCTGAACTGTGTGAAAAATTCTGAGCTGCGCGAAATATTCTAGGTGTTGTGAGAAATCATCTGTGTAACCTGTTTTCACTTTCTGATTATCCAGATCAGTGGTTCAGTGTGTTCAAGAGCATCATTTCAGGACTTCGATGCAAGCCGAGTCTTGTGATAAGTAGAGGAAAAGACTTCAATGTGAATCTATTTAAGATACCTTCACGTCTATAAACTGACTGAGACTTCACCAAAGGCAGTGAGCCAGTGGGAGTCAACGGGTGTGACCCGAGGGACGCAGTGGGATATCCTTGAACAGTTGTAAAGGCAGTGAGCCTGGGATAGAGTGACTATTCCTGAAACTTTGTAATCCAAAACTAGTGAAGAATAGTGTAATTTGGTACGACCGACAACCTGTCGGCGTATGCTCATTAGACGTAGCCCTTAGTGGTGAACCAAGTAAAAAGTTTTGTGTTATCACTTTGCATGTGAATGTTTTATTGCTTCTCATATCCATCATACAGGTTAAACTAGTTCCTACCAACGTGGGAACACGATCCCTCAGTTTAAAATAAAAAATTGACACCCTGATTCACCCCTCCCCTCTTAGGCTGTTTCGAGGTCTTACAAGTGGTATCAGAGGGAGGTTACTGGTGTTTGATCTATAATTTATCGTCATGGATAATGCTGTCAATGCTAGGGGAATACCTCTCTTTGATGGAATTAATTTTTATATTTGGAATAACAAAATGAGATATCATTTAATATCTCTAGGAATGGAATTCCTCTTTTCTACTGTGCAAGTAATACATATTACTGATCCAAAAGGTCTTTCTATGACTGATACAGACAAGAAAGTTCTTGATGCAGATGCTAAATCTCAGAATGCTATCACTGCATCTCTTTCTGATTAGATCTATCTAAAGGTGATGAGTTTCACCTCAACAAAGTCTATGTGGGATAAACTTGAAAATATATATGAAGGAGACAACAAAGTGAAGGAGGAAAAACTTCAAGTCCTTCACAACATGTTTAACAATCTAAAGATGCATCCTAATGATAATGCAGATTCATTATTCAATCGAATCACTGAAGTAATGGGAGAAATTTGAGGGCTTGGAGAGGAAATCAAAGACATTGATTTTGTAAATAAAATCTTGAAAAGAATTCCTCCTATGTAAAATGAAAAGGTGTCAACCCTTGAAGAAAGAGATCTATCTAAATTATCTCTGGATGATCTGCTAAATAGTCTAGTGGCATATGAGATGAGATTGAAACCTTAAGAAGCTACAAATTATGTTAGCAAGGAAATGGAATTCAAATCCATGGACAAACTAAAAATTTTAGAAGACAGTGGTGATGAAGATGATGAGGAAAAATAAATTCTTTCTCTGATTTCCAAGAAGCTGAATATGGGAAAAGGAAAATTTAAAGGTAATTTACCTATGTCATTCTTTCATTGTGGAAGAGTTGGACACATTTCCTCTTAGTTCCAAAGAAAGATCAATGATGAAGAAAGCGAAGCAGAAGACATTGAGAATCCTGAGAAACATTTTTTTCAAAAAGGGAGAATTCAAATATGGAAATAAGGTACAGAAGAAGGTTTTTGTCTGTGAAGAGGAAGAGGATGATATTTAATTATATAAAAAAGAAGAACCTGAATTTAAAATTGAAAACCATGCTTCCATGATGGCTACCATTGAAAATTTATAACCCTCAATCGATAAAGACAGAGAAAATCATATGACTCATAATGGTAATCCCAAGTTGAAAATTAAGGACGCCTTTTTAAAGCTTGAGAACAATTGCAAGAGATGTAGTAAGTGGAAAAAATGGTGGAAGAGTCATCAAAATATATTGATGAGCTTGAATATAAAATTGAATGACTAGAAGAACTAGTTCGAGTTCAATATTCAATCCTTGAAATCACAGACGACATTGTGGAATTGAAGTTTAGAATTGAAGAAAAAGAAAAGGTCATAAATGGATTTACATATAGACTAGAAGAGAATTCCAAGACCCTTGAGGGTCTTGAGGAATAAGTTGTTACTCTTAGGAGTAAACTTGAGTGTCGATCAACCAAAAATGTGGGTAAGAAGAAAATTCATTTTAGAAGATTCTCAGATGTAGAGTTACTAGTAATAGCCTAGTGTGGCTTAGATGGGGTTGGATAAATCTTGAGTGATCAAAGACCCGCTTGCATGGGAAAGAGTGGAATTGGATGTGAAGCTGGGACATCAATAGAGGTAAGTTAAGAGAGCCAAAAGAAAGACAAGATGAAAGTTGGACATGTTGAAACATTGCCTGAAGTGCTGAAAAAGAAACCCTCAATCCAAACTAAAAGAAGAATTGAATATTATCATCAGACTTTCAAAAATGACAGGTAGTCCAACCATTATCCCAAGGAATAATTCATGAGGAGAAATTTAAGTGAGAAGACATTTCCCCCCATGAAGTGTCAGTTATGTGGCTATCTAGGTCATACCATGTCATATTACGAAGAGGAAAGGAGCTACTTGAATGGGGAAGATCTGGGAAGTCATCAAAGAAGATCAATTTCATATCCTCCATATTATAGAATAAATAGATTCTATGGGAACTGTTTTCATTGTTCTAACTTTGGATATAAAGCTATGTATTTCAGGCAGAGGTATTATAGGAGAAATTCATACAACTCTCTGAGATGGGTCAGTTTTCACCCTCCTAATGGTGTTGTTCTCACAAACCGGTTTTCTCCTCTGGAAGATGATTATGGGTATGAAGAATCTGATTATGTGATGGAAAGTATTATAAGGCCATTAGTATCCTATACTCAATCTAATATCTCATGGAAAGAAAAGAAGAAGATCGAGAAAGCTAATCTTGTAGAAGTATCCCTCAAAGCTACAAAGAGCAGCAGCACCTGGATTCTTGATATTTGATGCTCTTCCCATATGATGGGAAATGATGTCCTTTTGAAGAAAATTAAAAAAAAGGTTGACGGAACATTGAGTTTTGGTAATGATGGTGCATTGAAGATTAAAGGTAGTGGGAATACTGCTCTCGCCAATGTAGAGATAAATAAGACTGAAGTTCTTTATGTGGACAGTCTACGTCACAATCTCCTTAGTGTGAGTCAACTCTGTGAATCAGGGCTCATAGTAACTTTCAATCAAAAAGCCTGCACTATAAAGGGAAAAACAGGGAATTATCTTATGAAATGCTGTAGAACAGATGGAAACTTATATCAGGTTGACAACAAAGTGAAATTCTACTATTTTTCTGTTGAAGAAGAAAACAACTTGTGGCATTGAAGGTTGGGGCACATTAACCAGAAAGACATGGAAAAGATATCTAAGCTGAAGATAGTCATGGATATCCCCATTCTGAAACGTGAACGGGAAAAGACTTGTGATGCTTGCATATAGTGGAAGCTAGTCTGTAATTCATATCAACCAAAGAAGAAAAGAGCATCACACCTTCTTGATCTCATACATACAGACGTATGTGGCCCGATAAATGTTTCCAGAACTCATGGAGAGAGGTACTGTTGGGAGGAGAGGTGATGGCAAGAGGGGGGGTGAATTGCCTTTTAAAAAAAAATAACAATTTAAAATCAAAGTTAAAGGTGCAGCGGAAATAAAATAGGCAAGACAAAAAATTGATAACGGAGTTCGGCTTAAACCAAAGCCTACGTCTCCGCTCCCAACTCAACTGTTGAGAGATTTACTACCGCTTGCTTTTTAATGGTTTTAGCAAGAAACCCACTAGACTTTAAGGCTAGTATAGAACCTATTACAGCTTTCTTTTAATGGTTATGCAAGAACCCACTTGCTTTTAATGGTTGAGCAAGAACCCACTAGCCTTCTTACAGGTGAAGGCTAGATCACCTATGACTCAAGCCTTTTAAAGGGAAGGCTTGACTAACCTCTTCACACCTTGAAGGTGGTGTGAAAACCCAAATGAAAGGGAGATGAGAGAAAGAGGGGTTTGTAGGCACAAACCCAAATTAAAGCTCAAAATGATTAAAACAAGAAAAACCGTAAGAGGAGAAGCCTTGTGAGCCAAAGGATTGATTGATGATGATGAAGGGCGCTCCCAAGATTCTATGGTAGTGCTCCTTGGTTGTGGAATTGAGTTGGAGCAATTGAGGTTCCTTGAAGCAATCCGCCGGAGGTTCGCCAAATGATGGAAAAATGTTCCCGTGGGCTTCCTTACGTTACCGGGGCTTCCTAGTCCTTTATTTATAGAGGGGGAACCCTCAAATGGCCTTTGGGGGGCTTCGGAGCCGTTGGAGAGGCCTTCGGAGCCGTTGGGAGTCAAGTGGACAAGCCTGGTCAAAGCCCAATGGCTAGTTTGACTGGCTCCACCGTCTGACCGGTGCTAGGCCACCGGTTGGCCGGTGCTTTGAAAAATGGAGATCAATTCGGCCCAAGCTCCACCGGCTGGCCGGTGAGGAGTCCACCGGTTGGCCGGTGAGGAGACAGTAGCTACCTCTTCTGTCTGGGTTCCACCGGCTGGCCGGTGATGTGACACCTGTTGGCCGGTGGTCTGGACAGAGGGATGCCTTCTGTCCAGGCCTCCATCGGCTGGCCGGTGGTCTTCCACCGGTTGGCCGGTGGACTGAAAATCAGTCCACTTTGGCTTCTTGCTTTCTTGGCCCAATTCCTTGGCCACCTGAAATCATGCCTATCATCCAAAAACACTTAAAACAAGATTAGATAAATAAGAGAGTGATTGTGATCATGAAAATTAAACCACGAGGGGTACGAGAGGTACAACAATCTCCCCCTATTTTGATGATCACAATCACCAAAACAAGTAATGTAAAAGATTGAAAAGAGAGGCATGCTTTAAAGGATAAATTGAAAAGTAAAGAAAAGCATGATAGAAATAGATTTCTCCCCCAATCAACCAAGAATTTCTCCCCCTTTGTGATTATCAAAATAGCACGGGGCATAAAACTTGATTGAGGGAAACGTTGAAAAACGAGATTGAGATTTTAAACCAATTGAAATTTTTGAAATTTGAATTGAAAGTTTTGAATTGAAAATTTTGAATTGAGAATTTTGAATTGAAAGTTTTGAATCGAAAATTTTGAATTTAGAATTTTGAAATTGAAATAAAAAAGGCTTAAACGATCCTAACTCCCCCTAAATAAAAACAACAAATCACCGGGGAGAGGATTTTGAAACAGAGACAAATTTTGGCCCGGTGAGACTCGCTAAAAGGGATTTTTCAATCCATACTTGTCTAGTGGCGGGTCTTCTCCTAAAAAATTCATCATTAAAAGAAATGGTTTTGGGCCTTCCATACCAGGCATTTTTGCAATCGCACTCATAAATTAAGTGCCCGGATTTTTTACAATAGTTGCAAAATTTAAATTGGGATCTCCCCCTTACAAAAATAGTTGGAGCATGGGAAGAGGAAGCTTGCTTGGAATAGCCAAGCCCTTGGGTAGTTCTAGATATGCGTTGGGAACCAAGTAATTTGGTCAGATTTTGTTCCCCTTGGGTGAACTTGGCGAGATATTCCCTTAAATCCTTGATTTTTGATTCCATAGAATCAACATTGGGAAGGTTTTGGACTTTGAGGGACAACTCCTCCTTTTCTTTGAGAAGTTGTTCCTTTTCGGAAGAAAGTATTTTGAAATTATTTTTTAAAGCAATGAATTTGGAAGAAATTTCATGAAAACATTCCTCCAATTGATCTCTTGCATGTTGGAGATCCTCATAAGATAAATGATTAAAAGAATTTGAAGAACTAGAGGAAGAGGAGTCGGAAGAGGTTACCTCATGGAATGCCATTAGACATTTTTTACCATCGTCACTTGAGGAGGAGGAGGAGGAGGATGTGGAGCTATCACTCCATGTGGCCTTGAATGCCTTCTTCTTTTCCTTTTGCTTGGCCTTTTTCTTGTGGAGTGGGCAATCGGGCTTGTAATGGCCTTTCTTGCCACACCCGTAACATGTTACCTCGGGCTCGGATTTTTCGTCGGTTTGAGCCTTGAGGGATTTCTTCTTCTTGTGCTTCTTCATGAACTTGTGCATTTTGCGGGCAAGATTCTCCATTTCTGAATCGCCGCTTGAAGAGGAAGAAGATGAAGAGGAGGAGCTTTCTTCTTTTTGAACTTTGAAGGCGATGTTCTTTGGAACTTTGATCGGTTGGCCTTCCTTTTCAGCTTGCCTCCTCATGGTGATCTCATAGGTCATGAGGGATCCAATGAGTTCTTCGACCGGCATGTTCTTGATGTCTTTTGCTTCTTGGATTGCCGTGACTTTCGGTGCCCATGTGCTTGGTAGGATCCAAAGGATCTTCTTGACCATCGTTTCTGCAGAAACATCATCTCCAAGAGATTTTCTTCCATTGCAAACGTCAGTAAAACGAGTAAACATTTCAGTTATATTTTCAGATGGATGCATGGTAAAAGATTCAAAATCTTGACGGTACATATCCAATCGAGTATCCTTAACTTTGTTGGTCCCCTCATGGGTAACCTCCAATAGTTTCCAGATTTCATGTGATGAGGTGCATGTGGAAACTCGATTGAATTCATTACGATCAAGGCCGCAATGTAGAGCGTTCATGGATTTGCCATCAAGCTCGAAATTTTTAATATCGACTTGGGTCCATTTGGATTCATCGGGAGAGGAGAGATAATAACCATGCATGACAATTTTATAAATAGGATAACCTATACTTCTAAGAAAAGTGGTCATGCGGGTTTTCCAATAAGTATAGTCGGTTCCATCAAATAATGGAGCACGGCCCAAAGAATAGCCTTCGGGGGTGAAAGAGGTTGATGCCATCACAATGGATCTTGAATTTGAAACCAGTTAGGGTATTACTCAAATTTTTCTCTGATACCAAATGTTGGGAGGAGAGGTGATGGAAAGAGGGGGGGTGAATTGCCTTTAAAAAAAATAACAATTTAAAATCAAAGTTAAAGGTGCAGCGGAAATAAAATAGGCAAGACACAAAATTGATAACGGAGTTCGGCTTAAACCAAAGCCTACGTCTCCGCTCCCAACTCAACCGTTGAGAGATTTACTACCGCTTGCTTTTTAATGGTTTTAGCAAGAAACCCACTAGACTTTAAAGTTAGTCTAGAACCTATTACAGCTTGCTTTTAATTGTTATGCAAGAACCCACTTGCTTTTAATGGTTGAGAAAGAACCCACTAGACTTCTAACAGGTGAAGGCTTGCTCACCTATGACTCAAGCCTTTTAAAGGGAAGGCTTGACTAACCTCTTCACACCTTGAAGGTGGTGTGAAAACCCAAATGAAAGGGAGATGAGAGAAAGAGGGGTTTGTAGGCACAAACCCAAATTAAAGCTCAAAATGATTAAACCAAGAAAAACCGTAAGAGGAGAAGCCTTGGGTGCCAAAGGATTGATTGATGATGATGAAGGGAGCTCCCAAGCTTCTATGGTAGTGCTCCTTGGTTGTGGAATTGAGTTGGAGCAATTGAGGTTCCTTGAAGCAATCCGCCGGAGGTTCGCCAAATGATGGAAAAATGTTCCCGTGGGCTTCCTTACTTTACCGAGGCTTCCTAGTCCTTTATTTATAGAGGGGGAACCCTAAAATGGCCTTTGGGGGGCTTCAGAGCCGTTGGAGAGGCCTTCAGAGCCATTGGGAGTCAAGTGGACAAGCCTGGTCAAAGCCCAACGACTAGTTTGACTGGCTCCACCGGCTGACCGGTGCTAGGCCACCGGTTGGCCGGTGCTTTGAAAAATGGAGATCAATTTGGCCCAAGCTCCACCGGCTGGCCGGTGAGGATTCCACCGGTTGGCCGGTGAGGAGACAGTAGCTACCTCTTCTGTCTGGGTTCCACCGGCTGGCCGGTGATGTGACACCGGTTGGCCGGTGGTCTGGACAGAGGGATGCCTTCTTTCCAGGCCTCCATCGGCTGGCCGGTGGTCTTCCACCGGTTGGCCGGTGGACTGAAAATCAGTCCACTTTGGCTTCTTGCTTTCTTGGCCCAATTCCTTGGCCACCTGAAATCATGCCTATCATCCAAAAACACTTAAAACAAGATTAGATAAATAAGAGAGTGATTGTGATCATGAAAATTAAACCACGATGGGTACGAGAGGTACAACAGGTACTTCGTCCTTTTTATTGATGATTATAGTAGAATGGATTGTGTAATGGTTATTCACAGAAAGCGGCAAGTACTTGATTTCATGAAATCTTATTGCTGAATTGCTGAGAATGATACTGGACAGACAATAAAAGTCCTGTTATCTGACAATGGAGGGGAATACACATCCATTGAATTTGAAACTATCTAGAGAAACATGGGATACAACATGAGGTAACAACAGTGAGAACTCCAAAACAAAATGGAGTTGTTGAACATAGGAATCGACAGGTGAACAACAAGGCACAAAATATGCTGATTGAGAGTCTTATTCCGTGACAGTACTGAAAAGAGTCTGTTCAAGCTGCAGTGTATATTCAAAATCGAACAGGACTTTATATGGGTGAGACCAAGACACCATATGAATTGTGGCATAGAAGGAAGCCCTCTTTAAAATATTTTCATGTTTTTGGAAGTAAATGATTCATCAGGAAAAAAGATGGAAATCAAGGGAAGTATGGTGATAATGCAGATGAAGGAATTTTCCTTGGATACTCAATGAACAACAAAGCCTACAAGTGTTTCAACAAGTGATTAGGATGGATTGTGGAAAGTAGTGATGTTAAGATCATTGAATAGAAAACCAAAAATGCTTCAAGGATTTCATATGCTGATCTGATATAAAGTGAGGAAGAAAGTGAACATGGATAAAATACAAATACAAAAATAGATGAAGGTGTACAAAACACTCATCCATCACATCATGATGTTGACTCAGAAGAGGAATCTGAAGAGGAAACCTTGGTTGGAGAGAATGAAACTGAACCTCACAGGAGAAATTGAAGTGCCAAGATTGATCCATATAACATAATTGGGGACATGAGTGCACCCACACAAACAAGGAGGATGAGGAATAACACACAATCTTCATTTCTGTCAGTTGTGGATCCATCCTCATTTGAATAAGCAGAAAATGATGAATCATGGGTGAAATCCATGAATGAAGAGTTAGATCAGATTGACAAGAACCAAACATGGGATCTAGTCAAAAGACCAGAGGGTCACAATGTGATTAGTATAAAATGAATCTTCAAGAACAAGTTTGATGAGCATGGAAGTGTTATTAGAAATAAGGCACGACTGGTATATAAAGGATACTCCCATATTGAAGGTGTTGATGTTGAAGAAACCTTTACTTCAGTGTCTAGACCGGAGTCAATTAGGATTTTCCTTACCATGGAACTCTAAAGAGGATATAAAGTATATCAAATGGATGTCAAGACAACATTTCTGAATGGTTTACTCGAATAAGAAGTCTACATTGAACAACCAGTGGGTTTTCTTCTTGGTACTGATGAAAAAAAGTTTTGGAAACTAAAGAAGGCTCTATATGGTTTGAAGTAGGCTTCACGAGCATGGTATTCCTAGCTGGACTCTTATATCAAGAAGCTGGAATTCAAAAGAGTAGGAGTAGATCACAATCTATATGTGAAGAATTCTCCAAAATATTAGTTCATGGTTCTAGTCTACGTTGATGATATTATATTTGGTGGCAGCAGGCAGAAGTCAGTGGATGAATTTTCCAATCACATGAAATCAGAATTTTAAATGTCTATGATTGGGGATATAACATATTTCTTGGGGCTGCAGGTGATTCAAAAAAAGGATTACACTTTCATTTCTTAGGAAAAGTATGCAAGAGAGCTGCTGAAGAAGTTTAATATGCATGAATCCAAACCGATGTCAACTCCGATTGCAGTTGGAACCAAACTTGGAAAGCCTGAGGATGTGACCTCTGTAGATCCCATAATGTACAAGAGGATTATTGGAAGCTTATTATACCTAACAGCAACACGACCATACATTGTATTTTCAACATTCTTAGCAGCCCGCTTTCAGAGTAATCCGAAGGAAAAACATATGGAAATAGTAAAAATAATCATGAGTTATATTCAAGGTACTCACAATTATGGCTTATACTTTGCTTCCGGATGGGATAGTGAATTATCAGCATTTTCTGATGCTGACTGGGCTAGAGATGTAGTGGACAGAAATTCCACCAGTGGTGGAGGATTCTATATTGGGAATAAATGTGTTGGCTAGTTGAGCAAGAAACAAGAAAGTACTTCTCTTAGTACTGTTGAAGCTGAGTATATCTCCGCCACAAAGGAATGCACTCAACTGCTATAGATGAAGCAACAACTAACAGATATTGGTGATGAGGTGAAGCAAACAATAGTGATTTACTGTGATAACAAGAGTGCAATTGATCTTATGAATAATCCTGTTCAACATTCTAGTACAAATAATATTGAAATTAGATATCACTTTATTAAGGAAAAAGTTGAACAATGCGTGATTAAAATGGATTATGTGGGGACTGATGACCAAGTGGATGATATCCTAAACAAGCCACTTTTAGTGTCTTTGTTTGAGAAACATCGGTTGAACCTCAGTGTTCAGCCACCTCCCACTACATAAGGAGGTTACGAGGTACCCCTCTCCCTAGTTATGTTAACTGATTTTAATCTGTTTATGGATGTGATGCAGGTTTTTGGGGGAGATACTATCTAGGGGGAGTGTGTTTTGAGCTGAACAATAGACAATTCTCAATCTTTGGGTTTATTGTCAATGGGGGGGGGAGGAATAAATTCAGGACATGTAATGCTTCTGTGACACTTTAAGAGAATTGCTTGGGAATCATTGAGAATTCCAAAACACGGGATCCCAATTCATGCTTCCCCTCTTGTTTTCTACACCAAGCATTGCTCACGTAGACTTAGAGTGTTGGCTGAGTTGATTCTTGCGTTTTTGGTTTACATGTGGCTGGTGTTCTATTGAATTTATTTAGCGATTTCCAACAAACCCAAAGGGGGAGATTGTTGGAACCATGACAGTTCTATGCATGAATTGGAGTATGGTTTGTGTTTGTTGTCAATCCTCAGTAGAAGTTCATAATGTGTGCCAGTAAAGTGATTATAGAGTTCAAGCAGACAACAGAATTTAAAGTGGTACTGTTTCCCAGTGTTTTCCAAATTTTTGGGCCTGAAAATCGGAAAATGAAGACATCAATTGTTGGTAAAAGGAGGTGCGTGAAAAGAGGAAGTGGTGCACAAAAAAGGTGGGCTATGTGCAAAATATTTGAGTTGTGCACGAAAAATAGCGTGGTGCGCGAAATAGTGGAGCGAGGTTTTTCGTACAAGTAGTATTTTAGAATCAGAGCTTTGAAAAATGGAAAAGCATGGGCTGCATGAAAAACTTGGAGATGTGCACGAAAAACGATACCTGTGCAAAATATTACGCGCCTAATGAGAGGTTTTTCACCCCACAAGGGGTTTTGCGCATGGGGGTCAGAGACACCTATAAATAAAAGGTGACCCCCTTGTTCCGTACAGTTGAAGACTTAGAGAATATTCAAGTGATGATTCACGTAAAAGGTTCACATAAAGGAAGCTACATGAAAAATTCCGAGTTGCATGAAAAAGTTCAAGGTGCACGAAAAAGTCCGAGCAGCGCGAAAAATTCTGAGCTGTGTGAAAAATTCTGAGCTGTGTGAAAAATTCCGGGTTGCGCATAAAAAGAGGAAGTTCTGAGAAATAATTTCCACATGAAAATCATGTATTGCACGCAAAAGTGAGAACTTGCGCACAGAGGGTAGGTGCTACGTGAAATAATCTTTGTAACCTGTTTGCACTTTATGATTATCCAGATTAGTGGTTCAGTGTGTTCAAGAGCATCATTTCAGGACTTTGATGTAAGCAGAGTCTTGTGCTAAGCAGAGGAAAATAATTCAATGAAAATATATTGAAGATACCTTTACATCTATAAACCGAATAATACTTCACCAAAGGCAGTGAGACAGTGGGAGTCAACAGGTGTGACCCGAGGGATGCAATGGGATATCCCTGAACAATTTTAAACGCAATGAGCCTGGGACAGAGTGACTATTCTCGAACTTTTTTAATCCACAACTAGTGAAGAATAGTGGAATTTGGTATGACCGACAACCTGTCGGCGTATGCTCCTTGGACGTAGACCTTAGTGGTGAACCAAGTAAAAAGTGTTGTGTCATCTCGTTGCATGTGAATGTTTGATTGCTTCTCATATCCATCATATAGGTTAAACTAGTTCCTACCAATGTGGGAACAAGATCCATCAGTTTAAAAGAAAAAGTTGACACCCTGATTCACCCCTCCCCTCACAGGGTGTCCCGGGGTCCTACAGGTAGGATTTACTATGGGTGAGAAAATTTTAATGAAATCCACACCTTCCTTATATTGAAATTCTTTCACCACCATCCTTTCCTCATAACTCCTCTTACCATAATTTTCTTCCTTGAACTAGTATGACCATTTATTTTTCAATGATTCATTTCCTTGTGGAAGAGGTGTTATCTCCCAAGTATTATTGCCATGTAATGAAAAAATATCATCCTTTAAAGCTAACTCCCACTTTCTTGACTCCTTAAAATAAATTACCTATAAAAAAATTCTGGATCTCCACTGTCAACTCATAAAAGATAGTGTAAGGATAATGAATACCTCTAAATGAGTCTTCTCACCCTTGTTGATCTTCTCATCTTCACTAGAGTAGTGGACTCCATAGTTTCTGGTGTCACATGATATGGTAAACCTTCAAGCTCTACTTTATTATGGTACCTTGATTATTTGTTCCCAATTTCATCTTCAGCATCATGATGATTCATGTAAATTGAACCTTCATTAAATAATGTGTTCTAACTTTTGATGAACTTATTGTTCTTATCATCCTAAAATTGATAACCAAATTCCTTAGCATCATAGTCAATAAAGAAACATGATTTAAACATAGAATCAATCTTATCCCTTACATCATAATCTATATGTACATATGATAAAGAACTAAATACACTTAAATGAGAGAGTCTTAACTCATTTCCTAACCAAATCCCCTTCAGTATATATTCTTCCATTGGTATAAATGGAATCCTATTGATGAGATAAGATACAGTATTCATTACCTCTTCCTAGAAGGTTTTTGATAACCCTGAGTATAGTCTCATACTCTTGGAACATTTATTCAATAAACTATTCATCCTCTTAGCCACATCATTATATTATAGTGTACTTGAAATAATACTATACCACTAAATTCCATTATTAGAATATAGTTCATTTAACTCCTTACCGTCATACACTCCTTCATTTTTAGGCCTCAAGAATTTTACCCTTGACCCTAAATCTTTATCCACCAAAGTCTTCCACTTCTGAAACAACTTAAATACATCAAATTTTCTTATCATAAACTAAAACCATACATTCTTTATAATTCATCGATAAATGTCACATATTATGGTGACCTTACAAAGGAATGAACTATTGTATCTCCCCTATACATCAGTGTGTACTGGGTCCAGCTTCCCAACCTCCAATTTTTTACCTCATTTTATAAAGGATACCTTCTTTTTATTTTCAAAGATACTATATTCACATAATACAACTTCCATATAATTTTAATCTAGTAACATTCCTTTTCTTTACATCACATTCATATGCTTCTCAATCATGTGGCATAACCTATTCCATAGTTGTTAATCCAAAAAAAAGTTGTTATTGCAAACATATACATAAAATTCACTACCATATTGTATAGGTTTCCATTATTTACTCACTGACCTATAACCATATCTCCCTTAGTAATCTTCTTTTCACTACCAGTAAATGTGTTGTTAAAACTTTCATCATCAAGATACCTAAAAAAAATAAGATCTCTTTTATATTCACTGATATAACTTACATTCAACAGAACTAGAAATCTCCCACTATTGGTTTTAATCCATCCATATCCCTTACCCGTAATCTATAAGGGATAATTATTAGTAAGATATACCTTACTAACATTTACAGGAAAATAATTGTTCAAGAAACCCTTCTCTGAATTGGAATGTAAAGATTCCCCTAATTCTCAAATCCAAGACTCAATAGAGATATCTATGATCAATAGAAACACATCATCATTTCTACCAGCTATAGTGTTTGTAGTATTGGTTTTAGGCACCTTCAATTTTTCTCTACACTCCTTCTTGACATGTATTTTATTCCCATAAATCCAGTGGGTATGGTCAATCCCCTTTACCTTTTCTTGGATATTTCCTCTTGATTTTTATTTTCCTCTGTGATTATCTCATTTCACGTATTTTTTTCTTCCTTCCATGTTCATATAAAAACCAAAGAATCTTCTCAATTCTCTTCTATGAATATCCTGATTGAGAATCAGGTCTTACACATATTTTAGAACGAAATTTTTATTCCTCAAAGAACTAATAATGGCTATTATAGTATCTTCTCAACTACTAGGTAATGAATATAGTAAAACTAGCGTACACACCTCATCATCCATCATAATTCCTAGTAATGAAAACTGACTTGTGATAATGTTTAATTCTTTGATATGATCATAAAAAATCTCCCCTTCAATCATATTCATATTGAATAATTGTTGCATCTGGTAAAATTTTTTCAATATAGAGGAATTCTCATACATATTCATCAAATATTTCATCAAAACAAATTTAATCTTCTTATATATGATCTGGAACAACACATTTATGGAAAACATATGGAACAAAATTACCATAACCGATCAATCCAGTGAATCCCACTCCATATTCTTCATATCCATTGGGTTTTCAACTAGAAACAAAAGTATACATTTATATGGTAAAGATAGTCTTTGATATGGATCCTCCAATAACTAAAGTAAGTTTCATAAAAGTTATTGATCATTACCTTGCCTTTTTCCATAACCATTATTTAATTTGAGAAACATGACCATGATCTTCCAAACTCAACCTTTGATACTAGTTGTTGTGGAAATTCAGGGAGTAATAAACAATCGAAGATTGAAAGAAGAAGAATAAAATAAAAAAAAACAAAATAAAAAGTTAAAGATAATGATACACAAATATTTATGTGGTTTGTGAAATGATCCCTACACCATGGATAGGTAGAATAATTCACTAATTTTAGGAGAAAAAGTATAGGGTAAAATCTAAGAGTGTTACCTAGATCAAAATGATCTTATAAAGAAGATAGTAAAACTATTCCACAAAACCACACAATAAATCCACTATGCTATAGTGACCGGTGGTTGGAAGTCCATGGAGATATAATACAATTGAAACTAAAGTCTGAGATGCTATAGTAATAACATCAAAGTCTACATTGCTATAGTTCCCTGTTGAACTATGAGAGTTATGGCCTAATCTACACCATTGCCTTCTTTTTTATCTTATTATGGACAATACCCCTTTTAAGGGTTGAAGGGGAACCCGTACATGACCGGTAGGCCCAAGGCACAAGGCCCGACAAACCCACAATACATGACCAGAAGGCCCATAGGAATACCATGCCCAATACATGACCCATATGCCCATCCCACTTGAACTGCCCCTCCCCAGCTTTCTGCGTCATTGATCTCCTAGCACCCCACCTTGCATTGCTGATCGACTATCATTGCCCCGTATAAAGCTGCATGGTGCCTTGTCCTGATGGCGGCTGCTATACCCTCTTACACCATTGGATTCCATCAGTTGGCCCAAAATAAACCAAAGTTTGGTCTACACTAGTCCAATAATATAATATAAAATATTCAAGGAGTTATGATGCACAATAAAAAACTTCCAAAAGATCATGTTATATTTGGGATTCATGTAGATCATGAGCTGAACACTGAGCTACATATTCCCCTTGATGATGTTGACCTTCATATGGGGTGGAACATTCTATTGGAACTTTCATAGTATAACTAATTAATCTTATAAAATATATGACATTAAAGGGGTATTCCATTTATAATTTATTTTATATGTAATTTTTTTACAATGAATGGAAAAGTTCCGAACTAATATATTTAATAATAAAAGGGAAAATATAAATTAGGGTTATGATAGTCTAAAGGATTGAATTTGGGATCAAAAAACACCTTATGAGGATACCTTTACCGCACCAATTGATCTACCACATTTATTAGAATTATAATTTTGTATAGATACAATGTTCAAAAATGAAACTAATATTGAGGCACATTTTTGAATGTATTTATGAGGTACATTTTAATAATTCATATGTATAATAATTGATGTACTATTGTTATTAACATTTAATACTATTCATATTTTTCTTTAGTTTTGAAAGTATTTATAAGGCATATTTTCATAATTCACATGTCTAATAGTTAATTTAATATTGTTATTACTATTTAATATTATTCATAATTTTTGCAGACATTGATATAATGGCTATGTAAAGGGATAACCTTGTGATTTTTTTTTTGTATTTGTTATCCCCCATGTTACTTCTACACATGTAAAATAAATGGAATGAAAATAATTTAAAGGAAGATCACACTTAGTAGCTGAGGTGTTTAAAAGTAAAATAATAGAAAATATGCACTTCTTAATACCAACTATATAGAAGTAAAAATCTATACTCGAATTGTATAAAATATATTTTCATTTTTTCTATTAATTACTTATTAATATTTTATTTTTAGAGGGCTCACTAGATTATTATTATAATAAATTTAGATAGTTTAAAAGTATATTTTATTTATCTAATACATAGATATCCAAAAAATAAACTACACATGATAGTGTGGTGTTTACATATCATAAAAATACATGGTATGATGAAATTTATCCCACACAAGAATCCAAAAAAATTATATGATTTGAAAATTTTAAGGTATATATAATAAGATTTCTACATCCAAAACATATTTCATAAAAAAGTACTTATATTTATCAATGTTTTTTAAATTTATAAAACAAATGAATGATAATGATTTTGGTTATTATGTTTATAAATTTTCAAAACATCCTATACTCCCTGGAAAAAATTTATTTCCTAAAGATTTATTTATAAGAGTAATTACAATTTCAGTCATAATATTTATTAATTATTTATATATCTATATTATTCTAGTACTTTATGAATTATAGATTGAAATCATATTCATATATGAAAATATAAATTTTTTATGAATGAGAGGGAACCTATCATGGTCTTAAGATGTTTACATACATCATGAAGAGGTGTTTTCCTATCCCAAATGTATTTTTTTATTCATAAATTCCACTTTAATTATTTTTTTCATTTTCAGTATTTACCATCTTTATAATTCATTTTATTTATCTTTATAAACCTATCCAAACCTCTTTAAGTTTCATGGTTTAAGTCAAATTTTTTTATAAATAACAAAAACAATACAAAAATTGAATTAACTATCGAAAATTCATTTCCTTTGGTTAACCAATAGTAAATACTCAAGAAACTTTCTTTGCTAACCTTTGTGTATATATCAATCCCAAAATCACTAAGGCTTTATATGTTGAGAATAAAATGTAGGAATTACATCATAAAGTAGAGGGAGATTGGATATATCAAATATAATCACCATAAATTATTTGGGGGTGGGTATTTATATATAAATTTTATTAAACTATTAAATATTCCTCAAATGATTGAAAATTTATACAATAATATGTGATTCATGACTTACATGAAAAATTTTAAAATGATCAAAACTGAGAAAACACACTTGGATTTCCATGTAACTCTAAGAAAGTGATCATGTAACAGCCCAAGATTTTATGAAAAATATTCTTTTTTATTTTACTAATGTCTTGTGTTGTACGCTACACCAAAAGGAGCTTGCACAACACACATCCTTGACTTGCCTTGCATTACACGCAATCACGACCTTCCTCGATAGCGTGTGTAATACACAATACCGAGTTTCACTAAACAACGATGTGCTATTAAAATATTATTAAAACTAGCCGTTATGAATAGTAATAACCACTTTTTAAAATTCTGTAAATATTATTTTTCAAAATGAACTTCATTCTTGGATTCGGAGTATCGAATTTAGCCTAAGGTGAAATTTTGGTACTTTTCGGATAACTTTCATATTCTGATGAATAGTGAAAATTACTAAATTATAATTAAAAACAACTTTTTTAATCGAAATAATTAATAGTGTTAAATTATTAATTTGAGTGGTTTTAAAGTATATTTAGAATATATTTTTACAATTTAATACAATTTTGGTCATTGGTTGTAATTTCACATTTAAACCAGACATAATCAAGTGTCAATCTTTTGATATACATTGTTTCCTAAAAACACGCTATTTATTTTAACAACGGGATTTAATTATAAAATTAATTAATGAAACTTCTATGTTATGAATTTGGTAAAATAGATTTCATTTTTGAATTCGGAATATGAAATATAGCTTAGGATGAAATTTTGGCATTGTTCTGAAAAACATCAATTTTTGATGAATAGTGAAACTACTAAGTGGTAGTTAAAAAAAACTAAATTTTTCATAAAACTTAATTTTGCCGCTTCTGTGAATGGAATTTCGAAAATCCGAGAGACACGGTTAATATCAAGGACTAAAATGTGGTTCAATGGGATGAAAATAATTTTTTGGTGAATAGTAACTTTTTACTTTTTTTTACCGCGGTTAATAGTAAATAGGGTAACTAAGGGTAAATATGATATTACTATTACCCTAACACATGTCCTAATTCTATTGGACAAGTGTAATTCGACCAAAAACAAACTTAGGAATAAAATATGACCATTTAGGCCCACTTGGATTAGATTAGGACATTTATTATTAATTTATTTAAAGAAAGGTTAAAATAGTTAAAATCAATGTTTAATAAATAAATCATTTTTAATATGGGGTTATACATAAGATAAATTCGATTGTAAATATTCATTAGAAAGCTAAAAAGATTTCCTACATGATGGTATTTTAGTTATAATTTTTAGACATTAAATAAGTTAATTTATTTATGACACAATTATGATGCAGTTTTTATCTTATTTATGAAATATTGAGATAATTGATGTTATAAACACCAAAATAAATGTAATTTGAGACTTTTAATGAATTCCACTAATTTTCTAGGTTACTATGATATATTATTGTTGATTTAATCAACTTGGTTAGAACATATAATTCTGTTATGACTTTCACAAAAATCATATATCAAATAGTGTCAAAATTGACAAAAAATAGTTTTTAAATCAAATATTATATTATTAATTGTTATTTTATTCCTAAAAATCTAAGGTTAGGCCAAATGACTTAGATAAGGATATATTTATTAATAATATTCAATTTGGGGTTCGTTTGGCATGTTATAGTAAGTGTATTAACCATATAGTGAAAGAAAACAAAAAGACACGGTAAAAGTTAAATTATTTAACTTAGAGTTAAATCTAATTAATAAGGTTAAACTAATACCCTAAACTTGTCTAAATCTTATTGGTTGATAGGATTTCGACCCATCCCTACTTTAGCTTCGAAATAAGACCCTTTGGAACCATTATAAACCGATTTTGACTTTAATATAAAATAATATTTTGAGATATTCCTAAGGTGCCCCTCTCCTCCCTTATAAAAGGACACCTCCTCCCCCTCCTCCTCACACCAATTTGAGCACTCAAGCTCGTCCAACCCCTGCCAAAATCCCTTCTACACTTCCCTAGCAACATCCTAGAGGTTCTGGTCTTCCTCAAAGACCAATTCTAGTGCCCTAAGAGGAGGTCTCAAAGAGGCACTTCAAAGAAGAGGTAATTACCGTTACCAATTCTTTCATCTTTATTTCTTCTTCCACTTCTTCTTCTTAGGTTGTTTCATTATGAAGTAATAACATCAGTATCACTCATATACTGATATGTTATTATAAGTATGAAACAAACCTATTTCACCATCTATCCATCCTACGGAAAAAGAAATCACCGCGCGTGCGTACGTACGGAATACCGTCTCCACGCCGTGGTGTAATCTATTTTCCACCACCACCTTACATGGATGGGTATAATGGTGTAAAGAATAACTATACATAGTTATTACAACATCATATTGATTCTGATATATTGTATAATCCACTCCAATTCAATTCAATATTTATAGAAATGATATCATCGCTCGTGCGTACGTACAGACTACCGTCTCCACGACGCGATGAGATTCATTCTCCATGTTAACCATTTAAGAATGATTATAATGTATATATAAGAAATAATAATGAAATATATGACATTATAAAGCTACTGGATTTTTGTATATATATACATATGTATGTCATCTACTTACTTCCATTTCAAGACAATAAGGAAAAGAAAACAGCGTTCATGCGTACGTACGGACTACCGTCTCCATGAACGGTGTTTTTCATTTCATTTATCTATCTATTATATATATATATATATACTGAATATATATGATATATAAATCATATTTTATATTCTTGAAGTAAGTAAATCATGATATAAGTAATAATAATGTCAAGAACAACAAGTCAAAACACCTACGATAAATGAAACGATTTTACCCAAAACGCTTCTTTAAGAACGGGTAATATAATGTCATAAGTGAACCATATATGATATCATAACAATGAATATGATTCTGTAATAAGTCAATGACATTATTTAAATCATTATACAGGAGGTTCAGACACTTACAGAGCAAATCGGACCTAAGGTAAGGGAAATATCACAATCTCATTTTTATCCGAGATTGTTTATTCGTAAGTATTTACTGGGGTGTATTTTATCATCCACATCCATGTTCCTTCAATATGTAATATTGTTTCCATCCACTTACAATAGTTTAAGTCCAATTTTACTCTTCGGTGAGTTTTTAGTAAAGAATATGAAAGGAATCTTTTGTCGCTTTTTCATACGAGGTACTTTTTGACTTTTCCGACAAAAGTACGAAGAATGTTTTTTTTAACTTAAACGGCATGAACGGATTTTTACGGTTTTATAAAGCCTTATTTTCATGAAGCTTCCTCCAAAAGATTTCATGACTATTTTTAATAAAATATCTTTCTTTTAAAATTGCATGATGTTTTGTGAAAAGAAATTGATTTTGAAGAAGAAAGGATATTTCCTCAAGAATTCATTTCAAGTGTTTTATCAAAATTATTTTCCATCTAAGATAATAAAGGGTTCTGTTTCTATCGATATTTTTACATTGATTTGACTATGTTGTGATGGAATTATGTTTATGAATTCCTTTATCTTATATGAATGGTTTTATGATGTCATGTTGTTTTAAGAATCCCATTTTTATTACATGGGTTATGAAATGATGTATGATTTATGATTTTGTGGCACACATAAGAATGGTATCATTATGAGATGGGTGGGACCTATATCTCCCTCCAATGAATTGGGTAAAGATTTTATATCTCATGAGATAGACATGGCTGAAATGGTAGGTTATACCGGTTCAGTGAAACAGGACTGAAACGAGGGTTACTCGATTCAGAAAGGGACGTTGTCCACTAAGATAGTCTTGGCAATGAGTCTTGACTAACAAGAAATGATTTTCTATGATTATGTGTGTATGCCACAAAGTTTCATGTTTTATGTTATGATTATTGGGATTACATTTCACTTCTATGATATATCCCATGTTATGATATTATGAGCTCTTTTGCAGGTTAAGATTTCCAAAAGCTATGTATATGATGTGATTGATTTTTCTTTTGTTTACCCTTACTGAGCATTTGAGCTCACCCTTTTATGTTTTCTTTTCCCCAGGATATAAAGAAAGGTTTTAGGTAGAAAAAAGGGATGACCTTTATGGGAGATATTGAAGAACTTTCACCACGATTAGAAGATTACGTTCCGAGTTTCCAAAGACACTAAACTATTACGATCCTTTAGTGTGTGTTTTTGTTATGTACTAAGTATTCCGCAAATGTAATGTAATGTCCATGTACGTCAAGCTTCGGGTCTCTACAGTTGGTATCAGAGGAAAGGTTTAGTCAACCTTTGGAAACTAGGATGCGAAAACGTTAGTGAGATCCCTAGAGATATTTCTACGGTATGACTAGGGATGTCCCTAAGGTTAAGTAGACGTATAAGTTATAGTACTAGAACTATGCTAACGATCATAGAATTAAACCTAAGATGTTAGATATTGAAGGTACTCCCCCTTTATTATGTTGTTTTCCCTAGCATGATTTTTTCCTCTCACACTATTCATTTTGGGTTTTAGAAAATGGCTGGAAACAAGATGATTCACGATAATGGAGGATATGATGGACAATGGAATGATATTCTTCATGAGAAACCAAATGAAATGGGATTTGGAAGTCCAAAGATCATTATTATGCCGAATCAGCAATCTCATAATATGATCAATAATGTAAAATTTGGTAAGTTTCCTGACTCGACTAATAAGAGAAAGATGGAGTTCCATGATGATCATAGAGGAAAGAAAGTTCAATTTCCCCAATGTAAATCATGTGGGAAGAGGCATCAAGGAGAATGTTTCAAGGGAACTGGAATATGCTTTGGGTGTGGAAAAGAAGGACACAAAGCAAGTAAGTGCAAAGGAAAAGGGTCGGTTAACACCATGGATGAGGATAATGGTAATGCTACGACATCAAAAATGGTTAAGTGTTTTAAATGTGGAATGTATGGGCATTATGCAAACAAATGCCCTAAGGGAAAGACTCATGAAGAGAATCAGTATGGTCATATGGGTAGTATTTATGTGGATGATGATGAAGAGACTACAAATGATATGTGAGATGAAAGAATTTTCGAAGCTCGGTCAATGGTTTGAGAATGTAGTGGAATGATTACATGTTTATCATGTGTAATTTTGGAATAAAGAGATATCTATGGATTGTTACACTGTTGTCTTTCCTTGTGTTTTGAAAGTGTATGATTAATGTTACCAGTATCCATGAAAGGTTATTCAGATATTTTTGGAATGTAGATGATATGCGCATAATGAAGGGATAAGGAGAAAATTAATTGTTTGATAGTATTCATGAGCTCATGATTGATATAAGGACTAAGTGTTATCATGGTTTGAGTATATAGAATTTTGAGGATTTTGGTATGTGGAAAGTGTTAACTTTTAACTACATTCAAGTTTTCACTAAGGTTCAATGGGTATTCAAGAGAGTACAAGATTAAGGCCTTTGAATGTTTGGAATGTGTCCAACAAGATATATCTTATGATATGTGGGGATCAACGACAGTATTAAATCTCTGGTAATCGTTGATTGCAGTATTATGTATAAGCCTAAAGATTAGACTGGATTATGTTGGACATAAGTTAGTATTGTTTAAGGATAGAAGATTTTCGATATTATTGATGGGATGTTATAGTAACGTAGTTTTAGAAAAAGGACAACCTGCAGGACGGGCGACAGCCCATCGCTTCGGACAAGGCTGTAGGAATCGAACCCACAACCGAAGTGCGACTGGCCTTTATCGCCTACCACTGACCTACAGGAAGTCCCTGTTTAGTAGAAACTAGTTTTATTATATTAAGCAGTATGATATATGAAGTATAAGCCCATTTTAGGAACTATATATGATTAATCCCACTATAGATCGACTTATGTATATAAATTTTGCTAACCTTTTGAGACAGATGGAATGACCCGTCATTCTATCACATGATCTGCTAACACATCACGAATAACAAATTCAACTTCATTTATTTAAGAGATGAAGTAGAAATTGTTCAAGGCACGAACAAAAGTGAGATTGTACCAAAATAAAGTAAGTATTTATTCTAAGCAAATTTTCAACTTTAGGGAAATGATCTTGAAAACCAAAAATGTTGTCCTAGTGATCTTATACCTGATGAATCAGATGGTACCTTATATCATCACAAATCTATGGATTTGTGATTACTGGCTTTTCCATAGCCATGTTCTCTACCACTCTCCATCAGAACATGATGGTTAGATTTCTCTTCCATATCCATATTTTCACCTATGTGGAAACCCAGTGATTAGTTTATTTGGGTAATCGTTACATTTCATACTTTAGTTTTTAAAGCCAAGTTTTGGTATTCCCTTTTACGATGTGGGTTTCTATTAAAGAAACTTTAGAATAGTAAACCATTTATAACCCCGACGAATTTCGAGGGCGAAATTCATTTTAAGGGGGGTAGAATGTAACAGCCCAAGATTTTATGAAAAATATTCTTTTTTATTTTACTAATGTCTTGTGTTGTACGCTACACCAAAAGGAGCTTGCACAACACGCATCCTTGACTTGCCTTGCATTACACGCAATCGCGACCTTCCTCGATAGCGTGTGTAATACACAATACCGAGTTTCACTAAACAACGATGTGCTATTAAAATATTATTAAAACTAGCCGTTATGAATAGTAATAACCACTTTTTAAAATTCTGTAAATCTTATTTTTCAAAATGAACTTCATTCTTGGATTCGGAGTATCGAATTTAGCCTAAGGTGAAATTTTGGTACTTTTCGGATAACTTTCATATTCTGATGAATAGTGAAAATTACTAAATTATAATTAAAAACAACTTTTTTAATCGAAATAATTAATAGTGTTAAATTATTAATTTGAGTGGTTTTAAAGTATATTTAGAATATATTTTTACAATTTAATACAATTTTGGTCATTGGTTGTAATTTCACATTTAAACCAGACATAATCAAGTGTCAATCTTTTGATATACATTGTTTCCTAAAAACACGCTATTTATTTTAACAGCGGGATTTAATTATAAAATTAATTAATGAAACTTCTATGTTATGAATTTGGTAAAATAGATTTCATTTTTGAATTCGGAATATGAAATATAGCTTAGGATGAAATTTTGGCATTGTTCTGAAAAACATCAATTTTTGATGAATAGTGAAACTACTAAGTGGTAGTTAAAAAAAACTAAATTTTTCATAAAACTTAATTTTGCCGCTTCTGTGAATGGAATTTCGAAAATCCGAGAGACACGGTTAATATCAAGTACTAAAATGTGGTTCAATGGGATGAAAATAATTTTTTGGTGAATAGTAACTTTTTACTTTTTTTTACCGCGGTTAATAGTAAATAGGGTAACTAAGGGTAAATATGATATTACTATTACCCTAACACATGTCCTAATTCTATTGGACAAGTGTAATTCGACCAAAAACAAACTTAGGAATAAAATATGACCATTTAGGCCCACTTGGATTAGATTAGGACATTTATTATTAATTTATTTAAAGAAAGGTTAAAATAGTTAAAATCAATGTTTAATAAATAAATCATTTTTAATATGGGGTTATACATAAGATAAATTCGATTGTAAATATTCATTAGAAAGCTAAAAAGATTTCCTACATGATGGTATTTTAGTTATAATTTTTAGACATTAAATAAGTTAATTTATTTATGACACAATTATGATGCAGTTTTTATCTTATTTATGAAATATTGAGATAATTGATGTTATAAACACCAAAATAAATGTAATTTGAGACTTTTAATGAATTACACTAATTTTATAGGTTACTATGATATATTATTGTTGATTTAATCAACTTGGTTCGATCATATAATTCTGTTATGACTTTCACAAAAATCATATATCAAATAGTGTCAAAATTGACAAAAAATAGTTTTTAAATCAAATATTATATTATTAATTGTTATTTTATTCCTAAAAATCTAAGGTTCGGCCAAATGACTTAGATAAGGATATATTTATTAATAATATTCAATTTGGGGTTCGTTTGGCATGTTATAGTAAGTGTATTAACCATATAGTGAAAGAAAACAAAAAGACACGGTAAAAGTTAAATTATTTAACTTAGAGTTAAATCTAATTAATAAGGTTAAACTAATACCCTAAACTTGTCTAAATCTTATTGGTTGATAGGATTTCGACCCATCCCCACTTTAGCTTCGAAATAAGACCCTTTGGAACCATTATAAACCGATTTTGACTTTAATATAAAATAATATTTTGAGATATTCCTAAGGTGCCCCTCTCCTCCCTTATAAAAGGACACCTCCTCCCCCTCCTCCTCACACCAATTTGAGCACTCAAGCTCGTCCAACCCCTGCCAAAATCCCTTCTCCACTTCCCTAGCAACATCCTAGAGGTTCTGGTCTTCCTCAAAGACCAATTCTAGTGCCCTAAGAGGAGGTCTCAAAGAGGCACTTCAAAGAAGAGGTAATTACCGTTACCAATTCTTTCATCTTTATTTCTTCTTCCACTTCTTCTTCTTAGGTTGTTTCATTATGAAGTAATAACATCAGTATCACTCATATACTGATATGTTATTATAAGTATGAAACAAACCTATTTCACCATCTATCCATCCTACGGAAAAAGAAATCACCGCGCGTGCGTACGTACGGAATACCGTCTCCACGCCGTGGTGTAATCTATTTTCCACCACCACCTTACATGGATGGGTATAATGGTGTAAAGAATAACTATACATAGTTATTACAACATCATATTGATTCTGATATATTGTATAATCCACTCCAATTCAATTAAATATTTATAGAAATGATATCATCGCTCGTGCGTACGTACGGACTACCGTCTCCACGACGCGATGAGATTCATTCTCCATGTTAACCATTTAAGAATGATTATAATGTATATATAAGAAATAATAATGAAATATATGACATTATAAAGCTACTGGATTTATGTATATATATACATATGTATGTCATCTACTTACTTCCATTTCAAGACAATAAGGAAAAGAAAACAGCGTTCATGCGTACGTACGGACTACCGTCTCCATGAACGGTGTTTTTCATTTCATTTATCTATCTATTATATATATATATATATATACTGAATATATATGATATATAAATCATATTTTATATTCTTGAAGTAAGTAAATCATGATATAAGTAGTAATAATGTCAAGAACAACAAGTCAAAACACCTACGATAAATGAAACGATTTTACCCAAAACGCTTCTTTAAGAACGGGTAATATAATGTCATAAGTGAACCATATATGATATCATAACAATGAATATGATTCTGTAATAAGTCAATGACATTATTTAAATCATTATACAGGAGGTTCGGACACTTACAGAGCAAATCGGACCTAAGGTAAGGGAAATATCACAATCTCATTTTTATCCGAGATTGTTTATTCGTAAGTATTTACTGGGGTGTATTTTATCATCCACATCCATGTTCCTTCAATATGTAATATTGTTTCCATCCACTTACAATAGTTTAAGTCCAATTTTACTCTTCGGTGAGTTTTTAGTAAAGAATATGAAAGGAATCTTTTGTCGCTTTTTCATACGAGGTACTTTTTGACTTTTCCGACAAAAGTACGAAGAATGTTTTTTTTAACTTAAACGGCATGAACGGATTTTTACGGTTTTATAAAGCCTTATTTTCATGAAGCTTCCTCCAAAAGATTTCATGACTATTTTTAATAAAATCTCTTTCTTTTAAAATTGCATGATGTTTTGTGAAAAGAAATTGATTTTGAAGAAGAAAGGATATTTCCTCAAGAATTCATTTCAAGTGTTTTATCAAAATTATTTTCCATCTAAGATAATAAAGGGTTCTGTTTCTATCGATATTTTTACATTGATTTGACTATGTTGTGATGGAATTATGTTTATGAATTCCTTTATCTTATATGAATGGTTTTATGATGTCATGTTGTTTTAAGAATCCCATTTTTATTACATGGGTTATGAAATGATGTATGATTTATGATTTTGTGGCACACATAAGAATGGTATCATTATGAGATGGGTGGGACCTATATCTCCCTCCAATGCATTGGGTAAAGATTTTATATCTCATGAGATAGACATGGCTGAAATGGTAGGTTATACCGGTTCAGTGAAACAGGACTGAAACGAGGGTTACTCGATTCAGAAAGGGACGTTGTCCACTAAGATAGTCTTGGCAATGAGTCTTGACTAACAAGAAATGATTTTCTATGATTATGTGTGTATGCCAAAAAGTTTCATGTTTTATGTTATGATTATTGGGATTACATTTCACTTCTATGATATATCCCATGTTATGATATTATGAGCTCTTTTGCAGGTTAAGATTTCCAAAAGCTATGTATATGATGTGATTGATTTTTCTTTTGTTTACCCTTACTGAGCATTTGAGATCACCCTTTTATGTTTTCTTTTCCCCAGGATATAAAGAAAGGTTTTAGGTAGAAAAAAGGGATGACCTTTATGGGAGATATTGAAGAACTTTCACCACGATTAGAAGATTACGTTCCGAGTTTCCAAAGACACTAAACTATTACGATCCTTTAGTGTGTGTTTTTGTTATGTACTAAGTATTACGCAAATGTAATGTAATGTCCATGTACGTCAAGCTTCGGGTCTCTACAGTTGGTATCAGAGGAAAGGTTTAGTCAACCTTTGGAAACTAGGATGCGAAAACGTTAGTGAGATCCCTAGAGATATTTCTACGGTATGACTAGGGATGTCCCTAAGGTTAAGTAGACGTATAAGTTATAGTACTAGAACTATGCTAACGATCATAGAATTATCCATCCCTCCCAACCCCCTTCTCCCCTGACTCTCATAGTGGTAATCCCTATTTTTATGTTACTTTCTTCCCTTTCCCCCTATAACCAATGTTTGAGTTTGGAATAAGGTTATGGGAAGCTCTAATGATGTGGTTTTTGGTTGTCTAGGTAGAAGAGGTTGCTTATTGGATCGATTGTACAGTCACCTACATGTATACATCACCTGGGTCTCAAAGTATAAGGGTAATATTCATGTTTCAGTTTAGATGTATTGTATTGAACATGTCATGTGGTTTATGTTTGATTGTTTTTTATAGGATGATAATTGATTAAATATACATTGTGAGTCAAGTCAGATGCTATTCTATATCATTATTTTCAATTGTACTGAATATATTTTATCAAGTGTGAATCATGTTATTTTTACACATTTGGGATGTTAATATTTACTTTTTATTATTGTTATACTATTTATAGTTAATTAATCATGTACGCAGTTCTTCTTAGAACATTAACTATCTAATATTGGTAAGGAGACATAACATCCATCTATCACTAACTTATGGAATCTCTATTTTTTCCTCTCCATCAAATCACTTTAAAAGTTATGATTGATTTTAATTCATAAATATTCCTATGATTATATCAATATAATTCATACTGAATTGATCCCAAAATAATTTCATGTCTATAAGCATACCATATCCTATGAAATTCTTCTATCTATGTGTCTTTATTATATAAGTTCCCACTAAAAATTTAAATTTATATAGTATTATATAAATTTATTCATCTCAAATAGAATATCAATTTACTAACCCATTTTGATAGGAAATGACATGATAATCATAAAAATTATTCTAAATAGATTCAATGGTTTCTTTAACACTATTTTTTAAAATACACATTCTATAATTTTACATAATCCTAACTACTAAACCATGGTATACAAATGAATTTGATAAAATTATCCCATTATCAATTCAAATAATTAAACTAAAATTTTTATAATTAATTAAAAACAAATGAAAAAACTAACACCGTATAAATATAAATCTAAAATAGAATAGATTTAGCTCTAATAATAAAATTTATTTAATTATCTATATAAAAAATCTCAACAAATTATTTTTAGGGGACCTTATTATAAACACTAATCACTCCTAACATGATGAGATCAAAATTTATATTTTTTATCCACTTGAAACTGGTTTTAAAGGCCATAAATTATCTATATAAATCCAAAACATTATCTACACTTAAAGAAACATTATTCCAAAAACAACATGATAAGACATTACAATATTCTAGCTTTGAATCTACCAGCCATCCCATGTTAGTCATGAATCAAAACATGATTAATCTATTTATTCAATAATAATTCAAATGTCCCCATACCATATAACTCTTCCATGAGGAATTAGTAGTAAAGTTCATCCTTTAATATCTCTTATTATTCAATGAATAAACATCTTCCTTCCCATTCCCTTTTTTATAGGTGTTTTCAATAGTGATTATTTAGTAAATAATCCTCTAATATCCTATCATACCATCAGAGCCTTATATTTCATCATTCCTATAGTGATTTAAATGAAATAAACAAATTGATAAAAAAATAAATAATATTACATGGTTTTGGTGATGATTGAATATCAATATCATAAGACATAATTTGTGAATAGAAAAATAAAATTTCAAAATTGATCATGAAATAGAAATCTTGATCTATAAATGTGATTTGAAATGGTATGAAAAAATTTAAAAAATAAATTCAAATTAATTTTACTATGCTTGGTAAAAGATAAAAATTCATTGTTAAAAAGTTATTTCATCATAATCATAGTTGAAAACAATAATTTATGTTATGTTAGAGGCTAAATATTCATTATCGAGTGTGATATACTCAATGCCACATATCATTCTACCATTTCCAGAAAATCATATACTATTTTGTTACAGTAAAGTGAATTTCATTCCAGTTCATTCCATGTTAGGAATTTTAATAGAATCCATGAACTTATGAATTACCATGTGAAAATAGTGAATAATGATAGAGATAAATCAATAGATTAAGATAATAATTTATATTAATGAATAAACTACTAAGTGACAACCCATGATAGGTTTTGTATATGAGAATAATTTAAAAAAAGATACTACCTTTATTTTTTAACAAAAATAACATTATTATGTTTTCCTTCAGGTAAATTACTAACCCTTCTAGTGTTGATGATTAAAATAATCTTATGTTCTATTATAGTAATCATACTAAAAATATCACTCCATTAAGGTCAAATGAATATAACATCAGGGAATGATTATAATTCTATTATAAATGATTTTTTGATATTATTTATCTAGAATTGAAAAAAATGATACATTCACCATTCTATTAATGACCATAAAATTTTTAAATATATATTCCTTAAAAAGTGATTTTATAGAAGAAGTTACATTTCTAAATTGTTTTTCAATGTGCAGTCTGATAAATGATTTTCAAATGGTTTCAAAATGGATTGGATTCTGAATCTCTTTATAAAAGCCCAATTGAATCTTTAATAAAAATGTTTTTATAAATTCACGAGACCCTATTGAGACTTTTGTGACTATATTTATGCTCAAGGAGGCTTGTGATCCCATGAGGGGAGGATTTTTATTGATTCATATTTTTTGTGCTTCTTAATGATTGTATGATTTTTCTGTTGCTTATATATTTACACAATACTATCCATGATTGATTTCATTTTTTACATTGAAATTTTTAGTACTTGTATGACTCTTCTTATAACTAATTGGGTTGTGTTTTTTTCACTTCCATTTATCTATTTTCATCTTTGGTAATAATTATGTGTTTTAATTTTTTTAATAAAGTGTATGCACATTGTGATATAAATTGATAAAATTTGGATCACATTACCAAGGAACACACCTCAGTATGATAAGTGTTTGGATGAGTTTTTATATTTTCCAATTTCCAATCATTCTGTTGAACGAAAAATAATATGACCATGTCCTAAATATAAATTTAAAAGATAGTTGAAGAGAGATGAAGTTTATGAACACTTTATATTAAATCAATTACCTACTCAATATTTGTGTTGGATTTGGCATGTAGAATGAAAAGTTAAAGAATGTTTGAGTACTAATTTCAATCAACAAAATGAGATCCCAACTTCCTTGAAAATGGAAAATGAAATGAAAAAACATATATCTCCAAATTGGAAATTGGGTGAACTTTAAAAAAGAGATGTCAATATCTCTAATAAGTGTGTGATACGTTGGGGGTATTTTTTTAAAATGGGTTTTTGGAATTTTTTTTTGCAAAATGGGATAGGTTTAACAGTATATTTAAAAATGGGTCCTGAGATGTGTGAACCACGTTCACGCATCCCCGAATTTAGGTTGATGCATGAATGGGGTTCACGCATAGTAGGCGTGCTGAAAGATGCATGAACGCCATTCACACATCCTTTTCAAAGTTTATGAAGGATGTGTGAATGGGGTTCATGAATTCTATATAAACTTTTAATTTTTAAATTATTTTTTACTATTTTTTGTTAATTTTTTTGTTTTGTTTATATATATATATATATATATATATAACAAAATTTTTCAGTAGAATTTATATACTATTCATTATTCAGAAGTACTTCCATTAAAACAATCTAGATTCTGAAACAGACCCTCACCTGGGGCTCTCTTTTATAAGAGGGTTTTCCCTGGAAATCATTCTGCATTTTCAATGTGGGATTCAGGTTCTCCCTTTCAAGTACAGAACATTCTGCATTTCTGATGTAGGATTCTGTTTCAAGTATGTGAATTTGAAAGACTATAAAATACAAACTATAAGACTAAAATAAATGAAACTTAAAACATGGATTAAACATATAATAAATTTTTGAAAATAAAAATAATTTCATAAAAAATGTTGATTAATAATAAATTATAAGCTTTCAAAACCACCAACTTGAAACTTAAAAATGTTTCAAGTACGTGTCTTTGAAAGACTATAAAATAAAAATTATAAGACCAAAATGAATGAAACTTAAAACATGGCATAAATATATAAGAAATAGTTGAAAATAAAAATAATTTTGTAAAAAATGTTGACGAAAAATAATTTATAAGCTTTCAAAACCACCAAATTGAAACTTAAAAACATTTCAAATACGTGGATTGGAAAGCTTATAAAATAAAAACTATAAAACCAATATAAATGAAAATTAAAACATGGATTAAACACATAAGAAATAATTAATAATGAATTAGTTAATTAGTAATATAATTATTAATTATATAATAATTAATATAATTATTAATTATTAATTACTAAAATACAATAATTAATTACGTAATAAGTAATATAAATATATAATAATTAATTAGTTAATTATTAATATAATTATTAATTATAATTATCCATTATAATTGTTAGTTGTATAATAATTTAGTAGTTAATTAGTAATATAATTATTAATTATATAATAATCAATTATTTAAGTAGTAATATCATTATTAATTATAATTTTTAATATGATTATTAATTACAGTTAGTAATTAGTAGTTATATAATAATTAATTATTTAATTAGTAATATAACTATTAATTATAATTATTAATTACTAATATACAATAATTAATTAGTTAATTAGTAATAAAATTATATAATAATTAATTAGTTAATTAGTAATATAAGTATTAATATTACAATAATTAATTAATAATATATTTATTAATTATAATTATTAATAATAATTATTAATTATTAAATATATACTAATTAATTAGTTAATTATTAATATAATTATTAATTATAATTAGTAATATGAGATGGCTATTGATCATGATCTGTTTCGAATCGGAGGCAGATCTCATTCAAGCCTGGTCTAGGGCTCCGCGAAGTTGTAACAGGATGAGTTTCATCCTCCTTCGATGGGCTTTCGATCTTTACATGAAGCGTGATTTTCCATCAATGGAAATCTAGGTTAGTTTACCTATACTTCCTCTTCCATTTCAGAATCCCGCTATTCTTTGGATGATTGGTAATATGGTTGGAAGGTTTCTTTGCTCTGATAACCGCGCTGCGGCTCTGTGTCATTCGGTTAATCCCCGGATCTGTGTGGAAGTAGATGTATCTCGTCTGCCTTTCGATTTTGTATGGATGACCATAGGTGAGAAGTACGGGTGTAAGCAGAAGGTGGTCTATGATAATTGGATCACTACAACAAAACCGCCGTTTAGCGGCGGTTTTGTAGCGGCAGTTTATAATAAACCGCCGCAAAATTTTTTTTTAATGGCCCCGACCCTTCCCCCACGTCGACCCTCTTTCTCACCCCGCGCTCCCCAGACCCCCTGCTTCCCCTGAGACCCCGGCCCCCTGCGACACCGGCAACACCGGAGACCCCACATCCCCGGCGACCCTGCTTCCCCGGCGACCCCGCGACCTCGGCGACCCCGGCCCCCCGCAACCCCGACGACCCCGCGACCCCAGCGACCCGGCTTCCCCGGCGACCTATACAAACCCTAGGGTTTGATTTCTAATTATTTACCTGTTTTGATATTAGTTTTTTTTATATTATTGATAAATTAAGGGTGACTAATTTATGACATAGTGATGTCATACTTGTTTTGTGTTTCACACATGTTACATAAACAAATGGGATTAATTAGTACTTGTTTACTTAAATTTTTATATTGTAAATACATTGAATTAATGTAGTATATGGTGTAGTTATTGGATATCCCATCAATCGTTGTAACATTTTGGTTAAATCATTCTCATGTTATGTCATGGTGGGTTCTATTTCATTTATTTTTTTGACACTATTGAACATTTTCCCCCAATATTAAATATTTACCTTGTTTATTTTTTATATGTATATACAATACTTCATATTGGTGATCTTCAGTTTTCAGGGATTCTTATTTTATTACCTTTTTTATTTGATTAATCATTTTCATTCATTTGAATTATATTTTCTATAAAAAAATTATATTTATTATCATGAAATTCAATGTAATATCAAGGTAATTAGAGGCTCTCTGAATGAAATAATATATTGAACCTTTTGTAAAAAAACTATTCATAATGTAAAATATAGAACTCATTGTAATAGTTTCTAACCATTTAGGATAGGTAATTACCTTTAAGAATTCTTATAATCATTATCATAAAATGAGTATATGAGAATCATATATATATATTTTGAAAAACTAGTGATTAAAACTACCCTAATGAAATATATTGTGTGGTTTTACAAAACCTATGACTGTGTTAGGTTACCCTTAACAAATAGATAATTATCATGACCATTAATAAATTTGTTCTATAGTTGAAAGGGGGTTGATTGGGTTGAATGGAGGAGTCTCATGATTCCTTAGATATGATTTTAGATCTTCATAAGAAATGTTAGTTTCTATTCGGATTATTATTCCAGGAATGGTGGTATAAGTCTTAGTGGGATTGGTGAGATTATTATATATCTCACACCTAGTTATAAACACAAAGTAGTAAGCTATGGTAGTGTTGATTTTTTTATTTTTAGAGGGATTTCTTCACACTATATATGGTTGAGGTGTGATGGAATTTATTTTCCACTGTGTAATGGGTGGAAAACTCTCATATGAATTGTGTGATAAGGGACTCGAGTGAGGATATTGTGGGAACTAGTACCCACCAATAATGGCCCTTGTAAAAATATCCTTTGATACTTGGTGTAACTTGGTGGTGAAATACAAGAGAAAGTAATTACAAGATGCGAATATGATTTTTCTAGATAAGCATAGTGGATATCCAAATATGTAATTCTTAATATAATTTTTTTATGATAAACTTACTTATTTTCTTATTCATTTTCTACTAGTTTATCAGGATGGAGATATATTAAAGAGTGGGATTACTTTTGATGTGGTAAAAATGATTTTCTGTTGACCAATGTTATCTTTACTTTTAATGGGAAAATCATATTTTTATTTACAGAGAAAATAGGTAAAATAGGTGGTTATTCTATAACAAGAGTAATAATATCAACTACTGAACACAATTCTGAGTGAACATTTGGTACATCTTCATTTCCATCTCAAATTTCATTAGAAATGATAACTTGGAACCTTCTTCATCTATCCTTAATATTCTCATTTTATATAATATATCTTACACCCATACTTCTAATTTGTTCTTTTATGAGATTAGAAAATATTGTTAGAGGTTAAAGAGAAACCTCATCAGTAAAAACCATATGAGATGACTCCCCCATAGTTGTAGAAGGAAATACCTCAAATTTTTCTTCTAATCAGACATGAAATAACATATTCAAAGATGATCTGTAGAATAATCCACTACTCTTTATTATACTATAACTCACTACTGTTAATCCAAGAAAATGTGTGGTAGTGGTTTCATCCAAACATATCGAATCTCCACCAAACACCAAGGTTAACAACCTTCTAAAAAGGTGAAAATTTACTAATTTATTATGAATATTTCACATATTCTTCATTATATATCATACAAAATTGATGGGTTTATCTATTATAAACCGATATAATAATTCAACATATTTAAAAAGGATTTTTTTTCAAACTCACCATTTTTTCGAGCAATGGAAGACTGAATGAAATTCATATGAACCTTTCTATCCAGTTTTACTTCTTTTATAGGTTTGTTATCAACTTTTGGATTTTCAAAAAAGACATAATTATTTCTGTAGGGATTACTTAATTGATTTTCATTGAGGAAGTGTCGAAATCATAATTTCCATCATAAGTACATTCAAAGACTTCAACCATTATTAAAGATGACATGAAAAAATTATTCTAGTTTACTGTTGTTGGAAACAGATCCTTATTATCACCAAAATTAAATACAAATGCTTTATAGAAATCTCATACATCTTTAACAAAAAGCGGGCTGATAGTTTTGGGAATGACTTAGCAGCTCTGGCAGTCTGTATAGTAGGGCAGAGTTTGACAAAAACAAGGTCTCCCACTGCAAAAGATACATCCCTGCAGTGCTTATTAGCTGTGTGGGCCATGATTTGTTGGGCACGGGTGAGGTGATGATGGAGTTGATCCAGCATTTGATCACGTTCAGCAAGAAGGGTAGCCACTGAATCTACTGGGGTAGTATCTACAGTAAAGCGCTGCACAACAGGGGGTTTACGACCATAAACAGCTTCAAAAGGAGTCATCTTCATGGAGGTGTGAAAGGATGTATTGTAATAATATTCTGCCCAAGAAATCTACTGAGACCATGTAAGGGGCCTTTCCGAAGCAAAGCATCGTAAATAGGTACTGAGACATTTGTTGACAATTTCTGTTTGACCATCCGTCTGTGGGTGGTAGGAGGAACTCATCTTGAGGGTAGTCCCTTCGAGGCGGAGCAGTTATTGCTATAGCTTGAGAGAATGAAAGTAAAACAGTTTGGGAAATTTGGAGAGTCCTCCTCCAGTTCAGACGCTGCTCCAGGTGGAAAATGAAAGGAGTCCGGCCACTTCCTCCTTCCCCATTTCTGTTCCAACAGAAAGTAATTTCTCTAACTGCCTTTCCCTCTCTCTTCCAGGTGCACAAATAGCCCAAACGTGGGGAGAGTCCTCACGCGCTGCCAACTGACCAGGGAGATCGTGGGAACAAACCCACGTGCCTCCTTAACTAACCCCAACCTGTGTTCCAAAAATACCCCTCCTTATTTAATACGTGTGTAATAGTGGGGGACGTTGACAGGGAGGTGTGTCAAGTGGATCACACCCAGAAACTAGTATCGAACTACTAACATAACTGACTTATTTTATTTTGTTTTATAGTAAGCAAAGGGTCGCTCAGAGTGATATGCATGATAATCATGTCAGAAAAACATACAAGTCCTATTGAGATATGACTAATACTCAAAATGGTGGTGCTAAATCTCAAATGAAATAACTCAAATAAAATATTTACTAATAATAAATTCACAATATAAAATTATTAAAATAGAAATGATATTAAATAATTTTAAATAATCTTAATTTGGATTTGATAAAATTGAATTTATAACTAGGAAGTGGTTTAGTAAAAATTTATGACAATTGATTGTCTATGAAAAAAAAAATCAAAATATATATCACCTTATTCTGCATGATATATTAATAAATTATGTGTTAAATATATGTGTTTCATCCTATAATGGTTTATCAATCTTTTTTGAAATGTTTATTGAAATTTTGTGTCTCATATGATTTAAACTTGATTAAAATTGAATCCAAAATTAGTTAGGGTGTGTTTCATTCATAACACCTATGCATAGAAAAATATGGCTATAATATATTCAACTTTAGTATTAGATAGTTATATAATGTGTTTTTAATTACTATATCATGATACTAATGATTTAGCAAGAATTTTACTGGTTCCTAACATTATCTTTCTATCCAGTCTACACCGAACAAAATATGTATCCAAATATAAATTTTAATTAAAATTAGAGGGTTTTGAAAAAATTAGATAAAGTAAAATAGTTCATTTTAAATATCTCAAAATATTTTTAGCATCATTTAAATGAGATTCTATTGGATTAGATTTAAATATTTCACAAATAAATAATGAAAATATAAAGTACAAATTATTTATAATAGATTTATTCGATATTAGAGTTTTATATGAAGACTCTATAGAGAACTTAGGTTGGGGTTATTCCAAATTAACAATGTGTTGTGGTTTTCATGGTAAAGTAGCTACCATGTTGTTAGCACACTGTTTCTCTTTACCAAAGAAACTTCCCCTATCCCAAACACTAAGGGTTCATATCTAACTCAGGGGATCATCTTTATTATATTATGTTTCTGTAATCTTATACTATCGTATATATGAATCTCTTTCTCTATTTAGTAGTAACTATGTGTTTTTTTTATTGTGTAGGTACATTGTGATATACATGGATAAAAGTTGGATCACATTACCGAGGAACACACCTCAGTATGTTAAGGGTTTGAATGAGTTTTTAGATTTTGCAATTTCTAATTGATCCGTTGAAGGGAGAATAAAATGTCCATGTCCTAAATGTAAATTTAGAACATTGTTGAAGAGAGATGAGGTTTATGAACATTTAATACTGAAGCAATTCCCTGATCAATATTTGTGTTGGATTTGGAATGGGGAATCGAACGTTACAGAAAGATTGAGCACTGATGTTAATCCACAGAATGAGGTCCCAAGTTCATCGACAATGAAAAATGAAATGCAAAACCTAATAAATGATGCATTCGGCACTGCAAGGCACCACTATCAGCATCAAAATATATCAGAACAACCAAAAGAGGGTGCTACAAATTGCAACGTGACAAGTGATGTTTTTGAGACTGTAACACAGGCAGATCAAGATTGTCACATATCATTGGATCCTCCTCTTGATTCTGTGGAGCCAAATGTAAGAGAAAACTTCATTGAGGAAAATGTGTTTCATGATTTAGTTGACGATGGAAATCAAGAGTTGTATTGTGGGTGTTTGAAATATTCAAAACTTTCATTTCTTCTGAAGTTGTATCACATCAAATGTCTATGTGGAATTACAAATAAGGCAATGTCCATGATATTGGAATTGATACATGATGCATTTCCTGAAGCAAAAATCCCATAATCTTTTTATGATATGAAAGAAGTTGTTATCAAGCTTGGTATGAATTATAAAAAAATACATGCATGTCCCAATGATTGTATGCTTTATTGGGGAGAGGATTAAAGTAGACAGAATTGCAAGAAATGTTCTTCTTCTAGATGGAAGGCAAAGAGTGATGTTGGAAGTGTGAATGAACATAATTTCATGGAGAAGAAGAAGAAAATGAGCACACCTGCAAAGGTTTTGCATTAATTTCCTTTGAAGCCTGGATTTCAAAGATTATTCATGTCATTGAAAACCGCCGAACACATGAAGTGGCATTCTGTAGATAATAACAATGATGGGTTAATGAGACATCCACGAGATTCTCAATCGTGGAAGACATTTGATTCATTACATCTCTATTTCTCAGCTAATCCTAGGAATGTTCGATTGGGATTGGTTGCCGATGGATTCAACCCATTTGGGACTTTGAGTACCAATTATAGCATTTGGCCAGTTGTTTTGATCCCTTATAATTTTCCTCCGTGGATGTGTATGCAAAAAACATCTTTTATCCTTTCGATGATTATTCCTGGAAAACAAATGCCTGGAAATGATATTGATGTATACTTGCAGCCTTTGATTGACAAATTGCAGGAGTTATGGAGCAACGCTGTTGATACATTTGATGATTCTTCTAAAACAATGTTCACAATGCATGCTGCTTTAATGTGGACCATCAGTGACTTCCCTGGGCTTGGGAATTTATCTGGTTGGAACACTTACACGGGTTTGGCTTGTCCCATTTTTAACTTTGATTTTGAGCCCCAATGGCTACCTCACAGTAGAAAATGGTGCTTCTTGTGTCATCGAATATTTCTCGATGCATCTCATAGATTTCTGCTGAACAGATCAAAATTTAATGGTTCCATTGATCGTAGACCACCTCCAAAGTCGTTAAATGGTTTTGAAATATTGAAACAGCTTGAAAATGTTGAAACAGAATTTGGGAAGGTTCATCATTTGAATGATAGCGGAAAACGGTTCCAAAGTGCATCGTCAAGCGAAACCGGAACACAACAATGGAAGAAAAAAAAGTATATTCTTCAAACTTCCATATTTGGAATTTAATTTGTTGCGACATAATCTTGATGTGATGCATATTGAGAATAATGTATGTGAAAATTTGATTTAACATTGCTTAATGAGCATGGAATGTTGAAGGATCATCTCAATGCTCACAAAGAATTACAAGCAATGAACATAAAACGTGATCTCTAGCCAGATGAGAATGAAAAGTATCCTCCGGCAATTTTTTCAATGAAAAATAGGGATAAAGATACATTCCTTCGAATGTTAAAGAATGTAAAGGTATCTGATGGGTATTCAAGTAACATCTCGAGGTGTGTTGACTTGAATAATCGTAAGTTACATGGATTGAAAAGTCACGATTCACATATTTTGTTACAATAGTTACTACCATTGGCATTGCATACATTATTACCTGAAAAAATTACTGCTGTTGTACTGCAGTTCTGCACATTTTTCAGACAACTATGTGAGAAATGTCTACATCCATTTCAGCTTGAAAACCTTCAGAAGAGGTTTGTATTGACCCTTTGCGTAATGGAGATGATCTTTCCTCCGTCCTTTTTTACTACAATGATGCATTTAACTGTGAATTTGGTTGAGGAAGCTAAATTAGGAGGCCCCGTTCATTATCGATGGATGTATCCAATTAAGAGGTACTTTATTTATATGTTTTCCAGTTAAGTAAAAAAATTTTGGTACTTAATTAAATGCATAATTATGTTTATTTTATTTCACATATATCTTGTACATTTGAAATCATACGTGAGAAATAAAGCTCAACCAGAACGCTCAATTATTGAAGGCTATTTGGCTGAGGAGTGTCTTACCTTTTGTTCTCGATACTTGGATGATATTGAGACAAGATTTAATCGAGTTGGACATGTTGACGACACATCGACTCAATCTCAAATACATCAGAAATCCAAAATATTTCCTGCTATTGGCCGATCAGTTGGGAGGACCTCAAATGCGACACTGACTGAATTGGAATTATTACAGGCACATAGATATGTGCTGCTGAATAGTGACATTGCAGATCCATTTATTAAAGATTTGAGGATACAAACAAAGAGATGAATGAGAGGCCGAACATGAAATGAGGAAGATATAACGAAAGCTGTTAATAAAGAGCTTGTAGAATGGTTTGTACAACATGTAAGTTTATAAATATTACAATAAATACGAATATTAGTTTGACACATACATTTTGTGAATATAATAAAGTATATTTCTTTTTTCAGATCATAAATACTGATACTCGAGCAGAGGTGTCAGAATATTTGAAGTTTCTTGCTAGAGGTCCTCTAAAAGAAGTTAGAAAGTTCGATGCTTATAATGTGAATGACTTTAGATTTCATACAATCGATCGAGAAGTGGGTTTGAAAACATAGAATAGTGGTATATTTACATTTGCTGAAGTGGAATACTATGGAAATCTATATGATATTATTGAATTAAACTACCACAGACATTTTTCGATTATTTTATTCAAATGCAGATGGGTTGATATTATCAGAGGAGTTAAAAGAGATTCCTTGCAATTTACTTCTGTGAACTTCTCTCGCTTAATGGATGTTGGTGATCATGAACTGCATGATCCATATATCTTAGCATCGCAAGAAAAAATGGTATATTATGTGAATGATGTTGCCGATGAAGGGTGGAGTGTAGTTGCTCATGTAATACAAAGAGATTTGTATGATATGGGTGATAAAGTGGAAAATTTGACCTCTGAAATTGAATTTAATTAGCAACAGGAAGCAGAATTAGTTGTCGATCCTGATATTGAAAATATTAGTCTAGAAAGGATGAATGAAGTGGATGAATAAATGGATCAGGAAACCGACATGATTGAAGGAAAAAATGATTGTATGTACAACTATTTATTTATTCAGAAACCACTTGTTTCATTTCTGCGGTCATTCATTATCATTGTTATATATATATTTTTTGTTAGTACTGGGCATCTATTATCATTTTTAATTTTTTTTCTGCATAATTTTTTTGAAATATTTATTCTGAACTTAATTTTATTTCATTAAATGACAGGAATGCCAAAGAAGAAGAGGTATATTGTTTCATCTAGTTCCGCGACAGATGGCGATCCATTTATCTCCCTCCCCACGACATCTGAGATGCCAGGTGCCGACAACCTTGCACCATCCCCCCCTGCACCATCTCTCACACCTTCCGTGGATGTCCCAGTAGAGGGTGAGTCGTCGACTCCCCTTTCAGGAGGCTCAGCAGTGGGGCAGCGTCGTGCCCCTTCCAGTTCATCCCGGACACACTTGAGTGTCACAATCATAGGTACAAATTTTAATTAAATAAATTTATTTCATTTTGTTTATACTAATTGTTTTCTCATTGAAGATGAAAAAAATGAAACCGTGAAGAAAAATATAAAAATTTCAGATGTTTGGAATCTAAATGGTGAGAAGATTGTTGTGCCATTTGATTCTTATGGGGTCCCTACGGATGATGCCGCGGGGTTACTTGGCCAGATTCTAGGCCATCTGGCAACGAAACCCATTTCCCTTCCCATTTCATATGATGATTGGAGACATATTCATTCAAGCTATAAAAATGAAGTGTTTAATTCTCAAATAAAGGTAAATTTATTACATTATGGTTTAATTGAATGTCATGTTACTAATATGTTCAAAATGAATTTCTGTATACAGATGTTCTTCCACTTTACCGTTGCTGATATGATAGCACGGAAGTGGACGTTGAAAAATCTAGGTAAGAAGTGGAAATATTTCAAATGGAGATTATGGTGTGATGTCAAAGATACTTTTTTGACCACGTAGCAGATGTATGAGAAGCTACCCAGTGGGGTACCGAAAGAGCAGTGGAAAGTGTTTGTTGACAGACATCGTGATCAGAAGCGGATGGTATTGAAATATATATTATTATATTATCCTCATTTTACATTTATACATGTATATGAAAAGGAAATGACATTCAATACATCAGTATTAAATTACCTTTTATTTATTTCAGGATCTTTCAAGACAAAATGCATCAAACCGGGCAAAGCAAGTCATCCCGCACACTGCGGGCTCAAAAAGTTTTTCTAGAAGCCGAACGACATTGGTAATATTTTAATTAGTTTAAATATTTATAAGACAATATTATCTGTTTAATATATTGAATTGTTGATTTATCTTTGTTTAATGCAGTCACAGAGTTTAGGGCATGAAGCATCCAGGACTGAACTGTGGTTGGATGTTCATAAGAAATCAGATGGAAGTTTTGTTAACGAGCCTGCTAAATAAGTTGGGGTATGAAGTCAATTTTTCATCATAATAACGTATTATCAGTTTTTACTATGTTAATATATTTTGATATTTGATTTATAGGTAAAAATTAAAGAGCTATGGGATTCCAATCCTGCGCAGTCCTACTCAGTCTCCCAGGATGACCCGGTTGCTAAGGTCCTTGGGAAGGAGCATGCTGGGAGAGTGCGCGGGATGGGTTTGGAACCCGTACCATCTGAGATTTTTAGCAGGCCATCGGGGATAGCAGCTTCATCTACCCCTGACTTTAGTCAGCCCATACTCGGAGATGATAAGAGAGAGTTTGTTTCTTTAAGAAGCACAGTTCACCGGCAGGGGGATTAGATATCTACATTGCAGAAAGAGTTGATTGAAATACGTCAGCAGATGAGAAGATATGCCCCCGGTGGTAGTGCATCGAATGGTGGTATGCAGCTAAATCACAAAAAATAAAAATCATTTAGTTTTCTAACTTTCATTGGTTTAAAGTTTTAATATAAATATGCAATCATATTTAATTTTCAATATAATGTTCTTACAAGTGACATCACAAAGTGGAGATGAAGGTGGAGAGGGTGATGATGCATCATCAGACCCTGAGTAGTTGTATTGTTGATTTTTAATATGAAAACAGTTGGTTTGTATATGTAACATTTGTGGCACATAGTTTCCACCACACATTTTCATGTCCTAAAATATCCTTGATTTATCATTTTCATGAAATTACTATGCGTTGAATCTTATTGATTGACAATTGATTATATGTATTACTTCTTGTTTTTATCATCTACTATATCTACTAATTCTGGCATTTCCAGTATCCACGTGTACAATTATTTGGTTATGGTAATGTGAATCTGCTTGAATATAGAAAAGATATGAATCTGTGTTTGCAAGAGTAGGAAGTGATAATGAATAATGCTAATGAAAGTGAAATTATGTTTAAAGAGAACACCAAGGTTCTTCATGACAAGTTGATATTTAATAATGAATTTCTGATTGGAGATAAGGTGTTGTTGTATAACCCGGTATGAATCTTTTCCTAGGTAAATTTCAGTCAAATTGGATGGACCTTTCATTTTTTCTCATAATTTTTCCTTTTGGTGCGGTACAAATTCGAGATCATGGTAAGGTTGTTCCATTTACTATTACTGGACATCATATAAAACTTTTTAGAGAAGGTAATAAGGAACCTCATGGGGAGGATTTCCTTTTTGATAGAAGCTCAATATAATTTATTATATAGGTTGTTTCCTCCATCATGGATCTGGATTTACAGCATGCACCAGACTACTCTGTTTTACAATTGAAGTTTAAGACTCTCTTATCCAGATGTGAGCCTATTTGAAGTATGTTTGATCTTTTCATTAAGGTGTTCATTGTTCTTTTCTTTCTTTCTTGTATACTGATGTTGTAAATTTGATATGTAGCAAGATTACTCAGAGACCACAAGGCAATGCATAATATGATGTCCCCTTTGGAAAGGATGATGTCAACGTATGAACAACATTCAGGTTATACATGTATTCAGATTAAATAATCAATTCAATTAGGGTATTAATCAGATTTCATGTATTTTAATGGTGTTCATATTTTATCCACTTATATTCCCTTTTTATGCATCAATATTTTCTTTCAATATGATTTTAGGTTGTCGTAACATGGTTGCATGGAGAAACCAGGTGATAGAAGATCGAATTTTTATGGAAATAGGATTACACAGATGAAAACGGTAAGCCTCCCAGCAGATTTCTATCCCTTTATTCATGATTCAATATTTTCAAATTCCTTAGAAATGTATTTCCTGATAGATTGATATGTCTTGATGTTTATGAATAGTTGAAACATTTAAAAACTGTGCTGTCATTGCCCAAGAAATATTGCACTGTATAGAAGTGTGTCCACGAATCACAGCTACACGATGAAAAAGAACTGACGCCGTTCAACAAGTGAAAAGCACACAATTTGGGTCCATGCATAAAAGGTTTGATTTACAGCTTCTATAGGCAATACAACGATGCATATGGTGTGCGTTAAAGGAAGATGAACATACTATACTGTTTCTGTTTGCAGGGGTACATCAGTTGAAAAAAACAGAATAAGAAGTTCTCATTCTTGATGGGATACATCAATCCAGAAATGGTAATTTAATGCATCATACATGCATGATTATGGAACAATTTATGCTCTTAACTATGAACTATGCATTTTTTTCATTCAACATTATGAGTTTCAGGCTAAGTTTTGTTTTTTCAATCTGATTTGCTCATTTCTGTGTCCTGATAGTCAGTTTTTTTATCATTTTTTAATTATAATGACTACTATGTTTTCCACAGCTTTTTCCAATCCTTGATAAGGTATTCTTCTATTGCATTCTCATACGGTATGTGGTTAGTATCCACACCCTAAACATAGTTCAACTGGTGCTTAACGGAATTTATGATCTTTATATTTTTACATATTAAAAACATGTCATCAACATATAATAAAAGGTAAAAAGACTCATGTTTAACAGTTTTAAAAAACACACATGCATCAAATATACTTATAGAAAACTGATTCTCAATCATAAAGGAATCAAAACTTTTATACCATTGTCTTGAAGACTATTTAATCCCATGAAAGGACTTATGTAAAATAAAAACATGGTTTGGTTTGAATTTTTTTGAAAATCGTTCTAGAGGATTCATATAAATTCTTTCATCAAGACTACCATGTAAAAAAGTGGTTTTTACATTGAGTTGTTCAACATGAAAATAAAGTTTGGAAAAAAATGCAAGCATAATTCTAATGGATGAATTCTTAAAAAAGGAGAGAATATTTCACTTTAATCAATGACTTCACATTTTAGAAAACATTTAGACACCATGCATTCTTTGAATTTGATTTTATACTCTCCTACATTGCTTTATTTCCTCTTATAAATCCATATTGAACCTATAACTTTCTGGTTATTGGGTTTCGGAACAACAACCCAGGTGTTGTTATTAAGAAGGGAATTCATTTCTTTTTGTATTGATCTCAACCAATTACTATATTCTTTGGACTTAAAAGATTACTTAAAAGTTTTAGGCTCACCATTAAACAATTCCTAAGCTACATTGAAAGCATAGGTAGAAATGTATGACTAGTTGAAGTGGGATGGAGGTTTAATAACCCTCCTTTCTTTATCTCAAGTAAGCCGATTGTTGATCAGGCCAACAGGTTCTTGGTCCTCAGGTTCGGATTCCAAATTGGGATCTGATTTAGGCTGGGCTTGGGTAACCAAAGGAGTAGGACCAACACTGAACTGAGGTTGGTCACCTGATCTTAAAGAAACATCAACACCTAAAGGTGTTGGGACCTCTAAGGGTCCTGCAGCTTCATCAGGAGCTACAACAGGTTCAGGTACTTTGTCGCTGGTCACACTAGATTCATGGAAGACCACATCGCGACTAACGATGCATTTCTAGTAACCTGGTTTATCTACCCATAAATAATACCCTTTAACACCCTCTAGATATCCCACGAATATTCATTTAATAGCCCTATCAGCTAGCTTATCATTACATGAATGCACGTAAGCTATGGATCCAAATATCCTAAGGTGAGCTAGATTTGGGGGTGTGACCTTCGAAATTTATTCAGGTGTCATAAAGGAGTTAGCAGAATATGGACAACAGTTAATGAGGCGCACTGCTGTTGAATCATCCTCATCCTAGAAGGACCTAGAGAGTTTTGAGTGGGATAACATACACCTTACCCTCTCAAGAACAGTCCTTTTCATTCTCTCCGCTAACCCATTCTGTTATGGAGTTTCCAAAAACAGTCTGATATATCTTAATTCCTTAAAATTCAAAATATTCAATGAATTCATTTGATATATATTCTAAACCATTATCAGTTCTTAAGGCCTTAAGTTTCTTATTAGTCTCACTCTCTACCGCAACTTTCCATTTCATAAAAGTCTGAAAGGCATCTGACTTGTGCTTAATAATATAAATCCAAACTCTCCTAGAGAAATCATCAATAAAGGTTACAAAGTATAAACCACCACCATGGGAGGTAATCCTAGAAGGACCCCACAAGTTAGAATGTACACATTCAAGTGGTTCCTTAGCCTTAAACATGGATCTACTGAAGCTGATTCTCCTAGAATTCCCATATACACAGTCTTCAGAAAAAGGTAAACTCTTAGGAGTGATATTACTTAGAAGGCACTGTTTCTTAAGCTCACAAAAGACCCATGACACTAACATGCCCTAGTATCCTATGCCATAAGGTAGTGGAATCACATTATGAACCAGAATAACTATTCAACTGATTTCTATACACTTTTCCATCTAACATAAACAGACCATTGCGAAGGGTTCCCTTTATTACAGTGAGGGATCTTTGGGAAACTCTAAGGCTTCCAGATCCAGACTTGAAGACGTGCCCTTTCTGGTCAAGGGTTCCTAGGGATATTAGGTTTATTTTTAATTCAGGTACCCACCTAAATTATTCAAGAGTTTTAACAGACCCATCATGAAGCTCTAGTAAAATTGAGCCTATGCCCATGATGTGACCTCTCATATTATTCCCTAGAAATACCTCACCATTATTCAATTCCCTTAATTCAGTAAAGAATTCCTTATTTGGAAACATGTGGAATGAGAATCATGAATCCTGGTTCTATTCATATAAGATGGCTATATCAGTGACATTTAACACATTAGTAGTGTCGAAGTCTTGTTCAACTAATAGGTAATGGTCATTATTACTATCTTTAAAGTCACCCTTCCTATTAGTACAATTTTTCTTGATATGTCCTGGTTGTTTACATTTAAAACATTTGATTACCTTGTTTCTAGATTAACTTCTATATTTCTTGAACTATCCCCAATCTTTTGTCCTACCCATTGACTCACTTCAACCTCTAGATTCACCTCTTTCCCTAATATAGAACCATGATATTGCATTTTTTTCATGTATTATACTTGTTCTCTCTGTTATATGTGGTTTGATTTGGTTTTCAGGCTGTGGGGAAGCAGAATCAATTTTTTTTTTCTGGGCAACTTTTTAGCGGCGGTTTTAACCGCCGCTAAATGAAAGTTGGAAGATATTTCACGGCGGTTTAAACCTCCGCTACACTTTAAAAACCGCTGCTAAACGTAAAATAAAATATACGTTTAGCGGCGGTTATAACCGCCGTGAAATATCCGTATCGTGGCAGTCTCATCGCGCGGCGGTTCTCTGGGATTTAGAGGCAGTTTTACGGCGCTGGATTTGAATTTATTAGCGGCGGTTATAACCGCCGCTAAAACCGCCGCGAAATGAGGCAGCTACGACGCTTTCCTTAAACCGCCACTAAACGAAAATAACCGCCGTGAAAAGATTAGAGACGCCGTATTAGGCGGCGGTTTCAAGAAACCGCCGCCACACCATTTAGCAGAGGTTATAACCGGCACTAAACGAAAAAATAACCACCGCTAAATGCCTATTCTGGTGTAGTGGATAGACTTCTGCTCATTTTGAAAACGGCTGGGACATCCTTCGAAGGTCTGCCAAAGGAGAGCTCCCCCAGGAAGGTCGAAATCTAAGGATAAGAGGGTGAGGATTGATGTGATGAAGAACTTGGTTTAGGGAGATATGGGGATGGCTCCTGATAAAATCACTCATATTTCTAATCCACCTAAGGATGTGGTGTCCCCTGTGCAGTCAGTGAATGGCAAGAACCAGTGTGGTTTGCATCTTGTTTCTGAAGGGTTAGAGGATATTCCAAGCAACAAGAATCCAGAATATGAGATGGTGATTGATCGTGGTCATAATGTTCTGGGTTTGATGGATGGAGGGCGGGTTTCTCTTCTTCCTAACATTGTGGTGGGGGACCAGCCTTCTTGCTCCAAGCAGGTGACCTGTGGTGAGGTCCATGATGCAGAGGCGGATGGAGGGTCGAGGCTGTAGTTGATCCTGCGGGTTTCTGATGTTGTCAGCAGGTCGAGGCTCCATTTTGAGATAATTGATTGTTCCTCTGGAAGATGGGATATGTTTCAGAATGAGGAGGAGAGATGTGCCAGACCTTTGGAGGTGATCTTTCCGGCCTGTGCTAAAAATTATCAGGGATTGGATCCCTTAGCTAGGCCTTTCCTGACTCTTAGCAACCAGTTTAATGATCTTTCAACATGCATGTTGGAGGATGGAACAGTTGAAGATGTTGATGTACAGATGGATAACGGTGTGAAAACACCAGAGGGTCTTCAGGGTATGGGGAAGGAGACCTGCACTTCGGATGTGGAGGAATCTACTACTGAGATGAGGAGGACTCCTTTGTTGGAAAGTAACACCCCAGACCAGAGGAGGGGGATCATCTCTAAGTTTCATGGTACTGTTTTGGAGGTGTGAGCTGAGTTTGGAAGGGAGAGTTCTGGGGGAGGGGAGGAAAAGGAGAGCACCCCCTTTGGCCTGTCATTCAGTGATGTGGTGCAAAGTGGGAATCAGAAGATGGTTACAACGGAAGGGCCTTTATCTTCTACTCTAAGAAGAAGGACAAGAAAGGATTACTCTTACCTCCCGCGGCCGATGCAGACCAGATCGCCCTCTAAACGGAACAATGTGGTTACTGTGGCCTTTAAAAAGGGTAGTGTAGTTGAAAAGGCATCGCCAGAGCAACCCGGTCTGGAGCAGCTTAGGAGTCGGGTTCAAAGTGCTAGCTTCTAGAGGTATCTTGACTGGAAATCAGCCACTGAAGATGATGGATCCTATATGGGGGGTGGTGATGAGTCTGGCTACTATAATGTGTAAGTTTCACTTGTTTGTGTTTTTGGTTGTTTGTTGGGTACCGGAAACCCATAAACCGACTTTTAAAAATGGAAAAAAATGATTTGCAGTCAGTAATATAATTATTAATTATAATTATTCATTATAATTATCAATTATTAATTATTAATTATTAATTATATAATGATTAATTAGTTAATTAGTAATATAATTATTAATTATATAATAAATAATTAGTTAATTAGTAATATAATTATTAATTTTATAATAATAAATTCATCAAGTAGTAATATCATTATTAATTATAATCAGTAATGTGATTATTAATTATAATTAATAATTATTAATTATATAATAATTAAGTATTTAATTAGTAATATAATTATTAATTACTAATATACAATAATTAATTTGTTAATTAGTAATTAAATTATATAATAATTAATTAATTAATTAGTAATATAAGTATTAATTATACAATAATTAATTAATAATATAATTAATAATTATAATTATTAATTGTAATTATGAATTATTAATTATATACTAATTAATTATAATATTAGCATTATAATTATTAATTATATACTAATTAAGTTTTTATTTAGTAATATAATTATTAATTATAATTAATAATATAATTACCAATTATAATTAGTAATTATTAATTATATAATAATTAATTAGTCAATTAGTAATTTAATTATTAATTATAATTATTAATTATAATTATTAATTATTAATTATTAATTATTAATTTTATAATAATAAAATTGTTAATTAATAATATAATTATTAATTATATAATAAATAATTAGTTAATTAGTAATATAATTATTAATTTTAATTAGTAATATAATTATTAATTATTATTAGTAATATAATTATTAATTATAATTAGTAATTTTTAATTATATAATAATTAATTAGTTAATTACCAATATAATTATTAATTATTAAAAATTAATTCTATAATAATTAATTAGTTAATTGGTAATATAATTATTAATTATAATTATTACTTATTAATTATATAATAATTAATTAGTTAATTAGTAATATAATTATAAATTATATAATTAATAATTATAATAATAATTAAAAATTATATTACTAATTAACTAATTAATTATTATATAATTAATAATTATATTAATAATTAACTAATTAATTATTAATAATTAATAACTAATAATTTTAATGAATAGTTATAATTATTTATTATATTACTAATTTACTAATTAACTAATGAATTATTATATAATTTATAATTATATTGCTAACTAAATACTTAATTATTATATAATTAATAATGATATTACTAATTAACTAATTAATGATTATATAATTAATAATTATATTACTAATTAATTATTATATAATTAATAATTATATTACTAATTAATCATTATATAATTAATAATGATATTTCTAATTAACTAATAATTATATTACTAATTAATTAATTAATTATTATATTACTAATTAATTATTATATAATTAACAATTATATTACTAATTAATTATTCTATAATTAATAATTATATTACTAATTAATTATTATATAAATAATAATGATAATACCAATTAACTAATAATTATATAATTAATAATTATATTACTAATTAACTAATTAATTATTAAATATTTCTTGTATGTTTAATCCATGTTTTAATTTTCATTTATATTAGTCTTATTGTTTTTATTTTATAGGCTTTCAAATCCACGTACTTGAAACATTTTTAAGTTTCAAGTTGGTGGTTTTGAAAACTTATAAATTATTTTTCATCAACATTTTTATGAAATTATTTTTATTTTCAACTATTTCTTAAATATTTAAACCATTTTTTAATTTTCAATCATATTGGTCTTATAGTTTTTATTTTATAGTATTTTAAAGACACGTACTTGAAACATTTTTATGTTTCAAGTTGGTGGTTTTGAAAGATTATAAAATATTATTCATCAACATTTTTTTAAGAAATTCATTTTATTTTCAACAATTTTTTATATATTTAATCCATGTTTTAAGTTTCATTTATATTGGTCTTATAGTTTGTATTTTATAGCCTTTCAAAGTCACATACTTGAAATAGAATCCTACATCAAAAATGCAGAATGTTCTATACAGGAAAGGTAGAACCTGAATCCCACATCGGAAATGTAGAATGATTTCTAGGGAAAGCCTTCTTATAAAAGAGAGCCCTGGGTGAGAGTCTGTGTTAGAATCCAGAAGGTTGTAATGGTAGTACTGCTGGATATTGAATAGTAGATAAATTATACTGAAATTATTTGTTATATATATATATATAAATAAACAAAACAAAACTAATAAAAAAATTAAAATATAATTTTTTAAAAATAAAAAAATTAAAACTTTCTGTAGGACGTGTGAAAGAGGTTCACGCATCCTTCATAAAGTTTATAAAGGACGCGTGAACCCCAATCATGTTTCCTAGTGAGGGAAAATGTGTGAACGATGTTCACACATCTTTTATCCCAACTGCTCAGGATACGTGAATCCCGTTCACGCATCTCTCCACTCCAAAGATGTGTGAATAGGTTTCACACATCTTGAGACCCATTTTTAAAATTATTAGTAACCCTACCCCTTTTTTATAAAAAAATTAAAAAAAACCAATTATAAAAAAACCCTACGTCGAACCAAGGAAATCTATAATAAATTGGGTATTCATGATAGGAATCTTCCTATGATTTATCTAGGTGTGCCAATATGTAATGGAAGAATCAAGAAGAGCTTATTTTAAGAGTTTTTGAGAAAAATTACTGGCCGTATATACAACTGAAAAAATTTCTTTCTCTCCTTTGGTGGACGGATCGTGCTAATAAATATTGGGTTGTCCTTCATGGTGATGCATGTTCTCTCAATCATCAAGGATCCAAAAGGAACCATGGATCGAATAGAAAAATCATGTTGAATTTATTTGGGATTCTAAGGATACTAGTCAGTGTCATTGGTCGAGATAGAGGAGATTTGGAAGACCAGTGGAAGAAGGGGGAGTTGACGTATGTGATATATCGAAAACCATACAGTCCATGAAAGCGAAGCATGCATGGGAAATCATCGAAGGAAAGTTTTTTTAAACAGTTGGGGCCGACGCCTCATTTATTATTAAAGCAAATAAAAGTTATCTTTTAACTGGGTAGAGGGAGACCCATTACATAACTTAAAGTCCTAGTAATCATTTAGCCCATTACATGGCCCGTAGGCCCATTATATGAATAGTACTTCTACAGTACCGCACAGTACCCACCGCTATTACAGTGACCTGCCGCCGCTATAGTGCCCACCGTTGCTACAATGTTGTCACTGCTAGAGTATGCTACAGTACTACTATAGCCCTGCACCCCATGGGTTTTGAACCCCCATTTTTCATGTAGGATTACAGGGTGCTTACCACTAAGCCGAACCCCAACTACATCAAAGGAAGTCACTTTGGGTGAGATTCGTGAAACACAGGTATGGTGAGAGATGGTACGAGATGGTGTGAGTGGTTTACTAGTGTGAAGAAACCATTGAAGCTGGCACGACTCATGATCGAGATTTTGGAGGTTATAGATAATAATTTTCGCTGGGTGGTAGGGCATGGTGAGATAAGATATTGGAGAGACAACTAGTGTGGTAACCCTATGTTCTTCTTGGTTTGTTTGACTCTAGATATAACCTTTAATGAAGCCTTTGGTTTTCTGAATCTTATCCATGCGATGCTTGATCACCAGCAGCAAGACATATTTGGAAGCATTATGATGAAAAATGAAACTGATATATATTTTCTTTCTATATTGAAATAGGGAGGCTTTAATAGTTATTAATTTCAATAATGCTTTCATGTAAGGAGTGTAAATGATGAATGTGTTGAAACTCTATAGTAAAAATTAATTCCGATGAAGATAAATTTCTTGATATGGAATTTTCAAAACATGGTCTTTTCTACAGTGGATAATATCCATAAGAAAGAAATTTCATTGGACTCCCATTACGGGTGTTTATCTACACTAAGTCAAGAGTGAATATGGAATCTATTCTCTAGGAGTGATGTGGCGATGGGAATATAGAGATCTATGGCTAGTTGCATGGGTGTGGCAAGAGGTGGGGAATCCATGTCGGATTTTCTATGAAACTGTTTCCAGAGGATTGATTCTTACTGCGAAGAGGTGAAAGGGCATAGCATGGTTTTTCTGCTGTGTGTCGGGTCATTTGGGAGGTATGTAATAAAGCAATGGAGGGTTGGTTTTACTCCCATAAAATTATATAGGTGTATATAAGATCACTGGTGGTGTATTTGGGGGGTCTCTATACTCACGGATATGCATCCCCTTCTCTAAGAAAGCATATTTCAAGGGTGGTTTTGTTGGAAGAAGAAAATATAAGAAATAATAGGGGGACTGGGTATGTTGGAATCCTCCTATAACTGGGTTGAAACTTAATGTGGATGGATCATGATTATCAGGATCCATGAGAGGTGGAGGGTTGGTCAGAGATGACAGAGGTTCAGTAATTTTGGGTTTTAGCACTTACTATGGAACATGCAATTCTATAGGAGAATATGTAAGGGATTTGATCAGTGGCCTTCAATTATGAAAATTATATAATATCAACCTCACAAAAGTGAAAAGTGATTCAAAATTACTAGATAGTATGTTTAAAGAAAGGGCACAAGCCCCATGGGAGATGGCATATTTCATTAGGAAATGGAGTATATTGCTGGATCACGGAGCAAAGGGTGGGAATAATTAGAGATAAGGCAACTTTTCAGTTGATTCCTTATCTAGTAAATCTAGTCCCGATGATGCCTTTAGATTATTTGTTAGTATGGGATCTATTTCAAATAATTTTAATCTCATTGTTAGGGGAGACACCTTGGGTCTTCACAATATTTGATCACCTTAACTTGTAACCCCATCCTTTTTCAATAATAAAAATATAAATTTCAGATTTTAGCTATAAACAATGCTTTTATAATTTCAAGACAACAACATAAACATAAAGAATATCAGAACAACTAGTTAAGGGTGTTATAAATAGTAACCTAAAAAGTGATGTTTTTGGGACTATAGGACAACCAGATCAAGATTGAATCATATAATTAGATCCTACTTTTGATTCTGTGGAGGCTAATATAAGAGATAACTTCACTGAGTAGACAAATGTGTTTCATGATTTAGTTGACGATGTAAATCAAGAGCTGTATGATGGATGTTTGAAATATTAAAAACATTCTTTTTCACTAAATTTGTATCATATCAAATGCCTATTAAGAATTACAAATAAGGATATGTCCATGATATTGAAATTGTTGCGTGATGAATTTTCTGAAGCTAAGATCCCTGAGTCTTTTTTATGATATGAAAAAATTTGTTAACAAAGTTGGTTTGAATTATACAAAAAATACATGCTTATCCCAATGATGTTATTCTTTATTGGGGAGACGATTCAAGTAGGAAGGATTGTAAAAAATGTTCTTCTTCTAGATGGAATTCAATGGGTGATGTTAGAAATATGGATCAATAAACTACTATAAAGAAGGATAAAAATAAAAAACCTACAAAGGTTTTGCTTTACTTCCCTTTAAATACTCAATTGAAAAGATTATTCATGTCATTGAAAACTAATGATCACATGAAGTGACATTATATAGATAAAACCAATGATGGGTTAATGCGACATCCAATAGATACACAATCATGGAAGACATTTGACTCATTACATCTAGATTTCTCATCTAATCCTAGGAATGTGTGATTGGGATTAACTGCTGATGAATTCAACCCATTTGGGACTTTGAGAACTAGTTATAGAATTTGGATGATTGTTTTGATCCCTTACAATCTGCCTCCATGGATGTGTATGAAAAACATATTTTATCAGTTCGATGATTATTCATAGAAAAAAATGTTCGAAAATGATATTTATGTATACTTACTGCCTCTAATAGAATAATTATAGGAGTTATGAATCATCGGTGTTGAGACATATTATGCATCTTCTAGAAAATTTTTCAAAATGTATGCTACTCTAATGTGGACTATTAGTGGATTCCATGATCTTGGGAACTTTTCTAGTGGGAAAACATACACAGGTTTGGGGTTTTTTAGTTTTCAACTTTGATTTTTAGCCCAAATGATTACCTTGTAGTAAAAAATGGTGCTTATTTTACCATAAAATATTTCTTGACGCATTTTATAGATTTTGGTTAAACAAGTCGAAATTCAATAGTTCTATTGATCATAGAACACCTCCAAAGTTATTGATAGGTTTTAAAATATTGGCACAACTTGGAAATGTTGAAACGTAATTTGGGAAGGTGCATCATTTGAATGATAGTGGGAAATGAGTTCAAAGTTCATCATCAAGCAAAATCAGAATGCTATAATAGAATAAAAAAAGTATATTCTTCAAACTTCCATATTGGGGATTTAATTTGTTACAACATAATCTTGATATTATGCATATTTAGAATAATTTTTGTGACAATTTTATCTTCACATTACTTAATGAGCATGTAAAATAGAAGGACCATCTCAATTCTCGGAAGGACTTACAAAAAATGAACATAAAGCCTGATCTCAGTCCAGATGAGAATGGAAAGTATGATCTGAAAATTTTTACAATAAAAAGCTAGGATAAAGACACATTCCTTTGAATTTTAAATTTTTTTAAGGTATATGATAGGTATTAATGTAACATATCAAAGTTTCTTTACTCAAACCATCATAGTTCACATAGATAGAAAATTCACGATTCACATATTTTGTTACAGTAGTTACTACCATTGAAATTGTGTACATTATTACCTAGAAAGGTTACTGCTGATGTACTCTAATTTTGAACATTATTTCGAAAACCATGTGAGAAAACTCTACAACCATCTGATCTTGAAAACCATTAGGGGATATTTTTATTGACACTTTTTTCAATGGATATGATCTTTCCTCTATCGTTTTTTACTATCAATGTTCATTTAACTATGCATTTGGTCTAGGAAAATAAATTAGGAGGCCTCGTACATTATCGATGGATATATTACAATTGAGTGGTACTTTATTTATATGTTTTTCATCTTAATTAAAAAATTCTTGGCACTTTATTAAATACATAATTATGTTTCATTTATTTTATTTCACAGATATCTTGGTCATTTGAAATCACATGTGAAAAATAAATCTCAACCTGAAGGCTTTATTTTTGATGGATATTTTGTATAGGAGTGTCTTACCTTTTATTATAGATACTTGGATGATATTGAGAGAATATTTAATCAAGTTGGACATGTTGAAAACACATCGACTCAATATCAACTACATGGGAATAAAAAATCTTTCCTGCTATTGTCTGATCAGTTAGGAGGAGGTCAAATGTTACACTGATAGAAATTGAATTATTACAAGAACATAGATTTGTGTTACTGAATAGTGACATTATAGATCCATTTATTGAAGAGTTCAAGATACAAAATAAAAATAAAAATGAGAATCCAAACACAAAATGAGAAAGATATAAAAATAATCTATTAATAAATAGCTTGTACAATGATTTTCACATCATGAAAGTTCATAAATATTTCAATCAATATAGATATTAGGTTGAAAAATATATTTTTCAAATATAATAATTTATATTAATTTTTTTAGATCATGAATACTGATACATTGGATGAGTTTTCATAAGATTTCAAGTTTCTGTATTGAGGTCCTATAAAAAAAGCAATAAATCTTGACACTTACATTGTAAATGAATTTAAATTTTGTATAGTCGATTGGGAAGAAGGATTGGAAACACACAATAGTGGTATATTTACAGTTGCTATATTGAGATACTATGGAAAGTTGACTCATATTATCGAATTAAACTACCACATGAATTTTTTATTTGTTTTATTAAAATTCAAGTGGGTTGATATTACCAGGGGTATTAAAATATATTCTTTGAAATTTACTTCTATGAATTTATCTTTCTTGATGGATGAAAGTGACTGTGAATTAAATGATACATATATCTTATCATCACAATATAAAATGATATATTATATAGAAGATTCCATTGATGAGGTTTAGAGTGTATTTGTTCATGTAAAACAAAGAGACTTATATAATATGGGTAACGAAGTGGAATATTTTACCTTTGACATTGAATCCCATCAACAAGAAACAAAATTATTTGTCCATCGTGATATTGAAAATATTAGTATTGTAATGGTGGATGAAGTAGATGAAGTAATGATGGATCATGACAATGGCATGATTGAAGGATATAATGATTGCATGTGAATTTATCCATTAATTTATCAACCACTTATGTTATATGTGTAATTATTCATTATCATAACTGCGTATATTTTGTTTGTCAGTACTGTGAATCTATTATCATTTATAAATTTTTTCTCCATGAATTTTTTGAAATATATGTTCAAAGTTAATTTTATTTGATTAAATGACAAGAATTCCATGGAGGAATCATTTCACCAATCCTAGATGACTCTTAGAATATGAGACAATGCTTCCCCATTCAATGGGTTCAGTAGTGAGGGATTTGGTCATCACTCTTGTTTCTTCATGAGGACATTGGAGGGTGATAGTTATAGGTATAAATTTTAATGTGAATAAAGTTATTGAACTTTTTTTTATACTATTAACTATTTTTTTCATAAAATATGAAAAAAATGTTACTGTAGAGAGAAATATAAATAGTTCATATGTCTAGAATCTAAAAATATTGATGATATTTGTCCCATTTGACTATTATGGGGTCCCTACGGATGATTCCATAGGATTATTTGTCCAAATTCTAGGCCATCTGGAAGCGGATCTAGTTACCCTTTCGATTACCTATACTAATTGGAGGAATGTGCCTAAATCTTGGAAAAATGAATTATTTAATTTATAGATAAAGTTAATTTTAATACATTATGGTGAAATTGAATGTCAGTACATATTTCATACCACATTAGCATTACTGATAGAGAATTTTTTGCAATGAAAAGAAAAATTTAGGAATAAGGGGCTTATATAATGATTCAAGATGCAAAGGTTGTAACTCTGCAGAAACCATTGATTGAATTATATCAGAAGAAGACTGAATATTTCAAAGTGATAGTGTATCGATGGATGTAAGTGAGTAGGTAAATCACACAAATTTAAAATAATTTCATACACAAAATTTTATTGGTTTGAAGTTTAAATTTAAATATACAATAGTGTTTAATTTTCAACATAATTTTCATAAATGTACTGTTAGTAGGAATTGGAGATGGAGATGGATAGGGTGTAAAGTAGATTTCATTGGGATGGTATATGGAGTAGTGACTTTGGAACACCAATAAATGTTAATTTTGACTATTTCATATACATTTTCACTTGTTGGAGTGATTTCTAAGGACCTTTTTCACCAAATTGTCTGAAATGCTTTATATACTTAATGTTATCAATGTGGTATATAAGAAACTCATCGATTTGGTGTATTTAATTCATATTTGAGAGACGGTATAATGTATATAGAAAATATAGTTATTATTTATATCTTCATGTGTTATAGTTTCCTAGTTTACTTATTTCCAAAATATCTTATAGTGACGTTATATTTTTCCTATTGTGTAAATCATGGTTTGAGTTGTATTGATGCTATGGGTGTGTCATATAACCATTGTTATTGTAAAGACCCATAAATTTCAAGGAAATTTTTTTCTTAAATACTTGGGAATTTTATGAGTCTGTGGCTTCTGGCGGCCCTTGATTCCGAGGCCCGGTGTGCCCGAAATCAATTTCTGAAGTTTAGCTCATGTACGTTCAGTAAACGAACAAGCGGGTTTTACTATCTTTTGAACCTGTGCTTAGAATTGAAATCTGAGGGCACCGATGAACTCACAATTCCGATAATTGCTTAAGGGTACCTTTACTGTAGTTGTGTTTTCACGGGAGGAGAAGTTAATTATTGGGGTTTAACTAAAAAGTAAATAAAATTGTTGGGGAAATTTTATTTTATATCTAAGGAGGTTAATTACTCCCATGAGAAGTTGTTGGTGTTGACCACACCCACCCAACTTCCCATGTGTGGATATCTGAGAGGTGGGGCCCACACGAGCCCCAACCTTTCATTTTCCCCAAGCCCCCTTAAACTCTCTTCTTTAATTGGTAAAATCCTCTTAAATGTGGACTCCTCCTCTCCCTCAATCTCCCTCTTTAATTAATGCCAACACATGATAATTAAAGAATTCACCCTCTTCAATTAATTAATGGAGTGGTTTGAATTTTTAAACTATAATTGGTTGTGTTAATAAAATAATAGTTTAGCCTATTATTTTATTTTGGCACATGTTGGGTTGGGGAAGATTTGAGAGAACACTTGTGTGAAGAAGAAGAGAACTCCTCTCTCGATGAAGAACGACGTCTCTTCAATGAAGAACGTCAGATCCACGAAGAATGACGATGCACACTGAAATCGTCTACGAAACCTCACCCTGTGACGCTGTCTTCCGTGGCACCCGACGTACGACATCAATTATTGAGGTAGGGGGTTTTCTTAATTTATTTTAAATAATTACTCCCTCGTTCTTGTTTTATTCAAGTGAATACCTTGGCCGATTGTTACCGCCTAAAGCGGAGGGCGGATGACGAACAAACACGGCCCGATGACCCTCCGTCGTTTCCTATCTTATTTAGAATCGGCAACCGAAGGCGGAGGAGGCACGTCGCTATCGCGCTGTGCTGAGAACACGACGAAGGAAGCTGGAGCCGTCGCGCCGGTTGTGTAGGAGGAACCGCGGCCCGCTTCGTGGGCCGCTTCGGTGGAAGGACCGGCCGGCCCATCGGCTGACCGGGCGAAGGGGATCTGCGGCACCTGGAGGACACCGTGCTGAAGAAACTTGTGGGCCGCGTGCGCCAGAAGGCCGACCGGTTTGGGAAGGCGGCGCCGCTTGGCACCGCCGGTTCGGGCAGCCGGGGGGCCGCGCCCCCTCGGACCGCTCGGCCTTCGGGTCGCGAGCCAGCCGGGCCACGCCCAGCTGGGCCTTGCCGGGCAGGTCTGGGCCGCGTCGGGCCGGGCCAGGCCGCGCCTCGCCGGGCTGGGCCGCGCCACTTCGGGCCGAGCTGTGCTCTCTTCGGGCCGGGCCGTGTCCCTCAGGCTGGACCATGCAAACCTTCAGGCTGGTCTGACACCCCTATCGGGACGGACCCACCAAAACTAGGTGACCCGACCCGCCAGCCCATTGGGCTTATCGGGCCGAGCCCGTTATTCACTTAAAAGTGAATAACTTAAATACCGCGCGTCCGATCGATGCGCCGTCTGCGGCACTAGTACCCTATCTATGAGGAGGTACTTTTTCGATACTCTAAGTGAGTTTTGGACGACTTTGGTAAATTACCAGGTTTGGAACGAGCATATTTCCAACCGGGCCCCTAGAACGAAAAAGCCAATATCTCTCAGACCGGGCGTCCGATTGACGCGCCGTCTGTCACATTGAGTTCATTTTGACGAGATGGAACTTCGGGATACATCAAATCTGGAATTTGTGACAGTTGATGTATCAAACCCTTTACTCGAGGAGCGAACCCTCTCGGAATCGAGTACGCTGTGTGCGGGAACCCTAGAGCTGGCCGCGACTATGACGACTACCGTGTTGAGATCCTTCATGGGTTCGACGACGAAGACGACTGTACTTGGATCCTACGTGGGTTCGGTAGTGAGGACGACTGTACTTGGATCCTCCATGGGTTCGGCAGCGATAACGACTATACTTGGATCCTACGTGGGTTCGGCATCGATGGTTACTGTACTTGGATCCTACGTGGGTTGCGACGACTTCTTTACTTGGATCCTACATGGGTTCGACAGAGGAGATGATTCAGAGGCTATATCTAATCATCTCCTCCCCACTTCGTGAGTAGTATACCTGTGTGAGCTGACTCTTGTCTTTCAATCATTATCATTGGTATGATTGACCTCTTCTTGTGAGGACTGAATTGTGCTTGTGCTCGGAAGTTGGAGCCGAACTGAGATTGATGACTTAGGTATATGTATGGGAATATACCTAAGTAGAGTTGGTTGACACTTCATGTTTGTGTCTTTCCTTTGTGGTTGATCCTTCGTGGATTCTAGGAGACCTTCGAGGGTCTTAGGGTCCCTACTGATTATCATATACTCACCCCTGCACGGGCTATGCCCGCACTACGTTGTGTTGGATACAGATGACAGACAACACTGATCGAGGTGGAGGCTTGTGGAGCTAGACGATACCCAGAGGTGGACCACTAGACGAGACGTACATGGAGCGGACGACCGGACACGGGGAGCTGAGGAGACTGTCTGTACCCACCCTTCAGGTGGGATATCTGGAGGACGAATCGGTGGTTGCCACTTTACTTTACTGCTGTTGTACTTTATTTTTCAGTTGTACTATACTTTCAGTTGGGTTTGTATACTGGCCCATTTACTTTTCAACACTTACTTTTGTACTCATTTTTTCTTAGTGCTTGCTTCACTTGCGTACTCTGTTGTGTATGTTTACTTATATAAAGGCAATGACTTCCCTTTTTATCTTGATTTACGCCTTTGGTGCTAGTCTCCAGGCCATGGCATATAGAAGGCGGGCTTGGGGTAGTCACGACACGGGCCCCGAGGTCGGGTCGTGACAAATTGGTATCAGAGGAGTCAGTTCTATTGTAGAACTTAGGACTCTGATTATTTTCTTTCTGTGAAGCAATAGTGTTTAGAGTATTGAGTGTGGTTATCAGTCTAGGGAGTCCAGTGTTGGTGCGGTGGCCGACGTATCTGTACACCAGGACCTGGACCTGGACTTCTGATTTCTGACTCAGTGCATGAAAACATTGATTGCATGTGTGTTTTAAGAGTTTTCTTTGTGATTAATTTGTGTCAGCTCACCAGGTATACTGTACTAACCGTGGCGCACCTGTTTCTTCTCAGGATGGCCCCATTTAGGTAGCCAGCTAGGGTTCCAAGCTACGTGCGATATGGCAACCCACCGAGCGACGAGGCCTTAGTGCACGACCCCATTACAGCGGACGCACCAGCGGTACCACTACCTGCTTGGCCACCGATACCACCAGCCCCAGCTGTGGAGAGTGCACATCGCCTGAGTGCGTTGCACGTGTTTCAGTGATAGTGGCCGTCCAGGTTCTGTGGAGAGATGGATCCTCAGGCAGCCAAGGATTGGTTGGAGGCTATCGTCAGAGTCTTCAGATTGGTAGGGACACCATCTGACCTTATGGTGATCCTTGCCGCAAGTCTACTGCATGCAGCAACAGGTAGATGGCGGAGCCTGATGCTCCAGGTGCACGATGGGGAATCTTTACTTTGGTTGAACTTCGAGAGCCTCTTCCACTCGGAGTTTTTTTTCAACCACCCTCTGTGCGGTGCGCATCCAGGAGTTACTATAGCTGCGGAAGGGCAGCATGACAGTATCCCAGTACTCGGTGAGATCTATCGACCTCTCGTGCTAATCCACGGACAAGGTATAAGACACATTATTCCAGGATCGGACCTTTGGGCAGGGACTGAGGCATGAGATCAGAGCTTCGATGATCTACCTCAGCATTCCGACGCAGGCAGGAGTACTAGAGTGAGCCCTTCTTGTGAAGAGATTTTTTTTCTGAGCCTATGCCAGCATCGAGACCCACCGCAGGGCGACACGTAGAGAAGTCTTCGACAGCCGGCAGTATACATATGTCGCAGAGGTCCAAGCGGACCAGGACATTAGGTGGGTGACCTCATGATACTATTTCGGATGTATGGGGCACACTGAGCAGATCCAGCCATACGAGGGGCAGGCAGTGCTATGCATGCGGCGGGCAGGGCCATATGGCTCGTGACTGCCCGAACCTCTATGCAGAGGAGTATCAGACAATAGAGGGACCTCCCAGGAAGAGGCAGAGGTTCGAACGTGGTGGTCCGTAGGGAGAAAGCAGACGAGGAAGAGGAGCTGGCCGAGTAGTGGGTGGTGGACGACGCTTCGACGCTCTACCACCACCACCACCACCAGGAGGACCACCCCGACCATAGGGAGCTGGCAGACAGGGGCATGCTCACCTCTAGACAGTTGAGGCCTACGACCACGATGCACCTAAGATTATTTGAGGTACTATTTGTGTGTACTCCACCCTTGTTGCAGTTCTTATAGACACAGGAGCGAGTCATTATTTTATTGTCGCTGCCCTTGTTCGGAGCTCGGAGATTCCGATGGAGCCGTTGGCTCGATCCTTACGGCTAGAGACTCCTACGAGAGCAGACTCGATGATTACGCACTAGTGCCGACAATGTGAGATTACTCTAGGAGGCAAGAGCTTCGACTGAGATCTTCTTGTAGTAGTGTCGAGGCCTTACGACAACATCTTGGGTATGGATTGGTTATCTACAGTCCATGACTAGATCGACTATTTTAGGCGCAAAGTGCGGTGTGTCTTCACAGATGGGAGCAGGTTCACCTTCACCGGCGAGAAGGGAGCCTTTGCAGCGCAGGATGGACTTACACAGAGGAGAGGGAAACCGATCACATATCAGTTGGCTAGTATCATCTTAGGAGCAGTTGATGTGCGGAGTCCGAGTTTTCCTTTTGTGGTGGATCAGTATGCAGACGTTTTTCCTGACGACGTTCCAGGACTACCTTCTTGCAGAGAGGTAGATTTCTACATTGACATGTACCCCGGTACATCACCGATATCCACACCAGCATATCGGATGGCTCCCGCCGAGCTTCGTGAGCTGCGGGTATAGCTGGAGGACTTACAGGGAAAATGATTCATCTGACCCAGTGTTTCACCCTGGTTTTCTCAAATTTTATTTGCCAAGAAGGTAGATGGGAGATTACAACTATGTGTTGACTACCTTCGCCTGAATCAGGTGACCGTAAGGAACAAGTATCCACTCCTGAGGATTGACAACCTCTTTGATCAGCTCAAGGGAGCACGATGGTTCTTGAAGATAGACCTCAGGTCAGGCTATCATCAGCTCAGAGTTCAAGATGAGGATGTGCAGAAGACGGATTTTAGATGTCGTTATGGCCACTACGAGTTCTTGGTTATGCCCTTCAGCGTAACCAACGCACTAGTAGTGTTCATGAGTCTCATGAACAGGATCTTCCAGCCTTACCTCAATTGTTTTGTCGTAGTCTTCATCGATGATATACTGATTTACTCAACTAATGAGGAGGAGCATGCCTACCACTTGCGGGTTGTACTGGACAGACTCCGAGAGCACCGGCTTTATGGTAAACTCTCGAAGTGCCAGTTCTAGATTCGAGAGGTTCACTTCTTGGAGCAAGTCATTTCGGAGGCGAGAGTTGCTGTGGATCCTACGAAGATCGAGACAGTACTTTCTTGGGAGCCACCCAGAAGTGTGACAGAGGTGATGAGTTTCCTAGGTCTGGCTGGGTACTATCGGAGATTTTTTCCAGACTTCTCTAGAGTTTATGCACCACTTTCTTCATTGATGAAGAAGGGGAAATCGTTCGTGTGGTCAGATAGATGCCAGCACAGCTTCCAAGAGTTGAGACAGAGATTGAACAGTGCGCCCATCTTGAGGCTACCAGAGGAGGGCGTAGGGTGCGTAGTTTACTACGATGCATCAGGGACCAGACTTGGGTGTGTCCTGATGCAGGAGCAGGTAGTGATCGCCTATGGTTCACAATAGTTGAGGCAAAACAAGAAGAACTACACTACGCATGACCTGGAGTTAGTAGCAGTGGTCTTCAACTTGAAGATGTGGCGGCACTATCTGATGGGCGAGTGCTTTACAATATACCCTGACCACCATAGTCTCAGGTACATCTTCTCACAGAAAGACTTGAACCTGAGACAGTGGCGATGGCTCGAGTTCCTCTAGGACTATGACTTTGATATAGTCGATACTCCTAGGAAGGGGAATGTTGTGGCTGATTCTCTCAGCAGGAGATTGGGCATTCAGCTACTTGGAGAGGCGACATAGCAGTTATCCACTTTGCAGATATCCTTCGTGGATAGAGATGGGTAAACCTTTATACAGTCTCTCACAGTCACTCCTCCACTATTTCAGTGGGTCAGAGAGGCATAGTGTGGGGACGTTCATTGTGAGACGCGAAGTGCTCAGATTTCCACAAGGCAGGCGCCTGATGGATTTTCAGAAGGAAGAGAGCACGTCATCCTCTTCAGGGGACGTACCATGGTACCAGTTGAACTATAGGAGGAAGTGATGAGGGAGTTTCACACTTCCCCTCTAGCAGTACATCCTGGAGTGGTGAAGATGTACTAGGACCTCAGACGACATCACTGGTGGCCGGGTATGAAGAAGGTTGTACCAGAGTTTGTTTCATGATGCCTCACTTGCCAGCAAGTGAAGGCAGATAATCAGGTACCAGCAGGTTTGGTAGAACCCTTGGAGGTGCCAGAGTGGCAGTGGGACGGGATATCCATGGATTTTTTGATGGGGCTTCCACTTACATCCAGGGGACACGACTCTATCTAGGTGATCATCGACCAACTCACCAAGTCGGCCCACTTCCTTCCGATCAGAGAGCAGGGCTCAGTAGAGAGCTTGGGATGCCTCTACATTTAGGAGATCGTACGACTTCATGGTGTTCCATCGTCTATCATCTCCGATTGAGATGCTCGCTTTACATCTCGGATTTGGAAGGGGTTGCAGGAGGCATTTGGGATGTAGCTACGCCTGAGCACTGCCTTTCATCCTCAGACGGATGGCCAGACGGAGAGTACCATTCATACACTCGAGGTTATGCTCCCTGTATGTGTCCTTGACTTTGGTTGCAGCTAGGAGGATCACCTACCCTTGGTGGAATTTGCGTACAACAACAGCTACCACTCCACCATCGGGATGGCACCATACGAGGCACTGTACGACCGACCTTGCAGATCACCTCTGTGCTGGACTGACCCTGGGGAGTCGGCACTCGTAGGACCAGAGATGGTTTAGGATACGAAGGAGAAGGTTTAGATCATCCATGAGAAGATGAGGACTGCACAGAGTAGAAAGAAGTCCTATGCTGATAGGAGACGGAGACCATTGGAGTTCGAGGATGGCGACCACGTTTTCTTACGGGTCTCACCTCGAAGTGGATTACAGAGATTTGGCCGGGGTGGCAAGTTATCTCTGCGCTTCATTGGACCATTCTAGGTCCTCAGTAGGGTAGGCGAGGTGGCTTACCGCTTGGCCCTTCCACCTTAGTTGCAACGGGTGCATGACGTCTTCCACGTATCTCAGCTGAGGAGATACGTGCACGACCCGACCCACATCATTGATCATGGGGAGCTGGACATTGATGATGGGGAGACATTTGCGGAGGTCCCGATGGAGATCAAGGATCGACAGGAGTGGGTACTGTGTGGACGGTCGATTCCTCTGGTGTGCATTCGTTGGCAGCACGAGAACGTCCAGGAGAGCACATGGGAGCGGGAGGCTTAGATGAATGCTCAGTACCCTCATTTGATTCCCTAGTTCATGTTGTAGCTTTACGGGGATGTAAATCCCTGAGGTGGGAGTAATATAAAGACCCAGAAATTTCAAGTAATTTTTTTTCTTAAATACTTTGGAATTTTATGAGTCTGTGGCTTCTGACGACACTTGATTCCGAGGCCCAGTGTGCCCGAAATCAATTTCCAAAGTTTACCTCGGGTATATTCACTAAACGAATGAGCGGGTTTTTCTATCTTTTGAACTGGTGCTCAGAATCAAAATCCAAGGGCACCGATGAACTCGCAACACCGGTAATTTCTTAAGGGGATCTTTATCGTAGTTGCGTTTTCACAGGAGGAGAAGTTAATTATTCGGGTTTAATTAAAAAGTAAATAAAATTTTTGGGGAAATTTTATTTTATATCTAAGGAGGTTAATTCCTCCCATGGGAAGTTGTTGGTGGGACCGACACCCACCCAACTTCCCATGTGTGGATATATGAGATGTGGGGCCCACATGAGCCCCAACCTTTCATTTTCCCCAAACCCCCTTAAACTCCCTTCTTTAATCTGTAAACTTCTCTTAAATGTGGACTCTTCCTCTCCCTCACTCTCCCTCTTTAATTCATGCCAACACATGATAATTAAAGAATTCACCCTCTTCAATTAATTAATGGAGTGGTTTGAATTTTGAAATTATAATTTATTGCGTTAATAAAATAATAGTTTAGCCCATGCTTTTATTTTGGCACACGTTGGGTTGGGGAAGATTTGAGAGAACACTTGTGTGAAGAAGAAGAGAACTCCTCTCTCCACAAAGAACAACGTCTATTCAGCGAAGAATGCTGGATCCATGAAGAACGAAGATGCACACCGACGTCGTCTACAAAACCTCACCCCGTGATGCCATCTTCCGTGGCACCCGACATACAACATCAATTATTTAGGTGGAGGGTTTTATTAATTTATTTTAAATAATTACTCCCTCGTTCTTGTTGTATTCAAGTTAATACCTTGGATGATTGTTACCACTTAACGCGGAGGGCGCGGGCCGAAAAAACATGGCCCAACGACCCTCTATCGTTTCCTATATTATTTAGAATCGGAAACCGAAGGCGGAGGAGACACGTCACTGTCGCGTCGTGCCGGGAACGCGGAGAAGGAAGCCGGTGCCGTCGCGCCGGTTGTGCGGGAGGAACTGCGGCCCGCTTCGTGGGCCGCTTCAGCGGAAGAACCGGATGTCCCGTCGGTCGGCTGGGCAAAGGGGAGCCACAACGCCAGGAGGGTGCTGTGCTGGAGAATTGGCCAGCCGGGTGGAGCCGAACCGCGACGCTAGGAGGGCGCCGCGCTGAAGAAACCTGCGGCCCGCTGTGAGGGCCATGTGTGCCAGAAGGCCAGCCAGCCTAGCCGTCCAGTTTGGGAGGGCGACACCGCCAATTCGGGAAGCCAGGGGGCCGCGCCCCCTCAGACCACTCGGCCTTCGGGCCGGGCCGCGTCCCTCAGTCTGGACTGCGCGAACCTTCGGGCCGGTTTGACACCCCTACCAGGACGGACCCGCCAAAACTGAGTGACCCGATCCGCCAGCCCACTGGGCTTATCGGGCCGGACCCGTTATTCACTTAAACGTGAATCACTTAAAGACCACGCGTCCGATCGACACGCCGTCTGCGGCACTAGGACCCTATCAATGAGGAGGTCATTTTGCGATACTATAAGTGAGTTTTGGACAACTTTGTTAAACGTACGGGTTTGGAATGAGTATATTTCCAACCGGGCCCCTGGAACGAAAAAGCCAGTATCTCTCAGACCAGGCGTCCGATTGAGGCACCGTCTGTCGCGTTGAGTTCCTTTTGAAGAGACGGAACATCGGGATACATCAAATATGAACTTCGTGACATTTGATGTATCGAACCCTTTACTCGAGGAGTGGACCCTCGTGGAATCGAGTACGCTGTGTGCAGAAACCCTAGAGATGGCTGCGACTGCGACGACTACTGTGCTGGGATCCTCCGTGGGTTCGACGATGAAGACGACTGTACTTGGATACTACGTGGGATCGACAGTGAGGATGATTGTACTTGGATCCTCCATGGGTTCGGAAGCGATGACGACCGTACTTGGATCCTACGTGGGTTCGACAATGATGGTTACTATACTTTGATCCTATGTGGGTTTGACAGCGACGACTTCTGTACTTGGATCCTACGTGAGTTCGGCAGAGGAGATGATTTAGAGGCTATATCTAATAATCTCCACCCCACTTCGTGAGTAGTATACCTGTGTGAGCTGAGTCTTGTCTTTCAATCATTATCATTGGTATGATTGAATTTTTCCTGTGAGGACTGGATTGTGCTTGGGCTCGGAAGTTAGAGCCGAACTGAGATTGATCACTTAGGTATATGTATGGGCATATACCTAAGTAGAGTTGGTTGATACTTCATGTTTGTATCTTTCCTTTTTGATTTATCCTTCGTGGATTCTGGGAGACCTTCATGGGTCTCGGGGTCCTTACTGAGTATCGTATACTCACCCCTGCACGGGCTATGCCCGCACTACGTTGTGTTGGATACAGACGACAGACAACACTGATCGAGGTAGAGGATTGTGGAGTTGGAAGGTACCCGGAGGTGGACCACTATACGGGACGTACACGGAGCGGACGACCGGACCCGGGGAGCTGAGGAGACTGTCTGTACCCACCCTTTAGGTGGGATATCCAGGGGAAGACTCGGTGTTTGCCTCTTTACTTTACTGCTGTTGTACTTTCTTTCTCAGTTGTACTATACTTTCAGTTGGGTTTGTATACTGGCCCATTTACTTTTCAGCACATACTTTTGTACTCAGTTTTACTTAGTGCTTGCTTCACTTATGTAATTTTTTGTGTATGTTTACTTATATAAAGGCAATGCCTTCCCTTTTTATCGGGATTTATGCCTTTGGTGCTAGTCGCCAGCTCCTGGCCTATGGAAGACATGCTTGGGGTAGTCACGGCACGAGCCCTAAGGTTGGGTCGTGACAGTAATGATTGGTGTCCCATGATGGGTGACATGGTTAAGGATTACATTTTGGATATATATTTTTTTGGATGTTATGGGGATGTAGATTCTACAGCTATATTTTTTTTTAAATATTGATATATAACAATGTTTAAAGCACCACTATTTTAGGCTCGATACTTATTTAGAAGCGGTTTTCCACCAAAAAAATATGCGGGGGATAGTGGCGGTTTAAACCACAAGTATCCCCACAACATTGTTTTGGGATGATAACCAGCTCTTAAAACAAAAAAAAAACACTGCTAAACCAAAATTCTATGACGGTTCCTAGAAACCGCCACTAAATGGATGGAACTGACATGATTTTGATTCTAATGCCAAATTTAGTGGAGGTTTTTGGAAACCATCATAGAACCATGTGGCTGTAGTTTAAACTACCACCAAATCTAAAAAACCACCTCTATATGTTCATTTTGTTATAGTGAATGAATCATAAATTATTCCAATGTTTTGTATGATCAGAATGATTTAAAGTGCATGTTTTCAATTTAAAAGTGACATTTTAATTCTATGTGTGTGTCACACACTTAAAAATGATAAAACACATTTGGGTTTTCTCAAGACTCTAATAAAAATATGGTTAATTTATTTTTCACATGAAGGAATAAACCATATGATATTATGATACATAATGTGATTTAAAGGAATCAAATTATGTGTTTTTTATTTAAAAGTGATATTTTAGTTCAAACATGTATCACATACTGAAAACTGATAAAACACAATAATTTTTTCATAAAAATTTAGGAAAATGACTGATAAATAATTTTTGACCTATGATAATAAACCATATGTCATTCTGACACACAGTGTGACCATTGAGGAACATTTACCAAAATTTATCACATATTATATATCAGTACAATTATCATTTTTTTCATTTATTTATGTATTATTACTAAAATAATATTTTTTTACTACTGGCACACACTTATTTAGTAAGGGGTTGAATTGATCCTTGGAGAAGGTCTCCTACAACTTAGATTATTTTTTATCGGCTGTAATTGGTTTTTTGTAAGTGTTATACATATATATATATAATTTTTATAGTAGTTGTATTGTAATGATTCAATTTATATATATTTTTACTTAATTTCTATAATCTAAACATATCGTCAAATATATTAAAATATTAAGTTGGTGCAATCTAAAATAGTTTTTTGGTTAGATTTTTTATTTTTTATGTATTTGATGTTATGATGTGTGTTTTAAAATGTTTTTAAAATAATATATTTTTTACATTTATTTTTTTGTTAAAATTTTAAGGTATTTTTTTTTTAATTTTTTCAATAAAAGTTACAAAACATAAGTTATGTGTTATTTACATTTTTACTTTTTTACAAAAAAATATGTTTTTATCATATTTTTATAAACAATTTCATATAAAATTGATGATAAACCAATTTTTTTATGTGATTTATTTTATTTTTTAAAATAAAGTATGTATAATGTCACAAAAAAAAACACTAAACACTTATTCTAGGTTATTTATTTATTTTTTAATAGTTTTTTTTTATTTTTTGTATTTATTCTTAAAATTAAATTTGAGTCAAACAATCATTATATGTTCATTTTTTTAATATAATATGTTTTATTCCACAAACATAAAGTAAAAAAATTATTTTATATGTTTTTTTGAAACAAAAATCCCATAAAAACCCATTACAATCGGTTCCCTTCTCAACATAGCATGTTTCTTATCAAAATATTGATCAACCCTTGGGTCTCACAGATGTATTGATTATTCAAATTAAGTAAAACTACCCTCTCCATGATTCCCTACATTCTCGAGGCCATAAATCATAATGAATGTAATTATTATGTGAAATCACAACCTATGGGAATTGAACTCCCAACCACAAGGACCAAGTGCCCAACCCTTCCCACTATACCATCCTCAAAGGGGATAAAAATATATGTTCTATGCGATTTATTGTTTTTTGAAACAAAATATCACTTTTATACATTTTTATTAATTTTTTATATGAAATTAAGGAAAAATAATTGATTTGTGTCATTTTTTTATTTTTGAATTGACCATAATAAATTTCCCCCATTTTCTAAATATTTAACAAGACAACACATATTTTTATTATTTATTTATTTTTGATAAATATTTATTTTTTTAAAAAAATTCAATATTTTTTATTCATTAGTGATATAACTCCGGACCAATTTTTTTAATTAGTTTTTAATAACAAAGTTTGTTTTTTTCATGACCTAATTCTATAGGGACCTTGTCTGGGCTAGTGAAAAGGCCATGTGTAAAGACCTTGACTTGGATAGGTGAGTCCTCTACTCAAACAAGGATTTTGGTTTCAAATATTAGTGAATTTTGGAGATTTTTAGAGGATTTAAGGGTTTAAATATGGATTTAGGATCATTCCAAGAAGATGATTTGGAGGAATGGGGAGTCTGGTTGTAGTAGAACTCCTACTATAAGGTTGGTAAAATTCCACAAAACTTCTTATTTAGCTGGTAGAAGCCTCTGCCTATGCCATTAAATTTTTATGGGTTCTACTAGAGTCTTGGTGGATTATAATTTTTCTTTTTTATTAATGTAAATAAATTTAATTGTTAATCTAAAAACCTATAGAAATATACCCATTTAACCCCAACTCGATTTATTCCCAACATTTTGGCCGTGAGACTTCTCCTATATGCACTCCAATCCCTCTCCTTCATCTTAATCCACATATTCTTCAATACTGGACTAAAGACACTATTATTAACTATGAGATCCTATATTGGAAAAGTTAAGGGCCATGGAATCTTATAATCTCCCCTTTATTTGGGATTCTTAGATGAAACAGAACTAACCCCATGAATTCCTAAACTAGGGTTCTTAAAACTTATTAAACCCCTCATATTTCTTGTTATATAGCTACTAATAAGTATTATACTTGGTAAATAAAAGGTATGTATAAGTTTATACTTTCTAGATTCACCTCTTTCATATGATAGTGACCTAAAACCCTAAACCACTTATGTTTTCCTCTCAAAGGAGGTCTAGTTTGTTCTTTTGTTTCCATATCCTATCTTCTTGGAACATAAGAAATATCCTATATATAATTTAGGTAGGTTTACCATCATAGAGTGTTAGACAATAAATATTTTTGGGATGAGTGAGCCAAATAATATCAAGGGTTTAAAGTAATAAATCTTTTACCCCAACATTTACATGGTTATAGAGCATGATTTTTCTACTATTGGTTATCTTTCATCCATTTTTGAACCATGTTATAATTTATTTAGTTAATTTTTATTTCATTAATTTCTTTGCATGAATATTTATTTATTCAAGGTTTATAAAATATCATATAGTGAATTAATTTCTTTGGATGCTATATATCATTAACTGAATTGCAACTTATTGATGCCATATACCGTACTTTCAAATATTCACATAGTTGACTTGTGTTAAGTTTTTTAGTGATGACAGAATTATAGAATATATATATATATAAATATATATATAGTGGTATCAAGTTTGAGTAGGTACCCACTTTACAACATATAGTTTGGGTACTTGGAATGGGAGTTAGGCACTGAATTATTATAAAGCTCAGTGTTTTGGGATGAGCTCATAATGCCCCAACTCTTTATAACCATTCCCCTATTACCTGAGATGAGCTGTAATATTTCCAGGACTCATTATAACCTATTCTATTTCCCATCATAAAATTTTCTCAAACCCCAAATTATTTTTCACAAATTTACAATTATGTGTGGGTGAATATGTTTACATGTGTGAGATATTTACAGGTACTTTCATTGCCTCCTATAAGGTATGAATTCATATTTTTGTATCAGAATTCATAATGAGGCTCGAAGTAGGTAAAAAGGTATTTGGTGTCATAATATCCTGTACTTGTTGTTTTCTAAACAATATGTCTTTACCATTAAAGCATTACTATAAAAAATAGATAAATATATAAATTTAAAAATGTTAATTTTTTTTACTAATATTAAATAAATGATATAATCTCTAAATAAATAATTGTTAATTTTTTGAACAACTATAGATGGACAAACTAAAAAATGGATGATAATTTTTCCAAGTGTAGTGACCTTATCAGTAGGAAATGGTACTCTTGCTAATCTATCTATAATATCATACACATTGACCCTAATATTCTCCATATATATCTGTTGATGATGAATGATATCCTTGATATAATATATAATACCAAATGCTATAATATGATAACGGGGATTCTTAATATATGACTAAAAATAGATGGGAAGCTGTAAGGGAGGAGGTTTAGGAGTTATATAAGTAGGAGGAGGTGAAGGAGTGAGATTAGAAGATAGAGATGGAATAGTGGGATCTTCGGGTAGAGGTGGAGGAGTGGGATCTGCAACTTAAAACTATTTATAGATTTCTAGAAATATTAACTGTACCAAAGCTTGGATCCCATACTCCATCATCTCACCCATGTCCCAAACTTTAGATTCTGAAGCTTCTATTTTATTTTTATATAAATCCTCACTTGAAGAAGCACCAAAATAACCAAACACTTTTTTTATCAATACACCTGGTGCATATCCTCATACGTGACCCGGGTGTTCAGGATTTCCCAATGTAGTAGCTAAAATATATTTCCTACCCTCAGGTATGAAGTTCCCCTGGGTTCTCTTCTCTTCAAGGTATTATTGTATAGAATATTTGAAAAATTCATTAGTGAATCACAATATATAAATATTCTCATTAACTTAAATAACATAAATAAATTAAATAAATTCTTAAAATACTATCAGCTACAACCCTCAAATATTTAGTAACATATTATCTTTTTTTCCCATTTTGGTTTTTTCAATTTTTCTTGTCTATCTAGGGGAAGGAGGGTTAACCTTTGTAGATCCTAAAGACTCAGCTATCATTTTTTGAAAATCTCTATCTATCATTTGTTCTCCCAATAATGTATACCCTCCATGAGATAAATTATGAGGGTATAAATTTTTGGATTGTATCTCTTAATGAGATCTCCCCATTTTCTATAAATTAAGAATAAAAAAATCATTAATATATGAAAAAATTCTAAAATAAAACATTTCACTTACCAAAAATAATCCTTATTTTCCACTCTCAAAAAAATTATTCCATGAATATTCATCTAGAAAAGGATATATATTTCATGGATTTTAATTTTTTCTTTCCCAAAAAATGAAATATGATATGGGGGTTGATTTAAAATACCTCAATTCCCTAGAATCCAAAGATAAACATTTCTTCTTGACTCCTCTATTGTCAGGTATATCATATGTAACACTCTAAGGATTTACAAATAAATTTAATATAGAATTCCTGAAAAATTAAGTCTTTGTGGAACAAACACTTTGTTATTTATATGAGATAGTTATAAACTAACTATGACATAATTTTTCCTCTTCTGTGATTTTAATTTCAAAAAACAGACATACATGATTATGATCAGTAAGATATTTAGAGTCTGATAGGATCAACTTACATTTTTTGTGAATAGTAACTTGACCCTTATGAATAGTAATTTACCCTTATGAATATTAATATGACCCTTATTAATATTAACCTCACCATGTGAGTATAAATAAAATTTAGGCACCTTATAAATTAGAGTGGATATTTTAAAAATTAATAATTAAGTGTTGGTATTTTTGTGAGTAATAAATATTTAATTACAATTTTAAATTAATTAATTAATTTTAAATTAATTTTATTTTCATAAAATGTATTTATAAATAAATATTTGGTTTTCCTATGATTTTAAGATAATTTTATGAGACCTCAGTTAATTTCTAAAAGTATTATACAATCAGTTTTAAATTCAAAATCTGTATATTTTAAGTAAATAATGATTTTATTTAAAAATTAAATTTTAAATATTTAGAAAATTATTTTGATAAAATAGAGTTAATTTTTTAATTATACACATATAAAAATGGTTATGGTTATTTTTTTAGTTTTTTCTAAAATATTTTAATTTTTAGTGAATATAAAAATATAATAATTAATTATAAAAGCTAAATACATGATTTATTCAGTCATAGGTGGTGTACGTATGATGTAAGAACACTTGGTTCGAACTGAAATGAAATTATTACTATTTTTGGTCATATTAATCAAAACTATTACCTAACTTAAGAATAATAATAAAACAATGAATAAGATATTCAAAAATCACCCATATACTCCATTATAAAAACCACCTCTCACTCCCTCTTATCCTCACTCATATAAGCTTTGAAGCTTATCAAAGTTCAGCCTAAATACTGTTACCTAGTATCTCCCCACATAAAATATCTATTGTTCTTTCCAAAATACCAAAACTCCATTACCTTAAGGAGGTTCTCAAGGAAGACATTTCAAGAAGTAAACCCTCTTCCTTTTTTCTTTTTATTTCATTTTCAATCTATTTTCTTTTCTTATCATCTCCCCACATCCTATATAAAAATAATCATAATAAATCAATTATCATACATATACTAGAATGATATCATGTTAATGGAATATCCTTCCTCAAACTACTATCTCTCTCTCTCTCTCATTTAAAACAACAAAATCATCATCCGGGAGGTGCCGATTTACAACATTCGAGGACAACAAATATTCATTCTTCAATTTATCCTTCTAGGATAGTCATGAATTTTTTTTATGGTTTAACCAGATTATAAAATATTTATTATTTCTTATTTAATTTTCTGATACCATTGTATATAGATAATACTAATTAATATGACAAAACTAGTTCGTAATAATCAAAATATCACCAAAATAATCTAAATGATTATCACTAATGTTCTATCTAATAACTCATCCTAATACCATATAACCAAATGAATAAAATCAAAATTTAATATTATATATGTTAATTATTATCATATAAATTAAATTTTTGAGAATTATACCAATCCCACATGAACTTCCGTACTCATATATAAGTATACCGATCATGAAAACCAAGTAATCAAACGCTCCAGAGCGATAAAATTGTATATTATAACTCATAAAAAAGTCCATAAATGAACTTAATAAAATTTTAATAAATAAAAAAATATATAGGAGGTTATTAATTAATTAATTAATGGATTTAGTTTTATTATCCAACGTGTTAAGGTCAAATAAAAAACACGTCCGAACATAAGGTAAGTGTTTTCTACCCGAACCTCTATTTTCTTTCGGGTTACTATTTGTCTCTATTAATCCCAATTAAATTCTTAATTATTATTATTTAATTCTCATAAATTATATTTAATGTTCTATGTATGTGTACTAATCATAATACTTATTTATTTTATGGGGAGTTAAATAATTTATAAAGATATTTCTCAATTCTTTCCGATAAATAGGCCCGATTCATGGGAACTTCTAAAATTCTTACCTATTTTCAAGTGAACTCTATAATATTTTATAAGACATTTTTTTATAAAATCAATAATTTCATCATGGAAATACTACCTTAGTTAATTTATTATTTTATTCAAATATTTTTCCAAAGTAACTGATCTATTCAAAGTAAAAGTGTATTTCTCTCAAAAATTCTTCAATGATTTTATTAGAGTATTTTTGTCTATTTCAACACCTCTATTTAATTTTATGACTTTTTGAGGTTAATATCTTAAGATTATCATATACCATATTTTATTAAATGATTTATGATCAGTTTGAATGTGTGTTTTCTATCTTGATACCATTCACCATACTACTCAGAATGGTTAGTGTTTATTTGTATAGCTTAGGGAAAGTTATTTCATATGTTCATGTTGTATATGTTTAGCCTATTTCATATAAGGAATGAAATGGATTTATAAAGTGACAGGTGTTTCCCAATATAGCCCCTCAAAGCATCGGTAGGTTCATGAGACAAAACATAATTGAGTTTTGGCAGAGGCCTTACCCTAGTATTTTAGACTTCTTGGACGATGCCTTAACAACATGTTTCAGATGTCTGACATTATGAATTTCCACATTATGGTTTTATTAATTGATAAAACATGTAATTATTCCACTAGTATAATATTAATGGTTATGTTTCATTCTCTTATGATAATTTATATGGCCTTATTTAATCAGATTTCATTCCTACCATATTACGCTCAAGTATATTTTTAAAGGCACATGTTTTTAATTGTCCACCATGCCTAGTGTTTATTTTTATGATAAATTACATTGTATTACTTATCCTCATTGAGTATCTGAGTTCAACCATTTATTATGTTTTATTTTCCCTAGGTTGTGAAGATGAATATTATGAATGACTTTCAGTGATAATCTTGGATCCATAGATGTTTCCAATGGAATTTCTATTATGTATTTAATTTCAGGTTGTAATGTTGAAATTATGTTTGTATATTGTTTTTCAAAACTAGAAATCTCTTAGTTTCTTTGGAATACAACTTTCATTTAATCATGAAAATGTAAAAAAATAATGCACCGGCTCTAGGAAACTGGGTTCGAGGCGTTACAGTTGGTATCAAAGAAAGTTTAATAGAAAACTTGGAAACTCGATTTAGAAAATGTAGATTAAGGAAGAAAAACCTAAGATAGGCTTGAGGATAATTATACAAGAACATCCTATAATTTTTTAAAGCTATAGATTATGTGGATATTTATAGAAAATAAATCCTTGTTTAGATACCACAAGTGGACACGGTTTTGGCATAGATGTACCTATGAGTAAAAACTCCGATAAGGTGTTCTGAGCTTGACTCGGGATAACCTGGTACACGACAACGAGCCATAATGCACACATGGTTTGACAATATCAGGGGATATGATAAGAATAATTCAAATTTTCTTTATAAACCATTATTAAGGATTTAAATGTAAATATGTTCTCAATTAAACAATGCTTATGATTATTATGTGCATAAAATTTCAATTTTTGTTAAGTGTTCTTCTAGTTCGACATTATACATTATGATTCATAACTTAATTTAGTGTGTCAAATTATTTAGAAATGGTTCCTAGTGAAAGTAATGTAAAACAAATGAATTCATATATCCCATGTTGGGATTTACCTCATATTCAAAATAATTATGTTGGTTCTGAAGCTGTGACTGGTGATGAGAAACTTATAACTATTCTAGGATAGTTGACTCAGGTTATGAAAAATAACCTTACCCGTATGGATAATCATGATCCACAACATGGAGGAGCAATGTTATCCCACATTATGAAATAACATACTCCATCATTTAATGGGACTAAAAACCCATTCGTAATAGAACAATGGATAAGTTCCTTAGAGAATACATTTCTCTCTTTGGGAAGTACGAAAGAGAGAAGGTTTTCATGGAAGTTTTTCATCTATCGGGAGATGTGGATCAATAGTGGTCAGTGATTCAAAACAAAAATGAGGAGGAATATATTGAAAATATGAAATATAGGGATTTTAAAGAAATATTATTATAAAAATACTTTTCTCATAAACAATGAGAGGATATGAAAAGATAGTTTCTGAGTCTAAGGAAAAAAGAGGATGTGAATGTTAAAAAGTATGAAACTAATTTCACAAGGTTAGAAAGGCATGTCGTGGACTAGATAACTAATCCAAGGAGAAATATTGATCAATTATTTGATGGTTTAAAATCATTCTTCTGAAAGGAATTGGTTTACCAAAAATTTTCATTATACGAAGATATATTATAATGTGCTATCAAGAAATAGAAATAATTCAATAAGTCTTATGAATTTAAGGGAAAAAAGACAAGAAGAGGGAGACAGAGGAAAAAATGGATAAAGGGAAGAATAAAAAAGGGAGTTCTCCAATATGTGATACTTTTGGAAAGGAACACCCCAAAGCCTATTTAAAAGTAAGAAAAGTCTATTGAAAATGTTGAGAAAGAGGACACCAATATCGATATTGCATGGGAAAGAAAGAAGCTACCAATTTTAAATGCTACAATTGTAAAGATATGAGAAAATATGCCAATGATTTTACCAAGTATTAGGGAAAAATTTCCCAAAGAAGGATAAGGGATAAAGGACATGCTTATGCGATCACAACTGCTGAAGTTGAAGTTCCTAATGATGTGGTGGTAGATACTTTAATCATTTCCTAAAACTTATCCAATGCTTTATTTGATTATGGATCATCGAATTCTTTTATATCTTCCTAGTTCGATAAGAAAATTAGACATTTCCAATTTGATTTAATAAAGGAGTTGTTATTCAAAACTCTTAAGGGAAGTATCATTACCAAAAATATGCATCAATCAATCCCCCTTATGACACATAAATATGATTTAGTTTCCAAACTTATAATCATACCCATGATTGATTTTGATATAATTATTCGTATGAATTGGCTTTTAAGTTATGATGTGAAAATATATTACAGGTTGAAGTAATTTACAATTTTAGAGAATGATATAGAATCCCTTATCTTTAGAGCAGAAACCTCATCATTTAATTCTTATCTAAATCCATCCTCAGTAGCTCAACTGAATGAAATTATTGGGGAAGAAGATAAAATAATATTCATGGGTGAGGAAAGAAATATTCAAATTGAGTATGTACCTATTATTCAAGAATATTTTGATGTATTCTCATAAGATTTACCTGAATATCCTCTAGAGAGGGAAATTGAGTTTTCTATTGATTTAATTCCTAGTTCAAGGCCTATATCAAAGACTCCATATAGAATGGACATAGTGGAATTAGTAGAACTGAAGAAACAACTAGAGGAATTGAGTGATAAAGGATTTATCCACCCTAGTGTTTCTCTATAGAGATACCATATTCTCTTTATCAAGAGGAAAGATAGATCTATGAGGTTGTTCATTGAATATAGATAAATCAATGCTATTACAATAAATAACAAGTATCATCTTCCTCACATTGATGATTTATTTAATCAACTTCATGTTGCTCATTTTTTTTTTGAAAATTGACCTTTGATCTGGATATTATCAGTTGCATGTGAGGAAGGAAGATATTCCAAAGACAGTATTTTGAACTAGGTATGAGCATTATGAGTTTACAATAATACCTTTTGGACTAACTAATTCACCCTATATTTTCATGGATCTAATGAATAGTGTTTTTAAATAAAATCTTGATGAATTTTTTGTGGTATTTATTGATGATATCTTGGTATACTCCAAAATCCAAGAAGACCGTGAGAATCACTTTAGAATTATTCTGAAGTCTCTTAGAAGAAATTAATTATATGGAAAGTTTAGCAAGTGTGAATTTTGGATTCAATCAATTTCTTTTATAGTCCATATTGTCTCTAAGGATGGGATCTCAGTTGATCCTGTGAAGACAAAGATTTTCTAGGAATGGACTAATCTAATAAAAATAACTAAGGTATATAGTTTTATTGGTTTAACAGGTTATTATCGGTGTTTCATTCAGAACTTCATCCATTTATCCAACCCATTGACCAAGCTTACATGTAAAGGGGTTAAGTTCGTATAGAAAAAAGAATGTGAAGAATGTTATGAAGAATTAAAGAAGAGGTTATTAAATGATCTAATCTCAAATCTACCATTGGTAAATGATGGATTTGTGATTTATAGTGATGCATCAAAGAGAAGAATTGGTTGTGTCATTATGTAGAATAATAGAGTTACCACCTACGCATCAAGGTAACAAAAATTCATGAACAGAACCATCCAACTCATGATCTTGAGTTAGAAGTTGTAATATTTTCTCTGAATATATGAAGACACTATCTCTATGGTGAAAGATGTGATATATATACAGACAAGAGATTGAATTATATCTTATTATAGAAATAACTCAACATGAGGCAAAGGTGATGAATCAAACTACACAAGGATTATGATTATTCCATACAATACCACCTAGGAAAAGAAAATATGTTAGTTAATGCATTGAGAAGGAAGAATCATGGAGTTATAAACAAAATGAGAATTGACAAGGATCCTATGTACATGAATCTAGTGAGGATGGATATGGGAATTATCAAATAAAGTGAAACATCACTAAATTTTCAATTGGTTTCTTTACCATATTTCTTGGAAAGGATTAAAAGTTCTCAGCATGATGATGATAATCTTCAAAAGAAAATTAAAGCTGTGAAGGATGGGAAGTTGGCAGACTTCGTGTATAAAGATGGAATTCTGAAATTTGGGAGGAGGATATGTGTTCCCTATATACCCAAGATAAAAATGGAGTTATTGGATAATGAAAATAGTTTTAATTTCTCTATAATCCCTAGTATCACTAAGATGTATAGCTATTTAAAGGAACATTTTTGGTGGGACAACGTGAAGTGGGAAATTGCCGATTATGTATCAAGATGTTTAGTCTGTCAATAGGTGAAGGCTAAAAGAAAACATCCTAGAGGACTCATGTAACCTCTACCTATTCCTATATAGAAATGGGATGACTTCGCCCTGGATTTTTTCATTGGATTACCAAAAACTCCAAAAAGGAATGATGCAATATGGATAATTGTTGATCGAATTACCAAATCTATACATTTCCTCACAATAAGGTAGGGTTTTCCACTAGATCACCTTGCAAGACTCTATATCAATGAAGTTGTATAGCTTTATAGGGAACCTCTCTCAATTGTGTTTGATCGTGATCCACAATTTACATCAAAATTCGAGAAAATTCTTGAGAAAGCTTTGGATACCAATATTTGATTGAGTACTGCTTATCACCCTAAAATTAATGGGTAGTATGAAAGGATGATTCAAAATTTAAAAGACATGTTGAGATCATGATCACTTGATTTTCAAGGTTTTTGGGATAAATATTTACCTTTTGTAACACCCTGACCCCAGTTACCCAAAGTCGGTGCATTATTACATAACATTGTCATGATCACAAAAGATCGAGTCTAGAAAGACCGATTAGTTTAGTAGCCTTGGAATAACTAGATACATTCATAAAGTTTACATTACATCATAAAGTGAAAACTACTACAACAACATCTTGTCTTCATATCCCCTCATACTATCCCTTTAGGTCATTCATAAATTACTTCTCCACATCTTGGGAAAAGTAAAACATTGAAAGGGGTGAGATCAGATGCTCAGTAAGGATAACAATATAGCGGAAACTTTCATAAATAAGCATAAACACTTAAGGCAGTGTATAACTAAAATAAAATACATTTAAACTTGAACATAAGCATAATATGGAAAAGATAAAATGAAATAATTCCATTTACTTATTCACATGGATATTCTACTAATCGAATAATCACATGCAATATCAATAACCACTTTCATAATGATGGAATGCATAATGTCAGACTATCATAACCACATAGTCAAGGCCTCGTGCAAAGACTAAAAATAAGATTTTGTCAAGGCCTTGTGCCAAGACACTAGTTTGTCTCATGAGACCTACAGATACATCGAGGAGCTATAGCGGGCTCCACCCATCACATATTAAGTCCAATGCATTCCTCATATGAACAGGTTTAAACATAACATAAACATTTGTATTAAAACTAGCATACAAAATGTCAATAATTTCTCCATAAATCATGAATGGTATAAAAATAAAACATACATAGTTAATCATATCACAAAACCTTCAATATAATATTGAAGTTTTATATCATAATAAATAAACATCAAATAAGACTAAAATCCATCAAAGGATGTTGACATAGATGAAATCAAAACTATTTGAGAGAAATATCTCTTTTTTTGAAATATTTAAAATTCACATAATTATAAAATAAAACATTTACTTTTAAAATATTCTTATAATATTTTAAGGAAAGATTCAACGATTTTATAATGGCGGAAAATAGCCGCACCCACTGTATAAGTTAAAAAAGACATTCTTACCTTAATTCTGTCGAAAAGGTTAAAAAGGAACTTGTTTGGAAAATGAAAGAAATATTCCTTTATAAACTTATTATAAAAAGTCAACAAGGGTATAAATGAATTTAACCCATAGCCTTTAAAATAGTAAGAATGATTTGAAATACATTTTTAAGAAACATGGATGTGGATTATAAAGAGGTCCTAGTAGATAATTACGTATAAACAACCTCAGATAATGAAGAGATTGTGAAATAAACCCTTAACTTGTACTTTTACTTAGTCAATGGTATGTTAAATTTCTGTATAATTGTTAAAACATTGTTGTTAAATTATTGAAGAACCATATACATAATTATGATATCATATATGATTTTTCTAATAATGCTTTCTTAATAATATTTTAGTATTATCGTCGTTTCGGGTGTTAACTTACTCATTTTCTTTTATATGTTTTGTTAAATAAGTTGTGTTTGTTATGGATAAGTTGTATCTTATTCATATAAAGAATGATATCAAGTCCTTAAACATTACTTTTAATCATCAAATGAGAATTAGACTTGAATGGATACGATGGGGAATGATTTTCATCATGTTCGTGGAGACGGTAGTCCGTACGTACGCACGAGCGACAATATCACTTTTTTGATATTAAAATAATATATAATTGGATGGTATATCATATATAAAGAATCATTATCATGTTATATTTATTATTACATTAATTACACATCATTATTTTACCCATCCAAATAATAATGTTTTGAATAACAATTACACCACGACGTGGAGACGGTAATCCGTACGTACACACGTATGATGACATGTCATTCAAAGGATGGATATAATAATGAATATGGTTGTACCATATTTATAATAAAATCAAATTATATAGAATATATTGGAGTTATTATTTTATAATGGTAATAACAAAGAAAGAAGAAGTTGAAGAATAAAGGAACTTGAAAGAGGGTGGTGAAAACATTATCTCTTCTTCGGGTTCTTCCTTTTGATTTGATCAAAAGGGCTCCTTATGCTGGATTTCTGATCAAACTAAGGCCTCTAGGTTGAAGTGAGTAAATTTGATAAGATATTTGGGCAGGGGTTGGCCGAGCCAAAAGGCTTTGAATGTGTGAAATTGAGAGAAGGGGGAGTGCCCTTTTATAAGAGGGGTGAGGGTCACCTTTGGAAAAGCTAGATATATTATTTTATAATAAATTCATATTCGGTTTATAATGGCTAAAAAGTGGATTATTTAAAGTATATGGTGGGGATAGGTCTAAAAAAATTCAACTAATAGGTTTTAGACAGGTTTGGGTCATTATATTAACCTTATCTTTTAGTTTTAACTCTTAGTTAATTAGTTTGACATTTACCATGTCACTTTGTATTTTTATATTATATAGTTAATAAACATAATATATACATACAAGAGACCCCAATGTTGTCCATTAATAATAAACCTATCATGATATAAGTCCTTTGGCCGAACCATATATTTTTTGGAATAGAATATAAATTAATAATATAATATTTATTTTAAAAACTCTTTTATGTCAATTTTGACACTATTGGGTATTTTGTTTTTGATAATTTCATAATAGCATTATTACTTAGAATAAATTTATATAACCAATCATAATATGTAATATTAACCTATAAATTTAGTTTAATTCATAAAAATTTTTAAATTACATTTATTTTGATATTTATATTATCAATTATTTTAATATTTCATTAATTAGGTAATTACTGCATCACTATTGTGTCATATATACATTAAAATATTTAATGTCTAAAAATTATAAATAAAATACCATTATGTAGGAAATATTTTTATATTTCTAATGAATATTTATAATTGAATTTATCTTATGTATAACCCTATATAAAAATGTTTTAGTTATTAAAAATTGATTTTAACTCTTCTAACTCTTCTTTGAATTAAATAATAATAAATGTCCTAATCTAATCCAAGTGGACCTAAATGATAATATTTTATTCCTAAGGTTGTTTTTGGTCGATATACACTTGTCCAATAGAATTAGGACATGTTTTAGGGTAATATTAATATCTTTTTTACCCTTAATTACCCTATTTACTTTTAACCGTGGTAAATAAGAGTAAAAAGTTACTATTCACCAAAAAATTATTTTTATCTTATTGAACCACATTTTACTCATTGATATTAATCGTGTCTCTCTGATTTTCGAAATTCCACTCACAGAAGCGCTAAAATTAAGTTTTATGTGAATTTCCAAATTCTCCTAGGAGGTGGGTAAAAGACAGTGAAAAGTTCCATAAAATTTTTATATATCTAAAATGATTCTAAATTAACTCCAATGAATTACATTGAATGTATATAGGTATTATGTATCCACTTTGACCTTAATTACATTTAAATAAAATAAATAATTATTTAAATAAAAATTCGGTTTTAAACCATGACTCAGTGTTTTTCACTATTCTTCAAAAATTGAAAGTGTTCAGAAAAATACCAAAATATCACCCGAGGTTAATTTTGATATTCAGAATCCAAAAATGAAGTCCATTTTGAAATATAAAATTTATAAAATTTCAAAAAGTGGGTATTACTATTCATAACGGCTAGTTTGATTGGTTGTGGTGTGTGTTAGAACTCGAAGTTGCGTACAACACATGCTACTGTATTATTCAAAGAGAAGCGTACCGTGGAAGCTTGGGGTGTTACATTCTCCCCTCCTTCAAATAATTTCATCCTCGAAATTTCTAGAATACTACCGCGTGAAAAGACTTGGGTGATTTTTCATCATGATTTCCTCATGTTCACACGTTGCCTCTTCCATCTTATGGTTTCTCCATAGAACATTTACAAGACGAGTCGTCCGGTTTCTCAACACATGTTCTCTCATATCAAGAATCTTGACAGGATCTTCGCAATAAGACAGATCGGGTTCCAATTCTAATTCTTCATAGGTGAGTACATGCATTGGGTCAGGCATGTATTTTCTCAATAGTGATACGTGGAACACATCGTGAACTTTGGAGAGACTTGGAGGCATTGCCAATCGGTAAGCTATATCCCCAATTCATTCTAGAATTTTGAATGGTCTGATGTAACTGGGACTTAATTTACCCTTATTACCGAAACATATTACTCCCTTCCATTGAGATACCTTCAAGAAAACATGATCTCCTACCTGAAATTCCAAATCCTTCCTTTTGGTTATCGGCATAGCTCTTCTGCCTACTTTGAGATGCTTTAATGTGGTTTTGGATTACCTTCACCTTTTCCATCGTTTCCTCCACCAGTTTTGGGCCAACGAGTTTTCTCTCACCAACATCATCCCAACTGGTTGGTGTGTGACATCTATTTCCATATAACGTTTCATATGGGGCCATATGAATACTTGAATGGAAGATATTGTTATAGGAAAATTCCACCAGAGGTAAATATTGATCCCACATTCCCTGAAAGTCAAGTGAGCATGATCTCAACATGTCTTCTAAGGTTTGAATAGTCCGTTCTGATTATCCATCTGTTTGAGGGTGGTAGGTAGTGCTCGAACGAAGTTCTGTATCCAAGGCCTTCTGAAGACATTTCCAGAATCTTGAAGTGAAACGAGAATCATGATCAGAAACAATCGATAGGGGTACTCCATAAAGTCTCACAACTTCATTAATATATAGTTTTGCTAGACGTTCTAGTGGTAGATCTTCTCTTATAGAAAGAAAATGTGCTGACTTGGTAAGACGATCAACAATAACCCATATTGCATTGTTCCCTCTAGGAGTGTTTGGTAGCCCCATGACAAAGTCAATCGTAATATTATCCCATTTCCACTTAGGTATGGTAAAAGGTTGCATGACTCCTCTAGGCTGTTGCCTTCCAGCTTTCACTTGTTGACAAACAATACATCTTGACAAAAAATCAGCAATCTCCCTCTTCATGTTGTCCCACCAAAAATGTTCCTTCAAATCTCTATACATTTTGGTGCTCCCATGGTGTATAAGGAAATTAGAGCTATGAGCATCATCTAACAATTCTCTTTTTAGATCAGGCATATCGGGAACAAAAAGTCTCTTCCAAAATTTTAAAATTCATTCCTCATACACAAAGTCTCTCAATCTCCCATCATTCACATCTTTAATCTTCTTTTGAAATTCTTCATCATCGGTCTGAGAACTCTCAATCCTTTCTAGTAAATATGGTTTGGAAACCATTTGAAAAATAATTGATGTTTCACCTTCCATGGTTATTCCCATGTCCATATTCAATAGATCCATGAAAATTGGATCCCTTTTTATTCTCATATTGTTCAAAACTCCATGATCTTTTCTGCTCAAAGAATCTGCTACCTTATTTTCCTTCCCCAGGTGGTAGTGTATCGTGAAATCATAATCCTTGAGTAATTCAAGCCATCTCCTCTGCCTCATGTTGAGTTATTTTTGTGAGAAAATATACTTCAAACTCTTGTGATCAGTATAAATATCACATTTTTCACCATAGAGGTTGTGTCTCCATATCTTCAAAGCAAAGATAAAAGATGCTAACTCGAGATCATGAGTAGGATAGTTTTTCTCATGAATTTTCAACTGTTGTGATTTATAGGAAATAACCCTATCATTCTACATAAGAACACAACCAAGTCCTTTCTTCGATGCATCACTATAAATAACGAACCCATCATTCCCTGATGGTAGAGTCAATATAAGAGCGTTAACTAATCTTCTCTTCAGTTCTTCAAAACATTATTCACACTCTTTTGTCCAAAAAAATTTAACCCCTTTATGTGTGATCTTTGTTAATGGGTTAGCCAAACAAGCAAAATTCTGGACGAAACGTTGATAATAACCTGCTAAACCAATAAAACTGCGTACCTCAGTTATACTCGTCGGTGCAGGAAATTCTTGGATTGCCCTGGTCATAGAAGGATCAACATAGATTCTATCTTTAGAGACAACATGGACAAGAAAAGAAATCTCTTGATGCCAGAATTCACACTTGCTAAACTTCCCATATAATTCATGTCTTCTCAGAGTCTTCAGGATAATGCGAAAGTGATTTTCAGTATCTTCATATATTTTGGAGTATACCAAGATATCATCAATAAGTACCACCACAAATTCATTGAGATATTGCTTGAAAATTCTATTCATTAGATACATTAATATAGAGGGTGCATTAGTCAATCCAAAAGGCATTACTGTAAAATCGTAATGCCCGTACCTGGTTCGAAATGCTGTCTTCGGAATTCCTTCCTTCTTCACACACAACTGATGATATCCAGATCGAAGGTCAATCTTTGAAAAGTATTGAGATCCATGCAGTTGGTCAAATAAATCATCAATGTGAGGTAGGCGATACTTGTTCTTTATTGTTATAACATTTATCTCCCTGTAGTCGATACATAACCTCACAGATCCATCTTTCTTTTTAACAAAAATAACAGGGGATCCCCATGCAGAAACACTAGGGAGAATAAATCCCTTATTACTCAATTCCTCTAGTTGTTTCTTTAGTTCAACTAATTCCACAGTGGCCATTCTATAAGGGGTCTTCGATATAGTCCTTGATCCCGGAATTAAATCAATGGAAAACTCAACTTCTCATTCTGGAGGATGTCCAGGTAAATCTTCCGGAAACACATCTACATATTATTTCACAATAGGTACATCCTTTATTTGAACATTACTTTCCTCACCCACATTCATTTCATTCTCTTCCACCCCAATAATTTAATTTATTTGAGCAACTGGGGGTGGATCTAGGTAAGAATTAGGTGGTGGTGATTCCGCTCTAAAGATAAGGTGTTCCTTATCATCATCATCAAAAATAGTAACCTCCTTCTTCTTACAATAAATTTTTGCATCATGGTCTGAAATCCAATCCATACTAAGGATTATATCAAATTCAATCATAGGTATGACGATGAGATCCACAGATAAAGAACATTTATGTGCTCTAATGGGGACTGATTCACAAAACTTTGTTGCAATGATACTTCCCTTATGAGTTTTAACTGACAACTCCCTTGTTAAATCAAATTGGAAATATCTAATTTTCTTAGCAAACTGGGAAGATATGAAATAATGTGATTATCTAGAATCAAATAATGCATTTTATAAACTTGAAGAAACCATTAAATTACCTGCCACCACATATTTCGGAGTTTCTACCTCAGCAGTAGTGATAACATAATCTTGGCCTTGATCCCTTGGACTTTTCTGAGGTAAGTTCCCCTGATTCTTAGGAAATTCATTTGCATAATTTACCATCTCCCTACAATTGTAGCATTGGACATCGGTAGCTTCCTTCTTCCCCTTGCAATCACGTTCTTGGTGGCCTTTTTCATCACACTTGTAACAGACTCCCATTCCTTTTAAGCAAGTGCCGGGGTGTTTCTTCCAACATTTACTACAGGACGGATATTCAACTTTTCCCTTCTTCCCCTTATTTTAATTCCCAGAGTGATCAGCAGATCTCTTCTTCTCCTTCTTTGCTTTAAAGTCATAAGACTTAGAGAACTCCTTTTCTGTCTTGATATCACATGAGACAATATCTTCGTACAACAAGAAGGTTTGTAAGACTAATGATCGACGTAGAAACAGTTTTAACCCATCAAAGAAACGATCAATATTACTTCTTGGGTTGCGTATATAATCTGCAACATACCTTTCTAACCTTGTAAAGTTATCCTCATACTTTGCGACATTCTCATCCTCCTTTTGTCTCAGACTCAAAAATTGCATTTCCATATCTGCTCGATGGTCACGAGGAAATTATTTTTCTAAAAACAGATCTTTGAACTCCCTCCATTCCATATTTGATACTTCATCATCTTCCTTCGTGTATTGAATCAATGACCACCATTGATCAGCATCTCCAGTGAGGCGGTAAACTGCCATGATAACTTTTTCCCTTTCACTACTCCCCAAGGCATGGAATATTTTCTCAAAAGAATTTATCCATTGACCAGATACTAAGGGATTTTTATTCCCATTGAATGTTGGTGGTTTTTTCCTCATGAAGCGATCTAACATTGATCCTCCACGCTTCGGATCAGTGTGCTCCATACGGGTAAGGTTATTATTCATAACCTGAGTTAGTTGTCCCAGTATGGTGATTAGATGATCAACACCAGTTGCATCACCAGCACCACTCTAATTATCTTGAGCAGGAGGTCAATCCCTACATGGAGTGTGTGCATTGATACAGTTTCCATTTCTTCCACTAGGTTCCATTTCTAAACAATGGAATAAACTAGATCAGTTTATGAGTCAAAATACATAATTCCATACTTGTAAAACACTTAACATAAATTGAACTATTTATGGATATAATCCAAAATAGTAAAAATGTTTTCTTTGAGGAAGTATATACTCATAAACCCTTCATAATAGTTTTTAGAGAAAATGAGAATTATCCTAAGCATATCCCCCGGGAGTGTCGTAACCAAGAGTGCAGTAAGGCCCATTTTCGTGCACCTGTTTCCGTTCGAGTCTAGCTCAAAGTGGTGTTTTCAGGTTTTACCCCTAGGTACATCTATGCCAGATCCTACTCTACCTACTCGTATCTAGATAGGGATGTATTGCTCAGAAAACTCACAAAATCTCTACAATACCAAAATTCTAGGAAGTTCATCTATACTAATCCTCAAAGTCTATCTTAGGGCTATGTGCTCTAATCAGAGTTTATCTAAATCTAGCTTCTAAGGTTTGTACTAAACTTCCTTTGACACCAACTATAATACCCCGACCCCAGTTACCCATAGTCGGTGCATTATTACATAAAATTGGCATGATCAAAAAATATCAAGTCTCTAAAGACCGATTAGTTTATTATCCTTGGAATAACTAGATACATTCATAAAGTTTACATTACATCATAAAGTAAAAACAACAACAAAAACAGATTGTCTTCATATACCCTCATACTATCCCTACAGGTCATTCATAAATTACTTCTTCACATCCTGGGAAAAGTAAAACATTGAAAGGGGTGAGATCAGATGCTCAGTAAGGATAACAATATAGCAGAAACTTTCATAAATAAGCATAAACATTTAAGGCAATGTACAACTAAAACAAAAGCCATTTAAACTTGAACTTCAACACATTATGGAAAAGATAAAATGAAATAATTCCATTTACTTATTCACATGGATATTCTACTAATCAAATAATCACATGAAATATCAATAACCACTTTTATAATGACGGAATGCATAATGCCAGAATATCATAACCACATAGTCAAGGACTCATGCCAAGACTAAAAATAAGATTTTGTCAAGGCCTTGTTCCAAGACACTAGTTTTTCTCATGAGACCTACAGATGCATCGAGGAGCTATAGCGGGCTCCACCCATCACATATTAAGTCCAATGCATTCCTCATATGAACATGTTTAAACATAACAAAAATATTCGTGTTAAAACTAGAATATGAAATGTCAATACTTTCTCCATAAACCATGAATGATATAAAAATAACACATCCACAGTCAAACATATCACAAAACCTACAATACAATATGGAAGTTATGTATCATAATAAATAAACTTCAAATAATCTTAAAATCCATCAAAGGATGTTGACATAGATGAAATCAAAACTATTTGAGAGAAATGTCTCTTTTTTTAAAATCAATTAAAAGTCACATAATTATAAAATAAAACATTTACTTTGAAAATATTCTTATATTCTTGTAAGGGAAGAATCAAAAATTTTATAATGGCAGAAAATAGCCGCACCCGCCGTATAAGTTAAAAAAGACATTCTTACCTTAATTCTGTCGAAAAGGTTAAAAAGGACCTTGTTTGGAAAATGATAGAAAGATTCATTTATAAACTTCTTATAAAACTTCAACAAGGGTATAAATGACTTTAACCCATATTCTTTAAAATAGTAAGAATGATTTGAAATACATTTTTAAGAAACATGGATGTGGATGATAAAGAGGTCCCAATAGATAATTACGTATAAACAATCTCGGATAATGAAGAGATTGTGAAATAAACCATTACCTTGTAATTTTCCTTAGTAGGTGGTATGTTAAACTCCTGTATAATAGTTAAAACATTGTTATTAAATTATACAAGAACCATATACATAATTATGATATCATATATGATCTTCTAATAATGTTTTGTTAATAATATTTTAGTATTATCGTCGTTTCAGGTGTTAACTTACTCATTTTCTTTTATATGTTTTGTTACATAATCCATGTTTGTTATGAATAGGTTGTATCTTGTTCATATCCATAATGATATAAAGTCCTTAAACATTATTTTTAAGCATCAAATGAGAATTATACTTGAATGGATATGATGGAGAATGAATCTCATCGCGTTCGTGGAGACGGTAGTCCGTACGTACGCACGAGCGACAATATCACTCTTTTGATGTTAAAATAATATATAATTGGATGGTATATCATATATACAGAATCATTATCATGTTATATTTATTATTTAAATTAATTACACATCATTATTTTACCCATCCAAATAGTAATGTTTTGAATAACAATTACACCACGACGTGGAGATGGTAAGCTGTACGTACGCACTTATGGTGACATGTCATTCAAAGGATGGATAGAATACTGAATATGGTTGTACCATATTTATAATAACATAAAAGTATGTAGAAGATACTGGAGTTATTATTTTAGAACGGGAATAACAAAGAAAGAGGAAGTTGAAGAAGAAACAAACTTCAAAGAGGGTGGTGAAAACATTACCTCTTCTTCGGGTTCTTCCTTTTGATTTGATAAAAAGGGATTTTTAGGTTGAATTTATGATCAAAATAATATCTCTAGGTTGAATTTAGGAAATTTTAGAGGATATTTGGGTAGGGGTTGGCCGATCCAAAAGGCTTTGAAGGTGTGGAATTGAGAGAAGGGGGAGTGCCCTTTTATAAGAGGGGTGAGGGGCACCTTTGGAAAAGCTAGATATATTATTTTATAATAAATTCATATTCGGTTTATAATGGCTCCAAAGTATATTATTTAAAGTATAAGGTGGGTATAGGTCTAAAACCATTCAACCAATAGGTTTTAGATAGGTTTGGGTCATTATATTAACCTTATCTTTTAGTTTTAACTCTTAGTTAATTAGTTTGACATTTACCATGTCACATTGTATTTTTATATTATATAGTTAATAAACTTACTATATACATTAAAGCGACCCCAAAGTGGTCCATTAATAATACACCTATCATTATATAAGTCCTTTGGCCGAACCTTATATTTTTATTAATAGAATATAAATTAATAATATAATATTTGTTTTAAAAACTCTTTTATGTCAATTTTGACACTATTGGGTATTTTGTTTTTGATAATTTTATAACAGCATTATTACTTCGAAAAAAATATATATAACCAATCCTAATATGTCATATTAACCTAGAGATTTAGTGGAATTCATAAAAAGTCTAAAATTACATTTATTTTGATATTTATAATATCAATTATTTTAATATTTCATTAATTAGAAAATTACTGCATCACCATTGTGTCATAAATAAATTACATTATTTAATATCTAAAAATTATAAATAAAATACCATTATGTAGGAAATATTTTTATCTTTCTAATTAATATTTATAATTGAATTTATCTTGTGTATAACCCTATATTAAGAATGTCTTAGTTATTAAACTTTGATTTTAACACTTTTAACTCTTCTTTGAATTAAATAATAATAAATGTCCTAATCTAATCCAAGTAGACCTAAATGATAATATTTTATTCCTAAGGTTGTTTTTGGTCGAGATAAACTTGTCCAATAGAATTAGGACATGTGTTAGGGTAATATTAATATTATTTTTACCCTTAATTACCCTATTTACTTTTAATCGTGGTAAATAAAAGAAAAAAGTTATTATTCACCAAAAATTATTTTTATCTTATTGAACCACATTTTACTCCTTGATATTAATCGTGTCTCTTGGATTTTTTAAATTACACTCACAGAAGCGGTAAAATTAAGTTTTATGTGAATTTCCAAATTCTCCTAGGAGGTGGGTAAAAGACGGTGAAAAGTTTCATAAATTTTTTATATATCTAAAATGATTCTAAACTAACTCCAATGAATTACATTGAACTTATATAGGTATTATGTATCCATTTTTACCTTAATTAAATTTAAATAAAATAAATAATTATTTAAATAAAAATTCGGTTTTAAACCACGACTAAGTGTTTTTCACTATTCATCAAAAATTGAAAGTTTTCAGAAAAATACCAAAATTTCACCCTAGGATAATTTCGATATTCCGAATCCAAAAATGAAGTCCATTTTGAAAGATAAAATTTATAAAATTTCAAAAAGTGGGTATTACTATTCATAACGGCTAGTTTTATTGGTTGTGGTGTGTGTTAGAACTCGAAGTTGTGTACAACACATGCTACTATATTATTCAAAGAGAAGCGTACCATGGAAGCTTGGGGTGTTACACCTTTGGTAGAGTTTTCCTAAAATAATAGTTTTTTATTAAAGTATTCAAATGGAACCATATTAATCATTGTAAAAAATAGATGTCGTACTCCAACACATTGGGATGAAGTTGGTGAAAAGAAGCTTGTAGGCCTAGAGCTTGTAGAGTAAACAACAACAAAGGTAAATACTATTCAAAACCATATTAAAGAAACTCAAATAAGGAAAAATAGTTATCCTGATAATTAAAGGAAGGATTTGTAATTTCAAGTGGGAGATCACATTTTCTTGAAAGTATCTCCATGGAAGGGTGTTATAATATTTGGGAAGAAAGGGAAATTGAGCCCCAAGTACATTGGTCCTTTTGAAATTCTCAAGAGAATTAAAATTGCAGATTATTGTTTGGTAATTATTTCTAGACTTTATAAGGTACAGAATGTGTTCCACACCTCTTTTTTAAGAAATTACATGCCAGACCCAACACATGTACTCACTTTTAAAGGAATATAATTAGAACCAGACTTATCTTATTGTGAAGATCCTATCAGAATTTTGGACACTAAAGAACATTTGTTGAGAAATCAGATGAATCTATTGGTAAAGGTACTATGGAAAAATCATAAAATTGAAGAGTAAATGTAGGAATCTGAGGAAATTATGATGAAGACCTACCCAAATATTTTTATGAGGTAACATTCTGGTAAATTTGAGGATGAAAGTTTTGTATGGGGGAAGAATGCAACACCCTAAGGATTTACAAATAAATTTAATATAGAATGAACATAGCACTGAGTCTCTACGAAACAAACACTTTTTTATTTATAGGATATAATTATAACCTATCCATTAGATATAATTTTTCTGATTCTGTGTTTTTATTTTTGAAAAACAGACATACACGGTTGTGATCAATAAGATATTTAGAGTATGATAAGACCAACTTACATTTTTGGTGAATAGTAACATGACCCTATGAATAGTAATGTACCCTTATGAATAGTAATAAAACCCTTATGAATATTAACACCACCCATGTAAGTATAAATAATGTTTAGGCACCTTATAAATGAGACTAAATATTTTAAAAATTTAAAATAAAGTGTTGGTATTTTCGTGAATAATAAATATTTAATTAAAATTTTAAATTTATAAATTGATTTAAAACAAAATTTATTTTCATATAATTTATTCCTAAATAAATATTTGGTTGTCTTATTATTTTAGGATAATTTTTTGAGACCTTGGTTAATTTTTGAAAGTATAATAAAATCAGTTTTAAATTTAAAATCGGTATTTTCAAGTAAATAATGATTTTATTTAAAATTAAATTTTACATATTTAGAAAATTAATTTGATAAAATGGAGTTAATTTTTTAATTCTAAACATTAAGAAATGGTTATGGTTAATTTTTGGGATTTTTATAAAATACTTGAATTTTTAGTGAATAGTAAAATATGACAATTAATGATAAATGCTAAATACATGATTTATCGAGTCATAGGTGATGTATGGATGATGTAAGAGCACTTGGTTTGAACTCACATGCACTTATTACTATTTTTTGTCACAATAATCAACACTATTTCTTGTCTTAATCAAAATAATAAAATAATGAATAAGATATTCAAAAGCCACCCCTCTCCTCCACTATAAAAACCACCCCTCACTCCCTCTTCTCCTCACTACTCCAAGCCTTGAATCATCTAAAAGTTATTCCCAAATACTATTCACTATTCTCTACCTACATCCAGTATCTCTTGGTCTTTCCAAAAGACTAAAAACCATGCCTTTAAGGGGTTCTCAAGGAGGACATTTCAAGAGGTAAACCCACTTCCTTTTTCTTTTAATTTCATTTTCAATTTATTTTAATTTCTTATAATCTACTCACCTAATATATACAAATTATCATGATAAATATAGTATAATATATATACTATAATTATATAATATTAGTGAAATATCCTTACTCAAAATACTATCTCTATCTCTTATTAAAAAAAACGAAATCATTGTCCGGGAGGTTCTGATTTTCAACCTTCGAGAATGACAAACCTTCATTCTTCAATTTATTATTCAATGATTGTCATGAAACCATTTTTATGGTTGAACCAGATTATAAAATATGAATTATTTCTTATTTAATGTTCTTAAAACCATTATATAAATAATACTAATTCACACGACAAAACTAGTTCGTAATAATTGAAATATCATCAAAATAATCTAAATGATTATCACCAATGTTCTATCTAATAAATCATCCTCATACCATATTAAAAAATTAATTATATCACCATTTAATATTTTTTATGTTCATTAGTATCATATAAATTATATTTTGGAGAATTATAATAATTCTACATGAACTTCCATACTCATATAAAAGTATACCGATCATGAAATCCAAAGAATCGAACACTGCCGAGCAATAAAATTTTATCTTATAAATCATAAAAAAATTCATAAATGAACTTAATAAAATTTAAATAAATAAAATAAATATAGAGGATGTTATTAATTAATTAATTAATGGTTTTAATTTGATTATCCAGGATGTTAAGGTCAAGTGCAGAACACGTTTGGACATAAGGGAAGGGTTTTCTACTCGAGCCTGCATTTTCTTCCAGCTTACTATTTGTATATCTTAAGACAAATTAAATTATTTCTTATTATTATTTACTCCTCATAAATTATTTTTTAATTATATATATATGTTTACTCATCATAATCCATCTTTATTTTATGGGGAGTAATTTTTTTTATAAAGATCTTTCTCAATTCTTCCTGATAAACAAGCCCGATTCAAGGGAACTTCTCAAATTATTACCTATTTTCAAGTGAACTATTTAATATATTTTAAGCCACAATTATTTTTCTAAAACCACTAATTTTATCATGGAATAACTAAATTAGTTCATTTCTAGTTTAATGAAAAAAATTCCAAAATAACTCTTCTTTTCAAAGTAAAAGTGTATTTCTTTCAAAAATTCCTCAATGATTGTATTAGATTATTTTTGTCTATTTCGACACCTATGTTGAATTTTATGACTTATTGAGGTTAATATATTATTTTTATCATCTAACCTATTGTATTAAATGGTTTATGATCAGTTTGACTATTGATGTACTGTCTTGATACCATTCATCATACTAATCAGGATGGTTAGTGTTTATGTGTATAGATTGGGGAAAGTTATTTCATATGTTCATGTTGTTTATATTTATCCCCTTTCATATGAGGAATGAATTTTATTTATACAGTGATGGGTTGGGACCAATATATACCCTATATGCATCATCAGGTCTCATGAGACAAAACAGAATTGGGTTTTGGCCGAGGCCTTACCCTAGTATTTTCAGACATCTTGGCCGAGGCCTTGACATTATGTTTCAGATGTCTGTCATTATGAATTATCCCATTATGGTTTTAGTAATTGATAAACCATGTGATTATTAGACTAGTATAATATCAACAGTTATGTTTCATTCTCTTATGATAATTTATATGTCATTATTTAATCCGCTTTAATTCCTTCCATATTATGATCAAGTATATTTTTAAAAGCATGTGTTTTTAGCTATTCACCATGCCTATTGTTTATTTTTATGAGAGCTTTCAGTGTATTACTTAACCTTAATGAAAATCTAAGATCACCACTTATGTTTCATGTTCCCCAGGTTGTGAAGATGAATATTATGAATGACTTACATGGATAATCTAGGAGTAATAGATTTTCCAATGGAATTGTTATTATTTATTTCATTTCATGTTATAATTTTGAACTTATGTTTGTATCTTGTTTTCCATAAATACTAAACTATTCATTCCTTCAAGATAAAAATTTATTGTAATCATGTTAATGTAATAAAATAATACACCATCTCCAAGAAAATGGGGTCAGGGCGTTACATTATATGTTATCTGATAAGAAAGGAAAAAATATATATTAGTAAAGAAATTTAGTGATAAGTAAAATTATAATAAATGAGATTTCAAAAAATTTCTCCTATAATCGAGATGATGTATATTTTTAAATACTTATCTAATAAAAAATTAAAATATTAATTTTGTTTCAAGCATGAAACACAACAAAAGTCTTAAATTGTTTTGAATTTTGACCCCTAGGAATTTAATTATCATCAAAATCAATTGGTATCCTTAGGTCATAACTATGGAAAACTAATAATTTTGGTAATCAAGTGTTGCCATGTTTACCAACCCTGGAAGTATTCTCTACCCTTATGGCAGTAGATGGTTCATGTGCAGATGGATGTAGAGGATCCTTAGTAGAATTATATGTATAGTCCTCCCCATAATCTCAATGTGGATTTGATGTTTTATATGCCACTATCATACAAATAAAAGTAAAAAAAAATTAGTACAAAAATATAAAAATCCAACCATTACGTATAAAATTAAATGAAAAATGAAAAATAATCCAAGAAAAAAGTAAACTAAACTAAATAAATTCTTATTAATATTTGTTAAAGTTGTTGAGTAAATTTATAACAACAATAATGAGTGATGAAGTGATAGAAACAAAGAAAAAAAATCCAACCATTACATAAAAATTTGAATAAATTTTTTAAAATGATACAAACAAAATAAAACAATACCAAAACACTCTATCATATTTGTTATATTAGTCAACTAAAATGTTAAAAAGAACACTAAAAATATTATTTATCCTATTTTTAGTATTTAAAAATGTTAAAAGAATATAAACAATATGTATGAAACATAAAATTATATACATAAAAGAAAACAAATATTAAGTTAAAATTAACACAAATCTAATAATTACATTTTTGTAAAGGTTGGGGCCGAAGCCTCATTTTTATTATTGAAACAAAGCAAAGACCTCTTTAACTGGGTAGAGGGAGACGCATTACATAGCCCGAAGGCCCAGTGGGAATTTATCCCATTACATAGCCTATAGACCCAATTTTTTGGCCCAAGGCCCATTCTGTGAATAGTACTGCTACCGTACCCTCTGCTACTACAGTACCCCTGCCGCCGCTACAGTGTCGCCTTTGTAACAGTATCTCGGCTGCTACAGTAGAAACTACAGTGCTGCTACAGTACCTGTGCCCAATGGGTTTAGAACCCCCATTTTCCATGTAGAATAATGGGGTGCTTACTACTAAGCCAAACCCCAACTACACAAATCCAATAATTGAATATAAAGTTAAATAATTAAAAAAAACTAATCTAAAAAATTATTATATGAGTTACAATATCTATTTTAAGTAAAAAAAAAATCAAAAATTTTATGAAATTTTAAAATGTAAACAAGAAATAAATATTTATTTCATTTAATATTATAAAATTAATAAAGGATTATTTTCCCATATTCCTTCTTGGTGATCATTTCGTATGTAATAAACCATATTTATGATGTAGTCATCAATATTATATATTAATCATTCCATATATGTAGGTATATCATATAAATCAGCATCATTATAAAGTTTGTGATCACCAAAATAGTGTTTTTCCCTTGTAAAATGATAGAACACTGCATATTTTATTTAACAAAAACATAGAATTTTTTCCATGTGTTTCCACGAGAAAAGGATCAATTGTGTATTCTAATCTATTCGGATTTACTAGTGTCATTCTGAATTCATCATTTCTGACATTGTTTTTACCGATAACCCATTTTTATTTAAACACCAGAACACATAATTTAATGTAATAAACCTTCCATATTTATTCAATGACTTTAATATTCACTTGATATGGATATTGGGTTTTTGTATTTAGAACTAAAAAAATGCATTTCTTTTGCGAACACCAATACAATACTATTATAAATTGTTCTTATGTTGTCTTGATCATTTGTATTAAATGAATATCCATTGATTTTATACCCAAAACATGTTATCAAATTTAAACTTGGGCATCCCATTAACCATCTCATTGTTTTTGATGAATCCAATCTACCATGCATGGTCTCTCTAAACCGTGGGAATTTTTTTATGCTCTTTCAAAATACACACATCATTATTCTTTGGATAAAATTGTTTAAACAAATTAATATTCAATTTTATATATGTTTGAGCATCACCAATGTTATTCAATATGTATAAACTTACTTTATTTATCTATTCACCTATCAATGATTTTACCTTCATGAAAAGGATCCCCTTTCCCCCATAATTGATTCATTCAAAGTGATATATAGGAAAACCAATGTGCTCCATTCAAGACAAGTATCTTGTACAAAACTTTAAAACCTCATTAGAAATATACTTTTCAACAAGGATTCAGGTTAATATATATTCTTAATATATGCCTTCAATATCATCATATAACCTTAAAAAGGATATATCTAATGTAGATATACTGGTCAAAAAATCTTTATTTTTTGCACCAAATGAACTATTAAATGGACCATGATATCAAAAAATATTTAGGAAAATATATTTTTAGTTGAAACAGTATAGAAATCATATTATTCTCCAAATTGTTAAATGAATTTTGATCAATCAATTTGTTAAAAATTGAAATGAAAAAATAACACACCTTCATGATGGTCATTCTGACATGGATGGGAAATATTTTGTACAATGAAACGGGTAGGAGTTATTCCATCATGATATGAAAATCATGAGGCTTCATGCCTCTTGAATTCAAATCTTTTAATGACCCATAATTTTTTTACATTTTAAGAATAACCATGTGACACTTTAACACCATATAGATGTTGGAGAAAACTAAATTTCTCCCTCTTGGATACTATATTAGAATCCAAAGAGAGGTATTTTTATCTTATAACTAGAGTGGGAGATAAATATAAATGTACTCTATAACAACCCAAGATTTTACGGTATGTATCTTCTTAAATAAACTCAATTTATTCGATATATTATGTTGCATGCAACACCGAGATTAAACAAACCGTGATATACTATAAAATATTAACATGACCATTCAAATAGTAACGTGACCATTAAGAATAGTGATTTGGACATTATAATAACAAAATCATCTATGAAAGTATAAAAAAATTAGGTATCTCATAAATGGAAATATGATATATTTATATCACGGAATAAGTAAATAAATGTTTTAAAAATGATAAATTAAGTGTTGATATTTTTTTGTGAAACGTAGATGTTTATTTATAATTTTATAATTAATATAATAATTGAAAGAAAATTTTATTTTGATAAAATATAATCATGAATTAATATTTTTTTATTAAAATTATAATATAATTTTATGAGACCATAATTATTTTTTCAAAGTGTCATAAAATCAGTTATAATATTAAAATCAGTATTTTTTTGAATAAATGTTTATTTTAATTAGAAATTAAATTTCTCATATTTATAAAATTATTTTCATAAAATGGAGTCTAGTTTTTAAATCTACATCTCAAAAAATTATTAGGATAGTTTTTTGGGGTTTTTCTAAAATAGATGATTTTTCGGTGAATAGTGAAATACGATAATTTACGGTATTTAACATCATAAGTAAAAAAATGAATTATTGAGTCCTGGATTATATATGGATGATATAAGAACTCATATTTCCAAACTTACATTCTCTATTTAATGTACATAGTCACAATAATCAACACTATTGATAGTCTTGAGAAAAAATAATAAACAAATGAATAAAATAATCAAAAAACACCATCTCCTCCACTATAAATACCACCCCTCACCACCCCTTATACTCAAACATTATACGGATTTAATATTGTCTAAATTATTCCCAAATCCCTACCTAAGCCTCTTACCCACATCCAGGACCATATGGTTTTACCAAAAGACCAAATCCAAGTGTCTTAAGGAGGTTCCCAAGGAGATGATATTCAAGAGATAAAATACTCCTTCATTCTCTTTTAACTTATTTTATTTTGTTTTCCTCTCATCACACCCCTATTAAAATTGGAATGGTAATTCCAGAATTATATATATATATATATTATAATTTTATTTTTTTAGTGGAATATTCATCATCAAATCTAGTCTCATATCCTTTTAATTCTAAAAATGAAAACATTGTTCGTGAGGTGTCGATTCACCACCTTCATGGACAACAAGTTTTCATTTTTCATTACTGACTTCATGGATGGTCATAAAAAAATTTCTTGGTTAATAAATATTATAATATGTTTATTAAAACTTATTTAATGTTCTATAACTAGTATATAAACATAATATTAAATAAAATAATACTAGTCTATGATGGTCGTAAAAATCACCAAAATAAACTAATCATTTTTCTTTAACATTTTATCTAATGAATCATTCACACACCATATAAAAGAATGAAATATGAGGAAAATTTAAAATCATAAAATTATATTAATATAATTCCATCCCACTTCTGCAGTTTTTTTCCATTTTACATGAACTCCCATTATTATACACAAAGGATCTAACCATAAATCCATGAAACAAATGCTCCCAGAACAATGAAATTAAACATTATAACTCATTGGAAATGCTATAAATGAACTTAATAATATTATAGTAAATCAAATATATGTTTAAAAGGTTATTAATTAATTAAATAATTAATCTAATTTTATTATCTATGACATTAAGTACAAGTGAGGAATGCTTTCAGACATAAGTTAAGGGACTTCGTCTCAATCTCCATGTCATTGAGACTTACATGGTATTATGAATCTAAATTTTTTTATGGTGTATATACAACCCTTTTGAGATCCTTTTTTAAATTTAAATTATATTTCTCTTAAATATCCATATTTATTTTATCATGGATATGATTATTATCTAAGTTTTATACCATTTTTTTAGATATGGTGTTTAATTTGAATGTTATTTGATTAACTAGGAAATAATATTAAATCTATATATTTTATTCAATATAGATATTTTTTGATAATTCATATTTATTTCATGAATTAAATCAATCATTTCAATATTTGAGGAATTCTTTAGACATGTAGAGACAGGTGGGTACCGATTATAGATAGCCCCTCAATGCATCAAATAGGTCTCATGAGACAAAACAGTTAATGATAAACCCTTCACATTTGTTTTCAAGTAGAATCAGATGGGTTTCTACCCTTAGAATTAAACTTTATTGTGAAAGGTTTTGACAGAAGTGGTTTGGGTGTCAGATAAATTATGTCCAATAATTAATCATTCCCTTCATTTAGTATTCAGTTATTACTATTCATGATATTTTCACTATGAAAAAATCTATGGATGAATTTTCATTCTAGATTTATTGATTAAATGGAATGATTTAATCCAGTTATTCCATATTTATTATTCTTAACTTATTATTGATTCATGTTTCTACTATATGTAACCCTTACTCATCATTTGATCTCAACCTTTTATTTATTTTCCTTCCCCAGGTTATAAAGATGAAATCTTTGAATAAGTGTCAAGGAACCATTTTATTTTCCATTTTAATTTTCTATGTTTAATTACCAATGTAATAAGGGAATAATGTATGTATCTAGTTCTTTAATACTAATAAACTAATTTATCTTTATTGATGTTATATCATGTATCTATTCCATTGTAATAAAATAACCATCGACTTTGGGCTACTCTTGTTGGGGTTGTTACAGTTAGTATCAGAGATAGTTTAGTTGAAACCTTGGGGACTAGATGTTAAATAAACATGAGAATTATAATAATTCCTTATATATAATTTTTTGGATCAATACTCATGATGATTATGATCTAACTCAGTGTGTTCCATTATTTAGCGATGATTCCTAATAGAAGAAAGGAAATCAATACACATGGACAATGTAGGGATTTCCCCACAGAGAAAGTCAACATAGTTAGTGTTGGAACTGAGAAGATCATGACCATATTAGGATAACATACTCAAGTTATGAAGAATAACCATACTACACCTATGTTGGACCATTTCTTATTGTAGAATCCCCCATCTTTTACTAGGACTACTAATCCAGTGGTAACTGAGCAATGGAACAAGTCACTTGAAAAGATATTTCTGGCATTGAGATTTAATAAAAGGGAAAATTTTTACTAGTAGTATATTTCATCAAGGGAGATAATAATAAATTGTGTTCATTGATATAGAATAATAAGTAGGAAGATAAAATAGAATATATGGAATTAATAACTTTTCAAGAAACATTCTTTGAAAAATATTTCCCTCATTAGCAATGAACTAAAATGTAGAGAAAATTACTTAGCTTAAATAAAATGGAAAAAGAGAGTGTTGTAGAGTATGAGTCTACCTTCACAATACTATCCCGATATGATACAAATTATATATGTGATTTGGAAAACAATATTGATCATTTCATTTATGGTATTAATCCAAATCATGAAGAGAACTTTCTTCTCAAACATTTTCATCATATGATGAAATAGTGTTAAGTGCCATCAAAATGAAGAAGGAATTTTCTAGATCTTATATGTTCAGGGTAAATAAATAGAATAATAGGTCTTGTAATAACCATGAAAAAGTTAAAACATCAAAGCAGAATAGGGGAACAAAGGAATTCCCATTATGAAAAATTATATAAATAATCATCTTGGGAAATACTTGAAAGGCATGGGAGTTTATTATAAGTGTGGGGAAAAGGGTCATTGAGCTAATGAATGTAAGGGAAAGAAAAAAATAAACGATGTTAAATTCTTAAACTGTAAATAAATAGAGAATTATTCAAACCAATATCCCATGTTCCAATGTAATCTACCACCGAAGATGCCAAGGGGAGATGACCAAGAATATGAGATTACTACAACTGAAGTAGAAGTACCCAATGATGTGGTGTAAGGTACATTAATCATATATTAAAATTTATCCAATTATTTATTTTATTCTAGATCATCGAACTCTTTTTTATCTACCCAGTTTTCCAAGAAAATTAGATATTTCACTTTTGATTAAATAAAGGAGTTGTTAGTCAAAACTCCTAAGGGAAGTCTCACTACAACAATTATGTGTTGGTCAGTCCCCATTATGGCATATAAACATGCTTTATTTTCTAAACTTATCATCATACCTATGGTTTAATTTTATATAATCCTCACTATGTATTAGATTTAAAAATATTTTGTGAAAACTTATTGTAAGAAGATGGAAATTATAATTTTTAGGAAGATGTAGAATTCCCTATCTTTATAGTAGAAGATTCATCATCTGATTATTATCTAGATCCACCCCTAGTAGCTCTACTGAATGAAATTCTTAGAGAGGAAGAGAAAAAAAAATCTATGTATGAGGAAAGTAATTTTAAAATTGAGTATGTACTAATTGTATAGGAATACATTGATATATTTCTAAGTAATTATATGGAAACCCCCAAATTGTGAAGTTGAATTTACTATTTATTTAATCTATAATGCAAGATCAATATCAAGGAATTATTATAGAATGTCCACTATAGAATTAGTGGAGCTGAAGAAACAACTAGAAAATTTGAATAATAAGGGATTCATTTTTACTAGTGTTGCTCCATGAGGAGCCCCTATTCTCTTTGTTAATAAGAAAGATGGAACCATGAGGTTGTTCATTGACTATAGAGAAATCAATGCTATCACAATAACAAAAAAGTATCCTTTATCTCATATTGGTTATTTAATTGATCAAATTCATGGAGCTCAATATTTTTTTAAGATTAACCTTCGTTATGGGTATCATCAATTGCAAGTAAAGAAGGGATATTTTTTGAAGACCACTTTTCAAACGAGGTATAAAAATTACGAGTTAAAATAATTCCATTTGGATTAACTAATTCACCCTTATTTTTATGGATATGATGAATAGAATATTCAAGAAATATCTTGATTATATTTTTTTATTATTTATTGATGATATTCTTCTATATTCTAAAACATATGAAGACCATGATAATCACTTGCGAATCATTCATAAGACTCTCATAAAGAAAGTTATATGGTAAATTTATAAAGTGTGAATTCTGGCTTCAAGAAATTTATTTTCTTGGCTATATTGTCTCCAAGGATGGAATCTTAGTTGATCCTATAAAGATAAAGGCAATCCAAGAATGGCCTACACCAATAAATATAATCAAGGTACATAGTTTCATTGGTTTAGCTGATTACTATTGACACTTTGGTCAGGATTTTTCCTGTTTGGATAACCCATTAACTAAGATCACAAGTAAAGGGGTTAAGTTCATATGGACAAAATAATGTGTCAAATATTTTGAATAATTAAAGAGAATATTTTTAAATGCTTTTATTTTGACTCTACCATTAGGAAATGATGGGTTTGTGATATATAATGATGCATCAAAGAAACAGTTAGGTTTTTTCCTTATGAAAAAAGATAAAGTTATTTCATATGCATCAAAGTAGTTAAAGATTCATGAACAAAATTATCCAACTCATGATCTTGAGTTTATAGCTGTAATATTTTCTCTGAAGATATGGAGACACTGTGTATATGGAGAAATATTTGAGATATATACAGACTATAAGAGCTTTAAATACATCTTTACACAGAAAGAACTCAACATGAGAAAAATATGATGGATTTAGTTACTCAAAGATTATGATTTCTCAATAAACTACCACCCATGAAAATAAAATAAGGTAGAAAATAAATTAAGAAGGAAAGATCATGGAATTCTGACCCAAATGAGGATTGAGAGAGATCCTATGTCCATGGATATAGTAAATATAGATATGGGAATTGTTAAGGGGAATCATAAATCCTTTTTTAAATGAATGTGAAACCATATTTATTGGAAAATATAACGAGATATCAATATGATGATGGGAATTTTCCAAAGAAAATTAAAGCCGCTAAGGATGGAAGATTGGAAGACTTTGTGTATGAGGATGGAATTATGAAATTTGGGAAGAGGTTATGTGTTCCATCAATTCATAATATTTAAAGGGAACTATTAGATAATGATTATAGCTCAAATTTCTCTATAAATACTAGTAGTACCAAGATTTATATATATATCTAAAGAAACATCTTTGGTGGAATAATATGAATAGGGAAATTTTTGACTATGTGTCAAGATGTCTAGTTTGTTAGCAAGTGAAGGTTGAGAAACTACATCCTATAGGAGTCATGAAACCTCTGCCTATTCTGATGTGTAAGTGGGATGTTACTATGGAATTTTTCATTTGATTACCAAATACTCCTATAAAGAATTATACAATATGAGTTATTGTTGATCGCCTTACAAAATTGCCACATTTTATTGTTATAAGTGAATATTTACCTCTTGAGTCCCTAGAAATAAACTATATTAATGAATTTTTAAGACTTCATGGTGCAACTCTATCAATTATGTCTGATTGAGATCCCTATTTTACATCAAAATTCTAGAAGATTCTTTAAAAGTCTTTAGATACTGAGATTCATTTGAGTATTGCTTATCACCCTCAAACTGACAGACTGAATGAAAGGACTATTCAAACTGCAGAGACCTAGGTTTTGGAATATAAGACTTTGGAATATTTTCAAGAATATTACTGAAGCCAGGTAATGAGTTTACATAGGTATCTGAGGACTATATATCTTTGATACGATGATTTAAAAAAAATTAAATATGTTTTTTCATGCACATTTATATTTTCTAGAAATGTAAATAACATCTGTTCAGAGTCTTAGATTAGATTTTTGAGGCTGTAGTTGAGTCTGGAACATTGTTTTTACCCTAGTAGTGACATAATGTTTTCTGCACCAGATGTTTTTTATGGGACAATTAAATAGTGGTTTAATTAATTAATTGAGAATTTAATTAATTAATTAAAACCAAACCTAATTACACCCCTTCCCTTATATTGGAGCGACACAAGGAGATGCCACATCTCTCCCTCTTGTTATCCCTTATTCTCCCTTGTAGACAAAGGAAACCATTGAAAAATCATGGAAGCGAGGTACCGTTGATCCCTATTTTTGACGCAGATCATCATCAGATTGAGAACCAGAGTGATCTGGGCACCGTTCTTCAACTGGGGCTTCGACGTTCTGCCATTAAGGATGGCTGTTTTGATTTCTAGTCCTGATCCCATTATTTTTCTTTGTTTTAAGGTTCAAGAGCCTAATTGAAACTGTATATGATCCCTGGTAGGTAGATCTATGGTTTTTGGGTTGAATCAGGATGAATCATGCATTTTTTTGCAGGTTATTCCTGACTTGAATTAAAAACTACATGACGTGTAGTCCATTAGAACATTCCATGTATGACTTCCTGTTTGGGTAATATAATCTTTGGAGACTACATTCCTTGTATAGGGGTTACATACTGTGTAGTATCCCAATCTGTGTGTCTATGGGACATGGCTTGGGAATCCTTGTAAAAACTACACGGCCGTGCACTAACACATGACCAAAGTACATGAACACGAGGTCTGGTACACGGACACAGGTTAAACTACACGGCCAGGGGCCAATTGAAGAGGGACATTCTGTGTACCTTCTATAAACACCATGAACCCATACATGGGTTGGAAACCATGTGATCCAGTTACATGGCCAGGTGCTCGGGTGGACTCACATGCCATGTGTGCCCCAGTGCACGCCATGTACTACTAGGTGATCTCTTTGAGATCTTCTGCCTTCCACATCTTCTTCTTAGAGACTCATATTTTATCTTGTGATTATCCTATCCTGAGTGTTTCTCCATGTATAATGAGATGGTGGCATTGGTTTTGGCCTAAGATATACAAGGTGGCACATTTCGATCAAGACTTTTGAATAGTGGTGAAAAATATTGGGCAGTGATCAGGGTGAATCGCTAGGTTTAATTTGGGGTTAATTCCCTTCCCTTTGACTTTAGGACATGGGTCACCTTCCCAAGATAGTGTTACTACATGATGATTGATAAGTATGATGATCCTTTTAGTAGTGCTTGACCGGTGTTGTAAATTTATGTGGTTCTTAGAGATAGAGACATTGTGATTGGTACTCCTCTATAGAACCAGGGCTTAGGTTTCCAAACCTCTTTGTTTAGTAGAGATGGGACCCCCACATCATGGGAGTGAGTTATTTTACATTTTGGTGGTTCTTTGATATGATACGTGGTTTGACATAGCCTTGGACTCACGAGCAAGACGAGATCTTTCCCCACTGAGACACATCCTTATGAATTGACCGAGAATTGTACATGCGAGTTAGTGCTGAACAAATAGGACAGTATCAAGGTGTGGTCATTGTGTTCCTTATACCTAGGTATTCACAGCATACACATGGGATACTGGGAATCATTGATGGACTTCCAGAACTACTGGTACTCTATTAATGGTTTAAGGTGTGGGTTCCCATATCGTTCGTAAAGATGGATAGTGCTCCCCTGCCGTGTAAGGGAACGAGCCCTCCATACTCATGTGAAGGTAGAGTAGGTACTCCCCTATTGGACTAGGGTGTGGTTTCTCTATCTATGGAGCTTGTACTCCCCTATTAGACCCAGACGCGAGTCCTCCATATATTACGTAAATAGAAAGTGGGTACTCCCCTACCGTGTTAGGGCGCAGGTCCTCTATATTAGGATACGGTACTCCCCTGTCGTTTATAAGGTGTAGGTCCTCCACATGTGTTCATCTATAAAAGTTGGTAATCGACTATCTTACCAGGGTGTGGTCTTCTAGCCATCGATTGGTACTCCCCTATTTGGTTAGGGCGTGCATCCTCACTTACAGAGTAGTACTCCCTCGTCTCTGAGTAGTAGTGGGGAGAAGGTCCTCTAGCCCAAGGTTGGTAATCCCCTACTATGTCAGGGTGTGGGTCTCCCATAGTGAATGAACTGGAAGAGTTGGTACTCCCCTGTCCTACTAGGGTGCAGGTCCTCTAGACACTAAGTGGTACGCCCTTGTCTCTGAGTAGTAGTGGGGAGAAGGTACTCTAGCCTGAGGTCGGTACTCCCATACTATGTTAGGTTTTGGGTCTCCCATTGTGAACGAGCTGGCAGAGTCGATACTCCCCTGTCCTACTAGAGTGCGGGTCTTCTAGCCACTAGGTGGTACTCCCCTACCGGGTTAGGGTGTGACTCCTTCATGAGTGGTACTCCCCTTCTGGATTAGGGCATGAGTCTACACTTATAGAGTAGTACTCCCTTGTCTCTGAGTAATAGTGGGTAGAAGGTCCTCTATTGGAGTTAGGAGTTCATGCTCCCTCGATGGACGGACATGTGGGCCACTACCTACATGAGAGACAAAGGTTTCACAATTTAGATAGGATCTAGTACACCCTCAATTAGAGGGAATTGGAGAGGCGTGGGTCCCTATTTTTCCTCTCATATAGAATATACACACAATTCATAGTGTAGAGAAGTACCTTCTCAATGACAAGGAAGTGGTGAGGAGTAGGCCTCTCGTTTTGGTTTCTTTAGCCTTGCATAGGGAACATGTTCGAAATGGAAGAACCTCTAGTGTTGGGCACTAGAGCTGGACCATATAGGTTGTCCCTGATGGAACACATTCTCTCAGACGTACCATTCGGAACGGTAGATCTATTCCCGATGGAGTGTATCTCCCAGACAAGTTCTATCTGGGATGACAGAGCTCATGGAGTGTCTAATCTTGGTTTTTCATCTACCTTTATAGCCTTAAATATAATCATTTTATTGGTTATGAGGTCAGAACCACATTAGACTTGGGTTCTAATAGGATTATATCTGGGTGATGTTTTTGGGATCCCTTGAGGTGTTGTCACATTCTAGGTTGACACCCCTTGAGGACTGGGAATACTTACCACTTCTGTTCCCATGCCTTTCCCTTGGTTACTCTTTTTTCAAGAGAGGTGAAGACACACATGGTATGCCACATTATTTCCATGTTTAGCTTCTCATGGTTGGATGAGACAACTCTCCTACTATAGGTATCTAATAATTGATGATGTGTACATCTTCTCACTGTATCAAGCTCCTTGTGTTTGGATGAGTTTAATTTCAATATCTTGTTGGGTTGAGCTATGGGATAGATTCTTTTCCTTACTATCTTATTGTGGATTATTCTTTTGAATTAGTTGACTAGTCATGTATAGACAAGGATGATTAGATATGGAGTTTATCTCTCTATGGGGTTCCCTCTAGCTAGGTCGAGTGGATTGTCGCCTCCAGTCACTCCCTTTTCTTTTGGATTTTTGGGGATCCTACTGAGTATTTTTATACTCACCCTTGAACTGGATTTTACCACACATGTATTGTGTCTTATGCAGACCATATGACTTTTTAATGAGTCCATGGAGGACCCAAGGTAGGTAGAGATTAGCGAGATATAATGACTGATGTGTTACTAGAGTTGGGACGAGAAGCTTTCTGGTGGTTACTTTTGGCAGAGATTCCCTCCTTCTGAGCAGGTCAGATGCTTTTGTAGTTTTTTAGTGGGATATTGTTTTTTCCTTTTTACTTCAATAATTCTATTGTACTCTGGTTTAGGATAGATGTATGCATGCATTTCAGTTTCATATTTTTATATCTCTATACTTTTTCATTTAGGTGTTTGTGGGTGCGTGCGTACATGTACTTCAGGGAAAGGCCTCCTTGAGTTTAGTTATTCCTTTGACGCTTGTCACCAACCCCTGGACTATGGGAGAGGGATTGGGGTAGTCGTGTCTCGAGCCCCAACATGGTTCGTGTCATGACAGATAGGTATCAGAGGCAGGTTCGTTCCTTGGGAAGTTATTCAAACTTTTCCCCTCAAGAGGATTTGGTTGGGTTGCATAGCGACAGTGTTAGGATGTTTGAAGTTTTTCTCTCAGGCCAAAGGTTCTATTATTGGTGCAACGACTAACGTATCCATTAACTAGGAATCTAACAACATACTTTTCGACTCATAACATTAGAGAACTTCTCTCAAGGGAAAAAATGGTACATGCATCATATAAGACTAGGTTTTTGGTCTTTCTTATTCTTCTCGAATTAGAACCCTAGATATATTCTTTGACCATGGTGCATCTTGATTCTATTTCAATATTCCTCCATAATTACATCTAGATAGTATTCTACAACATGATTTCAATGAAAATCTACCCCATGATGAGGCTTCAGTGCAGGGCACTGATTCTATAGTGTTACCTCTGGGTGGTTCGCCGGTAGATCCACCACCTATTGAGCAACATGTTTTACTAGAAGTTTGGGCTGAGGACAAGTGTAGGCTGAGTGTAAAACATGAGTTCTAGAGATAGCGACCTCTAAGGTACCGGGGTGATTCATACCCCAAAGTAGTATATGACTGTATCAAGGCAGTCACAAAAGTTTTACACATAGTGATGAAACCTCACGATCAGATGGTGGTCCTAGCGGCGATCATTCTACAAGGTTCAGTCAGGCAATGGAGGAGTTTAGTGATACAGACTCATGAAAAGGTAATTCTAACATGGGAGGAGTTCGAGAGACTCTTCAGGGAAGAGTTATACCCCACCACTTTGAGATCAGTACGTATCCAGGATCTTTTACAGCTTCTATAGGGTAGCATGAAAGTGGCGGAGTTTTCAACAAGGTTTACTGACCTATTGTGGTACTCTCTAGATATGGTTAGAGATCCGTTTTTCAGAGCACAGACCTTTGAGAAGGGATTACACTGGGAGATCAAGGCATATGCGATTCCTCTATGCATTCCCACATACACTGGACTGTTGGAGTGAGCCCTGGTAATAGATAATTTCCTATCACAGGAATTGGTGTTTGTGGACCAAGGTGGTAGTCATGAGGCTGAGGCATCTACAATAGCTGGAAGATGACAGGTGATGGTATCACGGTGTAGAAGGCATACCCATGCCCAGACTCAGACATGTGGACCTGTAGTGTAGGAGCAGTGCTAGGGAATATGCTAGGTTTAGAAGAGGTGGTGTTATGCTTGAGAAAATTGAAGACATATCACTAGAGATTTTCCAAACCGCCTTTCTGTTGAGAGGGAGTCGACTATCAGACTACCCTGGTAGAGGAAACACTTAGATCTGGGAGTTCCACAAGACGGGGGATGAGGCGGAGGAGTTGGGATAGTAGTAAGAGGTGGTCCACACCAGGCCTAGGGAGTATTAGGATACATGTGAGTATAGCTATAGGCCATTGAGGGATTTGACCCAGAAGTTCCACAGATGAATAGAGGTATGCCTTGTGTCTTTTCTACTTTTTACAGTAGTAATTGTTAGATACTACTATGGGTAATCTTTTCATTCATCTTCTTGCTCAAGTTTTAAACTAGGGTGACACGGGGTGTCGGTAGAACCCTATGTTGGTATGGTTCAATGTTGCTTCAAATTCATGAGAAAGGGAGGTCCTTCCACCACCAAGATGAGTTTCAGTGATGCAGTTAAAACTTTGCAGGAAAGTCAATGCCACCCAAAGTGAACAGTATCGAGGTGTGGTGGATTCGTATCTCTGAATTGTGTTTTTAGGGCGAGGTTTAGAAGTGGAGAGCTACTAGTGTGATTGTTCTAGTGTAGAGATCATTTCCCTCTTTCAATGCCTAGCCTTTTTCTTTTCAAGGATGGGAATCTTTAAAAGTGGTAGTTATGTAGAGACCCTGAGTTTTCTCCTATAAGACTTTGGAATATTTTCAAGAATATTCTCGAAGCTAGGAATTGAGTCAGTGTATGTATCCGGGGCCTGAAGAGCCTCAACGCGGTGATTTAAAAAAAATATTAAATATGTTTTGTCACGCACATGAAGTTTCACTGGAAATGTAAATAACACCCGCTCAGAGTCTCAGATCAGATTTATGAGGTCACAATTGAGTCCAAAATTCTGTGTTTACCCAAGGCTTGACATAAAGTCATCTGTGATAGAAGTTTTTGATATGAAAATTAAATAGTGGTTTAATCAATTAAATGATAATTTAATTAATTAATTATAACCTAACCTAATTACCCCCTTCCCTCACATTGGAGTGACACAAGGGGAGGCCAAATATCTCCCTATCATTCTCTATTATCCTCCCATGGAGATGAAGGAAAACACCATCAAATCATATAAGAAAGGTGCCACTAATCCCTATTTTTTATGCAGATCATCATCTGATTGAGAACTAGAGTGATACAGGCACCGTTATTCAACTGAGGCATCGACGTTCTGCCATTGAGGAAGGAAATTTTTATTTCTAGTCCTGATCCCATTTAGTTTTCTTTGTTTTAAGGTTATAGATCCCAATTTAATTTATATATGATCACTTCTAGGTAGATCTATGGGTTTTGGGTTGAATTGGGACAAATTGAACGTTTTTGTAGGTTATTCCCGACTGGAATTACCAACTACAAAGTTTTTAGTCCATTATAACACACCATTTATGAGTTATTGTTTGGGGAAGATAATATTTGGGGACTACATGCTATTTATAGGGGTTACAAGTTGTGCATTACACCAAGCAGTGTGGCTATGAGACATGGTTTGGGAATCCATGTGAAAACTACATGGCCATGCACTAACACATGACTAAAGTACACATACATGGTGTATGGTACATAGACAAAGGTTGAAATACACAACCAGGGTCCAGTTGAAGAGGTACATGTCATGTACCTTCTGTACTTTCCATGTGCCCATACATGGGTTGGAAATCATGGGATCCAGTTACACGACCTGGTGCTCGGACGGACTCACACACCCCGTGTTCCCCTAGTGCACGTTGTGTACTACTAGGTGATCTCTTTGTGATATTCCACCTTCCATATATCCTTATTTGGGAATTTGATTTAATCTTTTAATTATCCTATCCTAAGTGTTTTTACACATATAATGCGATGGTGGCATCTATTTCAACCTATAAGATATAAGGTGGCATGTTTCAATCATGATTGTTGGGCAGCGGTGTAAAATCTTGGTCAGTGATCAGGGTGAATCACTAGGTTGAATTTGGGGTTAGTGCCCTTCCCTTTGAATTTAGGATGTGGGTCCCCTAATCACGGTAGGATTACTACATGATGATTGATAATAATGATGCTACTTTTAGCGGTGATTGACTGATGTTGGAGATCGGTGTGGTTCTTAGAGAGAGAGATGCTAGGACTAGTACTCCCTTATGGAACCAGGGTGCAGGTTTCCCTACCTCTTTTTTTATTAGATATGGGGATCACCACATCATGTTCATGGGTTCTTTTAACTTTGGGTAGTTATTTTAGATGAGATACAGTTTGGAATAGCCTTGGACTCACAAGGAAGAGGAGCGCTTTCCACATCAAGATGCATCCTTGTGACACAAACTAAAACCATGAAAGTGATTCAGTGCCAACCAAAGAGGATAGTGTCAAGGTGTGGTGACTGAGTTCCTTAGACTTGGGAATTTAGGGCAGAAACATGGGATTCTAGGCATCATTGATAGACATATGGAATTGTTGGTACTCCCATAATAGTTTATGGAATAGGTTCCCATATCATTCATAATGATGGGTAGTGATCCCCTACCATGTCAGGGAGAGGGCCCTGCATACTCATGGGAAGGTAGAGTAGGTAATCTCATATTGGACCCGGGTGCATGCCCTCTTTTTTTGGATTTAGTATCCCCCTGTTGGACTAGGATGCGGGTCCTCCATATATGACATATAGAGAGAGTGGGTACTCCCCTACTGTGTTAGGGTGTGGGTCCTCTATATTAGGAGTTGGTACTCCCCTATTTTTTCCAGGGAACATTTCATTCATACTTGTTGATCTAATAGAGTCAGTACTCCCTTTTTCTACTAGGGTATGGGTACTCTAACCACCGAGTGGTACTCCCCTACCGGTTTAGGGTGTGGGTCCTCACTTATGGAGTAGTACTCCACCGTCTCTGAATAGTAGTGGGGAGAGGGTACTCTAGCCTGGTTTTGGTACTCCCCTATCGTGTTAGGGTTCAGGTATCCCATAGTGACAGAGTTGGAAGAGCTAGTACTCCCCTATCCTACTAGGGTGTGGGTCCTCTAGCCACTATGTGGTACTCCCCTACTAGGTTAGGTTGTAGGTAATCGATTTAAAAAGTGGTACTCCCTTTTGAACTAGTGTGAAAATACTTCATTAGTGGCACTCCCCTATTGGATCAGGGTGTGTATCCTCACATACGGAGTAGTATACCCCCATATCCGAGTATCAACAGGGATTGGGTCCTCTATTGGATTTCGGAGTTAGTTCTCCCTCGATGGATGAAGGTGTGGGACACTCCCTACAGGAGCGACAGAGGTTTCTAAGTTTAGATAAGAGCTAGTACTTCCTCATTTGTAGGGAAGTGGCGATGTGCAGGTCCTTTCGTTTCCTCTCTTATATAAGATTACAACAGTGCATGGTGTAGTGCAGTACTTCTTTAATGGCATGGAATTGGTGAGGGGCAGGACTGCCCTTTTGGTTTATTTAGCCATGTGCATGGCACAATTTGGAAATGGAAGAACCTATGGTGCTGGGAACTAGAGCTGGACCATATATGATTTCTTGATGGAGAACATTATCTTATATGTACCATTTGGAATGGTAGATCTATTCCTGATGGAGTGTATCTCTCAAAAAGGTTCCATATGGGATGAAAGAGCTCATGGAGTGTGTACTCCTATTATGTGTTTACCTTTAGAGCCTCAAATATAATATTTTTGTTGGATATGAGGTCAAAACCTCATGAGAATTAGAGTCTGATATGAGTATATCTAGGTGATATTTTTGGGATCCCTTGTGGTGCTGTCACATTCTGGGTTGAAACCCCTTGAGGACTGAGTATACTTACCATTTATGTGCCCATACCTTTCCCTTGGTCACAATCCTTCCAAGATAGGCGATGACACACGGGGTATGATATGTGCTTTTGATATTTATATTATCATGGTTGGATGATACAACTCTCCTACTATAGGCAGTGAAGGCTCGATGAGAAGTTCATCTTCTCACTGTGTAGAGCTCCTTGTGTTTGGATTAGTTTACTTTACCTCTCTTTTTGGGTTGAGCCGTGGGACAAATTCTTTTCCTTACTCTTTTATTGGGGATTATTCTTTTGACTTAGCTAACTAGTCATGTATAGCTGAAGATTATTTGAGATGGAGTGTTTCTCTTGATGGGGTTCCCTCTGGCTAGGTTGAGTTGACTATCGCCTTTTATTTTCTCCCTTTTATTTTGAGTTTTTGGGGTGCCTACTGAGTATTTTTATACTCATACCTGCATAGTATTTTCCCACACATGTCTTCTATAATAGGAAGACCATAGGCCTTTCGATGGAGACCACATAGGACCTAAGGAAGGCAAAGTTTAGAAAGCTAGACCGACTGAGGTGTTACTGAAACTGGGTTGAAGAGCATTTAGTTAGTTACTTTTGGCAGTGATCCCCTCCTTCTGAGAAGGTCTGAGGATTTTACAATTTTGTTTTGTTGGGCACTTGTTTTTCTCTTTTTTACTTAAGTACTTCTACTTTACTCTGGTTTGGGATAGATTTATGCATGTATTTCAGTTTCATATTTTTATATCTCTACACTATTACATTTTGGTGTTTGTTGGTGTGTGCGTATAGGTACTTCAGGAAAAGGCCTCACTGAGTTTAGTTATGCCTTTAGCACTTGTCGCCAACCCCTAGCTTATAGGGGTGTGCTTGGGGTAGTCACAGCTTGAGCCCCATCATGGGTCGGGTCATGAGAAAAACATTGTAAGACATGTTTAGATCATGTTCACTTGACTTTCAAGGTATGTGGGATCAGTATTTACCTTTGGTATAGTTGGCCCACAATAATAGTTTCTTTTACAATATTAAAATAGTTCCATATAAAGTATTATATAGAAAGAGATTTCATACTCCAACTTGTTGCAATGAAGTTAGTTAGAGGAAAATTATAGGCCCATAACTTATTGAAAAGACAACAAAAAAGGTAAAGACTATTCAGTCTCATATTAAAGCATATCAAAGTTTTAAAAAGAGTTATGATGAAAATCAGAGAAGGGATTTGTAATTTCAAGTGGGAGATCATGTCTTTATGAAATTGTCTTCATGGAAGGGTGTCATAATATTTGTTAAGAAAGGTAAAATGAGCCCTAGGTACATCAGACCATTTGAAATTATGGAAATAATTGGTGTTGTAGCTTACCGATTAGCAATGCCATCAAGTATCTCCAAAGTTCATGATTCATTCTACGTATCATTGTTAAATAAGTACATGATAGACCCATCACATGTACTCACCTATAAATAAATATAACTAGAACCTGGTTTTTCTTACTGTGTAGAGCCTATCAAGATTCTTAACACTATAGAGAAAGTATTGAGAAATTAGATGACTTGACTAGTAAAGGTTACTTGTAGAAACCATAAAATAGAAGAAGCAACATGGGAAATTGATGATTTTATAAAGAAGAACCACCCTCATCTATTTAGAAGGAAATATTGAGGAAACATTTTGAGGTTGAAATTTCTAAAGGAGGTAAGAAAATAAAACTCCTATATTGTATGGTATATACCTTCTTAAATAAATTCAATTTATTCAAATCGCTTATGTTTCACACAACACCAAGCTTAAACAAATCGTGATATACTATTAAATATTAACATGAACATTGGAATAGTAATTAGACTATTATAAATGTTAAAGTGTGTGATATAATAATAAATTGACCTATGAAAGTATAAATAAAATTTAGTTATATCATAAATGAAAATATGGTATATTTATATCATGGAATAAGTAAATAAATGTTTTAAAAATGATAAATTAAGTGTTGGTATTTTTTTGTGAAATGTAAATGTTTATTTAAAATTTTATAATTAATATAATGATTAAAAGGGAAATTGATTTTCCTAAAATAGATTCATGAATTAATATTTTATTTTATTATAATTATAAGATAATTTTATGAGACCATAAATAATTTTTCAATGTGTCGTAAAATCAGTTAAAATATTAAAATTAGTATTTTTTGAATAAATGATGATTTGAACTAATAGAGTCCATTTTTGAATTTTAAATTTCAAAAAAATGGTTAGGGTGATTTTTTGGAATTTTTCTAAAATAGTTGAAGTTTTGGTGAATAGTAAAATATAGTAATTTATGGTATTTAACATTATAAGTAAATAAAGGAGTTATTGATTCATGGATTATATATAGATGAGGTAAGAACTCATTATTTTTAACTAAAATGCTCTATTTATTTTATGTATTCACAATAATCAACACTATTGATAATCTTGACCCAAAATAATAATCACATGGATAAAATAACCAAAAAACACCCCTCTCCTCCACTATAAATACCACCCCCACCATCCATTCTCCTCACACCTTATAAGACTTGAATATTGTCTAAATTATACCAAAATCCCTCACTAATCCTATTCCACTTATCCAAGACCTGTTGGTCTTTCCAAAAGACGAAAGACAAGTATCTTAAGGATATTCCTAAGGAAACAATATTCGAGAGGTAAAATACTTCTTCATTCTCTTTTAATTTATTTTATTTTCTTATCCTATCCTCACCTAACCTATCCTAAGTGGCATGGTAACTATAGTATGATATATATATATATATATACTGTAATTTTATTTTGTTAATGGAATACTCATCATAAAATCTATTATCCTCTCCAAAAATGAAAATATCATCAGTGAGGTGTCAATTCATCACCTTCATGGACGACGAGTTTTCGTGTTTCATTACCGCCTTCATGGATGGTCATAAAACCATTTTTATGGTTAAACCAAACTATAATATGTGTATTAAAACATATTTAATGCTATGGAACTAGTATATAAACATAATATTAAATAAAGTGATACACTAGTGCAGAAAATATTTTTTACATCAGTTATTTTAAAACCGACGTAAAAAACATAAATCTGAAGCATTTTTCACATCGATTCTTAAAAAACTGACTTGGAAAAAACTTTAGAGTCATTATTTATTACATCGGTTTTTAAATAACTGACGTGGTATAAAGTTTATTACATCATTTATATAATAAACGACGTAATAAACTGTGCCTCTGAAGCATTTTTCGCGTCGATTATTAAAAAAAAAAGTTTATCACATCGGTTATTTTCATAACCTACGTGATAAACAAGTCTGTGAAGAAATTTTTCACATTGGTTATTGTTTAACTGATGTAAAAAAATATATACTACTTCTGTTATTAAATAAATGACAAAAAAACCATTCCCATGAATTTATTATGTCGGTTATAAAATAAATGACGTAAAAACTAGTATGTGAAGCGTTTTTCACGTCGGTTATTTTTTAACTAACGCGAAAACTTATATTCTATGTCGGTTATTAAATAACCGATATAAAAAACCATTCCCATGAATTTATTACGTCAATTATAAAATAACCGATGTAAAAACCAATTTTTTTTAAATAATACTATTCAACCATTACTATGATTTTATAAAGAAGACCTGAAACAAGAAGAAAACAAACCAAAACCAGACCAAAACCAAACCAAAATACATACCATAAAAACATCAAAACTAGACCAAAACAAGAATAACCAAAGAAAAATTAAAAATTCACATACATAACATTTAAAAATTAAAATTTATACTAAAAAAACCTAAAACCCTTTGGACAACCCCAACCCCCATGGACAACCCCCACCGCACTAGATAACCCCCACCCTCAGGACACCCTCCCACCCTCTGGATAGCCCCCCCCCCCCTTGGACAGTCCCCACCCCCTGGACAACACTACCCCCTGGACACCCTCCCACCCCCTAGATAGCCCCCACCCCCTAGACACCCTTCCACCCACTAGACACCACCCCACCCCACTGGATAAACCCCACCCCTAGACACTCACCCACCCCCTGAACACCCCCACACCCAGGACATCCCTCACCCACCCCCTAGACATCCCCCACCCTGGACATCCCCCACCCCCCTAGACACCCTCCCACCCCTGGACACCCCCACCCCCTGGACACCCCCACACCCCCTGGACACCCCTACCCCCCTAGACAGCCCCCATCCCCTGGACACCCGCCCACCCCCTGGACTCCCCAACCCCCTAGACAGAACCTACACCCCTAGACATCCCCCACCCCCTGGACACACTCCCACCCCCTGGACACCCCCAACCCACTGGACCTCCCTCCCACCCCTAGAAACCACCCCACCCCACTGGACACCCCCACCCCAATGGACGAACCCAACCCCCTGGACACCCTCCCACCCTTGGACACCATCACCCACTGGTCACTCCCAACCCCCATGGACACCCTCCTACCCCTTGGACACCCCACCCCTTGGACAACCCCTCCACCCCCTGGACATCCCCCCACCCTTGGACATCCCCCACCCCCTAGACACCCTCCCACCCCTGGACAGCCCCACCCCCTAGACACCCCCACCTCCTTGGACACCCCCACCCACTGGACACCCCCACCACCATGGACACCCCCTACCCCTGGACACCCTCCCATCCCCTGGACACCCCCACCCCTTGTACCTCCCTTCTACCCCTGAACACCCCCACCCCTTAGACACCACCCCACCCCACGGGATATCCCCCCACCCCTAGACACCCTCCCAACCCCTAAACACCACCCCACCCCACTGGACACCCGCTCACCCCTTGGACACCCCCACCCCCTAGACAACCCCCACCCCTAGACACCACCCCATGGACACCCCCACCCCCTGGACATCCCTTAACCCCTAGAAACCCTCCCACCCCACCCTCCCTGGACAACCCCTCACCCCACTAGACAACCCCCACCCCCTGGACACCCTCCCACCCCTACCCCCTTGGATACCCTCCCACCACCTAGACACCACCCCACCCCCATGGATAACCCCACCCCCTAGACACCCCCACCCCCTAGACACCACCCCACCCCCTGGACACCCTACCACCCCCTACATCCTTGGACACCCTCCCACTGCATAGACACCACCCCCACCCCCATGGACAACCCCTACCCTCTGGACACCCCCACCCCCCTCGACACCCCCGACCCCCTGGACAGCCCCCCACCCCTGGACACCCCCACCCCCATGAAACCATTATTATGCTCTGCCAAAATACGAAACAAACAAAAACCAGACCAAAATCAGACCAAAATCCATACCAGAAAAACATCAGAACTAGACCAAATTAAGAAGAACCAGAGAAAAATTAAACATTCACAAATATAACATTCAAAACGTACAATTTCAACTAAAAAAAACCTAAATCCAACCAAAAAGACTACCAAATACACAATTATAATTACAGTATTCAAAATTAAATTTTACACTACCAATCAAACCTGTAAAATAATTTGACAATTCCACTTGTAAGTGTTTGAACTCTTGAGCACTATAGGGTTGAGGGTCATCAAATAACTACAAATTAATAGGATAGTAGTTAACATGTATAATGAATAAATCAAATGAAGTATTATGTAAAAGTTTATAAGGAAATCTTACCTAGTCAAAATTCACAAGTGTTCCAGCTGTAATTATTTTATACATAAATCTTAACATATAATATCCATATTTAACGACTCCTTCTTGTTCATAAAAATTCTGTTTAAATGAGTGTCAATTAAAAATATCATTTTTATTTAATACATAGAAAAGTAAAAATTATAAATGGATATTTACCTTTACTTTTACATATTTTATCTTGGAACTCTTTTTCATTGTGTTTTTTCAAAAGTAGACCCATCCCCAGATATAAAATAATATGAATGGGATAAATTTAAAATTCATTATAATATAAACAACTATTAATTAATTGAAACTTACCTTTCCAACATATTCTTAAAACTTCCCCACACATCACTATAGATAGAGCATATCCAATAAAGCATTTTCTCTCTTGGACAAAAAACACCTAACATCCAATAATCATTGATATAAAAGAAAATTTAAGGTAAGTGGTTTTTTATGTTAAAATATAATGAAAACTTTTCTAGATATATGTTTCATACCTCTCAAAAAAGGCATTATCCAACACTGTGTGATTATATTCCGTTCAAATCATTCAACAATATAAAGTGTTATTTGTTCCTCATCCAATGCATGTGCTTCAGGGGAAATCAAATTCAGGTCCATGAATCTATATACATTTTTTGGTCATTCTTCTCACACATGTTATAAACATAACTAATACAAAACAGACATAAGTATACATTTTTAATAAATATTATGTAGGGAATGGTGTTAAGACTTACATGGAAAAAATCGGAACCACATTGATGCCTAACTTATCTCCAGTAACAAGCTCCATAATATCTTTTTTCACAATACCCATATTTATTTCACATCCACTAACATGAGATTATATTGGAAACTCATAATGATCTACCAAAAAATTTGAATATCTTGACAATCGGTCAAGACTAATAGAATCTGTATTTGATGTCATAGCCATTTGTCTTTGTTGTTGTCAATACAATATTTCTTTACCTTTTAATTATTCCTGTAAAAATAAATTGAAAAATATATTATTTTTAAAATGTTAAAACAACATTAATAAAAAATAAAATAAAACATATAACATGCATACCTCTATGGTAATGAGTCGCCGAAGTCTGGATGTCCAAACTAAAAAGTGGCTGATACTATGTCCAACTGTCATCACCTCATATGTAGGTAATGGTACTCGAGCTGATCTATCTATAATATCCTGTACAATGACCCTATTATGCTCTACCTCTAACTGTTCATGATGAATTGTATCTCCTATACAATATACCAGCCTATATGTAACTATATGATTGTGAGGATCATCACCATACAACTCATAATAAGTAAGAAGTTGTGGTAGAGGAGTAGGATAAAAAATGGGGTCCTCAGGCTGAGGTGGGGGAGTGGGAGATACTGGCAGAGGTTGATGATAAATAATGGGGTTTGTAGTGGGATGTGGAGGAGTAAGAGCTGCATTCTGAAATTTTCTTTGCATTTCTAAAAACATAGACTGTACAGATGCTCTAATCTTTTCCTCTATCTTCAAAATAATATTATGAACTTCAGCCTCCAAGGATTTTTTTTGATAAACACCCTCAATGGAAGAAGTTTGAGAACATGGAAAAACTTTTCTTACTGATACACCCGTCGGATATCCTCTTACACGGACAGGGTGTTCGGGATTTCCCAACGCTACAGATAAAATATCTTGCCTCCCAGTAGCTGTAAATACCCCCTATGATCTCTTCTCCTCAAGAGAATACTATATTAATTAATTGAACATTTTTGTAATGATTCAAATTATATAAAGAATATAATTAACTTAAATAAATAAAATAAATATCTTACAATACTCTCAGTTAAGATTCTTGATTCTTCTGAAAGATATTTCCCCTTTTTTCCCATCTGAGCTCTCTTCCATTTTTCATGTCCAGATGGATGGGATAGATGGGTAACCTCTCTAGACCTTGAAGACTCGACTCTCAATTTTTTTTTAATTTTTCCACCATCATTTTTTCTTCCAATAATGTATACCCTCCCTGAGATAAACTATGAGGGTATACATTTTTAGATTGGATCTCCGGATGATATTTCCTTGTTTGTTTTAAATTAAGAATAATAAATCATTAACAAAACATTAATAAGATCATTTATATAAGAAAGATTATAAAATTTTATGTTGCCCTTACCAAAAATGAATATTTTCTTCTAATTTCAACAAAGTTTAGTGATGTGTCATCATCTATGAAAGGATATATATGAAATGGATTTTCATGATTCCTATGACCAAAAATAAAATCAGATGTGAGGGTTGATTTTAAATCCCTCTATATCCTTGCATCCATAGATACAAATTTCCTCCTCACTCCTCCAGTGTCAGGAATATCAAATGTCATCTAATAAAGAAGAGGTAAAACATATTATTCTAGAAACATTTAAATATTAGTCAAATAATAGAAAAAGATCTTACCAAAATGTTCTCCCACAATTGAGATATTATCACTTTGTCCACACTTCCCCAATCATATTAAAAAATTCTTACTTTTCTTTTACCCTGAGTTGATACAGAACTCTTAAAATCTTTTACATTTGGACCTCTAAGAATATCATTCTCATCAAACTCAACAAGTATCCTCTGGTCTTTGCTACGCACAAGTGATAATTTTGGTAAATGTATATAACCACATTTACCAACTCTTGAACTCTTCTTTGTCATTATGGGAGCTTATGAGGAAGATTGGGGAACATCAATAGGAGCATGTGAATGTTCCTCCCTAGAAGTATAATCATGATCCTCATCTCCAAAATCATGTGGTTGATCAATTGATTGATCTGTCATTATCCTTAAAATCAAAAAAGAAAACATTAGTTCAAAAATATAAAAAATCAAATATTACAATACTAATGTAAACAAAAAATAGAAAGATAAACTAAGTTACATAACAGTAAACATGGTAAATATAGTAAGCATGTTAAACAATGGTAAATATGGTAAACATGGTAGTGTAATTTTTATTCAACAAAATCAATAAATATATAAGTTACTTAATAGTAAACTATGGTAAACTATGGTAGAGATGGTAAACATGATAAAAATGGTAAACATGGTAAACATGATAAACATGGTAAATTAATTGTCATTCAACTAAATCAATAGATATATAAGTTACGTAATGGTAAACATGATAAACTAAACTAATTAAAATTAAAATAAACAAAAATTTCTAGCATTTTATGAAAATAATAAATGTAAACAAGAAATAAACATATGTTACCTATAATATTAGGAATGTAAAAATGGATTGTTTTCCCAAATTACTTCTTCATGACCGTTCTTTATGGAACAAATAATGTCTTCAACATGCTCATAATTATTTCCTACAAATATTTCCATGGAAGTAGGTATTTCTCATAAATCAGCATCTTCATCAAGTTGATCTTCACTAACATATTATTATTTCCCTTGTAAAACAACAGACCACTGCATATCTGATTGATCAACTATATAGAAAATATTTTTTGCATGTGTTCCCATTATAAAAGAATCTACTATGTCTTCCAATCTATTCAGATTAATAACTGTCATTCCAAATTCATTGTGTCTGACATTTTTGTTACTGATAAACCATTTTCAGTTAAAAACAGGAACTTTAATTTTAAAGTAATCAACCTCCCATATTTCTTCAATGACTCCATAATATGAACTTGATGCAAAAATTGGGTTTTTATCATTAGAACTCGAAAAATGAATTGCTTCTACAAACATCAATACACCACTATTCTGAACTGCACTTTTGTTGTCCTGAGATTTTGTATGAAATGTATAGACATTAATTTCATACTCGGACCATGTTACCACATTTAAACTTGGACCACCCACTAACCATATTAATGTCTCTAATACATCTGATCTACCACACAAGGTCTTTTTGAACCATGGAAAAAATGTTTTGTTGTGCTCATTCAAAATCCACATTTCTTTCTTCTTTGAATGACATTGTTTCAACTCATTAATATGCAATGTGATATACAGTTGAGAATCAGCTATGTTATTCAAGATGTATAATTCTACCTTATTTATCTATTTAGTTGACAAAAATTTGACTTTCAATCCACTAATAACCTTTCCCTAATTATTAAATTGTTCATGGTGAGATGGAGGCAAACCTATGTGCTCCATCGCATCCAATTAGTTCATACGAAACTCCAAAACCTCCTCATAAATATATTTTTCAATAATAGAGGCTTCAGTTCGATATATATTCTTAACATACGCCTTCAATATTTTTATATAACTTTCAAAAGGATACATCCAATGAAGATATACAGGTCCACAAATCTTTATTTCTCGAAAAAGATGAACCATTAAATGCACCATTATATCAAAAGAATATGGAGGAAAATACATTTCCAATTGGAAAAGTATATAAATTGCATCCTTTTCCAAAATATTCAAAGCATCCACATCAATCACCTTATTAAAAATTGAATTGAAAAAGTAACACAAATTCATTATAGTCTTTCTGACATGGATGGGCAATATTACACATAATGAAAATGGTAGAAGTTGTTACATCGTGATGTGACAATCATGAGATTTCATACCTATCAACTTCAAATCCTCCAAAGAGAATTTTTTTTATATTTGAAGAATAACCTTAAAGAAATTTGATATCATGAAGACACTGACAAAGGTTATTTTTCCCCTCTTGGATAATGTATGACAAGTCGGGGGAAGAAATGTTCATCTTCCATTAGAAGTGGGATCTAACTCCAAACATATTCCCATTGATAGTAAGTCTAATATTGCATTCAGCCCATATTTAGTATTTCCTTTAATATCTAACAATGTTCCAATAAAAATATTGCAGATATTCTTCTCCACATGAATGACATCAATATTATGTTTTATTTCATGATATATCCAATATGGTAGCTCAAAAAATATTGAACTTCTCTTCCAAATATGTCTATCATTACTAGATTTATGTGTCTTTCCCTATGTCACATCAAGGATTTTCACCCTATAAAAATAAACATTAGGTGATAAAGGTTTTGGAGCAATATAAAATTCTTGAGAGCCATTGAATTCCTTTTTTAGTATTCTTTAAGAGTGATCCATATGACAAAACTTTCGATGACCCACATATACTGTTTTCCTCCCATGATGCAATTGACACTATGAAATCTGTTGTTCTCAAATTGGACATGCTTTATGCCCCTTAACACTATATCCAGACAGGTTTCCATACATTGGGAAGTCATTTATAGTGAACATAAGCACTACATGTAGTTTAAAATATTATATTTTATAATAATCATACACCATAATACCATCCTCTTATAAAAGTTTCAAATAATCAATCAATGGTGACCAGAAAACATCAATATCATTTCTGGGTTGCTTCAGACCAGAGATCATTATACTCAACATAAAATATTTTCGTTTTATACAAAATTCAGTAGAGAGGTTGTAAATTACCAATAAAATAAGCCATGAACTATGTGTGATATTTAGGGATCGGTATAGATTCATTCCATATGTGCCAACCCAAGTATGATATTTCTAATTTCATTTCCAAATGTAGGATACTACTCATCAATTTTATTCCATTATGGACAATCATATTGATGTCGTATTTTTCATCACATATCCACTCATTAACATGCCATCTTAAAATTTTTGTATCATGTGAATTAGCAAATAAATGTTTCAAATGATGAATTATAGGATGATACCAAAATACCTTGGCAGGTATCTCTGTAATCTCTACATCATCCTGTGATTTTTCTTTCAACTTATACCGTGATGTCCCACATTTAGGACACTCTGACAGAAATTCATATTCCTTCCTATATATCTTACAGTCATTTAGAAAAACATGTATTTTCTTGTAGCCCAATCCCATCAGGAATAATATTTTCTTGGCCTTATAAAGTGAATATGGAAGATCGTTGTCTTTTGAAAGATGTCTTTCAACAATTGTAGCAGATCTGTACAACTTTTATCACTCCATCCTTGTTTTGCCTTCAGGTTAATAAATCTTAACACCACCAAAAAAACTGTAAATTCCATAAAAATATGATACAATTGTTTTTCGTCATCACCATATAGATGCAAAATTGTCGGTTTTATCTCAATTTGTTATGCTGCAATATCACAAATCATTTCTTCAATTCCATTAGAGTTACCATCTTGCAAATCATCATCATCAGTAGATCTGACATTTTGTCCAGTTTCACCATGACAAATCCAAGGGCGGTAACTCAGATTAAAACCATGAAAAATTAGATGATCTTTGATCTCTATACTTTTAAAATTCTTCATATTCAAATATTTTAGGCATGGACAGAAAAAAATATCGCTTCTTGGAACATTTTGTTTAGAAAATTCCAAAAAGGCATCAACACTTTCCTCATATTCATTACTCATTAGATGTTCCTTAATACAGCTTTGACTGCTTATTACCTATAATAAATATCAAAATTATACATCTTATTAAGATAAGCCAATTTTATATTTATACAAAAAATATCATAATTTGAATGTAATTTTTTTTGAAATATAAAACAAATATATGTGTTTTTGAAAAGATATTCATGAAAATGATTTTAAAAAGAAAATATAGATAGATATAATAGTTTTATATTTATATGAAAATAATTATAGGATTACATCTCTCTCATATGGATCATGATATAATAGTATAAATTCATCTTGGATCCTTTCTTCTTAAGTTACAAAAATAATACATCCTGGTGAAACTTGATGCCTAATTCACCCTTCCGTAAACAAGAAATATGAAGTATAAATATTAAAATATGTATACATTCACTATTGAAAATTACACCTATCCTAAAGATTTGAAACCATTAGGATAGCCCCAGAAACCATTTGGATAGAATATCCCAATGGTTTCACACACCATTGGCATGATGGTCGTTTCAATAGCCCTATATCAATAGTTCTACACGAACCATTGGTATAGACTGCCTGAACAAGGGGGTAGGGGGTGTACAAGGGGTGAGGGTGGTGTCCAGGGGGTGAGGGGGCTATCCAAACCCATACTTCCTTGGAAAACCCCCACCCCCTGAACACCCCTTGAACACCCCCACCCTTTGGACACCCCCACCCCCATGGATAGCCCCCACCCCTAGGACAACCCCACCCCCCAAGACACCCCACCCCCGAGAAACCCCCTACCCCATTGGACATCTCACCCCCTAGACACCACCCCCACCCCTAGACACCCCTACCCCCTTGGAAAACCCCTCACCCCCTAGACACCACCCTCGCCCCTTGGACACCCTGGGACACCCCCACCCCCTTGGACATCCCCCCCAACCTCTGGAAAGCCCCCACCCCTAGACACCCCCACCCCCTTGGACAACCCCCACCCACCCTTGGACACCACCCCCACCCCCTGGACACCACGACCCCCTTGGACAACCCCCTCACCCCTTGAACACCACCCCACCCCCTAGACACCCTAACCCTTGGACAACCCCCTCACACCCTGGACACCCCCACCCCCTTAGACACCCCACCCACTGGACACCCCTACCCCCATGGATAGTCCCCCCAACCCCCTGGATAAACCCCACCACCCAGACACCCCTACCCCTGGACACCCCCTACCCCCTTGGACAACCCCCTCACCCCCTGGACACCACCCCAACCCCCCTGGATACCCCCTACCCCCTTGGAAATACCCCTCACCCCATGTACACCACCCCACCCCTTGGACACCCCCTAAACACCACCACCCCCTTAGACAACCCCACCCATGGGATAGACCCCCACCTCCCTGGACACCCCACCCCCTGGACACCCCCTACCCCCTTGGACATCCCCCTCACCACTTGGACACCACCCCCACCCCTGGACACCCCTACCCCCTTGGACAACCCCCTAACCCCCCTGGACACCACCCCCACCCCCTTGGACACCCCACCCCCTTGGACAACCCCCACCCCCTAGACACCCACCCCCTAGACAACCCCCTAGACACCCCCACCCTTTGGACAACCCCACCCCCTGGACACTACCCCACCCCCCTAGATAGCCCTACCCCCTTGGAAATCCCCCTCACCCCTTGGACACCACCCCACCCCCTTGGACACCCCTATACACCCCCACCCCCTTGGATAGTCCCCCCTAGACACCCCCACCACACTGGACAATCCCCAACCCCTGGACACCTCCACCACCATGGACATCCCCACAACCCCCTGGACATCCCCCCACCCCCCATACACCCCCACCCCCTGGACCCCCTTACCCCCTTGGACAACCCCCTCACCCCCTATACACCACCCCTCACCCCCTGGACACCCCTACCCCCTTGGAAAGCCCCCTCACCCCCTGGACACCACCCCACCCCCTTGGACACCCCCTGGACACCACCACCCCCTTGGAAATACCCCCAACCCCTAGAAAACCCCCAACCCTAGACACCCCCACTCCCCTAGACAACCCCACCCCCTGGACACCCCCACGCCCCACACACATGAAAGTACACGCACACACACATGGTAGCATCAAAAATTGTAGAACTTTCATGATATCACTCCCATGGTTTATTTTACCAGAAAAGAATTTGTCATGGTATAAAATAACACTATGAAACTTACCATGATATCAAGAACAAATATAGAAAAATAAAATCTCAAAACATAAGTTTAGGGAATCGTGAAAAAAAAATGAAACCAAGGTGTGTGAGGCTTACTTTGAGTGTTGCGAGTCGACCTGATAGATATAGTGATAATAAAGATGATGAATGATGTTGGAAAAATGATGTTAGAGGGAATGACTTCAAATAATTCTTTATTGGTTTTCTACGTGGGAGAGATGAGCCGCAGGTTACCCGATCAAAAAAAAAATAGAATGAAAGAATACAGGGCATGATAAATCACTTAAAATCCTTATCACGTCGTTTATTTAATAACCAATGTGATAAACTATTTTTTATGTTTATAAATTTTTTTATTTAATAACCAACATAGATAATCCTTTATCACGTCATTTATTTTATAACCGACGTGATATATGGCATTTTATCACATCAATTATTTTATAACCGACGTGATAAATCACCGACATTTGATTTATCAAGTTGGTTATTTTATAACCGACATGATAAAGCATCTATATTCGATCTGTCACATCAGTTATAAAATAACCAAATTGATAAATCTAATCTCGGTATTTTTTACGTCGGTTATAAAATAACCGATGTAAAAAATCTATTCTCATCGATTTATCACGTTAGTTATTTTATAACCGACATGATAAACCAATTTTCCAACTTTTCACGTCGGTTATATATAACTAAAGTGAAAAAATTCCAACATGTTAAACATTTTTTGCACTAGTGATACCAGTTCGTGATGGCTGTAAAAACTTCCAAAATAAACTAATCACTTTTCATTAACATTTTATGAAATGAATCATCCTAATACCATATAAAAAATGATATATAAGGACCATTAAAAATACTATAAGTATATTAATATCATTCCAATCCATTTATATAGTTTTTATTCTATTTGAAAAGAACTCCCATAATTATCCATAAGGGAACTGACCATAAAACCATGAAACGAGCGCTCTTCGAATAATAAAATTTAACATTATTAATCATTAGAAAGGCTAGAAATGAACTTAATAAAATCATAATAAATAAAATATATATTTAAAATTTAATTAAATAATTAATTGATGGATCTAAATTTATTATCCAGGATGTTAAATACAAGTACATAATGCTTTAGGACATAAGGTAAGGGACTTCTTCTCAATCTCTATTTCATTGAGACATACTTGGTATTGTGCACATAATCATTTTTATGTGGTGTATCTACTAATATTTTGATATCATTTTTCATTTTAAAATATATTTATTTCAATATCCATATTTCTTGTATCATGGATATGGTTATTGTCTAACCTGTATACTATTATTTACATATGGTGTTTACTTTGAATGTTTTTGATTAACTGGGAAATAATGTTAAATTTATATCTTTTACTCAATATGGACATTTTTTGATAATACATATTTATTTCATGAATTAAATTGATAATTTTTATATTTGAGGAATGATTTGGACATGTAGACACGAGTGAGGCCCGATTATAGAGATCTCATTGTTGCATCGGCAAGTCTCATGAGACAAAATAGTTGGCAATAAACTCTTTACCTTTGTGTCTAAGAAGAATCAGATGTGTTTCTACCCTAAGGCTTAAACTATTCTGTGAAATCTGTTAACAATATTGGTTCATGTTCTAGATACATGACAACTAATAATTAAGCATTCCCTTCATTATGTATCCATTTATTACATTTCATGATATTTTTACTATGACAAAATCTATGGATACATTTTAATTATTAGTTTATTGATTAAATAGAATGTGTTTTCTATTTATTCCATATTAAATATTATTCACTTATTATTGATTCATGTTTCTTTTATATGTAACCCTTACTGAGAATTTTATCTCACCCTTTTATTTGTTTTCCTTTCCTAGGTTATGAAGACTAAATATTTGAATAAGTGTTAAGGAAACAATTTGTTTTCCATCGTTATGTTCTATGTTTAATTATCAATGTAATAATAGAACCTTGTATGTATCTAGTTCTTCAATACTACTAAACTGATCGATCCTTAGTGATGTTATCTCGTGTATCTATGCCATTGTAATAAAATAACCACCGACTTTGGGCTATCAAGGTCAGGGTTGTTGTATATTCCCATTGTGAATATGTCCAATCTTGCATTCTACCCATATTTAGTCTTTCCTTTAATATCTAACAATGTTCCATTAAAACTATCTAAAATATTCTTCTCTACATGTATAAAATCAATGTTATGTTTGACCTCTTGATATCCACAATATGGAATCTCAAAAAAATATTGATCATTTCTTTAAAATTCTTCTATCATTATAATAGTTTTTGTGTCTTTCTAAATGTGACATAAATGTTTAACACCCTCTCAAAATAATGATTAGTGGAAAAAGGTTTTGGAGAAACATAAAATTACTGTGAGCCATTTAATGAATTTTTAATCTTTTTTAAGAGTGATCTATAGAAAAAAAACCTTTGATGAACCATGTATACTATTTTTCTCCCATTTTGCAATTTATAACATGAAGTATGTTGTTCACATAGTAGACAAGCATTATGCCCCTTAACACTATATCTAGAAAAATTTCGATATGCTAGGAAGTCATTTATAGTGAACATAATCATTGCATGCAGTTGAATATGTTCTATTTCATAAGATTCATACCCTCCAATACCTTCCTCCAATAAAAGTTTCAAATCATCAATTAATGGTAATAAGAAAAAATCAATATAATTTCTAGGATACCATTATTAAACTCAACATGATATATTTCTACTTTATACAAAATTTAAGTGGTAAGTTGTAAATTAGAAATAAAATAAGACATGAATATGTTTTCTACTAAGACTTTGATATAGATTCATTCTATCTTCACATAGTCCAAGTATGATATTTCTAACTTCATTTTTGAATATAGGAAACTATTGATCAATTTTCTTCCATTATCGACAATCATCTAGATGATACAATTTTACATCATATATATGAGAATATACTTTCCATATTAACCTTTTTCATCATATTAATTTGAAAATAAACATTTCAAATGATTAATTATGGGAAGATACCAAATTTCCTTGGCAGGAGTCTCTATAACTACTAAATAAGCCCGTGATTTTTCTTTCAAATTATATCATGATGTACCACATTTAGAATAATGTGACAGATACTCATATTCTTTCCTATATAGAATATAGTCATTCAAGAAGGAATGTATCTTCTTGTACCATAAACCCATCAAGCACAATATTTTATTTATATTATAATGTAAATCTAGAATATTATTTCCTTTATGAAGTATATCTTCAATAGCTATAGAAACTCTGTAAAACTCTTGTTACTCTATCTATTTTTCTCCTTTAAGTTAATAAATATTAAAACCACTAATAAAACCATAAATTCTATAAAACCTTGATATAATGGTTTTTTAGCATCAACATATAGGCTATCACTTTTCGATAATTTCCCAATTATATCTACTTTAGTAGCATGAATCATTTCTTCAATTTGATTATACTTATCATCTTGAAAACCATCCTCATGAATAGATATTGAATTCTACCTAGTTTCACTATGAAAAATCCATGGGATGTAACTCATATTAAAAACATGAAAAATTTAATGATCTTTGATTTCTATGCCTTTCAAAATTTTCATATTTAAAAATTTCAAACATGGACAGAAAAAAGGTCATTATTTGGAATATTTTGTTTAGAAAATTCCCAAAAAGCATCAAAAACTTCCCCAGATTCATCACTTGTTCATAGTGTAATAATCTAACTTTGACTCGTTATTATCTATAAAAAATATTATGAATTTAAAATAATTTATTATATTTTAAATTTTAATTTCAAATTTACTTTTATAAATAAAATAAATATTTCACAAATAAAATAAAGATAATATACTTGATAAACAGAAATATTACTATAATATATTTAATTATCATTCCTTTATAAAAAATAAAAAATTATCATGCAACCAACATGATCATCTATTTATATATTATCAATAATCTGTATTTAAACTCCATAATTTAATATACCTTCAAAATACCTGTTCATAATATAGAAAAAACATGCCCTAGACCCACATTAATAAGTAAATTAACATTATTTATTACACAGGTTCATCAAATAATCATTTAATCAATTCTTAATCTCAAAAAAATCATAATTAGTTAAAAAAATACTCTTTATGTATAAATAATCTGAAATGAAAATAAAAATATGGAAGAGATGAAAAATATTAGCTGTGGTAGAGACCATTCAAGAATATAATCCAAAAAAACATTCATCAATTAAAACACACCTTGTATGTATGGAAAATTAAAACAATAAATAGAAATGATAAATATATACCAGTAAGGGGATGAATGAAATTCCAATGATAATAGAAATATAACACATAGAGAGTGTGAGTGGTGGTCGATGATAGATGAGGGTGGAAGACGATGGTTAATTCCAGATGAATGAGATTTGTGGTCACTAGATTGAAGAATTAAGGTCTAGGGTTCCCATAACGAGAGAAATTAGATAGAATCCATAAGAAATAATGAACAAAAAATTAGTCAACCCTATATTTCATAATTCACATTGGTTATTCAATAACTAATGTTAATTTTTTTTTTCATGTTGGTTATTAAATAATCAATATGAAAAACCAGATTTTCAATGAAAGTTATCTAATAACCAATATCGAAACAAAAAAGCATGTGTTTTTAATGTCATTTATAAAATAACCAATGTGAAAAACTATTTAAAGAATCAGTTATAAATTACCAACATTAAAAAATACCACCTTAAATGTATTTTATACTAGTGCACTGCACTGGATGAAGGGGTCGAGTCTGAAAAACTTATCTAATTTATTAACATCTCTAAGACTTGTGTTTTCCTTGAAGGGGACTCTTTTAGATCCTTGATTCCTCTACTGAGGTCATTAAAATCAAGTTAACCTTAGCTTCTGTTACCAGTTCAGTTAGCTTTCCATGGGATATGAGTGGATATATATATCCATATAGTCTGATTTGAGCCTAATGAAGAAATTTTATGGTGGAAAATTCACTATAATACCTATATTCTCCCTCATCAAAAGTATCTCGAATTGATAAAATATCATTGTATGTCTCTCGATTCATACACCTGTAAAAGGAACTAGACATTTCTTATGGACACATTTGAATTTCCACCAAAATATTCAAGGCGTATAACCCCCATAGATAAATTTTCAATCTATCATACCATCCAAGATTCATTCTTAAAGATATATCAAGTATGAACACAAGTTTTGATCACCCTTCACATCATCAAAAATATTGCCATCTGGAAACTCATAAGGTGTGAAGATGAACAAATCTTACTGATTCAAAATTTTCATATTTTATGAGTTTCCTAGGGTTCTTGATTTAAATCCACTAATACTCTAAATAAATGGCCTAACTTGATCATTTTTAATCTCTTGGACATTAAATATTTCATACCTACCCATATATTCCACCATCAATCCCCATAGAACCTATAAGGGATGTAAAAGTTTGAATAGAGACTGTCCTTTGAAAACATGGCGTAAATGATGATATAAATTCAGGAGAATCAGGATAGCCAAACTAATCTACCTGTCATTGTCCAGTTGTGCCACCATTACAAATGTGTTATGCCTCACTTTGGTATTTTATTCTAAAACTGAGAGTAGATATATGCTCAAGAACATCTCTAGGAAAACCGTAGAGTAGACCAAATAATTGTCTTGGGAAGTGACATTCCATCCACAACTATTATCATATCCTTATTCCATGGCTAGATAGTAAGTTTCCTAGGATCCACAAGATATTCGAGTTAGATAAAAAATGGGACTCATATCTCGGGGATCTTTCTTAGTTTTCATAATGAATTTTTCTGCCCATTCTCCAAAGGGGACATCAACCATTGGGTGAAAATATATTCTTAGAAGCTTAATTTACATCTTGAGAATTTCCTTAGTAATCGGAGGGGCTCACTCAGTTCCCCCCATTATCAGATACCAAAGGAAAAAATTCATCATAAATGTCCTCAAATATTGGATCTCCATTGATCATGCACACAACCCAAAGAATCACCCCAACCAATTTGTGTATGAGATGGATAATATTTTTGTTTGGATTCCATATTCTTATAAGGATTGAGACAAGGAAAGTGATGAGGTAATCATGAGTCTATGAAATCCAAATAGCTTCATAAAGGTCCACTTCCATTAGCTCTGATTCAAATTTGTGACAGGTCTGCTAGACCAAGAAAGGCTATCCCCAATCCTTGTTGAAAGATCCTCCTGTCCCAAAATCCTATTTTGGTAACCATCCAAACTTCGATTTTTTGATTATTTCCTCATGATAGATCTATCAAAACAAATCTCAATCTTATCTGCATGATGATATTATTCAAGGAAAAATCGCTATGTGCGATCATCCTTCCTAATGAAAGATCCAACTAGAGATATATTGGTATAGATCACTTCTTAATTGCTAATAATCTAGAGTGGATGATGATTAAATTTCTAAGGTACCTAGATATGGGCATAATTTAGAAGTCTGAATCCATATAGGGGAAGGAAATTTGATGGTGAATAATCTTGAATATTCATCCCTAATTGGTTGGAAAAGAAGGTGTGTATCGGTTGAATATAATCGCACTGACCATATCTTATGCTGATAACTATATTTATTTACCTTATCATCACTTATCAACCTTCATTCATTGAATCCATTCTTCATATGATGAATAATATTTATAAATACAGATAAAAATTTTAAAGTGTGTGTCACTACATGTTCCTTATGCAATCTGCATGACCATCATATAAATAAGAATCCAACCCATAAAAACCAAACTATGTGATCATAGATGTTTACCTTTGGTTTTACATGAATGGTTTTACATGGGTCCATTTATGGGGTTATAGTGGTGTGGTTCAGGCAATGCAGTCTTCGCCATGTGGATTATCTCATGTACCTGATATCATGTGGAAGTTTCCAATGTTTAGAGAGTTTATTAATTTATCACAAGTGATTATAAGGATCCCCTGTCTGAGTATTTATAGGGTTTTACCACTCTCAAACCACAATTTCCCTATGTGGGATACATAATCCTTATAAATCGATTCTTTTTGTGACGATCAAACATAATTTATGGAGGGGGGGGGGTTTGATTCCCAATTTATTGAATGATGACTTCCAACAAGTCAGAGTTTGAAATAAAAGTGACTTTGAAATTTATGAAGGAGATTATACCCTAAGAGAATCAATCACAAAGAAAGGAAAATTGGGTTTCATGGAACCATTCACATAACCATGTAAGAAGCTCATCTCTTGAGGATCCAAACAAAGGTCATCCCATGAAGACACCTGATCATGTGAGCCCAAAATTATTCACTTTATGGCTCCAAGGTAGGCTAGTAATGCTGCCGAAATAACTGGAAATTGAACCATTTGTGACGGGGAAATTGTGATTGGGTACCATTTCAATTTCCCCATCGCTGAATATGGCATCACAAATGCTATTTTTTGTGAAGAATTGTCGCAAAAAATAGCATTTGTAATGGGAATTCGACCCATCGCAAATATTTTATCCAGGGTTTTAAAAAACCCATTTCACAATGGGCCAATCACAAAAAACATAAAAAATAATAATAAAAAAATTAATATTAATAATATTTAATAAAATAATAATAATAATAATAATGACAATAATAATAAAATAATAATTTAAAACTAATAAAATTAGTAAAAATATAATGAAAATGATAAAATTTTAGAAAACACACTATTCATAACAATATAAATAATAATAATAATAATAATAAATAATAAATAATATAATATAATATAATAATAAAAATAATAAATAAATAATATAATAATAAAAATAATAATTAAATAATATAATAATAAAAATAATAAACAAATAATATAATAAAAATAAAAATAAATAAATAATATAATTAAAAAAACAAAAAAAAAACATAGTATTTGCAACAATATAAAAAACACAATATATAGAAATGTAAATATATGGAATAATAAAAATATTAAAAAAAGTTTTATATTCAAATGTTTATCATAAAAAGTAAATAAGTCCCTGAGGGGGAGAGTCATATGGAGGATCTGGTGGAGCTGGAAGAGAGAACTCCATCCCCAAACCATGAGTCAAACATCACATGTACTCCATCATCTACTCATGATGATATTGATGTTTCCATCGATGCATCTCTTCCTGTTACTGCTGCTACTGTCGACGAAGCTCTTCCTGCACCCTACGCATACTCTCTATAATCTTACCCTAATCTCATAACTGCTCCTGATATTCTGAAACAAATGACGATGAATCTCCATGATCTCCTCTTGAGCAACATGACGACATCACAATAATACCATAATAACTCTCAGGTGTTAATTGATAACTGATACCAACAACTCAGCCTTTGTCAAAGTCATACTAGGTCGCATGTATCCATGTTGCCTCATCAAATCTTACTGCACTTGTTTGATCATCAGTCTCAGCCTGACTCTCATTCTGTGTCTGAGACATCACAGCCTCATTTGACTCCTTCAATTACAATTTAAAATTAAAATAGTTAAAATATTATTTGAAGTTAATTTTAAAACTAAAAAAAATTATTTTGACTATATTCTGATGATGGAGATCACCTCTAATATCTCCAGTGAAAGGATCATTGAACATTCTCCTATAAACATCAAACTCCAAAATATCGAGTTGTTCGACTTCCTATATGAATATAAAACAACCAATTTACATTTAAAGTTATATAAATTAATTAAAAAATGGTACTTACCATATGTTCCTTATGCGTACTGAATATACAACTACCAACTTGATGTGTCACCTCTTGTATCCCACAGTTCTGTCTACCTACTAATGATATCTTTTTAAAATTACCACTCATCCATTGTGAACATAATCCATCCCAAACATGAGATGAAATGTAATCGAGTTGGTGGGCACAACAAGACTGATCAAACTATGTGACTCCCTCTTTCTTCATTGTTTTCCTCATCAAATTGTGAAAAAAATGATGTCAATTCTCACACATACAATAATCCCATGTCTGATAGATAGATTCATGCATGCTCTCCTTGATAGGATACCATAAAAAAAATACAAAAAAGTAATAATATTAAGTTATTAATTAAATAAATTTCAAAATAAAATATTATTTATTTATGTACCAGCTAATGATCGAACATGCGGTGCTGAACATCAATGCGAATCTGATTCCATGTAACCCATGCTCTAGAAAAATAATTCCAAAATACAGCACTCCCCTGTCCGACAGATATATATGAAAATCTGTGAAAAAATAGAAAAAACAATCAAACAATTATAATATAAATAAATAAATGATAATTAATTAAAACTAAAACAAATACATAAGTAAACATACCTCTGCATGCATGGATCGAAGCCAAGGTGTGGAAGTCGCTCAAGGATACGGTCAGGAATCATCAATATTGCAAGACCACGACCCCTCCAAGTTGTTACTAAGCCTCCAGTAGTATGAGGGTCACATGATCCAACATCCTACTCATCATCAGGTAAATCAACCACTCCAACTCATGAAATAGATCCTATTCCATTTTAAACACGAAATTAATGTTGTTAGAAAATAGTTGAAAACAACTATTATATATAGATGTATATTATATATGAGTATAACCAACATTTAACTGTGTTAATCTTCATCTTTATCCTCATATTCATATCTGATGGTGTTCATATCTTCATATTCATCCATAATACCATCAATTTCCATAAGAGTTTAAGTTTCATCATCTCTTGTAATTTCAAATTAATTTTTTACATCAATAAAATCTTCATCACCATTGACCCTTAAATATGGGGTGTCATCATTAATATTCATGTCTTTTTGTAAAAAAAGACAGATTTGGAGTAGTCTCTTAAAAAATTTCAATTCCTTGCACTTCAGCAGAACCACATTCACATTGAATAAAATAACTTTCCTGAGATTTAATTTTTATTATGCTTCATCAATCACTCAACTATCTTGAATTATCATAATATTTTTCATAATAAATATGATGTTATTGATGAGATAATAAAAATTGTTCATTTACTACAAGAAAGATTTTATATTTAATATCAATGATTCCATGGCTCAGATGAACACACAATCCTATCTCAGTATCCAACCACTGATATTTAAACATCATTATGTAATTCTATCCCAAATAACACAGTTCAATTATTTCTTATAGCGTGCTGTAAAATTCAACTTCAATTTCTCTATGATAATATCTTCTCAGTCAAACACCATTATTCATTGTTTTTTTTGATTCCCCATATTCACGTGTATGAAATCAAAAACCATTCACCACATATGTATTATAAGATTTAATAATTTTTGGATGGTGGGTTATTCAATACACACAATTGATTGTCAATTTTATCGGTATATTGAGATACCTGATTTTTTTAAAAGAATTATCAATATAACAAGTCATATATTGATTTTATATGTTATACAATAAATAATTTATTTTACCATTTTTTGAAACTAGTAGAAAAAATTATTTTGCAGACGTTCTTCAAGAGGATCTGTTGTAATTTGTGGACACTATTTTTTGATATGATTATCATATAACCTACAAATACAATAATATTAATTTACTATAATAAAGATTATAAAATAAGTGATAGGAGAACTCATAATACAAATGGTTTCATTTCTTCATAGTTGAGAAGAACATATGTATGGGCCCTGTGATGTTCATCATATGAAAGTCATTGTTTATGAACTCCACTAAATCCAAGTTTGGGATGATTAAAAACTGATAATTGATTTTTAATTTCATCATCAACATTTCCCTCATTATTTCCCACGTGATTATGTTTTAACGCATATTCAGATTGAAAATAATGAGAGCATAAAAATGAAACTTCCTCTTACAAATAACCATCTGAATTTGATCCTTCAATAGATTCTTTTTTACATACTTTTTTCTTCAATTTTTGTATGCATCTATCAAATGGGGACATCCATCCGAACTATACTAGACCTACACATTTCACTTCATGTGGAAAATATAATATCAAATATTCTATTGAGTAAAGGAAAGACCATGGGTATATTTTTCTAGTTTACATAAAATTAAAACAACATCTTATTACTATCTAATTAGTGCATCATAGTCTATTTTCACTATAAAAATGTCTCAGAAAAAATATGATAGGTTTTTAGCACATCCCAAATAATATAATTCAATAAACCTATTAATCTAATCAGTATAAGTCTTTCAATTATAATATGATAATCATGACTTTTTAATCTGATAGTATGACCATTTCTGACACATATAGCCAAATTGGAAACATAACCATCTGGAAGTATCAAATAAGATATCCAATAACAAAATTATAACCTATTTTATTTGAAAATTATATAATCTACTTTTGGCTTCATTATCATCAGTGATCTGACATTTTCAAACTGTTCAAGTTCTAATCGCCTGAAAATTTTGGAATGATCTAATCGCACCTTTACATTATCTTTGGTCTTACTTAGTGTATCCAAAAATATATAAAATATATTATCAAAATAGTTCTTCTCAATATGCATGACATCCAACATGTGACAACCCAAAAAATCAGACCAATATGACAGATCCCAAAAAATGCCTCATTTTATCCAATTTTTTTCTTTCCCACAGCCATTAATTTTACATTAGTTCATAGTTGGTCAAAATGTAATGGGAGGTAATGAAGAGACAAATGATTTTAACTCCATACCTAAGATAATTGTTGGAGTTTCATCACTTTTAATTGTGCCTTTTCTAAAATGACACTTGTTCCTCCGAAAAGGATTATTGGTTGGAAGGAATATGCGAGGATAATAGACAAAACAATGTTTTCTTCCATTAATGAGAATAAATGCTTAGTTATCTCTCATATAATACAAAAATTATTTTAAATCATGTGTACTCCAACCAGATAACATTCCATATGATCTTAAGTCACTAATTGTTAATATCAATGCATCTTTCAGTAGGAATTTTTTTTCACAACAACATCATATGTACTGACACCATTACTCCATAATAAATTTAATTCATCAATTAATGGATTCAAATAAACATCAATATTATTTTTTCGATGTCCTATAATTAATAAGGTCAAAAAAATATATGGATACTTCATCAACAGAAAAAGAGGTAAATTGTACGGAGTTATAAAGACAACCCAACAAGAATATTGACTACTGTAAGAACCAAATGGATATAAATCATCAGTAGAAAGACCCAATTGCACATTTCGAGCTTCTGAAGTAAATAACAGATGTATTTGGTCAAATGTTTTACACGAATCACCAATTGAGGGATGATTTAAGATTTTACTGATTGAAATATTGGTCTTGTTCCATGTCATCAAATATGTTGTGCTTTGAGACATAAATAAATGCTGCAATCTAGGTGTAAGTGGAAAATACCTCAACCATTTTACAAGAATCAATCCTGAATTCCCTAGTTAATCCTCTTTATACCTTGATTGTCCACATGTAGGACAACTCTCCAATGACTCATTTTCACCATAATATAACATGCAATCATTTAAACATGCATGAATATTATGATAACCAAGATCCAGATTATGAACCAGCCTCTTGAAATCATATAAATTTGTAGGTATCACATTTCTTTCAAGTAAGAGTGTTTTAAAAAATGAGAATATCTGATCAAAACAACTATTTGAAATTCCATTATCTGATATAATAGCTACATATTTTACAACTCCTTCAAATTTTATTATCTTGCAACCAGGATATAAGATATCCTCAGAAGACCTCAAAAACTCATAAAATGGAGATGGTTCCAGCTCAAGAGTTAAATCAATATCATCATGAGTTTCAATTTGTTGAAAAGATAGACCTTCCACATCATGTACTAATTTTTGAAACTGTGATGGATTTGAAAACAAATTATTAGCATCTTCTCAAAAACTACGTTCACCATGTTGATACCAAAAAACATAATGTATTCAAAAACCAAAATGCATTAGATGACCCCAATGTTGTCAAATGTGTTAACCATCCTCAAACATTATTTATTACATGGACACTTAATTTTTCCTTTTGAAACAAATTCTATTTTTGATGATGCAAATGATAAGAAAGTTTCAACACCCTCAATATATACATTATTCATACCAGAACCCTTTAGATTCCTACCCTAATTTATCCAAGGATGATCATCTAATTATGATTGTTTTAAACTTTTTTATTTCATATTTCTCTAAAAAATATAAAATACTATGTTTTTATGAAAAATTTAATATAAGAAAAACACGATCCAAAAAAATAATTTTTTAATTATTCCTAAGTATACCTAATTATTAGTAATTATTCCTAAATATTAATAATTATTGGTAGTTATTTCTAATTATTGGTAATTATTACCAATTATTTCTAATTATTGCTAATTACCATTAATTATAACTAAGTAGTTCTAATTACCGCTAATTAAAGCTAATTACTGCTAATTATCGCTAATTACAGCTAATTATTACTAATTACCACTAATTATTACTAATTACCACTAATTATTACTATTTATTACTAATTATTACAATTTATTACTAATTATTAAAATTTATTACTAATTATTCTAAATTATTACTAATTATTCCTATTTATTATAAATTATTACTATTTATTCCTTATTATTACTAATTATTCCTAATTATTACTAATTATTCCTAATTATTATTAATTATCTCTATTTATTACTAATTATTACTAATTACCACTATTTATTACTATTTATTACTATTTACTGCTATTTATTAGTAATTACCACTAATTACCACTAATAACTGCTAATTACCACCAATTAAAGATAATTATTACTAATTATTCCTAATTATTTCTAATTACTGCTACTTATTACTAATTACTGCTAATTATTACCAATTATCGCTAATTATTACTAATTACCACAAATTAATACTATTTATTACTATTTATTACTAATTTTTTATAATTATTACTAATTATTGCTAATTATTACTAATTAGTACTAATTATTACTAATTACCACTATTTGTTACTAATTACTTTTATTTATTACTAATTATTACTAATTATTACTAATTATTACCAATTACCACTATTTATTACTAATTACCGCTAATTATTACTATTTATTACTAATTATTACTAATTATTGCTATTTATTGCTAATTATTACTACTTATAACTAAATATTACTATTTGTTACTAATTATTATTAATTACTACTAATTACCGCTATTTATTTCTAATTATTACTAATTATTACTATTCACTGCTATTTATTACTAATTATTACCAATTATTAATATTTATTGCTAATTATTACTAATTATTACTATTTACCACTATTTATTACTATTTATTACAATTTATTACAATTTATTACAATTTATTACAATTTATTACTAATTATTACTAATAACGCTATATATTCCTAATTATTCTAAATTATTACTAATTATTACAAATTATTACAAGTTATTTCAAATTATTTCTAATTATTGCTAATTATTGCTAATTATTGCTAATTATTACTAATTATTGCTAATTATTTCTAATTATATCTTATTACTAATTATTTATAATTACCACTAATTTTTACTATTTATCACTATTTATTACTATTTACCACTATTTATTACTAATTATTACTAATAATTTCTATTTATTACTAATTATTAATAATTATTTCTATTTATGACTATTTATTGCTAGTTATTGCAAATTATTGCTAGTTGTTGCTAATTATTGCAAATTATTACTAATTATTGCTAATTATCCATAATTAGTCCTAATTATTCATAATTATTGCTAATTATTTCTAATTATTTCTAATTATTGCTAATTATTGTTGATTAGTACTAATTTTTACTAATTTTTACTATTTACCACTATTTATTACTATTTACCATTATTTGTTACTTATTATTACTAATTACCACTATTTATTAATATTTATTACTAATTATTTCTAATTATTACTAATTATTACTATTTAGCACAATTTATTACTATTTATTATTATTAATTACTAATTATTACTAATTACCACTATTTATTATTAATTATTCCTAATTATTACTAATTACCACTAATTATTACTAATTTTTCCTAATTATTACTTATTATTGCTAATTATCACTAATTATTATTAATTATCGCTAATTTTTACTAATTTTTACTAATTATTATTAATTATTGCTAATTATTTCTATTCATTACTATTCACAGCTAATTATTACTAATTACCGCTAATTACTAATTGTTACTAATTATTACTAATTATTACAAATTATTACTATTTACCACTATTTACCACTATTTTTACTAATTATTACTAATTACCGCTATTTATTACCAATTATTCATAATTATTACTAATTACTGCTAATTATTACTAATTATTACTATTTATTACTAAATAATACTAAATAATACTAATTTACACTAATAACTACTAATTAATATTAATTACATGTAATTATTATTAAATAATGATAATTGAACCAAATTATTACAAATTAATACTATTTACCTTAAATAAAAACATTAAATCTTAATGAAACAACATATTAGTACAAATAAATAATGAAAAATAAAACCAGCTAATTCTAATTTAATTTAATTAATGCTAATTAATAATAATTATTGCTAATTAAAACTTAAATAAATTAATTAAAAATTAAAAGCAACAAATAAATACCTTAAAACTGAATCTTTCGTTGGATGCAAGTTCTAAAAATTGATCCGTTGTAAAATTTAAAAGTTTGAAAAAACAAAAGAGAAAAATATGAGAGCAGAGTTGAGAGAGGCCTTGAGAGAATTGTGAAATGGAGAAAAATCGGATGGGGTTATATATAGGTTAGATCATTTGCGACAGGGGTATTTGAGACGGGATTCCTGTCGCAAATGATGACCCCCAATTAATTAGGGGTGGTGGTTAAAAACGTATTTGTGACGTGTCCCATCACAAATACTATTATGCCGACATATTATTTGTGACGGGACTCGTCGCAAATAGTTCACTGTTTATTAATTGAGGCAGCGTTAAAAGATAGTATTTGTGATGAGATCCGTCGCAAATACTATCATGGTGAAGAATTATTTGTGACGGCCCATCGCAAATGATATACTGCCGACATATTATTTGCAATGGAAATCCTCTCCCATCACAAATAACGGAAACCCGAGAAGAGTATTTGCGACAGAGGTTTATCCCCCCCCGTCGTAAATACTCTTGCTGCACTAATGCGCACACAACGTTCCAAGGGTATTTGCGAAAGACCGTTGCAAATACTTCTTTTTATGGACTATTTGTGACAGGTCAAAACTCCCATCACAAATAGTCTCTTTCGTTGGACTATTTGCGACGGGCCCTAGGTTCGTCGCAAATGACCCGTTGCAATAAGTCATTTTTTTGTAGTGCGTGAATTCCATCATCCTATGCATAAGTATCCTATAGCTATGAAATGTGATTCCCATTTTGCAACAACAGAATAAGCCTCCTTCACAGTTGATCAAAATTTTGTGGTTGTAGAAGTCATCTCTCTTACATGGCCACATGGTCCTCGAAGCAACCTCCACATGTATGAATGACTACACAAGCCATGTCATCGAAACTTGCTTATAAATATTGGAGGACCCCATTAGAAAAGGGGGAGACACAAGGACACATATGAAAATGAAGATCAACCAATATACAAAAGAGGAGGATTCAACAGGTAAAAACCCGAAGTTTGAAATAAATAATAACCCGAAATTCTCTTGCATGAAAGTACCCCGTGATCCATTTTCACACCATGAGACTCAATCTGCATGAACTAAGTGCCATTCCATCAGCAATGCAAGAACTCATCACACAGTCACGTGATCCCACAACCTTTCGTAGGAATCCTTCCACAGTAACCTTTTTTGGTCATCATTATATGACCCCTCTTTCATGAACACTTTGTTTTGCAGGATCCTCCCTTAACGAGATATGTCCTCTCCATCTAGGGGTATTCTAGAATATTGTTTCTCATCTATTTGAGTTGTTTATAGGACCCCCATGTTCCTTATTCTCTATGGTCAAAACCCTAAATAAGAAAAATTAAGGTCACCCCCATGACCACTAGATTTGCATGACCAAAGTATATGGAACACCAGTGTGCCCCTATTGGTTTTTATATTCCCTTGGTAAAGTGTGTTCCCCAATTAACCACCTTAATTGATTTGGTCCTCAAGATGTTTGAAATCATGAATCCCCTTGGTAACAAGGGCCTAAATCCTAGAGGAAGTGGTGTGAATCTTCTTATTTCAGGAAGTGGAACTTACCTCCTGAATGTTTTCTGAAATGAAAAGTAAATAGTAGCATCTAAACCTTTTTTCCAATCAAAGGATACATAATACCCAATATGGGGTTTAGAAACCTAAAGGAAGATGAGAATGGGAATCCCTCACAGAGTAATCCCCTAGTCTTCCTTGCTGGATACCACTTCATAGCCCCTCCCTCATTCATCAGTGGGTGGAAAGAGAATTCCTACTAGGAATCCCTCATGGAGTAGGCCCCTAGTATTTCTTATAGGATTCCATATCCCTCTTACCTTCCATATCCCCTCTCTAATCCATCATCAGATGAGGAAATAATTTAAATCTCAAGATTTTAGTCCATGTTTAAGTCGCACACAAACATAATTATTTGATGTGATGAATATTATGTTGTCTATTATTTCTCACACCGAGCATGAATCATATTGAATTATAAATCTATAACGATCATTCCACTTTTATAATATGAAATGACTCTTAGTGGGTGTAAGAACCCGGGTTTTTGGAACGGGTCAAAATCCCAACCCTGTTTAAATTTTTGACAGGTTTCTGAGGAAACTGGATTTAATGGGAAGTTTCTGGAAATTTCCAAACTACACGCCGTGTACATTAAGTACACGCCGTGAATGTGTAGGCGAGTGACCAGCCGTGTGCTCGCCGAGTACATGCCGTGTGGTGACCGTGTAGAAATTTCTTACTACATGGCGTGTAGTTTTGAACACGCCGTGTATACCCCCGACCGTGTGAAGCCATACATGGCGTGTAGGCTATTGGCCGGGTGAACCAGGAACATGCCGTGTCCCCATTGGACACGCCGTGTAGTCTAGCCGTGTATCAGGGAAACACATGACGTGTGGGCAAGTCAGATAGGTAGGGAAGAGGAACCACGTACACGCTGTGTACCCCTAGGTACACGCCGTGTACTCATGTCGGCAGGTACGGAAAGTAAGTCGGCAGAATATTTCCGTCTTATGAACAGTTAAATGAACCATACACGGCGTGTAGTCCCAAAGTACATGCCATGTAATTTCTCTTTTTTTTTGCTTAAAATGGACAGTAGCCTCGTATTGAGGCAGAACCTCAATATTTTGGCCGGGTTTAGCGAACCAAGTCGGTCGGATCTTCATTTTCTTCCCGGTTCTTCGTCCGAACTCTGATCCGATCTCGGTTGGATGCGTTGGAACCCCCTCAGTAAGGCCTTGATTAATCTTTGATCGTTTTGTTTGATTTTCGTTCTAGAATGAGTTATAGGCGTTTGAGTGGGTTTGAATATTTTGTAGATTTACCGCGTTATAGATCGAATTGGCGGGTGTTACCGTAGGAGTAGCATCGTGCGAGTCTCAGGTAGGTGGTACATACTTCATTTTGTGTTTTCGCGGTTATTTTGGTAACGCGGCCTATGGTGCATTTTCGGGTATTTTTAGCGGGACCCGCTTTATCTGCTTTTTCACACTGTATTGCTTATTGGACCTCTGGGATGCTTTTGGGTATGCCCAGTTACCAGTTTGCGTGAGCAGGGCCAGGTGAGGGGTCGTTGCTCATCGGGGCATTTTGGCCGGGGAGCGCCAAAAAGGTTTTAATTGAATTATGATTATTATAAACTATTTAGTTTAATTTTTTAAAGCATGTTATAAATTGTTAGAGGCATTTAAGACCTCAGTGCTAGTATGGGACATCACCTTGCATAGTGCAATTCAACTGTTAGTTTGATTTGCCTGGTTGTGTTTTCTGTTTACATATGTTATATATGCAATTGCTGAATTGCATCTGCTGGACCCTTTGGGTTGTGTTGGGCTTGGCCCAATTACGCTTGAGTGATGCTGATCACAGGTTGGGGCTTTTCCTGGGATACTTTTGGTGGTTTTGACCACGGGATTGGGCATTATGGATGTCGGCTTGAGACAGTACGACTGTCCGGTTGGGCATGGACTGTGATAATTTGGGTGGTTTTTGACCACGGGATTGAGCGTCATGGACATCGGCTTGAGGCAGTACGACTGTCTGGTTGGGCATGGCCCGGGTTACTAGGGTGGCGATGCCATCATACTTGAGCGACATTGTCTCAGAGACACGAGGTGTCAGATGTGTTGGTGGATTAGGACTATTTTGGGTGATTACCGCTCACCGGGACTTTGAGTAGTGTGCACACAGAGATACTCCGTGATGAGGTGGTTTTGACCACTCGTGTGGGTAGAGGCCCCCGTAGTTGCAGGTAGGTATTTTGGTCGGGGCTGCTTGTCGTAGAAATCAATGGGGATGGTGAGGAGACTTCAGGGAATGGGCGTGCCTTCCGGACGTCGGTACTTGAGACACGAGGTGTCAGGAGGAACATGGTGCCGAGTTACTATTTTTGAGCGTTCCTTCAGGACGTCGGTACTTGAGACATGAGGTGTCAGGAGGCACATGGTGCCAGGTTCCTATTTTTGGGCGTGCCTTCGGGATGTCGGTACTTGAGACACAAGGTGTCAGGAGGCACATGGTGCCAGGTTACTATTTTTGGGTGTGCCTTCGGGATGTCGGTACTTGAGACACGAGGTGTTAGGTGGCACATGGTGACGGGTTACACGACAGAGATTCCGGCGTTGGCCGAAGCAGGTGACGCTCCATGGTGTCTGTTGAGCACCAGTGGAGTTTGTGTTTAATTTTTCATCATACTGTTTACTACTTTCCTTGTAAATGCATGACTGCTTAAACACATATATTTGGTATGCACCGTTGGGTGGTATCCTACTGTGATTTGTCTCACACCCTACATGGGCCCTTCATGACGCGTGAAGACTTTATGGATTTACGTGTAGGAAAGAGCCCAGCTTCAGGAGCTATGCTACGTTAGTTGTTGCATGGAGATGGTATGGACCTTGAGGTCATGACTAGCTGGGTTTAATTTTTTTTGTTCACTTTCGGTATTGGCATGCTTATTATAGCTACTGTTGGTTATCCATTGGAACCCTTTTTATATTCAGTTGTGTATGACCTGCTCTGGATGCATGTTTTACTGTTCAGTTATAGTTACATGTTCTTAGCATGTTTTTGTGTTTATTTCCGCTGCTGTTGTTTCATTTACTGCTTCTGCTGTTTATCTATATTGATTATGCTTCCGCTCTGCGGGTCTGGTTCGAGTCTGCCGAGTCTTTCTTTCCGCTACATCTTTACTGTTATACTTGGACTAGTACCCTTATTATGATCCTATGAGAGGGTATAGCCTCCCCACTATACCTAATAGACCCTCGCTACTATTCGGAAGCCTTTGGCGTTCGGGGAGGTGCGCCTAAGGTAGTGACACCCGACCCGTTCGACACTGTTCGGGTGGCTGCCCGGGTCCGAGACGTTACAGTGGGTAACCTAATAGGTGTGATCCCCAACCTATCTTCTAGGGAATCTTTAATTCATATGCCTCACTCTATCCTATGTTTTCATACCATTCATAACACGAACTTCCTTTTTTGCATGGTACTAAAATGATTAGTACACATCATTATCACATAGCACTAAACAACATGGTCCTAGTCCTTGTTTCATTATAATAAACTACATTACATATGTTTTTTATAAATGAACCTAAACCATGTTACTCAAACTACATGGGCTTTTATTCTTGTCACAAATAGGATACGTAGGATTCCTCTTCAAGGTCCAAACCCAATATTTTCATATCTCCATTGTTCTCTAAGTACACCCACTTGTCCATATTCTTAGCATAGTTATATTTCTATGTTGGGGTATATCCCTAATGACATCATATACCCATCTGGAGAGCTATATCTCCACCAAGTGTCATTGTATTTCCTTCTCTAGGCCATATCCCTATCAGTTATCCCATTTTTCCCAATTGGGAAATGTTTTACATTAAGGATACCAAAAAGGACCGCTCATGTATAAGTCCTACACAAAATATTTCTAGACACCCATTTACTAGTCATCCTTACCATGTGACATTAAACTTTATGGATCAATCCTCATCATATGACATTAAAAGGTATGGAATGTCATGTTAAGTGGCACCGAACTACGTGGGCTCTAAATCCATTCATAAGGTTATATAAGAATCCCATTTAATGGGTCCGATACTAATACTAAGTACCAAATATCTTATTGGATTAAACTAAATACTATATTTCCCCAATAACAATTATTTAAATCAAAGCATCATTCTAAAATTAGTCAATCATAATTCATGAGTGCAACTCATAGCACTACTAACATTAATAGGCAAGTTTCATGAATATGTATTAAATCTATAAGAGAGTCCCAAAATATGCAAAAATCTCTCTCAAAAGGGTGTGATGAGCCCAACCTCACATCCTCTTGACCAATGTGTTTTCTAATATATCATTGGTAAATTTCTAGTGACTTCATATATTTGTAAAGAAAGTATATATTGAATCAAATGAGTGTGAGCATGAATACATGTCAGAAACAATGACAAAAATTTTCTTTATATTATGAACATAGAAGAAAATATATGTGATAATATCTTTGAAACATTACTAAATGAACCTGGTAGAAAAAAATATGACATTAAGGGTATGTTATACATGATTAACATGAGTATAAGGGAATATTTTTCCATAGTGAAGGGATAAAGGATAAATTTTATTCCTCTAGTGGATTACACTCTTTCTAGGTAAGAGAGATTTCATTTCTACAACTTCATAGAATACTGTGAGGGTTAGAGAGGGGGTATTCATAAAATATCAATAATATCGTATCGATGAATAATAAGAATTTAAAGGGAATAAAATCACATGACTATCATCTTTTGATACAAGATTTAATTCATCTGGATTTATGTTTCATTCTTACTAAAAATTTTCAATGCACATTAACCAAAAGTTTCATTCTTTTTTGAATCTATATGTACTAAAATTATAAACCTAGGGAAGTTTCCAACTATGGGAATTGGAATTTATGTCATATTAATTTAATTAGAGATGTTCTCACCATCATTATTAAAAACAATTGCTCACTTTATGGTTTAATTGGTTAGAGTGATCTGATAATGTGGTCTTGTACATTACAGATAGATATAACCGATTGAAAGGTATATGAATATTTTTGAATGGTATGTTAAAAAAATTCAACTAGAAGGTTTTATTATAGAGTGATATATTTTTGCGGAAGCCATTGAATTATATACTGAATACATATATGATTTGGATAACATTAATCTCTAAAAAAATTGTTATAATGGGATCCATATGGGTGAAGAAATTTCCAAAAGATATGTTGTCGCAATTACCAATATAGGGCGAGAGCATTATCACCTTTAAATTTTACATAATTGTTTAAATGTTTCACCATATGTTGAAACCCAAAAAAAAATCTTAGGCATTTAAACCCATTAATGGTTGAAAGATAAATATTAAATACATATAATAATTTTTTTACAAGATGATTTCAAGACCATATTTTAAGGAGTTATCTATAAATATGAATTTAATTTCAAAATGTCTTTGATGGCTACTCCTAAGAACAATTTTATATGTATTATCTTAAAATGGCTATGTAATTAAAAGTTAAACATTTTTTACAAAGGAATGTAATAAATGTTGTATAATGAAAACTAATGGAGTTACTATTATGGTAGAAGTGATGCATTTATCTGGTTCCAAGGGAAAAAAATCAAATTTATATGAATATGTCATAACATGGCATCATCGAAAAATACAAAAGATGGATTATTCAATATTCCATGTTTCAATTTTTTTACGAAAATGGGTTGATAACATGAGTTCAATTAAAATTGATGAATTAAGATTCATGAAAGGGAATTTTAGTATAGAAATATATAGGGATGAACCATTCAAATGGTATGATAGGAAGTATAATAATTTTATATACTATATCCTATAAATAGAAATTGGTCAATTTTTCGATTTTTGACTAAAACCACTATAGGATCAAATAAAAATTTCATTGAATATGGACCTTTCATTGGGAAGTCACAATCATTTGATGTTGGTCCTCATATAGTTGGCGTCTTACATGTTAGAGGGAACCACAATGATGAAATTTATATTCTTGATTAAGGGTCAAAATACTTTCAACATATAAATAAAAAAGAGAGAGTTTGATAAACAAGTTATATTTTTTTAAGATAAAATGCATTTTCTTATAATATTGTGCGCTCACCACTACCCCATATAATCATTTTTTAGTATTTTTAGAAATTTTATTTAATAGTTAAGTGATAACCCACAAAAATCTTACCAGTAATTTAAATGAAACCAAAAAACCATCCTAAAATTGAATTCAAAATACCAAATTCAAAGTATTGTTTCCCACCCAATATAGAGAATCATGAATCCTGATATGAGATCCAAATCAAGACTAACACCCCTATCAAAACTTGTCCTATTAACATTGAACCAACACAAAATCATTGAATAACCTTTTCATTGGAAACCATATCCATCCACCATCTTTATCATCGAACCAGAATAAACCATAAAAAATAGTAACACATTAAAAAAAATTGATAACCACTACAAACCAAAACAAAAAAACCCCAATAAATACATTTCCAATCCGCATGGAAGAAATACTGATTGAGATAACTAAAACTAAAATCATTTCTATATTCGAGAAAACAACACCATGAAACTATTACTGTATTCCACAAAGAACACTAAAAAACATTCCTACAAAAAACCACCATAATTTTTACACTAAATAAAAATAAAAACAATCAAAATTCATATGAAGGAACCCCCATACACTATGAGGGAAAAAAATACATCCATAAGAAACTAGAATAAAAATGAAAAACTATATAGGAAAATATCCCAAAACATAGAATCTTGAAGACACCGCCAACTCCCACCACCACAGAGTTATGACACCATCACCAATGCAATAAAGGGATCCAACCATAAAATTATAAATCAAGAGGACCCCTAGGAAGAAAACTGACACTCAGGGTTGTAATTTCTACCAAAATCACCTTATGAAATCACTAAAACTGGTCTCTATGTCAACACTTAACCAGAAATTCCATCCATTAATGGGATCTACATAAATTCAAATCCTAGAAGAGAATCATTGTGAGTGATAAAAACTATTATAGAGTGAGGGAAAAAAATAAATAATGAAGGGCAATAAAAATTAATAAGATAAAGGAAAGGTATAACCATGGAAGAAAACCACAAATAGAAGGATAGAAAATAACATAAAAAACCAATAAGAAGATCCATTGAGATGGGAGAGGGGAACAAGAGCCTTAAGATAATCCCTTGCCAAAATCCAATGATCAAACACTAGAAAGGATAAGTAAAAACTTGATAAAGATAGAGAGAGACTAGGGGAATATAGATTCATCTTTTCACTACTTTATTTATATAATTTAAATAAAATTTTTAACTAGTTATGAAGATAATGGGTTATACACATATTGATGCTACCAATCCTGTTGAATAATACATTCACAATGTTTAAAATAAGAAAATAGTATAAGGTGAACAGAATATAGTTGAAAAAAGATAGGATCCTAATAACAAGAAATTATAAACAAATATTATTAAGGTAGGAATAAAATTCCGAAAACTTGAGGTTGAATAGAATGCACACAACCAAAATTTTGACCCCAACATATCCATTTTCATTAGTTACTTTTGGGTCACTAATCGAATGAATATGTCAATTGATGTAGATACATGGAATAGTGTTTTCCTATATTGAAGACAATAATTTGGGAAGACATTATGGTAATATTATGATATACTTTCAATATTTTATTGAAAAATTAAATAATGAAACATAAATTTACTATTCATTATTCCTTATAGGGTATATTTATATTGGATTATTATTGAATTGAATTCATATTAATGGTATCTAAAAAGGATCATAGATTCTTTTAGAAACATTTCATGAAGGATCATCTCAGGGATATTGTAGAGAAGGTGAACCCACACCCACCAATAAACCAAGAAACATGGAATGGTTTCATTGGAAACCATGAGGATAAATCATTTTAGGCACATTATAATTGGTAATATTTTGTTTCAAATTACATGTATAAATCACTTTGACTCATGATTTTTAATTTATGAATTAAAAAATAACTATTGAAAACAAGTAACTTGCATCAAAACCAATGTATCTCAATAATAAAGTAAGTATGGGGTATAATTCACTTGAAAAAAATCATATGTTTTTTAAATATTTAATAATACATTTATGTGATATGAAACAACAACATAATTATATTCCTTTCCTTATATGGATATTGACAAATAAAGGTCAAAATCCACTTCCATCCCATTTCATGTTATATGGAAGGAGTCTCATATAAATAAAAAGTGATAAATAATAGATGAAAATGTATAAAAATTATGGTAATAATGTGTAAGTATGACATAATATACTTTTTAATTCTTTAAATTGGTTTAACATAATAAAAAAAACTTATTTTATTATATTTTATATGTGGGTTAGAAATAATATTTTTCATTATTTGCACCTGATAAAATACTACTTTTAGTGTCTTTGAAGTGACTATAAAAATATGGCAAGGTAAATGGTGTAGGTTTTGGAGTTTCACCTCAAAAATATTTAGAGAAAAAAAGACACAAGGATATGTATATGAGAGAATGAAAGACATGTAAGACTAAATAGGTACTATAAGAGATAGAATTTATTTTTAGTGTTGTTTTTAGGCCAGTTTATTGTAATGGGTCAAGGAGAAGAAACAACACACTGGTAACCACTAAATTAAGAGCTCCACCCCCAAGTTTTGAGGCTAGTTATTTCCCTCAAAGGCCTTCCATACCCAAGGTAATTGATTTTTTTTGTAATAGTATTTTCAAAATGTGAATAAAAAACTATTGATAAATTTTCTTTAACTACTTAAATTTTGAGTTTTTACGATGGGTCATTAGCGATGGATTTACAATAACAATAACCTTTTACGACAGGAGTCCATTACTAATAGAACTTCATAGAAATTCGTGTTGAAATTATGTTTTTTCAGGATGGACCATCACAAATAATTATTATTTTTAATAGATGAACAATTTATCGTAAATAATACTGGTAAGTTTTTAAGATAAATAGTTACAACAGACCTGTTAAAAATAATATTTTTTATGATGGTCACTTTTTATGTTGTAATTAAGTCATACGATTTTTTTTTTAAAAATAGCTTCAAAAGATATATATATATATGTCACAATTTATAATATTAAAAATAAAATAAAATAAAAAAACAGTATTTTAAAAAATTAAAAATTTCTAAAAATAATAAAGACAAACATAACATTAATACAATATTTCATGCATAATATGTTTATCACACCAAAATAAAGAACAATCATTAAAACTGATTGAGAATCAAAAGGTATCAGGTGGAGAAAGGATCAGTTAAATGGTTAGGGGAGGAAACTTTATACCAACACCATGTTCAAGATGCCACATATAATACAATATCTTATCATATCTCTAAAAGTATTTCTCACACTCCTCCACCCTCCCACTTTACATCTGTTGTAACATCTCATCCTAATATCTCAACCTATCCTCATACTCTGAATAGGATGAAGAAAACGACACTCCATGATCTCCCTTAGAGCTAATTTACGAAATTGAATAAGTACCATAATAAGTGTTAGGTGTTAGTCATGAGCCAATACCAGTCACTCATCCTTTCTCGACACCATGTATAGTCATCCGTATCTAAGAATACTCAGTGAAACCGGACTCACAATTGACATATATTTATATATTAGCTTAAATCTCTCAGAAATGAGAAACCACATCCTTATATGTCTCCTTAAAATATAATTATAAATTAGAATAACAATAAAATTTATAATAGTAATTTTTTTTAAAATTGTAACCACAATCTAGAGCTTTCAATAACCGACAAGATATCCTATATGGGGATCAATGTACATATTATTATAAAAATTGAAATACATAATATAGGGGTCAGTATTAGCATGTATAATATGAAAAAATACATTTAAAGCATCTATAAATTAATAAATAATATTACTTACCATATGTCATCAATGTATACCAAATATACGACACTTAAACCTATGTGTGACCTCCTACCTCCCTCAATTATAACATCTAGATGATGAAATAATTCTAAAAGTATCTCCTATCTAGAAAGAGAGAAATCCATCCCATACCTAAGTTGATATATAGCCACGTCAATGGGAGATGTAATATTGGTCAAAAATAGTATCCGAAATTCTATCCATAGCTCACTTTTGGTGTTTTTATAAAAAATAATGAAAACATTCATGTATAAAAATCTATTAAGACTCATGGATAGGAGTTCTTAGGCTATCAAAAATAAAAACCATAAATTATGCAAGAAATTTTAAAAAAACATGTCACTAATTAAATAAATTTTAAATAAAATATATTATTTAATAACGTAAAATCTAGTGGTCGAACATTTACTGATGAATGATAATTCAAACCTAATCTCATGAATCCCATGGATAAGAAAAATAATTTCATAGAATTAAACTATCCTTCCCAATAGCTAAATAATAAAAAAATGAATAATAATAATAATCAGAATATCATTACCAAAATTAATAAAATACCTTGATATTAAAAAAATACCTTAAGCAATTAAACATACCTATATAAACATGGATCAAAATCCAGATATGGATATATATTTGTAAAAAGGTTAGAATCATAAATCCAGAAAGACTATTACCCTCATAATAGGTACAAATTCCTATGGATTAGATGAACCAGACTCATCACCAGGAAGTCTGGTATCAGTGGGAGAATGAAATAGATTTGCAGGAGAATATCAAGCCATCTAAAAAAATGTTACTTGTAAGAAATTGTTAATATAGATAGAAAATATAAAAAACTAATAAATACTATAATAAAATAATCTTATCTGTGAATAATTTTTAATAGATATACCAAATATAAAAACTAATCATGACCAGAATATAATAATTACCTATAAATAAAAACTAGAACATAATAATTTAACCTGAAAATATTTGATAATATATATATCAAATATAAAAAAATAATAAATAACATACAAAATACAATATTTTTACCTAAAAATAATTGTTAATACATATATAAAATATAAAAAACTGATAATTACTGGCATAAAAAAGGAACAAAATAGGCCATCGAGTCCAACAATATGAAACAAACAATCTTAATTGTAAATAATTGTTAATACAAATATCAAATATAAAAAACTAATAGATACATGAATATAATACAGAAGACATCATCTTTTTCCTCATCTTCATTGAAGACAATGTCTTCATATTCATATTCAACATCATCAACTTTCATACAACTTTTAGTTTCATTATCCCTTATTACTTCATCAACATTATAAATATCATCACCCCTTAACTGGGGGAGGGGGGTTATCATCGATATTTATATATCATCAGGTAAGAGATATATTTAGGGATGTTTCTTGAAAAATTTCAATATATTTCATTTCTAAAAAACTATTTTTATTTTCAATAAATTGATTTTCATGAGATTTAATTTTTATTACACTCCACCAGTCATTAAAATCTATTGAAACATCACATTAATTTACATAATAAACTTGATGTGCTTTATGTTCCAACATAAATGTTTCATTTGATGTAACGATATTATTATATTTAATGTAAAAAACTGTATGTTTTAGATAAACTTGCAACCATCGATCAGTATCAAACTAATGAATTTTAATCATTATTATATATTTTTTCCCTGATAACATTACTCAACTATTTCATCTAGGATACCATAAAAGTAAAATTCACTTTCTTTATGATGATATCCTTTCAAATAGAAATAACTATTCATTATTTTTTTGATTCACCATATATAAATGTATAGAATTTAAATTCATTAACCAAATACCCATTATAAGATTTTACCAATTTCGATGGAGGGTTTTTGAGAATACATAGTTGACTATAAATTTTACTTTCTTGTTGTGTTTCACACGAACAATAAAAACTATTAATAATAGATATCATTAATAAATTGATTTAATGTTCCATAAAAAACATATTAACATACCTATATTTGAAACCAGTATGCAAAATTCTATTGATGACATTCTTTAAGATCAATAGAGTAAATTGTATACATTATTTTTTGATATGGTCATCATATAAACTACAAAACAAAATGTAAATAAAGTTATCTATTATTAAAATGTAAAAAAATAAATGATTAAAACCAAGATTAGTATGATTAAAAATATTTAAATAAGTACTTTCTTTAATGATCATGTCATTTATTCATAATTAAGTAAAACATATATATGAGCTCTGTGCAATTATTCATGTGAAATCCATCATTCATGATCACTACTAAAACCAAGATCAGGATGATTAAAAACTAATAATTGATGTTCTATGACATTATAAATATTTTCCACATTGAGACCCATATAATTATGTTTTGAAGGAAATTCCAATAAAAAATAATAAGAGTAGAAATTTAAAATTTTATCCTAAAAGCACGCTTCTATAATTGACCCTTCAACCAAGGATCTGTCATGTAGTTTCTTCTTTGGTTTTTTCATACACCTCTCAAATGGGTACTTGTAACACCCCAGGTAAATAAAGAATATGACATTTTCATATTTATCCATATTTGTGAATAAAATATTAATATGTATTTAAAGGGGACGCTATGCTCGATGGCGTACCCAACACGCAACAACGAGTTTCTTGGGAATCTTACGTTGCACTCTAATAATAAAATAATATTATTTTAAATGGTAGTTAACATGTAGTCGTTGTATTGGCGGGAATGGATAGAAATAACTAAAATATGATTATATATGTTTTTAAATGTTTTTACATTTATCCAATAAAAGATAAAGGTTTAAAATATAGAAAGAATTCAATTTTAGGCATATATGACCTAGTTTTCACTAAAGGTTCACTTATCGCCTTTTGATGGAGAACCGTCATTAAATATAGTTTTGTTCACTCTTATACATTCTATTGGACCAAATAAAACTCTTCTTAAGAATTGGGACATCAAAATTTACTTTGTGTAAATTTTTGCTATCTTTCTGATAAAGTTCATTTTTTAATGAATAGTGTAAAATGTTGTATTTTAAATTCAAAACCTCTTTTTAATCTAATTTATTTATATGATTATATTATCTTTTGAATTGGTCTTAATGTGTAATCTGAATATATTTTTACCATTTAATCCAATGGTGGTCATTGGAATCAATTTCACTTTGAAATTAGACTTAAACTGGTGCCAATCTTTTGATACTTATTGTTTTATAAAAACACGCTATTTGCTCTGACAACGGGAATTAATTATTAAATTAATTAATGTGACTTATATGTTTTGAATTTTGTAAAATAGACTTCATTTTTGAATTCGGAATATCAAATATAGCTTAGGGTGAATTTTTGGAAATTTTCTGAAAAACTCCAATTTTTGATGAATAGTGAAACCACTAAGTGGTAATCAAGCAAACTGATTTTTCAGTTAAATGAAAGTTTACCACTAATGTGTATTGAATTTTGAAAATCTGACATACATGGTTGTCATTAGTATGTAAAATTTGGTTCAATGAGATGAAAATAATTTTTTGGTGAATAGTAACTTTTTTTCATTAATCGCGATTAGAGGTAATTAGTGTAATTTAAGGTAAAAATGATATTAAAAAAATATGAAAACACCATGAAACTTGTCCTACCCCTATTGGATGAGTCATGGCCGACCACGACAACCCATGGGTCTATTTAGGGGACCCTATGGAGCCTCTTGGGTGAGATAATGACTTTAATGCCTTTTTTTTAAATAAAGGTGAAAATGACACTAACATAAATTGTTTTACTAAATCTATTTTTAGAAGGGGTTATACTAATCATATATTTGTCTATAAATAATCTTTGGAAAGATAAAAAGCTTTCCTACATCAGGATAGTTTTTTTATAATTTTTAGACATTAAATAAATTAATTTAATTATGACATCATGATGATGCAACGATGACCTCATTAATGAACAGTTTAAATAAAATGAAACGATAATATAAAATCTAAGACCTACACATGTCCAAAAACTATTGGATGGGAATATTTCGAAGCCTTATCATCTTATCTTAGAAATATATCAATGTGGGACCTTATAAATTCGAAACACTTTTTAAAATAAAATAATAGTTTCATGATTTCCAAAAGTTCCCCTCCTCTCCTCTTATAAAAGGCCCCCACCTCTACCTCATTTCACACACTCCTCAAGCCTTTGGCTCGGCCATACCATGACCATTTACTCTCTACACATCCCTCTCCTCATCCTAGAGGATTCCCTTTGGGAATAATCATTTCAAAGGAAGCCTTTAGGCTCAAATCAAAAGGAGTTACACTTTTAAAGGTAATTCATTCTCTCGTGTTCATTTGTTTTATTTTGCTTCTCCAACCCCCTAAACTCTTTTTAATTACTTCTTTTGTAACAAAACCAGTATCTCAAATATACTAGGATATTGTTATAAGATTTATTCGAGCTACACTCTCACACAACTACATCAAATGGTTACAGAACATACGGTTTCCGTGGATGGCGAAATTCTGCCTCCCGAAACGATGATCGTTCAATACTCATTTAACACCTTCAAAGGTGGCCATTATGATGTCACTATTTTTATATATGATATATAATATGTTTAATATTTCCTTAATCTTCTTTATTTTTCATTTATGGTATACCATTATTGTTTCCATTATGGGTAAACACGATATCTTCATTTTAGGAAGTGCGGACTACCGCCCCCTGAAAGTGATTCGATTCGTTAATACCATATGTGGGATGTGTAAAGGATAAAGTTAATGATATTATATATGTTATTATACTGGAATTATAATCTACTCTTATATCATTATGATTCCATTCCATAAAATACTAAATAGAAATGGAAGTAGCGTTCATGCGTATGTACGGCTTACCGTCTCCATGAACGGTACATTTCATTTCTTATCTCAAAATATTATGTACTATTATAAGTACATATATATAATGGATATATATGATGTATGATACATCTAAAATGATTAATATAATTCTGGAATTAAAATATACATACCTCTCATTTAGTTTTAATTCCATTAATATGACAAAGAAATGAAAGTAGCGTTCATGCGTACGTACAGCTTACCGTCTCCATGAACGGTGCATTTCATTTCTTACCTATAAATGATTATGTGATATTATAAATACATGTATATTCTATATATATATGATATATATGATATCCAAATCAGTATTTTCATTCTGGATATAAAGAACCTTTGACCACACGAACAACATGTAATTGTAAGAAGTCCACTTTCGACTAAAGAACCAAATATCGACAAAACATGCATTATTAACTTAAATGATTACATAATGTTTATAACATGGAAATAAGTGATCTAAAAGGAATAATGAACTTGAAAAAGGTTCTTAAGCAAGTAGATATTAACTCAAGTTTATTATTCAGGACGTTAAAGAACGATCGAGTCAAATCGGACCCGAGGTAAGGGATCTTACTCCTCTCTTTCTTTTTAAGTACACTCTTTTATGTCATTCCCTATAAAGCTCATCTTTCTTGTTATTGGGATGTTATTTTATATTACACTTACTTTAATTTTTATGTTCATGTGATGAGAGACCCTATTCTCTCTCATCAATCCATTTTGGAAGTTTTGAGTGGCGTCGTTAGGCTGCCGAATTTTCGTAAGAGATCTAACCTCTCTCTTTCTTTTTAAGTACTCTCCTTTAGGTAACTTCTTTTAAGCTCCTCTTTGTTATGTTGGGGGATGTTATTTTATATTCATCTTTCTGTAAAATTTATTTTTATTTGATGAGAGACCATATTCCCTCTCATCAATCCATTTTGGAAGTTTTAAGTGGCACCGTTATGCTGCCGAGTTTTCGTAAGAGATTTTTCATCTCACTTTTATTCCCGTGAGATTTATGCTACATTTGCCACAATTTCCTTTGAGTGGTTTATGTACTGCCCATTATTACACTACTTTTGTAATATAATTCCATTTATGCGTATTTTCATATTCATTTTATGACACTTCTTCAATGGGGTGTACTTTTCAAAAGTTACCCAAGTCGGTAAGGGAACCTTTCACGCTCCTCTTTTTAAAATAATTCGTTTGTTATGTCTTTTAATTCACATACTATTATGTTGGGATATGTTCTTCTATATCCTGATTGATGTAAATTTTATGTCCAAGTTGTGATATTTTCTTTTTATCTCTCATCAACTCATTTTCTGAATTCTTGAAGTGACGCCGTTAGGCTGTCGAATTTTACCAAGGGAACTTTTTAACCCAATTTCGATTTCTTTGGGTTCAACATGTAGTTATTGAATATGTCATACTTTGAATATTTTTGAATGACCTTTTATTGTTTTACACTTAATATCCAATTATATTGGGTTTATTTATATTTGTCACACATAATTTTGAGATTGATTTATCCTTAATTTAAGGATACCTTCTTTATAAGGGATTTCATCACATTTGACATTTCTATTGAGAATTCATTGTTGTTATGCACCAATTCACTCTTATATGGTGTATATACTGTCCTTTGGAATATTATATAATGAATCCATTTATTCTCATGATATTATAAAGTTCTGACTAAATGTTATTCCTCAATTATTGTATTCAAGTGTCTCTAATTTTGGTAAAACCGCTTTAACCAAAATATCGCTTTAAATGTTTTAATTATATGTTCTTATTAATATCCATGTTTTCAAAATGGTTTTAAGGATTTATTTATATGGATATTAATGGTTTGAAATTTTAAAATCTTCAAGGTGGTATGGGACACTTTGATTCAAAAATCTCTTTATTAAATGTTTTAAATGGTTTTGGAAATGGTTTCTTTTTGAATGGATTCATTATTTCAATATAATAAAATGTTATATTGTGATTGAAATGTGGAAATGTTATGTTTCCTTTATGCATGTTTTATGTGATACGTTTATGTTATGGTTCTTGGGAATTGTTATGAAAATGGGTGGTTCCATGATAAACTAAGGGCGGGTGAGCCCGATATAGCTCTCCAATGCATTGGGTAACGCAAAGGAGTGAAACGTTAAGGTTTCTCCAAAGAGATTTAGGGAATATACTGTGATGGGTATTCCAAACGTAACCAAGAGGGTTACTCCCTACGTAAGAATGTTATGAATGCCTCGAGTTACCTTTATGTCTTATGATTTCTATGATTTATTCATGGTTTGATGAGGTATGTTAAAGAGCCTATGTTTTATGGGTAAAGTATGATTTCATTCTTATGTATATATGAACTCATGTTTCCTTTCCATATTTTTATAACCCATACTAAGCTTTTTATGCTCATCCCAAGTTTTTGAAATGTTTTCACAGGTCAAGGGAAAGGTACAAGATGTGATGATAGTGTCAAGAAAGTGTCAAGAAAGAATCCATGTTTTATTTTAAATATTTTCCCATTGATGGGAAAGAAGAATACTATCTTTATGTAACCACTTTGTTTATATGTGGAATGTAATGAAAGTTTTATGATCTAATTCTCTAAAACTCTAAAACTGAAAAGATCCTCAATGTGAATTATTCATTTAATTCAATATTAAGTAAGGTTTAAGGCTGGGGCCTTATAGTTGGTATCAAAGGTCGGTTTAGATAACTTTAGAGGTTAGGGTATTCTTTACGCATAAGTGACATTACCATAATGGTTAGGATTTCAGAAAGAGTCCTAGTTTTAGATAAAGTGAATGAGTAAGTATATCTTAGTGTTTACCTTCCTCATTAGTACATGATGGTTTTGTTGATATACTCACACTGACATTTCTGTTTTTAGTAAATGGCTGGATCTAGCATGCACCAAAGTGACAATGGGTTTGAAGGAAACTGTGGTGGTTCTCTGATTAAGAGACTGAATGAGATGGGGGGATTCAATGAGGAATCTCATGGTTGTTCTAAACCAACTATCAAGGAGCCATGATCAACCACTTCAACCTTGGTGAGTTCTCTAATGCATCATGTATGAGATGGCCAAACCGATGTGGAAATTCAGGTAATAATTATTAAGGTAACCATTAGGGTTTATATGATCCTTACTTTTTAGGTAATTATGGGTTACTCTATGATATGATGGAAAATGAAAGGAATGAGATAAACTTGAGGTTAAAATATGTTATGATCATTTTTGAAGATTTTATCTCATTTTGGGGGATGTTTTAAGAATTATATAGTTTTGGAAAAAGGAAAACATGCAGACCGTGTGACAACCCGTCGCGTCGGACAAAGCTGCGGGAATCGAACCCACAACCAAAGTGCGACTGGTATTTATCGCCTACCACTGGACTACATGAAGTCCCTAGTTATTTTGACTGATTCTTTTTAGTTATATGATTTTATGAATTAATATTAAGTTGATTTTGGGTTATTTATGAAAATGATTAACCTATCATGGAGGATATGTGATTAGGTTAATTACTTTTCAATACAAGACTTTAGGAGAAACTAATGTTGTTTGGAGATAAATGTTACGATTTAACTTGGAAGACTATGTAACTAAATCCTTCAAATATTTGGGTTTCAATCTTATATTGGTTTACTTTGAAGAATTTATGGACAAATTGTTTATCGGATGGTCCTTGTTGAACTTTGGGTTTTGTTGGACAAATTTTGGAGATTAAGCATAGATTTTCTTTTTAAAGGGTTATCCTTTTCTAGATTATCTGACCTTGTACTAACCTTTTTGGTTTTGGTTTTGGTTAAAGCCTAATGACATGGGAATTATATAGTTCTCTTTGGTGGATTAGTTGATTCTCTATAAGTTGATTATAGTACTCTTAATGCGAACAAGTCTCCCTAAAAACTCATCTTTTGGAAAAAAAATATGAGTTTGATTAAGGAATATAGTAAAAGTTGAAAGTCAACATGATAAGTGATTATGTTTCCTTATGAATAAATTCCCCAATAAAAAGTAACTTAAAACAAAAATGTTGTCTATTAACTTTTCCTACTGGGGAATCGAATACCATTTAACCCATCACAAGTTTGTGATTTTCTCATGGTTAACTTTCTCCTAAACATGTTTTCTATCACTCTCCATGAGAACATGACCCTATGTTTTCTCCTCCATGTCCATATTTTTCTACATGTAATCCTAGTATCGGTTAACTCGAGTGACCTTTGTACTTATCTTTCTTTATTTTAAAGTGATTGTTTTACCGACTCTTGTTCTGATGTGGGACTTTCAAGGATGTTTCCAAGCTCAATTTTAAAAAATTGCGAGGACGCAATTCCCAAAAGGGGGGAAGGATGTAACACCCCAGGTAAATAAAGAATATGAAATTTTCATATTTATCCGTATTTGTGAATAAAATATTAATATGTCTTTAAAGGGGACACTATGCTCGATGGCGTACCCAACACGCAACAACGAGTTTCTTGGGAATCTTACGTTGCACTCTAATAATAAAATAATATTATTTTAAATGGTAGTTAACATGTAGCTGTTGTATTGGCGGGAATGGATAGAAATAACTAAAATATTATTATATATTTTTTTAAATGTTTTTACATTTATCCAATAAAAGATAAAGGCTTAAAATACGGAAAGAATTCAATTTTAGGCGTATATGACCAAGTTTTCACTAAAGGTTCACTTATCGCCTTTTGATGGAGAACCGTCATTAAATATAGTTTTGTTCACTCTTATACGTTCTATTGGACCAAATAAAACTCTTCTTAAGAATTGGGACATCAAAATTTACTTTGTGTAAATTTTTGGTATCTTTCTGATAAAGTTCATTTTTTAATGAATAGTGTAAAATGTTGTATTTTAAATTCAAAACCTCTTTTTAATATAATTTATTTATATGATTATATTATCTTTTGAATTGGTCTTAATGTGTAATCTGAAAATATTTTTACCATTTAATCCAATGGTGGTCATTGGAATCAATTTCACTTTGAAATTAGACTTAAACTGGTGTCAATCTTTTGATACTTATTGTTTTATAAAAACACGCTATTTGCTCTGACAGCGGGAATTAATTATTAAATTAATTAATGTGACTTATATGTTTTGAATTTTTTAAAATAGACTTCATTTTTGAATTTGGAATATCAAATATAGCTTAGTGTGAATTTTTGGCAATTTTCTGAAAAACTCCAATTTTTGATGAATAGTGAAACCACTAAGTGGTAATCAAGCAAACTGATTTTTCAGTTAAATGAAAGTTTACCACTAATGTGTATTGAATTTTGAAAATCCGACATACATGGTTGTCATTAGTATGTAAAATGTGGTTCAATGAGATGAAAATAATTTTTTGGTGAATAGTAACTTTTTTTCATTAATCGTGATTAGAGGTGATTAGTGTAATTTAAGGTAAAAATGATATTATAAAAATATGAAAACACCATGAAACTTGTCCTGCCCCTATTGGATGAGTCATGGCCGACCAAGACAACCCATGGGTCGATTTAGGGGTCCCTATGGAGCCTCTTGGGTGAGATAATGACTTTAATGCCTTTTTTTAAATAAAGGTGAAAATGCCACTAACATAAATTGTTTTACTAAAACAATTTTCAGAAGGAGTTATACTAATCATATATTTGTATATAAATACTATTTGTAAATATAAAAATATTTCCTACATCAGGATATTTTTGTTATAATTTTTAGACATTAAATAAATTAATTTAATTATGACATCATGATGATGCAACGATGACCTCATTAATGAACCGTTTAAATAAAATGAAACGATAATATAAAATCTAAGACCTACACATGTCCAAAAACTATTGGATGGGAATATTTCGAAGCCTTATCATCTTATCTTCTAAATATATCAATGTGTGACCTTATAAATTCGAAACACTTTTGAAAATAAAATAATAGTTTCATGATTTCCAAAAGTGCCCCTCCTCTCCTCTTATAAAAGGCCTCCACCTCTACCTCATTTCACACACTCCTCAAGCCTTTGGCTCGGCCATCCCCTTCCCATTTACTCTCTCCACATCCCTCTCCTCATCCTAGAGGATTAACTTTGGGCAGAATCCTTTCAAAGGAATCCTTTAGGCTCAAATCAAAAGGAGTTACACTTTTAAAGGTAATTCATTCTCTCATGTTCATTTGTTTTATTTTGCTTCTCCAACCCCCTAAACTCTTTTTATTTACTTATTTTGTAACAAAACCAGTATCTTCAATATACTAGGATGTTGTTATAAGATTTATTCTAGCTACAATCTCACACAACTACATCAAATGGTTAAAGAACATACGGTTTCCGTGGATCGTGAAATTCTGCCTCCCGAAACGATAATTGTTCAATACTCATTTAACAACTTCAAAGGTGGCCATTATGATGTCACTATTTTTATATATGATATATAATATGTTTAATATTTCCTTAAGCTTATGTATTTTTCATTTATGGTATACCATTATTGTTTCCATTATGGGTAAACACGATATCTTCATTTTAGGAAGTGCGGACTACCGCCCCCTGAAAGTGATTTGATTCGTTAATACCATATGTGGGATGTGTAAAGGATAAAGTTAATGATATTATATATGTTATTATACTGGAATTATAATATACTCTTATATAATTATGATTCCATTCCAGAAAATATGAAATAGAAATGGAAGTAGCGTTCATGCGTACGTACGGCTTACCGTCTCCATGAACGGTACATTTCATTTCTTATCTCAAAATATTATGTACTATTATAAGTACATATATATAATGGATATATATGATGTATGATACATCTAAAAGTATTAATATAATTATGGAATTAAAATATACATACCTCTCATTTAGTTTTAATTTCATTAATATGACAGAGAAATGAAAGTAGCGTTCATGCGTACGTACGGCTTACCGTCTCCATGAACGGTGCATTTCATTTATTACCTATAAATGATTATGTGATATTATAAATACATGTATATTATAGATATATATGATATATATGATATCCAAATCAGGAATGTCATTCTGGATATAAAAAACCTTTGACCACACGAACAACATGTAATTGTAAGAAGTCCACTTTCGATTAAAGAACCAAATATCGACAAAACATGCATTATTAACTTAAATGATTAAATAATGTTTATAACATGGAAATAAGTGATCTAAAAGGAATAATGAACCTGAAAAAGGTTCTTAAGAAAGTATATTTTAACTCAAGTTTTTTATTCAGGACGTTAAAGAATGATCGAGTCAAATCGGACCCGAGGTAAGGGATCTTACTCCTCTCTTTCTTTTTAAGTACACTCTTTTATGTCATTCCCTCTAAAGCTCATATTTCTTGTTATTGGGATGTTATTTTATATTAAACATACTGTAATTTTTATGTTCATGTGATGAGAGACCCTATTCTCTCTCATCAATCCATTTTGGAAGTTTTGAGTGGCGCCGTTAGGCTGCCGAATTTTCGTAAGAGATCTAACCTCTCTCTTTCTTTTTAAGTACTCTCCTTTATGTCACTTCTTTTAAGCTCATCTTTGTTATGTTGGGGGATGTTATTTTATATTCCTATTTCTGTAAACTTTATGTTTATTTTATGAGAGACCCTATTCCCTCTCATCAATCCATTTTGGATGTTTTAAGTGGCGCCGTTAGGCTGCCGAGTTTTCATAAGAGATTTTTCATCTCACTTTTATTCCCGTGAGATTTATGCTACATTTGCCACAATTTACTTTGAGTGGTTTATGTACTGCCCATTATTACACTCCTTTTTTAATATAATTCCATTTATGGGTATTTACATATTCATTGTATGACACTTCTTCAATGGGGTGTACTTTTCGAAAGTTACCCAAGTCGGTAAGGGAACCTTTCACCCTCCTCTTTTTAAAAGACTTCATTTGTTATGTCTTTTAATTCACATACTATTATGTTGGGATATGTTCTTCTATATCCTGATTGATGTAAATTTTATGTCCAAGTTATGAGATTCCCTTTTTATCTCTCATCAACTCATTTTCTGAATTCTTGAAGTGACGCCGTTAGGCTGTCGAATTTTACCAAGGGAACTTTTTAACCCAATTTCGATTTCTTTGGGTTAAACATGTAGTTATTGAATATGTCATCCTTTGAATATGTTTGAATGACCTTTTATTGTTTTACACTTAATATCCAATTATATTGGGTGTATTTATATTTGTCACAGATAATTTTGAGATTGATTTATCCTTAATTTAAGGATACCTTCTTTATAAGGGATTTCATCACATTTGACATTTCTATTGAGACTTCATTGTTGTTATGCACCAATTCACTCTTATATGGTGTATATACTGTCCTTTGGAATATTATATCATGAATCCATTTATTCTCATGATATTATAAAGTTCTGACTAAATGTTATTCCTCAATTATTGTATTCAAGTGTCTCTAATTTTGGTAAAACCGCTTTAACCAAAATATCGCTTTAAATGTTTTAATTATATGTTCTTATTAATATCCATGTTTTAAAAATGGTTTTAAGGATTTATTTATATAGATATTAATGGTTTAAAATTTTAAAAGCTTCAAGGTGGTATGGGACACTTTGATTCAAAAATATCTTTATTAAATGTTTTAAATGGTTTTGGAAATGGTTTCATTTTGAATGGATTCATTATTTCAATATAATAAAATGTTATATTGTGATTGAAATGTGGAAATGTTATGTTTCCTTTATGCATGTTTTATGTGATACGTTTATGTTATGGTTCTTGGGCATTGTTATGAAAACGGGTGGTTTCGTGATAAACTAAGGGCGGGTGAGCCCGACATAGCTCTCCAATGCATTGGGTAACGTGAAGGAGTGAAACGTTAAGGTTTCTCCGAAGAGATTTAGGGAATATACTGTGATGGGTATTCCAAACGTAACCAAGAGGGTTACTCCCTACGTAAGAATGTTATGAATGCCTCAAGTTACCTTTATGTATTATGATTTCTATGATTTATTCATGGTTTGATGAGGTATGTTAAAGTGCATATGTTTTATGGGTAAATTATGATTTCATTCTTATGTATATATGAACTCATGTTTCCTTTCCATATTTTTATAACCCTTACTGAGCTTTTTATGCTCATCCCAAGTTTTTGAAATGTTTTCACAGGTCAAGGGAAAGGTACAAGATGTGATGATAGTGTCAAGGAAGTGTCAAGAAAGAATCCATGTTTTATTTTAAATATGTTTCCATTGATGGGAAAGAAGAATACTATCTTTATGTAACCACTTTGTTTATATGTGGAATGTAATGCAAGTTTTATGATCTAATTCTCTAAAACTCTAAACCTGAAAAGATCATCAATGTGAATTATTCATTTAATTCAATATTAAGTAAGGTTTAAGGCTGGGGCCTTATAGTACTTCCATAAAAATTGTACTGTCCCTCCATATTTTGATTTATATGGAAAATGAAAAATTAAATCTTCTACTGAGTCAAATGAGGCCAACATGAACATTTTCTACAATTTAAATAAAATTAAAACAATATATTTTTTCAATAGACTCAATGAATCATAATCCAATTATTATGTAAAAATATATTGGATGAAATATAATATTTTGGTCAAAACATCCCAGGTTAATGAATTAAATATCCTTATAAGACAATAAGAAATAATATTTCCATTATGACATGAAAATCATTAATTTTTAACCTTGTAATATGACCATTTATGATGCAATGAGACAAATTAGAAGCATAACTATCTAGTAACCTCAAATCTATAATCCATTTATAAAATAATAAATATATTTATTTATAAATTTTATAAGATAATTTTGAATTAATTAAATTGTGTGATATTTTGTCTTAAAATAATTCATGTTTAGGACATCAGCAAATTTGGAAAAGGTATTACCATACCTATAGATTATCTTTGGTCTTATCTGGTGTGTCCAACACAATATAAAATATATTATAAAAACAATTATTCTCAATATGAATACATATAACATGTGATGAGACAAAAAATAAAACCAATATGAAAGGTCCCAAAAATACTATGCTTTATCCAATTATGATCTCTTCTAAAATCATTTATTTTTATTCATTTATGGTTGGTTAAAAAGTAACAAGAGGTAATATTGAGAAGATATATTTTACTTTAATACCTAAGATCACTACTGGAGGTTATTCTCTTTTATTTTTACCCATTTTTAAATTATTTATATTCCTTTGAAAAGGGTTATCCATAGGAATAAATATCCAATAATAGTAAAAATGACTAGTCTTTTTCTCATTGCCGAATATAAAGGCTTTATTCTCATCCATATAGTATGAAAATGATTTTAAACTATGTGTACACAATCTAGATAACATACCGTATTCCTGAAAGTCACTAATCATCCACATTAATGCAACCTTCAGTGTAAAATTCTGATATGTAACTATATCAAATGTAGTTACACCATTGTTCCATAACAAAATTAACTCATCAGTTAATGGATTCAAATAAACATCGATATTATTTTTCAGATGTCCATAAATTAATAGAACAATATATATATATATATATATATATATATATATATATATTTATGGTTCCTTCATTAGAATCAAAGTAGGTAAGTTATAAAAAGTGATGAGAACAGGTCAACAAGAATATTGACTACCGTAAGCACCAAATGGACAAAAAATATAATTTGAAAGACCCAATCATATTTTTTGAGGTTAAAAATAAAAATAAGAATTCATATGATTAATCTGTTTCCATAAATCGCCATCACATGGATGATTTAAGCTTCCAATGATAGAAATATTTGATTTTTTCCATGTTATCAATGCAGCTGTGTTGTGAGATATAAATAAACACTTTAAACAAGGTGTAATTGTAAAATAACTAAACTCTTTCATAGGAAATATGGAGTTTTCTTATTATTCCTCTTTATGCCTTGATTCTCCACATGTTGGATAATTAAATAATGATTCATAATCACCATAATAAAATATTCAATCATTTGAACATGCATCGATCTTCTGATAACTAAGACCCAAATTATGGACCAACCTCTTACTTTCATATAAATTTGCAGGTAATATATTTCCATTAGAAACAAAAATTTAACCAAAATAATCTTTGATAGAAGAAACGATTTGAAATTCTAAAATATATTTTAATAGCTATAATTTTTTAAGAGCTTCAGGTTTTCTTATCTAGAATCCCAGATATAAGGCCTCCTAAAAATAATTTTAAATTTTTTTTAAAATTCAAAATTTTTTGATTTAGGATTTGGAATATCATTCTGAGTTTTTTTTGAATAGATGGAAAAAATCCCCATGCACTAAATTCTAAAATGATGGATTTGTAAACAATTTTTATTATTTTATATTGAATTCTATTCACCCCGTTGACACCATAAAATATAATATTTCCAAAAACCAAAACTCAATAAATGAAGTATAACATTTATAAATGTTTCAAATCTCATAAGATCACATTTCTTAGATGGAAATTCAACTATTTCTTTATAAAATAATTCTTAATTCAATGATGAAAATGTTATAAATATTTTAATACCCTAAATGTAGATAGAATTTATACCAGAGCTGTTGGAATTTTTGTGATTATTTATTCCAATCACGGTCACGTAATTGAAACTAATGTATACTTACTCAGTCTACAGTTATCTAAAAAAATATAGAAATAAGAATAATTATTACTCATTATTACTAATTAAAAATTATTATTATATTATAATGACTTATAATATTCTATGGAATATTTTCAGAGTGAGGTGTTGAGTTAGCATGTGATTGTGGGGCTCAAAGAGGTTTTCCACAGATTGAATAAAAATATTAAATATATTACATCACCTCTTCCCTATTTTCACAAAATAATGGAATATATCTCGAATGGTGTCACATATAAGAAATTTGATACCACTGTTAGGTTTGGGATGTGGGGTTTACCATAGGCATGATATAACATTTTTGTACGTTGGGTATTTGATAACAACACATTCTAGGGTAATTCATTTAATATTTTTATTATATTTTTTTCATGAAAAATTGAAATATTTCCTAAAAAACATATCTTATAAAAAATATGAGACCATCGTTTGGTCCAGGATGTAGAGTTTACCATAGGCATGACATTAATTTTGTATGTTTCGGGTTTTTTTGTAACATCACACCTGAGGGTAATTAATTTAATATTTTTATTATATTTTTTATACAAAATTGAAGTATTTCTAAATAGTGTATCATATGAGAAATACAATACCACCATTAATTCCGGGATGCAGATTTTATCCCAGGAATGACATAACACTTGTACATGTTGGTTGTTTGGTAACAACACACACAAGAGTAATTCATTTAATATTTTTATAATATTATTTTATAAAAGAATTGAAATATCTTTTGAATGATGTTTTATATGAGAAATTTAAGACAATGGATATGTTCTATACACAGGTTTTACCCTAGGCGTGACATAAATTTTGTGTGTGTTTGGTGTTTAATAACATCATAAACGAGGGTAATTCATTTAATATTTTTATTATAGTTTTTTAAAAAAATGAAGTATCTTCTAAATGGTGTATTATATGAAAAATCTGAGACCACCGTTAGGTTTGGGAAGTGAGGTTCAACCTAGGTGTGACATAACGCTTGTGTACATTAGGTGTTTGGTAATATCATTCGTGCGGGTAATCTTTTTAATACTTTAATAATATATATATATTTAAAAATTATCTTAATTTACTAATATTTACTAATTATTTCTAATATTTCATAATTATTTATTTCTTATTAAAAAAATTGATTATTAATACTATTTTTTAATTATTACCACATTTTTACTAATTATAGTAAATATTTAAAAATTGTTGGTATTTTTTATATTTTTAAAAGTAATTTATTTATTTTTAATTATTATTACATATATTTGTTATATAATACTAATTATTTATTAATTATAAATAAAATTTAGTAAAACATATTTATTATTACTATTATATTAGTTTATTTTAATGAATCCCAACAAAGAGTACCCATTAACAAAAAATGCTAAAAACATTTATGAACCTCCATAAAATTTTTTCATAACTAAATAGGTCATTTATTAACCATAATCATTATAACTACATTCTTTATTATATATATATTTTTTAAATAGAATAATTTTTATAATGTTTTTATAGATAATATTTCTTTTATAAAAAAACATTCTGTTCAAACATTTTCTTTAAATTGATTTTCTTATTATTTTTATAAAAAAATAACTTCTTATTTATTTTATACATTATATATATATATATATTATATTATTTTTAAGTCACATATATATACATAAAATATATTTTTACACATTTTTAAAAAAAATTATATATATCAAATATACATACATACATACATATATATATATCAAAAATCTAAAATGTTTTTTCAAAACATTTGTATAAATATATTCACATTTTAATATATATATATATATATATTACATTATTTCTTAATCAAATATATACACATCAAATATATGTTTACACATTTTATAAACAAATATACATATCAAATCAATATATGCACATATATATAAATATATCAAGAGCCTTATAATTTTTTTTTAAATATATTTATATATGTATATTCACATGTTAATGTAAATATATATAAAGGTTTAAAAAACTAAATTCATTTGTTTTAAATAAATTAAAACCAATCATAACATAATAGTCAAACATGGTTTAACTTAATGACCATAATCGAAGCATTATCATAATTCATCAAAAATTATATCACCATAAGAATGAAATAAAATTAACCAATTAAATAGATTTATATAAACTATGTCAATATTTATATAAATATAATATTTCCATATAAATAGTTTCCATAATAATCATATTTTCAACAATAAAATAGAATAATAAACTTACAGTGACCCTAAATACTAAACAAAAAAAATCTATTAAATATAATGATTAAACATTGAGTAAATTACCTTAAATTAATTGGAATCTACCCATGTGGATCTATTGGACACCCAAATAGGGAATAATAAACTTTTAGTGACCCAAAATACCAAATAAACCATAAAAATTGAGCAAATATTTTGACCTATGGGTTGACCAAACTAATCTATGAAGGATTGAATGAGAAATTGAATAAAAAAAATAAAGTGGAGAGAGGAGGAGTCCGTACCTAGAGTATTTGAACCCAAATTTGTAAGAAATCAGGTGTGATGGAAGATATATGGGAGGGGTGTCTAAGGGTTGAACAAGAAGACTATTCATGAAATGGGGTAAATGGGGAGGAGAAAGGAGATCACATGGTTTTAATAAATTATTAATTGTAATGGGTTATTAGCGGCATATTTTATTGTGTCACTAAAGGTTAATTTTCAATGATCTTTTGTGATGAGATTCATTAAACACCACAAAAAACCTATAATGATAACTAATAGTGATAGATATAGAACTTTTTCACCATTATCCATCACAACTAAGTTTCCCATGGGATAACACACATGTGAGCTAAAGGTATTTATGATAAACATCATTTTTGGTGGAAAATAATGGTTATTTGTGATGGAAAAATACACCCATCACAAATACCTATTTCTTTAAGACTATTTATGATATATATCTTCCTCGTATCAAGTGACCCATCATCATTTCCTTTTTTCTATTAGTGTTTGTAAAAAATTCAATAAGGTGAAATTGATTGTGATTTATATATATCAATACTCACTCATCTCCTTATTGTGAGGGGTAAAGTGTACAATATCCAAGGATATATTCTACATAACAAAAAAATTCCAAAAGATAAAGTGAGAGTAGGGATTTACATAGATCATGAGTCGAGCATCGAGATATCTGTTCCCTTTGATGATCTGGATGTTCATGTAGTCAAAATTTCTATTGGAACTTTTATATCATGATAATTTAATCATATGAATATACATTATGATAATGAGGTATGTAATTTATAATTAATTTTATATGAAAAAACTTAACTATTAATGAAAAAAGGTTTGAGTTGAGGTATGTTATTAAAATCATATAAATAGAATTGGAAACAAGTGGTTGAGTCAAGAGAATCTAGAGGATCAACTAGTAAATTGAAAGGACCTTATGAGAGTACCTTTACCCAAAAAATATACTTCTGTATTTATAAGTATTAAATGTTTATGGGAATACAATGTTCAAAAATAAAAATATAACCTACATTTAATTTTAAGAACAAATTTATGAAGATTTCATCACAAATATGATTTTATTGAGAGTGTAAATGAAATTATCAAGCATGGATGGCTAGGAGCCTCAATAATGAATGTATACATGATGTGCATTTCATAATATACATGTCTAATAATTGTTCAACTATATTAATTATAATTAAATACCATTCATATTTTTTACAGTGTATGTATCACTACTATGTGAAGGGAAAACCATATGAAGAAAATTTTGGATTCATTAGTCCTCATATCACTTCTAAAAAATATTTTCTAATGGGAGAAGATAAAATTTTAAACAAATAAAATCTAGTATTCAAAAAATTTAAACAAAAAAAATAGAAAATATATTATAATTAATACCAATAATACATGCGTAAAAATATATAGTATAATCATATAAAATATAGTTTAATATTTTCATTACTTATTCCTTTTTTTATAATGCATTGGATACTCATTGGGGTTAATTTGGATACTACAGAGATTTATTTTTTGGATCCAAAGCATGGGTATCCAAAAAAGTTTCTACAAATAATACCCCTTATAACTTTTTAATATACCACATTCAATATTTTAAAAATAAACTTCAAATTATAGGTTTTTAGATTTTTTTAAATGAAAATTTTGTTATGATAAGTAAATTTTTATTTATCTTCAAAATCATGGTATGAAGATGACCAATGTGAATAATAAGCCTATGGATTACTTAAAATAGATAAGTATTGGGGTATATTAAATAATATTTCACTATAAAAAATATATAAAAAAGAAAAATATTTTTTTCAATGCTTCTATAATATATGAAACAAAATAATGAAAACTATTATGATTATTAAATTTATGAATTTATGAAAGATATCATATTCCATAAATAAAAAAGGATTCCTAAATAGGTATTTTGAAAGGTAATGGATATTTCATTTAAAATATTTATTATTAATTTGTTTGTCTATATTTTTATACTACTACGAGAATTATCATCAGTCCACATATTCAAAAGAGGAAGTAGATTTGTTTAAAAATGATTGGGTAGCTTACACGATGTCAAAATGTTTAGATACATCATGAAGAGGTGATTTCCAATCAAATTTTTATTTTTTATCTATATTTATCCAATAATACTTAGTTAATTTTCTTATCATTGATTTATGAAATATAAGAGTAGACACCACATCAATCTAAATTTTTATTTTTAGGATAAAATCATTTTCACTCGAGTATCCAACTTCATGTCAACTCTATTAGTCTGGAATTCATCATTTTTACTTCACTCATGGATCACTAAAGATATCATGAATAAAATGAATAAAAAAAGTACCTAAATCTATTTTTAATCCTTTTAAGGATGATATATTTAGTGATCTAGGAGTAATTAAAAATAGTGATGAATTATAAACTAATAAAGTTGACATGAAGTGGGATTATGAAGGTGAAATGATTTTAGCATTTAAGAAATACCTTAAACTCTATATGAAAGCCTCCTTCTCCCTTCATAGACACAAAATGATTGGATAAAAATCAATTCTTAACTATGGCTTCAGTATGGATGTCACACTTAGGTACAATTTAATGTTTACTCCATAAGGATATTTGTTTTTAAATTGATTTTTTTGTTTAGTAATGATGGAATTCATTCCATTTGGGGTCTAAGACCTTTTAATTACATTTTCGTGATACTAATTTGTGTTTTACTAATAGAATATCTAGTAATTAAATTTAGTACAGTATGTGATTTGGGAATAGAATTTTCACTTTTATACATTTCTACCTACTATATTCATGGTAGTTATATACATTCATTATTCTAAATAATTAAAACCATATGACCACTAGAAATATAAACCTCAATCCACCAAGAGGTCACACATTGTAAGTTCAATATAGAGTACAATGAACCTTCGAAACGTCTCAAATTCTTAGTGTACTATAATATGGGATGATAATGCACCCCACTCCTCTCATTAATTCGATCTTGACACAAACTCTTTAGAATAACTCACACATACCATTCAAGTAAGGGAACACCATATCATGAAAAAATAACCTGTATATTGAAGTTGAAAATTTCCACTTCCTTGACAAGAAAAAAGTGATATATTAGAGTTTATATTTTAGGTAAACTGAATATGTAAACATGAATAGGTCCTTATAATCTTACAAATATTCCACTTGAAGACTGCTTTAAGTATCTCTTCAGTATTCTCTAGTTTTTAGGAAGAAATAATCCTTGTTCCTCATGCAAGTAATGTTCTCTAATATTTTTCATTTACTTAAGTCAAACTAAGGCATGGTTCCACCACAATATTTATTAGACTAACACATTCATTGGAATATTAGATAGATTTTTCTATAGCCCCATCTTTCGGACTCCTTTCTTAATCCTTGAATAAGAGAATTAACCAAAATAATTCATTTATAGATTACATAGCTACTAAATATTATTATTCCATTATAGATAAGGTAACCATTGACTATAGACAAGGTATCCAACTGAACCTTATTCCGCAAAAAGTAAACAAAAAACCTATCATTCTCTTTTGGTGTTTGAATCTATGGAAAAAGTCTGCATCTATTAAACCTTTTAGCAAACCATATTCCCTAAGGAATAATATTATATCTATTAATCCTTTAAAGTATCATATGACCCACTTAAAAACTTCCTAGTAGACCCTTATGGTTTTGACATAAAAAACATAAAACTACCACTAGTATGGAAATATTGGGTCATGTATAATTATTATGTACATCAAAATTTTGATAACTGATGAAGAAAATACTATCTCTATGTATTGGGCCATATCTCTTATTATTGTATAATATGCCTTGGATATTAAAACGTTTCTAACAAGAGGGGTAAAGATAAGATTATATCTATTCATTACAAATTTTTCAATGATCTAATTGATGTATTATTTCTGAGATAACACCAATAAGTGGATTTTCTATCCATCTCTATTATCATTCTAAAATTTTTTTTAGCAAGACCAAGGTACTTCATTTCAAATATTTTAGAAAACTTACTCTCCGTATCCTGAATCTGTGAGACCTTTAAACCCTATAGAAACATATCATATATATATATAGTATAAGTATGGTATAAGTACAATCATTTTTTGACTTTTGATGGTAATATTGACTAGAGTCACTATGTGTGAAACATTTTTTTATCATGAATGCATCAAACTTATAGTTCCACCATGTTGGTGGCTATTTTAATCGACATATACTTCAATTCAACTTAAAAGAAATACCCCTATTCTGATGATATTAAAAAATCATTAGTTTATTAAAATATATATCATCCTCTAAGTCGCTATGTATAAAGTTAGTTTTTATGTCCATTTTACCTAAGTATAAATCATCAAAATCAACTAACCTTAACACCATCTAGATTTTTGTATGTTTAAAAATCGGTGAAATTATTATATAATAAGTCAATTACTTACCTATGTGAAAATCCTTTCACCATTGACAGTACCTTGAATAATCTAATTCCATCATATTACACCTTTAAAAAAAGGCCCATTTTTTCTTTTGTGCTTGTTTTCCTTCTAGTAGTTTATCCAGCTCCTAGGTTCCATTTAACTTCTAGGAATCCATTTATTCCTTCATTGCTGAATCCTAGTATTTCAAGTCACTGAGTGTTTACAATTATTTTAGATATAAGTTGTCTCTAGTATCTATTATAAGTAATAAATTTATAGCAGCTCTATATCTCTAGATTGGTTTCCTCACACTAAATGATCTTCTCAACTCAACTTGAGACTACTCTTTCCAGTACTAAATTTTATGATATTCTAACTTCCAGTGCACCAATTTTTGATTGCCCAAATTCTATATCTCTCCCTAAAATATCAATATACCTTGATCAATCTATAAAATCTCCATATTTTCATAATTTCATTAAATCTATGTTGACATCTAGATTTATAGATTTTTTTCTCTCGATGATTTTGTCCAGATAAACTTGAACTTTTGTAGTAAGATTTTTTCCCTTGAATTCTAATTTATCAAAATTCAAATCCTTCTAAAATGTCTTCTCTTTGAAGAGGATTTTTGTACTCTCGATGAATTGGTTCTTGTTATGATCTCACAATTGAAAACCCAAGTCTTTATTCCACTATCCAACAAGTAATCAAACCTTGGATTTGGATTCAAGTTTTTATATATCCTTGGGAACAATATATATATATGCTAAATTTCTAAAGAGTTTAATAAATCCAACTTCAAGTAACTCACCAGGATAAAGTTATTCTAGTAGAATTTTCCCCAATGTAGAAGCTAGACTTCTATTTACTAAATATCTAGTGGTGATGATTGCTTCAACCCAAATTTATTTGGTTATTTTGATATGCACACACATGAATTTTTCATTATCAGTATTTTTTTTATTCTCTATATTACTCCATTTTTTTGTGGTGTACTAGGTACAATTATTTCTAATTTAATCACTTTCATCTAGTATAAATTCTATAAATTAATACCACTATATGATCTACCATTATTAGATCTAAGGAACTTTAACTTTCAGCCACTTTCTATTTCTTCCATGGATTTCCACTATATAAAAGCACTAAATACATCATATTTTTATAATGAACATAATAAAGTAAATGGATCCTCTATGAGACTAGATCAGGGATGGACCCCATAAATCTGAGTGAGAGAGATCTAGCTTATGCAATATGTGATTCTCACAATCCATATTGAATAAAAACCTTTTTGTTTCCCAATAATGAAACTATCATAGCTTCCAATTATAGAGTGATCACTCTTCAACATTACTTTCCCTATTAAAACCTTCAAATTCTTTTCACTAAGGTTATCAAGCCTAAAATTCTACGACTTAATATCTTCTGAGGTTGGAGTCCCAACCACTTCATTTCCATATGAGTTTGTGGTCAAGTAAAGTGTTCCATCTTTTACTCCTTATGTCGAAACAATAGAACCTTGAGTCAATTTATTTAATACATATATATAGTTAGTTACATATATTATATCATCCAACTACCCCTAGAAATGAGATTATTCTAGTGATATGAAATATCCCTCACTTCCTTTAACCATAATACACTTCCATTCTTCATTCAAACTTTTACATCTATCACTTTTTGATAACTTATAGAGCTTCATAGTTCACTAGATAAACTATTCAAAATCTTACAAATATATAGTTGAACATGAAACCTCGTTCATCCATTGAATATAAGGATCTACCAGAGTCAACCTCTCATGAATCCAACAGAATGTCTGATCAATAGATTGTTTGCACCTTCTATTGTGCTAACAAAATTTGAACTTCCAAAATCTATCCTTATGATTTATTCTTTATGACTTATATAATACCTTTAAAGATTTCAATTATTATCATAATTCTATATGTTGATACCTATAACATGTAGTTTTCCTTAACTCTTCTTTCTTAATTTATCTTCCAATCACCAATGATTTCTCATCTAAGGTGAGCACCCCTTCTATCAGTATTTAGTGTATTACAAAAAGGAACTTAGAACTACATCATCTAGAGTTCTTCATTAAGGATAAAATTCTAGAAATTATCAAACACAAAATCAAACTTTATGTAGGAATTACTAACCATATTAACCATTATATTCCATGATTCTAGTAAAGATAAATGCAAAAGTATTTCATATACATCATCCAGGAAGTTAACTTTTATTTCTTCAACCTAACTCTGGATGATGCTAAATTTATTCAAATAATCTACTACTAACCTCCCTTTTGATAAAATCATACTAAAAAAGTATTGTATAATGCACACTTTGTTTAATGTCATTAGTTTCCCATAAATATCCACCAGGGCTACCATCAGTTCAACTATTGTATTATTTCCCTTCAATATTTAAATATATTATTTATCTTGAATATACCTAATTGAATTTAAAAAAAAATTTGAAGAGAGAGTCTTCCCTTTGAATCCACTAGAAACTAAAATTTCTTCCACCGAACATGTCAATTAGAACCTTTCTTTATTACAATGTTAAATATTTCAATGATAGTAATCTTAACAGAAATAGATATAACTCATAGTAATGTGTGAGTATTACCTGAGATATTGAGAGTGTACTATATAGATATGAACTATGATTTGATATAATTTGTTGTGAATTGGGAAAACCATGTGACCACTATAAATTGGAACCTCAGTTCACTAGAATATCACACATCAGAAGTTCAATGCAACAAAAAATGAACCTATTGGAAATTACCATGATCTTAATACATTAAAATATGGGGAAAAACTCGCCCCACTCACCATACTAAGTAAAAATTTACAAAAACTCTCTCGGATAACTCACACATCGTATTCAATCAAGGGAAGCAATAGGTATTGAAAAAGATAACACACATTGATTATGTGGTTTGTACTTTCATCCTATGTGCATAGGATAACACTAACAAATATTTATTTTATTATAAATACAAGGACTACAATCACTATAACATAATATCTAGTAATATCAGTTAGTATCAATTATTAATACTTCAAGTTTTTCTCATTATCTGGTTATGCCTTTATTTTATAGAGGTAATCATATGTTTTAACTATTGGGGCATGGTATGATGCTGTAAGTTGTTGAAGTCATGTTTCTTGGTTTCTCACTTTATCCTTAAAAGTGTTTTCTTAATAAAAAAAATAATTTTCAGTCAGACCATCAAAATTTGTGGGGGTCTATCCAGTGGATAAAGGAGGTGACCATACACCTATTTTAAGAACCACCTCATACACTGCAACTGTTATATTAAACACATCACTTCATTTAGTCAACTGATTATTGAATATCCCAACATTCGGTGAATTCAGACTAGCCTTCACTACCCATTAGAAACATACCATCTTTTGGAAAACTTACTCGTATGTTGAAGTCAATTTTTTTCCACTGTCTTGATAAGAAAAAAGGATCTACTAGAGTTTTTAATTCTAGTAAACTAAATCCTAAAAACTCTATAAGGGTTTATAATCCCAAAATTTAAGCCTAATCTCTTAATGATTGTGTAAATATATTTGGGAATAGTAATTAGGATCAAAGTAATAGTTTACTTCATAATAAGCTTCACATACTCAAAACCTATTGAACATGTTTTTATTGAATTGATATTTTAAGGAAAAATCTAGGATTCATTTTTTATGCATAGGAATTAATTTCATATCAACCCTATAAATGTTATGTCTAGTTTGATCAAATGTTTGTGTTTTAATTTAAAATATATATTTTAGTTTAAAATGTGCATCACAAAATAAAATCTAAGAAAAAATTATATGATTATATTGATACTTTATGAAAATAATTCATGATTCATTTTTTATGTATAGGAATAAACTAAATGTCAATCTGACACATGATGTGTCCAATATGACTCAAAGTGTATGTTTTTATTATAAAAGCATCATTTTAGCTCTCAGCGAGTATCACATTGTCAAAACCAAGTATACATGCTTGGATTGTCTTGATAATTTTGGAAAATAATTTTTGATTTATTTTTGGCATGTAGGAATCAACCACATGTCACTCTAACATGTGGTGTGTTCAACATGACTCAAAATGCGTTTTTCAGTTTAAAAGTTACTATTTTTCTAACAATAGACATCACATGGTAGAAAAAAGAAAAAAATTATTTTATTATTTTGATACTTTAGAAAAATGGTCTGTGATTTATCTTTGATGTATATGAATTAAATTCACATCAATCAGACACACAATATGTTCATATTTATTGATAGTTCATGTTTTTAGTTTAAAAGTGAAATTTTAGTAAAAAACATACGTTACATACTCAAAATAAAGAAAATTAACTTGGATTGCATTGATACTTTGATAAAAAATCTATGATTCATTTATGATGTGTATGAATTAACATCAAGGAAATTAGACACATGGTGTGTCTCGTATGACCAAAAGTTCATGTTTTCATTTAAATATGAAATTTTAGTTCAAAACATGCACCACATACTCAAAATTGAGAAAAAAAGATAGGATTATATTTATATTTTAATAAAATATAGATAATTAATTTTCTTTATATATGAGTACATTAATTTGACACATGGTGTGGTTGATATGACTGAAAGTGCATGTTTTCATTTAAAAGTGATGTTATAGTTAAAAACATGTGTTACATACTAAAAACCAATAAAATTTTCTCATATTTTTTGATAGTTTATAATAATGATTCATAATTCATTTTTAGTATACAATAATTAACCTCACATCGATCCTATACATAGTGTGGATGATATGATTGAAAGTGTATGTTTTCAGTTAAAATCGACATTTTATTTCAAAACAAGAATCACATACTCAAAATAAAGAAAACATGCTTTTATCATCTTGATAATTTAATAAAAATATTGGAAAATCATTTTTAAGTTTAGGAATTAACCACACATCAATCTGACACATGTTATGTTTGATATGACTAAAAGTGTGTGTTTTCATTGAAAAGTGACATTTTAGTTAAATACATATATCACATACTCAAAACTAATAAAATTCACTCTTACTATCTTGATACATCAATAAAACATTCTTTGATTCATTTTTTTATGTTTATAAATAAACCATACATAAATCCCATACATGGTGTCACTAGTATGACTCAAAGTGCATGTTTTTGGTATAAAAGAATCATTTTAGCTCATAATGAACATCACATAGTCAAAACTGAGTAAAAAGACTTAGATTTTATTGAAACTTCATGAATACAATTTTTGATTCATTTTTTATGTCTAGGAATAAAACACACATCAATATAATATGCAACAAGTCAAATATGACTCAAAGTGTTTGTTTGAGTATAAAAGATTTTTTTTTCACACAATGCACATCACATAGTGAAAACCAATAAAATTCATTCATATTATCTTAATACTTTAGTAAAATTACCCTTGGTTAATTTTTTACTTGTATGAAATAACCACACATTAATCTGATGCACGATGTGTCTGGATTGACTAAAAGTGCATGTTTTATTTTAAAAGTGACATTTTATTCTAAAACGCTGCTCACATACACAAAACTGAGTAAATGAGCTTATATGTTCTCAATATTTTTGGAAAATGATTCATGATTCATTTGATAATTGTGGAAACTAAACTCAATTCAATTTTACACAAAGTGTGTATAATATGACTGATAGTGTATTTTTTCATTTAAATGTTACATTTTCATTCAAAACATGTGATGCATACTCAAAACTAATAATGAACACTCAAAATATCTAGATATTTTAATAAAAGATATATAATCTATTTATGATGTGTAATAATTAACCGCACTTCATTTTGACACACAACATGTTGGGTATGTCTGAAAGTGCATGTTTTCATATAAAAGTGACATTTTAGTTCAAAACATGTGTCACACACTCAAAACCCATAAAACATGCTTATATTTTCTTGATACTTTATAAAGATGATCTATAATTCATTTTTAATGTGTAATAATAAAATATACATCAATCCAACACATTGTGTGGTTGATATGACTCAAAGTGCATTTTCACCATAAAAGTGGTGTTGTAAGGTTGAATATAATAACCCACAAGTAAACATTAATTGTGAAGTGCCATAACTGATCATCGTATATTAATAATCAAAATATACAATTAAAACCATAGTTATCGAATCACCGAAGGGTAATTTAGCAAAACCCTCACTATATTATCTTATCCTCTAAATTTCACAAGATATTATATATGAACCTAATTCATTAGCTAAACCTAGAAGTCAGACAATTATAAATTTGACCTACTTACATAGTTATTTGACATGGTTGAAAATGAACTGTGAAACTCAACGCCTCCTCCCCTTCCTCAGTGATTCCCTACTGATGATATCCAAACTTCCTGATCCTCCCCTTATACATAGGGATGGTCTTAATTTCGGTTATTCTTCCAATCGCACTATGGTTTTCACCCTTTTCTCTCACCTATAATCTATGCCTTTATTTCCTATCATCTCAATTATCCCAAAGGTCCCCTCACATTTCAATGAGTTTCTATAGCAATTTAGTTCTTTAGTGGATTTCAAAGATTAATTATCTTCCTCAATTTCATTATAGTGTATCAATTTTTCCACAGTCATTCTTTGGTAGATTCCTTTGATCGATTAGTTAATATATCTTTGGTTTTGAAGAATCATGCGATAGTTGGGTTTCTATAATCAAGACACTCGATGCTACGTTTTAGAGATAAAGAAGTCCCGAATTTCATGTGGTTGAGTGCTCAATGGTGTATTGATTAAATCTTTGTCTCCCTCTTTAGATGGACCTGTGAGTTTCATTTGAGTGAAGATCCCCCATTACTATTTGTATTTCCTTAACAAATTTTCCTCTTCTAATCCGAAATCCATCTATTTTGAAAATTCCAAGCAATCTCATGGGTCACTTTTTATTATTTGATAGTAGATACTTGGATTATGTTATCCAATCACTCCATAGATCTACATTGAAGTGGATTTGTTAAATACTTCTTTATAATAAGTTTATATTGTGGTTGAGGAAGAGTTTTTATGTTTTAATGAGGTTTAATCTGAGTATTCAGTTTATTTTCTCACCTCTTTCCATTGACTGGCCCATATCCAATGGGTTTTCCACCAAGTTTTGGAAAGGAGAGAACCTATTTTAGAAGGTGGTTACCAGTCCACAAAGGGACTATCACAACCTATCCTAATGAGTCCTAGACTGAGACTACCCCATGCCCACATATAATAGGCCATAGGTTGTTAACTAGTGCCAAGTAGGCATATCACACACATGGGAGGCATTACCCTAATGTACTAACACACACACACACACACACACATCTAATCCCAAACAATGTTGAAATCGAAAATAAATGAAACTAATGCATGCATATATTTATGACCCCACAATTATATTATCATATTAAATCTATAAAAGAGATAAAAGGGTCCAAATACAACACTAAAAAAATTATAGAGTCCAACCTTCTCCAAGGGTGAGGACTACGATCAAATGAAACCACCCAGAAAGTAACTCATTTTGTCTAGCCCAGCTATGCTCCACTATCTCCTTGTCCTCCCAGGATACCATTAAAAGGGTAATCATCTATATAATACATGATATGTGTGGTAAGGGGACATTTAGGGGTGGGGATAACAATACCCATCAGGAAACCCCCAAAATACTAAACACAAACCATCAAGAATAGATGGCTTATAATAGTTAAAAAGTACTGAATAAAAACAATAAAACCTAGATATACTCAGGAAAGAAACCACACCACCAGGTGATCACAACAAAACTTCTATCCACAATATTATTCTTGAATTAATTCTCATTTAGGGAGAATCTGATCCATGTTCCATAATACCATTAAAGACTCTCATCTAAGATGTCTTGATTATTAGGCCCTACCCCAGAAAGCTCACTGGTCTCATAAGACCCTGATACTCAGATAGAGGACCACACCTAGGACCATTGGGGTACACCACAATCCTAATCTGGATCAACCTTATATGTAGAGGATAATACTCCAATTATACAAAAAACCCTACTAAAACAAACTTCTAGAAAGAGAATAAATGTCATAATCAAGGGGGCCACGCCGATTCCAAAAACCCCACCTAGGGTATAAAATAATAGAGGAACACACTCCGATCTCAAAAAGGGACACCAAAAAATATATCTATGATTTATCCTATAGATAGGATCATATTCTAGATATTTAGATATAAAATTTCACTATACGCTATAGGGGATGGACCAAGGGAACACACTCAACCGATGCTGGTCTAAACTGATGAAACGAAGAGTTCCGAACACCCTCAAATGTGGTACATGGTGTGTAATAGAAGTACACAACATGTACAATCAAACCATAGTCTACCCAAGAGGTTATTTCTTGAACGACATGTAAATAAACCTATACACGGTGTGTATAAATTGTACATGGTGTGTAGAGATTTCCCATCACCCAACCCATGTCGTATGGTCGTTCATGTGTACACCAAACCATTTCTGTGTACTCTGGTCATGTTTTTGTCAGTGTAACCTCTATGTTACATGAATATACATTGATAAAGTGTCACATGGTGTGTTATAGTTTCACACAACATGTTATATCTAATTCTCTATAGAAAAACTAGTAGCAAAACCAAGGGGTATCACACGACGTGTAATTCCATATTACACATCGAGTAACCCAAGATTTTATAGATCAATATGAATATTATCTATGAAGTCCTTAACATAACTAGATCCACCATCCTCAATGGAGATGGTATATCAGGGGTTACCCAACACTCTGGTTTCCAAAGATCATGATTCCAGGCTTTGAATCTAGTCAAAATATCCCCCCATGTTCCACCAGTAGTCGTACCATAAAAATTGAGATGAATGGGAATAAATAATCCATTATGATCCACCTATGATCATACATTATTGTTGTCACACCTTGATCACACCCCTGATCTCAAACCAAACCCACAGTATTGATTCATTACACTGAGGAATAATTGTGCAATGATAAAATACAAGGTAATCACCAAACCACAGGCTAAAGAAAATACCCACAATGAATGTGAGAAGAAATAGGGGTAGAAACTAATAATTCATTATAAGTGAGGAATAATCCTCATATTTTAATATACTTAATCCATTTTTTAAGTTTAGATGAATGAATAGGAAATAAAAAATGAACAATTTAATCAATTTGTAAATAAATCAACCATCAATTCTTGAATCAATTATTGTTTGTGGAATTGATCCGAATTTGACACAAGATAAATAAAGAGATGTAATATAAAAAACAAAACTTCTTACCTAGATTTTAGATAAATCACTGATGAAAAATAGTCTGGTGTTGTATTCGTTGGTAAGATCCATGAACTTTGATAGAGCAATGATCTTCAATCCGATCTTGACCCATTATCATTTTCCATGATCACCTATAATGCTCTATCAAATGACTCCTATAATATTTTTAGTGTTATGAGGATAACCCTGAAAATTGGCCATAACAGCGTTTAAATAGAGTAGTTTTGTTTCAATGTCAAATAAAATAAAATAAATAAATACATTTATCTTATTAATTTCATCCCATGAAAACTTTTTCACAAATTTCTGATGACGAAAAAGGTTATGTCATGATTAGGGTGGAACCCACATTCTAAACTAAATGATTCCATCATATTTCGAAACTAAGACCCTACTTGGGTGTTATTATACCTTTTTAGGAAAACTACATGTGTTTGATATTAATATATTTAATATATTTCAAAAATTAATTTTGGGAACACCAGGCCTCGGAATCTCATGCTGCCTCAGCGCATGGCTCCAAAACAATACATATAATATTTTGAGTCAATAAATGGAAAAATTATATTTTTCATGTTCTCCCAACCTTAGGGTTTTTTTCCGGAAAAGAGAAACTCAAAAAGATGATGGTAATGGGATCACATATGAGTCTTCTACTCTTAAATACTCTCCTAAAGATTCTCATGCTGACACTGAACAAAAACTAGGGTAATTAAACACCCATGAAGGATCCTCTCCTACTGATCCTCAATCTCCACTGGGTACTCAAAAAAGGTAGATCCATCCTCAATGTCCAAATCACCCTAGTTGATAACATGGTGATTGGTCATAAATATACTTCCTTAGTTGTGACACATGGAACATGTCATGCACCTGTTCCAACTACAGTGGTGAAGCTAAGAGGTACATGACCTCACTAACTCTACATAGCATTTGTAAGGATCAATGAGTCTTAGAGATAGTTTTCAACCCTGGTCAAATATCTATAATCCACATCAAGGCGATACCCTCAGGAACACACAGTCACCCTACTAGAATTCCAGAGGCCTATATCATCAATCCACATAAGACTTATGATATCTCTCTACAGTCCTCATCTACTTCTGAATGATCTACACCTTCTTTGTAGTATCTTTCACCAACTCTAGTCCCATGAGTGCTGATTCGACTGGATTAGTCCGACAAAGTGGTGACCTATAGGATCACTCATAAAAGGACTTGAATGGTACCATTACAATGATGGAATTATAGATGTTGTTGTATAAAAAATACACTATTGGTATATAATCCTCCCAACTATGGAAAAAATAAAACATGCAAGCTCACAACATGTCCTCCAATACTTGATTAGTCCGCTCATTCTGGCCATCAGTCTCAGGGTTAAACATCGTGATCAAATGAAATTAAGTCCCAAAATCCTCCTAAAATCCTCTCCATAATCACGATGTGAAATGAGTGTCATAGTTTGGAAGAATATTTGGGGGAACTCCATGAAGTCATACCATCTCATGCATGTACAAGCATCCCAAGCTCTCAATTAATGTCTGCTCTTAAATGGCTAGGAAGTGGTTCAACTTGGTGAGTCTATATACGATCACCCATATGGAATAATTTCCCCTTGACATATATAGAAACAAAATCATGAAGTCCATGTATATCCCATCTCACTTCTACTTAGGAACATCAAGGGTTTGATCTAGACCCACTAGAACCTAGTACTCAATCTTCACCTATTGATAAGTGAGGCATCGAGATAAAAACTCCATAAAAAACTCTTTATGTTTCGACACCAAAACTAATGTAAAAGGTCTTGGTACATATTTTCCACAAATGGATGTACCAATAAAGGGGATGCATGAAACTCTCACAACATCAATGGTACCATAATCCATCCTTTTAAAATGAAAGCGTGCTCCCCACCTTCAGAATATCCATTAGAAGCATGTCTAGGGGATATCTGAGTATGTAAGGTCACATGATATTTATATCAATGTTGAGAATCCATGACACACTAAAAAAGTGGTGGGGTGACAACACTTGACTGAATATATAAAGCACCATACTTTCCACTAAGGAAAACTACAATGAGGCTAACTACTTTAATTCCTCGACCAACAACTAAAAACAATATATTCTATTGAGAGTGTCTTCCACCACATTCCCCTTCCCAAGAGTATAGAAAATATCAAAGTCATAGTCTTGGAGGAACTTTATCCATCACATATGTCCCAAATTAAGATCCTTTTGAGAGAAGATATACTTGAGACTCTTGTGGTCATAGTAGATGATAAACTATTATCCCATTACCTAGTGTCACCATATCTTCAGTGTGAAGAATACCACTGATAACTCAAGATCATGGGTCTCATAGTTCTGCTCCTGAATTCTCAACTGACATGAACCATATGCAATCACTTCCTACCTCTAAATCATAACACATCCAAGCCTGGTCCCTAATGCATTACAGAACACTACGTGTTCAACACCCTCCTATAGTAACATTAAGATGATATTTCTCATAAATCTCAACCTCAAATCCTAAATGAACTCTTATAACCTTTCCATCAACACTAAAGTATTCCCCTTTTGGGTCAAATCTTCCAAGATTGCTACCGCTATAGAAAAAATAGGTGAAAACCTTCAATAGTACCCTGCCAACCCAAGGAAACTTCATACCTTGTTAACACTCTTGGGTGGCTCCCAAGTTAGCACCGCCTCAATCGTCACCGAGTATACTGCCACACCTACCATTGAGATGATGTGTCCCATAAATTGAACCTCTCAAATCCAAAACTGACACTTCTATAGTTTCCCATAAATACGATTCTCTTAGAGTGTGTCTAGGACCATCCTCAAGTGTTTCACGTGTTCCTCCTCGAATGTTGAGTAAATTAGGATATCATCAATGAAGACCACCACATACTAGTCTAATAAAGGATAAAAAATCAGGTTTATGAGTATAATTAAAACTTAGGGGGTTTTCTTCATGATGAAGGTAATCACCAAGTAGTCATAGTGATTATAGTGACATTTGAATGTTGTCTTCAGTATATCCTAATCCCGTAATCACAACTGGTGATATCCTGATCTAAGGTAAATCTTCAAGAACCATCACTCCCCTGTCAACTAATTACAGGGGTCATTGATCCTAGGTAGTGGATACTCATTCTTTATAGTCAACTGGTTCAATAAATGGTTATACTCGTATAACCTAAAGCTTCTATCCTCCTTATTGTTGAACTAAACTGGGGATACCCAGGGTAAACCTTGGGTATCACAAATCCACTACCACAAAACTGGGTTTCCGAAATGCCACTCTTTAACAACACTAAAAATAGTTCTTATAAAGGGGGTGCCTTTATCAACTCTAAGAAAAAGTGCAGATAAAGGGTACTTTTAACAGTGCTAAAAAAACACAGTTAAAAGTGACCCTTTATTAGCTCTTTTTTAGCACTGATAAAGGAACCCTATTTATCAGCACTTTTTTAGAGCTATTAAAGGGATCCTCTTTATCAACGTTTTTTAGTAGCATTGATAGGGGGGCTTTATAAACACTTTTTTTCCTAGTGCTGATAAAGTGTATATTTAAAAAAAATTATATTTCATAAAAATATATATTAATATATAAGTTTAAATATATTGATATAAATATAATATATATTTTTTTAAAATATTTTTTTGATCAATTTGATATGTGTTAGATGAAAAACATACACCCAGAGCAGAAGTTATGGACAAACGGACACCCGGAGCATAAATTATGACTGTTGAGAAGAATTATGGGACTTTTTTATCCTTAAAGAATGTGATAAGGGATTCCAGTGGTCACCAAAGTGTATATATTTTTACAATATTTGATTTTATATATGGTATAGAAAAAATTGACACCCGGATCAGAAGTTATGATTGATTGAAATTGAGAAACCCTTCTAGCGCCTAAAAACCTTAGAAACCCATAACTCACTAAAATAGCCATAACTTCTTCTCTGATGTGTCCGTTTGAGTGCTGAGACTAGTAAAATCAAATATCATGAGACAATTGAGGGCCAAGGCTAATCTAAACTATCAGAATATTAAATAAACATAAGACATATCAGTTATATAACTCTAAAAAAACTCCAATTTCAAACGACCATAACTTTCGCTCTGGGTGTCCGTCTGGGATCTACCACAAATTAAATAGAAGGAATCAATGATATATACACAAAACGCAGAATGAAACGAAGTTACAATAATTTCTCAAACCCTAAAAACCAAAAAAACCATCATAAGGCTACCAAAACTCTGTTTCTGTGTTCGGTGCCCTGTCAATTTTTTCTTAAAATGGTAATAAATCTCGATCCGTGTGTTTGTTTGGCCTTAACCACCTGTTATATCATAGTTTGTTTCATGAAATTTGGTTTGACTAGTAATGGAACTGATATGGACACCTATATTTGAAGTTATTCCCATTTCAGTGACTCTTCATTTTGTTAGATTTTTCAAACCCCCATTTCTTGCACTTTTTTCTTGTGTGTTGTTTTTTCAAACATATGTAACTTATGATTTGTCTTTCTGTTCGACCTAAAACACCTATCATATCAAAGGTAGTTTGATGATCTTCAATTTGATTAGTCATAGAGCTGGAACCGACTCTCAGATCAGATGTTTTCGTAGTTACCCTGAGTTTAGGGTTTATTTGACTTTTTGTCTGTATTTACAGGTTTTGAGGATTTTTCTATTTTTTTACCTATTTTCATGTTTTTAGGGATAGTTATCATTTTTCATAATGTACTATTATTTATAATCAAATATATATCAATATATACATATTTTTTTATATATTCAAACATAAAAATTTAATTTTATAAATAAATAATTAAACATATTTACACATAAAATATATTTCTCAATATATAAGACTTATTTAAATGAAAATATAATATCCATTTTATTTAAAACAAAAATATATGAATATTTATATACCTATATAATGTGTACATGTATATATATGTGTGTGTGTGCATCTGTATTGAAAAACTGATATATATTATCTATATATCTAAACATATGTATATACATATTAATATATAATATTTTTAAAGATACATAAATATGTATAATTATATTTACAGATACACATATAATATATATATATATATATCTGTGTGTGTGTGTGTGTGTTGTATGCATGTATTTTTTATTTATAAACACACACAAAAAAGAATATTTTATAAATGTATTTAAAAATGATCTTATTAATATATATTAATATATGAATAAATAAATAAATATATATATAAATATAAATACATATATATATATATATATTAATATACAGATATATATATATATATTAATATACAGATATATATATATATATTAATATACAGATATATATATATATATATATTAATATAATTAAATATATATATATTAATATAACTATATATATATATATTAATATAAATATATATATGTTAATATAAATATATATTAATATAAAAGTAAATATATATATATATATATATATTGATATATTAATAAATGAAGAGAAAAGAAATTTGGTGGAGTGGTAAAGGCTTAGGTGTGCAGGAAACTGGTCCTGAGTTCTAATACAGGGGGAAGCGGGTCACACTCGTGGGGTGGAATAATGGCTAGCGAAGTTAAAGGGTGGTGGGGGTGCTATTAAAGGCTGGGGGGGCATGCAGGAACAGGTGGGTGGGGGTGGGGGTGGGGGGCTGTTGGGGGGGGGGGTTCAAGCGTTGTCCCTGATTTTCATATTTTTTTAATGTTTTTTAACTTTTATCATCGTTTTTTTAGCGCTGATAAAAACCCATTTTATTAGCACTTTTTTTAGCACTGATAAAAGAGGCCTTTATCAGCACTTTTCAGAGCACTGATAAAAGGGACCCCCTTTATCTTTGTTGGGATTAATGAATCTTTTTTACCACGGATAAAGGCATTTTTTAGCACTGATAAAAGCCAGTTTTGTGGTAGTGATCCCTTCTCATATAAGTCCTCTAAATGCACCCTCAGATAATGAAGCTCTATGAGATCCATCTGATATGTTGGTGAAAATAGTGGTTTTGTCATGGGGTGTAAGTCAATAATAAATTCTAGCTCTTGGGGGAGAGGTAAGATTGGAATGTCCTCAGTAAAGACTTCCTCATAATTTTCCACCACCCTAGGGAACTAGTGGCCTATATCATCCACTACTCCAAGATTCATGCAAGCTAACATGCGAGTAACTAGCTACACTCTCCTATTCCTAATCTTTCCCTACTATACCAATGATTCCCTCTCAACCATAAAATAAAACCTCATACCATAACTGCAAACACACTCCATCATATACCTAAAACAGTCAATTTGGGCATGAACAGTGTATAGCCTATCTATACCTAAGATGACGTTATAATTATTCATCACTACTATAAAGAGATTCCATTAAAATCTCTTGCCTCCAAGAATCAAATCACATTGTTTCTAGGAGTGAAAAATCTTGGAGTTTCCCCATTTTAGAGTCTACAAGCGCTGGGGTCGTGCCAAAGGTTCAACTAGAATCTCTAAGTCTCAAACTAGAGAAGTGGAAATAAAGGAATGATACTCACCTATTTATCTGAAAAATATATATAAGGTAGTAAAGACATAGATCTCACCTCTATTATCCTTGGAGCCTTGGGGTTATAAGCCTCTATATCATGCAACTGTACTCATCCTAGACCACTATATCCCTATGCCTATTGTGGACCTCCTTGGTGCAATGGTGGTGATAAGTCAAACCTCTGACCACCTCCTAATGCTCTACCATCCCCTCTACCATATCCACTGCCCTGAAGATCAACTTGATCCTACCTCTATATCTGGATAATGGTCTTTAGACTATCTCCTGACCAGCTATTGACAGGTTGTACAATCCCATTATACATGTCCTTGACCGTAACAGGATAAATACTTCATCTCCCTAAGCTAAATCAAGATGTCCTATAATTCCTACACAACATATCATATGTCTTGGGATCATCTCCTGAAGCATCTGTAATGCCCAAATACCTATAACTACCATCAAATAGCTATTATCAAGGTATTAGCTCCTTGGTCCCACTACCATCACCCACTATCAGTGCTTTATCTTCTAGGAAGCTCTCCACCACTAAGGCATTCTCAAGCTCCTCAGTATATGTGGGAATGTAGGGAGATATCACTGAATCCCTGATATATTTGTGTAAAACCTCCACAAATTTTCTTTCTCTGAGGAATGTATATTGTACCATATCTATAGAGTATCATGAGAGATCAGTAAAACTCACTGAATACTCCACCATGGTCAAAATAACCTATTGTAGAATTAGAATCTCCTAAATGAAAACTGATTGCAAGATGTTTGAATAAAAAATATCCCAGAAGTTATTCTCAAAGTATGACCATGAGATAGTTGTCTGGTCATGTGACTGAGTAACTAAACTCCACCATCACCCAGTAGAGACATGAAGAATACTATATTTGAGGAAAAACATCTGGTTTGCAGTCATCCTCAAAAGTCATAAAAATCGATGACTAAATCTAGTCGGTCCTCAGCTACTCGGGGGGTCTAGTTATCCCCAAAACATGGGAGGTCACTACATATGAAACTAATGTAGCACACTCAGCCTGTGTACATCCTGATTTGGTACTGGCAGCACAAACTGCTACTCAACATGTGGTGGTATAGCTGGTAAACCACCCATAGGCACTATATATAGTACATGATCGTAAACTAAGGCCTCATCACTCAGTGGATCATTCTCATGATCACACAATGGAATACTACATGGTTGTCTCTATGGATTCATCCTAAAATAAACAAGATATACCATAGTCAAGGAGAATATCTAGGGATATGACTCAATAAGAACATGGGGACCAAAAAATATTTCTATACGATGCATGTACAAATTTTTTTCCCTGTAACTAATATCCAAATATACCAGGTCAAATGGTAGGTTATCAGATTCTTGGTGTATGGATACATCGGATACTATAACCACACGGGAGTACCTAGCCTGAAATCCAATCTTAAAACACATAACATTGTTTCCCCAAACCAAACCCACAGACACTGGTCCAAAGGTACAACTAACCCTCTGATACCGCTCTATCACAACCCATCCCAATAGGGCCTATACTATGACTACCCCAATCCCACCTCTAATAGACCAGGGGCTGATGACCAATGATGAGTTTAAATATCACACACATGGGAGGCATTTGAATAATTTACCTGTACACACACACACACATATCTAAGCCAAAAAATGTTGAATAGTAAAACAAATGAAACTAATGCATACATAAATCTGTGATCCCACAATAAATGTATGATATTAAAGTACTAAAAGTGATAAAAGGGGCCAAATACCAGCCCAACCAAAAACTATAGAGGGTCCAACCTGCTTCAAGGGAAAAGAATATGATTAAATGAAACCACCTAAGAAATACCTTAGTTGGTCTAGCACATCTATTCTCCACCATCTTGTTATCCTCTTAGGACACCATCAAAAGGGTCATCGTATTCATAATATACAACACGTGCAAGAAGATCCCATGCAGTGGTGAGTATAACAATACCCAGTAGGAAACCCCAAAAACACTAAACATAAAGCATTGATAATTTTCAACTCATAACAATTAAGAAGTATGAATAGAAACAAGAAAACCCAAATATACTCAGGAAGGAGACTGTGTGACCAAGTGGTCACAACAAAACTACTAGCCATAATAATCTTCTTGAATAAATTCTTGTTCTAGTAGAATCCACTCCATGAAACATACTATCACCAGAGAATCTCATCCAAGAGGTCATGGGCGTTGTTCTTTTCCCAATAAATCTCATTTGTCTCATAAATCCCTGATACTCAGATTAAGGATCACACCTAGTTCCACTGGGGAACTCCATGAACCCAATTTAGATCAAACCACTATGTAGGGGATCAAACTCCAATGATACCTCAAACCCCACTAAAATGGACTTCAAGATGGAGGATCAAATACCAGCTCAAGGAGGTTACACCAGTTCTACAAACGCCACCTAGGGTATAAAATGATAGAGGATCACACTCCGACCTCAAGTAGGGACACCAAAAACACTATATGAGACTCATCCTCCAGAGGGGATCAAAATCCATATATTTGGACATAATTCTACACTATAACCTCAAGGGGATTGGCCAAGGGAATACAATCAACTGATACTGGTCCAAATTGAAGAAACAAAGGGTTCTAGATGACCTAAAAGGTGGTACACAATGTGTACTAAGACTACACAATGTGTATAGAAAACCCATGGTTTTCCTGTGTAGTTATGACTCACATGGAATTTAAATATCCATATAAATATAATGTAGAAATATTAAACAAAATATAGATATTTCCAGACAGTGAACCCGTGTTTTCTGGTCATACCCATGTAAACCGGACCGTGTCTGTGTCCTCGATCTGTGTCTGTTCCCATGAAACTTTTGGTTTACATGATGATCCACTATTACATGTCACACATCATGTGATAAGGTCACAAAACATGTGATATTTAACTTTTCATGGAAAACCTAGCATCAAAACCAATGGGTCCCACACTGTGTGTGTAATTTTGGATTACACAACGTGTTACCTAGAATTTTCCAAATATGTTGGGATATTATCTGAAAATTCCTCCAAATCACCATATCCACCATGATTTCTAAATATAGTATATCTTGGGTCATCCAACACTTCTATTTCTAGAGATCAAGATTCTTAGGGTTCAAATTTTCTCGAGAAATGCCCCCATGCACTGTCCATAGCTATACCATTGAAACTGGGATGAACGGGAATTGAGAATCCATTTTGATCCACCTTCGATCATCCACCATCATCATCACACATCAATTACACCCTCAATCCTGCACTACACCCATGTTATTTATTTTTTTCATCTAACAACAGTCGCACAACAATCAAATATCATGTAATCATCGAACTATGGGCCAAAGAAAATACTTGCGATGAATGTGTGAAGAAACGGGGGGAGAAATCCATAATCTACAAGGTGTGAGTAAATAAACTCAAACTTTATTCATTTTTACTTGATCTATAGTCATAGAAAATAGAAAAACAAAGAGAAAATAAACAAAAAATAATTTAATCAATCCGTAAATAAATCAACCATCAATGCACAAATCAATTACTGTTATTGAAATAAATATGTGTTTAATATAAGATAAAGAATGGGATGGAATATAACAAATAAAACATCATAAATAGAGTTTTGATCAATCATTGATGAATAATGGTCTAGAATTTCCATCATTGTCAAGATCCACAAACTCTGATGACACAACGATCCTCAATCCGATCTCAAACAATTGTCGTTTGCTAAGATCTCTTCCAATTCTCTCTCCAAAGGCTCCAATCAAATTTGTAGGGTCATGTAGATAACCCTGAAAATGGGTCATAACAACATTTAAATAGAGGTTTTTATTCACTATTTCAAATAAAATAAATAAAATCAATCAATCAATTAATTTTGTTAAATTTTCCCCTGTGATAACTTTTTCATAAAAACCAAACACTGATGAAGGTTATGTCACACCTTGGATAAAACCCATATTCTGAACTCAATGGTGCCATCATATTTCTTATCCAAGCTCCCTTTTAGGAGTTATTCCTCTTTTTTTGAAAAAATAGATGTGTGTGAAATTAATATATTTCAAAAATTAATTTCAGAAACACCGACCACTGAAATATCATGCCACCTCAGTATCTAGATCCAAAAATAATCTATATAATATCCTAAGTTAATAAATGAAAAAATAATATTCATCATAGGAAACTATCCAAGAAGGGACCAGGATCTGTATGACTTTCTATAATACCTCTATGATTTACCAAGCTAATGAGGGTTTATCTTTGAAGACATGGTAAACAATTGATGATATAATTCTAATGTACTGCTTGATCGAAAGTTTCCCATGGTCTTTAGTGACCTTTAAGGACATAATGATATCTAGTTGGTCTCCTGTAAGGGTTCATAATGGATCCCTAGCCCCTAAAACCAACATTCAGGATGGTCATTCTAGCGTTAATAGGGTTGATCCTACATTAGATATATTGCAATTATATGCACCAAAGGAAGGTAGAGATAACCGAATATAGAAGATGTATTTATCCCAAAATGGAAGGTCTGTTGTGTGGGAATTAGCCTAATGTGTCTCACTATATAATATTTTTATAATACTCAATGAATAATATAGGGGTCTCAATGATCTGAATGTATGAAATATACAAATACCAAAGTGGAAAAAGAAACTAAACCATAGAAATGACTAAGAGGCTAAAATTATAGATGGATGCTGATAAGGTGAATTGGTTGAATCTACTAATTAAGTTATAGAATTTATATTAGTACTAATCATATAATTATTTGGATTAACATGTTTCTAAATTCAACTATTCAAAAATTAAGAACAAAAAGAAAGGGGGTTTGTAGTTGAGGTATTATTTGGTGAACAACGAAAAGAAAAGAAAACTACAGAAAGACTACACAAACCTTCCCAAATCAATTATCACTAGATTAGTGAGAAAAGATCCAAGATCAATGGTTCAGGTAAAATCTCATATAAATGAGTTCTGTTAACCTATATTTCCCCTTTATAAACACAATGTGAGAAGGAATATGCAATATAAAGGAATAAAAATAATAAACTTAGGATATATGTATCTGCTAATCTCAATAGAAATTTCAAAGTATGGGAAGTTTATATCTAAATCCTTAAGAAGGTGGTAGAGAGTCCTTTAATTTAATAAGAATCTTTGGAGGTCACTTTATTTAAAGTCTATCTAGGGAATGAGGGTGATGTTGATAAGAAAGAAAAATAAATAATTTTCTAGGAAACCCCTATTGACTTGATTTTACATTCTAAGGAGATGGTGGGAGAAAATTTTATTATTCAAACCTCAAATGAAAAGATCATTAGGATTTATACACAATATCTCTTGGTTGAAACCAATGATAAAAAATCATCTTGGATTGACACTTGAAATAAAATTATACTAAGGATTCAATGAAGGTAAAATTCATCTGGTAGAATATCTTAAAATCAAGTAAAAGATGCTTCCCTCATTAAAGATATTATATATGGAGAGATGAAAAGTGTAGGGTATCTAATATATTTTTATTAATCCATAAATTATGTGTATTCAATAACGGGATCCTAATTTCATTTCCTCTATTCTTGGGAATAACCAGGTTCAAGTTTGGCCTAGGATTTTTAGTCTTAATTGGATTCTATGGAATTCAAAGATCCTCTTTGACATTGCCTCTATAATTAGAAACCCTTTAAGATAGATAAAACTATTAAAGAATCCAGGTATAAAAATTTTAAAATAGTCTTAGTATAATTATATCTATACTCTAATATTATTGATAATATTTTATTACATACTAATGATATTGGTCTGAAATTGGATTTGTTTAATGAGTGGATGCCTTTTTTTTGTTCAAAATTTCAATCAATTGGGAAATTTATAGATAAGTGTAGATTGTATTTAGTCTGCCAATATTTCTCTCAAAGAGGATAGTAATCTTCTAATTATTTAAATAGAATTAATGTTGGGGCTATTTGTGTGAATATTGTTGTAGTGATTTTTTATAGTAAAGTGAATGATCAAAAAGTCACTCATTATGAATCTTGAGTGAAACAGTCTGAGACAAACCTTTCTAGGAATGTGTCTAGGTAAAATATTTTTTAAAAGAGCACAAGGAAATTTTAAATATAGGGATGTTGAATAATGTATACGTTTTTAATCATATATGTAGTGTTGAGACTTATGAAAGGGATTCACCAAAGGGTATTGCATTGTTGGATGTTGTTGTGACTTATCATGAGGCTGTTGGAACCTTGACTAGAGTTTCTTTGGTCAATAGGAATCTTAGGAAACCTCTTTTATGTGATGTTCATTTTCAAACATGGTCTAACCTTGATGATGATAAGTCATATTCCCACACATTTTTGAAAGAATGTAGTGAGTAATTATGTGATTATCAATCTATTTGAGAAGCTACTACACTGGAGGTTGCTGAACAACAACTGTTGCAGGAGAAAAAGCATTTGAGATCCTGTAAAGGGAATCAGAAGAAAAATTATGAATCTCTAATGAGACTTAATCACAAGAAGGGTTCTTGGGTTAAGGTTTCACTAATTATAAGGGGTAAGACACCCTTGGTTTCTTCCATCACTAATCAAATTCCTATTATTGGTTTTGAGAATGGTAAAAAGCTATAGAAAATCAATTTCTCATCAATCAGGTTCTAGATGATGCTTATAGAGGGGGTGTTCCATCAAAAGAAAATTCCAAGAAGGACATAACCTCCTTTGATCAAAATGGGGAAAATACATTCCTCTTGTGTCCAACTCCAAAACCTTGTCCATTCTGAATTCTCCCTTTAAGGAAGAGGTTTAGGAAGATAAACATATAAAGAAGGAATGTGACTCATGAGAAGCTACCATGATGGAGATTCCTCTTCCTATCATAGATGGAACTAAGAATGAGGACCATAATTCAGAAGATGATAAAAAACCTTGGAAAAAATCCAATACATGGAGATGAGGTCAACATCCACATAGACGGGGGTTGGGGGCACCATAACATGAGTCTCAAATCTCAAGTTGGTTAGGGTAGTTAGGGGCATAATAATATGAGCCCATAAGATCATGTTGATTTTATGAAAATTCATGGATTATATATTTATATTTCCTTTGTTTTCTCCAAGATGAGGGTAGTCATTCGTGTATGACCCCTTCTCCTCCTCATTATTTTTTTCTTTTTTTAATAACAAGTCCTTGATCCTAGCATATTAGAGATTAATTTCCATTTGTTAATGATTATTATTAAATATTAATCATTAATTATTTTTTAATTAAAAAATATTGAATACCAATTATTAATTATAATAATTAAGTGTTACTAAATTATAAATTATAAATTATTATTAGTTATTAATAATTATCATGTATTACCCATTAGTTAATTATTAATTACTACTTATTAATTATGAATTATGAATTATTAACTATTAACCCTAAACTATTAATTATTAATTTATAATCATTAATTAATTCTTAATTACGTATTATTAATCATGAAAGCATGAACTATAAATAATTAATTTCTAGTTATTAATATTATTAATTAAATATTAATGAATCTCTAATTATTACTTATTAATTATTAAAAATTAAAAATATTTAGTAATTAATAATTATTTATTAATTATTTTTAATTACTATTATTTACTTTTTAATTATTATAAATATTAATTAAATATCAATTAATTATTAATTATTAATCATCAATTGTTAAATAATACATATTAATTAATTATGAATTTATAATTTTATTTAATAGTTATTTTAAAAGCATATTACATTTATAAAATAAGTTTAATAATATTTAAAACATAGTAAGATGTAACAACTACAGATAACCTTTTTATCAATGTAAGAAATCAGTGTTATCAACACTAAAAAATTATTGATGTTTTGTGTGCCTTTAGAATCCAGACACTTTAATCAGGGCTAAAAAATGCACTCATAAATTCTTCCATCAATACTAAAAAAACATAGATAAAGGATAAATTTATCACTATGTATTATACCATTGATAAAGCTACTTTTATCAGTGATATTTCTAGCACTAATAAAAGTTATCAGTTATTGTGGTGCATTTATACATTTATAGCACACTACACCAACCCAATAAATAAATTACAAATAAAAATAAATTAAATTTAAATTATAATAAATTAAAAATAAATAAAAATTATATTACAAACATTTGAATATGTTAAAATTACAATGATATGTACAATTTATTATAAACATTACATTTTGTAACAAATTTAAAAATATTTTATCATGTAGCAGACTAGGTGGTCCCATATTACAGTGTTATTGGGACACTCTTCCAATATAGCCCCATCACACTACACGTTTCCAAACAAACTAACCCCAAGTTTAAAAAAAGAAGAGTGTCCCAGTAGTAAAAAACAATTCTTATTTTAGTAATACTCTTAAGAAATAAATGGAACATACATACAATATAATATCACATAAATAAAAAAATAAATACAAAAAATGTGAATTCTAAATGATAATATATAAATAAAAAAGGAAAACACAATACATAAATAAAAGAATTTCAAATTAATACAAAACTCACAACATGTATTCTCTATTATTAGTATGTGATGTACTTATAGTCATATTGGCCACACCATGTGTCGAATTAATGTAAGGTTAATTACTACACATCATAAATGAATTATTGATCTTTATCCTAAATTATCAAGTCATTTTGAGTATTTTTGATCATTTTTTAGTATGTTATGTGCCTTTTGGACAAAAATAACCCTTTTAATGAAAACACTCACTTTCAGTCATAACAGCCACATCATGTGTCAGATTGATGCATGGTTAATTTCTACACATCAAAAATGAATAAAGGATTATTTTTAAAATTATAAATACAATACAAGCATGTTTTCTTGTTCTTGAGTGTGTGATGTGTGTTTTGGACAAAAAGTTACTTTTAAACTGACACATACACATTCAGTTGTAATGGCTATACCGCATGTCGAATTGACACAGGGTAAAATCCTAAACATAAAAAATGTATTATCTATATTTTTTATAAATTATAAATACAATATGAGTGAATTTTATCAATTGTGGTAATGTGACATGTGTTTGGAACTAAAATGTCACTTTTATGATAAAAACATGAACATTGAGACATCAGCCACACCGTACATCTTTTTGATGTGATTTTGATTTATAAAATTCAAAAATGAATTATACATAAATTTTTTAAATTATAAAGAGAATAAAAGCATGGTTTCTTTATTTTGAGTATGTGGAACATGTTTCAAACTAAATAGAATTTTTAAATGAAAATGTGAACTTTTAGTAATACCGACCACATCATTTTCTAGATTGACTTGTGTTTTATTTTTACACATCACAAATGAATTATAAATATTATTTCTAAAATATGAAGACAATATTAGTGTGTTTTTTATATTTTTAAAACGTGAGACATGTCTTGAAATAAAATTTCATTTTTAAATGAAAGCAAGAACTATTTGTCATACCGGTCATACCATGTGTTAGATTGAATTGAGGTTAGTTTATACACATCACAAATGAATAATAAAATTTTTACTAAATTATCAAGACAATATAAGTGAATTTTCTCTATTTTGAGTATGTAATATTCATTTTTTAATAAAATTTCACTTTTAAACTTAAAAAACACACTTTCTCTCAAACCGACCGCATTGTGTGTCAGTTTGATGTGAAATAAATTTATAAACATAAAAATTGAATCATGAATCATTTTTATAAAATGTCTGTTGGTGCTGAAATTCATCCCGCTTAGGGAGAAAAATCCCGGACACTGTCATGTTAAATTATTACTCCAAAGGGACCTAAATCCCTCCAAACCATCCCAAAGGGCGCCTTCATAAAGCCCACTGCAAGAATGTCCTGCATTCACGATGACTGCCTCCACAATCATCTCTGTGGAATCAAAAACACTCGGTGGGTCTGACAAATTTAGACAGAGCAGTCCTCTCTGCAGCATCATTGGCCTCTACAGCCCGCTCCGCTCGGCCACTTCGACTATCCTCTCCATGGTGTCTTGCACCGTATGCGAGGTCAATGCATTCCAATAGATCCCATCCTCTCTATGGTGTCACTCTTCTCTATGGTGTGTTTTTCAAACCTCACTGACCTACATTTCCTATAAATAGAGGTCTTAACCCCCTCTCAAACAACTGTTACTCTGCCCTTTCAACTTCTGAGCTTCCATTTTGAAAAGTCCTTCACAAAACCAATTGAAGTATTTCCAAAGGTACTTGGACTCTACGAGCCTTAACTCTTTGTGCTCTTCACAGCCTCCACCTATGGTGGGGATTCCCTTCACAAAGGAATATGACCTTCGCAGAGGATGGGTCCCCTCTGGGGTGCTTGTGGTTTCATGAAGCATTGATCCTTCACGAAGCACTCTCCAAATAAAGAGTTATTTGCCGAGGAAAATATATGCTCCCTTAAAGGATCCCCTTCTTGAAGACCCTTTCCTTATTAAAGACCATTTCATTCACATAGACCTTTCCCTCCACGAAGGCCATCCTCTTCACGAAGCATCCAAGCTTCATGAAGAACCTTACCTTCACGAAGCACCTCTTTCCAAGATCTCTTGCTTTGCACACCCTTCTTCCATATGCCTCTCCAGACTCACACGAGGTGATTTCAAGGTCCCTCGAATGGTGTCTCATGTTGCATTGTTTTGCCTCATGTTTCTTCACATAGGCACGCTAACGTTATCCCTTCAATGAATCACTCTACAACCCCATCTACATATGAAATTATTGGTTCCTTCCCATCACTAAGGTTTTAAGTTCCCTAGTTATGTAATTCATAGGGGTGAGGAGTGAATCCTCACCATCCGAGTTGTAGGAAGTTAAACTTAAAAGCACCCACATCCTTGAAATAAGAAACTAAATTGTGATGGCCACATGTGTGGTAGGTCCAAGAGGATCAGAGAGGGGATGGGCATGGGTTCACTCCTGCTCCCTCTTTCCCTCTAAGATTTATCGCTATGTGCACCTTGAGAAGTCTCCACATCTGCCCCAAAATCCTTTGATTGGATGATTCAGGCATGATGACTATATCCTCCTTGTATGACTGGACACCCCCTTTCTCATCAGGATGATAACTAAGTGTAATACCATATTTCCTATATGGGCTTCTAGCCATGCATAATCCCCACCCCACTTCTTGCTGACACAACTTCGCAATGTGAACATTAATTTTACTACTATATCTTGTTTCTTACACTGATCAAGGATCACATGGTCTTAGAGTATGCATAGACCATGAAATCCTATATGGGTCGCTAACTATGCGTAAGCCCCATTCCTCCATCCCATTCAAACTATGTGGACTTTGATCTCTTCATTTTAATTAGGGTACATAGGAAGCCTCTATGAGGTTCAATTCCCATAATTCCCCATCACCCATCGGTCCAGACCAATTCATGCCGGCTCGCCTTCATCCATCATGATGTTAAACTGCCTAAAACCATCGTCCCATATGATGTTAAATTGCATGCATTCAAACTATGCTGGTTTGATCCCTGTCTCAAAGACAAGGTATGGAAGAAGCCTCCCTATGGTTCAACCCCAAACACTGGTAAAATTTGGCATTCTCTTTCTTGGGACCCACATCCTTGGTGCACAATTTAGTGGTTTCAGACTAGTTCTTGGGATGATAACCATGGGAAAGCCCTATATTCAATCCAGACTCCTCTAACCAAGAGTTCCCCTCTTGCAATGGGCTACTAACCACGCGTAATCCCCAACATGTCTTCAGGCTGCTGTCCTTTGTGTACACCCCAATTCTATGCCCCATCCTAAACTACATGGTCTTTGATTACCCACTACGAGGATATGTAGGATGCCTTCCTATGGCTCAATCCCACCACCCATGTCCCATCCAGGTATCTCCCTTGAGCCTTTGTGTTTCGGTAAGGTCATGCCTTAACCTGGGGTTTTTGCTTCTTTCAGGTCCCATCCATGCATCCATTCTCACAAGCCACCACCTTAGGTGACTCATCAACCCAACTAACTATGTGGACTTTGATTCCCACCCACTGGGATACATAGGAAGCCTCTACGAGGTTCAATACCAACACCACTATCCTCTTCACGTCGGTTCTATCTCATCAATATCATATATGTTATCAAGTCATCCATCATCCATCCTAGTTTTACCCGGGCCACCACATCCCAGTGAGATCATGTCATCCACTTTCTCACTACTCCTAGAAGTACCTGGGTCACTAACCACACGTAATACCTAGCATGTATTTAGGTTTTTTCCTACTGTGTACACCCTTATCCCATGATTCACCCTCTCAAACTACGTGGGTTTTGATCCATGTATTCTATACAGGGAACGTAAGAGGCCTCTATGAGGTTCAATCCCAGCCAATAGTAAACCATGGTGTCCCCTTTATCGGGACCGAATCATCCTGAGATCTATCCTCATTGGGAATCTTGATCCACCCATCTAGTAAGCCTCCTAGGTGATCCATCCTAGGTATGTACCCATCTGATCCACTCCCATAAGTGTTCTGATCAGTTCGATCCATTTCCTCTGGACATTAAACTCACGAAATAACCTGTGTAAAACATGGGAAGATGAAGAAAACCTTAGAGACAATCCTATGTAATACAATTCTCTGCACATGATGGGTGATTCCTTGGGCTTCCACACCCTCGAGAATACCTATCATAACGGGAAGAAATCCAGGTGTACCAGTGTTCCAGTGCCCAAACACACCAGCGATTCCCAACATGACTACTCCCATGACTGAAGGTTTATTCCCTGACATGACCCCATAAAATTTCTCTGCATAAGTAGTGTAATCAACAAGAATCCATAATGATGTTTCACCAAGAATATTTTCATGAACAATGCCTTTAATCTATGAGGGAGACCCAAAAAAGGAAACGACTTTTGAGGAGGAATCCATGGAAGGAAGAACCAACATCCCATCATCCCATTTCGATCAAGGAGAAAGCATCCTTGAAAAAGTGAAGAATGTCGCCAGCCTTTGGAAAACGGGAATGTGGGGTAACAAACAACCATCATGTTGCAGCATGATGATGCGCACCCCAACGAAAGTTCCAAAAATAGAAATGGTGAACCTAATATGAATCTTCTTATCAATATGTAGATTAGTAGCATTTAATACATCAATTGATAATCATGTCACCATATTTATCTATCTGATGCCAGGTCCTACCAAAACAATAGTGGGCTTGGTGTGAAACTCACCAGTAGTTGGGGAAGTTGACCGTTGGGCATCGCGGTCTGCGAAGTTGTTAGCCTGGATCTTCCTATCAAACCATGGAATATTGAATGAAGCTAGGGAAATGGGAACCAATTTCTTATTGTCTGTACTGATGAGTTAATTTTCTTTCTTTGTGGGGCCCAATATCAAGCTATAGGAAATTGATCACCTCCCTCCCATGGACGCAAGGGCAGGGGCAGTACGAATGTGAAGATTCCCCGCAACTTCATATCCTCTACGATAACTCGCATGCCCACAACTACTAGGTGCCCTCACCCCCTTTCACCTTCTAAATTTATTTAGAGGAGGGTGATGGATACTATCGTTCAACGATATTAATAGGAAGGGGTAATCCTGACGAGTGACATGGACCACAAAGACATGGAGGCCTCGGTGTCCCGTCAACACTGCTACCCCCAAGGGCCACGTAGGGAGCCACTGCTCTCCACTTCAACCTTTAGTAGCTTCCGGAGACTATCCCAGGAGTGCTCCTATGACTCACTCCCTTATGCCGATAAATTAAGGGACATCTGATTTCACCCGACCAGGACTTCAGCTAGGGAGCTGCTGAGGAGACCTCCCACCCAGCCGTTTCAGCATCGCTATCTGGTCATATAGACCAAAGATTAGGTGGTCCACCCCCTACATAGATGGATATAGTTCAGATGACCTAGCATCAACATTGGGTGAAATCTCAAGAGTATTCCAGCCATGGGGCATCATCATTCATGGATTCAGTGGCCCAATCCACCACCAGCATGAGTTATCATCCCCCTATCATCATTGGGTTGGGGTACCTCCTGGTTATAGAGCAGGGGAACTTCCAATCTTGGACAAAGTTAAAGCACCAATCAACCTATGAGTAGGTTGAAATGTCTCTCCTGGTTACCAGGGTAAGAAAAAATTGTTGCAGGACAGCCCGTGATAGTGACGTTCGGTACGGGGGACCTCCCCATGGCACTATCATCATCCCAAGAGGAGGCCCTCGTTGTCTTTTTGACACATGGCATGAAGTTCTTCCCCATGTCGTCGATCTCAGGTATGGAAAATTTTCCCATATACTAGGTTCTCAATGTGAGGGTCTTCCTTGCCCAGTCACCCAATAATATGAAAGCCCTCCCCATGTTCTCATCGATTTTGGTGAAGGTCTTCCTCGTTCTAGTAGTAACTAAATTGGAGGTCATCCCCGCTTCATCAACGACAAACATGGAGGCACTTATCATGTCCAGTATAATCAGTACAAAGGCCCTATTCGAACCTCTTCTACCTGGGCCGACCGACATGAAGGTCCTCTCCAGAATATGGAAGACCACAATGGAGGTCATCCCCATGTGTTTACCAACTCCAGTAAAGGCCGTCCCCTATCTAGAAATATCAAACATGAAGTTCCTCCCCATGTTCCATTCGACATTTGTCCAGGTGCCCCTCACACCCCATCTCTTCAGAGCGGAGGTCCTCCCCATGTCAGCAATATCCACTATGAAGGCCCTCCACATATCTCATCTAGTGCAGGTGGAGGTACTCCCCACTCTAGCACCAATCAACATGGAGGACCTCCCCATGTCAAAAACCAACCCTATCTTGAATAAACATCTCAGGTAAGGAGGACGGGTCGCTTCGACTGAAAAAATCCCAAGAAGCTTCAAACAGAAATAAAACCCATCTACTTTTCAGATTCTAATAAGGAGTGTAATTCGATGATGGAACACTCACCCTGATCTTCTATGTTGGGGTTTGGGGTAGGAACAAGGCATATAAGCCTCATCCTTTCAGAAAGTGAGGTCTACTGGATCCCTTCATCCCTCCGAAGATACATACATGTGGATGAATATTTGTCCCCTTTCTAGGGCCTGGTCATGAAATCCTCCTTATCATCAACAAGATCATTCTACACCTCAATAATAGAACACATAGAGTTGTTCTAGGGGAAAATAGAGGACAAGAAATATAATGACCCACTTCCAACAATTGCAACCCCTATGTGGGAAGCAGTGGTCATTAGTCCATGTTACAAGGATGTGATGACACAATCAGTGCATTTTTCAAAAGACAGCCCAAGATGTGGCATCTTGTTAGCTCGTGTTCCGTACTCTCCACCAGCCAATATACCATCACAATAGTTTTTGTTAGTGATGTTACCAGTCCCTCAACCACCCTCAGCTGATGAATGAAGCAACCAAGGGCTGGATACTAAGTCTGATTTGAGAAGTTTGTGGAACCTACTCACCGTGGATCATCTCTCTGAGATGTTCTGGCCCACTACAATAGTAGGTTTCAGCATGCGAGAATATCTCACCTAGGATAAGTTCATGTGATTACACCAAACTCTATGGGCAACATACTTCTGTCTCCGTCATCGATGGGTAGCTTATCCCAAGAATCAGGAACACTTTGACGACATCGTCCAGTAATGCCGCATGGTTGACTTGGCTGCGCTCCCCTTGGATTAGCGTCCTGAGTCGCCCATTCATCATTGAACCCTCTAGCAACGATGCGTCTAGAGATTTATAGTGATCTGTAGAATTATTAAGGAGGATTCCCCCATGTTTAGATCTGTAGTTGGGGGCAGTACACTTCCCTTCATTTCAGTCCTATCTAGTGCCAGTCCGACATTCCAGGTGATATTAAGGATATGCCTCCAGGAACAGTCACAGTTAACATGGATGACCTATTATTGGAAGAAACTGAGCTAGGACTAATTGAAGAGAACTTACCCCCGGGGTGGTGCCACAACTGTTGGATCCTTTTGGAAATGTTACTCATTAGAAAAGAAATTTAATGGGCCTTCATGCACCTTCTGAGTCATTATCCTTCAGTCGGAACACAAATAATGGTAAAGAGCACACCATAACCATCAAACCCTCAGACCCATATAACTCAGAGAAAAAGATGGAAGATGACCCTGAAAAGTCTGTGTTGCATCAACAGCTCATGGAACATAAAAATATAGTAGATGACCTTCTTGCCAAACGTGATACGGAAAGGTGACCAGATTATGTTAATCCTCAATCTGGGTAGCATACGTAGGTACAACCTCCCCCAACAAGTTTCCTCTAGGTCACCTTGACTATCCTGGCCATATAGATAGAGTAGATGACATAGTTTATGGAAAACAGATGTGATATGAATTACCAAATCCACTCAAGTTTCCTAATAAACCTCCTTGGGACCCAGATCAGGTCCCCCTAACTATTCCACAGGTCCTTCCCCTGGCAGTCCCACAAGTCATCCCACCAACTGATCCACGAGCTGTTGAGAATATTTACCATGTTGAAGAACCTCCCAACACACGAGTGGTAAGAGATCCTCTTTAAGATCAGAATCCTTGTTTAGTTGATCTGATGACAACACTTATTTCTCCCCTCGATGCCTTAGAAACTTAATAGGTGGAAATCCCACTTGATGGAAATCCATATCTGAAATGGGTGGATGATATGCCAACACCCTTGGGTTTCAGAAATACTACATTCTCATCTTTTAATGGGATAGGTAACCCACTGCAATATCTGGACCACATCATTTCATGATGTGGACCCATGTCGGGAACTCCAGTGTGAAAGGAGGCCACCAAACTCTGATGTTTTCTTCAAAAATTGTAATGGCCCACATTGGTCTGGTATAGCCAGTTACCCATTGGGTCAGTAGCTGGTTGGGAGGACCTTTGTAGGAATTTTATCTACCAGTTTAGTTCCACCACTCAGAAGAAAATCATTTCTGAACTCTTCAAATGAATTAAGAGGCCTGGCGAGCGCATCACCAACTTTGTTTCCATGTGGAAGGGTCTCACATATTCAGTTAATTTGCCACTAACCCAGGAGCAGCTACTGACGATGTGCATGGGGGATTTGAAGATCGAACTATTCCCTTATTTCATCACTTAGAACTTCCCTGGTGGGTTTTAGGGTTTCTTTGATATAGATCAACATTTAAAAGAGTCCTTTTGTCATGCCAATTAGGCAAGTCCATTGCCACTTGTGGTTCTTGTAAGAAGAGTCGTTAAGGTCGATCCCATAACAGTAGCACAAATAGAGGCCCCTAGGAAGATGAAATTGTTACCGGTAGATCCACCTCTATAGATTCATCAAGGCCCACCACCGTAGGCATAGCCTACAACCCAACATCACACACCTTATAATCGGTAGGCACCCCTACGTAATGAACCACCACCACCTAGGTAAGATAATTAGGTTATTCCTCCCCATCAGGCACCACCAGCACCTCTTCAGGTCCAAGATCTCAGAACCCCATTCCCATATAGAATGAACCAGACCTACTCATTTAATGGGGCTCAGGTTCCTGATTACTTCTGAGATTCCTTGGATCAGGGAATCCTATGGTTTCTGGAATTCAAGAGGCCCGAAGAGGCGGAAATCATTGATCACCCCAATTACAGCCCCTATCACTTGTTCCTTGAGCACACCCCCAAGAAGTTATATGTGTTTAAAGACTATCTCCAAGACCAGGTCAATAATAATATATCCAGGATGGGCCTAGCCCTAGAACAAGTGGCATGCGTGTTTATAAATCCTGATAGTGATAGTGAGGTTGAATGGAAAAAAGTTTTTAACCACAGGTCTCAAAATACGATGACTGGATGGCTCGTAAGGTATTTTCTTGTACCCATGGTATTATCCATGCATCTTTTAATCGACCCAAGCCTTCATAAGTCTCAACATTACCTTCATCCACTACTTATGCATCAACATTTTATCCATCTTCTTTCCAGAAGGGAAAGCATCGACACCGCAGGGGAAAGAAAACTCCCCCACCGATGCCATCGTCATCCCATACTCTTGGAGATTTCATGCCCCCAGAGATAGAGATTTCCCCCAGAATCCACCCAGCAATGCAGTATTCTTCAAGTGATGATATGATGTACACTTCAATCAATACCTTAAAGTTGGTAAACCCTTACATGGTTCTCGATGATAAAGAGAGGCAAGCAGACCCTCCCAACATCCCTAGCTGATGCCAGCATTGACAAAGCCGTAGGTATGTGAATCACCAAAATGGATTGTTCATTGCTTCCATACAAGTTTTTCATGCCACCGAGACAAGACAACATGTCGAGTGGAGAGCTCAGTATGTTTATCCTTCTCATCTTGTTTCATCAGATCCACCTACACCACTGTTTGTGCAATATGATCAGGTAGATCCACCACGAATGTGCTATGGTCAATCACATTATTTCATGGATAGAACTCATTTATCTGGACCTCATCTAGTAGTCACTCTACATAGTTTTACTAGGGAGAAATGGGACATTCCCAACACCATCCATAATATTCCGGTTCAACTAGTAGCACCCATCAAACCTTTTACCACATACCGACTTCCTATTAGTAGAAGTGTACACATGGAACAGAAGTATGATATCCTCATGTATCTTGCCATCATTCCTGAAAATATCACTATCCTCTAGGCTCTCCACCGATCATCGGATATGCACGAAGCCTTTATGAAGGCTTTAAGAAGCCCCCTCCAGTTTGAGATAGAGGTAGCAACCGCAAAATCCTTACATGCTAAGATAGTTGAGCATGTGGAATGTCAGGCCATAATCTATTTCTCTGGAGAAGATGAAGGTTATCCTATACAGGGGAAAATCCTCCCATTGTACATCACTAGCCATTTCAATTGCATGGAGGTCTTCCATTGTCTTGTTGACACGGGCTCTGGGATCAACCTTATCCCGACCTGGTCACTCCAAAATATGGGGCTATTCGAGGCAGATATGAGTCCCTATGACCTGAAAATTCAAGCTTATGAAAATATGGAGCAGACACCAGTTGGAAAAATTCTCTTGAAGACCCAGTTCGGTGGACTATTTTCGAGCACTGAGTTCATGGTAGTCTCAAAATACACCACTTTAAATGCATTGATGGGTAGACCATGGATTCACCTACATTCGACAGTTCCTTCCTCATATCACCAATTCCTTAAGTACTCCTTTAATGGTCGAGTAGGTTTAATCTAAGGTGACATGTCTCCCTTTACCTCTTGTGAAGCCTGATACTTGGATGCCGACTATTACAAGAGTAAGTAAAAGAAAGTTCAATATAATGAGGTTGAACATGCTACGACTATGATCGTTCCATGGATAGACCTAGATGACGCCTATGTTTTCCCAATTCACCAATTGGAGGCGACGACCTCTGATTTGGTGAAATTATTTGTTGTCTCTGGAATTAGGTAGAAGAACATTCCCAAGTTTTAGTAATTCCATGATATCACCTCATATTCCTATATAAGTTAGTCTTAGGTAATCTCAGAGCCCTATACTCTTTATAAGGTATCGGGATGTCTGGCCCATGGAAACAACGAGACATCATACTTTCCTATTTCACTGGGCTGGGATAAACTGGGTCAAGAAAACGTACCACTATTTCTTTGATATTATCAAATGTGTTCCCTTGGGTAAAAACACATATGGGATCGGTTCGACAGCTTTCATCGCCATGGTTTTAGTAGTGCAAGAGTTCCCCAATAAGGTTTCCAATACCGCTCAGGAATACACAAGTGTCCCATCAAGATCTGTTGACTCAAAGGAGTCACCTCCTTCTGATGATCCTCTATCCATGGATGAAGAAGAGTATTTTTAATATTCCCCTCCTTCATTTGAAGAGGGTGTCTCCACTACGGTCTATAAATTGGTACTAGCGAACCTCGGTACAGAGATGGATCTGAAACCATCACTGATCATCGCCACTATGTCTGCACAAGAGTGACAACGATACATGGATTTATTGAAGTAGAATCATGATATATTTTCCTAGTGTTATGATGAGATTCTAGGACTATATCATTTGGTCTCTATCCACCATCTTCGTCTCCCAGAAAATCACTGCGGGTTCAAACAGCTTCCCAGAAAGATGAACCCCTCTCATGGTACAATGGTCAAGATCGAGGTTGAGAAGCTCATCAAAGACAACTTTTTTCAAGGAGGTCCAGTACCCCAAATGGTTATCTAACATTTTTTCCTTTAGAAAAAATAAAAGATAGATTAGAGTCTGCATCGACTTCCAGAATCTCAACCGTCACTGTCTGAAGGATGAATTTTCCCTTCCTACGACAGAACTGTTGATCAATGCCACCATTGGGTTGTAGGATTTCTCCATCATGGATGGTCATTCTGAATATAATCAAATATGAATGACCCCTAAGGATAAGTATTCTACCACCTTCAGAGCACCACAAGGAAATTTTTTCTACTAGGTAATGCCTTTTGGTCTAAATAATGTAGGTTCCACCTATCAGTGTCCTATGCACCTCACATTCAAGACGATCCTCAGAACATTAGTGGAATTCGACGTGAATGATCTAGTGGTTAAATACCACACCAGTTGGGACCATCTCAGAGATATTGAGGAATTGTTCGACTTCCTCTATTCCATCCATCTGATGATGAAACCCTTAAAGTGTTCCTTTGGGGTCACTTCTAGAAAGTTTCTTGGATTCATTGTCAGATACAAAGGCATTGAGATCGATCTGAAAAAGATCAAGTTCACCAGACAAATGTCTCATCTGAGAAATATTTGGGAGCTTCGAGGCTTTCAATTCCACTTAGCCTACACATGCTGATTCATTAAAAATTTGTATGGAAATTGTAATCCCTTTTCCCAGATCATAAATAAAGTTGAAGATTATCAATGGGATAAAGAGTGTCAGAATATGTTTTATAAAATCAAGTAGTGCCTGCTACAACCTCCATTTCTGATGTTGACCATTCCTAGAAATCCGATGGTCCTCTATGTGACCGCCTTGGAGTTGTCCCTCAACTCTCTTCTCACCTAAAAAAAACAATGATGGAATAAAGAACAGTTCATACAATCTCATCTACATGGTCCTCAACACAGAAAATAGATATTACTCTATCGAGAAGAGATACCTCGCACTGGTATTCATAGTGCAGAAATTGCGACATTACTTGTAGCACCATGAGATACAACTAGTGTCCCAAATGGATCCACTGAAGTAAATTCTGTATCGCCCCATGTTGATAGGCCATCTAGCTTGGTGGGAAGTGATCCTTCAATAGTTCGAAATCGATTTTTCACCCAAAAGGCTATCAAGATACAGGCATTGGAAGAATTTATTTCCTCCTATCCATCCCCCACAGATCACTCTATGGATCTTGATTTTCTAGATGAGGCAATATTCTTAGTGGATCAATCCATTCTGTGTTAGAAAATAAACTTTTATAGTGCTTTCCGAAGCCCTAACGGTAGAAGGCTCAATGATCCCAAACTCAACAGAGTGGGTCTGGGTATCTTCTTCATCACACCTACACAAGGTTTCCTTCCCTATTTGTTCATGTTGTCATAAGGTTGTACCAAAAACGAGGTGGAGTACCGGGCTCTGATCACTGGTCTCGAGCCGTCCCTTGAGATTGATGTTCCCCACCTGCATGTGAAAGGGGACTCTGAATTGGTCATCAAGTAGATCAATGGTGACTACATCATCAGGAAGCCAGAGCTTGTACCTCTTTTACAGAATAATCTCCAACTGATGGCCTAGTTATATTCTTGTATAGAAGTTACTCATGTCCCTTGATCACAGAACGGTCGGGTAGATGCCTTGGATGTCCTTGCCATATCTCTTACAGAGACTGACTAGGATTATTTGATTATCCATGTGGAACATCAAAGATTCATCTCCCCCATCACTCTGGATGATGATTATAGCCCACAAGTAAGACACCTTACCGCCGATGCCTCCACATAGGGACCTCCAGGTCCCTCTACTGCGGTGTCGGAAGGGACCCATGGCTGGATAAATCCCTTTATCGAGTATCTCCAGCATGATAATATCTTGATAGACCGAGTCGAATGTGAGAGAATGTGATGGAACATAGTGTATTTGACTCTACAGAGTGGTACTAGTCGTGAGAAGATCCTCTATAGATGTGGGTTTGATGGAATTCTACTCCGTTTCATTCAAGGAGGAGACATTTCTCAGGTCATGCAGGAAGTTCATGCTAGTTCATGCGAGGCTCATTAGGCAGGGCCGAAACTTTCTCATCAGATCCAAAGATTAGGATACATTTGGACCACCATGATTCGTGACTCCATTGAGTTTACAAAGAGATTCCATGCGTTCTAGATCCATGCTAATTTTTTTCATCGGCTTCCAGAGCCTCTCTATACTACCAAGTATTCTTGCCCCTTTTCAGTCTGAGGAATTGATTTCATGGGACCATATTCACTGGAAATAGCTCTCCAGTGCATGATGATCGCTATAGATTTCTTTTATAAGTGGGTAGAGGAAATTACAATCAAGGAAGTCAAGGAACATTCTATCGTTGAGTTTGTGAGCTCTAATATCATCTACCGATTCAGAGTCCCTCACTCCATCCTCACCAATAACAACACTAATTTTCTAGCATCTAAATTGAAAAAAATTTATTCGAAGTAAAATATACATTCTAATCAAACCTCTCACTATCATGCGCTAGAAAATGGGAAGATCAAGGAGTTCAACAAAACCCTCTCTAACATCTTGTAGAAAATGGTTGGTCAGAACAATAAGAGTTAGATGGACAAAGTCCCCAAAGCCCTCTGGGATTACCGGATGATGACTCATAATTACACTCAGGTGAATCCATATTCCCTGATGTACATAACAGAGGTAGTCTTTCCCATCGAGATTCATCTATCCTCATTATCGACAACTGTCTACGATTAGAAGGAACCAGATAAAGTAGCCAAAATCTGGCTGGCTGAACTGGAAGTGCTTTATGAGAATAAGCTTTGCACCTTGCACAATCTGGATAGGCATGAGAACAAGATAGAAAAGGCTTTGAATAATAAAGTTCACCTCCTCTATTTTTTAAAGGTGAAACTATATTGGCCCTGAGAACACCAATGATACCAGGTAGGAAGCCACCGAAGTTAGAGCCTAAATGGGAGGGACCTTATGTCATTCACAAGTTCTACCCTAACAGTGCATACTCTCTTATTAGTATAGATGGTGATCATATTACTCCTCCCACTGATTCCAAATTCATCAAGAGGTACTTCACATAAGGTAATCTACATCATGTAAGATGCTAAACTACCTATCCCCATCCCATCGTACATTAAACCACTCATCCTTATCCTCTAAGACGTTAAACTATAAATGGTTCGAGCTATACAACCTTAAACTAAGATCTCCTACATTCTTTTCACACAATGTTAAACTATATAACATCTTTAAGAACAACATTTGGATTGATTCCCACCCTTATGTGATACGTAGGAACTCCTAGACATTTTTTCTTTAGTTACAACTTAACAAACCTCTTCACCCCTCCCTGGGTTTAGTTCTCTTAGAAGGATTAATATAGTGAGATGTGTAATCCTTTAGTCCCCATTCATGCCTTCTTTACCATGACTGCACATTTTCCCCTCCTTCAAGAACATCCTTCATCCACCATCCTTATCGCATGACATTAAACTATAGGTCATCTTCAAGAACTACGTCTAGCTTGATTCCCATACTCATGGGATATATTGGAATGCCTGAACATTTCATTTTCTTGTCTATCCTAGGTGTATCTATTATTTATATTGGACACTTAACCTAAGTTATATCCTAGAATTATGAATGGTTTAGTGTATGTTGGATTATGTCATCATTCACATTGGGTTATTTTCCCACCATACATATTCCTCTTCGAGATACCTCTTTTCTACATTCTTACCGCATAACGTTAAACTGCATGGTGGTTTCAAAACTACATGTGGCTTGATTTCCATTGTCATGGGATATGTAGGAACACCTGGACATTTCATCTTTGGGTTCATCCTTATTTTTTTAGAAACCTTATTTTACTTATATCCCCTTGTCCTAGGTTCTTCAGGGGGTGTGTGGTGTGGTGTGGACTTATGAACTCATTGATAACGGGTTTGTAGTAACCAAACTATGTATCTCTCTCTTAAGATCTCTCCATTACCCTACCCTTCACTCCCCTCCTTGAGTCTTCTGATCTCAATTGGGCCCCTCGACCCTTTTTGGAGATTCACCAACATGCTCATATGCACTGTGGTTTAGGATATAGAGTGTTGGATTCTTCATGGACATTATTTCATCTGTTTCCATGCTTCATATCTTCTTTTAATTAGATTTCCATCATCTTTCACATCCTAAATAACCCCCATACAGTATGGATTCCCGAACTTAAGGATTTCCTACCACTTTGGTCCAACGCCCTAGAGGATTTTGAATGAAATTATGAGACAACTTTCGCGTTTCAAATATGGTCAGCGGTCTACCCTGATTTGTTGTTCCCATTTTAGGTCATACGATATGGATTTTGTGTTTTGAACATGGTCAACAATCATCCCCATCATTATTCCACCCCCATGGAACCCTAAATGTTGGACTCTTGATTCAAATCCCATTCCACTTCATCATGTTCAAGTGGAATTTTGAGACCCTTATTGTTATCCCTCAGTGTGCATTTCATGTTAAGAGGATGAATCAATGTTGTGGGGTCATCCTTGAATCTGTACCATTTTCACTTTTTGTGTATTCCATGTGTTGTGAAGATATTATCTGCTCTTGTTTCCCACATCGAGCATAGCTCACATGGGCTTAGAGACTTGGTCAAGGTTTATTCCCTCTTGGAGGAATCTCACTTCTTTTATTCTGAGATCTACGACCTTAAACTAAGACTCCCATTGTCCTTACCTCATGACATTAAACTAAACAAATTTCTGGAACTATGTATGGATTGATTCCCATACTCATGGTATACATAGAAATGCCCAAATATTTCATCTTCGAGTCCAGCCCCATGTCCTTTAATCTTTTTTGGACCCTCGGTCTGAGGTCCCCTCCCCTATGATTGCACACAACATGATGCAGACATATGTCCTCATTCATGCTGGGTATGCTTTATCACGCCATGCACATTCCCTCTAAAACCTCATTATTATGTAGGTATCTAATCCATATGATTTTAAACTATTTTTTCTTGTCCCACATGACTTTAAACTATTATGTCTTTGCCTCATGATGTTAAAACACATGGTATGGTCCTATCATATGACCTTAAACTATGACACTATTTTCCTGGTCACACAACAAAAAACAACACCACATTGTGGCTTCCTTGATTGAGGGGACATTGTGTTTGGTATCAGTCATCCACCATTCCATTTTTCAATGCATACATATGGATTGATTCTTATGGTGACACCCAAATTCTCTATCCTGGGTTTTCTTCTTCAAAAAAAACACACACCCACACTATAGAACAAACAAGACCCATAAAATGCCACTTCTTTTGGTGCATGGGCCAGAACTGCACGATAGTATTTACACTGGAATCGGTACCATACCATGCCATTTTTTAGAACTAAGTCTTGATTGATTTTCATACTCATGGGATATGTAGAAACTCTCAAACATTTCCTCTTTGGGTCTAGCCCTAGGTACCTCAAGCGTAACACCCCGAGCTTCCACGACACGCTTCCCTTTCAATAATGCAATAGCTTGCATTGTACGCAAGTTCGAGATTCTAACAAACCGTGACCAATCAAAATGGCCATTATGAATAGTAATACCCACTTTTTGAAATTATATATATTTTATATTTCAAAATGGACTTCATTTTTGGATTCGGAATATCGAAATTAGCCTATGTTGAATTTTTGGTATTTTTCTGAGAACTTCCAATTTTTTATGAATAGTGAAAAATACTTAAAAACAACTTTTTTAATCAAAATAATTTATTATGATAAATTATAATATTTAGTGGTTATAAAGTGTAATTAGAATATATTTTTACCATTATATCCAATGGTGGGCATTAGAATTAATTTCACTTTGAAATTGGACATAAACAATTGTCAATCTTTTGATATATATTGTTTCTAAAAAACACGCTATTTGTTGTGACAGCGGGAATTAATTATGAAGTTAATTAATGAAACTTATATTTTTGTAATTTTTTAAAATAGAAATCATTTTTGAATTCGGAATATCAATTATAGCTTAGGGTGAAATTTTGGCATTGTTCTGAAAAACATCAATTTTTGATGAATAGTGAAACCACTAAGTGGTAGTTAACAAACTGTTTTTTCGTTTAAATGAAACATTACAACTTCTGTGTTTTGATTTTCAAAATTCTGACATATATGGTTGTCATTAGGAAGTAAAATGTGGTTCAATGGGATTAAAATAATTTTTTTGGTGAATAGTAACTTTAAAGTTTAATTAAATGTGATTAAAGGTAATTAGTGAAATTTAATGTAAAAATGATATTACAAAAATATGAAAATACCTTTACACTTATCCTACCCCTATTGGACGAGTCATGTCCGACTAAGACAATCCATGGGTCAACTTGGGGACCCCATGGAGCCACTTTGGTAGGAAAATGACATTAAAAACTTTTTATTTAATGTTAAAATAAAAATGTCACAAACAAGAGTTGTTTTACTAAAACAATTTTTAAATGAGGTTATACAAGTCATATTTTTGACTATAAATATTTATTAGAAATATAAAAAGATTTCCTACATCATGATATTTTTTATTATAATTTTTAAACATTAAATAAATTAAATTATTTATGACACCATGATGATGCAGCGATTACCTCATTAATTAACGATTTAAATAAAATGAAAAGATAATGTAAAATCCAAGGCTTACACTTGTGAAAAACCTATTGGATGAGTAGATTTAGAACCCTTATCACCTTATCCTTGAAATATATAAGTGTGGGACCTTTATAATCCGAAAAAGCATTTCATAATAAAGTAACATTTAAATCTTTCCAAGAGTGCCCCTTCTATCCTCTTATAAAAGGCCCCCACCACTACCACCTTACTCACACCTTCAAAGCCTTTTGGCTCGGCCAACCTCTACCCAAATACTCTCCCAACTTCCCTATATTACTCCTATAAGCCTCACTTTGGGCAGAATTCTTCCCAAGGAAGCCTTTGGATCAAATGAAAAAAGAGTTACCCGATTTTAAGGTAATGTATTCTCTTATGTTATTTTGTTTTAATTTGATTCTCAAACCCCCTAAACTCTTTTTATCCATTTATTTTGTAACAACACCAGTATAATCAATATACTAGGATGTTGGTATAAGAAGTATTCGAGCTACACTTACACACACCTACATCTAATGGTTAAAGAACATACTGTTTCTGTGGATGGGGAATTTCTGCCTCACGAAACGATGATTGTTCAACACTCATATAACACATTAAAAGGTGTCCATTAAGATGTCACTATATTTATATATGATATATAATATGTTTATGTTTTACTTAAGCTTCTTTATTTTTCATTTATGGCATACCTTTATGGTTTCCATTATGGGTAAACACGATATTTTCATTTTAGGAAGTGCGGACTACCGCCCCCTCAAAGTGATTATAATCGTTAATGCCATATGTGGGATGTATAAAGGATGGAGTAAATGGTATTATACATTATATTATACTGGAATTATATTATAACTTTATATAATTATAACTTCATTCCATTAAATACTAAATAGAAATGAATGTAGCGTTCATGCGTACGTACGGCGTACCGTCTCCATGAACGGTGCATTTCATTTCTTACCTCTAAATGTTATGTAATATTATAAATGAATGTATATACTGGATATATTATATATATGATATCTACATCATGAATATAATTATGGATATAATGTATATTTTACCACCTGAACAAAGTGTAATTATAAGAAGTTTATTTTTGACTCAAGTACCTAAGATCGACAAAAGGACCGTTATAAACTTAAATAATTACATAATGTTCATGACATGGTAATAAGTGATATAAAAGGAATAATGAACTTGAAAAAGGTTCTTAAGAAGGTATAGATTAACTCTAGTTTATTATTCAGGAGGTTAAAGAACGGTCGAGTCAAGTCGGACACGAGGTAAGGGAATTTCTTAACCCAATTTCCAATCTCTGGGTTAATCTCCTACTTTCAAATTATGTCATGATATTATTATGTCATATATTGTATTTGTACTTTCTTTATGTGTACATATAGTGAATACACATAATAGATCTATTTTATTTTAAAAATGATCTTTTTAAGGACTTCATCTCAATCTCCTTTCATTGAGGCATATTTTGTTTTATACACAAATTTCTTTTATACAGTGTATAAACCCCTTTGAATTTTACGTTTATTCAAAAAGAATATTTTTATACGAAGTGTTTTACTAAACGACAAAAAGGAATTTGTTTTTGTCGTACTTATGCGGCGACAATTACTTCTCCTCCGCCGTGACCATTATTTGAGTTTCGGCTTCCTCTACAAGCCATATTTTTTTTAATGAAAAATAAATAAAAAATTTTAACTTTCTTTTATTTTGGTATTGAAAATGGTTTTGAAAGTGTTTTTATTATATAAATGTGTTGTATTGATATCTTGTTATTGAAATGTGGAAATTTTATGTTTCCTTTATGCATGTTTTATGTGATACGATTATGTTATGGTTTATGATATGTTTAAACCTATTCATATGAGGAATGCATTGGACTTAATAAGTGACGGGTGGATCCCGCTACAGCTCCTTGATGCATCGGTAGGTCTCATGAGACAAACTAGTTTCTTGGCACGAGGCCTTGAAAAAATCTTATTTGTGGTCTTGGCACGAGGCCTTGGCTACGTGGTTATGAAAGTCTGGCATTATGCATTCCATCATTATGAAAGTGGTTATTGATATTACATGTGATTATTCGACTAGTAGAATATCCATGTGAGTAAGTAAATGGCATTATTAAATTTTATTTTTGCCATATTATGCTGAAGTTCATGTTTAAAAAGGATTTTGTTTTAGTTATACATTGCCTTAAATGTTAATGTTTATTTATGAAAGCTTTCTCAATATTGTTATCCTTACTGAGCATTTGAGCTCATCCCTTTCAATGTTTTAATATTTTCCAGGATGTGAAGAAGTATTTTATGAATGACCTGCAGGGATAGTCAGAAGAGGATATGAGTGTGAACTATGGAGACTATGTTATTGTAGTTTTTCACTTTGTGATGTAATGTAACATTTATGAATGTATCTAGTGTTTCTAAGGCTACTAAACTAATCGGTCTTTCGAGACTTGATCTTTTGTGATCATGCCAATGTTACGAAATAACGCACCGACTCTGGGTAGTTGGGGTCAGGGCGTTATAGTTGGTATCAGAGGCAGTTTAGTACTAACCTTGGAATCTAGATTTAGATAAACTCTGATTAGAGCACATAGCCCAAAGATAGACTTTGAGGATTAGTATAGAATAACTTCCTAGAATTTTGGTATTATAGAGATTTTGTAAGTTTTCTGAGCAATACATCCCTGTCTGGATACGAGCAGGTAGAGGCGGCTCTGGCACAGATGTACCAAGGGGTAAAACCCGAAAACACCGCTTTGAGCTAGACTCGAACGGGAACTAGTGCACGACAATGGGCCTTGCTGCACTCTTGGTTACGAAACTCCCGGAGGATATGCTTAGGATAATTCTCATTTTCTTTACAAACCACTGTGAAGGGTTATAAGTATATACTTCCTCAAAGAAAACATTTTTATGATTATGGATTATATCCATAAATAGTTCAATTTATGTTAAGTATTTTATAAGTATGGAATTATGTATTTTGATTCATAAACTAATCTAGTTTATTCCATTGTTTAGAAATGGCGCCTAGTGGGAGTAATGGAAACCGTATCAATGTACGCGCTCCGTGTAGGTATTTCCCTCCTGCTCAAGACAATTATTGTGGAGCTGGAGATACAACTGGTGCTGATCAACTTATTACCATACTGGGACAACTCACTCAGGTTATGAATAATAACCTTACTCGTATGGAGCACCCTGATCCGCAACGTGGAGGATCAATGTTAGAACGCTTCATGAGGCACCAACCACCAACATTTAATGGGGGTACAAATCCATTAGTAGGTGAGCAATGGATAAACTCCTTAGAAAAAATATTCCTTGCCTTGGGAAGTAGCGAAAGGGAGAAGGTTGTCATGGCAGTTTACCGCCTCACTGGAGATGCTGATCAATGGTGGTCATTGATTCAAAATACAAAGGAAGATGAAGAAGTATCAAGTATGTAATGGAGAGAGTTCAAAGATCTTTTCTTAGAAAAATACTTTCCACATGACCATCGAGCAGATATAGAAAGGAAATTTCTGAGTCTGAGGCAGAAGGATGATGAGAATGTCGCAAAGTATGAGTCTAACTTTACAAGGTTAGCGAGGTATGCTGCAAATTATATACGTAACCCAAGAGGTAAGATTTATCATTTCATTGATGGGTTAAAACCATTTCTCCGTCAAGCTTTAGTATCACAATCCTTCTCGTTGTACGAAGATATTGTCTCGTGTGCTATCAAGATAGAAAAGGAATTCTATAAATCTTATGACAATAAAGTAAAGCAAGATAAGAAGAGAATAGTGGAACAAAATACAGATAAAGGGAAAAAGGAAAAGAAGGATTTTCCATTATGCGATAATTGTGGGAAGAATCACCCCAGTACTTGCCTAAAAGGAATGGGAATTTGTTATAAATGTTGAAAAAAAGGTCACCAGGCTCGTGATTGCAAGGGAAAGAAAGAGGCTATCAATGTTGAATGCTACAATTGTAGGGAAATGGATCATTATGAAAATTAATTTCCTAAGCGTCAGGGAAACTTACCTCAGAAAAGGCCAAGGGATCAAGGCCAATCTTATGCTATTACTACAGTTGAAGTGGAATAATTAATGTATTGGTGCTTTTGGACTCAAGGATTATATTTTGGTTATAAGAATAATGTGATATATATAAGGATTGTACTGCAGTACTTGTTGTTTCAGTAAGGTTTTAATATGATGAAGGTAATCATATTTTTTGTATGTGACAAAAAGAGAAACTTTAATTTGTTTGGGGAATCTGATGTTACAATTGATTTTGGAATTTAGAGACCTTTTAGAAAAAGTCTGGAAAGACGTATTTTGGATAACTATTAAGGTTGGAATAGATTAAGTTGAACCATGGATATTATTTTTTAAGGTTAAAACATTTCTGAAGATTATTTTTGGAATATTATAATACTATAGTTTTAGGAAAAGGACAACCTGCAGGGTGGGGCATAACCCGTCACGTCGGACAAAGATGCAGGAATCGAACCCACAACCATAGTGCGACATGCCTTTATTACCTACCACTAGCCTACAGGAAGTCCCTGGTTATTAAAAAATAGTTTTACTAATCTAAATGGTATGTGTTAATATTTGGAACCTTATACAATTAGGATAAATAGAATATTTTTGAGTTCTATTACCTTTTAGAGTGAAAGATGGGTTTGTGGTAAAAAAAATTTAAAGAATGAAAGTCTACATGACAAGTATGTATATTCCCTTACGTTCTTAGTAAATCTCCTAAATAAATTCCTCAACATTATAAAAGGTAACTTAAAACAAAAACGTTGCCGGTTAACTTTTCCAACTGAGGATTCAATGACCATTTAACCAATCACAAGTTTGTGATTTTCTTATGGTTAACTTTCTCCTAATCCAGTTTTCTACGACTCTCCATCAGACCTTGATGGTTTTTTTCTTCTATATCCATATTTTCATATAATCCTAGTATGGGCTATCTCGGGTGACCTTTGTACTTATCTTTCTATCTTTTAAAGTTATATTTTTATTAACCTTATTTCCGATGTGGGTTTTCCACAAAGGTATTTCCTATCTTCAACCTTTTATTTTCAAAGAAAAATTTCAAATTGCGAGGACGCAATTTATTGAAGGAGGGTAGAATGTAACACCCCGAGCTTCCACGATACGCTTCTCTTTCAATAATGCAATAGCTTGCATTGTATGCAAGTTCAAGATTCTAACACACCGTGACCAATAAAAATGGCCATTATGAATAGCAATACCCACTTTTTGAAATTATATATATTTTATATTTCAAAATGGACTTCATTTTTGGATTCGGAATATCGAAATTATCCTATGTTGAATTTTTGGTATTTTTCTGAGAACTTCCAATTTTTTATGAATAGTGAAAAATAATTAAAAACAACTTTTTTAATAAAAATAATTTATAGTGATAAATTATACTATTGAGTGGTTATAAAGTGTAATTAGAATATATTTTTACCATTATATCCAATGGTGGTAATTATAATTAATTTCACTTTGAAATTGGACATAAACAATTGTCAATCTTTTGATATATATTGTTTCTAAAAAAACACGTTATTTGTTGTGACAACGGGAATTAATTTTGAAATTAATTAATGCAACTTATATTTTTGGAATTTTGTAAAATAGAAATCATTTTTGAATTCGGAATATCAATTATAGCTTAGGGTGAAATTTTGGCATTGTTCTGAAAAACTACAATTTTTGATGAATAGTGAAACCACTAAGTGGTAGTTAAAAAACTGATTTTTCGTTTAAATGAAACATTACCACTTCTGTGTTTCGATTTTCAAAAATCTTACATACATGGTTGTCATTAGTAAGTAAAATGTGGTTCAATGGGATTAAAATAATTTTTTGGTGAATAGTAACTTTTAAGTTTAATTAAACACGATTAAAGGTAATTAGTGAAATTTAAGGTAAAAATGATATTATAAAAATATGAAAATACATTTAAACTTGTCCTAGCCCTATTTTATGAGTCATGGACGACCACGAAAATCCATGGGTAAACTTGGGGACCCCATGGAGCCACTTTGGTAGGAAAATGACATTAATTTTTTTTATTTAATGTTAAAATAAAAATGTCACAAACATGAGTTGTTTTACTAAAACAATTTTTAAATGGGGTTATACAAGTCATATTTTTGACTATAAATATTAATTATAAAGATAAAAATATTTCCTACATCATGATATTTTTTTTATAAATTTTAAACATTAAATAAATTAAATTATTTTTGACACCATGATGATGCAGTGATTACCTCATTAATTAACGATTTAAATAAAATGAAAAGATAATATAAAATCCAAGGCTTACACTTGTGAAAAACCTATTGTATGAGTATATTTCGAACCTTCATCACCTTATCCTAGAAATATATAAGTGTGGGACATTTATAATCTTAAAAAGAATTTCATAATAATGTAACATTTCAATCTTTCCAAGAGTGCCCCTTCTCTCCTCTTATAAAAGGCCCCCACCACTACCACCTTACTCACACCTTCAAAGCCTTTTGGCTCGGCAAACATCTGCCCAAATACTCTCCCAACTTCCCCATATTACTCCTAGAAGCCTCACTTTGGGCAGAATTCTTCCCAAGGAAGCCTTTGGCTCAAATCAAAAAAGAGTTACCTGATTTTAAGGTAATGTCTTCTCTTATGTTATTTTGTTTTAATTTGCTTCTCCAACCCCCTAAAATATTTTTATCCATTTCTTTTGTAACAAAACCAGTATACTCAATATACTAGGATGTTGTTATAATAATTATTCGAGCTACACTTACACACACCTACATCTAATGGTTAAAGAACATACTTTTTTTGTGGATGGAGAATTTCTGCCTCACGAAACGATGATTGTTCAACACTCATATAACACCTTAAAAGGTGGCCATTAAGATGTCACTATATTTATATATGATATATAATATGTTTATGTTTTACTTAAGCTTCTTTATTTTTCATTTATGGCATATCTTTATGGTTTCCATTATGGGTAAACACGATATTTTCATTTTAGGAAGTGCAGACTACCGCCCCCTCAAAGTGATTTGAATCGTTAATTCCATATGTGGGATGTATAAAGGATAGATTAAATGGTATTATACATTATATTATACTGGAATTACATTATACCTTTATATAATTATAACTTAATTCTATTAAATACGAAATATAAATGAATGTATCGTTCATGCGTACGTACGGCTTACCGTCTCCATGAACGGTGAATTTCATTTCTTACCTCTAAATGTTATGTAATATTATAAATGGATGTATATAACGGATATATGATATATATGATATCTAAATCATGAATATAACTATGGATATAATGGATATTTTACCACATGAACAAAGTGTAATTATAAGAAGTTTATTTTTGACTCAAGTACCTATGATCGACAAAATGACCGTTATAAACTTAAATAATTACATAATGGTCATGACATGGTAATAAGTGATATAAAAGGAATAATGAACTTGAAAAAGGTTCTTAAGCAGGTAGAGATTAACTCTAATTATTATTCATGAGGTTAAAGAACGGTTGAGTCAAGTCGGACACGAGCTAAGGGAATTTCTTAACCCAATTTCCAATCTTTGGGTTAATCTCCTACTTTCAAATTATGTCATGATATTATTATTTCCTATATTGTATTTGTACTTTATTTATGTGTACATATAGTGAATACACATAATAGATCAATTTTATTTTAAAAATGATCTTTGTAAGGACTTCGTCTCAATCTCCTTTCATTGAGGCATATTTTGTTTTATACACAAATTTCTTTTATACGGTGTATAAACCCCTTTGACTTTTACGTTTATTCAAAAGGAATATTTTTATACGAATTGTTTTACTAAACAACAAAAAGGAATGTTTTTCTTGTCATACGTATGCGGCGACAATTACTTCTCCGCCGCCGTGACCATTATTTGAGTTTCGGCTTCCTCTACAAGCCAAAACTTTTTTTAATGAAAAATAAATACAAAGTTTTAACTTTATTTTATTTTGGTATTGAAAATGGCTTTGAAAGTGTTTATATTATATCAATGTGTTGTATTCATATCTTATAATTGAAATGTGTAAATGTTATGTTTCCTTTATGCATGTTTTATGTGATACGATTATGTTATGGTTTATGATATTTTTAAACCTATTCATATGAGGAATGCATTGGACTTAATAAGTGACGAGTGGAGCCCGCTACAGCTCTTCGATGCATCGGTAGGTCTCATGAGACAAACTAGTGTCTTGGCACGAGGCCTTGACAAAATCTTATTTGTGGTCTTGGCACGAGGCCTTGGCTACGTGGTTATGATAGTATAGCATTATGCATTCCATCATTATGAAAGTGGTTATTGATATTGCATGTGATTATTCAAATAGTAGAATATCCATGTGAGTAAGTAAATAGCATTATTAAATTTTATTTTTTCCATATAATGCTGAAGTTCAAGTTTAAAAAGGCTTTTGTTTTAGTTATAAATTTCCTTAAATGTTAATGTTTATTTATGAAAGCTTCTGCAATATTGTTATCCTTACTGAGCATCTGAGCTCACCCCTTTCAATGTTTTAATATTTTCCAGGATGTGAAGAAGTATTTTATGAATGACCTGCAGGGATAGTCAGAAGAGGATATGAGTGTGAACTATGAAGACTATGTTATTGTAGTTTTTCACTTTGTGATGTAATGTAACATTTATGAATGTATCTAGTGTTTCCAAGTCTACTAAACTAATCAGTCTTTAAAGACTTGATATTTTGTGATCATGCCAATGTTACGCAATAACGCATCGACTCTAGGTAGCTGGGGTGTGGGCGTTACATCAAATCCTTCTATCTTTTCATCCCCTTGTCCCAATATCTGTCAGAAGCACATGGTGTGGTGAGGACCTCTTGGGTCCTCATTCACATCGGGTTTATAATAGCCATGCCATGTACTTCCCTAGGGGTATCTTCATTCTATTGTCCCACGTTCTTACCACATGACTTTAAACTACACAACATTTTCAAGAACTACGTATGTCTTGATTCCCATCTTCATGGGATATGAAGGAATTACAAAAAATTTCATCTTTGGGTCCAACCTAGGTTCATTAATTCATTTACACCTTCTCATATGGACTCGTTGACCTCTATTATGTCTCACCAATGCGCTCAGATGCACTGTGGTTTAGTACCTATAGTGTTGGATTCTGTGCACGCTTCACTTCTCCCTTTATTTGTGTTTCCATCATCTTTCACATCTGAAAAGACCCCCAAATTGTATGGATGATTGACCTTATGAATCGCCTACTGCTCTGGGCCAACGTCCTGGAGGATTTTGAACAACCTTATAATATGGGTTCCATGTTTTGACTTCGGTCATTAGTCGACCCTCAGATGTTAGTTCCTATTTCAGGTCACATGATATGGATGTTGTGTTTTAAACACGGTCAACAGTTATCCTCCATCATTACACCACCCCCATTAATCCTTAAATATTGGTAGCATGATTCATATCCATTTCCACTCTATCAGGTTGAAGTTGAATTTCAACACCCGTGGTGTTATCCCTCTGTGCACCTATGCATGTTAAAGAGGGTGAATCCGTATCAGGAGGGTCATCTTTGACTCCACACCATCTACCCTAGCTATGTATTCCATGTGTTGAAAAGATATTCTCTACCCTTGTTTCCCACATCGAGTATAGATTACGTGGGCCTAGGGATATGGGTAAGGTTTTTGCATACATGGAAGAATCACACTTCTTTTGGTCTGAACTCTATGACCTTAAACTAGGAGCATCAGTCCCTTAGTCTAGGCATCATGACTTTAAACTATGTGCATTATTATGGAAACTTTGGGTGTGCATGTGGGATTATGTCTTCATTCACATCGGGTCACTTTATAGAACCACACCACATATTTCAACTTTGGGAATATTCCCATTTTTGGTCTAAGATCTATGACTATAAACTAAGATCTCTTACATCTTTATCGTGTGGTGATAAACTACATCTTCTACACCCAGACTGTGTAATGATAAATTACCTATCCATTCAATGTCTTCGCATGAGAATATGTTTCCCATTTTGGTATTCTCCTCCTACATTAACATCTTCATGAACTATGTATCACTTGATTCCCATCCTCATGGGATAATTAGGAATGCCTAGAAATTTCACCTCAGGCCCAGTCCCAGGACCATTAATTTTCCTAGTTCTTTTCTCTAAATCATGCAATGAACTCTATGACCTTAGGATATGAGTTAACAGTCCATGTAACATGACTTTAAACTATTGGGTAGGGTTTACGAAGTTTGAAATTAAACTATGTGAAATGTCCTGGTCGTATGATTTTAATATATTCCATCGTCATCAGTGTATGATGATAAACTGCATGATTACCGTCCCCATTTACATGATGTAATACTGTAGACCCTCCTAGGTCCTCGCTAGAGAGGCCCCTCCTAGAAGTAGGCCTGATCCTGATTCAGAATGATATGCTCACCCGATGCATTTTTATCATGGTGTCATAATTCTAAGAGTGTTGGAATCCATCTGAATAGACCATCCTTCCATCACCACGTTGTGTGTGCCCTCTATTTCAGACCCCCATTCCCTTTCACGTATAAGGAAACCCCCTACAAGTTAGGATGATCAGCCTTAAGGCTCACCTACCATCCTAGGCCAACTTTCCAGAAGGCATCAGATGAAAATTCGAGTTCGGACCAATATTTTGAATACAGTCCGCAATTGGCCATCATTTTTTTGTTCCCATTTCAGGCTAATACGATACAGATGTTGTGTTTCAAATTTGGTCAATAAAAATAATCTATCGTCATTTCATCCTCACTGCATCCTGAATTTGGGGTATTGTAATTCACATTATCACTCCCCCTTTGTTCGGATTGATTTTCATTCCCATGGAATTATCCCGCTCGTGCGCTATAGCCTGTTGGGATAGGGTGGTTTGGATATTTTTAGAATTCTTCCTAGAAACTCTGGGTGGTCAATCAGACCCCGAGTGTCCTGTGATTGGTTGAAATTATCGTATTCAAAGGGAATAATTATGCGACCATCCCTTGTTTTTTTACTTTGGGCATGACCCATGTGAACTTAGGGAGCGATCACTGGATATTTCATAGATATGATTGAGATGCGGTAATCAAAGAAAATAATGGGATTCTTGAATGCAACCAAAATAAAAAAGTGAGTGTGAAAGTATGTTAATGAGTTTATACAAGTTACAACTCCCATTTATTTCCTCCTCCAACAGATGGATTGAACTCCTCAATAGAGTATTCTAGCTCCACCACTCTTTGGTGTGTAGCCTCTAAAATTTTCTCTCACCTGGTAAGCTCCCTCTCCTATTCGCTGGCCATGGGGCGCAATTCCTCAGCCCTGGTGCGTAAACAGTCTTCATAATCATGGATATTATCTATCTCTTGGGATGATCGCCTCCTCTTCTCCTTGGCTTCTATCAATTGTAACTTTAATAGATATATGAATTCTGATTGGGTGCTAATGAAAGAACAATGTTCAGTCACCTACACCCTTAAAAAACAAACTTCTTGCTCAGTATCTTTAAGTATTTGGATATTGAAAGCCTTCTTCTACTGTCGACCAACACTGAGGTTGCACGTGTCCCTATGCACCTTCTCGTCAAGGTAATCTCGAATGAACATGTGAGGGAATCCGGCATCCACTTCTTCACCGTATAGTTCTCACATCCAGGGGCGATGTTTTCCCATATGATTTATTTACTGTGATTACAGCGTGTTGTCAATGAAACGTTTGCTCAGTTTCCACAACTAGCAGTAGATAGAATTTTTGTCATCTTCATCAGATGCAGTGTCATCCCACTCCTCCAAGTCAGAAGGTTCATATTTGGAAAATGCATCCAAGAGATTAATAGCAGGATCTCCTTCGGTATGGTCTTTACCGATTGATTCTAAATTAATGATGTCCACCAAGTCGACTCCAAAATATGTCCCGCCAGCGGTATTGCTCGTTTCCACTGGTCACTCATAAGGAACTATGGTTTGGTCAACCTGGACACTCAGTTCTATAGGTATTAACACCCCTATTTGGAGAAGAGCCTCGAGTATTCCAACCATCTGCACCATAAGCATGTGTACCATCCTGGAAACATTGTAGGTATGGTCATGTTAGCCAATTTGACCGATCAAACAATGACTACAGCTCTGAAGCATGGGAGTTACCCTAGTCAGCCACTTGATCTCATCTTGTGTCTATCATCCCTAGGAGGCCAGGATGTCGCCCTATGTATACGATTGTTGGCTCTGAAGATTCTAAGGAGGCTACCCCTACTCCCCCAACATTGTTGGATTCTGCAACCATTATCTCTCTGGTTGTAGGTCCTAGTGTTTGGCCCTCTGCGCCTATCACACCTTCGTCCCTATCAGTGGGATTGGTTGATTGAATATTCTTTTTATACATATAAGTTTCAGTTGAGAAATAATGATAAGGTATGAAGGGAAATAACACAATTAAAGGGAGTGGGAACACACTTCTAGAGTTATGGTGAACTCGCCCAAGGAAATTCCCCCCAAGGCCACTATTTCACCTTTTTTTAGAAGAGGATCCCTTGGAAGTCCCCTCCTTTTCCCCATGGAAATCACCCTCATTGTAATATTACCCCCAAGATTTATCTTCATGACTGGGAAAGGGAAAAAGATCCTCTAATTGAGATGCTCTCAATTCTATAGGATTAGTCATGTTCAACAGCACCCTTACTCAGTGCGTCATCGGCCGCATGTTGGCATGGAAGTGTATTACATCCTACAGTTCCATCACAAAATTTCTTCCCTGGGCAGGGGTAACGTTGAAGCTACCTTTCAGAAATCCAAGTTCACTCATTAATATCCTTCACATGTTCATTTTCTTCCACATTCCGTTAACATTGAGATAATGTTTTCTCTTTTCCCAATCTTTCCAATCCTCTGGAAAGATGAAATCATAAGGAATCATTACCAGACATAGTTTCTTCTCTGGAGCTTGAGGGGGGACCTTGTCAAATCCCCAAGATGATTCACCTCACTCCTAGGTCCTCCTATTCGGAGCCACTAGTCCTGACACCATTACCTATCTCTCTTCACCCCTAGCCAACGCAGGTCCAGGGTCTACTGATTCATGTCCTACTACCCTTGCTATTATGGCTTCTTCTCCTTGACACATGTTTGGAGAATCTTCTTTACATCCCCTCATCTTCATTTTTTGACGTCGAGGTATAGAGACCAGTTTTCTTGCCCGAATAGTTATTCGATTCAACATCTCACCAGGGTAGGGAGCCTCCCATCTTTATGCATACTCACAAACTATTCCGAATCCAGCATTGGATGGAGGAAACTCATTCAAAATATTTTTATCCTCCCTTGTAAACATAAGCCAGATTTGTCGCATCACGCATGGGTGGTTCTTGTGGCGCACATTTGTATGCACATGTGGAGTCGGCCTCTACATGCACTGAAATTGTCATGCGAACTAGTGTGGGGTATATGGTTCACATATAGGTTCACAGTCTACTCGTGTCACCAGCACACCACCACCGAAAGATATAATATATGAACACTTCTCCATATTATCTGTTCCATAGTAAGTACATGCTCTAGTTGGAAAAGGAAATGGCTAGAAGATGAATTGCTCTCCCCTCCCCATCTTTCCCAGCACTATCACTACATCCAGCTTCAATGGGGCGCTCCCTGCAATATTAAAAATTTCCGGCGGAGAATGTATCCCAAGTGGATAAATGGGGTTAAGATATTCATATCACCCCATGTGTGCCACAAACCAGCTATATAAATAGTGGAATGACCCACACACCCAAAATATCCTCTTTCCCTCAATAATGTTCTAGATTATATGGTAAAACTTCGCTAGTACTAGTATGCTCAGGCTGATGTTGTCTCCACCAACCGATTGAACTACCATGATAAATTTACTTGTCCTACCATCATGTGGGAATCTCTAACTGGTAATATCCACCCACAAATCAGTGCCGAGATGAATCTGGACAACCTGACTATCAGTCGATGCTTAGTCTTGATGCTTAAACCCCACAGTTCCCACCGGTTTTCCTCTAAGATCCACCAGTAGGAACCTTCTTTACCTCATTGAGCTCATCATGGACATATGGTGTGCCTTGTAGGTAGTATTTCCACCTCCGATGGGAAATTCAGAAAATATCCGAACCAATGCTTAAAGTGGATGTATCGGGAGTTCTGCTTATCCTCATTTGTACCTAGTACTAGCCTCATCAATGCTATCACCAAATACATTATCCTTTCCTTGTCCTCCCATACATTCATGGCAGGGAGGAACTCATCATACATACCTCCCATGATTGGGATGCTAGAAATTTGATGAAGGTCTCAGAGGCTGATTCCCACCTCCCCATGATGCAGATGGAATGTGTTGGTATCCAGTAACCACTGGCTTAACAATTATAGTATAAACTCCCTCAGTTGAGAGAATCTAAATTGGAAAATCCATGCCGTTTCAAACAGGCCTACCCGCCTCAGTACATTCTCTAACTCTTCATAGGATGCACACACCCAGTAGGCCCAGTCCCATTAATTAGTGAAGTTTCCACCCTGGTAAAAATCCCATATTGTGATCCACCCCTTGTCTAGATTCCCAAGTCTTGACATGATAATATTCTTATACAGAGGTGGAGACGTCTCCTTCGACAATGTCTTACCATTGATGTTTTTGACATGATTATAAAGGAAATGTGCTGTGATTGAGGTGTGATGTTTTCTAATTTGGCCATCCATACCCTTATACCATTATTATTACTTAGGGTGTTCTTAAAATAGTAGGATGGATCGTCCTAGCTAGTGTCTAGGATGTAGAATTCATCCCACAAACCTAATCTTACAATTGTAGGCTCTTTTATAGCAGATATTCCTTCTACACCTCCATCAACCATTTAGTCAACGATTGGTGATCATAATTACTCTAGATGCACTCTCCTATTTTGATGTTGTTTTCCATGGCCTCCCTCTGAGCAACATCGACATGAGATTCTCGTACAACCTCCTGAGCACCCATTATCCCAAAGACTTGGATGTTTATTCTGGTCAAGGAACAAAGGTTGAACGAAAAATCGTTGGCGAAGACTTTTTGCAAAGACGGTCGCAAACCACCTACCCCCCACAAAGCAGCCTTGATTTTGGACTGCATTACAAAGGAAGAAACAGATCCTAATTCCCCAGTTTGCTAAAAGCAGTTGCGAAGCACTGGACCAAAGAACTCTGGTTCTCTATAACAATTCAAAGAGAGGATCGTTTCATGAAGAGAAAGAACTATAACAATAATTATCAAAAATACAGATGTGGAAAAATGACACTAGGACCCTACTTATAGGCGTGGTCAACGCTGGATTTGCGGAAATCCACAGATGGTCTTCACGGTGACCGAAGAGGATCTTTGTGTTACCTTCTGCCCACTCTTTGTGGGGCCTCTCTATGAGGTTCACTTCACGATTCATCTTCAAGATGGCATGTGCAATGGGACTCTGTACTTACATATGCAGCCTAATTGTGGGATCTAATGTTTGTTCAATCCTCCTAGTGTATTTGGTATCTTACCCTCAGAATCCGTCCCTCTTTTCCATCATCTTTAATTCTGATGGGAGGAATTTGTGGGAATCAAAATTCATTCCTCTTAGGGAGGAAACTCTTAGATGTTGTCGAGTTAAATCAATACTAAAAAGGGACCTAAATCCCTCCAAACTGTCCCAAAGGGCGGCTTCACAAATCCCTCTTCAAGGCTGGACCACCTTCACGATAACCGCCTCTGTGATCATCTCCACAGTGTCACAGACACTCAGCGGGTCCGATGCATTCTGACGGACCGGTACTCTCCACATCGTCATTGGTATTCAAGGCCCACTCTACACGACTGCTTTATAGATCCTCTCTGTGGTGCCTCGTACCCTATGTGAGGCTGATGCATTCCGATGGAGCCCCTCCTCTCTACAACATCACTCCTCTCAGTGGTGAGTTCTTAGACCCTTGATGACCTTTTTTTCCTATAAATAAAGTGCTCACCCCCCTCTCAAACCACTTTTACTCCACCCTTTTAACTTTCGAGCTTCTGTTTTGTAAAGACCTTCACGAAACCAATAGATGGATCACCAAAGGTACTTGGACTCTACGATCCGTACCTCTTTGTGTTCTTCATAGACTCCACCAATGGTAGGGATTCCCTTCACAAAGTCATATTACCTTCAAAAAGGAGGGGGCCCTATGGGGTTCTTGAGGTTTCGCGAAGCGGTGAGACTTCATGAAGAAATCTCCAAAGAAATAGAGTTTTGCTGAGGTGAAGCTCTTATCCATTAAACAATCCCCTTCATGAAGAACCTTTATTTCATAAAGACCCTTTTTTTCACAGAGTCCTTTCCCTTCATGAAGGAAATTATCTTCATGAAGCACCCAAGCTTCACGAAGACCCTTACCTTTGCGAAGTACCTCTTTCCAAGATCTCTTGCTTTGCACACCCTTTTTCCATACATCCCTCCAGGCTCGCACAAAGTGATTTTAAGTTCCCTATAATGGTGCCTCATGTTGTGTTGCATTGCCTCATGCTTCTTTGCATAGGCACGCTAATGACTATTGCTTCTTCCCAAAGCTATGTTAACATGATCCCTTCAATTGATCACTCCCCAACCACGTCTCCATATAGAATTTCTGGTGCCTTCCCTCTAACAAGGGTTGAAGTGTGTCAATTATGTAAGTCCTAGGGGCGAGGAGTGAATCCTCACTATCCGAGCTTCACGATGTTAAAGTGCCAATAACCCGCATCCTCAACACAAGATGTTAAACTGTGATGACTGCATGTGTGGTAGGTCCAAGAGGATAAGAGAGGGAATGAGAACGGGTTCCCTTATGATCTCTATTTCCCTATGAAATTTTTCTCCATGCACACCTCAAGAAGTCTGCATGTAATCCCCGACATCCTTTTATGGGATGATTCATGTATGATGACCAAATCCTCCTTGTATGGTAGGACACACTCTTTTCTAATCGGTCCGCTAACTAAGTGTAAGCCCCGATTTCCTCTGTGGGATACTAGCCATGTGTATGCCCCACCCCACTTCTCGCTAACACACCCTCACAACGTGATCACCAGGTTTACTATTTCCTCTTGTTTCTCACATCAAGCAAGGCTCACGTGGGCTTAGAATACACATAGACCATGAAATCCTATATGGGCCGCTAACCATGCATAATCCCCATGCCTCCTTTCCATATGAGATATGTGGACTTTGATCTCTACATTTTAAGTAGGGTTCATAAGAAGCCACTTTGAGTTTCAAGACCCATCATTCCTCATCACCCATCAGTAGCAACCTATTCACATATTCTTTCCTTATTCCCGCATGACGTTAAACTGTATTCCACCTTTGTCCCACATGATGGTAAACTACATGCATTCAAACTGCATCAGTTTGATCCCTATCTTCTAGATAGGGTACGTTGGAAGCCTCCTTGAGGTTTAACCCCAAACACTGTTAAACTTCAGGGTTCCCCTTATTGGGACCCTCATACCAGGTCCAACGTTTAGTGGTGTCATACTAGTTATCAAGCTATTAACCATGTGCGAGCCCTACATTCAATCCATACTCCTCCAACCAAGAGTGCACCTCTTGCGATGGGATGCTAACCACACGTAAGCCCCATCATGTCTTCAGGATGTTGTCTTTTGTGTACACCCAAATTCTATTCCCCATCCTGAACTATGTGGACTTTTATTACACACCAAAGGGATACATAAAAAGCCTCCCTGAGGTTTAATCTCGTCACCCATGTTCCATCCGGGTCTCTCCCTTGGGCGTTTGTGTTTCAGGAAGGTCATGCATTAACCCAGGGGTTCTACTTTACTTGGGTCACATCCATGCATCCATTCTCATGAGCCACCTCATTAGGTGACTCATCACCCTACCAAACTACGTGTACATTGATTCCCACCTACTGGGATACATAGGAATCCTCCCTAAGGTTCAATCCCAACACCACCATCATCTTCACATCGGTTCCATCCTATTCATCTCATATACATCATCAAGTCATCCATCATCCATGTTGGTTTTACTCAGGCTACCACATCCTAGTGAGGTCATGTCATCCACTTCCTCACTGCTCCTAGCAGTACTCGGGCCTCTAACCACACATAATCCCCAACATTTTGTCGGGTTGTTTCCCATTGTGTACACCCCGGTCCCATGATTCACCCTCTCAAACTACATGAGTTTGGATCCCTGTCTTCGATACATGGTACATAGGAGGCCTTCACAAGGTTCAATCTCATCCAATGGTAAACCATGGTGTCCCCTTTGTTGTGGCCCAATCATCCTCAGATCTTTCCTCATTGGTAATCTTGATCCACCCATCCAGTAAGCCTCCCAGGTTCTCCCTCAACATGGAATGCCTCAGGATTCCACACCCTCAAGAAGCCCTATCATAAGGGAAATAAATTTAGGTATACAAGTGATCTATTACCCAAACATGCTATAAATGACCAACATGACAACTCCCTTAATTGAAGGATCTTTCCCTAACATGATCCCATGGAAGGTCTTGACATAAGAAGTGTAATCAACGTGTGTCCACAAATATGTGGCACTGAGAAGAGTTTCATGAACAATGTCTTAAATATATGAGGGAGACCCAAACTAGGTGATGAGTTCCAAGGAGGAATCCATGGAAGGAGGAGCCGACATCCCATCAACCCGTTTCAATCAAGGAGAAAGAATCCCCGAATAAGCAACATATGTTGTCTGCCTTTAGAAAGCAGAAATACGGGGCAACAAACAGCCAGCATGTCGCAACATGACGACGCACACCCTAACGAAAGCATCATAAACAATATCAATATAACATGATTATGTTTTCTCATTTTTGAATATGTGATGAATATTGTGAAAAAATGTTACCTTTATACTAAAAAGATGCAATTTGAGTCATACCGACCACACCATGTATCAAATTTGAATAAAAATGATTCTTAAACATAAAAAATGAATCATAGATTGTTTTCATAATGTATGAAGATAATTTGATGTTTTTTTATTAGTTTTGACTATATGATTCACATTGTAAGCTAAAATGTTACTTTTATATTGGAAACGTACACTTTGATTTATAACAGACACACCATGTGTACGATTAATGTACATTTAATTTATACATGTCATAAAAAAATAATAGATAATTATCATAAAGTATCGAGGCAACCATATAAATTTTTTAGTTTTGAGTTTAGAATGTGTGTTTTGAACTAAAATGTCACTTTTAAATGAAAACATCCGCTTTCAGTCATACCAATCACACCTTGTGTCAAATTGATGTGAGGTTAATTATTATACTTAGAAAATGAATTATTAATATTTTCCCTAAAGTATCAAGATAATAAGATCATGTCTTATCTGTTTTGAGTATGTGATGTCCTTTTTGAACAAAAATATCCATTTTAAATGAAAACATACATTTTAAATCATACCAACCACACCGTGTCTTAGATTGATGTGGGGATGGTTCCTAAATTTCAAAAATTAATTATGGATCATTTTTATAAATGATCAAGATAATAAAATATTGTTCTTTTGATTGTGTGAAACATTTTTTGAACTAAAATTTCACTTTTAACATGCACATTCAATCATACTAGCCACATCATGTGTCAGATTAATATTTGTTTAATTCTTAAAATTCACAAATTAATTATTGATCTTTTCCCTAAAAAATCACGACAATCCAAATGCATTTTCTTAGTTTTGATTATATGATGATCGTTTTGAAATAAAAGGCTATTTTTAAATGATAACATGTACTTTCGGTCATATCAGACAAAACCTTGGTTAGATTGACTTGAGGATAATTTTTACACATCAAAAATGAATCATGGATCAATTTCCTAATGTATCATGAAAATATAAATGCATTGTCTTGGTTTTGATTATATAGTGCATATTTTAGACTAAAATGTCACTTTTAAATTGAAAATATGAACCTTCATTCAATATTACCACACCGTGTATCAGATTGATATGTAGTTAATTCCTATACATCAAAAACAAAAAAAGGATAATTTCATTAAAGTATTAATACAACCCATTCATGTTTTCTTCATTTTGTCGATGTGATGCATGTTGCGAGAAACAAATGTAACCTTTATAATAAAAACATGCACTTTGAGTTGTATTGAACACACTATATATAAAGACAACAATAGCACACTTTCTCAGTTTTGAGTATTTGATGCATGTTTTGAACTAAAATATCAATTTTAAATGAAAACAATCACTTTCAGTCATACTGGACACACCATGTATCATATTAATGTGAAGATAATTTCTAAATGTAACAAGTTAATCATGTATCTGTAGGCCGGAGTAGAGTAATGAAGAGGGAGGTTTAATTGAGTATATATAAAAATTCTTGTTGACAAGTATTGTTTTAATTTTACCCAATATTTAAAATTTGATTAAGAAGTTAGCCAATAGTGAATTTATAAGAGCTTGACTATTTGATTAATTTCTCAAAATATTGATTAGTTCTCAGTTTCATCAATTTGATGATTAATACAGCTTTTGAAACTAACCTAATAAATCAATACTATTATAAACACTTACTAAGACTAACTAACATAGTTCAATTTAGTTTTCTGAAATATGTGACAAAACAGATCAAAACTAAAAGGTAAAAACACACCAGAAATAAATCAAGAGGTTCGGTCTCAAGTAGAGACTTAATTCTCTCCACATGGTGATTACCTACCACCAAACAGTTTAAAGTAATAAACAGGTTGATCTACACCCTGTATTAGGGTTCATAACAACACATAGGGTTTTCTAGGTCACCCTTGACCTCTACCACTATTCTTCATGTAAAAAATAACAAATAGGTCACACACGACCTCTTACACAGTTCTATGTGGGATAAAAATGGATAAAAAGAGTAAGAGATTAAGGATATCCGGTATCCACCAATTATGCACATAATTCAATGTGCGTGTAACAAAAAAATACACACACTACTCAGAAATGTAACTAAATGAACAAAATAGAGATAAAGATGTGGAGATCAGTTTAGAAGGCTCTTCATGTTATGCGATGAATCTATAGACTCGTTTTATGAGGTGGATTTGAAGTTTGAGTCCTCTTCTAGAAGTTGAATCCAAAAAAAAGTATCGCAACCTCTGTGTTTTGGCTTCCAGGAGTGAGTATGGTTCTACATGTATATTCTTCTCCTTCTTTGGTATGCCGAAGTATTTTGTTAATTCAATGTGAAGATTGATTTAGATTTCCTCGAGTGTTATTATTTTGTACTTGAGCTCACAGTGGTTTCATGAGAGTTTTAGAGGTTCTTATGTATATCTCTATCATAGACAACATGCACCACTTCTTATTTGTTTTTAGCTCACATGTTTTTTTTCTTTTTAAACTTTCTAGCCCGAAAATGTGCATGTGAAGATACCTTGTACATTTTACTATCTGCGTCAATTTTGAAAGTAGACATTAATTATGTCAGATTCATTAAATAACACAAATATGATCTTTAGGAACAATACTAATATATGTATATTTAAAAAGTCTATCAGTGACTCCTTCTGTCGGTGTTTCCTTCTGTTGGTGTCTCCTTCTGTCGGTGTCTCAATCTGTCGGTGTCTCATTCTACTAGTCATTCCATATTCCAATGACTCATTACATCAGTGGATTGTTCCTTCTATCGGTGAGATAGTTGAACTAACAATGAATTATTTCAATGATGAGTTCTTTCTATTGTCGATGAGACAGTTGAACTAGCGGTGACTCATTTCAACTGACAGTGAGTCCTTACGTTAGTATCATCATGAAATAGTAGGTCTCTTGAACTAACTATAGGTCGTCTGTGTCGATGATTCATATGAAATGGTGAGTCATCCACATCAGTGTCATATACAACAATGAGTCCTTCAACGGTGTCAGCTTCACATACTTAGAATATATGCCTGTTTGAACTGTTTGTTAGTGAGTCATATGTATGTCGGTGAGTCATCTATATTTCGGTACCGGTGACTCATACTTAGATAATTTAAGATGTTTTGTCTATCTTACAATTCAAAAAAAGTCATAGAATGGAAATACCCATAACTACACATAGATAATAAGTCATAATATTGTTTAGACTTAAACATACATAAATAGTTATATGACTGAAATGATCTAATATTCAAGATAATGCATTGACATAATTTATAATCCTTGACATAAGGTAAGATATATGTTAATATATGACTTGATTTGTGATAATTAAAACCATTATAATCAGATATAGTGTCCAATAGTATCTATGGTCCAATAATATCCACTTTTTTGATGATCACAAATCAAGGCATTATTAAGTACCATGGATAAAACAATTAAAATAAACAATCTGATTGTTAGTTCCCATTTTGGGAAGGAAAATTTATCAGAGATAATAATTCATAGACACTAATAATGTTCTCCCCCTTTTAATAATGCTTAATTTTCTCCCCCTTTTGGGATTAGAAAATGGTGGAAGGTGGAAAACTTAAAACAGACAAGTAAAAACAGTGAACTATAATAAATTTAGAAAATCACACTGAAGAATAAAAAGTACAAGGAGTCATCCATATCAATGAAATGATCACTCTACACTATATGGTATGGTCAAGAGGTTCCTTACCCTTATCATAAGAAGAAATGGAAGGTTCATCAGAATAAGTAGGCTTAAAATCATGAGGTTCTAAATGGATTTTGAAAGGAGGTAGAGGCACTCCTTAATGAACTGTAGAAGTTAGGGCAGGTCTATGTTGAGAAAGAAGCCGAGGATGAACATGCTCTATAATGATTGGTCTGATCTGATATAAGGCCTGAGAAACTTACATCTGAGCTTGAGAAGGTACTGAACTAGCAGGGCCAAGTGGTGCAGTAGGAGGCACTAGAATAGATTCACTTTATACATGGAGACATGGTTTTAACATCTTGATGAACACTTCAATTATCTCTCCACCATATTTTATTTTATTTTCAAAATCATATTGGTTTTCTATGAATTTTTCAATAAGGGAGTTAATTATATCACCTTCTGAATATGATCCTTAGAAGACTTTGTTACTAGAGGAAGAGTAAGATTGGTGGACAAATACTTAAATAGACTGTTCATTTGATGATTTATGATGAGTTTGAAGAAAATATCATTAATCGTTTAGGTAATATCTTCATGTGATTGTGAAGAAATCTTTATATAATACTTCACATGATCATGAAACTTATCCTAAGTGTCCTCAACTTTGTCCATACTTACAATTAAAGATTGAAAATATTATTTTAAAAGTGAACTAACAACAGTAATATTTGCAGATTGTGAAGGCTGAACTTGTTGAGCATAGGTTGAAGAAAGATAAGAGGAGTAAAATTCCTTAACTTCTTTTCTTATCTTGTAAAAATAAAGATCTGTAAAATGAGAAACAATATTCTCAAGTCCTTTCATGACACTTTCCTTTTTATTTCTATATTCGGTGTTCAAGGCATTGATACCAGTTGTCAAATTCTTCATCTCATTCCCTAGATTGGTGTTACTTTTCACAATTGTGTCTACAGTTGTAATCAAATTTGGATGAATTTATTTTATCACCATCTTGGAAACCAAAGAATTATCAGCTTGAGATACACTAGTTGAGGCAGGAGTTGAACTAGAAGTGCCAGCTTGATTTACACTATCATCCATTGACTGAATTGCTTTCAAATTTTCAGTCAGCTCAGTGTTCTCTCTCTTCGCTTCATCAATCTCATACCCCATTTGTGATTGTTCTGAATATCTTGTGGATAAACAGATGTCTTTCTTGAATGTTTCAAAATCGGTCGTAGTAACATAGTCACTAGAAGAGGTCTCAACCACTGGTTCCCTTGTAGAAAGTACAAATACTTCACCATCAGAATATTCATAATCCAATCCCAAGGACACATAACTAAGATTCATTACCCATTCAACCAAAATATCAGAATCTAGTGGAGTAAGAGTATCAAGTATTAATCTTATAATTTGATGCTCTTCATCATCTTGAGCTACTCTTCCTTGAGGTTCTCCCTCAGTGTCAGATTTCTTTTAAGATTACTCCCCCTCAATCAATACTTCATGTCTCAGATACTTCTCCGGATGTAGAGTTATTTTTCTAGTATATATAGCTTGAGAAATAGGTTTGGATAGATAAACATTTTCATCTTGAACAACACCCTCAATAGATGCACCAACATTAGCTTCAACAACCTCCATACTAACAACATCTGGATTTTCATCAAGATGTCCAGATTCCCTATCACTGCCACTTTCACTACTTTCGTCGTTATCACCATCTTCATTCTTTTCATTTACATTTTCATCATAAAATTTCTATTCCTATTCTTCTTTACCTAATTCTGTATCAATTTCACCACTATCATCTTCTTCTTCTCTATCATCATCTTCACTAGATTCACTGACATATTCTATACTTCCCTCAACTTTTGTTTCTTCAGTCCCAGTAGATTTGAGAGAAGGTTCATGAGAAGTTAAGTCCAAAGCTAGTATTGAAGGTCCAATATGGACTAATTTTGTTTGTCAAAGTGTATGGGTCACTTCTATCATCAACTGGTGATCCCACATCTCTGAGAGGAGTAGCAGGCCCCGCCTCCTCATTTTAAGAATAAATTACTTGTTCATTTGGACTGAGGCCAGGATCCACTAGATCCCTTGGTCTAATTAGATGATCTGTAATATTTAACTTCTCATACATCCTATCTTCATCACCAAACCATTCCTTTATCCATGTGTTCCATTTAATTTTAATTGTTTTATAGATTTCAGAACTTAAACATAAACCAATACATTCACTAACTACAACATCATCAACTTCACATACACAACATTTCTCCATTAGCATTACTGAAATCATTCTGGAGTAGAAAATAGAATTTAAATTACATTTGGGTTTTATAATTTCATTAATGTGAACCATAAAATATCTCCATAGATTCCATTTAACTCATTTATATAGAAAATAAACCAAGTATACATCCTGATACTTGAGACAAGAAAATTCCCTTTTCCTGGGAAAAATCTGGTGCTGAATAAACTTAAATAAAATTCTGCACTCACCATTTAATTCTATGTCAATGGGCCTCCTATGTTCCTCATTTCCAGTTAACTCCTTTAGGGCTGTGTCATAGTAAAAGAAATAACTTTTGGGTGGAGAAGTACCTTGGTAATCATCAAACATTCCTTTGTGAGGAACTTTAAGACATTCATCCCAATGTCTTGAAGACAAAAATATTCTCTTCCCTTTTACTATCGACTCGACCCAAGATACATCACTTACCTCCAACAAAACTTCCATATTCATGTAAAATTCATATACCAGCTTTGGGTAGAAGAATCTACCCTTGTTTGAGAACCAATAAAGCCATCCTTGATCTTGTTGCACCTACAATAAAAAATACTTTCTCACTAAGAGCCATTCCTTCAAGACTTATTTCTCTTAGGTTACAACACAGTTTTCCAGACCATGATTCATAGGACCTAAAGGGTTTCTAGAATCACCTTTATATTTATCATAATCATGAGACTCACCCTCCTCTAGAGATTGCTTCACACGTGCCATTCTAATCAGTTCAGTCTGGAGGCCAGAAGGTGAAAGGTCAAGGGTAAAGAAAGAGAGAGGCGCCTGAGAGAGAGAGTAGCAATAAAGAACTAGAGTGGATTGATTCAAATTTATATCATTTAGGGCTTTTGAAATTACACAATCTTGAAATCATGAACTAAGTTCACTGGAATTAATGAAATGTTTTTGTTTTGATAAAAAAATAAAATGTGCAGAAACAATGAGTCGTCAGTGATGGCATGGAAGAATTTGTATAACACTAACAATGTCAGCATGACAACGGTGTCGGTATGACAAAATAGTTGGTGTGAAAAATATGTAGGTATGAAAATGGTGTTGGTGTGACAACTATGTCGATATGAAAACAATGCCAGTGTGACGATGGTGTTAGTGTGACAACATTGTCGGCGTGAAAACTGTGTCAACATGGCAACTTCAATTAAAAATAACAAAGGAAAGGCAACACAGAGCCTTATAGATAGATCATTCCTAACCCATGTTAGATGTAATTAATTCTTTCATAGGTCAATGTCTTAATGAATAGGTCAGAAAGATGATATTTAGTTCTAATAAATTCTAAAGGGATATCACCGTTGTAATAACTATCTCTCAAAAAGCGATTTCTTACGCCAATATGTTTTGTTCTAGAGTGAGAAATTGGGTTCTTAGAAATGTTAATAGCACTTGTATTGTCATATTTTATTGGTACATGTCTAAATTGATATCCATTGTCTAGTAGAGTGTGTATCATCCACAAAATCTGATCACAACAACTACCTGCAGCTATGTATTCAGCTTCAGAAATAGATAATGCTATAGAAATTCGTTTCTTACTACACCATGAAACCAAATAATTTCCCAAAAAGTGACATGTCCTAGAGGTTCTCTTTCTATCTAACTTGTACCCACCAAATTCAACATCAAAATAACTCACTATATCAAATGATTATCCTTTGGGGTAAAAAAAAACTAAATTGATAGTATGTTTTAGGTATTTGAAAATAATTTAAATATAATTTAAGTGATATTATATTGTATTAGCTCGAAAACGGGCACACATACACACAATAAACATTATATCTGGCATACTAGTAGTCAAGTAGAGAAAAAATCCAATCATTCCTCTATAAGTGGTTTTATTAACATATTTACCATCTTTATGAAGTTTCAACTTATAAGTAGTACTCATTGGAGTGTCAGTAATTTTAATTCTATCAAAGACAAATATTTTTAAAAGGTTTTTTGTTTATTTAATTTGATCTAAAATAATACCTTTTTTATTTTTAAAAATCAGAAATCTAAGAATGAATTTTAGTTCACCCATCAAACTCATTTCAAATCCATTTTTCATCATTTTTAAAAACTCAATACATAAATAATTTCTTGAAGATACAAAAATAATATCATCAATATATATTTGAACAAATAAAACATATTTTGAATTTTTTTTATAAAAATATTAGGATTAGGAATTCCTTTTGTAAAAACTTTGGAAATAAGTAAACTACTTAATCTATCATACCAAGCTCTTGGAGATTGTTTTAAACCATATGAAGCTTTTGTTAATTTGAAAACAAGATTTTGAAAATGACGGTTTGTAAAACTAGGGTCTTGTTCAAAAAAACATTGTCAACTATATACCCATATAGGAATGCACTTTTAACATCCACTTGATAAAGTTTGAAATTAATATGGGTAGTATAAGAAAGCATGATTCTGATGGCTTCAAGTCTAGTAAGAGTTGAAAAAGTTTCTTCATAGTCAATACCGTCTTATTGACTATAACCTTGTCTAACCAATCTAGATTTTTTTCTAATAATATTACCAGATTCATCTACTTTTTTCCTAAACACCCACTTAGTGCCTATGGTCAGGGTGTCTTTAGGTCTATTCACAAGTTTCCAAACTTTATTTATTTCAATTTTTTTATGTTCCTATTACATATCCATCACCCAAAATTCATCTTTAATTGCATCACTGATGCTTTTAGGTTCAAGCAGTGACAAGAAGGCTTGATGTTCAACCGTATTTCTAAGAGAAGATCTAGTCTGTGTCCCTTTATCTAAGTCTCCGACAATGGAATATAAAGGAGGGTTATAGAGAGTTCTAGTTGGTCTATAAAAGTAGGGGATAATAAACTTTGGTTCACCTATTGGTTCGAGTTCATAATGTTCTGATTCTGAAGAATTTTCAGAACTATTTGATTTAACAGATTACTTGACAAGATGATCAGATGATTCTTCATTTATGTCTAGGTTTGACATATCATATTCAATGTTTTATAGAGAGATCTTAGGTTCATCTGGATATATTCTATCAAATGTTATATATACAGATTATCCCACACAATTGGTTCTTTTATTAAATACTCTATAGGTTTTACTAGAGGTTGAGTAACCTAAGAAGGTTCCCTCATAACTCTTAGATGAGAATTTTTCAAGATTGTCCATTGTATTAAGTATATATACATTATAACCAAAAACTTTGAAATAACTAACTTTAGATTTTCTATTGTTCCATATCTCATAAGAAGTAATTTTGAGGATAGGTCTAATTAAGACTCTATTAATTATGTAGCAAGCTATATTCACAGCCTCATCCCAAAATTAAACAAGTAAATCATATTAATTAAGCATTGTTTGGGCTATCTCTTGTAAAGTTTTATTCCTTATTTTTACAACTCCATTTTTTAAGGTGTCCTAGGGGAAGAGAAGTTATGACTATAGCCATTGTGTGAGAAAAAAGATTCAAAGTCGTGATTTTGAAAGTCATGTCCATGATCACTTCTTAAGGATTTTATTCTAAGTACATTTAGATTTTCCACTATTTTAGCATACTTGGTGAAGTTAGTACAAGCTTCACTTTTGTGAGCTAAGAAATAATTCCAAGTATACCAAGAATAGTCATCTACATAAACATAAACATAGTGCTTCCCATTTAAAACTAGAAACTCGATATGGTCCAAAACAATCCATGTGAAACAACTATAATGGTTGGGAAGTTGAAACTACTTTATTTTATTTGAAATATATCTTGTGATGTTTTCATTTTTGATAAGGATTACATACTTTGTCATTTGGAAACTCTAGTTTTGGTAGATCATTAACTAGTATTTTTATAGTAAGCTTTCAAAGAGAGTGTACATTAGGATGTCCTAATCTCTTATTCCAAATCCAAGACTCTTTGTGAAAGGTACTTAAACAAGAAACATTTTGAGAAACTAATGAATCAATGTTAACAGAGTATACATTTTCATTTCTAAAAGAAAAAATACCAATTAATTTTTAGAGTTAAAAAAACTTCAAGAATAATTTTCAAATTTAACATGAAATCCATCATCACATAATTTTGAAATACTAATAAAATTATACTTCAATTTATCAATAAAAAGTACTTTAGAAATTAAAACTGAGTTAGAGTTACCAATCTGGCCTAACCCAATTATTTTTCCTTTAGTATTTTTACAAAAGGCATCATATCCTCCATCAATCTTGATTAGGTTCTAGAAGTTTGAATAATCTTTTATCATATGTCCTGAACATCCACTATCTAAGTACCATTGAATCTTGCAGGATCTCTTCAAATAGCTTTCCTACATGATAATAAAACAAAAACAGATTTTGGTACCCAAACTTGTGTGGGTTTAGTGACATTAGTAATCAATGCTTTAGGTACCCACGTTTTCTTTATGGGTTTCTTATAAGCATTATGTAACACATTTGAAAAATAGACTCTATTTGGTCCATAAAAACTGGAGGTAGTAAATGATTTTTCAGAACTAGTACTCATAGTATAGTTTTGATTTTTAGGTAAAATAATAGATTTTCCAGATTTAGTTGAGAAATGTGTTTAGATATGCTTCTCTGTCTATGATTATAACCAATACTAGAATTGTACTTAAGAGCTACATTTTTACCAATAATTTTATTAATAGTATCTTTTCCATTGGTAAAATTTGCTATATCTTTCTTCAATTTCTCATTATACATTTTTAATTCATTATTTTCCTTGAGTAGTTGAGAATGATTTTCATTTTCAGTGGTAAGTTAAAACTTAATAGTTATATTAAGAGCATGATGTTTCATTAAATATATATATTTATCTTTTAGTTTATTGAAGGCGACATGTTACAGTATTCAAATAGTTTACCACTTGTCATATTTTTAGAATCACTTTTATTTTCAGAATAATAAGAGTTTTGTGCAGGTGAATCTAAGGTTACTTCAGATGTGTTTGTCATAAAACACATATTTTCCATGTCAAATTTTACATCATGAGATGATGCTAATTCACTGAAGCTATCCTCAGAGGAACTCTAGGTGGCCTTCATATCTTTCTTATGTTTCCTATCTTTATACTCATATTTATATTTATACTCTAATTTACGACAGTTAGCTTTGACATGCCCTCTCCTTTTTCATTCATAGAAAAGTATTTATTCTGATTTTTCAGAATTCTTCCAATCCTTTTTTAATTGCCTTTGTTTTCATATTTTTCTTTATAATTGGGCTTCATAAAAAGATTTTTATTTCTGTAACATTTTCTGAATCTCTTAGAATGCTGTTCCATTTAGTCATAACTTTCTGAAGCTTATTATTCACTACTTGTGTTCTCAATATTAGCTTAAACTTTATCTTTGTCTTTTCTATTGGAATTGGTAGTCTTGAAGGATACATATTTTTTATTAGGTTTATTCTCTTCTTTATTGTTGACTTTCATCTCTTCCTCATACATCATCAGTTTTCCAATGAGTTCTTTGATAGGTAATTTACTGATGTAACATGACTCTCTAATTGAGATAGAATTTCCTCTCCATCTATCATGTAAGAATCTGAGAATCCTCCTAATTTTTTCTTTGGTAGTAACATCTCTTCCCAAAGAGATCATAATATTCAAAATTTCATTAAACCCGAGATACATGTCAAAACTCAGATTATCAGGCTTCATCATAAAGTTATCATATTTAATAGTACATGTGTTAAGTCTCATTTCCTTAACACTAGAAGCTCCCTCATGTGAAATAAACAAAGTATCCCAAATCTCATGGGCTATTTTACATGATGAAATTCTATTAAATATTCATCTCCTAGAGAATAGTATAAGGAATTCATGGATTTACAATTATTGTTATAATCAGTCTCAGTATCTTAATCCCAAGTTGTTCTAATAGTAATAGGAATATTATACTCATCTACAATTGAAGACCATATTTCAAAACCTAACCTTTATAAGTACATTTTCATTTTAATTTTCCATTGTGCATGATTTGTTCCATTAAAGAATGGAGGTATGTTGGTAGCAGCACCTTCCAGACTATTTTCCATAATAAAAATTTTAGAACAAGATTTTAAAGAGGTAAAAATTTAGTATTAACAGAAATTTTATGATATTTCAAATACAACTAAAATCATAATTGAAAAAGTTTAAAAAATATTTGAAAACTTGAAATTCCTAAATCTTTTGATACAAAATGTTGTTCAGAGTAGACTAATCAAGAGGGGGGTGAATTGAGTATCTATAAAATTTTATGTTGACAATTATTTTTTAAAGTTCCTTGAATATTTAAAATTTGATTACCAATTTATCCAGTAGTGAATTTATAAGAGATTGCTTGTTCCATTAATTTCTCAACAGATTGATTAGCTCTAAATTGCATAACTTTGATGATTAATATAGCTTTTGAAACTATGTTAATAATTCAATTCTATTATAAACACTTTATAAGACTAATTATCAGAGTTCAATTTAGTTTTTTGAAATATGTCATAAAACAGAGTAAAACTAAAAGGTAAAAACACAGTAGAAATAAAAGAAGTGGTTCGGTTTCAAGCAGAGACTTAATCCTCTCCACTTTGTGATCACCTGTCACCAAGTAGTTTAAAGTAATAAATAGGTTGATCCACACCCTATATTGAGGTTCAAAATAGAACACACAGCTGTCCAGGTCACCCTTGACTTCTACCACTATTCTTCATGAAAAAAACAATAAATAAGTTACACACAACCTCTTCCACAATTATATGTTGGATACAAATGGATAAAAAGAGTGAGAGTTTGAGCATATCAGGTATCCTCCAGTTATGCATAGGAGTCAGTGTGTGTAAGAGATAGATACACACACTACTCAGAAATGTAACTAAATGAACACAACAAAGATAAAGATCTGGAGATAATTTTAAAAGGGTATGTGTGTTATGTGGTGAAGATTTGGACTCGTTTGATGAAGTGGATTTGAATTTTGAGTCCTCTTCTAGAAATTTACTCCCAAATTGAGTGTTGTAGCCTTTGTGTTCTGGATTCCAGGAGTGAGTATGGTTCTGCTCTTTTCATTCTTTGGTACGTTGAAGTAGTTTGTCAATTAAATGTATAGCTTGATTTTGATCGCCTCAAGTGTTCTTATTTTGTTATTGAGTTCACAATGGTTTCATGAGAGTTGAAGATGTTCTTCTGCATATCTCTCTCACACAAAACATGCACCACTTCTCATTTTCTTTTAGCTCACATGGTTTTTTTTCCTTTTTAAACTTTCTAGCCTGACAATGTACATGGGGAGATACCTCGTACATTGTACTATCTAATGTTAAGTATATAAGTAGACATTAATTATGTCAGAGTTATTAAATAACACAAATATGACCATTAGTAATACTATTAATAAATTAAGATTTATATAGTCTATCAGTGACTCCTTCTATTAGTGTCTCCTTCTGTTGGTGCCTCAATCTGCCGGTGTATCCATTTTTTTATCTTTCCCTACATCGGCGACTCATTAAATCATTGGATTTTTCATTCTATTGGCGAGACAGTTGAAATAACGACGACTTATTTCAACGGTGAGTTATTTCTACTGTTAGTGAGATAGTTGAATTAGTGGTGAATCATTTCAACTGACGGTGAGTCCCTACATTGATATCATCATGAAATGGTAGGTCTCTTGAACTGACAGTAGGCCATCTACATTGGAGATTAATATGCAACAGTGAGTCATCTTTGGCGGTGTCATGTGAAATGGTTAGTCCTTCAACAATTTATACTTTACATACTTAGAATATATGCCTGTTTGAACTATCTGTCAGTGAGTCATCTATCTGTCGGTGTTAGTGACTCATACATTGATAATTTTATTTGTTCTGTCTATCTTACAATTCAAAAAAGTCAGATAATGGTAATACCCATAATTACACATAGATAATCACTTACAATCTTGTTTATAATTAAAAATACATAAATAGTTATATGATTGAAATGATATGATATTCAAGATAATTCTTTGATATAATTTAGAATCTTTGACATAAGGTAAGATATATGTTAATATATGACATGATTTGTGATAATTAAAAACATTATAGTCAGAGATAGTGGCCAACAATATCTATAGGCCAATAGTATCATTTTCCTAAAATATAAATAGAATCCAATCATGTTTGATCAGTTTTGAGTATGTGATGTTCTTTGTGAACTAAAATTTTACTTTGGGGGGGGGGGGATGGATAGCTTCAAATAGCTTTGGAAATTTCTGAAGGGAGTAGGAATATATTTATATAAGTACCCTAAATAAATTAGGTAGAAATTTATAAAAGTGATAGTTTCATACTAAACTCACCCATTGTATTAAATTCAATAACTTTATTTTCTATTAGTAAAACGCCAATTTTTCTCATCAGCATGTCATAAAAAATTCTTGGACAAAAAGTGGAATGAATTCCATCACTACTGAACATAAAAAAATTAAATATATAATAAAATATCCATGGAGATAATACTAAATAGTACATGAGATAAAGATCCTTATATAATCATTTTCTTAAAATTGATTTTTCTCTAATCATTTTGCACCTATGAAGAGAATAAAAGGCATTTATACAAAGATCATGGTATTTATTGAAGGTTAAAATCATTTACTCATCAAAATACCACTTCATGTCAACTCTATTAGTTTGTAATTCATCTTGTTTTTTATTCACTCTTGGAACACTAAAGTTATCATCGATATAAAAAAATAGATAGAAAAAGTAACTATTTGTATTCATTGTATTGATGATAGATTTATTGATCTAGGAGTGAAGTACAAAAATGATTAATTCTAAGCTAATAGGGTTGAAATGAAGTGATATTATAAAGGGGAAATGATTTTATCCTTTAAAACACAATTCAAATTTATGTGGTTACTATTCTTATATTTCACAAATCAATGAAAATAAAATTAACTAAATGAGTATTACTTGAAAAATATTGATAAAAAGTTTGAAAATTACTAGAAATCACCTATTCATGATGTCTGCAAACATTATTACACCATGTAAGCTACCCAATCATTTCTAAAAAAACTACTTCCTCTTATGAATACATGGAATGTCAAAATTCCAAGTAATAATAGAAAAGAATATAAAAAAAAATTAATAAATATTTTAAATGAAATTGTAATTACCTTTATAAATACCTATTTTGGTATTCCTATTTGTTGATGTAATATAACATATCTTATAAATTTACAAATTCAATAAGAATAATCGTTGTCATTACTTTGTTTCAAGCACTATAGAAACATTGAAAAAAAGAAACTTGTTTTGATATATTTTTTATAGTGAAATGTTATTATATATACCATAATAATTACCCATTTGAATTAATATATAGTATGTCTAGGTTCATTTTCCATCTTCATGCTATTATTTTAATTATAAGTATACTCCGCCCTATCACAAAAAATATCTAAATAATACTTAATATAAAATAAATAATTTGTAGCTTATTTGTAGAATTTTGAATTAATTGTATTAAAAATTTATAAGAGACATCAAGTGCGGTCAATTTTTTGGATACCCATGCTTTGGATAATAAAAATAAATCATCATAGTATCAAAATTTATTTAAATAGGAATCTAGTGTGTCACAAACCAGCCTGGGGAAAACCTGAACCAGTCACCCGGGCCGGCTCGCGGCAAGTCCCGAGGGGCATTCCCAATCACCCCTTGATGGAAACTAGTGCCGGAAATCAAAGTTAAAACATTGGGAATGCTTTCGCCCAAAAAAAAAATAAGTAAATAAGAATAAACAGAACAAAAGAACTAAACTCTAGCAGCGGAATGAAATAAAACCAAATAGCAGACGTACCTCCATGTGACCCTTTGGTCACCTCCCAACCAAGGACAACATTGCTCCCAAAATGAGCAACTCATCCAAGAAAAATTGATCTAGGGAAACCTGTGTCTGAAATGATAAAAATAAGTGTGAGCATTAAAAATGATCAGTAGGTATGCCAAAGTAAACCACAGAATCCAACCAATACCACTTTCCAGAAACAATCCCAAAAAAACACTAGTTTGCACATACAAAGATAGAAAAAGAGGGTTTTCATATTTTAAAGGAAAAAGGATCCTGATTTACCATTTCAAAAACCAACACACGCCACAACCCATTTTCCCAAAAAAATGCATTTCTTGAAAACTGAAGTTCAAATCCATGTTTATCATATTTGTGAAAAAGAACAGGTGATAAGTAAATGCTGGAAACCAAGTGCAAGTAAAAGTAAACAAACAGATATAAGCAATAACCATGGGTGATCCTAAACATCCCTAGAAAACCCTTGAACGTACTCGGTTTCAGACTACCTTCTGGCATGGTACTTCATAGTCAATAACCAACTGGACGCCCTAAAATCCAACTAGTGGAACGCACCACAAGGCCTATCTACCAAGGAGGAACCAACCCGTCTAATCGGGGATGGCTAGAAACCGTCTCTCAATATTCTAAAGGATGCCCAGGAACCCATGTTAATTTCGATAATACTATGTAAGTAGGATGCCCTCGCACGCATGACTCATCTCACCGCACTTGCCAACCCCTTACACGGACACCACTACATGACAACCCTCAAAGTGAAGTCCCCCTATAGAGATTCCCACAAATATGTATATATGTAATTCTTTCACATTCAACAAGGTACTGACTGGGCCTTCACAGCATGTGCAGTTTCAAAAAATTTCATAAATGAGTTAAGTTGCCAATTGGGCACACACACTTTTCCCAAAAGTTAGTACAAACACTCCATTCAAAACCCAATACCAAATGGGCCTTCAAACCAAACAAACATTCAACTCACACCAATGGCCAATCGGGCCAACTTCTTTTCATCCCTCCATGAAAAACCAAACCATTCCATCGAAAACCTATCTTTAAGAAAATATAGTTTTTATGTGTCATTTTCATTTTGAGGCACATCCATGTGAGCACCTAGTGCTCCCATGGATGTGCCAACATCCAATGGAACATCTAGTTTTTAGAAGAATCACCTTAGAAACCATTTTCATAAAACACTTAGCATTGAAACCAAACCCAATTCTTTCACAACACTTTATAAAAGCAAATTGCATCTTTCAAACCAACCAGCATTTCCAAAACTTTTCTAAAACAACCTATTGGTTCATAATTTTGTCAAAAAAACACACCAAACCAAATCTTACATTTCCAAAACACAATCACTATCAATTAAAACCAAACATGTAGAGACCCGTATCTTGACGTACATGGACATTACATTACTTTTGCGGAATACTTAGTACATAACAAAAACACACACACAAGGATCGTAATAGTTTAGTGTCTTTGGAAACTCGGAACGTAATCTTCTAATCGTGGTGAAAGATCTTCAATATCTCCCATAAAGATCTTCTCTTTTTTTACCTAAAACCTTTCTTTATATCCTGGGGAAAAGAAAACATAAAAGGGTGAGCTCAAATGCTCATTAAGGGTAAACAAAATAAAAATCAATCACATCATATTCATAAGAACATAACTTTTGGAAATCTTAACCTGCAAAAGAGAGCATAATTTCATAACATGGGATAAATCATAGTAGTGAAATGAAATCCCAATAATCATAACTTAAAACATGAAACTTTGTTGCATACACACACAATCATAGAAAATCATTTCTTGTTAGTCAAGACTCATTGCCAAGACTATCTTAGTGGACAAAGTCCATTTCTGAATCGAGTAACCCTCATTTCAGTCATGTTTCACTGAACCGGTATAACCTACCATTTCAGACATGTCTATCTCATGAGATATAAAATCTTTACCCAATGCATTGGAGGGAGATATAGGTCCCACCCATCTTATAATTAATCCTTTCTTATGTGTGCCACATAATCATAAATCATACATCATCGCATAACACATGTAACAAAAATGGGATTCTTGAAACATCATGACATCATAAAACAAATCATATAAGATAAAGGAATTCATAAAAATATTTCCATCACAACATAATCAAACCAATGTAATAATAGGGATAAAAACAGAACCCTTTTATTATCTTATATGGAAAGTAATTTTGATAAAACACTTGAACTCCATTCTTGAGGAAAATATCCTTTCTTCTTCAAAAACATTTTTCCTTTCATAACATGTCATACAACTTTAAAATAAAAGAAGTTGATTAAAAATAAACTTGAAAACTTGTAAAGGAAGCTTCTTGGAAATAATTTTTTTAAAATCCATTCATTCCGTATAAGTTAAAAAAACATTCTTCTCGTACTTTTGTCGGAAAAGTCAAAAAAGTACCTCGTACGAAAAACGACAAAAGATTCCTTTCATTTATTTTACTAAAAACTCACCGAAGGGTAAAAATGGATTTAAACAATTGTAGGTGGATAGAAATAATATTACATATTTATGGAACATGGATGTGGATGATAAAATACACCCCAGTAAATACTTACGAATAAACAATCTCGGATAAAAATGAGATTGTGATATTTCCCTTACCTTAGGTCCGATTTGCTTCGTATGTGTCCGAACCTCATGTATAATGATTTAAATAATGTCATTGACTTATTAAAGAATCATGTTCATTGTTATGATATCATATATGGTTCACTTATGACATTATATTACTCGTTCTTTTGTAAATTCCATGTTAAAGAAGCGTTTTGGGTAAAATCGTTTCATTTATCGTAGGTGTTTTGACTTGTTGTTCTTGACATTATTATTACTTATATCATGATTTACATACTTACAGAATATAAAATATGATTTATATATCATATATATTCAGTATATATATATATATAATAGATAGATAAATGAAATGAAAAACACCGTTCATGGAGACGGTAGTCTGTACGTACGCATGAACGTTGTTTTCCTTTCCTTATTGTCTTGAATGGAAGTAAGTAGATGACATACATATATATATATATTTACATAAATCCAGTATCTTTATAATGTCATATATTTCATTATTATTTCTTATATATACTTTATAATCATTCTTAAATGGTTAACATGGAGAATGAATCTCATCGCGTCGTGGAGACGGTAGTCCGTATGTACGCACGAGCGATGATATCATTTCCATAAATATTGAATTGAATTGGAGTGGATTATACAATATATCAGAATAAATATGATGTTTTAATAACTATGTATAGTTATTCTTTACACCATTATACCCATCCATGTAAGGTGGTGGTGGAAAATAGATTACACCACGGCGTGGAGACGGTATTCCGTACGTACGCACGCGCGGTGATTTCTTTTTCCGTAGGATGGATAGATGGTGAAATAGGGTTGTTTCATACTTATAATAACATATCAGTATATGAGTGATACTGATGTTATTACTTCATAATGAAACAACCTAAGAAGAAGAAGTGGAAGAAGAAATAAAGAGAAAAGAATTGGTAACGGTAATTACCTCTTCTTTGAAGCGCCTCTTTGAGACCTCCTCTTAGGGCACTAAAATTGGTCTTTGAGGAAGACCAGAACCTCTAGGATGTTTCTAGGGAAGTGTAGAAGATATTTTGGCAGGGTTTGGCCGAGCTTGACTGCTCAAATTGGTGTGAGGAGGAGGGGGATGAGGTGTCCTTTTATAAGGGAGGAGAGGGGCACCTTAGGAATATCTCAAAATATTATTTTATATTAAAGTCAAAATCGGTTTATAATGGTTCCAAAGGGTCTTATTTCGAAGCTAAAGTGGGGATGGGTCGAAATACTATCAACCAATAGGATTTAGACAAGTTTAGGTTATTATTTTAACCCTATCAATTAGATTTAACTCTAAGTTAAATAATTTAACTTTTACCGTGTCTTTTTGTTTTCTTTCACTATATGGTTAATACACTTACTATAACATGCCAAAAGAACCCCAAATTGTATATTATTAATAAAAATATCCTTATCTAAGTCATTTGGCCGAACCTTAGATTTTTAGGAATAAAATAAAAATTAATAATATAATATTTGATTTAAAAACTATTTTGTGTCAATTTTGACACTATTTGATATATGATTTTTGTGAAAGTCATAACAGAATTATATGTTCGAACCAAGTTTATTAAATCAACACTAATATATAATAGTAACCTATAAAATTAGTTTAAGTCATAAAAAGTCTCAAATTACATTCATTTGAGCATTTATAACATCAATTATGTTAATATTTCCTTAAAAGGGTAATTACTGCATCATCGTTGTGTCATAAATAAATTAATTTATTTAAAGTCTAAAAATTATAAATAAAATATAATTATGTAGGAAATATTTTTAGCTTTCTAATGAATATTTATAGTCGAATTTATCTTATGTATAACCCCATATTAAAAATGTTTTAGTTATTAAACTTTGATTTTAACTATTTTAACTATTCATTAAATGTCATAATCTAATCCAAGTGGACCTAAATGGTCATATTATATTCATAAGGTTGTTTTGGGTCGAATTACACTTATCCAATAGAATTAGGACATGTGTTAGGGTAATAGTAATATCATATTTACCCTTAGTTACCCTATTTACTATTAATCGTGGTAAAAAAAAGTAAAAAGTTACTATTCACCAAAAATTATTTTCATCTCATTGAACCACATTTTACTTACTGACATCAATCGTGTCTCTCGGATTTTTTAAATTCCATTCACAGAAGCGGTAAAATTAAGTTTTATGAAAAATTCTGTTTTTTTAACTACCACTTAGTAGTTTCACTGTTCATCAAAAATTGAAGTTTTTCAGAAAAATGCCAAAATTTCATCCTAAGCTATATTTCATATTCCGAATTCAAAAATGAAGTCTATTTTACCAAATTCATAACATAGAAATTGCATTAATTAATTTTATAATTAAATACCGCTGTTAAAACAAATAGCGTGTTTTTAAGAAACAATATCTATCAAAAGATTGACACTTGATTATGTCTGGTTTAAATGTGAAATTACATCCAATGACCAACATTGTATTAAATTGTAAAAATATATTCTAAATATACTTTAAAACCACGCAAATTTATAATTTATCACTATTAATTATTTCGATTAAAAAATTTGTTTTTAATTATAATTTAGTAATTTTCACTATTCATCAGAATATGAAAGTTATCCGAAAAGTACCAAAATTTCACCTTAGGCTAAATTCGATACTCCGAATCCAAAAATGAAGTTCATTTTGAAAAATAAGATTTACAGAATTTTAAAAAGTGGTTATTACTATTCATAACGGCTAGTTTTAATAATATTTTAATAGCATATCGTTGTTTAGTGAAACTCAGTATTGCGTATTACACACGCTATCGAGGAAGGTCACGATTGCGTGTAATGCAAGGCAAGTCAAGGATGCGTGTTGTGAAAGCTCCTTTTGGTGTAGCGTACAACACAAGACATTAATAAAATTAAAAAGAATATTTCTTATAAAATCTTGGGCTGTTACATTCTACCCCCCTTAAAATGAATTTCGCCCTCGAAATTCGTCGGGGTTATAAATGGTTTATTATTCGAAAGTTTCTTTAATAGAAACCCACATCGTAAAAAGGAATATCAAAACCAATCTTTAAAAACAAAAGTATGAAACGTAACGGTTACCCAAATAAATTAATCATTGGGTTTCCACATAGGTGAAAATATGGATATGGAAGAGAAATCTAACCATCATGTTCTAATGGAGAGTGGTAGAGAACATGGCTATGGAAAAGCCAATAATCACAAATCCATAGATTTGTGATGATATAAGGTACCATCTGATTCATCGGGTATAAGATCACTAGGACAACATTTTTGGTTTTCAATATCATTTTCCTAAAGTTGATAATTTGAATTAGAATAAATAATTACTTTATTTTGGTACAATCTCACTGTTGTTCGTGCCTTGAACAATTTCCACTTCATCTCTTAAATAAATGAAGTTGAATTTGTTATTCGTGAAGTGTTAGCAGATCATGTGATAGAATGACAGGTCATTCCATCTGTCTCAAACAAAAGGTTAGCAAAAATTATATGCATAAGTCGATCTATAGTGAGATTAATCATATATGGTTACTAAAATGGACTTATACTTCATATATCATACTGCTTAATATAATAAAACTAGTTTCTACTAAACAGGGACTTCCTGTAGGCCAGTGGTAGGCGATAAAGGCCAGTCGCACTTCGGTTGTGGGTTCGATTCCCACAGCCTTGTCTGAAGCGATGGGATTTCGCTCGTCCTGCAGGTTGTCCTTTTTCCAAAACTATATTACTATAACATCCCATCAATAATATCAAAAAAACAAACAATACTAAATTATGTCCAACATAATCCATTCCAATCTTTAGGCTTATCCATAATACTGCAGTCCACTCTCATAACATAGTGAAAATGATTACCAGAGATTTAACACCATCGTCGATCCCCATATATCATAAGATATGTCTTGTTGGTCACATTCCAAACATTCAAAGGCCTTAATCAAGTATTTTCTTGAATACCCATTGAACCTTAGTGAAAACATGATTGCAGTTAAAAGTTAACACCTTCCACATACCAAAATCCTCAAAATTCTATATACTCAAACCATGATATCACTTAGTCCTTATATCAATCATGAGCTCATGAATACTGTTAAACATTTCATTTTCTCGTTTTCCCTTCATTATGCGCATAATATATCAATCACTTTGAATACCACATTAGACCAATACATAAATATTCCAATATTCCATGATACAACATTATTTTGGAATCCCATTACATAAACACTTAATCATTCCACCACATCGTTGTCATATTCAACATTGCCAATAGTGATCACATGTGACATCCCTTTGTCCTTTGCCTTAAGCGGTTGCTCATGTCGATCATCACTAACCCTTGGATTAGGGCATTTATTAGCATAATGCCCCATTTCCTTGCACTTGAAGCATTGAAGTGTTGGTTGTGCGTTCTCTGCAGTGTTTGCTTTATTCACTTCATTAGAATCCCTTTTTCCATTACTTCGACACTCAGCTGCTCGATGACCTTCTTTTCCACACTTAAAACATTTTCTAGACCCTTTAAGACAATCTCCACCATGCTTCATTCCACACTTTGTGCATAAGGAAACATTCATCTTCTTTTCACCATTATTCTGAGATTTATCCTTGAACTCCATCTTTCTTTTCTTGTCAAAACCATGAGATGGATATGTAACACCAACTTCCATTTCTACCTTGATAGCACAACGCACAATTTCTTCATAGCTACTGAAGTCTCTTATAGCTAATTCCCTTCGAAGACTTGGTTTTAAGCCACTGAAAAATCGATCAAATTTACTTTCAGGTTGGATGATAATGCCAGATGCATACCTTGCAAGTCTTGTAAAATTCGCTACGTATATACCAACAGATTCATCATCCTTCTGTTTTAGCTCAAGAAACTCCTTTTCCATCTTCGTTCGAAGAATACGAGGGAAGTACTTACTGAAAAACAAGTTCTTGAACTCGTCCCATTCCATGGACTCAATTTCATCTCTTGGCCTCGTATTCTTAATAAGATTCCACCATTGATCAGCTTCACCTTCCAAACGATATACTGCTAAGATGACTTTATCATGTTCAGAACATTGAAGAACTGAAAATATCTTTTCAGTAGTACTAATCCATTGTTCAGCAACTAATGGATCAGTAGACCCACTGAAAGAAGGCGGACGCTGCCTCATGAAGGATTCAACAGAATGTTGCTCCTTCCTTTGATCGTTTGGAAGTCCTACATGATTCATAGCTTGAGAAAGTTGTGTGAGCATGGCTACCCGATTTTTCATTCCAGCTCCCATATCGTTTGGTTGCTCAGGGGGACAATCATTTCATTGTCCATTGCATTGATCAACACGGTTCCTTCGGGTTCCAGCCATCGTCTAAAACCCCAAAAGAATAGTGTGAGAGGCAAAAATCATGCTAGGGAAAACAACATAATAAAGGGGTAGTACCCTCAATATCTAACATCTTAGGTTAAATTCTAAGGTCGTTAGCGCAATTCTAGGACTATAACCAATACGTATACTTAACCTTAGATACATCCCTAGACATACCTTAGAAATATCTCTAGGGATCTCACTAACGTTTTCACATCCTAGTTTCCAAAGGTTGACTAAACCTTTCCTCTGATACCAACTGTAGAGACCCGTATCTTGACGTACATGGACATTACATTACTTTTGCGGAATACTTAGTACATAACAAAAACACATACACAAGGATCGTAATAGTTTAGTGTCTTTGGAAACTCGGAACGTAATCTTCTAATCGTGGTGAAAGATCTTCAATATCTCCCATAAAGATCTTCCCTTTTTTTAACCTAAAACCTTTCTTTATATCCTGGGGAAAAGAAAACATAAAAGGGTGAGCTCAAATGCTCAGTAAGGGTAAACAAAAGAAAAATCAATCACATCATATTCATAAGAACATAACTTTTGGAAATCTTAACCTGTAAAAGAGAGCATAATTTCATAACATGGGATAAATCATAGTAGTGAAATGAAATCCCAATAATCATAACTTAAAACATGAAACTTTGTTGCATACACACACAATCATAGAAAATCATTTCTTGTTAGTCAAGACTCATTGCCAAGACTATCTTAGTGGACAAAGTCCCTTTCTGAATCGAGTAACCCTCATTTCAGTCCTGTTTCACTGAACCGGTATAACCTACCATTTCAGCCATGTCTATCTCATGAGATATAAAATCTTTACCCAATGCATTGGAGGGAGATATAGGTCCCACCCATCTTATAATGAATCCTTTCTTATGTGTGCCACATAATCATAAGTCATACATCATCGCATAACACATGTAACAAAAATGGGATTCTTGAAACATCATGACATCATAAAACAAATCATATAAGATAAAGGAATTCATAAAAATATTTCTATCACAACATAATCAAACCAATGTAATAATAGGGATAAAAACAGAACCATTTTATTATCTTAGATGGAAAATAATTTTGATAAAACACTTGAACTCCATTCTTGAGGAAAATATCCTTTCTTCTTCAAAAACATTTTTCCTTTCATAACATGTCACACAACTTTAAAATAAAAGAAGTTGATTAAAAATAAACTTGAAAACTTGTAAAGGAAGCTTCTTGGAAATAATTCTTTTAAAATCCATTCATGCCGTATAAGTTAAAAAACATTCTTCTCGTACTTTTGTCGGAAAAGTCAAAAAAGTACCTCGTACGAAAAACGACAAAAGATTCCTTTCATTTCTTTTACTAAAAACTCACTGAAGGGTAAAAATGGATTTAAACAATTGTAGGTGGATGTAAATAATATTACATATTTATGGAACATGGATGTGGATGATAAAATACACCCCAGTAAATACTTATGAATAAACAATCTCGGATAAAAATGAGATTGTGATATTTCCCTTACCTTATGTCCGATTTGCTTCGTATGTGTCCGAACCTCCTGTATAATGATTTAAATAATGTCATTGACTTATTACAGAATCATGTTCATTGTTATGATATCATATATGATTCACTTATGACATTATATTACTCGTTCTTTTGTAAATTCCATGTTAAAGAAGCGTTTTGGGTAAAATCGTTTCATTTATCGTAGGTGTTTTGACTTGTTGTTCTTGACATTATTATTACTTATATCATGATTTACTTACTTCCAGAATATAAAATATGATTTATATATCATATATATTCAGTATATATATATATATATATATATATAATAGATAGATAAATGAAATGAAAAACACCGTTCATGGAGACGGTAGTCTGTACGTACGCATGAACGTTGTTTTCCTTTCCTTATTGTCTTGAATGGAAGTAAGTAGATGACATACATATATATATATTTACATAAATCCAGTAGCTTTATAATGTCATATATTTCATTATTATTTCTTATATATACTTTATAATCATTCTTAAATGGTTAACATGGAGAATGAATCTCATTGCGTCGTGGAGACGGTAGTCCGTACGTACGCACGAGCGATGATATCATTTCCATAAATATTGAATTGAATTGGAGTGGATTATACAATATATCAGAATAAATATGATGTTGTAATAACTATGTATAGTTATTCTTTACACCATTATACCCATCCATGTAAGGTGGTGGTGGAAAATAGATTACACCACGGCGTGGAGACGGTATTCCGTACGTACGCACGCGCGGTGATTTCTTTTTCCATAGGATAGATAGATGGTGAAATAGGGTTTTTTCATACTTATAATTACATATCAGTATATGAGTGATACGGATGTTATTACTTCATAATGAAACAACCTAAGAAGAAGAAGTGGAAGAAGAAATAAAGATGAAAGAATTGGTAACGGTAATTACCTCTTCTTTGAAGCGCCTCTTTGAGACCTCCTCTTAGGGCACTAAAATTGGTCTTTGAGAAAGACCAGAACCTCTAGGATGTTTCTAGGGAAGTGTAGAAGAGATTTTTGCAGGGTTTGGCCGAGCTTGAGTGCTCAAATTGGTGTGAGGAGGAGGGGGATGAGGTGTCCTTTTATAAGGGAGGAGAGGGGCACCTTAGGAATATCTCAAAATATTATTTTATATTAAAGTCAAAATCGGTTTATAATGGTTCCAAAGGGTCTTATTTCGAAGCTAAAGTGGGTATGGGTCGAAATACTATCAACCAATAGGATTTAGACAAGTTTAGGTTATTATTTTAACCTTATCAATTATATTTAACTCTAAGTTAAATAATTTAACTTTTACCGTGTCTTTTTGTTTTCTTTCACTATATGGTTAATACACTTACTATAACATGCCAAACGAACCCCAAATTGTATATTATTAATAAATATATCCTTATCTAAGTCATTTGGCCGAACCTTAGATTTTTAGGAATAAAATAACAATTAATAATATAATATTTTATTTAAAAACTATTTTGTGTCAATTTTGACACTATTTGATATATGATTTTTGTGAAAGTCATAACAGAATTATATGTTCGAACCAAGTTTATTAAATCAACACTAATATATAATAGTAACCTAGAAAATTAGTGTAAGTCATAAAAAGTCTCAAATTACATTCATTTGAGAATTTATAACATCAATTATGTTAATATTTCCTTAAAAGGGTAATTACTGCATCATCGTTGTGTCATAAATAAATTAATTTATTTAAAGTATAAAAATTATAAATAAAATACCATTATGTAGGAAATATTTTTAGCTTTCTAATGAATATTTATAGTCGAATTTATCTTATGTATAACCCCATATTAAAAATGTTTTAGTTATTAAACTTTGATTTTAACTATTTTAACTATTCATTAAATGTCATAATCTAATCCAAGTGGACCTAAATGGTCATATTATATTCATAAGGTTGTTTTGGGTCGAATTACACTTATCCAATAGAATTAGGACATGTGTTAGGGTAATAGTAATATCATATTTACCCTTATTTACCCTATTTACTATTAACCGTGGTAAAAAAAAGTAAAAAGTTACTATTCACCAAAAATTATTTTCATCTCATTGAACCACATTTTACTTACTGACATCAATCGTGTCTCTCGGATTTTTTAAATTCCATTCACAGAAGCGGTAAAATTAAGTTTTATGAAAAATTCTGTTTTTTTAACTACCACTTAGTAGTTTCACTATTCATCAAAAATTGAAGTTTTTCAGAAAAATGCCAAAATTTCATCCTAAGCTATATTTCATATTCATAATTCAAAAATGAAGTCTATTTTACCAAATTCATAACATAGAAATTGCATTAATTAATTTTATAATTAAATCCCGCTGTTAAAACAAATAGCGTGTTTTTAAGAAACAATATCTATCAAAAGATTGACACTTGATTATGTCTGGTTTAAATGTGAAATTACATCCAATGACCAACATTGTATTAAATTGTAAAAATATATTCTAAATATACTTTAAAACCACTCAAATTAATAATTTATCACTATTAATTATTTCGATTAAAAAAGTTGTTTTTAATTATAATTTAGTAATTTTCACTATTCATCAGAATATGAAAGTTATCCGAAAAGTACCAAAATTTCACCTTAGGCTAAATTCGATACTCCGAATCCAAAAATGAAGTTCATTTTGAAAAATAAGATTTACAGAATTTTAAAAAGTGGTTATTACTATTCATAACGGCTAGTTTTAATAATATTTTAATAGCATATCGTTGTTTAGTGAAACTCAGTATTGCGTATTACACACGCTATCGAGGAAGGTCACGATTGCGTGTAATGCAAGGAAAGTCAAGGATGCGTGTTGTGCAAGCTCCTTTTGGTGTAGCGTACAACACAAGACATTAATAAAATTAAAAATAATATTTCTTATAAAATCTTGGGCTGTTACATTCTACCCCCCTTAAAATGAATTTTTCCCTCGAAATTCGTCGGGGTTATAAATGGTTTACTATTCGAAAGTTTCTTTAATAGAAACCCACATCGTAAAAAGGAATATCAAAACCAATCTTTAAAAACAAAAGTATGAAATGTAACGGTTACCCAAATAAACTAATCATTGGGTTTCCACATAGGTGAAAATATGGATATGGAAGAGAAATCTAACCATCATGTTCTGATGGAGAGTGGTAGAGAACATGGCTATGGAAAAGCCAATAATCACAAATCCATAGATTTGTGATGGTATAAGGTACCATCTGATTTATCGGGTATAAGATCACTAGGACAACATTTTTGGTTTTCAAGATCATTTTCCTAAAGTTGATAATTTGAATTAGAATAAATAATTACTTTATTTTGGTACAATCTCAATGTTGTTCGTGCCTTGAACAATTTCCACTTCATCTCTTAAATAAATGAAGTTGAATTTGTTATTCGTGAAGTGTTAGCAGATCATGTGATAGAATGAAGGGTCATTCCATCTGTCTCAAACAAAAGGTTAGAAAAAATTATATGTATAAGTCGATCTATAGTGAGATTAATCATATATGGTTACTAAAATGGACTTATACTTCATATATCATACTGCTTAATATAATAAAACTAGTTTCTACTAAACAGGGACTTCCTGTAGGCCAGTGGTAGGCGATAAAGGCCAGTCGCACTTCGGTTGTGGGTTCGATTCCCACAGCCTTGTCCGAAGCGATGGGCTTTCGCTCGTCCTGCAGGTTGTCCTTTTTCCAAAACTATATTACTATAACATCCCATCAATAATATCAAAAAAACAAACAATACTAACTTATGTCCAACATAATCCATTCCAATCTTTAGGCTTATCCATAATACTGCAGTCCACTCTCATAACATAGTGAAAATGATTACCAGAGATTTAACACCATCGTCGATCCCCATATATCATAAGATATGTCTTGTTGGTCACATTCCAAACATTCAAAGGCCTTAATCAAGTATTTTCTTGAATACCCATTGAACCTTAGTGAAAACATGATTGCAGTTAAAAGTTAACACCTTCCACATACCAAAATCCTCAAAATTCTATATACTCAAACCATGATATCACTTAGTCCTTATATCAATCATGAGCTCATGAATACTGTTAAACATTTCATTTTCTCGTTTTCCCTTCATTATGCGCATAATATATCAATCACTTTGAATACCACATTAGACCAATACATAAATATTCCAATATTCCATGATACAACATTATTTTGGAATCCCATTACATAAACACTTAATCATTCCACCACATCGTTGTCATATTCAACATTTCTAATAGTGATCACATGTGACTTCCCTTTGTCCTTTGCCTTAAGCGGTTGCTCATGTCGATCATCACTAACCCTTGGATTAGGGCATTTATTAGCATAATGCCCCATTTCCTTGCACTTGAAGCATTGAAGTGTTGGTTGTGCGTTCTCTGCAGTGTTTGCTTTATTCACTTCATTAGAATCCCTTTTTCCATTACTTCGACACTCAGCTGCTCGATGACCTTCTTTTCCACACTTAAAACATTTTCTAGACCCTTTAAGACAATCTCCACCATGCTTCTTTCCACACTTTGTGCATAAGGAAACATTCATCTTCTTTTCACCATTATTCTGAGATTTATCCTTGAACTCCATCTTTCGTTTATTGTCAAAACCATGAGATGGATATGTAACACCAACTTCCATTTCTACCTTGATAGCACAACGCACAATTTCTTCATATCTACTGAAGTCTCTTATAGCTAATTCCCTTCGAAGACTTGGTTTTAAGCCACTAAAAAATCGATCAACTTTACTTTCAGGTTGGATGATAATGCCAGATGCATACCTTGCAAGTCTTGTAAAATTCGCTTCGTAAATACCAACAGATTCATCATCCTTCTGTTTCAGCTCAAGAAACTCCTTTTCCATCTTCGTTCGAAGAATACGAGGGAAGTACTTACTGAAAAACAAGTTCTTGAACTCGTCCCATTCCATGGACTCAATTTCATCTCTTGGCCTCGTATTCTTAATAAGATTCCACCATTGATCAGCTTCACCTTCCAAACGATATACTGCTAAGATGACTTTATCATGTTCATAACATTGAAGAACTGAAAATATCTTTTCAGTAGTACTAATCCATTGTTCAGCAACTAATGGATCAGAAGACCCACTGAAAGAAGGCGGACGCTGCCTCATGAAGGATTCAACAGAATGTTGCTCCTTCCTTTGCTCGTTTGGAAGTCCTGCATGATTCATAGCTTGAGAAAGTTGTGTGAGCATGGCTACCAGATTTTGCATTCCAGCTCCCATATCGTTTGGTTGCTCAGGGGGACAATCATTGCATTGATCAACACGGTTCCTTTGGGTTCCAGCCATCGTCTAAAACCCCAAAAGAATAGTGTGAGAGGCAAAAATCATGCTAGGGAAAACAACATAATAAAGGGGTAGTACCCTCAATATCTAACATCTTAGGTTAAATTCTAAGATCGTTAGCACAATTCTAGGACTATAACCTATACGTATACTTAACCTTAGAGACATCCCTAGACATACCTTAGAAATATCTCTAGGGATCTCACTAACGTTTTCGCATCCTAGTTTCCAAAGGTTGACTAAACCTTTCCTCTGATACCAACTGTAGAGACCCGTATCTTGACGTACATGGACATTACATTACTTTTGCGGAATACTTAGTACATAACAAAAACACACACACAAGGATCGTAATAGTTTAGTGTCTTTGGAAACTAGGAACGTAATCTTCTAATCGTGGTGAAAGATCTTCAATATCTCCCATAAATATCTTCCCTTTTTTTTACCTAAAACCTTTCTTTAAATCCTGGGGAAAATAAAACATAAAAGGGTGAGCTCAAATGCTCAGTAAGGGTAAACAAAAGAAAAATCAATCACATCATATTCATAAGAACATAACTTTTGGAAATCTTAACCTGCAAAAGAGAGCATAATTTCATAACATGGGATAAATCATAGTAGTGAAATGAAATCCCAATAATCATAACTTAAAACATGAAACTTTTTGGCATACACACACAATCATAGAAAATCATTTCTTGTTAGTCAAGACTCATTGCCAAGACTATCTTAGTGGACAAAGTCCCTTTCTGAATCGAGTAACCCTCATTTCAGTCCTGTTTCACTGAACCGGTATAACCTACCATTTCAGCCATGTCTATCTCATGAGATATAAAATCTTTACCCAATGCATTAGAGGGAGATATAGGTCCCACCCATCTTATAATGAATCCTTTCTTATGTGTGCCACATAATCATAAATCATACATCATCGCATAACACATGTAACAAAAATGGGATTCTTGAAACATCATGACATCATAAAACAAATCATATAAGATAAAGGAATTCATACAAATATTTCCATCACAACATAATCAAACCAATGTAATAATAGGGATAAAAACAGAACCCTTTTATTATCTTAGATGGAAAATAATTTTGATAAAACACTTGAACTCCATTCTTGAGGAAAATATCCTTTCTTCTTCAAAAACATTTTTCCTTTCATAACATGTCATACAAATTTAAAATAAAAGAAGTTGATTAAAAATAAACTTGAAAACTTGTAAAGGAAGCTTCTTGGAAATAATTTTTTTAAAATCCATTCATGCCGTATAAGTTAAAAAAACATTCTTCTCGTACTTTTGTCGGAAAAGTCAAAAAAGTACCTCGTACGAAAAACGACAAAAGATTCCTTTAATTTCTTTTAATAAAAACTCACCGAAGGGTAAAAATGGATTTAAACAATTGTAGGTGGATGGAAATAATATTACATATTTATGAAACATTGATGTGGATGATAAAATACACCCCAGTAAATACTTACGAATAAACAATCTCGGATAAAAAGGAGATTGTGATATTTCCCTTACCTTAGGTCTGATTTGCTTCGTATGTGTCCGAACCTCCTGTATAATGATTTAAATAATGTCATTGACTTATTACAGAATCATTTTCATTGTTATGATATCATATATGGTTCACTTATGACATTATATTACTCGTTCTTTTGTAAATTCCATGTTAAAGAAGCGTTTTGGGTAAAATCGTTTCATTTATCGTAGGTGTTTTGACTTGTTGTTCTTGACATTATTATTACTTATATCATGATTTACTTACTTCCAGAATATAAAATATGATTTATATATCATATATATTCAGTATATATATATATATATAATAGATAAATAAATGAAATGAAAAACACCGTTCATGGAGACGGTAGTCTGTACGTACGCATGAACGCTGTTTTCCTTTCCTTATTGTCTTGAATGGAAGTAAGTAGATGACATACATATATATATATATATTTACATAAATACAGTAGCTTTATAATTTCATATATTTCATTATTATTTCTTATATATACTTTATAATCATTCTTAAATGGTTAACATGGAGAATGAATCTCATCGCGTCGTGGAGACGGTAGTCCGTACGTACGCACGAGCGATGATATCATTTCCATAAATATTGAATTGAATTGGAGTGGATTATACAATATATCAGAATCAATATGATGTTGTAATAACTATGTATAGTTATTCTTTACACCATTATACCCATCCATGTAAGGTGGTGGTGGAAAATAGATTACACCACAGCGTGGAGACGGTATTCCGTAAGTACGCACGCGCGGTGATTTCTTTTTCTGTAGGATGGATAGATGGTGAAATAGAGTTGTTTCATACTTATAATAACATATCAGTATATGAGTGATACTGATGTTATTACTTCATAATGAAACAACCTAAGAAGAAGAAGTGGAAGAAGAAATAAAGATGAAAGAATTGGTAACGGTAATTACCTCTTCTTTGAAGTGCCTCTTTGAGACCTCCTCTTAGGGCACTAAAATTGGTCTTTGAGGAAGACCAGAACCTCTAGGATGTTTCTAGGGAAGTGGAGAAGAGATTTTGTCAGGGGTTGGCCGAGCTTGAGTGCTCAAATTGGTGTGAGGAGGAGGGGGATGAGGTGTCCTTTTATAAGGGAGGAGAGGGGCACCTTAGGAATATCTCAAAATATTATTTTATATTAAAGTCAAAATCGGTTTATAATGGTTCCAAAGGGTCTTATTTCGAAGCTAAAGTGGGGATGGGTCGAACTCCTATCAACCAATAGGATTTAGACAAGTTTAGGTTATTATTTTAACCTTATCAATTAGATTTAACTCTAAGTTAAAAAATTTAACTTTTACCGTGTCTTTTTGTTTTCTTTCACTATATGGTTAATACACTTACTATAACATGCCAAACGAACCCCAAATTGTATATTATTAATACATATATCCTTATCTAAGTCATTTGGCCGAAACTTAGATTTTTAGGAATAAAATAACAATTAATAATATAATATTTGATTTAAAAACTATTTTGTGTCAATTTTGACACTATTTGATATATGATTTTTGTGAAAGTCATAACAGAATTATATGTTCGAACCAAGTTTATTAAAACAACACTAATATATAATAGTAACCTAGAAAATTAGTGTAAGTCATAAAAAGTCTCAAATTACATTCATTTGAGCATTTATAACATCAATTATGTTAATATTTCCTTAAAAGGGTAATTACTACATCATCGTTGTGTCATAAATAAATTAATTTATTTAAAGTCTAAAAATTATAAATAAAATATCTTTATGTAGGAAATCCTTTTATCGTTCTAATGAATATTTATAGTCGAATATATCTTATGTATAACCCCATATTAAAAATGTTTTAGTTATTAAACTTTGATTTTAACTATTTTAACTATTCATTAAATGTCATAATCTAATCCAAGTGGACCTAAATGGTCATATTATATTCATAAGGTTGTTTTGGGTCGAATTAGAATTATCCAATAGAATTAGGACATGTGTTAGGGTAATAGTAATATCATATTTACCCTTAGTTACCCTATTTACTATTAACCGTGGTAAAAAAAGTAAAAAGTTACTATTCACCAAAAATTATTTTTATCTCATTGAACCACATTTTACTTACTGACATCAATCGTGTCTCTCGGATTTTTTAAATTCCATTCACAGAAGCGGTAAAATTAAGTTTTATGAAAAATTCTGTATTTTTAACTACCACTTAGTAGTTTCACTATTCATCAAAAATTGAAGTTTTTCCGAAAAATGCCAAAATTTCATCCTAAGCTATATTTCATATTCCGAATTCAAAAATGAAGTCTATTTTACCAAATTCATAACATAGAAATTGCATTAATTAATTTTATAATTAAATCCCACTGTTAAAACAAATAGCGTGTTTTTAAGAAACAATATCTATCAAAAGATTGACACTTGATTGTGTCTGGTTTAAATGTGAAATTACATCCAATGACCAAAATTGTATTAAATTGTAAAAATATATTCTAAATATACTTTAAAACCACTCAAATTAATAATTTATCACTATTAATTATTTCGATTAAAAAAGTTGTTTTTAATTATAATTTAGTAATTTTCACTATTCATCAGAATATGAAAGTTATCCGAAAAGTACCAAAATTTCACCTTAGGCTAAATTCGATACTCCGAATCCAAAAATGAAGTTCATTTTGAAAAATAAGATTTACAGAATTTTAAAAAGTGGTTATTACTATTCATAACGGCTAGTTTTAATAATATTTTAATAGCATATCGTTGTTTAGTGAAACTCAGTATTGCGTATTACACACGCTATCGAGGAAGGTCGCGATTGCGTGTAATGCAAGGCAAGTCAAGGATGCGTGTTGTGCAAGCTCCTTTTGGTGTAGCGTACAACACAATACATTAATAAAATTAAAAAGAATATTTCTTATAAAATCTTGGGCTGTTACAAAACACATCCCAATGAACTCAATTTAACTTTACCAAGAACCTACACATTTCATATAAACCAACATAAAAATCCACTTTCAAAAATTTAAAACAAAAATACAACTATGTCAGATGATTTTCATAAACACAACATAAATGAAACGATATAAAAGAATAAATTGAAAAAATTCTAGTGCTCAAGGTTTGAACCCAAAAGGGGAAATGGTTGGAAACACCTACCTCTGTTAACCCAGGTCCAAAACTCACGCTCTTCCAGCAGTAACCATCTTCCCACGTCACACAGTCGTGTGCACGTGTCTTTGATGTGCATATATACATATATATATATATATATATATATATACATATATACACCATACACCTATATACCATAGTTATATATGTCCTGCAATGAAAATAGCGAGACATTGCTAAATTAATAATTCAGTTAAAGCTGACTCTGGACCAGATAAAGACCTCAAGGGTCCGCAACTCAATTTCACATTTAAATTGGCGTAAGAATATATAAAAATGTATAAATATATCTTTACCCAAATATCAGTGATAAACGTAGTCGCGCTCACCCGCGGTTGTCGGAGAGTGGTCCAACGGTCCTGACAAGCTGCTCACACAACCTTGAACATATAAACACATCGTCGCATAAACTCGAGTCACGGGCTTCGACCAAACCAAATCGGATGAGGAAACAATAGCGATTTGAATTACATTTTAAAAATCGTCAAAATAACATTTGTCACTTAAGCAGGAAAATCATCGTAGACACATATAGACATAAACCAGGAACTGAATCAAAATATAACCTTAATCAATTCTAAAAATTTCAGAACACTATAGAAAGATAATTAAGCGCATAACAAAGCTGTGAAACAAGTTTTAAAACAAAAAGGAAGAGTGAAAACATTAATGGAGTGCTTCAGAAATAAAAATACACAAAATCACCTTCTTCGGAGGGGTGCGAATACAATCTCGCCTCAACGGAAGGGAGAAAAGAACCTTGCGGACCCCTCGCATACCTAAAAAAGGAGGAACACACACAAAAGAATTCCTCAGTTAGGGTTTGGACAACTCAAAGAAAACCCTAAGAAAACATGAAAAAGAAGGATACCGGAGAGGCGGGGGGAGTCACACCGATTGAGGATGGTGCGGTCGGAGCAGGTGGGGTCAGCCGGAGCAGGTGCGAGCAGTGGTGAAGGGAGGAGGAGGCCAGGAGGGGGTTGCGGCTTAGAGAGGAGGAGGTCGGGAGGCGGTCTGCGGCTGGAGGGAGCTCTGGCAGGGAGCGCGCATGCAGGAACGAACCAGGGGGGGGGCGTTGTGCGATTCTGAAGAAGGGGGGGTGGGGGGGGGGGGGGTGCCGCCTGGGCTGGGTAGATTAGGTTTCCAATTTTTTTATCTTAATAATAATAATAATAATAATAGTTATTATAAACATATATACATATATAAATATATATAAACATAGATACATATATAAATAGATATATATAAACATATATATATCATATATAAACATATAAACATATATGAACATATATATAAACATATATACACATAAGCAAATAATGTTAAAACATATTTATTTATAAACATATGTGTATATATATATACACCTATGAACATATATACACATACATATATATATATATATACACATAACTTTAAAACATAAACACATACAAACATAGATACACATATATATACACATATATAAACATATAAACATACATATACATATATCTACACACATAAAGTTAAAACTGGATGATCGTGCGGTATTTGCGCACCATACGGTACCCAAGCGCACAACGCCTCTTAAACGTACGTTGTTCACGCACTAACTCAAACCATCAACTCATCCTAACATTAAAATTTTAAACTGTGACTCACCTGCACTTACGCAAAATCACCCAATGCCAAGAGAAAATAAATAAATAAAATGACTAAAAAAAGTGGGTGTGACACAGTGCATCCTAAAAATAAAAAATTAATAATTAATAAAAAACTAAAAATATATTTTATGTGATTATATTGTTAAGTTTTACCTCTTTATTGTATGTATTAATAACATCCTGTCATCTATTATTTTTTGTTCAAACTTTTCTTCTACTAGCACTACTTTTTTTTGTGTTGAAATTTTAACTTATACGATTGATTTTTTTTGTATAGAAGTGATATGAGGATTAATAATTCTAAAATTTCCTTCATAGTGTTTTCCATTCACAATGTACTGATATATATGAATGTAAAAATTAAAAATTGTTTTTAACTATAATTAAGAAATTAGATCAATTATTGGATAAAATTTTTATGAAAATTCACCTCATGTATACACTCAAAACCAAGGATCACAACCATTCATGCTTAAGAATTTCATTTACACTCTCAAGACCAATCATGTATGTAATGGAATCACTATAAATTTGTTTTTAAAATTCAATGATGGATTTATTTTGATCTTTGACTGTATTATTCTCATGAATCTATAATGTTAATAAATGGGTTAGTGTGGTTTTAGTGGGGTAAAGTTACTCTCAGAAGGTCCTTTCGATTTATTGGTTGATCCTCTAGATTTTTTATACTCGAACTCCTATTTCCAATTCTATTTCTCCTTCTATAACAGAATACCTCATTTCCAGACTTTTTTATTAATTTTTAAGTAATTTTATTATAAAATATATTTTAAATGAAATAAATTGTTATCATAATGTATCGTTATAAGATTAAATGGATATTCTACAAAAGTTCCAATAGAATGTTTGACTGTGTAAACATCCAGATCAACAAGGGGAATATAAAGGTCATTGTTCAAATCTTGAGCTACATGAATCCCTACTGTCATATCATATTTTAGAATTTATTTGTTATATATAATATCTCCTTGAATATTTTACATTATACACATTTCTATAAGAAGGTAGGTGAGTGATAATTGATTTAAATCACAATCAATTTTACCCTATATAATTTTAGAATAAAAACGGTATTATTAGTTTATTTATGCACATTTATTAGAAACTATTAAAAAATTGATTACCTTGGGTTAGGTAGGAATTTGAGGGGAATGACTAGCATAAAATTTTGGGTGGGGGTGTGTCTATTCATGTAGTGGCCACTAGTGTGATGTTTGTTCTCCTTGATCCCTTTATATAAACTGTTCTAACAAACAAAAAATCCAATTAACTTTCTCTCATAGATAATATATTTGATCCTACATGTATTTCATTATCTCATATGTATCACCTTGTATCTTTTAAATTTAGAAATATATTTGAGATGAAACTCCCAAACCAACACATCTAATGTGGATATATTATTCTAGCTGCTTCAAATCCGCTGAAAGGAGTTTCTTATCAAGTACAACTGATAATGACTTTTTCACCTAACCTAGATAAATAATATAAGGAAATATTAGACATTATCATGTAATAATGATTTAAAATAGAAAATAATTATACTATGACATACCAACTGTTGTTTTTTTTATTTTCTTTTTTCATTAATAATAAAACTTTCAATTTTTAGTTATTTTATATTTGTAAATTTTTATTTATATAAGACTCCTTCAATAGAATATGATGTGGGATAAAAGTGACTATAAATCCTAATTTATGTGTCTATTTATAAATAAAGGAATATAATTATGTTATTTTTTAATATCAAATAAATGTAATATATAATATTTAAAATACATACTTTTTTTCCAGTGAAGTATACCCCATCCTTGCTTTATGGTAGGGTTTTGTTGGTTTTAATGCACACTACTTATTTTCAACACTCCTTTGTTGTTTAAAAAACTAACAATTATAAATCAAATTTATTAATACATGTAATGTAAAATAAAATATTAACAATTAAAATATACCTAAAATTAACCCTTCTCATGATGACTAATGAAAGAATTCAATGTTTCTTGGTTTATCATGTGTGAATATATAGATGGTGGGTGGGGGTTTACCTTCTATATAGTATCATTGAGACAATGCTTCATAAGAAGTGTCTAAAAGGGTATATGATACTTTTCAACAACCATTAATTTTAATTTCATTTGATAATCATCTAATATAAATTTACTCTACAAGTGGTAATAAATTTTAAATCAATGTTTAATAATTTTATTTTTTGATAAAATAGAGAAATTATATCACAATGTTACCATAATTTCATACAAAATTATTATATCTATTACAATAAAAAACTATGAAACATATATACATTAATAAATATGTGCATTGAAGTAGTAAACCAAATGCAACTAATGCAAATGGAATTTTTGGGGTCAAGAGGTTGGTCGTGTGCATTCCATCCAACCTTGAATTTTAGGAATTTTCTTCTACCCTTATTTCTTAAGACCACAATGTTGTGAGGCTCCTATCATTTTCCACCATAGGTTGTTCACCTTTAAATATTTTCTTATTTTCAACATTTTCAATATGTTGTTTCTCAAGATTAATATAATTTCCATGTGTGTAATACATTATCTCTATAAATAGTTAAACATTTAATTTAGATTATAAAAATAAATTATTGAATATATCATGAGAAAACACATTGAATATTAAAAAAATTAATCTTTTTAATGAATTATCTTTTTTATTTTAAGGTAAAAAGGATTTGGCCCCTCTATCAAATATCCAAATCCCCCCATTATGGTGCCCACTAACACTATAATGTCTTGGATTCTTAGAGAGGTATGGACTCTTATTTTACCATTCAAAACCTCTCATTTAATGATAATAATGTACCATAAAAGATAAGGAGTGTTTTTGGGAGATTCTGAAGCTCTTTCGGTGCCCAGAGCTCCAGAATTTAATGAGGTAGACTGAGCCACACAATTATCACATGGTTAGTGCTAATCGTGCGACTCAACCATGTGAGGATCCCAGTGCACTCGAAGGTCACACAATTTTTCTATAGTTGTATGAGAAAAGATAAATGCTTGTGTGGGGTTTCATACCTTTCTGACAAAACCATTTCACATAGTCGATGCACAATTAGTCAAAATATGTTCCTTGAATGTGTGAGGGGGTTCTTTGGGTATTGGTTATAGTATTGTTGGCGCACAGTTTGGAGAACCATGCAGCCAAATTGTGCGACCCATTATTCAAGGGTGAATTTATGGCTTCAACCATAAAATATTTTTAACCATTTTTCTCTTTTATTTTCTCCTATAACAAATATTTGACCCTCATTTCTTTCTCCATAGGCTCTCCCTCTTCCATAGTTAGGGATTTTGATTACTCCAACTTCTTATCTCTATTTTCATTATCATCAGGTGCACTGGATTCACATCAGTAATCTCTGAACTCCTCTTACATCCATTCTTAGTTTATATTCCCCTCTACTATGATTTTTTTAAAAGATCTTATACCAAATTTTGAGTTCATTGATCCGTTATTCTAATTTATTTTGTTCTAGATCAATTCAACGGTTGACATTGGACAAGGGGAGCATTGCGGGCCTAAGTTAGGTGGTCTAGTTCATTCCCCTAAAGTTTTTTTGCATTTATATCATGCACCATTTTTTAATGTGAAAGACCTTATGGAGTCACCTCTAAAATGTTAAATTAATTAAATAGAAGTTTATTTACATGCTTAGGGATACCCTAGCTTTCTAAAAAGCAATTTCATTGGGTGTTTCCTTGTCATGGACCACCCCTATGGGGTTTTCCTTCCTGGGATTAAATTTCCCTTTCCTTAAATTGTTTAACCACCCATGAGGAGTGTATTGACTTGAATTAAATGGTTTTTATTTATTAGTTGGATTGTGAGTGATGATAGGATGTGTGATTAGTCTCATATGCCTTATACTATAATTTAGAATGGATTTACATGAATTAAATGTTTTGGTCAACTTGATTAAAATGTTTGAAAGTAAATACCTTGTTAAATTGTATAAAATGTGATAGCTAAACCAGAACTCATATCTAAGACAAGGGAGATACTTGGATACTTATGGGATACCTTGGTTAGTCTCATCGTGTTATATAATTAAAACTATTCAGGGATTGTAAGAACATTTGGAGTGATACATGGGTCCTTATGGGATTCCTTGGATGGGCTCATCAAATGTGATACTTACCTACCCCTGAGTGATACTGGATCCCTAGGGGAGTCGTCATGGATGAACTTAGTGGCAAGATGGTTACACCATTCTATGAGTGATAGTTAGTCCCCTATGTGAGATACTTGGGATAGGACTAGGGGGTTATACTTGCCCCAAGACAATCGTGATATATGGGTTTCCTTTTTTAGGCCTCTATGGATAGACTCTATAGTGATGGGTATTTATTCGACACCCAAAGAGATACTTGGGATTTATTTTTTGGATCACCTTGGATGGGATCGTGTTTCAACTTATAATTTCCAAATATGCCACATATTTAATTTTCAAGAATTCATAATTAATACTCCATGGACATGTCCTCCAAACCAAATCACATGCTTGAGTTCAATCAACTCTTGATGATTATTTTTATGATGACGCTTTATACACAATATCGTACTTGTATAGGTTCACCCTGTTTCAGAGACATCCAAATTAGGCTAAATCAAGTAGTATCAGTTGGGTATCCCTGAAGAACCCAAACCAACATGTTTTATTTATTTATTTCCTTATATTTATTATGTACCTATGCACTGATCATTTTATATGAATAGAATGGATTGTTCTAGACACCGTTGCTAGTGGATTACTGAGTATATATCACACCCTTCTTGGGACACCCTTGGTACACAAGGAGACTTTATGATTTTATATATTGATAAAGGGAAGCATCCAAATTCTAATGATTGATTTTATATACTAAGATAGAGTATGGGAAAAGAGGACCTATATTATGCTCGTGATTCTATTAGAGGCAGATTTTGGTTTCTTTTTTTTATATTTTGTTTAGCATGTGGTATATACTTATTTCCCATGTATCCTGTATACTCATTTTTTGTAGATACATTACATGATCATTAGAATAATTTTGTATACATTATATTTTAGCTTCCACCTACTTATTATTGGATGTTTATTCATTACTCTATTGATTCTTTTTATTACTCCTTCCACTATTTTTCATATATTGCTTTCCATTGTGATACACTAACTCATGAGGGAATAGTATCCCCAATGACACACCCTAGGCCCCCACTTCTAGTTAGAATCCTCTAATTCATGGGGAGGTGTTCTTGAGATCATGTGGGCAATCATCTTGGGGAACTGCTCAATGGCTTCTAGGCCCGGATTCTACAAAGTGGTATCAAATAATTTTTTATTTTGTTTTACTATTTGTGTAATAGTCATTAGAATAAAATGTATCATAATTTGGTAATAATGTTCTTCCTAGGAGTAGGTAACCCGTATATAGGGGAAACCTAGATTACTTGGGATGGGTTATTGTTGTTCTGGTTTTTTTCTTGTTATAGTTGTACTGATTTCACTATTGTATTATGAACATGTCTTGTGATATTATTATTTATTGATACTGTTATTATTATGGACCTTTCCTTAGCCTGGTATGGAAATGGGGTAACATCTCATTTAATATACCACGCACCCATAAATTCATATGTCATCCATTATTCCATGCCATATTTATATTAATGCATGCATTTCCTATATTTCATGTGATTGTTGTGAGTGCCTTGGTTATTATATATATTTAAATGTGATAAAGTTTATTTAAGGGATAACATAATTGGATTAATTAAAGTTCCCACATGAATATAAATATTTTTCCCCACATATATTGATGATGCTGCCTTAATTATCATATTATGCCATGGTTGAGCCAAGAACCACAGGTTATGTGGGATGAAATATTAGTTGATTTGATTGAAGAATTAAAATTTTAATTTATAAAAAATTTAATTCTATAAATTAATAATGAATTTTCACTCAGTCAAATCATTATACATGAACCGTCACTTCCTGATATAGGATGTGAAGGTCAGGTTGCAGTTACTTGGTGTGCCAAATATAATTTATAAGGAGTATGAGCCTTAATAAATTAAGAATGGTGAAAAAATTTATTGGATTGAGATATATATCCATATATATAAAAATGAAATCAATAAATTAATGTTATAAAATTAAATGGTTTTCACTAAATGAGGATTCCAATTGAAAATTAAAGGGGTTTTTCTATATATCATTCAATTGACACTCTATATACTAGAACCTATTCTATGTTTTATGAAACCTTGACCTTGAACTCACCTTAGTATAGTGAAGTAGGTAGTGTCTTATAAGATATCTATGATCTTCCTTATCATGTAGATATGAATTTAAGAGTAGGTATACATGTGTGACCCATTATTGGAAGGCCCTATATTATTTCCTTCCCATTATTACTTCTATTATCTACTCTTAAATATTATATAAGGCATGAGTTTTTAAATTGTAGAGTTATTACACCATGATTTCCTCGAGTAGTACTCTAGAAGGGTGGAAATGAATATTCCCTAGAGGTGGTGGTCCCTGAGCCACTAGTATTACCTCTTGTAGTGCCACCTGATACACCTCCTTGTTGATCTTCCACCGGGCACTAATGCTGAGTTTTGGGATATCTTTTTACACTTCATTTAGTCTGTATAGGGATCTCTACAACCTACCCCTTATATGGAAGAATTTAAAAGGTAATTACAAAAGTAGTATCCTCCCACCTTCTTGGGGGATAGTGATCCTTAGGTGGCTGAATATTGGCTAGAGGCCACTCTATCGATCTTCGATCATCTAGAGATGCCACTGGAGTTGAGGTTCAAGATCAACACCTATATACTCCATGAATATTCCAAGAATTGGTCATATATTTACACTCAGGATCGTCGTCAGTAGATTATTCTCTAAGAGGTCTTCCATAAATCCTTCTATGTTTACCTATTCCTGCAATCATTGAGATCAGACCATGCTAGAGAGTTTATTCACCTTTAGTAGGGTGTTATGTCAGCGATGGAGTACTCATATTGTTTTATTGAGATTCATCTCTAATGACCTAGCCCTAGTAGCTTGAATCTAGTTCCTTACTTTATTACATTGGAATAGATACAATACTCAAATCCCAAAGGACTGATCAGTTTAGTGGTCTTGGTAAATAGATTACATACAGGAACCTTACATTATAATTAAAAGCATAAAATAAAACCCATATGATCTCATATCCTATATTAACCCTTCATATCAGTCATAATACACATATTGGAATCTTGGTAAAATAAAACATAAGAAAGTTTTGATCTCAGATGCTCAGTAAGGGTAAGCATACAATAAAACCTATTATGAGTAAATAAGCATAATCCTTAAGGTAAGGAGTATAAGTAAAAAAATCCATTTAAACATAATATTGAGGATAATATGACAAGAATAAATAATACCATATAATATAATAACATGATCAAGAAAACATAACTATGGATATTCAACTAGTCGGATAATCACATGGAATATCAATAACTAATCTCATAATGGGGGAATGCTTAATTATTGACATCATAAACATACTGTCAAGGATTAAAAAGAGACACCATACATCAATGGGTAAAAACCCAAACTATTTTTTTTTATGAGACCTATAGATGCATCAAGGAGCTATAACAGGAACCTTGCATCACTTACTAAGTCTAATGCATTCCTCAAATAAAAAGGGTGAAACATAAACAACATAAACATACGTATTAAAAATAGAATATGAAATGTTAATACATTAACAATAAACTATGAATGGTATAAAAAAGAATATCCACAGTCAAATATATCATAAACCCTTCAACACAATATGGTAGATTATACCATAAGAAATCAACCTCAATAAAACATAATATTAAATAAAGGATATTGAAATAGATTAAAATAATCTAATAAAATTATTAGAAATATATTGAGAAAATACCCTTTTTCTTTGAAATCATTTATTTAAAAGAAAAAACATTTATAGAAGAAAAAAATTTATTTAAAAAAATTATAAAATTTTAAATGAGTATTCAAAAAATAAATACATCTTGATAGTATTAAAAGTCACTCATGACATATAATTTAAAAATTAACATTCTTTTTGTATTTTTGTTGAAAAATTTATAAAGTGCCTCATTTGGAAAATGAAAAAATGATTCCTTTAAAACCATTTTATAAAAAGTAAAACATGGTTAAAATACTTAATAAATTAGTAGGATAATATTAAAAATATTTTTTAAAATAAATTTAAGAAACGTAGACATGGATGATAAATATTCCACAGCAAATACTTATGTATAAAAAATCCTGAATAATAATGAGATTGCGAAGTTAACCCTTACCTTGTAATTTAATTAAGTTGAATTTTAATTAAACTAATATATAATGGTTTAAATTATTTTATTAAATTATACCATAGTCATATAAAAATTAATGATATATTATATGGTCTTCTTATATCATTTTGTTAATAATATTTCATCATTACCATTGTTTCGGGTGATAACTGCTTCATTTTCCTATGCATGTTTTGTCGTGTATGTCAGGTTTATTATGTATATGATATATTATATTCAAGTCTATATTTATATTAATTTCATAAATATTATATTCAGTAATCTTATATTTTTATTATAATTATTCTTGAATGGTTTACATGGAGAATGAATCTCATCGCGTCGTGGAGACGGTAGGTCATACGTATGCATGAGCGATGGTATCATTCCATTAATGTCAAAGTGGTAAATAATTGGATGGTATATTAATGATAAAGAATAAATATCATGACAAATTTATTTCTTATATACATTATATTCATCATTATACCCATCCAAATAAGATGGTGATGAAAAAAATTACACCACATTGTGGAGACGGTAAGCCATACGCACGGACACATGGTGATATTATTTTTCATAATATGGATAAAAAGAATAATACGGTTGTCCCATAATCATAATAAAATATCAGAATATATATGATATTTTATTTATTAGTTTAATATGGAAATAATATAGTAAGAGTAATTATAAGAAGAAATGAACTTAAATGAATTGGTAAAACAATTACCTCTTCTTTGGTGGACTTCCTTTGGATCTCCTTTTAGGGACACTAGGGTTGGTCTTTTTAGAATACTAGAACATCTATAAAATAACTAATAATGTTGGGAGGAAAAATTTTAAGGGGTTTTTTGATATATAAGTTTCAATGTAGTGTGGGGGAGTGAGGGAGGATGATCCTTTTTATAAGAGAGCTGAGGGTCACTTTAGAGAAATCTCAAATTATTAAATTAATATAAATTAATTTTCAATTTAAAATAGCTCAAAAGTGATTTATTTAAAATGAAATATGAGTGTAGGTAGAAATAATCTCAACCAATTATTTTTATATATGTTTAGGACACAATATTAACCATATATTTTGTATTGAACCCTTAGTTAAACCCTTTAACTCTTACCGTGACAACTTGTCTTTTTACTCTTTAGGGTTAATATAGTTATTATAAAATTAAAAAAGAACCCCAAATGAATCATTGATGAAATATTTAACTTTATTATAGTTATTTTTTTATAATTTTATATTTTTTTGAATTTTATATCATTTAATAAAATATTATTTATTTTAAAGTATTATATATGTCAAATTTAATACTATTAATTATTTGTCTTTTTTTAAATATCCTAACAACCTGATAACTTTGATCCAAAACTAATAATATATCACTAAAATTATTTTATTTCATTAATTATGTCAAATTATATTTATTTAAAAAAAATTAATATCATTTATTGGATATTTCCGTTAATTAAACAATTACTGCATCATTATTATACAAGCCTTTGATTAAATTATTTATTCTATAAAACCTAAAAATAAATTATCAGGATTAAGATAAATTTATTATATTTTAAATGACAATTTATAGTTGAAATTATCTTATGTATAAACCTATATTAAAAATGATTTATTTATTAAAAATATGAATATAACATTTTTAACTTATCTTTAAATAAAATATAATAAATGTCATATTATCACCCATATGTCTTAAAAATGTTATAATTTCAGCCTAAGCTTGATTTTGGTCGAAACCCACTTATCCAAGGAAATTATGACAAGATTTAAGGTAATTTTATAGTCTTTATAATATTATTTTTATCCATAATTACCAGATTTTCCCTTAACCATGCTACATAAAAATGTACTAAAGATACTATTAATAATATCCAAAAAATAATTTGATCCTGTTAGACTCTAAATATCATAATTATTGCAACCGTTTATTCTCATTTTTTCAAATTCAATTCATATAAGTGGCTAAATTATGCTTAATAACAATCCAAATGTGGAGAGAAAGCGGGTTTTAATGAAATGTTTAAAAGTTCAATTTGTTTTTATATCTAATTTTAATGTAAAATTGATTCAAATTACCTAAATTGGATTAAATTATAAAAACCTGATCTAATTATACTTTAAAACCAATCAAAAATATAATTTAACACTCTAAATTACATTTATAAAAAAAAATTGTCTTCAATTAAAATTTAGAAATGTTCATTATTCATCAAAACCTGAAACTTATCAGAAAAATACAAAAAATTCAATCAAAGTAAATTATAATATTCCTATTTAAAAGAGGAAGTTTTTTTTCAAATAAAATATATAAAATAGTTAAAAATTATATTTAATAGAGGTTCTCTGTTTAAAGGCGGTAAAACGGCCTTTAGAAAAACAGTCTTTTAATGCGTAAAATTGGATTAATTCTTATCTTATGAATATAAAATAATTTGGATGAATGTAAAAACATTTTATTAAATATATAATATATAAATTTTATAATTTGGATAATAATATTCATTCTTGCGGATGTAATGGATAAGTTATAAAGGTCGTGTTAAAATAATGATATTTAATTGTAAATAATTCTTCATTTAGACTTAGTGTTGTGTGAAATGTAAGCTATTTAAGAGATTAAATTTAAAAAGAGACATACCATAGAATATTGGCATGTTACATCAGTACTTTTCACATAGAGTTACTAGTGATGAGATGATGATGGTGAGACGATTTGAGGATGGGCTTGTGTATACCATCTGATCAAAGGTAAACATGTTCCGGATGACCACCATTTCTTAGATAGTGAACAAAGACCACATCACAGAGTGAAAAAATATGGAAGTAGGAAATGTGAGCCAAGGAGATTTAGTTTCTAGGTAGGGAGATGGTTTTTCTAGTGGTAGAAAGTGTCTTTTTGTGGGTGAACATGGGGGAAGTGTCATCCAGATGACACACACCAACAATTATATGGTGTGTCACTAGTGTGGTAAGGCAAGCTATAAGAATCCCAATTATATGAGGAACCTGATTGAGTGTTAATATTGTGTTAGGATGGTTCACCTTTAACACTTATGTGAAACTTTTCCTTTTGTTCCCTATGAGAAGGGATCTGTACCGACCCCATATTCAGGTATATGATCAGTAGCTCCACATCTGGCTGGGAGATGGTCTACTACTGGCTGATCAGGCCAAGGAGATGTTCATGGATGAGGATGTCAGACTTTATAGGTTCATCTCCAGTAGAGTAGACCTGATCAGGTTATTTAGGTTGCATCTCAGGGTCATAGATCATTCTATATTTATGCATTGCAACCTATACCCGAGGAACAGAGTTCAGGTGCTTCTACAGTATGAGGAACTACTATTGTATCCTATACTTTAGTTTATTACTTATTTGATATAGGTGAATCACACTCCTTTATATATTTGGAAATTATTTAAAGTATAGTCCTAGATATGGAGGACTTATATGGTGTTATAAATCCCAAAACACTATTAATCATTCGTTCAGAGAGTGTGTGTGAGTGCAAGGAGTACCCCTTGAGATAAGTGGGTACCATTTCTTGTGTAATTTTTTTATCCTCAAACTGATTGGTTTTGATTTCATTCTCAATGTGAACTAGTTAGTACCTTATCATGTTTATATTGATTTCTATCATCAAATGGTTTCCTTTAAATCACTTTAGGGTAGTTATTTTTATCCATAAGGGTGAATAGGATATCTAGGAAATTCCAAATGGACCCAAAAGTCATGGGCTAGGCAAGGTGACAACCCAAATGGATAGTCTCTTTATAAGAAATAAGAGAATGTGGCATGTGTAATTCCCTCTTGGGGAGGATCGATTCAGGTACGTCTTCTCAAATGATTTCTCTAGATTACCTACTACAAGAGAGGTGGAGTTCATCAATTATCTAGTGCCAGGGTCAGCTCCAGTGTTCATTCCTATATATATGATGATACATAATGAGTTCTAGGAACTCAAGAAATAGTTGAAAGACTTAGAGTAAAAGGGTTTTATATGACCCAATACCTTTCCATGGGGTTCACTCACCCTTTTCACAAATAATGAGGATGGTACCCTTAGGTTGTGCATGGATTACCAATGGTTGAATCATCTTAAGATAAAGAATCATTATCCATTTATTTATATAGAATACCTATTTGAACATCTCTGAGGATTCTCATTTTACTATAAGATAGTTTTGAGGTTGGGATATCATCAGATGCATGTGATACCATTATAAATATTGTGTAAAATGTTCTGGAGTAGATATATCTTGTATGAGTACCTTTTAATTCTATTCAGCCTTACGAACATGCCCACCATCTTCATGGCCTTGATGAATCTGGTTTTACACCTGTACCAAGATTCATTTATGGTATTCTTAGTGGACGAAATCTTGGTGTTTGCTCTCAATAGACATGATAATTCCATCCATATTTAGATCATGCTGAATACATTGATATAGCATTAACTTTATGTGAAGCTCAATATATACAAATTTTGGATCGATAAGGTTCACTTATTGGGTAATCTAATTTCAAAGCTTGGCATATATATTGAACCAGAGAAGGTAACTTCCATAGTTTATTGGGAGAATCCCAAGAATATATTGGACATACATAATTTCTTGCGGATGGATTTATACCATAGGAATTTCCTCTAGGATTTCTCACATCTAGCAACGCCTCTTATAGGATTGACTAAAATGGGTGTGAAATTCATTGGTCATAATCTTGTGAGATAGAATTTTAGGGGTTGAATGGGAGAATGAATTAAGCACTAATCTTGACTCTTTTAGAGTCAGACAGAAGCTATGCTATTTACTGTGATGCTTCAGGGATCAGGCTAGGAGCAGTTTTGATGCAGGGAGATCAGTTTGTAGTATATAGGTCCCACCAGTCGAGACCTCATGAGCATAATTACACTATGTATGACCTTGATCTAGAAATCATGGTTTATGCTTTATGATGTTGGAGGAATTATCTATTGGGGGAATATTTCATCATTTACAGAGTCTATAAATGTTCCAAATACATCTCTACATAGCCTAACTTAATCTTATGTAGCGTAGGTGGGTAGAATACTTTTAGTCATTCAACTTTATATGGATTATACACCTAGAAAGGTTAATGCAGTATCTATTTCCCTAAGTCAAAATACTCAGACATAGTCCATCCAAGAGGCTAGCATTAAGTGGAAGTTGATGGATGTTTTCTGAGATGCACCTAAAGTTTCATGAATTTCATGGATAACCTATTCTAGAAGCTTTATAATTGGAATCCTTCCTTCTAGAATAGGTGTGGATGAAACAACTATCAAATCACGAGGGTTTATTCCTGAGGGAGAGTGTCTTAGGTGAGAAACCACTTCCGGGTCGAGTTGTTGATGACAATGAGATCTTTCTCTACCATGGGAATATATGAATTCTTACTGACATATGGGAAGAGTTAATGTGGGAATATCATGCCTCTATTTGGGTAGTTCAACCTTGGATTACCAAAATGTACTGAGAAATATGTCATATGTACTAATGTCCTGGTATGAAGAGGCATATTATAGGATTTATCACTCAGTGCTCCACCTATCAGCAGGTGAAGGCTAAGCACCAGTGGCCTATTGGACTTTTATAGCCTCTATCCACTCCTGATTAGAAATGGAATGACATAACCATGGACTTCATGATTGGATTTCCTAGATCCCCTTGAGGAAATGATGCAGTATGGGTGATCATCAATAGGTTGGACAAGGTCACACACTTCTTACCTATCTGAGAGACCTTCTCAGTTGATAAACATGGGAGGCTTTATATCTTGGATATTTTGTGCCTTTATGGTATTCACCAATCCATCATATCAGACCAAGATGACCAATTTACATCATTCATTTAGCAGGGTCTATAGAAGACACTAGTTTCACATGCGATCTTGAGTATAGCGTATCATCCTTAGACCAATAGGCCTCCTAAGAGGATGATATAGTTATTATTGGACATACTCCAGGCATGTTTCTTTGATTTTATAGGTTCTTGGGAGAATCATATACCTCATTTTGAGTTTTACTACAATAAGAAATTCATTAAATGATTTATATGTATCCATCTGAGCCCCTTTATAGTAGGGAATTCCATTCACCCTATGTAGGTTAGAGGTAGGGGAGGAACCACTACTAGGCCCTTGTCTAGTTTAGGATACTTCATAGAAAGTATAGCTAATTCAGAAACATATGGCTACATCTCTATTTAGAAAAAAATATTATATTAATCATTGTGGTTGAACTATGGAGTTTGAGGTGGGGCGTTGGGTATTTTTGTGAATTTATCCTAGATTGGTTCATAGACACATTCAAAGATAGGGAAGAATATCACATCATTATGTCAGACCTTTAGAGATCACGGAGAGAGTCAGGATAGTATCATATTAGTTGAAATTACCTTAGAGGTACAATTTCATACATTATTTATTCTACATATCACAACTTTATAGTTATCATGCTGACCCATATCATTTTTTTGATAATGAGGATATTGGGCTGGAGGCTGATACATCCTTTGAGGGTCATCTGATACATATCATTGATTGGAGAATGAAGGATCTATGAGGAATTTAAGTTTCTTTATTAAGAGTTATATGTAAGAACAACCATGTATAGGGTGAGAATTGGGAGACATAAGATGATGTAGATGATCAGTGGATGAAACTTTTCTCATATGACAATTTACCACCCTCTGAAAGGAAACTCGGGGATGAGTTATTTTAATGAGGAGTGGTTGTAACATTTCAGATTTTTGGAGTGGTAAGGACTCTTATTTTAGTGTTAAAAACCTATTTTTATGGTAATAATGTACCATAAAGGATAAATAGTGGTTTGGGAGATTTCAAATCCCGTTTAGATTCTGGAGCTCTAGAATTTGAGGAGGAAAAATGAGCTGCACATTTAGCACATGATTAGTGATAATAATGAAACTTAACCATGCGAGGCACCCAATGCACTTAGGAGGCCACACCGTTTGTATAAAACCATGTGAGAAGGGATACATGCCCATGCAGTGTTTCAAAAATTTCTGACAGATCCATTTCACATGGGATTCACACGGTTAGTCAAACTATGCACCTAGCCCATGCAAGGGGGTTCTTTGAGTAGTGGTTTTCGCAGTGATGGTACACGGTTTTTCCAACTGTGTGACCAAACTGCACAACCCATTTTTTAAGGATGAATGTATAGTTTCTCCCTAGAAATGGTTTTAACCCTTTCCCGCTTTTATTTTATCCTCTAGTGAACATGTTGCTTTCATTTCCTCCTCTTTGAGCTCTTCCTCCTATAAAGTTAGGGTTTTTTATAACTCTTAAATCCAATCTCTATTTTCATTATCGTTGGATGAATTGGATTCCTCTTGTAAATATATCCACTCCTCTTCCTTCTATTCTTAGTTTATATTCCCCTCCGATACACTATTTTGGTGTGATCTCTGATGACCTATTTTCAGGGCATTGATATGTTCTTATGATTTCTACCATTCTAGCTCGATTGAAGGGTTGAAACTGGATGAGGGGAGTGCTACATGCCTAAGGTTGGTGTTATAGTCCCTTTCCCTCAATTATTGTTGCATTTATATCATGTGTCGTTCTGATGGTTGTTGTAACTTTTAGCATCACATCCAAAATATTCAATTAATTAAATTAAAAGTTATTTCCATGCATACTGAAACCCTACCTACCTATGATGTAATGTCATTGGGTGTTTCCTTAACATGGACCACTCCTATGGGTTTTCCCTTCTATAAGGGCTTAAATCCCCCTTTCCTTAAATTCTTTAACCACCCTTGAGGTGTGTATTTCCTTGAATGAAATTATTTTTAAGTATGAATTGAATTGAGAGATATTATAGGCTATATGCATAGACCCCTATGATTCACTCTATAATTTAGAATGGATTTACCTGAATTAATTGTTTTTGGCCAACTTGATTAAAATGTTTGAAATATAATTCCTTGTTAAATGGTATAAAATGCGATAGCTAATCCATACCTCATACCATGCCGAGGGAGATAATTTAGTCCTTATGGTATTCCATAGACAGTCTCCTCATTATATATGGTTAAAAATTATAATGGATTTCAATAATACCAGAAGAGATATATGGGTCATTATGGGATGCCCTAGATGGGTTCACTGGATGTGCAACTTTCTTTCCCATGAGTGATATTTGTTACCTAGGGGAGTCATCGTGGACATGCACAGTAGCAAGATGGTTATACCATGCCAAGAGTGATACTCATTCCCCTATGTGAGGTACTTAGGATGGTATTTGGGTTTATACTTACACTAGGACAAGAGTGATACGTGGGTTTTCTTTTTTGGGATTCCATGTAAAAATTTATAGTGGGGGTATTTATAGGGAACCCAAAGTGATGATTGAGATTCCTATTATGAATCACCTTGGATAGGCTCGAGATAACACTTTTCGTTTCTAAAGATGTCACATATTCAAATTACAAGAATGAAGAATTGATAATCCAGGGACGTGTCTTCCAATCAAAATCACATGCTTGGATTTGGTCCACTCATGATGATTATTTCTATAATGACCCTTTATACACTATATAATACTTGTATAGGATCACCTTGGATTATAGGAATCTATCTTAGGCCAAATATAGTAGTATCAGTTCAGTATCTATGAGGAACCAAGACTGATATGTTTTATTTATTTATTATCTTACATTTATTATGCACCTGCACACTTATCATTTTATATGCATAGACTGGGTTGTTCTAGAAACAATTGGGGGTGGATTACTGACTATATCACACACCATGCTCGGGCCTCCCTTGGTATCCAAGAAGACTTCATGATTGCAGGTGTTTATAAAGAGAAGTGTATGAATTCTGATGGTTCATATTTTATACTAGGATAGAGTACAAGAGTAGAGGATTGTGCCTATGCTCGTGATTCTAGTAGAGGAAAATTTAGGTCACTTTTTTTATTTTTTTAACATGTGTTATATACTAATATCCATTGTATACATTGTACTTGTTTTTTGTACAGATACATGATCATCATCACCATTTTGTATCCATTATATTTCAGCTTCCACATGACTATTATTGGATGTTTATTTATTATTCCGCTGCTTCTTGTTTATTACTTCTTTCACTATTTTTCATATATATTTTACTATTATGCTACACTACACTCGTGAGGGAATAATATCCCCACAGACACACCATCGACTCTCACTGCTTGTCGGAAGCCTTTGGCGTGTAGGGAAGAGCACTTGAGGTCATGTGGAAAACCATAATGGGGCACCTCTTAGTGGATTCTAGGGTAGTATGATACAAACATACAATACATCGTCTACATTGGTACCACCATGAAATTATTGTGAAATACTAATTAAAGGGATACCCAAATGAAAAGTTCATTTGATCATGCAATGTTTTAGTCAAAAAAAGGACAATTGACCGTTTTTTATTTTCAAGATACATGATATAAAATACTTGTACTTTATATGATTCCATTATGAATGGTTCATCCATGTACAAATCCTTACTAAAATTTAATTTCATGAATCCTAATTTATCAATTTGTACTAAAATATTTTTATCAACCCATCTACATTGGAAAATTTTCAATCAAGATGTTTTATAATCCTAGTCCAATATTTTTTTTGATAATGTTAAAGTATGAAATAGTAATGTAAATTGATTTTTTTCCATAGTACCAGATACATGAATTGATTTCACCATATGAATAACTATACTATTTGGTATCATATTGTGTTCATCTTATTCCTTTTTATATAATGTATACCCATTATTTACATAACCATTTTAAGATAATATATGTGAACTTATTCCTATATCTAACCATCAAAGTCCTGTTAAAATTGAATTTAGATATGCAGATACATCCATAAAAATACAGTCTTGAAACCATCCTATAAAATTTTGATTATTTTTATTTAATATCTAAATTCTAGTCCTTGATGGATTCAAGTGCCTATGAATTACTTCGTGGTTTTCAACATATGGTGAAACTACCAAAGCCACCATTTCTTATTTAAATAAAGGATTTTTTTATTTTGTTATAGAAAATCCATTACATGGATCATATTTCTAGAGAGCATTAAATCATGTTATAGTATAGCTCAAAGGAACTGAGTCTTAAAATCCAGAATTCTAAGATTGAAGGCCCATTTTTTGGCCCAAATACTGCTTCAGTGAAAAGTAATATTATAGTACCTAGGTTCATTAAATACCTACTATGGTTCCACTACCACTATAATACCTTCTATATTACTCATTGCCACTATAGTGTCACCATTACTATAATTCCTTCATTGCTGTAGTAACCTACACCTAATGGGTTTTGAACCCCAAAACTTGGATGTAGTATTATAAGATGCTTACCACTAAGAAAGACCTCAACTTCCATATGGTTAAACCTTTATACTATTATATAAAAAATAAATATGATCATACTACTACTTTTTAATGATAATTGTGACAATACTTCTTTTATAAATTCCTTCACCCACAAGGCACCTTCTATGATGAGAGTTTCATAGACCAGTGATATCCACATCAAATAGAAAGTCGATACAGAATTTAACAACTTCCTCAACAATTTATTTCTATTCATTAGAACCTTTTGGTTGACTTTAATTTTTTACATACCATTTCAAAATAATCCTACACCATTCATTAGGGAACATTAATTTATAATGTATATGATCATATATTCGAATATATATAACCTAGTAAGACATCAATTGAACCATTATATCGAAGAGTGATGGTGGAGGGAATATTTATAATTCACTTAATATGATATAAATATCTCTTTCCATTGTTGGAAACTTCATCGACTCTATAAATTTATAACATATAGCTTTGAAAATGAAGAAAATATTAGTTAATGTGGGTCAAGCATTTTTAGATAGAATGAAACATAAAACCATAATAATTAAATCTTGCATCAAAACATTAATATGATGTGATTTTAGTCCCTTTAAATTTAAATAATTCATCAAAATTATATTTTTGATATTTGATGCATAACCCTCTTAAAAATTTACACCATTCAAGATGTTTCATAACTAAAATATCTCTTTCCTGGAAAGAGTGTAAGTAGCTAGTGTAAGAAAAGTTCACCTTTCACCCTTCACCAATGCTAAATTTTGCATTATCCACATATCAATCATGTCCAACCTAGCATAAATTCCATATTTTGTTTTATTGGGTGCATTTATCAAGGTTCCAATGACACTATCACATATTTTTTTTATGTGCATGAAATTAATAAAATTTTTAATGTATAAATAATTCTATTATGGTAATTTAAAAAAAAGTTGATATATTTTTTTCAACCGATTTTAATAAAAGTTTTCAAAATGGGTTTACCATAAATAGTGAAAATATACTTTATATTCACAAACTATTGATCACCTATGAGTGGAGATGATGTTATACCATATTCTGAATTCCCATCAAATGATGTTGTCCAAGATTGGTATTAATGTTGTTGAGGTAAAAATTTAGGATTTATGAAAAGAATGACCTTCGACGAATGGCTCAACTAAGATGAGTGTATCATTTCCTTACAAATGGGATTCCTTATCATTACTTTAATTTTACATCGTAACCTACTTCCATATGTAGGAAAGTCATTTATCATCACATACAACATGGCTCCCAGTGTGTAATTTTCATTTCTATGAGTACTATACAATGTAACACCTGAATCCCACATTAATTTCACCTCTTTAATCAGTGGATATAAATATAAATAAATATTATTAATTGATTGTTTTGGTCCTAACATAATAAGTGAAAAAAATGTATTTTCACTTCATATGTAACCATGGAATAAACTTATAATTTACCAACATAACTATCAATGTATTGTGAGTAATAATTTTCCAAAATGACTCATTCCATCTTTATATAAGATAATATGGAGGTGTATCAGCTTTTTTACAAATTATAAATATTCATGATCAATTTTATTTCACTGAGGAGAGTCTGTTGGGTGATGGAATTTACCATATTGAATTGTTTTTATATATTCCACATCAATTTCTTTACATACTTCTCACTTACATATAGGTGTATATAACTTGTAATGATTAGAAGGTATCGTAAAATTTTCAAAAGTCTTGATTCATCCTTCTTGTATCAATCCACACAACACTTAAGGAATTCTTTTTATGCGATTATTTTTCCTTGTGAAACAATATACAGCCATTTCCCCTGGTATGTATTCTTTCAGAGACCATACCCATTGAACATATAATTCATCTAGCATCATGTATTCAATAAGGAATCACATTAGCTTCTAATAACATATCCTTTGAGAGAGCAACTGTCACTCCATTTGCTGCAAGCATTCAAATTATATAGCTTTATTATAGCTAACACTATTATATATTTATTAAAAACATTATACAATGAAATATTTTCATAGTACTTTAAATTATTAAAAACATTTAAACTTTTATGAATTCCATATAAAAATGTTATTACCAATTCCTCAATATGATCTTTATCATCATTTAAACTTGTAATCATATCAGATGATCTATAAACCGTAGTGTTATACCAGTCAATAGCTACATTAATTTCTTCCTTATGTTTAGTATAGAATTTATAACATTGATCTATTCTATAAAAGATCAAGTTTTCTTCCAAATCCTTTGAAAAAATTCATATTTAATAAAAAAATATAAACATAGGAAAATGATTTGAGAATGTCCATATACATGCTCTATTAAAACCTTTATGAACTCCTTAATATCATCTTCATGTTCTTTTTATCATACAGTTGCATCCATCCATCCTATTTAGTTTAGAAATATATATATGTTAGAACTTATTTTTTATCAAAATTAGAAGTTCTAAAAATGTTAAATGAATGAAATTTAAACACACACATGAAAAATAAAAGTACACATTTATAAAAAAATTATAAATATTGAATAATTATAAAAAAAACATTTCAATCACCAAAAAATACCCACTACATCATATTTTAAAATTAATGAATAAAATTATAATTCACTTCCTAAAAAACATCTTTAAGAATAAGGAAATAAGGCTTTATATTATGAACCCATACAAACTAAATGCCTTAAATATATTTATAAAAAAATATAGTAATCCATAAAATTAATCATAAACTCTATTCCAATTAGATTTCTATTAAAATAAGTTATTTAAAATTCACTATAAAATTTATTTAGTAAATTTTGAATTGGCATAATCCCCGTATAATTTTATGGAATCCTAAAATATGAAAATTAACTCACTAAGATAGTTAAAGTTAATAAACTATAAAATAGTCAATTAAAATACACCCAATTAAATAAATTAAAAATAATAAAAGTTATAACAAAAAAACATTTTATTAAGTGAAGTTGGACATAAACTCCATGAATTATAAAAAATTATCAAAAATAATTTGAAACAATTTTATTTTTCAAAACTTTTACACTATACCAATTCAAAATCATTTTTTTCTTAATTAAAAATACCAAAACATAAACTATTCCTTTTAAAAAAACAAAAATATGTATAAATAATATACATATATATATATATGTATATAAATTTATATATATAAAAATATATACTAATTTACATGGACAAGGAATAACAAAAAAATAAGGGATACAATTAATCATACTAGATTAAGTGGATAACGTTGGATATCAGAGTAGATGCGGCCTTTGTAGGCTTTGAGAAGATGATAAGAATAATAAAAATCATGGAAAACTATATAATATTGACTAAATGATCCTTAAAAAATGTAATGAAAAACACACATTTGGTTTTGAGGATTTATTGGTTCAAAAAATTTGAAGGAGGCAACATCAACATTTGGATTCTACCAGAGATTGAACAACACGAGCGAGCAACACAATCTCTAAATGTTCTTTTAAATGTGCTGAATGAGTTTTATTAGCACTAGTAAAATAATGATGATAAAAGCTACATTCATCTATGCTAAAACTAAAAGTGATGATAAAGGAACATTTTATCAGTGCTAAATTTAGCATTGATAAACCTAACCTTTATTATCTCCAACTGATTAGCACTAAAAAATAATTGTGAAAAATTTAAAACTAAGAATTAAATTTTAAAATTATAATAAATTACTAATTATATAAAATTGAATATTAAAAATTAAAAAATTACTTTATAATAAAAATGATTAATTATTAAAAATAATTAAATTAAAAAAATATTAAATATGAATAAGCATTATTAATTATAGTAACTGTATTAATAAATGTGTTGATATTATGATAAATCAATTAATATTATGATAAATTTATTAATAAATGTATTAATATTATAATAAATTTATTATAATAAATGATTTAATATTTTGATAAATGTATTATTAATATTATAAATAATATAATAATATAATAATAAATATATTAATCTTATAATAAATTTTTAATTAATAAATGTTTTAATAAATGTAACAATATTACAAAATATATTATGAATAAATGTGTCAATATTATAATAAATTAAAAATTGAAAAGTTACTTTATAATAAAAATGAATAAATATTAATAACAAATAAATATAATTAATTAGTAACAACATTTAAATTTTTTAATTAGAATTTAACATATTAATAATTAGAAAAATAAATAATTATATTTTTTAAATATATCATTAATAAATGTATAAATAGTAATATTATGTATAATTTTCTTTATAATATAAAATTACATATAAAAATATGAAATTAAAAGTAATAATATTAATATTTATAATTAAATTGATTCACAATTGATAATATACAAATATATTATTATTACTAATTAATCATATTTATTTATATACTGTATTTATGATATATAAATTTTTGTGTTATTAACTACATTTAAAATTATTAATTATAACTAAAAATATCATTATTTATATAAATGTATAAATATTTTTTATATGTTTTTGTGTTATGTAAAAGTGAACCAACAAAAATCTGTGCGTACCCAGCTATACACAAACACATGTTATTGGAAAAAATACCTCATCGTGGTGTTTTTGGGTTGATTGTGTTTGTTGACAAGGTTTTAGTTTGTTGATGAAGGATGGTTGCCAAAGGAGACATGGAGAGTGAGCGTGAATGTTTGATCTCACAGAGAATGAGATGTATGATCTCATGAAGTGAGATATGTCTAATATCACATAGTGTAAGATGTCTAATCTTGCATAGGGTGAGATTTCTGATCTCACAGAATGTGATTGTTTGATCTCAGAGAGTGCATAGTGTTTGATCTCGAAGAGCATGAATGTTTGATCTCACAGAGAATGAATATTTGATGTTCTAGAGATTGAATTTTGGAACTGATCTTGTGAAGCACCATATGATTTTTAAAAGATCTCATGGTGAGTTCATGAAAAGAACATATTATTGTCAGAATATACTACATTGAGATCATTTGAAGCACTTAAAGATATCACATGATTGTCAGATGGTCACATGGAAAGATTTTGACAATCCCCATAAGACATTGAATGATTTTTAGAATATCTCATGGAGATATCAGACGAAGCACTTGAAGACACCACAGGATTTTCAGAGGATCTCGCAGAGAGATCATGCGAAGCGCATAAAGATATGAAAGATGGAAATGATGGAGGCATCTCATGGTCGTTAAAAATCAAACGACCAGATGATTGTATTTGGATCTCATGATGGGGTCATATGAATCACTATAAGACAATGGGGCTATCCACATGATTGTATTTTAATGTCACGATGAGATCATGTGAAACACATGATTCTCAGTGGATCTTCTAATGGGATCTCATGAAGCACTAGAAGACAATGTCACTGACAACATGATTTTCATTGGATATCATGGTGGGATAATGTGACACACTCAAAGAAAATGACAATGATCATATGAATCACTTAAGACATGAAAACACTAATCATGAAATGTTCTTGTGACATGAAGAAAATGATCATGTGAAGCAATCATGCGATGTGTGTGGTCCAGATTACAGAGACAATAGAATAGACGGTTGTCCAAGATTTATGAAAACAAGGCAATTTAAATATTTCTATAAATACCCAATGAACCATCCATCAGAGGTGATGTTGTTTTTATTAAAATATTAATTTGAATAAAAGTTCAGAGAAGGGGTTTCATGGGAAGCGTAGTATATGATATTGACATCGCGGAAGTGTTTCGCATGAGAAGAATGATGTCTTGTTATGGAATATTGTGATCCATGTAATCAGTTTAATGTATTGTGAAAGGATCTCATGAATGAGTCACACAAAGTGAATTATGTGTTGGGTGGTTTAATATATATAAATACCCATTGATATCTCATGATCCACATGAAGTGAACAAGATCTCACAATCTATATAATCTAAACATGGTCTCAGGAAGGAGTCTCGTGGTGGATTCATACAATCCATGTGATCTAAAGGGTGTCTCATTAAGTAATATTGTGAAGGGTTACACACCAAGATCTCACACAAGGTATTATGCTACATGATCTCATGCAAGGGGTCTCACCTAGGATCTCGCGCAAGGGCTATGCACTAGGATCTTACATAAGGGGTTACATGACAGGATCTCATAGAAGGGATATCATGCCAGGATATCACACAAGGGGTTAAAAAATAAGATCTCATGCAAAGGGTCTCATGATAGGATATCGTGAAAGGGGTTACACTCTAGGATATCATGAAAAGGGTCTCACGCTAGGATCCCATGCAAGGGTTACGTGCTAAAATTGTGGGCAATAAAATATACACCAACATTACCCTAATGATTTTATTAACTAATAAATCCAGGACAATGAAAATAATAATTGGAATACATTAGAGATCCTTCTAAATATTGAGTTTGTGATTGTTTTTTCTACCACAAATAAATGTTTATTATAAGTTTCTGGAAATTGGATGTGATGCATCAATGTGCTTTCACAGAAGTGAAAGAGGATCACAGAATGGAATTCAACAAATAATATACCTAAAATTGAGGATTCATTAAATATTACTAATAAAGGGTCCTAAATTTTCATAAAATTGGTATAAATCCTTTTCAATGAAGTGATCAAAAGAAGAGAAAAAAGGTGATACTTTCCACTGACATGTATCCATCAAAGGAAATATCGATGGAGTGACCCTTAAGAAGTAGTGAGTTGTCCCTAAATATTTTAGGGTTATGATCCTAGGAATATATATGATATATCCAAAAACTTATATTAGTAGTGATCTTTAGTGGTTTTGTTACATTTGTACATTACTATTTTTTTCTCCTTGAATGTAGCCCATTGGGGGTGAACCAAGTAAAAGTATTTGTGTCCTTGTTCTTTCTTTCTTTCTTTTCTTTCTATGCATCACCATTAGATAAATTTGGAATGTATATGATCAATATAAAAACTAAATTGAAAATGAAGTTACCCTTATAATAAAAAGGTCAAGATCTAGTGAGACATGGAGAATTTCAAAAAGAATATCTATACCCTGATTCACCCCCCACTTAGGATATCTAAGCCCATTTTTTCCATAAAAATTGGTTTCAGGGTGATATGTTTTTTTATCTAACTGGTTTATTAATATATTAAAATCAAAATTTCAGATGTATCTTATATTGGTGTTCCATGTTAAAGGGAAGAACTTCAAAGAAGAATCATAATTTTGGTGATATTCCTCAGTGTGTAAGTTTCTATGGAAAGAGTGTGATTTAGTTGAAGGAAACCAACATTGTAATGAAGAAAGGTTTTAATTAATCAAATAGTAAAAATATTTACTCATTAAATAATTCTTTAAGAATGAGTGAAGAACCTGATATTATAAGTGATTCTGGAATTACTGATGATGAAGAAATTCCAAGAATGACAAAAGTGGAAGTTATCCACATAAAAAGGGAAAAATTGAAAGAATAAAATAATTATAAAGATATCTAGATCCATGTATAAAAAATTTAAGTAATAAATCTAAAATATTTAAATAAAATACTTTTTGAAGTGGTAATAGATCTAAGGAAGAAGAATGATTCCCAAGATAAATAATTGAAAAAACTAAAAGATGAGGATAAGGGAAAGAATATAAAATCAAAATAAATTCAAAATTTGGAATCCATAATTTATGATCTCACTAGAAAACTATTAGAACTGGTATATGAGAATCAAATACTACAAAAAGTGAATGGATTATTTAAATATTATTCTTCTCATATGAATTAAAATTTAAAGGAGAAAAGTTACATTGTGGATAAGTTCTCCCATGCATTGGAAGATGAGATGACTATTAGAGAGAATCTCATGAGAAAAATTAATAATCAGATTTAATCTAGAGAAAATATTATTCAATAATTGGTAAAAGGGTTAGAATCAGTGAAGAAATAAGTGGAGAAATCTAATTCCAAAGGAAAGTCCAAATTTAAAGACTCTTTGAATTTACTATTTAATTATCCTTTGGAAGGTGATAATGAAATGATAATAAAATTTAATAATTAAGAGAAAAAATATTAAATGATTGTCTAATCCCAATGTTCTTGCAATTTGGAAAAATTTGGTATTGGATATGATGAACCCTCTCCCATGCATGAGAGGAAGCGAGTCGTGAATACTTCTAGAAATAAGAAAAATCATGTAAGTAATGAAACATACCTAAAAAGGATTTTACAGAAATTAATTAAAACATGTTCTTTTTCCATGGGATTAATGGTTATATTTCAAGTTTATGTCTTAAGGATTTGGAATATATTTCATGTCATAAAGATAGAAATATTTCTAAACCATGGAATAAAAATAATGTTCTTGATAAATCTAAAAGAATTGAATATCAGAAGAAAGTATCCATGAAATTATTTTATTGTGGAAGACTAGGACACCCTATGAGTATGTTTTAAAAGACATTGGGGATCAATGTTAGAAGAAAAACTCTAGTTGTATCAACATCTCAATTGAAAAATGATGATGCAAGGTATTATTTTAATGGGAGATGCTTTATATGTTCTAATCATGGGTATTTGGAAAGATATTATAATTGTAAGAAATAAGGTAAGGAAAAGGAACCCAAAATAAGATCCCTAACTATGGTGGTGTATAATGGGAAATCCTCTACTGGAAGACAACATGATAATTTGAAAAATAGGTTTACAGCCTCAGAATAAACACAACGATATAAACTAAAATCATATGAATCACATCCTCTATTACACTCACATTAGCTATCTTGGAACGAATGTGAATGAACCTATATGAAAAAGGGATATGTTTATCCAATTGTAAGTAAAAATAATGTAAGTTTATTGAAATTATCTCCCCAGTAAGAAAGGGTGAGGGGACTCTGATAACTAGTAAAATAAAAATGAATAAATAATTCATCTAAAAATTCACATATCATGCCACAAGGTGAGAAGTAAAGGAAAGAGAAAGATCTCTCCAATATAGGATGAATAAATAGAAAATGACTAGTAGAAAGATTATTGCTCAAAGAATTAATCATGATGATTGGAGTATCATTGGAGTGCCAAAGAAATAAATTTTATTTAGTGGGTTTAAAACACATATTATGAAAAAGAAAAATACTACATAATATACATATTAGAATATGAATAAGAATGTGGGTAAATAATGTATAGTTATATTCACAGATCAGTTGAAATTAGTTGGGATGCTGGAACAAGCAGAAAAAGATTACATTGTTTTGTAAGAAAATATTAAAGGGTTGGTCCATTATGATTGACCACAATCATATTCTTGAGGATTTTATAGGTACCCATATCCATGTGTGTTAAATGTTTCTTATATCTATTGGATGTTGTGTATGACTAAGGGGGAGATTCAATCCATGGGGTGGTGTGTGGTGAAAGAGAATGAGTGAATAAGTTTAATAAAGATACATGTGAAAATAAGAACAAAGACTCTTGAAATTCACATATCGTATCATATTCAAAAAGTTCTTTTATAAAACTACTCTATTTTTAAAATCTATGTTTGGAGGATTCATGTTGTGGAAAAGAAAGATTATATGATGAAGATCCTAATGTTAAATTTAAGAGCTATTAATGCATACTTGAATGATCCATTGGTTCTAAGTAACATTAAATATTTAACCATTGGTATCAGGTCTCAGTTCAAGTGGTATATTTCCACCAATAGAATACATATTATAGGTGAAGTAGTGACAACCATGTATTTAATGTTTATATAGTTTGTTCTAACAATGGGTTATCAACTATATATTTTCAGGATATAAAGGATTTGTGTGAGAAACTCAACAGTGTCTCCTAAAAGTGGTATCCCCTTTCTAAAGAGTAATTCAACATCTGGATTCATCTCAATAATTAGTAATAATTATATATATTAGTCCAAAACTAGAGGTTGTTGGGAGATATGTGGTGATACAAACTCTAGGTGATATAGCCTCATCTAACAAGATAGTCATTTGAAGAATTAATGAATGTAATACTACTATAATTCTATATAAGTGAGTGAGTGAAATGGAAAAAAATGGAATTTATTGGAATAAAATCTCATTTCCTATAAAGAGTTCTAAATCATTAGGCTTAGAGGATATGAAAATAAATATGAATCATGATAAGTCATGGCCTTTGGATGTCAAACTATGGGGTTTCATGGGCTAAGAAGAAGTTCACAACCAAAGTGGGACAACAATTTCTCTCTTTATCTATATTTTAGAAGGTAGAAGAATAATGTGTGTCACCTAATTATTATTTGATTATAGAAAATATGATGCATGGAGATCATTTCCTAAGGGGGAGGAAACTCATAAATGAAGTAATACCCTATTGAATTTTATGAGAAATGGGGAGATTTAAGTGAAGAATCTTATTAGTATTCATTATGATAATTCAAGTGTTATAAATCTTAGAAAAAATCCAGTCTATATTTCGAGGACAAAGAACATTTAAATCAAATATCACTTCTTCAAGAAGAATATACATAATGGCCATGATAATTTGGATTATGTTCCGAATTACCTACAGATTATAGATATTCAAATGAAGTCCTTACCCGAATAAGTGTTTGAGAAGCATTTTCTGGCTCTTAGAGATTAGTTGACTCCCCACACTTGAATAGTTTAGATGTGGGACCAACTCTCCTCAAGGTATGACATGATTTACCCTATGTAATGATATGTGTTTTTTACTATGTTTCAGACCCTAAGAGAGTGACAGTTATGTTCAATGAAAAAGGGGTATAAAATGTCTTAATCAAGACAAGGAGAGAAGTTTATGGGGGTGTAGTTAATTATGGAGAGTTCCAGATATGATGACACTAAATATGGTCTATAAATGAAGATGAATCATGACAAGGCATGGACTTTGGGTTAATGATACACGAATTAAGTGATTCATTGATTACATTTTCATGTTAAGATTTTTTTATAATTTTTATCTTGAATCATGTGGGCTTAGATTACATGTTAAAGAATTCCTTTATAACCATCCATTGTTTCATAAGGCAAATGGTTTCACATACGCATAACTTATCAACAATTTGGTTCTTGAAGAATATAAGTGTTGTTAACAAACCTAAAGGGAGAGATTGTTTGAAATATATGTCCTAGTGGATTTTTTAGGGTTGATTTAGTTTTTTACAAGGATTTAGTTTTTTGAAGAAGGATAGTTGTCAAAGGTGACATGAAGAGTGAATGAGAATGTCTGATCTCGCGGAGCGTGAGATATATGATCTTGAAAATTCTGAGCTTTCTGATCTCACAAAGAGTGAGATGTTTCATCTCTCAGAGTATGAATGTATAATCTCATAGAGTGTGGAATTTATTATCTAATGGGCATGAATGTTTGATATTTTGGACCATGAATGTTTGATCTTGTGGAGCACGAATGTCTGGTCTCATACAGTGTGAATGTTTAAAATAATCTTGTGAAGAACCACAAAATTTTCATAAGAACTCATAATAAGTTCACGCAAAGGACCCATGATTGTTAAGAGATATAACATTAAGATCATGCAAAGAAACTGAATACAATGCATTATTATTATGGGATCTCGCATAGAGATCTTTGAAAGCACCTGAAGACATCACATGATTGCCATATGATATCATGGAGAGATCGTGAAAAGAACTTTAAGACAGAACATGATTGTCATAGGATCTCTTGGAGAGATCATATGATGTCCATGAAGACAAGGAAGATGGAAATGATGGAGGTATCTCATAGTTTTTTTTGAAATCACATGACCTCATGATTTCCTTTGGATCTCACAAAGGGTTCATGAAAAGCACTAGAAGACAATGGAATTTTCCACACGATTGTCTTTGGATCCTGTGATGGGATCATGTGAAGTGTAGGATTTTCAGTAGATCTCATGATGGGATCTCATGATGAATTGGAACAAAATTTTAGTAACCACATTATTTTCATTAGATATTGTGATTATATCATGTGGAACGCTCAAATAAAATGATGATGATCATGTGAATCACATTTAGCATTTAGTAGGTGATCATGCAAAGTGCTTATGATATGTGGAAGGTGACCAAGCGAAGTGATCACATGAAGCATGCGATGAAGATTTATTAGGCGGTGGAATGGATGGATGCCCGTGATTTGTGGAGATAAAGTGGTGCAAAGTTTTCTACAAATACCTAATAACCCGCCAATAAGTGGTGAATTTTTATTCTTATAAGATTAATCTAAAGAAAAGTATGGAGAATGGGTGTTTTGTGAAGTGAATGAGTATACATGATTAACTTCATCTAATTATTTCCCATGAGAAAAATAAATTCATGTTCTAGAATCTTGTGATCTATGTAATCAGTAGAGGGTCTTGAGAAAGGATCTCATGAAGGAGTCTCTTGAAGTGAATTATTCACTAGCAAACCCATTGATATCTTATGATCCGCATGAACTGAACAAGATCTTGCGATCTACATGATTTGAACAAGGTATCACGAAGTAGTCTCATGGTAAAGTGACATGATCCACATGATTAAAAGGGTGTTAATGGATGAATTTCATGAAGATTTTCATGCCAGGATAGCACATGAGAGGTCTCATGTCACGATCTCACACAAGAGTTACGTTCTAGGATATCGTGCAAGGGGTTACATTCCAGGGTGTCTTGCAAGGGGTCTTGTGCTAGGATATTGTGCAAGGGGTTACACACCAGGATCTCATGAAAGGGGTATTGTTATATGATATTATACAAGGGGTTACATGCCAGGATCTCGCAAAAAGAGTCTTGCACTAGGATCTTGTGCAAGGGGATACACACTGAGATCTTGCGCCATGATCTCCGTAAGGGTTACATGCTAGAATCTTGTGCAAGGATATACGTACCAAAATTACCCTAAGAAGTTTATTCACCACTAAATACAATACATTGAAAAGAATAATTGGAATCCATTAGCGATCCTTCCAAATATTTAGTTTTTAATTATTATGTCTATAGAAAAGATAATTTTTTTCTTGGTGTTTGGAAAGTGGAAGTGCAACATCATGATATTTTAACTTAAGTGAAGGAGTAACCTATAAAGAAATTCAACAGAGAATCTACCTAAAATTGAGGATGAATTAAATACCACTGATGAAGGGAACTACATGTCCCTAAACTATATATGAATCCTTTCCAGAGCAGTGAGAAAAGGAATACGAAGAAGGTGATCCTTTCCACTAGTAGAGATCCATCAAAGGAAATATCAAGAGAGTGACCCTTGAGAAGCGTCGACCTGTCCCTAAATCTTGTAAGGTAGTGAGCCTGAACATAGATGTGATATAGCATGAACCTTGTATTGGCATTGTGCATTAGTGGATTTTGTACATCGATACATTATCATTGTGTTCTATTTGGACATAGCCAAGTGAGGATGAACCAAGTAAAAATATGTGTGTACTTGTTCTTGCTTTCTTATTTTACTTTCTATGCATCATCATCAGATAAAGTTGAAAAGGATATGATCAATATAAACAATAAATGGAAAAAACGACCCTTATAATAAAGTGGTCAAGATCTAGTGGCATAAGAAGAATTTTGAAAAGAATATCCATACCCTAATCCACCCCCTACCAAGGTATCTAAGCCCCTTTTGGGCCTAACACATGCATATACACATACACATGCACATAAACAGATATAAGTACACATATACATGCACATACAAACAAATAGAGGCACACACACACACACACAAAAACATACACATTCACATACATACACATACACATGATTAAAAATTCATACACATATACATACATACACATGAAAACACATACATACATACACATACACATGCACATACATACACATACACAAACACATACCCACATGCATACACATGCATACATATATAAATAAATATACACATGCACACAGACATACACATACATACACATCCATATGCATAAATACACACACATACACATAAATACATATGCATACATGCATGCATGCATGCTCATACATACACATACATATACATACATACACATACATATATATACACATACATGCATGCACATATATGAACATACATAAATATACATACATACACATATACATAATTAACACACACATATATATATAAACACACACACATTCAGACACACACACACACAAACCCTTTCACACACGCACACACACACATATTTTATGTACATACATGTATTGTTACCCTATTATTTTTCATTTTTTTTCTTCTACCGTGACAAGATCTTTTCAAGGAATATCAAGGATTCACTTCACAACACCAATTATTATATTAATATATATATATACTTAAATATATGATATATAAATATTCCTACATAAATATATGTTCATTTATACATTTATATAATCATTTAAATGATATTTTAATATATTAAATTTACATATATGAATTATGAAAGTAATATTGATAATAAAATTGTTGCTTTAAGATGAATTATATTTTTAAATAGAAATTTTATAGGTATACATATATTATAATGTATATATATACACAAAACACACATATAATTATAAATATATGTATATTTTAAATTATATAATATGAAGAATATGGGATTGTAGTTTAGTAGTCAACACAACCTAGATGCATCTAGGTGGTTGGGGTTCAAATCCCAATCGCCTCTTATTTCAAGTCTCCTAATTAAATTGGGAAGGCTCTATGTGGGGTGTCAAATGACACAGTTCCTATGTAGGCTTTCATGAATCCATGTGAGATGATGAAGTCTGGCCTCTGTTCGACATGGGAGGTGGGTGTCTGAAAGAGATTTGGTCAGTGATAGTCTTCTGTTAGGGATGATGGATCTGTAATAGTGGTGCAACATTTACAATGCAGTATTGGTGTGGGAACACAATACATAGGTTAACGTATGGTGGTCTTGATCGCTGATCGAATTTGTAGGAACGACAACACAGTTTGCTGGGGCTGCACTTGGTATTGATGTGCTTTTAACGCTCTTAGGGAAATAACCAGAGGATGAAGAAGAGAACCAGTCATGACTTCAAGGAGTGGAAAATGGGATGTAAGTCCTTATGAGTTATTTGGATCCAGTGGATGGTCAATTGAAGTCAAAAAGGTAGGGAGACCTTTGCAAAAATGGGATGGATAGAATTTAGGCATACGGGTTGGGCAGGTACACTAGGTTTGGAATTTGGTGAGGAAAGGCCTATGGGCCATATATTAAAGGTGTTTAGTCCAATATATTTTGTAAATAAAGGTCTTGATGGGTGGGTTTTCTTCTTGGGGGTGGGCTATGGCCTGCCCTTCCAATCTTTGAGGTGTGTGTGCGTGTTTGAATGTAATTGTACCCTCAAACATCAAATATATATATATATATATATATAATATGAATATAAATATATATTAAATTTAAATATGAACCACATTTAATGTATTTATATAGTTCATATGACATTTTATAATGTATATATATATATATAATATGTGTCCGTGTGTGTCTATATATAAATACATATTTATTTATATGTGCGTTTGTGTGTCAATATATATAAATATATATAATCAAACAAAAATAATTATAAATATATTTCTATATAATACATTAAATAATATTAATATAAATATATATATAATTAAATATGAATATACATATAAATACTATATATTATATAATTTGAATTTAAATATATTATAAACTAAAGTATAAATGATTAAATATATATACACACATAAATATATTGTAATTATAGAAATATATATATATATATATATATTATAAATCATATTTAATAATATATAAATATCTATATATAAAATATTTTATATATGGTAACAACACTAGAAAACTAGGCATCTGTGGCCGCCAAAAGCGGTTATGGAAGGATATTTTTCAACTTGGGAGACCGCTTCGTGGATACTTTTGGTTGTCATGGTAGATGGGGTTACACATACCCCTTCTGCAACTGCTTAAGGTGTACACCCCATACTTTTGAAAAAAATACAATCAAAGGTGGAAGGTAGGGGAGGGGGTGAGAGATGACGAGCTATAACTGTGACATGCAGTGGAAAACATGAATGAGGTCCAGTGGAGGAAGGTATATGTTGTGAGGTAGGGATAGTGAGGGTGGGGTGTGCTGCGATAATATCCATGTGAGGTGGCAACACGAATGATAAATGGAAAGAAACAACTACTGTAAAATGCATTATAAACAACACTACTCTTTATCAGTGCTAAAAAAGTGTTGATAAAGGCGCCCCTTTGCCAACACTAATATATGAAACATTTATCATAAATTTTTTAGCACTGATAAAATTTATATTTCATATAAAAAATATTATATATCATTAAGAAATATTATATTACTATCTAAATATATTTATATTGATATAATTATACTTTATTTTTATTAAATATGGTTTATATAAGACTAAGCATTTACTATAAATATATAATATATTTAGTTAAATATGACTTATAAAATAATTAAGAAATAATATTAATTAATAATTTTCTAATTATTATTTTTTAATAGTCATTTAATAAAAATTATAATTCATAAAAATACAATAAATTAATTAATGATCTAAGATAAGTCGAAAACATGACTTCAACTTTAAAAGACTATAACTTTTGATATGAGTGTTAAATTTTTCTCTACAACAGATTAAATCAAATCTTGTGAAAAGATATATGATGTGGTGACCCGAGGGGATATCCATAAATATTGTTTGAGTTCAAAATGTCTAAAAGGACTTCAAAATTGAGTAATTTTGTTGGAGCGTCTTAATTTTTAAACATTTACTAGAATTTGATATCATTGGAGGGGGTCTTCTTGTCTTTTTTCTGTGGGACTCAACTTATTCTCAGGTATTACACTCATATGGATACTATAGTATTTAAATTTTACTAGTTTTCATTATGTAGTGTTATTTATAATTAAATATATAAATATTTTCATATAATTACATATAATAAATCAATTATAGAAATAAATATTTGCACATATTTACATAAAAATATATCTTTAAATATATAAACCATATTGAAATAGATATTTACTATGAATTTTATTTAAAATAAATAATTATCCATTTTATTTAAGTTATAAAAATAAATTAATATATATACCTATATAGGTGTATCTATAATATTTAGATATAATTATGTTTGTGTTAATAAAAAATATATATTTATGTGTATATTTTAATATATGTAAATAAATACAGACACATAAAGGGTACCATGAATATATATTTTATATATTCATTTTTATATATTCTTAAATATGATATATTTATAAATATATATTTATATAAATAAAATATATATTTATTTTTAATATTATTTTATAATTATAAATTTATAAATAAAATTACATCTATATATTATAAAATATAGTGATATGAACTATATAAATAAACATTTAAATATATATGTCTATTTATGTAGTATTTAAATATAAATATTAATACAAATATAAATAAAAATACAAATATAAATATAAATATAAATATAAATATAAATATAAATATAAATATAAATATAAATATAAATATGTGTGTGGATTTGTGTGTGTGTGTGTGAAATATAAATATAAATATGTTAGCTTGTATGTGGGAAATATAAATATGTGTATGTGCATGTGTGTAAATATGTTTGCGTATGTGTGCATATGTGTGTTTAAATATTGTGTAAGTACATCAAATAAATTTATTTTTATAAATAAATAATTATCATTAAACATATAATATTAATGTATATAATTATAAAAAAATATAAATGTGTTTAAATATAATAATATAAATATATTATATAAAAATATGTTTAATAAATATTTAAAAATAAATTATGAAAAAATTATATGTAAATATATATAAACCTATTTTAAAAATGTATTTAAAAATAATTATATAAATATATATTATTATATTAATAAATATATAAATAAAAAACAATTATGTATATATAAATAGATATATCCTGAAATATTAAACAATTCTATGTGAGGCAGTGGTAAAGTCATTGGGCAATGAAGGAAGAGATACATGGTTCTAATCTAGGTCTGAAAACAAGGAAAAAAATGTTGTGTAGAATCACAGATAAAGGGTGGTGGGAGTGAAGGGTGAGGGATGATTAAGAGGAGGGTGGGGGCCATGAGAATCGATGAATATGGTCTGAGACCACTGATAACTGTTGATTTTAAGGCACCCTTTTATCAACGAATTTTTTTAAAAGTTATTTTCCAAATTTTATTAGCACTTTTGTTTAGTGCTAATAAAGGAACCCTTATATCACTACTTTCTTTTAACACTGATAAAGACCGTGTCATTTTAAGAGTTCTTTTTCAATACTTTCAAATTTCATTTCTAGCACTTTTGAAGTCATGACATGTAGTAATGTTGAGATGGATTAGGGGATGGTAATGGTGAATGAGAGGGGGGGGGGTGATGGTTGTAATAGGGATATGTGCACGATGCGAGGAAGGGACAATAGGTGTGAGCCAGTGACGAATATACAAGGAGTGATGGTGAGGCAAAAGTGAGGGAATTTTTATGGGGGAAAGGAAAAAAGTAGCAATGATGATGATGACTAAGCAACAAGGTGATGAGGCTGATGAACCAAATATGTAGAGGATTTAAGTGGGTGAGGCTATGGAAGTATGATGTAGATATGTTCTGGGATAGGGTGAATGTTTTATATTCCAAAATATAATGTCCTTTTAAGGGTGGATAATATGTCATTAATTTTGTATCACTGACAATGCCCATTTCTAATTCTTTTAAAATCATTCTTTACAGTAGTTTTGAGTTAGAGTAGTGGTTGATAGTCTTGAATGAGAGGGAGGTGATGGTGATAGTTGGGGAGGGTACATTATTTGAGGAAAGTATGAATAGTGTGAGATGAAGATGAATATACAAGAAGTATATGGGAGACAACAACATGGAAATGATGATGGTGGAAATGTGATGAGTTGTGAAAGTGATGATGAAAAGATAATGAAGCCATGAGACCGAGGCACAAAATATGAAGAGGTGTTGATTGGGTGATGTGGTGTAATAGATAAGTGGTAAGTATTTGGGATGGGGTGAGAGCATCAAATTTTAAAATAAGGAAAAAAATTGGGCGGTTGCCTATGGTTTTCATGAATGCATACTTTTGATGACCACCATAGGAGGCCACCCATTTTTAACCTTACCAAAACCTGGTTTTCTAGTAGTGTAAACTTTATTAGTGCTAAAAATATTTTATAAATAGTAGTATTTATTAGTTATTAATAATTAAAATAAATTATATCCTTTATTAGCGTTAAAAAATCAGTGAAAAATGGGGTTCTTTTATCAATATGTTTTAGCACTAATAATGGAGACCATTGTCAGTTCTTTTTTCCAGTACTGAAAAAATTTCCCACTTTATCAAAAAATGTTTAGTGCTGATAATGTGTAATGATAAATATATTGAAATAAATAATAATGCATGTGAATTTATTTAGATTTGTTGGTGAAGATGTATGAAGTGAATAATTCTTTGGTGAGAGTAGTGAAAGGATGGGTTCCCTAGTTGGAAGTACAATGTTTGTTTTGGAAAAAATAAAAAAGAAATTATAAATAAAATGATAATAATGGAATAATAAAAATATTTTGTAATTCATAAATAGTTATTTATTATTATAAATTAGTAATATATAAATATTAATTCATAATTAGTAATTTAAAAAAATTAATCAGTACCCAACATTCACGTTTAGCGACCATATAAATTGGAATCTACTTCTATGACTATGAGATTACTATGACCATAAACCCAATGCAAAAATAATTAGGTCCAAGGGTTATCTGAATGTGGAAATATCCTATTGATCAGTTTGGTCATTTTATATGCTTCCATGATTTCCAACCATGGAAATTTACTCTTTTCCAATAATGTCATCATTTATAGGTTCATCTCATTCAAGGAAACTAGACAAAAGATCAATACAAACAATTTTTATACAAATAAAAAAGATCACAAACAGACACAAACACACACCAAAACAAGGCCCAAACAACCACACCCTTAGCCATCAAATAATTCTAATTGTCAATTAGGGGGTCTTGTGGCATCAATCATCTAAACCTAATGACAAAATTTCTGAATACCATCATAGAAGAACATGTAGTGCATTTCCTAATTTGTTATAGAGGAATGCCTAAAATCCACATTTCTATATGAAGGACCACATGATTCCAAGTGTAAATATTGATGAAGGAATTCCATAATGTCAGTAAATATTCTATAGATAATATCATTGGGTAATTCATAATATCATGTAGAGGGATGCCTAAACTCTATAAGTATCCAATATTCATGGATGGACATTGGACATAACATTATTGTGTTTAGAATCGAATCAATAAGAAATACAGATGGTAGACCAATGTAGTGATATCACTATAATAACATGAGACCATTGGGAATCACAAATTAAAAATGAAAATAAATTATTTCCATGTGAACAAATAGAAACTATCATCATCAAACTCCTCTATCCAAGAAATCATAACATCACATTATTAACATCATCACCTTTATGAAGAAAATCTAGAAATAACATTACTTTAGTCACCTAACTGACCAAAAGTTCATATCACAGTCAACACTAACATATTAGAAGATTATTTTTACTAGGTCATTTAACAAAGTCAATTAAGATACTTATTAGAATGACACATCAATCTAGTTTCCACTATATGTTGATTATCCTATAATAGTTGTGTAGAGAAACATTTGATAACCCCCACCTAACATGAACTACACTCCATTCACACTACCAACGTATGTTATAGAATGAAATTAATGTGAGAATAATTCATCAAATCATATAATTTTATCACAATATCAAACTTGGATTATCTCATCATTCATCAATTAGCTCTTTAAATCCAATTAACATTCATTTCAATTTTTTAATAGGTTGGGGTCAAAGTCCCATTTTATTAGGAAAGAAACCCCTTTTTTACTAGGTTGAGAGGTAACCCTTACATGTCCATGAGGGTCCAGAAACCCATAGGCCTATTATGACATAGATCAATGGCCTTAGTGGCCCATAGGCCTATACATGGACCTTAATCCCCTTTGTCACGACCCATCCCCCAGGGCCCATGCCGTGATAACCCCATGCCCGTCTCTAATAGGCCAGGGGATGGAAACTATCCATGAGTAGGGATATCCCACAAATGGGAGGTATTTTCCTAAGAACCTATACGCACACAACCATCTCCAATCCCAATAGTTTTGAACTTAAAACACTAAGTAAATAAGCATGCATACCACTAATATACCAAAAACAGAGTACAATAGTACAGAAACTGAAAAGTAAACATTTCCAAAATACAATCTGAACCAAAAAGGGAAATTACAAAATCCTAATATCATTCACAGAAAACCCTAGCAGAAGGGTAGGTACAGAAACCGCTATCTGATGTCACTAAAGCACACATAATTTTTTGGGCCTCTCTCTAAGCACCACCTGGTCCCAGTCCCCCAAAGAATCCATCAAAACATCAATCATCTTCACAATACATGACATGTGCAGGAATATATCGTGTAGGTGTGAGTAAAACAATACTCATTAGGGAACCCAAAACTAAAAATGTACACCACTAAGAAATACATGAAGTACACCATAAAGGAAACACATGAAGTACACCACAAAGGAAAAACACAAAGTACACCACAAAGAAAACACATGAAGTACATTAAATATGCTCAACTCACACAGGTACATGTCTAAAGTACAAAGAGAAGGATTTCTAATTGTATTCCCCAGATCTCCAAGTCATTATGACACTAGAAGTGTCAGCAGCGCATGAATTTTCGATGGTGAACAACGCATAGATGGTGCACGAGGTGTCAATGGCGCACATAGCGCCGATGGTGCATGGAGCGTCAGTAGTGAATGGAGTGTTAGTGGTTCCCAGAGCGGTAATGGGGTCTGGGATATTGATGGAGTATGTATAATAGATGAAACCCTAAGCATCAATGGCACATAAATCATTGATGGTGCACGAAGTTTTGATGGGTCAAGGTGTCCCCGAAGTCACATAGTTCTAGCCAAACACAAGATTCCACCCATAGTGCGCTTATTCTGGGAGAACCTACTCCTCAATACGTTAGTTCATAACCCAAATTCCTCAAAAACTCACTTATAGTATCTCAAAAGTACCTCCTCGTCATAAGGGTCTTAATGAATCAAAAAAATCTTCAAACATACACATGCTTTTTAAGATACAACCAATTTAGTAAAAAGGGTATGGTCCATGTCCGACCCGGCCCGACCCGGTTCGCCCAAACTGACCCAGTCAGTTTGGGATGCAGGACCATGGCCCATTTCACCCAACCCAACCCACCGTATGTGGTCTGGTTCCTTTAAAACATGGCTTGGTCATGTGCTCCCGATGAACGCAATCACCACGTTCAACACAGACAACACTGGGTCTTGGCACCCTGTCCCCATAAACCAACTGTCATGTGGTACTACTATTACATATTCTTTGAGCTTTATCCCACTGTAGACACTTCCATGGCCTCCTGATGTGGCCTCCTTCTGTGGTTCCTGTCTTCCACCCACATCCTGCACTGTCGTGGGCTCCTCCTTTGGCATGGTACCACTGTACCGCAGCGGTGTGCCCCATCAGAACCTGACCTTCTGTTCGGCCGCATGCTTTTCTCACTATTGGATACCCTAAAAGTGGCCCTCCATTCATCTTTCCCTCTTCAATGAGCCAACACCCACCTATTGTGCTCCTGTCGCACCACTTCAATGCCATTATAGATCACAACCTTCGATATCAGATCATTGGGCCATGGATCATGGGTGCAACGATCGATCGTTCATGTAGGGTTTCAATGGGATAAGAATGCATTAAGAACAAAATATATTTAGGTGGATTTATCACATGAACACCCAAAGAATATATCTTGGCCTTGTTCATTCATCCTTGATCTGTTTATGTTAGCAGGATAATGAAGAAACTAATAATAGAATATTCACGAAGATATATTCCCTTTAATACCGTAATAATTAACCACCCCATAAGAATGACCAAATCAAAGATCAACCTATTCATGGGTTGTTCCATTTCTTCATTTGATTCTAAGAAGTGGAAAATAAATCAAAAATATATCAACACCCTACCTCGATGAATGTATTAGTCATTGATGAAGAATGGAGGTTTGTGTCGTTGTCGATCAACGATCTGCCATCATTTGTCATCGGGAGAGAGCTTACTTCTCCTTGCCTCAGTGGAGTTCCAGGGATATGGTGATAATCCTAAATTCCTATGACATGACTTATTAAAAAGGAAAACCACCACTACATCAACACCCAACGTTCAATAAAATTAGTTTTATAATATATTTTAATGACTCGTACATCTAAAATCCAACTTTCGCCCTCAACCAGCACCAGTCAAGGTTATACCTAACCCAAGGAAAACACCCCCTTATAATCTCAACAGTGGTCTCAAATATCCATTCTGAGTTACTATTTATAAGTTATTAGGATTTAAAAATAAAATAATTTTTAATTAATTATTTTATTTCTGGTTACACCCCTGATGAATTTTTCTACAAATGAACCACACCAACCAATGTTAGGTCGCGTCTAGGGTAAAGCTACTATTCTAAGCTCAATGGTGCCGTCATATTTCTGATCCGGGCACTCATTTTGGAGTTATTTAACTTTTTCATAAAATTCATGTTCACTTGATATTATAAACATAACATTTTTCAAACAATCATTCTGGGAACCCTGGGCCTCACAATCACATTCCATCTTAGTTCCTGCTCTCGGATTTTTACCAAATAATTTCTAAAAACATTTAGGAAAATCCGGGTCATTACATTATCCCAACCATAGGTATTTACATCCTTGAAAACCAAAACAAGGGCTACTCAACAAAAAGGTGAGGGTACTGAGCACAAATATGAGCCTCCCGGTCCCAAGTTCCCTCCTATAGATTCCTGTGCTTCCACCAAACATGCACCAGAGGTATCGACCGCCCACAATGGATTTTATCCTATAGATCCTTGATCTCCATTGGGTACTCCTCAAAATTCATCACATCATCAATGTCCAGCTCTCCCTAGTCGATAACGTACGATGTATCATGCACGTACCTCCTCAACTGCGACAGATAGAAGACATCATGCACCTGGTGCAATTGCGGGGGTAGATCTAAGAAGTACCCCACGTCACCAACTGTACTCAAAATCTAAAAAGGGCCAACGTATCTCATAGATAACTTTCCAATCTGACCATATCTATGCAATACCAGTCAAGGTGATACCTGAAAGTACACATGTTCTCCCTCCTCTAACTCCAAAGAACTCCATTATTGGTTAACATATGACTTCTGTTGGCGTTGTGCAGTCCTTATTTTCTCTTGGGTGATATACACCTTCTCTGTTGTAGCATGTACCAACTCTAAACCCATGAACGATGAATCTATTGGGTATGTATAGTACATTAGTGACCTATATGGTCATCCGTACAAGGCCTCGAACTGTGCCATACCAATGGTGGAGTGGTAGATGTTGTTATATACAAAATCCACCAGAGGTAGGTAGTCCTCCCAATTGTGTCCAAAGTCAAGGATGAAAGCACGTATCATGTCCTCTAGAACCTAGATAGTCCTATCCATCTATCCATTAATCTAGGGATGAAATTCTATGATCAAGAACAATTGAGTCCCAAATGCCTCCTAAAATCCCTTACACAACTGAGATGTAAAGTGAGAATTACAATCTCAGACGATCGTTGATGGTACTCCGTGAAATCGAACTATCTCTTGTATGTAGTGGAATCCCAAGCTCTCTACTGAGATCTAATCACAAATCTATAGGAAGTGGGCAGACTTAGTGAGTTGGTAAATGATCACCCAGATGGTATCATGCCCCCTGGATGTGCATGGTAAACCCATCAAGAATTCCATCGATATCCCATCCAACTTCCACTCTGGAACCTCAAGGGGTTAAGTCAAAACTACTAGAACCTAGATCTCATCCTTTAATTTCTGACAAGTGAGGCATTAAGAAACGAACTCTTTTACCACCTTCTTCATCCTCAGCCACTAGAACTGTTGTCTGAGGTCCTGATACATCTTTTACACTCTGGAATGTAATGCAAAATGGGAATTATGGAACTTACTCAAGATCTTATCTCGCAACATCATTGGTACTACTGTGCATCCTCATAAGAGAATGACGTTCTCCCCACCTTTCAAATATCCATCAGGGTAATTCCCCGTGCAAATATGAGTACATGTAGTCTCATAGTCAGTATCTTTGAGATGTGCCTACCTGAATCACTGTAAGAGTGGATGGGTAACCACCATCAATTAGAGATAAGATACTTCATCTATATCCAAAAAATATATCTTCAGTGAGGATAACTGCTATAATTCCTCATTCAGTAGTTGGGAACTCAATATCTGAGTAAAAGTATCTTTCACCATGTTCCCCATCCTAGGAGTATATAATATCTCAAAGTCATAGTCCTGGAGGAACTCTATAAAATTCAACTATCTCAAGTTCAAATCACTTTATGAGAAGATATACTTGATACTCTTATGGTCAGAGTAGATGGTAAATTTATTTCCCATCTGGTAGTGTCACCACATATTCAATGAAAATACTACCACTACTAAATATAGATCATGGGTTGCGTAGTTCTTCTCATACTGCCTCAATTGGTGTAAACCATAGGCAATAACTACTTTCCCCTACATCATTACACAACCAAGACTGGTCCTTGATGCATCACATAACACCATATACTCAACACCCTCCTTTGGTAATCTCAATATAAGAGCATTTTTCAACATCTACCTTAGCACCTGAAAGTACTCCTAGCACTTCTCTATCCATATGAAGGGATACCCCTTCTATGTCAAGGTCGTCAAGGGTGATGATACCTTGGAAAAGTTGGGTAAAAAACTTCGATATTATCCATCCAAACCTAATAAACTCTTCTCCTTAGTAACACTCTTAGGTGGATCACAAGTAAGAACTGCTTCAATCTTCATTGGATCTACTAGAACTCCAGCCTCTAAAATGACATGTCCCAGAAAGTGGACCTCTTCTATCTTGAACTAACACTTCTAGAGATTTCTTTAAATATGGTGCTCTCAGAGTGTGTCCAGGACCATCCTCAAGTGTATCACATGCTTCTCCTTGTACGCCGAGTACACCATGATTTCATCAATGAAGACCACAATGAACCGGTCTAAGTAAGGATGGAAGATTATATTCATGAGTCCCATGAACACTTTTGGGATTTTCATCATGCCAAATGATATCACTAAGTACTCATAGTGGTTATACCAACATCTAAAGGCTGTCTTCAGGATGTACTCATCCCATAATTAAGGATGGTGATATCTAGACCCGAGATCTATCTTTGAGAAACACCTATATCCCTTCATATAATCGAAGAGGTCATTAATCCTTGGTAGTGAATACATATTGTTCAAGTACATGTGGTTTAAGAAATAGAAGTCCACACATAATCTGAAGCTCCCTTATTCCTTCTTGGGAAAAAATTGGGGCCACCCAGGGTGAAACACTGGGTCTCATGAAGCCCTTTTTCTATAATTCTTCTAGCTATACCCTTAACCCATGAAGAACTATGGTAGCCATTGTATATGCAGTTCTAGATATCGATGTCATACTGGGGAAAGATCAATACAGAAATCCACTTCCATATGAGGAGGTAATACCGAAATATCTTCTAGAAATACGTATTTGTACTTGTCCACCACTATAGGAAACTGAGGACTCGTCTCATCCACTATGTCAAGGGTCATGCTAGACAATTGGTGTGAGATTGGCTATACCCTCCTATGTGAAAATTCATCCTACACTTCTTGGGTTTCCTTTTCGTTAATAAAGGAAAACCTAGTCGCATATGTGTGGACACACCACACTATGCACCTAAAACAGTCAATTTATGCATGGAATGTAGATAACCATTCCATACCTAGGATGAATTAATAATTCCTCAACACTATCACCAAGAGATTCCAACTGAAACTCTCACCCCAAGAGTAAGATAACACTATCATCACCAGTCTGTGATTGTTGAATATCTTTATGTAGGAGTCTATAACTGTAGGGATCGAGTCAATGGTTCCACTGAATTCATCGTGTCTCGAACAAGGGTCATGGAGAAAAAATAGTGACTGACACCTATGTCTATCAAAACTACATCTAGGGTGGAAAATACACAAATCATACCTCTAATCATCTTTAGAGTACTTGGGTTGTAAGCCTCCATCGCCTAAAGATGTCCTTGTCCCTATCCCCCAACTCCCTGAGCCTATGGTGGACCACCTAGGGGTGGTGGTGGTATTACCTCAAACCTCCAATCACCTCCTATTTCCCATCCATCTCCTCTTCCACATCTTCCACCTAGTAGAATTCCATGTTCCTTCATTTGCCTCTACCACAGTGGTCCCTCAACTGTCTACTAATCATTCGTACGATAAGTCGGGCAATCTTGAGCCACGTGTCCCCAACCGTCGTATGAGTAGAAAATCTTGTCATTCGACCGAATGGATCTTACCTGGGATCCTCACACCACTGACCCCATGTCATGGGGTCTTCCCATGAATTGTATGATATTATTGGATCCATGAATTAGTTATCGACTACCTGCTGCTGAATACTCATCTACCTGATGCTCAGTGGTAGATCCCACTACCATTGTCTGCTCCTCCAGAAATATCTCTACTATAATATCTCGCTCTAGTACCCTAGTATATGTCAGAATGCTAAGGGATATCATGGATGACCTGATCTCCCAACATAACCCCTACTTGAAGGTACGATACCTGAAGAAAATGTATCACACCACATCTATGGAGTAGTGAGAAAGATTCGTAAATCTTGATGAGTAGTCTACTACTATCTGACTTCCCTAATGCAGATGTAGTAGCTCTTTTATACGCACGGATCATAACATCACTAGGAAGAACTCCTCTTTGAAGAGATTCTCGAAGTATGTCCATGTAAGGTTTATCTCCTCATGCTTCTGGATCACTAACCTCCACCATATCCCCACTAATCCATATAGAAGACTCACAGATAGGTATTCCATCTATTCAATAGGCATCCTCACTAGGCATAAGACACACGTAACTGCCTCCAACCAATCCTCAGCTACCTGGGGGTCTAGCTCACCCCTAAACCTGGGAGGTCGGTACCTCTAGAACCCATGCAATGCACTAATCCTGCGTGAATCCTCTACTGATAACACTGGTAGTAACTGTTATTCTTCAGATGGTGGTATCACTTGTACACCACATGGGGGTGATATCTTCGGTATTGGTCACTTTATTATTTCCCGATCGCTCATTGGATCATCCTCATGATCACGCATCAAAATCCTAATTGGATGTCTATGTGGAGGAATCTTGAATTAGATCAAGACAAACCACAGTCAATAGTGTATACCTGGTGAGCTGACACTGACTCAAGAATGACATGAGAACACACTCAATCATATATTATGCATGTACCATTTATATTTTCATACTACTAGTTTTCTCATGTATCGAGTCGAAAATCAGAATTTAGAGTTCTGGTGTATGGATACATCAGCTGCCACACCAAAACTGGAGTCCTTGGTCTGAAAGACAAACTCGAAACACTTAACATTGTTTCCCCAAACCAAAATCATAGACTCTTGGTTCTTTTGGTATAACCGACCCCCTCTGATACCACTATATCATAACCCATCCCCCAAGGCCCGGGCTGTGACTACCCCAAGCCCGCCTCCAATAGGCCAGGGGGATGAAAACTAGCACTGAGTAGGAATATCCCACAAATGAGAGGAATTTTTCTATGTACCTATACACACACAACCATCTCTAAGACCAATATTGATGAACTAAAAACAATAACTAAACAAGAATTCATACCACTATGATACCAACAACAGAGTACAACAATACAAAATCTAAAAATTAAACGGGGCCATAATACGAGGACAACCAAAAATGGAAAGTTCAAGCTCCTGAATCTCATCCGTAGAAAACCCTAACAAAAGGGTAGGTACAAAATCCCCTATATGAAGTCGTTAAAACACACCTAATTTTTTGGTCCTCTCTCTAAGAACCACCTGATCCTAGTCCACCAAGGACTCCATCAAAGCATTAATCTTCTTCAAAATACATGACATGTGTGGGAATAACCCATATAGGGGTGAGTAAAACAACACTATGTTGGGACCCTGGAACCCCAAAGGTACACCACTATGAAATACAAGAAGTAAAAACAAAGGAAATACACAAATTACACCACAAAAGAAACAAACTAAGTATACCACAAAGAAAACACATGAAGTACAATCAATATAGTCTACTCACACAGGTATAAATCCAAAGTACTAAGAGAAGGATTTACGGTTGTAGTCCACATATCTATGAGTATCAATGGAACTAAAAATGTTGGCAGTGCATGGAGTTTCAATGGAACATGGTACATCGATGGTTCATAGAGCATCGATGGAACATGGAGCATTAATTGCACAAGAAGTGTCAGTGGCACATGGAGAGTTAGTTGATCCCAGTGTGGCAATGGTGTCTGGGATGTCGATGGTGTACTGAGCATCGATGGAGAACAAAGTGTTGATGGTGAATAGATCATCGATGGAGCATGAAGCATCGATGTCACATAGATCATCGATGGTGCACAAAGTGTTGATGGTTCATGCCGTCCCCCAAGTAAAATAGTCACAACCAGCCATAGGATTCCACTCATAGAACACTTGTTCCAGAAGAAAATACTAATCAAGACATTAGTTCATAAACCAAATTCTAAAAAAACTCACATAGACTATCTCAAAATTCACTCCTCATCTCAAGGGTACCAACTCCACAAAAGAATAATCAAATGGACACAAAGACTGAAAGATATATCCAATTTAGTAAAAATGGTTTGATCTGGTCCAGGTCTGACCGACCCGACCCAGCACGGTTCGCCCAACCCAAACTGACCTAGTCAGTCTAGGCCGGCCCGACCCAATAGGTTTCTAGGCCTCTAGAGGGTACTTATTCTCTTAGCATGGTTTTCTACATGTGGATCAGATCCTTCAGCGCACAGATCAATCGTGAACTCCCGGTCAACACAGACGCTGCATTCAACGTGGACAACATCGTGTTCTGGACCCTCGATTCCACGACCCTACTACCGAGGGGTCCTCCTCCAACACGGCTTCTAAGACACATCCCAATACAGCCACCACTACAACCTCCTATCATGGCGCCTGTCCACTGCTCATGGCCTGGGCCGCTGTGGGATCTTCCACCGATGCGGTCTCGATGGACCACAGTTGTGCGCCCCCTTGGAACCTGACCTCCGATCGGGCCGCGCGCTACCATTTCCACTGACCACCCTACCAGTGGCCCACCATTCTTCATGATATCCACCGTGATCCATCAACTTCTTTTTGTGATCTCATTGCACCTCCGCGATGTCATCGTAGATCCCAACCTTTGGTCTCAGATCATTGCTTCATGGAGCATGGGCACAACGATCGATCGTTCGTGTAGGGTTTCAAAGTGCGAAGAACACATGAAGAATGTGATAGCTTTACGGGGGAGTGATTAATTACATGAACACCCAAATAAAAGTTCTTGGCCTTGTTCATTTTTCCATGATCTATTCTTGTTAGTGGGACCATGAAGAAACCAACAGCTAAATAATCATCAAGATCTATTTCCTTTAATCCCAAAATAATTATCCACCCTGAAAAAATGACTAAAACCTAGATCAACCTATTCATGGGTTGGTCCAAAATTTTCGTTTTATTATAATAAGGGAAAAATAAATCACAAAGATATTGATTACCTACCTCAATGATTGGATTAGTCGTTGATAAAGAACAGAGGTCTGTGTCGTTGTCGATCCTCGATCTACCAAAATTTGTCGTTGGGAGAGGGCATAATTCTCCTTGAGTTATGGGAGTTATAGGGTTGTGGGGATAACCCTAATTTCCTCTTACATGGATTATTAAAAAGAAAAACCTACACTGCATCAACATGTAACGTTCAATAAAATTTTTTTATTAGATATTTTAATGACATATACATCCAAAATCTAACATTCACCCTCGACCCACGACAGTTGAGGTTAGCCCCCACCTAAGGAAAACACCCCCTTACAAACTCAGTGGTAGTCTCATATTTCCAATCTAATTTACTATTTATGAGTTATTTGGATTTAAAAATAAAATTAATTTTATTTAATTATTTTATTTATGGTTACGCCCTTGGTGCCTCCATACACACAAATGACCCACACCGACCAATTTTAGGTCACACCTAGGGTATAGCTACTGATCTGAGCTCAAAGATTCCCTCATATTTCTAATCTAAGAACTCATTTATGAGTTATTTTACATTTTCATAAAATTCACATGTACGTGCAATTAAAAACATAAATTTTTTCAAAAAATCGTTCCAGGCACCCTGGGCCTCAGAATCACATGTTGTCTTAGTGCCTGATCTCAAAATTTTCCCAAATAATTTATAAAAAAAAATTGGGAAATTCTGAGTCATTACACCTTGAGTGAGTAGTTTAAATCAGGCCATGTCATCAATCTAATGGCATGCTACCCCCTTTGCATTAATCACCACAGTTTGATCCCATTATGAAAGTTTCATCACCCACATTTCCATGAACTATTGAATCATATTGATGCAATGTGGTAGGCAACCCATCCTTCCATGATATAGGAATATGTATGAATGATAAGTATTAGAATACCCATATCTCTTTCAATTCACCCACTTAGTGATGCCTATATGGCCATTTGTTGCATCGCCTTCCTATTGCTCTACACCCTCAAACTGGTCCCAAGTGTAGATAGTCACATGGAAGGGAACCCCTCCACCCCACATTGTTAGTACATGGGGATATAAGGATGGATCATAAGCATCATCATGCATATCCCTCTCATAGAGGATGCCCACCCAATAGTGCCTACCCACACTACCTTCCTATTACTCCAATATATTATTTAGGTCCCTTCCACTCCACCTTTTAACCAATGGTGCCGAGTATGAGGATAAATGTATAAGGGTATGCTACATACTATGTGATTTGACAAGAAATCAATATTTATCATTTTTTAATGTGTTAAAGTGAAGACTTTTATGGTAATTAGTCTCTTAAACTTTTTATTTGTACGAGGATATAGTCTCAAACACCATTAACATAGAAAAGGAGTCATACAAGATGTATGTATTCAAAGTAAATTAGAAGAATAAGAGTCCCTATGAGGATTATGGGATGAAAAATATAGATAAGGTTATGAAAGGAAGAATGATATTTCCCACATGTGATAATTACATGAATAAATACAATGGGGATTATAGGAAGGGAACAATTATTTTTTAAAATTATGGATAAAAAACACATCAGTATCACCAATTTAATGGAAAGGTAGACGTTTTTTATGTTCAGTAATTCAATTTTAGGGATAAGGGATATTACATGAACCAATTCCCCCAACATCAAGGGAATTTACTTCAGAAAAGGCCAAGGAAGTAAGGCCAAGACTATTTTGTTACCACAAAAAAGTTGAATTTCTTAATGATGCAATGACATGTACTTTGATTGTTTCCTCAAAGTTAGCTAAAGTTTTACTTGATTATGGATCTTTACACTCTTTTATATCGACAATGAATTTGAAAAAACATTAGATATTTCCCTACCACCCTAGTAAGGTATTTTTCAATTGATACACCATGTGGGATTTTTAGGGGAAAAAAGTTATGTTAGGTTATTCTAATTATGATACATGGGCATACCATATTTTAAAACATGGTTATTATTCATATGGTAGAGTTAGACATGATATTTGGTATGTATTATCGTTCAAAGTATAATGAAAAAAGTTATTTAAAAGAGAAGGAGATTATGATTCACGAAGATGAATTAGTATATCAATTTTAGGGGAAACTCCATCATCAAAATCATAACCAGATCCACACCCATTAGATCTCCTTAAATAAATTTTGGGTAAAGAGGAAGGTCAAGTGAGATCTATGGATGAGGAAGGTATCTTAATAATTCCCATGGTAAAATATTTCATTTATGTTTTTTCTAAATATTTACCTAGTCATCCACAACAGTGTGAAGTTGAGTTCTCCATGAGATTGTGAATTGATTTTATGGAGATCAATTCCATCACTAAAAATAATAAGTATCATTTTCCACAAATGTATGACTAATTTGATCAAATTCTATGATCCCAATACGTTTTAAAAGATTTATCTTCACTTAACTTATCATCAATTAATGGGTGAAGAAGGATGATATACTAAATACATCATTCCAAACAAGGAATAAACATTATGATTTTGTAGTAATGAATATTTTATTTACTAATTCACCTTCTGTATTAATGGATGTAATGAATAGAGTATTCAAGGAGTATATTGATAACTTTTTTGTGGTATTCATTAAAGATATATTGATTTAATCTAAGAGCTATGAAGAACATGAGATTCACCTATCAATAATTCTGAATACCCTAAGAGAAAATAATTATATATGATGTATAATTAATGTGAATTTTGGCCCAATGAAGTTTATTTTTTTGTTCATATTTCTCCAAGAATGGGATATATATTTACCCCTAAAAGACAAAGGTATTAAAATAATTTACTATACTAATGAATATAACTAAGATCCAAAGTTTCCTAGGATTATCATGTTACTGTAACACCCCGAGATTTTATGAAAAATATTATTTTAATTTCATTAATGTCTTGTGTTGTATGCTACACCAAAAGGAGCTTGCACAACACGCATCCTTGACCTGCCTTGCATTACACGCAATCACGACCTTCCTCGATAGTGTGTGTAGTATGCAATAACGAGTTTCGTTAAACAACAATATGCTATTAAAATATTATTAAAATTAGCCGTTATGAATAGTAATAACCACTTTTTGAAATTTTGTAATTTTTTTTTAAAATGGAATTCATTTTTGGATTCGTAATATCGAAATTAGCTTAGGGTGAAATTTTGGTGATTTTCGGATAACTTTCATATTTTGATAAATAGTGAAAATTACTAAATTTTAATTAAAAACAACTTTTTCAATCGAAATAATTAATAGTGATAAATTATTAATTTGAGTGGTTTTAAAGTATATTTAGAATATATTTTTACAATTTAATACAATGATGGTCATTGGATGTAATTTCACATTTAAACCAGACATAAACAAGTGTCAATCTTTTGATAGTTATTATCTCTTAAGAACACACTATTTGTTTCGACGACGAGAATTAAATTTTAAATTAATTAATGCAACTGATATGTTTTGAATTTGGTAAAATAGAAATCATTTTTGAGTTCATAATATCAAATATAGCTTAGGCCTAATTTTTGGTATTTTTCTGAAAACTTTCAATTTTTGATGAATAGTGAAACCACTAAGTGGTAGTTAAAAAAACTGAATTTTTCATAAAACTTAATTTCACCGCTTCTGTGAGTGGAATTTCAAAAATCCGAGAGACACGGTTGATGTCAGTAAGTAAAATGTGGTTCAATGAGATGAAAATAATTTTTTTTGGTGAATAGTAACTTTTTACTTTTTTTACCACGGTTAAAAGTAAATAGGGTAATTAAGTGTAGAAATGATATTATTATTACCCTAACACATGTCCTAATTCTATTGGACAAGTGTAATTCGACCAAAAACAAACTTAGGAATAAAATATGACCATTTAGGCCCACATGGATTAGATTAGGACATTTATTATTAATTTATTTAAAGAAGGGTTAAAAGAGTTAAAATCAAAGTTTATTTACTAAAACATTTTTAATATAGGTTTATACATAAGATAAATTAGATTTTAAATATTCATTAGAAATCTAAAAAGACTTCCTACATAATGGAATTTTATTTTTAATTTTTAGACATCAAATAATTTAATATATTTATGACACAAAGATGATGCAGTAATTATCTTATTAATGAAATATTGACATAATTGATGTTATAAATACCAAAATAAATGTAATTTAAGACTTTTTATGAATTACAATAATTTTATAGGTTAATATGACATGTTATTATTTATTTAATTAACTTTTTTAGAACTTATCATTCTGTTATGATTTTCAAAAAAATCAATTACTAAATAGTGTCAAAATTGACATAAAATAGTTTTTTAAAACAAATATTATATTATTAATTGTTATTTTATTCATAAAAATCTAATGATCGGCCAAATGACTTAGATAAGGTTATATATATTAATAATAAACAATTTGGGGTTCTTTTGGCTTCTTATAGTAAGTTTATTAACCTTATAGTGTAATAACACAAGAAGACGCGGTAAAAGTAAAATTATTTAACTTAATGTTAAATCTAAATGATAAGGTTAAAATAGGAACCTAAACTTGTCTAAATTCTATTGGATGAGAGGATTTCGACCCATCCCCACCTTAGCCACGAAATAAATCAATTTGGAGCAATTTAAAACCGAACTTGACTTTATAATAAAATAATATTTTTAGTTATTCCAAAGGTGCCCCTCTCCTTCCTTATAAAAGGGCACCTCCTCCCTCTCCTCCTCACACCAATTTGAGCATTCAAGCTCGGCCAACCCCTGCCAAAATCTCTTCTCCACTTCCCTAGTATCATACTAGAGGTTCTGGTCTTCTTCAAAGACTCATTTTAGTTCCCTAAAAGGAGGTCTCAAAGAAGCACTTCAAAGAAGAGGTAATGTCTGTTACCGATTCTTTCATCTTTATTTCTTCTTCCACTTATTCTTCTTAGGTTGTTTCATTATGAAGTAATAACATCAGTATCACTCATATACGGATATATTATTATAATTATGAAACAACCCTATTTCACCATCTATCCATCCTACGAAAAAAGAAATCACCGCGCGTGTGTACGTACGGAATACCGTCTCCACGCCGTGGTGTAATCTATTTTCCACCACCACCTTACATGGATGGTTATAATGGTGTAAAGAATAACTATACATAGTTATTATAACATCATATTGATTCTGATATATTGTATCATCCACTCCAATTCAATTCAATAATTATGGAAATGATATCATCGCTCGTGCGTACGTACGGACTACCGTCTCCACGACGCGATGAGATTCATTCTCCATGTTAACCATTTAAGAATGATTATAAAGTATATATAAGAAATAATAATGAAATATATTACATTATAAAGCTACTGGATTTATTTGTGTATATATGTATGTCATCTACTTAATTCCACTCAATTCAATAATGAAAAGAAAACAGCGTTCATGCGTACGTACGGCCTACCGTCTCCATGAACGGTGTATTTCTTTCCATTTATCGATCCATTATATATATGTATATTCTGAATATATATTATATATAAATCATGTTTTATATTCTATAATTAAGTAATAATGATCTAAGTAATCATATGAATAATTACAAGTTAAAACACGAATGACAAATGAGACGAATTTACCCAAAACGCTACTTTAACATGAATTTACAAAAGAACGGGTAATATAAAGTCATAAGTGAACCGTATATGATATAATAACAATGAATATGATTCTGTAATAAGTCAATGACATTATTTAAATCATTATACAGGAGGTTCGGACACTTATGAAGCAAATCGGACCTAAGGTAAGGGAAATATCACAATCTCATTTTTATCCGAGATTGTTTATACTTTGGTATTTACTGGGGTGTATTTTATCATCCACATCCATGTTTCATCAATATGTAATATTATTTCCATCCACCTACTATTGTTTAAATCCAATTTTACCCTTCGGTGAGTTTTTAGTAAAATATATTAAAGGAATCTTTTGTCGTTTTTCGTACGAGGTACTTTTTTTGACTTTTCCGACAAAAGTATGAAGAATGTTTTTTTTAACTTATACAAAAAGAATGGATTTTTAAAACATTATTTCCAAAAATCTTCCTTTATAAGTTTTCAATTTTACTTTTAATCAACTTATTTTATTTTATAATTGTATGACATGTTAAGAAAAGAAAAGTGTTTTTGAAGAAGAAAGGATATTTTCCTCAAGAATGGAGTACAAATGTTTTATCAAAATTATTTTCCATCTAAGATAATATAGGGTTCTGTTTTTATCCCTATTATTACATTGATTTGATTATGTTGTGAGGGAATTATTTTTATGACGTCATTTACCTTATATGATTTGTTTTATTATGTCATGATGTTTCAAGAATCCCATTTTTGTTACATGTGTTATGCGATGATGTATGATTTATGATTATGTGGCACACATAAGAAAGGATTCATTATAAGATGGGTGGGACCTATATCTCCCTCCAATGCTTTGGGTAAAGATTTTATATCTCATGAGATAGACATTGATGGAATGGTAGGTTATACAGGTTCAGTGAAACAGGACTGAAACGGGGGTGACTCGGTTCAGAAAGGGACTTTGTCCACTAAGATAGTCTTGGCAATGAGTCTTGACTAACAAGAAATGATTCTCTATGATTATGTGTGTATGCCACAAAGTTTCATGTTTTAAGTTATGATTATTGTGATTACATTTCACTGCCATGATTTATCCCATGTTATGAAATTATGCTCTCTTTTTCAGGTTAAGATTTCCAAAATGTTATGTTCTTATGAATATGATGTGATTGATATTTCTTTTGTTTACCCTTACTGAGAATTTGAGCTTACCCTTTTATGTTTTCTTTTCACCAGGATATAAAGAAAGGTTTTCGGTAAAAAAAAGGAAGATCTTTATGGGAGATGTTGAAGATCTTTCACCACGATTAAAAGATTATATTCCGAGTTTCCAAAGACACTAAACTATTACGATCCTTGTGTGTGTGTTTTTGTTATGTACTAAGTATTCCGAAAAAGTAATGTAATGTCCATGTATGTCAAGATATGGGTCTCTACAGTTGGTATCAGAGGAAAAGTTCAGTCAACCTTTGGAAACTAGGATGCGAAAACGTTAGTGAGATCCCTAGATATATTTCTAAGGTATGTCTAGGGATTCCCCTAAGGATAAGTATATGTATAAGATATAGTCCTAGAACTATGGTAACGATATTAGATTAAACCAAAGATGTTAGATATTGAAGTTACTCCCCCTTTATTATGATTTTTTCCTCTCACACTATTCTTTTTGGGTTTTAGAAAATGGCTGGAAACAAGATGATTCACGATAATGGAGGATATGATGGACAATGGAATGATATTCTTCATGAGCAACCAAATGAAATGGGATTTGGAAGTCCAAACATCATTATTATACCAAATCAGCAATATCATAATATGATCAATAAAGTTAAATTTGGTAAGTTTCCTGACTCGGCTAATAAGAGAAAGATGGAGTTTCATGATGATCATAGAGGAAAGAAAGTTCAATTTTCCCTATGTAAATCATGTGGGAAGAGGCATCAAAGAGAATGTTTCAAAGGAACTGGAAGATGCTTTGGGTGTGGAAAAGAAGGACACAAAGCCAGTAAGTGCAAAGGAAAAGGTTCAGTTAACACCAGGGATGAGGATAATGGTATTGCTACGACATCAACAATGGTTAAATGTTTTAAATGTGGAATGTACGGGCATTATGAAAACCAATTCCCTAAGGGAAAGTCTCATGAAGAGAATCAGTATGGTCGTATGGGTAGTATTTATGTGGATGATGATGAAGAGACTACAAATGATATGTGAAATGAAAGAATTGTTGAAGCTCGGTCAATGGTTTAAGAATGTAGTGGAATGATTACATGTTTATCATGTGTAATGTTGTATAAGTAATCTCATGGTACTATGGAATAAAGAGACATCTAAGGACTGTTAAATTATTGTCTTTCCTTGAGTTTTGAAAGTGTATGATTAATGTTACCAGTATCCATGAAAGGTTATTCAGATATTTTTTGAATGTAGATGATATGTGCATAATGAAGGGATAAGGAGGAAATTAAATGTTTGATAGTATTCATGAGCTCATGACTGATATAAGGAGAAGGTTACGTAATGGATTGAGTATATAGAATTTTTGGATTTTGGTATGTGGAAAGAGTTAACTTTTGACAGCATTCATGTTTTCACTAAGGTTTAATGGGTATTCATTTTTCAAGAGAATACATGATTAAGGTATTCACATGATTGGAATGTTACCAACAAGATATATGGGGGATAAATGATGGCATTCACGTGATTATTATGTGACATTTCAAGTAATCATTTTCTTTATACTATGAGCTTGGACTGAAGTATTTTAGATAAGCCTAAATATTAGAATGGATTATGTTGGACATAAGTTAGGATAAAACGTTTTTCGATATTATTTATGGGATATTATAGTAATATAGCTTTAGAAAAAGGACAACCTGCAAGACATGCGACAACCCATCGCGTCGGACAAGGCCGTGGGAATCGAACCCACAACCGAAGTGAGACTGGCCTTTATCGCCTACCACTGGCCTACAGGAAGTCCCTGTTTAGTAGAAACTAGTTTTATTATATTAAGTAGTATGATATATGAAGAATAAGTCCATTTTAGGAACCATATATGATTAATCTCACTATAGATGGACTTATGTATTTTTTGATAACTTTTTTTAACCTTTTGTTTGAGACAGATGGAATGACCCATCATTCTATCACATGATCTGCTATCACATCACAAATGACAAATTCAACTTCATTTCATTAAGAGATGAAGTAGAAATTGTCCAAAGAATGACAAACGGTGAGACTATTACAAAATCACGAAAGTATTACTTCTAATTCCAATTTCATCAACTTTAGGGAAATGATCTTGAAAAACCAAAAATGTTGTTCTACTGCCCTTATATCCGATGAATCAGATGGTACCTTAGATCACCACAAATCAATAGCTTTGTGATTGTTGACTTTTTCATAGCCATGTTCTCTACCACTCTCCATCAGAACATGACGGTTAGATTTCTCTTCCATGTCCATATTTTCTCCTATATGGAAACCCAGTGATGAGTTCATTTGGGTAACCGTTATATTTCATACTTTAGTTTTTAAAGTTCAGTTTTGGTATTTCTTTTTACGATGTGGGTTTTTATGAATAGTAAACCATTTATATCCCCGACGAATTTCGAGGGTGAAATTCATTTTAAGGGGGGTAGAATGTAACACCCCAAGATTTTATGAAAAATATTATTTTAATTTCATTAATGTCTTGTGTTGTATGCTACACCAAAAGGAGCTTGCAAAACACGCATCCTTGACCTGACTTGCATTACACGCAATCACAACCTTCCTCGATAGCGTGTGTAGTACGCAATAACGAGTTTCACTAAACAACAATATGCTATTAAAATATTATTAAAATTAGCCGTTATGAATAGTAATAACCACTTTTTGAAATTTTGTAAATTTGGTTTTTCAAAATGGAATTCATTTTTGGATTCGTAATATCGAAATTAGCTTAGGGTGAAATTTTGGTGATTTTCGGAGAACTTTCATATTTTGATGAATAGTGAAAATTACTAAATTTTAATTAAAAACAACTTTTTCAATCGAAATAATTAATAGTGATAAATTATTAATTTGAGTGGTTTTAAAGTATATTTAGAATATATTTTTACAATTTAATACAATGATGGTCATTGGATGTAATTTCACATTTAAACCAGACATAAACAAGTGTCAATCTTTTGATAGTTATTATCTCTTAAGAACACGCTATTTGTTTTGACGGCGAGAATTAATTTTTAAATTAATTAATGCAACTGATATGTTTTGAATTTGGTAAAATAGAAATCATTTTTGAGTTCATAATATCAAATATAGCTTAGGCCAAATTTTTGGTATTTTTCTGAAAACTTTCAATTTTTGATGAATAGTGAAACCACTAAGTGGTAGTTAAAAAAACTAAATTTTTCATAAAACTTAATTTCACCGCTTCTGTGAGTGGAATTTCAAAAATATGAGAGACACGGTTGATGTCAGTAAGTAAAATGTGGTTCAATGAGATGAAAATAATTTTTTTCTGAATAGTAACTTTTTACTTTTTTTACCACGATTAAAAGTAAATAGGGTAATTAAGGGTAGAAATGATATTATTATTACCCTAACACATGTCCTAATTCTATTGGCCAAGTGTAATTCGACCAAAAACAAACTTTGGAATAAAATATGACCATTTAGGCCCACTTGGATTAGATTAGGACATTTATTATTAATTTATTTAAAGAAGGGTAAAAAGAGTTAAAATCAATGTTTATTTACTAAAAAAATTTTAATATAGTTTTATACATAAGATAAATTTGATTTTAAATATTCATTAGAAATCTAAAAAGATTTCATACATAATGGTATTTTATTTGTAATTTTTAGACATCAAATAATTTAATATATTTATGACACAAAGATGATGCAGTAATTATCTTATTAAGGAAATATTGACATAATTGATGTTATAAATACAAAAATAAATGTAATTTAAGACTTTTTATGAATTCCACTACTTTTCTAGGTTAATATGACATGTTATTATTGATTTAATTAACTTTGTTCAAACTTATCATTCTGTTATGATTTTCACAAAAATCAATTACCAAATAGTGTCAAAATTGACACAAAATAGTTTTTTAAAACAAATATTATTTTATTAATTGTTATTTTATTCATAAAAATCTAAGGATCGGCCAAATTAATTATATAAGGTTATATATATTAATAATAAACAATTTGGGGTTCTTTTGGCTTCTTATAGTAAGTTTATTAACCTTATAGTGTAATAACACAAGAAGACACGGTAAAAGTAAAATTATTTAACTTAATGTTAAATCTAAATGATAAGGTTAAAATAGGAACCTAAACTTGTCTAAATTCTATTTTATGAGTATATTTCGACCCATCCCCACCTTATCCACGAAATAAATCAATTTGGAGCTATTTAAAACCGAACTTGACTTTGTAATAAAATAATAGTTTTAGTTATTCCAAAGGTGCCCCTCTCCTCCCTTATAAAAGGGCACCTCCTCCCTCTCCTCCTCACACCAATTTGAGCATTCAAGCTCTGCCAACCCCTGCCAAAATATCTTCTCCACTTACCTAGTATCATCCTAGAGGTTCTGGTCTTCTTCAAAGACCCATTTTAGTGCCCTAAAAGGAGGTCTCAAAGAAGCACTTCAAAGAAGAGGTAATGTCCGTTACCAATTCTTTCATCTTTATTTCTTCTTCCACTTCTTCTTCTTAGGTTGTTTCATTATGAAGTAATAACATAAGTATCACTCATATACGGATATGTTATTATAAGTATGAAACAACCCTATTTCACCATCTATCCATCCTACGGAAAAAGTAATCACCGCGCGTGCGTACGTACGGAATACCGTCTCCACGCCGTGGTGTAATCTATTTTCCACCACCACCTTACATGGATGGGTATAATGCTGTAAAGAATAACTATAAATAGTTATTATAACATCATATTGATTTTGATATATTGTATCATCCACTTCAATTCAATTCAATAATTATGGAAATGATATCATCGCTCATGCATACATACGGACTACCGTCTCCACGACGCGATGAGATTCATTATCCATGTTAACCATTTAAGAATGATTATAAAGTATATATAAGCAATAATAATGAAATATATGACATTATAAAGCTACTGTATTTATGTGTATATATATGTATTCCATCTACTTAATTCCACTCAATTCAATAACGAAAAGAAAACAGCGTTCATGCGTACGTACGGTCTACCGTCTCCATGAACGGTGTATTTCTTTCCATTTATCGATCCATTATATATATGTATATTCTGAATATATATTATATATAAATCATGTTTTATAATCTATAATTAATTAATAATGATCTAAGTAATCATATGAATAATTACAAGTTAAAACACGAATGACAAATGAGACGATTTTACCCAAAACACTACTTTAACATGAATTTACAAAAGAACGGGTAATATAAAGTCATAAGTGAACTGTATATGATATAATAAAAATGAATATGATTCTGTAATAAGTCAATGACATTATTTAAATCATTATACAGGAGGTTCAGACACTTACTAAGCAAATCAGACCTAAGGTAAGGGAAATATCACAATCTCATTTTTATCCGAGATTGTTTATACTTTGGTATTTACTGGGGTGTATTTTATCATCCACATCCATGTTTCCTCAATATGTAATATTATTTCCATCCACCTACTATTGTTTAAATCCAATTTTACCCTTCGGTGAGTTTTTAGTAAACGATATGACAGAAATCTTTTTTCGTTTTTTGTATGAGGTACTTTTTTTGACTTTTCCGACAAAAGTACGAAGAATGTTTTTTTTAACTTATACGGCAAGAATGGATTTTTAAAACATTATTTACAAGAATCTTCCTTTATAAGTTTTCAATTTTATTTTTAATAAACTTCTTTTAGTTTATAATTGTATGACATGTTAAGAAAAGAAAAGTGTTTTTGAAGTAGAAAGGATATTTTCCTCAAGAATGGAGTTCAAATGTTTTATCAAAATTATTTTCCATCTAAGATAATATAGGGTTATGTTTTTATCCCTATTATTACATTTATTTGATTATGTTGTGAGGGAATTATTTTTATGAAGTCATTTACCTTATATGATTTGTTTTATGATGTCATGATGTTTCAAGAATCCCATTTTTGTTACATGTGTTATGTGATGATGTATGATTTATGATTATGTGGCACACATAAGAAAGGATTCATTATAAGATGGGTGGTACCTATATCTCCATCCAATGCATTGGGTAAAGATTTTATATCTCATGAGATAGACATGGCTGGAATGGTAGGTTATACCGGTTCAGTGAAACAGGACTGAAACGAGGGTGACTCGGTTCAGAAAGGGACTTTGTCCACTAAGATAGTCTTGGCAATGAGTCTTGACTAATAAGAAATGATTCTATATGATTATGTGTGTTTGCCACAGAGTTTCATGTTTTAATTTATGATTATTGTGATTACATTTCACTGCCATGATTTATCCCATGTTATGAAATTATGCTCTCTTTTTCAGGTTAATATTTCCAAAATGTTATGTTCTTATGAATATGATGTGATTGATATTTCTTTTGTTTACCCTTACTGAGAATTTGAGCTCACCCTTTTATGTTTTCTTTTCACCAGGATATAAAGAAAGGTTTTAGGTATAAAAAAAGGAAGATCTTTATGGGAGATGTTGAAGATCTTTCACCACGATTAGAAGATTATATTCCGAGTTTCCAAAGACACTAAACTATTACGATCCTTGTGTGTGTGTTTTTGTTATGTACTAAGTATTCCTCAAAAGTAATGTAATGTCCATGTACGTCAAGATACGGGTCTATACAGTTACTATTAGTCGTTTTTTCAAGATTTATCTTAATTGTAAAAATTGTTAACCTAATTAACAAATAAAGGGGTTACATTTACATGGTCAATGGAATGTGAGGAAAAGTTTCATGAGATATGGTAACTTCTTAATTTAGAAATATTATTTCTACCATCAGGTAAAGAAGGAGTAATAATTTATATTGATTCATTGAAGAACGGTCTTGGTTGTTTCCTTATGTATAATTATTGATTGATTTTTTATGAATCAAGGAAATTGAAAATCCATTAATAGGAAATATCCAAATCATAACCTTAAGACAAAAACTATAATATTTACATTGATAATATTGAGACACTACCTCTATGGTGAAGGGTGTGATATATATTTGGATAATAATAGTTTTAAGTACATATTATCTTAGAAGGAGTTCAATATAAGGAAAATAAGATGGTTGTAACTACTTTAAGGACCATGATTTCTTGATACAATATTGGAAGGAAAACAAGGTGGATGATGTATTGAGTAGGATGTACTATAGAGTTATAATCACGATGATGACTAATAAAGACCCCATATATAAAGATATAGTAATGATAGATATAGAAAATTCTTGGAAAGGGGAATCATCATTCCTTTTCCATGAAATTGTTAAACCATCCTTAGTACAAATTATAGAGAAGTGCTAGCAGGATGATGAGAACATACAAAGGAAACATAAAGAAACAAGTGATAGGAAATTTATGGACTTTATCTATAGATATGGAGTGTTAAATTTTTAAAAGAATTTTTGTGTTCTATCCATACTAGAGTTGACAAAGAAATTGATAGATGCAGCATATAGCTCAAATTTCTCTATACACAATGATATTGAAAAATGCATAGTTATTTAAATGAATATTTCTTGTTGTGTGGAATAAAGAGATAAATAGTAGATTATGTGTCCATATCTTTAGTATGGAAGTAGGTAAAGGCGGAAATACAACATCCTAAGGGGCTTGTGCAACCTATGCCTATACTTATATGTAAGTGAGGCAATGTTATAATGGACTTTGTAACAAGAATACCCAAGTCTCCAGGAAAGAATGATTATATATGGGTGTAGGGTCTTGAAAAATCCTCAAAGGGAAATAAAATACTCCTGTAAAACTGATAAAGGAAAGGGATGAATGTGGGGATGGAAATAGTAGGAAAAGAATAAAAAAATCCAGTTTAGAAAATGACCCAAACTAGTACACGTACTAGTTTCTGAGAAGGGTCCATGGAAGGAATAGACCATGAACCGAGCGGTGCGTGAGCAGTCTGTGAAATGATCTCCCACGAAGCGTTGGCCCGCAAACCAGGAAGTTTGTGGAATGAATGAGTAAAGGCATTGGTCAACCGCGAACCACATATTTAGTTGAATAGAGGCAAAGAAATTCTACCCATGAACCAAGTCTTTGGAAAAAAACATAGTGGTACACCCTCACATACCATACCCACAAATTGAGTAGTTTTAATATGAGTTAATGAGGTTATCACCCCTAAAACCATATCACAAGCAGAAATGAGGCAATATTTTCTAAAACTGAAAACTGCAACACCATGAACCTCGGTTGACCAAGTCATCCATGGGTCGAATGATCCCTCTATGGGCTTCTAAAAATGGTGCAGTGTGCCCATAGATATGTCATCCTCAGAACTCTATAAAAGGATCCCAAGGGGAGCCATGAAAAATATCAAAAAATTTAGGAGAACTAGGATTATATATACAAAAGGATTCAAAGGTGAAAAGTTAGTGAAGTATTAAACTATGAATAGTTTCTAGTAGGTATAAACACGTTGAGAATCATAAATAGAAGAAAGCGTAATAATATGGGAAAATTACGAACCTAAAAGGAGAATAATGAACCATACTCCCATCACAGGTGAATCCCCACGAAATGTGAGACTAATTCCCCTTCTTCAATATAGAATACCATGTAGCATATCCCTATATAGACGAAAACCTTCCCGGAATAGCATTCCGCTGCATAGAGGGACTCCAGCGCCGCATACCACCATGGTATGCGAACGGAGCCTGAGGCCACGTACCACCCAAGTACACAGATTCTATTCAGATCTGTGAACCACTCTAGTATACAGACCACATCCAAATCTGCATACCACTTCGGTATGTGGATGATTCTTCCACCAACATAGAAAAATTCTATGTAGAAGGTACCCCACCCCACATGAAAAAATGGTATACGAAGTAGGGTACCTTTAGGATTTCCACCCTCTACTACCAATCATGCCCTTACATCTCCATATCATCCTCTAAATACTCTATGTGAACCAGTCCAGTGGAATCCAGCCAAATCCACTTCTAAAGCCACCAGACTCGTATTAACGGACCATCGGGCACATCAATGGCACCCTTCTGAGTCTACATACCTATGGTAAGAAGAGTCATAAAAGTAATCCCTGCATTATTATGGGATCAAGGAATGTTCTTAAGTCTGCATTCCCATGGTAACCTAGAGTCAAACCTTGGGATACTAACGTTAACCTCCCCATTCTAGGGATCAAGGGCGGTCATTTTCTTTTCCATTCAACGAGGTACAATTATCAGTCCAAGAAATCATGCTTATTTTTCCTTTTTATGAGAAGAGACATTCCTCCCCTTTCCCAGAACACATTCTAAGGAATCCATCCTGGAGTAATCCCCTAGACTTTTGGGATAGACTTAACGACTTTCACTCTCATTTCACATTGAAGGGTTCCTTGCTTTTTACCCTCATCCACCACCACGCGAGCATCTTTTGTCGTGGGATCCTCCTTTTCCACTAGCAAAAAAGAGAAAATTCTATTTTGTTGAATATTTCACGTCCTCTTGTTTCTAACACCTATTTTGGATCACTCAGTCTTAGAGGGATATGATAATAGAATATTGTCATAACTCATAATGAACTACAAGAACAATGATTTACAACACAACCAGGATACGTAGGAAGCGTTTAACTAGGTTCAAGCCCCATACCATCTCATCCATGAAATGAGAGATCATGCCCCCTTCAAATGGGAAACTCCCATGCATAAGCCCCAATTAAATCACAACTCAAACTGAACTATGAGGGATTTTATTCCTTGTTAACTAGGATAGGTATGAAGCCTCCCTGGGGTCCAAACCTGATACCCAAAGCACCCTAGCATTCTTCGGGCCATAATAGGGTTATATTCATCCATGAGACCATATATTTCCTAAGAATAAATGGCTGACTCATCTTATTCCCCAAATTATATCTAGACTAGGAACTTTCCCCCTAGACTTCCTTACCACATGATATTAAACTACAAAGATGGGTCCTTGCCACACGACCTTAAAATGTGATGTGTCTAGTTAAGTGACGCTGAACTACATGGGTTCTTATTACTCTCAAGAGGATATGTAGGAAACCCATATAATGGGTTTGATCTCGATATTAAAGCGAATTCTGTCCCCCTAGATGACAAAAAACTCCAGAGTGCCTCATCATATGGCTTAAACTATCATTGTCTCAATAATTCCTAATCCATGTGTATCCAGGATTGATCTTGAAACCTAGGGGTAATCTATGGAAAAACTCTTTGGGAAAGAACCAAGGATTCACGAACATATAAACATTGGTTAAATCTATAATAGAGTCCAAGAGTAGGCAATACCCCCTCCCCCAAAGGGTGTGATGATCTAGATCTCCCATCCTCTCGACCAATGCAGTCCTAAAGTGTCGTTGGAAAAATCTTCCTCCAACGAGAACTTGAATTTGGAAAACAGGTCCATGAATCATAGATATCGGGGTGGTTGGGTGTTTCTGGCTCCATTAATAAACCCATTGGATACCATCCAAGGACATCGTACCCAACATAGGCTGATTTCATGGACGCATAACCCCCTTTGCAATCACCCATCAGGATCATGAAAATGTAGCACCTCCTTGATAACATTAAAAAGGATACACTGCCCAATCCTTGTGGGACCATATCTCCCTATTAGTATAATCAATGTGACACAAATCGATATGAAACAAAAATGGTTAACCTGACATGAATCCTTCACCAAGGTGGAAGATTACCCCACCTCAAGCCCTTTTCACATTAAAAACAAAGAGGGCCAAAAAAGTTCATCAATTTCACATGTGATCATCATATGATACTTTAATAGGGTTTTTTGTCTATATATGTTATATATATTTATAGAAGGCATTTAGAAAATCTCTCTTTGATCCAAATGGCATCTCAAAAAATTGCTCAGGCACACATGTCAACGACTACACGGGCAGCCAAATCCTCAGAAAAGAACATGACCCCCTTAACTACCCAGCATCTTCAATGATGGGTTTCAAACTTGATAATCAAAGAGTAACCTAAAATAGGTAATCTACCTTTAGTAGAGGCTTCTAGGTAGGCCCTCCCGTCGATGAATGATCATCGACTGCCTCTTCAGCTGTGATTGAAGAGTCAATACAGGATGTCCCCACTATCCATCTCCAACTACTTCAGGAGTCTATCCTTAGATCACAAAAATATGTACCTCCCTTATATTAGGGAGGTAGATGAATTTGATTCCAATGACTTCATCACAAATGCACAGAAACCCCACTCAAGGTCTCCTGTTAGAGGACGTCTCCATCAGTGGCGTACAACCCGATATCCTAACACTGTAGAGGATACCATGCTGAGGGAACCTGCTGAATTCCAAAGGAAACATTCCCCTCAGGCTTCCCACTGAGGGATACAAATCCATAATCAAGACTAAATATTCATCATTTATATTTAACTAGATTAAATATTTCATAGGAGGGAGTGGCATCAATGATGGGAGAAATTATTATCATCAATGATCCTAGTATGGCTGTAAAGTCCATGGAATGATCTCTTTTATCCAATTATTATTTTTCTATAATTTTTATAATATATATTTATAATAATCAAAATTAATTTGATGGTTATTATTTATTTTATTTATATGATATTAAGTTACTTTTTATCATTTAAATATTAAATTGAATTTTGAAGCTAATATTTGTTTTTTAGTTGTAAACTTTTTTCATTGATTCTATGAAACAACCATTTAGGGTTATAGGTTATCTATCATTTTTTAAAACAAATATTTTTCAAATTGGTTTTTCATATATAAAAAATTTGAAAATACATTTCTTGATAGTTATTTTAATAAACAATATGAAATGATAATTTTCATGTCAAATTTTTAAATAATCTATGTGAAAAGTGATATAAAATTATATATTGTATCTGTTTTGATAAAATAAATTATGTTGTAAAAAAATTAACATTAGTTATAAAAACTGATGTTAAAAATATATTTAAAACATTGATGTCAATGTAATTTTCTCAAAAATTTAAAATTAAAAAAATGACGTAAAAGTAATATTTTTACACTAATATAATAATAAAACAAATAAAAAGGAAAAAAAATACAACTTGATGATCATTATATAAAAACATGAAAAATTAATACCTAACTTAATTAATATAAGAAAACAAATTTATTAGAAATTTATTGAAAATAAAAAAATAAAATGAAGTGATAAACCAAATAAACATGAGTAATTCCCCAAGAGGTGTTTTATTTTTTACTATCTATAACTAGACAGTGATAATGGCCATCCAAAATCTAATAGATGGTCTGTATTCTTTAATAGAAACCTCTATAAAATTTTCATTTTAAAACATTTCTATAAAAACATTATTTATGGATCCCCTTGTGCAATATACATTTTGGATACCTTCTACCCAGTGAATAACATATTTCCTCTTTTACCACATATATCAGCATTATAAGAGATTTACTATAAAATTCTATCTTATTTAAACAATCCATATCCTTTGTTCATTTATCTTCTTTATTAAGATGAGTGTTTTCATTTATATTATCTTTAAATATATTCATATAAAAATTTTCCATCACATATTCTATATATGGTTACACACATTCTTTTTTTATACAAATTTTCAATTTGGAATGTTCTTCCTATTTTATAGGGGGACTACTCTCCTTTTCTATAATTTCAAACTATAAAGTGACCATACAATTTTTTATACATTGAGTTTCTACTCTATCTACTTCACCAATGACGTTAGTTAAGTAAAATTAAGAATTTTTATATTGGTCACTATCTTAAAACTTTGTCTCCAAGGCATTGACCCTTTTTATAACCCAATAAATATTTTTTTCTTATTGGGCATACCTATTTTCTCATATTACACTAATAATATGTTACATTACTATTCAAATTGATAAAACCTATCACTTCGAGAGGGGAGAAATTTTCATGAATAACATGATTTAATTTTTTTCTCATTTATATTTCTTCTCATATTTGTCCCATCAATACCTTATTGAGTTTGAAAACATTCTATATTCTAAAAAAATTATTCTTTTTGTTATATTAATTCTATAACCATCAATTTGAACTCATGGTATTAATATGAATCAACCAAAAATAGAAAAGAAAAGAAACAATTAGATGAAAAATATATGGAATGAACAAGATTCCCCAACAATGATTCCAAATTTTATGGGTGAGTGACCTTATCAAAGGTTCCTCACATCAAATTATATTTATATAGCTCCTAATAATGTAACATAGTGGTTAACCATAATAACTTCTCTAACATAATCTTATAATTCACAAAATAGTTCTCATTGTCACTAATTATATTTTTTAAAAGATTTATTTTTTAATATAGGAAACTAAGAAATGATATGTTTAGTTTTTAATTGTATAGAAGTAAATTTAATAGAATAAAAATTAAAATTATTTTTATAATAAACCGTGTCTTAGTCCTATGGATTTTAAAATAATGATGGATAATCTAACCAAGATCCCCTAGGGAATCTAAATTTTTACCCCTAGGAGACATTGCAATAGATGATATGTATTATAAATTCATAGGATTATATAAAAATAATGTATGAAAGAACTCTCCAAGTATAAATCAATGATGAAAAATGTTAATGGATCACCAATCAAGATAATATTTTTCTCCATGTATTTAATGAAGGGAAAATTATATTGGAATATTTTATTAAGATATGGGATAAGATGGCCTCTCTCCTGAAGAATATCATTTGTAAATAGCTATAGTGGGATAATTTTCTTCTTAACGGGTGAGTAAAAAGTTGTTATATATCATAATTAGTACCATTTTTTATAACTTAGGGAAAAATTAAAACATAATAAGGGGTGATATTATATGGTCTATAATGGTAAACATGAGAGATATCATTTAATGATTATATATAATCATATTGCGAGCATAAGGTTATGAGAACCCGTTACTATCAATAGAAAATAATACCTAATAATTCATAGATCATAAAGTTGATTCATTGTATAAAACTTTAGTATGTAATAAGATTGGGGAATCATCAAAAAACAAATCATGATCCATGATTTCAAATCATAAGCATATCAATATTTCATAAGTGTGTGATACCATCATATGCATAGAAACCATATCATATGTCAAATTTAACTATCATGACCATCATATCATAGTAGATTAGGCATCCCTACAAATTTCCCATATCATAGTGGATTAAACACTCTTACATATTTACCATAGTATATTGAGAACATCGACTCATTTAATATAATTAAATCATGATATATAATGATTTAACCAATTCATTGGAGGTATATATAATTGTGATCTCAACCATCATATAATGAAAACCATACACATGTGTACCACAAGATCATAAAACATTCATCATATTAACATAACATTAACTATGGAAAATGAATAGGTTTCATAATAATCTCATCATCATAATAGTAAATCAACCATATAAAGAATAAATATAGTAGCGTTGGATCATATCCCCTATAAATCATGAAAATCCTTAAAGGATGATTTCATAGATGAAAAATACCTTTAAAATAACATTAGAACATTTCTTTGAAAACATGAGAAAATATCCTTTTCCATTGATAAAATTTGAGCTAAAAATTTATAGAATATTGCGAAAATCAGTTTCTGTGAAAATAACTAATTAAACATATAAATGAGGATTCAAAGAAAAGAATATTGGTGACAATGGTAAAATCCATTAATGTTGTATATGTTAAATAAAAATATCCTTTTCACACTTGTAAAAATTTAAAAATGAATTATTCAGAATTATTTTTAGAAATATTTCTTTTTTAAAACTTTATAAATAAATTCATATCTATTTAAAATGGAATTTATAAAACATTTCATGTATATTTATGAAATTTTATAAAAAAAATTTAAAAAGTATATACATGGAATAAAAATTTCATTGACCAAAGAGGAAATAAGGCCTGATTTATTTAAAAAACATTTCCCAATAATTTTAAGAATCAAAGGGGGGGAATTGAAATAATAACTAAATATTCCAGGAATAACCATAGTAGAAGAAAATATATTCAGCTTAAATTATGAGATCCATAAAATTTCCCTTAATATAAATTTATCATAGGTAATCCCGAGAAGAATTGGTATTGTAACATAAACCCTTACCACATCGATAACTTTAAAATAAAATAAATTAAAAGAAAGAACATTATAAAGATATATAAATCCCTTGAATTAAATAAATTAAAATGAAAAAAATTTATTCGTAGGGTATTAATTACACCATACAATGAATTCATGGTGCAAGAAACATATCTTAAGAAAATGTTATTGAGACAAAGAAACCTCTTTCAAAATCATAAAATTTGAAGCGATAATTAACCAATGAATTGATTATGTGAACTTATTTAAATAAACATAAAAATTGTAAATTAATTATAAAAATATTTATAGATCATTCCACACATAATCATGGTATAATAAATTCAATGAAGAAGTGTTATAACCTAATGAAAAGAAATTGAGATAAGAAACACCTTACCTCAATTCATAATTTCTTTGTAAGCATTCTATACTTATATATAAAAAATTTATATTTATTATAATTATGTAAAATAAAAATATAAATACTTATAATATCACATATTATCCACTTGTACAATTTAAATACACATTAATTAATAATTATTTATTAAAATCATTGTTTTAGGTGTTAAATATTTCATTTTTTTCATAAAATCCTTGGTTCATAAGTTCCTGTTATTGCATCTTGATCAGGATTCCATAATCTCAAAAATGTTAATCCTGATATAAATATAGTATATATTCATTATATACATATTTATAACCATCCATAAAATATAAATATAGAAAAATTGATTACATTATTTATGGAGATGGTAGTTTGTACGTATGCGTGGATGTTGTTTTCATCTTCTAGCAAAAATAAAAAAAGAGTTATAAATAATATTTTATCCTTAAATAATAATAATTGAATCATAAATATCATATATATTCATTAAATTTGTAATTATAAATATCTATGTGAGGTGGCGATGTAAAACGATTCATATCACTACATGGAGGTGGTAGTCCACACAAGCGCATGAACTATAATTTTATTTCCAATTTGATGGAATGAATTTGAAAAATGGTTTTGAAATCATCATAATAAAATCTTATTATATTTATTATAATAGATTCATAATTTTATTATGGATATAATGGTTTAGAAAATTTAGAAGAAGAAGTAAAATTGAAATATCTTAGTTAATATTTATACTTATTCTTTGAGAGACCTCTATTGATTTACAACGTAGGACTTACAAGATTGGTCTTAGAATAAGACTAGAGGATCTAGGAAAACATGAAGTAATACTAAAAATTACATATCTTGGCCTAGTTCAAGATAATAGGATCTATAAGTATTGATAATATATGACAAGTGGTTTCCTTTTATAAGTGAGGGCGATGACACACTTTGGATTTTTAAAAGATTACAATATATTAATTTCTTACTCAAGAAAAATTACTATAAAATGACGAATATTAGAATAAGAGATGATATAGGGTCCAAATATACAAATTAAATAATATTTATATAGTATTTTAGGTCATTTTAGGCTTCATCATTTTATTTTAAACCCTTTTAAACTGTTTTATGTCTTACCGTGGTAACTAATTTTTTTTACCAAAGTTAGTATTCATAATTACCGAAAATGAAAGAGGCATAATTAATTTTTTGAAATTATTATCAAAAATATGTATTAAATTTTCTCAAATTATATTTTAAGAATATGAAAAAATTAATTTTAAAATAAACCCTCAAAATGAGATGAAAAACAGTTTTTTAGGAAAATAATATTTTATGTATAAGATTGTTTCTGTACCAAAATTACTAATAATGTAAATTAAAATGAAATTAAATGGATTATTTTTAATAAAAAGTAACTAATTAAATTTTAAAATCAATTAAAAACAAAATTGTACTTTTTAAATGCTTTAATGGAAAACAGTGTTCTATAAAATTGGTATTTTTTCACTATTCACTGGAAAATTAATATGTTCCAGAAAAATTAAAAAATTCACCTTACGATAATTTTCATTTGATGATTTAAAAAAATATATCCTTTTTATAAAATAAAATTTCTAAAATCATTATAAATCAATTATAACACTCACACATAAAGTGCAATAAAACCCATTTTTGAAACAATTGTATTTTCGAAACATAAGACGACCTTATTCTCAATCCACCCCTAATAACCATAATTAAAGTAATGATAAAATGTTTTACTTAATATATAATCTATATAGTTCATTAAAACCATTAATAAATAATTTATTTAATTAATTTGTTATGATAAAATCACATTGCACACATAAAAACTATTTTATGAAAAAAATACTATTTTTACCTTTAAATGATTTTTTCTTCATTTATAACCATTAGATCACTAATGTATGGATGATTATTCATTTATTAATATAAATTTTAAATATATTACATTGAAATAATTTCTAATAGTGTTCAATATACTTTTTTAGATAAAAATATATGACATATAAAAAACACATTTATTCAAAAAAGAAGGACATTTAATAATTAAATGATTTTATTAAAAACAAACAGAGCTTAAAAATAAATTTTTATCATCATAAAATATTATAGAAATATTTAATAATTTGGTTAATCCTATTAATACCCTTCAATACAATATCTAGGTTACAAAGGTATACTATATCATACTTTTTTAAACTTAGGGTTTCATGTAAATCAAGATATCAAATACTTTAATTTTATTTTAAATAAAATAAATTTAAAATATTATGGATGTCACATAATATATTAATTTTTTTGGAGGGTTATTATCTATTCATTAACTCACTATTTCCCAAAACATTATCCAAATTTAATCCTTTCCCGGTGGCTACCCTATCATCGTTGTCCACTTACCCCCATTTTTTTTCTTAGAATCAATTTGTTGATTTTGTATTAGAACCAAATATTATATCCTTCCATGTAGAGTAGATTATACAATTGAAGGGCGTATGGTGGTAACATGGTTATTATCCACTCAAAACATCCTCTGTAAAGGTATATATCTATCAATAGGCTTAGTCCCGGGTAGTTTACCGTAGCTCACAAAGTTACTATAGTGGACAACTGCCTCCAAAACATCAAGATAACTAATTTTATACTAGATAACTATATAAGGGAAAAATTTATTGAATTAAAAAAATGATAATAAACTTACATAAATGGTAATAATATAATATAAGTTGTCATAAACTCGTTATTACAGCATAACCACCATTATTATTATAGAAAAGAGAATACATAAGAAATAATGGAAATACTATTAGAATGAACTCTTAAAATATATTGTATTTCTACCTTGAATAGAAACTAAATATTACCCATTTATAGTAATTGAAAAAATAGAGACAGTGAAAAACAAATTAAAAAATAAATAATTAAATAAAAGAAAACTAAAATTAACCGCCATGTGAGGAAATATTTTCTTGGTCGTATTATATTTAATATATCAAAAATAAATTCCTTGAAATTAATTTATTTATTAGGATTATTCCACGTATTCTCTAGATAATTTTGTGATTTATCTATATAGAATTAGATTCTTCTCAACATTTTCCTTTATTTTGGATAACTCACATCTTCTTCTTCAATCAGTTGCATTGGAATATTTACCCAATACGTTATATATCACATTCTCTATTTAATTTATTTTACCTTATGAAACCACCTTTTGGTTGATTTTAATATTACCCAAATAGTTAGATAGGTGTGTATGAGAAATCTATTTTTCTACCTTGGGATTTTTCATGTTTCCTACATGGCTACAATCATCATCAATTAATAAAGTTATTTATAGTTGTATATTCATTTAACTCACACAATCTCATTCTTTTAGAAACATAAAGTATGTAATTTAAGACCTTGTATTCTGGAATTTTGATAGAATTTTATGATTAACATTTTATTTCCTAATTTTGATGATATAATTATATCATATTAGCGTGATAAATCATTTAATCTTATCAATCTTATCATCCTTACTGATATATTCTTGCTGTAGGCACCCATTTCTCCTTTACCTTTATTTTCATACATTTTAAAAGTTATTTCATACTTAATATAATCCTCTCATATCTTATGATAATCTTATAACCCCATTCACAACGATTTATATGGCTAGTTTGTAAGAAATGATAAGCTACATGGTCATTGTTTATCAACCCCATGAAATAGAGAACTATAGATGTTTGGAGATAACTTCATATTTCAAGGGGATAATATATTGTAGGCATTTATAGTTATATGTTTTAAAAAATTATAAGCATTTCCCTAGATTTTAATTTTCCTTAACCTACTTATATCAATGTTTTCTGAAAGGAATCATCAATCCATCATCGATGATATTGTTATATCATAGTGAATGATTGCATCATGGGTATTGACATACCATTTTCATTTTACATGAAATAATATTCCTTTAAGATTATTTAATGTATCTATTTATTAATTACCATTCATTTATTATTATTTTCTAGTTTAGATATACACAACCCTTGGAATTCATTGTTAATTCTTATGTGATCTAGTCACTACTTCCATTAACTCTATGTAATTAATTATAATAAAATTTCTCTTTAAATATCCCAATAGTTTTGTAATTTATTCAATCTTGAATCTATATCTTATTCATCTATTCAATATAAAAATTACAATTCTATTTTTACAAAAACAATTTTATTTCAAAAAAATAAATGAACCATAAAAGATCAGATTGAAGATAATTTCCATATTAAATTTGAAATAACCAAATAGTTTCTAATATCAATGATCTAAATGGATATTTTTATATTCATGAATGTATGTATGATTCCTTGAAAAGGATTATAAAATGATAATAAAATATTTTTGTCATATTTTTGTAAAGAAGGATTATTTATTAAAGATACTTTTGGAATATTAAATAAAAATCTACTTCTATTGCTTCTTATACTACAAGGAATGATGTTAAAATTAATGATCTCATTTATGATATTTATAGTTTGAAGTTGGTTATTAAAAATTTTACTTAAGAAGAAGAAAACCCAACAAGTATTCTTGGTAATCATAATCATACTAGAAACTAACAAGGAATTAAATATTCTATTCAAGACCCAATGTTGTATAAAATTAATATATTACAAAATCTAATAAAAAAACATGTTGAATATTTTTTATTATCATTTTGTTATATTTTTTATTATTTAAATGATTGAAACATCATATTAACTGAGTATTTTGATTTAAAATATGTCTATTTTTCTTATATATTTAATTTTTTGAGGCGCGCTAAAAAATATTCTAAAATTAAATAGATTTGGATTCCCAAATCCATGGTAGCTAGCAATCCTTGAACCAAAAGTAATGGGAATAAAATCAATGATTTTTTTAAATATTTATAATTAAGAAACCATGAAAATATAAATGGAATGTGATATATGAATAGTGGTTGTTACATTCAGATGAGTAGATATTTTTTAATATTTTATTCTCATTCAAAAATTGAGGGAGTTACTATGAATTTTGGAGATGATTCTAAATAAAATATTATTGCAATTATTTTTTCTAGAAATATTTGAAATATCCTTATCAACAATGTTATATATATTTTAGGCTTAAAGGAAAATATTATAATTATTTTCTTAATTTTTTTATGGTGGTTATGTTATTTATTTTTCAATAAATGAAAATTTTATTTTTAACGAAAAAATTATTGGATCTAAATCACCCAGAAAAAAATATGTTTAAACATTAGATCATAATTCTTAATATTGTCATCATTTTAGTTTTTTGAATATTAAGATTAATGAATCTTGGATATGTAATATAATAATAGTATAATTTAATTTTTATTGTTTGAGAAATTTATTTAGGTAGAAGTTGATTGATGATTTGGATAAGTTTCAATTTGATAATAAGAAACATTATGATGCTCATCAAATTAGGAAAAATTATGTCTTATTTTTAAACAATTAATAATATTTTTTAATTGAAATACTTTGGAACATTTCATATCGATTTTTTTGGGCCATTCATAATATAAATAATTTGGGGAATGTATTTTTTTGTTTTTACTAATGAATTATCTAAATTTACTTGGGTTTTATTTTTTAGGATTAAAATTAATGAATGTATTATTTTTATGAATTTTTCAAAATTTTTAAAAATGAAGAAGATTCCAAAAATTATTTCTTTAATAATTGAACATAGATAAGAATATGAAAATCTTGGATTCAATTATATTTTTTTTCTTATTACGGTATTAAATATACATTTTCTAAAGCTATAAAACATTAAAAAATGATTTTATTGAATGGTGAAATAAGACTTAACAATATATTCTAGAATAATTTCATTTGAAAATTTATTACCAATTAATTTGTTGATTAAATCTATAAATACTATATAATATATCATAAAAATATTTATGATAATATATATATAAAATTAAACTCTTTATGAGCTATGAACTTATAGGTAAAAAAGGATGGCCACTTCAAATTGTTTGGATATAAATTTTTTATTCTTAATATAAAAGATAATATTATAAAATATGATCCAAATATTGATGAAGGAATCTTATTTGATTATTAAAATACTTATAAATATTATAGATTCTTTGATAAAAATGATAATTGAATAATCTATTCATATGTGGTTTTCTGAAAGTGATACTTTTGATCAAAATAAAATTACTATTGATTACATTGATTACATTGATAATTATTTTGATAACTTGGGAGTTGATTCTACAATTGAAAATAAAAAGGATGATGCTTTATAAAATTTTTCAATAGAACTTAATATTTAAGATATTTAAACTATATAACCTAAGGATTTAAAACCTAGACATCCTAAAACCCTAATAGACCATCTCTTAGAGTCTGTTATAGGTGTTTAGAATATGGTGTAAAGAATAAAATGATTTCTTGGAATACCTATGACTTCTTAACCTATATTTATAGATTAGAAACTAAATCTAATGAGGAATATTTGGAAATTTATAGTTTTGTTTTAACTATAAAATAAGATTTTAATCATTTTGAAATAAATAAGGAATGAGAGTCAGTATAAAGACCCTATGAATTATTGAGAATCCCACCCTAAACTTCACAACCGGATGTTTAGTCACCAGAATCACATTAGTGGAAACAAATTTCCAAAATTAATCATTAAACATTATTATAATGGAAATAGGAAGAGCGAAACCTTGCTAATCATCACAACGAGTTTACATTACTCAACCATACCCACTCATAAATCATACAAACATTCATTATAAGAAAATAAATTAAATAAAGTAAAATATATAAGAGGTTTTAAGTTGTTTAAAATTTAATCATATGTTCATGAGGATAAGTATCACAATATATGATTTTATGTGAAGTATAAAGTTAGAATCAATCTGAATTTGTAGCCTCATATATCACTAACTCAAGTAACCGCATGAAGTCACATTATCATATAGTACCTTACCGCCTATTATAGTTGGTGTAAACCAATCAACCGTTTTCATCAATATCCTATATTTTCTAGGATTCTTCCATTGCACTAAACGACTATTGATTCCCTGTAGTACTTCCAAGGTTTTACTGGCAATCATTGGTAGATGTATAGTACACCATAACCTCACTCTTTTATTGTTAAACCATATTATAGTAATATAAAAAACTAAAGTATTCATATTATGGTGATATAAATATAGTACATTCTTGAACATCTGGTGATCTAACTCCATCTCCACACACATTCATCCATCAGAAATTATAAAATTCCAACAATATCTCTACCAACTGTGGAAGACTTGCTTCCACTACTCTAAGAAGACTGAAGGGTCTACTAGAGTTTTTACTTCTGGTAAACTAAATCTGAAACTTGAAGAGGCTTCAGAGACCCAAATAATGTCCCACATAAATACTTCTTCAAGGATTTCCATATAATCCTCTAAAGAATTAAAAAATGAAAATCATCCACTTCTATTGCATGCAATGCTTCTCCATCTCTTCAGTCACCCAAGTCTAACAGAGGCACAATTCTTCCCCATACTCTATTGGACTAAATACTTAGTGAACCGGTCTATAAGATTTTGTTTTCTAGTTATCTTTCACAACTTCATATCTCTATAATCTATCATTTTCTAGGTAAATTAGTACTTTAGGTTAATTTTTTCCATCCTCTCAAAGAACATAATATTTTTATCCAAGTGGATTTCACTTTGACTATTATAGTAAAGTTTTCAAAACTATTAGATAATTTCAATTTACTCAATCATAAGACTCAACCATATCATTTCCTTCCATGGTTCAGTTGCTATAACATTGTTTTCTTATATTGCAGAAAGTGTAATAATTAGTATCAAACTCATCATCCAACTGATCATAGATCCATCTAATGTGAAAAAATTGTGCTCTTATATGAGTCTAAGTCACCCTCATATTTTGAATCAACATACCCCTCTAATGGATCATATTCTCTAAAAAAGAGGGTACTTTTTCTATTCCGTTGAGTTATCAGATAATCCAATTCATATAATCCTAATAATAATTCCCCATACATTCAAAAAATAGGAAGATCACTCCCACTACATGAGTTGTGTTTAGCTGAGTACACACCAAGGAATTCATGAGACTTCCTACCATTGATTCATATGGTACTCTATTCGTGTGATCAACCACATCCTCCATCTATGGTTCTTGGTCACTTGAATGTTTAAAGTGACTAAAAAGTGGTGTTTAGGATGACTTACATCCATTAATTCCAAACCTTTCTATAATCCTTATAATATATTTTTTGTTTGATATAACCACACTTCTGGTCTTCCTATCTCACTCATTCCTTATCCCCAAGATCTTATTTTCATCACTGATATTTTTTATTTCAAAATTTACAGCCAATCCCTTATTTACCCCATGAATACATTCATTTGATGGACCCCCTAAAATCATATCATCTATATACAGTCTAAAAAGGATAAAATCCCCATTATCGTACTTCTTATGGCAACAACAACGATCTATGATTATCCTCTTGAAACCTTTCTCCTCCATGAAAGAGTTGAACTTTCAGTTCCATTTCTTTAGATATTTTTTCAAACGATAGTTATTTTTCAAACGTTTTCACACTAAGTCTTCACCCTAATTATCCATAAAATAAATATATTTCTTTTTATAGATTTCTTTATCTAAATATCCATGAATAAAAGTTGTTCTTACATAATTTTTCTCTAGATTTAAACCTCCATAAACAACCAAATTGATCATGGTTCATATGGTTGTATTCTGTACTAATAGTGAAAATATTTTAGGGAATTCAATGATATACTTATATAGAAACCCCTTTACCACCAACATTTACTTATACCTTATAATTTTATTATATTTTTATTTTAACAATAAAAATAACTAGTTTTCAAGTTCCCTCTTTTCAGGTGGTAGTTAAACTAGATCCCATGTGTTCACATGAAGTTAATCTAACTCATCCTTCATATCCAACACCTAATTAATGGAATCATTAAGGCTATATGCTTATTCTAAGCTCACTAGTTCTTCCACATTCATTAAAATATTAAATTTAAATTAATTCCATACATATGTACCTTCCATATGACCCTAGTAGACCTATATAATTTTTCATGTGGCTCTACACTTTACATATCCAAAACCTTAAAATTTTCATCCAATGAAACTCTAGAATATGGTTCATAAGTTATAAAGATTCATGTTATATATTCCACTGGTTGAACTTTAAAACTCCCCATACTTCCCTTTGAATATTATTCTAAATGTTAGACTTTTGATAGACTTTGATTCATCTGATTGTTTTTGGAATTTGAACTCTTATCGGACCTCCATTTAGATAAAATTGGATTGATATTGATTATTTACCTTCAACCTCCTTCTCTTCCATTTTCTGTTCCATCTAAAGTAATTTATCATTAAAGTGAACATTTTCTACTTTTGATACTTTTTTTTAACAATTCCAATGTTGAAATATGATAGTTTCATATTTATATTATAAGAGGAAACATGACTTAGATTTTCATTCAAGATTATCATTATAATTACATCCACATGATCATAGGAGGAACATAAAAATAATTTAAGTTGATATAATTCTAGTTCTTTAACAATCCACAATTCTTCTAGAAAATATTTTCCCATTAGTGTTGATGAATTATGTTTGATCAAGTACACCACTATGTTCAATTCTTTTACCCAAAATTCTATCACCATTCCAAATTATAGTGTCATCATCCATGATATTTCTATAAAATTTTGATTCATACTTTTATTCAAGACATTTTATTCAAGTATCTTTTGTAGAATATTTTCAAAAACGATACCTCTGGGCTTATAGAAGTTTCAAAAACTTTTTTCTAGTAAACTGACCAATGTTGATTGTCCTCGAGAATATAAAATCTCTTTTGGTTTCTATTTAAACCAAATATTTCCACTGAATAATTAATCCAAAATTTTTTGACTTAGGCTTTAATAATTATACTCATAAATTCCTCATGGATCCATCAATGAATGTCACAAAATATCATGATCCTATATGTTTTTTTTAGGTAGGTCCCCAAATATATGTATATACAAGCTCTAGATTCTAGAATTTTGGTTTTCTTTCGGACTAATTGAAATACACCTACCATTTATTTCCATGTATGAAATCCTTATAATTTAGAAAGTCTAAATATTCCAACATCTACATGCATTTTTACTTTAAAACATTAATACTCTTCTCACTAAGGTTCACAATTCTAGAATTCCACAAATTTGAACTTCCTATTGTAGATACTCTAAAAATTGATCCACTATATTCCCTTTTGACCAGATAAAGTGTGACATCCATTACACTTATAGATATGAAAAGATAAACTCAAGTGTTTTTTTAAAATCCATTTTCAAAGTTTGTTCTATAGCCATATTTACCGTACCATCCCACTAAAATATTATTCTTCTAGAAACCTAGAATATGCATTACTCCTTTTTGGTCAAGGGAAAAACCATTTTTCAATCTCATTTTTACATGACCCTTTCCCAAAATATCAATTGGTCCATCATAGTTGAGATGTAATCTTCCAATGATTCTAGAAACACAATTTAAAATACATCCATTTTCTCCATTGGAGTGGAAAGATACTCCAAAATCAATGCTCCAAGATTCCAGCATAGTATTGACACTCAAGAGTAAGTTGGAACAAATATTATCTGTTGGTTTTATGGAATTAAAACATCTAAAAGTTTTTCTTTTAGAATTTAATTTGTTCTAATAGAAATCCATCTTGAGATGAACCCTCTTACCAAAATACTAGCTTGCTAGCCTAGGTATGGTAGATTTACTTCTACTTCTCTTTATTAAGTTTCCTTCCGATCAAATTGAATTCCTTTTATGAGGTGGGTGATATCTTATATTTTTATTCAATGCATCACCAGATGATAGTTGAATTTCACAAATTTTAAGTTATTCTTTATGAATAAAGTCCCTGACATCTTCAAATATCATGTTGATTTTTTTAATAGAGTTTATCATTGATATTAACATTACATCACAAGACTCTAATAAAGATGAAAATAATTGTATGGCTCATACATAATGTGAAATTCACATTCAAATACTTGATCTATGTCCCAATAATATTGAAATCATTAAGACGATCAACTATAAACAATCCTTTGTATTTCCTCATGATGAATACCCATTTTGTTAAGTTCACTTTAATGAGTGTTATAGGATTCTTGTTTATATCTTTTAGTTGGTCCATAAATTCCACAATATCCTTATTCTCTCATATATTAAAGGCCACATTTCATGCCAATAATATCCTTACTAAACATATTTCATTTTTTATAGCCTTTCCCATTCATCTTTCTCCATTAACTCAATGTTAACTCATTTCAATAGATATTCAACGTCTTTCTAGATGAGGAAATAATCTAACTGCATCCTATATAATCCAAAAATAATCCCATTGAATATGTTAGTATGTACCCTGTTATATTCTGATTCCATCCTTCCATTGATAATAACTCCCACTAAAATTAAAATACATTTGAGTAAGAGAGAATGTTATGCATGGTGTTTTCAACTGAACTTCTTAGCCACTGTGAACCTATACTTTGATACCAATTTTTGAAAATATCACACCCAAAGTTTACCCACTAGAAATTAAATCTTCATAATCACACTAGAAGAAAAATATTCTAAAAACGACTCTCTGAATATCAATCTACTAGAACCAAGAAGAGTCACCCTGAACTAATCACTTCAATGAGTTATACTTACTAATCCACGCTCTCTCAAATCTTATAAAAAGATTAAATGAATGATAATAAATGAAAATACGTAAAATTAACATGATTTTTTATTGTAATTTCATATTATATCCAATATTTGATTTTATTATAAGAAAAAAGTTGTAACCATCATTACTTGACAACCATATAGACCACTAAATCAAGTAATCACATGAGGAAACCTTATTATTTGGTCCCTCAAAACTTTTATAATGGTTCTCAAATAGTTGGATGGTTGCACAAAACTCATAAAGTTTTTAGGGTCATTCCATTAAAATAAATGACTATTGATTCCATACATCACTTTCAATTTCTAACCACCAATAACCAGTTGATGCACAATGCATCCTTGACACCCTCCTTTGATGAAAACCCATACTAGAGTGATACAAAAAACTAAAATATCTATATTTTAGTGACCCAAATATATCACATCAAAAAAATTCCGGTGATCTGATTCCATAACTGCACAGCTACATCCATCGGAAATTAAAAACTTTTGATCACATCACTTCCAACCGATGAAGACCTACTTTTGCTGATCTAACAAGACTAGTGGGTTCTCCTTATGGTAAAATAAATTGAGAAATTTAAGGTTTTAAATATTAAGGGAATATATAATTTTGATAAAAAATTATAAAGTGTGAAATTTGTGTTCCAAAAAATTTGTATAAATAGTCTTTTAGTTATATGGTAAGAATCCCAAGAATCATAAAGTAAAACCTGTACACTCAAATGTTTTGGGACCTAACCCAATTAAATAATAGGATAATTTTGTTTAATTTATTACATTAATGGATGATAATACAATGAAATTATGGATTTAATTCTTGATGAATAAATTTTATGTGTCTCAATTGTTAATTCATTGGAAATCATTGGAATAAAGGGAATATGGTCAGACGATGAAGTGAATTTGAACAAAAAATAGCAGTGAGTATATCAAAAACAACTTTCAAAACATCTACATGGAGTAAGAGATATGAAATGAGAAGATAGTTTCCAAAACTCTATAATATAATGGATTAGCTGAAAGGATGAATCAAACTTTGATAGAGAGAGATTGAAGCATGAGGTTTTATTTGGGAATTCCCAAGGCGATTTGGAAAGAGGAACTCAACACAACATCATATCTCATAAAAATAATTCCATAATTGGTAGTTGGATATGAAATTTTTGAGGTGATATGGTCTAGAAAATTAATTGATGTTTAACATCTTAAAGTTTTCAATAGAATATAATATGTGCATGTCAATGCCAAATCCAATGATAAACTCAAATCAAAATCCAAAATATGTATTTACCTTTGATATGGAGATTAAATTTTTGGATATCATTTGTGGGATGGTGAAATAAAACAAATTATTAGAAGAAAATATGTTTTCATTTATTAAAAGGTTTTGTGGAAGGACCAAAACTTGGTGGAGTAGGAAGTTGAATGAAAATAAAATGTAGAAGTCTTGGTTGATCTGACTACTGGTAGTTTATAGAAACTAGAGAACTTAGATGGAAGTGGTAAAGGAACCTAAGGTCCATAAGTAAAAAAATCATAAATACTATAATGTTCAATATCAGATGAATCTAGAGTGAAAAAATCAAATTTATGTGCCCTAAAAGTACAATTACCAAAAGTTTAGGCACTAATATAAAGAGTAGTTCTAAATAGATCAAATTATCTGATTCAGTTGAGAAGATCGACCAAAATTAAGTGACCTATGTATATGTTTAGGTATGATTTAAAATTTATACTCTTAAAGGATGTAAGATAACCTAAAAATCTTGTTGAGTAAACTTTTTTTAGTGAAATCAAGTAGTGGTAGTTATCCATGAATAAAGAGATGATTTCAATAAAGTTCAAAGGAACATGGGAGATAGATAAACTACCAGAGGGTAAAAAGGAACTTAAGAATAATAAGGTTTACCATATCAAAAAAGATTTATATATAAAGACAAGATACAAAGAATAACTAATAGTTATAGGGATTCAATAGAAGGAATACGTAGATATCTTTTTAACTTTATCATAAATAGTTAAACATTTTACCATAAAAATATTGCTAAGTTTTATTTCATCAAAATATCTATATTTAGAGTTTTTGAATTGCAAGAAATTTTTCATTCATGGCAATTTAGATGAGTAAATTTACATGAAATTTCAGATAAGTGTACAAAAATTTGAGCATCCAAATTTTTCATGTAAATGTAAGAAATGATTGTATGGTTTAAAGAAATCACTATGATAGTGGAATCAAAACTTCAATGGGTTTATAGAAGAATAAGGATTAGATAGGTGTAACACAAATCATTTATGTTACTAGAAGCAATTGTATGATGATAATTTCATCATTTTTAAATTGTATTTCAATGAAATGTTGTTGGTTGGATCAGATTTCAAAATAATCAAAAATTATAAATAAATTTTCTAAAAGTTTTAAGATAGAATATATTAGGAATGTGAAGAAGGTACTGGGGATGAGGATAAAAATAGATACAAATATTGGATTTTTTGTTCTATTTTAGAAGGAGTATATCTATAAAATCATTGAAAGGTTTGGTATGGATGATTGAAAACATGTTTCTACCCCACTTGATTTATACTTCAAGCTATCGAATGGATAAGAACCTAAAATAAAATATGACCATTGGTATATGGAGAGAGTGAATTATTATTTAGATATCAGAAGTATAGTGTATGAAATGATTTTTACTCAACCAGTTATTTTACATTCAATGGGAATTGTAAGAAGATTTATGTCATAACCTAGAAAGGATCATTGGGAAACCATTAAGTGGACCCTTTTATATTATAAAGGATTGGAATATCATGATCTTTGGTTTCAGTAGTAAGATATGTTACGAGGTTTTTTGGATAATGATTTGTTTGGATACTTAGATAGTTGGAAGGGAACTACATGATTCATATTTACTTATGGAGGAACAACTATCATTAGATTTCATGACTATAAAATATTGTTACACTAAGTATAACTAGAGAAGAGTATGTAGAAACAATAGAATCCAAGAAAGATATGGTTTGTTTGAATCAATTATTGAAGGAATTATGAAGAATTCGTAAAGTAGGGATTATTTTTTTGAAAGAAAATGTTATATATATTTGGAAAAAATTTAAAAAAATTATACAAGGATAAATCCCATAAATTTTATGTTCTAGTTCATTAAAAATATATAAGAGGATAAATTTTTAGATATATAGAAGATCACTAGTGGCCAAAATTTGGTAGAAAATTTCACTAGGACTTTATCTCAAGAAATTATGACGAAACATCATACCTAAGTGGGGCATGGGTGAACATAATAAGATGGAAAGTATAGTACCACTTCTACTACAACAAAAGGATGGAAGTTTTTTAGGGAGGGTTGTTGTCGTTTTTCTTGAAACAAGTATTCAAGTGGGAGATTATTAATATTTGATCCAATTTTATAGAAACAAAAGTTCAAATTAATATAAGTTTAAGCATCATATTTATGTTCACTAGAAATTTGATTAGTGGTAGATGGATGGGATTAGTGTAAAGAAAGCATTAGTTTATCTCTTTAGTATTTTTGGGTCATCAGAAGATCATATCTTCTAATGTCATTAAGGGAGGTCCAAAATTCTAGAAAACTCTCTATAATGAATTTTTTAGAAAGGATAATCTATAATATTTTACACGGAAATAAGTTGAGGTCAATTGTGTAACATAAAATCGTTAGTGGCATTCCATATGGAGGTCTCTATATGTATATGGAAAGGTGGTGTGACCAAGACAACCAGTAAAGTTTTATATAGGAAGTGGATACTTGACCTAATCAGGGGATCAAGGAATTGAGTTTTATTATGTGTTAATCATTTTATAATAAAATATTTTTGATGAAGTTTTTTATTCGATTGTAATATATTTACTTTTGGTAATATAAAGAAGTTATAGGGGTTAATCCCATGCACATAGGACACAAGTCCAAATCATGTTAAATATCATGTGTACTGTTATTGATTTATGTACTTATACTGTATATATTACCATTGATTGAATTTATATTACATTAATTGTTTCTAATAAGGTGCGTGTTCAAGGTTTAACTTAGTGTGGTGGTAGGGTGTTATGAAATCCTACTTCCAGTACACCTAGTATAAGGGTAAGTGAAGTTCTGGTGGTTAAAATTTTATTGAATTGAATTGCATTGGAACTTATGATGGTCAATATATTATGATTCTTGTGGGTTTATCAATAGTAGAGTTTATCATTTTTTTGGGGTTAATTCCCCAGCAAATAATTTTCACCATTATGCTAAAAATGCGCCACATACATAATCTTATAAAATATTTGATCAAGTGAAAAAATTTTCACTTTATATATTTTTTATGAATTAAAAAATTAAATTGATATAGTCAAAAAAATATCATTATGGGATTAATGATTTGATAATATAGATGGTTGAAAAAGACCATACTTTGATAATATACAATCTCAAAATTTTACAAAGTTTAAATTTTAAGATTTAAATAATTTTATTAAATGATAATGTGATTTTTTGATAGATACTTCCATAAATGTGGATAATATTAAGCTATCATATATTATGGAATCAAAGGAATATTTTGAAAATTTAAAGTTTATTCTTGATAAAGTTGAATTGGTTATACATAAAAAGATAATTTAGCTCCAAATTTTAGTTATAAAAAATATCTTATTTTGATAATTTAATGAATAATTTGGTTTATAAGGATGATATATTCAACAAGAATGAATATTTTTATCAATTGAAGGGTATATGGCTACAAAGAGTGATTTTAAAGGACTCCTAATTGGTATAATGTCCAAAGTAGAGATGAACCTATTCAAGACTAATCTTATTAATGATTTATATTTGATAATTCAACCTCTACTAGTGGCCATAAAAATACCTCATTTTTTTGAAGTGGGAGTGAACCTCTTATTTTAGGAGATAACCTTTCATCCTTGTAATATTTTATAATGAATATAAATTTCCTTGTGATGGGAATTAATAAGGAAATGAATGACAAAAAAAATTTATTCTTATAAATCTACATATATATTTATTTTTTCATTAGATGTTAATGTAGTTAAATTGAAAAATGAAAATTTTTTGTTGATTAGGGACACAACAAAAAAATGTATAATAATTTATATAAATTCAAGAATACTACGTGAGATCATAAAACGGTGTTAACAGTTATTGGTAAAATACTAACTTAAGTGTTATATAAAATTGAAAGTATATTGTAAATATTTGGAAACAAATAAGAATGAAATTTTAATGATTATTCTCATGATTTTTTTCAAAAGAATAAATGTAAATGTATGATTATATATATATATATATCAAATAATATTATAAAAACATTCTAAAAATTTTTAAAAACTGATCTGGTAAAGATAATAAATCTTTAGGTTCATGATTTTTTCTAAGATAAGGGGATATAAGTACCTTGGACTAAAAAAAAATTTTGGTTTAATATATATTTTAGATATGGATTTTGGGAGTCCATGGAAGTTACTAATAAAAATTTAAATGGGTATTTAGACTTCTATTTATTAGTTCATCAAATCAATCAAGATGGTCACTTCTAGTTCAAAATGAATGGATAAAAATATATAAACATACTAGTTTAGGAGATTATTAATGGGGTTATTAATGTTATTTATATAGTGAGAAATTATTATGAAACATATAGATTTTTTATGTTAAATTGTATTCTTTATTTTTTGTTTTGATTTATTTTTATAAGGTTTGAAATTATTTTATGTGTTATTTGTTTATTTTGTTATACAAGTGAATGACATATGAAAATTGTTTTATTAATTATAAACATTCAACATGATTTAGTGTTTTCTATATTGATTGTGTAATTAAAATTATTTAAATACTATTTGATATAAAAAAACATAGATATGTTACATACAAGACCTTTGATTGAGAAATCATCAACATAATATTTTTGGACCCATTTATCCATTAATTTTAATAATTAAAAACCGATTATCTAGCATAATTTAAAATATTTTTAAATTATATTAATTTAATATTTAAAATAATATGTATAGTTTATTATAATCATCCAATGAATAAAATACTTTTGTTTATAAATTATTTCAATTGTTAAAAAATGTATTTTTATTCTCAAATTTCAATGAATCATTTATAGAGTATGATTTTTTACATTATCAGTTAAAATTGATATTTATATTTAAGTATTTGATATATCCCCAACTATACATTTATGACCAAACTTTATATTCTTTTATTAAGGGTGAAAAAGTGGGCGGTTGAACAATTGGTCAACAAAAAAAAATTAAAAATAATTGAATGGTTAAACTATGTTGGTAACTAAACAAAAAAAATTAAAATGGAATTGATAAAAAAAGTATTTATCTTTTTTATAATTCACTTTATAAAAAATAAAAAAATGACAAAATTTTGAGCACCATTAAAAGTTGGTTTCTTTTATTAACACTAAAAAACATTGATAAAATGGGAGTTTTATAAGATCTTTTTTTAACACTGATAAAAGGTTCTTAGAGTTTTTTTAAATAAATAGAGAAAAATCTAAATTTTGTAAAAATTGGATGAAATTCATAGGGGGAGAGATTCTTCCAATTATCCACTACATTATCAACCATCATCCTTACCACTAGCGCAACAAATTTTAATTTTTATGCATTGACATATTCTTATATATATATATATAATATACTTATTTATTTAATTACATGTATTATAATATATATATATATATATTAATACACACAAGAACACACATATTTATATATAAACCTCATATGTACATTTTTTTAAGAATATACATATTTATGCATTTTTATAAAGAAAAAATGGATAAATTTTTATTTTAAATAAAATGGATAATTATTTTTTATTTTCATATGGTTTATATATTTAAGAAGGATTGGTATATGAAAATATTTTTATATATTTATTTATAAAATTAAATTATTATGTGTAAATATATAAATAAATAAATATATATATATAATTTTAAATAACACTAAAATATAAAAAATGATAAAATCTAAACACCATAATATCCTTATCAATGTAAGTCTGGGAAATAAATTTAGTCTCTACTAAAATAATAAAAGAAGGACCTCTTAAAAAAAAGCTGATATTCCACCGAATGTTTAAAAATTAAGGTATCCCAAATAATAACTCAGTTTTAAAGGCCTTTTGAGATTTTTTTACTAATAAAAAGAGGAACTGGGTAAAATTAATATTAAATATCATGGAACTCTTCAAAATATTTTTTTTGACATATCATGGATACCAAACAGACACTCGAATAAAAATTTATGATTGTTTGAATCAAGCCCTTTTTTCAACTTATCTTAAGATATTAATTATTTTTTAAAATTTTCTCTATCAGAAAATTGTTATTAAATTTATATTACATAATACTGATCAATAAAATTTTAATTTTTTTATAAACCATATTTTACTAAATCTATTATATATTAGGTTTAAATACATATTTAGTATTATATAATACATATTTAAGAAAATATATTATATCTAAAATCAATTTAAGTATATTTATATATTACAATATGTTATTTAATAATACATAAATAATTTTTTTTCTGAATTATACATTTTATTAGTTCTAAAAACAGATTTTCTTGTACTTATAAAGGGAAAACCATTATTACCATTAATAAAATCACTGATAAAGAGTTATTTTTATCATGAATAAAAAACACTAATATTGTTACCCTTTAATCAACACTTTTATAGTACTCATAAAAGTCATGTTTATCAACTCTTTTAGTTAATGATAATAAAATTACCCCATTTATCTCTATTTATTTACCACTGATAAGGGTAACACTTAATAAATTTGAATCTATAGTAGTATGATTATTTTATTTGGTTGTAAAAATGACAATTGAAAAATCGGGCTCTTTTAATATAACTATAAACTATAATTAAACCCCATATTGGCCCGCCCCTAATGAATACACCACCCTAATAATGACCCATACTATACATACATTGTTATTACTTCAGAATTGAAGCACACTTATTACAACATATAACAAAACCAGGAAAGGAACGTATAGGTATAGAGTCTTTAGAAATTGGGAAACAGAAACAATTGGTTCATAAATCATCTACACTATCTCGCTTTTATTTCATCACATCTAGAGTCCCTTATGGAATATCCTACTTAATAAACTTCTTCCTGACCTGGGGAAAGAAAACATACAAAATGGTGAGATCAAATTCTCAGTAAGGGTAAACAAAAGAAATATCAATCACATCATATTCATAAGAACATAACATTTTAGAAATCTTACCCTGCAAAAGAGATCATAATTTCATAACATGGGATAAATCATGGTAGTGAAATGTAATCAAAATAATCATAAATTAAAACCTAAAGCTTTAGGGAATACACAAATAATCATAGAGAATCATTTCTTATTAGTCAAGAATCATTGCCAAAACTATCTTAGTGGACAAAGTCCATTTCTGAACCGAGTTCATTCCTCGTTTCAGTCCTGTTTCACCGAACCAGTTTAACCTGCCGTTCTAGCCATGTCTATCTCATGAGATATAAAATCTGTACCCAATTAATTGGAGGGAGATATAGGTCCCACCCATCACATAATGATACCATTCTTATGTGTGCCACAAAATCATAAACCATACACCATAGCATAACCCATGTAATAAAAATAGAAATCTTAAACATCATGCCATCATAACATAATTTATATAAGATAAAAGGACATCATAAAAATAATTCCATCATAACATAATCAAATCAACGTAAAAATAGGGATATAAACAGAACTTTATATTATCTTGGATGGAAAATAATTTTGATAAAATCCTTGAACTCCATTCTTGAGGAAAATATCCTTTTTACTTCAATTTTTTTCCTTTCTTAAAATGTCATATAATTTTGAAAAAGATGTTGATTAAAAATAAACTTGAAAACTTGTAAAGGAATATTCATGGAAATAATGTTCTAAAAAAATCCATTCATGCCATATAAGTTAAAAAAATATTCTTCCCGTACTTTGGTCGGAAAAGTCAAAAAGTGCCTCGTATGAAAAACGAAAAAATATTCCTTTCATATCTTTTACTAAAAACTTACCGAAGGGTAAAATTGGATTTAAACAATTTTAGGTGGATGGAAATATTATTACATATTTAGGAAACATGGATGTGGATGATAAATATTCCCCAGTAAATTCTGAAGTATAAACAATCTCGGATAAAAATTGAGATTGCGAGATTATCCCTTACCTTAGGTCCGATTTGCTTCGTAAGTATTCGAACCTCCTGTATAATGATTTAAATAATGTCATTTACGTATTCCAGAATCATACTAATTGTTATTATATCATATATGGTCATATTCTTAGCTTCTTATTAGTAATATTTCATTGTTACTTGTTATTCGGGTGTTTATTACTTTTTGTTCTTATGCGTGTTTTGTCGAATAAATTCTTATTCTTATTTTTAGGTTATAGATACCTCATTTAAAGAATGTTATTAGTGTACTATATATCATATTTATTTATTCAATTCATTTATATAATCATTATGCAATGAAGATCATGTAGAACGATTTGCATCACATCATGGGGATGGTATTCCGTACGTACGCACGAGCGATGATATCGTTCCCATGATCATGGAATTGTATTGGAGTGTATGTATACTATTTCATAATCAATACCACTTTAAAATAATCATATATAGTTATTTATTTTCACCATTATACCCATCCAAGTAAGGTGGTGATGGAAAATAGATTACACCACGGCGTGGAGACGGTATTCCGTACGTATGCACGCGCGGTGATTTCATTTTCCGTAGGATGGATAGATGGTGAAATATAGTTGTTTCATACTTATAATAACATATCAGTATATTAGTGATACTGATGTTATTACTTTATAATTAAACAACTAAAGAAGAATAAGTGGAAGAAGAAATAAAGTTGAAATAATCGGTAACGGACATTACCTCTTCTTTGAAGCGCCACTTTGAGACCTCCTTTTATGTAACTAAAATTGGTCTTTGAAGAACACCAGGACCTCTAGGATTTTTATAGGTAAGTTTATAGGAGAAATTGGCAAGGTTTGTCTGAGATTTAAGGCTCAAAGTGGTGTGAGGAAGTGAGGGAGGAGGTGCCCTTTTATAAGGGAGGAGAGGAGCACCTTTGGAAAAACAAAAAATATTATTTTATTATAAAGTCATATTCGGTTTTAAATAGCTCCAAATTGATTTATTTCAAATCTAAGGTGGGTATGGGTCTAAATCCTATCATCCAATAGAATTTATACAAGTTTAGGTTCCTATTTTAACCTTATCATTTAGATTTAACTTTAAGTTAAATAATTTAAATTTTACCGTGTCTTCTTGTTTTCTTACACTATAAGGTTAATAAACTTACTATAACAAGCCCAATGAACCCCAAGATGTTTATTATTAATATATATAACCTTATATAAGTCATTTTTCAGAACCTTAGATTTTTAGGAATAAAATAAAAATTAATAATATAATATTTGTTTTAAAAACTATTTTTTGTCAATTTTAACACTATTTGGAAATTGATTTTTGTGAAACTCATAACAGAAATATTAGTTCGAACAAAGTTACTCAAATTCATAATAACATGTCATATTAACATTTAAAATTATTTTAATTCATAAAAAGTCTCAAATTACATTTATTTGGGTATTTATAACATCAATTCTGTCAATAATTTCAATAATAATATAATTACTGCATCATCATTGTGTCATAAATAAATTAAATTATTTTTTGTCTAAAAATTAAAAATAAAATACCATTATGTAGGAAATTATTTTATCTTTCTAATGAAAATTTATAGTCGAATTTATCTTATGTATAACCCTATATTAAAAATTATTTATTTATTAAACTTTGATTTTAACTATTTTAACCCTTCTTTAAATAAATTAATAATAAATGTCCTAATCTAATCCAAGTGAGCCTAAATGGTCATATTTTATTCCTAAGGTTGTTTTTGATCAAATTATACTTATCCAATAGAATTAGGAAATGTGTTAGGGTAATAATATCATTTTTACCCTTAATTACCTATTTACTTTTAACCGTGGTAAAAAAAGTAAAAAGTTACTATTCATCAAAAATTATTTTCATCACATTGAACCACATTTTACTTATTGAAATCAACCGTGTCTCTGGGATTTTTGAAATTTCACTCATAGAAGCGGTAAAATTAAGTTTTATGTAAATTTGCAAAATCTCCTAGGAGGTGGGTAAAAGACAGTCAAAAGTTCAATAAATTTTTATATATCAAAAATTATTATAAAATGACTCCAATGAATTACTTTGAACTTATAAAGGTATTATGTATCAATTTTGACCTAAGATAAATTTAAATAAAATAAACAATTATTTAAATAAAAATTCGGTTTTTAAATAGTAACCCAGTGTTTTCACTATTCATTAAAAATTGAAGGTTTTCTGAAAAATACCAAAATTTCACCCTAGGCTAATTTTGATATTCCGAATCCAAAAATGAAGTCCATTTTGAAAAATAAAATTTACAAAATTTCAAAAAGTGGTTATTACTATTCATAATGTATAGTTTTAATAATATTTTAATAGCATATCGTTGTTTAGTGAAACTCGGTATTGCGTACGATGAAAGCTATCGAGGAAGGTCGTCATTGCATGTAAAGCAAGCCATGCTAGTGTTGTGTGTAGTGAAAGACTCCTTTGATGATTTATATAAAATAAAAACAAAATATCTCTTATAAAAGTCTCGGGTGTTACATTCTACCCCACTTAAAATGAATTTCTCCCTCGAAATTCGTCATTTGTAACAAAGAGATGAGGATACCTCTCCCTCATCATATCCTCAAGCTCCCATGTAGCTTCTTCTAATTGGTGGTTCCTCCATAAAACTTTCACCAAGCGAGTGGTCTTGTTCCGTAGGACTTTTTCACTACGATCGAGAATCTCTATCGGATGTTCTTCATAAGAAAGATCTTGTTCCAGCGGTACAACTTCTGAGCTAAGTACATGCGAAGAATCAGGTATGTACTTTCTCAGGAGAGATACATGGAAAAAATCGTGAACTTGGGAGAGATTCGGTGGAAGCTCCAATCGGTAAGGTACCTTCCCAACACGATCCAGTATTTCGAAAGGACCGATATATCTAGGGCTCAACATTCCCTTCTTCTAAATCTAATTACTCTCTTCCAAGGAGATATTCATAAGAACACTTTATCACCCACTTCAAACTATAAGTCTTTTCTTCGGTTGTCAGCATAACTTTTTTGTCAACTCTGAGCTGCTATTATGTGTTGTTGAATAGATCAGATCTTTTCTGCCATCTCATCAACAGGATCGGGTCTTAATAGCTTTCTTTCCCCAACTTCATCCCAGTAAGTTGGAGTCCTACATTTCTTTCCATACAGAGCTTCATAAGAAGTCATCTGAATACTGGAGTGAAAGCTATTATTATAAGAAAATTCCACCAAAGGTTGGTGTTGATCCCAACCACCTTTGAAATCCATAGAGCAAGATCTCAACATATCTTCTAGAGTTTGAATTGTCCTCTTAGACTGACCATCTGTATGAGGATGATAAGCAGTTCTGAAACTAAACTCTGTATCTAGAGTATGCTGAAGACTTCGCCAGAACTTCGAGGTAAATATCATATCTCGATCAGATATAATAGAAATTGATACTCCATGGAATCTTACCACTTTCTTTACATATATCATGGCAAGATGATCTAGAGAGAAATCCTCTCTAATAGCAATGAAGTGTGCAGACTTTGTAAGACGATCAACTATGACCCAGATAAGATTATTGCCTTTGGATGTTTTAGGAAGTCAAGTTACAAAATCCATAGTGATGTTTTCCCATTTCCATTCAGGTATGGGCAATGGTTGTAACATCCCCTTAGACTTCTGTCTCTCGGCTTTAACTTGCTGACAAACCAAGCATCGAGAGACATATTCAGCAACATCTCTTTTCCATGCCATCCCACCAGAAGTACTCTTCCAGGTCCATATAAATCTTCATGCTTCTAGGATGAATAGAGAATGAAGAACTATAAGCCTCATCCAGCAGCTCCTTCTTTAATTCAGGGATGGGAGGAACACAAACCCGATTCCTGAACTTTATTATCCCATCACAATCAAGGTTGAATTCAGGAACATTTCTCACCTACTTTTGTAACTCTACATCTTATTTATGTACCTCTTTAATCTTCACATGTATAGATGGTTGAACATTCATTTGAGAAAGATACGATTTTCCCCTTTCATTATAATTCCAAGATCCATCCTTTGTAAATGCATAAATATTGGATCTTTTGAGATCCTCATCATGGATAAGCTAGCATGGTCTTGTTGACTTAATGCATCTGCCACCTTGTTTTCTTTCCCAGGGTGGTAATGAATTGAGCATTCTTAATTTGTAATCAGCTCCAACCATCTTCTTTGGTGCATATTTAGATCCTTTTGTGTGAAAATATACTTTAAACTTTTATGATCAGTATAAATGTCACACCTTTCTCCATAAAGATAGTGCCTCCAAATCTTTAATGCAAAGATTACCGCAGCTAACTCCAAATCATGAGTTGGGTAATTTTTCTCATGGATTTTCAACTGTCGTGAGTCATAAGCTATCAACATATTGTTTTGCATGAGAACACACCCCAATACCTTCTTGTATGCATCACTTTAGATCACAATCCTTTCTCAACTACAAGGAAGTGTGAGTACAGGTGCACTGGATAACCTTCTTTTCAACTCCTTGAAATTCTCTTCACATTCCTCCGTCCAAACAAACTTAAATCCTTTCTGAGTCAACTTGGTGAGTGGATTAGATAATCGTGAAAAATATTTCACAAAACATCGATAATATCCAGACAAACGAAGTAAAATTCAGATCTCAGTTACTGTTGTTGGTCTCGACCATCTTTCAATAACCTCTGTTTTTGCTGGCTCCACAGATATCCCCTCTTTTGAGATTATGTGACCCAAAAATGAAACTTTTTGAAGACAAAATTCACACTTGGTAAATTTGGCATAAAGCTTCTCCTTTCTCAGGGTCTTCAATATAATTCTCAAGTGATCTTAATGTTCTTCCTTGCTCTTTGAATATACAATAATATCGTCTATAAAGACTGCCACAAACTGATCAAGATAGTCTCTAAATGATCTATTAATCAGATCCATGAAGATAGCAGGGGCATTAGTAAGACCAAATTCCATCACTATAAATTCATAGTGTCCATACCTTGTACGGAAAGCCGTCTTTGGTATATCCTCCCTTTTGAACCTTAATTGATGATACCCTGAACGAAGATCAATCTTGGTAAAGTATTGAGCTCCGCGTAGTTGGTCAAATAAGTCATCAATGCACGGGAGAGGATATTTTTTCTTGATTGTGATCTTGTTAAGTTCTCAATAATAAATGCAGAGTCTCATTGATCCATCTTTCTTCTTAACAAACAGAAGAGGTTCTCCCCAAGGTGATGCACTAGGGCGTATGAATCCTTTACCAAGATTCTCTTGGAGTTTCTTCTTCAATTCCTACAACTCAATTGGGGCCATTCTATAAGGTGTCTTTGAAATAGGCAAAGCACCAGGTACGAGTTATATTGAAAACTCTACTTCATGATTTGGTGGAAGACATGGAAATTACTCTTGAAATACATCATAAAACTCCCGTACAATGGGCATATTCTTAATCGTGAGTTTCTCTCTATCCATTTGAGATAAATAACCTTCATTTAGTGGAATCAAGACCCATAAGATAAAAAAAAATTCCACTGGAAGGTTATGTTCATCCTTGCATCGATAGACGATCAAAGATTGATCTGGAATATGAAATGTGACTTCCCTTCTTTGGAAATTGATATGAGATCCATATAAAGAAAGCCAATACATGCCAAGAATCACATCAAATTCCACTATAGGAAGGATCACAAGATTTTCAGGAAGCACTTTCCCACAAACTTCAATCGGAGAAGAAATATAAACTTTTGATGCGACTATTGTTCCATTAGGGGTTGTCACAACTAACTCAACATCTAATTGTTGAGGTAATACGGTGATACCCTTAGAAAATTCTTCAGAAATAAAAGAGTGGGTGGATCCAGAATCAAATAAAGCATTTTCTACTTTAGAGTGGATGGTCAGTGTATCTTTCACCACTTCGTTATTTTACTCCACATCACTGATAGAAATTGCATGTGAATTTCCTTTATCTTTAGCCTTAAGAGTTTGTTGACATCAATCATCATAAAAAACCCTTGGATTAGGGCATTGATTGGCATAATGCCCCATTGCTTTGCACTTGTAACATTGATGTGTAGGTGGTGCACTCTGTGTAGCCTTTTCTTTGTTCGCATCACTATACATATTCTTCCCATCATTGCGGCATTCATATGCCCGATGACCTTGCTTTACACATTTGAAGCATTTACTTGTCCCTTTAAGTCAACTCCCTCCATGTTTCTTTCCAAACTTTTAGCATAAGGGACAACTCATCTTCTTTTCAATGTGGTCTTTAGATTTTCCTTTGAATTCCATTTTCCTCTTTTTATCAAACCCATATGACTGATGGGTTACTCCACTCTCCATCTCAACTTTGACAGCACATCGAACAATTTCCTTGTAGCTATTGAAGTCCCTTATGGCTAACGCCCTTCGAAGACTTGGTTTTAAGCCACAAAAGAATCGATCGATCTTACTCTCAGGTTGGATAATAATACCAGAATCATACCTTGAAAGTCTTGTAAAAGTTTCTTCATAGGTACCAACAGATTCATCATCCTTTTGATTTAGTTCACGAAACTCCTTCTCTATCTTTGTTCGAAGAATACAAGGGAAGTACTTATTGAAAAATAAGTTCTTGAACTCGTCCCTTTCCATGGACTCAATTTCATCTCTTGGCCTCGTATTCTTGATAAGATTCCACCATTTATCAGCATCACCTTCCAAACGATACACTCCTAAGATGACTTTATCATGTTCAGAACATTGAAGAACTAACAATATCTTTTCAGTAGTACTGATCCATTTTTCAACAACTAATGGATCAGTATACCCGCTGAATGAAGGTGGACGCTACCTCATGAAGGATTCAACATAATATTTCTCCTTCCTTTTCTCATTTGGAAGTCCGGCATGATTCATAGCTTGAGAAAGTTGTGTGAGCATGGCTACAATATTTTGCATTCCATCTCCCATAACGTTTGGTTGCTCAGGGGGACAATCATTGCATTTCCCGTCGCATTCCGCATTAACACGGTTCATTCGGGTTCCATCCATTGACTAAAACCAAGAAGAATAGTGTGAGAAACACTAATTATAATAGAAAAACCACATAATCAAGATTAACACTTTCACACTTAAGGTCTTATCATAGGTTATTCATGGCCATTTCTAAAACACTAAGATTTTGTTCTATGCTTAGACTTATCCTTAGGGTTCTTACTAAGGCTTTCACATCCTAGTTTCCAAAGGTTTACTATACCTTTCATCCGATACCAACAATAACGACCCATAATTTACATACATTGTTATTACTTCAGAATTGAATCACACTTATTACAACATATAACAAAACTAGGAAAGGACCATATAGGTATAGAGTCTTTAGAAACTAGGAAACATAAACAACTGGTTCATAAATCATCTACACTATCTCCCTTTTATGTCATCATATCTAGAGTCCCATTTGGAATATCTTACTTAATAACCTTCTTCCTGACTTGGGGAAAGAAAACATTCAAAAGGGTGAGCTCAAATGCTCTGTAAGGGTAATCAAAAGAAATATCAATCACATCATATTCATAAGAACATAAAATTTTGGAAATCTTACCCTGCAAAAGAGATCATAATTTCATAACATGGGATAAATCATGGTAGTGAAATGTAATCACAATAATCATAACTTAAAACCTGAATCTTTGTGGAATACACACATAATAATAGAGAATCATTTCTTATTAGTCAAGACTCATTTCCAAGACTATCTTAGTGGACAAAGTCCATTTCTGAACCGAGTTCATTCCTCGTTTTAGTCCTGTTTCACTGAACCGGTTTAACCTGCCGTTCCAGCCATGTCTATCTCATGAGATATAAAATCTTTACCCAATGCATTGTAGGGAGATATAGGTCCCACCCATCTCATAATGATACCATTCTTATGTGTGCCACAAAATCATAAACCATACATCATAGCATAACCCATGTAATAAAAATGGAAATCTTAAACATCATGCCATCATAACATAATTCATATAAGATAAAAGGACATTATAAAAATAATTTCATCATAACATAATCAAATCAACGTAGAAATAGGGATATAAATAGAACCCTATATTATCTTAGATGGAAAATAATTTTGATAAAATTCTTGAACTCCATTCTTGAGGAAAATATCCTTTTTACTTCAAAAACTTTTTCCTTTCTTAACATGTCAAATAATTTTGAAAAAGAAGTTGATTAAAAATAAACATGAAAACTTGTAATGGAATCTTCATGGAAATAATGTTCTAAAGAAAATACATTCATTTCGTATAAGTTAAAAAAACATTCTTCCCGTACTTTGGCCGAAAAAGTCAAAAAGTACCTCGTACGAAAAACGACAAATGATTCCTTTCATATCTTTTACTAAAAACTCACCGAAGGGTAAATTTAGATTTAAACAATTGTAGGTGGATGGAAATAATATTACATATTGAGGAAACATGGATGTGGATGATAAATATTACCCAGTAAATTCTTAAGTATAAACAATCTCGGATAAAAATTGAGATTGCGAGATTGTCCCTTACCATAGGTCCGATTTGCTTCGTAAGTGTCCGAACCTCCTGTATAATGATTTAAATAATGTCATTAACTTATTCTAGAATCATACTCATTGTTATTATATCTTATATGGTCATATTCTTAGCTTCTTATTAGTAATATTTCATTTCTACTTGTTATTCGGGTGTTTATTACTTTTTGTTCTTATGCATGTTTTGTCGAATAAATTTTTATTCATATCATTAGGTTATAGATAACTCATTTTGAGAATGGTATTAGTGTACTATATATCATATTTATTTATTCAATTCATTTATATAATCATTATGCAATGAAGATCATGTAGAACGATTCACATCACATCGTGGAGACGGTATTCCGTACGTACGCACGAGTGATGATATCGTTCCCATGATCATGGAATTGTATTGGAGTGTATGTATACTATTTAAGAATCAATAACACTTTAAAATAATCATATATAGTTATTTAGTTTCACCATTATACCCATCCAAGTAAGGTGGTGATGGAAAATAGATTACACCACGACGTGGAGACAGTATTCCGTACGTACGCACGCGTAATGATTTTGTTTTCCATAGGATGGATAGATGGTGAAATAGGGTAGTTTAATACTTATAATAACATATCATTATATGAGTGATACTGATGTTATTACTTAATAATTAAACAACTAAATAAGAATAAGTGGAAGAAGAAATAAAGTTGAAATAATCGGTAACGGACATTACCTCTTCTTTGAAGCACCTCTTTGAGACCTCCTTGTAGGGAACTAAAATTGGAATTTGAATAAGAACATGTCCTCTATGATGTTTCTAGGGAAGTTTAGAGGAGAAATTGGCAGGTTTTGGCCGAGCTTTAAGGCTCAAAGTGGTGTGAGGAAGAGAGGGAGGAGGTTCCCTTTTATAAGGGAGGAGAGGGGCACCTTTGGAAAAACTAAAAATATTATTTTATTATAAAGTCATATTCGGTTTTAAATAGCTCCAAATTGATTTATTTCTAAGATAAGGTGGGGATGGGTCGAAATACTTTTATCCAATAGAATTTATACAAGTTTAGGTTTCTATTTTAACCTTATCATTTAGATTTAACTCTAAGATAAATAATTTAACTTTTACCGTGTCTTCTTATTTTCTTACACTATAAGGTTAATAAACTTACAATAACAAGACAAAAGAACCCCAAGTTGTTTATTATTAATATATATAACCTTATCTAAGTCATTTTGCTGAACCTTAGATTTTTAGGAATAAAATAACAATTAATAATATAATATTTGTTTTAAAAACTATTTTATGTCAATTTTGACAATATTTGGAAATTGATTTTTATGAAAATAATAACAGAAATATTAGTTCAAAAAAAGTTACTTAAATCAATAATAACATGTCATATTAACATATAAAATTATTTTAATTCATAAAAAGTTTCAAATTACATTTATTTGGGTATTTATAACATCAATTATGTCAATATTTCATTAATAATATAATTACTGCATCATCATTTTGTCATAAATAAATTTAATTATTTATTGTATATTAATTACAAATAAAATACCATTATGTAGGAAATATTTTTATATTTATAATGAATATCTATAGTATAAATGATCTTATGTATAACCCTATATTAAACTTTAATTTTAACTATTTTAACCCTTCTTTAAATAAATTAATAATAAATGTCCTAATCTAATCCAAGTGGGGCTAAATGGTCATATTTTATTCCTAAGGTAGTTTTTGGTCGAATTACACTTATCCAATAGAATTAGTACATGTGTTAGGGTAATAATAATATCATTTTTACCCTTAATTACCTATTTACTTTTAACCGTGGTAAAAAAGTAAAAAGTTACTATTCTCCAAAAATTATTTTCATCACATTGAGCCCCATTTTACTTACTGAAATCAACCATGTCTCTCGGATTTTTGAAATTCCACTCACATAAGTAGTAAAATTAAGTTTTATGTAAATTTTCAAATTCTCCTCGGAGGTGGGTAAAAGACGGTCAAAAGTTCAATAAAATTTTTATATATCTAAAATTATTATAAAATGACTCCAATGAATTAATTTGAACTTATAAAGGTATTATGTATCAATTTTGACCTAAGATAAATTTAAATAAAATAAATAATTATTTTAATAAAAAGTCGGTTTTTAAATAGTAACCCAGTGTTTTCACTATTCATTAAAAAATTGAAAGTTTTCCGAAAAATACCAAAATTTCACCCTAGGCTAATTTCGATATTCCGAATACAAAAATGAAGTCCATTTTGAAAAATAAAATTTAAAAAATTTCAAAAAGTGGTTATTACTATTCATAATTTCTAGTTTTAATAATATTTTAATAGAATATCTTTGTTTAGTGAAACTCGGTATTGCGTATGACGCAAGCTATCGACGAAGGTCATGATTGCGTATTAAGAAAGCCAAGCTAGTGTTGTGTGTAGTGAAAAAATCCTTTGATGATTTATATAAAATAAAAACAAAATATTTCTTATAAAAGTCTCGGGTGTTACAACCCTAAATCTAGATATATATTAAATTAATTAAATTTATTTGAAAAAGGTAAGTGATGTAATTAAAATGCCACATGAGGCTCAAAATCATAGCACATATGCCTCCCCCTTGTATATGTGATATATAATAAAAATAATATATTATTATTACTACTCTTTTTATTATTAAATTTTATTTTGTGAATAATGTGTTATCATGATACTGGATTCACAATTCATTTATGACATTGAGATCAGGAAATCGAGATAAATAATTCAAGACCCATATGTGATATGTAATTTTAATTCATGTCACAGGTTCTGGGCATGTCACATGGCCCCTTCATACCCAATTTTCATAAAAATATTTTTTTATTCAATATCATTTTTTATAAATGAATAATTTATTTTACTCATTTTATATGTAAATTATAATGATTTGGTCTATGAGACCAATATATATTGATTAAAGGTTATTTTTATAATTTATTACATTTGGATACCAAAATTCCCAGTAACTCGGCCTGATGAAATTTTGAAAGTACCATTTCACTTATTTTATTGAGCAGAAGACAATAGTGCCTTTATTTGGGTCATTCAATGCTTATAAAACTTTGTTTTTTCATTTCTAAAACTACATTTTGAATGTAAGTGTTCTTAAAAATAGTCGTGTGGTCATGAAGATTATGACACATGAGGGGACTCCAGTGAGATCCATGATCATGTGTATAACTGTGTGAATTTATTTGAATTAGCATTTTAAATTGAAAAGAAGTTTTAATAATATTTTTTATAATGATGAATGTTGATGAATCTTCAGTAAATTCACTGGGTTGTATTCTTCCTTGAGTATTATTATCTAATTAATTATCATTTTGTATTTTCATAGTGGATAATATGATTTAGTATGACAGTTGATGTATTAATGTATGATTAAATAAAATTTTGATATTTATGATACTCTCATCTTCTTTATTCATTGATTTATGTAGTTAGTGTGATTTGAAGTGTGGTCTATGTTAGGTTGGAGTTATCCAATGATCTTAAATGCATTATGATGGGATAATTGATTTGAAAATGACACTAATAAATATGTAATTTGGTTTAACATCATGATTGATTATAGAATATTTCATAGTGAGTGTGATCTCCTCATTAATTTTTTGATGAAAAGATACCAATTTACAAGATGGATGATTTATTCCAAGATATTTGTGAACTTATTCTCATATTTGATGATGTGATAATGTGATGAATTATTCAATTATAATTTATATAATATAAGATAGTACTATGAGTTTTCATATATTTATAATTCCACAAAAAACTTAAACTATTGGAAATTCATTCATCGGAATACCAACAATGCCGAAATTGAGTCAGCGGAAGGAACTATCCAAACATCAGTATACCAGAACATGGAAAAATCACTTTACCCAAATCATAGAACTAAGTTTGACTTAATAATGAATTTATAATTAAAAATTATACAAAAATGTACATGTAAAATAATAATTGAAATGAAATAAATTAAAGAAAAAATAGGTTTTATATTATTGAAAAATTCATTTGACATTCACAGGAGAAGTATTTCACACATTCTTTTCATCGTAAGTAAAAAAGTTAGAATCACTATGCCCTAGAATCCATGTTGACCACAAACTAAAGTAATCATAAAACAACTCATCACATACTCCCACACCCATTTTAAAGAGGTTCCCATTAGTTAAAATAGTTACACTAACCTCCTATATTCACAGGGGTGCATATATTAACAAAAATTACTACTGATTCCCTATACCATTATTCAACATGACTTCCAATCACTGATAGATCAAAAATGATCATATGCACCACTCCTTTCCCTTAAATCCATTCTAAGAGTGATTCAAACCTAGATACAACCTACATTCTAGTTATCTAAATATTTTCTAAACATCTAGTGAATTTACCTTTATGAATTGCATCCAATGGAATATGGTACTTTATGACCACATTTCCAACCACTGAATACCTATTTCCACTTATTTTATAGGGCCTAAGGGTTACCTAGAGGTTCTCTTTCTGGTGAATTTACTCCCACACTTTAAAAGTGTTCACAATAACAATGATCTATCACTTGAATACTTCTTCAAGGATTCTTAGGAAATCATATAACACTTTGGAAATAAGCAACATCCAATTCCACCACAGGAAACACCTCTCTATCTTCTTCAAGTTCACCCAAGTTCAATCGAGGCCAATGTTTCTGAAGAATTTTCTAGGCTGAACACTTGGTGAACATATTAGCTAGGTTTTTTCATCCATGTACCTTCTATAACCCCAATTATCTATCTTAATGAAACTTCCAGATATAATGGTACTTAAGGTCAATGTTCTTCATACTCACATAGAACACCTAATTTTTATCAAATTGTATCACACTCTAACTTTCACAACCAATAAATGAACTTTAATATATGTATCCAACATCCTTAATCAGACATCTCAATAATAACATTTCCTTTCCTTGTTTTGTTGCTACCATATTATTTTATTTTATTATGAAGAGTGAAATCACCAGTTATAGCCTCAACATCCAACACGCCATCATTTCTCATAATTTTAAGGCATACCCAATAATGATATTTAATGAATTTTAGTCTCCCTCATTTTCCATGTCAATATAACTAACCAGTAGAGAGTATTCTTTAAATTTAATGTTTGTATCTTCCATTAGTTTTATATGTCTCTAGATCCACTTCACAACTTCCCAATGTTCTTTATTTATATTTTCCATGAACCAACTAATAAATCCCACTACATGGAAAATATTCGATCATGTACACACCATGGAATACATGATAATTATTACCACTAATGTATATGGTATTATTTCCATGTTATTCGACTATTCCTCTATTCACGATGCTTGTTATTCTAGATTTTGAAGTTTCTTACAAGTGGAGTTGAAACTGTCTTAGACCCTCACATGCCAAATCTTTCAAAAATCCTTCTAATATAGATCTAAAATTCTAGTATATTTGTCTCACTCAATCCTCGTGCCCAAAATATTATTTTATTAACAAATATGTTCTATTTTAAATCCTTCAAACAATCCATTTTAATCTCATGAATTTAATGAATTTTTAAAACCACCAGAATTATGTCATCCATGTACTAAATTAAAATGGTGAAATTACCAAAACTATACTTATTTTGATAGAAATAATAATTTGAGTTTATCTATATGAAATAATTATCCTTAAAAAATGATTCAAACTTCTAGTTTCACTATCTTGGTGCATGTTTCAAACCATAGTCACTTATCTTAAGTTTTCACACCATGTCATTATTTCATTGACTATGAAACCAATAGATTGATTCATAAAAATTTCTTCCTCTAAGTATCCGCAGAAAAAAATATTTTTTTATATCCATTTATTCAAGATATAAATCCTTAAAATTAATCTAAATGAACATAGTTTGAATGGAAGTATGTTTTACTTCTAGATAAAATATGTTAGGGAAATTTATTAATCACATAGTCATTAACATGCTAAAATTTATTTATTTATTAATCTACTTTATACAAGATAGTGGAGAGAAATGTTTAAAATAAGGGAATAAAATATGATTTGAAAAGAATTAAAAACAAACAAAAAAAATAAAAACCCACCAACCAATGAACTAAATAGGAAAAATACAAACAATGAACAATTGAAAAATTGAGGACTGAAATTTTGGAAATAGTGAAGTAAGGAAAAATAATATAAAAGCCACAAAGATATTAAAGTAATAGTGATATAGAGATATAATTGAGGAAAAATTAATAAACTAGGGAACCAAACAAATCCAAATTGATAAAATTGTTATTTATATTTCATTAATATTATCACAATTCTTCCAAATATGTGAATAAAAGGATTTAAGAAACTTAACTATCACTTGATGATCAACACTGTTAAGTAAACTCTCAATAGAAATGAAATTTAAATAACAACTCTGCAAATGAATTTTTATTTCATAAATAATAGAGGCATCACAATTTAGAAATTGAAGTACTTTGATTGAATTATTAAGGGAAATGAATACACTATAGTTGTCCATTTGTACATGTAATAGTGTATAAAAATCTTCCTTGAAAAATGAAAATGAGAACACAATACAAAAAGATCACATTAATACTCTCATAATAATACCTACCTCAATCTATTAATTTTTGGAAACGTATCAATTTATTTTCCCATTGTATGAAAATTTTAATCACTGAATAGAATCAGTAGATTCATCATCAGAATGTAGGTAAATAATTGTAATGGAAGAAGCTCAATAAAAACAATAAAATATTGTAAATTATTGAGTAGAAACGACAGAATGTTATCAACTCATTTCAATGTAATTCTTTTAAATGATTTAGATATTCATCTTCTTAAAAACAATATTCAAGAAATATATCTCTAAAATTGCAGAAACAAAAAAAGGAAATAAAATGGAGAAAGTCTACTATGTTGAGATCACTTTTTTCCCCAACTCCAACATCCCTTGATATCATGCCCTCGAGTCCTATTCTAGCATCTAGTATAACTCTCGCTCTGCATTGTCCCCTCAATATTCCTTAATAAATTCACTCTATATTCTATTAATTTATTCCTATATTCAAGAATTAATAGATTTATTCCCATTAATAATTTTTCTTCGCCATTTTTAATGACTATTTTTTTATCGACACAAGTCCACCAAAATGGTTTCAATAAATTTGAAAATTTTCCACAATCTACATGTACCTAGACAAAATTTATTTTTTACATAGTATCATTTAATGTATAAAATTATTGTAAAACCCACATGTGCCGGTTTTCAATTGAATTTATTCTTCTTTAAGTAAAAATTACTCTATTAAGAAACTTTATCCAATCTTGTATCCTTGTCAATCTAGTTTTATCAGGAAACATTCATGGATTCTTCAAAAAGTTCAGACATAATAAAAAACTCATAGAAATCGGTCAATATGAACCACTTCAACCATCTTCATCAATTCTGGAAAATTGACCTACTCTGATGGTGCAACAGAACTTCACTCATAAATATCTTCATATGCTCGTCCATGAAATTGGTTTATAATTCATCCCTAATTCATGTTTATTATATCCTAGCTTCACTTTTATATGATTTCAAAATATATTCTTGTTTGATGAACATGTTTAATATTGTATCCATACACCGATCCCACTGTCTCAACATAACAATTTTATGAATCATATTCATTCAAAAAATCACAATTTAAGATTGTTTTAAAGTTGTTATATAATCTAGCTCATTGAGACAAAACATCAAAGAGATGATGGGAAATTTTTTTTATCCTTGTGACTATAGTAATGGGAAGATCAAAGGACCCATCATAGTAAATAAATATACTAGAAATAGCCTCAGTTCATATCATTTTTACTCGATGCAAACTTGTAGATCTTTAAATTTTTTTCATTTGAAATGACTTGGTTCAAGCATCAAATTCCTTGGATTCATCTCTCATAAGGCTCAAAAATTATCCTCTATTTTATCCAAGATAATCAATTCATGGTTTATCGAGATTCTTTAAGTGTTCCTCCCTACTTTAATGGTTTAACTTAAACTATACTGATATTGTCTCACTCTGGGATTTGAGCGTGGATATTTATCACACAATAACATTCATCGACTGATCCTAGTTCCAATTCACTCATACGATCTTCATCAATTATAAAAATTCCTTATTCAAATCAACACAATTCATCAAGATTCAGCTTCTTTGCATCAATTTTCATAGATTTAGATCTTGATAAACTTTAATGAGTGACATAAAAGTTTCTTCAGCCCCATTTAGCATTCATTTAATTTTTTTAAATAACTACAGAGATGAAAATTAGACAATTTTAATGATCTGAGCTTGGATCCTAGTTGGAAAAGGGTTGCATGACCCTTAAATAGGTGCATTTTACCCTTACATAGATCACTTTCTCCTATGAGTGACCCTTATATAGGTGTAAAAAAGACACTAATTCAACCTATTGAAACTAAACGCATGCTGCTACTCTTTTACACCTACACATGATCCTTTCACACTTACTCCACTTGGGAACATGACTTTTATGTAGTTATTGGATCTTAAGCAATGATACTTTTACGCAAATTAGCTTTAAAAAAGAAAAAAATAGAATTTAGAATTAATAAATTTAAATGAAAAATAAATTTATAATTAATTCCATACTTCAAAAAAATAATTAAAAAATGTTCCAATAATTAATATTCAAAATAAAAATATGTAACTTGACATAATTAAATTCATAAACCTAAAATCATCAAAATTCCTTGAAAAATATATCTTCAATGATCAATCAACCAAAAATATTTAATTTTTTGTCCTTAAAACATAAAGAAAATCAACGTAAAGAACAATTGATCTATTTAGCACCAACATCAAAAAACAATTATCCAAAAATTCAAAGAATATCCATTTCAATAAAAAAATTACCAAAATTCAATAATTGTTCATTATAAATATATTTTGAAATTAGAAAATAATAATTTATACCCAAAATTGATGTAGAAAAAATGTATCAAATTAAGGACACGTCATCTATTCTATTTTATTTGAAAATCTTTAACTTATAACCTTACATTATGCCTTCTACTTCTGTCTTCTTATCTTTTAACCAAAAAACCACCTGTTTTCAAGTTCTTTCTTCCTGAGTGGAAATTATGTTAGCTCATAGGGGTTATTCATATAAAGTGAATCCAAGTCATCTTTAATGGAAATATCCCACTTACCATAATTATAAAGTCTATCCACTTCTTCTAGGCTCTATAGTTCTCCACCATCTATTAAAATAAAGAAGTTCAAGTCAACACCACCTCTGTACTGGTCATCTTACCCTTGTTAAACTTTATAATGTTTCCTAAAACTTTGATCTCTCTAAAACCAAAACCTACACACTTTCATCCTTAAATACTCTAGAAATATCCTTACTTGTTCATGATATTTTAAGTATACTCTCCATGGGTCTTAAACTTCATTCTTTTTTGATTTCTTTTGGACATTCCTATGAAAATTTTAAACTTCTAGTAGACTTAGAGTCATCTAAATTATATGGAATATTAATCTATATGGTACCACCGTTAAAATTAAATTTTATTTAAATAGATTATTTTCATTTAAATTACCTTTTAAATAATACTAGTCCTTCCAAATAACTTTCTTATTAATTATAACATTTCAACTTAAAATAACATTCTTTCATCACTATCCCAAAGTTGAAATCTTCAATTTTCATCTCTATATCCCACAAAAATATATGTTTGGGACTTAGATTCAAGATTTTATATGTCTCTTTAATCCTCATGATGAAATTAAAAACATCCAAAGATATTAAAGTTGAGCTAAATTTGGTATTTTTCTAATTAATAGAGCTTCTACTAGTTCTTGTCCCATTAGTGCTAAAGGTATCTGATTAATTAAGTATATTTTGATACTTACTAATTTCACCCATAATACCTTGGGAATTCCTGAATGAAACTTCATACTCTAAACCCTTTATATTAATTTCTAGTTTTTGTTTTTTTCATCTATACCATTTTCCTCAAACTTCTTAGGTATAATATTTTCATGCCTAATGCCTTTTTGTCTGCAAAAGTTTCAGAAAAAGTTTCTGATGTACTCACATCCATTTTTTGATCATCAAGAATTTCAAATTTCATCCATACTCACTTTCATATATATATTTCCACTTAACAAAGACTCCAATAATTTATGATTTGTGTTTTGGGAAGTATACTCATAATTTTTTTGTGGATTCATTAATGAAATTTAGAATGTATTGTGAACTTCTATGAGATATAATTGGGGTAGGTCCCCAGATATATGCATAAAAAAGTTCAAGATTCCAATATTTTAGTTTTTTTCCACTCAAGTTAAATATCACAATATTTTTATTATTAAGTAGAAATATATTGAAACTTATGATGTTTTAATGATCCATCTTCGAAATTATTTCTTCTACTAAATATTTCATGCCTTTTTTACAAAGGTTCTCCTACTAGAAGTTCCAGAAATCTAATATTTCTAAAATTGATGTTCTGATAATTTTAACTCCCACTTCCCTTCCTATCAAATAAAGTGTGTAATCCTTTACACCTATATCTATGACCAAGGAACCCTGAGTGACTTTACACCCTCAATTTGTAAAGGTAGTTAAAAACCTAGATTCATTTAGTTATTAAATTGAAATTAGGTTCTTTTAAATTCATGTAATATGAAGAACCTCCTTCAACATAATAAAAAGTCAATTATTTAATTGAACTCTAACATCTCCCTTCCCCAAAATATCAAGTTATTCATAATCTTCAATATACACTCTTCTAAATATTCTAGAAACATAATGTTTTATATACCCCCTTTCACTAGTAGAGTGGAAGGATTCTCCAAAATCTATTATCCAAGATTCCACTGGAGTATTGACATTCAAAATTTGACTTTCACTACTATTAACAAATGATCCAATATAACTTAAACCTCTAGAAATATATATTATAGAATTTTACTTACATTAATGGAAATATTTATTGAGACAATAATTTTTATCATAGTTCCAACATACTAGGATGGGTCTAGTATATTTATCTATAATAATCTCTTTTGAATTACCTTCTAATCATCTTCAACATCTTCAATGAGGCGAGAAAACTATTCCTTATTTAATAAATTCATTTTTTTCTTAAATATACCTCCTTAGAAGATATTTATTAAGAATGAAGTTTGAGACATCATTAAATATCGGGTCTCCCTTTCCATAAGAGTTATATACTAATATTAACATTGAATCCCAAGATTATATTAACGATGACAAAGATATTATATCCCAAACTTTATCTATGAATGTAACCTTCATAGACAAAAGTCAACCTCAAATCAAGTTGAAATATTTAACATTATCTGTTGTGGTACCTCCTTTTGATATCCTTATTCAGAAAACTATTTCTCCAATTATAAAATATTAAGTATAGTAGTCTTTTCATACATATCTATTAGGTATGACATTAACCCCACTTTATTATTCTTATCCTTGATATTTAGATTCACATTTTGAGCTAATGACATCCTCAAAAAACCCAAAGTCTTTCTATCTAGCCTTTACAATTATAATATATCTATTGCACCTTATTTAACATATATCAATGAAACTTGTAACACCCCAATATTTCATAGTGTGTTATTTCTTCAAAATAATTCAATAACTTTCACTACATGCAACACCGAGTTCAAGCGCACCATGACTTACCAAACAAGCCGTTAAAAAGAGATTATGAATAGTATTAAAAAAATCTTAAACTTTATATAATCCTTATAATTTTAGAATCCATATTATGAGTTTCTTAGACATAATTTAAGAACAAATTCATTTTTTCAGATAAAATAAGTATTTTTCAAAAAAGGCACTTTTACCAACTTTTAATAGTGAAACCCTTTTTTTAAATCCAATATTTTAAAATTTTATATATTCAATTTGAATAAATAAATTTATTCTTTAGAAAGGGGACATCAAAAATTTACAATGAAACAGCCCAAGCTTCCACGGTACGTTTCCCTTTGAATAATACAATGACGTGCATTGTACACAACTTCGAGATTCTAACACACCACAATCAATCAAACTAGCCGTTAGGAATAGTAATACCTAATTTTTGAAATTTTATAAATTTTATCTTTAGAAATGGACTTCATTTTTGGATTCGTAATATCGAAATTATCTTAGGGTGAAATTTTGGTAGTTTTCAGGTAACTTTCATATTTTGATGAATAGTGAAAATTACTAAATTTTAATTAAAAACAACATTTTTAATCGAAATAATTAATAGTGATAAGATATTAATTTGAGTGGTTTTAAAGTATATTTATAATATATTTTTACCATTTAATACAATGTTTTTCATTGAATGTAATTTCACATTTAAACCAGACATAAACAAGTTTCAATCTTTTGATAGTTATTATCTCTTAAAAACATGCTATTTGTTTTGACGACGGGAATTAATTTTTAAATTAATTAATTCAACTGATATGTTTTGAATTTGGTAAAATAGACATCATTTTTGAATTCATAATATCAAATATATATTAGGCCTAAGTTTTGCTAATTTTCTGGAAACTTTCATTTTTTTGATGAATAGTAAAACCACTAAGTGGTAGTTTAAAAAAATGAATTTTTCATAAAACTTAATTTTACCGCTTATGTGAGTGGAATTTTGAAAATTCGAGAGACACGGTTAATATCAAGGAGTAAAATGTGGTTCAATAAGATCAAAATAATTTTTGGTGAATAGTAACTTTTTAGTTTTATTTACCACGGTTAAAAGAAAATAGGGTAATTAAGGGTAAAAATGATATTAATATTACCGTAAAACATGTCCTAATTCTATTGGACAAGTTTATCTCGACCAAAAACAACCGTATGAGTAAAATATTATCATTTAGGTCCGCTTGGATTAGATTAGGACATTTATTATTATATAATTTGAAAAAGAGTTAAAAGAGTTAAAATCAACGTTTATTTACTAAAACATTTTTAATATAGGGTTATACATAAGATAAATTTGATTGTAAATATTAATTAGAAAGATAAAACGATTTCCTACATAATTATATTTTATTGATAATTTTTAGAAAATAAATAATTTAATTTATTTATGACACAATGATGATGCAGTAATTACCATAATATTGAAAAATTAAAATAATTGATATTATAAATACCCAAATAAATATAATATGAGACTTTTTAGGAATTAAACTAATTTTATAGGATAATATTACATGTTAGTATTGCTTTAATTAATGTTTTTCTAATTAATCATTCTTTTATGATTTTTACAAAAATCAATTATTTAATAGTGTCAAAATTGACACAAAATAGTTTTTAAAACAAATATTATATAATTAATTGATATTAAATTCATTAAAATCTAAGGTTCATCACAGAGACTTATATCCTGATAGGTGTATCATTAATTGACCACTTGGGGGGTATCTTGGATGTATATAGTATGTTTATTAACCATATAATATAAAAATATAAAGAGACATTGTAAAAGTGAAACTAATTAACTAATAGTTAATACTGAAAGATATGGTTAATATAGTAACCCAAACCTATCTAAATCCTATTGGTTGAGTGGTTTTAGACCTATACCCACCATAACCTTTAAATAATCCACTTTGGAGCCATTAGAAACCGAATATGAATTTATTATAAAATAATACTTCTAGCTTTTGCAAAGGTGACCCTCACCCCTCTTATAAAAGGGCACTCCTACTTCTCATTAATTCACACCTTCAAAGCCTTTTGGTTCAGCCAAACCCTGCCCAAATACTCTCTCAACTTCCCTCACTTCATCCTAGAGGCCTTACTTTAGTCAGAAAGACAACCTAAGGAGTCCTTTTGATCAAATCAAAAGGAAGAACCTGAAGAAGAGGTAATGATTTCACCACCCCTTTTCAAGTTCCTTTCTTCTTCCACTTCTTGTTTCATTGTTATTAACATTATAAAATAATAAATCCAGTATATTATATATAATTTGATATTATTATAATCATGGTACAACCATATTTCAGTATTCTATCCATCCTTTGAATGGCATGTCACCATACGTGCGTACGTACGGCTTACCGTCTCCACGTCATGGTGTAATTGTTATTCAAAACATTATTGTTTGGATGGGTATAAGAATGATGTGTAATTCATGTAAATAATAAATATAACATGATAATTATTATTTATATATGATATAACATCCAATTATATATTATTTTAATATCAAAAGAATGATATTGTCGCTCGTGCGTACGTACGGACTACCGTCTCCACGAACGCGATGAGATTCATTCTCCATCGTATCCATTCAAGTATAATTCTCATTTTATGATTAAAAACAATGAATAAGGACTTTATATAATTCTGTATATGAATAATATACAACCTATCCATAACAAACATGACTTATGTAACAAAACATATAAAAGAAAACGAGTAAGTTAACACCCGAAACGACGATAATTCTAAAATATTATTAACAAAGCAATGTTAAAAGATCATATATGATATCATATTAATGTATATGATTCTTGTATAATTTAATAACAATTATTTCACCATTATAAAGGAGTTTAACCTACCCTCAACTAAGGAAAAGTACAAGGTAAGGGTTAATTTTACATTCTCTTTATTATCTGAGGTTGTTTATACATAATTATCTACTGGGATCTCTTTTTCATCCACATCTATGTTTCTTAAAATTGTATTTAAAAACATTTTTACTATTTAATAGAAAATGGGTTAAATTAATTTATACCTTTATGTGTTTTGAAAGGAATATTTCCATCATTTTCCAAACAAGGTACTTTTTAACCTTTTCGACAAATTTAAGGTAAGAATGTATTTTTAAAATTATACGGCGAGTGCGGTTATTTTCCGCCATTATAAAATCGGTGAAACTTCCCTTACAAGCTTATAATAATATTTTCAAAGTAAATGTTTTATTTTATAATTATGTGACTCTTAAATGATTTCAAAATGAATATTTTAATAATTTGTGAAAGGTACTCTTTATCAAGATAATAATTTTAAATGTTTTAACGATTTATCTTTCTAAATCTTTTTAATTAATGTCCATGTTTTCAAAATGATTTTAAGGATTTATTTATATGGACATGAATGTTTTGAAATGATATTTCTCTTCAAAAGTTTCAATGTGGTATGGGATACTTTTATTAAAAAATATCTTTTAAGTTACTTCCTTTATAAATGTGTGACTTTTCAATGATTTCGAGAAAACATATATTTCTCTCAAATAGTTTTGATTTCATCTATGTCAACATCCTTTGATGGATTTTAAGCTTATTTGAAGTTGATTTATTATGATACAAAAATTTTGTATTGTATTGAAGGTTTTGTGATATGTTTTACTATGGATGTGTTATTTTCATACCATTCATGGTTTATGGAGAAAGTATTGACATTTCGTATTCTAGTTTTAATACGAATGTTTATGTTATGTTTAAACCTTTTAATATGGGAATCCATTGGACTTAGTAAGTGATGGGTGGAGCCCGCTATAGCTCCTCGATGCATCGGTAGGTCTCATGAGACAAACTAGTGTCTTGGAACAAGGCGTTGAAAAAGTCTTATTTGTAGTCCTGGCACGAGGCCTTGGCTATGTGGTTATGATAGTCTGGCATTATGCATTCCATAATTATGAAAGTGGTTATTGATATTGCATGTGATTATTCGATTAGTAGAATATCCATGTGAATAAGTAAATGGAATTATTTTATTTTATTTTTTCCATACTATGTTGAAGTTCAAGTTTAAAAGGATTTTGTTTTAGTTATACATTGCCTTAAATGTTTATTCTTATTTATGAAAGTTTCTGCTATATTGTTATCCTTACTGGGCATTTGAGCTCACCCCTTTTCTATGTTTTATTTTTCCCAGGATGTGAAGAAGTAATTTATGAATGACCTGCAGGGATAATATGAGGGGATAAGAGTGTGGACTATGGAGAATATATTGTTTTAGTTTTCATTTTATGATGTATTGTAAACTTTATTAATGTATCTAGTTATTCCAAGGCTACTAAACTAATCGGTCTTTAGAGACTTGATCTTTCTTGTGATCATTCCAATGTTATGTAATAATGCACCGACTCTGGGTAACTTGGGTCGGGGCGTTACAATTGGTATCAGAGGAAGTTTAGTACAAACCTTGGAAGCTAGATTTAGATAAACTCTGATTAGAACACATAGATTTAAGATGGACTTTGAGGATTAGTATAGAAGAACTTCCTATAATTTTGGTATTGTAGAGATTTTGTGAGTTTTCCAAGAAATACATCCCTGTCTGGATACGAGCAGGTAGAGGCGGCTCTAGCACAGATGTACCTAGGGGTAAACCCGAAAACACCGCTTTGAGCTAGACTCAAACGGGAACTGGTGCATGACAACGGTCCTTGCTGCATTCTTGGTTATGACACTCCTGGGGGATATGCTTAGTATAACTCTCATTTTCTTTACAAATCATTATGAAGGGTTTAGGAGTATATACTTCCTCAAAGAAAACATTTTTATTATTATGGATTATATCCATAAATAGTTCAATTTATGTTAAGTTTTTTATAAGTATGAAATTATGTATTTTGATTCATAAACTAATCTAGTGTATGCCATTGTTTAGAAATGGCACCCAGTAGAAGGAATGAGAACTCCAGCAATGCACATGATCCAAAGAGAAAGAAGGATCATATCATTCATGGTCTTGAGCTAGAATTTATAAGAGAAATATTCTCCAATGTATTATCATCATATGAAGAAATAATATCATGTGTTGATAAGAAAAGTAAAGAGTTTACTGAGTCCTATGGCTTTGAAGGGAAGCAAGATAATAAAGGGATGGAAAATAGGAAGAGGGATAAAGGGAAGAGGGAAAATAAGAATTTTCCCATATATTATAACTGTGGGAAGAAACACCCAGGAACTTGCCTGAAAGGAATGGGAGTTTGTTATAAGTGTGGAGGAAAAGGGAAAAAAGTACATGACTGCAAGGGTATGAAAATGGTCTCAAATGTACAAGGCTTCATCTGCAAGGAGTTTGGACACTACGTGAACCTATGTCCCAGTCATCAGACTATGCCGAAAATGATGATATTGGATAATAATCAAGTTATGATACTACCACAGATGAAGAGGAATGATTAGAGTTCTTATGTCATTTGAGTTTTGTATCAACAGTGTACTTTTTATAATAATTATGGAATATATAAGGATTGTACTGCAGTACTATTTCATTAAGGACTTGATAGTGTGTGGAACAAAGAAAAGTGACTCAACAGCAGGTTAATTTTTTTGGAAAATATATGGTTGAGAGAATGATAAACCATAATATGATTCTAATACTGAGGTAGTGATTTTAGAATAATACATTATTGATTTGGATAAATTATATTGGATATTCTTGACTACCTTGAAACTGATTAATGATTTGTATATTCCATCATTATTGGGGTTTACAACATTTTTTGATTGAAGGAGTATATCCATTATTCTTTAATGAATAAGGGATCATGAATGTAATCAATAAGGTTTTATGGTAATTCAGGATGTTGCTGTGTTTTAAAAGAATACATGATGAAGGTGTTCACATGTTATTATGCAGCAAAAAGGATCTTATTTTTGTTTACCTTCCTTATAAATTTTCGACTAAAGTATTTTGGATGGTTCTAGTTTGGATTATTTTGGATTTCCATAAAAGGACAACCCGGAGGTCGGGCGGCAACCCGTCGCGTCCGACAAGGCCGCGAGACTTGAACCCGCCAAAGGGAGACAAGGGTGTATCACCTACCACTGACCCATGTGATGTCCTGGATTGAATAATGTCGTTTTTTAATGGTTCTACTAGACGAATTATAAATTCATTTTTTTAACCCTATACGAATAGGATAAATAGAATATTATTTTAAAGTTCTATTATCTTTTAGAGTTAAAGATGAGTTTGTGGTAGAACTTAGTTAAAGAATGAGACTCTACTTGTCAAGTTTATATATTTCTTCTTCTCTTATTCAATGATGAAATTAATTCTTATACATTAGTGAAGGGATCTTAAAACAAAAAAAATGTGTTATCCTAATACCATATGTTTTGCTGAATCGATGGTATTTTAAATCATCATAGATTGATGAATTTAAGGCCCTCAATTTTACACTTGTTTGTGATTGATGACCTCAATCACTACATATAAATATTTATGTTTTTCCTCCAATTATATGTCTCTAATTTCCACCAATGTTATCCTAATCGAGATCATAATTTGGTGGTGACCCTTTCATTTCCCTTTTCCTCATATTAAGACTAGATTTTAGTAACCCAATTTCCGAAGTGGGTTTTCCCACAAAGATATTTTCTATTTTCATCCTTTTATTTTCGAAGAAAAAATTCAAATTGAGAGGATGCAATTTATTGAAGGAGGGGAGAATGTAACACCCAAATATTTCATAGTGTGTTATTTCTTCAAAATAATTCAATAAATTGCACTACACGCAACACCAAGTTCAAGCGCACCATGACTTACCAAATAAGCCGTTCAAAATAGGTTATGAATAGTATTAACCAAATTTTAAACTTTATATAATCCTTATAATTTTAGAATCCATATTATGAGTTTCATAGACATAATGTAAGAACAAGTTCAATTTTTTTCCGATAAAAGAAGTATTTTTCAAATAATGCACTTTTGCCAACTTTTAATAGTGAAACCCTTTTTTTAAATCCAATATTTTAAACTTTTATATATTCAATTTGACGAAATAAATTTATTCTTTAGAATGGGGACATAAAAAATTTACAATGAAACACCCCAAGATTCCACGGTATATTTACCTTTGAATAATGCAATGACGTGCATTGTACGTAACTTTGAGATTCTAACACACCACAACCAATCAAACTAACTGTTATGAATAGTAATAGGAAATTTTTGTAATTTTATAAATTTTATCTTTCGAAATGAACTTCATTTTTCGATTATTAATATCGAAATTAGCATAGGGTGAAATTTTGGTACTTTTCGGATAACTTTCATATTTTGACGAATAGTGAAAATTACTAAATTTTAATTAAAAACAACTTTTTTAATCTAAATAATTAATAGTGATAAGATATTAATTTGAGTGGTTTTAAAGTATACTTAGAATATATTTTTACCATTTAATACAATTTTGGTCATTGAATGTAATTTCACATTTAAACCATACATAAACAAGTGTCAATCTTTGGATAGTTATTATCTCTTAAAAACACGCTATTTGTTTTGACGATGGGAATAATTTTTAAATTAATTAATGCAACTGATATGTTTTGAATTTGGTAAAATAAAAATCCTTTTTGAATTTATAATATCAAATATATCTTAGGCCTAATTTTTGGTATTTTTATGGAAACTTTCATTTTTTTGATGAATAGTGAAACCCCTAAGTGGTAGTTTAAAAAAACTAAATTTTTCATAAAACATAATTCTACCGCTTCTGTGAGTGGAATTTCAAAAATCCGAAAGACAAAGTTAATATAAAAGAATTAAATGTGGTTCAATGAGATGAAAATAATTTTTGGTGAATTGTAACTTTTTACTTTCATTTACCATGATTAAAAGTAAATAGGGTAATTAAGGGTAAAAATGATATTAATATTACCCTAACACATGTACTAATTCTATTGGACAAGTGTATATAGACCAAAAACAACCTTAGGGGTAAAATATTATCATTTAGTTCCACTTGTATTAGATTAGGACATTTATTATTATATAATTCAAAGAAGAGTTAAAAGAGTTAAAATCAAAGATTATTTACTAAAACATTTTTAATATAGGGTTATACATAAGATAAATTAGATTGTAAATATTAATTAGAAAGATACAAAGATTTCATACATAATTATATTTTATTTATAATTTTTAGACAATAAATAATTTAATTTATTTATTACACAATGATGATGCAGTAATTACCATAATAGTGAAAAATTAAAATAATTGATATTATAAATACCCAAATAAATATAATATGAGACTTTTTATGAATTAAACTAATTTTATAGGGTAATATGACATGTTAGGATTGATTTAATTAACTTTTTTAGAAGTAATAATTCTGTTATGATTTTTACAAAAATCAATTATTGAATAGTGTCAAAATTGACATAAAATAGTTTTTAAAACAAATATTATATTAATAATTGATATTAAATTCATAAAAAACTAAGGTTCGGCCAAGAGACTTATATCATGATATGTGTATCATTAAGTGACCACTTGGGAGTCTCTTGGATGTATATAGTATGTTTATTTACCATATAATATAAAAATACAAAGAGACATTGTAAAAGTGAAACTAATTAACTAAGAGTTAATACTTAAAGATAAGGTTAATATAGTAACCCAAACCTGTATAAATACTATTGGTTGAGTGGTTTGAAACCTATACCCACCTTTAACTTTAAATTATCCACTTTTTAGCCTTAGAAACGGAATATGAATTTATTATAAAATAATATTTCTAGCTTTTCCAAAGGTGCCCCTCACCACTCTTATAAAAGGGCACTCCTCCTTCTCATTAATTCACACCTTCAAAGCCTTTTGTTTCGAAAAAACCCTTAACAAATACTCCCTAAACTTCCCTAAATTCATCCTAGAGGCATTCCTTTAGTCATAAATCCAACCTAAAGAGCCATTTTGATCAAATCAAAAGGAAGAACCCGAAGAAGAGGTAATGATTTCACCACCCCTTTTCAAGTTCCTTTCTTCTTCCACTTCTTCTTTCTTTGTTATTACCATTAAAAAATAATAAATCCAGTATATTATATATACTTTGATATTATTATAAACATGTTACAACCATATTTCAGTATTCTATCCATCCTTTGAATGACATGTCACCATACGTGCGTACGTACGACTTACCGTCTCCACATCGTGGTGTAATTGTTATACAAAACATTATTGTTTGGATGGGTATAGTAATGATGTGTAATTCATGTAAATAATAAATATAACATGATAGTGATTCTGTATTTATGATATACCATCCAATTATATATTATTTTAATATCAAAATAATGATATTTTCGCTTGTGCGTACGTACGGACTACCGTCTCCACGAACGTGATGAGATTCATTATCCATCGTATCCATTCAAGTATAATTATCATTTGATGATTAAAAATAATGTTTAAGGACTTGATATAATTCTGGATATGAATAAGATACAACCTATCCATAACAAAAATGGCTTATGTAACAAAACATATAAAACAAAACGAGTAAGTTAACACCCGAAACGACGATAATTCTAAGATATTATTAACAAAGCAATGTTAAAAGATCATATATGATATCATATTAATGTATATGATTCTTGTATAATTTAATAACAATTATTTCAACATTATACAGGAGTTTAACCTACCCTCAACCAAGGAGAAGTACAAGGTAATAGTTAGTTTTACAATCTCTTTATTATCCGAGGTTGTTTATATATTATTATCTACTGGGATCTCTTTATCATCCACATCCATGTTCCATAAAAATGTATTTAATTTTTTTTACTATTTACTAGACAATGGGTTAAAGTAATTTATACCCTTATGTGTTTTGAAAGAAATCTTTCCTTCATTTTCCAGAAAAGGTACTTTTTAACCTTTTCGAAAAATTTAAGGTAAGAATGTATTTTTAAACTTATACGGCGGGTGTGGTTATTTTCCACTGTTATAAAATTGATGAATCTTCTCTTATAAGCTTATAAGAATATTTTCAAAGTAAATGTTTTATTTTATAATTATGTGACTCTTAAATGATTTAAAAATGAATATTTTAAGAATTTGTGAAAGGTAATCTTTATTAAGATCATAATTTTAAATGTTTTAAATATTTATCTTTCTAAATCTTTTTAATTAATGTCCATGTTTTCAAAATGATTTTAATGATTTATTTATAGGGACATGAATGTTTTGAAATGATATTTCTTTTCAAAAGTTTCAAAGTGGTGTGGGACACTTTGATTCAATAATCTCTTTTAAATTACTTCCTTTATAAATGTATGAATTTTCAATGATTTCGAGAAAACATATATTTCTCTCAAATAGATTTGATTTCATCTATGTCAACATCCTTTGATGGATTTTAAGTTTATTTTAAGTTGATTTATTATGATACAAAACTTTTGTATTGTATTGAAGGTTTTGTGATATGTTTTACTGTGGATGTGTTATTTTTATACCATTCATGTTTTATGGAGAAAGTATTGACATTTCATATTCTATTTTTAATAAGAATGTTTATGTTATGTTTAAACCTTTTCATATGGGAATGCATTGGACTTAGTAAGTGACGGGTGGAGCCCGCTATAGCTCCTCGATGCATCGATAGGTCTCATGAGACAAACTAGTGTCTTGGCACAAGGACTTGACAAAATCTTATTTGTAGTCTTGGCACGAGTCCTTGGATATGTGGTTATGGTAGTCTGGTATTATGCATTCCATCATTATGAAAGTGGTTATTGATATTGCATGTGATTATTCGATTAGTAGAATATCCATGTGAATACGTAAATGGCATTATTTCATTTTATTTTTTCCATACTATTTTGAAGTTCAAGTTTAAAAGGATTTTGTTTTAGTTATACATTGCCTTAAATGTTTATTCTTATTTATGAATGTTTCCCCTATATTTTTATCCTTACTGGGCGTTTGAGCTCACCCCTTTTCTATGTTTTATTTTTCCCAGGATGTGAAGAAGTAATTTATGAATGACCTATAGGGATAGTATGAGGGGATAAGAGTGTGGACTATGGAGACTATATTGTTGTTGTTTTCATTTTATGATGTAATGTAAACTTTATTAATGTATCTAGTTATTCCACGGCTACTAAACTAATCGGTCTTTCGAGACTTGATCTTTCTTGTGATCATGCCAATGTTATGTAATAATGCACCGACTCTGGGTAACTGGGGTCGGGGCGTTACAAAACTTATAGATATTATTTGATAATGTAATATTTTATCTTTATACTATGATACTAAATTACATTCTATTGAATTTTATTATCTAGAACATTCTATATTTTTATTCCATCACCTTCTGATACAATGACTTACAGAGAATAAAATAATGTCTATTGACATAAGAATTTTAACTAAGATATAACAAAATAAACTAGTAAGAATATTATATGATACTATTTATTTATAATTCCATAAAACCTTAAACCACATGAATTTTATTCATGGGAATACCAACCAAATGGAAAAAATGTCACTTGAAGGAACTCTCCAAACATCAATGTACTAAAACTTAAAATAATGACTTCACAAAAATCACTCTACTGATTTTCACTTACTCAAGGATATTTACATTAACCTCATATAAACATTTACATGTAAATAAAAAATTGAAATGAAAGAAGATAAATAAAAAAATAGTTTTTACAGGGTTCAAAATTTCATCATTTGACCATGGGAGAGGCATTTCACACTTTCATTTCATCAAAAGTACAAAGTTACAAACACTATGAATTGGTATACACAAATATCAAAAACTCAAATAATCACCTGATACCTTAGTATATGGTCCCACAACCTTCTATAGAGAGACCATTTATGTCGAATGGTTGTACTGACCTCCTACATTTGTGGAGGTCCATCTGCTCATAATAGTAATTGAGGATTCCCTATAACTTTCTTTATCCTAATTGCAAATCACTGGTATATCAATAGTTCTCCTATAAATTAATAATTTCCCAAAAAATTCATGATGAGAGTGTTTAAAACATTGAAATATACACCCTCATGATGATCATAATATTTTCTAAACATTCCATTATTTTACCTTCTTGTATTTCATCTATTGGAATATAGCACCTTTTGATAAACCCATTTTCAATCACTAAAACATCCTTTCATTTATCATATAATATTTAAAGGTTCTATGGAGTTCTAATTTTGGTAAATTGACTCAAACACTTGACTCAAGCACTTAAACATTCTTTCCAATCCCAATAGTATACTCAGTTATGACATCGAGATTGGTTTTGTGTACTATTTACTAATGATTTATTATCATTTAAATGAATTCAATATATTGGACCACCACCTAGAGATTCATTCTATGTGTGAGAACAATATTAATATGGGGGTTTAAATGGCCATTAGTTGGGATACACGTATATATTTTGGGTCAGATTCTCCCCCAATAAACCTCATCCCCAATGGGGTGCGAGTGTACTATATTAGGAATGGATTTGGGTACTCCATTAATTGAAAGTGTTATTAACTTGGTATATGTAATCTTTACAAGACATGAGGATGAAGAAGTTCCCTCATTAATAATACCATCGATGGGGTGTGGGTCCCCTATATGATAGCTGATCTTAGGTACTTCATTGATCGATGAGATGCAAGTCCCTCATCAATGGATTCAAGTACTCCCTTAAATGATACAAACCATCGATGGGAAATAGATCCTATATCATGGATTAATTCCAAGAGAGACTGCTTCTATTATATGTGATGATTTATTATTACTCATAGATAAATCTATAGTAAGTTTTGATTCATCATTTTGACATGAATAACTACAAAAAAATGGGAAGTGATTATTTTGATTAGATTGGGGACAATTTACTATATTCATATGGATTTATGATTAATGATTTTCTTCTATCTATAAAAAGTTAGACACATGTTCATTATATTATGAAAATTTTAGTATGAAATATCCTTCTATATGTGGTTTGAACTAGATTACCCTTGTATGGTATTGAGTTTTGAGGGTACTACAATATATTATGATTTCACATGTTTTGATAATTATGAATGCATGAGGCCAATTTTGGTAATGACTAAAACAGTTTTTGATTTGTTGGGTTATTTTACTCCCTTATTCATGGGAATTTTTATAAGGACATAATTGTGGCTGTGTATTCATTTTAAATTTTATAAAATTACACAGAATTTGGGGAGTTAATGGTGTTCGTTATTTTGTCCCAAAACCAAAATTTTAAAGTGGGGGTAAATTGAAATACTTTAATAAATTCAAAACATTTAAAATAGATATTTTTTAAATAATAGATACTTTTGTTTTTGATAAAAATAGGAAGGGAAAAAGTTAAAAGGTGTAAAATAAAAAAATTGGGACGAATGGATTTTTGGTAAAATAGATAGTTTAAATTCTAAAGACAAAAAATAAGAAATCAATAAGAAACTAAATGTAAATAAAAATATAAATTAAAAATATTTATTAATGAATAATAAAAATTATAATGGTTATCAGGATAATAAATCCCTGTGTTTCTTACATTTAATATTGAAGGATATGAAGTTACTATGACATAATTTTTTTCTTCTAACCCAATGTGGAAGGGGAATGTTATACTAGGATCTATTATAATATCACAGAGTAAGATACATTTCCACTTTTATAATGAGTATTCATTAAATACTCCTTTATTTAAAATAATGTAAGATAGATATAGAGATGGAGTGATAAAAATGTTCAAGGAATTTGTGACATTTATAAATTATAAATAACAAATAATAATAGGGCATGCAATATGAATATAAAATGTAATAAAATTTAAAATATAATGCGAGTGGATAATAGGAGGTCATTGTATTTAAAGAACTCATACTTTGAAAATATGATCATTTTATAATATATACATTTGTATATTATGGTTTAAAACACTATAAATTTTTCATTGGTGTCATCGAAGTCTCTATGATAACTTCAAGATTTGGTATTGACAATTCATTACAACATCTTTGGGTTTTAGTATAGAATTTTATTTAACTAACATATAAATTAATTGGTAAATAAAATAAAATTTAATGTATTTGAGTTACATTATTTCATTTATTACATGGTAATATGATCTTTGGTAAATAAATATAACTCTTAGATTTTTATCAATTGGCGATGTTTGGTTCATTAGTGTATCAACCTTATCTAATGATTGTATTTTGATATTTGGTAAAGAGTATGGTATTTTTATAATATGTTTTATTGATTTTCTATATTTTTATATCATCTCTAAATTATGAAGTATTGGAATTCTGATAATGGGCATTTTAAATAAATTATAATTTTGGTAAATAATTACTAAAGTGAACTTATTTAAAGTAAATTTGTTAAATAAAAAAATATACTTTTGTTTTTATTATTAATACTAATAAAACAACTAATTTTATTCAAATGATTAACCAAAATTTTTCACCCAATTTTGATGATAAAAATGGTAATTTTAAGAACAAAGATAATTTTAGAAGTAAGAATTACATATCATTTAAATTATCCCCCTTTATAAAATAAATCTTCTCTTTTGATAGATTACCCCATTTGTAATTATCAAAAAGAAATAATGGTGGGATAAAAAAAGATCTATTCATGGATAAATATATATCTTAAAAGAAATGGTATTGAATAGTTCTACATGAGAAAAATGAAAAAAATCCTAAAAGACAAGGGAGCCTTGAATTAAGGCGATAAAGATCTTAAAAGAGTTATAGTACATTCTTTCAATTAGTATCATGACTCTTCTTGGGATGTTACAGAGCTAGTTTTCCAGGATTAAATTTTTTAGATAGATTATTATGATCAAAATGGAAAGGGAAATTCCACTTTTCATGATTGGAAACTGACAAAGAAATTATTTTTGGTTACTAAGTTTTAGAGGATGTATTTTGGAGGAGGTTGAACTGTTGGATTGGGTAACAGTTATGGTGAAAAGAATGGTTTCAATTTTGGGTATAAGTTCATTTAATGCCATTGTGTAATTAGTCTTTAATTTTTTGAGATACGTAAAATGTTTAAGTATTAAAACTATGGTGGAGTTATTGGTGGTGTATATGTTAGGTTGTGGGAGAGGAATATGATAGGTGGATTGAGTGGTTGAGGCATTGGTATCATGGGAGTATGATTCCAAAGAGTAAGTGGTGTCAAGGGATTTACTTAAAGATATTGTTTAGTCTTTAAAATTATTTGGGTGATGATCTGAAGACATATATGAGGCGGAAAAAGAAGTACTTAAGACCTTTATAGTATTGATGGTTTTGTAACTTGAGGATATGATATGGGTGGAATATAAGAAGTTGGTTCAAAGGTTGGAATAATTCGCTAGATGATTTGAGGTTGTGAGTTGGTGGGGGTAGTTAGGAAAATGGTAGAGAGTGTACGGGATGATACAACATGGTGGAATGAATTGGTTTAATAACTCATGTTGTAGGGATAATAGAGGTATAAAAATAAATAGATAATTAAAGAATGGTAAAGAAATTATCTAGAAAAGAGGAATGTTGGAAGTGAGTAAGGGAGGAAGTATGGGATGAGAGATGATAATTCAAGTTGTAATAGTAGGTGGGAGAGAAGTGGTAGATTATGTAAGGGTGTGAGGTATTAGGTTTTAAATATACGGTAGTATAGGAAATGAGTGTGTAGGTTTTGGTAAGAATGATTTCAAAAATTAAAGAGTCTAGAAGGTAAGATTATGGATGATGATGTTAAGGATGGGAAGGATTGGTTGGGGGACATTAGGGAAGGGTAAGTTCTTTAAAATCCCCTAGAACTATCACCATTCATTCATTGTCTACCATTTTTAATTTCTTAGGTTTAAGATATTTATTATCCTATTATTTTTCTTCTTCTTTAGTATAAGAATAGGTTGAACCTATCCATTTTTTAGGATTAAATAGATCTAAAAGAAAATATACTCATCAAGAATATCAACCTAAAAAACATAGCAGAGGAGATAGGGGGCTCATGAGTCTCTAAAGGAGATCGAGTGTTTTGAAGAATATATGTGGAATCTATAGTAGGAGTGATTTTTAATTATTTTTTGACAAATAAATTTTCTATTTTTTTTAAATTGTATGTACTAGATGTTTTGCACATCAATGGGATGGTCTATAACAAAATTGGGAGCATACAACTTGATCTATGGATTTTAGTGAATAAGAAAAATATATATGATATTATTCCACCATAGAGAATAACTTTGACCTTATATTCTAAGTGTAGATGAATTTAATTCGTTTGGACATAAATTTTTTGATATTAGAGTATCAAATATCAATGATAAATTTTAGGATTAAAATATCGTATACATTTAATGTATTTATTTCCCCTTGATAAGGAACCATGAATGATTTCACCAACTTAAAGACCATAAAAATTTTGTTATTAAGAGTGATAAACTTAAAAGATTTAATAAACATGTTAAAAATATAATTTATAGATATGTTCTTATTAAATGATTTATACTTGTTATGATGTTTTTTGGGGATGAAAAAACACTTTTTTAATATTGGGACCTCAAAGTGGATAATAAACTTATTCAATGATAGTTTGAAACCTTTACCACTAAAAAAGATTTGATAGAGGTGAAGAACTCTTAGAGGAGTTTTTCATAAGGAAAAGGGTTCTAATAACTTATTATTATTGGTAAAAAATTTGATAGAGGTAAAGAAATATCAGAAAAGTTTAGGATAATATGGAATAGGGTTCTTATTCAGGAGAGAAATATTCTCCTGCTATTTGAATTTCATAAAATCTTAAGCATAGATAGGAAAGCCTCATACCAATTTGGGACATCTCCACTTTCATTGGTATTCATTTATTTTATTTATTTTCATTTATTCATTTTATTTTTAGAATATTCAAGAGTTCAGGGTTCGAAAACACAAAACGTGGGGAGGAAATGCATGATTCATTGTTAGAAAATGGTTTTTACTAACCATACATCATAACCATGCAAAATGTGAAGATAAATTCTATAAGATTCTAAATGATAAGTGAATGGTTCTCCTAACCATGTAACCAAACTGAAGAGTACACCCAAAAATAATGAAATTACCACTTTTTAATGATGGATTTTATCCCTCATTTTTCTTCCCCTATTCATTTTAACACCTTAGAAGCTTCCTAGCCATGTATCCTTCCTCATCTAATCATCATTGGTGTGATTTATTGGATTATAGTTAATTTATCCAAGGTAATAACTCATTCCACCATAACTTAATCTTCCTTTCTTATTCATTTTTCCCTTTATTCCTTATTATTCACCATTTATTTCCCAATCTAGCCATGGTGGTCAATATCATGGACATGGTGTGTTATAAACTTAAATTTATTGGTTATTAGGGTTTGTGATCATACATTTCCTTCTATTCCATTGGTAGCAGAATAAAAAAAGAAGGTTTCAATGTATTCAGATTAATGTTTCTCTATAATCTCTTTTAATTTGATATACCATTACTATTTGAATTTTCAAGGAAATAATATTATTAATATAATCCCTATATTAAATTATTTGGACTGATTTATTATTATTCTTCTCGTTTCTTGGATTTATGGTTGACGAAATGGATTTTTTCAAAATTAATATGTATTATATTTTAAAATATGTTTTTAAGAATGAAATGTTTTTGATAAATTTATTATTTTATTTTTTATTAAAATAGATTATAAAATAATAATTTTAAATAGGAATCATTGATAAAAAGTATATTCCATGGTTTTGAAGTTTTTTACTCCTTATAATTGTTTGATAAAAAAGTTTTTACTCGATAATTCTTATTGATTTTCTTATTATATACATTCCTTGTTGAGATTGGTATTATGATTTTTATACTAAATAGTTTGGTTTGGAATGAGTTACACATGGTAACCCTGTTTATTTTTATGGTTAGTTGTCATGAGTGATAAAATTGTTTAGATTACACTCTGGCTACTGCCCATGTTCATGATTTCACTCTCACTAAGGGATTCCTCCAAGCAGGGCCAAGAGAAAGTCAATGTCTAAGTGTGTCAGGTTTACCATAGAATGAAATATGTTCCAATATTAAGATATTAGGTTACCATTTTACCTAAGTTTAGATCCCTATATTGTTTAATGTGTAAGGCGTGTTTTATGTATTCCCTTAGAATATTTCAAGATTCCTATTTTATATGTGTCCATTAATCTATTATAATGTTCTATATTCTTGTTTCTTATAAAATTTAATAATCTTGGAAAATGAAATTAGAATTTAGTTTTGTTTCATTTTATATAAATCTAATGAAAACTTCTAAATATATTCCAAACTAGTGATAATAGTATAAATTTTTAAGGGAGTTATGTTGATTCATAGTGGTATCCCACTAGGAATTACCTCACACCATATATAATCACTTTGGGTATATATAGACCTTGCACTAAATAATTTAGGTAAAGTTAAAAGCTCCACTTACTTTGGTGGTGTATTATCGGTGCCTTATTCATGATTTTGAGGATAATGGTCGAGTGTATATAATGGGTCACAAGGAGTTGTTTCATGTGGGTTTTTTTGAGGACCATCTTATAATCATTTTGGGTTATATCTATAAGACAATCCTACATATTCAATCTTTTAAAAACTTTTTATAATACATATATTGTAACTCATTTTTTATTATTTTAAAAGATTGTATGGGCTATTTACATTGGATTTCAGATACTTATGAAAAGTTTGGATAAATATTTGTTATAAAACTACTTATTTAATGTGACATGGATGTCCAATGTATAGATACCACATAATAGACTCTTGGTTGGAGTCCATTTATCTATTCATTGTATTGTAATGGTTAACTAATTTCCTATTGTTATGTTTGATATCCTAAGTGATTATCTCCAACCCGTGGTGATCGGGAACACACTTTGTGCCATATGATGGGTCGAATCGAGTGATGAGGTTGGTTAAACTAGTCCATTTTTATAAAAAAATAGTATCTGGGACCTCTTGTTATTTATGGAGTAATGGTAGAATGATATATGATCGTTATATCTTTAGGGTGTGTTTGGAAAACTATTCTTCATAATTAACCTTGAGTTACCATGGGTGGTCATGAGTTATGTCTTGATTTTTAAATTTATTATTGATTTTTTATATATTTTTATATGGTTTATTTTTATTATTAGTTTTATAAGGATCACATGTGTTATTTTGGAAAATTACATGTTTTTGGGTTAAAATGGGATGAAATACAAGGGTTTATGATTAATTTTATTTGTCTAGAAAACCATTGGACCTATTCCATATTCCTTTCGGTGGAAATCACATGGTTGGTTAATGGTTTTAAAAAACATGAAAAATTATAAAATTTTGATATTTAGTGGTTTCACCACTTTTACTTGTAAGATCCCAACCCTTTTTAGAGATCTCACATGTTATTTTAGAGGTATTATTTTGCCTTATTTTTAGTATAACTTATATGAGTCGATATTTACATGTTTTTGGGTAAAAATTGAAAACACGTGGAAGGGGGAGAGGAATTTCATGGTTTTCGCATGGTTTGTATGTGGTTAAAAAAGATTCACTACTAGAAATCTGACTTTTCCCAATGCTTCTATACCAACGGTTTGTAAAAACCATTGGTATAGGTCCCTTTTCCCAAGGATTTGGCCAACCCATTGGGAAAGCCCACATTGAGGTCACTTTTCCCAACGGTTTGCCAAAACCGTTGGGAAAGGGTATGTCTTTCCCAACAGTTTGGCCAAACTGTTGGGAAAATTATATTTTATGGCCACTTTTCCCAACGGTTTGGCCAAATTGTTGGGAAAGGGTGTACCAATGCTAAGGGTTTGGCCAAACCGTTGGGAAAAGTATACTTTGTGGCCACTTTTCCCAACGTTTTGGCCAAACCGTTGGGAAAGGGTGTACTTATCCCAACGGTTTGTCCAAACTTTTGGGAAAAGTGACCCATAAACCAACGTTGCTCCCAAACTCAAAGGACCTATACCAACGATTTTGACAACCGTTGGTATAGGTCTATACCAACGGTTTTTACAACCGTTGTTATACATATTTTGATTTTTTATCGAATATTCTTATCGAGAACATTATATAAATCAAAATTTAAAATAATTTTGATAATACATAAATATATTTATGAAATTATGTTCACATAAGTCATGTTAGGTTAGTGGTTAGGTCATTCACCTATAAACTAGAGGTCGTGGGATCAAATCCCACCGAATGTTTTTTTTGAAATAAATATACCAACAGTTTTATGTAACATTTGGTATAGATTTTCATATTACCTATACCAACGACGTACTTTCCCACGGTTCTCTAAACCGTTGGTATAGGCTATACCAACGGTTTGGAGGCATATACCAACGGTTCCAAACCGTTGGTATAGGTTAGTTTTCTAGTAGTGAGTGTAAGGGGTCACATGGTTTGTGCATGGTTAAATAATGTTTGAAACCTGTTTCATGGTTTTTTTATAGTTTAACTAATTGTGTATCCTGGTCTCATGGTTAGTAATAAACATGAGACTTTACCTAGAAAATTGTGCATGCATAAATTAAAGTAATGAAAATTGATTTTAAAATATCCTGAAGCCCCATATTAACACCAAATCAACCCTAACTTGACCCTAATTGATTTATCTCAAATCCAGAGCCTCTCAAAGGATTTCCTAAGGATCGTAACCTCCAATCTTGGTGATTTAAAGCCTGGTTCTCATATTTTCATCTTTTCGGGTATGTAGTTTATTCCCAATTGATTTCCTATCTCTCTCTTGTTCTTATCCTATTATTTTTGTGGGGTTTATCACCAATTTTGTGCGATCTATATCTAGATTTTTTGAATATAGATCTAGGATTTTTGTATCTAGATATAGAATTAAGAGATTATTGTTTCATTAAAATATTGGACTTAGGAATTGAATCAAGATCTCATTCTACATCGTTATTTTGCTGAAATTGGGGTTTTTAATTGGCGAGCATTCTCTGTCACTGTTCTTGAGGTAGGCAGTATATAATTTAAATCCCAAAGTCATTATTACAACTATTTTTATATAATTTTATAATTCCTATTAGATGTTTATTAATTTCATTCTTTATTAGATTAATTAATTTGGTTAATTAATTAATTAAGGGAAATTTTCAAATTGGGGATATTGGGATTATTTATTATGAATAATTAATTATTGAATTAATCATAATGGAGTTGAAAATGTTAATCGGGGATTATTAATAGTTAAGATTAATTATCAACATATTTAATTGATTAAGAGAGAGAAATTAATTGAGGAATTAACTAGGGATATTAAATTGGTTAAGTTATAATAATTAATTGGAAAATTAATTAATGGGAGTTATGTAATTACATATTTTTTAAATTAAATAAAGGGATTAAATAATTGACTAATTAATTAATGTGAGTTACAGGATTATTTAATTATTTAATTAAATAAAGGGATTAATAAAGTGACTAATTAATTAATGGGGGTTATGTGAATACTTAATTACTGAATTATATAAAAGGATTAATTAATTGATGAATTAATTAATGGGAATTATATGATTACTTAATTTTTGAATTTAATAAAGGCATTAATTAATTTCAGAATTAATTAATGAGTCTTATGTGATTATTTAATTAGTGAATTAAATAAAGGGATTAATTAATTGACTAATTAATTAATGAGAGTTATGTGATTATTAAATTGTTGAATTAAATAAATGGATTAATTAATTGATGAGTTAATTAATTGTAGTAATGTGATTATTTAATTTTTGAATTAAATAAAGGGATTAACTAATTGAATAATTATTTAATGGAAGTTATGTGATTATTAAATTTCTGAATTAAATAAAGTGATTAATTAATTGATGAATTAATTAATGGGAGTTATATGATTATATATTTTCTGAATTAAATAAATGGATTAATTAATTAATGAATTAATTAAAAGGTGTTATTTGATTATTTATTGATGAATTAAATAAAGAGACTAATTAATTGATGAATTAATTAATAAGAATAATGGGATTATTTAATTTTTGAATTAAACAAATGGATTAATTAATTGTTGAATTAATTAATGAGAGTTATGTGATTCTATAATTGTTGAATTAAACAAAGGGATTAATTAATTGATCAATTAATTAATGGGAGTCATGTGATTATTTATTTATGGAATTAAATAAAGGGATTAATTAATGAATGAATAAATTTAATGTGTAGAATTGTGATTATTTAATTGATGAATTACATAATAGGATTGATGGGATTATTTAATTGGTTAATTAATTGAAGGAGTTAGATGTGGTTAATTAATTGTCTAATTAATTAATGGGATTGGCCGGAACAATTAATTGGTGAATTAATTGATGAATGAAATTTTTAGATTATTACATTGGATAATTAATTCTGAATTTATTATGAGATATAGTGATCATTGGTTGGATAAATTATAGAATTAATTATGAGATATTAATTTTTTTGATTTGAAATAATTGATTAATTAATTAATTATGATATATTGAGATTGTGAATTGAGAAAATTAATTGTTGAATTAATTATGCGATGCGATTAATTAATTGTTGAATTAATTAATTTTATTAATTTTATTTTTTAATTGTTTAATTAACAAAAGGATTTGTTATGATTAATTAATTATATAATTGGTTAATGTAATTTTTGTGATTAATTCATTGTTGAGTCCACTAATGGAATAGTTGTGTTTAACTAATTGTGGAATTATTAATGAAATTGATGTTGATAATTAATTTTTGAATTAATTTTATGTAAAATAATGGGAACATGGTCATTCTAATGTGATAAGTATGCATGGAAACATGGTCATTTCCTTGTGAGTAAAGTAATGGGAACATGGTCATTTAATTTTGAAGTATACATGGTAACACAAACATTGTAATTGTGGGTAAAGGAATAGGAACATAGTCATTAAGTTTAGAAGTATACATGATAACATGGTTAATGTACTTATGAATAAAATAATGGGAACCTGGTCATTGTTTTGTGTGATTTTTGAGTGGTTAGATGGGCATTCAAGCATGAATTTAATAATGGTAACATGGAAAATATTGTATGAACTTAAGAATGGTAACAAAGGCACTCTGAGATATGGCCTCACTTGAGAATACTTTGAACATTGGCATGAGATGAAGAAAGTATTGAGATACAATATCACCTTCGAATACTTCAATCTCCAGTAAGAGACGGAGTTGGTAATAAGCTATGATATTACCTGTGAAACACTTCGGGCTCCAACATGAAACGAGGCTAGTATTGAGGCATGGGTATCCTCGGGAACCCTGAAGTTAATGTAGTTAAATAAAGAATAAAATAAAATGTGACAACTATTTAATTATGCATTGTACTCATTTATTTATAGAATTGCATTAAATATTTTAGGATTCGATATTATTTATACGTCGTTGGTGGTGGCCTACTAAGCTGTACTCACATCTTAATCGGGTTTCCTGATTGGTACCTAAATAGACTTTGTGTTTTATGGATAGGTTAAGGAAAATTTCCATGTATTAGATAGCTGATTCGGGATGGAGCATTGATGAGTGAACTAGATGTAGTTCAGGACCGCATGGGAGTTTTCAGTGTCTTTAATTTTGAGTCTGTATTTGACAATTGGAATGTACATTATCATAACATATTTATTGTTCATTTTTTATGTATTTCTATTTTTGGTTATCTTGTGATCTTATTATTGTTATGGTTTTGTTATATCTTTTGGTTATTTAGTTATTTATTGTTATTTATTTATGTTGATGTATTACTTTGAAAAAAAGTAATAAAAAAGAGGGTATAGTCTCCCCATGAATGATATTAGATCACTGCTGTTATTCTGAAGGCTTTGGAATTCGGGGAGGCATTCATGAGGTTATGTGACTGACAATATCAAGGAACTGGCATATGAAACTTGTAGGTTCCGGGTGCAGCTGAAGCACGGTTGGGCCGATACCCGACTTTAATTTTTTCCAGGATCAATGATTATTCCAGGATCAATACGATGATGAATGCATGTCTCCACGGAATAGAATAAAATATTTATATAAATAAGCAAGAGGCCCAAAACCTTTACAGAGTATCTTTCACAACATGTTTATAATTATTTTATTTTATTTCATAAAGAAAGTAAAACATGGATGTTTAGTATTTACTTTGTTCATGATATTGATCATCTGGAATGACCCTTCTATATTATCTTGTTGCGCTTGTGAGGATCCAAACTATAATCCCTCTAGCAGTGATCCACACGTGCTTTGATGGCCTTCGATCGACAACACTCATTCTCTGGGTGCTAGCACGACGAAGCGAGTGTCTTATGTCGGTCATTCTTGATTTATTATTCTTCGGCCTTAAAGAATGTCTCTAGTTCTTGAGAGTGGTGGGAAGAGGATTCGAGAGAAAAATTATTTAGCTCAATAAATCTCAATTTACCGAGTATGCAATTCGGTACATGTCACAATAGACATATGTGTCTATTTATTGACATGGGGCGTCGATTACAAAATTTAATTGTGTAACAAGAATTAAATACATTCATAACCATAGAGAAAACTCATTATTTTAACAACAATACCATGTCATTATTTATAGTGCACCAACTTGCGCAAAATAGAATTATAAAAAAAATTCTGTGTCACAAAATAATAGAAACATTATTATTATTATTTTAATTTGTGTCAACTAGTTAAATAATTATTTACCATCTTGAAAATAATTATTTTATACCAGACTAGCCTTGGTACGCTCGAACTCCACTTCCTTTTATTGAACACCCAAATAAATAAATAAATAATTTATTCTAGTAAATTAATATTTTATTTAAAAACTAGTAAATAAATATTTAATAAATCTTCAATAATATAAATAAATATATTTTACCGAAAATATAGGTAATAAATAATTTTTTAATTTATGAAATCATTTTAACTTAAATTAAATTATTCCACTATTATGGGAATAATATTTATTCCATTAATTAAATTAAAATATAATTTAACCGAGACCACCAGAAACACTTAGTTTGTGACCCTATAGGATTTTTTCTCATTGGTATTAGGCGGGCTTGCCTAAAGTCCAATAGTACTGTCAAGCAACGGGTCAAGGCACCCAAGAGAAAGAACTTAATGTTGCAACAATGACATCCACATAGGAATTCTCGTTGTGTGATATAATCATTCTGTCACAATATCTCATAAAGAAAGAATCATGACAGTATCATCATCTTTTATGCTTGATAAGCTGTTCTTTGACTACCTGAAATAAACTCCCTATTACACCATGACCATGGAATTTTTCATGACAATTCTATTTAAATCAAAGGGTTAAGATATCAAATTCAATAAATGGAAGTAAAAAATCCTTCCTCGACTTATCCATTACTAAAATGTCACTTGTGATGCACCCAACGTACCCTACTTCCCACCAACAGTTTGCATGACTTTTTTGTCAGTAAATGAAATTGCACGAGTCGTGACATGTATTAATGATAATCATAAAGTATAAGGATCAATACACATTCTCATAGATAGAAATATATGATGACACCAAAACATGTGGAATTATTACTGGTGGGTCTGTTCTAATAATATCTTATCTTGGATATTACCTAGTGAAAAATTCATTAGATGAAGTCTCGTCTAATTACAATTACTCGCACGTGACGGTCTGCATGATATGTGTCCTATCATAGTATGTCATCCAATCATAGAAATATATTTAAGAATATTGTAATAGAATTTCAAGGTTCTTAGAATAACGAGGAGCTTCCATGACCTTATTAATGAAACAAACACTCTAGGACATTATTACATCATTGTCACATAGAACAATTAAAAATATGTAATAAAATGTTTATTATTTAAATACATTAGATATTCGTGTAATCAAAGTACAACTAATTGGTTCTAGGAAACCAACTCTTACAAACACCCCCTTGGACTAGAGCCAACTGCCCATGACTTTCAGTCCGCTAGACCTCACATGATGATCATGTTTCTGATGAGTCAAGGATTTAGTAAAGGGGCCTACCATGTTTTCTTCCATGGAAATAATATTCACTGAAACTTCACCTCTCTGAGAAAAATCCCTCAATAGATGATACTTTTGAAGTATGTGCTTCAACCACTGATGTTACCTTGGATATTTTGTGAGACCCATCACTGCAGTATTATAATAGTATAGTGTGATGGGATCTTTACTGCTAGATATCACATCCATCTCCTAGACAAAGCTTCGCATACAAACTGCTTCATCTAGCATATAAGTTGTGATATACTTGAACTCTACTGTAGAATCTACGATCGCACTCTGCTTTGAGCTCTTCCAGCTCACTGCACCTCTATTAAAAGTGAAGATGTATCCCATTTGTGACTTCATGTCATCTTGATCTATCTCAAAAATAGAATCTACATATCCTGTTATGAATAGTTCCTTATATTCTCCATAAACCAAGAACATATCCTTAGTATGCATCAAATACTTTAGGATAGTCTTGATTGACATCCAATGGCGGTCACCTAGGTCAGCTTGATATCATCCAACTGCACTCAATGTATAGGTGACATCCAGCCTAGTACATACCATTGAATACATGATTGACCCAATCAATGATGTGTATTGAGTCCTTGTCATTATCTTTCCTTCCTCATGTGTTTGAGGACACATTTTCTAGGAAAGATGAATTCCATGTGATGCTTGTAATAATCCCCTCTTGGATTGTTCCATAGAAAATCTATTCAGTATTTTATCAATGTATGTACTTTGACTTAGGCCTAGAAATATCTTGGATCTATTATGATGGATCTTGATCCCAAGAATATATGTTTCCTTTCCCATTTCCTTTATATAGAAGCATTGATTCAACCATTCCTTAACATACTGTAAGACCGATATCTCATTTTTAATTAGTAATATGTCATCAACATATACTACTAGGAAAATGAATACACTCACACTAAACCATTTTTAGACACAATTCTCACATTCATTCTTTATAAAACCAAATTTAGTTATGGATTCATCAAAATTAATGTTCCATGACCTGGATGCTTTCTTTAATCCATAAATGGATTTTTGTAACTTTCATACCTTATTGGAATCCTTTGGAGTCATAAAACCTTCAGGTTGTGTCATGTAGACATCTTCATGAAGGTTCCCATAGCGAAGGTTGTTTTGACATCCATTTTCAAAATATCATAGTCCTGGAAAGAGGCAATTTATAGTATAATTCTTATGGATTTCAACATTGCAACTGTTGAAAAGTTTCTGTCGTTGTCAATGCCTTGACGTAGTTTGAACCCTTTTGTAACCAGTCATGCCTTATAGGTACTGACTTGTCCTACCATGTCCAGTTTCTTCTTAAATACTCATTTTCAACCAATAGGCTTTACATAAACTAGAGAATCTACCAAAATCCAGAATTGGTTTTGGTACACAGAATCCATTTCGGAATTCAGGGCTTCTTTCCACTTAGAAACATCTCTTCAACATATATCTTCCTTGAAGGTTAGAGGATCATTATTATCAACTGATAATGAGTCACCATCCTCAGTAACTTGAAAAACATACTATTCAAGTTCTATAACCTCTCTTGTACTCCTATACAGTTCTTCTATCTTTGGAATAGTTCTTTCTTCCACGGGGCTTTGTGGAATCTGCTCCTGTACCAACTCTTGTGTACCTTAAGCCACAAATTCCTCGAATTCTATCTCATTCCCACTATGTATTTTGAATATTTTATCCCTCTAATGGAATATATCATGTATTACCACTATAACCTTTTTGTCTGAGGGGTTGTATAGGTAATATCCCCTTGTTTCCTTGGGGTATCATATAAAGGTACACTTTGTGCCTCGAGGTGCATGTTTGTTACCTGAAGAGGCCTTAACAAACGTATCGCTTCCCCGTATATCTAAATTAAATAACATGGCTTTCTTTACACTCTATACCTAGTATGGAATAACATTTATTGATTTAGTTGGTACTTGGTTTAGTATGTGTGTTGCAGTTTGTAACACATATCCTTAAAAGGATAATTGAAGACTCGCATGACTCATCATTGATCTCACCATGTCCAACAGGGTGTGGTTCCTCCTTTCACTCACACCATTCTAATAGGGCGTGTTAGGAGGAGTGAGTTAGGATAGGATCCCAAAGTCCCATAAGTAGTCAATGAAGTCTTGATTAAGATATTCTCTACCTTGGTCTGAGTGGAGTTTCTTAATCTTCTTACCAAGATGGTTCTCAACTTCATTCTTGTAATCTTTGAACTTATTAAAAGAATCTGACTTATACCTCATTGAGTAGATATATCCATATCTTCTAAAATAATTAGTAAAAGTTATGAAGTATGAGTACCTTACCCTTCCTTCAACATAAAATGGTCCATACACATTGGTATGAACCAATTCAAGAAGTTCTTTATCCCTTTCACCTTTCCCAATAAATGGGGATTTGGTCATTTTTCCTTATAAACATTCATGACATACTTCAAGTGGTTTAATTTTTAAAGAATAAAAATATCCATCTTGATGTAACATTGTCAAGTGTTTCTCATTTACATGACCTAGCCAGTGATACCAATGTTGGGTGTGGTATGAGTCATGTTAAGTATCTTTGTTATTGATTTCCATTACTTGGTTTTTGTAATCTAACACATAAAGACCGTTCTATAAATGTTCTCTAACAATGAAAATGATATCTTTGTAAAAGAAGAAAAATTCATTTGAAAACTTGAAAAAAATCCATTTGTATATAATATGGATATAGAAAAAATGTTTTTAGTAATAGATAGGACATAATAACAACCCTTTAACATCAAGATCATCCCAGTTGGCAATGTGAGGTGCTAGTACCCGGCATCTGTAGTAGCAAGTCTGGCTCTATTGGCTACTCGCAGATCTACCTCCCCTCAATCAATATTCTTGAATCTACTTTGTTCCTATATTTAGATACATATGTGAGCACCACATGATGTATCTAATATTCAATTTGTCGAAACAGATAGATTACATTTGATAACAAATGCACCTGAAGCTTCTCCTTGCTTGTTAGGATGGGTGTAGTTCTTCTTCCAGTGGTCTTTATTGAAACATGTGAAACAAATAGCCTCATTTTCCCTTGCTTCTACTTTGATCTTCCTTTTATTGGAATTTCATGAAGAAGCTTCATGATTAAAGCTCTTTTCCTTCCCTTTCCTCTTATTCACCATAAGGATAGAAGGATTTTCACACTTCATATCTTTTTCCACTTAGTGAATGGGGATAAGAAGATCAGATAGATACTTCTCAATGTAGTTCATGTTGATATTGACAACAAATTTGGATAATATCTAAGGAAGTGATGTGAAAATGAGATCAGTGCCCAGTTCTTCGAGGAGTTTAAACTCTATAACCTCTAGGCACTCAATATATCCAATGATCTTGACTACATGAGGCCTAGCTAGGGAACCCTCTCCAAGTATACACTAAAATAGTGCCTTGTAGATCTCAAAACTTTCATGTCTTTCCCTTTCCTAGTAAAGACCACATAGGTTCTCAAGCATGCTATAAGAATCCATGTTTTCATGAGACTTTATGATCTCACTAGACATTGATGATAGCATAAAACATGGAACGTTGAATGTTGACCATGTCAATCATATATTTCTCATAGGACATAAAATTTTCATCAATTGCCTCTTTAGCAGGAGAATCAGGTAATGCTGACACCAACATGTAAGACTTCCATTCATGGTGTAAGATAACCCGGAGGCGTCAAAACCATTCTTGAAAGTTACTACCGGTGAGGATGTTTTCTTTATCCATAATTGATCACAGGGATATTGTGGTTTATGAGCTTGTCATTTTTATTCTACAATTAAAAGAGTAGATCATTGGTTCTTTCTTGATTACATTTTTATGAGAAATAATAAATTAATTTTATTAACTCCCCCTATTTTATCAAGTCCCAATGGACCTCACCATTAAACTCAGAATGCCCTGTTGTCATGGCATACTAGTGGTAAGGATACATATTCCCCTTATCATAACCCCAAAAAGGGTTGGTCAAGCCATTTTGAAGGTATTTAGGTTGGTAGGTATTTTACAAATACGAACTCGCAGCTCCTTGATCTGTTGAGTGGATTCCCAAATCCTGAAATCATGACTTTGGATTTCCTCAACTCTTGCCTCCAATATTACACCAAGTCTAGAAAGGGATACTCCTCTTTATGTAGTATGATTAATTCAACCTAAAAACTTTCATAAAGGCTTATAGAATAAAAGTTTCCCAACATGGGTTGTTCAAAGATATCGTTTTATTGATTTTTGACCTTCATCAATTAACAGAAGTCTTGGCCTGACATAATATTTTATTTGAGGTATTTTTATATCTTATGCATGAATTTCTTATTATCATTATAACATTATTTTTAAAATTAAGTGGAACTTACATAAGTTATTAACCATGTAATGATAATATTTACACATGAGACTAGTTTAATTTAGTTCCATCTTGCATGCTTTGTATAATTCATTTATTATGTGATCGTGACAACACATCCATAATGATAAACCATGAAACTGACAGAAATAAAATAAATAAAAGGGAATGATCATGAGATTTTATAATGGTCAGTTTATCTAGTGGTTGATAAACTAACCCTGGCCTTGGGTGGAAATTCCTTGAACCTTTTGGGTTCGTGTTTACAGTTTTCCACCTATCCACCTCAATATCTCCTGAGATTTGTTTCATCTCGGCTCTATATTGAACCTCCTCCTCTATCTTGGGAGTTCCATCCATTAAATATGCTTTTAAACTCCCATGTAGGTGAGGGATAAAATGGGGTTTTACAAAAAAGAAACCATGGGCATGCATGCCCTATATATTAATGAGAAGAGATAACTCACAGGAAAAAATTAATTTAATAAATAAATTAAAAGAAAACCAATCACATACAAAGGTATAGGTCTAGCTAATGACCAGACATATACATGCAACGAGTTACGCATTTAATAAAACTAGTTTTCAATTCATTAATCGTTCTTATTAATATAAATTATGCTAAAATCGAATAATTATTATCTTTAATTAATCAATCCTTTTGTCTTGATCCTTTTTTCAGAATTTCCTTGAGATTCTTATCCATCATAATTTAAAAAAAATCATTTAAAATTATCTTTGTACGTGACTTATACCTTGGAGGCAACCCAGTGAATTCCCATTCATAACTACCCAATGAGTAGAAATGAACATTACACAGATATTAAATTAAACACATATGCATAAAACACCTATCATGTGTTGTGCCTAATCTTTATGCATTCACAATGGTACACTTCTCAAGGGTTTGTATAATATAATAATAAATTTTACTAAATTTGTATAATTTGGATGAGTACACAATGTGTAGTTCCAACTACATGACGTGTACTTTCAATCACCATCCATTCGAAGTACACGCTCGAAGATATGGTGTGTAAATGTACTTCAGAAATATTTGGAGTACAAGATGTGTCCAGTGGGCCACTCACCGTGTAGTATTCACATTGCAAGTTCTCCAGCCGGGAAAGCCGTGTATGGGGTACATGTTCGAACCCTAACCCAAAGGGATTACACGCTGTGTCCAGTGGGAAACATAGAATGCAATCTGGAAACTGTGTGCCACTTGTTCCTGGTCAACACACAACGTCTTTAAGACTTAGACAAACTCCAATGTCATGTCTTGGTCTGGAGGATCAGTCCCAATGCATTGAACCATAATACATGGTGTGTGAATCCAACTACACATCGTGTATTATGGTGTTGTACATCCAGGAACCTTTGGAACCTCTAGATGAGATCCTCTGTTTTATTTTAATCTAAATTAAAAGAAAATATCATTTCTGTAAGGTAAACAAGAAAAGAAAAGAGGGAGAATAGATCTCAAAATATATATTACAAGAAAGATTAACCTTCAATTGAAAAACTAAATTATTAAACCGAAAATCATCAAAAAATTATTTAAATAATTATAAACTATGATGTAACCCCTCTGATTCCACTTGTAGGTTCTGGGTGTAGTGGAAGCACGGTTGGGCCGACACCCAACTTTAATTTTTACCATGATCAATGATTATTCCTCGATCAATACAATGATGAATTCCAATCTACATGGAATAGAATCGAACATTTAGATAAATAATGAAGAGGCTGTAAACCTTTATAGAGGATTTTTCACATCATGTTTACAATTAAATTAATTAATTTCATAAAGAAAATAAAACCAGGATCTTCAGTATTTTCTTCGTTGATGATGTTGATAATCCAGAATGACCCTTCTATATTATCTCATTACACTTGTGAGGATACAAACTATAATCCCTCTAGCAGTGATCCACACATGCTCTGATGGCCACTGATCGACACTGCTCGTTCTCCGGGTGCTAGCACTGCGAATCAAGTGTCTTATGTTAGTCGTTCTTGATCGCTTGTTCTTCGGCCTTGAAGAACGTCTATTGTTCTTGAGAGCAGTGGGAAGGGGATTTGAGAGTGAAATTTTTTAGCTCAAAAATTATCAATTCACTAGGAATGCAATTTAATACATGGTACAATAGACGTATCTATCTATTTATAGACATGGTTCTTTAGTTACAATATGTAATTGTGTAATAGCAATTAAATTCATTCCTAACCTTAGAGAAAACCCATTCTTTTATAATAATACCGCGTCATTATTTATGATGTGCTAACTTGTGAAAAATGAAATTATAAATATAATTCTACAACAAAAAATTATAGTAGATTTACAATTATTATTTTAATTTGTTCCAAATAGTAAAATAATTATTTATTGTATTCCAAATAATTATTTTACTACCAGACCATTCTTGGTCTCCTCGAACTCCACTTCCATTTATTGAACACCCAAATAAATAAATAAATAAATTATTCTATTAAATAAATATTTTATTTACAAACTAGTAAATAAATATTTATTAAATGTTCAATAAAAATAAATAAATATATTTTACCCACAATCCAGTGAATAAATAATTATTTAATTTATGGAATCATTTTAACATGAATAAAATTATTCCACTTTCATGAGAATAATATTTATTCCATTAATTAAATTTAAATAGAATTTAACTGAGACCACCAGAAACACTTAGTGTGTGACCCTCTAGGATTATTTCTCATTGTCATTAGGCAGGCTTGACTAAATTCCAGAAGTACTATCTAGCAACGGGTCGAGGCACCCAAGAGAAATAAAAATTCATAACAATGACATCCATATAAGAATGATCACTGTGTAAAATAATCCCTTTGTCCCAATATCTCATCAACAAGGTTCCATGATAGGGTCATCAAATTTTATGCTTGATACATCATTCTTTGACTACCTGAAATAAACACGTCGTTACACCATGGCCCAGGAATTTCACGCAACAGTTCTATTTCAATAAAAGGGCCAAGATATAAAATTCCATAAATTGAAGGGACATATCCTTCTTCGACTTCTCCATTAATAACATGCCACTCTTGACACACCCAATATACCCTAATTTCCTCCAACTGTCTTCATGATGGTTTTGTCAGTAAATCAAAGTGCACGAGTCATGAAACCTATTAGAGATAATATTAAAGTCTAAGGATCATTACATTGAAAGGAAGGTTATTATAAAATCAATAAAAAATAATTCCTTTGGTTCATTTAGCAGCTAAAGATTATTACACATTATCACACATAGAAATATCTGATGACACCAAAACATGCAGAATTTCTACTGGCGGGTCTGTTCTCATAAGCTCCTATCTTGGATATTACCAAGTGAGAACTTCATGAGAGGAAGTCTCATTTGCTTATAATTACTTACACATGATGGTATGCATTCTATGGGTCCTATAATAGAATGTCATCCAATCGTAAAATATTGTTCTAGCGTTTCAAGGTTCTCATCGTAGTGGGAAACTGTCATGACCTTATCGATGCAATAGATACTATAGGATATTATTACATAATTTTCATGCATAACAATGAAAAGTATGTAATAAGAAGTTTAATATTAAAATAAATTAAATATCCATGTAATCAAAGTGCAACCAATTGGTTCTAGGACACAAACTCTTACAACACCCAGGTTGGGTCATTGCAAAGTGGTATCATAGAAAATTTTATTTTTCTTCTTATTTTGTATAACTATTTTGGGATAGGTAGATGGGATACTAGGAAGAGTAGGGCCTTGGTTATGAGCTCATTCATTTGAGTAGTTACCCCTTGTATGGGGTGGAACCCAAGTACCCAGGGCGGGGACTATTGTTATTGTTGTTTACTGTTACAGTTGAATATTATTTTACATTGGGTGACACTCTTTTTGTTTGATGTGGTAGTTGTTTATGATATTTTATAATAATTGGCTCATGGACCTATATGGAATGTGATTTGAGTCTGAATGAATCATTCTAGGAACTCAATATTATTTTTTGACATGCATCATTTTAGGTACGCACATGAAAATGGGTTTTGGGTAAATTGTTAAAGTTGAACTATTTTTCCTTACTTGTGAAATTGAACTAAAAATAACACCTAACACGAAATTGATAAATATTTTAAAATAATTAAATATTAGAATAAATTGGTTTAAAAATCAGAAAATTGAATAATGATAATTGTTTTACCATTTTTTAACCATGACCAAGATGTGGGATGGTTAATGGTAGTGATAGTGCCTCGGTTTTGATCATGGGGTGGGAAAAAGGAAGAACACTTGTTATAGTTTTGTATAAATAACTCTTGTTAGCTATGTTAATACTATGAATTGAAAATCCCTTGTTTTTTCTATTTGGACCATGATGTGGGTAGTTTGGTTAGTGAGAATGCTATAGTTAAAGAACTCGGTTGTAGGTCGTTTAAGGTACTGTATGGTTTTGGATTACTGTGATGAGATGTTAGTAGGGAGGGAAGCCCAAGACATTTGACAAGTTAAGGTGTTTTTGTAGTGGGATGTATCATCAACAATGGAGGATTTTTGGTGGTATTCATTTATTTCTTATTGGCATAATTTTAATTAGTGATGATCATGTCCCCTACCTTGACATGTATGTTGAGAAAGTTGTGGCATTATGACTAGCTACCTGAATATGTTTGGTTAGATTTGGGTCCCCTCAGTGGTTGTGCTTATAAATTATTATATGTGGAGCTAGATGGTGGTAGGTACGCCATAGATAGTTTATAAATGAGGATCCTATAAGGAGCATGTTTAATTTCCTCAGATAATGGCCATATAGGCCATGGAGGTGGTGGATGTATGTCTTTTCTAGGTGGATTTTGATGGCAAGGCTAAGTTCCAATGCTAGGTGGTGCTCTTATGGTTGTTGGGAACAATGATTTGGGAAATGATTCGATTATATTATAGAAGTTGATCTTGATACTAATGCATCCTTTGAGGAGAATTAGCTACGTATGTTAAATTGTAGTGAGAAGGTTTTATGGGGAAAGATTGTGTTGTTAGTTCATGTATTGTGGAAACATGGACTTGAGTAGGAAGAAAATTTGGAGAGAAAAAAGGATGTGAGGGCCTAGTGGCCCGATATTTTTGACATTGAGTCTTTGAGAAACTTGGGAATACAGATCAAGGATGAGTTGTTATAGGGTGGGGAGATTGTAAGATCCCAACCCTTTTTGAAGATGTCACAATTTATTTTAGAGGAATTATTTTGAATTATTTTGAGTATAACTTATTTGAGTAATTATTTAGTATATTTGGGTAAAAAATGAATAATTTTGGAAGGAGGAGTTGATTTTCATAGTTTTCACAAGGTTAAAGCATGGTTAAACAATGTGTGAAAGGGGTTTCATGGGTTGTGCATGGTTTTCACATGCTTAAACAAAGTTTTCAACCTTTTCCATGGTTTATGAATGTTTTGACTATGTTTTTAGCTTGCTCACATGTTTTTCACATGGTTAGTAATAACCACGTGACTTCACCCAGCAAACTGTGCATCCGAAAATTAAAGTTACGAAAATTGATTTTAAAATATTTCAAACCCCTATATTAACCACAAATTGACCCTATATTGACCTTAATTGATTTCTATAAAATTGAGAGCCTCCCTAAGGATTTAATAAGGCCCTATACCTCCGTTCACTGCGATTCGAAGCCCAATTCTTAGATCTATATCTCTCCATGGATCTGGTTTATTCTTGATTGTTTTCCCATCTCTCTCCCATTTCTCCCATTCTTTTTTTGGTTATTATCCAGTTTTTTATCTAGATCTATGTTTTATGAATCCAGATATAGGTTTTTTATCTAGATCTAGAATTAAGAGATGTTGTTTCTTTTAAATCTTGGATCTAGGAATTGAATCAAGATCTTGTTCTACACTATTATTCTGCTAAAATTGGGGTTTTCTGTTGGCAAGAATTCATTGTCATTATTTTTAGGTATGTGGTCTATAATTCAAATTCCATAGTCATAATTACAATTATGTGTATGTAATTTTAGAATTGCTATTATATGTTTATAAATTGTGTTCTTTATTGAGTTAATTAATTTAGTGAATTAATTAATTTAGTGAATTAATTAATTAAGGGAAATGTTCAAATAAGGGATATTGGGATTATATATTATCAATAATTAATTGTTAAATTAAGTGTAATGGAATTGAAATTGTTAACTGAGTATAATTAATTATTGAGATTAATTATTGGAATATTGAATTGATTAAGAGCTATCAATTAATTTAGGAATTGATTGGGGGTATTAAGTTGGTTAAGTTAGAATAATTAAATAATGAATTAATTAATGGGAGTTATGTGATTATTTAATTTTTGAATTAAATAAAGGGATTAATTAATTGAATAATTAATTAATGAGAGGTATGTGTTTATTTAGTTATTTAGCTAAAAAGGATTAATTAATTGACAAATTAATTAATGGGATTCATGTTATTATTTAATTTTTGAATTAAATAAAAGGATTAATTAATTGATGAATTAATTAATGGGAGTTATGTGATTATTTAATTGTTGAATTAAATAAAGGGATTGATTAATTAATGAATTAATTAATGGGAATTATATGATTATTAATTTTTGAATTAAATTAAGGGATTAATTAATTGACAAATTAATTAATGGGAGTTATGTGATTACTTAATTGTTGAATTAAATAAAGGGATTAATTAATTTTCAAATTGATTAATGGGAGTTATGTGATTACATAATTGTTAATTTAAATAAATGGATTAATTAATATAAAAATTGATTAATTGGAGTTATGTAATTATTTAATTGTGGAATTAAATAAAGGGATTGATCAATTGATGAATTGATTAATGTGAGTTATGTGATTATCTAAATTTTTAATTAAATAAAGGGATTAATTAATTGATTAATTAATTAATGGGAGTTATGTGATTATTTAATTGTCGAATTAAATTAAATGATTAATTAAGTGATGAATTAATTAATGGTAATTATGTGATTATTTAACTATTGAATTAAATAAAGGGATTAATTAATTTATGAATTTATAAATGGGAGATATGTGATTATTTAATTGTTGAATTAAATAAACTGATTAATTAATTGATGAATTAATTTATGGGTGTTATGTAACTATTTATTTGTTGAATAAAATAAGTATATTAATTAATTGATGAATTAATTAATAAGAGTAATGTGATTATTTAACTATTTAATTAAATAAATAGATTAACTAATTGATTAATTAATTAATGTGAGTTATGTGATTATTTCATTGTTGAATTAAATAAAGGGATTAATCAATTGATGCATTAATTAATTAGAGTTATGTGATAATTTAATTATTGAAATATATAAATGTATTAATTAATTGATAAATTAATTTAATGAGTAGAAGTTTGATTATTTAATTGATGGATTAAATAATATGTTTGATTGGGTTAATTAATTGGTGAATTAATTGAAGGACTTGGATATGATTAAACACACTCATTTATTTATAAATATTTGTCTACCAGAAGGTGTATCTATATACATTTTATATATACATATATAATACCTTTTCCATGAAATTGAGTAACCAATAGACATATAACATGTCAATATATTATAGTTTAGATAATATATTCATGTTTCTCAAAAATAAACTAACTAGTTTGAATGAATACATTGCATATCATTCATCCAAGTAGTTAAAAAATCACATGTTACTCAACCAAGTGTGGATATTAATTTCCTTAGTCTAATTAAATATAGGGACTATATGTTTTTTCTTATAAAAAAAGTGTAAAAATGCTATTTTGTTAAGCTCAAACTAATGACATGAATAAAAACATAGCCAACTACCCCTTGGTCAGATAAACCTAAAATCCTATGTAATTAAGGTATCACATTATAGAGTTTCTCATTCTAGGTATCTCATAAAACACAGTTTTGTGATTTATAATAAGCATACACCCTTAAGTATATTAATGATTATATAACATTCCATGTAAAATACTTTTATGGATTAATACAAATAATAAGTCCCAACTTATTATCTCATGATTCTCTTCTTTTTATCATATATAACTCTTTGTATCAAGTATAATATTTTACTCACACCAGTTTTCACATGTCATCACAACCCATAATACTCTATACTGATCATCATTTACAGAAAACACAAATTCCAACTCTTATGGGACAATATCATTTCACTGTTGAAGTAAAAAATACCGTATACATGAACGAATAAATATATATTTTCTTTATTATAAAACATGATAAATTTTACAAAAATTACACCCAATATCTCATATACCTAATAATAAGAGATTCAACATGACTCTTATTATTTTTCAAATATAATGGTTTTGTTAAATGATTTACAAAATTTTTATCATATCCACCCAATAAATCTTTACATTTCTCTACTCAACAATATTACAAATGAGATAGTACTTGTGAAGTTTGTTTTTGTTCCATTGGTAAGTATGGGGTTCCTTATCCTAAATAATATCTCCATTTTTAACAAAAAATCTTAGTTGTTCCCTCAATTATAGGAACCAACCTAAGTTTAGTGACAACTTCTTGACCTAAAAATATTCTTTTATAGAATATAATATAGTGATGTACACTACCTCTATTGTTGAGTGTTATAAAGTGGATTATTTAGAACTCTCCTAATAAATATCTTCATCATTTATGAAATACATGAAGCTATATGGAGATATTAGATTATCCTTATCAAATTTGAAACTAGAATCAGTGTAACTTCTTACAATGAGCTCATCCTCACCTCCAAAGACAAAGTACAAATCTAAAAAAAATTAAGTACTGAAGGATATTACTGATAAAATTAAGTGAATCTAACTAATATTATATTGGTATCTACTTATTATGATCATATCATAAGTAACCTAAGGTTGATTGTATAATAATAAATACATGATAGATCCTATAGTGGATGCATAAGGAATCTTATCCAATCTTTCTAACTCTTTTAATGATTTTTAATATTCCTAATATCAGTTCCATACAACACTGGTAAAGCCCCCTTCATGGAATTATTCATGGGAAAACACATTATCAATTTACAAATATATATGTTTTGACTGAATATAAGAAACCACTTTGATCTATCTCTATAGATCTTCATACCAACTATGTAGGTTACTTTAACCATGTATTTTATGGAAAATAATTTTACCAACCACATATTTATAGAATTTGAAGTCGGGACATAATTTCACATAAAGAGTATTTTATCCACATATAATTTAACAAAATACCACAAAAATACAAATAATAAACTTTTATACACAATAATAATATGTGTTTTATAATGAAACTAAACACTTTGATCGAATCATCAAAATGGATGTTCCAACTTCAAGAAGCTTGATTCAATCTATAAACAAAACATTAAAACTTGAAAATAATAAAAACTCAATTGGAACATAAATTTTTTTGTCTTGTATCACAGACACATTATTGTTAAAATTCCTATTATGAAAAGTGGTTTTGAAATCAATATGATATATATCATAATCACAATGCGTGGTTATTGCTGATAATATACTAATGGACATTATCATTATAATTGGATAAAAATGTTTCTTAATATTCAACATCATGATTTTTTATAACCCATTTCCACTAAATAGATATTATATATGGGAACTCTACCATCCGTGTCAATTTTATTTTGAAATACCCAATAACACTCTATCATTCTCACACCTTTAGGTCCCTCCACCATGTTCTAAATAAAATTAGTGTACAAAGAGTTTATCTCCAATTTCATGTAATTTAACCATTTCATTGAATTAGAAATCTTAATGTAATCTCAGTGGGTAGTGGTTTCATAATATATAAACATCACCTCATCATAATTTTCTATAAGAAATCCATATCTCTCATTCTTATTAATAATACTACTAGATAATCATGGTTCTTGTGTAACTTGAGATAGTTGTTCTTCCATAACTATTTGTGGAACCAACTTAACTTCTATATCAAGAACACATCCTACTTTCTAGTGTTTAAATTATCTAGGCTAAAATATTATTCCATTAAATCCTTATAAAAATTGTTCCTTCTTAAGTAAAACACCATTTTGTTCCAAAAACACTTTGTGTTCTGTAGGATTATAAAATCAATATCCCACAATATCTTTGGGATAACCAAAAAAAGTCGCTTTTTATACTTCAAGTCATGGTTTTTGGAATCTAAACATAATACGTATGATTCACATCATGAAATCATCATAAAGAACATAATGGTATGTTTTCTAATATATATATGATTGGTTTTATTATGATTTCTTTAGATATAATGATGTTAAGTAAGAATAGAATAGATTCCAGAGTATATACCTTCAAAATAAGGTTACATGGACTTATCATCGATCAAATTATCTATAATAAGGTATGATTTATCTTATAAGATATACCATTCGATATGGTGTTTCAGAAAGAGTGAGTTATGGAACAATTTCACAATCTCTCATATGACCAATGAATTTCTAGCTCATATATTCACTACCTTGATCTGATCATGGGATCTTAATAATTTTACCTTTTAGATTATATAATTGTTTTTTAAACTCATTGAAATTTTGAGAATTTCCAAAAAAAAATCATCAGAAACATGTAACTATACTGACCAAATTCGTCAAAAAACATTACAAATTAACTATCACCACCACTTTCTTGAGTACTTATTGTTACACATAAATCAATATGTATATTATTCAATAATCCACTAGCATTTTCACCTTTTATATTAAAAGTTTGTTTGATAAATATTTATAATAAAAAATATTCATAGGTTTCAAATGATTTATAATCAAATGATTTCAACAACCCATCTATATGATGTCTTTATATGTGTTTCTCATTTATATGTCAAAGGTGACAATTATAAAGTTAAGTAGTGTTATAATTAACCTCAAAATTCTTATTTATAATTCTATAAATAAGATTATCCATATCCAAAATGTATAAATTGTTTACCATATTTTTATTTCAGCAAAAAAATCATTCAAATAACATCACTTGTTCTTAATAATTAACAAGAATCTCATATTTTCAAAAAAAGATACAAAAAATGTTAGGTTTATGAAAATAATTTAATAATACTTTTCAATTTCTAGAACTAATATACTTAGTGTAATTAGATATTAAGTTTTAACCTCTAATGTATCAAATCTTACCCATTTCCATCACATAGATCAATTTTACCTCTCTTTAATTATATCATATTTCCAAGTATGTGTTTATCGAAAAAACGTGTGATGCACGCCTATTATATAACAACCATGAGTTGGAGTTGGAGAAATTTATTTCTATTACATTCATATCCATATTCTCTTAATTCATTTCTCTGAGAACATTTTTCATCCTTAACAATATATAATTATTTTATAGATTATACCTAAAATATATCTCAATGTGATAATCATGATGCATGGAATAATCTACAAAAAAGACATATCCATGGGTGATTAACATGTTTTATATCTTTTTTTAATTTTATATTAATGAAAGTAATCCCACTAAAATGATAACCCTATAAATTATTACCTTTATATATCCAAGATCCATATTTCACCAAGAAATAAGTCTATTTTATCATTTCTTTCAAAACATAGTTATTTAAGTAATCCATCATTCCAATTATATCACATACGATTATTTGATAGTTAAGTGGAAAAACTTTTTCCCACATCTATCATATGGACGATCACAAATCTATTCATATGATATCCAAAAACAATTAGGGTTTCCCAAAAAATCATAACTTAAATATTATAATTTATTTTGGGAACCTAATTCTATTAGGGTCACCCATATCTAGCATGGATTACACAAGATAATCCATGAGAAACCAAACCTAGACAGTTGGATTATAATTATATTGACATGAAATGATTATTATATCATGTTTTATTACTTTATGAATGAATTCCTCTAATGGCTTAGTTTTTGAATCCTTATTCCATCAAGTAGATTAATATGTTTAAACTATATTAATGTGTAACTCTTTGCATAACTCACAATTTATATTACTCACCCAAAAATAGATGCCAAACATACATACACATATCCAAATTCATCCAATGAATAAGGTATATAAATTTATTCATATAAAAAAGTATAGTTATATGAAACCAATAATTCACATATGAGTAATCTTGGAGCCACAAATATCCAACCCCACTTTTCTAAAAAGGTCATAAGCCTCTAGGCCTGTGTGAGGTATGACCCAATGTCTCTCCACCCAAGGATATTTTACTCAAGAAATATTTAAATTCACTCATAAATCTAACACCTAATATGTATAAACTATATTAAACATATATATTTAAGCTAATTACTTTAGTTACAAACTAAAATCAAGGAAGATAAAACACTAAATCTTATATTATCGCACCTAATATGGAATAACAAATTTATAAGAAACAATTTATCACATAAATATAAGGATACCTAATATTAAAATAATATAAAAAATTTATATACAAAAATATATAAATTAGAATAGATCAATTATTTATTATGAGATAAATATCTATATATAATAAAATTTACCAAAACTACATTTTTCTAAAGTAAAGTAGATTTTTGAGGAGGGTTTTTAAGAATTTTAACAATAATATATATTTTTAATAAAATTACCTTAAAAATGGATTTCACAAAAACATAATGGATTCTACTTTTTTCCTCTAACTATGTTATGTATTATACCCATTTTTGGTTGTCATTTCGGAAAACTGAGCCATTTTGTGAAATAATTTATAAATTTTGACTATGTCATGGAAATCCTCATGGTGGAGTTCAAGCATGGCATAAATACCAACTAACCATGTACTAAGGAATCATCCTACACTAATATAAATTATATAATTTTTAAATATTCCATGAAATAGTAATTTTAGTATCTATGTTGTGGTTTAGAAAAATATTAATTGAAAAAATCATTTTAATATTGCTATATAGTGGGAATGAATTATCAAGAACCATAGTGGGGGTTTTGAATATAAAACATCATGGTGTCTGGGAATACTCCATTTCTGGCTTACATGATGGATATTTATGAAATTAATTCCTCACAAGTAGTTTTTATGATACCATTGATAAGATTCCCGGTACATGAAAATTCCCATTTATAGTGAACTATGAAATGAATTCTATACCCAAGAACCTACCAAGATAAAATGATAAAAAAAATAATCCAAGATTGGATAAATGTTATCAATTTTAGTCTAAATTGGTTATGAGTTTTATAAAGTTCCCTCATAAACAATCAATGGTTTCTTACCTATAATGGTATCCAACAACCACTAGAATCATCAAATGCTTCAATAAGACCTCTTTTTTAGGAATGGTATGATAGAACCTCCTCTAAGGAAAATTGATAATTGAGTGTTTGAGAGAGTCTAAAATATATTATAATAATATCTAATCCCCATAAATGAATTGATTAAACCCTTATTTAAATTTAATCCTCATGTCAAATGAAAATACCCATTGTAGTTTATAATGTTCCTAACATTATATAATAGTTAAACCCTTTTGAATCTCATTCATTAATTAATCAGAATGTTGAAACTCTTTAAATGTTTTTTTATTGTTTAAAAATAATCACAAGATGTGTTATCATCAAAATATGATTAATAATCACTTTTTAAGAATCATAAAAATGGTATTTTATACCATTACCACATGCATCATGACATGATGTAAAATACCATGACAAAATATCCACCAGAGTGTAGTGACTATCAACTTTTAGAGTTTATAATTTAGTTCATAATATCCATCAATAGTGATATTTTATATCATGTATTATATTAGGAAAATTTCATACGGTTTGTCTTTACTAACCTTGTTGATTTCTATTCAGGACTTATTTCAGGTTTCATAATTGAAGAAATATCATCTGAACCCATCTCATGTAGTTATGTGGGAAGACTTGGATTTGGAACATGATGCCACTATAATTGTGTATCCTATTCATATCATTGAGTATCATAATAAAGTGTTGTGAGGTGAATTTATTCTCTTAGTTTATGTTCTATGAAATCATGGTAAATATATCCATGAGACATGGAAGCATGCGGAAATTATGAAAGATAAATAACCTCATTTATATTCCATTCAACAGAATTGATAACTTTTTGGGGATTGAAAATAAAATATTGTGATTATGACATACCACATGTCACTAGTATATATTTATTTTATTTACATTCATTTATTCAATTTATTCTTGAAATATCCAAGTTTTTATGGTTTGAAAACATGAAATGTGAGGAGATATAGAAGAATTCATGGTCATCCCACAATTGGTAAAAATGGTGTATCCTACCCATATGAAGGGGTATAGCTATTCTAGAGGATTCTATATGGTTCATGCACAATTATTATAATCTTTAGTTAAACCATATAGTCAAACAAAAACTAATATATAAAATTAATAATTTTCCCAGTTCATTTTTATTCCTAATTTTACTCCTTCGCTTCATTCAAATACCCTATAAGCTTCCCCGTCATGGATCCTTCACCCAATAATCCCACATGGTGTGATTTATTTGATTATAGTGAGTTTATATAAGGTAAGAACTCATTTATAATTTATTTTCTCTTACTTATATAATCCCTTCTTACCTTATTCCACATTCTTCATTTTTTCTAACCCTAGTAGGCCATGGTGGTCACTATCATGGATAGGGTGTGGTGTAACCTTAAATTTCATAGTTCTTAGGGTTCATTATGTTGCCTTTGGCTTATTTCCATATGAATATTTTTTATAATTCTTTTATCTACTATCATGTACCATGTTTTTTTCCTCTCAAATTTACTATTTTTTTTAAATCAAAATAAAATAAAATTTAGTTTCTTTATTATATAAAACAAAAATTAATTTCTAAATGTATTTCAAAATAGTAATAATTGTATTCACTATGAATGGAGTTATGTATATTCTTGATGGTATCCTATTGGTAATTAATTTACACCCAAAATATACTTTTGAGTGTATCAAGACTTTTTATTATATGATGTTGGTAATGCTAAAAATGCTGCTTACTTTTGTAATGTATCGTGGGTGCCTTCTTCATGCTTCTGAAAATGATGACCAGGTGGTGACCATGGTCTATCAAGAGTTATTCATGTGAGTTATTTTTGGACCATATTTTTATCATTTTGGGTTATATATAGGCCACCACAGCCTATTTACTCCTTTTTTATTTTTTTATTGTACATATCATGAAACTCACTTTGGGTTTTGTTTATAAGGTTGTGTGGGATGTTTAATTTGGATTTTGTTTCTACTTATTACTTTCTTGGTAAGATATTTTTTATGAAAATATTTATTAAATAGTTTGTGGATGTCCAATGTATTGATAACTCATGATAGACTCCTAATTAGACTACATTTCTCTATTCATTGTATTCAAAGATTGAAACTATTCTTAGTTGGTATGTTTGATACTCTCGACAATTTGTTTCCAACCAATAGTAATTAGAAAAGCCCTTCAGATCTTGTGGTGGGGAAAATTGAGTGACGTGGTAGGTTGACCTATGTTAGTTCATTTCACAATCTCTATCCATTAGATTTATAAATATTATTTTTATATACAACATATTATCTTTATATTGTTATGCCATAAACTTATAGAATGGAGTTATGAAGAAAGGGTATTAGAAAGAAGCAATAAAAATAGTATGTTACCAAGAATAAATGGATCACATGGGGGAGGATAAGAAAAAGACTAGTATTATTTAGATAAAATATGGTTCCCCTGAAATAGAGATAAACATAATAAAATGGTTTATATTTATTCCCATTAACTACATATTATGATCAAAAAAATTTAATTCATCATGTTTTGATTCACATCCTAAGGGAAAATCTAGCAATTTGACATAGATAACATCAAGTTGATGCTTTGAAAAATTAAGTATTAAATAATAATAATTAAATAAAACTAATAATAATTAAATAAATATAATCCACTGAGGTTTCCTATAATGGTTATTTTTCTCAAATTTAGATATTTTTTGCATTTTTGGTTTTCTCATTTTCTGTTATTTTTCAGTAGGCAAGAACTATATTGGTAAATTATAGAAATTATTCTATTTTAATTGAATCTTGATAAAAAGTATTTTTTTTAAAATTAAAATTTTCCCCCTTTATTGAAAGTTTACTGTTTTATTTTAGAGATTATCATAAGATTGAGTATGATCATTTAAATTCAATCATACCCATTTTATACTAGATAAAGGAACAACTCTCAAAGTGAATAGGTCTTATGAAAATACCAATGTGATGATAATCCATTTTGAAAAACACGAAAATGATATTTTATTTTTCTATGTGATCCAAAAGGAAGTGATGTTTAATATATATATGTTTGGATCCAGAGTGATGTGCTATATTTTGAGATAAACTAATGGCACTAATGTTTTCAAAACGAATAAATATGTGTTTGTATGTAAAATAAAAATCATAAAGTTTATACATAATTTAAAAGAACTACATGAAAAAACATATCATTTATATATATTCATCTTCATTAATGGAATTTGAAATGAATTATTATTTATGTTTAGACTAAGACACAAAGGATTCTTCAAGAAAATGAAAATTAACAGATATATGTTTTCTATCTAAAATAAATACTTTGAATTAATCATTTGAATGACTTTAGAGTTGGAAATATCATCCAGAGGGATATAAATAACCAAGAATTGATGTTACTTTAAGGTTCCAGAAAATCATTTTTACTACATTTTTATGGGATTATATTATATTTTCATTGAGACATCCCTAAAACATAATGTCTTAGTTACTATTCATTAGATACAATAGGATAATGATAATACCTCTATAAAATTTATATATATTGTTCCTTAGTATTAATAAATATCTAACTTATATATAGTATTTATTATAGTACTTATTATAATAACCCCTAACCTACACTCCTAGATCCAGTGATAAATTATAATCATTACATTTCTGGATTTGATACTAATGAATATGGCCTAATTTTTTTCATCCAAAAAGTTAAACATCAAAAGGAAATATTGTAGCACTTATATACCCAAGGTCCTTTTAGGTTTATAGTTTTAGATAATTAAGAAAATTTATTACACAAACAATACCCATGAATTCAAGGGATTTTTTTATCCACTATACCCAGCTTTTCATGTTTCATATTAAATCTTAAACATCTCCCAAAAAATTTATCATGTTAGAAACCTTCCTAGACAAAAATAATTAAATCAATATTTTTAATAGCCTTGGAAATAGGAAATAAATTAATAGTAACATCAAATTCTTATTAAGGGTTAACATAAAATAATAATTGAATGTCATCGATGAGCATATGAAGAGTATAAGGTTATAATACATAAACAAAGTTAATGTTCATAAAATAAGAATATGCAAAACCATAAATACATGTATCAACTATCATGAAATATGTTATAACTATTTATCAAATTCAATAGTTATAAGAATTGATAATCATAAGTAATGTGATTTCAAAATTGATCAGAGGAATCATTAAGACCCATAGAGATCATAAAGAATATATATTGGTATCGTGGAACATCATCTAAATAAAAATTTTTAATCCGATTTCATAAATAAATAGATCCCAATTAAATAAATAGGATAAAAACTATGATAAATCACTCTTTATTTTCTCTAAATACATGAGCATTACCCAATGCATTGGAGAGTTATCTGAGAACATCCATCATATAATCTATATTGGGCTCACATGTGAACTATAATGGGGATCAAACATTTATATAAGTTATATCGGGATAACCATTTAATAATCAATAATATCCAAGCACTATTTATGAATTAAAAAAAATATAATCTTTCACTTTTCATTGATAACAATAATCATTGTTCTTTCATATCTCAATTAAACTGTGGAAAAAATGGGTTCTATTACTATATCATAATCAATACAAAGAAATAATAAGTATTGTTTCAATACGACATATCCCCAATGGAGTGTAAAAAAATCTAGAGTGACGTTTATGAATATAAATACCATTAAAATATAATTAAAAAATTCTTGAGGAAAATAACCTTTTCACTTTTATTAATATCGAAGGATGCCATCTTAAATGGAAAATTATTTTGAAATATCTCTTGAAACATTTTATATAAATACAAAATATCCCCTATGGAGTGTATGTAACATCACATTTTGTTTACGTTGATCAATTTAAATACCAATAAAAGTACATTAAAAACATTCCTGAGTAAAATAACACTTTAAATTTGAGTAACATTAGAAGATATCATCTTAGATGAAAAATGATTTTGAAAGATCACTTGGAATATTTCTTAAATAAAATTTACTTTCCATTTTTAAAACACTTGTTTAAAATCTAAAACATTCTAAGAAATAAAATAAAAAATTTTCTTTGAAATTAACCTTTTAAACTCAAAAAATAATCTTCAATAATTTATTGGTCATGATGGTGGAAAATTCCATTCATGACAAATACATTAGAAAAAGATTCCTTTCACTTTGTTGGTAAAATTAAAAAAGTTATTCATTAAAAAAAGATAAGAATATTTCTTTTAAATAATTTTTAAAAAACAAATTATGTTTAAAATTTAATTTAAAAAAGCATATTAAATCTTTTTTTAATACATGGATTTATAAGAAAAGATATTTTTAACCGAAGAGAAAAATGAAATCTGATTTAATTTAAAATGTTGTATCAGATAATTTTGAGTAACAAAGGGAGAAAATTGTAATATTACTCTAAAAAATAATTAATATTAATGTTATAATAAATATAAAGGGTTTTATTAGAAAATTATGAAACAATTTCATTTATTGGAAATTCAATCATAAACAATCTTGATTAAAATGAGATTGTGAAATAAACCCTTATTTATTTGGTAACATTTAAATCATAAACCACATGGAAAAGTAAATTAAAATAAAAAATTAAATACCATGAATATAAATATATTCATGATATAATATGTCAATTGTTCGGTAGATACACCACATGAAAGAAATTATGTCCTTAAAATAAAGTGTGTCTTAATGAAGGAAAATTTGAGATGAAACCCTTACTGCCTTGGTAATCTCTGAAAAAAACCTCATGAAATGTGGAACCTTATATGAATTTTTAAATCTCAATAATTTACCATAAAATAATTATAAAATACATTCATGTAAATTATATATACCACACAATAAAAATAAGTGGTGAATATAATGTATGTATCACATAAGTAAAAGTGAGATGTGAAACCCTTACCTTGAGTCCAACTTCCTTCATAAATGTTTGAAACTACTATATAATAAACTTATATTAATTATTTTATTTATTAATATAATTTTAAAATATTAATAACTCATATAAAAATCATTTATTTCATTTATTTTAATGACATATTTAAATATTTAGTCAGTTAAGTTTAAATTGGGTGTTTTGAGGATGTTCTGTTCATTGTTTCAAAACATCTTTAGTGTGTTGATCATGTTCAAAGATGTAATTGATAAATCATATCTAGAATAATAATAATCATTAAATATTAATAAATTTATAAATAAATTATACTTTTAAAATCATCCATGAATAATGGTTATGAAATATGAACTATGTTACGATCATCGAGACGGTAGGTCGTACGTATGCATGAGTAACATTTCCATTTTTCAATGATAATTATGGAAAGAAGGTAAGTACTATTTTATATTTAAATAATGATAAAAATATAATAAATATAATATTATTTATTTAAATAAACTTATATATATCATTCATTTTAATCCATGATGAAAAAGTAACCACATCACTTTGTGGAGGTGGTAGTCCACACATATGCACGAACAACATTATCATTTCTCAGTGAATAGAAAGTTAAAAAAATAAATGATATATTATATTTTAAGAATTATAAATATATCATAAATTTCAGAATTTTTTAAAATGTGTCCCATATATTTATTTACTTTATCCTTATTACCTTTCATGAAAATCGTTACTGAAAAAATGAATCACAACGCTTCATAAGGCGGTAGTCTACCGTACACACGAGCGATGTTATCGTTTCCCATACGGAATGAAAAGTGATAATTTATAAATGAAAAAATAATTTCAAAATTATAATTATGTTAAAAATATCATATATATACTTTAAATCCATCATTATAATAATATTTTATAGACGATGATAAAAAACGAATCACATCAGTTCGTGAGGTTGTAGTCTATCGTACACACAAATGATGGTTTTATTTTCCATTTAATATAAGATTAGATGGATATACGTTATAACATTAAAAAATAAAATATAATTATATGGTATATAATATTTTAATTATATCATAATAATTTAAGAATATTTGAAGGAGGTGTAAGGATAAAAAAAATAAAAAAATTGGTTAAGCACGACACCTTTTCTTCTGACAACCTCATTAAGTTATCAAAAAAAGATTTTTTAAGAGGGATTTATAATTAAAATAGAGGATATAAGTCATGGGGATGGAATTAATTAAGGTATTTTAGTACTTAATGTTTGATAAAAAATATATTCGGAGGTGTGATGTGGAGAGGAGAGTGGGTGGCTTTTTGTAAGCGAGGGAGAGGATACAGTTGGAATTTATTAAAAGAAAAAGGTATACCCACATTTTTCACATTAATAAAGGGTTTAAAATAAAAAAATTATTGCTAATTATATAATATAAAGTTGAAATATTACCATAAAATAGATTTAATATAAGTGTTTGTACATTTCAACCCTTATCTTTTGAGTTTAACCCCCAACAAACTCATTTTCACATTAACGGTGGAAAAATATTTTTACCTTTTTGACTATTAATTATGATAAAAAATTAATTTTACCTCATTATATATTATAAATTTTTATTATTTAAAGAATTTATTCCATTATACTAAATTCAATTCACATAATTGGACTATTTTAATTTAAAATGAAACCCACAAACGTGATGAAAACACGGTTTTCTAAGAGATGTATTTTTCAAGCATAAAATGATTTTCTATTAACATTATGTATATTAATAATAATTGTATGAACTAATGTTAATATTTATTGAAATATAATATATATAACTTTAATTTAAATTATTCCTTATCATGGGTTATTTTAATCAATTAAAATTGAAAAACATTATTCACTTTAAAACAGTTTTTTAAAAAACTCTCTTTTAGACCCAAATATAAAATTATATAAAAATTTAGTATAGAGTTGATTGAATGTAATTAATTAGATAAAATATAACTAAAAAATATTCTATTACTTTAAATAAAATTCATATCACAATTTTACTTTTAAATTGTTTAATTTATTGAAAAAATGATGGTTTTAAAAAATTAATATTTTTCACTATTCACTAAAAAATCAATATCTTTCGAAAAATACCAAAATTTCACCCCATGTTAATTATGATATTATTATTTAAAAAACAAAAATAAATTTTTCAAATAAATTTTCTAATATTTCTATGCAATAATTATAATATTTTCTCAAAAAAAATATTTTTTGAATAAAACATACTTTTAATGAATAACATTACATTAAAAAAATTGATTGATTATTTAATAATAATTTATCAATAAATTTTTCTTTATAAGGATATATATATATATATTTCATAAATTAGTTACTATTTTTCATACCCACTAATTTAATGGATAGGTTGTAACATTTATATTTAAAATAATATCATTTTATGGTTTGTTTAAGCCTAGAGTTGTCTGTTATGTGCACTATCAAGCATAGATTCCTTTTCTTAAATAATAGAGTGTTACATTTTATCCAATTTAATAAAAATTTTCTAAATTTTTTCGAAGTTATCTCAGTAATTAAATATTTTACATTTTAAATTACATGTTTTCAAATCCCACATAATAAAAAAGGGTTAATAAAATATCCTCTTGATAAGACATGAAAGGATGTGTGAAGGTCATATAGAATAACACATAACTAGGATTCAAAATAAAATAAAATTAGCGGGAAGTGAATATTTTGGTTTGGAGTAAGAGTGTAATTTCCAAATAATGATGTAGTGTGACTGGTATCATTGATCACAATACAGTGAATGATCATGTGAAAGTCAATGAACACAAAAAAAATAAATCAAAGAGGTGTGAATAAGACCATCATTTCATTGGAAATAAACATAATAGGATAACATTTTTATTTTCAAGATCATTTTACATGGTTTGAGTAATTCCTTACCATATTTACTTAGAATATAATGTAATATACTTATTGGATTAGTTGAATTTCATTATTTAATCAATTTCTACCATAATCGCATCTTTTTATCCAAACTATGATTATTCAAGATGAATTTTCATGCCTGAGGAAATAAAATCAAATTTTAATGGACCAAATAACCTTAAAAGGGATAAAAATATATGCATAATGTATTTAGATATTAAATAAATCCAAAAAAATTATCACATGGTAATATAATTCCCAAAATAAATAAACCTTCATATGATAAAATAATAAATTAATATCTAAAATTCAACAGTAATACCCAAATTTAAAACTAAACCATTCATAAATAAACTCAACATTGAATAGTTTTTTAACCTAAAATTTTATCTCATAAATTTCAGATTTCAAGCCCAAAAATATGGTGATGGTATTTTTAGATTAATCACTTAGTTACCAAATCACTTTTCAATCCCATAACATCTATATGATTAAACTTGTGTTACCACAATTACCTAAATTTTCAATATCATATAAACCTAAATATTATTAATATATTAAAAAATATGACCAAAAAATGAAAATTCATACTTCAAATTAAACTAAATATTTATATATACTTCAACCTAATAAAGATTCTCATAAAATGTAATTAATCACTTTAGGATCACATCACTTAAAACCTAAAAGTGGTGTCTAATAATTTGAACTTATGATCATCCTTAACCATATAGGCCTATGATGGTATCCATAAATATTAATATAACCTCACATTGAAACATCTTAATCTCCAAATTTATCTAAACCTTTATTTAATAGTAATTATAAAAGCCCTGAACCTATAATCCCAAATCTGGTGGTAAAATCATAAATGTTACATTTCTAGATTTGATACTGAAGAAGGTGACCCAATTTTTACCATCCAGAAATTAAAACATCAAAATCGAATATTTTATAACTTACATACCCAATGACCCTTAATGTTTATATTTTTATAGATTTTTTATAATCTTACATAAATAATACCCAAGAATACAAGGGAGTAGATTTCCCATTATACCCAACTTTTTATATTCCATATTAAGTGTTAAATATATCCCAAAATGTTATAACATTAGAAATATTTCTAGAAAACAATCATTTAATCATCACTCTTCATAACCTGGGGAATATGAAATGAAATAAGGGTGATGTCACATTCTTGTTAAGGGTAAATATACGATTAAAAATTGAATATTATCCAAGAGAATAAGATGATTATAAGGGTATGATGACATAAGAAAAGTGAATGAGAATAACATAAGAATATTCATACCTATCAATACCTAGATCATCTATCATAAAACATGGAATATATATTTATCAAGGGAATGAGGCATAATAATTGATAATCATGAGTCATGTGATTTCAAACTTGATCAAAGGAATAATTAAAATCAATAGAAATCATAAATAAAGCATATTTTTATCTTGGCACATCATCTCCATAACCCATTTTAAACTCATTTCATAAATAACCAGAGATTAGTTCAATCCATAGGAGAAACCCTCTAAAAACTCTATCCTTCTTGGCTCTAAATAAAAGGAATATTACCCAATACATTGGAGTTCTATCTAGAAACACCCATCGTATAATCTACATCAGTATCACCTGTTGCTATCTTGGTGAACCCATCATATAAGCTGTACTGGGATCATCCATGAGCTATAATGGGGATCAACACTTCGTGTAAGCTGTATCAGAATCACCTATTCACCATTAATTATGTCTAAGTACTATTCATGAATAAAATATTTAGAATTATTAACTTTTCAATTATAAAAATAATAAATATTCATTCATAGCTCAATTATCCCTTGGAAAAAATAGGTTCCATAACAATCTCATAATCTATCCAAATAAATAATAATGATGGTGTTGATATAACATATCCCCAGCGGAGTGTAATTAATATCAATAGTTGTTGATGTTGGTAACACTTTAGGGTTTTCCATGTAAAACTATATAATATTTTAAGTAATGTTTGGGAATTTAGGTTCTGAGTCGGCATGGGATTCTGGGGCTTATGGAGCCTCAGTGAAGTGATATTCAAAACATTGAATATTTTATATCGTAGATGTGTAGTTTTTATTGAAATGTCATGTAAATCTCAAGTGGGGTTTCATATTAGAAACCTCAGACTTTGGTTGAGTTCAACACATGGTTTTTAACCTAATATTGACATAACGTTTGTCAGCATCAGGTTTCTGGTTGGAGGTGGTTGTTTGTGGGGTGCTAAATAGAGGTTTATTGATTTAATAAAATTAAATTAATAAACCTACACCCCCTATTTGGATTCCTATGTATGGAGGGGGAGGGTATGTTCTCTCCCATGGAGATATATGGACTAAGGAGGAACTGAGGTGATGAGGTGTCGTTAGACCATATTTTTGATACTGATCATCATCGGATCGGGGTGTAGTATATTTCAGGCATCACATTAGACTTGAAGCTTGGGAGTTTCCCCATGAGGTAGGAAAATTTATGAAATTTATATTATAATCCCCATTTATGAATTGTTATAAGGTTTTAGAGACCTATTATATATTCTAGAGATCCCATGGAGGTTGATCTATGGGTTTTAGGTGGAAATAAATGGGTTTCATGTGGCTCATAGGGATTTACTTTTTAGAAATCTTGATCACAGTACGTGTAATAATGGAGCACATGTCATGTGTTCTTATTGTGTGAGGAAAATTATATTTTGGAGACTACAAATCACATATTGGGGGAACATGCCATGTAGTGATCCCAATCGTGTGGTCAAGGACATGGCCAGACTCACAATGTCAAGGGAAATCGACATGCGGTAGTACACAACCATATGATGCAATCATGGGTTGAGACACGATCATTGGTCAAAGGGCATGGCCATATTCTCAAGTTCGAGGACATGTCATGTACCTAGTGTACATATCATGTGTGGAGACATATCCAGCTAGGTTGTGTATGGTTGAGGACATGTACGTGGATTTGGATGAGGTCACACTCCATGTGAGATGGGGTATATGTCATGTATTATCCTTATACACACTAAGTACTGAGAGGGGACATGACATGGGGCTATTTTCGAGAGACACACATTGTATTGCGGGTACACACCATGTACTCCCCTTAGTAATTACTCCCTCATGAATCTATATCTTCCAGCCTTTTATGTAGTACCATAAGTAGCATATCTTGGGTAGTGTTTCATGTATAACATGATGGTGTCCATGATTTTGGCGTTTTAGATACATCATGAGGTGATACTAGAAGGACACCTATCTCATCATCATGTAGACTAGTATTGGTTAAGTGGGTTCCCTTGGTCCATTCATATGAGGGTATAATGTGTAATTACATCCTCAGTATAGGATTATGTTCCCCTCTATATGATTATTTTGTATGGAGTTTGTGTATTCCTCTGAGTGGTCGGGGCGGGATCCTCTATTGTATGTATCTCTTGGTAGGGTTCTTCGTATCTTCATAACCATCATACATAGGGTGGTGATCTCATATAAATTAGGTTATCCTATTAGGGTTTTCAGTATCATTGTGTATATGATCCCCTACTTAGAGGGTAGTTTTTGTAGGGTTTATAGCATCATCATCAATATGATCCCCAACATGGAAGTTAGATTCAGATTTGGGTATGCGATATCACCTAGTGGTACTTAGCATGATCCTATATTTTTTTATCATGGATCTATATATTAGTAGGGTTTTTGGATTTTTTAGTACACCTAGGTGTGACCCCCTATCTGAGCATTATGATATCTAGAGTTCCAGATCGGGTTCATGGTGTCCCCCAGCAGTTCTAGGTGTGATATACTATTTGAGTTTTAAGATCTTATGGGTTTCATTAGGTTTCATGGAGTCCCCCATAATACATGGGTGATACATCCTAGATGATTATCCAGATCCTCTAGGTTTTATCACGACTTTCTTCATGGAGAGTCCTGATAAGCATTTTCTCTCAGGTTTTCACCATCAGGGATGGAGGGGATGTGCCATCGGTTCAGTGATACCAGATTAATAAGATCTCTAGGATGAGATCCATATGGGATGAAAGTGATATACCTAATAAGTGACATATCTTGGATGAGTTTCATCAGGGATGGAGGGGCATGTGGAGTGAGTTCTTCTAGATGAACGATACCTTTGAGCCTCGAGTAGAATCATATCACAGGATGTATGGTTGAGACCATGAGACTTAGAGTATATTATGAGTATATCTAGGTTTTTATAGGAGTTATTATGGAGATTTCACATATATTTTTTGAAATAAAATGTGTATATGATCTTACTATTCATGTATAGCTGAGTAATGGTTGATATGGAGTTTCTTATTCTCTCTCTCTTAGGTTCTTCTCTGGATGGGGGTTGACCGGACTATTGCCTTTTATTTTATCCATTTATTTTGGGTATTTGGATTGTATAATGGGTATTGTTATACTCTCCCCTACATAGGATCTAACCACAAATTTGTTTCCTTATGCATACAATAGGACTCCCGATAGACTACTAATTGGACCAGGAGAAGGCAGAGCATAGCGAGATAGACATATCGAGGTGTGTACCGATGGTTTTATTTGACAGCAGCCCACTCCTTCTGAGTAGGTTTCATTCTTTGTAGCTTTTTGTGGGATTTTACTTTTCCATTTAATGATTTCAATACCTTTTTTTACTCTGGTTGTTGGATAGATGTGTGCATATATTTTTTGTATCAGTTGTATGATTATCTATGCATTGCTTCATGGAGATTTATGTGTGTGTGTGAAAATAGGTACCATAGGCTAAGGCCCCCCATGCATGTGATATTCATACTAAGTGATGGATACTATCCCCTATCCTATTTGAGGTAGGATTGGGGTTATGATAGCTTGACCTTCTATAAGCCAACCGAGCCCCATTAGGTTGGGTTGTTTCAGTGTGGTATCAGAGCGGGTTCCACTTTAAGACCGCAGAATTGAGATTTTCTAGAAGTAGTTTGGTTTGGGATTTCTAGAAACAATGTTAAGGTATTTTGAGTTCATATTTTATGACATGAACTCTAGTGTTGGTGCTGAAGTCAATGTATCCATTCACTGGGACTCTAATAACATGATTGTTGACTCGGTACATGTAGAAACTAATTGTAAGGAAATTTTAGTTCATGCATCATATATGACTAGGTTGTGGCTTTTATGTACTTCTAGAGTCAATTACCCCAATATACTCATTGACCATAGTGAATCCTGGTTCTATTTTAGGATTCCACCATGATTCCAACCATACAAGGTTCCATGGTGGGATTGTGAGGATGATCAACCTAATGATGAGGCTTCAGTGCAGGGTTCTGCACAAGAGGTAGTGTCTTTGGGTGGTTTTCAAGTTGATCCACCACCCATTGAGTAGTAATTTTTTCCAAAATTACCCACTGAGGATGAGTATATTATGATTGTGCTATATGAGTATTATAGGTAGAGACCTCACAAATACTAGGTTGAGCTGGAACCATTGGAATTTGATTATTAGATCAAAGAATTCACACATTTGTTTTGTATTGTGATGATACCTCCTGATCATATGGTTGTCCTAGTGGTAAGTATTTTATAGGACTCAGCTAGTATATAGTATATTCTAGTGACATAGACAGATGATGAGATGATAGTCACTTGGTCGGAGTTTGAGTGTCTCTTCATTGGAGAGTTTTATCCACCCATGTTGATATTGGGGTGTATATCGGTGCTACTGTAGTTTTGGTATGGTAGCATGACTATGGTGGAGTATTTAGTGAGGTTCAATGGACCTTCATGATACACTTTATATATCGATCAAGATCCATTTTTTTAATTAGGGACCCCTAAGTAGGACTTAAATTGAGATATCAATGGTTTAGTGATATCACTATTCATTAACACATATGATGAAGTGATCAAGTGAGCCTTAGTAGTTGATAGATTTCTAGTTCATTTGATTCTGACTATTGGTGTTGGGAACATATAAGCTGATACCTCAACAACTGGTATCTAATAGAAGGCTCTGTGTTTTGGGCATGTGAGACGATTTAGGATACAATCCCAGGATTGAGGTTCTACAACTCAGGGATCCTAGTTCATATATATTCACCTATGAGAGATATTGTATTTTTCTTATGACAGATGATGACATATGTTGTAAGATTATTTAACCCATCATGATACTTAATGGGATAATTTCGATGGTCGGCCCTAGAAAAGATAATGATAAGAACATGTAGTTCTACATAATGGAAGATGTGGAGGAGGAGTGGGGATATTATGAGGATGTAGAAAATGGTTTGATATGTTACCACCACTAACCCCGAGTGGTCCAATCTAGGCATAGGGAGATAGAGGACGAGAGTGAGGATAAATATAGGCCAAATTGTCCAATGAAACAATGTCACAGAGGATGATTAGAGTTATGATCTATATCATTTATAATTTTCAAGTAGTATTGTAAGATATATGTTTGAGATAACCTTTTATTTCCACTTATTACTCAAGGATTATATATGGTGATGTGGGGAATCATTAGTTTGTTATGATGGTGGTTCTTAACATGTATTTAGGATCATAAGAAATAGGGGAACCTACCCAACTGAGACACATTTTTGTGATGTGATAAAAAATATTACGGGTTAGTCAGTTATTCCCTAAGTGGATAGTATTTAGGTGTAGTGGAAAAGTTATTTTGACTTGTGTGTTTAGGGAAGTTAGTGTGTGGGTGTTAGAGCATGCCTTAGTTATGTAAGACATATAGTAAAGGGAAAGGATAAGATTCAAAAAAAGGGATTCTGACCAGGAGGCTTGAGTATGGTTCGATGTGGGGCATATGACTTTACTACCACAGTTTTAATAGCATAGGTTCGTGATCCACTTTTAACTGAGTGTATCCCCTTTTCAGGGAATACTAATTCTAGTGGATTATTTTAGCTTGAACCTTATGCTTGGAGGCGCCCATAGAGAGGATCAGAGTTCATGAAATACTATCTGTTGTGTGACCTAACTCTAGCAGATGGAGAGACTCACATAGAACCTTCTCATAGTAGTAGAGAGAGGCCCTATAATGTTCTTCCTTAGTAAGTATTTTTTTGTTTCCATTCATGATTTGGTGGTTTCCACTAGTATAGGTGGCAGTGTTTCTGGCTTATGGGATGAATTTTTCCTCCTTTGTAGAGGATTGATCCCAGGATGAGTGGGATGATCTAATGTGTGGGAATATAAAACCTTAATTTATTATATGGCTTGTATGACCCTTGGATCAGTGGTTCTATGAGATTTATGTTCCCTTCAATGGTGGAGGTGTTGGGGACATCTTCATGAGGACATGTAAGGTTTACCTCACCACCAAGAGTTAGAATTATACAAATACTGGTACCAAATTACTGACCTAATATTTGAGTCATCATAACAATTGACTAATGTGAAGCTTCATGAGATATGGGGATGTTGTAGGATTTTAGTTGGAGGTCCTAATAAGACCCTGTGTACACACTTAGGAAACCCTGTGGTTTCCTGATAGATGAATGAGAGACTCATGGACCGGGTCCTTCACCCCTACGGATCAGTTCATGGGATTATTATTCATTAGTATCTTCATGTGATTGTCATCAGTATTTCATGTGAGATAATTTCGGATGAATTCTAGAATATCTTCAAGAGTTCCAACTTCCTTGGGAGCTTTCGTAGATACAAGTCTATTTTTCAAGAGGTCCACTTCTTGTGAGATGTTTTTTAGACATGGGATTGACTGTGGACCTAGAATAGGTTGAGGTTATTCAATCTTCTGATACACCCTAGGGTGTGTCTACAATAGTAGATTCTCATAGTGAGGGTTTTCTCACTGTTTGACCATGGTAATGAACAAGTTGACCTCTCTAAAGTTGAATCTTGTGGGTGAGGTTGCATTGTATCACTAGTTGATTGTTTCTACCCTTTATCTTCTAAATTGAGTCATGGTGTATTTGTTTATAGATCCAATTTTGAGTTCTTTCATGACCGAATATCCTCTGGAATTTTTCTTGATTGATTTTACAAAGGGGGAGAGTATATCGACATTGCAAGGTTTGATGATGACACTAGCCACGCTACAAGATGAGGTGTTGAGGAGGTTACTATCCCTTAATATTACACCCAATATAGGGGTTTCTAGGCTATGTATAGCAAACTATTTGGTTTTTGGATAAACTTAATATGGTTTTCATGTTGGTGTATTGTTTTTGTCACTCCACCATTGAATAACACCATTTGAGGAAATGTTCAAGAGGCCCTATGGATCACTGTTGTACTGGTTAGAGCCAATAAGAGATAGGGTTTGTGGGAAAATTGTTTGATAATGATAGATTTTGAGGGTAAGATTTATCTATGGGTGGATTTATACTTCCATGTTTCATCAGTGTCTATCTTGGGTTGGCAAAGTGGTGTACTGCTAGACCCTATGACCATAGATGGATAAAGTTCTTGGTGTTTTTTCACCCGTCATAGATGAGGAGACATGTGTATGACTCATTGGATGATTTAAAACTATATGGGATTGGATTTGGGTTTGGATTTTAATTTTTTGAGGTATCTGGTTGTGTTTGGTTTCTTACCAGAGAGGACCCTTCTTTGGATTGTGGTTCCCCTTGGTGCATGTTTGCAAACAGTGCGAGAACCCTATGGAGAGATCACTTTCCCCCTTGTTTATAGGATTTTGATTTTCCAAATAGAAATAATAAAGTTGGGGAGAGTGTAATAACTTTGTTTTTTTCATGTAAGCCTTTGGACTATTTTTAAGGAATATTTCTGAAGCCAGTCACTGAGTTAGTGCAGGATTCTGTGGCATAGAGATCCTCGGTACAGTGATATTAAAAATATTAAATAATTTATATCAAATGTGGGAAGTTTTTATAGAAATGTGGTATAACTACATATTGAACTTTCAAATTGGAATTTCAATGTCATGGTTGACTTCAGAACATGAGCTTAACCCTAGGAGTGATATAAAGTTTGTCAATATTGGGAGCCCGGTTGAGGGAAACCGTTGGTGGGGTGTTAAATGGAGGTTTATTAATATAATAAAATTTAATTAATAAACCTACCCCCCATTTGTATTACTTCATATAGAACGAGTATGGGAGGTTCAATCCCATGGTGATGAATGGACCGAGGTTGAACCAAGGTGATGAGGTGTCACTAGACCCCATTTTTGATGTCGATCGTCACATGATCGAGGTGCAGAATCTTCCAATCATTGTATTGGACACAAAACAAATGAGTTTCTATATAAGGTAAATGAATTTACAATATTTACATATATATTACTATTTATGAATTTCTTAATGTTTTATATCCTCTTACAGATACTAGAAATCCCATAGGGGTTGATCTATAGATTTCAGGTGGAAATCAGGGGTTTTAGGTGGCTTTTGGGGATTTACCATTCAGAAATACCAATCACATGGTGAGTAGTGTAGGAGAACATTCCATGTGTTCTTCCAATTTTGGAAAGATGATATTTTGTAGAATATAAACCATTTATTGGGTGTAAGTGCTTTGTAGTGAGCCCATACCAGGCAGCTAGGGACATGGCCAGACTCTCCATGTCGAGGGAATTGGTCATGTGGCAGGGCATGGCCCGATGAAATGGGAATATGTTGAGACACGAGAACATTCCAAAGGATATGGACATATTATTGGGTTCTAGGAAATTCCATTTACCTAGTTTAAATACCGTGTGTGGAGACATGGTCATCCTGGTCATTTGGGGGCGATGAAATGCCCATGGGTTCAAATAAGGTCGCACACTGTGTGACATGGATTATACGCCATGTGACCTAGGGTACCGGACATGCATTATACTTATACATTCTATGTATGGAGATGCTACATGAACTGAGGCTGGTTTTTTGATACATTTCATGTATTTTGGGTATATTCTATGTACACCTCTGGGTGATTACTCCCTCACGCATCTCCATATTCAGGACTCAGATGGAGGCTTGAGATTAGACTATCCTAGATAGTTCTTCACATAGAACACAATGGTAGCCATGATTTTAGAATTTTAGTTGTGATGTGAGATGATGTTAGTAAGATGATTATCTCAGCATCATATGGACCAGTATTAGATGAGTGGGTTCACTTGGTCCATTCTTATGAGGGTTCAATGTGGTATTATTCCCTCAATATTGGATTGTGATCCCCTCTATAGGATGATTTTGTATGGATTTCATATATCCCTATAGGATGTTAGGGTGGGATCCTCTGTCATATGATTTACTATATATGGTATGTGGTATCTTTATGACCATCATACACAAGGTGGTGATCCCCTATATAGCAGGTTATTCAATTAGGGGTCTGGTATCATCATGCATATGATCCCATAATTAGTAAAAAAAATTAGTTGGGTTTGTGTAATTTTTATCTATATGATCCCTACATGGCGATTAGATTCAGATCTAGGTCTGGAATATAATCCTATAGTCTTGTGTATGATCATATATCTATGTATAATGTCTCTGAGTCTTTGAAGGGTTTATGAAATCCTCTAGTAGATTTGGGTGTGGTCCCTTATTTTAGCATTATGATCTCCAGAGTTCTAGATTGGATTTGTGGTGTCCCCCAATGGTTCTCTCTGTGATCCCCTATTTGAGTTTTAAGATCTTATGGGTTCCAGTAGGGTTTGTGGATTCCCCCATGAGACATGGGTGAGATCCTCCAGCTATGTATCGTGGTCCACTATGTGTCAACATGACTTAATTCATGGTGAGTCCCAACGAACAAGTTCTCACAAATGTAAACCATGATGGATGGTGGTGATGTACCATAGATTCATTGATGCCTGATGAGTGAGATATCATAGAATCACTCCATTTAGGATAGAAGATCTATTTATAATGAGTAAGATATATTGTATGAGTTCCATCAGGGTTAACAGGGCTCATGGAGTGAGTTCTCCTAGTTGATTTGTACCTTTGATCCTCGAGTAGAATCATGTGGGGGGTTTTAAGTTTGAGATCATGAGACATGGATTATGATATGAGTATATCTGGTTTATTCTACTAGTCCTTGTGGTGGTTTCACATATATTGTTTAGAACTCCATGTGAAAATGAGATGACTAATAATATATAGCTAAATAATGGTCAATATAGAGTTTCTCATACTCTCTTGCTTAGGTTTTTCTTTGGATTGGGGTTGAGAGGACTGTTTCCTTTCATTTTCTCCCTTTATTTTGGGTTTTTTGGTTTCTTACAAGGTATTATTATACTCACCCCTACAAGGTCTCTTCCTGCACGTTTTTTGTCTTATGCATATGATAATCCTTTTGATGGAGTCCTTGGAAGATCTGAAGTTGGTGGAGTATAGTGATCTAGACAAATCAAGGTTTGTACTAATGGTTTCATTTGATAGAATTCCCCTTCTTATAATCTATTTATAACCACTTTGGTTTTTATTGTTCTTTTATTTTTCCCTTTAATAATTTTAGTAATTTTTTTCACTTTGATTGTGGGATAGATGTATGCATGTATTTTCTGTATCAGCTGTACTATTATATCTTCACTATTTATGGATATGGATGTGTGTGTGTGTGTTTAGTAACCATATACTAAGGCCTCACATGTCTTTGAAATGCCTACTAGATGTTGGAAGCTAGCCCCTGTCCAACTGGATATAGGCTTGGGGTTGTGAAAAATTGGCCTTCTACAGGATATGTGGGCCCCATTGGGTCAGGTCGTTATAATGTTGATGATTAAAAATATCATCAAAAAATTATTAAATACATTATTTAGAAAAAATAACATTTTCACTTTCAGTAACATAAAATGATATTGTCTTAGATGAAAAATGATATTGAAATATCACTTGGAAAATTTCTTAAGTAAAATACCCTTTCTATTTTAAAAAATTATTATTTAAAATCTATGACTTTCTAAAAAATTTATGAATATTTTTTCTTTCAAAATAAACTTGAAAACTTCAAAATTAATCTTTAAAACATTGAGTGTTCATGATGGTGGGTAATTCCATTCATGCCAAGTATGTTAAAAAATATTCCTTATACATATAGGTAAAACTAAAAAAGCGAATCATTCAAAAAATAATAGGAAGATTATTTTTAATTTTTTTGTGGAAAAAATTATGGGTAAAAATTAAATTAAACAATCATAGTAAAAAAATTTGGAAAACATTTTTTGAAAGGATTTATTTGGAAGAAAATGGATTTTCGACTGAAGAGATAAATGAATTCATATTTTCATAAAAACATTTTATTAAGTAATTTTAAGTACCGAAGAGAGGAAAATTGTACTATTACTGGAAAAATACAGGAATAATCCAAGTTGAAGATAATTATAGTGGTTTATTTTAAAACGATCAAATAATTTTATTCTTTTTAAATTCTATCATAAACATTCTCGATTAAAATGAGATTGTGAAATAAACCCAGAACGCTTTGGTAACTTTTATATAAGAACACCCATGAACGAAATAAATTCAAATAATAGATTAAATACAATTAATATAATGAGATTGATGCTATAGCATATAAAAGGGGTAGAATATACCCCACAAAAAATAAATTAGGTTCATAAAAAAGTGTCTCAAAGAAGGAAAATTTGAGAATAAACCCTTACTAATTTGGAAATATCTGGATCCAAACATCATGAAATGGAGAAACACATATTTATTTCTATATAAAAATAATTTTCCTGAAAATTATCATAAAATAAATTCATGGGTTTTATATACACCAAACAATAAAATAAGTGGTAAATATTGAATTTGTCTCATAGAAGTAAAAGAGATATGAGAAACCCTTTCCTTATATTAATTATTTTATTTCTTAAAATCATGTGATAGGATTAATACACTATCATTAAATCATTTTTCCTTTGTTTTTATAAAATATTTAAATATTTATTCAATTAAGTCCACATCGGGTGTTTTGAGGACATTCAGTTCATTATTTCAAAACAGATTTGGTGTATTGACTATGGTTAAAGCGTTAATTATTTTACCATCTATAGAATAATAATTATGAAATAATTATAATTTTTAAATTAAATAATACTTTTAAAATCATAAATGAATAATGATTATTAAAAATGAACTAAATTATGATCATGGAGATTGTATGTCGTACGTATGTATGAGTAACGATTCAATTATTCAACGATCATTATGGAAAGAAGGTAAGTGTTATTTTCTCTTTAAATAATGAAAAAATATGATAAATATAATATTATTTATTTAAACACAATTATATATATCATCCATGTGATTTGGTGATGAAAAAATAATCACATCACTACGTGGAGGTGGTAGTCAACACAAACACATAGACGATGTTCTCATTTCTAAGTGAATGCAATGGAAAAGAAGTAAGAAATATATGATCTTTTATAATGATAAATATGTAATTAATATTATAATTATGTAATATATATAAAAAATATTCACAAATTTATCCTTACCACCTTCCATGAAAAGCTTTAGGGAAAATTTAATCAAATCTCTTTGCGAGGCAGTAGTTCACAATACACCTGAGTGACATTATCGTATCACCCATGAAATGAAATATAATAATAAATATGTGATATAATAATTTAATAAGTATTATAATGTTTCAAATACCATGTATATATTTAAATCCATCATTATAATAAGTCGTGAGAGGTGATGATAAAAAACATATTACATCAGTTCTTGAGGTAGTAGTCTGTCGTACACACGAACAATGGTTTTGTTTCCCATTTGATGGAAGATGAGATGGATGTAGGTTATGACATTAGAATAATAAAATATCAGTATATTTTAGTTAATTTTTTTATTATATCATAGTTATTGAATAATATTTTTAGGATTTGTAATAATAAATAGAATAAAAATGCTCGGTTAAGCATAATACCTCTTCTTTGGGAAACCTCCTTGGGTTAGCACCAAAATCCTTCATAGAATGACTTTAAAAAAAATTGGGAATATGGGTCATGGTGATGGAATTAATTAAGTCATTTGGGAAGGTATTTTCTAATCCAAATGGTTTTGAAGGTGTTAATAGGAGAGGAAAGGATGATCCCTTTTATAAGTGGGGGAGAGGACACAACTGGAATTTTGTAAATGAAAATGGTGTACCCACATTTTTCACATGCTAAAAGGCTCAAAAATAGACCATTATTGAGAGTTAAATGATATAATGTAAAAATATGGGCATAAAATAAATTTTTTAAATGTTTTTAGGGCATTTTTACCCTTATCTTTTTAGTTCAACCCCCTGTAAACTTGTTTTCACCTTAACCGTGGTAAAATGTTTTTAATGCTTTCAATATTAATTATGAAGAAAAATTAATATAAACTTATTATATAATCTAAATTATTATTAATAAAAATATATAATCTATTTGAACAAATTTAATTCATATAATTGGTAGAGATTAATTTAAAATAAAACCCGTAAACATGAAGAAAATTTGGTGTTTCAAGAAATATATTTTTCAAGCATAAGATGATTTTATATTAACTCTATAACTAGTCATAATAAATATATGAATTTGAATTCATATATATTGATATATAATCTTTAAATTTAATTTAAAACATTCATAATTAGGGGAAATTTTAATTAATTAAAATGGAGAAATATTACAAAAAAACATGTTCTTAAACCCAAAAATAAAATAAGAAAAAAATTATAAATTTGATTAAAATATAATTTCATGGATTAAATATAATTAAATAATACTTATATTAATTTAAATAAAATTAAAATCACAATTTTACTTTTATATTACATAATTTACTGAAAATAAATGATAGTTTTACAAAAATCTGTATTTAGCACTATTCACTAAAAAAATCAATATTTTCTGAAAAATCTCAAAATTTCAACCTATGTTTATTTTGATATGATGATTTAAAAAATTAATTTAATTATATAAAATAACTTTTTTAAAATCACTATAAATAATTATAATATTTTCTCAAAAAATGAACTAAAATTATATTTGAAGAAAACTTATTTTTGATGAATAAAATTACATTACTAAATATTGAATGATTATTTACTAAGAATTTATCAATGAATTTAAATTTATTAGGATATATGTATATATATATATATATTCAAAAAGTATTTTATACTTTTCATACAATCTAATTTAAAGGATAGGTTGTAACAATCATATTGAATATAATATTATTTCATGGTTCATTGAAACTCGGTTTGTGTGTCATGTATGCTACCAAGTATAGATAAATTTTTTAAAACATCAGTATGGGAAACTTATACTTGAGGAATTTTATATGAAGAAAAATTTATTTATTTCAACAATATACTAAATTTTATTTGAATTCTTCCTTCTATAGTTTTTGAAATGTGAAAATCAAGAATGAAATTTAGTTAACGCACCATACCCACTTGAATTATATTTTTATAAGTATTAGAAAATTTTCTATTAATTATTATCTAGTTGATCCAAAAATCATATAATTTATATATATTTAAAAAATCAAGGTCATTGAATTTATTTTTCATGACTAGTCCAAACTAGAACTCATGTTGGGTTGGTAGTGAAGATATAAGTGACCTCGGAGACCACCTTTAATAGGCCATGGGTTGATGACTAGAACTGAGGATATAAAGTATACACATTGAAGATATTACCCTCATAAATTCTAGAAACATTAATATGAAACCACCAATAAACTCTAGTATATAATATAAAATAAAACACGATCTCAAAGATGTATATAACTTCATATATAAACATAATGAATCTAAAATATATACCAAGAGGCAAATCCTACAGAAGTAACCTACCTCCAATAATCACCACACCATGAGATAAAAATGTTTATCAAAATCACCTACTAGGTCCTGAAAATATGTAAAAACAATATATATAATATAGGGGTCATTATATAAGTATACCCAATTAAATCCTTATGAGGATACCCCTGGAAAATGTGGAAGAATAATAGTAAATCCTCAAGGAAAAAACAATGAAACTGACATGTCACCAATCCCATTCCAAATATCATCCCATCCTCACCAATCCCTTCTTACAAAAACTAAATACAATTATAATAATATATTTTTCATGAGAATATATTATATGGTATGCCACATCTAATTATCCACTGATCTAGTCAACCTCACAACCTAATAAAAAACATCATGGCACTCATATCCCTTCCATATCCACATAACACAACCTCAGATAAAATCACTTACAAAACTACATAACCACTAGCTATTACCAACAACCACATCCATATACTACATAACCTCAACCTTATTCCACATCATCACATCATATCCATATCACTATAACACTATTTCATACCATAACTCCATTCCATCATAGAATACACTACATATTGAATTGATATAGGAGGATGGGGAGGGAGAGTAGTCAACCATATGTATCACTTATATCCTAGATGTTAGGGAATACACCCAGAACACAAAACCTCATATGGTTGTCGGTCACATTAGCAAACTCAGTTGGTGGTGTGTAAGAAATAACATAAACAATAATGTATATAAAAATACCACACATGATCAAACTAGGTTATAATTCATCACAACATCAACACAAACACACCTCAGTGCTACAATTCTTATGTAACACATCCCCAACCCAGACACCTCTAATAACATTACACACCACTATTAAAATTACACAATACAAAGAAAATCATCCAGACCTATTGGGATCAAGTTAAATATATGGACCCAAAGAGGTGTTATTAATTAGGTTGTTTATGAATTAAAATATTTCCATTCAATTTAATTCTCCCCTTTAACACATCTTAGTCCCTCATTTAAAGGAAAACGTTCAATCTCACAATAAATTTCAATGAACCTGCCACTGAAAGATCCAACACATATACATAAATGTAAATCAAAAATAACATGAGAATTTCACTTGGTTCAACAGAACTGGGATATTTCAAAGGATAAAACAATAATGTTGTATTAATTTTTGAAATTTCACTATACTCACTTTCTATGGATATAGGTTTTAATCTTGCTCATTTCATGGTAATACACACTTCCATTTCAATATTTGAGGATCTATTATAACTCAACCAATGGGAACTCTATCTTGTTCCATTCCACACACAACTTCATGGAAGGATTCATTAGTTTAAAGATATGAGGAAATCTTCAATTGTTTATAGATATAAAGTTATGTTCTAAATCAATATAGGTTTCTAAAACAACTTGTATATTTAAGTCTATAATAAATTATCCATTATTATTCACTTAATTTTTATTCTAATACTCCTAATATTAATGATATTAACTCTTCAATGTTGGAGTTTAGTCTTTTTCTTACAATTCAAGATGAGAATGGATACTTAATGCGAGGTTCTATTAATTATCATAAAATTGTATGCAAAAGCTATAAAACACCTTCTAGATGAATACAATTCCACACTACAATTATAATTGTTATGGTCGATCTTTTTAAAATATTCAATCATCCAGATAAAATAATTTAAATATATCTTATTCAAGACTTATTCCATCAATGAACTATATGTGTTCATTAGAAATCCTATACAACTCTCCTCAATTCTTCTTTTTTCAAAAAATATAAATGAAAATATATTCTCATTCTTTTTAATTGCATATATGTTGTGTGTACATTTTATAAATTCCTCAAGCCTATATCCCTTGATCTAATAGTAGTGATCAATTTCTTTCCCCACTTCACCGAGATTATTCCAGTGTACCACATAATTAAATACAGTCAAATATGACCAATTAGATGAGTTAGTTCCTTGAATCTCCATCAAAATCGTCTTTTTTATTGAATTAAAATAAAATATTCATTAATTTATAGAAATTTATAGATCATGGTATGATGTTCCTCATTTTAGAATGATTTACCTCAACTTCACCAAGATTGTGATAAGGAATGATCCACTATAGTGTGATTATAATTCAAACTCTAAATCTATAAAATTGGAAGATTCTCATTTAAAATTACTCAAGAATTATAATGTTATATTCCATATCTCCTTAAACCTTGAACTGTATCACATTATTATTCATCAGTTATGTAATGTACTTATATTTATCAATCCTCCAAGTTATCACGACATTATTCTAAAATCATTATAATCATGGCACATCCACTATCGTTCTACATGATCCTTGACTTGTCTTATTCTCTATCTCTTACAGTTGTGAAGTTTTCTTCTAGTTTTAGCATTATTAAAAACTAGTAATTTTACATGTCTCCAGTTTAATATTATCTGAGACCAGTTTGGCTTTGTATTTCACTTCATGGTCCAACCATCCATCCAAAACTCTATATTTTCTCTTTTAAATCCTTAATTTATTATTACATATGTTTTTTGGGGAGGGTTTAATTATTAAATAGATTTTTTACCACTAAAGAAGACCATTTTCAACGTAACACCCATACTTAGTAGCATAATGCCTCTTTTCTATCCAAATATATAGACACTAAAAACTTATAGCCAGAAATTGTGACATGGATCTATTTTGTAGTCCTCACTTCACCATCCATTACAACATGATGATACCTATTGTAAGATGTCACTTAAAATTTACTCTTACATTATCTTCATCTACTCTTATTCATGATACAGTGTGGTGTGATTTCCCAATATATGGTGCAATGCATCCTCCATATTCTCAATTTTACTCTTAGGTAATAACCATTGTGATGTTAGGGAAACTGTTATGGTGTGATATGATTTTGTTCTATAGAACATCCATTAGAATTTTACTAACAACTCCATGTATGAACACACTTCTTCCACTGTTATATTAAGCTATAATAAATAATGCTTACCTCATCAAACATTTTTACAAGCCAGATTCAATGGTATTCATACTCCATATTTCATTTCCTTAATATACAGAACTATCAAGGTGCCTATTTATACAGATTTCAAAAAGTGTGGTTCCCATGTATATTAACCAACTCTTCATGTCACTCTTATTTATTATTAACCTTTATTCTCAATAAATAAAACACTTATTATTAAAAAAAATACAACATAACCTCATGGTTTCAACAACATCACAATAATATCTCAACCATAAAACATCTTCCACTTATACATTAATTTAATTTAACCTCCTTTAAATTAATTAACTTATATAATTATATATATTCTGACAATCTTATATTTATATTTCCAACTTACATCACATATTAATTCACTATAAGTCATAAAATAATTAAAAAGTTCTTTAACACCTCTTTAATTATATTCAATATCTTACTTTATTATCACATCCCATTTACTATTATAATTGTCAATTATTTCATTCATTAATAATCTTTATATCATGAGAAAACTATCATATCAGCCATACCAACACCACTACACTATAAAAAAACAGGAAAGAAGACCATAACATTAGTTAAACAAAGCCACAATATCCTATGTCAACCATATCAAACCACCACTATATAAAAATACATCATTATCCCTTCCTCTACTTAAACAAGATTACCATATTGAAAACACAACTACCACAAAAATAAAATAAAAATATTCTAAACATAAAACAAAAAAATTATTTTCCTCACACTCCACCATTTAATTATCAATTTATTCTAAACATGATAGCAATAACAACTTTCCTTATTTTATATCCTCATCCATTATCATATATGAATAAATTTCCATTTATGAACATGTTTCAACACATTGAGTAAAAGACTCACAAGAACATACAGAATAATATAAAATAAAAAATTCATAGTAATAAAGAAGAGAGAAAGTAAAACATTCTTGATATATATCCCTTAATTTATGTAAAACTACTTAGTTATATTCATTATCTCAATTATAACTCTTAACCTAATGAAGAAAAGGAATTATTAATCTATATATTTACATAATTCCCTACCTTAATCAAACTTTTATAATGAGACATTTAAAATAGATGAATAAACCAATGATTGGACATTAATGATCACACAAGAAACCTTAAAAACCTATAACATATCCTCCCATAATCAAACCTATGAATAGAATTTATCAAAACAACACATAAACTACTTTTATAACCTACAAAAATAGGAATCATGTGAAATAATGAGATAATGTGGAGATTATGGGACCTTGAATCGTGAAGAAAGAAGAGCAGGATTAAGATTCACCAAATGAAAACTGAGAGTATCCAAAATGAATAACATAGAATTTAGGGTTTGAGAGAATAAGAATAGAAATTAATAAAGGAAGATTGATGATAAAAACTATAATAAACATCTGGACGACTTCTGTCATGACCCATCCTCAGGGCCCGTGCCGTGACTACCCCGAGCCCACCATCTATAGGCCAGGGGGTGGAAACTAGAACCAAATGCGTAAATCCCTTAGCTAAGAAGGAATTTCCTTAATTAATAGTAAACACACACAATCAGAGTACACAACTAGAAGCAAAACACTAAGTAAAACTGAATATATAGCTAGTGCTGAAAGTAAAGGGGGCTGAAAATACAAGCCCAACAGTAAAGTTCAAGGAAAAGACAAAACAAGTAAAAATAAAATCCAAACAGCTAGAAGGTGTATAGAATCTCTTAGATCATCAACCAAGGATCCTACCAGAGGGGTAGGTATAGATAGCCTCCTCAGTGCTCTACGTTCATCCGTCTCCTACGGGTATCGTCTCGTCGAGAGGTCCACCTCCGAGTACCGTCCAGTCCTCGTACACTCCATCTCGGTCTGCGCCATCCATCGTCTGCATCCAACACAATGAGGTGTGGGCATTTCCCATGGAGGGGTGAGTATAACAAATACTCAATAGGGACCCTGAGACCCTCATGGTCTCCCAAAATATAATAAGGATAATCACAAAGTAGTAAGATAAAATCACAAAGTATCAACCATACTTACTTAGGTATATTCCCATACATATACCTATGTTACCAATCACAAACCGACTCCAACTCTTGAGACCAACCACATTATGTTTCACAAGTGTAGGAACACTCCACACTGAAAGTATAGCACGAGGTTTATCCCACAGGTGCATATCACAGAAGGAAGCCATGTGGGCTTCACCACAAAACATCCACGAAGAAACATCCACTCTTACTTAGGTATATGCCCATACATATACCTAAGTCATCAAGAGTACACATCTCATACATGAGGTAAATGCAAAGGTAAAGAATCAACTAACACTAGGTATACACAACATAAAAGAGAGTAAGAGATGATTAGTTGTAGCCACAGAATCATCTTTCACTATCGAACATCAAATATCCAAAGAAACCAAAAACAAAAGTCTATCGAAGTTGTCGATCCTTCCTAGGATCTCAGTACAAAATTCATCGCTGTCAATGTCACGACCCGACCCTACTCGGGCTCGAGTCGCAACTACCCCAAGCCCGCCTCCATAGGACAGGGGCTGGAGACCAGCGTCGAAGGAACACCAACTTGGGGAGGCCTTTGCCTAAGTACCTATACACACACACGTAGCCCAATCAATGTAAAAGTGGAGAGTAAAAAGAAAAGAAAAGTGCCAAGTTCTATAAATAAACCACAAATGTGCATCGACCTCTAATCAGTACAAATTAAAATCTAAAGGTAAAATGAAAAGGCAAAGTGCAAAACATGTGCCCAACCAGTAAAGTGCCACAACCCGGCAACAGGTGAACAAAAGTAAACAGCTGGAAGGGTCCCCCACCTTGAACCCGACTACGACCACCGCACGTGGTCCAAGATCTCGATCTCCTAAGCTATGCTGAATTCATGAACAACCTTTCTGTCGTCTGCAAAGGCAAACCAAGTGCGGGAAAATCCCAAGCAGGGGTGAGCATAAAAATACTCAGTAGGATACCCCAAAGGCTCGAGGGAGACATGAAGGAGGTACCGAAGGGTGATAAGTAGATCAAACATGAAAAGTAAAGGAGTACAACTGAGAGTGCAGTAAAGAGTACAGTAGAGAGTCCAGCTCAACCCAACAAAAGGAAGGCAGTAGACTCGTCCAAACACAAGGAGTTGGAAGCGGTGAGAATATGAACTTCTCATCGAGTCTTCGCTACATATAGCAGGAGAGTAGACTCGTCCAACCACAAGAATCTAGAAACGTAAAGCATGTGGCATACCCCGCGCGTCTTCACCTCTCCTAGAAGGAGAGTAACCAAAACCCATGAAGTGGGTACTAGAAATAAGGTATATACATAACCATATGCTCAATCAAGAAGCCCAAACAAGATTGTAAGGGGATCTCCATCCCGTAGCTCAGCCCAAAAGTGAGTAGCAAACAGTCCCAGAAGTAAACTCCATCAATGATTAGCATCCCACACATCTTCCCTGAATTGTAAGTCAAGGGGCTCAAATCACCGCACCTTGACACTATCCTCTTTGGGAGGCACTAACTCGCCTGCATGGTTTTAGGTTGCTTCGCAAGGACGCGTCTCGGTGGGGAATGCACCCCTCATACTGGAGACTTCTAGGGAAACGTCAAGCCACACCATGTCACTGCCCCGCAGTTGAGAGGTCTCCTCAAAGTCGATAGGCGACCCCCTACTCAGCCCCGCTGGAGGGTAATCCATCTAAGTCGATGGGTTCCCACTGGAGGGAGACCCGACAATAGTCGACGGGTGCCACACTGCCCAGTCCCAAAAAAGTGTATTCCACTGGAGGGATACCCATCTGAAGTTGTCGACAAGTCCCAATGCCCAATCCCGTAAAAGGGTACTCCACTAGAGGAAGGCTCAGAACCGTCATCGAGGACCACTTCCCAGCCCTGCTGGAGGTAAACCTGGGATTGGGGACCACTTCCCAGCCCCGCTGGAGGTAAACGCGGAACCACTCTGGCCATCCTGGCTGGATGGTACTGCTCGGTGAACACTAATGTACTGGCCATCCCTACTAGATGGTAACCCACTGGCCATCCCTACTAGATGGTACAACCTCCTGGCCAGCCCTGCTGGAGACAACCTCTTGGGTAGAGGATCGGTGCCCGCATAAATTTTTGGTCACACCGATTCCAAAAAAACTCTACTAGGGAACACGAAGGAATGGGAGAAACTCTCCGGGCCTCTCAGGGCGATCACACTCCAATCCACTGAGTCACTGTCAAAGCGGACTGAGACAACTCAAACCAGAAAGTGGGAAAACACCCACACTGTATGAGCACACGTAGTCGTAAACAGTGCCACAGTCCGATGAAAAGGGCACGGTACTGAAACCCCTCACAGCTGAAGAAACAGAGGAACCAAACCATCTCTGCCGGCCAAACGAGAACAGAACCAAGATAAAACTCAACCCCACTGGTCAAAAAAACAAGAACAGAGGAACCCTCTACGTCACGAGAGGTCAAAAGTATGAAAATAAGAACACAACACGCATATGGGGCCCACACAACATGTGGCCCCAAGTCAACCCCATCAAGCGCACAAACATTCTCAGGTAGAAATATCCATATGTACCTCCCAACTTTCTCGCATACGCCCAGAGTATTCCACGTCTCCAGCCCAAAGTCTATTGTGAAAACGACACCTAATGTCAACGCGAAGGGTGTAAACGTAACAAATCCAACATTCCACCTCAACGGCTAAGGCACAACCATCCACACCTCTTCAAAAATTTACTTCACTCACACAAGACTGTACGCGATCACACGCCAAGGGTCCGCTACAATCACTGTAGAAGAACTGCCACCGGGACACCTTCATATTTCCACATTTAATAAGATCGGGTAAGAGGATCCACTCGCCTGAACAGATTACACTATTGTAATCCTCATGGAGAAACATCGGATATCGACTACTTACTCGCCTCTAATGGATATCCGACGGAAAAGTCGCCAACACCGCTTTACGCCAGAATGGCGTCCCGTGATCCCGAGCCTTGGCCTTGAAAATATTAGGGCACATCACACCATTGCGATCCCCTCGGGAAAACACGTCAAAACGACAGCTCACTTGAGTGCAACGGATATCCAGAAAAAAAGATGCATTCCGACATACCGAACGTGAGCGGTGCTGCGTGGGACCCACATCCAGGTCACGAAGCGCTGCCAACGGATCGTACCATTGCGATCCTCTCAGAAAGGTACACAAGATGTACTATCGACTTGTCCAAGACGGACACCTGGTGATAATGCTGGAAATCACCACCAACTCCCGAAATGGCCCTCGCGGGGCCCGCACCAGCATGTAGAATTAAGGCGGGTTGATTGCGCCATTGCAATGCCCTCAAAAAACACTCAAAAACGACAGCTCACACGCCCCGAATGGACGTCCGATGAAAAAGTTGCAAAGTGCTGCACGCAACTCAAAAGATGGGCTGTGGGGCCCATGCCTCAACTCTGGTTTCGATGCTCGAAAGCACACGAAAAAACTCTGACTCAATTCCAGGGTCACAACGCCACTAATGACACTCAATTCGAACATCAGATGTGTTTGCGCCGTCCAAAACAAGAACCCCCGAGAAAAACGCTCGTCCACTTAACGTCGTGTCGCGCCCCGAGGCCCTCGTCTCAAGAATTTAAAATTCCCGAGACCATCACAAAAAAGTCCGTCTAGATGTCTGGAGTACACTTCCACAGACTACATGAAAAACAGACGCCCGTAGCAGAAATTACGGGCGTCTGAGTCGAGGGGGAAATGCCCCTTGGGCTGGACCGATCGGTCCGCCCGACCTGGGTCGGCCCGCGGTTCTGCCGCGCGGGCAGGCCGTGGACCTACGGTCCGTTGTTCTGCCGACCAGCCTCCTATCCGGTCGCTTCTTCCATGCAGTGACCCACCAAAGGCGGGTCTCAGTCTGGCCGCGGGGTTGCATGGCGTGGCCCCGGTCTCCGCACCGCGCCGCGGAGCGCCCTCCGCCGGTGCCTGCCCGCCGCTACCGCGAGCCTCGGCCGCCTAAAGCCCGGCCAACACCCTCACCCGGCCTGCACCTCCTCACACCTCTGCCTAGCCTCGTACCACCATGGCCATAGCGTGCTCCACCGCCGCCTACCGCAGCGCTGGCTCACCGGAACGCCCCAAAAACCGCCGGAAACACTCAAATTACGAAAATGACCCTGGAGCCATTTTTCACAGACGACTTGCGCCCGGGAATATTACACCCCTCCTAGGGTAAACGACATGTTCCAGACTCAACTGTGCCCTCATTTTTTCAATATGAGCCACCATTTAAAATATACTTGAGTTAATCCATTAAATGGATAAATTAATTATTTAATTTTTCCATTTCACGTTCCGATGGTGGGCGAGGGGTCCAAACGTCCCCCGCCGACATGCTTTATGTCGTTCCTAGGGTAAAAACTCCATTTCGGACCCATCCATACACTCAGATTTAGGATTCGAAGCACCGTTTAGGAGGTATCTTATTTATTTTGCGTGCCCAGTGTGAACGCACTGAAAATTTAATTCCGGCCAAACCTGGGCTCGGAATCGCACGCCGTCTGAAGGTGCTACTCTAGAATAACATCAAAAATATTAAAAAGTATTTTGTTACTGATAACCGGGTTCTTACATCATTCCATACTTCATGATTTTCATCCTCGAAAAGCAAAACCAGGGAACAACTCAGGGTACTCAGCCCGCACCTGGCTCCTCCGTACCCAGAAAAACTCATGCACAGCACTGCGCCAGCGCACAAAGACCAAAAGATTTGATCCGTTCACGCGAGGTCTGAACTTTCCGATGATGTGCATAGGAGAATGCACAAATCTCTTCAGGTAAACCACGTGGGAGACATTGTGCACCCACTTTAGACATTGGGGTTAGGGCAAGGAAGTAGGGAACCTCGCCATCCCTCCGCAAGGTCTTAAACGGCCTGAAGACTCTCAGGGGTAGCTCACCTCTCCGACCAAACCCTTACATCACACGCCGTGATTGGAATCACTGCCCGCACCTGGAACAAGGCCTGGTGATTACCTCCTTTAGAATATCCATATGGTGAAACATCCAAGGATATCTGGTTACGCAAGGTTTCACAGTCGATGTCCCATGACCAAGACTCTCTTAAACTCTCGAAAGGCAAAAGATTTTCCACTATTGACAAAATAAAAAGGTCCCATGCCTTTTTACCTTACCAAAACAGGGTTACACCGACGCCCCGCATCACCCTGGTAACACCTCAAGCAAGGAGCAGGGAGAAAATCATTTCACACGTAGAGTCTAACAATTCTACTGCAAAAAGTAGAAGAGTTGTAGAGCATACCTCTTATCACCTCATGCTCCGCAAGATCGTAGACATCCAAAGCTCGCGGTTATCCATGTTCCAAACTTTCAGCTCCCAGAGCCTGACGTGGACCACCTAGTAGGGATGGGAAGACCTCGTAAACTTGTCCCCCACTACCAGCTCCTCCCGCTCCTCTACTAGAACCACCTCTCTAGGTACCACTTTGATCATGACTCTACCTCTGCCATGGTGGTGCACCTACTGCCTGCCCGAAGCTCTCTGCATGTCTGGTCGGGCAGTCCTGTGCCAGGTGACCTTGCCCGCCGCAAGCATTGCACCAACTCCCTTTGGGATGCACTAGTGCCCTATGGAGCCACTATGGTGTACGACCACGACCCTGAGTCCGGTTTTCAGAAAACCACCTGCGTCAAGGTTCTGTCACCCGACGCCCGCTAGCTGCGGCAGACGTCTCAGCTCTGTCAAGCCTACTACCACCACCAATTGTAGAGCATGACATGAATCTCTCTATCACTAATGCCTGCTCTAGAACCCCGACATATGTGGGAATGCCCAAGGGTACTATGATAGAAAAAATCTCTCGGTGGAGACCCTGCTCAAACTTTCGCACTCAGAAATTGCCATCATAGACCAAGTCCGGGTAAAAGTGTGCACGGTCTGCAAAACAAGCCGCATACTTGGACACCGTCATCCCTCCCTACTAAAACTGCAGGAGCTCCTAAATCCGAACGGAACGTAAGCAAGAGGGGAAAAACTCCTCAAGAAACAACAACTGAAAGTCGCCCCACGAAAGCGATGACTCGTCAAGAAATGGAGTCACCAGACTCCACCAACGCCAAGCTGCTCCGTGGAAAAGGTTGGTGGCCAAAGCCACCATAAGATATTTCGGTGTCTGCACCAGCCTGAAAAGGTGAACCACCATCTCTAGCCAAACCTCTACAACCTGAGGGTTTGGCTCACTGTTTAACCTCAGCGGTCTCTATCGCTAGAACTCACAGAGCGCGCTCAAACTGCACTCAAGATCCATCTGCTCTGCTGGAGTTGTCTGCTGCTCACCAGGTGGGGGTGGTGCTACCGACCAACCTGGAAAAAGGGGCTCACATGATGGGTTCTAGATTGTGACCTCGTAGCTCACAGGGTCGTCTTCACGAACCAATGCTAGTATCCTGGATGGCTGTCTTCACGGAGACATCCTGAATATTATCAAGGAGTGCCACAATCAGATGAGCATATATGAATATAACAGTCACAACAACGATGGGGAGCTGACTCAAGAATTACAGTTAGAGACTCAATCCTATGTGATGCACAAACCAATTTTCCCTGCAACAAGTGTCTCAGCATGCCGAGTCGACAGGTAGGTTATCAAAGTCCTGGTGAATGGATACGTCGGCTATCGCACTATCATTGGACTCCCTAGCCTGAGAGCCACTCTCAAGACACATTAAAACGGTTGCCCTAAATCCCAACCAATTCCTTTTTTAGGGATGTTCAAACAACGTCCCAAGGAATGAACCTCCCTCTGATACCGCTTTGTCATGACCAGACCCTACCCGGGCTCGAGTTGCAACTACCCCAAGCCCGCCTCCATAGGCCAGGGGCTGGCGACCAACACCGAAGGCACAACAACATGGGGAGGCATTTGCCTAAGTACCTGTACACACACATGCAGCACACTCAATGCAAAAGTTCAGAGTAAAAAATAAAAGCAAAGTAACAACTTCTATAAATAAACCACAAATGTGAATCGACCTCTAATTAGTACAAAGTAAAAGCTAAAGGTAAACTGAAAAGGAAAAGGGCAAAACACGTGCCCAACCAGAAAAGTTCCATAACCCAAAAACAGGTGAACAAAAGTAAACAACTAGAAGGGTCCCACACCTGGAACCCGACTACGACCACCACATTTGGTCCAAGCTCTCGATCTCCTAAGATCTTCTAAAGTCATGACCAACATGTCCATCGTATGCAAGGGCCCACCAAGTGCGGGAAAATCCCAAGCAGGGGTGAGTATAAAAATACTCAGTAGGATACCCCAAAGGCTCGAGGGAGCAACAAATGAGGTACCGAAGGGTGAGCAGTAGATCGAACAGGAAAAGTAAAGGAGTACTACCGAGAGTGCTGTAAAGAGTAAAGTAGAGAGTCCAGCTCAACCCAACAAGAGGAAGGTAGTAGACTTGTCCAAACACAAGGAGCTGGAAATAGTGAGAAGATGAACTTCTCGTCGAGTCTTTGCTACCTATAGAAGGAGAGTAGACTTGTCCAACCATGAGAAGCTAGACACGAAAAGTACGTGGCATACCCCACACGTCTTCGCGTCTCCTGGAAGGAGAGTAACCAAAACCCAAGATGTGGGTACCAAAAACAAGGTATATACATAACTGTATGCTCAATCAAGAAGCCCAAACAAGACTGTAAGGGGATCTCCATCACATAGCTCAGCCAAAGAATGTGAGTAGCCAACAGTACCAGAAGTAAACTCCACCGAGGCCCAGCGTCCCACCCGTCTGCCCCGAACTTCATGTCAAGGGGCTCAAATCACCGCACCTTGACACTATCCGCTTTGGGAGGCACTGAATCACCCGCACAGTTTGAGGTCATGTCACAAGGACACGTCTTGGTGGAGTAATCAACCCTCGTACTGGAGATTTCTATGGGAACGTCAAGCCACACCTCGTCACTGCCCCGCAGTCGAGAGGTCTCTTCAATGTCGATAGGAAACCCCCTACTCAACCCTGCTAGAGGTTAATCCCTGGAAGTCAATGGGTTCCCACTAGATGGAGACCCAACAAGAGTCGACGGGTGCCACACTGCCCAGTCCCAAAAAAGGGTAATCCATTGGAGGGAGACCCGGATAAAGTTGTTGACTGTCCCAAATCCCAGTCCCGTAAAAGGGTACTCCACAAGAGAGAGGCTCGAAGACATCCTCGGGGACCACTTTCCAGCCTTGCTGGAGCTAAACCCGGCATCAGGGACCACCTCCCAGCCCTGCTGGAGGTAAACCCGAAACTGCTATGGCCATCCCGGTTGGATGGTACTGTTCGGTGAACACTACTGTACTGGCCATCCCTACTGGATGGTAACCCACTAGCCATCCCTGCTGAATGGTACAACGTCCTGGCCATCCCTACTGGAAACAACCTATTGGGTAGAGGATCGGTGCCCGCGTAAAGTGTTGGTCACACCGATTCCACATGAACTCTACCAGGGAACACGAAGGAATATGAGAAACTCCCTGGGCCTCTTAGGGTGATCACGCTCCAATCCACAGATTCACTTTCGAAGCGGACTGAGACAACTCATCCCAGAAAGTGGGAGAACATCCACGCTGTACGAGCACACATAGTCATAAATGGTGCCATAGTTTTATGAAATAGGCACGATACTGAAACCCATCACAGTTGAAGAAACGGAGGAACCAAACCATCTCTACTGGCCAAACGAGAATAGAACCAGGGAAAACTCAACCTCACTGGTCAAACAAACAAGAACAGAGGAACCCTCTATGTCACGAGAGGTCAAAAGTACACAAATCAGAACACGACACACATATGGGGCCCACACGACTTGTGGCCCCAATTCAACCCCAACCAAGCGCACAAACATTCTCAGGTACAAACATCCATATGTACCTCCCAGTGTTCTCGCATACTCCCAGAGTATGCCACGTCTCCATCCCAAAGGCTATCGTGCAAACGACACCTACCGTCAACACGAAGGGCGTAAACGTAACAACTCCAACTTTCCACCTCAACGACTGAGGCACGACCAACCACATCTCTTCAAATATTCACTTCACTCACACAGTAGTGCACATGATCACACGCCAAGGGTCCTCTACAAACACGGTAGAAGAACCACCACCAGGGCACCTGCATATTTCCACATTTAATAAGATCGTGTAAGAGGCTCCGTTTTCCTGAACAGATTACACCATTGTAATCCATGCGAAAAAAACACGCGAGATCGACTACTTACTCACCTCCAATGGATATCTGATGGAAAATTCACCAACATCGCTTTACGCCCGAATGGCGTCCTGTGATCCCGAGCCTCGGCCCCGAAAATAGTCGGGTGCATCACACCATTGCGATCCCCTCTGTAAAATACATCAAAAGGACTGCTCACTTGAGTGCAACAGATATCCAGAGAAAAAGATGCATTCAGACATACCGAACGTGAGGGTGTTGTGTGGTACCCCCGTCCCGGTCCCGAAGCACTGCCAACAGATCGCACCGTTGCAATCCTCTCGGAAAAGTACACAAGATGGAATATCCACTTGTCCAAGATGGACACCTGATGATAAAGCTGGAAATCACCACCAACTCCCGAAACATCCCTCGCGTGACCCGCACCAGCGTGCAGAATTAAGGCGAGCGGATGGCACCATTGTTATGCCCTCAGAAAAACACTCAAAATTGACTGCTCTCACGCCCTGAACGAACGTCCGATGAAAAGGTTGCAAAGTGCTGCACGTAGCTCAAAAGATGGGCCGTGGATATCATGCCTCAACTCTGGTTCTGATGCCCAAAACCACACTGGAAAAATCTGGCTCAATGCCAGGGTTTCAACGCCACTGATGGTGCTCAATTCGGACATCGGATGTGTTCGCGCCGTCCAAAACAAGAACCCCCAAGAAAAATGCCCGCCCACTTAACATTTTGTCGTGCCCCGAGCCCCTCATCTTGGGAATTAAAAATTCCCAAGGCCATATTAAAAAGTTTACCTCGACGTTTGGAGTACACTGCCCTAGATGACAAGCAAAACGGATGCCCGTAGCGGAAATTACAGGCATCCGAGTCGAGGGGGCAATGCCCCTTGGGCTGGACCGGCCTGGGCCGGCCGGTCCGCCTGACCAGGGCCGGCCCGTGGTTCGGCTACGTAGGCTGGCCGTGGACCCGCGATCCACGGTTCTGCCGACCGGCCTCATGCCTGTCGCTTCTTCCACGCGGAGACCCGCCAAAGGCGGCTCTCCGTCTGGCCGCGGGGTCGCATGACGCGACCCCGGTCTCCGCTCTGCGCCGCGGAGCACCCTCCGCCGGCGCCCACTCGCCGCTGCCGCGAGCCCCAGATGACACCCTCACCCGGCCTGCACCACCTCGTGCCTCCACCATGCCTTGCGCTACCACCACCGTAGTGCGCTCCGCCGCCGCGCTGGCTCGCCGGGACGCCCCAAAAACCGCCGAAAACACTAAAAAACCCCACAAACTTTGGCGGGTGATTGTGGAGGCCTCGGGACTCCAAATTTGAAACCAAAAGATGAATTGGAAATATCATAATTTATACTAAACGACCATGGGCTTAGTTTGATTATTCTACGTCAATTACATGTTATAAATCGAGCTGAAATGATATGCGGGAATTAAAAACTATAAACACGAGCCTACCTGCAGGGCTTCGCCCGACGCTTCCCGCACGATCCACGCCTTGCCGCCGTTTCTTCTTCCTTTACCAGAGGAAGTGGAAGAGGAGGAGGAGGTTGAGGGAGAGGCATCAACAGGGGGTGAAAAATGGGAGAGGGGTAGGGTGAGTTAGGTTTAAATAAAGAAAATTTAATTAAATCTTTAATTAATTAGTGCCCCAATTTAACCCGGATCCGAAACTCTTGGCGGGTCAAGATTAAACTTCCCCTAGGGTAGAAACCACCTCCCAAGCACAATGGAAGTCTCAAAATTTTAATCCGAGCCTCCATTAAAAAGTTATTGAACTCAATGCCCAAGGCCGTCAAATTACGAAAACGCCCCTAGGGCCATTTTTAACAGATATCCCGCACCGGCGAAGATTACACCCTTTCTAGGGTAAACGGCATGTTCCAGACTCAACAGTGCCCTCAGTTTTCCAATCCAAGACACCTTTTAAAATATACATGATTTAAGCCATTAAACAGATAAATTAATTATTTAATTAATCCATTTCACGTTCTGATGACGGGCGAGGGGTCCAAACGTCCCACGCTGACATGCTTTATGTTGTTCCTAGGGTAAAAACACCATTTTAGACGCATCCGTACACTCATATTTAGGATCTAAATCACCATTTAGGAGTTATCCCATTTATTTGGCGTGCCCAGTGTGAACGAACTGAAAATTTAATGATGGCCACACCGGGGCTCAGAATCGCACGCTGTATGAAGGCGCTGCTCTAGAATAACATCAAAAATATTCCAAAGACATTTTTAGCTGAAAACTAGGTTCTTACAGTCTAACCCACGAAGGATCCAGGTCCAATATCATTGATGTCGAACCCACGGAGGATCCAGGTCCAGTCTCTTCACTGTCAAACCCACAGAGGATCGAGGACCAGTCTCACCACTATCGAACCCACGGAGGATCCAGGTCGAGTCTCATCACTATCAAACCCACTAAGGATCTAGGTTCAGTCTCGTCACTGTCAAACCCACTGAGGATCCAGGTCCAGTCTCATCGATGTAGAATCCACGGAGGATCTAGGTCCAGTCTCATCACTGTCAAACCCACCGATGTTCTAGGTCCAGTCTTGTCACTGTCGAACCCGTGGAGGATCCAAGTCCAGTCTCCTCACCATCAAACCCATAGGGGATCATGGTCCAGTCTCGTCACCATATGTTCGATTCTAGGAGGGTCCACTCCTCGAGCTGAGTGTCAATACATCAACTACCACTTAGTCTTGAGTTGATGTATCCCATAGTTTCATCTCATCATAAGGAACCCAACGCGACATACGACGCGTCAATCAGACACCCGGTCTGTGAGTTATTGGCTTTTCCATTCTAGGGGCCAGATTGGTTTTTAGGCTAAAACCAACCCGACCGTACCCCAACTGCATCCAAAACTCAAGTGGATTATTCCAAAAGAATCGTCTCACTCCAATAATTCCATCGTCGTAGGCGGTTCATCAATCAGAAACTCATAGCCCAAGGAAGGGGCGTAAAGGTGTAAACTGGCGATACAGGTCCGGGTCCGGTTCGACCTAGTCGGATAGGCCCGGTATAAACCAGGGTCCAACCCGGTCCGTGAATCCGACCCGGTCCGAGAAAACGGCCTAATCCAAGGGGTAGACCCGACCCGAAGGGGAGGCTTGTCCTGACGGGTGGCCCAGTCCGAGGGCGGCCCGACCCGAGGTGGCCCGGCTGACGGCGGCGCGGCCGAAGGTGGCCTGGCCTATGGTGGCCTGGCCGAAGGTGGCCCAGCCGTGGGTAGCCGGCGTGGCTGGCTACCGGTCCGCGTGGCCGGTGGCAAGCCCGTGTGGCTAGCGGCGGGCCCGCGTAGGGGGGGGGGGGGTGATACCTCTGCCTTCAGTAACGGCCGACGCATGGCGCACCGACCTGGTAACCGCAAGACTTGAAGGATCCCGCTTTTAACGCGCTTCGGCGGCCGGCTCAGCTGTCACCCTCTCCTATCAGCCACGGCCTTTGGCCGCGGTCCTGCATCATTGGTGCGGCGCGAAAGCGCCTCACCCCTTCATCACCGCCCACCTTGGTCACGGCTCCCTATTGCTCTGCACTGCGCGACGATGTCGCTCCTCCGTTTGACCACAGCGGACCTCCTAGCCGTGGCCCTTTTCTTCCGAAGTGGTGCGATGGCACTACACCCCTCCGGCACCACCGTGGCCCGTGTGGCAGTTTCTCGGTTCTTTGCATGACACAGTGGTACCGCGCCCTTGTGGCGACCCGACAACCTTGTTCAACCAGCTTTCATCACGGTCGGCTCGTTGTCGGTCACCGCGTGCACCTCCTCCATCGTCAATGAACAAGAACAAATCAAAGGGGAGGGTCGGGCCGTGTTCGTGCGGTCTGAACCGTCCTCGTTACGGTGATATCATTCGGTTCTCAAAGCACACAACATATGACGAGGTACGAAGGGTAAAATTCAAACGTAAAATGATAACCCCTATCTCAATTTTGGTGATCAACGACGGAGTTGCAGAAGATGGATGTCGCGGAGGACGGACGTCGTTCCATCAATGTCGGAGGAGGAAGATCTCGGTGAAAACGAGTCAACATGATGTTGTCGGTGTACTTTGTGGGTGGCGGTGCTTCTCTTCCTTACCCTGGGTGAAGAAGGAAGAACTTGATGCTCGTTGTTCTTCAGAGATGAGACGCATTCTTCATTGGAATAAGTCATTTCTCCAAGAACACCAAAGCTCCACCAAAGATAATCACCAACCCCAAAATAAAATAATAGCTTCTCTATTATTTTATTGTCATCATGCATTCCAAAAAGAATTCAAAAGTTTTCCAATTAAATTAATCTACTTCACTTCATTAATGGGTGAAGTTGTCTTAATTATTTTGGGGGAGGAAGGTGAAGAATTAAATTAATCAATTAAGTGAATATGCACATTAATGAGGGGGAGGTAGAGAGTTGACATTCCTCATAAATAGGGGGTTAAGGGGGTTCAAGCTCGTGTGGGCCCCTCCACATAATATCCTCCCAAGGGAGGTTGTGATCGGGTGGCCCCACCACTAACCTCCCCTTGGAGGTTTTAACTATGAAAAAATAAAAATATGTTACACATATTTTTATTTAATTTATTTAGAAAACCCCCAAAATTAACTTCCGCTCTTGTTAGAACACAACTGCGGTGAAGGTCTCCTTAAGAGAATACCGACACTGCGAGTTCAACGGTACCCTCAGATTTCAATTCTAGGCACTGATTCAAAAGATATAAAATTCTTCTCGTATGTTTATTGAACGTACCTAAACACAACTTCAGAAATTTATTCATGGCACACCGGACCTCAAAATCAAGTTCCGTTAGAAACTACGGACTCATAAAATTCCCATATATTTAAAAAAAATCCATGGAATTTATAGGTCTTAACATTCTCCCCTCCTCATGGATTTATGTCCCCGTAAGATACAACTCACCCTAAGGAAACAAATGAGGGTATTTAGCATGCATCTGAGCCTCCCGCTCCAATGTGCTCTCCTGGAGGTTCCCATGCTACCAGCGAATGTGCACCCGGGGAGTTGACGGTCCACATAGGACCCTCTCTTGTCGATCCTCAATCTCCACTAGAACCTCCATGAATGTCACCCCATCATCGATGTCTATCTCCCCATGGTCTATGATTTGAGAAGGCTCATGAATGTATCTCCTCAGCTGAGATACGTGGAAGACGTCGTGCACCCGGTGCAACTGAGGTGGAAGATCCAAGCGATAAGCCACCACACCTACTCTGCTGAGGACCTGAAAAGGTCTGATGAATCGCAGAGATAACTTGTTGTATCAGCCAAATATCTGTAGACCTCGTCGAGGTGAGACCCGTAGAAAGACATGGTCACCATCCTAAAACTCTAGTGGTACCCGTCTCCTATCAACATATGAATTCTACCAGCTCTGTGTAGTATTTATCTACTCTTGGATGATCTGCACCTTCTCTGTCGTAGCCTACACCATCTCTGGTCCTACAAGTGCTGAATCCCCTGGGTCATTCTAGCATAGAGGTAATTTTCAAGGTCAGTCATACAGTGCCTTGTAAGGTGCCATCCCGATGGTGGAGTGGTAGTTGTTGTTATACACAAACTCTACCAAGGGTAAGTGATCCTCCCATCTGGGACCGAAGTTGAGGACGCATGCACGAAGCATGTCCTCAAGAGTCTGAATTGTCCTCTCAGTCTGGACATCTGTTTGAGGATAGAAGGTGGTGCTCAAGTGAAGATGTGTCCTGAAAGCCTCCTACAACACCTTCCATAGCCGGGAAGTGAAACCAGCATCTCAATCAGAGACGATCATCGATGGCACACCATGAAGCCATATGATCTCTCATACATAGAGGCATCCCAGGCTCTGTACTGAACCCTACTCTCTGATCGATAGAAAGTGGGACGACTTGGTGAGTCGGTCTACAATCACCCAGATAGAGTCATGTCCTCTAGATGTATGTGGAAGTCCTATCAAGAAATCCATGGATATCCCATCCCACTTCCACTCTGGGACCTCAAAGGTCTGAACTAATCTTGCTGGAACCTGGTGCTCTGCCTTTACTTTCTAACAAGTGAGGCATCGTGATACAAACTCTGCTACAACCTTTTTCATACCTGGCCACCAGTGTTGTCGTAGGAGGTCCTAATACATCTTCGCCACTCCTAGATGTACCGCTAAAGGAGATGTGTGGAACTCCCTCAACACTTCCTCCTGAAGTGAAACTAGTACCATGGTATGTCCTCTAAAGAGAATGATGTGATCCCCACCTTCATAGAATCCACCAGGTGCCTGCCCTGTGGATATATGTGCATGTTGAGCCTCGCAATCAACATCCCCATGCTGTGCCTCCCTGAATCTCTGAAGAAGTGGAGGTGTGACTGTAAGAGACTGTAGAAAGGATTCTCCGTCATGATCCACAAAGGAAATATGCAACATGACCAGCTGCTCTGTCACCTCTCCTAGAAGCTGAATGCCTGATTTCATGCTGAGAGCATCTGCCAAAACATTCCCCTTCTCAAGAGTATAGACTATCTCAAAGTCATAGTCCTGGAGGAACTCGAACCAACATTGATGTATCAGGTACGGGTCCTTTTATGAGAAGACACACATGAGACTATTGAGATTAGAGTAAACCATAAATCTTTCTCTTAACGAACTATGGATGAGACTAGCCAATTGTAATGAAATCGAGTACACCCTTTTTTGCCTACGTCCTACAAGAGCTGCTAAGATTTCTCCTTTGCCGAAAAGAGAAATATGGTCTCATCCCCTACATGAACCACATCCTTTTCCTAATACAATCAATCCTCACATGAATGTTACTAATTCGTTCCATGGATGATGTCATAAGGCCTCGACGCTACTACCAAGAGATCTAACTGTTACTCTCCCCTCTAAGGGTTTAGTAACACTATCGGCATCAGTGTGTGGTCACTGTGTCTCCTCCAGTAGGAATCTTGAACGTGAGGTTCAAATCTATGGTTATAACCAGAACCTCCCAATATCAACCACACAAAAAGGCAGGAAAGAAAATGTCACAAGGAAAAGTGTCTTTTATTACTATATCTCAAAGTAAAAATACAAAAAGAAACCACAAACAACAATAACAACAAAGCTAGAAACATCATATAAAGAGGCCTCTATGATTGGAGCTAGTCCCACTCCTATCCACATGCTCCCAGAGCTCTAGGTGAACCATCTATGGGTGGTGGTGGTAGTGATCGATGACTCGGACCACCATCTGCTGAAGGACCTGCTCCACTGCCTCGTCCACCGCTCGGTTGATGCTCAAGCTTATGTCGCTGTCTTTGTCTTGGTGGCTCCTCTAACGCCTACAGATCAACTATGCATGGAGTCGGAAAGTCACACGCTCTGTGACCCCGTTTCCTGTAGGAATAACAGACCATTCTCCGTTCAAAGCTCCATCGGCCATGGGTGCCCCACACCCTTGATGCCACATCTTGGGGTCGTCTAACAGAATATCTAACCCACTTGTGCCCCCATGTCATCTACCTACTACCTACTACATATGACTTGGCTACTGTCGAAATGCCCTATGGCAAGTGCAGCAGCTCCTGAGCATGCACAGAGCGTAGAGTCGCTGGTACAAACTCCGCCTGGAAAAGACCCTCGAAGTTCCCCTAGGTGAAGTTCATCTCGTCGTAAAACAGGAGAATTAAGATCCACCACCTCTCAGATACTCCCAGTAAGAGACAAACAGCTAGGTGCACCATCAAGTCAGTAGGTATCCCAACTGTGTGGAAAACTCGTGCTACAAACTCCAGCCAGTACCCAGCCGTCTGAAAATCTGTCTCTTCTCGAAACCTCAGAGGCCTTTGTTGCAAGAATCCATGCAACGCGCTCAAGCGGCACTCAAACTCTACTGTTAGGGATGGTAGCAATGGTATCCCAGTGGTTAGTGGTACCACTGGTGCCTCCGCTGTGATAGGGCCCTGCACTGAGGCCTCGTCACTTGGTGGGCTACCATCGCACTCTCCACTCGGAACCCACGCTGACTGACTAAGTGAAGACATCCTGAAAAGAAACAGGTGCACCATGGTAAAAATAATATACCTGGTGAGCTGAAACAAAGTAATTAAAAAAGAAAACTTTTCAAAGGAAACACAAACGCAATCAGTGTTTTCATGCAATGAGTCGGAAATCAGAAGTCAGAGTCCTAGTGTATGGATACGTCGGCCGCCACACCAACACCGATTTCCTTAAACTGATAACCACACCCAAAAAAATTAACACTATTTAAATTAAAAGAATCTGAGTCCAAGTTCTGCGGTAGAACTGACTCCTCTGATACCAATTTGTCATGACCCGTCCTCAGGGCCCATGTCGTGACTACCCCAAGCCCACCTTCCATAGGCCAAGGTCTGGTGACTAGCACCAAAGGTGTATATCTCTAAGATGAGAAGACATTTCATTAATTAATAGTAAATAAACACAGTCATAGAACACAAATTGAAGAAAACACTGAGTAAAATAGAATATAGAGGTAGTGCTTAAAGTAAAGGGGGCTGAAAATACAAGCCCAACATTAAAGTATAAGAAAAAGAAAAAACAGGTACAACTAAAAGACAAACAACCGAAAGGTGTCTAGAAGCTCTTGAATCGTCGAATATAGATCCCACCTAGGGGTAGGAATAGATAGCCTCCTCGGTGCCCTACGTCCGTCTATCTCCTTTGGATACTGTCTCGTCGAGAGGTCCACCTCCGGGTACCGTCTAGTCCTCGTACACTCTGTCTCCGTCAGCGTTGTCCGTCTTCTACATCCAATACAATGAGGTGAGGGCATATCCCATGTAGGGGTGAGTATAAAAATACTCAGTAGGGACCCCGAGACCCTCATGGTCTCCCAAAATCCAACAAGGATAATCACAAAGTAGTAAGATACAATCACAAAGTATCAACCATCCTTACTTAGGTATATGCCCATATATATACCTATGTTACCAATCACAAACCGGCTCCAACTCTTGTGCCCAAACATATTCTGTTCCACAAGTGTAGGAACACTCCAAAAATAAAGTATATAACAATGTGCATCCCATAGGTACAACTCATAGAAGGAAGACATGTGGGCTTCACTACAACACATCCACGAAGAAACATCCACGAAGAAGCATCCACCCTTACTTAAGGTATATGCCCATACATATACCTAAGTCATAGAGAGTACACATATCATACATGAGGTAAACATGAAGGTAAAGACTCATCTCACACCAGGTATACGAAACTTTAAAGAGAGTAAGAGATGATTAGTTGTAGCCACTGAATCATCTTTCACTGTCGAATGACAGATATCCGTAGAAACCTAAAAACACAGTCTATCGAAGCTGTCGATCATTCATAAGATCTCGGTACAAAAGTAGTCGTTGTAGAACCCACATAGGATCTAGGTCCAGTCTCATCGTTGTCGGACCCACAGAGGATCTAGGTCCAGTCTCATCACTGTCAAACCCACAGAGGATCCAGGTCCAATCTCGTCACTGTTGAACCCACAGATGATCCAGGTCCAGTCTCTTCACTGTTGAACCCATGGAGGATCCAGGTCCAGTATCCTCGCTGTGAAACCCACATTGGATCCAGGTCTAGTCTTGTCACTATCGAACCCACAGAGGATCCAGATCCAATATATTCACTATCGAACCCATGAAGGATCCCAGTCCAGTCTCATCACTATCGAACCCAGAGAGGATCTAGGGCCAGTCTCCTCACTGTCGAACCCATGGAGGATCCATGTCCAGTCTCGTCATTGTATGTTCGATTCCAGGAGGGTCCGATCCTCGAGTTCTGTGTCGATACATCAAATACAACTTATTCTTGAGTTGATGCATCCCTTAGTTTCGTCTCATCATAAGAAAACCAACATGATAAACGACGTGTCAATTGGATGCCCGGTCTGTGAGTTATTGGCTTTTCCGTTCCAGGGGCTCGGTTGGTTTTTAAGCTCAAACCAACTCGGTCGTACCCCAGCTATGTCCAAACCATAAGTGGAGTATGAAAAAATAATCATCTCACTCCAAGAATTCTGTATCCCATGTCAGTTCATCAATCGAACACCCGTAGCCCAAGGAAGGGGCGTAAAGGTGTAAACTGGCTATACGGGTTCGGGTCCAGTCCGACCCAGTCAGACCGACCCATCCCAACCCGATCTAAACCGGGGTCCCACCCGGTCCGCGGATCCAACTCGGTCTGAGAAAATGGCCTAACCCGAGGGGATGACACAGCCCGAAGGGGCGGCCTGTCCTGACGGGCGACCATGTTCGAGGGCGGCCTAGCCCGAGGCGGCCTAGTCGAAGGCGGCTCGGCCGAAGGTGGCCTAGCCTAAGGCGGCCCGACCATGGGCAGCCCGCTTGGCTGGCGGATGGCCTGTGTGGTTGGCGGCTGGCCCCTGTGGGGGGGGGGGGGGGTGGGGGTTACACCCACCTACCTTCCGTAACTATTGGCGCATGGTGCACCGACCTGGTAACCGCGGGACCCAAAGGGTCCCGCTTGTAGCGCGCTCCAGCAGCCGATTCTACTACCCGCCCTCTCATGTCTGCCATGATCGTGCATCACCGACGGGGCACGATGGTGTAGTGCCCCTTAGCTGTGGCCCTCCCTAGCCGTGACTCCCTGCTTCTCTACACGGTGCAATGGCGCCGCACCACCGTCCGACTGCCGTGGCCCTCCTGGCCACGACTCTTTTCTTCCGGCTCGATGCGATGGCACCGTGCCCCTCCAGCACCGTCCCAACCCACCTGGCTATGGATCGTTTTTTTTGTGTGGCACGGAGGTACAAGACCCTTTTGGCGACCCGACGACCTTGAGCCACCAGCTTTCTTCACGGTCGGCTTGTTGTCGGTCACCGCGTGCACCGCCTCCGTCGTCAATGAACAAGAATAAACCAAAGGGGAGGGTCAGGCCATGTTCGTGTGGTCCAAACCCTCCTCATTATGATGATATCATTCGGTTCTCAAAGCACACAACATATGACGGGGTACAGCGGGTAAAATGAAAACGTTAAATAATAACCCCTACCTTGATTTCGGTGATCAACGATGGAGTCGTGGAAGACGGACGTCACGGAAGACGAACGTCATTCCTTCATTGTCGGAGGAGGAAGAGCTTGGTGAAAACGTGTCAAGATGACATCATCGGTGTACTTCGTGGGTGGAGGTGCTTCCCTTCCTTTCCCCAGGTGAACAAGTAAGAACTTGATGCTTGTTGTTCTTCAGAGATGAGAGGCATTCATCATTGGAATAAGTCGTTTCTCCAAGAACTCCAAAGCTCCACCAAAGAGAATCACCATCCCCAATATAAAATAATAGCTTCTCTATTATTTTATTGTTTCCATGCATTCCAAAAACAATTCAAAAATTTTCATATTAAATTAAGCTACTTCACTTCATTAATGGGTGAAGTTGTCTTAATTAATTTGGGGGAGGAAGGTGAAGAATTCAATTAATCCATTAAGTGAATAGGAACATTAATGAAGGGGAGGTGGAGAGTTGACATCCCTCATAAATAGGGGGTTAAAGGGGGTTCAAGCTCATGTGGTCCCCACCACATAATATCCTCCCAAGGGAGGTTACGTGCGGGTGGCCCCACCACTAACCTCCCCTTGGAGTGTAACGACCCAAAGTTTCATTAATGGAAATCCCTCATGATTTAATTAAATGTATCTTTATGTTTATATAAAATGTAAAATTCATTGGTTTTATGTTAAGAATTTTTGACCGTTGCTAATATAGTCGTTGAACAGTGATCACATGATTAGTATAAATATAGGACTTTAACAAATACAATTTACTCAGACAAAGGAAGAGATGGCCTCATCCAGTAGAATTTCCCCATGCGAAGCCCATTTGCCGGAGCTCGGAAAAGAGGTGGCGTCTTTGGGCTTTTCCCTTGACCAATCCCAAGCTGAGCTTCTTCATTTCAAGCTCGAACGTGATCGTCTACGGAAAAAGTGGAAGTTTATTGAAATTACCACTCGAGCGATGTTATCCGAGCCACCCCAAGAGTCTGTCACCATCGTACACCTTACCCTTAGGTCTTATGCAGCTGTTTTAAGGGGTTATGTAACAAATAAGTAGTACATTGTTCATGTACATTATTTTTGTATATGATAATGAATATAATTTCTAGTCATTTTTGATACATTGTAAATAGTTTTTAAAGTACAAATGGTGTTTTTAGTTATTATTTAATTAAGAAATCTATTTTATTAAATTAAGGGATTTTTGAATTAAATAATATTTTAATAAAATATTATTATCATTATTATTAATAGATTAATTTTATTATATATAAATTATCATGTAATTGTATGAATGCAATTATAATTTTTATTAAGGTTTGAAAGCCATTTTTGTCAAACCCGTGAATTTTTTATAAATGTCAGGTTTTATTTTAAAAGCGAAAATTAACATATTTATAAAATTATTTAGATAAAATAAATGTTATTTTTGGAATCAGGACATTGAAATTATCCAATGGTGAATTTTTCATAATTTTTTGAGACAGTCAAATTTTTGAGAAAAAATTTAATACCGTTTAAATATATAATGTGTTTTATGACATAATAATGACCCAATAGTGATGTAATAAAATACTATAATCTTTATGTTCGGCCAATATATGTTTTACCATTAAAATAATGTGATTTTGGGTTTGTTGGCTTACTTTTCAAAGCATTAATGGACCCCTCAAGACATATTCAAGACTTTGCCTTTTTAAATTAATTTCCATGGGAGTGTGACTCACCTCCACATAAGAAACCCTATTATTTTAAGAAGTTCGGACTTTGGCCTTATAAACTATTACTTTCCTCTTCCCTTTGACAAAAACCATGGGCAAAAACCGTGGGTTGGTTTGTGGTTTGGATTAATTTAATATAAGGGGTCCCAAACCTAAATAATAAATAATTCCCTCACCTTTCCTATATAAACCCACCCAAGATCCCACTTACTCCTCACTCAAATCCTTTCTAGTTCGTCCAACATCTGCCCTACTCTCTCTAGAATCCTCCCAAGGTGCCCCAAGCTCCCAAGAAGCCTCTCACAAGCCTCTCTCTAGCCTTTGGAAGCACATTTCCAAGTAAGGGTTTTTTTCTTCCTTTCTCATTTTTGTCCAATTTTCATTAAGTTTTTTTCCCTTTTAATTTCAATTATAAATGTTGGGGTATGGTTTCTAACCTCCCTCATACTTCCCTATTTATGTTTTAATGATTGGAGACCCTTTCTCTCTCATTAAATTCCTCCCATGTACACCCGTTACTATGCCGAAATTCCGAAAGGAACTTCTCTCTCCTCTTTTACATTCAAGAAATACTTTTGTATCATGAATCTAAATTAAATTAAAATTATTGGTACATGTATCTATATGACCTCATTACTTTACATTACATGTAAATATGATGAGGAACCCCTTTCTCTCTCATCTACCATTTTTATGAATTCTTATGTCACGCCGTTACACTGTTGAAATCGCACCAATTTTCTAAGCCAATGTCATTGTGTAGTGAATACCATGCCCATTTCTCCATCAAGGGTATTCAACTTTATGAACATTTACTTATTGATTGTAAAGTTTAATTTAAGAATTCCACATTACTTTATCGTGGAATAAATTATTATGTTTTATGAATCCATGTTTTATGATCTGTGTGCACACTTATGCATGAAATGAAATGTTTAAGAAGGGTGCGCCCTTATAGCGCTCCAATGCATTGGGTAAAGTATAGTATCCTGATACTCCATGTGCAATGAGTGTTTACTCATGCTAATTCAAGTGCAACTAGGTTTTACTCATGCTTTATGTGCAATTAGGATTTACCCATTCTCCATGTGCAATGAGCCATGGCTCAAGCTAATTCCTTGTTAAGTGTTGTTGCCACATTTCCATGTTATTATTATGATGCTTTATCATGCCTTTATGTTCATATTTTTCTTCTGCTCTATTGATATGCCTATTGTCTAACATTTATTGTACTCCTCATGTTATTCCATGTGTAATCCCTTACTAAGCTTTATAGCTCACCCTTTTCTTATGCATGTCCTCATGTTATCCCATGCAATGCTAAGTATGAGGGAATGTAGTGGTCATGTAAAGGATGTTTTCAATAAAGATTTTGTATTTCATGTTTTAATTTTTTTTGTAATGATCCTAAGCCCCAAAGACACTAAACCTCTCAATCTTATTTGTTTTATCAAGTGAAGTTTAATGTAATAAATCATGTTTAAGTTGTAATAAAAAGCAGGGTTGTCATAGTTTGTATCAGAGGATAGGTTTAGTTATTTTTGGGATTAGGAAACTCTAGTAAAGCCTTATATACAAGAATAAGTATAATAAAAAAATCCCTAAGTTTTGGTAAGTACTGAGTAAGTGGTTTATCAAAAAAATACATCCCTGTCTGGATAAGAGCGGGTAGAGGAGGATCTGACACAGATGTATCCTAGGGGTAAAACCCGAAAACAACACTTTGAGCTAGACTCGAATGGGAACTGGTGCACAACAATGGGCCTTGATACACTCTTGGTTACGACACTCCCAGGGGATATGTTTTGATAAATTCACAAGCTTATTACGAACCCTTTAAAAAAATTACCTTACGAATATATGTTAGAAAGTAGATCATGAAAAGCCTAGATTGAATCCTATAGACTCATGAGTTAAGGAAATAAAATTTTATTTATAAGTCATCAACTTTTGTCTTTGTATTACCCTTTATGTTTTTCCCCTAACTTTCCTTTTATTCCATCCAATGGCCGGTAATAGGAGGACTCGGGCTAACAACCGTTGTGAAGATCAGTGTGATGACTGTACTAATGAGATGCCAAATCCAATGGGAGTGGGAATCGTGAACTTTGTCAGGCTTCTCTCTCAGCTAAATCACGTTTTGAATAGAAACACGGGTCAATAGGAACGTTCAACCCCCCTAAGAAATAACAAGTCACTATTGAGAGCTTTATGAGACAAATGCCTCCTACTTTTAGTGGATCATCCGATCCCATGGTCGATGAACAATGAATCAACTCCATTGAAAAGATATTCTCCATCTTCCAATGTTCTGAACAGGAGAAGGTTCTCCTGGCGGCTTATTGTATGGAGGGTGAAGCTGATCAATGGTGGATGTTGATAAAAAATACGAAGCCTGAGGAGGAGATCGAGGCATTGGAATGGAAGGATTTCCAGAAGATGTTTTTCGATAAATATTTTCCGTGCACCCTCCGGCTTAAGATGGAAAGGGAATTCCTTTCCCTCAAGAAAAAAGATGAATAAACTATTGGAGCGTACAAGGAAAACTTCACAAGGCTTGCACGATACGCTTCCAACTTTTTCGTTACCCCCGAATGCATGTTTGACCGCTTCATTGGTGGGATGAATCCTAGCTTGCGGAAAGCATTAACGATCCGTGACTTCGACAGCTATGAGGAAATTGTTCGATGTGCCCTCAAGGTCGAAATGGAGATCGAGGAATCGCAAGGGTATCATGGTGATAAGAAACGTAAGGTGGACTTCAGTGCTGGTGGTCTGATGGATAAATCCAACGGTGCTAAGAAGATCCAGCACCCCACTTTCCAAAACTGCGGAAAGAAGCACCCTGGAAGTTGCCTTAAGGGGATGAGTAAATGCTTCAGGTGTGGAAGATAAGGGAACCTAGATGTTAACTGTCGGCAAGAAAGACCCACAGCTGTGATTGAGGATAGGAACACTCCGTTCGAACCTCAAAACGTAGTTCAATGCTACAAATGAAAAGAACCGGGTCATTTTTCAAATCAGTGCCCTAATCCAAGGGTTTTCAAAGACAACCAACAACCTCCAAGGCAGAAAGGAAGAGCTTTTACCATCACTTCTGCCGAAGTGAACCCCGAAAACGAAGTGGTGAAAGGTACTCTAGTTATTCATTCAAGAATAGCAAACATACTTTTTGATTCATGTTCTACGCATTCTTTTATATCTTAAAAGTTTAGTAGAACAATCCCAGCACCACCACAAATCATGGAAGTAAAGATGTCGGTGAGTACCGAAAATGGGGCAATCATTGCATCCCATGAATATAAGTCCTCTCCTGTTATAGTCTGTGGATTGAATTTCCCAACGAACCTTGTCATACTCCCTCTAGTGGAATTTGATGCAATTATTGGAATGGATTGGATTTCCTTATATAGAGCCAACATAAATTGTCAGGAGAGGGAAATTACACTCCATATGGAAAATCGACCCCCGATTCCTTACAAGTGTCAGGAGGAAGATGAATCTCCTTTAGATCCATCATCTCAAGCATGGATATTACTGCCTTAAGAGCACACATATCTGGATCAGATGATTGAGTCCAAGGAAGAAACCATCCTTGAAGAAATGCCTATTGTGAGGGAATTCACTGAAGTGTTTCCCGAGGAACTGCCTAGTCTTCCTCCAAGAAGAGATGTTGAGTTCTAAATTGAACTTATACCTGGGGCGCTACCAATCTCCAAGACTCCATATAGAATGGCTGTTGTTGAGATTGAAGGGCTGAAGAAACAACTACAAGAGAATCTGGATAAAGGGCTTATATGCCCAAGTGCTTCACCATGGGGTGCATCAGTCCTCTTCGTCAAGAAGAAGGATGGGTCGATGTGGCTTTGCATCAATTATCGTGAACTTAATAAAATCACAATAAAGAACAAGTATCCTCTCCCAAGAATCGATGACTTGTTTGATCATCTGCGTGGAGCACAATACTTCTCCAAGGTGGATTTGTGGTCAGGATATTATCAAGTAAGGGTGAAGAAGGAAGATGTCCCCAAGACTGCTTTTCGTACAAGGTAGGAGCACTATTAATTCAAATTAATGCCTTTTGGACTCACCAATGCTCCAGAAATATTAATGGACTTTATGAATAGTGTATTTAGAGATTACCTTGACAAATTTGTGGTAGTATTTATAGATGATATTCTAATATACTCCAAAACCAAGGAGGATCATGAGGAGTATTTAAAAACAGTACTAGAGACTTTGTGAAAGGGGAAGCTCTATGCGAAGTACAGAAATTGTGAGTTCTGGTTGAAGGAGGTATCATTCTTGGTCCATATCATCACAACCAATGGGATATCTATGGACCCCTCCAAAACAGATGCCATTGAGGGATGGCCAAGGCCAACATCGGTAACGAATATCCGTAGCTTCTTGGGGTTAGCTGGATATTATCGACGATTTTTGAGAAATTTATCACAATTGTCAAACCCTCTTACCATGCTAACTCAAAAGGGAGTAAAGTTTTCTTGGATTTATGAATGTGTAGAAAGCATCAAGGATTTGAAAAGGAGGCTTATCACTGCGCCCGTGCTCACTTTACCCACAAGTGGGGAACTTTTTGTTGTTTTTAGTGATGCTTCAAAGAAGGGATTAGGCTGTGTGCTGGTGCAGAATGATAATGTTATATCCTATTCCTCAAGGAAATTGAAAATTTATGAGCGAAACTATCCAACAGATGATCTGGGGTTTCCGGTGGTGATCTTTGCCTTGAAAATCTGGCAGCATTATCTCTATGGAGAGAAATGTGAGATATATACTGACTACAAGAGTCTTAAATATATATTCACACAAAAAGAGCTTAATATGCGCCAGAGAAGATGGATAGAGCTCATCAAGGATTACGACTGTTCAATCCATTACCACCCTGGTAAAGTGAACAAGGTGGAAGATGCCCTAAGTAGAAAGGATCCAATGATTCTATCAATGATGAGAATTGATAAGGATCCAATCTTCTTAGACTTGATGAAGATGGACATGGGAATCATAGAGAAGGGAACATCATCAATCCTTTCACAAATTATTTCTCAACCATCTCTTTTGGAAAGGTTAAAGGATGCTCAAAAGGATGATGTGGGAATTCAGGAAAAAGTGGAAGTTATCAAAAGAGGGAAATCCTCAGATTTTAATGTTAATGAAGAAGGAATTGTGCGGTTTGGGAAAAGACTATGTATTCCATCACGTCCGGAGCTAAAGAAGGGACTTTTTTATGATGCACATAGTTAAAATTTCTCTTTTCACCTAGGGAGCACAAATATGTATCAAGATCTCCGAGAAAGAATTTGGTGTGATAATATGAAGAAGGAGATCGCTGAATATACATCAAAGTGCCTGGTGTGTCAGCAAGTGAAGGCAGAGATGCAAAAGTCTAAGGGGATGATGCAACCATTGCCCATACCAGAATGGAAATGGGAGAACATCACCAAGGACTTTGTCACCGGACTTCCAAGGACATCGAAAGGCAACAATGAAATCTGGGTTGTTGTGGATCGTCTTACAAAGACTGCACACTTCATTGCTATTCGGGAGGATTTCTCTTTGGATCAACTAGCACAAATATATATCGGGGAAGTGGTAAGGTTGCATGGAGTACCACTATCTATTGTGTTTGACCGAGATCCAAGATTCACCTCTAAGTTTTGGAAGAGTCTTCAACATGCTCTGAATACTGAACTGAACTTCAGTACGGCCTATGATCCTCAATCTGATGGCCAATCTGAGTGGACTATTCAAACACATGAGGATATGTTGAGAGCGTGCTCAATGGACTTTAAAGGAGGATGGGATCAACATCTTCCTCTGGTTGAGTTCTCTTATAATAACAGTTTGCACTCGAGCATCCAAATGGCACCATAGGAATCCCTGTATGGGAAAAGGTGCAGAACACCAGCATGTTGGGATGAGGCCGGTGAACGTAAGCTGCTTGGACCAGAAATGGTCGAAGAAATGGTGGAGAAGGTAAAAACCATTCTGCAGCATATCAAGGCAGCCCAGAGTCGACAGAAGAGTTATGCAGATAATCGTTGATGAGACCTTGAGTTTAAAGTTGGAGAGATGGTGTTTCTATTCATATCTTCGTGGAAGAAGGTCATGAGGTTTGGAAGGAAATGGTAGTTAAGTCCAAGGTACATCGGCCCCTTCAAGATTCTTGATCAGGTCGGGGTTGTGGCCTATCGACTAACAGTTCCACCTACTGTGGACAAAGTACATGATTACTTTCATGTATCCCTCTTAAGGAAGGACATACCATAACCTTCACATGTACTCTCTTCCGAGGTGGTACAATTGGAAGATGATCTTTCTTATGAGGAGCAACCAGTGAAGATCTTAGATCGTAGAGAAAAAGTTCTACAAAATAAGACAATGCCCCTCGTCAAGGTGTTGTGGAGAAACCACAAGTTCAAAGAAGCGACTTGGGAATCATAGGATATGATGAAGCTGAGTTACCCACATTTGTTTTAGTGTGGGAAAAGGAAAATTTCGAGGGCGAAATTTATTAAGGGGGGAATATTGTAATGACCCAAAGTTTCATTAATTGAAATACCTCTTGATCTAATTAAATGTCTCTTTATGTTTATATAAAATGTCAACTTCTTTGGTTTTATGTTAAGAATTTTTGACCGTTGCTAATATAGCCGTTGAACAGTGATAACATGATTAGTATAAATATAGGACTTTAACAAATCCAATTTACTTAGAAAAAGGAAGCGATGGCCTCATCCAGTATAATTGCCCCATACGAAGCCCATTTTTCAGAGCTTCGAAAAGAGGTGGCGTCTTTGGGCTTCGCCCTTGACCAAGCCCAAGCAGCGCTTCTTCATGTCAAGCTCGAACGTGACCGTCTACAGGAAAAGTGGAAGTTGATTGAAATTACCACTCGAGCGATATTATCCGTGCCACCCCAAGAGTCTGTCACCATCGCACACCTTACCCTTAGGTCTTATGCGGCTATCTTAAGGGTTTATGTAAGAAATAAGTAGTACAATGTTCATGTACTTTATTTTTGTATATAATAATTAATATAATTTCTAGTCATTTTTGTTACATTGTAAATAGTTTTTAAAGTACAAATGGTGTTTTTAGTTATTATTTAATTAAGAAATCTATTTTATTAAATTAAGGGATTTTTGAATTAAATAATATTTTAATAAAATATTATTATTATTATTATTAGATTAATTTTATTATATATAAATTATCATGTAATTGTATTAATGCAATTATAATTTTTATTAAGGTTTGAAAGCCATTTTTGTTAAACCCGTGAATTTTTTATAAATGTCAGTTTTTATTTAAAAAGTGAAAATTAACATATTTAGAAAATTATTTAGATAAAATAAATGTTATCTTTGGAATAAGGACGTCGAAATTATCCAACGTTTAATTTTTCATAATTTTCTGAGACAGTCAAATTTTTGAGTAAAAATTAAATACCGTTTAAATATATAATGTGTTTTATGACATCATAATGACCCAATAGTGATGTAATAAAATTCTATAATCTTTATGTTCGACCAATATATGTTTTAACATTAAAATAATGTGATTTTGGGTTTGTTGGATTACTTTTCAAAGCATTAATGGACCCCTCAAGACATATTCAACACTTTGCCTTTTGAAATTAATTTCCATGGGAGTGTGACTCGCCTACACATAAGCAACCCTATTATTTTAAGAAGTCCGGAATTTGGCCTTATAAAATATTGTTTTCCTCTTCCCTTTTCCAAAAACCATGGGCAAAAACCATGGGATGGTTTGTGGTTTGGATTAATTTAATATAAGGGGTCCCAAACCTAAATAATAAAGAATCCCCTCACCTTTCCTATATAAACCCACCCAAGCTCCCACTTCCTCCTCACTCAAAGTCATTGGAGTTAGTCCAAAATCTTCCCTAATCTCTCTAGAATCCTCCCAAGGTTCCCCAAGATCCCAAGAAGCCTCTCACAAGCCTCTCTCTAGCCTTTGGAAGCACACTTCCATGTAAGGGTTTTTTCTTCCTTTCTCATTTTTGTCCAATTTTCTTTAAGTTGTTTTTCCATTTTAATTTCAATTATAAATGTTGGGGTATGGTTTCTTACCTACCTCATACTGCCCTATTTATGTTTTAATGATGGGATACCCTTTATCTCTCATTAAATTCCTCCCATTTACAACCGTTACTATGCCGAAATTCTGAAAGGAACTTCTCTCTCCTCTTTTACATTCAAGCAATACTTTTGTATCATGAATCTAAATTCCTTTACAATTGTTGGGAAATATATATATATATGACCTCATTACTGTCCATTACATATAAATATGATGAGGAACCCCTTTCTCTATCATCAACCATTTTTATGAATTCTTATGTCACGCCGTTACGCTGCCGAAATCGCACCGATTTTCTAAGCCAATGTCTTTGTGCAGTGAATACCATGCCCATTTCTCCATCAAGGGTATTCAACTTTATGCACATTTACTTATTGATTGTAAAGTTTCATGTATGAATTCTACATTACTTTATCATGGAATAAATGATTATGTTTTATGAATCCATGTTTTATGATCCATGTGGCACACTTATGCATGAAATGAAATGTTTAAGAAGGGTGCGCCCTTATAGCGCTCCAATGCATTGGGTAAAGTATAGTATCATGACAAGTCATGTGCAATGAGTGTTGACTCTTGCTAATTCAAGTGCAAAGAGGGTTTACTCGTGCTTTATGTTCAATGATGATTTCCTCATGCTCCATGTGCAATGAGCTTTGGCTCATGCTAATTCCATGTTAAGTGTTGTTGCCACATTTACATGTTATGGTTATCTTGCTTTATCATTCCTTTATGTTCATGTTTTTCTTATGCTCTTTTGATATTCCTATTTTCTAACATGTATTTTACTCCTCATGTTATTCCATGTGTAATCCCTTACTAGGATTTATAGCTCACCCTTTTCTTATGCATGTCCTCAGGTTATCCTATGCAATGCTAAGTATGAGGGAATGTAGTGGTCATGTAAAGGAAGTTTTCAATAAAGATGTTGTATTTCATGTTTTAAGTTTTTATGTAATGATCCTAAGCCCCAAAGACACTAAACCTATCAATCTTATTTGTTGAATCAAGTGAAGTTTAATGTAATAAATCAAGTTTAAGTTGTAATAAAAATCAGGGTTGTCACATGGAGGTTTTAACTACCATAAAATAAAAATATGTTACACATATTTTTATTTAATTTATTTAGAAAACCCCCAAAATTAACTTTTTCTCTTGTTAGAACGCAACTGCGGTGAAGGCCTCCTTAAGTGAATTCCAGCTTTGCAAGTTCAACGGTGCCCTTGGATTTTAATTCCAAGCCCAGTTCAAAAGATATAAAATACCTCTTGTATATTTACTGAACATACCCAAACAAAACTTCAGAAATTCATTCCGGACACACCGGGCCTTAGAATCAGGCGCCGTCAGAAACTGCTGACTCATAGAATTCACATGTATTAAAATAAATTCCCACAGAATTTCTGGGTCTTTACAACTTCATTATGGTGTGGTGAGAGGTTGGTCATGTCATGGTGAAGCTCGGTTAATGGAGATCCAATACTCTAAAATTTTAATATAGACTAATACCTTATTAGTCAATGTTCATTTATTCTTTTAAAAAGTATTTGACTACCACTAAGGGAGTTTGGTATCCACCACAATAATTTCATCTTATTACATGAATATAATCATGGTTCTATGATAACATAACACCCACTAGACCCACTATTTCTCTAAGGGATCCGTAATATCACCCTGTCATAATGTTCTCTTAAACATTTCATAATGGACCATACCATCCAAAATCGGCATTTAAACCTTCATATTTAGGCATATATTTTACCATCCAACCACAATTATTAAAATGAACATTATTGTGTCATAATCAACTAACATGGCATAAAACTCTCCAAAATGGATTTTTTCAACCTAAATGTCATTAACCCATAAAATCTTAAAAGATATGATGCTCATGTACAAACCATAACTAAAACCAAAGTCTTTGCAGCTTAATGATGACCATACCATGTTGTGGTACCATTCAATATGTCAAAACACATATTTTCTCCATTAAGACACTTTTAAACACTCCTATAATACCATTAACACTCCTAAAAAGTAAATTAGATGATTGGTAAAATCCAAGACTCTATATTAGATACCTATAAAAAATCCTTATCGACTAGAATAAAAATGAATCATGAAAAATGAAGAAAATAAGCTTCAATACCAAATACCATATGATATACCTCCCATAAAAGAATCTCTCCATTAGAAATAAACACTACAAGATAAGAGAGAAAGAAAAAATTCATCCAAACAACTACTAAACAATATAAATCTCAAATAATAATAAAAAAAATATCCAAAAAAAACTTTTTATACTAATTCTAAATTTTTGACTGTTTCTCTCACATACATCCCTCCAAGCCTCAATACCACCAAAAAACAAGTACCAAAATAACGAAACACCCGCACAATATCTTGTAATGGAGATCCTAAATCTCAGCAGGCAACTCCAAAAAATATCACATCACCTTTAATATCTAACTCACCTTAATTAATTAAATGAAATAAATCATTAATATGCCATTGAGTCTGTGAAACATAGAAAACATCATGAACCTAACCTATCTAAAGAGGAAGATCTTACCAATATTACAATACCACAAAAGGATCGATAAACTGAGGAGATAAATTACTGCCTATAACAAACCTCCACCTTCCACGATGACAAGAAAATGAAATAAACACATGATCACTAATAATGAACCACCCTATTTATAATAATTTAATTAATATATAAATTATAATGGTCTTGAGAAACACTCATCTGCCCATAAATCATATGCACCTTCTATATCATGCATTACACCAAATCCAGTCCAAAAAATAACTGACACTATGATCTCATTCTAGTTCAATGAAGATATTCTTGGCTTATTATGAAACACATTGAACAAGGACATAATAATATAATATTATTGGATATTATTATATGGAAACTCAACTTAAAAAAATACATCACCCATGAACCTCCAAAATTAGGAACCCATGTATGCAACATGATCTTAAGAGTCCAGAAATCATGTTCTACTAAAATTGCCATTTTAGAATTAAAATCAATGATAAAGTATAATTATGATCCAAAAAATGATACAGACTCTTATATAGTCTTTAGGTGAAGCAAGGACATCGATAAAAGATAATCTTCCTTGGAACCCCACAAACATGCACAAACACATACACATAAATCTATACCAAATAATCTATTAAACATGACTCAATTATAATTGAGAAATTAGATATAATCATAAATTGATCCACAAACAACTTAATGGAATTATAAACACCCTATGAATGAAGAAATTCAATAAAAATCCATCGATATGTCTTCCCATTTATAACGTGGAACATCCAATGGCTACCGCAAACTTGTTGAAACTCTATTCTTGGATGTCACCCTATGATAGAATAAACATCGAGACATGAAATTAAATTATGAACTCTTTATGAACTTCAACTTGAATATATCTCTAAAAGAATTATAAAACTTGATAATATAAAGGTGCACTACTATTGGTGATCTATGAAACTTACAGAGTACCACCTCTCACATCATTGATGGAATAAACATGTTCCCACAAAAAAATACCTGATATTAATTATCCTCAAACAATAACCCTAAATTATCTTCATAAATAACAATATTTATCCATGAATCCACCTTAAGAACTCCTAGATGAGACTCCACCACCTGATGTAACAAGGAAAAAAACTATCATATTTTATAATAAAACTCAATTATTGAATTCCTTTATATGTAGATACAATGAAGTAAGATCTTAAATAATCCACCATGTAACCACAGCCTCACTTAAAATATCTTCATGTTTTTTGAAAGAGAAAACCAATTTTATAGGCTTATGATAGAACAATTGGGATTTCACATTTCAAACCATCAGAATCTCATACGTAATAGCATAATAAAAATTAAACCTCTGTTGAATAACTTTATCAAAAGTAGGAAGTTAAGACACACCACAAACCATACAAAGTCGACCTCACACACACCATAGAATAAACTAAAAAAAATCAAAACTAAAAATAAAAAAATTGAAAATACATAAATCAAAAAAATAACACAAGAGGTCAATGTTCTTTATAAACATTGTCCTGCGTGCATGAGAGAAACATTGTAACTTTTTTTCATTCTCCAGAAGTAAAAAAGTTTACATTAAACTAAAAATATAGTTATAAATTTGTCATTACAGAGGATTGAAACTCTATAAAACTTTGATATATTATATGTAATCAGGATAAATTCTATATTCCACTGATACACTTTGAAAATACTCAAAGTATCTTATTATTCCTTTTGGCCCCAACACCCTTTTATAGGAAACTCAGTCGATAATCCTAGTCACATCACCTTCCCACATTCATGGAAATCATCCACGTGAAATTTTACCATTGATTTCTAGTAATCTCATTGACCTATATCACTAACATCAGTAAACTTATAGATTTTTCAGTTTAATTACTTCCTTCCCGAGAGTTTATCAAACTACTTCGCCTTAGACTCACACTCCCAGATCCAGTATCTAAAACACATGATTTACATACATTCTTTGAAAAAAATATAAATTCACAGATGTAACTATCCCATAATTACATGACATAATTAAAATATTTCATTATATACATTATTAAGACATTTTAGGATTACTGATTTAGATAATTAAGAAAAATCAAAATATAATAAAGATTGTGTCTTTATCAACTAATATATATTTTTATTCTACTATATAAGAAACTACTTAATTCACTATAATTCTTCAAAATCTCCAAAAAATCACCAATACATGTTATTCCCCTAGTCAAATCATGTGTAATATTGTTATTCAGATCCTGGGAAAATGGAAAATATAAGAATAGGTGATAAAAATCCTCATAATGGGAAAACATATAACTATGTAAATCATGGAATAAAAAAAACATAAATATTATAATGGGAATAAGTAATTATCATAATGTCATAATCAACTGAAACTAATAGAATAATATATCATTGTATAACAACGAAAATAAATAGATCACATGGAAAGCAATAGTTGATTTTGTGGTGAATGAATTCATAATTCTAGAAATAATGATTTTTCCATTAAAGCCTTAACTTTGAAATCATTTTTTCCATCAAATTTATAACCAAAAAATCAATCTTATCATCAATACCACAGTCAAGACATCTTACTGAACTGGGAAAGCATACAAAAAATTCTAAAACATGTTTATCTCATGAGACCTACCAATCAATCACTAGGATATAAAATTATGGTCCCACCCATCACATGGTTAAGTATGATTCATGATATTATATAATGAGTAAATGATAAATAATAAAAATTTTCAATAATCAACTTTATTAGAATAAAAACATAAAAAACACAAAAACATTTCCCCATGCTAATAAAATGAATTCCTTGATCATAATAAATCTAGAGAATGAATTTGGATGGTTAAACAACGCATAGTCAACTTTTCAGAGTAATTAATAAGAATCCATATTTAATTAACAAATATAAGAATTTTTAATAGTTTCGTAATCAATGAATAGAATATATTTCTTTGTAAGTATCCTTAAAACTAACACTATGTATAGTAAGTGGTATATTTTTAAGTAAATAATTCCCCTAATAAATCAATATATGGAATGTTGGTGAAGAAACTTCAATCAAATAAATATAAAATAGGGTATTAATAAAGTAAATACATTGAAAGAAAAGTTATTCATATTCATGGTTGATGGTTAATAAAGGAAAATGAAGTGATACGTAATATATTTGATAGATAATAATGTAACATAATATATCTAGAAAAATAAGGTGTATGGTAACAAGAAAACATATACCATTTGTAACAGTGGAAATTTAGAATAAATTTTACATGGATGAAAATATTTTCACAAAATAATGCTTCGAACGATATCACTAAAAAATAGATCAAGAACTGAATTATTTGACACCATGAGTTGAATACCCCAAAAAATAAATATATATTTATCAGTGGATAAATAGTGTAATATAAATCCCATTTGTGTAAGTCCTTTTGGTTATGGAAAGACAAATAGAGTTGAAAACATAAAAGAACTTTTATAAAATAATTTTAACATTAATGTAAAATACAAACTTACATGTCACATTCAAAAGTAACTTTTGAAAAAGTGATGTAAAATATTAAAAAAAAATACTTTTCAAAATAATATCCAATAAGAGGGACTTGAAAATGAAATATGGTTTTCTATAGGAAATTTGATCCAAATATAATACATTTGGTAATGAATGGAAATGAACCTTTTCATTATTTTGAAATTACCTTTGTTGAAAACCCACAGTGTAAAATGAGTAATAAATTTTTATTTGTATTAAAAAATAATTTTACTATTAAGAATTATAAAATAACATATAATAGGTTTTTTAACCTAATAATTAAAGATCAATGTTCAAGATAATACATTTAACTCAAAGAAAGAAGATGTTTTCAATTAGAATCCCTTACACTAAACATACTTCATAAGGTATGAAATATTTGGAAATGATATACGTGGTGGGAGTGTAAATACATATAAAAAATTATATAATAATACATAATACAATAAAGGGTATAATATACTGAAGTTATATGAAATAAGTTCATGATAATGATCATAACTCAATGAATGAAAGTTGAGTTACCAAAAATCCTTACTACTAGGGAAACAACTGATTTAATAGCCATATGAAGAAGAAAATATTATTTGGATTAGTATATCCTATGAAATGAAAAAAAATTAATAAAAATTAATCCATGGTTATTAAATATAATATATAAGGAAAACATGGTGCACAAAATGTATTATGCGTCAAAGAATTAGAAATGAGACCCAGAAAACCCCTGTGACATTTGTAATTTTGTGTCAAAACAATATGATAGAATCAAATTGGAATAAAAAATTTAAAATAAATAAATATAATGGAATAATGGTACAAAATTATAACTAGTTTTTATTTTCATCATGAAAAATAAAACATGGTTTCTAACGTAAACATGTCTCAAAGAATTCAAATTTGAGACAAAGTACCCCAACCTTATTTGTGATTCGTTCTGCGCATGTGCTTAACTTCTCACATAACAAAATTAATATTATTAGAAAAAATATTTTCAAAATTATTAATATATATTTAATTTAATATAGTATATTTATTATTATATGAAATTTATTTATTATATAGTTGTTCTTATATTTTCATAAATATGAATAAGTGTCGGATTATTTCAATTATTTCAGTGATCGAAGATGATATTTTAATTATAAGTTTAATAAATGATATAATAATTTAAGAACAAAAAATTAATTATAATTTTATTATTAAATTATAATGACACTTGTATTTATGTTCCCATATCCATCTATGTTAGAGTTTTATATGAGTGTTCAAGTAGGTGGTCAAACTAACCCAAAACATGAACACACAATGTCTTGATGGGAGAGTATGGTTAAGAAAGAATATTATATAATTATAATGGAAAAATGATATTATTTATATGTTTTTAATTTGGAGAATAATATTTTAATTGGTCTGGAAAAAATAAAAATCAATATGAAAAATGAAAAACGCTACTTCGTGGAGGCGGTAGTCCGAACAAGGCATGGTTAACATTCTTTTGCTTTTATAAGCATATGGAAAGAAATAAATAAGGGTTTTTACGAAAATATAATAAAAATTAAGTATATAAATTATAATGAGGTAATTATATTAACCTAGTTAGTGTGGTTTTGGAGGATAGATATTAATAAGAAATCATAATGAGTAAGTAATACTCACTTTGTTACCTCGAAACTTCTCTTGACAATATCCATGGGAATGAAGGTTGTAAGAATACTTATAGTGAAAAGGGGATTATAAAACACTATGAGGATTATATTAGGATATAAACGAAAGTTTTTAAGTAATTAATTATATGAAATGGGTGTGAAATAAAAGGGTAGAAGTTTTCCCCTGTATAAGTGATGGAAATGGAACTTTAGTAACACCAATTATTTTTCAATAATAAGATGAAACTTTTCAAGGGTGAAAGGACAAAAAAGTGATAAATAATAGATTTTATGATGATATAAGGTATATGAATCCTAGAATACCCATTTTACCATAGGTTTTAAACATTTTTAACACTTTTTTTTTACATTTTATCATTTTGATTTTATATTGGTATCTTTTTTTTACACTAGTAGTTTAGATATTATTAAAAATATAATGTAATCTATAAAATAAATCATTTATGTTATAAACCAAAATTTAATATCTATTTAACCTAATTATATATTTAGATAATAGTAATTTAATTTTTAAAATAAAACATTTAATATATAGAAAAACTATTTTTATAGAAAAAATATTTTTTGTAAAAAAACTATTTTTTGTCAAAAAATTATTTTTTAAACTTTATGTATTTTTTATATTATATAGAATTTGTTACCAATTAAATTTTTTTATTTAATTTATTAGATAAAAATCACAAAAAATTGCGAAATTTATTTTTTTTAAATCACATTTTTTACATTATCGTGGTCATTAACTATAATGTTTGAAGCCTACGGGAAATGAATTCCTCTAAGGCATACATGCCATGTAATAATTACGCCTACAGGCCTTGTAAGGGTTCCAAATCACCCCTTGAAAGGTGTATTATAAAAAAAAAAAATGAAGGCCTTCGGGCCATTGGAGGAGGAATAAAAACATATAAATACAATGAGAAATATTTTCATAAGAAAATAATTTTTTTAAATGTTAATTATAATTTCTTTTTTTATAAATTGATTATAAAATTAGTGTTAATATATTATTCAGATAAATAATATATTTTATCCATAAAATATTTATATTCTAAAAACCACATGGAAATCCAATTTTTTATAAAGGTTACATTTTTAAGAATAAATCAGTCTTATTATTTATTTAGTTATATTGATTTAATTTTCCTCAATTTCAAAGTATTAATGAGGTCCTTTATTTTTATTTGTACATATATTTCATAAATTTCTTATATCTATTTTTACCCTCTATTTATTCGAATATATTTTAATAGTTATATAATCTAGTGTGGTTCATTTTGGTTCAGTGTTGTTGGTGAAGCAAGGTATTGAACAGATTAGATTTTTAAATGAAAAACATATTTTAATTTATTAGGGTGTAATATTCCCCCTTAAATAAATTACATGCTTGAAATTTTTAAACATTTGACTCTAAGGAAAAAAATTGAGTGTATTTATAAGATAGAAAATATCCAAGGTTTAATTTCTAATGAGACATCAAACTTGCTGTTTTATGTACTAAGAAACTCATGGTTGGGTGTCGAGACTTGTATTATAAAATCAATTTTTATAGGAAGTTCCTAGTCAACATTGATATATGACCATGGGTTGATGAATAACATGTAGTTATATTTTAAAATAAAAAAATTGATATAATCCATTTTAAAATAGGGATAATCCATTCTTAGTATCACAACAAATAAAGGGAATAAAAAATGAAGAGGATTTAATAAAAATCATACCACCATAGAGTTTTAGTTATAACTCAATGTCCAATAATTGGTGAAAACATACATGTCATAAGACATTGGAAAATCTAAATTTAATAATCACTATCCTATTCAATAGAAATCAATAAATACAATTTTCCTTGTTTCCATGGTCTATAAGGTTCTTAGTGAGTATTTATTCCATTGTCTATTAGCATAGGAAATTGATTTACACAGTTCCTAATTTCCTTATAATTTAAGCAATCAATTTTTCCTGCATATCTATTTCCATTGAACTCATGAGTTTGATAGCCTTTATTTTCACAGTTATCTAAAATTCTCATTTCATTTAATCAAGCCCAAAAATGTTTATTCCCACATTCACAATACGTAGGAAATTGATTATTCATTTTTTCATCATCTTTGCCAACAAAAATTCAATGAGACTCAACATTTATCTTCTTTGGCATATTTTGGTATTAAATAATGTTCACTTTTTAAGTAATAATTTCTGATATTTGGTTTTGAATAATCACAAATATTTTAACTCCAACTCTTATACCACTGGGTTTCTTGTCGGGAAAATATCAATATCGTACATGGAATCCATTGTTAACATGGTTCTTTCAATATTCATGAATTACTAAAATAAAAATGATTTAATCGTGAGAAATAAATAATTAACATCATAATATAATTATTTTAAAATAATTACATGAAAAATTCAACCAAAAAATATAATACTCTTTGAAATTATTATATTAGCTTTCAATTAAGCCTAAATCACTCTTGGTTCGATCTAGGTTTATTTATATTGGGTTATATCCTAATTATTATCCTAATTCATTAGCATAATAAATCATTCATTATAAATTTTAAAGAGAATGTTATTAACCAAATAATATCTTCTCTGAGTGTAAAACCAAGTGTGTAGTTAGGACACTTTGTCGTACACCAAGTGTTGATCAAGTTAATACCCAATACAATTGTTTAGATATTAAGACACCTAGGTAAATACATGAAAAAACCTTCATACACTTATTTTATCTCGATAGGGATTTAATTTCTAGATAACAACACAATCTTTACTTTACTAAAACCTTGGGATGTTATCTTATACTAAATATTCTCTCTTAGACTTATACCTGGTGTTTTCAATAATGATTTATTTTACCAATCCATAAAATATTTAATATTACTTAAACTTACATAAATATAACAACCTAATATTTTTTTATGAAATATTTCTCTCTAAATAATTTTATTTCTTAGATAGCTTGCATTGCACGCAACACCAAGTTTAAATAAATCGTAAAACATTATTAAAATATTATGTGTCTATTATATCCTAGCCATTAGATTGGAATGTATGAATATTAATAACAAAAATATGAAAAATATATAAAATATAAGATCTAAAAATTTAGAAAATTAATTCATTAGTTATCAAATTATTTTAATTAAATTCAAAAACAATATTTTAAAATAAAAGTGCTAAATTTTCTTGAAAAAATTATTTTTATGCACGTGATATATTTTTATTAATAAAATAAATTAATCTCTTATGGTGAATTATTTAAATTAAATTTATATATTATTTACTTAATCAAATATTTTTGACTTTCAAAAAATAATGTTTTAGGCATATGATAAGAATAAATCCGATTTTATGCTTAAGAATGGATTTTTTCTAAAAGCAGTTTTGTTTCATTTTGTGCACATAATTTAAAATTAATTTCTTATATTTATTGGTTTTTAATTAGATAAATTTAATACATATTTAGAGTGAAGAGGTTCAAATTTTGAAATTAGGACCCTATTTTTTTGTCAATATGAATAGTATCCATGGTGAATTTATTATATTAGTAAAGGTTAAATCAGGTTAACCTATATTAAAAAAAAGTGATAAACCCATAATTATTCAACATAATTCTTATTTTATGAATTTAATTTGATCATAGACACCTTACACTCTAAATTAATTTATTTAGTGGACACTTTTCTATGAAAATGATATATATTTTTTATTTAAATCAAAGAAAGTTGCAAAATGACACTCTCTTGGTTTTTAATTTCACTTATGTTCCCACATAAGGACAAAAGATAGTTATAAAAGAATATAAGTGTATATTTATAGATTAATAAAATTATTTTAATGATCAAAATGTATATTAATTTTCAGTAATTATATAATGACCTTAATTGGGTATGCAACATCGATACATTATTTATTCATTTAATAAAACAAATATTATAAATGATTTTAAAAATATTAAGGGTGATATAATATAAATTATTTAACGATACACAATAATTTTATAGAATTATAAAAAATATTAGAGAGTTTTTAAATCATTAAGTTTTAATTTACCCCTTTTCTTTATATATTTAATATTAAATTAAATATATAGTGTTAAAATTGACAATAATGATATTTTATAAAAATAATATTTTCATAAAATATTTAAAAATAATAAAAATATTTAGATAATAAAATTTATATATTATACGGTCTAAAATGTCATAAATTGAACATTTATATCCAATTTTAACCTTATAAGTAAAAAAATTACAACCCTTTAATATTGAAAAGTTGATATCATATTTAAACTTAAAATTTGTTAACTAATGGTTAATCAAAATGATAAGGTTTAAAGTTACACCAAAACTTGTCTAAATAGTATTTTTATGGGATTAAAACCTTATAAAATCTTATCTTATAATACCTATCCCTTTGGAGGCATTTGTATTGAGAATGAATTTATTATAACTTAATATTTTTTCAAATTCCAAATGTGCCGCTCACCTCAATTATAAAATGGAACCTCCTCCCTTGGGGTTTTACACCAATTTGAGCCTTATATATCAACCAAAACATTACAATTTATATTCTAAAATTCCAATATAAAGATTATATATTTTATGTTTTTCCCAAATAACCATCCCTAGAGCCCTTTAGAGTAGATCTAAAGGATTCATTTCTAAGAAGAGGTAATCACATTAACCGATCTCTTTATTTTATAATATTATCCACCTCATATAAATCTATGTTATTTCTCAAAAAATAATAAATTAAGTAAAATTAATATTATGAAATTTTATTATGATTATTAAAACACCATAATATACCCTCTTTCCAATCAAATGAGAAGTGAAATTATCGCTTGTGCGTACATGTGACATATAATCTCCACATAGTGATACAATTAATTTTTCATCACCATATTTTATAGATGGGTATTATTATGGGTTTAATATTTATATATGATATTTAAGATAGAAATATATGTTTGAAATTATAATATCATTTATACCTTCTTATCATCAAAACTTTTTTGAAACAATAACGTTTCTCGTGCGTACGTGTGGACTACCACCTCCATAAAGTGATGTGATTCATTCTTCATTTATATTTACATGGATGACAATGAGGATGAATTTTATAAATATATATATTTATATATATGTGTGTTTGTGTGTGTGTTTTGTGATATATATGATATAATAATGATCCTATAAAGGTGAATTAATAATTAACTTTCTTTTGTTCCACCCGTTGAAAAATGAGAATAACGTTCAAGTGGATGTACGACCTACCGTCTCCCTGAACATCCTAATTCATTTTTTCTAGATATTATTTTTATCAATAAATATAAAAATGTATATAATTAATATATATGATATTTATATTATTATTAATATTATGTAGGTGATGTAACCATGATAAATATACAAGTATCAAAACTACTGAACTGAAATACTCATGATAAATGAAACAATTAACATCCTGAAATAATAATTTTAATTATGAATTATTTATAAAAACGGACATTTAAATGTTATAAATGGATCAAATATGATTTTTTAAGTATTAAAATTAATCTATTATAAAATTATTATAAATTTAAATTTATTATATAGGAGTTTTGAGTCCTTTCGAAGCAAGGTGAACTCGAGGTGGGAGTTTTATTTCACGATCTCGTCAATATTTAGGATTTTTACATTATGTTATAATGGGTAAAATTTTAATTCCATATAAATATTTTCTAAAAATTTTAAGATATTTTTTTTCCATTATCCTATGATTTTTCAAAAATATTTTACCAATGTTTCATATTTTACAAAATGGTTTGAAAGAAATCTTCTTGTCGTTTTGTAATTGAGGTACTTTGTGACTTTTTCAATAAAAATATAGAAGGAATGTTTTTTTAACTTATATAAAATGAATATATTTTTCCCCTGTCATTACTAATATTTTCTATGAATATTCATTTACAATTTCACATGGTTCTTTTCAATGAAAATTTTTCCTTTATAGTTGTGCAGTTTTTTAAGAAGTAATTTTAAAATGGAAATGTTATTTTATTCTAGAATTATTCAAAGTGAGATTTCAAAATAATTTCCATATAATATGAAATAATTTGATGTTACATAATATTTTTTAGGTATATAATCCAATTATATCATCCTTATTCTTTCTATATATGGTTTATATATGTGATTATAATATGTTTATGAAACCTGTTCCTTTTCCATGGGTTATGCTTAGATGAAATATTTATCAAACCATTTTCATTTCATGGGTTATGATATGATGAATGATTTATGATATTTTGGTACACATATTTATTATTTTCATTATGTGATGGGTGAGACCTATATCTTTCTCTAATGCATTGGGTAAATATTGATATTTCATCAGATATAAAGGACTAGAATTAGGAGTGAACCCAGTTCATTAAGGGACATGTTTCACTATGATAGTATTGAGAGTGATAATTCAATAATATGATGGTTTGAAGAATAAACCCATACCATTATAATAGTATTTTAAAAGTTCCTTGACTATTAAGGAAATAATTTTATATGATTATGTGTAGGCCCTAATTCCAGGTATTATAACAATGTTATGTTATCATGGATCATGTTATTTGATTCCTTAATAATTCATGTCTTATGAAATGGAAAGATTATTTCCAGGACTTAATATTACGATATATGATATGTAGGGTATGCTTTTAAAATTTTATAATCATTTTATCATAACCTTATGATCATGTTATGCATAGGTAGTCATTGATATCTCCCTTGTTTACCCTAACTGAGTATATGCGCTTACTCTTTTCTCATTTTAGTTTTTGCTAGGTTATAAAGAAAGGTATTAAGTATAATGTGTCTAAGAAGGGTGATATTTATGAAGAACTAAGCAGAAGATAATTTAGTTCATTTATGGACTGGTTTTTTATGTGTCTATGATTTCAAAGATACAATACAAAAATGATTTTGGCATGGATCGAAATGTTTGGTAATGAATATTCATCTATTAAGATATAATATATATATATATTTATATATGAAAATTATGTGTCACAATATTTGTTATCATTGAAATTTTTAGTTATCCTTTGGAAACTAGGATGATGAAACTTTAGTAAGAACCCTAGGGATAATTCTAGGTATAGCATCATAAGGTTTTGTTAATAATCATGAATGACCTAGGTTAATACAATAGAGTCAATGAAGAAGGTGTCACAATTTGGACATCCTATAAATTACTCTTCCTGATTATGTATATTCTCTACATGATTATTATTTATCACACTATTATTTTTAGTTTTAGTTAATGGATATAACCCAAATGAATCATGTTAATGTTGAATGTGATGGAAAAATACAATTATTTTTCTCTTAAGAAACTTAATGTTTTGTGAGTGCGAATTAAAACCTCATTGTTTTGATCAAACAAATTTCTAAAGGCCTGAATCACGTTGAGATTAAAAATTATCAAAGGAAGGAACAATGTATTATTGATATTTTATGAGGGAAAATCCACTATCTTTTAGTGTATCATATGATATACTAGTGGGTGAGTGTGGGATTAATTCCATTGAGAAAGTATTTTTTGATCTATAGTTCTCAGAATATGAAAAGGTTATCTTATTCATTTATCATTTAGAAGGTGAAGTAGATTAATAGTGAAACCTTAATAAGAATATTAGATGATAGGAATAAATCTACAACATGTAATGGGATGAGTTTAAAATAACATTTCTAAAAATATACTTCCCTTGTATTCTATGTATAAAGATAGGGAAGGAATTCCTTGAGATTAATAAAAATGATGATGACTCCATTAGATATTATGAGGAAAATTTTACAAATACTTTCAATGTATTCTTATGGTTTAATCATTATCTATGAAAGAAAAATTATTGATTCATTAGCATCTTAAAACCAAGTCTACAAAATGAAAAATCAATCAGAGACATTAATAGCTATGAATAAATTGATCGATGTGAATGACATAATAAAATTAAGTGAAATTTTTTGTTAAAATTATAATGATTTATTCATGATTTTAAAGGATAAAACGCATGGATTTCAATTTTTTCTTAAAATAACAGTTAAGTTGAATTATATATTAAAAATGGGTAAAAGTATGAAAATTGATTATTTCTGTAATTTTGACAGATTTTATTCACTTTATTGTTCTGGGAATAACTTTTAAAATATTATTCCAATTTGAGTGATTTTTTAGGATTCCATGATTTATTTTATCTAAATTTTTCATTTAGATTAGGAGTTTATTCGAAAAACTAGAGGCCATAAAAATCAAATTGAAAAATTGTATGGGATGATAGACTGGACCCCAGCTGTATAAATGAGGCATAAATGTTTCTACACACATCCAATTGAGGTGATTCTAGATGGAGGTAAAATAGGACTCATAGGTATTTTTCACCATTAAATGTGAATTAATTATTCTATAATTAAGGTATCCATTAGACACTCAAAAATAAATGATTATTCGGGATGCATTCATCCATAATAAAATTATCAGAGTACAAAATCCATAACTCTTTCTAAACCTATAGGATAAATATTAAATTTGGAGGAAAAAAAATACATTTTTGAATAACTTTTATAAATCATGACTTTACAAATTCTTCCATATAATGGTTCAAACACATGAAAACTTTTGAAGGACATATTCTAGAACAAAATATCTTCATTCCCACCTATAAAGGAGGTGAACCTATCCTTTCTAGATCATTATACACCACCAAAAAGGATATATACACTAACGAGGAGTGTGGCTGTTAAAAATATCTCCCATTTCATCTTATTTTTCATTTTTTTGTTTTCATTTTATTTATTTCTGTTTTAGTTATTATTATTATTTCAAATTTTAATTTTAATTAAATAAATTAGAACAATATTTTTTATAATTTTTATTCCACCATTTAATTTATAATTTAATAATAATTATTATTATTATTAAAAATTATAATAATAATAATTATTATTATTATTATTATTAAGTTTATTATTATTATTATAAAAACATTCCTATTTTTTCAAATTTTTTTATTATTTTTCTTCTTCTCTTCTTTTTTTAAAAATTATTCTTTTAATAATAATAATTATTATTATTATTATTATTTTAAATTCTTTATAAATTATATTTTTTTATTTTACTTCTCCTTTTATTTTATCTTTCTCTCTCTCTCTCATCCCAATTCATCCATTTTTATTTTGTTCTTTTATTCTCTCTCCCCTTTATTCTTAAATTATTAATTATTTTATTCTATTTATCTTTTTATTCTCTTATTCTTATTTCTACCATTGTGATATATTACTCTCAGAAATGAGATGTTGACCCCGAGTCTTGGCTCAGGTGGAGTTCAATGTGTTCTTAAATTTTCCTTAATGTTTATTTTTACATATTTATATAGAATTGAGTAGCATTCATGGGTGAGGTGAATGTCCTCAGTGTAGTGACTACCCCCAATGACTTGAAACTCAATGTATCTCTATTATTTTTTAATCACTTTTACCTCTCTCTATTGGTTAGTTAGTCACATGTTGAAGTTAATAAATTCAATGGATGAAACACTTTCAATAGATCTAGGTCCTGGAAGAGGACACATAATAGACCAAGGTGTGTCATCAACCTTGATTAAAAGAGGATATGGAATTGACAATGCTTAGGAATTCAATGATATTCCACAATTTCTAAATAAATAACAGTAGTTCAAACATTATATTTCATGTTTTCATTAACAAATTGAAAGCAAAAACATGAAGTAGAATAATGATTGAACCCAAAACTAAACCCTAAAACCAATTGCTTTATTTTAAACACATTTTGTATAGTTTTCATGTTAGTTTAAATTCTCATTTTTTATATCATTAGAAAAGTAATCAAAAACCAAAAAATATTTTAATTGTTTTCTTAAATTATTCAAAATAAAAAAACAGATAACTTAAGTGAAATATATTAATTTGGTGAACCAAATTGAAATCATACTCAAGTGAGATGACCCATTTCATCCACTGTGTTGTACTAGGAAAAATAATATTACTTTTGACTATGCCCCATGATAGGAATTCATTTAAACTAGTTTTGTTTCTAGGGATATAAATAGTTATTTCAATCAATTTTTCTAAATTCAAATTTTTTCTAAATATTCTTATTTGTTTTCCATATAATAAATAAAAAAATCTTCTTTTCATGATTTATTCAAATTTTTATTATTATGAATTGGTAGATTACTTATAGGAAAAACAGTAGAAACAACCAAAACAAGAAGAAGAATATTATAATATAGAAATGGTGCAAGAACATAATGAAACAGTAGAACAAATTATGAGAAAATATGAAAAGTAATTCGAATATGTTCATTTATTAATGGAGAAACACAAGCCTGAGTCAGATCAAGGACCCAAGGAAGTGGAGGAACAAATTTTACCACTCATCTTTGAAATTGATAAACCTAAAGAGGTAAATGTGGTGGTATATGAGTATGCATTCCACAGCACTCAACCATTCCTAGAGGTGATAGATGAAAGATTTTTTTTTTCTGATTTACAATAGGGAGATCATATAAATTTGGATAAATTTTGGAGAAATTGGTAAAAATTTAATAAAACATGATCTCATTATCCCTTAAAATAAAAATGAATTGGCACCACTTTACGTCTCTCTAGTCCCGAATGAATAAAAAACCACCCAAGTGGTGGAATTTGAATAAAGACTATATGATCATGACTACCTACCTCCATCTAATGAAGATAAACTCCAAGTGGCACTTTCAATTGAAGAGGATATTAAATACAAACCAACTCAAGGACATGATGCATTGTTGAACTCAAACTCCTAAATTTTTTTGAAACCAATTTGAGTATCACTCCTGATAGTTTTTAATTTTCATATTCGACCAACTCATATTATTACCTAGTGGAAGATGATGAAAAAGTAGATTCACCTATTGAGGTAAAACTGGAGATCCATAAAGACATTTAACATTTACTAAAATGAGTATTAGAAGAGACCCCAATGGATTTTCTTGATTAACAAGAGACACAATATGCCTACATTTAAAAGGAAGATTTTGAAATTAATACTTAAAATTTAAATTTTGAATCTTCCTTTGATTATTATTTTCATGAAACACTTCTATAGAAACCACGAGATTCTGAATAAGATATTGAACAAGTATCAATAAAGGAGGAGGAGGTTCCATACTTCATCCTACCATTACCATGAAAACTATACCACATTGAGAAGGGGGAAGATCTAGTGTAATCTATACATGTAATTATCCAAAAAACAAATAAGGAAATGGAATCTGGGAACAACCACATGTGTTGGTTTAAGTCCAGGAAAATACACACACCATAAGATTATGGTTAACAGATAGTACTTCCCCCTCGATGTAGTAAAAATTATGGGACCATGTGGGGGATCGTACCAAGATTTATATTTACATGCTTCCTATGAATTTAGACTTCAATTTCATTTCTTAGGAAGTAGATCAAAATGCATCCCATTCCCTCCTATATTTATTAGATTTAATGACATAATACTTGTGCTTAACTGGTTAGTTCTGTTTTATAGGTTCATGATGGAAGAAGGTAGCCACAGATAGTGAAGGGGAAGGACCAAGCTTCATGGGAAAGGGATTTCACTTTTTTTTTATCTTATAAACTCACTAAATTTATTTTTAAATACATGTTTTGATCTTTAAAGATGAAATTTAATTCACATAATTAAATTATGATTTATATTACTTATTCAGGAGACATTTGTTTTTAGGAATCCTATGATTCAATGTTTTATATTTCGAATGTTAATTAAATTGAATTAGTAAAATAGAAAATTATACAATTAAAGTGAAGCATGGATATTAAAATGAGTACACATGATTTAGGGGAATTTACTGATTCATGTAAATTAAATTTCCCAACCATTTTTCATTATTTTAATTTCTAAAATTCATGTGAATTGATTTTTTATTATTAATCATTCCTTGAGTGATTTTACAATATCATATGTTCATTCATGATAGGATTTATAGACCAAGTACTTCTTATTTTATCTTGAGCATATTTCTTGAGTGATCTTGGGACATGACACCTACTAGAACTTGAATATGAACTTTTCAAATCCACGACTATGAACAAACACATTTAAAATGATTTAGGCATCTATTTATAACCACTTATACTAAAAATAAAACCTTTATATCAATCATTCTTTATACCATAGATACCATCAATGAATTTGGTAGTAAAGAGCCATGTTTCAATCTATTATTTTCTATTCCAACCCTCCTATAAGTATTTTCATGATATTTTAATGTTGAACTATGGGGGTGAAAAGAATCATTGTAAATGTGTTTATTTAGATTGTAAATAAATAGTGTGGGGTTTCTTATAATGGTAATTTTAAAATTTTGTGGAATCATTCATTGTACTCTATTGTTGTTACCCTCTTGAATATAAAAAAATGAAAATGACAAAAAGAACCTAAAATGATAAAAATGGGTTGTAATTTGGTTAAACCAAAAATCACTATTACTATACCTATGATTTTTATCATACATAGTTAGGTGGTGTATGTGAGGTATACCTTAATCATAACTATCGAAAAAAAATGAAAAAATGGATATGTTCATTGAAAAAGGGAATAAATGTATAAAAATAAAAAATAAATATGTTCAAGAGAGGTCGAAAATCATTCATTATTCTTAAATTGATCATAATCTTTACTTTGGACTTTTGGGGAAGTTAGGGAGTTGATATAAATTAAAGGGCAGTATGTCATTAAACTTTTACTTTGAATATTATGCTTTATGATTTAGGAGATAAAACTACTCCTTAATATTTAATTTTTAACATCAAGTCCTACCAAACTCAATCCTAAGAGACATTTGAACCTTAAATACAATCCATCGTGATTTTATGTGATTCTTGTATTTAGAAAGGGAAAAGGTATCTCTTTTACAACGATATGGATAAGTATAATGTTCTAATGATATAGGAAAAAATATACTTGAATTGTATCATAATTCATCAGATAAAAGAAAAAAAAGTGAGGTAAATAATAACGTGGCATGTTTGATAATAATGAATTGAGGAGCTTAAAAGGTTAAAAGGAGAAGCTCCGTCATTTTTCAAAGGAGAAAATTAAAATACATGGATTAGTTGTTTATTTGGAAAATGAGAAATTGAATTGATATTTTATGTGTAATTTGAAAATTTTATTTGACATTAAAAACTATTTGATTTTATTGAATTGAAATTTAAATATTGATAACAATGGTTCCCTCTTTAACTCCTTGTTGAGATTTTATTCTTGAGTACAAGCATGGTTTATGTGTGGGGATATTTGACAGAATAAAATAAAGTTTAATTTTTTATTCAAATTATAATGATTTATTCATGATTTTAAATTATAAAACCCTTATATATTAAATGTTTTATTAAAATAATTGTTAATTTGAATTATAGAATTAAAATAGGCTAAAATATGAAAATTAAATATTTTTTAGAATTTTGACACATTTTAATCACTTTTTTTGGTTTGGGCATAACTTTTAAAATATTATTTCAATTTGGGTGATTATTTTTTTAGGATTACTTGATTTATTTTCACCAACTTTTTTATTTTGGACAAAGAGATTATTCGAACAACTAGAGGCACAAAAAATCAATCAAGTTGAAAAATTGTTTAGGAGGACAAGGTGGACCCCACCTCTAGAAATGAGGCAAAAATTATGATACACCCCTCCAATTGAGGTGATTCTAGTTGGAGGTGAAATATGACTCATATGAGAGTTTTACCATTAAATGTGAAGGAAGTATTTACTCATTAAGGCATCCACTAGACACACAAATTTGAAGGATGATTTTGGATGCATTCATACATAATAAAAGTATTAGAGTAAAATAGTCATAAATAACTCTAAACATGGTGTATGAATCTTAAATTTGTTAGTGAAACAAACAATACATTTATAATCAACTTTTATGAAGAAACATTTTCCCAATTCATCTATTTAATGGGTCAAAAAGATGAAAACTTTGAGAGGATAGATTCTGGAACCAAAAATATCCATCCTCGCCTATAAAAGGAGGTGAACCCCTCCTTTTAAGACCAGTCAACACCACCAAGAAGGAGATATCCACCAAATTGGAGTCTGGCTACTTCAAATCTCTTCAATTTCTTCTTCTTTTTCATTTTTTTGTTTTTTATTAATTTTTGTTTTTGTTTTTATTTTTACTTCGAATTTTAATTTTAATCAAATAAATTTAAACATGTATTTTTTATAACTTTTCTTCCAGTATTTAATTTTTTCTTAAATAATAATAATAATAATAATAATAATTAAAAATTATTATTGTTTTTATTAAAATTATTATTATTATTATTATCAAAACATTATTATTTTATAAGAAGGTTATTTTAATATTTTTATTCTTCTCTCCTTTTTCAAAAATTATTCACTTGATAATAATAATAATAATAATAATAATAACACTAATAATAATAATTTTAACATCTTTATAAATTTTATATTTTATTTCTTTTCTTATTTTATTTTATCTCTCATTCTCTCTCATCCAAATTATTCAATTTTAATTTTTTTTCTTTTATTCTCTCACCCCCTTTATTCATAAATTATTCTTTCTTTTATTATATTTATATTCTTCTTCCCTTCTTCACATTTACATCATTGTAGTCCTTTACTCTTGAAAATGAGAGGCTAACCCCAATGCTTGACCTAGGGGGTGATCAAGGTGTTCTTAAATTTTCCTTAATGCTTATTTTTATGTTTGTAGATATAATTGAGTAGCATGCATTGGTGAGGCGAATGTCTCTAATGTGGTGACTTCCCCAATAAAAAACTACTCAATCTATCTCTATTCTTTTATTTAATCAATTTTCCATCTATCCATTGGTTAATTCTTCACATGTTGGGGTTGAGATATTAAATGTATGAAGTTGATTTGATAGGGTTGGGTCCTATAAGATGACACATACAAGACCAAGGTGTGTTATCAACATTGATTAAATGTGGAGGTTGAATTGATAGTGCTTATGAATTCAATGATTTTCTACAATTTATAAATAAAGAATAGTAGTTCAAACATGAGATTTCATATTAGTATTATCAAACTGAAGTCAAATACAAGAAAGAGAATAATGATTGAACCCAAAAATGAACCCCCAAACCATGTTCTTTGATCTAAAATCATTCTTTATAGTTTCCATATTATTTTCAATTAAAATATTTTATGTCATTATAAAAGTAATCAAAACCCAAAAAATATTTCATTTGTTGTTTTAAATTAATAAAAAAATAATAAATAGAGATAGTTTAGGTGAAATATATTGATTGAAATAAACTGAAAGGATTCTCAAGCAAGATGAAATTGTTTATCCATTGAGCTTCACTAGGGAAAATAATATTTCTTTTTACCATGCCCCATGAAAGTATTACATTACTGAACTCAAGGTATAAAAGTAAAATAGATTTTTCCACCATTAACATAGTTTTTATAAAAAAATAAAAAAATAAGTCTCATGAAAGATATAATAAATTACTCCATGGAAATAAATTTCATCCATATACAATCTAGAAATATGGGAATGAACATAAATAGAATTTCATGAATAAAACTTTTTGGTTCTATATGTGGGAAGGTTGGTCATAAAGATCATAATTATGAAATGGAGAAAATAGGTCGATAAATGCAGTTGAGTAAAAGAAGGCTCCAACTAATTAACCACCTATACTCTAATTATTAAAATTTAATTAGTATGGGAATTATGAAAATTAGTGAATGAATCCAAATCTCTTTAATGATCGGTATCAACAACCACCTAATCTTAAAGATGAAGGTAAATCTTTTACAATCATGACTATTGGAATGGGTTATGAGAATAACGTGGTGAAAGGTGTACTTATCATTAACTCTAAAAAAAATAATATATTAATTTATTCTAGATCTACCAACTCTTTTATATCTAAGGAATTTACAAAGGGTATTTAATTACCAACTCAATTATTATATATTGAGTTAGTTGTGAAAAATTTTAATGGTACGATGGTCACATCTCAAGTCTATTTCTATTCTCTGATTGATGTTTGTGGGAAAATGATTCCTAAAAATCTTGTGATACTCCCTTTAGTCAAATTTGATTTGATTATAGGAATGGATTGACTTTCATTATATGTATCTCATATAAGTTGATGAGTTAGGGAAGTCACTTTTCATATTTTGAAAGAACCTTTGATTGTTTGTAGGTGTGAGGATGAGTCTGAATTTCCAATGGGAATTTATTTTATATTGTGGGTCTTAATTCATATTTATGAAGTGTATCTATATTTATGGTTAGGGAAAAATCAACATTTAGGAGAAACTTATTTTTAGGAGTTTTTTTGATGTTTTTATATAACAATTTCATGTCCTTTAACTGAATCATGATGTGGAGTTTTCAATAGAATTGTCACCTTGGGGTGCACAAATTCAATTTGTTAAGAATAACGATGAATCAATGTGAATATACATTGATTATTGAGAACATAACATGATCACAATCAAGAACAAGTATCTTCTTCCCCATATGGATGACTTGTTTGATCAAATATGTAGATACCAACACTTTTCTAATATTAATCATCATTATTTATATCATCAATTAATATTTAATAATAAAGATATACCAAAGATGTTATTTCACACTATTTATTAAAACTATGAATTTATAGTCATTCCATTCAATCATACTAATGCCCCCTCTATCTTTATAGATTTAATGAATAGTGTATTTAGAGATTACCTTGATCTGTTTTTGTAGTATTGATAGATGATATTGTTATTTATTCATAGAGAAAAAAAGATCATGAAGATCGCTTGAGAATTTTGATGATGGCTTTAAGGAAGGATAGTGTTTTTTCAAAATTTACCAACTGTGGATTTTGGCTTCAGAAAGTTTCATTATTGGGTTATATAATCTCATTTTAGGGTATATCAATAGACCCTTCAAAGTCATAAGTTATTGAACATTTACCCAAACCCAACATTTTGATTAAGGATTATATTTTTCTTGGTTTATATGGATATTATCATCACTTTGTGGATACTTTTTCACATCTATTGAATCTACTAATCGTGTTAACTCAAAATAGAGTAATGTTTTTTTGGATGGATAAATGTAAAAAATTATTTTAAGGAAGTTAAGAGAAGGTTGGTCATGACACATATGATTACACTTTCTTGTAGTGGATAATGGTTTTTAATCTATCTTGATGTATCAAATAAGGGAATGAGATGTTTCCTCATGAAAAATGATATGCTTATAGCTTATACATTACAATAATTGAAGTTCCATGAGAAAAATTACCCAAATCATTATTTGGAGTTAGGTGACGTAATTTTTTCATTAAATATATGGAGGAATTATCCCTATGTAGAAATGTGTTATATATATAATGATCAAAAAATATAAAATTATATTTTTAATAAAAAATATCTGAACAAGCACAAAAGAAGATGGTTAGAACTGAATAAAGATGATAATTGATAAATAAATTACCACCCTGTGAAAGAGAAAAAGGTGGATAATGACTTGAGTCAAAAGAATAATTCTAGATTATCTATAATGAGGATCACAAAATATCTAATATTTTTGTATTTTTAAATTATGGAGGTAGAAATATTAAAGGAAGGGGATAAATCTTACCTAGATCAAATGAGTGTTCAACCATATATTCCAGTGGAGATTAAAGAGGTGTAGAAAGAAGATGTATAGATGAAAAAGAAGGTGATAAATGTTTATGAGCTCATCCTTGATGGTAATGGAATGATAAGGTTTATAAACCTTTTGTGTGTCCCTTAGTTACAAAATTTGAAGAAGGATATGATGGATGAATCTCATAGTTCTTCATTATCTTTTCATCTTGAAAGTAAGAAGATGTATAGATATTAGAAAGATTATTTACTATGGGATGGAATGAAGAGATGTATTGAAGAATATATTTCTCTGTTATTGTTATTCCAACAAGTTATGGTTTAGTGGAAAAAGTATAAGGGGATGTTACAACCATTAACCATACCACAATGAATATGGTAGAACATCACCATAGATTTTTTCAGGCGCACAAAAATATCTAAAGGGAATAATGCTATATGGGTTATAGTTGACTGCCTTATGAATTCATTACACCTCATTTACATCATATATGATTTATATCATGGTCAAATTAATTAGTTAAACATTAAGAAAGTGGGGAGATCCCATGGTGTACCACTATCAATTTTATCATATCAGAATTTAAGGTTTATCTCGATGTTTAGGAGATGTCTTCAATATGATCAGGATATAGAGTTATGTTTCAAAACTACTTATAATCCAAGAAAAATGGTTAGTCTAAGAGTAATATTAAAACTCTATAATATATGTTGATATATTTCTCTATGGATTTAAAATGTTGTTGGGATCAACACATTCTTTTGATGGAATTTTCTTATAATAATAGCTTTCACTCCAGCATTCATATGGATCCATATGAATTCCTCTATAGTAATAAGTGAATAAATACATCATAATGGAATGATGTTGGAGACATAAATCAATTGTGACTTGATCTAGATAAGGAAGTGGAAGATAAGGTTAGATCCATTTAATAACCCATAAGATAAGCTCAGAATCAATAAAAACATTATGCGGACAATCATTGAAAAAATATATATTTTGTAGTGGATGAAAAGATTTTTCTATGAATATCTCTCAGGAAGAGGGTGGTGATATTTTGAAATATGGGAAAGATAATCCCTACATATATTGGTTCTTTTAAAATTCTTGATTGTATCAAGATGGTAGCTTATCTATTGGTGATTTTACCAAATATCTCTCAAGTGTATGATGTTTTCCATGTATCTATCTCAAGGAAGTACATACACGATCCTTCACGTGTACTGATCTCAGTGGTCATACCACTGGATACATATCTTTATCATAAAAAACAATTAGTAGATATTCTAGATATTATATGGAATGTTCTACGAAATAAGCCCACTCACTTGGTCAATGTTTTTTGGAGAAACCAGAAATTTGAGGGTGAATTTAATTTTAAGTAGGGTAAAATGTAACTCCTTTATATTTTTGTTAAATAAATATGTTTAAATAATTTTATTTATTTGATAGTTTATGTTACACAGAAGAGTGATTTTAAATTAATCACGTAACATTATTAAAATATTATGTGTATATTTTAGACTAGTAATTGTATTGGTGGTTATGAATATTAAAAACTAAATTATTAAAAATATATGTTCTACACATTTAAAAAATTAACACACTATTTATCAAATTATTAAAATTAAAAACAATTTGTTTTAAAAATAAAAGTGATATTATTTTTCCTAATTTTTTTTATACTTGTAATGAATTTTTATTAATAAATTAAATTAATCACTATTTATGAATGATTTTAATGAAATTTATATATTATTTACTTGATAAAATGTTCTAAACTTTCAAAAAAATATTTTTCTATGCATAATATAAGAATAAATACAATTTTATGTTTAAGAATGTGTTTTTTCTAAGAAGTAGTTTTACTGCATTTTGTGTACAAACTTTAAAATTAATTTTATATATTTAATGGAATTTAATTAGATAAAATGAATTAGATATTTTGAATCCAGATGTAAATTTTTTTTAATTGGTCCCCTTTTATTTTTAGCCAGTATGAATAGTTACAGTGGTGAAATTTATCACCATGGTAAAGGTTAAATCTGGTTAATCTAGATTAAAAATAAGTGAGGGTGTAATTATTAAATATAATTATTATTGGATGAATTTTATAAAAACATTAATGCCTTGTATTTTAAATTTAGTTGTTTAATGGATACTTTTACCTGAAAATGATATATATATTAGTTAAATCAAATAAAGTAACAGAATGCCACTCTCATTGTTTTTAATATTCTTATGTGTCCGCATTAGAAAAATATAGTTATGAATGAATGTAATTGTCTATTTTGGAATTAATAAAAAAAATTTAATTATTGAAATTTATTTTTAATTTCTATTAATTATATAATGACCTTAATTTCTTATGCAACATTGATGTGGTATTTCTCCATTTAATGAAAAGAGATAAGAAATGATTTTTAAAATATTAAAAGTTATATAATTTGAATGAATTAATGTGACCCGTGAATTTTATCGATCTATAAGACTTATTAGGAAGGTTTGGAAGTATTTTATTCTAATTTATCCTTCAGATTTATTTATTTAATGTTAAATTAAATGAATAGTCACAAAATTGAAAATAATGATATTTTATCAAAATAATATTTTATTAAATTATATAAAATTAATAAAAAAATTGAAATAAAAAAATATTTATATTATATGGTTGAAAATTTCGTAAATTGTAAATTTATGGGATAATTTTATTCTTATAAGTTAAAAATTACAGCCCTTTAATATTGAATTTTTTAATCATAGTTACAATTAAAATTGGTAAACTAATGGTTATTCAAAATAATAGGGTTTAAAAGTACACCAAAACATGTCTAAATTATATTTTATGATGATATTGAAACCATATCCTAACAAATATTTTAATTCTTGACCATTTGGAGGCAGTTGTAGTGAGAATTAATTTATTGTAGTTTAATCTTTTGAGAAATTCCAAAAGTTTATGTCACCTCAATTATAAAAGGACGCATCCACACTCACTTCTTTATTCTAATTTGAGATTTATATATCAACCAAACTCTAAATATTTTCTCTTGTAAACTTACCAATACAAATTCTCGGTGTTCTATTATTCCCAAAAGACAAACCCTAGAGCCCTTTAGTAGAGATATAAAGGAGTCGTTTCTAAGAAGAGGTAATCACATTAACTGATCTCTTTCTTTTGTAATTTTTTTACTTCAAATAAATTTATGGTATTTATCATAAATTAATAAATTAGTTATAAAAAATAAAATAAAATTTTATTATTATTATGAAAAAATTATTATACACCCTCATTCCCATCAAATGATATGTGAGTTTATCAGTCATGCGTACGTACAACTTATCATCTCCACGTAGCGATACAATTTATTTTTCATCACCATATTTTATGGAAGGGTATTATGATGGGTTTAATAATTATATATGATATTTATGACACAAATATAAGTTTTTGATGATAATACAATGTCTCCCTTCTTATCATCTAATCCTTTGGGAAATGATAACATCACTCGTATGAATGTGTGGACTACCACCTCCAAGAAGCGATGTGATTAATTTTTCATTTATATTTTATATAGATTGTAATGTGGATAAATTTTATGAATATATATATTTGGTATAAATGATATATTAAAAATCATAGAAATTATTATTAATAATTACCTTTATTTTATTCCATATTTTGAAAAATGAAAATAGTGTTCATGCGTACGTACAATCTACCATCTCCATGAACAATGTAATTAATTTTTATATATTTAAATTATATACATGAATCTAAATATATATATAATGAATATATATGATATTTATATCATTATTAATATTCTTTAGGAGATGGAATGAAGATAAATGTACAAGGACTGGAATTATTAAACTAAAATACTCATGATAAATGAAATAATTTACACTTAGAAATATCAATTTTGATAAAAGGGGTGTTGAAATGTTATAAATAGTTCATATATGATAGTAAAAGTTTTAAAATGAATCATGTATACAAATATAATTATTTAAATTTATTATATCATAGGTTAGATTTCTTTTTAATAATGGTGAACTTGATGGAAGGGTTTTATTTAAAGAACTTGTCAGTATTTGGGATTGTTTACATTTAATTCTCCACTAGGGAACATTTTTATTACATATCACAATTTTCTAAAAATGTTTTAAATATAATTTTTACCATTATCCCGTGACTGTTTAAAGTTATTTTTACCCCCTTAATATTTATACACAATAGTTTGAAATGAATCATCTTGTCGTTTCCAAATGAGGTACTTTGTAACTTTTTGAAAAAATATAGAAGTGATGTATTTTGTAACTTGTACAACATGAATGGATTTTCCTGATTTCATGAATAATATTTTCTTTAAATCATAATTTAATATTTTATAAGGTTCATTTCAAATAAAAAATTTTCTTATATAATAGTGTAGTTTTTTAAGAAGTGATTTCAAAGTGGAAATGTTATTTTCCTCAAGAATTATTTCAAGTGATATTTCAAAATAAATTTCCATATAATATGACATAATTTTATGTTTATGAAGCTTTATTTAGGATATTATCTAAGTATATCATCCTTATTATTTCTTCGAATGATTTATGTTTGTGATGATAAGATGTTTATGAAACTCATTCATTTTCCAAAGGTTATGATTTGATTAAATGTTGATGAAACCCATTTCATTTCATGTGTTCTGATATGATGAATTATTTATGATATTTTGTGAATCATATGTATTATTTTAATAATATGACTAGTTGGACGTTGATGCGTGAGGATTTTTCATGAATCCTCATTCAATATTTTATTTACCTAATCATGAAATATAGTGCACACCCAGAGTCGGTCTCAAGGTGGCAGCTCACACAACACCAAATTTATATTGTCAGTATTTATATTTTAACTAATGTAAAACTAAATAATATATAGTTTTTGAGTTTGAAATATCCAAGATATATTAATATTAATATATATTTATAATGTAATTTTGAAAGAATAAATGGAGAAAGAATTTTGTTAAATAGAAAGGATATCCTCCCAGGATAACACCCAGAGTGAAACTTCATATTCTATTTATTAGTTTCAATTTAACATAATAAAAACACTACGTATTATGCATTTATATCCTATTCTATATATGGTTATGAATATATATTGCATTAAATGATCACCGAGAGACCATACTTCACGTCCTTGATTGAGGGAAAATATTTCGTAAGAGAAAGTTATGTATTGGGTGCTAAGTACATAGACAAAGGTGCCTTACCCACTAAGACCCCATTGACATAAATATAATAGAATAAGAAAAAATAAACATTAATTTGAAATGAATTGTTTTAGATACTAGATTTATCCCATAAGAATTTCCTCAGTTTAGTAACTCATGATTTTGAGTATAAGAGATCGTAGTGGAGAAAAATGTGGTGAAAAAACAAAAGATAAATAGAAGATAATGAGATGAAGTAGAAGAGTAAAATATATTAAAAATGATTAATACTATTATAAAATATAAGAAACTATAAAACCATATAAAATTCCTACCTATAATTTCAAATGTTTTGAGAACGAGAAAGGATACATTTTTATAGCCAAAAGGGTGAGATTTTCGGAACCATAATTATTCCTCCAAAATTTTGTGCATATTTGACCCCATTAATGGTAGAAATTGATAATATAGGATTTTAATGTTTTTAAAAATTATCTTTATCGTTTTAAAATAAAATTTAACCTCTATATTCCATGTGTAGAAGAAGTTATGGTCTAATTACTCTGTAATTTCATTCTGGATGTATGTTCCCTAAATCATTTTTCAATGTTGAGCACCCAAAGGCTACCATAATGAGTGAATAAATCCTTAAAATTTATTAGGGAAATTAAAGAATTAATAAGATTTAAAATAAACTTATAATAACCACAATTATAGGTATATAGCCTGATTTATGCCTCATTTATGAAGGTGGGGTCCACTCTGTCCACCCAAATAATTTGCCAACTTGATTGATTTTTTTGGGACTCTAGTTGTTCAAATCATCTTTTGGTCCAAAATATAAAGTTTGAGATAATAAATTGAGGAATAATATAAATAAAATCAAATTAGAATAATATTTTAAAAGTTATGCCCAAAAAACCAAAGTTATTAAAATATGCTGAAATTCCAAAATTAAGTAGTTTTTACATTTCAGTCCAAAACACACCATAAGTCTAAAATTGATGAAAATAAGATCAAATTGATAAATTTGGAGGGATTAAATAATTTAAATACATATAAAAAATATAGAAAATATTATATCTATCAATTCTGCCACACATAAACTATGGTTTTCCTCAAGCATAAAATCTCAGCAAGGAATTCAGAGGGCACCAATGTTACCAATATTCAAATTCCAAAGCAATAAAATTAAATAATTTTCAATGTCCAATAAAATTTTCAAAAATAAACAAAAAATATTAATTAAAATACTCATTTTTAAATAAACATATAATCCATTTATTTTACTTTTTCCCATTCGAAAATGATTTTACTTGTCCTTTCATTTATTCAATCTTCTTAATTCATTATTATTAAACATATAAAATAATTATCTACCTTTATTTTCAATATTTTCTCTCATATCTCATGATTCAATTCAAGTAGATTTATACTCATATCATGATAACATGATCCTTATACATAGGCTTTTAAATGAAATACTTTATCCAATTTTTAAAGAAAAAATTCACACAGATTCAAGAGAGTTTTCATTGAAGGTTCAAATGACTCGAAGGCTTAAGGTTGGTAGGAATTAAAAATTAAAGATCAAGGAGGAGGTTAATATATAAAATAAAGTGCATGATATTAAAACTAAAATCTCAGTGAAATTATCCCCTTAAAAATATAAACTATCAATTCCCCCAATCTTTTAAATAAAGGTCATGAATAACGAAAGAAAAATGAATGATGTACACCTTCTTGAATTTTTCTCTACTTTTATATTTTTTTTATTTTTCAATGTATATTTTTTCCTTGTTTATTTTTATAAATTTATATGTATAATAAAAAAAATCCACCACCTAACCAAATATGATAAAAATCATTGATTCAGTGATAATGATTTTTTATTTTCTAAGTCATAACTCATTATCTTTTTCATTTTTTTTTTCAAGAAGCGAAAAAATTAAATACATTGAATGAATCGAAAAAATTTCCTTATTCCCATAATAAAACCACCACAATTTACCCTTATAATAAATTTCTTACCTTACACCATGACTCACTTCACCCCTACACTTCAACTTTAAAATATCATGCAAATACCAATAGTGCAGTAGGAATGGATAAAAATGGATTGAAACATGGATCATCCTTATAATGTTCGTTTATAGTATCTATGGGATAAAAAAGGAATTATTTAGAGGTGTTAATTTAAGGATAATGTCTTTTAAAAATATTCCTCAATCATTTTAAATGTATTTTGGAATAGTTATATCTTTGAAAAATTCAAATGCAATTTCTAGTAGGTGACATGTCCTAAGATCACTCACGAATTATTTACAAGATAAATAGGAATTACTTGGTCTAGAAAGCCTCTCTGGAATGAGATATATTATTTGGGATAATCACTCAAAGAATTATTAATAATAAAAAATCAATTCACATGAATTTTAGAAATTCAAAGCAAGAAAAATGTTAGGGATATTTCATTTACATGAATCAATTAATTCCCTCAAATCATGAATCCTAATTCTAATAGTCATTCTTCACTTTAATCATCAAATTATCCATTTTAATAATTCAATTTCATTAAAATTTAAATCTAAAACATGGAATCAATATATTCCTAAGAAACTCATGTATCATAGATAAGTAGAGTAAATCATTGTTCAATCATGGGCATGAAATTTCTATTATAAAGCTCAAATCATGTTGTTGGAAAAAATGAAAGGAATTTAAAAGATAAATATTAAAAGTTAAATCTATTTGAAATAAATATTAGTCTTTTTATTAAACTATCTGGGGGTTCCCTTCATCCATCATGAACCTATAAAATAAAATCACTCAATTAAGAACAAAGATCATGACATTGAAGCTCAAAAAGATAATATGGAGTAAGCTGCATGCTGGGATAGTTCAAAAAAATTAAATTGAAATCTAAATTCCTAAATTTAAATCCAATTTAATTGAAATAAATTAAAGTATAAATCTCGGTATGATATCCCAAGTGTGACCTAAATTTTTACAGCCTCTAAAGGGCAGTACTAACTATTGTCTATAATCAGATGGTGGGTGGATCTTCTTGGACTTGAACCACCACATGTGGTTTTTACCAGCTTATATTTATCCTTTATTGTTGTTAAGGATAATTACATGTATAGAGTACAATAGATCCTCCCCCTTCGCAATTTGTTATATTTTTCATTGCTGGGGTAGGATGAAGTATGGAACCGCCTCCTATTTTGTTACTACTTGTTCAACATATTCTTATATGTATAGTGGTTTATCAAGATATGTTGCATCAAAATAATAGTCAAATAGAATTTAAAAGTGTAATTATATTTAAATAAAACTAAAAATGAATTGTTAATATAAAATTATTCCCCATTAAATTAATAATATTTTGGCTTGGTTTCTTCAAGAAAATCCACTTGGATATTTTCTTGTACTCCCTCCAATTAATGTTCAATGTGTTCAGGGAGCTCTAAATGTTCCTCTATAGGTACCGCTACTAAACAAAGTTTTATCCAGTGCTAGGGATATAAAATCACTGGATAAAAATGTTGTTAAAGACCCCCTTTTTCAGTTCTAAGAAGTGCACTATTAAAGGGGGTCTTTAACAACGCCTTTTTAGTGCTGTTAAAAGGGGTATTTAAATGCACTAAAAAAACACAGTTAAGAACCCACATTTATTAGAAATTTTTTATAAGCGCTGATAAATGACATCTCTATGTCATTTCTTTTAAAAAAGTAATGATAAATGGGGTTTTTATCAATTTTTGTAAAAAAAGCACTAATATAGGGGGATTATCAGTGCTTTTTTAGAAGCATGGATAAAGACCCCCTATATAAGTGCTTTATTACAAGTGATAATAAATGTATACTTAAAAAATATTTTTCATTAAAAATATTAAAATAAAAATTAAATATATTTATATTAATAAAAATATAATATATATTTTTTAAAATATGTTTTAGATAAGGTAAATAAGAATTTACACTTAATATATAATATATTTAGTGAAAATGGATTATAAAATAACTAAAAAAATATTTTTAATTAATAATTTTCTTATTCATACCAATTAATGGTCATTTAATAAAAATTTTAAGATTAAAAAAATTCAAAAAATTAAAAAAAGATCTAAAATAAGTTGAAAACTTTACTCAAACTTCAAACGCCAAAAATTTTTGATCCAGGTGTTTGTTTGGGATCTACCACATATCAAATCAAATCATGTGATTATCTCTACACCCTAAGTGACACAAGTAAACCTATGTCGATTTTTTTGAGGCCAAATAAGGCCTATAAGGCCTCTAAACATGATTTTTCAGTCTAGGTACCCTGACGTTGTTACATTCGATAGATTTTCAGCCTCATTTAAAGGGGTCCTTTTTCCCTTTTCAGTAAGAACAGAATTTATTCCCAGGTCTTACATTTATATTAATATTAAGGTTTAAAATTTTTATCAGTTTTCACAATTTAATTTTATTTATAATTAAATATATGCATGTTTTATTATATTTAATTATAATAAACCACTCATATAAATGAATATATAAACATATTTACGTAAAAATGTATATTATAATATATCTAATTAAATAAATGTTCTAAAAATGTATTTAAAACAATATATAACCATTTTTTACATTATACAAATATATTTATAATGTTTATATATACATATGAGTATAGGGATATGGGATGCAGAGGTCTCATGCAATGACGATTCCTGTGATTTAGGAAGATTTGGTTTGATGATCATGGGGATGTTTCACTATCTTGGATTGACTCTCATGGTTCAAGGAGATAATTCTGTAAGAGTTTGTAGTCTGGAGGCAACAAGAGTTTTTGGATCTAACTTCATTCATAGATCTACTGAGTATGGGGCTTGTAGAGACGTGTCGACATCAGATTTGATGGCGGTGGGCATGGTAGGTTGCAGGTTTAGAGATGTGATGGTGATGACTAGTTACCCTCTGGGTAGTGCAGTCCTTAACGAAAGATTTGATGTTTCTGCGGCGTTGTCAGCTAGTGTGGGAAAGAGGGGTTAAAGATCTGGGGTTTCTATGACGGCACCAGATGGTGTGGGGAAGAGGGGTTGCATATATGGTGGTACTATTATGGTGTTAGATGGTGTGGGACAAAGGTGTTGCAGATCTAGTGTGGCAGCACTGGCTGGTGTGGGTAGATTTAGTGGAGTGGCGATGGTTGGTAACCCTCAAGGTTGTGTAGTGTCGTCAACTACTGCGCACCATAGTCCATTTATGATGTACAAGGAGTCTGCAGTTGGGATGATTAGTTGGAAGGGAAACATTTCCCATGTCAAAGATGATGCTAAAGCAGTCTCATAGCAGCTTAAAATGGGTAATCATTCAATCTTTTTAATATTAAACTTACCTAAGGGTTCAAAACTATAGAATATGAAAGATCTATTTGTGTGACTCTCATTAGTGTGGGGATTTAGCGATTGGAGATGCATCTCGATGGGTAGATGATTTTTCCACATTATAGTCCCCATAGAAGATTTGAAGGTGTGGGCATGGGGTCTCAGATCAGTCTCTCTCAAACCTGGCATCATGCATCTTCGAGAGTGGGAGAACGAATTTAATCCTATAGAGGTATAGAATTCCTCGATCTAGTTGTGGTTCAAAAAATTGGCCTTAATTGGATACTATGAAATCCAAAGATACTCTATGACATTGCATTATCTATTAGTGTCCCGATTATGCTTTACAAAGAAACAGAGCTGGTTTTATATAGACACTATTTACATGTTTTTTGTTGATGTTGACTTGGTGTCAAACTTGGGTGATAAGGTCTTTCTTTCTACTGATTTTGATGAATTTGAATTAAGAGTTGAATATGAAAAATTTCCAATGTTCTGTAGTTAATGTAGATTGATTGGTTATGATTTCTCATCTCTTAATTGATTAAAGACATATTCTTTTTATGAAGCTCGCAATCATGATGAAATAAACTATTTCAAAAAGTCAAGAAAGCCTACTAGAATTGAAGGATAGATACTGAGTAGTGTTAAAGCCCAGTTGCCGACTGGAGGTGGGACTCAAGCTTCTCCATCTATGGATGAACCTATGGGTGTTAACAACCACTCTTCAACCAGATGTGGGACACGGGTTTCTCCATATGTAGATGAACTTGTGGGTGTGTTCAGGAAAAGTGGTCATAATGTGATGCTAGTGGGAGATGATTCTTGTCCGAGGGAATCTAACCAAAATAATTTTTGTGAACAAGAAGTCCAAATCTTGGGTGAAAAATTATTTAGGATCAAGATACTGCCGAGGTTGGCATGTCACATGTTTTGGGTCACCCTGGAATGAGTATGACTTATATTGCTTTATAGGTTGTGATGGGAAGTAATCCCATGGATATGGTTTAGGAAACCTCATAGAAAGTGGAGGGGGATTATCAATGTATACATCAGTTGAGAAAGAGGGAGAGCTTATCCCTCTTTAAATGGATAGAAGAGAGTAGAATCATTCAAATTCCAATGCTTATTCTAATGAGTTAGAGAATATTGAATTTGCTATTCAAGGTTAAGTGGAAAAATAATTGACCCAAGAACATGCATTTACTTACTCTAATAGGAAGGGTAAAGCTACGATGGTATTGGTTTATACAAATAAGAAGATTGTGATGAGTGTGGATCCTAGGGAAGCCCTATGGTTTGGAAGAATCGATTGGGGCTTGGCATCAAGCTAAGATTTGGAAGTTAGGTTGTAATACGAGAAATCACAACCAAGGATGCAATTGTGATGATTGGGCAAGTTCATGAGGTCATGGTTGAATGTACACCAGTCCTTTTTTCAAAGATCTCACTCTGGAGTAGAAAATTCTCAAGGAGAAGTAATTTATGCTCTCCAAGAAATATAAGTAACAAATAGAGTGGGAAACTAATGAAAATTCTGATGATTATGATCATGATCATAGGGATGACCTTGATCCTGATAATCTGATGTGTTTTACCTTGATGGTGGGCAGGAATGCTTTTCTGTCCCCATCCTCTCTTTTATTTCAGTTACTTTTTTCTAATAAATTTTATGGGTATGGGTTTGATTTCCAACATGTACTCGGATCTGTTTTTGTATATATACATATGTGTGTGTATTAATAATCATATATATATATATATATATTATAATATAATATATGAAAATGAATATAATATATAATATATTTAAATTAATATAATATATATCACACACACACATATATTTTATAAATTTATTTATAAATAATTATACAAATATATTTAAATATATATATATATATATAAATATAAATATCATTAAACAGATTGCAAAATAACATACTATAGTGGTAAAATCATTCCATCTTCGAAGGAGAGGTGATGGGTTCGAATCCAGGCCGGCGTGCAAGAGGCTGGAAATTTTCAATGTACAGATAAAAGGGGTGGTGGGGTAAATATAACTAATAAAGGGGGTATGGAGAGATGTTAAAGGGTGCCTTTAACAGTGATTTCTAGTACTGATAACAGTTTCATGCTTTTATCCATGCTTCAATTATCAACACTTTTTTAGCACTGATAATGGTCTTTTCTAGCGTTGTTAAAGACATTTTTTGTAGTAGTGTGAATTTTTTCGTCATCTTCTTCTAGGGAATAATACGAGTTGGATGAATTTGAAAATTAAAAACTATTAAGAGTGATACTAAAATTTGTTACAATAAAATCTAATGATTTTGAGTTCAATAATGTGTCATCTTATTGAGTTGGTTCGACCTGAATCTCTTCTTTAGTGAAAAAAACTCTTGGAGTTGAGAAGTAGAAAATAGAGTCAGGTAGTCAGACTCCTCTATTTCCTGGATCTCCTTAGAAAAATCTAGGATGACTAAAGGGGAACCTTCTTAGACTTTGTCCACTTGATAAAATTATGGAAGGTAATGTGAGAACTCAGTTAGATCTCAGGCTATCACTTGAAAAATTTTCTTGTTCATGTCCTCCCTCAGGCCAACACTGAATTCTTTTAAAGTATGCTCCCCATTATTAGATTTCAGAAATAACCTCACCAATCTAATAATAATATAATCACCATACTCTAAGGATATGGGTGATATATTAATTTGTTCTTTCACATGTGGATAATTATTCAATGAATTAAAGAAATAATCATTTGAAAACATTATGGAAAAATATTTTTTTTAATTTTTTTAATTTATGATATTTTTGTGTTTTTATGAAAAACGGTGTGTGAATGTGTTGTACCTCACTTGAAATGGCACTTAATTGATGCACAAGGATTCTTCACAAATCTACGGTGAATATTTTATTTACCTAAGCATGAAATATAGTGCACACCCAGAGTCCATCACAAGGAGGTAGCTCACAAAACACCAAATATCTATTGAAAATATTTATATTTTTACTAATATAAAACTAAACAATATAAAGATTATTATTTTGAAATATACATGAAATATTAATATATATATATATATAATGTAATGTGGACATAATAAATGCAAAAATAATGTTGTTAAACAGTAAGATGATCCTCTGAAGAGAACACCCAGAGTAAACCTTCATCGTCTATTTATTAGTTTCGAATTTAATTAATGAGCACACTCCATAATTTTCATTAATATACTATTCTACCTATGCTTTTTGATATATAGTGCACTCAATAATCACCGAGATACCACACATCCACCTCCTCAATTGAGGGAAAATATTGCAGAAGACAAAGTTATGGCTCGAGTGGCAAGTGGAGACATAAAAGCACCGTAGACAATACAATAACACTTAACATAACTCTAAGAAAATAATAAAAAATAAAAATTAATTTTCAGTGACTTGGTTTAAACACTGGTTTGATAGCACATGAATTTCCTCGAGTTAGTTACCTGTGATCAGGGGTATAAGAGATCGTCATGGAGAGGAATGAGGTGGAAACACAATAGATAAAAGGAAGAGAATGAGATGAATATGAAGAGTAAAATTAATTGAAAATGAATAATACTATTTCAAAAGTTAAGAAACTATAAAAAAATAAAAAATGGACACCTATAATTTCCAATGCTTTGAGAAGGAGAGGGGATTCATTTTTATAGGAAAAAGGGGTGAGATTTTTTGCTCTAGAATTATTCCTATGAATGTATATGTGTATTTGACCCCATTAATAACCAAATTTGATAAATTATTATTCCATAAGATTATTCCATGTTATATTTCACATTTGAACACCAAATTTAAGCTCTATTATCCATGTTTAAAAGAAGTTATGGCCCATTTACTTTGATATTTTATTCTAGATAAATGTTCCTTAAATATTTATTCAATGTTGAGCACATAGTGGATTCTTTACTGAGTGAATAACTACATAAATTTTAATGGGTAAACTCCCCAATGAATGATATTTCAAATACAATTATAATCCCTTCAATTGGAGGTGTATAGACTGATTTATGACTCATTTATGGAGTGGGGTCCACCCTATCAGCCCAAACAAATTTGTCAACTTCGTTGATCTTTTTGGGTCTCTAGTTTTTCAAATAAGCTCTTGGTACAAAATAAATCTTCTTAGAAAATAAATCAAGCAATATTAAAAATAATCACTTAAATTAGAATTATATTTTAAACATTATGCTCAAAATACCAAAGTGATTAAAATCTATTAAAATTTTGGAATTATGAAATTTTCACATTTTAGCCCAAAACACACCATAAATCCAAATTTAATGTAAATAATCTCAAAATAATAAATTTTTAGTGTTAAATAATTTAAATATATATAAAAAATGAGGAACATATTATCTCTATTATACCTATATCTCCTTTAAATGCATTGGGTAATGATTGATATCTCATTAGATAAAAAGGATTGTAATGAGATGTGAACCCAATTCAGTAACAGAATTTGTTTGCTATAATAGAATTGGGAGTGAACCATGAATAAAATTATTGTTTGCGGAGTGAACTCATCCCACTATGATAGTCATAGAAAAGATCTGTGACTACTAAGGAACATATTTTCTATTTTTATGTGTATGCCAAAATTCCTTGTCTTATTATAATGTTATTCTCTCATCCTCGAATGGCCTGAAGGCCATCTTTTTAAACTGAATTTTGATAACCCCCCTTTCAAGGGATGAGGGAGAACCCTTACAAGGCCTGTAAGATTAAATATTATACGACCTGTAGGTCTTAGGGATGTTGGATTTGGTGGCCTAGAACCAACTACTTTTTACATTATTTATTAATAAATACCTTATGACATCTTGATTATTCTTCCATGTGACAATGAATGTGATAATTTCCTAAGGATAACTATTTCACCAAAGGGTTATAGTGGATCCCTACTATGATGAGAACCTAGAATTTCCATAACACTTTTCCTGAACAAGACCCGCCAGTTAGAAATCCACATTTCATAGAATCATTTGATGTTCTTATCTGCAGACGTGTGTATTGGTCCTTAGACTTTAAGATTATTATTAATGAGTATTACAACTCATCCACTTAGATGAATTGAAAAAAAACTATGATGACACACTATTCGTAGAGATGTAGGATATGTTAGGTGTGTCACGGGTAATACTTCATTAATAGATATTGCAAGAGAGGATTTGTCCCTTATATTCCATAACAGAAATTGATATCTCAGGCCCTTTGATGGAATTGATATAGCCTGAATAAATCCATGGCCAAGGTGAGGAATGGGAAAGATCAATTCTAGGAAGTCAAATAAAGAATAATCGAGCACATGGGTTGATTTCACTAGCATAAAACCCACTTTATTTGAGATATCTAGACAAAGGTATTACATTACACAGTAAGCGTTCGTAGGAGGTGACACATCATTGCAGTGTTAAATTTTTCTCTATGGGTTCCTTGGTGTGTTTCTAGACACTAACATTGGACTTTAAGTAGGATCCACCTAATTCCACTAAGAAAGAGGCCTAGAGGGTCACATACTAAGTGTGCCCAAGAATATTAGTTAAATATTCATTTAACAAGTTGAATAAAGATTATTCCAGATTGTGGTTTAATAATTATTCAAGGATTCCTGATCACATTTATTTTGACAGTAGTTATTTGAGAAAATATATTGTGGGAAAATTATATATTTATTAGTAAGTAATTTAGTGGTATTTATATATGAAATAAATCATCATTATTTAAGGTCTAATAAATGTGGTGAAGGAAATAAAGAAAGTGGAAAAATAAAAGTACACGTTTTGTATATTAATATACACGCCATGTAGTTTTTTTAGGGATTTGTGAGAAATAATATTATTTATTTAATTAAATAATATTAGTTGTAATTATCTAGTCCCATGTCAAGTAATAATAATATTTAATTGTTATTATTAGACATGGAGTCTTTCTAAGAATTAAATAAAATGAATAAATGATTTCGTGTAATTAATTCATTTTATTATTATATGTAATTAAAACCCCAATTATATTATTATCATTACCCAATCCATTATTTTTGGTTATGCAGAAAAGATTTGAAAAAATCTCTTAATCCAAGAGAGAATTCATTTTCCTCCAAGAACGCTCTCAAGTTACAAGAGAGATCCTCCTCCACCAGATCAAAGAGATCGCTTTGTAAGTGTCTCTCTAGGAAACCCAAGGAGGACATTGCAAGAGAAGGCTCTTCCAAGATATCACTTAGAGATCCCTTCGGCAACATCCAGAGATACGTGGATCACATATGGATCTCTGCTAGAGGAAGCCTACACTTGGCCTATAAGACGTAATGATGGAACACATCGAATCGTGACCAGAAACATCAATGAAGAGATAATTCCATAAAGGTAAATATTATCTTTTAATTAAATTAATTATAACCAAAATATGATTATCCTATATATGTTTCTGGGACTCCCCTCTTTTCTTTTGTTCTTCATTCTATTATGAAGATTCGACATTTAATCATCATGATAGATCTCGTATTGATCATCCTTAATGGAAAAATTAAAGTTGGGTACACCCATCCACGCGCTTCTACTATGCTCGAAACCTACAAATGATATTAGAGGGTTAACATAAATGATTATAATTGTTTAGTTTTGTGTTGATGATTTATGCATTTAATAAATTAGTTGTTTCAATTCGAGATAATCATTCTGTAAATATGAATCTTGAGATATGTTCCTCCCCTATCATTTATCATTCACCTTACATAAATGATCTATTTCTTTTAATTTTGATTAAAATAAAATAGAGGATCTCATCCAGAGGTTCCAAAGGTTCCTGTCCATACAACACCAAAAGACACAATGTGTATTCGGGAGTACACACCGTGTTGTCAAGCTTCAATGTATTGGACTGGTCCGCCAAACTAAGTCATGTGTTGGAGGTTATCTAAGTCCTAAATGACTCCATGTGATGACTAGGAACAGGTGGCATGCAGTTTCTGGATTGCACGTTGTGTGGTCCACAAGACACAGTGTGTAGTCTCTTCAGGTTAGGGTTGGACCGTATACCACGTACACGGATTACCCGACAGGAGACCGTGTAACATGGACACTATATGGCGTGTGGCCCACTGGACACGCTGTGTACTCAAAATATTTCTTAAGTACATCTACATGCCATATCCTCGAGTGTGTACTTAAGATGGACAGTGAATGATAGTACACATCATGTAGTTGATACCACACGCCGTGTACTCATTCAAATTACCATCATTTGTTAAAATATATTATTATATTATATATACCCTTGAGACGTATACCGTGGTATGGGCGTAAAGCTGAGGCCCAACACATGATAGGTGTTATATATATATGTTTTTAATTTCACATCTGTGTAGTGTTCATTTCTACTCATTAAGTAGTTATGAGTGGGGATTCACCAGGATTATTCAAAGGTACAAGTTACATACAAAGATAATTTTAAATGAATTTATTTTTTTAAAATTATGATGGATGAGAATCTCAAGGAAATTCGGAAAAAACTTTAAGATAAAATTATTGACTAATTCAAGATAATTAATTAATTTGAGTGTGATTTGTATTAAACAAGAACAATTAAAGAATTGAATGCTAGTTTTATTTATGCGTAAATATTGTTGCATGTATGGATGATCATGTGCTAGACCAAGACCTTTGAATGTGGATGGTTTATTTTAATTAATTTATTTAAATTATGTTTTTTGTTCTGTGAGACTTTTCCTCATTAATATGTAGGGCCTTCATGCCAAAGGCTTTATTTTATATAAAACCCTGTTTTACCCCTCAAATATGAGTGAGATAAAATCACATGTAATGGATGGAGCTCCCAAGCTAGTGGAGACGACTCAAGTTTGGAGCCAATGTGAAACCAATCCCAAGGAGATATAAAGGTAGATAGATGGAAATCTGTAAACACAATCCCAAAAGGTTAAAGGCGTTTCTCCCCTAGGTCTTGGGTTAGTTTATCAAATTCTAGATAAACTAACCAATAGAACAAGCTTGTGATCATACCATTTATTTTATTTCTGTCAGTCTCATGGTTTATTTATTGTGGATGTGTTTTCATGATAACACAATTAATGAATTAAACAAACATGAAAGGTGGAACTAAAATAAGACTGGGTTATGCGTAAATATTATCTTAGACAATGTTAATCACTTAATTATATCCCACTTAATATTAAAAATCATTTAATCAATGATATTAAAATAGAAATTTACATTTAAGGATAAAATCCCTCAAAGAAATATTAAGTTAGTATATCCTGTCATAATCTTGGATATAATCAAACGATAGTTCAAAGTTCTTGACCAACCCTAGTTGGGGGGCTTTCAATTATCAAAGAATTCTAATTAAAGGTTTTGGATTAACTTGAATTGGTTCAAATCAAGGGTTGACAGCCAAAATAGGACAACGTGTGACCAAGAGGAAAAGGTTGAGGAAATCTAAAATAAAAGGATTTTAGGATTGGAGAGTCCACTCAGCGGATCAAGGAACTGTGAATTAATGCAGTTGGCATTTGGAATTCCAACCTAAAACCTTTCAAGTTTCCTAACCAACCCTATTTGGGGTAATATAAAGGGTAATATGGATCCTTGAAACTATAATATTTAGGCAATAGAATATTCCAAAGTTAATGGTGAGGGGTATTGGATTTTGATAAAATAGTGGGATACTAATAAGTATTAAATGATTTATTTTTATCAGTTTTATCATGAAAAAGTACTATATATTTTCTCATATTAATTTTTAGAAACAGAAAGAAAAATGTCTTTAAACATATCATTGAAAAAAATACTTGAGAAAGAAGAGATTCTCACAGGTACCAATTTCTAGGAGTGGCAGATGTGTTTACGTGTCATCCTTCGTCATGAGAGGAAATTGTATGTGTTAGAGGAGCATATTACAGTTGCGCCTGGAAAAGAGGAAAGTGATGAGGAACTATCTATATATAGGAAACATATGGATGATGCAATATATGTCCAATGTTTCATGGTATGAACCATGTATAATGAGCTATTAAAGTAACATGAAAACATGGACGTGTATAGAACGATGTCTCACCTTAAGGATATCTATCAAGAAAAGGAGAAACATGAGAGATATGAGATCTCTAACACTTTGTTCACAACTAAGCTTGGATAGTTTGTTCTAGCTGGGACTCATGTAGTCAATCTTATTGGTTACATTGAACGCCTAGAAATATTAGGGATTAAGTTCCCAAATGAGTTGCATATAGATCTCATCCTATCATCACTGCTCAAGAACTTCTATATCTTTATTATCAACTACAGCATGAGAAACAATGAGAAGAGTCTATCAGAACATCTGAACTTAATTCACCAGGTAGATAAGGATATGGGGTGTGACAAACCCGCAATCCTTATAGTTAATAAGAAAAGGAATGACAAGGAAAAGGGTCCAAGGAATTATAAACAGACTGAATCCCCCAAGCACCGTCCCTCCAATAAGGGGAAGATCCAGCGGTTGGGAAATGAATGAGAGGTGGTGTGTTTTTCATGTGGTAAGCTAAGACACTAGAAGAGGAACTGAACGTAGAAGCGCGGGGATTCTAAAGGTGCATTTATTATCGATTTTAATCTTTCCATTACTACACATTGGGTATTAGATACATCCTGTGGGGATCACATCTATATTCTAATGTAGGAACCAAGTAGATTTAGAAATATTTTCAGAGGAGAGATAGATCTTTGAGCTGCTAATGGCATGAGGCTGTTTGTGTTACCCATTGGCAATTACCATCTCTCATTTCTAATTGAATGTTTTTGGTTTTACATAACTTTTATTATGTTCCTAGTGTTACCAAGAACATAATTTTTGTATCATGTTTGGATATGGAAGGATTGATTTTCATGTTTTGAAGTAAGGGTAGTTTCTTTTATAATAAAAACGTATGTTATGGTATTAAACATTTAAATAATGGTTTATATGTATTAAATTATGAAATCGAAGTGTTGGAAATCGATAACGAAACAAACTCACTTGACTCATACAACACCCAGTTTTGGCATCACCGCCATGGTCATGTAAACAAGAAGTACTTGAAAATGCTCTTCCAAGATGGTTATTTAGGCTCCACTAAGCTAAAACCACTTGATAGATGTCACACTTGTTTGCAAGGTAAAATGATGAAGAGGTCTTTCACTGGACAAGCTGAAAGGGCCATAGAGCTTATAGGATTGGTGCACACGAATGTGTGCAGACCAGTTCCAGTAGATACTGGTGGTGGATATTCTTACTTAATTACTTTTACTAATTATTTGAGTAGATGTGGCTATATCTACATAATGAGGTATAAGTCAGAGTCCTTGGAGAAATTTAAGGAATTCAAGAATTAAATAGAGAATCATCTTGGTAAAAATATAAAGAAGCTTTGACTGGATTGAGGTGGAGAATATCTGAACCAAGAGTTCATTGACCTTTTATAGGATTTTGGGATTCTATCTCAACTCACTAATCCCTATACACTACAGTGGAATGATGTTAGTGAATGGAGGAACCACACCTTGTTGCACATGGTGAGGTTTATGATGAGTCATGCAGATCTTCCATTATCCTTTTGGGGATATGCATTAGAAACTAAAACATATATATTAAACTGAGTACCAACTAAGGTGGAAAATAGAATTCCCTCAGAGTTATAGAATAGAAAGAACCCCATTTTGTCACACACATGTGGATGGGGATGCGAGGCATTTGATAAGTCATTCTCAGGCAACAAACTGGAACCCAGGGGCATGAGGTGTATCTTTATAGGATATCCCAAGGAAACGAATGGATATTACCTATATAACCCATCAAACAAGAAAGTGATTGTCACAAAAAAATCCGCCTTTCTTGAGAGGGATCACATCCTAAAAAAGGATAGTGAGAGCATGATTTACTTCGATGATGTTGATTCTCAAGATACACATGAATTGGAATAGGAGAAAATTCTATAGGTCCTCATGGAAGAGGTTCCAGAAACACAAGTATTGTGTAAGAGCTCAAGAGATGTAAGAGAACTGGAGAGATTTGGGTTTCTAGTCACCGAGGTTAGTGAATCATTATTATTAGACAATGATGAACCTCTCTCCTGCAAGGATGTAGTAGAGAGCTCAGAAAATACAAGATGTCTAGAAGCTATGAAATTTGAGATGAATTCTATGTATCAGAACAAATTCTGGGTTTTAGTCAATGAGCTAGTTGATTTAAATCATGTTGTAAGCAAATGGGTATTCAAGAGAAGACTGGATATGGAAAGTCAAGTTAACACCTATAAATTAAGGCTAGTGGCTAAATGATTCTGATAGTATCAAGGAATTGACTACAATGAAACCTTCTCACCAGTTTCAATTAATGCTTAAGTCTATAAGACTCATACTTGACATAGCAGCTTACCATAACTATGAGATTTGGAAAATGGATGTCAAAACAAAATTATTTAATGGGAATCTTTAAGAAGATTTCTATATGAAACAACTAGAACGCTTTATGACATCGGGTAAATCCAAACGGGTTTTCAAGTTATAGAAATCCATTAATGGAATAATGAAATAATCTAGGTCATTGAATATTCTATTTTATGAATCCATAAAGAATTTGATTTCATTAAGGAGAAATGTGAGTCATGTTTTTATAAGTTGTTTAGTGAGATTTCAGTCGTTATCCTAGTAGTATATGTTGATGACATATTACATATTGGAAACGATGTACCAGTATTACAGTCAGTTAAGGACTAGGTGAACAAGTGTTTCACCAGGAATGACTTAGGTGAAGCAGCATACATTCTAGGGATCATGATCAATCATGATAGATCCAAGAGGATTCATAGACTAAGTCAGGGTACATACATTGACCAGATACTGAAGAGATTTAGTATGGAACAATCTAAGAGGGGATTGGTTCCAGTGTCACATGGCCTACATATTTCTAGGAGAATGTATCCTCAAACACAATAAGAGAAATATATGATGATTAAGATCCCATATGCTTGAACTATAGGATCCATGATGTATGTCATGTTATGTACGAGTCTTGATGTTGCCTACGCACTAAGCATGGTAGGCATATATCAAGAAGATCTAGGAGAACAACATTGGACTACTGTTAAGACAGTCTTTAAGTATCTGAGAAGAAATTAGGATATGTTCCTAGTGTATGAAAGATATGAGGATATTGTCATTAGAGGGAATGTTGATGCTGGTTTTCAGACAAATCAGAATGATCTAAAGTCACATTCTGAATATGTTTTCTATCTCAATGGAGGAGATGTGAGATGGAAGAGTTCAAAGCATCCATTTGTTGCCGATTATACAGCAGATTCCGAATATATGACGACTTCTGATGCAGCCAATGAAGCCATCTAGATTCGTATCTTTGTCTCAGATATTGTTTTGGTGCATAGCAGTAGAGACCCTATCACATTGTATTGTGATAATACTGAAGTGGTGGATCTTTCAAAAGAACCATGGGCACATCAAAAAATAAAGAATATTCTTCTGAAGTATCACCTCTCAAAGGATTTATATAAAATGTATGAATTTATTGTGATCAGAGTGTCCATGGAGGAGAACGTGGTAGACCCCATGACTAAAGGCATATCTCAGCAAAAGAATGAATATTATGTAAGAGCAAGTGGGTTAATGATTTTTATTAGTTGGATCTAGTCCAAGTGGAAGTCTGTTGGATTTGGTGGCCTAGAACCAACTACTTTGTACTTTATTCATTGATAAATACCTTATCACATCATGATTGTTCTTCTTTAGGACAATGCATGTGATAATGTTCTAAGGATATCTCTTTTACCAAAGGGTCATAGTGGATCTCTACTATGATGAGAACCTAGATGTTCCATAACACTATTCTAGAGTATGTGTTCTATGGTTGGATAATTTTATTTGAGGGACACAAATAATATAGGTCATTAGGGGTGAGGAATAATAAAAATTTGAGGCACCTTCTCATGGTGTGTGCCCTTGGTAATATACATGAGGATATTTTGAGACCAAAACCCGCTAGTAAGAATTACACATTTCATAGTGTCATTGGATGTTCCTATCTGCGGACGTGTGTATTGGCCCTTAGAAACCAAGATTCATCACTGAAGGGTTTTAAGAGTGAAAATTGAGGCCAGATATGGCATGTAAACAAGGAGGAGTTTGGACAGAGATCTTAAGACGTGGTAAGCCCAAGAGATTCCTAAAAATCCGATGATCCAAAGTTTTCCTCACCACTGCTGTTGTTGGAGAAAATCGAAGCCAACGATTCCTGTCTGACGGTGCTCCAATGAAGACGATGAAATCAGATCCAGTATCCAATATTATATGTGTAGAACTGAAATCCTGACCACTATGCATGAGGAAAAGGAGAGATGCACCTTGTTATTAGGTGACAGTTGTTTGACAGAGATGTGGTATGGGTTAGATCATCCATAGATCTTCGATGCCATATCTATGTAAGAAAGGAGGGGATATTGAACCAGATGAAGATCTCAACCGTGCTTAATGTCAATCATTAAGGGTTGATGGTGGGCGATGAAATTTCATGTTGATCGATGGAGTTTCTAATAGATTATGATCCCAAGATTCAAAGAGGAAATCAGATCCTTCTATAAGCCAATGACTGAGTTCTCTAGAGTTCACGAAGACAAACCCATGCCTTAGCTTTTATTTTAACCAGTTCATCAATTGAGTTATGTGATTCAAATAGGGACAATGAATTTTTTATTTTCCCATAAATATTTCATGATGAGTCTAAATGTGTGTTTGAATATGTGATGAAGTTGGGTGTTCTTGAAATACAACTAAACTTAAAGTAGAATCAACATTATTAGGAGTTCAAGGATGCTTCCGAATGAGGAATCCTGTTGAAACCATGATTGGGTTGCTGTTTAGTTTTATGAAGATCAATTAGAGATTTAAATTTTCTTTTGATGTTTCTATTTTATGATTCTTCTTGTAGGTTCATTGATGAAGATTTTGGGGGTTAAATGATTTCCATTACCACGACTGTGAAACTATTAAAGAGTGCACATGATATTTTGTAATGAATGTATCAATGGAAGTTTTGGTCATTTTTAGTTGATGTTCAAGATGGTCGAAGGGAAACTGGAGTTGAAAACATTTTTGAGAAATCCTATTCTATGCTGAGTTTTGTTTGAGACTTGAGAATATTGGACTTGAAAATTATTTTGTTGACACATGTCAGTAGTAGAAGTTAATTCAAGGAATCTTAATGAGTACAAGTAGTTCAAGGTGCATGGTGAGTTGGAATCATGTTCATGCAATTAATTTGTTTAAAGGAAAATCTATTATCACCTGGCAGTTATAAGAAGAAGAGATGAAAATCCTTAGAGATGTTTTCACCTGAAAAAAGTTGTTTTGATGTATTACTGGGTGATAAGTGAAAGAAATAAAGAAAATAAGACATTAAGTATAAATGTTTTATGGTGGATTTTTTGGTAGACAGACAGTGGAAGCAATACATTTTCTGATAATGATGGAAGTATAGAGATAGAGAGGAGATCTAAGATATTTTTTGGACATCTCGAAGAAGATCCATTTCTAATTATGGAGAATAAGATTGAAGGATTATTACATTCCTAAGACATGATCGGGTGGATATTTTAGTGTCCATTCCTTTTGGTTTCAACTTGTGGTTTCTTTCCAAGCATATTTCTCTTCTTTTAATTTGTAAATTTTCTCCCAAATTGTAGTTGTTAAATTGACGATTGAGGTTTGATGATTGTTCCTTTTTCATTTCATTTTCCCCCTCATTTATTATTTGATCTACACATAGCCCCTTGGAGAGTGTTGTTCATAGATTATACATTGTTAAGTCAATCTGGATTTCATTTTGATGATCAGTTATCATTCTTAAAACATCTCAATTCTCGATCAAGAATTGTGAGCACAACGGGAGTTCGATTATATCATTGTGTTTGATGATCATTGAATACTTTGACAAACTCTTAATGAAAGAAATTAGACAACTAAGTTCTTTATTGTTGGTCTTAACATTTCAAACATAATGAGATACATGTCTAGAGATCTCAAACTGTGTATTAAGTGAGTTTATTTAATGAAATATTTCAAAATAATGAATAATCGATGAATCAGAAGAATCGCTAGGAAGATCCATTGTTGTTATTCTAATATTTTATTTCCACTCTTCACACTCTGCTTAAGTGCTACCTTTTTTTTGCTTGTTTCATGTCTATTGGTTTAGAAAACTTATTAGTTTCATTTTTAGCCTTTGAAATCCCCTTATAAAAATAATAGTTAAAACAGTAATAATAATAAATCATAACAAAGAAATTCCTTAAATGTAGTCTCATTGGGCGATAACCCTGGGTTCTCTATATATAAATATTTTGGATATTAAAAATGTTGAATTTGGAGGTAATAATGGCACCAAAAACCTCACACTTCTCATATCATGTATAATACATTTTTTCATAACCTGTGGAATTGGAAAACATCAAAATGGGAGAGCTCAAAAATTCAGTGAGAGGAAACATACAACTAATACAATCCTATCATAAACATGACATAAATATTGTGGTAGGAATAAGTAATCATCATAATTTTATAATCAAATGAAATTGAGAGAATAATATATTCATGGATAACAATGAAAGTAAATAGATCACATGGTTTATAATAACAAAATTCATGATGAAATAATGCATAATGTTAGACATATTGATCTTACTATATTGTCTTTATCCAAGACCTTATTCTTTTCATCAAGGTCATAACAAATATCTCATTATTGTAATCAAGATGATAATTAATATATCTTACTGAATTGGGAAGGAATACATAAAATACCCAAACATGTTTGTCTCATGATATCTACTTATAAATCAAGAGACCATATAATTTTGGGCCTCAATCATCACTTGTTTAAGTCTATATGAGATAAGGAGTCAATGATACATAATCAACCTTTTCAAGAATCACTCATATTGAAATAACAACATATGGAATGAAAATAATTTTCCTCATTTCAATAAAATATATAACACGCTCATAAACCTTCTGGAGAAAGAAGGTGGAAAATTGAACAATACATAGTCAACTTTCATGAGTAATGGATAAACATCTGTATTGGGATAACAAATATACATATTTTCAATAGTTTACCAATAAATGAATGATATATCTTTATTTTTAAGTATCCCTAAAGATTACACTATATAGAGTAAGGGGTATACAACTAAGTCAATAATTTCTCTAATCAATTAATGTGTTAAACTTAGGTGAACATCGTCCAATCAAAGAAATGTAAAACAGAGTATTCACAAAGTAAATGCATTGGAAGAAAAGTTATGCCTATTTAAAGTTGATATTTAAGAAAGATAATAGTGGTGGTGGATTATATCTGTGATAGATAAGAATGTTACATAAGTAATCTAGATAAAGAAGGTGGATAATTGTAAGAGAACATATCCCCAGTGTAACAAATTAAACTTATAAATATGTTAACATAGATGAAAAAAATTCTTGCAAAAGAATGCTTCAAACTATATCACTCAAGAAGGGATCAAATCATTTGATACTGTGAGCTCAATCCCCCCAAAAATATATATTTATTATAGGATAAATCATGTAACAGAAATCCCATAAGAGCTAAACCTTTTGTACATAAAAAGTAAAATGAAGTTGTAAACTTAAAATAGATTTCAGAAAACATTTTTAACATTGACATAAAATAAAAACTTACATGTCACTTTGAAATGTAACTTTCAAAAAGGTGAATTGATTTTGTTATAAACTTTTACTTTTAAAAATAATCTCCAATATTAGAGTCTTAGTAATTAAATAATTTTTTCTATATTAAATTTAGATCCACAGATAAATCATTTGATAATTAAAGGAAAATAACCATATATTTTGAAAAATCCTTTATTGAAAACTCACTTTGTAAAAAGAGTAATAAAACCTTATTTACAGTAAAAAATCATTTTACAAATTACTATTATAAAATACCATATAATAAAATATTAGGGCGGGATAATCCAATCATGGAAGATCAATGTTCAAGATAAAAATTTATAATTCAAAGGATGGAAATTTGAGCGATCAACATCCCTTATATGAAACATTCTTCATGTTTATGAAATATTTGACTAGGATTTTTGTAGTCAGAATGTAAATTCATATAATAAAATGAGATAATACCACATAATACAATCAAGGGTATAATATACCCAACTTATATGAAATAAGTTCAAGAGAATGATCGTAACTAAATGAATGAAAGTTGAGTTACTAAAAATCCTTACAACTGGGAAAAAAATTGAATCAATAGATATTTGAAGAAGGTAATTTTATTTGGATTAGTATATCAAACTAAAAAAAATAAATTATGATAAAAATCCATCCATGGGAAGTAAATACCCTATAAAAGGAAATCATGGTTCACAAAATGTATTATATCCCAATAAATTAGAATTGAGACCAATAAAGCATTTACATATTTTTTAATTTTTGAGTCAAAACACCATGTGAGAATGAACTGGGAGTTGAAAATTAAACATAATGAAATATATGATAATAATGATAAGAAATGATAATGGGGTATTATTTTTTACAATACGAAAGAAAATATGATGTGTAACATAAACATGTCTCAAGGAATTAAAATTTGAGACAAAGAACCCTTACCTTGTTCTTGATTCGTTCTGTGCATGCACTTAAATTAAAAAACAATAAAATTAAATTTATTATATACCTTTTTTGGAACCATATTAATCTATATTTATATTAATATATAACATTTATTATCATGTAGTATTTACTTATTATATAGTTTTTTTCTTATTATTTTATGAATGTTGAAATAGTGTTGGATTATTTCGATGATGTTAGTGATCAAAAATGATATTTCAATAATAATTTAAATAAATAATATAACCATTCCAAAATAAAAAAAACATTATTTTCTTATTAACTTATAATATAATTATTTTTTAGTTTTCCATATCCATTTGTGGTAGAGTTTTATATCATTGTTAAAGTAGATGGTTAAACTAACCCCAAACAAGAACACACTATATATTGATGGATGAGTATGGTTAATGAAGTGTATAATATCATTATAATATATTAATAATGATATTATTTTTACTGTTGTATTTTTTTGAATCATATTTTATGTGGTTTGAATAAAGAATGAAAATTAATGCGAAAAATGAAAAATGTTACTCTATGGAGGCAGTAGTCCGCACAATGCATGGTTAATATCCTTTTATTTTTTAAGTATATGGAAAGAAATAAATAAGGTTTATTAAATTAATATGATAATACTTTAGTATAATAATGATACCGAGGACATTATATTACCATTTTTAGGGTGGGTATTGAAAAAAATATTAATAAGAAATGGTAAGGAGTAAGTAATATTCACTTTGGTACCTTCAACTTTATCTTGAAAATATCATTGGATATAAAGGGATTAAGATACCATATGTTTACCAGGGGATTATTAAATCGAGAGAGGATTCTAGGAGGAGAAAAATGGTATAGTTTCAAAATGAATTATAAGGAATGGGTGTGGCATGAAGGGGTGGAATTGTCTCCTTTTATAAGTGAAGAAAAGAGAAATTTTGTTAACGCCCATTATTTTCCAAAAATAGAATGATACTATTTAGGGGTAAAAGGATCCAAAAGTGAGAAATAATGGATTTTGGGGTGATATAAGATCTATAAATTCTCTAAAACCCATTTTACCACATGTTTTAACAATGTTTCAAGCATTTTAACACTTGTTTATTATATTTTATGTTTTTGTTTTATCTTGGTATCTAGTTTTTACCATAGAATTTTATATTTTATTAAAAATATAAGGTAAACCATATAACCAAGTATTGATGCTATAAACCAAAATTCAATCTCAACTACTACTCAACCCATCCATTTGCACGATGTGATTATTTTAATTACAAATTCACAAACACGTGCACATAGTTTTCAGTTATTAAAAACATTAGAAAAATGAAATATAGAAATAAAATGAAATGTAAAGGTTAATAATAATTGATATTGAATGGTTTTTGGGAATATAAAATATAGGTGGAAGATATTTGATGAGAAACATGTCCTTAAAGTTATTCTTTATAGTGTAAATGTAGAATGGATGTACCCAGAAAATACAAATTTTTCTAGCATATGGTATAATTATGTGAAAAGGGAAGGTTATATTTAGAAGATTATGTCATGGAAAGAATGGTCCTATGTGGGAGAAAATGGAAGAATATGGAATGTGGAGGTATAAATTCTCCCAATATTTCATGGTTATTGATGTAAGGAGAATAAAAATTATAATCCATCAGTTTCCTATGAAAAATGAAGGATTATGTATGGTTTGATAAACTATAAGGTATTATTAGGGAGAGATCATTGAAGGATGAAGTGGAAAGGATATGATTAAAGAAGAATGAAATGGAAGAAGAGAATGTAGAATGGTTTTCTGAGAGAGATTGTGGTTATCATGGGTAGAGTGGGATAAAATGAAACTGAAGAAGGAATTAATGGGCATGACATGTATATATAAATTAAATATGAGAAATGATAAAATAGAAAAAAAAATATTTAAAAAATATAGCATTAAATAGAATTGTTTTATAAATGGGAAATTGATTTTCACAGATCATTCCCACAAATGATATTACTTACCTTAAGTAAACCATAAAAAATAAATTTTTATATTGATCAACTATAAACTAAAAACCCAAAATTGGTATTTGAGAAATTAAATTACATTATAATGTGTGATAAATACTAAAAAAATAATGAAAAATTTATAGATGATTTAATATTATTATTAGAAGTTAAAATTGAATAATAAAATGAATTTTAAGAAAAAAAATAGTGTATTAAGAAAAAAATCCAAGCTGGGTTTCACTGCTTACCCATCACCTCAGAACTCAAATGTTGTCATTTCCCAGTGTGGTGTAGACCCAATCACTCCTATTCTACCATATGATACATTAGAACTCAGTAAAATCTATCTAAAATAGGTTATTGAATTGTGCATATCCCTCCTAAGTGAAATGAAAATCAAGAAGAGTACTCGTATCAGCTACATTAATATACTATAGTTCAAATAGATAAGTCGCTATGATCTACACAGATTAGTCACCTAAAACTATATGCACATATTTATGTGGGCATATAACACATAAATTAATGCATGACTTCCATTAAATCAAAGCCTATTCATTACATTATAAAAAAAAGTAAAGATTATGTGAAAAAGAGAAGTATTTTAAAAAATAAGGTGAGAACTGACTAAATCAAATAATGAGTTGGAAATTAATGTTTAATATGCATTAAAGAAAGAAAAACCAACTGAGTGATGTATTTTTGGGTTTTGAAAAATTTATCAAAACCGAATAAATATAACAATAATTATTACCATCGTGTAAGTCCTTGTTCACCATTTATACTCACTAGCAATGATGAAAACAATACACCTATTTAAAATGGGTATAATCAACTTGGATAAATCTTTTAAATCACCACTGTTAAAACTAATTCAATTTATAAATTATAAGAAACTAACTTTTAAATTAAAACATTTAATATATAGAAAAATTGTTTTTTGTAGAAAAATGTTTTTTAACCATTATGCATTATTAGTATTATATAGAATTGGATACCAATTAATTGTGTGCTAATATGTAATATCTATTTAATAATAACATTAGAGTTATTATTTAAAATATTTTAATTTAATTGATTAAATAAAAAATATTCATTATTAATAAAACAATTCTTTGAAAATCATGGTTTCAACTTTATCATGATCTATAATTTTAATCTCAAAAATCATAATATTATGACAAAAATGAAATTGAACTTATAAAATAATATGACCATGTTGATATAAAGTATGAAATTCATTTTTATTGATTTAATTTCTAAAATTTATGAAAAATTATTCTTAATATAAGTGAATAATTATAGTTTTTAGAGTAACATATTACTTATGTTTCCAAAACGTTATGCATGAGTTTAATGAATTAAACGTAGTTTTTCAAATGATTTATTTTGATTTAAATATAAATATTTTTATATAGAAAATATTAAAATAGATATTAAGTCATTCTTGTGTTTGGATAATGTCATAAAAGTTACAGTTTTTAGTAAAATTAGTATTTTAACTACTCACCTAAAAATAAACTATTTTAAAAAAATAAAACAAAATAATCTTAAGATAATATTGAAAATATTATTCTAAAAATATATTTTATATTCGCAAATTAAAATTATAAAAAATGATAAGTTAACTTTTAAATAAAAACATAAAAATATATTGAAAACTTTTTTCATAGGAAAATATTTTTTTTAAAATGTTAACTATTCTTTCTTATTTCATATCAATTACTAATAAAATTGGTGGTAATATATTATTCATATCAATAATATATTTTATCCATAGTATAATTTTATTCTAAAACAACACATAAATGACAATTTTTCAAAAAAAATCATTCTGAAGCACAAATTGGTCTTATTAATTATTTTGCTATGCTAATTGAATTTTCATCAATGTCATAATATTAATAATTAAAAATAATAATTTCTACATATATTTCAAAATTTGGTTACATCTACTTTTAACTTTATTTTCTATAACTAAATTTTAATGGTTATATAATTTTTCACAGTTTGATTTAGTTCAGTGTTGTTTGTGAAGCAATATATTGAATATATTAGATTTTTAAAGAAAAAATATATAATTTAAAATCTCAGGGTGTTACATGAACATTATGGAATGACCTTAAACTAATCGGTATAATGAGCTACTAATTATACTAATACCACAAAAGAGATGAAATATCACTTTAAATAGATCGAGTCCATCCTTCTTCCACTGTCCTTATTTCTGGTAAATGTTAATCCAAGGCATGATTTTTCAGTAACCAAAAAATAGGCTTCACGTACCTACATTTTCCCACTGTACTTTTTTTATATACAAGTGATTAATGAAACTCTTCTGTGAACATTTTTAATTTTATAAGTAGCAGTATTTCTCAATCCATTTTTTGTTCACCTGATCCTCACTAAGGAAAGAAGCTACCTCATATTGTTTTTAAACTAATGTTTTTGTGGGAATGTTTTTTTAGATTTTTGTCACTAGCCATAATCAAGAGATCTATGACGTTTTCCTCTAGAATATTTTTGATTAAGTGGGTATTTAGGTATATATTCTTTTCCCTTTCATAGAAAACGGTATTGTTATCCAAGTGAATCATACTTTTTCTATCACGGAAAGAATCCATATTTCTTTAATTCTTCCCAAATCATTCAGAATTTACTTCAACTAATCACGCTTCTTCCTTGATTTTTTTCAGCAACATAATCATATTCTATTATACTTAATATAGTGAAATTCTATATTCTTGAAATAAAACTAACTGATGTTCCTCTATATGTAAACATGTATCCAGTTATGCTTTTTTGTGTATCAAAATCTCTATCAATGTTTGAGTCAATAAAACCCCGTAATAGATCTTTCTCCCCAAAAGTAGCCTCAATTTCCATTACATTTAGGTACTAAAGGATTCACTTAATGTATTCCCAAATTTTTTTACATGTATTATATATAAATGAACTTTAAACTCCCACTATAAATTAAATATCCGTCTGGGTACAAACCATCGAGTACATTAAGCTTTTGATAGGTTAAGAGTATTACACTTTATTCATATACCAGTGCTCTTTTTTACATTTTTTGGTGCTTTCCATTTGGGAAATTTGAACTATTTGACAAGAGGAGTAGATACTATCTTTAATATAGTCACTCATAACCTTTCAATGATATTCTAGATATACTCTTTAAAAGATAAAACCAATTTCTTTTCTTTCTTATCTCTCTCGATCTTCATCCCCAATATCTTCGTTCCTTACCCAAGATCTTTCATCTAAATGATTTAAAAAAACTTATGCTTCAAATTCTTAAAATTTTTATCATCTGGTCCCACAAGAAAAATTTAAATGTCATAAAAAATTAATATAAAAAAAATCACATCATCTCATTTCATCAGATGACTATAATTATCTCCATTTCATCTACCAAATACTTTTTACAACATAAATGATTCAAATATTTTATTCCATTTTCATTGTTATTTCTTTAATCCCTACAATATTTTATTTAATTTACATACCGAATTATGGTTCTCATCTACCATGGGACATATTGGCTACTTCGTATAAATTTATTCTTCTAACCCACCATGAAGTAAAGTTGTATTGACGTTGATCTTCTATAAGTTTATATCTTACAATGACACCATATGTAGAACTATATGGATGGTATAATGTTAAACTACATGAGATCAAATTCTTGAGAAATGAACACATTCATTTTATTAAAAACCATTCACCACCAAGAATTCTTTGTACCTTTACTTTCTATAATACAGTTCTTTAATTTAGAAAACCCATTTATTCCTCAGTGATTATTTCCCTTTCTAAAGTTCATCCATATCCCATTTTATGTTGGAATTTAATGAATTCATCTCTTAATTCATAGTCTAATCCCATTATTATATGTCTAAAACATTGAATTGGTCTCCAGATTCTAGTTGATCTCCTCAACTGAATCACCTGCTCTAAACTGCTCAACTTAACTCTATATATTAGTATATAAACTTTTGATACACTCATAACTGAAGAAAAAAATTACAATTCTCCAACTCGAGCTTCATCTTGTCTTTTAATATCTAGTTGATATTTTTTATCTTTTCTCTAAGACTTATGGTGATTTCAAAACTCACATATGATATCTATGGAAGTTGTGAACTTCTGGTAACCTTACTATGATCAAACTAGATTTCAATAGTTTATTTTCCCTCAACTTATTTCTTTTACATATTTTAAATAATTACATATAATTTTCTTATTAAATATAACATTTATTCTCTTTATGACTTATTGGGTCTCATTATGCTATAGTAAATATCTAAATTTTTTATCTTTGGATTTGATGATTTTTTTTGCATTTTTCTTCAATTTTATATATATCCTTAATATTTACTTCAAAACATGAAAAAATACTACATAATTTAATATGGTGAACTTATGGTCATTTTCTAGACCATAATTTCTTCAAAAAATCCTTTCCAACTATTGATAATGGACTTCTATTGGTGAGATTTTCTACTATGTTGAGTGCCTCTTCCTAAATCGCCTTAGACATTCCTGGATTATGCCTCAAGCTTCAAGATTTCTATATTAAAGTATTTTTCATTATTTCAACAACTCCATTTTTCTAAAGAGTTTTGGGAACCATATTCTATTTATTTATTCATTTATTTTGAAATAATTCCATGAAGTTGTGTTGGGTTTACTCATCACCATTGTTTGTAAAGATACATTTCAACTTTTAGAAGCATTCCTTTTCCACTAAGGCTTCAAGCTGAGTAAACACCTAAAATACATCATTCTTATAATTCAAAAATTAAATCCAAACTTTTCTTACAGAATCATCAATGAAAATTATAATGTTGAGGGAACTAATGTAGGATTGAATAGAGGTAGGTCCCCAAAAATCTAAGTGGACAAGTTCTAATTTCTAGTTTCTTTTTTTTTTCATCCATTTGAGTTGAAGAAAAATTTTATCTACTTTTTTAGCACAAAACTATCCCATATATTATTTTTGTGTAATAATGTTTCAATATAAATTTATTGATAGAACTTTAATATTATTATCACTGATGTGGCCAAACCCACAATGCTAAACTTTCAGATCTATTGAAATCATACACCGGATAATTACAACCTAATATGAGATTTTAGTTATGTAAAGAGTCTCATAATTTACTGATCATGAAAAAATAATATATCCTCAGTTAACCTTATATACCCCATTTTCAAAACAATTCTGTTAGCCCACTTCATTTAGTTACTGAATGGAAATATTATTTCTTCAAAATCCAAGGATGTGGAGAACTTCTGTTAGTTTCAATAATCCCCCATTCTTTATCTAAATGATGACTTATCCCTTTCCATGGATTCATCATCCACTTAGTAAGCTTTCCCAAACATCCCAGATATATAATTGAATATGAATATTTGATTACTAGTTTAATGAAATGATTCTCTAGGGTCAATCACCCAAGATTCTACTAGAGTATTCACACACATAAAGCAATTGTTGCTCCCTTATACTAAACTAATAAAATTGAACTACTAGAGTTTGATGTTTTTATAGTGATATCATAAAGACCTTTGTGATTCTTCATGATATTCCATTTATCCCCAAAGATCTAACATATTATACCTGGTCCAACCATGTAAGGAAATGTATCCATGTGGATCGACCCATTCTGTATTTCAGAAGACTGAGGTGCTGAGAGGAGGATCAGAGGGAGTCTAGAGGAGTTCAACTGCTAAGATCTGAAAGTAAGGAAGGATTTCATGTCATGAAGAGTTACACGACATGAAATTGGGTTTTATAATGTGTAATAAATTAGTTTTTAAGAATAAATAAAATTAAAAGGAATTATGTTTTTTGGTGGAACCAAATCATGAGGATAACATGATGTGAATGGGTATTACATGTCATGTAATCCCCACTATAGTGATATTTTAATTGTTTTTAGCCACTCAGGTTATTGATAAACCTACACCTACTATGGCTCTCCCTCTGGTTCAAGGAAACCCAACAACCCCCTCTTTTACATTTTAGAGATCCCTTCGATGGGAATCGATCATCGGGATTCCATATTCAATCTGTGGTGACCTGGGTTGATTCAAGGTGTGATTTTCCTTTATTTTCCAGTGGCTTATTCATGTTTGATCTATTTTCCTCTTGTTATTCATTCCATGTGATGGCACTCAATCTCCATGTTTGTAATGGAGTTATGTTGGTTGTTTGTTGGCCAGTTGTGGTGCTGTGTCCTCAGGTGGATTTAGTTCTTGTGGGAGTGGTGATTAGAGATCTGTTTCATGGTTTGTTTTCATAAAAAGAACATTTACACCCTTTTGAGGGAGGGGATTTATTGCTTCTCAATTTATTTACATGAAATCGTAGAGATAGAATGATTTATCCTTTAGATCACAATGAAGTTAACCTAATAATTACTTGAAGGGGATTAAAGAATTGGTTTCAATCGCATGACAATGTTGTTGTTTATACGATGATAATAGTTTTACTTCTAATTATATAGATAGTGTGGTGTCTAAATTGTTCTCATTATTCTTGGTTTCACATTTCAAATCGGTGAGGAACATAAATCCATAATTAATTGATAATTAATTAGCTAAAAGATTAAAGAGGAATGATTAATGAATATTGTTTTCATTTTTGTAATTTGATGATAATTAGTTGATGAATGAATGCATGTTTAATTGAATTGGTTAATGAACCTGAATCATGATAATGATTTTTGATCAAATAATTAAATTCATGTTAAATTAATTATTTTATTAATCTGTGATAGCTTGAGATATCATGTTATTTAAGTTCCCCATAGTAATAAAATATGAATAATGAATCAGTTAATTCAAGATGGAACAATAATCAGTTGTGTGATAAAATATAATTCCTTTTTAGGTCATGAGTTTCCCATTTTATTATAAGGGCCAAGTGACTTATGCATTACAGCCATGAGAGCTCATTATGTGTGAAGGATGAATGCCATGATTAGGATTAGGAGCTTGATTTCTATGTTTGTATCTTGCTGCTTGTGATGTGATGTGAGGCTGGGATTGGGGAGCCTAGAGGGCTGTTTTGGTATGTGTGGAAGGGAGGCCCATATGTGACATGATCATATTATGGCTGAGCCTGTAGGGATGTTGTGGTATGAGGGTCTAGGAGTCCTAATTTTTGTGGCAGCAATTGATGCTTAGAGTGGCCACATGCATCGACATATACATGTGGGTTTTAGGGAGGACATCAGAGATGATAGAAAGAGTCAAAGGAGGACTTGACTATTAATATGAAACTTGGATGCTTGTTTAAATTTTTTTTTGGCCAATAATCAGGTTATTTATTTATTTGATTTCCTTTCCCCACTGTTTGAGGTAGACAGATGGGCTTGGTTGTATACCTTGTTCGGTAGCTTAGGATGTTTTTCTAGAGTACCTGGTAATAGGGAAAGTAATGTTATTAATAAATGATTACGTCCTTAATCCATGGAGTGGGATATTGCTGGGATGAAATGCTGAGGTTAAAATTATGAGAAGCCATGGACTCAGTTTTGTTATGCATGGAGAGAATGAAACTTTCTTGTAATGGTAATGTAATGTAATGTAGAGATGTTAACAATTAATCATCATTTAAATAATTAATTAATTTTATGTGAAAATGAGGAAAAGGAATAAATTAATTTAATGTGTCTCTTTAAATGCTTGTGTTCTTATAGGATATATTGTCTTAGTAGTGGAATCCATGATTCCAAAAGATGTTAACTATAGTAGATTCTGTGACTAAGTTATGCCCATAGTGTGGTTGTGAGCTATATTATATCATTTACCTTTTGTGTTTCTATATGCTACTCCACCTTATCGGTTAGGGAAACTAAAACCTTAGGGATTCTATGCCCTGATGGGGGGGGGGGGTGTTTTCCCCAACATCCCAATGGGAGGATGGATGGATGACTACCCCCTTTAGCCCTGCTCTCTTCTCTTGGTAGTTACTTGTGATGGTATGCACGACAGTTAGTTTTTCCCATATATGTGTGTAGAGGGCTATAATGGATTGCGGTTATTTCAGACACATATATTTTTGATATAGTTTACTAAGGTCTACTATAGTTATAACGTGTATTGGCTATTATGGATTAAGGATACTTACTCAGTGTATGAGCTATGATGGATTTACATATAATACCTATCACACCTAGATTTTGAAATTCATATTTAAATCTAGTTCGGTTTAGTTTTTTGTTCTTTTGTTCAGAATCAGGTGTGACAAGATTGAGTTTTTGGAAGGTTTCTACCTTCTATCCTTGTACTATATTTCCTCTTTGGGTATTTTCTTGAATTTTGGGTGAAATTGGGATTTTTTGGGGTGGGTAGTACCCTGAGTACAATTACCGTATGGTCTGTCAAACCATGCCGTAAACTGTATAACCCACCACTTGGATACCACACTATTGTGTGGTATATTCCAAGTAAATGTGTGGTACCTAAGTTCCTTGGTAGTAGTGGGCACATGGTTTTCGAACGGTTTGGAAAACTGTGTGGACTAATGGTGCGGCCTTCTAGGTCATTAAATATTTAGGGTATTCTTCTCTCTCCTCCTTATTTTAACCCACCTTACCCCTCATTTCTCCCCTCCCTCATGTTATTCCTCTCTAGGCACGCTTTCCCTTCCATCCTCCTCCCTTGGGGCCTCACTTTCTTTTTGGATTTAGGTGGTTCTTCCTCGATTCATCAAGTAAGGGACCTATCTGTCATTTCTTCTCTCTATTTATGGATTTCTTCTCCATTTCCTTGTGGTTTCCTTTCTCTCTTGACTAGGGTTACAATTTTTAGGGTTGAATCATAAATTTTTGGGTTCGATCTTGATGTATTAGGTCAAATATTGTCCTCCTTGAGTGTGGTGGTGGTGCGATTGAAGTTTCTCACTGGATTCCAGATGTTTCTCCATTCTTGAGGTAATACCCCATTGCATATTGCTCTTTAAATTCGGTTTACATTGATTTATTGATGTTTCCACTTCCTTAAATTGTTAAATAGGGTTGTATTTTTAAATTAACTGTATCATGTGAAATTAGATGGTTTCCATTTGTTTTGTGATTTTTTGGAAGGGTTGGAAAAGATTTTTCACACTAAGTGTTTGTTAAATGGCATGATTGGGTCTTCCAAGTGAATATTGATTTTTAAAGGAATGGTTGGGTTGTAATAAATGTGTTAGTAATGTTAAAAAGGATGATTTTTTCCTTTAAATAGGTTTTTTACATTAATTTCTTAATGGTATTCCCCTTTGGATATTATAAGTGTGTTTTTGATTTTAATGGTGGTTTGGATCGATGAAGTGGGTTTATAAAGGTGTGTTTAGTTGTGGAAGTGGTTTGTGTGTGCTTATTTATAAAATTAATTATTTTGCGAAAATGTTTTAAGGCCTATTTGGAATATTTAATTGGTTCTTTGGAAAACCCATCTAGGAGGGAGCCATTGCCTAGTTGATTGGTAAATGGGTGGGAATGTCCTCGACATGGGACTCCAAATATGTGAGTCTTGTTTAAGGCATCATATGCTCTTTGAGAAGGTTAGGGTGGTGCCAGTTATGATGGTGTATGATAGTATATATATGTGACTTGTTTCTTGAATTATTTCTCACACCCCCTTACGAACATAGCATGGGAACCTAGAATAGAGAAGAGGAATTCTGAGAATGTTTACTACACAAGTCTAGGTTATGGTACTAGCTAGTGACCCATAGAAAGTGGATACCTGGGTGTATTGTTATGGGAGTGGGCCCCTTGACCAGGTCAGGTAGGGATATGGTTGGACGATACAACATTATGATTTCTTTGAGTAGGGCATGCCTTCAGGATGAGTCATATGAATAGTATGTTATGGTTATCCTCTGATTTCCTAGGTTTTCCTGTGTTGCTTCGGCACTACCATCACTATCCATTTTCCTTGTTGTGTGACTATACTACCTTGTTCCTGGTTTTGAGAGTTCTTTTTGAAAATTGTGAATGTGTAGTGTTTCTAAATAGGTTTCAAGAAAAACATTGTGAATGAACAAGTGTTTTCATTATTTCTCTTTTTATGGAAAATGGTAGTTTTCTTACTTGGTTTTTTTTCCTTCTCCCCTAATAACATAACATGCCTCCATGAATGATACTTTTTTTAAAATGTAAGGGAAATGGGTTGTGATTTTATTCCTTTGAAATGATAAGTATTCAAAAAACTATTTTTATAGTTTTTTCTTCAAACCTAAAAATCAATGTTTCTTTATTTAAAGGATATACGTTGGGAATAGAACAATCTGGTCCTACCAAATGAGTTTCAATACTCACACCTAAAGTGTTTTTTTAGTTTTTACTCCAGGTTCTAGCTTTGGTTTGATCACCTTGGGTGATAGTTGTTTGTGGATTGGAAAGCGAAATTCATGGTAACATGGAGATGTTGGGTTGTCAGGTTTAGTTTGAGTTTTCTTGTGTAGATATTGTTCAGTTTTTTTATTTTAATTTGTAAACATAAATGATATAAAATATGGAAATAAATTTAAGTTTGGTTTGTTCCTATGTTTATTATATTTATTTTGTTTATTTTTATTGGGATAAATAATTCCCAAAATTGTTTTGTTGATTCCTTGGTGCTTGTCGCCAGCCCGAGAGGATCTGGAATGCCTCTCGGGCTTTACCACAGATCGAATCAAGTGACCGGTTTAGGGTCGACCCGAGTTGGTTCATGAGAAAATGGTATTAGAGGAAGGTTGGCTCTTTTTGGGACCTTTCTTTTAGAGTGGCCATTTTTTATTTGGGGATGTAAAGGTAGAATGAGTAGTATTTTTGGGCTTGAGTTGTGGGTGCTGGAAGAGCGTCACAAACTCTTTCTCATTCCAAGCCTTGGGTTACCAAGGGATGTCTGGGTCTGTTAGTGTCTTTGGATCTTGTGGATTTTTTGGTGTTGGCAAATGGAAAAGGTAGTTAGGATTTGGCCTCCATGAGCTTGCAGGGAATGGAAAGCTATGTGGAGCTATGAACATTACCCTGGAATGCTCTTCATGATGGTTTCATGACTAGTATATGTACTCCATCCATATGATTGAGTCACCCATCGACACTAGTTTCCCTTTGTGAATCATCTGGGACTTCTTTAAATCTGAAAATTGTTTACAAAATTATTTGTTTTGGAATTGTGAAAAACATAATTTAAAACGGTAATTACATTGTTTTGGAAAGTGTAATAAAAATGGGATATTCATGATTTTCTGTAATAAAGGCTCGGAAAATTGGGTTTTGTGAAATGTATTCTGGGATAAAATGAAGATGGTTTCGATCTGGTGGTTGATAGATCTTTGGGTAGTTTTCTAATTTTTTTTTTGAAATGAATGAAATGTTTTATATTTTATGTGTAATGCTAGAAAATGGGTTTTTATATTAATGGTTGGAATTTATTTGAAAAAGATTTTGTGATATTTGGATGATATTTTAAAATTTTTCGGATAATGATTTTTGAAAAGAGAAATATGGAATTTGAAAAAGAAGGGTGGGATAAATGTTTTACCTTTGATGTTTCTGTGAGTGACCACATACATATATAATTATAGGAAAATGCGCAGGTGCATAGTATGGCATGAGAATGTGCATAGGTGATCCCCATGGGACACCATTGGTGGGTGAGAAATTCTTTCAATCCTGTTTTCTTTTTGAAAGTGTCTTAGGAAAAAAAATTATGTTTTGATAGCTTGATGTGGTGTTCCATGTCCCTTGTGTTTTTGGAAGTTTATGTTTCTCATGTGATGTTTGATGTGAAGCATCCATGTTGTTCAATTGGTTTTGATCACATTATATGTTTTATTTGTTTCTTAGTGTCCACCCCCACAAAGGTTTGATGGATACCTAATATACAAGTTTAGGTGATGAATCTCTAGTGAACACGCTAGTTGATCAACCCATAGATTACATTCTTGAGTTTTGAATGTTAAACCCACCTCTTTTCAATTGTCAAGAGGATCCTCTTAATACATAGGATTGGTTGCAGAGGATTGACAGGGAATTCATTTTCTTTGAATTTCCTAAGACATTGATGGTAATGTTTTCTACCTTTATGTTTGAAGGCCTAGTCTTGAAATAGTTGAAGTCTTTTTCTCAAAGAAAGTCTCGAAAAGATCTCCCCTGTGAGTTCTTTAAGTTTTCATTCATTCAACAGTACTTTTTAGAGATGATGAAGGTGAGGAAGAGGATGGATTTGTGTAGTCATTAGCATGGTATTGGATCGGTGTTAGAATTATTTCATTTCTTCTTAGACCTGTCCCTATATATAATAGGGTATATTGGAAGCAATCCTATAAAATCTCAGCATTTCGATCTCGGGTTTCATCCTGAGCTGCAGTCGAAGGTGGAAGAGCTCAACCAAACCACCTACTCTGATTTAGTGAGGCAGGCCTTTCATGATGAAGCTGGGATATCAGGAGAGATTGACATAACTAATCTTCCATTGGTATTTAGAAATATAGAATAGGATTCTGGTAAGAATAATGAAAAGCATCTTGATGTTGGCGATGCTGGCGGGGGAATTAAGAGGCCTTCATACCACTCATCAACCTCTTTAGGGCACAATGTTATGACCACTCAGTAGTGTGGCAAGATCAGTTATAAGATATTTTTGTGGCCGAGTTCTCCAAGAACCTACCACACCTATGGATGCTTGGGTCAATTGAAGTAGTTTTTTCGGGGTGTTTTCAAGAAGAACCGTGTAGTCATACCCAACTCTTCGAAAGACACCCCATCCTGTTTGTAGGAGTGGGGAACTACTTAGGGTCAGTTATGGGTCTCTTTTTCTGTAATTTCCATCACTATAATAGTCATGTCCAGTGATATTTTGTGGTCTTTTTTATCCTTATGTTGTTAGAGTGGTTTTTTATGAACCCTTATGATCTTCTATTTCAAAGGAAGTGTGTTTTGTGAAGTTTTGATCTGTGTGTTTTGTTCAGGGGTTTTTGAAGCCTGACTGTGATATAAGAGATGCTTCAATCATCAGATCTCTAGCCATAGGTCTTGTGGTGAATATGGAACATAGTCAAGGGAACCCCAGCGGTGTGGAAAGGCTTTGGTTTAAGTTATGTTCTCTTCATGGGAAGTGGAGGTAGTTTAATCCTACTGCGTAGTTGTATTGTTTTCAGTTGTTTCGTTTGGTGGAAGGTTGCATGGGAACCTAGTTTCCACATTATGACCCATTTGAGTGTAATATTTTTCCTCATAGTTGAGGAGTCTTGGTCATCTCATTTTTTTAATATCCCAGTGGTTGTATTCCATCGAATTCGGACCTCCTTTTTATGGTCCTTGCATCAAGTGTGTTCTAGTTATGTTTGGCATGTTGGTGGATATCCAAGGAACATTGAGTGGTTGGTGTATTACTATTGTGGGTTTCGATGGTCCATTATATGTGTCATACTTCCCCACCTGTTGTGGTTGGATTCCTTGTTTTGTGTGGTAAAATTCTTGAGTTCTTTTAATCTTGTCGGTTCTTATGGTGGGGAGACCCATCGTGGGTCTCGTTGAAATATTCTTATGAAGGAAATCAGTATAAGACAATCTCTTATGGTGGGGACTCCGTTCAGGCCTCCCCATGTCAGTGTCTTCGTTCCATTCATAGTTTTAGTTGGTCGTGAGTGGTTTTGTGCGGACCACCTACTTTTATTTCCCCCTTTTGAGTAAGAAGTTGGGATGTGAATGTCCCAGTGTTTGGTTAGTGTATGGTTTTTAAAGTTACTCATTTTTTGTGGTTTAAGCTCAATTATTGGTTTTGGGAGGATGGTTGTGTTCCTCTTGGTTTCGTTCAGGATGTAGTTTTCTAAGGATGATTGGATCATGGTGGAAGTTATATGTATTCTGGATTTATCAAATAGAGGTGTATAAACATTGGGGGATGGGAAGCACTTAGCGGAAATTCCATTTTGATCTCTCGAGTTCTTTCTATTAGATTTTATTCTTGTTGGTGAATGTTTCGATAGTTTATTATTTTTTATTTCCTTGGGGATCTTCTTGATCCATAGGGAATTATTGGGTTTTTCATTCTGTATAATCCTTGGGTAAGCTTTCTAGGGGAAGAAAGAGTTATGGTGGGGAGAATTGTCACACTTGGGTTTTGAAATTCATCATTGCTTCCAGTTCGGTTTGATTTTAAGTTCTTTTATTAGGAACCAAGTGTGATGGGTTTGAGTTTTTGGAAGGTTTTTATCTTCTATCTTTGGCCTAGCTCTCCTCCTTGGGTCTTTCCTTGAGTCTTGGGTGAAATTAGGGGGGTATTGGGGTGGGTAGTACCCTAAGCACGGTTACCATATGGTCTTTCAAACCATGTGGTAGGTTACAGAATCTACCTCACGACTATCGTGTGGTTAGGTGGTATATTCCAGGTAACCGTGTAGTACTTTGGTTCCTTGACTGTATTGGTTGCAGAGTTTACGCACAGTTTGGAAAACCATGGGGACTAACCATGCAGCTTTCTAGGTCATTAAAGTTTTTGATATTTTTCTCTCTCCTACAAATTTTAACCCCCTTGCCCCTCATTTTCCCCCTCCCATAGGTTCTTCCTCCCTAGGAATTACTTTCCTTCTATCATCCTCCCTTTGGGCCTTAATTTATTACCAAATTTGGGTGGTTCTTCCTTGATTCATCAAGTAAGTGCCCTTTATCTCATTTCTTCTCTCTATTTAGGTCTTTCTTCTCCATTTCCTTGGGGTTTCCTTTCACTCTAGGCCAGTGTTCATATTTTTAGGGTTGAATCCTAAATTTTTGGGTTCGATCCTGATGTCTTAGGTCGGATCTTTTCTTCCTTGAGTGCAGTGGTGGTGGGATAGAAGTTTTTCACCACATTCCAGATGTTTCTCCATTCTTGAGGTAGGAACCCATTGCATATTTCCATTTAAATTAGGTTTACACTGATTTCTTGATGTCTCTACCTCATTTAATTGTTTAATAGGCTTATATTGTTGTTAAATTAACTATATCATTTGAAATTGGATGGTTTCCATTTGTTTTCTGATTTTTTGGAATGGTTGGAAAGGAATTTTCACACCAATTGTTTGTTAAATGGTTTGGTTGGATCATTCAAGTGAATAATGATTTTTAAAGGCATGGTTGGGTTTTCGTAAATGATTTGGTGATGTTAAAAAGGATGATTTGAGATTTTAAAAGGGTTTTTTACATTAAGTAATTAATGATATGCCCCTTTGTCCCTTATAAGTGTTTTTTCAGTTTGAATGGTGGGTTGGATTGATAAAATGGGTCTCTAAAAGTGTTTTTGGATGTGGAAGTGGTTTGTGTGTGGTTATTTATAAAATTAATTATTTTATGAAAATGTTGTAAGGAATGTTTGTAATTTTGAATCTATTATTTGGAAAAACCCTCTAAAAGGGATTCATTGCCTAGTTTATTGGTTAATGGGTGGGAATTTCCTCAGTTTGGGACTCAACCTATGTGACTCTTGTTTAAGATATGGTCTTCTCCTTGAGGGGGTCATGGTGGTGTCAGTTGTGGTGGTGTATAATAGTATATATATGTGACTTTTTTCTTGAATTGTTATTCACACCCCCTTATAAACATAGTATGAGAACATAGCATAGTGAAGAAAAATTATGAGAATGTTTTCAACACTATTCTATGTTATGGTACTATCTAGTGGTCCATAGTAGGGGGATACTTGGGATTATTGCTATGGGAGAGGGCCCCTCGACCAGGTTAGGTAGGGTGATAGTCGGGCATTAGGGTATTATGATTTCATCGAGTAGGGAATGCCTTTGGGATGAGTCACATATATAGTATTTTTTTGATTCTCCTATGAGTTATTAGGTGTTCCTATGTTACTCCAACACTACTATCATTAACTATTACCCTCGTTGTGTGACTATACTTCATTGTTCTTGGTTTTGGGTGTTATTTTGGAAAATTGGGAACATATAGTTTTGGTAAATAGGTTTCATGAAAAACATTGTGAATGAACAAGTGTTTTCCCTATTTTTTCATTATAAGGAAAGACATGATAGTTTTATTATATTGTTATTTTTTCCCTCTCCCCTATGAACTTAAATTGCCTCCATGAATGTGACTTGTATTAAAATGTAAGTGAAATGCGTTGTGATTTGATTCATTTAAAATAAAAAGTATGGAATAACTTATTTTTATAGTTTTTATTTGAAACATGAAAATAAATGTTTCTTTAATTAAAGGACATGCAATAGGAATATAACAATCTGGGCCTACCTGCTGAGTTTTAATACTCATGCTTATAGTGTTTTCTTGTTTTTAGTTTCAACTCTAGGTTCCAGATATGGTTATATCCCCTTGGGTGATAGTTGGTAGTGGATTTGAGGGTGACCTTTAGGGTCACATAGAGATGTTGGGTTTTAGGTTTAGTTTTAGTTTTCTAGTGTAGTTTTCGTTCAGTATTTTATATTTTAATTTGTAAATGTATATGATGTAAAATATGGAAATAAATTTGAGTTTGGTTTTACTCTATGTTTATTTTTTGGATTTTGTATATTTTTATTAATAGAAATCATTCCCATCATCATTTTTTTGATTCCTTGGCACTTTTCACCAGCCCGGGAGAATCAGTAATGCCTCTTGGTCCATTCCACAGATCGGATCTGGAGACCAGTTTAGGGTTAACCCAGATTGATTCATGATAATACCCGATGTATGATACACATTATGCAGGTTTTAGTAGCTCACAAAAACTATCTTATTACTTTGGCTACATGGACATGGTGGTGTGATGCACGAGTTTCATATTGTGGTTCTTCACCCAGGTGTCTATGAGCTAGCCATTTTGAGGAGAGATGCTTAGGATGTGTGTTGTTGTGGAATAGCGACAAACTAGTGGGAAAGTGGTAGCGGGGTACCCTTAATATTATTTATTATAGTATATTCTCTTATATATGATACTTTGTGAGAGTATCCATGGTGTGGCTGGGAATTTAGTATGCATGTTTACGTGATGAGTTAATTTCACTTATTATTCGTTGTGCTTTAGCATGATTTCTTTATATTTTTAATGAGAGGCTATAGGGAGGATTCTACTAAGTATACTATTAAACTCACTATACATATATATAAACCATATTTTATGTCAGTTGGAGAAATTTGGAGATCCGGCTTGTTACTACTAGGTTGGGGTTTTCAAGAGCTATTTGGGCTTTATGGTCGCTATCATCTTTACCTTTTCTTTTGGTCCTTGTAGTTTTCATTTTAGTTGTAGTAGTTCTTACATGTCATTATATATGTGCACTTGTCTTTTATTTTATATTATAGTCTGAGTATGATTTGGTTAGTTTCTATCTTATCTCTCTATTTGTCATGTGTTCTCTTATAGGGTAATATCTCCCATCTGCATGTTTAATATACCCTCGGTGCAAGTTTCCAACCTAGGGATAAATGAAAGAGGGACTCAGGTGTCACTATCTTTCTTCTTTTATTTATAGCCTAGGATGGGAACACCTTGTGAGAAGGGGATCATGTCAGAATGGTATGAGAGGTTTGGTTGAGGATAAGATGGATTTTGGAGTTCTATATAGTGAGGTTCCATGGGTTGGTAGGGAAAAAGTGTCACCTAAGTTTAGAAATCATTGTAAAAATGAGACACCGACTGATACATGGATATTTAGGCCCCCACTACGATCTAATGCATGGAACATTATGCTTAAAGTGACTACTAAATGAGGTGATACTTGTTGTAGGGTAGATACATAGGAAAGGGTCATGAATCATTCTTATTTGTGCCTGTGTTTGAATGGGTAGAACATGGGACATGTTAACATAAAACAAATAAAGGAAAATAATTAATTAATGTTAAGGCCTTTCATATTATAGGTTTAGGAGATCTAATATTTTTTTTATAGGAATGGATCCATGTCAAAGTCCTCATTAGGTTCACGTAGATGATGTTCAGTAGTTTATGCCAATAGGTCACCACAGAGTAGAGGTTGATGATGATGAAACATGGAGGAGGACACTCTAAGAGTTTTAGTTCTCGAGTTTACATAATTATGAGGGATACATTTCAGATTTTGTCATGGAAGACTAGTTAAAGGGGGTTGAGATAGACTTCAGTTAGATCCGTGCTTAGTGGTTGTGATGATGCTACATGGGACAACAAGGCAATGGTGGTTCTTGTTCCTTGGGGATCACGAGGAGTCGACAGTCTCACCGAAGGAGTTACGAGACTAGTTCAAAGATGATTTTCTTTCATTGAATGTAAAGGTGGACAATTTACAAGATTTTATTACCCTCTGAAAGGGGATCTCGAGTGTGCGAGAGTTTGGGATCTATTTCAAAAACCTTCAATGATATGATTCAGAACTGTTTCCAGATGAGGAAGCTAGGGAATGGAATTTCAAGGAGGATTTGAATCCAAATTTCTAGCACTAGGTCACCCCATTTATACTAAATATGTATCATGAGGTGCTTTCCAGAGCAGAGGTCACTGAGAGAACATTATATAGAACCACATTTTCATGAGATGAGGGTCTTCATGATTCCTCATGAAGCAGAGATGTGGTCCGGGGTTCCCAATTTTCAGGACAAAAGAGATTCCGATCAGTCGGGGGTAACTCCCAGCCCTCAAAGTCTCATTTCTCTAGGGAAAGAGGCTCTTAGGATTATGGAAAGGGATTAGATACATGTTTTTTTATGGAAGATGATATCAGCAGTGGTTAGAGTGCCCGACCTTTCTGAGAAGTCAGCATGTGCTAGTTATTCAACTTCAGCCTCCTCCACAGATGCATTTCTAGCTGAGCCAACCATATTTTTTTCTATAGTTTGGGATTAGTAGAGAGTATATGGGGAAGTAATAGGATAAACTCGAGATTCTCCCCATCCTTAGAGAGTAGAACACAACTATGGAGGTGTTTATCAAATGGTTAGAGAGGTCATGGAGTAGGTCATCGTCAGCTTCATGCTTTAGTATTTCCTGCATCCAGAGATCCATACCTCATACTGGGTACCCTTTTATTGTTTTCTACTTGGGTGCATGTATTTTTTGATCCAGGAGTGATTCACTTCTTCACATCACCTACCCTTATCTATGCTTTGATACTTGAGGTAGAGAGACTTATAGTGCCCTTAGCATTGACTACACCAGTTAGAGGTCAAGCAGACTTGTTTAATGTATATAGAGACTATGAGCTAGTGTTGGGGAAGCACCACTCTTAGGGAGATTTAATATGTTTATGGATGCAACAATATGAAATAATCTTCATCATGGATTAGTTATATTCGGTGCAGGATATCACGGATTTCTTCAAGAGGAGAGTTGTGTTCTTTGATGCCAAAGGAGAGAAAACAGTGTTTGTTAGTGAGAGAGACCCTACGATGGGTCATAAGTACGTTTCAAACTTGTCATCATTGATGATTGAGATGATTCTGAGTTCATCAATGGTTTAACAGTCATTGTTTCCTAGGGCCGTATAAGAGTACCTCAATGATTTTCTAAAGGGGGTTTTAGCATTACCCCTTTGAAGGGAGATCAAGTTTGGGATCATAATAGTTCCAGAAATGTCTCATATCTCAATGTTTCTGTATAGGATAGATCCTTATGAGTTGCGAGAGCTGCATATATAGAACAATGATCTATTGTAATGTGGTTTTGTTTGTCCAAGTGTGTCACCTTGGGGTGTACCTGTTTTTTTTCGTAAATAAGGCCAATGATATTTTATAGTTGTGTATTGATTATCATCACTTGAACTAAGTGACAGTGAAGAACCACTATATTATTCCATGAGTTGATGACTTATTCAATCATATGAAGGGTGAAAGTCGGTTCTTGAAGATCGATTTGTGACCAGGATATCATCATATGCATTTGAAGGATGAGGATATCCTGAAGACTACCTTCTGTTGTCATCCTAGGACTTACGTGTTTGTTGTGATTTCATTATGTGTGAAAAATTCTCTAGTTGTGTTCATGGGATTAATAAAAGTTGTGTTCGATGATTTTATGGTTATGTTCATGGTGATTTTCATTGACAACATCCTTACATAATCCGTGTATGAGGAGGATCATATAGAGCATATGTGGTCCATTTTGGGAGATCTTTAATGTGAGAAGTTGTTTGGGAAGTTTCCAAAGTGTGAGTTTTGGTATTGAGAAGTATTTGTATTAGGAAATATTTTATCCATCAGGGAGTATCTATAGATTCGTCAAAGTTGGAAGCAGTTGTATCTTGGGTAGCCCCCAAGATAGTAGAAGAGGTGAAAAGTTTCCTTGGTCTCGCAGGCTATTATTTATGGTTTGTATCCTATTTCTCTTGGGTTTCAAATCCTTTAATAGCATTGAACAGAAAGGATTAGGCGTCCATGTGGACTGAACAACATTAGATAGATTTTGAGTATCTGAAGTAGAAGTTGGTCAATGATCTAGTTCAGTGTCTTCCAGCAGAAGGAGTTAATTTTGAGGTTTTTTGTGATGATTCACATCTGGGTTTGGGCTATAATATAATGTAGTAGATATAAGTTATTTCTTATGGTTCTTGGTAGTTTCACCCCCATGAGAGTGACTATGCCACCCATAATCTCAAGTTGGAAGCGATAATGTTTTCCCAGAAGTTGTGGAGACATTACTTCATTGATGAGAATTTTTTTGTCTTCACCAATCACAAGAGCCTGAGATATGTTTTCTCCAAATGTGAATTGAAATTATGTTAGCATCAATGGATATATTTATTACAGGATTACAACTTCGATATTTTTTATACACCTGGAAAGGGGAATGTTGTAGCTAATGTGCTAAGCAGGAAGCCATGTAGTGATGTAGTGTGGGAATCAAGTAATTCATAAAGAGTTATCGAATAACATTTATAAATTCATCTAGATATGGGATAATTTCTGGGTAGAGGTTGTATTTTTTAGATAATGGTGTAGTTATCTCTGGTACAGTAGGTGGAAGAGTCCGAGTTGGGGGTTCATGAGGTGGTGGTATGGAGAGATTGAGTTGTTTGTGGCGAGTCCCCTAATGGTTGGTCTGAGGATGAACATCACCAGGTGTTGTTCTAGGGAAGGATTTTTATTCCTTTGGTTATGTGTGATATGGTTTTTATAGAGTTCCGAATTTCTTCTTTTGATGTACATCCTAGCATGATAAAGATGTACCAAAATTTGAGAAGTCAGTTTTGGTTGCCTGGGTTAAAGCATGCAGTTGTAGAGTTTGTGTCTTGATGTTTGTTCTTCTAAAAGGTGTATACCAAGCATCGTGTTCCCATTGGTTTTCCTTATCCATTAGATGTTCCCTAGTGTAAGTGGGAAGACATCTTAATGGTCTTTGTTACCGGTTTACCTCAACTGCAAAGAGACTATGATGTTATATGGGTTTTAGTGGATCGTTTGATGAAAAAAACCCACTTTATAGTGATCAAGGAGTCAATCTAAGGAGAGGTTTTTTAGGTAGTATCTATAGGAGGAGGTGAGACTCCATAGATTTCTTAGGACGATCATTTCGGATCAAGATCCTTGTTTTACCTCCAGGGTGTGGAGAGGTCTCCAACATGATTTTGGTTATCAAATATGTCTTAACACTTTTTTTTATCTGAAGATGGATGGTTAGATAGAGTGGAACATACAAACTCTTGAATACATATTGAAAGCTTATGTCCTGAAATTTTTAGGTTTGTGGATGAGATACCTACCCTTGGTAGATTTCTCTTAAAAAAATATTTTTCACTCCACTATCGATATGGTGCAGTTTGAATCCTTATATTGATGACCATTCTATTCTCCATTATGATGGACCAGGATCAGAGAGTCAAGAATTCTTAGGCTAGAACTAGTATATAATATGACAAAGATGGTTCTGGAGATTCATGAGAGGATTAAGGCAATGAAAGATCATAAAAAATCCTATACCTATCATAGGAGGATACCTATGGAGTTTGATGATGGGGATCATGTGTTCCTAAAGGTGGATCCCTATCATGGGAACTGAAAGTTTGGTCATGGGAGTAACCTTTCTCCCCATATTTTGATACTTTTGAGGTGTTAGATTGTGTTGGAGTTGTGGAATATCAGATAGATCTTCCCCCATAGATGAGCTGGATACATGATGTTTTTTCACATGTCGCAACTCCATCGTTATATTCATGACGACTCTCCCATCATCGATTGGGGAGAGATCTGGGTTGATGATGATGTGACCTTTTAGGAGTAACCTTTAGAGATCCATGACCTCCAAGAGAAGGTGTTTTTTGGGCATGCTATCCCTGTGGTTCATATCTTCTGGTGGCACCGTGGAGTGGATGAGAGTACCTGGTAACATGAGTTATAGATACATGCTCATTACCTAGAGCTATTTTATGTTTAGATCTTGTCTTGTAACACTGTTCATTTTGTTGTTGTAGATATTTTTATGGTTTATGAGATGTCTCTGTCTCTTATTACTTATTGTGGCTTACTCTCTTTCCATGGGAGGAAAATACACGCTAGGTATGCCAGATAATTTCATTATTTAGATTCATGAGGTTAGATTGGTCTACTCTCCTGCTATAGGTGGTGAATACTCAATGGGTAGTTCATCTACTCACCATGTTGATCCCCTTGTGTTTGGATAGGGGTGGTTGAGCTTTGGTGGTGGTGAGAGCTTTTGAGAGGTATCTCATAGGGTGGTTCTTTAGATGAACCCTTTTTTATTTTCTCTATGGGTTGGTTTTAGATTCTCAAGATGAGAATGTTTTGATAGGTATCTAAGGTAAGGGCCTCAATCCACATGGATTGACCCTTTTTTCATTTCCAAAGACCGAGGTAATCAGAGGAGGCTTGGAGAAAGTCTGGAGGAGTTTGAATGCTAAGAGATGGAAGCAGGGGAGGATTTTAAAATGTGAAGAGTTAAATGATGTGAAAGTGGGTTTCATGACGTGTAATAAATTGGGGTTTAAAAATAAATAAAATAAAAAATGTGATGGGTTTTTTAGAGGAACCAAACCCTGAGCATTACATGATGTGAAAGGGGATTACACGTCATGTAATTACCCATTGTATTGTTGTTTTGAGTGTTTTTAGACACTTTGGTTATTCTTAAACCTATGGAGGTAGTTGATATCCATCATTTTCTAGGTGAACATGTATCCCCCTCTATAGTTTTTTTGAGACCCCTTCAATGAAAATCGATCATCGGGTATCCCTCTTCGATCTGTAGTGATCCGAGTTGATCCATGGTGTGTTTATTTCACTTGTTTTCCAGTGGTTTCTTCCAGTTTGATCTATTTTTCCTACCATTATTCTTTCTAAGTGATGATTCTCAATCTCCATGTTTATAATTACATTATGTTGGTTGTTTTTTGGTGCAGTTGTGGCATGCCATCCTCGGGTGGATGCAATTCTTGCTGGTGGTGTGATCATAGATCCGTTGCATGGTTCATGCTTGTGCGAAGAATGTTGAAACCATTTTAAGGCAGGGGATTCACTTTTTCTAAATTTATTTATATATAATCATAGAACTATCATGATTTGTCCTTTTTATCACAATGAAATTAACCTAATAATTACTTGAACTAGATTAAAGAATTGGTATCGATTGTGTGATGATGTTGTTTTTTTACTGTGATCATGATTTGCCTCATGATTTTATATATAGTGTGGTATCTATTATATGATTATCATTCTTGTTTTAACATGTTGAATTGGTAATGAATGTAAATATGGAATTAATTGAAAATTAATTGGATAAAATATTAAATTGGAACATTTAATTAATCTAGTTGTTATTATTGTAATTTGATGATAATCCATTGATGTAAGTATGGATGTTTAATTTAATTGGTTAATGAACCTAAATCATGATGATTTTTGTTGATCAAAGAATTAAAATCTTGTTAAATTAGTTGTTTAATTAATTTTTTATAGCTTGAGATATCTTGTTTCTTAGGTTTCCCATCTTCGGAACCTATGAATAATGATTTGGTTAATTCAAAAAGGAATAATAATCATCTGTGTGATAAACGATAATGCATTTTTTTGGGAATCAGTTTCCTGCTTGCTTGTAAGGGCCAATTTCCTTGTTCTTTGGATCCATGAGATCTCGTTGTGTGTGAAAGCTAAATTCTTTGTTTAGGGACAAGATCTCGACTGCTATGTTTTTTTCCTACTGCTTGGGATGTGATGTGATCTCGGGATGAATGAGGTTGGAGAGATGTTGTGGTGTGTGGGGTAGGGAGGCCCAGATGTGATGTGAGCCTGAGATGAATGAGCCTGGAGGGATGTTGTGGTATGAGGGGCTAGGAGGCTTGGTTTTTGTGGTGTAAATTGACACTTGGAGTGGTGAGATGCATCATGATATGCATGTGGGTTTTAGGGATGACATAAAAGATGACAGAATGGGTCAAAGCTGGGCTTACCCATTGATATGAAAGTCGAATGCTTATTTGAATCTGTCTTTTGGCCGATGACTAGGATGTTTGTTTATCTGTTTTTATTTCCCCACTTCTTGAGGAAGATAGATGTGCTTGGTTGTATACCTTGTTTGGTAGCTTAGGATATTTTCATAGAGTACCTTGAAATATGGAAATTAATGTTATTAATAAATTATTAAATGTTTAACCCATGGGGTTAGAGCTTTCTAGGATCCAATGTTTTGGTTATAAATAGGAGAATCCGTGGACTCGGTGTGCTTATTCTTGAAGGGAATGTAACTTTGTTATATTGGTAATGTAATGGAATGTAGATATGTTAACAGTTAATTAATGGTTAAAGAATTAATTTAACATAAAGTGAAATTGATGATAAAGAATAAAGTAATTTAATGTATCTCTTTAAATGATTGTGTTATTATATGATATCTGTTCTTAGGAGTGGCATCTAGGAGTCTGTGAGATGTTAGTTGCAGTTGAGTATGTGACTAGGTTATGTCTATAGTGTGGTTGTGAGCTATATTATATCATGTAATTTTTGTGTTTCTATACACTAATCCACCCCATCGGTTAGGGAATCTAAAAACCCAAGGATTATGAGCCTGGGGGGGGGGGGGCAAATATCTTGGTGGGAGGATGGATGGCTAACTACCCCCTTTGGCCCCACTCTCTTCTCTTGGAAATTACTTGTGCTGCTATGCATGACAATTAGTTTTTTTCACATATATGTGTATAGAGGGATATAATATCTTGTGTTTATTTCACAAACATATATTCCATATATATTTCCCTAAGGTCTACTATAGGTATACTGTGTATAGGCTGACATGCTCAGGACGTGTGACGTTGGGGAATAACAGCAAACCACTGGGGGAAGCAGTAGAGGGGTACCCTTGATATTATTTATTATATTATATGATCTTGTATACAATGCTTGGTGAGAATAACCATGGTGAGGCTAGAAACTTGGTATACTCGTTTAGGTGATGAGTTAGTTTCACTTGTTGTTCACTATTATTTAGCATTATTTCTTTATCTTTTGCCTAAGAGGCCCTGGAGAGGATCCTACTGAGTATACTATAATACTCACCCTATGTATATATAAACAAATTTTAGGTCATTTGGAGGAGGTTGGAGATCGGGATGGTAACTACTATCTTGGGGTTTTTCAGGATCTGTTTGGGATTTGTGGTTGCTGTTGTATTTACCTTTTCTTTTGGTACTTTCAGTTTTCATTTTAGTTGTAGTAGTTATTGCATGTCATCACATATGTGCACTTGGATTTTATTTTATATTTCAGTTTGAGAAGGATTTTGTTGGTGTTTTTATTATCTTTCTCTTTCGCCTGTGTTCCCTTAGAGAGTAATGCCTCCCATCTATGTGTTCACTATACCCTTAGTGCTAGTCTTCAACCCGGGGCCTACTAGAGGTGGGACTCGTGCATCACTATCTCTCTTCTCCCATTGCCAACCCAGGAGGGGTACACCTTGTAGGGAGGGGGTCATGACAACCCAACTTTCTTTAACACCTTTATCGAGAAATACCATCATAATTCTTCTTCTCATAGGATTTAATCTGTTGAGGTGATCGCCCTGTTCCGTAAGTTCACTATTAGCAATTACTTGAACTTTCCTTTCTCTAGGATGCATATTTAGGATCAAATTATGGATATCTCTAAATAACAGATCCATTTTTTCACTGAATTTACTACCCATAGTAACCATAGCATGCCAACTTTCTAGAAGTGATAATAGTAAGCATAACACCCATACATCATCAGTAAATGTTACCTTCACTGATTTGAGCTACCCATGGATCATATTGAAGCCATTCACATGATTTCCCACTAGTATTCCTACCAAAAACCATAAGTATAACCACCACTATAATATGAAAACTTTGTAAGATTCACTGCATTTTTATAAATATTTTTCAAAGCCTTCATAAAATCTATTGTAGTTTTCTCATCTGAATGTTAAAAGAAATATTTCATTCCATATACATTCAAACCAGTGCTATGGTATTTCTATCCAGATTTTACTTTTTCCACCATCACCATTGTTTCCATATTAACACCTTTTAACTATATTTATAGATATTTTGGGATGAGATAATACTCTATCTATATCCACCAAATTCCAAAATAAATTCCATTAAATTTATTGATCAAGATATTCCCTTCATCTAACACCATACCTGATCTTCTATTAGTGTGATGATTGAGAAATATAAAACTTGTCTCTAATAACACTTTTTGAAAAGTAAATACTGATTGTTTGATATTTATATAGAACCACTAGAGTTCCACCCATCAAACCACCATAATTTCACATATTGAAACTTAATAAAACTAAAACCTCTATGAGTTCGCTTCCCTCAACTAAGTGTTTTGAAAGTAAGAATTCAAGTCACAAAACCAACACAAAAAGACAACAAAAAACACACCTAATAAAAAACTCACAATCATTCAAAGAAAAGAAAATATAAAAAAATAATGTGTAAATAAATAAAAGAACAGGAGATATTAACATACTTCAAACAAGTTGTTTTACATGCATGATAGAAACAATGATCCTTTATTTTCATTCATTATAAGTGTAAATATTACATTCAATAGAAAAAAATCATTATATTTTCATTACAGAGGATCAACACTTTGTAAAAATTTAATGTACTCTACATAATCAAGATTTATTTTACATTACACTGATATAATATGTATTTACTAAATGTCACTTATTGTTCTTGTAACTCCCACTCAATTTTATAAGAAACTCAATTAGTAATCCCAGTTACACCACCTTACCACATTCATAGGGAGCCTCCATATGAAATTTCACTAATGATTTCTCATAAACTTTTTGACCCAATTAATTACCTTGACATACCTCTATAGTCTTAATTAAAAAAATGCATCTAGATATATCATTAATCATTCTACAACACCCTTAAAATCATTATTATAATAAACTAATAATGGTTCTGCTTCCATTGGAAAGATGATCAACCATTTCCATCATAATGAGTTCATCCTCATACCACTGATCATCTTCTGGTGAAAATAAACCCAGTTTATGAGCTTCCAGTAACTAGAAACAAGGATTCACATACCAAAACATGTGAATTATTACTCAGTGAATAAACTACCAAATCTATTATCCACGGTGTATAGAATATCTTATGGTTGTAATCCACAAAGAACTCCATCCATGTATTCTGATGTAAATTCAAATATTGTGGAGAGAAGATATATCATAATCTCTCATGATCTGTAAAGACTGTAAATCACTCACTGATAAGATAATAATGACACAACTCTAACAAAACACCACCATATTCCCAAGATCATCGGTAGCACAGTTATGGAAATGAGTATATAACCACTAAGATGAATAAAATATCTCTTCTCACTGCTACATTAGGAAAAAATACATTATAAGATGAGAAGCATCATAGAAAACCTTAGATATGACCCTTTATTCTAGAAAACAAAGAATATGAGAATTTATTAGCTTCTCTTTTAGATAATTTAACACTTCATGACACTGAAATGTCCATATAAAGGTTTGATCCTTCTTGGTCAAAGATATTAATGGAGTTGTGATTTAAGATAAATTATACAAAAATATCATATAATAGCCTACAAGACCAAGGAATCTATGAACCACTGAAACATTATTATGTGATACCTAATAAAAAATATTATGTTAGAAGCATTAACTTCCAAACAACCCAACTTTTGGACTTTAAGTGAGAAACATGGTAACCATAATATCTCAAAGACACCAGAGCCAAGGAAGATTTTTTTGAAATTAGGAAGCCATAAACCCGGACCTTTCAACTTAGGACACTCTCAGACATGAATGATTGAAATTACAAAGTGAAACATGAAAAATATTAATGTAATGAAAATAATGATGTAAAACAATAAATTACATGATTTAGAGAAATCCCCAATCCATGGTAAAAAACAACTATACTAGAAAGAGTAAAAAAGATATTATAATTTTAATAAAAAACAAATCACGATCTAACAAGAGATTTGTCTTAGTCAATCACTTCCAATAAAAATAAATTTATCCCTAATATATAGTATCTATCTTCTGGTAATACTTGTTCTACCTCTAATTAAAATTTATGAGATGAATTTTACATAAGTAAAATGTTCATGGGAATTCCACTATATGGAAAAAGGAAATTATCAACTAAAAAAGTTCTATCATCATACAATGAATTATTCTGGAGACACTATGGCTTGAATCATACATTTCCTTTATAATAATCTTATTTATCATTAGGATTTAGTCTTACAAAATGACTTTGAATCTCTACCACATCGGTACCCATATCAATTCCACATTACATAACTCATTCTCTAGCCTCGATGCTTGTATCCTATTGTAATTGTATCACTGTCGATACATCCGAGCATTTAGTTCAAATAGAACTATCACCTCACATCTAGTAGTAGTATGAAGTATTGAAAGTTACTCCTTTCTAGTAAATTCAATACTTGGTCAGAAAAAGGATTTTAATTCCAAACCTAAAAATATTCCAGTTGAGAATCATTTTTTGTCTTCATCGCCAAGTCCCCTGGGTCATAATTACTAACTTCCATAACACTGTTCTTCAAGTCACTCCTTCCAGTGTGTTGGCACTTTTGTGATGTCATCGAAGGACCTTTAAAGGAACCCTTAAATGCTCAGTATGATCCTCATATAATCTTGATTATACAAATATATCATCTGTGAATGTAACCAAAAAAATACTCTAGGATATCACAAAACTCCATGTTCACCAGTCCCATGAAAGAAGATAATGTGTTCATGTTTCCTCAAAGAGGATGTGCGTTATATTTTTTGAAAATAAATATTGGATTTATTAATAGTAAATTATGGATGATATTAAAAGACATGAACATTAAATATGCTTGGATAAATATGGTTTTGGTTATCGTATATGGGAACCAAACTTGGTTAAGGATTCATAACATTGGTAATTTATAACATTACAGTTTTAAGATGAGCATGAAAGATCTGGTGTGGAAGCATTGAATCCACTATAAAGGATATATGAAGGAACATGTTAAAATAGAGGCATATTGATATATATATATATAAAGGATATGGTTTTTGGTAGATCAAGCATTGATGTGGTGATCAAATATTGTAGTGTGATACTAAATATACAATTGATGGAATGTTTGATGTATATAACATTGTTTGTTATAGCTGAGTATGATAGTGGAAAAAGTGTGAACATGTATGGAGTTATTTGAAAAAGGATAATAGAAGTTTTATGTAGGAGTATATAATTCTCTAATTTTGTACCTCACGCCTTTATGGATCTCATGTATGAATAATCTAATAAATCATAATATTAATTCTGGAGAGGCCACACTATAATGTGTTTTTTCATACTACAATGGTTGTCATGCGTGAGTAAAATTGAGGTGTTAGAGGATTCATTGCACCATGGAGAAGGTTTTGATATTACAACATGTTATGTGTAAGAATAGCTCAAGGATGAATAAAAAATGTTGTAGTATCATGTAAAAATAGAAGAAACCACAACATAGAGTGATTTTTGGAATGTACACCAAGGCATTGGGATTGTGGTTTAGTGATAGATGTTCCTCTTGGCTTCTTTGGTCTTCTTCATTTAGGGATTTGTCCCTCCGTTCTCTCTAGGGGTTTTCCCCTCGCATCTAATTTACTTTTAATGTTTTTTCTCATTTTCCCTCTAGGGTTCCAATCCCTCTACTTCTTTTTTTTTTCTCTCAGTGATTTTTGTTTGTTTTTTTTTTGTTGGGGGTTTTCACATTTCTATTTTTGGTTCAACGTTGGAGGTTGGCGGTGTGGCGTTAGCTTAAGGTGCCTTTCTAGAATGACGAGGATAGAAGCAGCGAAGGAGAGCATTAAATGGTGGGAGTCTGGTCAGTTTCCTACCTCGCTTTGGCTTTTTCAGTGGCTCTGGTTTGTGGAAATCATCTCACAATGTTGGTGGGATTTGGTGGATTCTGTCTGGGGTTCGTCGGCGTTTCTGTGGCTTGGAGCTGGTGTCCATGGTCGCATCAGCGTGTCTACTCGAGGAGGTCGATTATGTGGGAGGTTTTGTTCACGCCTCCTTACTGGTTTTCGCATTCCCTGGTTCGTGGTCCCAAACGGTGATGGTATTGCTACTGTTTTGTCACGAAAAGGCCTTTTTTATCTTCTTTGGAGTCTAGGATTCCACCATTCTCTCTAAGGTGGATCTGCGTGGTGGTATCCAAGGTTATTTGGGAAGCAGGGTTGAGCGGGTGATCTCGGGAGGTAGATGGTGATGAATATCGATCAGCGATAGTGAGGTTTGGTACAGTTCTAGTGATGATAGTTATGGTTTTAGTGATAAGGGTTGTAGACAAGGAACTATGGTAAATGATGACTCAATGCATCAAGGGTTTTGTCGACGGTGTGAGTGTGCGATGGTGGGATATGCTCTGGTGGTGTTCTTGCCGGTGACGTGGTGATTTAGGTGATGATGGATCAACGTTTGGCAGGGCTGACGATGGTGTGATGATGACTACTAGTTGTGATGTTGGTGATGTCAGCGTAATATTAGATAGTGCGTGATTTGCGGGATTTGGTTTTCGCAGTAGTGACCTTCGATTCGAATTTTTATTTTGGGTCTGTTTTGAATTTTGAATATGTATGGTGTATTGGACTGGCACGGTTCCCACTTTTCCCTTTAATGTGTCCTTTTATGAAATTAAAAAATTGATTCAGTCGGTCATTGTGAATATGTGGCCATATATTTTTGGGGCAAAATTAGAACATGAAAGTCTATGGAATCACATTGCAGCAGGTAGGCCACACTGAATCTAAGAGAGACTTAGAGAAGAAGAACAAAGTACCCGTTAGTCTTAATATGATGTGAAGATGAACTAGAGGGGGTGAATAGTCCTGTTTACACATTCAAAAAAATTATTAAATTATTAATATTAGAGTAATCAAAAGAATAAATATTTAATAAAATATTTAAGTCATATTATGAATTGAAAAGTATAAAATAAATAACACCAAGAATTTTTATAGTAGTTCGTCTCACAGAGAACACACGTCTAATATTTACCTTCTATACTCAATGAGAAGAATAGTACCCACTAAAACAAGAGATATTTTATAGATGAAGACACTACTTATCCTTTTACAAAGGTGCAGAACAAACATATTACTAATTTTTTATGAGAATAGGAAGAACCTAGTCTATTACTAGGACATACAAGACCTATGACTTTCGAAAGTGGTGCAAGCACTAACCCAGTATATTCTACAGATAGACCAAAACTATGTGATCTTGCATTTTGTTCAGGTTAGTATAACCAAAACATTCATTAGGTTGGAGATAAAATAATGAATTAATTATGAATTACAAAAACATCCTAATGATAATAAAATTAAAGAAACAGATGGATGATATCAAAGTAGAATGATGGTGTAGAACATATAATCTTTGAGCCTTCGCAAAATTATAACAATGATTCTCTAAGATAACCAGTAATACATCATTAATTTGATAATTTTGAATAATGTACTTCTCAATGAATCACCACTTTCAATATTATTTTATGTTGTTCAAAATTCGACTGCTTTAGCCTCTTTTTTATAGATGAAATCTCCATTACTAGTTTCTCTATAATAAAATCTCCATGAACAACCTTTGAGAGGTAGTTTCATAAAATAAATTTCCACCAAGAAATGATTAGAAAAAATATAAACAAAGAAATAAGGACGTTACTTCCATTTAAAAGTGGTTCACATAATTCACATGCTCTTTATGGATTAAATAATTCAAAACCGATTCACACAACATTATTAACAATTATGATTAATTATAAAACTAATAAAAACTTATAAAAATCTAATAATCTTGTATCAAATGAAATTTGTAAAATGCTGTCAAAACCAAACATCATAAATAATAGGTAAAATTTTTTAAATGAGTTTTTAATTTTTTTATATTTTTTTCAAGGATTGTTTTTTTTTGTTTAGAATTAAGGACAACCAAGCATAAAATGAATTAACACACTGCTTGAATTTATTAATTTTTTTTTAATTTTCATTATATATATATATTTAAAAATGTATTTAAAATACCATTTTTATTTTCTTATTTATATTTTTGTTTTATTTTGTTATATACATATATAAAAAAATTAAATAGTACATAAAATACTATTTTTATTCAAAATTATCAGAATTTATGTAATTCTAAAATATAACTAAAAACCACATTCAAGAGACCCTTTTATAGGGGAGGGTATCTTGACAACCGTTGTGGATTTTCTATGTGGTATTCAATTTCACAAATTCAGTACTCTAATATTAATATATTAATAATAATATTACATAAATGATAATATATAATTAAAAATAAAGCTAATTAAAATAAATTATCATTATATAAATAATACATAATATTATAAATAAATGTAATAATGTAATTAATATAATTAAAAATTATTATTAGAAAAAATAATTAATAATAATTAATAATATTAATAAATAATGAAATTAATAATATTATTAATATAATAAATAATAATTGATAATTAATAATATAATTTACTAATTAATAATTAACAGTTAATAATTAATAGTATAATTTTTTATATAATTAATAATATAATTATTTATATGATTAATAATATAATTACTTATATAATTAATAATTAGTAATATAATTATTAATTAACAATTATGTGTAATTAAAAATAATTATTTATATAATTAATAATTAATATTAATTTATAATTTATAATTAATAATAATAATTATTCATTAGTAATAATTAATAATTATTAATAATATATAATAATAATTAATAAATAATAATTAATAATAATTAATAATAATTAGTAATTAATAATAAATGATAATAATTAGAAAAAATTAATAACAATTAATAACTAATAATTAATAATTAATAATTTTTTTTAATTATTATTTCTAAAACATGCTTGGGGTCAAAACCCTATTTTTATTAATGAAAGAATTCCTTCTTTTTACTGGTTTGAGAGGTAACCCATATGGAACGAAAGCACTCTTATTAATTATGAATTAATATTATTTATTACTAATTAATAATTAATTAATAGTAATTATTATTAATAAAGAGAGGGTATGACAATGACAATTGGTACCAGACATCACACTGCTCTGCACGGGCCAATGCTAGCCAATTAACAATTTGATGTGGGGAGCTAGGCACCATCAATGAAGCAGATGCTAGGGAGGGGTAGTTCGAGGGTAGTCAAGTCTTTGGGTCTTCGGTTCATGTACTAGATCTTGTGCCTCTAGGCCTATGAGTCATTTAGGGGTTCCATCTCAACACAATTAGCAATGAGGGATTATTCACAATAAATAAAAATCCACAAAAAACATATCACACTTTTAAAATCATTAGAAATTGGTTTTATCAATGCTAAAAAGGTGATGTTGATCTAAGATCCATTAAAAGGGGTACCTTTTGTCAGCACATTTTTTTTGTACTAATAAAAGTAAAATAAATAAAATAGAAAATAAATTATATAAATTTCTATATATTCAGAGGGGGACACCACCCCCCTATTATCAATGCTCAAATCCCCCACCCCTGTTTTTTTTTAGTGCTCATCTTGACCTTCCCATTATCCTTTTATCAGTGATATTTCCTTTTATGAGGCTTAGGCCAACTCCTTCCCATTCCTGCGCTCTCCTTCCTTCGTTTGGTATCGAACATGAGATCTCCCCCTCTTGGATTTGTTCCTTTACCATGCTATATTGTTTGGTTATGTAACTTTTTTGATATATATATATATTTATATATATTTTGTTACATTTTTATCTAGATATATATATATATAATTATTTTTAAATACATTTATAAAATATGTTAGGTGTGTGTGTTTATAAATACATACAGACCTACATATATACATACATTTATATATTTATTTATATGTGTGTGTCTATAAATATAATTATATTTATTTACATATATTATATATTAATGTTTATATACATATATTAGAATACATAGATAAATATATATTTATTTCTTAATATAGACTGACACACAAAAGTATTTTTTTTGACAAAATAATGGAATTTCAATTAACATAATGAATGTTCGAATAAGCAATAGAAAACAACCAAGAACGGAAATTATCACCCCAAATATGGGAAACTCAAAAAATAATTTGTGTTACCAACATGTGGGCCACTCTATTTCCCTCTCTTTTGAAAAAAGAGAAAGAGAAAGCCAAAAAATAATGGATCAAGAACCGAAATTTCTGAATCAGTGGGATGAAATATTGATGTCCCATTTTCATAAGGTGGATAGAATTAAAAACAGAAAGGTATTACGACTCCATGATAAAATATTTCCAAAAATTTTCAATTCAAAAGGAAACACCCACATAGATTTGATTGTCTACCAATACAGAAAGTTCCCAAAAAGCTTCATGTGAGGCCTTACTAGCTGCAATAATATGCCCATAGGAGTTACAGGCTAAAAATACAGTGCCAATAATGCCATTATTAGAGAGTAAAGCATAAAAAATTAACTTTATTTAATATGCTGGTGGAGGAATCTAGGTACATGAGAGAGGATGGGAATATGGGAGGCCAGATCACTCCTCTTATCTGTTCCAGATATCATACTACGTTCAGGCCCGATCAATCCAGTATATTTGAAGCCCTGAAAATTGGTTGAAGATGAATTAATTTATTTTAACCTAGATAATATAGGTGAGAATATAGAGTGACATCACCATAACATCTAGAAGGTAGGATCTCCATCAAGTTAGAAGAGTAGGGAGATCAGGATCCATTGATATGTGATGATTAGCATTTTAGGACCAAAAGATCCAAAACACCCTTACACCTGGGCAGTGAATGATTGCATGAAGAGGGGTCTCAGGAAATGACATGCACAGTGGGAATAAAGGATCCCTGATTTCATGTTAGAATGAAAGGAAATATTTAGAATGGATAATAACATAGATAATTTTCCACCAGAAATAGTAGACCATGGGGGTACTATAAGATTCCAAATGGTGATCCAAATCACCTCACACTAGTTTTTTGTTCCACATTCCAGAACGTAACTAGACCAAACATAGTAACTTCCCGAATCCTCTTTTCACCAGTAGATGTCATCTTTCCCTCCATCTTTCAGGCATGGTAAACTCAAGATAATTTTACTATCCTGAATTTTAAACTGTTTTTAAGTTTCTCAATACACCATCCATCTCTAGTTTCATTGAAGATGGAGAAAACAATATCATTTTCTAGGATGAGGATAGAAGGGGAGGTTTCCTTCAATCCTTCTTCATCTAACAACTAAGGATCATTCCAAATGCTATCCAAGAGTCCATCACCTATCCTCCAGTCGATCCCTCTAATCAAAAGTGTATGTGAGCCCCATATGGATCTCTAAAGTAAATTGGGATGGGGCCAACACCGAGCCTCAGAAGTAAGAATGTGGAAAATAATTTTCTTTGATAATTATAGCACAAAGGAAATCTGAGTGGTTCAAAATCTGCAAACCTTGTTTATCCAAAAGTGTTTCATTGAAGAGGCTAAGATCCCGAATGCCCATGACCCTGTCTACTATGGGAGTACACAACTTCTCCAATGAGAGTCAATGAATTTGATTTCTCCCTTTGTTATGTCCCCACAAAAAATTGGAAATACAAGAGTGGATTTGATTAATAATCGCAGCCAGAAGTTTGAAAAAGGACATCACAAATATGGGAATTGATTGTGGAAAAAAATAAATGAGAACTTCTCTCCCTACTTTGAAGATTATCTTAATAGTTCATCCTTGAATATTTTTACCCACACTATCCAAAACGCTTGAACAATCTCTTTTTTGGATCGAACAATGATCACAGGGAGACCTAGATATTTATTGGGTTTATACACCACATGAATACCTAATAGATCATTGAGATCATTCTTCCTTCCCTATTGGACTCCCACACTAAGGGATATTTCAAATTTACCCAAGTTGACCGACTGCCCGGAATCTATCTCATAAAGGTGGATAATATAGAGAATAGACATGCATTCTTCGTGAGTCATTCTTGAAAAGAAGTGGAAGTCATCAAAGAAATAGAGATTAGAAATTAGAGGGCTATGTCGGCACACCTTCTCCCCATGAATCATGTAATTTATTGATGCTTCTGAAAAAAGGTGAGAGAAAACTTCAGCCACACAAATAAAAATAAAGTAGGATAGGGGTCACCTTGGTGAAGACCCCTTGAGGGTGTGAATCTCTGAGAAATCCCCCCATTGATTTTAATCATGAAGGATACAGATGTGACACAATTCATAATAGTCATAATCCATCTCGAGTAAAATCCCATTTTTTCCATGAAAAACTAGTGGAAAGACCATTCAACACTTTCAAAAGATTTTTTCATGTCATGTTTCCATGAAATAATACCTCCCTTGGAAACATTACGAGTATTAATTGAGTGAAAAACCTCATGTGAAAAAATTAAAATATCTTTGATGAGCCTTTTCAGAAGAAAGGTGATTTTATTATTACTGATAAAAGAGGGAATCCACTGGTGAAGGCAGTTACCTAGGATCTTTGATAAAATCATGTAGATCACATTGAATAATATGATTGTCCTGAAGTCCAATGATTGGAGGAATTTTTTGATTTTTAGAATGAGGGTGATAATAATTTCCTTCAAATCACGGACATCATTTTTCCCATCCCAAAGATCCATCATAAACCTCGAAATTTCTGGACCAATAAGTTGTCAGTATTTATTGAAAAAGAGAGTTTTCAATCTATTCGATCATAGTTATTTAGTAGAATGAATTTTATTGAGATCCCTTTGGATTTTATCCTTGGAGAAATCACATGTGAGAAGATGATTCATGTTCTCAGTGAAAACCAGTCTGATAAATGAATAAATATCCAAATTGATAAAAGAATCCCCCAACATATAATGTTTATTGAAATAAAGAGAGATAGTATCATGTATCTCTATTTAATTTATAACAGTTCTACCTTCTGAGTTATTGAGACTATTAATCAGATTCTTACGCTTCCTAGAAGAATTATTCTGATAGAAATATGAAGTGTTGGTGTCACCCTCTTTGATATGATTCTCATGTGTGTGCACTGCCCAAAATATTTCCTTGATCTGAAGTATCGTGTCAAGATCTATTTCAAGTTCTCTAATTCTATTAAAGGTGGATTCAGATGGGAGACATGTGCAGAGGGCATTAAACCTCATTTTAATGGTGTAATAGTGGGTATTTGGTTGGTGGGGATTGATATCACACAACTTTTTCAAGATAGATGCCACCTATGGGAGGTTATTCCCAATAATAGGTGCACCTATATTCCATTTGGAACACAAAACTTCCTCAAAATTCTTATAATTATCCCATAAACATTCAAAGCAAATTTTTTTTTGTAGAACGGTTTCCTATACCAATGTGCGATATCTATGAGAATTAGGTAGTGATAAGTAGTAATAACCATTTGAAGTTCAAGTCACGTTTTCAACTTATTTTTGATCATTTATTAATTTATGGATTTTTTATATCTTCAAATTGTGATTAAATGATTATTACTCAAAAATAATTATAATTTTTTAAATAGTATTATTTTTAATTATTTTATAATCCATTTTCCACTAAATATTATGTATATCATGTGCAGTCATATTACGTATTATATAAATCATATTTAATAAAATATATTATATTTATATCAATATATTTATATTTATATATTAATAAAATATTTTTAATGATCACTACCATAGAAGTGGATTTTAAAAGTGCTAGAAAAATCTTTTATCAACGCTAAAAAACATTGTTGATATAAGCGCTATTAAAAGGGGGTCCCTTTTACCTTATTTTAGCATTTTTTTACATCGATAAAAGAACCCTTTTATAAGCCCTAAAGAAATCTTGGATAAAAGTCATGAAAATTCCTATAAATTCAGCCCTTACCCTTTTATCACCCTAGAGCACCTGCTGCCCACCCCCACGTGCCCCTACATTCACTTAGTTTCAAACCTGAGACTCCCCTCATACGGATTTCCACCCACTACTACAAAAACAGGAATTATCAATGATCAAAATGGGATTTAACGGTGTTACAAAAGCGATGTAAAGCTCAGGGATGATAGGGGGTGGGGGAGGGTCCCCTTTATCATTGTTAAAAAAGCACTAATAATGGTAGCCTTTATCAGCACTAAAAATGCTGATAAAGGGATCCTTTATCAACGCTAAAAACACGCTGATAAAGGGAGCCTTTATCAGAGCTAAAAATGAACTGATACAGGGATTCTTTATCAGCACTAAAAAATCACTGATAAAGGTTCCCGTTATCATTGCTAAAAAAAGCGCTGATAAATACCCTGCCTGCTGTATCATAAAATTCTGTAGTAGCACACCGAAACAAGACCTGCAAAAAAATCAGCATATCATCATGTATACCCATAAAAAATTAACAAATGATTCATGAAGTAATTACAGAAAGAATACACATAAAACAAGTATAACCATAAACCATTAACACATAATCCATAAGTTATTTAATTACACAAACAATTCAATTTAGAATTCTGCGGGTTGGGGGATATTCAGGCATTTTGGGGGTCTATCCAAGGGGGTAGGGGTGTCCAAGTGGTGGGGGTGTCTGGGGGGGGGTTGTCTAGTGTGGGGGGTGTCCAGGGTGTTGGGGGGATGTCTATGGTGGTGTCCTAGGGGGTGGTGTGGTGTCTTGGGGGTTGGGGAGGGGCTTTCCAGGGGGTGGGGATGTTTAGGGGGTGGGTGGGTGGGTGGGGGGTCCAGGGTTTGGGGTAGTGTCCAGGGGGTGGGGGTGTTCAGGTGCTTGGGTGGTGTCAAGGAGGGGTGGGGGCCATCCAGGGGGGTCCGGGGGGTTGGTGGTTTCCAGGGGGTGGGGGTGTTCAGGTGGTGGGGTGGTGTCAAGGAGGGGTGGGGGCCATCCAGGGGGGTCCAGGGGTTTGGGGGTGTCCGGGGGGTGGGGGTCTATCTAGGGTGGTGGGGGGGGGGGGGGCAGTCCATGGGGTTGTCAAGGGGGTGTCCAGGGGGTGGGGTGGTATTCCGGGGGGTGGGGTGGTGTCTAGGGGGTGGGGGTGCTTTAATGGTTTTAATGGAATGAATTTCATAGATTTTAAGATCATTGGTATTTTTAAAAAGGTTTTGAAATGGTTTTCATTTCAATATTATGTGTTTCTTTAGGAAAAAATGAACTCTTTTTGTGTGTATGGTAGGAAAGAGGATTTTTGTACGCCCGTTGTTGTTTTCACTTAAAATTCCATCCATTTTAAACAAAAGAGAGACACTTTGAGTGATACCAACCACACCGTTCATCAGATTGAGGAAGAGATTAATTTTACACATCACAAATGACCCATGGACTATTCTCTTAAAGTATCAACACAATCCGAATGCGTTTGGTCAGTTTTCCATATGTCAGTTCTTGTTTTCACTTAAAATTGTGTCAATTTTAAACAAAAGAGACACACTTTGAGTGATGAAGGCCACACCGTGCCTCTTATTGAGGTGAGGTTGACTCTTAAACATAAAAAATGACCCATGGGTCATTTTAATAATGTATGAACACAATTATAATGCATTTGGTTGGTTTTCTGTATGTCAGTTGTTGTTTTCACTTTAAATTTTGTCCATTTTAAACAAAAGAGAGACACATTGAGTGATACTGGCCACACCGTGACTCAGATTGAAGAGAAGTTGAATCATAAAAATCCAAAATGACCAATGTATTGTTATCCTAAAGTATCAATACAATCCAAATGTGTTTGGTTGGTTTTCCGTATGTCAGTTGTTGTTTTCACTTAAAAATCTGCCCATTTTAAACAAAAGAGAGTCACTTCGAGTGATACCGGCCACACCGTTCCTCATATTGAGGCATATTTGACTCATATGAATTATAAACGAACCATGTATCATTCTAATAAAGTATCAACACAATCATAACGTGTTTGGTCAGTTTTCTGTATGTCAGTTGTTGTTTTCACTTAAAATTCTATCCATTTTAAACAAAAGAGACACACTTTGAGTGATACTGGCCACAATGTGCCTTGGATTGATGTGGTCTGACTCATACACATAAAAAATGACCCATGTATTGTTATACTAATGTATCAACACAATATGAATGCATTTGTTCAGTTTTTCGTACGTCAATTGTTGTTTTCACTTAAAATTTTGTCTATTTTAAACAAAAGGGATGCACTTTGAGTGATACATACCACACTGTTCTTCAAATTGAGGCAGAGTTGACACTTAAAAATCTAAAATGACGCATGGATCATTCTCCTAAATTACCAATACAATCCTAATGTGTTTGGTCAGTTTTCTGTATGTCAGTTGTTGTTTTCACTTAAAATTCTGTCCATTTTTAACAAAAGAGAGACACTTTGAGTGATATCGGCCACACTATGAATTATATAGAGGAAGGATTGACTATTAAACATAAAAAATGACCCACTTATATTTCTACTAAATCATAAACACATACCGAATTTGTTTGGTTGGATTTCCGTATGTCAGTTGTTGTTTTCACTTAAAATTCTGTCCATTTTAAACAAAAGAGTGACACTTTGAGTATTACCGGCCATACTGTGCCTCATTTTTAAATAGGGTTGACTCATACACTTCAAAAATAACTGATGGAGTGTTATAATAATGTATCAATATAATCCTAAGGCGTTTGGTTGGTTTTTCATTTGTCTGTTGTTGTTTTCACATAAAATTATGTCCATTTTAAACAAAAGATAAACACTTTGAGTGATATCAACCACACTGTGCCTCGTATTGAGGCATGGTTGACTATTACATGTCAAAAATGATCTATATATTGTTCTTCTAATGTATCAACACAATATTAATGCGTTATTTTGGTTTTCTGTACGTTAGTTGTTATTTTCACTTAATATTTTGTCCATTTGAAACAAAAGAGAGACACTTTGAGTGATACCAGCCACACCGTGCCTTGGATTGAAACTAGGTTGAATATTGAACTTCAAAAATGATTCATGGATCCTTATACTAACCTCTCAACACAATACGAATGCGTTTGGTCAGTTTTCTGTACGTCAGTTGTTGTTTTCACTTAAAATCCTGTCCATTTTAAACAAAATAGTGACACTTTGAGTGATACCGGCTACACCGTGCATTGGACTGAGGAAGAGTTGACTTTTAAACGTCACAGATGACCCATGTATCATTCTACTAAAGTATAAGCACAATCTGAATGCGTTTGGTCAGATTTCCATATGTCAGTTGTTTTTTTCACTTTAAATTCTGTCCATTTAAAACAATACAGAGACACTTTTAGTGATACTGGCCACAATGTGCCTCATATTGAGGAAAGTTTGACTCTTACATGTCACAAATTACCCATTGATCGTTATACTAATGTATCAACACAATCCGAATGCATTTGGCCAGTTTTTTTTTGTACGTCAGTTGTTGTTTTCACTTAAAATTTTGTCCATTTTAGACAAAAGAGTGACACTTTGAGTGATACTGGACACACCATGCCTTGTATTGAGATAAGGATGACTCGTAGATGTCCAATATGATCCATGTATCATTATCCTAAAGTATTAACAGAATCCAAATTTGTTTGGTCGATTTTCCATTGGTTAGTTGTTGTTTTCACTTAAAATTATGTCCATTTTAAACAAAAGAGTGACACTTTGAGTGATACCGGCCACATAATGCCACATATTGAGGATAATTTGACTTTTACACGTAATAAATGTCTTATGGATCATTATCCTAAAGTATCAACACAGTCCGAATGCATTTGGTTGGTTTTCCATACGTAAGTTGTTGTTTTCACTTAAAATTATGTCCATTTTAAACAAAAGAGAGACACTTTGAGTGATAATGGATAAACCATGCCTCAGATTGGAAATATTTTAACTATTACACATAAAAAACCCATGAATAATTCTCCTAAAGTATCAAAACAATCTTAATGTGTTTGTTTAGCTTTACATACGTCTGCTGTTGTTTTCACTTATAATTATGTCCATTCTAAACAAAAGAGTGACACATTGAGTGATACCGGCCACAATGTGTCTCAGATTTAGGAGATATTGGCTCTTACACATCATAGGTGACCCATGTATTGTTATACTAAAATATCAAAACAATCTGAATGCGTTTTGTCGGTTTTCCGTACGTCAGTTGTTGTTTTCACTTAAAATTCTCACCATTTTAAACAAAATAGTGACCCTTTGAGTGATACTGGCCACACTATGCCTCAGATGGAGGAAAGGTTTACTCTTAGATGTCACACATGACCCATGTATTTTTCTCCTAATGTATCAACAAAATATAATTTTTTTTTGGGTTTTCTGTACGTAAGTTGTTGTTTTCATTTAAAATTCGGTCCATTTTAAACAAAAGAGTGACACATTGAGTGATACCAGCTACACCGTGCTTTGGATGGAAGAGATATTGACTCTTACATGTCCCATATGACCCATGGATCGTTATCCTAAATTATCAACACAATCCGAATGCATTTGATCAGTTTTCTGTACGTCAGTTGTTGTTTTCACTTAAAATTCTGTCCATTTTAAAGAAAAGAGTAACACTTTGAGTGATACCAGCCACACCATGCCTTGGATTGAGGCGGGGTTGACCTGTACATGTAAAATATGGTCTATGGATCATTCTACTAATGTATCAACACATTCTGAATACGTTTGGTCAGTTTTCTGTATGTCAGTTGTTGTTCTCATTTAAAATTCTGTCCGTTTTTAAACAAAAGAGAGTCACTTTGAGTGATACCAGCCACACCGTGCCTCTGATTGAGGCAAGGTTGGCTCATACATGCCACACATGAACCATGGATCATTCTAATAAAGTATCAACATAATCTGAATGTGTTTTGTCAGTTTTCTGTATGTCAATTTTTGTTTTCACTTAAAATTCTGTCCATTTTTTTTAAAAGCTTAAAATTTTATCCATTTTAAACAAAAGAGTGACACTTTGAGTGATATCGGCCACACCGTGCCTCAGATTGAGGTAGGTTGGACTCGAACATGTCCCAAATGACCCACAGACAATTCTCTTAAATTATGAACACAATCCAAATGCGTTTGGTTGGATATAAATGTATTTTTTATATTTTACTATATTTTTATCCAAAGCCCAATGAAAAGTGGTTCATTATTCTTGTATGTTGCTACTGAATTTCATCTATTAATATAAAAAATGACTCATTGTAGAAAAGATTTTTTATTTAATAACAATTAAAATTTTCTTATGAACATTTACATACAACAATATTTCATCTTTTGATCTCCTTACCCCCTCTAAAAAATGGCCACCAATTATACATGTCTCCAAGTCAGATCTTCATGCTATTTTTGTACAATCATCCATTAGTTATTCAGCCCAATTGTTTTTGAACTAATGTATATCGTATTATGAATATGAGGCTTTTTGACAGTCATATTAGTACTACGAAATATATAAATAAATAAATAATAAATAATTTAAATGAAATAGTAGTTGTTTTTGAAAATACCTCTTTAGGGATGCTAGTTTGTTGATGGAAAAACATCTCTCTCATAAATTTACAATCATAATAACCACAATCAATATTGTTTATTTGTTTTGGACAATGAAAAAACATAGATAATTAGGAGAATACTTTACTTGTTTTGATATGTGTTTGGATGGTGAAATTTTATTATATATACCCTAATACCGGTGTAGACGTAGTATTTTCTCGCCTCCTTATATTAAGCCATTGTACTCATTCTTTATTTTAGACGATATTGATACACCACCCTATCATAATAGAATACTTAATAAAAGATAATATAAATTATATAACTTGATGTTTAGACCTAAAATGTAGGATGTATTGCCTTATAGATTCACAAAATCTATGATGTGTGGTCGCTTTGTTGGGTATCCTTGCATTGAATCCAGAAAATAAATCTCTGGAGTATCCAAGTTAACCACAATTAGCATCCAATGTTTCTTAAAAACACAAAAATGAATAAGTAATAAAATATTTAAAAATATAATTTATATTCTTTAATCGTAGAGTTTTACCCCTGCATGGTTGGTATTAAGAAGAGTCTGTCATCCTTAATCTTACTCTCAAATGTTTTCAGCAAGCCTTTCACTATTTCATCCTTTTTTTGATGGCTCTAATTTCATTAGTTGTGTTGATGTGATATAAGGACTAACAAGTCTTAATTTCATCTCATGGAAAAATCACTTAAATTTTTTTTCTTATATATTCCGTCGAATAATATAAACTGCATTTAGTCATAATTATCACATTATAACAGCTTTTAGAAAATCAATTCATGAAAACATACCTCATATATAAATTTACAACTGTGACACCTAGCCAACCGTCTTCAAGGATCTCATTTACATTTTCATTAGTAATGAAATATTTAATTTCCTCTCCATATATATTCTTTTCAAAAACAAATATATGACTACTACCATTTTTAGCTTCGTATCCACCTGAGTATTCAATGCTGGTAAATGTGGGTAGAGAACATATGGTGTTATTGTGCTTTCAGTATCTCTTTGTGATCAGTCGGTCGATACATTATATGTTTTTGACCCCACGTTTCTTATCACCCCTAACATTTCTCTGTCTATAATAACATTCATTGGTTCATACCTTTTTTTAATTAATTGTTAAAGGTTTATCTTGAAAGAAATGGAAATAAATACCTCTTTGTCCACATGTACTCTTACAAGTTGTGATGGACATGAAATGAATGTCCAAATACCCATTTCAACCATATGAATATCATCATCATCAAGTGGAATAGGTAGCTCTGCATTTGTCTCATGAGATACAGTAATCGTCACTTTTAGATGATCATTTGGAAGTGGTCTATTATAAAGCTTTTCCTCTGGGATGTTGAACATCGTAGATCTCTCTATAAGGTGATTGGTGGGTATTGATAGTTATAAATCACAGTCATTATGACCATGTAGAGGATCTATATAGGAAAAGTATCAGTGTTTATCTTATTCACATTTCATGGGAACAATTATTACAATATTTATTACCACATATAAGACAACTCTTTGAGGGGAATGACTCGCCTCAAAGCTGGTGGGGGGGGGGGGTAGGATCTTCACGCACTAGTTGTTCCTGAGTTGTGTCTTCTCTTTTCTTCCCACCCATAAAAGTTGCTATCAACTCTCCCTACCATCGAAAACATACTTCAAGAGTTTCTATTCTTTCGCTCATTCGTTTCATTTCTTCATCTCTATCATCCGTTTGTTTTTTTTCTCAAAATATACTTGGGGTGTCACCCCAAACCCCGCACCTCTAACATGACTGTATTGTTCTGGCTACTTCATGGACATCTATAATAGGTCTGCATCTCCTACATGAGTATCTGATTCTTATGTCTATTGGATATATGAAAATAAGTAATTATTATTGTGAAATAGAAATTTAAAACAAAACTTTTTATCGTGTCATATTTCACATATTTCCCACACCTTTTGTGTGTTTTCATCTTCTAGCTTCCCTTACTTATTCACATGTACCTCCTTCCATATAAAATAACGTGGGATGGAAGTGTCTTTGGATTTAGACTCATCAATATATATATATATATGTATAGAGAGATAATTATGATGTTGTTTCTTGGCACCTAACAATATTACTATAAATTTAAAATATGACCCATTTTCTTTTGTAGTGAAGCATACCCCATCCTTGCTTTACGATAGGGGTATGTTTGTTTTGATGCATGTTCCTTATTTTCAATAATGAGTTTTTGTTTCATAAATAAAATATTGACAATAAAATTGATGAATACACATATCCTTAAACAACGTATTATCAGCCACAATTTACTTGAAACTTGTCATCCCCTCGACGATGAATAAATGCATCCTGTGCATCTTGGGATATCAGGTGAGTGTAGATAAGGGGTGGGTGTCGGTATATTTTACCTTTTGGAATCTTTCTGGTGACTTTTTGTTATAATAGTGTGAAAAACTCGATGAATCCTTCCTATAAGCCTTAGTATATAATTCTTGTGTGAATAATCTACTATAAACGTACTCTGTAAGATATTGAGAAGAGTAAGACACTGTTTTATTATTTTATTTTCTAGTAAATTAAACAAATAATAACATAATGTTACCATAATTTCTTCCCAGATCATAGCCTTCATCTCGGATATAACATGGTGCCAGGAATCTCTGTCAATCGGCACGTGTTTCCGAGTGAAAATTCCAATTTAACAACTAAACATAGCCTTGTTGGGATTCACATGTTGGCCTCGTGCATTCCATCTAACATCAAATTTTTTGCCTTTTCTTTTCTCCTTATGAACTTTGGATAACACTGTCAAACTACGATGCACCTGTGTTTTCTACGATGTCAGCCCTTCTTCCCCGACCATTTCATTGTTATCAACATCATCAATATGTTCATTTGAAATGGTAGCAATGAAAAGTGTAGATGGTTATTGAACCTCAACACTAGGAGCAGCAAAAGGGTCAGAAACTTGTGTTGCTCTACACTGTGAGCAGCAGTAACAGCAGCTTCTTGAGAGACTTGTTCACCCTCGAGGTTAGGAGCACTAGAATGTACATAAGTCATTATCTGCATAAGTGGTTGAACAATTAATTTATATCACATAACCTAGGTTTATCTAAAATTATTATGGAATATCATAGGTTTTGTTAAGGAAATTAACATAAGAAATAGAAAAATAAGGTTTGTTAACATAAATTCTATCATGGACATCTAAAGGATATGAAATATCTCTCCCTCACCTTCCCCAGACTCATACCTAGAACCTCACTCGATACCTCTATAAGATACTATTGCTTGGAACAAACTCATTTAATTTCACACTAGTTAACTAAAATAAGGGATTTCTATGACACCTTAGCACATGAAAAAAACCTCAAACACACAACTAAAAGGATCCCATCTACAACACCTATATGGTAACAACTTTAGGAGTCACTAAATTGACCACATGTTTTTGGATTGCCTCTCAAGAACACATCTCGATGGGGGAATTGTCCATCTTCCTTGCAAGTCCAAATTCTTACCAAAAATCACTAACATGGTGCTCTACCAACGCATACCATATACATAGAAAATAATTGAACAAATTTGGAAAAATAGTTTTTTGTGCCTATTTCTAATAGTACTAAAACAAAAAAGTTTAACGAACATAGATCGTACCTCCAAACACTTCTGAAGCCTCATGGTAAAAAGACTCTAGTGACTACAACTATCCAAGATTATAACCACTAACTTCTCAATATAGGAGTGGTCTACTTATGGGTAGTATTAGTAGAATCAAACCAAAGTTCCATCCACCTCATGATGCTCCACAATCGCCTCCATCAATTTATTGTTGTACATACCTCTTTTCTCCAGTTCCTTCCTCTACCTAGGCTATTCGTCGAGTGCCTCTCTGACTTTAGAATGAATGTTAATAAAGTACAATGTGATATGTATATACCCATCAAAATAATATTAAATTGGTTGGAGTAATGGGATATCCTTGATGTACCTATGAATGACAGTGCCTCCTGAGATGAGACTTGCATCACACACCTACTTTGGGTGGGTGCTGCTAACCCTACATCCCAGAAGATCACTACCTTAAAATATTATGATATGAACTCAAACCATAGGCATAATCATAGAACATTAATATAGCATTGAAAATCTTAGTATTAAATGTTGAATTCCACCAAACCACTAGAGTTCGATCTATGAATTGAACAACATAAATTAATTGATTTAATAAAAAGACGTGAAATGCAATCCAACCAAAAAATGGAAAATAATGTATGACCTGCATAAAATGAGGGGAAATATTTTAATTCACCATTAGTATACACCTCAGTCTGTGTATCCCAAACTAAGATCTACCTTATCCTAGTCCACCAAGGACTCTGTGAAATTTTCCATCATCTGTATAAGACATGACATGTATGGGAAGATCTCTTGTAGGGATGAGTATTAAAATACCCAATAGGACACCCAAAAACACAATACATAAAGAATTGAGATTATTAATTTCACTAAACAAAGGTATTCCAAATAATATATGAAACATAATGATAACCAAGGATATCCCAAATATACTCATTAAAGACTCAGAGTTAAAAAATGTCTCAACCACTTATAGTTGAATATCTACTCAGGGTTTTAAGGTAACACTCCTCTGAGATGAAATGCTAACAAAGCTATAATTCTAATGACGACAGTCATCCTAGAGGCCACACTCATACGATCTAGACAAGAGGTATGAAATATGAAACTGAGAGTGTTCACTCGAGATATACACTCCATCAGACTAATACCCCATCAAAAATATCAGCTCGTGATATAAATATAGGGGGTCAACGCCCAAGGCTTGATGAAGGGATACTAGAGTCTACTACCATAATCTTTCAAGATAAGGGATATACACTTGTGTAAGTGTTGGTCTGGCCAATTCAACATACCCATCATAGAGAAAAAACATTATAAATAAGGTTTTCTTTAGGCCTCTTGGAGGGATACAAGCTCCAGGTCACTAAGTGACCTGTGGTCCATTACTCAGGATCATATTCCACAATAACCCCCATAAAAGTGAACTGATATTACTCAATATATAATAATTATATTAAAAATTGACAGGGTTAATTTTAGATACACACTTCATTGAATTAATACGCCATCTGGTATTTTAGATCTCTATACAAAGAGAGGGGGTTAATTCCTAAGGCTTGCTGAGGGACAATAGACCCTACTTGAATCATCCTCCAATATCAGGGATCAATTCCCATGTAAGTGTTGGTGATTCCAATTCTACAAACCCAATACAGGGACAAAATTTATTAAATGAGGATCGCTATGGGTCCCTTGAATTGATACATTTTCCAAGTCAATAACGGGTATGAGTTCCAATGAAGAGGAACAAATTCCATAATAAACCTCATATAATTGGACTAAGACAACCCAATAAAAAATAATGGAACTCACCAACACTACCCTGATCATTAAGAAGATATAGAGGGGCCAACATCCTTGGGCGAGGTCATGAAGCTACATCAAGACCTCATAGGAAAGGACCAAGGGAACAAAATCCACCAATACTTGTCCAAGGAAGCTCAAAAATATCACAAGAAAAATGAAATAAAAGGAAATAGAGATAAAAAATATCCTCAAAGGAGGGATATGATGTGTCCCTGGGGGTAAAAAATGTGTCTAAAAAATTATAGCACTTCCCATGTCTCATTTTCAAATAGAGTGATCCATGATTCTAACTATAGAATGTGCACTGACCATTCACCAATTAATCATTGAATCATTGGAAAAATGAGAATTAAAATGATGAAAAAATTTAGAGCAAGGAGAGAAATTACCAAAAATAAACCTAAAAGGAGAAGTTGAAACTTAGCTAGAGTAGATTTCATCCATGATGGAGGGAGATAAAGAAGCGTTGGGCAGTCAGGGAGCCTTCTGCATTATGTTGGGAGGGGAAGGTGCGACCGCCATAGGGGGAGGTGCACTAGAGGAGCCACCAACCTTTGAGAAATGGAGGAGTATGGTTCACAGGGAGTAGGGTCTAGCATGGAGGAGGAGAAGTAGGGTTCATGGGGAGGAGGATCCACAGAAGGGGTTCGAGGGGGAGAATTAGGAGTAGAGCTAGCGGCAGAGTAGGGCTAGCGGTGGAGGTCCGACAAAGAGAAGATCGGGGAGGAGGGGAGTTATCGCAGGGGTACAGTGCTGTGAGATCTTGAGGGCGTGATAAACAGAGGATATTGTGCACCTTATTTTATAAAATATGAGAATATGGTTTTATCAATTCTAATAAAGGACTGATAAAGAATCCATTTATCAATGCTACAAAAGCACTGATAAAGGGCTTCTTTATCAGCGCTATAAGAGCGATGTTATCACACACACACACTTATATATATATATATATAAATTTTATATAAATTTTATATGTATATAAATATTCATAAATTTTTATTTTAAATAAAATGGAAATTATTTTTTTATTTAGATATGGTTTATATATTTAGAATGATATTTTATATGTAAATATGTTTACATATTTATTTATAAAACTAAAATTTTATGTATAAATATATAAAAATATGTTTATGTGTGTGTTTATTTAATTATAAATATTAGTACAATATAAAAAATGATAAAATTTTATTGTCATAATATCCATATGATTGTAAGACTTGAGAATAAATTGATCCTCTACCAAAAAAAGAATACCCCTTTAAACGAGGATAAAATTATATCAAATGTTAAAAAATGGGGGTATCATGATATGAATCATTGTTTTAGAGGTTTTCTAGGCCTTTTTTTTGAAAAAAAAACAATTATCAGTGTTCCCTTAGGTCATCATACTGTATATTTTTTCACAATCTTCGATTTTATATGTGATAGAGCTCAAACGGACAACCATATCAAAATTTATGACAGATTGACGTTCGAGTGATGTTTTTAAATTATTTAAGACTATTTATTAATTTATTTATTTTTTCTATCATTGAATTGTTATTAAATGACTATTACTCAATAATAATCAACAATATTTAATTATTTTAAAAACCATTTTCCACTAAATATCTTATATATTAAGTATGATTATATATTTTGTATCATATAAATCATATTTTATAAAATATATTATGTCTATTTCAATATAAATATATTTATATATTAATAAATGATTTTTAATGATATATAACTTTTTTTAATGAAATATACCTTTTATTATCCTTAAAAAATATCGTTTTAGCACTGATAAAAGACATATTTTTTTTGGAATTAAGAAAAGAGCAGATAAAAGCACTCTTTATCACCACTAAAAAAATCATTGATAAAGTGTCATTTATTAGCGCAAAAAAAACATTGATAAAAGGATACTTTTATCATTAATTTTTTTAGTTGCAATAAAAACAAATTTTATCAATGCTAATAAAAGTACCCCCTTTATTAGTGGTGATAAAGGGTAGTGTTAAATAAATACAAATCAGTGTCAGTGGGTCTTGAGACCATCCAGATCAGTATATATATATATATATATCAAATTAATTAAAATTATTTTTTAAAAGTATAGGGGAAGTGCATCAAATGAATTGACGTTTCTGTCCCATATTAAAAAAAACACAACCTAGATAAATATCTATTTTAAAAATACCATAATTATGAGGAATTGATGTTTATCAAATCCAAAACAATAAAAAATTTATTTTGAGAATTTTAATTTAAATATATATTAAAACAATATAATTAAAATTCCCCAACACTAATGTCCCACAACGCAAAATGGTGAATGCACCATCAGAGGTGAATTTTAGAAAGCAAGGAAGGATTCAAGATTGGTTGATGATGAATATCTATATACCATGAGGACTAAAACTACCATAAAAATAGATTTATGTTGTGCCTCTCATCAACAATTCTAAAAAAACATAGATTAAGGGTTCACCTTTATCACCACTAACAAAAAGTGATTATAAAAGGTAATTTTAAAGAGATAGTCTTTATCACAGTTTTTTAGTAGCATTGATAAAAGGAGCTCTTTATCTGTGCTTTTTTACTAGTGATGATAAAGGGTATATTTCAAAAAAAAATATTCCATTAATAATAATATATTGATATATCAATATATAAATATATTTATATTGATATATCAATATATAATATATATATTTTAAAAATAATTTAGATAAGGCTAAACAAACATTTACACTTACTATATAAGATATTTAGTGAAAATGACTTATAAAATATATAAAAAATATTATCAATTAATAATTTGATAAATATTATCAAGTATTAGTCATTTAATAACAATTTTAAGACAAATTAAAATAAAAAAAGTAATAAAATATCTAAAATAATTTGAAAACGTAACTCGAACATCAATTGACCATAAGTTTTGATCCGGGTGTCGGTTTGAGATATAAAACTTATTAAATCGAAGCATGAAATGAGCTCTACACACTAATAATATAGGTCAACCCTATTTCACATTTTTTAAGGCCCAAAAAGGCATATAAGGCCTTCAAAATTGAGTTTTTAGTTTGGGTATCCCAATTTATTTACGTTAAATGGACTTTTAGCCTCATTTAACGGAGTATTTTTGCCCATTTTTAGTGGGGACTGAATTTATTCCCATGGATTACATTCGTATTGATATTATAGTTTTTATATTTTATCATTTTTCCTAATTTATCTTTATTTATAATCAAATATATAAAAATATATACATATTTTGTATATATTCACAAATAAAATTTTAATTTTATAAATATATATGTAAACATATTTACATGTAAAGTATATTTGTAAATAAATAAACCTTATCTAAATAAAAATACATCCATTTTATTTAAAATGAAATGTGTGAATATTTATTTACATATATAATTAATGTATATATAATGTTTATATATTTATATATGTGTGTGTGTGCGTATTGAAAAATAGGTATATATTTATATATATATTAAAATATATGTACATAAATATTAATATATAATATATGTAAATAAGTATAAATATGTATAATTATATTTATAGTTTCACACACACATATATAAATATATATGTCTGTATGTATGTATTTATAAACACACACACACACAAAACATATTTTATCTATTTATTTAAATATATATATATATATATATATAAAAAAATGCTACAAAATATATATAAATATATAGATATATCATAAAATATAGAATATAATGACATAAAAAGTGTAAAAGGTGTGATATTACAAGAGAGAGGTCTCAAGTTTGAAACCCACCAAAGGCAGGGGGTGCACGCGGGCGGGGGGTGCATGTCCCCATTGTTGTTAAAGGGTTGGGGGAGGGGGATTTATACACCTCATAAAGGGATGGGGGACCTGTTAAAAGGGGGGATCAACCAATAATAAAAGGGGGTAGGTCCCACCCTTTGATTTGTAGGAAAAATTTCGTTTTTATGATTTTTTTGACTTTTATCAGTGCTTTTTTTAACATTGATATAAGGGGTATTTTATCGGCACTAAAAAAGCATTGATAAAGGTCCATTTTATCAGAACTTTTTTTAGAGATGATAAAAGGGACCCCCATTTAATATCACTTAGGTTAAAAATTCTTTTTTAGTAGTGTAAATGCCTTTCGGTTCACTTTTAAAGGCTATATTAGCAGTAGTGTAACATCATGTGGTAACTAGTTCGAGATTTGTGGAGATTTAGAAGATCATATTGTGATCTTTATAGAATTAATAATGATATCATTTGGATTTTTTGGATCTATGGTTGACTTGATAGTCATGCTGAATTTGACATTTCCATTATATAATATGATTGAAGTTGAAGGGGATCAGACCGTAGTGAGGGATGTCACACTGTGATAAGTTAGTTTGTATAAACTAATTATGATTCAATCTGAATTTAAAAAGGAGGAGATTTGGATTTATATTCAGGGAAATTAATATGATTAAGAGGAATATTTTGATCAGTCTAAATTATTGGTAATCATTGTGTAATCTCAATGTGTTATAATAAGAGAATGAATCCCAACTAGTGATGGAAAGAGGTTTGTAGAGCATTATATATTCCGTTATAAAAAACCTAGAACATATTTTCATATCCATTTTTAAAATAAATAAATCGAGAAGAGAGGAGAGTTAAAATGGATTTCCAAGGATCACATCTAGTTCATTGAAGGAAGAAGTCTTGAAGAGGATAAGATTCCATTTCTATATCTATCTTATTGAAAAGTTGAATACAAATCATAACAAAGATAATTACAATGCAAAATTATTTTAATTTGGAAAGAGTTATACACTACCACAATATTCATATGATATATAAAAATCCACATATTTTATGCACTTTATTTCATGATTTATTTCATAAATATACCCAAAAAACAATCCTATAAGACCATGAGGCCTAGTGTCTTTGGATAATTAGATAAAGATCACAATAACTTGAAACATAGATACAAAAAAATTATTTAAACACTCCATAACATGCCCTTAAAATTCCATTGATCTTTTAAAGATGCAAGAGATAACCCAAGGATGTACATAAGAAAGGGGTGAGATATAAATTCCAGCAAGATATAAACATAGCATAAAGTAATGTAATACATGTGATTCAAGTAGCATAACATGATGACATAAAAAGGTGAGAATAAAAAATATGAACATCAAAGCGTGGTATAAGATGATGACATCAAGACATAATAGGAATGTAACAAAAACAGAAAAGATGAAGTTATAAGAATAAGTCAAGGAAAACCACTGAGACATCATAACATCAGGTGCTTCGGAGAACCACCCGTTCACTATACATGGTATCTCATGAGATAAAAACAATATCCAATGAATTGGGGGACTATATAATTTTAGGCCCACCCATTACATTTATATCATGTACAGGCATTTGTGTACCACATAGATCATAGAACATAAGAATTAATTTAATCACATTTAATCCTATAACTATGTATTGTGGGTTAAATATATGAAAGTACCCAAAAAATAAAGGCTAGTTTCATCTAAGTGAATACCCTTAATTGTAAATGGAGATGATTATCCATAACAAAAAAGTTGGGCATGTAAAATTGTGAGATAAGATTGGAAGTATAACGGGTATACATAAAGGTCCATAGAAGGGTTTGTTGAGAGTTAATGTTGGTATCCCATTAATCAGTCAAAACAAGTACAGAAAATGGATGCGTAAAAAGACATTACAACATGAAAAATTAGAAATAAAAATGGTATAGTATAAATAAAGTACTTAAATAATAAAGAGGAAGATTGAATCCCTTACCATGAGAGGGTGCTTATAAAAGATTAGTAGAATATTTTTATGAGGTTAGGAATAACTTGGGAGGGATTTAGAGAGGTATAGGGAGAGTAAATTCATGATAAATGGGTTTTGAGTGAAGAAGAATGAGATTTTAAGTGGGTACTTATAGCAAAAAGAGGGGAATTCTTTATTAATTACTAAACATAGGTTTTCAACTCTATGTGGTAAAATAATAAAAACAAGAAAACTTCATAGGGTTTTCATTCATGATGTTTTCCAAATAAGAGTTGTTTGAATTATTTTATTAGGATAATAACTAAACACCTTAAAAAAATACCATTCATGACATGGAAGTGATTCAGGTTCATGAAGAATTATTTTTAATACCTTAAAATATAATATAGGTTTTGGAGGATTCATTATAGGTTTGTAAAATTAATAAAATTACTTTAAAAACACAACATTTTAAATCGGAAATCAATTTTTTTTCCATATATTCATTTTATAGCATTTTTACATCACTTTTGGGCTATTATTATGTCATATTACACAAAGTATATTTATACTGTATTTAATTTGTGCCAAAAAAATCCAACTATCTTAGAAAATAATGAAAAATTATCCATCGGATAATTTTGACATGATGATTTCAAAAATAATATTTATTTTACTAAATTTTTTTTCTATATATGATAATTTACACTTTTAAATAAAAATCCATATTTACTGGAAAATACTAGTTTTTACGACACTAACAATTTTCCGACCCCTATAAAAATTACATTGGACTTCATTAAATTATATTATCATATATATTTAAATAATTATTATCTAATTAAATTGTTTCATGAAAATAAAATTTATTTCAATAATCTTTAATTTATGAAAAGGTGTGTTTTAATTAAAATTATATATTTCCAGAAAATAAAATTTTGGTTTTTCATATCAAAATATATTTTTTATTAAACTCATTATATATTCCTATGTATAAAACAATAATGAAAAAGGATAATTGTAATCATTATTTTATCAAAAAAATAAAAATTAATACTACTAGGGTTTAAATACCTAAACCCTTATTACACTAGCATACACATTAAGGGAAAGGTGTGTGATAGTTGTACATTCTTGGGGGGGATCCGATGAACATGGCTTGGGCGGTGATCTATATAAACTTTACCACATCCCATAAAGAGATTCACTTGTGTTTTAGTTGTTAAATTGAGGCTTGAGATTGGTCAAGGGAAAAGCCTAATGATTCCATCTCTCTTGGAATCTCTGATAAATGGGATTTGTTGGGTACGATCCTACTAGTAGAGGTCATCACTCATTCCTTCTATGTCAATTAAATATTATTATATATCATAATATATACTAATATTAATGGAAACTATAGGACACCTATATTATCAGTGTTTATGATTCTTAATAATATTTTAGGTCTAAAATGATTTATTATAAAATGATCAAAGATAACAAATCAAATATAATGCTTGTGTTTTCTATAAATACATTACTTATAAATAAATTATTCATTCAGAATAGAATTTTATCTATGAATGTCTGGTTCAATACATTTTCCCTCCTTTTAGAAATTTCAACCTCTAAATTTCATTCCATACACTAAAACAAATGGGGATAATTTTGTTTAATCACTTCTTCTAGTTCCCATGTTACCACCTCAAACTTGTGATTCCTCCACAATACTTTGAGTAGGCGATTTGTCTTATTTCATAGAAATTTGTCTTTATGATCTAAGATATTCACTAGTTTCTCCTAATGTAACGCCCCAACCTTAGTTACCTAGAGTCGGTGCATAGTTACATAACATTGTCACAATCACAAAAGATCAAGTCTTGAAAGAATGATTAGTTTAGTATCCTTGGATACATTAGATACATTCATAAGTCTTACATTACATCATATAGTGAAAAACTACAACAACACAGTCTCCATAGTACACACTCATATCCACTTAGACTATCCCTATAAGTCAGTCATAAAATACTTCTTCACATCCTGGGGAAAATAAAACATAGAAAGGGGTGACCGCAGATGCTCAGTAAGGATAAAAATATGGCAAAAACTATCATAAATAAGCATAAAAATTTAAGGAAATGTATAACAAAAACAAAATACTTTTAAACTTGAACTTCAGTATAATATGGAAAAAATGAAATAATTCCATTTACTTATTCACATGGATATTATACCAGTCAAATAATCACATGCATTATCAATAACCACTTTCATAATGATGGAATGCATAATGCGAGACTATCACAACCACATATTCAAGGCCTTGTGCCAAGACTACAAATACGATTTTGTCAAGGCCTTGTGCCAAGACACTAGTTTGTCTCATGAGACCTACCGATGCATCAAAGAGCTATAGCGGGCTCCACCTGCCACTTAATAAGTCCAATGAATTCCTCATATGAACAGGTTTAAACATAACATAAACATCCATATTAAAAATAGCATATAAAATGTCAATACTTTATCCATAAACCATGAATGGTATAAAAGTAACACATCCACAGTCAAACATATCAAAAATCGTTCAATACAATATGGATATTTTGTATCATAATAAAAAAACATCAAATAAGCTTAAAATCCATCAAAGGATGTTGACATAGATGAAATCAAAACTATTGGAGAGAAATATCTCATTTTTGAAATAATTTAAAAGTCACATAATTATAAAATAAAACATTTAATTTGAAAATATTCTTATAATCTTGTAAGGGAAGCTTTGACGATTTTATAATGGCGTAAAATAGCCGCACCCACCGTATAAGTTAAAAAAAGACATTCTTACCTTAATTTTGTCGAAAAGGTTAAAAGGTCCTTGTTTAGAAAAAGACAGAAAGATTACTTTATAAAAATCTTATAATAATTCAAAAAGGGTATAAATTACTTTAACCTATAGTCTATAAAAAAGTAAGAATGTTTTGAAATGCATTTTTAAGAAACATGGATGTGGATGATAAAGAGGTCCCAGTAGATACTTACGTAAAAAAACCTCGAATAATAAAGAGATTGTGAAATTAACCCTTAACTTGAACTTTTCCTTGGTCAAGGGTAGGTTAAACTCCTGTATAATGATTAATTTATTGTTATTAAATTATACAAGAATTATATACATTAATATGATATCATATATGATCTTTTAACATTGCTTCGTTAATAATATCTTAGTATTATCGTTGTTTTGGGTGTTAACGGATTCATTTTCCTTTATATTATTTTTTATGTGAGTCATAATTGTTATGGATGGGATGTATATTATTCATATCCATAATTATATCAAGTTTTTAAACATTATTTTTAACCATCAAATGAAAATTATTCTTGAATGGATACAATGGGGAATGAATCTCATCGCTATGTGGAGACGATAATCCATCCGTACGCATGAGCGAAAATATCATTTTTTGATATTAAAATAATATATAATTGGATGGTATAACATATATAAATAATAATTATCATGTTATATTTATTATTTACATCAAATACACATCATTATTATACCCATCCAAATAATAATATATTGAATAACAATTACACCACGACGTGGAAACGGTAAGCTGTACCTATGTACGTATGGTGACATGTCATTCAAAGGATGGATAGAAAAATGAATTTAATTGTACCATATTTATAATAACGTTATATTATATAGAATATACTGGAATTATTATTTTTGAATTGAAACAAAAAATAAAAGGAAGTGGAAGAAGAAAGGAACTTGAAATAGGTGATGAAATATCTACCTCTTATTCGGGTTCTTCCTTTTGATTTGATCAAAAGGGCTCCTTAGGTTGGATTTATAACTAAATTAAGGCCTATAGGATAAATTTAGGACTTTTTAGATGGTATTTAGGAAGATTTTGGTTGATCCAAATGGATTTTAAGGTGTGAATTAGAGATAAGGGGGAGTGCCCTTTTATAAGAGGGGTGACGGACACCTTAGGAAATGCTAGAAATGTTATTTTATAATAAAATAATTTTCGGTTTCTAATGGAACAAAAATGGATTATTTAAATGCTAAGGTGGGGATGAGTCTAAAACCTCTCAACCAATAGGTTTTATATAGTTTTGGGTCACTATTGTACCCTTATCTTTTAGATTTTACTCTTAGTTAAATAGTTTGACATTTATCATGTCTCTTTGTATTTTTATATTATATGGTTAATAATCATACTATATACTTCCAAGAGAACCTCAAGTGGTTTATTAATGATACAACTATCATTATATATGTTTTTTGGCCGAACCTTAGATTTTTATGATTATAATATCAATTAATAATATAATATTTGTTTGAAAAAATCTTTTATGTCAATTTTAAAAATATTTAATAATAGATTTTTGTTAAAGTCCTAAAAACATTATTACTTCGACCTAAATACATTTAATCAACCATAAAATGTCATAGTCACCTATAAAATTCGTGTATGTCATAAAAAATTTGAAATTATATTTATTTTAGTATTTATAATATCAATTATTTGATTTTGTTTCATTAATAAAGAAAATACTGCATCCTCATTGTGTCATAAATAAATTTATTTATTAAATGTATACAAATAATAAATAAAATACCCTTATGTAGGGAATATTTTTATATTTCTACTTAATATTTATAGTCAAATATATAACATATATAACCCTATGTAAATTGTTTTTTGCTAAAAGATATATGCTTATGTCATTTTTGTTTTTACTTTAACTTAATTAATATAAAGTGTCATTATCACTTACAAGTGGCTCCATGGGGTCCCAAAATCGACCCAAAGATTACCATGGTCGGAAATGTATCATTCAATAGGATTAGGACATGTCTTAGGCTAATTTAATATTATTATAATATTTTTATTTTACATTTATTTACCAGATTTATCCTTTAACCATGGTAAATAAAATATTTACCGAAATAATTATTCAAAATGTCTAAAAATAAAAGTTACCTATTTACACAATTTGTAACCCATGATTATAAATATGGAATCCATTTTTTTAAATTCCAAACACATAAGTGGCAGAAATAAATTTAAAATTAATTCCCATAGTCAAAACAAAAAGCGTGTTTTTAAGAAATAATAACTATCAAAAGATTGACACTTGCTTATGTACAGTTTAAATGTGAAATTATGTACAATGACCAACATTGGATTAAATGGTAAAAATATAATATAATTATACTTTAAAACCACTAAATAGTTTAATTTAGCACTATATAATATTTTTACTAAAAAAGTTGTTTTTAAATAATGTTTAGTATTTTTCACTATTCATCAAAAAAAATATTTTCAGAAAAATACCAAAAATTCATTCTAAGACAATTTAAATATTTTTAATCCATAAACAAAGTTTATTTTGAAAGATAAAATGTATAAAATTTCAAAAAGTGGGTATTTCTATTCATAACATCTAGTTTGATTGGTTGTGGTGTGTGTTAGAACTCGAAGTTGCGTACAACACACGCTACTATATTATTCAAAGAGAAGCGTACCATGGAAACATGGGGTGTTAAATTCTCCCCTCCTTCAAATAATTTCGTCCTCGAAATTTCTAGAATATTACTACATAAAAAGACTTGAGTGGTTATTTATCTTAAGTTACACAGGTTCCCACATTTCCTCTTCCATCATATGGTTTCTCCATAGAACTTTTACTAAACGAGTCATCCGGTTTCTCAACACTTGTTTTCTAGTATCAAGAATCTTGACAGGATCTTCATAATAATATTGATCGGGTTTCAGTTCTAATTCCTCATAGTTGAGTACATGCATTGGGCCGGATATGTATTTTCTCAACAGTGATACGTGGAACACATCATGAACTTGGGAGAGATTTGGCGACATTTCCAAACGATAAGATACAGACCCAATTTGTTCTAGAATTTCGAAAGGTCTGATGTACCTAGGACTTAATTTTCCATTCTTACTGAAACGTATAACAACCTTCCATGGAGATACCTTCAATAAAACATGATCTCCAACCTGAAATTCAAAATCCTTCCTTCGGTTGTCAGCATAGCTCTTCTGCCTACTTTGAGCTGCTTTGATGTGGTTTTGGATTACCTTCACCTTTTCCATCATTTCCTCCACAGGTTCTAGGCCTATGAGTTTTCTTTCACCAAAATCATCCCAACAGGTTGGTGTGCGACATCTCTTTCCGTATAACGCTTTATATGGTGCCATCTTAATACTTGAATGGAAGCTATTGTTATAAGAAAATTCTACCTGAGGTAAATATTGATCCCACATACCCTGAAAGTAATGTGAGAAAGATCTCAACATGCCTTCTATAGTTTGAATAGTCATTTCTGATTTTCAATCAGTTTGGGGGTGGTAGGAAGTGCTCAAACAAAGTTTAGTATCCAAGGCTTTCTGAATACATTTCCAGAATCTTGATGTAAAACATGAATCATGATAAAAAACAATCGATATTGGTACTCCATGAAGTCTAACAACTTCATTAATATATATTATTGTCAATCATTCAAGTGGAAAATCTTCTCTTATAGAGATAAAATGTGCTGACTTGGTAAGATGATCAACAATGACCCATATTGCATCATTCCTTCTAGTAGTCTTTGGTAGTCCCATGAAAAAGTCCATTATAATATTATCCCATTTCCACTCCAGTATGGGAAGAGGTTACATGAATCCTCTAGGATGTTGTCTTCTAGCTTTCACTTGTTGACAAACCATACATCTTGACACAAAATCAGCAATCTCCCTCTTCATGTTGTTCCACCAAAAATGTTCCTTCAAATCTCTATATAATTTGGTGCTCCCAGGGTGTATAGAGAAATTATAACTATGAGCATCATACAACAATTCTCTTTTTAGATTAGGTATATTTGGAACACAATGTCTCTTCCCAAATTTCAAAATTCCATCTTCATATACGAAGTCACTCAATATCCCATCATTCATAGCTTTAATCTTCTTTTGAATCTCCTCATCATCAGCTTGAGAACTTTTTATCCTTTCTAGTAAAGTTGGTTTGACAACCATTTGAAAAAGCATTGATGTTTCAACTTCCATTGTTATTCCTATATCCATCTTTAATAGATCCACGAAAATAGGATCCATTTCAACTCTCATGTTGTTCAAAAATCAATGATCCTTTCTACTCAAAGAATCATCCACCTTATTTTCATTCCCCAGGTGGTAGTGTATCATAAAATCATAATACTTGAGTAGTTCAAGCCATCTACTTTGCCTCATGTTGAGTTCTCTCTATGAGAAAATATACTTAAAACTCTTGTGATCAGTATATATCTCACATTTTTCACCATAGAGATAATGTCTCTATATCTTCAAATCAAAGATTACAGCAGCTAACTCAAGATCATGAGTAGGATAGTTTTGATCATGAATTTCTTGCTTTCGTGATGCCTAGGAAATAACCCTATCATTCTGCATAAGGACACAACCATGTCTTTTCTTTGAAGCATCACTATAAATAACAAACCCATCATTCACCGATGGTAGATTCAATATAGGATCATTGACTAATCTTTTCTTCAGTTTTTTAAAACATTATTGACAATCTTTTGTCCAAACAAATTTAACCCCTTTTTGTGTGAGCTTTGTTAATGGGTTAGCCAATAGGGCAAAATTCTAGGTGAAACGTCAATAATAACCTGCTAAACCAATAAAATTGCATACCTCAGTTATACTCATTGGTGCTGGCCATTCTTGGATTGCTCTTGTCTAAGAAGGATCAGTAGAGATTCCATCCTTAGAGACAATATGGTCATGAAAAGAAATATCCTGAAGCCATAATTCACACTTTCTAAACATACCAAATAATTCATGTCTTCTCAGAGTCCTCAGGATAATGCGCAAGTGATTTTCATGATCTTCGTAGCATTTGGAGTATACCAAAATATCATTAATAAATACCACTACAAAATCAACGAGATATTCATTGAAATCTATGTTCATTAGATCCATGAAGATAGAGGGTTCATTAGTCAATCCAAACGGAATTACTGTAAATTCATAATGCCCGTACCTGGTTTGAAATTCTGTCTTCAGAATGTCTTCCTTCTTCACACACATCTGATGGTATCCCGATCGAAGGTCAATCTTTTAAAAGTATTGATATCTATGCAGTTGGTCAAATAAATCATCAATGCGAGGTAGTGGATACTTGTTCTTTATTGTTATAGAATTTATCTCCCTGTAGTAGATACATAACCTCATAGATCCATCTTTTTTTAATAGAAAGAACAGGGGAAACCCATGGAGAAATACTAGGGCGAATAAATACCTTATTACTCAATTCCTCTAGTTTTTTATTTAGTTAGACTAATTCCACAGTGGAAATTTTATAAGGGGTCTTCGATATAGGCCTTGAACCTGGAATTAAATCAATAGAAAACTCAATTTTTCATTCTAGAGGATGTCCAGGTAAATTTTATGGAAACATCAACCTATTCTCTCAAAATAGGTATATCCTCTATTTGAACATTCCTTTCCTCACTCACGGTCATTTCATTCTATTCCTCCCCAATAATTGAATTTAGTTGAGCTGCTGGGGGTGGATCTAGATAATAATTAGGTGGTGACGATTCTGCTCTAAAGATAAGGTGTTCATTATCATCGTCATAAAAAATAGTAACCTCCTTCTTCTTAGAATAAATTTTTTCTTCATGGTCTGAATGTCAATCCATACTGAGTATTATATCAAATTCAATCATGGGTATGATGATGAGATCAGCAGATATAGAAAATTTATATTCCCTAATGGGAACTAATTCAGAGAACATTGTAGCAATGATAATTACCTTAGGAGTTTTGACTGAAAACTCCCTAGTTAAATCAAATTGGAAATGTATAATTTTATTAGTAAATGCGAAGATATGAAACAATGGGATGATCCAGAATCAAATAAATCATTGGCTAAACTTGAGGAAACCATTAAATTACCTACCACCATGTCTTTCAGAGCTTCTACCTCAGTAGTAGTGATAGCATAATATTGACCTTTATCCCTTGGAATTTTATGAGTTAAGTTCCTCTAACACTTAGGAAAATAATTTTCATAATGTCCCATCTCCATACAATTGTATCATTGAACATCAGTAGCTTCCTTCTTCCCCTTACAATCACGAGTTTAGTGGCCATTTTCACCACACTTTTAACAGACTCCCATTACCTTCAAGAAAGTACCGGGGTGTTTCTTCCCACATTTAATGCTTTATGGATATTCAACTTTTCCATTCTTACCCTTATTTATATTTCTATAGTGATAATCATATGTATTCTTCTCTTAGTTTTCTTTAAAGTCGTAAGACTTAGAGAATTACTTTTCTGTCTTGATAGCACATGAGACAATATCTTCGTACGACAAGAAGGATTGTGAGAATAATGCTCGATGGAGAAATGTTTTTAACCCATCAAAGAAATGATCAATCTTACTTCTTGGGTTACGTATATAATCTACAACATAACTTGAAAACCTTGTAAAGTTAAACTCATACTTCACAACATTCTCGTCCTCTTTTTGACTCAGTCTCAGAAATTGTTTTTCCATATCCGCTCGATGGTCATGATGAAAGTATTTTTCTAGGAAAATATCTTTAAACTCCCTCCATTACATATTTGATACTTCATCATCTTCCTTCGTGTTTCGAATCAATGACCACCATTGATCAGCATCTCCAGTGAGGCAGTAAACTACCATGACAACTTTTTCCATTTCACTACTCCCTAAGGCGTAGAATATTTTCTCTAAGGAATTTATTCATTGCTTAGCTACTAATGGATTGGTACCCCCATTTAATGTTGGTGGTTGTTTCCTTATGAAGCGATCTAACATTGATCCTCCACTCTTCGGATCAGGGTGCTCCATACGGGTAAGGTTATTATTCATAACTAGAGTGATTTGTCCCAGTATAGTGATAAGATGATCATCACCGGTTGTATCACCTGCTCCACTATAATTATCTTGAGTAGGAGGGAAATCCCTAAATAGAGTGTGTGCATTGATATGATTTCAATTCCTTCCACTATGTTCCATTTCTAAACAATGTCATACACTAGATTAGTTCATTAATCGCAATAAATAAATCCAAACTTGTAAAACACTTAACATAAATTGAATAGTTTATGGATATAATCCATAATTATAAAAATGTTTTCTTTGAGGAAGTATATACTCATAAACTCTTCATAATGGTTTGTAAAAAAATGATAATTATCCTAAGCATATCCCCTATGAGTGTCATAACCAAGAGTGCAGCAATGCCCGTTGTCGTGCACCAGTTCCCGTTCGAGTCTAGCTCAAAGTGTTGTTTTCGGGTTATATCCCTAGGTACATCTATGCCAGAGCCGCCTCTACCTGCTCTATAAGGCCCCAGCCTTAAACCTTACTTAATATTGAATTAAATGAATAATTCACATTGAGGATATTTTCAGGTTTAGAGTTTTAGAGAATTAGATCATAAAACTTGCATTACATTCCACATATAAATAAAGTGGTTACATAAAGATAGTATTATTCTTTCCCATCAATGGAAACATATTTAAAATAAAACATGGATTCTTTATTGACACTTCCTTGACACTATCATCACATCATGTACCTTTCCCTTGACCTGTGAAAAACATTTCAAAAACTTGGGATGAGCATAAAAAGCTCAGTAAGGGTTATAAAAAAAGTATAGAAAGGAAACATGAGTTCATATATACATAAGAATGAAATCATACATTACCCATAAAATATAAGCACTTTAACATACCTCATAAAATCATAGAAATCATATGACATAAAGGTAACTTGAGGCATTCATAACATTCTTACGTAGGGAGTAACCCTCTTGGTTACGTTTGGAATACCCATCACAGTATATTCCCTAAATCTCTTCGGAGAAACCTTAACGTTTCACTCCTTCCCGTTACCCAATGCATTGGAGAGCTATATCGGGCTCACCCGCCCTTAGTTTATCACGGAACCACCCGTCTTCATAATAATTCCCAAGAACCTCAACATAATCATATCACATAAAACATGCATAAAGGAAACATAACATTTCCACCTTTCAATCACAAGATATCAATACAACACATTGATATAAAAACATTATGAAAACCATTTTCAATACCAAAATAAGATAAAAGTAAAACATGGTATTTATTTTTCTTTAAAAAAATGGTATGGCTTGTAGAGGAAGCCGAAACTCAAATAATGGTCACGGCGGCGGAGAAGTCATTGTCGCCACATACGTACGACAAAAACATTCCCTTTTGTCGTTTAGTAAAACGATTCGTATAAAAAAGATTCCTTTTGGATAAATGTAAAAGTCAAAGGGGTTTATAAACCATATAAAATAAGGTTGTGTATAAAACAAAATATAGCTCAACGAAAGGAGATTGAGACGAAGTCCCTTACAAAGACGGTATCCTTGGTTTAAGGATAAATCAATTACATAATTATGTGTGGCAGACGAATACACCAAATATAAGTGTATATTAAGTGTAAAATAATCAAAGGTCATTCACACATATTCAAATGATGACATATTCAATAACTACATGTTGAACCCAAAGAAATCGAAATTGGGTTAAGAAGTTCCCTTGACAGCCTAACAGCGTCACATCAAAATGAGTTGATGAGAGATAAAAAAAAGATATCTCATCACTTGGACATAAAATTTACGTCAATAAGGATATATGAGAACATATCCCAACATAACAATATGTAAAATAAAAGACCCAACAAAAGATGTCTTTTAAAAAGAGGAGGGTGAAAGGTTCCCTTACCGACTTGGGTAACTTTCGAAAAGTACACCCCATCGAAGAAGTGTCATAAAATGAATATGTAAATACCTGTAAATGGAATTATATTACAAAAGGAGTGTAATAATTTTCATTACATAAACCAATCAAAGGAAATTGTGGCAAATGTAGCATAAATCTCACGGGAAAAAAAGTGAGATTAAAAATCTCTTACGAAAACTCGGCAGCCTAACGACGCCACTTAAAACTTCCAAAATGGATTGATGAGAGAGAATAGGGTCTCTCATCACATGAAAATAAAAATTACAGTAATATTAATATAAAATAACATCCCAATAACAAGAAATATAAGCTTTAAAAGGAATGACATAAAAGAGTGTACTTAAAAAGAAAGAGTGGAGTAGGATCCCTTACCTCGGGTCCGACTTGACTCGATCATTCTTTAACATCCTGAATAATAAACTTGAGTTAATTTCCAATTTATTAAGAACCTTTTTCTAGATCATTATTCCTTTTATATCACTTATTTTCATGTTATAAACATTATGTAATCATTTAAGTTAATAATGTTTGTTTTGTCGATATTTGGTTCTTAAGTCGAAAGTGGAGTTCTTACAATTACATGTTGTTCGTGTGGTCAAATGTTCTTTATATCCAGAATGACATTCCTGATTTGGATAGAATATATATCATATATATCCAGCATATACATGTATTTATAATATTACATAATCATTTAGAGGTAAGAAATGAAATGCACCGTTCATGGAGACGGTAAGCCGTACGTACGCATGAACGCTACTTTCATTTATTTGTCATATTAATGGAATTAAAACTAAATGAGAGGTATGTATATTATAATTCCAGAATTATATTCATCATTTAGATGTATCATTAATCATATATATCCATTATATACATGTACTTATAATAGTACACTACATTTGGGGATAAGAAATGAAATGCACCGTTCATGGAGACGGTAAGCCGTACGTACGCATGAACGCTACTTTCATTTCTATCTCATAATTTAATGGAATGAAATAATAATTATATATAGGTATATTATAATTCCAGTATAACATCATATATACTAACATTAAATCCATCCTTTATATGTCCCACGTATGGCATTAACGAATCACATCACTTTGAGGGGGCGGTAGTCCGCACTTCCTAAAATGAAGATATTGTGTATACCCCTAATGGAAACAATAATGGTATGCCATAAATGAAAAATACAGAAGCTTAAGGAAAGAATAAACATATTATATATCATATATAAAAATAGTGACATCATAATGGCCACCTTTGTAGGTGTTAAATGAGTATTGAACAATCATCGTTTCGGGAGGCAGAATTTCGCCATCCACGGAAACCGTATGTTCCTTAACCATTTGATGTAGTTGTGTAAGAGTGTAGCTCTAATAAATCTTATAACAACATACTATTATATTTAAGATACTGGTTTTGTTACAAAATATGTAAAAAAAAAGAGTTTAGGGGGTTGGAGAAGCAAAATAAAACAAATGAACATGAGAGAATGAATTACCTTTAAAAGTGTAACTCCTTGTGATTTGAGCCTAAAGGCTTCCTTTGAAAGGATTCTTCCCAAAGGGAATACTCTAGGATGAGGAGAGGGATGTGGAGAGAGTAAATGGGCAGGGTAAGGCCGAGCCAAAGTCTTGAGGAGTGTGTGAAATGAGGTAGAGGTGGGGGCCTTTTATAAGAGAAGAGGAGGGGCACTTTTGGAAATCATGAAACTATTATTTTATTTTCAAAAGTGTTTCGAATTTATAAGGTCCCACACTTATATAATTCAAAGTTAAGATGATAAGGCTTCGAAATATTCCCATACAATTGTTTTTGGACAAGTTTAGGTCTTAGATTTTATATTATCGTTTCATTTTATTTAAACTGTTCATTAATGAGGTCATCGTTGCATCATCATGATGTCATAATTAAATTAATTTATTTAATGTCTAAAAATTATAAAAAAAATATATCCTGATGTAGGAAATCCTCTTATCTTTCGAAAAAGTATTTATAGAAAAAATTATGATTAGTATAACCCCTTCTAAATTTTTTTTTAGTAAAACAATTTATGTTAGTGTCATTTTCACCTTTATTTAAAAAAAAGGCATAAAAGTCATTATCTCACCCAAGAGGCTCCATAGGGTCCCCTAAATAGACCCATGGGTTGTCTTGGTCGGCCATGACTCATCCAATAGGGGTAGGACAAGTGTCATGGTGTTTTCATATTTTTATAATATCATTTTTACCTCAAATTACACTAATTACCTCTAATCGCGATTAATGAAAAAAAAGTTACTATTCACCAAAAAATTATTTTCATCCCATTGAACCACATTTTACATACTAATGACAACCATGTATGTCTGATTTTAAAAATTCAATACACATTAGTGGTAGACTTTCATTTAACTGAAAAATCAGTTTGCTTGATTACCACTTAGTGGTTTCACTATTCATCAAAAATTGGAGTTTTTCAGAAAATTACCAAAAATTCACTCTAAGCTATATTCGATATTTCGAATTCAAAAATGATGTTTATATTAACTAATTCAAAGAATATAAGTAGAATTAATTAATTTAATAATTAACTCCCACTGTCAAAACAAATAGCTTGTTTTTAAGAAACAATATATATCAAAAGATTGATATTCGTTTATGACGAATTTCAAAGTGAAATTAATTCCAAAGTCCACCATTGAATAAAATGGTAAAAATATTTTATGGTTTCACTTTAAAACCAATTCAAAAGATAATATAATCATATAAATAAATTATATTAAAAGAGTTTTTGAATTAAAATACAACATTTTTCACTTATTCATAAAAAATGAACTTTATCGGAAGAATAACAAAAACATACACAAAGTAAATTTTGATGTCCCAATTATAAAAAAGGATTTTATTTGGTCCAAAAGAATGTATAAGAGTGACCAAAACTATATTTAAAGAGGGTTCTCCATCAAAAGGTTATAAGTGAACCTTTAGTGAAAACTAGGGCATAAACGCCTAAAATTGAATTCTTTCCGTATTTTAAGCCTTTATCTTTTATTGGATAAATGTAAAAACATTTAAAAACATATATAATCATATTTTAGTTATTTCTATCCATTCCCGCCAATACAACGGCTACATGTTAACTACCATTTAAAATAATATTATTTTATTATTAGAGTGCAACGTAAGATTCCCAAGAAACTCGTTGTTGCGTGTTGGATACGCCATCGAGAATAGCTTCCCCTTTTAAGTCATATTAATATTTTATTCACAAATATGGATAAATATGAAATTTTCATATTCTTTATTTACCTGGGGTGTTACATCCTTCCCCCCTTTTGGGAATTGCGTCCTCGCAATTTTAAAATTGCGCTTGGAAACATCCTTAAAAGTCCCACATCGGAACAAGAGTCGCTAAAACAATCACTTTAAAATAAAGAAAGATAAGTACAGAGGTCACCCGAGTTAACCCATACTAGGACTCCATGTAGGAAAACATGGACATGGAGGAGAAAACATAGGGTCATGTTCTGATGGAGAGTGATAGAAAACATGTTTAGGATAAAGTTAACAATAAGAAAATCACAAAATTCTGATGGGTTTAACGGTGTTGGTTTCCCCAGTAGGAAAAGTTAATAGACAACATTTTTGTTTTAAGTTACTTTTTATTGAGGAATTTATACATAAGGAAACATAATCACTTATCATGTTGACTTTCAACTTTTACTAGATTCCTTAATCAAACTCATATTTTTTTCAAAAGACGAGTAATTAGGGAGACTTGTTCTCATTAAGAGTACTATAATCAACTTATAGAGAATCAACTAATCCACCAAAGAGAACTATATACTTCCCATGTCTTTAGACTTTAACCAAAACCAAAACCAAAAAGTCTAGTACAAGACCAGATAATCCATAAAAGGATAACCCTTTATAAAAAGAAAATCTATTCTTAACCTCCAAAATTTGTCCAACAAAACCCAAAGTTCAACGATGACCATTAGATAAACAATTTGTCCATAAAATTCTTCAAAGTAAACCAATCTAAGATTGAAACCCAAATATTTGAAGGATTTAGTCACATAGTCTTCCAAGTTAAATCGTAACATTTATCTCCAAACAACATCAGTTGCTCCTAAAGTCTCATATTGAAAAGTAATTAACCTAATCACATATCCTCCATGATAGGTTAATCATTTTCATAAATAACCCAAAATCAACTTACTATTAATTCATAAAATCATATAACTAAAAAGAATCAGTCAAACTAACCAGGGACATCACGTAGTCCAGTGGTAGGTGATAAATACCAGTCGCACTTTGGTTGTGGGTTCAATTCCCACAGCATTGTCTGACGCGACGGGTTGTCACACGGTCTGCGTGTTGTCCTTTTTCCAAAACTATATAATTCTCAAAACATTTCCCAAAACGAGATAAAATCTTCAAAAATAAACATAACATATTTTAACCTCAAGTTTATATCATGCCTTTCATTTTCCATCATAACATATAATAACCCATAATTACCTCAAAAGTAAGGATCATATAAACCCTAATGGTTACCTTTTTAATTATTACCTGAACTTCCACATCGATTGGTCATCTCGTACATGAGGCATTATAGAACATACCAGGGTTCACGTGGTTGATCATGACTCCTTGATAGTTGGTTTAGAACAACCATGAGTTTCCTCATTGAATACCCCATTTCATCGAGTCTCTTAATCAGAGAACCACCACAGTTTCCTTCAAACCAATTGTCACTTTGGTGCCTCCGAGATCCAGCCATTCACTAAAAACAGAAATGTCTGTGTGAGTATATCAACAAAACCATCATGTACTAATGAGGAAGTTAAACACTAATATATACTTACTCATTCACTTTATTTAAAACTAGGACTCTTTCTGAAATCCTAACCATTATGGTAATGTCACTTATGCTTAGAGAATACCCTAACCTCTAAAGTTATCTAAACTGACCTCTGATACTAGCTATAAGGCCCCAGCCTTAAACCTTACTTAATATTTAATTAAATGAATAATTCACATTGAGGATCTTTTCAGGTTTAGAGTTTTAGAGAATTAGATCATAAAACTTTCATTACATTCCACATATAAACAAAGTGGTTACATAAAGATAGTATTCTTCTTTCCCATCAATGGAAACATATTTAAAATAAAACATGGATTCTTTCTTGACACTTCCTTGACACTATCATCACATCATGTACCTTTCCCTTGACTTGTGAAAAACATTTCAAAAACTTGGGATGAGCATAAAAAGCTCAGTAAGGGTTATAAAAAAAGTATGGAAAGGAAACATGAGTTCATATGTACATAAGAATGAAATCATACTTTACCCATAAAACATAATCACTTTAACATACCTCAAAAAATCATAGAAATCATATGACATAAAGGTAACTTGAGGCATTCATAACATTCTTACGTAGGGAGTAACCCTCTTGGTTACTTTTGGAATACCCATCACCGTATATTCCCTAAATCTCTTCAGAGAAACCTTAACGTTTCACTCCTTTGCTTTACCCAATGCATTGGAGAGCTATATCGGGATCACCCACCCTTAGTTTATCACGGAACCACCCGTCTTCATAATAATTCCCAAGAACCTCAACATAATCATATCACATAAAACATGCATAAAGGAAACACAACATTTCCACCTTTCAATCAAAAGATATCAATACAACACATTGATATAAAAACATTATGAAAACCATTTTCAATACCAAAATAAAAGAAAAGTAAAACATGGTATTTATTTTTCTTTTAAAAAAAGGTATGGCTTGTAGAGGAAGCCGAAACTCAAATAATGGTCACAGCGGCGGAGAAGTCGTTGTCGCTGCATACGTACGACAAAAACATTCCCTTTTGTCGTTTAGTAAAACGCTTCGTATAAAAAAGATTCCTTTTGGATAAACGTAAAAGTCAAAGGGGTTTATACATCGTATAAAATAAGGCTGTGTATAAAACAAAATATGCCTCAATGAAAGGAGATTGAGACGAAGTCCCTTACAGTGACGATATCCTTGGTTTAAGGATAAATCAATTACATAATTATGTGTGACAAAAGAATACACCAAATATAAGTGGATATTAAGTGTAAAATAATCAAAGGTCATTCACACATATTCAAAGGATGGCATATTCAATAACTACATGTTGAACCTAAAGAAATCGAAATTGGGTTAAGAAGTTCCCTTGAAAGCCTAACGGCGTCACATCAAAATGAGTTAATGAGAGATAAAAAAGATATCTCATCACTTGGACATAAAATTTACATCAATAAGGATATATGAGAACATATCCCAACATAACAATATGTAAAGTAAAAGACCCAACAAAAGAAGTCTTTTAAAAAGAGGAGGGTGAAAGGTTCCCTTACCGACTTGGGTAACTTTCGAAAATTACACCCCATCGAAGAAGTGTCATAAAATGAATATTTCAATACCCATAAATGGAATTATATTAAAAAAGGAGTGTAATAATGGTCAGTACATAAACCACTCAAAGGAAATTGTTGCAAATGTAGCATAAATCTCACGGGAAAAAAAGTGAGATTAAAAATCTCTTACGAAAACTCGGCAGCCTAACGGTGCCAATTAAAACTTTCAAAATGGATTGATGAGAGAGAATAGGGTCTCTCATAACATGAACATATAAATTAAAGTAAGATTAATATAAAATAACATCCCAATAAAAATAAATATGATCTTTAAAAGGAATGATATAAAAGAGTGTACTTAAAAAGAAAGAGTGGAGTAGGATCCCTTACCTCGGGTCTGACTTGACTCGATCATTCTTTAACGTCCTGAATAATAAACTTGAGTTAATTTCCACTTTATTAAGAACATTTTCCTATTTCATTATTCCTTTTAGATCAGTTGTTGTCATGTTATAAACATTATGTAATCATTTAAGTTAATAATGTTTGTTTTGTCGATATTTGGTTCTTAAGTCGAAAGTGGACTTCTTACAATTACATGTTGTTCGTGTGGTCAAAGGTTCTTCATATCCAGAATGACATTCCTGATTTGGATAGAATATATATCATATATATCCATCATATACATGTATTTATAATATTACATAATCATTTAGAGGTAAGAAATGAAATGCACCGTTCATGGAGACGGTAAGCCGTACGTACGCATGAATGCTACTTTCATTTCTTTGTCATATTAATGGAATTAAAACTAAATGAGAGGTATTTATATTTTAATTCCACAATTATATTCATCATTTAGATGTATCATTCATCATATATGTCCATTATATACATGTACTTATAATAGTACATTACATTTGGGGATAAGAAATGAAATGCACCGTTCATGGAGACGGTAAGCCGTACGTACACATGCACGCTACTTTCATTTTTATCTCATACTTTAATGGAAAGAAATAATAATGATATATAGGTATATTATAATTCCAGTATAAAATCATATATAATAACATTAAATCCATCCTTTATACGTCCCACGTATGGCATTAACGAATCACGTCACTTTGAGGGGGCGGTAGTCCGCACTTCCTAAAATGAAGATATCGTGTATACCAATAATGGAAACAATAATGGTATACCATAAATGAAAAATACAGAAGCTTAAGGAAAGAATAAACATATTATATATCATATATAAAAATAGTGTCATCATAATGGCCACCTTTGAAGGTGTTAAATGAGTATTGAACAATCATCGTTTCGGGAGGCATAATTTCTCCATCCACGGAAACCGTATGTTCCTTAACCATTTGATGTAGTTGTGTGAGAGTGTAGATCTAATAAATCTTATAACAATATCCTAGTATATTTAAGATACTGGTTTTGTTACAAAAGAAGTAAATAAAAGGAGTTTAGGGGGTTGGAGAAGCAAAATAAAACAAATGAACATGAGAGAATGAATTACCTTTAAAAGTGTAACTCCTTGTGATTTGAGCCTAAAGGCTTCCTTTGAAAGAATTATGCCCAGAGGGAATCCACTAGGATGAGTATAGGGATGTGGAGAGAGTAAATGGGCAGGGTAAGGCCGAGCCAAAGGCTTGAGGAGTGTGTGAAATGAGGTAGAGTTGGGGGCCTTTTATAAGAGGAGAGGAGGGGCACTTTTGGAAATCATGAAACTATTATTTTATTTTCTAAAGTTTTTCGAATTTCTAAGGTCCCACATTGATATAATTCTAAGATAATATGATAAGACTTAGAAATATTCCCATCCAATAGTTTTTGGACAAGTGTAGGTCTTAGATTTTATATTATCGTTTCATTTTATTTAAACTGTTCATTAATGAGGTCATTATTGCATAATCATGATGTCATAATTAAATTAATTTATTTAATGTCTAAAAATTATAAACAAAATATCCTAATGTAGGAAAGCTTTTTATCTTTCCAAAGAGTATTTATAGTCAAAATTATGATTTGTATAACCCCTTCTAAAAATTGTTTTAGTAAAACAATTTATGTTAGTGTCATTTTCACCTTTATTTAAAAAAAGGCATTAAAGTCATTATCTCACCCAAGAGGCTCCATAGGGTCCCCTAAATCGACCCATGGGTTGTCGTAGTCGGCCATAACTCATCCAATAGGGGTAGGACAAGTTTCATGGTGTTTTCATATTTTTATAATATCATTTTTACCTTAAATTACACTAATTACCTCTAATCGCGATTAATGAAAAAAAAGTTACTATTCACCAAAAAATTATTTTCATCCCATTGAACCACATTTTACATACTAATTACAACCATGTATGTCGGATTTTCAAAATTCAATAAACAATAGTGGTAAACTTTCATTTAACTGATAAATCAGTTTGCTTGATTACCACTTAGTGGTTTCACTATTCATCAAAAATTGGAGTTTTTCAGAAAATTACCAAAAATTCACTCTAAGCTATATTCTATATTCTGAATTCAAAAATGATGCTTATATTACCTAATTCAAAGAATATAAGTAGAATTAATTAATTTAATAATTAACTCCCGCTGTCAAAACAAATAGCGTGTTTTTAAGAAACAATATATATCAAAAGATTGATATTCGTTTATGTCGAATTTCAAAGTGAAATTAATTCCAAAGTCCACCATTGAAAAAAATGGTAAAAATATTTTATGGTTTCACTTTAAAACCAATTGAAAATATAATCTAATCATATAAATAAATTATATTAAAAGACGTTTTGAATTAAAATACAACATTTTTCACTTATTCATAAAAAATGAACTTTATCGGACGAATAACAAAAACATACACAAAGTAAATTTTGATGTCCCAATTATAAAGAAGGATTTTATTTGGTCCAAAAGAATGTATAAGAGTGACCAAAACTATATTTAAAGAGGGTTCTCCATCAAAAGGTGATAAGTGAACCTTTAGTGAAAACTAGGGCATAAACGCCTAAAATTGAACTCTTTCCGTATTTTAAGCCTTTATCTTTTATTGGATAAATGTAAAAACATATAAAAACATATATAATCATATTTTAGTTATTCCTATCTATTCCCGCCAATACAACGGCTACATGTTAACTACCATTTAAAATAATATTATTTTATTATTAGAGTGCAATGTAAGATTCCCAAGAAACTCATTGTTGCGTGTTGGGTACGCCATTGAGAATAGCGTCCCTTTTAAAGTCATATTAATATTTTATTCACAAATATGGATAAATATGAAAATTTCATATTCTTTATTTACCTGGGGTGTTACATGCTCGTATCCAGACATGGATTTATTGCTTGGAAAACTTACATAATCTCTACAATACCAAAATTCTGGGAATTTCTTCTATACTAATCCTCAAAGTCCATATTAGGTCTATGTGCTCTAATCAGAGTTTATCTAAAAGTAGTTTCCAAGGTTTTTACTAAACTTCCTCTAATACCAACTGTAACTCCCTGACCCTAGTTACTTAGAGTTGGTTCATTGTTACATAAAATTGGAATGATCACAAAAGATCAAGTCTTAAAAGACTATTTAGTTTAGTATCCTTGGAAACACTAGATACATTCATAAGTCTTACATTACATCATACAGTGAAAAAATACAACAACATATCTCCATAGTCCACACTCATATCCCCTCAGACTATCTCTACAGGTTAGTCATAAAATACTTCTTCACATCCTGGGAAAAAAATAAAACTTAGAAAGGGGTGAACTTAGATGCTCAGTAAGGTTAAAAATATTGCAAAAACATTCATAAATAAGAATAAACATTTAAGGCAATGTATAACTAAAAAAATCCTTTTAAAATTGAACTTCAACATAATATGGAAAAAATAAAATGAAATAATTCCATTTACTTATTCACATGGATATTCTTCTAGTCGAATAATCACATGCATTATCAATAAAAACTTTCATAATGATGGGATGCATAATTCCATACTATCATCACCACATAGTCAAGGCCTTGTGCCAAGACTGCAAAGAAGATTTTGTCAAGGCCTTGTTCCGATACACTAGTTTGTCTCATGAGACCTACCGATGTATCTAGGAGCTATAGTGGGCGCCACCCGTCACTTACTAAGTCCAATGCATTCCTTATATGAACAGGTTTAAACATAACATAAACATTCGTATTAAAACTAGTATACGAAATGTCAATACTTTCTCCATAAACCATGAATGGTATAAAAATAACACATCCATAGTCAAACATATCACAAATCCTTAAATGCAATATGGAAGTTTTGTATCATAATAAATCAAATTCAAATAATCTTAAAATCCATCAAATGATGTTGATATAGATGAAATCAAAACTATTTGAGAGAAATATATATTTTTTGAAATCATTTAAAAGTAACATAATTATAAAATAAAACATTTACTTTAAAAATATTCTTATAATCTTGTAAGGTAAGCTTCGAAAATTTTATAATGATGGAAAATAGCCACACCCACCGTATAAGTTAAAAAAGACATTCTTACCTTAATTTTGCAGAAAAGGTTAAAAAGGACCTTATTTGGAAAATGAAAGAATGATTATTTTATAAACATCTTATAAAAAGTAAAACATGGGTATAAATTACTTTAACCGATAGTCTATACAATAGTAATAATGTTTTGAATTACATTTTTAAGAAACATGGATGTGGATGATAAAGAGGTCCCAGTAGATACTTATGTAAAAACAACCTCGAATAATAAAGGGATTGGGAAATTAACCCGTACCTAGTACTTTTACTTGGTCATGGGTAGGTTAACCTCATGTATAATTTTAAAATATTTTTTTTAAATTATACAAGAATCATATACATTAATATGATATCATATATGATCTTTTAACATTGCTTCGTTAATAATATCTTAGTATTATCGTTGTTTCGGGTGTTAACGAATTTGTTTTCCTTTATATTATTTATTATGTGGGTCATAATTTTTATAAATTGGATATATCTTATTCATATCCAGAATTATATCATGTATTTGAACATTATATGTAATCATCAAATGGAAATTAGTCTTGAATTGATACGATGGGGAATGAATCTCATCACTATGTGGAGACGGTAATCTGTATGTACACACGCACGACAATATCATTATTTTGATATTAATATAATATATAATTGGATGATATATAATATATAAAGAATCATTATCATGTTATATTTATTATTTACATAAATTACACATCATTATTATACCCATGAAAATAATAATGTATTGAATCACAATTTCACCACTACGTGGAGACGGTAAGCTATACGTACGCACGTATGGTGACATGTCATTCAAAGGATGGATTGAAAAATGAATTTGGGTGTATTATATTTATAATAACATCATAGTATATAGATGATACTAGAGTAATAATTTTATAATGGAAATAAAAATGAAAAGGAAGTGGAAGAAGAAAGGAACTTGAAAGAGGTGATGAAATATTTACCCCTTCTTCGGGTTCTTCCTTTTGATTTGATTAAAAGGGATTTTTAGGTTGGATTTATGACTAAAGTGAAGCCTATAGTATTAATTTAGTACTGTTGAGAGGGTATTTGGGAAGAGTTTTTTAAGCCAAATGTCTTTGAAGGTGTGAATTAGAGAGATGGGGGAGTGTCCTTTTATAAGAGGGGTGAGGGGAACCTTAGGAAAAGCTAGAAACATTATTTTATAATAAAATAATTTCGGTTTATAATGGCTAAAAAATGTATTAGTTAATGGATAAGGTGGTAATGGGTCAAAAACCACTCAAAAAATAGGTTTTATACTGGTTTGGGCCACTATTTTATCCTTATCTTTTAGATTTAACTCGTTGTTAAATAGTTTGACATTTACCATGTCTCTTTGTATTTTTATATTATATGATTAATAAACTTACTATATACTTCCAATAGAACCTCAAGTGGTTCATTAATGATACACCTATCATTATAAAATTCCTTTTCCCAAATATTATATTTTTTTGGAATAGAATATCAATTACTAATATAATATTTGTTTTAAAAACTCTTTTATGTCAATTTTGATATTATTTAATTATTGATTATTTTAAAGTCCTAAAAAATTATTATTTCAACATATATACATTTAATAATCATATCATGTCATATTAATCTATAAAATTAGTGTATGTAATAAAAACTTTCAAATTATATTTATTTTACTATTTATAATATCATTTATTTTATTTCTTCATTAATAAGGAAAATACTGCATCATCATTCTGTCATAAATAAATTTCCTTATTAAATGTATAAAAATTATAAATTAAATAAAATTATTTAGGAAATATATTTATCTTTCTAATTAATATTTATAGTCTAAGAGATAACATGTATAACCCTATGTAAAAATTGTTTCTCTAAAAGATATATGCTTATGTCATTTTTGTATTTACTTTAACTTAATTAATATAAAGTGTCATTATCACTTACAAGTGGCTCCATGGGGTCCCCAAATCGACCCAATGATGACCATGGTCAAAAATTTATCATCCAATAGGTTTAGGACACGTTTTACGGTAATTTAATATTATTATAATATTATTTTGTTACCCTTATTTACCATATTTACCCTTTAACCATGGTAAATAAAATATTTACTGAAGTAATTATTCAAATTGTCTAAAAATAAAAGTTTTCCTATTCACACAATTTGGACCTCCTGATTATAAATATGGATTCCATTTTTCTAAATTCTAAACACAAAAGTGGTATAAAGTAATTTAAAATTAATTTCCGTTGTCAAAACAAAAAGCGTGTTTTTAAGAAATAATAACTATCAAAAGATTGACACTTGCTTATGTTCAGTTTAAATGTGAAATTATTTCCATTGACCAACATTGGATTAAATGGTAAAAATATAATATAATTATACTTTAAAACCACTCAATAGTATAATTTATCACTATAAATTATTTTGACTAAAAAAGTGGGTTTTAATAAAAATTTAGTTTTTTCACTATTCATCAAAACTGAATGTTTTCAGAAAAATACCAAAAATTCATTCTAAGATAATTTAGATATTCTGAATCTAAAAATGAAGTCCATTTTTAAAGATAAAATATATAGTATTTCAAAATGTGGGTATTACTATTCATAACTGCTAGTTTGATTGGTTGTGGTGTGTGTTAGAACTCGATGTTGCAGACAACACAAGCTACTGTATTATTCAAAGAGAAGAGTATCTTGGAAGCTTGGGGTGTTACACATAATATGAAATATAATTTTTCAAAAGTACCACCTATGGATTCAGTACATGTGTGAGGTATAGTATGTATTTTATTAAGAAATATACATGAAACCCATTATGTACTTGAGATAGTTTAGGTGGAAGTTCTAGTCGATATGACATAACTTTGATTCAATCAAAGTTCTCAAAGGGAACAATATATATAGTTTTAAGATTTATATTTTTCACCAACCTAATAACTTTTTTTCATGGTGATATATGAAGGAACATATTATCTACAACCTCAAATTCTAGCTCTCCTCAGTGATTATATTAATAGATTTTCTATTGAATTTTAATGGATTTAATATGATGCTTAGTGGTTTGAACATTCTCTATTATCTCTTGGATAAGATTAGACCCCATTAGCTTATGTTCTCCAAATTCATAGCAATATGCTGGAGCTTGGAACCTCTTCCCTTACAGAGCCTCATAAGGTGCAATTTGAATACTATAATGGAAAATATTGTTATATGAGAACTACACTAGGGGAAGGTGTTAATGAAAACATCCTTGAAAATGTATTGAACACGATCTCTATTGGAAAAAATCCATCTTGATAGTATTTTTTAGTTTTATTTTATATTATTGTAAAAGATTGACATTGTTGAAGAAGGATATTTTTCAAAGGATCAAATAGAGAGAGAATGTTACATAGTATCATGCAGAGTGCATAAGTTCTAATGGATCATGTGAAGTGTATTATTATGGAAAAGGTGGATGTGTGTCACAATAATTTAAAATCAAGTGATAACTGAAAGTCTTATGATCACGAGATACAAAAGAGATCACACGATCATATAATGTAAAGAGGATCACGTGATCAATAATAGGACAAGGTGGATAAGTATTTCACTCACTCAGAATCATGTGAAGTGCATGACAGAAAATAGGTTGGAAATGAAAGAGTCATCTTGCCATTTCTTGAAATCATGCTGCTGCATGGCCATCAATGGTTCTCATGATGAACTCATGTGATGTCCATGAAGATAATGACACTGACCTAGGCATAAGGAATTGATACATGCAACATTTCATGGAGTTCGATCGTGTAAGCTATAACTAATCACATGACTGCATCTGTGTCAATGGATCTTATGTTGGACTCACATGATGTTCTTGAAGACAATGACACCGACCAAGGCTGAAAGACTTGAGACTTGAGACATGTAATGGAGGTTGATCATGTAGGCCATATATGATTACGTGAAGTGTATAAGGGTGATCATTATTTCATAAATGTCGGTTTATGGTAGAGAAATTCAATGGATGGAAGATTTATGCCTATAAATACCAGTTAACTTGTACTTTAGAAACTAATAATTTTTTTAAGTGGTTTAATCCAAAGAAAATGAAAAAGGAGGGATTTCATATGATGCAAAGAGAGTTACATGATAGTACAAGTCATTTAAGAAGTAATTCATAAAGATTTTCTTGTAAAGTTAAGGAGAAACACATGATTTCACATAAGTTCGAGAGAGTTATGCATTGGGTGTGTTTGCGAATAGGCAGACCTGCCGAAGTAACATGATCTACATAATCAAAAAAAGGTCTCAAAATTTGCATAAGAAAAAAAAGTATCGCAATCCATGTGAGAAGAAAAAGGTCTAAAACATGAGTCATGAGATCTACATAAGATGAATAGGGTCTTGCACCGGGGTTACATGCCCAAAGAGGTAAATTCTTGCGCAATGGTGGACTTCATCTCTGTTATGAAACATGATCATAAAGACACACAAGAGTGTGAATCAAATCAAAACTAATCCTCAAGAGATTATATTGAATGATTAGTTCATTTAATTTTGTAAAGATTGATCAATGATATTTCAAATTGTGAATGGTTGTAAACCAAGAGGGATATCATTATGTGTTGTTAATGTTTTAATTTCAATTTATTCTTTACTATAAGGTGAGAGAAGAGAGTTTTTTAACAAATAAATAAAATCCAAAGGGGTATTTTTTAATCTGTCATACCTTCATTCACCCCTCTAGTTATTTAACTTGGTTAGGATAATAATTTGTATTTGAGAAAAGGGTTAAAGCAATTTCACTCTTAGTGGAATAAATATAAGTTTTTAATCACAAAGGGATTCTAATCTTATATAGAAATAATATTTAGTTATAGAAAAATCAGACACAAAACTAATTTTGACCATTAGGTATAGATTTTTTAACAACTAAAATGAATTGTATTTTGGCCACTTTGGATATTGAAGCATTATTAGAAGAATTCCAAAGAGAATTGGATGTTTATTTCAGAGGAATCAATGCTTCGTGGGGAGATTTATCCAACATAATCTGCAAGAATGTGATATCCTGAAAGTCGTAAAATTCCATGTGAGAAAATATATTTAACATCAATTAGTTGATTTAAAAGTCTAAAAATATAAATTATAGGATATTTGGAACAAGTACGAGGACCTAAGAATGCACAGTAATTGGACTTTTGATACATTCTTTGGTCGAGTGATTCTTTTATGAAATATATTCATGATCTTGGAGAAATTATTAATGATGTAAATATTGTTAAACACGTCTTGGAAATACTTCCATCTGGATTTATTCCAAAACTCTCTATACTAGACGATAATGTTAAATATTAGCTGAAATTTTATATCTGAAAAAGTAATATTTTCATATATTATATGAGAAATGATCATAACCGGGATGTGGGAAAAGTAAAGTCTAAAGAGGTGGCATTACGATCCATGAAGAATCTCACTATAGAATATGGTCAGGAAGAAGAAATTTTGGATAAGGTTATGTCATTCCTTTCCTCAAATATAAAAACAAGAAAAAGAATGTTTATAGGGAGACATAATATTTCATGCTTTATTCGTGTAAGTGTTGTAAATTTTATTGTAATGTATCCCAAGAATTTTCAATTCAATGATGAGAATGATGATTAAACTTCCAAGAATAAATATTCAGATTCTGTAAAAGGAAGGAAAAATACTATATTAAATTTCTTCAGAAATAAAAACATTCATTCATATAAAAATCATAGTTCCAAATAATCAGAGATAGAAGATATGAAATATTGGAAGGATTATAGAGATGATTCAATGTTGGGAGTTATGGTTAATTACAAAATAAGGGAATAAAGCGATAACGTATAAGGATAAGTCAAAGGAAGAGATGATCTCCATTTGAATTATAAGATTCAATTGAGGAGATAGAAATTTAGAAATCCAAAACAATGAAAGACAAAAGTGTGGATCATGATTCCAAAATCTATATTCCACAACAAGAAAGTCTAATATGAAGGTTAAAATTGAAAAGATTAAATACAAAAAGTTAGAAAACTCAAAGGAATTCATTAAGTAGAATATCAATGTCTAAGAACATACCATAATTAATGATAGTTTGACTAATACTATAAAAGATCAAGTAAAACACATAAAAAAAATTGAGTAGGAAGTTCTCAGGCTATGATGAAAGGTATAAGGCCATTAGAAACACTTGAATCCTAGTATGATATTCTAAAATAAGGTCACAAAGGTAATAGAAAAATGGAAATTAGAGTATAGAGGTCTAGAAAAAAATTTAAAAGAATGTTAGGAGAAGAAAAAAACTCTATAGAATGACACAACCGGTATGAGGATTGATCATACATATAAAGAATTTATGATTGGAGTCAAACCCCAAGTACTGAATCTGAGGTTGAAGAATGATTCTGGTATGAATTATAATTAGAAAACTCATAGGAACTAACAGAAAACAATGATGTAGTATTGACACACATAAATACCCCTCACATCAGGTGTTTTTATTGTGTACTGATAGAACATTCTAAAATTTTTTTATTCCATAGAAAAAAATGTACTTAAGGGAACTAGATTCAAAATGAAATAAAAAAATCAATATTCTAGGAAATTTTTTTATTGTCACTATTTTTGGTGTATAGGATTCAGACACATGGCTTGGTATTTCTCATTAACAATTTGTTGGAAGGTGATGAAACAAATCCAAAGTGATTATATACACTAGCATAAGGGATCATCGAATAAACTAATATTGACAATTTATTTTCATACATTCAAGATGAAGTTGTTCTATTATACTTTTCGGAAGATAAATAATATCAATCAACCTCATGTATGCAGTCAAAGACATGGATCCAAAAAAAAATATCCGAGAAGGAAGTGGTTGAAAATATTTACTTCAAAGCATCAGATCAAACTGGAATATGGATCATTGATAGTGGCTGAACCTCCCATATGATGAGAAATAATGATTTAGTGATATTAATTAGGTATGATATTGAAGGTGTCTTAATATTTGAATATGATGAAGGATTGAAGATTATTGGCTCAGGAAAATCAATGTTTTGGGGAAAATACATAAGACATGTAGATGTCTTGGTTATTGAAGGACCTATTCACATATTACTAAGTATCAGTCAAGTGTGGACACACAATAATCTTTAAAAACTATATGTGTATCATCAAGGTAATATATGGTGTAATTGTTTTGAAAGGAAAGTAAACAAAAAGGAACCTATACCTTGTGAGTGGAGAAGAAGATACATGATTTCAATCATAGGTAGAAGAAAATAGGTTTTGGAATTAATATCTTGGTCATCTAAGCTAACCATCCTTGGAGTATCTGGTGAAATTTCATCTTTCTGTAGATATTTCTAATTTATCATGTGATCATACTCATACATGTGATGCTTTCAGACAAAAGAATATTACTCGAAATATGTATAATGTGAAAGATCAAAGGCCAATAAGAGTTCTTTAACTGGTTCATGTTAATTTATGTGGACCTATTTTACCAAGATATATTGATGGTAAGAGATATTAAATAATTTTAATTTGATGATTTTATTATAATGAAATTAGTTTCAATTATCATCCAGAAGTCTAAGTGGTTTAGTTACATAACACATTATCATAAGAAAGTTAAGAAGTTTCTTGGTCAAAAAATATAGAAGTTCTAAACTGATAATGGAATGGAGTTCCCAAATATCCAAGTGAATGATTATCTCGATGAACATGAGATAAGGAACCATGTTTTAGTAGTAATAATTCTATAATAAAATATAGTGGCTGAGATAAAAAACAGATTATCAAAACATGGAAATAATGATTTTATTGAGAAAGGCCTTCTAGTAATGTTTTGTATAGAAGAAATATTAACATTAGTATACATTTTTAAAAGTGACTTATTATGTCCAATGGAGGTTAAGACATTATATGATCTTTTTCTAGAAATAAGATGACATTTAAGTACTTTCTAGTCTTTAGAATTAACCATTTCATTCATAATAAGGAGAAATACAGGAAATTTAAATTCCATGGAGATGAAGGGAAATTTATTTGATACTTAGGAAAATTTAAATCATATAAATGATTCACTAAGTTGATGGTAAAATTTCAAGAGATATATTATGTATTTATAGTGGGATATGAGGAGAATATTCAACAAATCTATGAACAAAATTAAGTGGATAATGATGAAAAGATGAGTAGCTTAGGGGGAGTGAAAATACCTAAGGTAGATTTATAAGACTATTTATATGATTATAAATTTGAACTTATATTTTTATCTACACATAAACTGAAGAGGCGATATGAAATTGATAGGTAGAAAATAATCGATGATCAGAAAGCACCAATGAAAATATGGAGGATGAATACACTACATCAAGAATATTTCCCATCACAGGTAAAAACAAAGTGTTTTGAATAATCTACAAGATACAGTAATTGGGTTCAGGTATTGAATGAAGAAATTGATAAAATTCAAAAGAATCTGACATGAGATATTGTTTTGATGTTGATAAATAAGAATGTTATCAAGACCAAATGGGTCTTTTATAACAAACTGAATGATAACGGTGCAATAATTTGAAATAAATCAGAAATGGTGTGCAATAGATACTCCCAGAAATAGGGAATAAATATTGATGAAACATCCACACATATTTCTAGGCTATATATAATTTTATTATTCTCGGCCATAGTAGTATAAATTAAGTTCAAATATTTCTTGATGGTTGTCAAGTCATTATTTCTAAATGAGGTTCTAGAATAATAATTCCAAATTGAATATTCAGATGGTTTTCTAATTCATGAAAATGAGAAAAAATATTTTTGGTCAAAGAAGGCACTATATAGGTTAGAATAAGCACAAAGAGATTGATATTCATAACTAGATTAGTATTGGAAGGAGCTGGGTTTCTAGTATGGTTTAGTTAATTATAATATCTATATCAATAAAATGATTAATCAAATGATGATAGTGATGGTATATATTAAATAAATAATAATTAGATGATATAATGAAGTAAAGTACACAAAGTTTCTATAATTCCTGAAACATTAGGTCCAAATATGAATTATTGGAGAGATAACATTTTTCCATGGTTTACAGGTAATGAAAGGAAGAAATGACATATTTGTTTTCTTAGTAAAAATATTTTATGGAGGTTTTGAGAAGATTTGGAATGAAAAAATCCAATGAGATGAAAAATTTGATTTCTAACAATATGAAATTGTTAAAGGACGATAAAGGTAAAAGAGTCAATATCATAGAATAAAAACTAATCATTGGAATCCTATTGTACTTAACAGGGATGTGACCCAATGTCATGTTTTCCACATGTGAGGTGACATTGAATCAATGTAATCCCAAATAAATCCACTTATATACAATGAAAATAATACTTTATTATATAAAAGGAATAATGGTTTTTAGTTTACTATATAATGAAAAATATCAGTAAGAGTTATTGGGATTTATAGATGCCAATTGGATGGGTTCAACAGATGATCGAAAGATGACATTAAGAGGTGTGTTTTATATTGATAGACTATGTATTTATTAAAAAATAGAGAAACAACATTATTTTTCTTTGGACACTATAGAGTCTAAATATATTGAGACTAATAAATCTTTCATGAAATTACTATAGATAATGAAACATCTTGAAGATATGTATGTTGAAGTTAAGTATCCTATTAAAATTCATTGTGATAATTCAAGTTCTATAAATCTTATAAAAAACTCATTCCATCACTCAAGGATAAATCACATTGAGATAAAATATCACTTTATCAAGGAGAAATTATATCATTGATTTTTGAAGCTAGATTATGTTCCGAATAAACTACAGGTTGCATAAATCTTGACAGAGGCCTACCCAAAAAACAATTTGAACGACATAGATTAGATATTATAGTTCAGTCAACTCTCTACACTTGAATAGTGTGGATGTGGGACCTTATCTCCCTAAGGTATGGTGTGTTTTCCCTTTAAATAAAAAATATGAGTTCTTTAACGTATTTTATACCTCAACAGAGTGATATTTTGTATTCTTTGATAAAGGGGGAGAAATTACATGATCAAGATAAGGGGAGAAGCTAGTAGAGAGATAAGTGAAATAGGGGGAGTTTTAAATATGGTGATACTAAATCTAGTCTATAAAAGAAGAAAAATCACTAAAAGAAATGGAATAAAGGGTTCATGATTCTAGCAGTTGACATGTGAGAGCTATAAAGTGATCTCAAGTGATGATATTGTTTTATATTTTGGTGTTGAGAAGGTTTCCAAAGGTTGGATCGATATTAAAGTGATTCATTGACGATTTTTTCAAGATAATATTGTTTCTCAGGTTGATATATACTCAATTGGGCTTAGAGTATGTGTTGAGGAAGTCATTTATTTCTATATAGGGTTATATAAGGAAAACAGTTTCACATGCGCATGAATTGTCAACAAATTTGTTCTTGAAGTGTATAATTTTCGTCAATAAACCCAAAATGAGTGATTGTATGAAAAAATACCTCTTATTGTGTTTTTAATTTAATTTCATTTATTAACATTGTTTTATGTTATTGATGAAGGTTATTTTTCAAGGGATCATATAGAGTATGAAAGATCAAAAGGATCATACATAGTGCAAAAGTCCTAAAGGATCATGTGGAGTGCCTAAGTTCCAAAGGATCATGAAGGAGTGTGTAAGTACAAATGGATCATGTGAAGTGTGTAATTTTTATATGATTATGTGAAGTGTATTAGTTTCACTAAGGAATACATGTATCATGGTTGTTTAAAATAAAATGATGATTGGAATTCTTGCGATCGTGAGAGATAAAGGAGATCATATGATTGCATGAAGTAAAAAGGATCACATGATCAATCATAGGTAAGAGAAGAAAAGTCTAATGATAACTCAGAATCATGAGATATACATTAAACAATATAGACTTGAAATGATTGATAAATATTATGGTCTCTATAAATCACATTACAACATAACTATTAATGGATATTGCAATAGAATCACATGATGTACTTAAAGACAATGACACTGACCAAGGGGGAAGGACTTATGACATGAAATATGTCATTGTGGTTAATCACATAATCCAAAATTCATTAGTAGACTATATAATTATCAATTTATCTCATAAAGGACTCATTAAATTTGATTCACGAAACTGATGCTGACTAAGGTGGAAGGAATTGTGACATGCAACATGTTATAGAGGTCGAATATGTAAGCTAGAAATGATTACATGAAGCATGTATGGGTGATGATGAGTTAATTTAGGTGGTGGAATGAAAAAATGACCATTATTTGTGGATTTGAGGTGGTTAATTTATGCTAATAAATCCCCCTTAACCCATACGTAAGAAGTTAAGAAGTTTTCTGAATTTTTTTAATCCAAATAAAATTATTAAGGAAGGATTTCGCATAATGTGAAGGGAATTACATGATAGCATAAGTCACATAAGATTTAATACCTAAGGAACATAAAATAATGTAAAGGATAAACACATGATTTCATATAATTGAAAGTGATTTATGCACTGGGTGTTTTTTCACATAGGAAGGCCCACCAAATTTCTATGATATGTATAAGGAGAACGAGGTCTCATGATCCATATAAGTAAAACAAGGTCTTATAATCCACGTGAGAAGTACATGGTCCCACAACAAAGTCTCATAATCTTTATAAGATGAATAGGGTCTTGTGAAGGGGTCTCACACATGAGTTACATGCTCCAAGAGGTAAATTATTGTGGGTAAGTGGTTTCCATCTAATTAATGAAACATGAGTATAAATATGCACACAAGTGTGAATCAACTCATAACTGATTATCATAAGATTCTACTCATATATTAGTGCATTAAATTCAGTAGAGAGAGTAGTGATATTTCAAATTGTGAATGGTTACAAACCATAAGGGATAATGAATATACTCTAAACCTTGTAAAAAATAGTTCAATTTAGTGGATTTTGGTACATCATCACATTACATTTGTATGCTCCCTGGATGTATCCTAGAGAGGGAGAACCATGTAGAAACCAATATGTAATGCACATGTTTTAATTCCCATTCATTCCTTTCCATGGGATTGAGATAGAAAAGATCCATGTTTAATGAATAAAAAAGGTCCCAAGGGGTAGTTTTTTTAACATTTCATAACCTAATTCACCCCCTCGTAGGTTATTTATCCTTGTTGAGTTAAAAATATTAGTAAATCTTTAAGAGTTTGAATAGTTATTTCATATTAACCATCTTTATGAGAGTGATAAGGAGTAAAACTCAACATCATATCCAATTATTACAAAAGGATTCTCCAAAACCTCGAGGTAAACCCTAAATATCGATCCAATACAATATTGTGTTCCACTCCATGTATTCTTACAACTTCTCTTAAGTATATCTTAGCATGTTAGTCAAGATATAAATATTCCTTGATAACAAAGAAATACAATGACATTATAAGGTGATCAACTACCACCTAAATAGTATTATTACTTTTAGGTTTCCTGAGGAGTCCTATGATGAAATACATGGTCATGTTTTCCCATTTCTATACTGGTATAATAAATGGCTACATCATACCCCTAGATTTATATCATTAAAACATGACTTATTAATATACTAAGCATAGAGATAAAAATACCAAATTCCCCTATTCATGTTATCCAATCGTAAGTTTTTATTCATATTTCTATACATATTAGCGATTTCTAGATGAATAGTGAAGGATTAGCCATTCACATCATCTAGAAGTCTTCTATTTAGTTCTCGTTTTGATGGGAAACATATCTGAGTTAAAAAAATTATAACTCCATATTTATCAATTTTGAACTATAAAATATTTATTACCCTTTTTGTATCTTCATATCATATTTTAAATCCTACCTGATCCTCTTAAGAATGTATGATTAAGAAGTTATTTGAGAAAGGTAGGATATTGTTCCATTTATGATTCCCTTGTCCATCCTTTGAGTGTTCAAGAATATTGGATTCCTTTCAATCATCATCATATATAGGGTTGTGGGATTCTTTCACTCACAACATCCACAACATTTTTCACCTTCCCAAGATGGCAATGGATTAAAAATTCATAATCCTTGATCAACTCTAACAACCTTTGTCAGCGCATATTGAACTCTTTTTCTTTGAATACATACATGAGGATTTTATTATCCACACATATTTTACACTTCTCCTATAGAGATAATGTTACCAAATATATAATTAAAATATCACACTATAGATAGTTATTGATCATGAATTTGGTAGTTATGGTCATGAATCATTAATTGGTGGAAGACACAAGCTATTAATTTTTCATTTTGTATGAGTACATAACCCAATCTATTTTTGGATACATTATTGTATATCAAAAATCCTTCACCACTAGTGGGTAATGTGAGCATAGGTGAAGTGGTTAGAGTCTTATTTACCTCTATAAATCCCTCCTCACATTCATTAGTTTTGAAAAACTTTACTCACTTCTGAGTTATATTGTTTAGGGGTTTTGAAAATCATGGGAAGTTTCTCACAAATCAATTATAGTACCCATATAATCTATGGAAACTATGGATCTCTATCAGAGATGCTTTTATGAGACATCCCTTAATTGCCTATGTCTTTATAGGATCCCCAAATAACCCTTTTCTAATGATAACATGCCTAATAATTTTACTTGATCGATCTAAAACTATTATTTTCTACACGTCACCTATAAATTATCCATTATAAAAGAATTAGGTACCAAATTCAAATTCAACTCATGTTCCTCCTTAATTTTGGAGTAGATAATAATATCATCTATAATGACTATAATTTGTTTTCAAGGTAATCCCTAAATAATATATTAATTATGTACATGAAGATATCTAAATTAATGATTACAAATGGAATCACTATGAACTCATAGTGTCTGTACTTTGTATGAAACGTTATCTTGGGGATATCCTTATTTTTCATATATACTTGATAACATCTCAATTGAAGATCCAAATTATATAAATAATGGGATATAGACAGTTGATCAAACAAGTAATAAATCAATGGTATATGATACTTGTTCTTTATCATGATCTTGTTAATCCCATGATAATAAATGTAGAGACACATTGATCCATCCATCTTCTTGATGAAAAATACTGGCACATCCCATGGTGAAAAAATTGGATGTATAAACAATTTATCTAGATTATCTTGTAGTTTCTTCTTAAGGCCTTAAAGTTAAATAGTGTATACTTTTCATAGAGACTTTGATATTGGAAAATATTTGGGTATAAGTTTGATTAGGAACCCAACTTATCATCTTGGATGAAGACCATTAAATTATTCAAGAAACACATCAGTATATTCCCTTACAATTTAAATTTTATTAGGGATGACATTTTCCTTATTATCAATCATTTATGAGAGATATTATTCCTCATAAGGAAATAATAACCATGTTTGAGATTCTAATTCAAATAGAGATACATCCTCCTCCTTACAGTTGTATAGAATCAAAGGGTGATTCATTTTATAGAGGGTAATTTCATTTTCCCAAATATTTATGTTAGATCTATACAAGGAAAGAAAATCCATATCCAAAATAACATATAATATATTTAAATGTGGAATCAAAAGGTTCACTGATAAATTAACACTATAAATATTGATAAATTATAAGCTATATGATTATGATTTAATAATTTAATCATTTTCTATTTTCACCAATAACTCAAATTCTAGGTTTTGAGGTGGTGTCTGAATAGTTCTACTAAACTTATTGATATGAAAGAGTGTGTAGAAGTAGAATCAAATAGAACATTCACTATTATTTATTGATTAAATAAAATAACTTTAATAACTTTGTTTTTAGGATCTACCTAAATAGTTTTGGTTGAATATGATCTTCTTTTCTCTCTAGGATTAGGTTGTTTTCTTCATCAGTTATATTTTATAACCCTTGGATTAGTGAATTGGATTTCATAGTTTTATTTTTTTATTATAGTTGAAACATTGGACAATAATATGAGGATTTACTAGATCATTCCTTTATTCCATCACATTTTTTGAGTTTTTTTCATCATCATCCATTATCTTGGAACCCCTCCTTCCCACACCAAAAAATTTTTCTTTCCCCATTCAAGAAATTTCTTGGATGTTTCTTACAACACTTTTGATAAGTGGGATGTTGGAATTTCTTTACATTGTGATATTTCTACATCACTTCACTAGAATTAAACTTGATTATATACTTACTATATCTAGACCCATGATTCCCTTGAGATTAATAGATCTACATTTTAACTTTGAAGTAACATCAGACAATTTCCTCATAGCTTTCAATGTATTGAATCTCAAAATATTTTCATAGATTCAACATTATCCCACTGAATAACCAGTAAAATTTACATTGAGGGTCAATGAAAAACACAATGGAATTTTTTATAAGTCTTTTAGAGTTAATCTTGTACACATAAATGGATTAATAATCCTTTTTCTTGATACCAAGGAACACCCTTCACATTTTTAGTTGGAGAGTGTGAGGAAAATATTTAGTGAAAAATATTTTCCAAAATTATTTTTGACCACTACTTCAATGTCTTCCTTGGGCTTCATATTATTGATCAACATACACCATTGATCAAATTATCCTTATATATGATAAATAACCAGAACAATATTCTATTACTTATATTATTTAATTATAGATAATATCTATTCAATGGTGTTGATCCATTGTTCCATAATTATGGGATTGGAAGATCCACTCAAAGACAAAGTCCTTTTTTTTGCATAAAGAACTCAATTTATACTTGCTCTTTCTTAAGGGAATGTCGGATTCCCACTTGATTAAAGTTTGTGTTCAAAAATTGAGTTAGTATAGTAATTATTTTCATGATGTTCTATACTCCTACTCCCATTAGTCTGGACATCACATGGGTTATTCATCACATTGGTTGTTGACTAAGTTCCTCCTACTTCTAGCCATTGAATAAAACAAATAAAAAATTAAGGATGCTAATTTTCAAACTATTAAAAAAATGGAAACTATGAAAATTTAAGGGATAACTCATAAAATACAAATATTCCTTAACTTATGAATTTATAGTTTTCTATCTAAGTTATCCATGATCAATTTGATAACAATAGATTTCATAGTCATTTTTTCCCTTCATAATAGTTTGTAAATATATAATGAATTTAACAAGTAATATCAAATTATATTTTTAAAATAGGTGTGAAAAAATTCTTCTATGTCATGCACAAGGTGATGATTGGGTTAATACCCAATCTTCTCTTTTCAGGGTTATTACCCCTCAGTACAACTATGCCAGAGCCACATCCACTTGTCATACCCATATAGCAATTTTAATTATTTGAAAAAACTTTTATATACTTTACCAATATTTTTATATCATTTATATGTTTATTTTTATTCATATGGTTTTCAATAATGTTTTCTAATACTAATCCCCAAAAATAATTAGACTTTTCTATGATACTAACTATGAAAACCCAAATATTTTAAATAATTTATTTAATGATTTATTACATAAAGATATAAACAGATCAATCCCAAAATATCATGAAGAATAGTTTGTTTGGTAAATTAGATACATAGAACAATAACTTGAAATGGATATACAATTAAATTATTTTAAAACCCTATAATATTCTATAAAAATTCCATTGATATTATAAAACAACATGGGATAACCTGAGGATATATATAAGAAAGGGCTGATCTATAAAGCCTAGTAAGGAAATAATTATATCCTAAAGTAAACCAGTACATGTGATTCAAGAGGTGAAACATGATAAAATAGAAAGGTTATAATCAAAATTACGAACATAAAAGCATGTTATAAGATGATAACATCAAAGCATCATAGGAATGAGACAATAACATAAAACATGAATTCATAAGAATTAGTCAAGGAAAACCACTAAGTTATCATAACATTGAGTTATTAATTTGACCATTCATACACTATACATGGTATCTCATGATATAAATACATTACCCAATGTACGTGATTGATATATAATTATGGGTTTTTCACATTCATATCATGTACTTTCATTTGTGTGCCACATAGATCATACAACAAAATAATGAATTTCATAAATTTTAATCCCAAAATTAAGGAGTGTGGGTTATATACATGGAATTAAAAAATAAATTAATAAATGTTATATCTAGGATTAAAAACATTATTGGAAACATGGATGGGTACTCACAACACAAAAGTTGGGCATGGAAAATCACATGATAATTTCGGTAGCATAATGGGTGCACATAAAGTCTCATAGAAGGGTTTAATAACATTGAGAGGTGATATATTATTACTTGGGAATAATAATTATTTTAATTGGATGTATAAAAATTCATTATAACTTGAATAATTGAAAAAAAGGTATAGTACAAGGAATGTACTTAAATTAAATAGAAGAGGAAATAATCCATTACCTTGAGAGGGTGATTCTAAAAGCATGATATGAGTTTCTTAAGAGCTTGGTATCACCTTGAGAGGGATTTAGAGAGGGATAAGGAGATTAAATTAATGTTCATTGGGTTTTGATTGAAGAGTAATATAGGTTGGGTGGGTATTTATAACAAAATAGAGGTAAATTCATTATTAATTTTTAAACTTAGGTTTTGGAAACTATGTGATAAAATAATAAAAACCAAAAACCTTCCCATGGGTTTTACCCATGGTTTCCACTAGATACAAGTGTTTTTCAATATTTTATTAGGATAATAATTGGAAACCTTAATATAATACCATTCAAGATGTGGAAGTGATTCATGTTCATAAATAATTATTTTTAAAACCTTAAAATATAATATAGGTTTTGGAGGATTTATTATAGGCTTGAAAAATTAATAAAATAACCTAAAAAACAATTTATATATTTATTATAGATTTGTAAAATTAATAAAACAACATAAAAACACATTATATTAAAATTAAAATCTATTTTTATTCATTTATGACTTTTATATCATTTATTACAACACTTTTGGGCGATTATGATGTCATAATACAAACAATATTTCAATTTTTAACAGAAAATTCAAATATCTCATAAAATTATGAAACATTAAACACTGTGAATTTTGATGTTTTTATTTAAAAAATATTACTTATTTTACCATTTTTTCTAAATATGTGAATTTACACTTTTAAATAAAATAATTATTTATTGGAAAATACTTGTTTTTTTGACACTGACACCTTTTTGAGCCTTATAAAAAATACATTTTCCTTCATTAAATTATATTATTATTTATATTTAAATAAAAATTATTTAATAAAAAAATTTCATTAAAATAACATTTATTTCAAAATTATTGAATTTACTAAAAAAGTGTGTTTTAATTTAAACCATATATTCCCTAAAAATACTATTTTAGTTTCTTTATATCAAAATATAATTTTTATTAAACTCATTATATAATGATTTAAATAACATAATAATGAAAAGGGATAAATATAATCATTATTTTCTTGAAAATGAAAATATAGAAATTCATACTACTTGGGTCTAGACACATAACCCCTTATTACATCAGTGTATGCCCTATGGGTAAGTTATGAGATAATGGTACTTTCATGGGGTGGTTTGGTGAACATGGGTTAGGAAGTGATATATATGAGCTTTAACATACCCCATAAATTATTTTTATTATATTTCAATTATTTAATCTCAATTTGGGATTGGTCCAGAGAAAATCTCAGTAATTCCATCTCCCTTAGAAGCTGTAATAAATGGGCTTTATAGTGTACAATCCTTCAAGTTGAGACCATCACATATTCCTTTTGGGTCAATTAGATATTATTATAAGAATTAATATATAAAAATATCAATGGTAACTCTAGAACAACTATATTATCAATTTTTATGATTCTTAATGGTATTTTAATTCTAACATGCTATATTTTATAACATTAGAAAATAAAATATTAAATATAATACATGTGTTTATATAACTAAATTTATAAATAAGTAATTTATTAATTATAAATATAATTTTATTTTTGAATGTTTAGGTTGTAAAACGGTAGAAAAATAGTTAAATCTCACATTAAGAGTTCACTCTCATCTAACTTTGGAAGACAAAGATTCAAATCATTATAAGGAATTGTTCTCATGTGTCTTTGTAGTTTTGGAATCACATAAAATTGAAGCATAATAGAGAATTTTTTTTGGATCATGGATTCAAGGGGAATCAGTAATTTACACTGATATGGATGATACCCTCATGTATAAAAATAGTTGAAAAACCCCAAATTCTATAAACTGGTAAATAATTATTCAAAGTAGTGCATGAAGGAGAAGAAGAGGGAGTGAACCTTAAGAGGTAGTTCACTTTACATAAACCATTTAAAAGGTATTTTCCCTTGGAATGAAGTGAACATGATAGAAACTTGTATCCAAAAAGTGAGTATAATGTATTTTTACCCATCGACATATTATCAGTATGTTCTGCTTGGGTGTAGCTCAATGTAGGTGAACTACGTAAAATCTTCTTATTAAATTTTCTTTTCATTTTATCACATGTTTTTTATGTTTTAATAAAATTTACATAATTTTTTTAGAGATTTAATGTTTACCTTAAAATTAGGGAACAAAATTAGACCAAGGGGAGAACAGAACCAAAGGGAAAATATGTTATTTAAGAGATGATTTGATTTAACACCCCTCCTAGAGTGCATACATTCAACCTATAACCAATAAGATGTATCAAGGCCAATGTGTTCTGATTTGGATTTCAATATTTTAAATGTGTTTATGGATGGGTTTTGTATATATAATCTTTGAGGAAACCTTATGTTTTAAATGGTAGAACATTTTTTGGATGTAAAAAGGAGTTGTATCAGTTTTTATAGTCTTATGGTGATGAGATTATGGAATATATAATTTGTGGTTATGATATGAGAAATCATAATAAAAGAGTACATGGTGTAGTGTCATATTTATTTTTTTAACAAAGGCATATTTGGTGAGGTATTTATAAATACCAATCATTTTCATTGTAAATTTTATATGTAGAAAAACTTAGAAGAAATTAATAAGAAATTAATAGAAGAAAATGAAGTTAGGGGGTCTATCATGAACCAAACCACCACCCAAGATGGAATGTGTATTCCCAAAGGGAATTCCTAACCCCATGGTCTCGACACTAATTCCTAGGAATTATGGAAAGAACACTTAGTAATGGTTTCACCAAATAAATAATAAATAACACACAAAAACATTCTCTCCGGAAATATGGCATTGCCTGTCTATAAGTTGGACGTCCATGAAAAATAAGATAAGTAGTTTTAAATAACAAAAAAATATAACATGGAATAAAAAAAATCCCAACCACATCTATATAACAAAAAATAGAACATGAAGTCCTCATCGCTGAAACCTGGTCTAAGAGCTGCTTGTGTAAATGAGTATATAAGGATTAAAAACTTATAGAACATAGAAAAAACCTAATATATATAAATACACATGATAAAACGACCCAATAAGTATCCTCCACACACCCCATACATAAACTTTGAAAGTAAAACATTATCATGAAATATCTAAAATACAAATATTAAAGTAGGATGATATATCCATTATTTTTTTAAGAGGTAAAAATCTCTTTGTTTTCAATTTATATGCTTAATTACATACTAATGTGAGGACCCTTTGAGTTAAAGGGGTAATTTGGGGTTTCTAGGGCTTGATTAGAGATCAAAGCCTGGTTTTTTTTGGAAAAACCCAATAGGCTACATGCTTAGTAGAAACGGTGTGGGGTAGGATGCACGATTACTACTAACCATGCGAGGTTGGATGGTGGGGTGCTACATAACACACAGTTTGATGAAACTGTGTGGATGGAGGCACACACTCATGTGGAGAACCTGAAATTTTTAGTAGATCCAAATTACACAGTTTGTGTATGTTTTGGTAAACCATGGGTACTAACTTTGTGAGGTTCCCCTCCTTACAGTGAAGGGTGAATGGTTGTTGCACGGTTTGGAAAACCACGTAGCCAAACCATATGACATAGTATTTTTTGGGTAAAATTAAAAAAATTCCCTTAAAAATATATTTAACCCAAACCTATTTTTTTTCTTTCATCTATGTTGGAAAATAGAGAGGTGTGGGATAAACTTTGAAGGAAAAATTGTAGAATTTTCTCCAATTTATCCATCCAATTTTGTAATCGAGTGCTTTTGGTATCGTTGGATCTACATCGCTGAGTACTCCATTCCTATTATTCCATTATTCATTTGTCTTGGTATCAGATGTGTTATTTAGGTGGAATATAATATTCCCTATTATTAGGTTTTTCATCCTTTCTTCTTTTTTCTTGTAATCTGAGCTGAATTAGAAGATGATACTGGACGATCAATCTACTATGGACCTACATTAGGTGTTCTACACTTTTCTTGAGTGGTTTTATTCTTTATAGATAATATTTAAATTGTTCCACCCACTGAACGTTCCAACGTGACCCAAAAAGGAATTGAATAATTAAATTGAACGTAATGGAACCTGTTAGGGATTCCCACTAGTTGATTGAGACTTATCAGAGGGTTTTTTCCCAACCAAGGTCACCCATGAGGTGTAACTTTGAGATTTCTCTTTGTTATACCACCCATGGGGTGTGTATTTGAGATTTCCTAGTTAGAGTAATCCCATTTATAAATGAATTGAATTTAATTGATTAATTATGAGACGTTTTCCCTCTTTTTCATATTAATACTTTTATTAAATAGTTTATATTGAATTATTATATGTGTAGGTAAACTCATTGAATGTAATTGAATGTGAATTTTTATATGATTGGGTATACTCATGGAACTGAAATGATTGTGAATTGATAATTGGAATTATATTTGAATTAAAATTTTAGTGGATTTCTTGGTTTTAATACCATGGATATTGATTCCATTTAGATTCCATGAACATTTCACCCATGGTTATTGATTTATGGTAGAGGATACCTTGGACCTATATGACCCTTGGATCGTGATTCTATAGGATTCAAAGGGAATTTATAACGCTTGGATCCAGCTTGATGGACTCACATTAGACATGTTATATTGACATGATCCTTGGAATCCCCCAATGTCATTACCGAGTTTCCATCGAGATACTTCTGGGACTTGATGAGGATGCCTTCATATTCTATACCTTGGTTTTGGACTTGTGGGTTATGATACTTCAAATTATATGGTACAACCATATTAAATGTGACATTGTTTATTATACACATCATCTATGGTAAATTGTGACACTTCTTTTTAGATAGAGTGGCCATGATTGATATGATATACCAATTATAAAACAAGGATATGGTTAATATGATATACTATGTATACTCTTTGGCCATGGTTTTTACTTACTTTTCTTTATCAGTTTCCTTGTTATAGAATATTTAAATAGGTTTTTCAAGGAGACTTGTATGGTTGTAAAAGATCAATTTTTAGTTTAGTTTTTCCCTAAGAACTTTTCTATGATTATTTTTGTAACTTTCCTCGTCACAAGGGTAAGACCAAATTAAATATTTTATGATCCTTGTATTCCTTTATGAACCAACTACTAGGTAGCTAGTGGCGGTCAGCGTCGATCCCACAAGGAAATGGGGAAACAATGGTTAGTGAAATCCATATGAATCTTGGATGATTATCCAAACATGAATAAGTTAAGGGAACTATTAACTAAATTGAAACAATTTTTGAAAAATAAGTAAAAACATAAGGAGATTAAGACAATTAGAAAAACAAATTTGTCGGGGTTGCAATTCAATTAGGGTTTAATGAAGTCATCATTCCATAAGATTTAAATTATAAATGAAATTTAGTTACCATGAGGATTCAATTAAAATGATGTTTCTTGGTCAAAAAACAATCAATTACATGTTTAAAAGTTTATTCCTTGGTCTGGTAATTAACTACTTAAAACAGGTTTAGGTTCATTACCCCTAAAATAGTGGCAATGATTTCCCCCAATGATCATGGGTTCACCCGCCACAACTCATATAGTTTTCTCCATTGAAGTCATTCTTGGTCTGATACAACATCAACGGTGGTTTTGAAATTATGTTCATTAAGTAAATTATAAAACAAAAATCACAACATGAACAACACTTTAAAATTCAAATAACATCAAACCAAAATCTTACTACAACCCCAAAGTGACGATAATTATCCTCTTATGACCATGGTCAAAGTGTGCGGATTGTGTTAGGACTCAATACCTAACGTTTATACGAGAGGATAATGGGGAAAATAGAGAACGTCACTAAAATAGAAATTGAAAATAGAATAGTAAAACAAGAAATGGATCCAAGGGAGGCTTGAATGGCAGAGTGGCATCACCCCTGAATGTCCAAACCCAGACATGGCGGTATGCCCTCATATTTATAGAAAATGAAACTAAACATCATGTAAGCCAAAGTACAGACTGTGTATATTGGTCAACTCATTGTTTCCTTGTTTTCACTACTGGTAGGTGATCCACCACACTGACCTTGACTTTGAAGCCATTGGTAGTCGGTTGGTGGTGATACAAGACATGTAGCGCAACCCCACATGGTGTATAGTGTCGATTTCAACCACCAATTTATACTAGAATGGGGATACAAGAAATATAATGTTAAGAACACAACGTGAAAAATCTGGCTGGAAACATGGGCGTGTATTTGTTCTGGTCAATCTGTGTCTAGAAAAAGTTACACGACATGTATATACAAAGTACACACAGTTTATTTTTAAAATTTTGTTTTGATCATTCCCAATTTGTGACTTTGGATATAAACCTCATGAAAATTATCTTAATCACCAAATTAAATCATTTTATCTCCTAAACAACATATATATATTGAAAATGTGTTTTTATACACAATATAATATATGAAAATGTATACAAAAATCAGACACATCAAACTCCCCCATGGGTAGTCATTTTCTTTCCCTCAAGAAAAATCTCAACATCAAATCAACAGAATTCATACTCTAAAATAGGAATCCATCAAGTAAATATACTTATAAATACTATATCCATAGTATAGAATTTTTAAAGGAACAGAACCCATTTCAATTCGAAAGATATTCTAATCATGCCTCTTATATAATTCAATAAAATATTTTCCTTCTCTTTTATCCACATTGCTTAACTTTTCATAAATAATCATGCCACGTGATGATTTACTTCACCAAAAAGTTACCACACTCATCACCCAAGATTTTTTTATCATAGCTGTGTTCAATCCCAAGTATATTCACTATATCCATAAGTTATCAAGTGTTCTCATTCTCCACTTCAGAAGTCAAATCCCAAAAATCACGATGTATTTCAATAAGGTTCAAATGTTTCTATGTTTAAGGGTTGGTAGGAAGTGATGTGAAAAATAATCTCAGATCTTGAAAAAGGAGGATTAATTCTTAAAAAATAATGCATGATATTCATAAATAGATCTTAATAAAAATGCATTCCCAATTAAGATATCTCAAAGGGTATCATCACTGTGATATTCCCTTACAAATCATGGGTTCACAAACCACCAATAACATCTAACAGATGAATATTGTCCCACTTTTTCATTTTTTTCAAATACTATTTTTTATGATAGGGATCACCAGTAATACAATGAAAATTAGTTTTGAATCCCTTCTTCCAAAATGAACAACTATCACTCTCCCCCACAGTTTATTTCATGATGTTTTACCAAAATATAACATGAATAGCCAAAAATACCTCTCTAAATCTCAAATTAACAATCATCAAGAATTATAAAATAATTCGGGTAGAAAGGGAAAATAGGCTTGTAATATAACTTCCTATCAAGTATGTTCATGATTTATAAGTGTTTTACAAATATCAAATGTAGGTTAGGTCTCAAGGTCAAAGGGGCTAAACAATAATCAAATGCCTCAATCATTATTAATGTGATTCCCAAATCTTCATGTTTTAAAGAGAAATACTAGCAAGTTTTTGTAGTTATGCATATCCCAAGAATCTCTTAAGAAAAAGGGTATAAGAAATAATTTGACAAAAAGGATTAGAATACCTCTTGAGAATAATGAAAAATAAAAGGTCAATAAGGTAATGACATGAGTAAAAATGATCAGTCTAATAAATGTAAATGTTCAGGAATTCATATCTAAAATCAAACTATATCAGCAATCATTTAAAAATAATTTGAAATTTAAAATAGTCATGTAACTTTTAAAATTCCCTTTTAAGTATTTACTATTTATAATTATTATTAATCAAAAAAATTCCACATTTTAAAATATTTCAACAATTAATGATGTCTCATAGATCAGTTCAAGGGAAAAGACTACTGTAGTCAGAGACTCTCCTCCACACTTAATATGGAACATAGTCTCCCAAGTGAAATAGTAAGGTAAATGAGAGGATGTAGGGACACATGGGTGGCCAGGATGAGGGAAAGCGGGGAATTAATTAAATCCAAAGTGGAAATGAAAAATAAACTCTGAAATAATACTCCCCTCGTTTTGAGTCAACAAAGATGGAAAGTGGTCAAAATAAAAGTTCCAAGCAACACTCGATGGAACCTGTGAATGGTGAGGAAAAAGAAAAAGAAATTTTTAGAGACATACATCATCAAAGAATATGGATAACACAAAATAGAGATATATAAATATATATAAAGAAAAAAATGTTCCAAAAACCAGTCATGGGGTAGCCTCAGAAGAGGCATAATCAGAAAGAGGAGGATCTGCTGAAGGAGGACCAGCCATATGGAAACTGGAGGCACTAATTCTGTGCTACGAGTGGAAGGTGCAATGGGAACATCTGTATTTACAGTAAAAGGAACAGTAGGGGTAGAAACAATATATGAACCCTACATAGGATGCTCCACTTACATATCCTAGTGTGCAGAAATAGTAAGTGTATCTGGTCTAGTAGTGGATAGGAGAACCGAATCGGTGGACAGTGCCGTCATCAGGGCCTGGGTGTCGAAAGGTGGAGTAGCTGAAGGAGGAGTAGGGGCTGGGGGTAACTGAAGGCCATGATTCCTAAGAAGAAGTTCCAACAGCTACACAATCCATTTTTGGGACTATAGGATGGTAGTCTGCTGGTGCTCAAGGATGTGCAGACGGTGGTCCATCGTGGCCAGGCGGAGGGTGATGGGGCGATCAACCGAGGGTGTTAGTGGAGGTGGGGATGTGGAGGGCATAAAAGAATATGGAATGTAGGAATAAGATGGGAGTAGGAAGTGGGGTGTGGTGGGGAATAATCATCTACTGGTGGATGGGTTGGGACCAGTTCAACAACACTATCCGAAGCAGTTAGGTCATCTCTGGCCCCTACTAGAGATGGGGCATCCTGCACGAGCACATAGCCATCACCCCTATGCTCAATCATCCGCATGCAGATAAGAATGAGAAAGTCAAGACACTGGGGAGAGCCTAAGGGGTTGTAAGGGATAAAGGTATCAAAACACCTAGCTGGTGTGCCAAGTGGGTGGAATAGAAGTCGTCATTGAGATTGACCTAACGACGATGGATCATGGAATAAAAGTAAGTGGCTTCAAGACAGGAGAGGTTAGGGTAATCATGCTGAATAAATATGTGAGAAGCTCCATGTCACGCATGAACACGACTCTCATATCCTCATGGTGAGGAAAATAAATGGTTCTGAAGAACCGATGGAGGACACTAAGGGGATTGGAAATGATGAGCGTGCTCTTCTAGGATGTGGGGATGTACCTGTGGTCTATCCCTGCAAGCTCCCTACACATAGGGATGAATTCATAGTGCTCAGGGTGGGTATGGGTGGAGATAGGAGGTAGGGCGGTAGAATTCGTGTATAATCCATTCCCTCATCCAAAATCATCCATGGTTAGGAAAAAATGGCGTCCATCAAGCCAAAAGAAAATTGGGGTGGCTTTATTGATCGACGTATGGTAGTATACGGGCCCGTCGACCTTGAAGGTTGCAAAAAACTCCAAAAATAATTCGCAAAATATAGGAGTTCTAACTTGGAGTGTGTCCAAAAAATGTGTATGCCCAAGTAACTCTCCAATATACTCTAATATTTCAAGATACTATGGAATTTTGATGTTGATAAAGCAGTCACTCAACTAGATCGTCCGCTATGAAAAGAACCGAAATCAGTCTATGGCATAGAGGCCCTCATAAAAGATCAGATAGGGATGCATCTGTGGTCGGGTGGTAGCCAGAGTGAGATGAGGTGGGGCTGTAGCTGTTGGGATGGATGGGCCAGTATTGGTTGCTAAAGGTGGAGAAACTGAAGCCGGAGCTGGTATAGGCGGGTCTGCTAAAGTAGTGCTCGAATCTGAAAGGATGGATCTAGAAGAGGGAGCTACAATACCTAATCTCTCAACGATGGTGGATAGTGTGGTATAAGTTTTAGAAAGAGAAATGGTGGTAGGAGTGGGTGTCACAAAATCTACTGATATGATGGATGTTGCTAATGGAGGCGATAATATAAGTGGAGGAAATGATGCTAACACTAGTGGCTAGAAAATTGGGAAATCGAAGGTCGACCGCTTGGAATGATGAAGACAAATTCGACGGTGAGGATACCTCTCCCCCTCAATAGTGGAAGCAAGCCACTTCCCACTAACATGACTATCAACTACCATAGATGTAATCTGAAGGTGGATATGGCTTTGACAACATGAACCACCACATGTGTTCGACACCCTCATATTTGATCCATGATTCTTGAACTTCAGGTGCTCTGAACGGTGGCTTGTAGTATCCCTTTTCCATGGCCAATAGATGCCGAAGGTGGACTTGGTTCTTAATGTGATCATGTATGTCCTCCACCTCTTGAAGATCCTGTTCTGAAACACTAAAACCCTAAAAATAATGACAAGTATCCTTCGAAACAGGTATATAATCACAAAGGGTTTTCAAATATATGGGTTATTAAATTCAAAATTAACAAGATATGACGTGTCCCTGTATTCAAATTCTGATTTTTGAATATTGATTTCTTCATTTTTTTGTGTATCACATGTGGGTCCCATTCCATAACATTTTTCCTCAGTTGAAATGAAATTATTACACCCATCCTCAAACTCACCTAGAGTATCCATATTAGAAATTATCATAGAGAGCTACTATGCCATATTTCCAAGTAATCCCAACCTTTCGGTTTGGTCCAACTGGAATGTGGTAAAGGCCTCCACCATCGATAATAACTTTTCATTATTACCTGAAGATGGTTTCATAGTAGAAGAAGAAAATAGTGGGATAAAGGATGTATATGGGTGTTCCTCATATTGGAACCTATCATCAATGTATGGATAACATTTCAGAAGGTAGGGGTAAAATAGTGCTAGATCATAAGGATGATAATCCTCTATAGGTGGATTGTACCAGTCCCCAGTCAGATAGTAATCCATGGTATGTGAGGTTGAGGTTCCCAAGAAAAAGAAAGAAGAAAAAAGAAAATAAAAAAATATGTGGAGACCAACCTTAACTCATACATTCACTAGTGTGTTTTATTCCCCATAAACGACACCAAAATTTGGTACCACCCCCATCACAAGTGGCGGAAAAAATTAAAGATTTTAAGATCCTTATGATCCCTTCTGAACCAACTACTAGGTAGGTAGCGACAGTCAAGGTCGATTCCATGAGAAAAATGGGGAATCAATGGTTAGTGAAAGTTTGAAAAATCAGGATTGATTAAACCGAAATTAAGAAGAAAAGTAAACTATTAACTAAAATGAAACAATTTGCAAAAAATAAGTAAAAATAGAAGGAGGGAAGAATAATCATAAAAACACACACGCCGGGGTTGCAATTCAATTAGGGTTTAATAAAGTCACCATTAATTAGAATTGAACTTATAAATGACATTTATTTACCATGTGGATTCAATTAAACTAATTTTTCTTAGTACAAAAACATCCAATTACATGTTTAAAGGTTAATTCCTTGGTCCGGTAATTAACTCCTTAAAACAGGTTTAGGTTCATTACCCGTAAACTAGTGGAAACGATTTACCCCAATGATCATAAGTTCATATGCTACAACTCCTTTAGTTTTAACCATTTAATTTGTTATTGGTCCAACACAACATCAATAGTGGTTTTGAAAGTCTGTCATTAAAGTAATTGTAATACAAAAATCACAACAAGAGCAACACTTCAAAATTCAAATAATATCAAACTAGAATCTTACTACAACACCAACAGAAGGGGAATTATCCTCTTATGACTATGGTCACGGTGTGTGGATTGAGTTGGAACTCTATACCTACCATGGATGCGAGAGGAGAACATGGGAAAGGGACAATTTCATTAAAACAGAAATTGAAAACAGAAAAAGAAAACATGAAATGGATCCGAGGAGGCTCGAATGGAAGAGCGACATCACCCATGGATGTCCAAACCCAAATAAGGAGACCTGCCATAATATTTATAAAAAATGATACTACATTGTGGGTATCCCAAATTACATACTATGTATATTGGTCAACTCAACTTTTCCTTGTTTTCTCCACTAGTAGGTCATCCACCACACTGCCCTTGACTTTGAAGGCAGCGACAGTTGGTTGGTGGGGATACACAACATGTAGCACATACCCACATGGCGCGTAGTGTCAATTTTATCCAATAACTACTTATCTAAGGGGGATACACGATGTGTAAAGTTAATGACATAGTGTGAAACATCTGTCCGACAACATGGGCATGTACTTGGTCAGGTCGATCCATGTTTGGGAATAGTACACAACATGTTCATAAAAAGTAGACACCGTATATTAGTGAATTTTTTAACCGATCTTTACCGTTTTGTGAGTTTGGATATAAAACTTATAAAAATAATCATGATCACCAAATTAAATAATTTTATCTCCAAAACAACATATATTTGGTGAAAGCATGCTTTGATACACAATAGAATGTATGAAAATGTATACAAAAATCAGGCACATCAATTGTTATACCTGTTATATTTTGTGATCTACTTGGCCTGTATTGCATAGACTAGATCTATTATAAACACTTTGGGTGGTGAAATATTAGGATTGTATCTCACACCCTGCTCGAGACACCGTTGGGAACCTAGATAGACTTTATGGATGTAGGTAGGGACCGGGGAAAGCACTCGTAGTTCAACGCTTGAATTTGTTCCATGATTATGAGAAGGAGATCACAGGATCGAGATGAGGCTTGTGATGATTCTTGGGATAGTCTTTAGTCTTTTTCATATTTTTGATACATTTTCTTACCATTTCTTATATAATTTTTTATCTAATTTGCCGACACATGACATGATCGTCATTTTATGTGAGATTACTTCTCGATCGTTAGACAAATCTATATTTTTTTATGTTTATCTATTGTCTAATTTATTTATAGAATATTCTATTGATTTATATGTTTTATACCACTATGTTACTCTTGAAAAAGAGGGAATATTCTCCCCAAAAATTCACCCTAGTCCCTCACTGCTATCCAGAAGACTCTGGAATTTGGGGATATGTGATTGAGGCCATGTGAGCAACTAGGCTCGGGGCACCGTTTAATGAAATCCAGGTCCAAAAAGTTACAAAACTGTATTAGAGTGTTCATTTTCTATATTTAATATTTTGAGAATATAGAAAAGGGAATACAAATTTATGGGATTTGGTAATAATCTATTTCTAGGAGTATCTAAACCATGAATAGGAAAAAACCAAATTGCCTCGAATGATTTTTTTTCCTAGAGTTTGGATGTTACAGTTGATTTGATTCCACCATTGGGTGATTCACTTGAATTGTGATGTCATTATTGATATTATTATGGGTTCTATTTTGTTTTAACATGATGATATGAGGTTATTTCAGATCATGCATCATTTTAGGAATCTTATTGAGTTCACATGCCATGCATTATTCCATACCATATAGGATGCATTGCTTGTTTGTTGAAATTTTTACAGTTATACTTGCTTTTGTGATAGAAATTTTGTGCGGGAAATTGTAAAACATAGTCGATACATATAGTACCTTACATAACCTAATTACAGTTTTCTTGATTAGGCTATAACTGACACCCTAAACAGCCAATTGTGGAAAGTTGATTCATGGACCATGAGTCGCATGGATTGGAATGTGTTGTGGTGTGGATTAGGTGGATTAAATATTTTGGTTCATAAGGAGTTTGGGACCTTATGGATCAGAAATGATGAACCATTTGGTTCAACCATTTGGTTCAACCATATTAAAGAAATGTGAAATGAATATAAATTTTAATAGAAATTGAATTGTGAAATAAGGAACTTGATATTGACCTAACTTTTGAGTGGGCAGTAGGAAGTGTATCAAGTAATTTTTATAGATATTTATTTTTTATAGTCCTAGACATAGGAGTATGCTGTGTAGTATGACGTATTTATAGTAATGTTTTGAACAATATTTTTCTTTTAGGTGGGAAATTTGATATCAATATTTTCAGTGCTGTGTTTTTGGTATTGTAGAGGCATTCCATCATAATGAACTCTAGTCATACACGAGGAGGGTGGAGATGACCACATTCTAGAGGTGGTGGGCCAAGGTCTACCAGTGGATCCTCGTTCAGTTCCAAATGAGGCACCAACTATTTTAATATACATAGGTTGTGAGGTATAGTTCCATGATAGTTTTATACACTTTATGTATACATTATAGGGATCACCGCAACCTTCCTCGTATATGGATGAGATGATGTGTGTTTTCTAATAGTAAAATCCTCCCATGTTTTGGGGGGATGGATGTCCAAATGATAATGAGATGTGTCTTGAGACAAGTCTTTCAATATTTGAGAATCTAGGGACACCTCTTGAAAGGAGAGTAAGTACCATGACTTATATGCTTTGGGGAGAAGCTAATTATTGGTGGGATGTTCTGAACTAGGCTGATGCACTGCTTGACATGGTTTAGAGGGGGTTCCAAACACGATTCAATGATTAATTGTTCCCATAGTCTTGGAGACAAGAAAGAGCTAGCAAGTTTATACATTTGGAACATGGTGCTATAATAGTTATGTAGTATTCATCACACTTTATGTAGTTGTAGAATTTTATGATGATATACCTTGATAATGAAGCATCAATGGAAATTCTCTTTGAGGAAGGTATCTAACATGTTGTTCAATATCTTGTCAACGTGTTCAGGTTGATGATGATTATTGAGATATTAAATTGGGTGTTAATTAAATATCATAAACTGAGTAAAGCTAGAGGCTCAATGTAGATCTATGAGTACTCTCAAACCAGTAGTTCAACATCATAAAAAAGGAAGCATAATATTGAGGCTTCCCATGACATGTGTACCATCCAAGCCACTATTGTTGGTGGTGTAGTTTTCTATCATCAGTGTGGCAGACTGGGCCACATGAGATATTAGTGTGATCATGACCCAATAGAGTTCCATGATTATAGAAAGATAGTCCACGTCCAACATTTATATAGGAATTTCCTTTATGTAGTGAGTGGTTGGTGGTCATCTCTGACACTAGGTTTATGAGTGGATTTTACATCTCCACGTCAGGAAGGGAGTTATAGTAGTACCAATCGATCAGGCTAAGGTGGTGGTGGTTGTGACAAAGATATCTAGGCACTAGTTGTCCCAAGAAAATAGAGTGGGCCTACTCTAGGTAGCGAGGTTGTGTCATAGAGCCACAGTTTAGGCTAGATCTACTCTATACAACCTACCCTCGAGGAGCATGGAACCAGACCATCTACAGTGATAGGTACAATCATAGTAGCCACTACTCTTGTATCTACTCTTTTTGACATAGAATCATTATATGGATTCATATATATACCTATTGTGGAGAGAATTGGGATCATGGTTTAGTTTTTCAAGGGAATTATGACACTTGATACTCCGTTGGGGATCATAATGGAGAGAGTACATTAATTCAGGGAGTTACCCCTTGAGGTTTGTTTGTGTCACATCATATGGAATATTTTCATACATGAGATGATTGGGTTTTACATCATACTTGGAGTGGATTGGATAGTGGATTATTTATCCCATGTTGATTTCTATTGTTGTAGGGTGAATTTTACACCACCAGAGGGTGCAGTTTATACTCAAATGGGTGAATGGGATGTCTGGGTGAGATGAACTAGAAGAAAACATTGTAGTCTGGGTAGGATGATAGAACATATTTCTAGTTTATATCTAGATGATCATGGCGCGCGTTAGGATAATTTCCCTTTAGTGGTTGATTGTTTTAGGGGTGTTTTCCTAGTTGATTTTTTTGGTTTACCTATTAAGAGAGAGGTTGAGTTCTCCATTGTGCTAGTTCCGGGAGCTTCAATGGTATCCATTCGTCATTATAGTATGGATATGATTCAGTTGTAGGAGCTCAAGAGGTAGCTTGGGAATTTGGAGGAAAAGGGGTTTATTTGACCCAATACTTATCCATGGGGTTCCTTAGTCATTTTTTCAAAAAAAACATGGACCCCTAGGATATGCATATATTATCAAAAATTGAACTAGTTGATGATTATAAACTAGTATCTGTTTCCATAGATAGATGGTCTATTTGATCAAATTTGATGAGCTCGGGTGTTCTTGAAAATTGATTTGAGATCTGGTTATCACTAGGTGCATGTTGTACCTGTATAAATACCTCATATTTGGTTTCGTAATATGTATAGTCTATATGAGTATCTAGTTATTCCATTCAATCTCAGGAATGTGCTAGGGGTTTTCATGGCACTGATGAGTCGAGTTTTCCATCCTTATCTAGACTATTTTGTGGGGGTTTTCATTGTTGACATATTGGTGTATGCCCATGATCGACATAACCATGCCAAATATCTTGAGATAATTTTGGATACACAAATTGATCATTAGTTATATGATACCCTCCCAAAGTTCCACTTCTAGATGGATACGATTCGATTCTTGGGTCATATTATTTTAGAGATAGGAGTCTCAGTAGACCTAGAAAAGGTGAGAGATATAGTTTCCTAAGAAAATCCCAATAATGTATTTGAAATACAATGCTTCTTGGGGATATATGAATATTACATGCATTTCATATAGGACTTATCATTCCTATAAGTGCCGCTTAGAGGCTTGACTAAGAAAGGTATGATGTTTGTGTGGACAAATACCTGCGATAAAACCTTTTAGAAGCTGGAAGACAGATTGACTTCATTACCAATATAGATTCTACCAGAGTAGGGTAGAAGCTACACTGTGAATTATTTCACATCAGGTATTTGTCTAAGAGTAGTACTGATGTAGGGTGATAGATTCATGGTGTACGGGTGTTGGATGTCGAGGATACCCAAGAGGAAATACCCGATGCATGATCTCGAGTTAGTTTCATATTTTAATGCATTATGTTGTTGGAGAAATTATTTAAATAGATATTGTTTTTCAATGTACATGGACTACAAAATCCTCAAGTACATATTTACATAGTGTGTTCTGAATCTAAGGTAATGAATGTGGGTCGATTACCTATAGTGTTTTTCCTTTGAGCTTGCCTACAAGCCCAGGAAAGGTAATGTAGTTTCCAATTCACTGAGTAGAGAACCTAGATACAAGAAGATCAAGAGGCCAATAGTATGTGTCATCTTATGGATTTGTTCTCTTACATACACTTGGAGGTGTATAATAATCAGGGTAAGAACTTTCTTTCTTCTATGGATGTGACCTATACACTTCTGGATAGAGTGATAATGAGATATATTTCAGATTTAGAGGGCTTATTCCTATGGGAGAGTGTGGTAGGTGAGGACCCACCTCCTAGTTGTAATGTGGGAGAGGATGAGATTGTATATTTCCATGGCCACGTATGGGTTCTAGTGGATATACAAAATGAGATGATGTGGGAGTTTAATGCCTCATTTTGGTAAGTGCTCCTCAACATCACCAAGATGTACCATGACTTACACCATCAGTACTGTTGTCCAGGTATGAAATGTTAGGTATTTTTTTATTATGAGGTGTTCCACATATCAGCACGTGAATGTGGAACATTAGAGAAGAACCAAAATTTTATAGTAGTTACATATTCTCAAGTGAAAATGGGATGATGTAATGATGGATTTTGTGACCAGGTTTTCGAGGTCACCTCAAGGTAGTGATACTATTTGGAATCTTTTTAATAGGATCATGAAGGATTCACATTTGGTGATTATCAGGGAGACCTTCAGTTTAGATGAGATTTAGAGGTTTTATAATTGTGAGAGAGTATGACTTTATGGGGTCCCATGAACAATCATTTTAGATAGGGATGTCCAATTTATTTCTAGTTTCTAGTAGATTTTGTAGAGGGCCTTGGGTACAAAGGTTCTTTTGAGCACAACATACCAACCTCAAACTGATGACCAATAATATCATACGATATAAGTGTTTGAGGATATGCTTCAAGCATGAATCCTGAATTTTTGGGGTTCTTGGGAGAGGCATATATCCCTAGTCAAGTTCTCTTTCAATAATAGATATCAAGAGATTGTACAGATATAAACTTATGTGGATTTTTAATGATAGGCCACGTTGGTCACCCCTGTGTTGGTTAGAGGATGGTGAGGTAGCTTTAATGGGACTATGTATCATGTAGGAGACTTCTGAGTATGCCCACTTGATCAAGAAGTTGATGACTCCTGTAGAGTCTCAATACAAATATTACGCCAATATTCGAATATGACCTTCAGAGTTTGAGGATTATGATGGGGTATTTTTGTGCATCTCATTAAGGCTCAGACATAGAATGATCAGAATAGAGGGTAAGCTTTTACCATGATATGTGGGATGTTTGAGATTCTATAGAGAGTTAGGTGAGTATCATATTAGTTGTAGTTACCTCAGAGGTACCAAGCCATGCACAATTTCTTCAATGTATCTCAACTATACCATTATCATTTAGACCCATCTCACATTCTAAATCATGAGTAGGAGGCAATATAGGTTGTTGCATCCTTTGAGGCGTATTCTATTAATATTGTTGACAAGAGAAAAAATATTCTTTGAGGATGTTCAATTCCTCTAATATATATACTTTGGTAGTATGACTGATTATAGGACGAGACTTGGGAGTGAGAGGCCAAATTACATGCTCAGTGGCCAAATTTATTCTCAGATAAATCTTAACCATGATTGATAGGGAAATTCAAGTATGAATTGCTTTAAGGGTTATGATTATAAGCTCCATTGTTTTTGTATGAGGAATATATATATATATATATATATATTGGTTTAAATGCATAATAATGGTCTAATATGAATACCATTTGAGGTCATAGGGGTATCATGGGTGTTTGGGGCTTGTTCGGATCTTGGATTTTTGGAAAAAAAGGACAAGCTGCACAGTTAGTAGAAACCGTACGGGGCAGGTCGAACGATCACTACTAACCATACGAGTCTGGATAGTGGGGAGCTACATGATGCATAGTTTTTGGAAACTATGTTGATGGAGGTTCACACCCATGTGGGGAACATGAAATTTTTATCCAAGCTAAATCATATGGTTTTCACATGATTTTGAAAATTATGCGCACTAACTATGTGTGGTGCCTCTCCTTAGAGTGAATTGTGCCATATTTTTACATGGTTTGGCCAACCATATAGCCAAATCACGAGACCTTGTATTTTTTTGGTAAAATTAACAAATTTACCTTAAAAATATATTTAAACCAAACCTATTTTTTTCATTCTTCTACATTGGATAACAAGGAGGCATAAGAGCTCCTTTTAAGGCTAAATTTTCTTCTTTGCAACCGTTTATCCATCCGATATTGAAATCGAGCATCATCGGTCTCATTAGATACATGATGGAGAGTAATCAATTCCTTATGTACCATTATTCATTTTTCTTGGTATCAAGTGTGCTATTTCTGTGAAATCTTATATCACATATTTTCAGGGTTTTTGTCTATTCCATTTTTTTATTCTGATCTGAGCTGAATCAGAAGCTGATACTTGATGAACACTCTAATACAGACCTATGGTAGGTGGTATATAATTTTACTGAGTTTTTTGATGATTTATAGATATAGTTTTCATTATGATTACCACCAGAATATTTGGTGAGGCCATGAAAATGAATTGAATAATTGAATTGAATGTAATGGAACCCGTTAGAGATTCCCACTAGTTCCTTGAAACTTGTGGGAGGTTTTTTCCCTAAATAAGGTCACCCATTGGAAATTTCTTAGAGATTTATATTTTTTATACCATATATGGTGGGTATATTTGAGATTTACTAGTTAGAGAAAGCCCATTTTAATGTGAATTGAACTGAATTGATTAATTAGGATATGTTTTTTGTTCTTTTTAGATTGATACTTTGATTAAATTGATTATATGGAATTTTTATATGAGTAGATAAACTAATTGAATGTAATAGAATGTGAATTTTTATATGGGTGGGTATACTCATGGAACTTTAATGATTTGGAATTTATGAATGTAATGAGACATGAATTGAAATGGTAGTGGATGTCAGGGTTTGTATACCATGTATTTGATTCAATTTAGATTCCATGGAATTTTTACCCGTGGGTCTTGATTTATGGTAGAAAATACCTTGGACCTATATTCTTATTGGATAATGATTCTATAGGATACCAAGGGAATTTATATCCCTTGGATATGAATTTTTGGAATCAAATTGCACATGCTCTGTTTACATGATCCTTGGACTCCACCAGTGCCATTACCAAGTTTCCATCGAGATGCTCATGGGACTTTATGAGGATGCCTTGATTTTCTATTCGATGTACATGACCTTATGAGGTTTGAAACTTATAATTATATGGAATGACCATGGTAAATGTGGCATGATCAATTATATGTCTCGGTCGTGGTAAAATTTTACACTTCTTATTATATGGTGCAACCATGATGGTATGATAGGCATGTTATACAGATTAGTAGTGGTTAATATGACATATCTTGTATAAAACTTGGAAATGGAATTAAATTACTTTTTATTATTAGTTTCCTTATTATAGGATGTCAAAAATCGTGTTTTTTCAATCCTTGTATGGATTTACAAGATCACATGTTAGTTTTCTTTTTCCAAATGCACTTTACATTAAATATTTTCATACCAATTATATTATACACTTTCCTTATATTGTATTTCATATTCAGGATCTGTTATAGAAACTTTGTGTGGTGACCTACTAATATTGTATCTCACACCCTATTAGGGATATTATTGAGTACCCAGATGGACTTTATAGATTCAGATAGGGAATGGGGAAAGCTCCCATAGTTCGATTCTTAACTTTATGCCATGCTTAGGAGAAGGGGAGCATGGGACCGAGATGAGGCTCATGATTTTAGATGGGATTGTTTTTGGTATTTTAGGTATTTTGATACATGTATTATAAAATTTCATTCATACATTTTTTTGATATTTTTTAGACACATGAAATGTTCATCATTGTATATGAGATTACTTCTAGATCGTAACATATATTAGTATTTTGGATGTTTATCTATTGTCTGATTGATTGGATACTTTCTCTATTGATTAGTATGTTTGATAACACTATGTTACACACTTAAAATAGGGAATAGTATCCCCATAGACACATCATAGTACGTTTTCACATAGTTTATTGACTTTGGCGTTCAGGGAGATGCGCTTGAGGCTATGTGGCCAACCGGGCTCAGGGCACAATTCAGTGGCATTTGTGCCTAGAAATTTTCATAGGATTTTCATTTTAATTAAAAAATTTATATTTAACCATAAATTTAATTTATTTTAGTCAAATAATAAAATTTAACCAGTTACATAAAATTAATATTTAAACCATTTTATGAAGGATAGGACATTTAATGAAAAGAAAACTTTTCAATAAAGACCATTAAAGTTCTCATATATTAAAAATAATGAAAAAATAATAACTTTCTTTTGAAATAAACATTTTTTTTTCAGATTTTATCAAGAAAAAACTAGTGATATGGATTACACCTTCAAAATATAAGAAACCCCTAAAATTAATAAGAAAATATTTCAGCCAAAAAAACCAGCACCGCAAGAATATATAGGCATGAAAAAAAAATGAATGTTCTAAACCCTACATTATCAAGATTAGGGATCATTTTATCTCCTCCCCCATCTTTGGGGTAGGGACCCTCATCATCTATTAAAGGAAACTCCTCTTCTTCCATAACTATTTTGAAACCTGACTCCCCCCATCTTCCTCAAATATTCCTCAGTACGAAAGTCTCAGACTTTCTCAATGGTTTCCCTAACCTGTCATTGTCAAAATTAGAGTTCTCATAATCCTCAGATCTCTTGAATCAGACCATGGTGGATAGGTTTTATCGGTTTAACCCTTTAGTTAACTCCATATATAGGAATGTCTTTGGAACTTGGGGTTTGTATGATAGGGATTCTGTTGGACTTCTAGATAATTTCCAAATTATGATTTTTTTACTCAGAAGCTGATCTCATCCAGGCCTGGTCAAGTGTACCTCACAAATTCAATGGTTTCAGATTCTACCTGTGTAATTTTTCCTTAGCTTTTCACATGAAACATGATATTCCCTCAATGGTGACTTGGGTTAGCTTTCAAAATCATCCCCTTCTGTTTCAAAATCCCACGGTTCTACATATGCTAGGGAACCTTATTAGAAAATACATGTGTTCTGACAGCCACACTGTGACCTTTTTTCATCCTGTTAATCCATGTATATGTGTTGAAATGGATGTGTCAATGATCCCATTTGGATATGTGTGGATTACGGTCTATGAAGAGTATCATTTCAAACAATGATTAATTTATGAAACTTGGACAGATTTCTATGCAAGATGCAAACACCTGGGGAATTAGCTGACCTACTATTGTATGGAGTATTGTTTGAATGCCTTGAGGTTGGGCTATGGATGATGTAAAGAGGGTGAGGTACATGATGAGGCAGAGATTCTAGAGAAGAGGCCTCTTGGTTTGATAGATGATTTGAGAAGGGGTGAGAAATATGGTAGTCTACTAAGGGAGGATATGCGATCAGTCAGAACTCTAGGGGTATGTGATGTTCCAATTGTGGCAGAATCGGGTTGGGACACTCGAGTTCGATCGCTAGTGAAGACGTTCTTGGTCTCTAAAGATAATATGACGGTTGAAAGTGTTTTTAGCAGTTTGAGGAAGGATTTGGATGTCCCCTCTCCGTGCAATAATGGAATGAGTAAGGATGGCTGGATTTAGTAGGATAAGGCTCATGTGGGACACAAGGTGATTGGGAGTGAAAAAATTGTTGTGTAGATGAAAGACATAGAGAAGACTGTATCAAGAAAGGATAACTTCTGGGAAGGGTTGTAGGAGCCTATTCTAGAGGAAACCTTTATAATCTATTCTTAGAATACTGGGGGTTCTGATGTAGGGAGCCAGTCCTTAATCTATTTGAGCAACTGATTTGAGAGACTTGTAGAGGTAGGTCTGAGCTCTGTTCCTAATCTCTCCTCCGATGCAGTTGGGGGGTGCATGAATGAATGAAATAAAGATAAACATATCCACTCAGATGGTGAATATTGAAGTCCAATGAACAATAGGAGTAATATGAGTAGGAAGGGTAAGAAGTACTACTCATATTTACCACCTTCTTTGGAGACCCGATCGGCTAGGGAGGCAAAAAGAGAAAAGGAAGTCTTTGAGGATGTTAGTCTTCAGAGGTAGAGGATCAGGGTGATTAATGATTAGAGCTCTTTTTATGCTCTGAGGAAGAATAAGCAGAGCATGTCTTGGTTCTTAATGCGTATGAGGATGAGGCAACTAAAATTATGGGAGAGGCCCTTATGATCGACCCTTAATGAGTATAAATATTCCTGGGTTGAAAAACAAGATCTTATTCTTGTCGAGGGCTTCAAAAGAGGGACGATTAGTAGTGAGGTGTACATATAGTTGTGGGACCATCTGGCCTAGGAGATTGATAATCTAATGATGGTGTCTCCATGCAAGGTAACATCTATCTCATGGAAGTTGTTTAGGGAGATTATTTTGGGTAATATTACTATACTTTTCAATATCTATAGCTAACTTGGTGGTTTTTGTTACTTGGATTGAGTGTATTTTTATTTTCGATGGATATTGATTTTGGAATATCTTTTTTTTGTGTTTTGAGGTGAATTTTGGGTTCCTAACATTATACATGGTTCTGCATCAGATGGGGTTCATAGTATGCGGCAATCACTTCTGCATGACAGTTGGATGGATGATTGGGAGGTTATGGCTATGCCATTGGTTTCATGTCGGTGCATCTTTTCACAGCACTACTAGTCAAGTGGTCAAGCATTGGTGAGGGCTTATTAACACGATTCAATTTCTGGGGATAGGTAGAACCTGTATTTTCTTAGGGTTGTTTCTATTATGATTGTTTCATTATAATGCGGGATGTGGTGGTTTCTCACTTTTTCCTTAAAAGTGAGTTGATAATAAAAAATGAATTTTCAGTCAGAATCATGATACTAGAGACAAAGTGTAGAGTAATTGAAAAAATACTAGTATAGTTACTTTATAGAAATCATAAAGTTGAGGAAGAAAATTTGGAACTAGAGGATGTTTTTAAGAATAACCACCATCACGTGTTTATAAAGTGATATCCATTAAAACTTTAAGGATTTTTTTGTAGGAAGAGATAATTTAACACCCAAGCCTAAATTATTTTATGTGAACATTCTATTTTAAAAAAACTGTAATAAAAATAACATTTTAATATTTTATGGAAAAGAAAACTCAATTGTATAGTATGAATATATATTTTAAACATCCATGGTCAAAATATTCCTAGAATGGATTTTTAAAAATTTTATTTTGAAATAATATTTTATGGATAATAAAAAATATTATGTATAGAACTTACCTATTTTATTTATAATAATATTTAATAATACATATAATTAATAATTTATTAATTATAAATTTGATAAAAATATAGATAAGAACATTTGGAGGTAAAAATAAATATTTTTCAGAAAAAAAATTAATTTTTAAGAATTTTTTTGTTTAAAAAGGCATAATTTATGCCTATTTTAATTAATTGAAATAATATATATTGATGAATTTATTAAATAAGATTAATATTTTATATATCAAAATAAATTAATTTAAATCCATATAATGTTTATTAGTATTTATATAGTTAATATAAGACCGTCTTATGCTTGGAAAATGAAAAACTAATTTTTAACATGTTTTTACAGTTTATTTAATATTAATTTTTTCAATTTTTGTGTGTTGACGTCAATAAAATGGATTAAATATTTTTTAATAATAATAATAAATATTAGGTAAAAGTTTCAAATTATTTTTTGGTTATAATGAATAGTTAAAATACTAAAAATCAATTACCATGGTTAATGTTAAAATAGGTTTATTGGGGGGGGGGGCTAAACCGAAAAATAAGGATTAATTTTCCAATTAAACGTTTTAAAATATTCTTTGATAGCCATATTTATAGCTTATCCATCCCAATTTATAATCTAAGGCCATTTGGAAGCATTTTGATTGGGATTGAATTTATCATTTTGGATTCTTTTGGGAAACTTCCTAGTGGTTTCCATGAAGGACCCCTTTCCCACTTATAAATGGAACCTTCTTACCTTAGTTATTCACACCTATCAAGCCATATAGTTTAACCAAACCCTACCAAAATCCTACCCCAACATATTTTCCACATTATATAGGATTTAGTTGTGATGTCCCAGACTCGATTCCCTCATAGGTAACCAAACCCGATTGACCACATGCCCTCAATCCCACCTTCCCATATGCCAGAGGCTATTGAATAAAAGTGAGGGACTAGGGTGTATCCGTGGAGAGACTATGACCTTAGTTCAGAGTGGCTCAAAACAATATAAAATAATGATATACATCCAAAGTAGTAATAAATAACCAAAAATATAATTATAAATCATTCATCTAAAATAGAAAGGAGGAAACAAGATTAATACTAATAAAAATTAATGATAATGTTATGTGATAAACAAAATTGGATAGGGGTATAGGCATATATATCATGTTAAGGAAAATAAAAGTCCAAGAACTATATCCAATATAAGTGATCACAAGATCAATCCTCTAATCCTGTACTCTATCCTATGTAGTCAATCAAGCATCCAAAACTAGATGCTTACCTTTGTCCTTACAAATATCCATGAGATCTTTTTGGATACCAACATAAGGCCCAAATAGTTCATGAGATATACTCAATATGCCACCACCAATGTTTAATTGTAAAATCTAGATGGTGAATATAAAATGAGTTGTGTGCATGTATAGTAATGTTATAAAAACTGTTGAATGTAAATGGGTCGGCTATGGTTCCTAAAGGAAATTGGGATGACACTACCTACTTCATCCTAAACTAGATGATCTCTAAAAAAGTAATAATTTATATACACATATATATGACCTATATATATAGGTAATATTATATCCAAATATATAGATACTAATACTATCCTAGACCGAAGTTGCAACTGTATTGTCTAAGGATAATTGTTGGAATATCATAGAATGTCAAGAGATACCATGCCCAGGTGTAATGAAAAATATGGGTCTCCATGCTCAGTTATCACATATTAATTAGAGATACCATGCATGTACATCATTTTGAAGTAGGTTCTTCATGCTCACACATCACATTTACAAGGGTCACCATGACTATATATCATATTTAAGTAGGGTCATCATGCCTATACATCACATTTAAAAGGGAATCCATGCTTGTACATCACATTTATATGGGACGCCATGCTCGAGAATCATATGTAAGTGGATTTCCATGACCGAGTATCAAAATTAAAGGAGATTACGTTCCTAATAATCATGAAATATTGTGAATCCATTCTCATATATTACAATTGTATGAAATACCATGCTTGTATATTACAACAATATAAGACACCATGCCCATAATTTAAATTTATATAATAAGGACTGATCATGATTAAATGCATGCTGGGGAATGAATAACAATTCAGTTACCATACCATTTAACTATTTATTAGTACAGTAATTTCATACAATACATGTGAAGTGTTCATACCACATCATTTCTATTCAATTCAAGGTGGTCGATTTAATTATGAATCAATCCAAAACCACTTAGAATGTGGTTTGATATTTTAAGCATTTAATAGGTCATTATGAATTATGAGCATACCTCATGTAGTGGAACTAGTCTAGAGGGATCATCCCCTATCTATAATTTATAGTACATGTGGCATATCTAGTGTGGGTAATAATTTAGAATAAGGAAAACTATAATTTAAGGCAATGTATAAAAATTCCAATACATGACATAACGACGCATGATATAGAAGGTCGTGACTTTTGGGAAAAATTACTATACCACCTAAATTTTGAAAGTATATTTCCCCTCATCCATCTTTTTCCATTGATTCATGTTAGAATGAAAGATAATGGAAAAACTAAAAAATGTCTTCAAAATAGGGCATATTAGCTCAAACCAAAATAACACGGAATAAAGAAAAATAAACAAGTAAATGAATAAATAAGAATGAATCTCTTAAATACATGCATCCAACAAAACCAACAATGAATGAACAATACTCCATTTTAGGAAGATATATCAAATATTTATAGAATCCAATGGAGATATCTATAATGGGCGAGGAACTGTGTGTGAAGGGAATGGAAAAAAGGATTTTAGTTTTAAAGAGACGAAGAGAAAAGTATTACATTAACCCTTTAAAAAGGTGTCAAATGGTTTACTCACAAATTTTTCCAAACGATGTTCCATAAATGTCCAAAGTGGTCCACAACTTGCATGACTATACCTCACAGTTTGGATAAAATATGCCCAATCCATGTGGGGTTTCTATCTAACTTTACTAAGGGTACGTGCTAGGAGAATGGTTTTTCAAATCACGTGCAGCCTGTGTAGGTACCCTCTACAATAGGTATGAAAATTTTCTAATGGGCATATTAACTTCCTCTCATGATATATCAAATCATTATCCCTTATATATGGGCCACATCATTATGTTGCACAGTTACCACTAACCATGCACCAACCTTGCAACTCATACTATTTCTCCAAAATCCAGAACTCTGGGCTCCAAACAAGCCCTGGATTCTCCAAAACCCTTTCATAAATATTAAGTATATACATAAGGATAAATAAAGGGTTTGAACTAGAATTTATAGGGTCCTTATCTCATTTTAAAAACAAGATCATACAGTATGTCCTCATTAAAACAATTCATCCTCGAGTTTTTCTTCCGAGGCTGGTAAAATATCATCTGAGAAATGTTCTTCCCATTGAACATGTACATCTCTCTCTCTCTCTCCTAGTACTTTTTATGTACATGTATATGTTTCCATCACAACTATTCTAGAGGAACATCCCTTATTTACAAATACTTAGTTCATTAATCAATGATCTTGATAGGGTACTCTTCAAAGGAAGCATCAACTTCCAATTCAACATCTTGAGGATGAAAAGTATGAGACAGGTCTGAAAAATAAAGGTGAAGTTAAGATACATTGAAGATGTCGTGAATGGAATGGTACTTATTCCATAAGGATAATTGATGGGATATCAGTATAAATTTCTCCAAGATCTCGAAAGGGCCAACACAACATGGTGATTGCTTACCCTATCTCCAAATTTGTCTATGACCTAATCTAGGAGAAACTCATAGAAGGAACTAATGTCCCACCTCAAACTCCAGAGGCTAATGGAAACCATCAACATAATATTTCTACCTTGATTGAGCTATAATCATACAATTCTAGATAAGTTTTATCTACTTCAAAGTCTCCTGAATGAGATGAGTTCCCAGTAACGCTGCCTCACATACCTCATCTATCACAATGGTGATTGGAATGAACAACAAAATAGGGCCTTTTATGGATCCATATGAATAGTTTTCTGAAAGTTATTATTATAGGAAAACTAAACAAGGGGTAGGTTCTTTTCCCACAAAACCCCAAATTCTATGACTCATTCCCAAAACATGCCCTCTAGAATCTGATTCGCATGCTCATATTTCCCATCAGTCTATGGGTGGAAGATTGTGCTTAGAAGCACATATATACCAAGATCCTTCTATAACTCCAGATAAAACTATGACATAAACTAAGTATCCTAATCTGATATGATAGAATGTGAAAAACAATAAATATATACAATCTCCCAGATTTAAATCCTCTCAAGATCATCCATTGAATGGCCTCTCTAATAAGTATAAAGTGAGTGACCTTAGACATCCAGTCAATGATAAACCATACTACGTCACTATGTTGAGGTGAACTAGGTAAAACTATCATGAATTCCATGGTGACATTGTCCCATTTACACTTAGGAATGAGAAATGGTTGAAAATAATCATTGGTAACAGGTGTTCTGCCATCACCTATAGACATATGGAATATAAGGAAATAAAACCCACTATCTGTCTCTTCATTCCAAACCACAAATATTGATGACACATGTCTCGGTACATATTGGAAATACTAGGGTAAATTTTCTAAATAGAATCATGATATTCCCACATATAATCCTATAGTATGTCTATAGGAACCTAGATATTCCCATGAACAATCAATATGTAACCCCTATAGAGAACCCAACAGGGCTGTGAATCCTCACTTGAAACAATCTCAATTAGGAACAGGACCTTTGGGTATGATAAATGACTCATCCATACTCACTCTAGAAGTGAAGAGATCACTAATTAGGCTATTTTTATAGGCTTATCAGGATCCTCATGGGCCTCTAAGTGCATATTAGAAAGCATGGACATCAACTCTCAATAACTACATGCTTCCTGAACAAATCGTGTCTGCATCTTCTATCTCAGTGCATCAACAATAAAATGGCCTTTCCCAGGCATATATTTAAGCATGAAGTCAATGTAAAATTGGTATTCAACCCACCTTCACCACCTGAGATTTAATTCACAATGTGTAAAGATGTATTGTATGATTTTGTGTTCTGTAAATACCACAAAAAATCTCCTAAAAGATAGCACCTACAACAATTTAAGGCATGAACCACAATTACTAGCTTTAGGTCAGGTGTTTGGTAATTCCTCTCATGTAGCCTCTGTTATTGATACCCATACACTATGAATTTATCTCCCTATATTAGAATAGTTTTTGGCCTAATTCATGATACATCACAATAAACTATATAGCTTCCTTTGGGATCTAAAAGAATCAGGATCATTTCTAAACCTTTCTTTTAACTCATGAAAGGCTTTATCAAAAGATCCAGACCATGATAACTCCACCCCCTTTTAAGTCAGGCTCATGAGATGAACTTCTTGGAATGATAAATTTTGGATAAAGTTATTGTATTATACATATGGCCCATAAATTTGCGTATGTCATTGAAATTATTGGTCTTATACCTACTAAATTCCTTAATTACCTTCTCTAGGTAAAAAAATACACTTTCCTCTAAGATGATGTAACCTAGGATGTGTACCATGTCAATCCAAAAGTGTAATTTAGTGAGATTATAAAACATATGGTTCTCTCTCAGTGTATCCATCATAATTTCAATATATTTTTCATGGTTTTATTTATTACAATATAACACCAATATATCTTCCATGAATAATACCACAAATTAATCCAAATATGGTTGGAAAACTTGATTCATTAGAGCCATAAAACTATGGATGCATTTGTGAGACCGAACAATATAACTAGATACTCATCTAAGAAATATCTACTATGAAATTTCATATATGTTATAGATGATGAACTGATGTACACCTGACGGTAGCTCGGTCTCAAATCGATATTGGAGAAAACTATGAATCCTCAAAGGTAGTCAAAGAGGTGTTATATACATGGAATAACTTTCCAATTATTTATCATAAGATGGTTTAATTTTTGGTAATCTATGATTAATATAGGGTGCCTTCCACCTTCATGGAGAATAAAACATGCCAACCCCATGGTGGAGTACTGGTTCATATGAAACCCTTAGCTTCCAAATCCTCTAGTTTCCTCTTAATCACTTGAACCTCCATAGGTACCATATTATAAAGTGGAATGGACACTGGTGCTACTCCTGAAACTAGATCTATAGTGAACTCTTCCTCACTTAGAGTAGGTAACCTAGAAATATTTTTAGAGAATACATCCATGAAATTGTCCACAACATTAGATAATTCCATACATCATGTTCCCTGATCACTCATAAAGAGACTAGCCATCTTGGATGTCACTCTTCATAGTCCACGATGACTGGGTCCATCTCTACTCACCTGATCATACTAATCACCCTTATTAATATAAGTACCTCCATTGGGTAATATTAAATTCACTATTCAGTTATATCAATCAATGTGAGAATGATAGGGTACTAACCAGTCTATTCTGATAATGACATTGAAATCTATCATCTCAAAGAGAAAAATATTCCATAAGAATTGGTACCCACCTATATTAATAGGAAACCCCTTTCCCTAGTGTACACTCTTTAATTGAGATCCCAATGGTGTTCTTAGATTCTCCACACCACAAAATTATGATATTTCTAAGCCCATAAATTCCATAATTTCCATTGATATGAAAAAGTGTGATGTGTATATATAAAATAAATAAGATACTAAAGTGAAAGCTACTGAAATAATACCTTTAACTATAGATGGACTAACACTCTCCTCCAATGGGGAAAACTACTCTATATATATATGGCCAGATCTGGGACTCTGAGATAAAACCTAGCTATGCTATGTAGGTCTAAATTTCTATTACTAAAGGTCTATATCCTAAATACCTAGGACATGCTCCTTGTCTTGGATGGATAGTATTACTCTCGCTACATGCTTAGAGAGGTTCCACTGATCTAGTTCCTAAAAGAGCTAATACAGATCCTCTCCCACTAAGAACATATGGGTATGTTTTATAAACCCATTTAAGATATCCCAACTTTACACAACCTTGTAACTTAATTGGATCTCTAGGACACAAAGTATTGTTATTCCATGGGTTTTCACATAGGTGACACACTAAATAACTATTAGTATGCATCGTATGGCTGCTACTAACCCTATGTGTAGACTTGAATCAACCCTTCTTACTATTCAAGGAACTACTCCCCTATCTCCGCACAAAACAACCCTAGAATACACCATCATCCCATCTCTTTTTTTTATTTTATGATGAGGTCCTAATTCACTATATCATAAATAGTGGTAAATTAAAAGATATTCACCGGAGATTATATGGTGTATACAAGACCACCCTCAAACTGTCTTTCTATCATCAAGTCGACACTAGTAAGTGTTGATTAAAATTATTGATGTTGAGTGAAACAAGGTTAATATACCATCATAGACATAGTACATTACTGTATATTTATAAACCTCATAGAAGAGTCTGATCTCTATGTCTGAGGGGAGAAGTAATCATAAAAATTCATCTGGAAGTTGGCCTAGACCATACCCTATCAACGACTAGACTGAGTAATCACACCCCACAAATTCTTATCGAGATCATGAATAATATATGTCACAAGATTGAATCTCATATCTATAGGTGTCTTCAGATGATAAAATATTGTTAGCATAGGTTCTAGCCATGAATTAATAGGGCAGAGGCCACTATCCCTTTAAGGTAGCCAAATGATATTTCTGAAATTCTTATGTCGACTCTAAAATAGTATGGTTATGTCATAGATTTACATTCAAAAACTACATAAAACATACAAATATTTCTTAGAATTGAGTGTTAGAACCTAGATCATGAACAAAAATTGGTTCTTAAAGTGGCATTACTGGAGGTAATTCCAATGGCTTAAGGCCCACCACCTCCTGTGTATGATCATCACCACCTTTATATAACACGACTCAAGGACATCATGGAGTCATAATTATACAATTTCTAAGAACATGACTCAAAAAAGATTCAATAACATATAGGATCAAAAAATATAAAAGTATAGATATATATCCTTCCTATAAACGAGTCACACCTCTCTTCCTTATTGTAACGCCCCGACCCTAGTTACCCAGAGTCGGTGCATTATTACATAACATTGGCATGATCACAAGAAAGATCAAATCTCGAAAGACCGATTGGTTTAGTAGCCTTGGAAACACTAGATATATTCATAAGTTTTACATTACATCATAAAATGAAAAACTACTACAACAACATAATGTCTCCATAATCCACACTCATATCCCCACATAACATCCCTGCAGGTCATTCATAATTTACTTCTTCACTTCCTGGGAAAAATAAAACATAGAAAAGGGGTGATCTCAAATGCACAGTAAGGATAACAATATAGCGGAAACTTTCATAAATAAGAATAAACATTTAAGGCAATGTACAACTAAAAAAAAAGCCTTTTAAGCTTTAACTTAAACATAGTATGGCATAAATAAAATGAAATAATTCCATTTACTTATTCACATGGATATTCTACTAATCGAATAATCACATGCAATATCAATAACCACTTTCATAATGATGGAATGCATAATGCCAGACTATCATAACCACATAGCCAAGGCCTTGTGCCAAGACTACAAATAAGATTTTTCCAAGGCCTTGTGCCAAGACACTAGTTTGTCTCATGAGACCTACCGATGCATCGAGGAGCTATAGAGGGCTCCACCCGTCACATATTAAGTCCAATTCATTCCCATATGAAAAGGTTTAAACATAACATAAACATTTGTATTAAAACTAGCATACAAAATGTTAATACTTTCACCATAAACCATGAATGGTATATAAAAAAATAGCACATCCACAGTCAAACATATCACAAAACCTTCAATACAATATAAAAGTTTTGTATCATAATATATCATACTCAAATAAGCGTAAAATCCATTAAAGGATGTTGACATAGATGAAATCAAAACTCTTTTTAAAGAAATATCTCTTTCTATTTTGAAATCATTTAAGAGACATATATTTATAAAATAAAACATTTTCTTTGAAAATATTCTTATAAGCTTGTAAGGGAAGCTTTGAATATTTTATAACGGCGGAAAATAACCGCACCCGCCGTATAAGTTAAAAAACATTCTTATCTTAATTCTGTCGAAAAGGTTAAAAAGCACCTTGTTTGGAAAACGACGGAAAGATTCCCTTATAAACCTCTTATAAAAAGTCAAACAAGGGTATAAATGACTTTAACCCATATTCTTTTAAATATTAAAAATGTTTTGAAATACATTTTGAAGAAACATGGATGTGGATGATAACGAGATCCCAGTAGATTATTACGTATAAACAACCTCGGATAATGAAGAGATTGTAAAATAACCCTTACCTTGTACTTTTCCTTGGTTGGAGTAGGTTAACCACCTGTATAATGGTGAAATAATTGTTATTAAATTATACAAGAATCATATATATTAATATGATATCATATATGATCTTTTAACATTGATTTGTTAATAATATCTTAGAATTATCGTCGTTTCGGGTGTTAACTTACTCATTTTCTTTTATATGTTTTGTTACATAAGCCATGTTTGTTGTATCTTATTCATATCCATAATGATATCAAGTCCTTAAACATCATTTTTAAATCATCAAATGATAATTATACTTGAATGGATACGATGGAGAATGAATCTCATCGCGTTCGTGGAGACGGTAGTCCGTACGTACGCACGAGCGACAATATCATTCTTTTGATATTAAAATAATATATAAATGAATGTTATATCATATATACAGAATCATTAACATGTTATATTTATTATTTACATGAGTTACACATCATTATTATACCCATCCAAATAATAATATATTGAATAACAATTACACCACGACGTGGAGACGGTAAGCCGTACGTACGCACGTATGGTGACATGTTATTCAAAGGGTGTATAGAATACTGAATATGGTTGTACCATATTTATAATAACATCACAGTATATGTGAGATACTGGAGTTATTATTTTAGAATGGTAAGAACAAAGAAAGAAGAAGTGGAAGAAGAAAGGAACTTGAAAAGGGGTGGTGAAAACATTACCTCTTCTTCGGGTTCTTCCTTTTGATTTGATCAAAAGGGCTCCTTAGGTTGGCTTTCTGATCAAACTAAGGCCTCTAGGTTGTAGTGAGGAAAGTTGGGAGAGTATTTGGGCAGGGTTTGGACGAGCCAAGTGGCTTGAGAGGTGTGAGGAATGAGTAGAAGTGGTATCCTTTTATAAGGGAGAGGAGGGGCTCTTTAGGAAGGAGTGAAAGTATTACTTTATAATATAATTATATTAGGTTTATAATGGTCCAAAAATCATTGAGGTCGAAGATAAGATGACTCATATTCTAAATAACATCAACCAATAAGAATTGGACAGGTTTTAGATAATATTTTAATCATTATAATCTTATTTATTTAAATGATTTATTAATGAGGTAAACATTGCATCATTATTGTGTCATTAATAATTTAAATTATTTGATGTCTAAAAATTATAAATAAATTATCATTATGTAGGAAATCTTTTTATCTTTCTAATGAATATTTATAATCGAAAAGCCAACATGTATAACCCTATGTAAAAATTGTTCTTCTAAAAGATGTAAGATTATGCCATTTTTATTTTTATTTTAACTTTATTAATATAATGTGTCCCTACCACATAGAAGTGGCTCTAAGGGGTCCCCAAATCGACCCAAGGATGTCCATGGTCGGGTATGTGTACACCAATAAGGTTAGGACACGTTTTAGGGTAATTTTGTATTATTATAATATTATTTTTTAACCCTTATTTACGAGATTTACCCTTTAACCATGGTAAATAAAATATTTACCGCAGTAATTATTCAAAATGTGTAAAAATAAAAGTTACATATTTACATAATTTGAACATCCTGATTCCAAATATGTAATCCATTTTTCCAAATTCAAAACACAGAAGTGGCAGAAATTAATTTAAAATTAATTCCCGTTGTTAAAATAAAAAGCGTGTTTTTAAGAGATAATAACTATCAAAAGATTGACACTTGTTTATGTCTGGTTTAATTGTGAAATTATGTCCAATGACAAAAATTAAATTAAATAGTAAAAATATATTCTAAATATACTTTAAAACCACTCAAATTCATAATTCATCAATATTAATTATTTTGATTAAAAAAGTTGATTTTAATTAAAATTTAGTAATTTTCACTATTCATCAAAATATAAAAGTTATCCGAAAAGTACCAAAATTTCACCCTAGGATAATTTCAATATTCCGAATCCAAAAATGAAGTCCATTTTGAAATATAAAATATATATGATTTCAAAAAGTAGGTATTACTATTCACAATGGCTAGTTTAATTAGTTGTGGTGTGTGTTAGAACTCGAGGTTGCGTACAACACACGCTATCGCATTATTCGAAGGGAAACGTACCGTGGAAGCTTGGGGTGTTACATTCTCCCCTACTTCAAATAATTGCATCCGCGCAATTTCTAGGGTATTACTGCATAAAAAGACTCGGGTGGTTCTTCATCATAAGTTCCTCGGGTTCCCACGTTGCCTCTTCCATCTTATGATTTCTCCACCAAACTTTTACCAGACGCGTCGTCCGGTTTCTCAGTACTTGTTCTCTTGTATCAAGAATCCTGACAGGCTCTTCACAATAAGACAAATCGGGTTCCAGTTCTAATTCCTCATAGGTGAGTACATGCGTTGGGTCAGGCATGTATTTTCTCAATAGAGATACGTGGAACACATCGTGAACTTTGGAGAGACTTGGCGGCATTGCCAATCGGTAAGCTACAGCCCCAATTCGTTCTAGAATTTCGAAAGGTCCGATGTACCTGGGACTCAATTTACCTTTCTTACCAAAACGTATGACTCCCTTCCATGGAGATACCTTCAGGAAAACATGATCACCGACCTGAAATTCCAAATCCTTCCTTCGATTATCGGCATAGATTTTCTGTCTACTTTGAGCTTCTTTGATGTGATTTTGGATTACCTTCACCTTTTCCACCATTTCCTCCACCAGTTCTGGGCCTACAAGTTTTATTTCACCAACCTCATCCCAACAGGTTGGTGTACGACATCTCTTTTCGTATAACGCTTCATATGGTGCCATCTGAATACTCGAATGGAAGCTATTGTTATAGGAAAATTCTACCAGTGGTAAATATTGATCCCACATACCCTGAAAGTCAAGTGAGCAAGATCTCAACATGTCTTCTAGGGTTTGAATAGTCCGTTCTGATTGTCCATCTGTCTGAGGGTGGTAAGCAGTGCTCAAATGAAGTTCAGTATCCAGAGATTTCTGAAGACTTTTCCAAAATCTTGAAGTAAAACGGGGATCACGATCAGAAACAATCGATAGGGGTACTCCATGAAGTCTCACAACTTCATTAATGTATAGTCTTGCTAGACGTTCCAGGGGTAGATCTTCTATTATAGAAAGAAAATGTGCTGACTTGGTAAGACGATCAACAATAACCCATATTGCATCATTCCTTCTAGGAGTCTTTGGTAGCCCCATGACAAAGTCCATCGTAATATTGTCCCATTTCCACTCCGGTATGGGAAGAGGTTGCGTGACTCCTCCAGGCTGTTGCCTTCCAGCTTTCACTTGTTGACAAACCATACATCTTGACACAAAATCAGCAATCTCCCTCTTCATGTTGTCCCACCAAAAATGTTCCTTCAAATCTCTATACATTTTGGTGCTCCCAGGGTGTATAGAGAAATTGTAACTATGAGCATCATCCAGCAATTCCCTTTTCAGATCAGGTAAATCGGGAACACAAAGTCTCTTCCCGAATTTCAAAATTCCATCTTCATACACAAAGTCTCTCAATCTCCCATCATTCACAGCTTTAATCTTCTTCTGAAATTCTTCATCATCGGTCTGAGAACTCTTAATCCTTTCTAGTAAAGATGGTTTGGCAACCATTTGAAAAAGCATTGATGTTTCACCTTCCCTGGTTATTCCCATGTCCATCTTCACTAGATCCATGAAAATTGGATCCCTTTCAATTCTCATCATGTTCAAAACTCCATGGTCTTTTCTGCTCAAAGCATCTACCACCTTGTTTGCTTTCCCCGGGTGGCAGTGTATCGTGCAATCATAATCCTTGAGTAATTCAAGCCATCTCCTTTGCCTCATGTTGAGTTATTTTTGTGAGAAAATATACTTCAAACTCTTGTGATCAGTATAAATCTCACATTTTTCACCATAGAGGTAGTGTCTCCATATCTTCAAAGCAAAGATCACAGCTGCTAACTCAAGATCATGAGTAGAATAGTTTTGTTCATGAATTTTCAACTGTCGTGATGCATAGGCAATAACTCTATCATTCTGCATAAGGACACAACCAGGTCCTTTCTTTGATGCATCACTATAAATAACGAAACAATCATTCCCCGATGGTAGAGTCAATATAGGAGCATTGACTAATCTTCTATTTAGTTCTTCGAAACATTCTTCACACTCTTTTGTCCAAACAAATTTAACCCCTTTACGTGTGAGCTTCGTTAATGGGTTAGCCAATCAGGCAAAATTCTGGACGAAACGTCGATAATAACCTGCCAAACCAATAAAACTACGTACCTCAGTTATACTCGTAGGTGCTGGCCATTCTTGGATTGCCTTGGTCTTAGAAGGATCAACAGAGATTCCATCTTTAGAGACAATATGGCCAAGAAAAGAAATATCTTGAAGCCAGAATTCACACTTTCTAAACTTCCCATATAATTCATGCCTCCTCAGAGTCTTCAAGATAATGCGCAAGTGATTTTCATGATCTTCGTAGGTTTTGGAGTATACCAAGATATCATCAATAAATACCACCACAAATTCATCGAGATACTCCTTGAAAACTCTATTCATCAGATCCATGAATACAGAGGGTGCATTAGTCAATCCAAACGGCATTACGGTAAACTCGTAATGCCCGTACCTGGTTCGAAATGCTGTCTTCGGAATGTCTTCCTTCTTCACACACAACTGATGGTATCCAGATCAAAGGTCAATCTTTGAAAAGTATTGAGCTCCATGCAGTTGGTCAAATTAATCATCAATACGAGGTAGGGGATACTTGTTCTTTATCGTTATAGCATTGATCTCCCTGTAGTCGATACATAACCTCATAGATCCATCTTTCTTTTTAACAAAAAGAACAAGGGCTCCCCATGGAGAAACACTAGGGTGAATCAATCCCTTATTACTCAATTCCTCTAGTTGTTTCTTTAGTTCGACTAATTCTACAGTGGCCATTCTATAAGGGGTCTTCGATATAGGCCTTGATCCAGGAATCAAATCAATGGAAAACTCAACTTCTCGTTCTGGAGGATGTCCAGGTAAATCTTCCGGAAATACATCTACAAATTCTTTCACAACAGGTACATCCTCTATTTGAACATTCCTTTCCTCACCGACAGTTATTTCATTCTCTTCCTCCCCAATAATTGAATTAAGTTGAGCTACTGGGGGTGGATCTAAATAAGAATTAGGTGGTGACGATTCTGCTCTAAAAATAAGGTGTTCCTTATCATTATCATCAAGAATCGTAACCTCTTTCTTCTTACAATAAATCTTCGCATGATAGTCCGAAAGCCAGTCCATACCAAGGATTATATCAAACTCAATCATAGGTATGACGATGAGATCAGCAGATAAAGAAAATTTATGTGCTCTAATGGGGACTGATTCACAAAACATTGTTGCAATGATACTTCCCTTGGGAGTTTTAACTGACAACTCCCTTATTAAATCAAATTGGAAATATCTAATTTATTTAGCAAACTGGGAAGATATGAAACAATGCGATGATCCAGAATCAAATAATGCATTTGCTAAACTTGAGGAAACCATTAAATTACCTGCCACCACGTCTTTCGGAGCTTCTACCTCAGCAGTAGTGATAGCATAAGCCTGGCCTTGATCGCTTGGACTTTTCTGAGGTAAGTTCTCCTGACGCTTAGGACATTCATTTGCATAATTCCCCATCTCCCTGCAATTGTAGCACTGAACGTTGGTAGCTTCCTTCTTCCCCTTGCAATCACGAGCTTGGTGGCCTTTTTCACCACACTTGTAACAGACTCCCATTCCCTTCACGCAAGTACCAGGGTGTTTCTTCCCGCACTTACCACAGGATGGATATTCAACCATTCCCTTATTCCCCTTACTTCCATTCCCAGATTGATCAGCAGGTCTCTTCTTCTCTTTCTTTGCTTTAAAGTCATAAGACTTAGAGAATTCCTTTTCGGTCTTGATAGCACACGAGACAATGTCTTCGTACGATGAAAAGGATTGTGAGACTAATGCTCGACGGAGAAATGGTTTTAACCCATCAAATAAACGATCAATCTTACTTCTTGGGTTGCGAATATAATCTCCAGCATACCTCGCTAACCTTGTAAAGTTAGCCTCATACTTTGTGACATTCTCATCCTCCTTTTGTCTCAGACTCAGAAATTGCCTTTCCATATCTGCTCGATGGTCGTGAGGAAAGTATTTTTCTAAAAACAGATCATTGAACTCCCTCCATTCCATATTTGATACTTCATCATCTTCCTTCATGTTTTTAATCAATGACCACCATTGATCAGCATCTCCAGTGAGGCGGTAAACTTCCATGATAACTTTTTCCCTTTCACTACTCCCCAAAGCCTGAAATATTTTCTCTAGGTAATTTATCCATTGCTCGGATACTAAGGGATTTGTATTCCCATTGAACGTTGATGGTTGTTGCCTCATGAATCGATCTAACATTGATCCTCCACGCTGCGGATCAGGGTGCTCCATACGGGTAAGGTTATTATTCATAACCTAAGTAAGTTGTCCCATTATGGTGATTAGCTGATCGGCACCAGTTGCATCACCATCCCCACTATAATTAGCTTGAGCAGGAGGGAAATCCCTACATGGAGTGCGTGCATTGATACAGTTTCCATTTCTTCCACTAGGCGCCATTTCTAAACAATGGCATAAACTAGATCAGTTTATGAATCAAAATACATAATCCCATACTTATAAAACACTTAACATAAATTGAACTATTTATGGATATAATCCATAATCATAAAAATGTTTTCTTTGAGGAAGTATATACTCATAAACCCTTCATAATTATTTGTAAAGAAAATGAGAGTTATCCTAAGCATATCCCCCGGGAGTGTCCTAACCAAGAGTGCATCAAGGCCCATTGTCGTGCACTATTTCCCGTTCGAGTCTAGCTCAATGCGGTGTTTTCGGGTTTTACCCCTAGGTACATCTGTGCCAGAGCCACCTCTACCTGCTCGTATCCAGACATGGATGTATTGCTCGGAAAACTCACAAAATCTCTACAATACCAAAATTCTAGGAAGTTCTTATATACTAATCCTCAAAGTTCATATTAGGTCTACGTGCTCTAATCAGAGTTTATCTAAATCTAGCTTCCAAGGTTTGTACTAAACTTCCTCTGATACCAACTGTAACGCCCCGAACCTAGTTACCCAGAGTCGGTGCATTATTACATAACACTGGCATGATCACAAGAAAGATCAAATCTCGAAAGACCGATTGGTTTAGTAGCCTTGGAAACACTAGATATATTCATAAGTTTTACATTACATCATAAAATGAAAAACTACTACAACAACATAATGTATCCATAATCCACACTCATATCCCCACATAACATCCCTATAGGTCATTCATAATTTACTTCTTCACTTCCTGGGAAAAATAAAACATAGAAAAGGGGTGAGCTCAAATTCCCAGTAAGGACAACAATATAGCGGAAACTTTCATAAATAAGAATAAACATTTAAGGCAATGTACAACTAAAACAAAAGCCTTTTAAACTTTAACTTCAATATAGTATGGCATAAATAAAATGAAATAATTCCATTTACTTATTCACATGGATATTCTACTAATCGAATAATCACATGCAATATCAATAACCACTTTCATAATGATGGAATGCATAATGCCAGACTATCATAACCACATAGCCAAGGCCTCGTGCCAAGACTACAAATAATATTTTGCCAAGGCCTTGTGCCAAGACACTAGTTTGTCTCATGAGACCTACCGATGCATCGAGGAGCTATAGCAGGCTCCACCCGTCACATATTAAGTCCAATGCATTCCCATATGAAAAGGTTTAAAGATAACATAAACATTCGTATTAAAACTAGCATACAAAATGTCAATACTTTCAACATAAACCATGAATGGTATATAAAAAAATATCACATCCACAGTCAAACATATCACAAAACCTTCAATACAATATAAAATTTTTGTATCATAATATATCATCCTCAAATAAGCGTAAAATCCATTAAAGGATGTTGACATAGATGAAATCAAAACTCTTTTTAAAGAAATATCTCTTTCTATTTTGAAATCATTTAAGAGACATATATTTATAAAATAAAACATTTTCTTTGAAAATATTCTTATAATCTTGTAAGGGAAGCTTTGACGATTTTATAACGGCGGAAAATAACCACACCCGCCGTATAAGTTAAAAAACATTCTTATCTTAATTCTGCCGAAAAGGTTAAAAAGCACCTTGTTTGGAAAACGACGGAAAGATTCCCTTATAAACCTCTTATAAAAAGTCAAACAAGGGTGTAAATGACTTTAACCCATATTCTTTTAAATATTAAAAATGTTTTGAAATACATTTTGAAGAAACATGGATGTGGATGATAACGAGATCCCAGTAGATTATTACGTATAAACAACCTCGGATAATGAAGAGATTGTGAAATAACCCTTACCTTGTACTTTTCCTTGGTTGGGGTACGTTGACCTCCTGTATAATGGTGAAATAATTGTTATTAAATTATACAAGAATCATATATATTAATATGATATCATATATGATCTTTTAACATTGATTTGTTAATAATATCTTAGAATTATCGTCGTTTCGGGTGTTAACTTACTCATTTTATTTTATATGTTTTGTTACATAAGACATGTTTTTTGTATCTTATTCATATCCAGAATGATATCAAGTCCTTGAACATCATTTTTAAATCATAAAATGATAATTATACTTGAATGGATACGATGGATAATGAATCTCATCGCGTTCGTGGAGACGGTAGTCCGTACGTACGCACGAGCGACAATATCATTCTTTTGATATTAAAATAATATATAAATGGATGGTATATCATATATAAAGAATCATTAACATGTTATATTTATTATTTACATGAGTTACATATCATTATTATACCCATCCAAATAATAATATATTGAATAACAATTACACCACGACGTGGAGACGGTAAGCCGTACGTACGCACGTATGATGACATGTTATTCAAAGGGTGGATAGAATACTGAATATGGTTGTACAATATTTATAATAACATCACATTATATGTGAGATACTGGATTTATTATTTTAGAATGGTAAGAACAAAGAAAGAAGAAGTGGAAGAAGAAAGGAACTTGAAAAGGGGTGGTGAAAACATTACCTCTTCTTCGGGTTCTTCCTTTTGATTTGATCAAAAGGGCTCCTTAGGTTGGATTTCTGATCAAACTAAGGCCTCTAGGTTGTAGTGAGGGAAGTTGGGAGAGTATTTGGGCAGGGTTTGGATGAGCCAAGTGGCTTGAGAGGTGTGAGGAATGAGTAGAAGTGGTCTCCTTTTATAAGGGAGAGGAGGGGCTCTTTAGGGAAGAGTGAAAGTATTACTTTATAATATAATTTTATTCGGTTTATAATGGTCCAAAAATCATTGAGGTCAAAGATAATATGACTCATATTCTAAATAACATCAACCAATAAGAATTGGACAGGTTTTAGATAATATTTTAATCATTATAATCTTATTTATTTAAATGATTTATTAATGAGGTAAACATTGCATCATTATTGTGTCATTAATAATTTAAATTATTTGATGTCTAAAAATTATAAATAAATTATCATTATGTATGAAATCTTTTTATCTTTCTAATTAATATTTATAATCTAAAATCCAACATGTATAACCCTATGTAAAAATTGTTCTTCTAAAAGATGTAAGATTATGCCATTTTTATTTTTATTTTAACTTTATTAATATAATGTGTCCCTACCACATACAAGTGGCTCTAAGGGGTCCCCAAATCGACCCAAGGATTCCCATGGTCGGGTATGTGTCCACCAATAAGGTTAGGACACGTTTTAGGGTAATTTTGTATTATTATAATATTATTTTTTAACCCTTATTTACCGGATTTACCCTTTAACCATGGTAAATAAAATATTTACCGCAGTAATTATTCAAAATGTGTAAAAATAAAAGTTATCTATTTACATAATTTGGACATCCTGATTCCAAATATGTAATCCATTTTTCCAAATTAAAAACACAGAAGTGGCAGAAATTAATTTAAAATTAATTCCCGTTGTTAAAATAAAAAGCGTGTTTTTAAGAGATAATAACTATCAAAAGATTGACACTTGTTTATGTCTGGTTTAATTGTGAAATTATGTCCAATGACAAACATTAAATTAAATAGTAAAAATATATTCTAAATATACTTTAAAACCACTCAAATTCATAATTTATCAATATTAATTATTTTGATTAAAAAAGTTGATTTTAATTAAAATTTAGTAATTTTCACTATTCATCAAAATATAAAAGTTATCCGAAAAGTACCAAAATTTCACCCTAGGCTAATTTCAATATTCCGAATCCAAAAATGAAGTCCATTTTGAAATATAAAATATATATGATTTCAAAAATTAGGTATTACTATTCACAACGGCTAGTTTAATTAGTTGTGGTGTGTGTTAGAACTCGAGGTTGCGTACAACACACACTATTGCATTATTCGAAGGGAAACGTACCGTGGAAGCTTGGGGTGTTACACTTATCCTAAATCCTAATATAGGTGTAAAGTAAGATCACAAAGGATCATAATATACTCTACCTACTTCACACTACTAAGGTTGGGTCATGGTCAAGTTCTCACCTCACACAAAATATGTTCTAGTATATGGAGGTTCAATTGATAGTTCTATAGGAAAACACCCGTTAATTTTTAATTGGAATCCCCATTTAATGATAACCATTTAATTTAAGAGTCTAATTATATTTATGTTCATACATATTTATGTGTATATAAATATCATGATCTAGTTAGACGATTCACTATTCCCAATTTAAAAAGTCTTATACTCTTTATAAATTACAATGGTCACATCTCATAACTGTGACCCGACCATTAAATATAGTATAAGGATGTAATAGGTCATGTACAATGATTTGATTAAATAAATCACCATTACCAATTTATATAAGTACATGCTTCATAAATTATAATTTGAATTCATGCAATCAAATAAACTAATGTTTTAGCCAATGGAACTAGTGGTCCATGGCTCAAAAACGAAATAATTGGTTAATTGAGGTTCCATCATAAATATATATTAGAAAACACCATTTAGGTTGATGTAGAAACATTAATCAATCAAATGTGTTTTTCCATACATGAAATGTTAGAAAATTTACAAATATACAATTCAAGGAACTCAAAATAATCACAAGAAATATTGAAAATACTGGAAATGCAGGAAATGTAGGCAATGAAAGGAATGGGATATAACTATATGGCATGACATAATTCCTGACATGTGAATCCTCAAGTTCCTATAATGATATAGGATATGATACTTATTTTTCATACCAGGATAAGTAAAAAGAGGTTCATAATGATAATTTCAACAATAATAATACTAAAAAAAATGTGCACCACCTAATGGTGAAATTAGTACAACTATAGAAGGAACAAAACAAAATAGTAATATCCCATCCAAGGTAATTTGTTTTTCCCCTATATTTGGGTTAGTTACTCCCATACATAGTCTAATACCCAAATTCTGATACATTTATAGACTCTTGTATAATACCCAACCGTAAGAAAAATGGAAAAAGTTCTTTGATAACACTATGTGATGTCCCTAACCTGGTTCTCTAATAAGTAACAAAAACCAATTGACCATATGGTCTCAAGCATGCCTCCCCGTACACCATAGGCTGCCGACTACAACAAGGGCCTAGGGTGTGCCCATGGGGATACTATTCCCTCATGATAGAGTGATGAAAAATGATATACAATAATGATAAATAATGGAATCAGTAATAAATAACCAATAGTTGGAAAATAAATCATCCATATAAAATAGGTTGGTAGAAACATGGTCAATATCAAGAAAAAGATGATGACCATTTCATTTTATATAAAAATGGTGATAGGGGTACATGCATATACATTATGCTATATGTAAATTTAAAAAATCAAAAAACTATCTCCACTAGAATCATGAGAATATGATGGGACCTATACTCCTATACTCTATCCTAATCAATCAATCAGGCATCCACAACCATATGCTTCCCTTTTTCCTTACATGTATCCCTGAGATCTATTAGCATACCAACCAGTGGCCCAAATAAGGTGTGAAATATACTCAGTAGGCCAAAAACAATGGTGTCTAGTAAAATCAATCTAGTGAATATAAAATGAGCAATGTGCATGTATAATATTGTAATTACAATTATATAATGTAAATGGGCCGAATCTGGTTCTTAAAGGACATCGGGCTCACACTACTAGTTCGGCCTAAGATGGATGATTTATAAACAAGAAACCACATGTATACACATATATATGGTCTATATACATATGGGAAATATATAGACACCTATATGGACACTAATACTAGCCTGTACCTAAGGCATAAGTCATGAATCCATGAATAATAGTATGAATCTCATAGAAATTCGAGAGATTCCATGCTCAAGTGTCGTGGATCATATGGGTTGTTGTGTCCTATTATCACATTTTAATTGGACAATCCATGCCCATAAAACATATTTAATTAGGGTCTTCATTCCCATACATCACATTTATTATGGATTCCATGCCCACATATCAGATTTAATTAGGGTCATCGTGCATGTAAATTACATTTACAAGGGACACCATACTTGTATATCACACGTATATGGGACACCATACATGTATATCACATGTAAGTGTGCCTCCATGCTCGAGTATCACAATTATATGGGCTGTATTTATTGAGTATCATGAACTATTGGGACACCATGTCCATATATTGCAATTGGATGGGATTCCATGCCTGTATATTATAATTAGATTGGACACCATGCACGTAATTTACATTTATAGAATAAGGACATGTCATGCTTAAATTCACGTCAAAGAATGATTTATAATTCAATTATAATACCATTTTACTAGTACATAATCCAATAATTTCATACAAGTCATGTGACATGGTCACACTACTCAATTATGTTCAATTAAAGGTGGTCAGTTTAATTAATCATCAAACCCAAACCACTTAAAGGTTGTTTGGCCATTTAGGCATTTAATAGGTCATTATCAATTATAAAAACACCTAGTGGGGTGGCACTAGTTGAGAGGGTTCATCCCCCATCCAAAATTTCTATTTCATGGGGAATATCTAATATGGGTAATAATTTAGAATAAGGAAAAATATAATTTAAGGCAATGCATGGAATATTTGGTGTGTGGAATGATGATGCATGATATAGATAGACTTATCTTTTGGAAAAAAGTAGTACACCACCTACTATATGGTGGAAGATATATTCTCACTCATTTTGGCCTTTGAATCAAGCTATAATGGAATAAAATGAAAAAATAGATAAATTGATTAAAAATATGGCATATTAACTCACACTAAAATAACACATATGATGGAAGAATAAATAGGGAAAATAAAGAAGATAAATGAATCTCTTACCGATACACATCCAATGAACCAAATTATGAAAGAATCAAACACTATTTTAAGAAGATAGCTCAAATACTAGGATAATACATCAGAGATATCTCTAACAAGTGAGGCACTATGCATGGTGTTATAGAAAAAAGTATTTTAGTTTTAATGAGATGGACAATAATGTGGTAAATTAACCCTTTAAAAAGGGTTCACATGGTCTGGCCGCACAGTTGCCTAAACCATGCACCAAACATACACCAAAACTATCCAAATTGATCCAACCATCACTTGGTTATACCGCATGATTTTGAAAAACGTTTCCCAAACCAAGAAAAATTGCTGTCTAGGTGGCATTAAGGGTGTGAGCTCGGTGCACTAGTTTCCAAACCATGCCCAGTCCAAGCGGGTCCCTTCTGTAATAAGTATCTAGTTTTTTTCATGACCATACATACTCTCCATCATGATTTTTCAAACCATTATTCCTTTTTAATGGACCTCATAGTTATGTTACATAGTTACCATTAACTATGTTCAAATTGTGCCACTCATACGGGTTCTCTAAAATTTGAAAATTTAGGCTACGAACAAGCCCCCAACGCTCCCAAACCCTTCCATAAACTATTAATAATTATCATAAGGATAAATAAAGGGAGTAAAATATAATTTAAAGGGTCTATAAATCATCTTAAAAACCATAATATTACACTATTATTCCCAAAAGAAAAACTATAGGGTCTTTAATAAGAGGTCCAAGTGAGGTTTCTCTAATAAAAGATAATCATATTAACAAAGCTCTTTAATTTTATTGATTCTTTAAAAAAAATCAATTATATATTAAAACATAAAATATAATAACACCAGTATAAAAAATATACTAAAATTTTATTATGTTTATGACATACTATTTATCCATCTCCTTCTCCAACAAATGGGAAACAAATCCATCACTCATGTGTAGGAAAACTATCGCCTCCCAAATCGATGTAATTTGTTTTCCATCAAAAAATCACATGGATAGTCATAATTATGGAAATAATAAAGAGGCATGATACTTATGACATGATATTAGTCTTGGATAATTAATATATCATATACTTATTTACCCTTTCACCCATCGAGACACAGATATTATCGCTCATGCGTATGTATGACCTACCGTCTCTACGAAAATATGTGATTAATTTTCCATGTAAAAATTTCATGAATGGTCATAAAAATTTTTATAATAAATAAATATGATATTTATAACATTAATATAATTTTTTAGATGATGGATTCATATCATATATGCAAGAACCAGAACATTCATAACAAAACAGGCATGAGAAAAGAATACAATTAACACCCGAAACAATAGTAATACTAAAATATTCTTAACATAAAGGTGGTAAGATGTCATAAGATAATCACATAAGATATTATAAAAATTAATATAGTTATTTTATAAATTAATAACATGATTAAAACAATTGTAAATGAGGTTAAATCATGTTAAACTAAGGGGAATCATGAGGTAAGAGATTTCGTCTCAATTACCATTTCGTTGAAAAATATTTTCTAATATGAACCTATTAAATATTAGGTTGTGTATATACTACCCCTTTGTGGTTTTGAACATGAATAAATGTATATCAATTATGGATAATCTATTAATTAAATTTTATTCCTTAAAGGGGTTACATTTTAAAAGTTTCCAAAGAGGTAAGAATCTATTTTACAATCTCATTTTATTTTGGGATTTATTTTAATTTTATTGAAGGGATATTATCAATTATCCTTTATAATTTCCAATAATTTTCTTATAATCGAGATATATAACAATTTTACATATTTTCTTAAAACTTTTACTCTTTTTGGTACATGAATCATGTAAAAAAATGTTTAAATTAGAAACTGATTTTATTTTCCATTAAAAGGGATATATTTTCCTTCCACGTCCATTTTTTCAATTTTTTTAAGTCCATTTATTTAATAAAATTATTTATTAAGTACATTTTAAGTTATCAATAAGTTTTAAAAATTGCTTGAAAGTAGTATCTTTACTATATTTTGAAAGGGTTGTTTTTTAACAAAAAGTCAAAAGGAATGTTTTTATTGTATACGATGATAATATACTTCCCAGCCACCCTAACCATATTACAACATGTATATTATTATACTTATTTACAATGGTTTGAAATATAAAACTCCTTTATGAATGTTTATTTTAATATTTCAATTTCATTCCCTTTATTCTTCAAAAGGATATGACTTTATTGGAAACACCTTTATTCTTGATGAACTGATGGTCACCTCTCATGTCATGATTGATTTTTTAATTACTAAATTTTTTCTTGAGAAAATAAATTTCTTGTGATAAATTTCTATTAGAAATTAAATTTATATTAAATATTAATATTATTTTTATCATGAATATGATCATTTCTTAAACTGTATAGCATTTTTACATACAATTTTTAATTTGAAAGTTATTTGATTAACTAGGGAAATATTTATAAATTAATATCCATTACTTAGTACATATATTTATTGATAAGTTATGTTGTTCATGAATTAAATATATCATTTGATATAGGAGGAATGTTTTGGACATACAGTGATGGGTGGGGCCCAAAATTATATATCCAATTGATGTGTTGACAAGTATCATGAGACAAATCAGTTGGCTAAACTAAATGATTTTTAACCCATAGATTTAAACTAACTTATGAAATGTATTGAAATTATAGATATCATAATGTCTCAGATCATGAAATAAAATATTATTCATTTTATCCATTGAGAACTAAATTATTATTATCTAAGAGATTATTTCATTTATATTATACATGGATTCATATTGTTCTCAAGTTACTGATTAAATTGAAAGTGATTTTAGTAGTTTACCATTACATATTTATTATGACTTATCTAATCATGATAGTCAAGTTATTAATGAAATGGAATGTGTGTTCAATTATTTACCTTTCCATATTGATTATTCCTTATTAATTCATGATATCTTCCACAATACATAACCATTACCGAGAATTTGATACTACCCTTATTTTTTTCCTTTACCCAGGATATGAAGAAGAATTATTTGAATGAGTTCAGGGATGATGAAAGTTTTCCATTAATATGTTTTATATTTTATCCCCAATGTAAAATAGATATGATTTATGTATTTCGATCTCCAAGACTACTATCCTATCTGGTCCTTTGGGATTTGACCCCTTACATCTATTATAATTTAATAAAGTAACCAGCAGCTCTGGGTTACTTGAGTTTGGTTAATTACAACATCCAATGATATCTAACCCTAATGAAAAGAGAGGTCAACTCAATGGAGAAGAAAAAATCATTATTGAGAGAGATCATGTTGTATTTGTTTATAATTTGACATTATTGTATCATGATATGTGTATTTCATGAATACATTATAGATGGTTTTAATATATTAATTTTTGTATTTAATTTTATATTATTTCCAATTTGTGAGTGATTTGACTTGTTTTACGTTTTTAAGGAAGGTTACAATTATTCTTTTAAAATGTACAAAACGAGGTTAAATTTGGAGCGAAAAGACATATCATGTCGCGAAGAAATGTGAAGTGAAATGAAACTGGTTTTTGAGGATGATCATGGTGCACATCTGGATCCTTAAATTTAATAACCAAGAAAAAAAGTCTTCCAGAGCATTAAAATCTAATTACACATTGTGAAGTCATTACATGACATGTACTAGAGCATGCGGTGAATGGAAGGACATGAAATGAAGAAAATCAATGAATTATGTAAATTTACCCATGATGAAACTCAGTCACATGTGGTGTAATTTTCTAGATAGAAAATTACACATGGTGAATCTCTATTACACATAGTGTAATTTTTTGACAGGAATTTTTCACCTTTATTCACCGAATATTCATTTTTTGACCAAATATTTGATGTGGGATGAACCTAGGACAACTTTTGAACCAAATATTAATGATTATTATCAATATTAGATCCCATGTGAAGTATATAAAAGGAGTGATAGGCTGATTCTATTAGAGATATTCATATCCGAATTCCCGAGAGACCAAACCTTGGAGCAAGACATTGCGACCTCTACAAGTTCGTTCTTTCTATTCCTTATAAATTATTTTTATTTTAATCTTCTATATTATTCTCTCATAACTAGGATGAGCGGGTAAACCATCCATGTTCTAGGGTTATGCAGTTTAAGGGGTAAGGTGCATTGGATTAATTTTATCTCATTTATTCATGTATTATTTTTTGCGTGATTTCTATCTTCATCTTCTAATCTATTTTTTATTTTATCATGCCAACTGATAATATAATTAAAAATAAATATTAAAATTTTACAACTAAAAATCCTAAATTATGAATGAAAATTGTAGAATTTGGAGGAAATCATGTTTAAATATGGTATTGAGACAAACTTGATTTGGTGACGTTCAAAATTACTAGACCAAGGGAAATAGGGAATTTCCGCATTAAGAAAGGGATACCATGACCATTATATATTTCTCATCTCAACTCTGAAACCAATCATAAATAAATTTTTTTTCTATAAATATAATTGCACCTGAACCCTGATTTTAAAAAACCTCAATGTACTTTCAAATATGTTTTCAAACAACCAAATCAGTCTACTTTTGTCCTTTGCATTAGTTTTTTCAATAAAAACCAAAAAATTTCACCTCTTTCTTCAATTTAATAAAATTAAATCTTTTGAAAACCTAATAAAACTAAATCATCATCTTTATGGGTTTGACCTTGAAATTTCCCAATACGAAATTTTAATTAATCAAGTATTATAGTCTGATTTTAATATTTTTTGTTTTTTCATCGACCTATAGGGAATTAACAATGCCCTACGAGGCTATCAAACTAAAACTATTGTGAGGGACAGTTGCATTATAGTTTTTTGGGATTTTCTTTTTTATTTTATCTTACTGGTTTATATAAATTTCTTTATTTAGGCTGGGTATTTTGTGTTGTGAGTTTTTATATTTTTAAAATTTTAATGCTCGACCACAACACTCGGTAAAACAAAAAAAACATCAAGGACACACACAATTATAATCAAATACCCGAGGTCAAAGTCACCATAACCATGGAATGAGATGAAAAACAATCCTTTTGGAGTTATTCAAAGATTTCAGGGGCTAATAATGCTTGTTGACTATGGGAGGTCATCAAAAAATGGATTGTATCCAAGAATCCTAACACCCTCATTGCAGAAAATCACTTCAGGATCAAGCCTCCATTAATTTTAATGATATAAATACCGTGCAATTCACTAAACTACCACATGAAGATCTGAAAAAGCATGTGGGAAAATTCCTCATGATCTGCGACACATTCCATTTCCAAAATGACTCAAGTGATATGGTAAGTCTCCGTTTTTTCATATTTTCATTACGTGATCAAGCTTGAGATTGGATTCAAAATCATACATTCGCATTCCAACACAACATGGGATGAGCTAGAATGAAACTTCCTCACCCACTTCATTCCACCTTTTAACTAAATGGATATATGGGTAAACATTTTAAACTTTTTTCAATTTGAATATGAGGCTCTGTATTCTTCCGATGAAATATTTAAAGATATGAATCAAAAATTCCCTCATCATGGAATAGAGTTATGGATTCTAATACAAAAATTATATAAAGGTTTTTCATAGGGAAATAGGTCAATTATTGACATTTGAATTAGAGGATCCTTAATGAAGAAATCACCCGATGAAAGATATAGCCTATTGTATGAAATAGTGAGGAATAGTTTCCAGTGGAAGGAATATGGGATGTAGCGAAAAAGAGTTCATGCAATCAATAATAATAACTGGATGTTAGCATAATTGGAGTCGATGACGTAGACGATTACCATCATGATGGTCCAATAATAAGACTACTAATGTATGCATATAGAAGATTCCAATTAAGCCAACTACAACCATAGTAATAAATTTCATGGTTTGTGGTCTCAAGAACAAAAAAAACACCCCAAGGGCCTACACTGACCAACCATGTTTATAAGTTAGAAGAGACACTAGAAGCATTCTTGACTGCTTCTAGGGATGCACTCCTGGAAATAAAATAATAATCATCAAACCAAAAGGCATCATTAAGGATTATGGAAATTTCTGATCATCTTAGAGAGATACCCATAGGAATACTACCAAGATTCCCTAAAGTATGCCCACATAAAGATATTAAAGTTGTACAACTCATAAGTGGAAATAAAACCAAAGTAAGTGGTATATAATTTTTAGGATGACAATAAAAAGAGAAATCTGAATATAGCAAGGACCACGTAACTAAATAAAAATAATAACCAAATCAATACAGGACAAAAATTCCTTTTCCAAATCGAATGGAGAAAATAAATAACAATGTGCAAAACTTTATGTTTTTTGAGAACTTTAAAAAATAAAATATTTAGATACCTTTTGTATAGGATCTTGAAAACATGCTAAAATATGTAAATTTCATGAAAGAGATGATAACCAATAAGAAAAAATTGGAAGATATTGGCATCATTCCAGTCACACAGCAGTGTTCAATAGTAGTGTTAAAGGACCTACCTATGAAGAAAATAGATTTAGGTAGCTTTTCAATTCCATATTTATTAGAGCTATCAAATGTAAATAATCCTAGTGTGACTTAGGTTTGAGTGTCAGTATAATGTCGTACATGAATTTCAAGAGTTTGGGACTGGATGGAATGAATCCTACAAGAGTAATTCTTCCATTATCACACTCAACAATGAAATCCTAAATAGGATTAATTGAAGATATCTTAATCAAAGTTTACAAGTTCATATTCCCCATAGTCATCCTAGTGATAGATATGGAAGGAAAATTAAATCCACTCATTCTGGGAAGACCATTTTTTTCCTCATGGAATGCGCTAATTTATATTCAAAGAGGAGAACTATTAATAAGAGTTATTAGTGATCAAGTAAGTTTTAAAATCCATAGGGAAATGAAGAACTATGATGTGCAAGAGTAAAATGAGTTTGGAGAAAAGAATACACCTGATGTTAAGTATGTTACTGATATTGAAGAGGTACAAGAGTTAGATATTGTTGAGCAAGAGGATTCTCAATTTAATAAGAAAGATAAGATGAAGAATAATACCACTTACACTGGAAAATAAAATGATTCCACAAAATTTTATAAAGGAAAATTAGTATGGATGGTACATAGAAGTTTTTTTAGTTCATCAATATTGAGGAAGATATAGTGGGTCAGACCAATGGAGATCAAGAATGTACTAAAATCAGGGAGAATTAAGCTATTTTGAGAAGAAGGAAAAGGACCAAAACATGTGGCTTGGGCACAACTGAGAAAATTTATAGACCCCAAAGAGGTAAAAAAATTCCAATATTTGTTACTCAAGATAATGCTGAAGGAGGTAAGGTCGATCCAATGATGGTAATCAAAAGGGCTTCCAAGAGGAAACCCAAGTTTATTTTCTTTATTTTCTATTTTTAGAGGTGTCTATACTCTCTCTCCAAATATTTCATAATTTATTGAGAAGGGCCTATTCTTTAACTTTTTAATTTACAATCATCAAGATTATCAAGTCTGAGGATGGCAGTAAGTATTAGGAATTAAAAGAAGATACAACAGCATTACATGTCATAAAGCGAATTTACAAATCATGGAAAGGTGTAGGTTGAACCATTGAAGTCTATATTTGAAGTGTTAATTGGAAAGGGGAGTAAGAGTTTCAATTATGTATTTTTCATCCATATTCCCCACATTTAATTAGAATTTTTAACTTCCAATTTCATGCCCCGCCTTTGATTATTGATTTAATCAACTAAACTAGGAGATATGAATTTCCAAGGATTATTACAATGCCATGAAATTTATATTTTTTATCAATTATTTTGAATAAGAAAAATGGGAAAAATATTTAGCAGAGATAATTATGTGGATTATGTTTTTAAAAATCATGATTTAAGTGAGCATGTTGATCATTATAAATGAAATTTTTCTATGATTTGGCTATGTTTTAAATTTATGATGTTTGAATTCATTTATTAAATTATTACTATGTATTATAATGAATGATTTCACCAACCATTCTTCTAATTCCTGATATATTCACTAAGCCAATATTTTCCATTCTTTATTTCATATATTTCTTGAGAAACTTTGGCATGATTTCTTAGGGAACTTTCTTTTCAACTTATCGAAGCTAGGAAAGAACATAATTAATTTTAAAATGATTGAGTCATTATTTTTTAATCCCTTATACTAAGACCCACCTTACATTAATCTTTTTAAGACCTTAAAATCCATGAATAGACTTGTTAGAATAAGCCATGTTACAAGCCTAGTTTATCCATTCCTACCTTCCTCTAAATATTTTCCATGATTATCAAAAAAGTAGGCAAAGTGGTATCTGGTGGAAGGGACAAAAAGTTTACAATAGATTAGTGTGGGGGGAGTTTCATGACATTTTAGGAAGGCCATTAATTATATTTATTACAAAACCTCTTAAAAAAATAAAAAATAAAAAAAAATTGGTTATGTCTAAGGAAATTAAAAAATCACCATTTACTTGACCAGTGTTCTTATTATAACTATTAAAAATAGTGTCATGAGGAGATATTTAGGGGTTGGGTGGTTGATGTGAGAATTTTCCCTCACAAAAAATTTGAAAAAAATAAGAAAATAAAAAAGAGGGTATTTTATTTATTGTATTTCATCTCTTTATAAGCATGCTATGATATACTGGGGGAAAATGAGACTTTCATTGAGATGTTCTTGATTATCATGAAAATTACATTAGAGTTGAACCTATTTTTTGTTCCTTACTTTATTTACATCATTTACCTACCTTCCATAAGCCTCAGAGGCATTTGATCCTAAATAGTTATGTTTTCGTGATTAATTGTGATTTCTATCTTTACGCGGCAGAGATGTTAGATGCCTTGAAATCCTATGGTAAGTTACATGTTCTTAAGGTATGTGAATCACTCTATATTAATTCTAACATTGATGATAAGGGAAAAACATTCATGTGAGGTAAATTAAATGTGACATTCATTTTAATAATGATTTTAAAAATGTAAATGCATAAATGAAAATTCATGGCTATTTAAAATGAAAAAATAGTAAAATACATGGTTGACTTGTTTCTTTGAAAAACATGGCATTGATAAATTTTATACATGTGATGATAGAAAATTTAATTTTCTATTTGATAATTTTTTTTATAAAAATTGAATTTTATGTATGGTAAGTTTAACCTTCTTTATAGTATGTTGAGTTTCTATCCTTGCGGGAAAGTATGAATTCAAGTGGGGGTGTATTTCATATGTGTATTTCATGCATACATTTTAGAGGGTTTTAATATATTAAAATATATATTTAATTGATTATTCATTCCAATTTGTGAGAGATTTGACTTGTTTTATGTTTTTAATAATGGATACAATGATTCTTAGAAAATAAAAAAAAATATGTGAATTTTGGATCTAAAAGACACATCGTGCCGCGAGAAAAAGTGAAGCGGTACGACACCGGGTTTTTAGGATGATCAAGGGATAATGAAGTGAATGAAAAGACATGATATGAAGAAAATTAAAGCATACTAGACAATTACATGTGGTGAAACTTTGTTTAATGTGGTGTAATTTTCTATATATAAAATTACAAATTGAGAAATCCAGTTACACGTGGTGTAATTTTCTAGATGTGAATTTTTCACCCAGATTCACCATATCTTCATTTTTTGTCAAAATATTTGAACTGGGATGTGACATGGACCAACTTTGGACCAGATAATAATGATTATTATCAATTTTAAATCCCATATTAATCTAATAAAAATAGTTCTAGGCAACTGTTATTGGAGATATTCAGATCCAGATTAGTTAGTAACCAAATATCTGATCAAGTTGTTACACCCTCCACGAGTTCTTTCTTTATTTTCCTTATGAATTCCTTTTTATTTTAGCCTTACCTCTTATTCTATAATAACAAGGATTATGGGTAAAACCTTTATGTTCTAGGGTGATGTAATATAATGGGGGAGGTGTATTAGATTATTTTTATCTAATTTATTCATGTATTTGGTTTTACATGATTTATATCTTCATCTTACAATCCATTTATTTTTATTTTATCATGAAAATTGATAATATAATTAAAATGAAATATTAAAAATTTTCAATTGATAATCCTAAATTTGGCATGACTATTTTCAAATTTAGGGAAATCAGGTTTAAATATGGTATCAAGACAAACTTGATTTGACAACACCCTAATCTACCGAACCAAGGGAAATAGATATTTTATACATCAAAGAGGTGATACCATGACCATAAGATCTTTCTCATATCTGCTCCAACACCAATCATGAATCAACTTATTTTATATAAATCCAATTTCACCAGAACTCCAATATTACAAAACACTGACTTGCTTTTAAATCTATTTTCATACAACCTAGTCAATCTACTTGTGTCCCTTTCTTTCATTTTTTCAATCAAATCCAAATTTTCTCATCTCTTTCATCAGTTAAATAAAATTAAATCATTTGAAAACCTAATAAAACTAAATCATAATATTTATGGGTTTGACCTTGAACTTTCCTAATAATACATTTTAATTAATCAAGTAGCATATTTGAGTTTTATAAATTTTGTTTTTTCATAGACCTGTAAGGAATTAAAGACACCCCATGGGGCTATCATACCATTTGAGTATTTTTTAAGATACTAAATTCCACTTAAATTTAAATCTCAATTTCAATACCATCAAGTGCTAATAGAGGTAATATGTGGTTCCAATATTGAATGAATTTAGGGAGATATTGATGTTGAATTTATAAATGTATATTATCCTCACTTGTATGTTTAATTGATTTCATAATGAAATTATTGAAGAATGTTAATTGGCCAAGTTATATTTTATTTTGAAAATAAATTGAGTGAAAATGGAAACACTGAAGTTTCTGACATAAACTCTTATTTCTACACAATGTTTCAACTTAGTTCGATTAAAAGATTTTTCAATGATTCATTTTAATTGGAAAATTCAATTGATGAAAATTTTAAGAGAATGTGTCTCTAATTGGAAGAGTTTGAATCATAAAATAAGATCTATAATTTTTTTACTTAAATGGGATAAATCAAAGTTAAAAATTGTATTTATTATCCTAACTATGTTAAATAACCCGAGGGGGGGGGGGGTGATTCAGGGTATGTTGGATTAAAATAATTTCCCCTTATGAACCTATTTTTTTCATTAAACAATAATATATTCTATCTATTTCCCTTATAAATATATGAACATAAATAAAATCATGCATGAGACACATTAATTTTACTTACTTAACCCTCACCAGGTAATGTCCAAGGAGAATAAAATGGAAATGTGTCGATATACCAACTCCACTATGGTTCACCACTAAAATAAAGTTTGTGTTAAATAACTTCTATTCTAAGGATCACCTCCTTTAAAAAGTTTGGAGTGGAATAACTGTCCCTGCTGATTTACAACCAATCAAAATCTAAAAGTTCACGTACTTCTCAACTTAAGGGTGCTCACTATTCCTTCAGACGATTCTTCTTTTTATCTCCTAAATCAATATATTTTACACCTCATTTGGTGAATCAATAAGTTAAACTTTCATCCACTTTATGAATAAACCTTTAACACTGAATTACTGGGAAAATACTTATTGGTTTTCAAAGCATTGGATTTCATGCAACCTTTACTTGACTTGTGTGCAGTGAAAATAACTTTCACAACAAAAGTTATGTTTTTTATGTAAGTTAATCTTGTGTGAAACATTTATACTTTTCACAAAAATTCCTTGGAAATTTAGACACAAGTTCTTTTCTTAATGCAACAAATATTTTTCAGTGTTGCTTCATGCAACTTCTTTACACACAAACTTTATAGTCTGTGTGAAACTCTTACATGATTTCGAGCCTTGGTATTATCTAAGATTTAATCTACTCAAATGAGGGGGGGGGGGGTGGCCTACTATTTATAGATTAGGTTGAATGTGCACCCAAATTTCATACATGCCTTCCATTGGTGTATAACATTTCTTCGAGCGGGTAATCTTAACATTTAGATATCATATTTGGTGCACAAAAACACTGTGTGCATTACTAATGTGCATTTTTTCTTATGTCATGTAAATCTGACTTCTGTGAAATTTCCAAGCTTGTGCACGACAAATTACTTTTATGAATTTTTATGTCATGTACCCAAAACATCACTTGTGAGAAAATTTTTGTATCACCTTTGTCATTGTACACAACATTTTACTTTTATGTGAAAAAAATTCCTTTTCTGAAGACAGCTTTTCCTATCCTTCGGATTTTAGAGCCCAAAACTTTGGAAAATATAAGGAAATGACACCGCCATGTATATACATATTTCTATACCACCTATAGAGAATCTATTTCTTTGTTTTGGATCTTTTTCATCATACCTTTTCAAGAATCTCTATCGAACTCCACAATTGACCATGGAAACCTTCTTTTTCATAAAACACAATCTACCTAAAAACACTACCATGTTACCTTGAGATATTTTTTCCCAACAATATCTCCATTTTGGTTTATTGAAAACTCTTCACATTATTATATACCACTTTAATGATTATTCAATCATATATCACCATTCACTTCATGAAATTTATATTGCGATCACAGATTTAATCAACACACGCACTAATCCCACACGAGCCATGATCAGTGTGATAATCAAGAGTAACATGAAAAGTACATCAATAAATAACTTCATTCCTAAATCAGTTAACTAGTTTCATAATGAAATTGTGATATATATCCTCTGATCAAAGATATTTTGAATAATGATATTTGAAAACTCCCCCTTCTTCACTGATCCCCCTTTCAACTTCTCCCCTTGTCCTGATTATGATATTTTATCCCATTTTATAGCTATGAATTCCCCCATTTTTCAATGAACCTAAAAGTCACTTCTTTGTGGTATTCCATACGGTCAATAACATAGATCAACACATTAAGAAAAAACACATCATACCTCAAGGAGAGGGGGTCCCACATCCATAATTTTTCATGCATGAGGAGTCAAATGAAATCAAAGAACCATTGAATGATGCTCAAATGCCTCTTTGGGTAAGGACTTCATCAGAATATCTACAACCTATAGTTCTATAGGCACACACTAAAATATCATAATACCATGCTTCACCTCATCCTTGATTAAATGATATTTTCTAAAAAAAATTCATCATCTCTGGGTGATGAAATGGATTTTTTCTAACACTTATAGCACTTGAATTATCACATTGAATTCTAATCAGAAACGTTACATGAAATTTCTTATCATCAAGTTTATTCTTCATCCAGAATAAATACATGTAATATTGAGTAACTACAATATATTCAGATTCTACAGTTGCTGATAAAATATAATCATATTTCTTCTTTATTAAATAAATACATAATACACCAAGATAGAATACACCACCTGATGATTATTTTTATCATATATTGATCCACCCCAATCTGCATACATATAACCCAATAAATTTTATTGATATTTTTCATTGTACAAAATATTGAAATCCATTATCCCCCTAACATTCTAAAGTATTATTTTTTACTATAAGTAATTGTATTTCCTTGGGATTGCTTTGATACTGTGTATATTGAAATGTAAAAAATACAATATCTGTTCATATCACTTTTAATTACTATAGACATCCAATGATCAACCTACATTCGAGGAAAATGACTGCTTTGACTTCATTATATCATGATAGTTTCATTTGGGTAACTACCATAGTCATCATATCCTTATAATTGTCCAATAAAAATCTTCTCAGAACCTCCTTGTCATATTTGGATGGTGAAATAAATGTGTAATTACTTCTCCATGTCACTTGTAAACCAAGGAAAAAGGGAAGTTCACCAATCTTTGACATTTCAAACACACATTTCTTGAATTTGGTGAATTTTATATAGAACAATGTATCTGACCCACCAAAAATTATGTTATTTACAAACACCAACACCATCATCCTTTGATTATAGTTATTTTCTAAATAGAGACTATAATTAATACCACCACGCTAAAAAACCAAGATTCTTTAAAAACTAGTACAGTTTTGAATACCACATTCTTGGTGCTTTCTTCCATCCATATAGCACCTTTCTTAGCAGAAAAAATATATTCTCATATTCATGAATGAGAAAACCACATGGATGATCAATATAGACTTCTTCTTATAGAACCCCATTCAAAAATACTGACTTGAAATAATTTTTGAAAACATTGTACTTTATTTACAATACTATAGACATGAATAAAATGATTTTATCTATATTTACAATAGGTGAAAATGTTTCATTGACATTGATACCCTCTATCTGGTATTACCATTTTCACTATAGTCATTCTTTATTTCAAATAAATGTACCATCTTAATTCATCTTTATATAAAAGAACCATTTTTCCTGATGACATTCTTATCTATTGGAGTCAAAATAATCTCCTATGTCCAATTCTTCTCAATTTGGTCAAGATATTAATTCATATCATGAACCCAGTTCTTATCTGCATATGGTTCTTCAAAAAATTTAGTCTCTACCTAATATTGTAAGGATGCCTTCTGTAAAGACTTCATTCTCTATGTATAACTAGTGCTACCTGATCACAATGGTATTTTTCCTTTCAAATTCCTCTCGAATCTTTGTCTTACATATAGATAAATATTTTAATTCCTCATACTCATCATCAATATCTTCTTGTGAATCAACATTCACTACTTTTACTACGCTTGAGTTTCTTACCTCTTCATCACTCTCGTCAAGAAACTACTCACTATGTTGTTGAAGATTCTATTGATTCTCAACAATAGTGAAATCATGAAATTCAATTAGATCTCCCAGCTTCTTTTTGAAAATTTTTTATGCATTGCTTTTTCCTAAATATCTAAGAAATATATCCTCATATCCTCCCGATTTAAATTTCCCATGTTTATCCTTATTGATAATGAAAAATTTACTTAAAAATATTTTAAAGTATTTATATTTTAGATTATTCCAATAACACAAATCATATGATGTATTTCATTGATTTAGACATAATAGATCCCTATTTGAAATATAGACCAATTCCAATATTTCTTCCTTATATAATTTCTCTATTAGGTCCATTACAATAAGCATTTTTCTTGGCATATTGTTTATGATCTTATTTCTATTTTTAGACACTCTATTTTTTTGACAAGTTCTAACTACTAAAACTTTAATCCTTATCTTTTTTTCTCAATATAATATTCCACTTGATTTTTTTTGAATTTTGTACCATTATCAGTACAAAACTTCATAATATTCTGTCAAGCATCATTTTAGATTTCCTATGGTACTGTTTTATGAAACTAAACACATTAAACTGGCGGGAAATGATAAATACACATGAAATCATAATAAAATCATCAATAGAGAAAAGGTAATACCTCTTCTTGTCTATGTATCTTGGAGATATAGGTCCAAATACATCTTTATTCACCAATTCAAGTACTTTGGTTGATTTTTTTCATTTTGATCTTACGTCTTTCTAATAATCTTTCCTTGTTGACAAGCATCACATATATGATTATGATCATGTGGTAGCTTAGGGATATTTCTAGTAGTATCACATTTGACTATATATTCTTAGGATGGTTGGAATAGATGTCCAAGTCATTTATGCCACAACATATTTTCTACCTATCTGGATAAAATACACATATCATCTTCTTCACATAAAAGGTAGAGACCCCCCTTTATTATTTTTCCATATAGAAAAACTGTACCATCTCTTCCTTTGATGACACACATCTTCTTAGTAATGCTTATAACATGCCCCAAATAAAATATTTTACTGAAACAAAAAAAGTTGTGATTAAGAATTTCAACAACTAATACATCAGTACACCTCATTTATTTTCCCCTAAAATTAGCATTTTCCGAGCCAATAATCTCCAGGACATCATCATTTATAAATTTGAAAACACCTTCCTTGTCATATTTTATTCCTATAAAAATATCCTTATTCCCTATCATATGGTATGTGATTCCATTATCAAGGATCTATACACCATAATTATCTAATGTTTTAAGAGAAATTAGGTCAACCACTACCTATGCAACACTTTTATTTTTGATCTTTGTATTTGTATTTACACTCGGTATGGATTAATTGTCTTCATCTTCCTTAGAGTATGATGGAATAACTTCATATTGAAGAGTTTAAAATCAATCATTCATTTTCATCTCATTTAATGATACATTGAGATGCTTCTTAAGACCACATTTTGTAAGATCCCAATTTTTGGAAAGGTATGTTTTCGTTATGTTTTGTTTGAATCCCTTGTTTAAGGCTTCAAGGGATGTCTTCTCTAAGTATGAGAGGCATTGGGGGTGTTCCAGGGTCTCGGGGTATGAAATAAATGAAATATGGGAAATACAAGCGAGGGTGCACGACCTGCGCACGACCATAGAAAACCATGCGGCATACCCAGGAAAACCGTACAACCCCTCCTACTCCGGACAGTAGAATGCGCACAGTTTTCCAAACCGTGCGGCCAAACCGTGAAGCCTCTTATTGTTTGGAAAATTTACAAAATTAACCCTATGGGATTTTAAGAGCCCACTTGGGTTTTCCTCTCATTTCCTCCCTCTTCACCCTAGGAGTGAACCAAATCTTCCAAGAGCTCCAAGAGATCGATATCCCTCGTTTCTAAGGCATTTTTGGTGTTGTTGGTTGTGGATCGAAGATCCGGGTAAGGCTAATCCCATCTTTGATTCTATTTTTGGTTTAGGGTTTATATCTTCTTTCCCTCTTGTTCTGAAGCTCTAAAATCCTATCTTTTGGGTGAGTTTTATGTTGAAGCTCAAAATGTTGGTTGTATCGAGGTCTAAGGACTCGATTGAGAGTGCGTTCAACCGTGGTTTCATGTTAGGTGGTCTACAAACGTTGTCCCATAGTTTTATGGTGGATTTATGCATGTGTGGCTTTGCTCATGGTTTCCTTTTGATGAGGTTGATCAACCTTGATGTGTTGGTATAAATGATGCTTAAAAAGGGTAAATGGGAACTCTCACGATTCCCATGGGATGCATTGAGAATGACATGAAGTAATTAGGGCCATCCATGGGATGCGGCGGCTTTTCCCGGATGTATGGATTGTTATTAAACAAGCAACCTTGTTGTGATAAATGGTAGATCCCTTGAAAAATGTGTTGTCATGGTCAGTTGAACTTGGAATAGATGTTAGGTTATTCTCCTAGACTTGGTAATAACCTAAAGGGTTATTTGGAATGGGTTGAATGGTTGATTCATGGAAATGGTGAATGGGGTAAATGGTTTAATGTGTAAATTGATTAAAGACCATAATGGGATAGGTTATGGGTCTAGTGTTGAATTCTTAGTGAGATAGGCATAACACATGGGAATTTGGTGAATGAAAAAATGATGGTAAATGGTAATGCGTTAATGGGTTAAGGCATGATGTGAATTCTTGTGTGGTTTGTTGTGAATGGTGTTTTTAAAAGGGAAATGATATTGTGGGTTGATGATTTATTATATATATAAGCTTGTGCACATGGATTGGTAGTGTGGGGTATGACATAAGGATCTACACCCACAGGTCGAGTGAAGACTGAGGTTTTAAACTCCACCCTAAATGCATGGGTTAGGAATGAGGAATGACACTCTTTTCTCATAACGGTTGGATCCACCCGGACTGATGATTCGAGGTGAGGTTATGGTTTCTATGAGGGGGTTCGTCCTAGTCAGATAGGATAACCATGTGTTTACCCTCTTCCATGTGATTGTTGGCCCTAGACCCATGTAATATAATGTATGTGATTAACCCACGGAAATGTGTTGAGATGGTAGGTGATGAAAATCGGTGTGAATGAATGGTAATGGATGTGGAAATGTCTTTGAATCTAAATCGGTTAATGGAATCTTAAATAATTACTTAGTAATTATCATTCGTATTCCTTTGTCATGCACTACCTGTTTATACTGGATATTTTATAGACACTTTTGGTGTTGTCCTACTGATTTGTACTCACACCCTGCTCGGGCCACCATTGGGTACCTGAGCAGACTTCATGTTTTCAGGTCAAGATAAGGGCAACTGTCCTTGCTAGATAGTTGAGTGGACATGGGTAGCACTTGGTGGAGGATCCAGACTTGGAGTCGAGACCATTTTGGTGATTTTGGTCATGGTCCTTATTTTGGGCTTTTGTTCACATTTACACTGGTATTATAACATGGCATATTTATTGTTAGAAATAATTCTTATACATGTTCTCCATTTATTGATTATTGTTTCCGCTATTGGTTTATTTCTGTTGTGGCTTACTCTGATAAAAAGGGGGTATAGTCTCCCCACTTGACTACATAGACCCCCACTGCTAGTCGGCAGCCTTTGGCCTAAATGGTGGCGCACTTAAGGTTATGTAACTACCTGGCTCGGAGCACCGATTAGTGGATTCCGAGTCGGGGATGTTACAAAGTTGTATTAGAGGAGGTATTTCTTATACTTCTCTGATGTCTTGTTATTTGGGATAGGTTGCCAAGGGTTAAGATGTGTCAGGCCTTGGTAATGAGCTCATTCTTGGGAGTATCTAACCCATGTACGCGGGAAACCCCAATTCACCCTGGGTGGGAAATGTTGTTCTTGGATGTGTGTTGTTACAGTTGATGATATTGCACCATTGGGTGAAGCACATGTGGTTTGATGTGACTGTTTTATGATATTTTTCTTGTGTCCCTTAACGGCATGAGGATATTCATTCATGCATCATTGTAGGAACCTATGGAGATATGTGACATGCATTGTGTTAGGTACACGCACGAGGTGGGTGTGTGAGGTAGGAAAGTAGGGTGCATCATGCATTTCATGAAACCAATAAATAATGAGAATAATGAAATATAACAATTGGGTAAATGATGTTTAATGAAAATGAGGGCTTGAAATGAAGTGAAAAATGTTTTTGTAAGATGTGGTTTGATTTTGGTGGTAGTTCATGGTTTTTTACCCCATGTGTACCATGGCCCACAGTAGGGATGGTCGGGGTGGTGGATTTTAGGTGTTAAAGTTGTTTAATTAGTATATGAAAATGGTTGTGTAGCTAGTAATGATCTTTTTGATGAAGTCATGAAAGTTTTATGGTATGCGTGCTGAATCTTGTGCCTGGCAATGTAGAGAAATGCCACCACGAAGTCGATTACCAGTTGGGAAATGGGCGGATATTGTTGAGAAAACTCCTCTAGTAGAAGAGCATGAAAATGTGGTGATCAATGAAGGTAGAGAAGACCAGTTCCGAGAGAACTTGGCTCACCTTATGCAGATGATGGATTGGAACCCAAGGTGGGTTGCACCGAGTATGTTTGATCCTGACTCAGGGATCACTATCAGTGATGTACTATGCTAGTCGCTTCACTGATTTGTGACAGTTTTTCCCGGTGTTAGAAGGGGATGGGGAAGCGATAGCGAGGCGTTTCCAGGATGGGTTGAGACATGAGATCAGGTCTCAAGTAAATATCTTCTGCTTGAAGGGGTTTTCAGAGGTGATGGATTAGGCACTCATCTCTGAAGGGAACCTGAAGGGATCTTCAGGTGGTGGTCTTGTCGTGCCAGCTGGGCGGACAAGTGGTGCATCATCTGAAGGTCGGAAGCACCGTTTAGAAGGTTTCCAGCAACATGGTCAGAAGGGAGGGTCTGCCTCTCGGAGTGGGAACCAGGTGTTCTATTATCAGTGCGGTAGGTCGGGGAATATGCGTAGTCAGTGTCCTCGACCTCTAGTTGAGTGTCGTTTGTGAGGAAGGATGGGGAATGTGCCAAGGTTTTTCAGGAACCCTAGACAGACGGGTGAGCATGATGATGAAAAGAAAATGCCAGGTACGGGAAGGGGATCAGTTGCCCCGTATCAGGTAGTCAGTTAGAGCTCCACGGGCCGTACTAGCAGGGGTCGTGGACGTGGACCTCCAGGGAAAGATCGCTCATGCCAGAAGGGTAGTGTGTTGCAGGGTGGTCAGGCTGGAGCCCATAGTAGAGGGGCAGGTCAGCTTCAGGCTGTTCAACTTGAGCCTGGTGATGGCGAGGTCAGACCGTCAACTGTTGGAGGTACGATCCTTGTAGCTTATATGTTTTCTAGTGCGTTGTTTGACACCGGTGCCACACACTCTTTTGTTTCTACTCAACATGTGGTAGTGCTGGGTTTACCTGTGGAGGGGGTGTGTGGAGTTATGTCAATTGACACCCTGTTGGGGATGCGGGTTGAGGATATCAAGCAGTGCAAGGGATGCGCCTTGGAAGTTGGTGGGTATCGTTTTCTATGGGACTTTTTCGTTATCGAGATGTCAGGGTTTGACCTAATCCTTGGAAAGGATTGGTTGGTGTTGTATCAGGCGCACATAGACTGTTATCATCGCAGAGTATCATTTTGGTCCCTTGAGTGTGATGCTTATGTCCCCCGTGGCGAATGGGATGTTCGAACAGGGCGTGTGGGGCTGTTTTGTCAATAGGGGAGTGGAATCATGGATCAAGTGGCCTGTATCATGCTTGATAATGATGGGGGAGGGGACCAATAAAATTTTCCTCCCATGGTGGACCGGTTTCAGGATGTGTTTCCTGAGGATTTCTCGGGGTTACCACCCGAGAGGGATGTCGAGATCACGATCAAGTTGCTAACGAGAGTGGAGCCAGTTTCTATTCCTACATACCGAATGGAATCGAAAGAACTCCATGAACTAAAGGTTCATCTTGAGTAGTTGGAGCGTAAGGGGTTTATTTGTCCTATTATGTCTCCTTTGGGATCTCCCGTGCTTTTTGCAAAGAAGGCTGATGGGTCGTTGAGGCTGTGTGTTGACTATCAAAAGTTGAATCAGATGACGATGAAAAATAGGTACCCTCTTCCTGGAATTGATGACCTATTTGATCAGTCGAGGGGTGCATCAGTGTTTTGTAAGATTTATCTGAGGTCGGGTTATCACCAGATGAGGGTGTGGTCTTCGGACGTACCACAGACAGCTTTCCGGAGTCAGTATGGGTTGTTTGAGTTTGTTTTAATGATTTTAGGCTTAACCAATGCACTTGTGGTGTTTATGGCTTTGATGAACTGGATCTTTCATCCCTATCTAGATCAGTTTGTTATTGTCTTTCTTGGAGATATCTTAGTGTACTCGAAAACTCCTAACGACCATGCCCAAAATCTTGACATCGTTTTGGGCACACTAAGAGAGCATCAGCTATACACCAAGCTATAAAAGTGCCAATTATGTATAGGTGAGGTGCATTTTATGGGTCATATAATCTTGTAGGTAGGTGTGTCAGTGGATATAGAGAAAGTGAAGGCAGTTGTATCTTGGGAGCGGACCAAGAGTGTTTCTGATATTCAATGTTTTCTGGGTTTGGCCGGATATTACTGAAGGTACATTTAGGATTTATCTCACTCGAAAGCACCACTTTCGAGCTTGAACAAGAATGGAATCATGTTTGAGTGGTCTGAAGCTTGTGAGAACACCTTCCAAGATTTGAAGAAGTGGTTGAGAACTACACCTATCTTGATCTTACCTAAGCTGGGTAAGAAGTACGTCGTGTTTTGTGATGTGTCTGGAGTCGGACTTGGGGCTGTGTTGATGCAAGATGAGTGGGTTGTGGATTATGGGTCAAGGAAGCTGAGACCCCATGATCGGAACTACACCACTCACGACCTTTATTTGGCTTCAGTGGTTTATGCCATGAAGTGTTGGAGTTTAATATCTCCAGTCTTTTGACATTCAGTTGGTGTACATGCCGGGAAAGTGGAACAGTGTTACTGATGCTCTGAGCAGGAAGGTTCAACATCAGGTGGTTCAGGAGTCCAACATCGAGTGGAAGGTGATGCCTTTTTCTGCCTAGATGCACCTGGAGGTGCAGGAGGAGAGTTGTTAGGTCACTCTTGATTCCTTAATGATGGAGTCAACGCTTCTGAGTCGAGTTAAGGAAGGACAACTTGATGATCCTGAGTGTTTGATCATGAATGAAAATATTAATGGTGGGAAGCTACCTTCTGGTTGGGCCATCAGCGTAGAAGGTGTTTTCTGTGTTCGTTATCGTATGGTTGTGCCAAAGAGTCTGCTAGAAGACTTGATGCGTGAGTTCCATGCATCAAAGTGGCCAGTGCATCCGGGTTTGACCATGATTTACCATGATCTCTGAAAGATGTTTTGTTGTCCTGGAATGAAGAAGGAAGTTGTTGGCTTTGTGGCACGGTGCCTTACCTGTCAGTAGGTGAAGGCCGAGCATCAACACCCAGGTGGTTTGTTTCATCCATTTCCCATTCCAGAATGGAAGTGGGATGATGTAATGATGGATTTTGTCATGGGTCTTCTGAGGATTTTGTGAAGGAATGAGGCAATCTGGGTGGTTGTGGATCAGTTAACGAAAGTGGCTCATTTCTTACCGATTCAGGAGACCTTTACAGTCGACCAGTTGGGTGAGATATATGTTTTGGAAATAGTGCGGTTACACGTTTTTTCGCATACCATAGTTTCAGACCAAGACCTCTGTTTCAGATCGTGTTTCTGGCAAGGGTTGCAAAATGCACATGGTATGTAGGTGTTTTTGAGTACGACCTTCCACCCACAGACGGACGGGCAGTCAGAGCGTACGATCCAAGTATTGGAAGACATGTTAAGAGCTTTTGTCTTGGAATTTGGTGGTTGTTTGGATAGGCACCCATCGTTACTTGAGTTCTCCTATAACAACAGTTTTCAGGCTATGATTCAGATGGCACCGTTTGAGGCACTCTATAGGAGTCCATGTAGTTCTATTTTGTGTTGGCTAGAGGCTGGTGAATCTGAGTTGTTGGGGCCATGTCTCGTGCAGGAAACTTCAGAGAGTTAAGTTGATCAGGAATCGGATGGCTGTGGCTCAGAGTAGGCAGAATTCGTATGCAGATTAGAGGCGTAGACCTCTTGAGTTTTCAAAGGGTGATAAAGTGTTCTTTTGGGTGTCTCCAATGAGGGGTCACCGTCAGATTCGAAAGCAGGGTAAGTTAGTGCCTAGGTATATGGGACTTTTTGAGATTGTGGAGAGGATCAAACCAGTAGCTTACCAATTGGCTCCTCCACAGCGGTATGGTGGGTTGGATGATGTGTTTCATGTGTTCCAACTTCAACAATATCACCATGACCCATCTCACATGGTTGATGTTTAGGATGTGGATCTTGAGACTGATGCGTCCTTTGAGGAGAATCTGGTTCATGTGATGGATCATAGTGAAAAGGTCTTGGGAGGCAAGGTTGTTCCATTAGTGCGAGTACTATGGCAGCATGGGAAGGTTTAGGAAGAAACATGGGGGAGAGAATCAGATATGCGGTCATAGTGGCCAGAACTCTTCTATTCGATGGATCAATGAGTCTTGGAAACTCGGCTTGAGGATGAGTTGTTATAAGGTGGGGAAGTTGTAAGATACCGGTTTTTGGAACGGTATGTTTTCGTTCTATTTTAGTTGAATTCCTTGTTTTGGGCTTCAAGGGATGACTTCTGAAAGTATGAGAGGCCTTGGGGGTGTTCTGGGGATTCGGGGCACGAAATAAAGGAAATCTGGGCAAGACAAGCTAGGGTGCACGACCTGCGCACGACCATGGAAAACCATGCGGCCTGCCCAGGGAAATCGTGTGACCCCTCCCCCTCCAGACAGTATCATGCGCATGGTTTGCGCATGGTTTTCCAAACTGTGCGGCTTTTTATTGTTTGTAAAATTTACAAAATTCCCCCTTGGGGATTTTAAGAACCCACTCAGGGTTTCCTCTCATTTCCTCCCTCTTCACCCTAGGAGTGAACCAAATCCACCAAGAGGTCCAAGAGATCGATTTCCCTCATTTCCAAGGAATTTTTTGTGCCATTGGTTGTGGATCGAAGCTCCGGGTAAGGCTAATCCCATATTTCCCTCTATTTTTGGTTTAGGGTTTGTATCTCCTCTTCCTCCTGTTCTGATGCTCTAAAACTCTATATTTTGGGTGTGTTTTAAGTTGAAGGTCCATAGGTTGGTCGGATCGAGGTCTAAGGACTCGATTGATAGTGCGTTCCACCGCGGTTTCAAGTTAGGTGGTCTACATACGTTATCCCATAGTTTTCTGGTGGATTTATGCATGTGTGGCTTTTCTCATGGTTTCCTTTTGATGAGCATGATCAACCTGGATGTGTTGGTATAAATGATGCTTAAAAAGGGTAAATGGTAACTCTCATGATTCCCATGGGATGTGTTGAGAATGACTTGGCCTAATTAGGGCCATCCTTGGGATGCGCTGGCTTTTCATGGACTTAGGGACTCTTATTAAACAAGTGACTTTATTGTGATAAATGGTAGAGCCCTTGACGAATGTGTTGGAATGATCGGTTGAACTTGGAATTAGAGTTAGGTGATGCACCTAGACTTGACAGTAACCTAAGGGTTATTTGGAATGGGTTGAATGGTTGATTCATGGAAATGGTGAACGGGTTAAATGGGTTAATGTGTAAATTGATTAAAGACCATAACAGGATAGTTTATGGGTCTAGTGTTGAGTGCTTTGTGAGATAAGCATAACACATGGGAATTGGGTGAATGGCCAAATGATGTGAAATGGTAATGTGTTAATGGGTTAAGTCATGATGTGAATTATCGTGTGGTTTGTTGTGAATATTGTTTGTCAATGGGCAATGATATGGTGGGTTGATGATTTCTTATATATATAACCATGCGCACATGGATTGGTAGTGTGGGGTATGACAAGAGGATCTAAGCCCACGGGTCGAGTGAAGACCAAGGTTTTAAACTCCACCCTAAATGCACGAGTTTGGAATGAGGAATGACACTCTTTTCTCCTAATGGTTGCATACACTGGACTGATTCTTCGAGGTGAGGTTATGGTAGCTATGAGGGGGTTAGTCCCAGTGAGATTGGATAACCATGTGTTTACCCTCTTGCATGTGATTTTTGGCCCTAGACCCATGTAACATAGTGTATGTGATTAACCCAAGGAAATGTGATGATATGGTAAGTGATGATAATCGGTGTGAATTAATGGTAATGGAAGTGGAAATGGATTTGACTCTGAACCGGTTAATGGCATCATAAATAATTACTTGGTAATTATCATTCGTATTCCTTTGGCATGAAGTGCCTCTTTATACTGGATATTTTTTAGACACCATTGGTGGTGGCATACTGAGTTGTACTCACACCCTACTCGAGCTGCCATTGAGTACCTGGGCAGACGTCATGTTTGCAGGTCCGGAAAAGGGAAAGGGCCCTTGATAGATAGTTTAGTGGACATGGGTAGCACTTGGTGGATGATTCGGACTTGGAGTTGGGATCATTTTGGGGATTTTTCCTGTGGTCCTTATTTTGGGATTTTGTTCACTTTTACACTTCTAGTTGAACATGGCATATTCATTGTTGGAAATGGTTGTTATACATTTTCCCCGTTTATTGATTGTTGTTTCCGCTATTGGTTTATTTCTATTGTGTCTTACTCTGATAAAAGGGGGTATAGTCTCCCCACTTAACTACATAGACCCCCGCTACTATTCGGAAGCCTGTGGCTTATGGGGAGGTGTGCTTAATGTTATGTAACTACCTGGATCGGAGCACCAGTTAGTGGCTTCTAGGTCGGGTATGTTACACATTTTGTCTAATTCGACACATTTCTCTACATTAATGATGATCAATATCTTTCCTTGTATATGAATACTCCTCATCCAAAAACAGTTACTATCAAATGATATCATAGCATATTGATCTCTGTATGACTATATTTGTTGTTCATGTTCTATTTAATACCTCTTAGTTATGGAAAAAACATTTTGTGAGTGTCCCATATTTCTACAAAAATAACATCTAATGCAGGGTGAATTCTTGAATGTTACTACTGCACAACATGTTTTCCCTTGGGTTCTCTAAATATTTTGGTTATAATTTTTACCCAAATCAATATTCAATCTTGAAGCGGGTATTTTTTTTCTGACATTAACAATTACTACATTCTATTTTTCATCAATCCCCTTACCAGTTGCATCAGTCGATTTATCCCTTTCTTCTCCTAATTTTTTTTCTACTTTAATGGAACCCTGAACTCTTTTTTTCCATTCAATACTATCTTTTTTACATTCTTTTCTAGAGTAAAGAGCATTTTTATGATCTTTCACTTTCCTTCATAAGATGAAAACTTTCTCTTCAATTTATTGAATATATTTGATTTGATCTTTTCCAGTGTTGGTCAAACAATCAATTTCTCTTTTCTGTTATTCAATTTTGATCTTCTCAATAGACTTTTCTAAGTTCTGAGTCATTGAAGACTTTAAATTTTCAATTAATTTTTTCAACTTAGACTTCTATTCTTCCTACTACTTCATATAATGTTTGGCATCATGAAACACTCTATTGTATTTCTTCATTTTTTATCTTTAAACATCTATCTTCTTATGAGAGGTTTCTAATTCATCCTACATATCAACTCTTCCTTTGAATTCTTCTTCATCATTTTTGTTTTTCCAATTTTTTTGGGAGACAACTATAACTACCACTATGGAATTTTATCCATGATCTTTATAGTTCTCCATCTCTTAAACCTTATATTATTCTGAACTATCATTTTCTTATGAAATAAGATTATTACTTTTGAATAAATTTCTATTGAAATATTTCTTACCTTTCACATATACTGAATACTTATTCATGAGAATTTTGACTTCATCCACATCATCTTCTTGAAAATTCTTGGGTCACATTTCTGCAAGATATCCAACCATTCCACATTGAAAGAAAGCGAGTGAGAGTTTTCCTTTGAAATTTCCTTCTTCTCTTTTTAGATTTTAGGTTAGGAATCATATCACCTCACCCATCTCTTATTTTTCCTGTCTATATTCAATGGTAATATTTTTCATGGCCTTGAATTCCACCTCTTTAGAATTATATTTTTTCACAAACTCATTATCATCATTTATCATATCTTATGTCAATATAGTACCATGTAAACTATCCAATGTTAGTGCATTTGGATTTTTATCTCCTAGAATAGAAAATCTTGAATTGAACTAAGGTGGATGTCATCTAAATATGTGATTAAAAATATTTGAATATTTAATAATTTCTCTGAGACTATTCATATCTTCTATAGTAATATTCACCTAGTCCAAGAATGAATCTACAGACTCATAAAAGTGCATTATCAGTTCCTCATACTTCTTCCATTGGAATCACAGGTTTTATTATCTAATTTTTGAGTCACCATTATAAATATTTAAAATATTTTCCCAAATAGCATGTGATTTTCTACACGACATCTCCTTCGTATATATTTCATTGAATGAGGATACCCCTAATTCATTGATTACTTTAGTATTTGCATCTAATTCCCATCGACCATCTTTTAATAAATCACCAATATTAACATTTTCTGAAATACCATTCACCACTGCAGTAAAGACATACATTCTTAAAGATTAGATGTAGTACTACATTCAATTATTTTATAAATAAAAATTATTTTCATCAATGATTGGAATCACTTTAGTATTGATAGCCTCCATTGAATATCTTTAGAGAGAAACACTAATTTTTTAACTATGATACAAATTGTTTACCTAACTAGGTTAAATACCCTTACAGGGGGAGTGAATTAGGGTATAGAAGATTAAAAAAACTACGCCTTAGGATATTGTTTCAATTTTAAACAAAATAATTATATCTCTATTTCCCATAGAAATGTATGAATAGAAATAAAATCATGCACAAGACATATCAATTTTACTTGGTTAACCCTCACTTGGCTATGCCCAAGGAACATATAAATACAATGTGCTGATGTACCATATCCACTATGGCTCAATGCCAAAATAAGGTTTGGGATAGATCACTTATCTTCCTAGGCTCAATCCCCTTACAAAGTTCGAAGAGAACTCTCTCTCTTGGTTTACAACAAATCACAATTTTAAAGTTAACTTCTCTCTCAAATATAGTGTGATCACTTCTCCTTCAGATTATTATTCTTTTGATAAATTAAATCGATATGTTTTACACATCATTTGGTGTATCATTGAGTTTTAAATTCATCCATTTGATTAATACCCCGTTACCACAAAATTATTGGGAAAATCATTATAGGTTCTCAAAAAGTTTGATTTTGATCAACCTTCGCTTGACTAGTGTAAAACCTCAACAAATTTCATGCAACATTTGTATATTGTCACGAAATATCCTCTTTCACAAAAATTTGAAACGTTTTGAACAACATCCTTAGAAATTAAGGCACAATTTATTTTCTACATGTAATAAATATTTTATTGTGTTTCATTGCATAACTTCTTTGGACAATTTTTTTTATTTGATTGAAAATATTACTGGATTTAGTTCTCTAATATTCACTAAGGGTTGATCTACTCAAATGAAGGGGGTTATCCACATATTTATAAACTCTTCTTACCATGCGTGAAAAATATATATATACCTTCCACTATGTGTGTAAATTCTCGGGAGTGGGGGATACACAAATTTTGACAACATATTTGGAATGAAAAAATATTTTTCACATTCTTTATGTGCATCTTTTCTTATGTGGCACAAATATAACATTCATGCAATTTCCAAAGTTGCATGAAACACATGCCTTTGCCAAATTTTGATGTGATGTACACAAAACATCACTTGCATGAAACTTGGTGGAATAACTTCATCCTTGATTACAAATTTTTTTCTTTTATATGAAAAAAATTCTTTTTCCAAAAATTCATTTTTCCATCCTCCATGTTTTTGTACCCCAAAAATTTGGAAAATAGTGGGAAATAGAACCAGCTATATATTAATCTTTCTATACCAGCTCTAGAGGATCCATTTATTTGTCTAGGATCTCGGTCGACATACCCTGTCAAAATATCTATGTAACTCAATAACTGAACATGGAAACATTCTTTTTCAACAAACATGATCAACACAAAAACACTACAATGTTACCTTGAGGTATTTTTTCTGAACAATATTCAAGAAGAATACAATGGATAAGGTTTTTCAAAAGGTATAAAGTGATGGAAATTAAAAATCATGTGCTCAAAATGTTATATATAGTAAATGGGGCCAATGGTTTAGGAGATGAATTTGATTTGGATGTGATATAAAGTGGTTGAGTATCCGAAATATAACATTCTAATGGTTGAAAGTGCATATGATTTTTTTGGTTTTCAACAAGAGGTATCAACATTTTTAGAAAGATGTTCCATGAATAAGAAGAGTTTAAACTATTTAAATATTAATTTTAAAAAATAAGTGGTTGAGTTATAACTTGATGAAACTTTTGAGTGCCTGAAAAAGGGAGACTACTTAGTCCTTATATATCTGGATTTTAGGACTAGTATTCCTTAACCTAATCTCAACAAGAAATTGAATTTACTTAAAAATTTGGTAGATGTTTTTTTTGAAAAATGTGGAATGGGGTTGATGATGATACCCACATGGAATTCAAACATAAATATTTGGAGATCACTTAAGTAAAATATAGATAATATATAGAAATATTTGGAAAGGAAGACTTCTCAATTCTTTTATCAAAGGTGGAGAAGGAAACGCACCATGAATCCATACATTACATTGAATAATTTGGTGTTAAATAGTGGAGTAGGTTTATGATAGCATTGTTAATGAAATATGGAGGAGGATAATATTTTAACCAATAGGTTGTGTATTGGATTTTTTTACAATATATATAAGATTTTTTGATCGTAAATGAAGGTTAATATGAGAAGAAATGGATCTTAGAAATTTTTGGATGAATATTGTTTTATCTACCATACATGGGAAACACATTTGGTAAAGGATTCATGACATTGGAAATATATAGAATAATATTTTGAGGATGAGCACGATGGATATAGTGAGGAATAAATAATTCCACTACAACAAATATATGGTGGTATTTCTGATAGTAGTTATACATTTATATTTCTATATATGAGGGTTATGGGTTTTACTTGATTATGAAATGAAGTTAAAATCAAGAATTGAAATATGATACTAAATTTGGAATTTATATAAGGTCTAATGTGCATAATATTAACTATTATAACATAGTATAATAGTATAAAAAGTGCCAAAAAGCATGGTGTTATTTTGTAAAGGTCAATGGAAGTTATATAAGGATGATAATATTATGATATAATGGCATACCTTACACCGTAAATAATTCAATATAAGAATAATATTATTCTTTGTAAGTTTAATTCTGAACCATAAGATTTTCCACACTGTAACAGTTATCATGTATTAGTAAAATTGATGAGATGGAGGATTCATTATATTTTTGATCTAGGTATCACAATGTAATAAGTTATGCATAATAATAGCTCAATCATACCTAATAATAAATGTTGAGGATTCATGTCATTATAGTAGAGGCTATTCCATAGAGGAATCTAGAAAAGATTCAATTCTGAAGTAGTAAAATTTGATGATAAATGAGGTATTATGATGTAAAGGAATCAACCATTCTACATTGGTTATGTATAAGAGTAGGATAATATTATGTAAGAATAATTTAAGGCCATTTGATATTATATATTAACAGACCATTACCCAATAGTGTGGTTTTATACTTGAATAGTAGGTTATAGATTTTTGGGGCAACATTAGAATCTGAAGCAAATGGAATCACGCCATAGTAGGTAGGCTATGCAACAAGTGAGAGAGACTTGGAAAAAATTACAAAGGTTCACATCCCAACATAATGACTTGACCATGTGAGGTGTATTTTAGGAAGAAATGTATAATTATTGATTAGATGAGGATAAATAAACCTACAACATGATTAAAAACATCGTACTATGACAATTAAATATTTTAGGATATTGGAAGGTTATACCATGATTTTACCTAAATAAAAAATGATATATCATCTAGAATTTATGGATCTATGGTTGAATCAATGTTCATATCACAATTCATGTTATCACACATCAATTTGGATGAGGATAAAGTGGATCACACTGTAGTGAGTGACATCATGCTATGATAAGTTATTTTTTAGAAATTAATTTTGATTTTTTTTTAATTTTAAAAAGAGGATATTTGGATCAAGATTCATGGAATTGAATCAACTAAAAGAGACATGTTTGACTAATCTAAATGATTGGGACATGGAATAATATTATAGTTTTATAAGAATAGAATAAATCCCATCCATTGAATGAAATTGGTTTCTGGAGTATTATATATTCTAATATGAAATACGTAGATAAAAAATATTTATTTATTTAATTTTAAGAGAAGAAAAAGAGAAAAATAAGAGAGAAACAAATGTTTGTAACGATTTAATTTGTTTCATAAAGGAAGAATACTTGAAAAGGATAGAGTATTATATATATATTTAGATTATTTATGAGTTGAAGATGAAAAATAAGAAATATAATTATAGTAAATAATTATCTTGATTTATAAGGAGTTTAATGATTTTGTGAAATTCATGTGGAAAACAAAGAGTTTATTCTCAAATTAAGAGGTCACTCTCATATATATTTAGAATAAAAAGATTTATTTTTAAAAAAATAGTTGATCTCATATAGATTGAGAGTTTTGGAATCATAGTTAAGTGGATCATAACAAAACATCTTTTATGGAATCAAGGATAAAAGGAGAATTAGTACATTATATTGATATTAAAGAGACCCTTATATATATAAAATATTAAAGACAACCTCATGTCTATAAACTGATGAAGGATTCTTAGAAGAAATAAATGGTGGAGAATAAGACATATTGACTATTATGAGGCAGTGTACCATCCTTAAAACCATGTAAAGGAAGTGAAAATTGGCATAGAGTGACATTGAATGAAGCATGTATCCATAAAATGTGAGCATAATATATTTTTTTCACATCAAAACTTAATTAGTGTATACTCCTTGAAATATCCAAGTGCAGGTTAACTATGTAAAATTCTAATGTTCTTTGTGATTTACATTTCAAGATATGTATTGTATATTTCAGTGAGAGAAACATTGAGAGTTTGAGAGATTAAATGTGTTATATGAAAAAGGGGAAAAATATTAAAAGGGGGTGAACATAATCAAAGGAAAATGAATTTTTATTAGACACCCAAATTCAACCTAATATTAGGGTGCATACATTAAACCAGGTCCCAACAATTCTGAGTCCTTAAAGGCTTCATTACTGACTCTAAATGGCCATAATGAAACCTAATATTAGTCTTTAGGTATCATCCTCATTCACCTTGTAATGGACTATATTTTTCTAGAATAATAAATTTTCATTTATCACGTGTTGAAGGTTTTTGGTGGTTTTTGGGGGTATCTTGGTAAGAGAAGGAAGTAATTTTGTGTCATGTTGTTAGTTTCTATCATTAATCACATTTTGACAAGATGTTTCATGCCATTAAGGGTTTAATTGTTGTGTGGATATATAGATTTAGGAAGGAAGGTCCATGTTGGGTATTTGGTTTAATCATACACAAGGATAATGTTTTGGTTAATATTGTATAGGGTTTAGTTTAACATTACTTTGGAATCAATTGTGCTATGAATATATTCAATATTTCATAGAGATATAGCTATTTAATTCTTCGGTTCTATCTTTATTGGTATCATTACACTATATTTCAAAGGCAACACCATGATCTTGGTCTGGGATCGATCATTTTTAATGTATTAGATTTGTAATTGCAAAAAGATTACATGAATTAAGATATTTCATTAAAATGATTTATAGTATTATGTGATTTCCATTTAAATCAATGACTAAAATAATCATTAACAATGAGATTGAGGGAAAATCCATAGGAGGATCAAGCCATGAATCACGAATATCGGTAGGATTACACAATGAAATTATACACAATTACATGATATATTATATCTAGGTTTTTCTTATAAATTAATGATATTTCTAAAAATAATTTTATTTTTTCCTCATTCCCTTGATCCCTAGACCGTTGTGAGAGAATTATTGGCCATCTTAAGCCACTATAGTCGATCTTAAGACTATATATTTATGCTTTAGTATTCTATCGATCCACAATATCACCTTTTATCCTTTATTTCTTGGTTATTATTTATTCTACTCTCTATTTTCCATGGTATCCCATTTCAATCTATTTATAGAGTTATTTAGTTGAGGATTAGGATAATTTTTATGATGGGGTGATGTTATAAGGGTTCATGAGTTCATTATAAGGTTTAATGATTGTGAGTTATTTATTGCTTCTTCAATCCATTTCCTTGGATCATTGAAGCTTTGTTTCAAGGTAGGGAATTCAAAACATAAAATTTTCAATATTATGTGTAATTTTTGTATTTTCATGCTTTAGTTTTCAATGAGTAAATATTTAAGATTGACCTAGGAGATAATAAAATATAATTGATGAAATTTTAAAGGGATGGTGTTATGGATATGAATGTGATTATGATCCTATTATTGTTATTTGATTGTGATATTTAATGAATTTTATGGTAGTATATTGATGTGATTATGACTATTACTATTTGATTATAATGAATAAAACTCAAAAAAAATATATAAATACTATGGAAAAAGAATATAATAAATTTAGAATTTAGAATTTTTATTTTTTCCTTCATATAATTGATTAATATGTTTGGAAAATGAATTCATCATATTGAAATAAGGTATAATTATACTAATAGTTTATAAAATATTATGTTTCAATGGATTCTTTTAACTAAAGAAACTAAAATATTAATTTATATGGTAAACAATATGTTAAATTACTGAATGAATGTTTGGGGTTGTTTAAGCCCAATCTTTATTTATCTAAGTTTTTTTTCCATGGTTGAAGTCATGGGTGATATTTGTTCAAGTGTATTATTCCTAAAATTACTATTTACAATCATAATCTCTATTATCTTAATAAACTTGTTATTTTTTAAATTAAAACCAATTATGGTTGGATTATATAGTGAGGGATGTTTTATTTACAATATTATATTAGTTTTAGTTTGATATAGTTGATGGTGGTATGATGTGGTTGGTATAGAAAGGTGTTGGGGATGATGTTGTGGTGGTTGTTTAGGGTTGTAAGTGAAAATTTTCAATTGTTTTCTTATTTTATTTTTGGTATTATGCTCCTTGGAGTAGGTATATTTGTTTCTTAGTTCCCCAAATTATAGAATGGTAATAATTTCAAAATTAAACAATGGGGATGATTTATGATAAATTATAATAATTAAATGTATTTGGGTAATTGAAATTATTATATTTAATAAAAAAACCTTTGATTATAAATAATAAAATGAATATTAATTTTAAATTAATGAAGGAATGTTATATAATGGGTTTTAACTAGTTCATAATAAATAATAATAGATAATAAAAACTCTTGATTTTTTATGTTCTTATAACAGATTTACCACCCTAGTGGTTAGTGTCAGAAGAAGGGATGTTATATGGGGAATTAGTTATATAATTTAAAATAGATTTATTTATTTTACTTGGAATGGTTTTTGTTTATATAAATATGTGATATTAATTATGGAGGGAATGGGAAGACAAGGATGTGTGATGTTGGGGTTTAAGACAATTGGTTTAGTGGGAACGTGGATGTATGGTACCTTTATTCTATATATTCTAATTGATATTTTGTTACATACTTTGATTTGATATTTTTCGAGTCATCCTTAGATAGTATTAGAATCTAATTGACCGAGATTGTGTAAGAATTTTGTTTCAATATTTTTTCACTAAATCATTGTTATACTTCTTTGAAATTTTCATGATTGTTTTTGGGGAGGATCCAAGTTAGTATATTTCTATTCTCACACACCCACCCACCCCCCCCCCACAGACAAATACACACACAATAAAACATATATATATGTTTTTAGGTTTATAGGAGGGAGTTGGTGATCAATTTGAACCTTATTAGCTAATGGAGGTTGACTGTTGATAACTGGTGATCATGGGTTGCTACCTTAGGTTTTAATCATGGTATTTTCTATTTTCAATATTAACATGAATAAAATTACTTGTATTGGGATTATTTTATTTATATTATATAGTTTATTGGTTGAATATTTTTCTTATCATAGGAATTGTGTGGTACATCCTCCTATATATGTATGTCGTATACTCTCAATACTTTTCACTAACCCATGAACTAATGGGGTTGGGATTTAGAGGTCACTCCCATATTTAGTAAAAAATAAAGAGGAGTTTTAGCAATATAAGTTCATGATAAAGTGGTATTAGATCTTTTTATTGGGAGTTAAGATAGATTTTGGAGTTAGAAGTTTATGAGGATTGTTTGGGTTGATTGGGAAATGGTTTCAATTGAACTTAGTACATAATGTTAGAAAGGGTGACTGTATAGGGCATATGCAATCAAGTATCCTCATGATCCAATGCAAGGAACCATAGTTTACAAAATGTTCTTGCTGATATGATTCTTCTTGTGGGTTGTATACTTATCAAGTGTTTATGTATCATAAATTTTTGTGTCCTTGATTAAATTCGGTGGATAATAGAAACTAGGATGAACCTAAATTAAAAAATATTAAGAATTACATATTCTAGGATTATAGGTTCTGAACATTTTTCTATTTTTTAGGGATAAATCCTATTTAGAATCCATATCATGATCATGCTAGTGATATGAAACATTATACAATAATAAATCTTCATATATTTGAGGTTTATGAGGATACCTCATAGAGGAAGATGTTGTGTGAATTTAAATGTTAGGTCCTTCTAATGTGTAGAGAATTTTCACTCAATTAGGAGAAAATATATGGTTAGAGGGGCTCTAGATATCTTTTAGTTTGTTTAGTGGAAAGAATACGCATTATATCCTTTTAAAAATCAGTATGTTGAGTGGAGATTCTCTTCAGTGATGGATTTTATTTCATTGAAATCATGTGGATTCAAAAGATTCATGGGATAAGTTTCTTGGGATAATATTAATGAATAGTTTAAGGTTGGGTTCATTTGTTTCATTATGAACGTAGTATATAGATGTGAGATAGTTTATCTTCACTAGGAGAGTTGTGATATGTAGGAATTTGGGATTACATCAAAAACCCATTTCAATATACTTCAAACATTCTAATATATGACGAAGAAATACTGATGAATTTTTATGAGGTGTTACATTTGAATAACTAGTGATGGTTTACCCTATTCACATTATTAATGTTTCTTGAGGTGTTAGCATTGGCATACAAAAATATGGACTGATTTTTTTTGTTAGTATCACTAGGAATACATGAGTTGAGTTGATGATGAATAAGTATCACATTTGATGAAAAATATAGAAATGATATTTATATTTTCCACATTACTTCTCATACATTGAGGGATAAATTTTATTTAAAAACATTTCCCAATACAGTGATGTGGGGGTGAGAACCTCACACTAGGAGAAGGCTATGTATTATATCTATTATAGAATAAAAGGTTTCTCTTGTCTTAAAATTCATTCTTGATACTTTTAAGACCTATTTGGCCTTATAAAATGTATTATATAAGAAACCTTAGTAGGCAAAATCATATTTTTCTTTGAAGAATTTTATTTTAATACTAATGGAGTTGAAACAGAATTATGGATCAAAATTTTTGGGAATTTGAAGTTCTAATTTGATGGAAGAGTTTGTTTTTAATGTCCAAACTCATGACCATATGAATTCTACATGTGCAACCTATTGGTGAACACCCATATTAAGTCCTATAAACCTTATTTCCATACAACCTATTCTCATAAACCTTGTTTCTGCATGCCATGTTCCCACATACCCGATTGTTGTGTGTCCAAGAAGAATCTATGCATTAATTTATTGATAAAGTCACATGCATGGATAGTAATTTTAACATACATGATCCCAGATGAATATTCACATTCTTAGATCCATAAATAGGTGTATGAAGTGTTTACAGGTAGTTATATCCCATAACAAGGAAATTAGGATAGGATTTTCTTATAAAAGGACCCCAACCTCCCATTTCAACATGGAAGTCAGAACAAGAGAACCTAACTGCACCAACATCCTATCTATGTGAAAAATACTTCTAGTATCTCCCCTTAGGTGATTTCTAAATAAAAAAATAATGGAAAAGGTATAAATAATATGGAACCTAAGTCCTCCTAAAGTAAATCCGTGCTTATGTTTTCTCAATTTGGAGTAATTCCCAACCATCAAGGGATTACTTAGGTGAAGTACTATTTTATCTTGATTTCTTCTAAATGAATCCATGATCATCCCTCAAGGCCTCACCTTAGAAAATATTCATTGAAACAAGCTATATTCAAATCAGACAGTACCCATCCTATAAGGTCGTACCTAGGTGACCATTCATCCAGGTTACCTATCTAGGCACCCCTTACCCATGGTAACCTACCTATATGCTCAATGATCCATAATATGGTAAATCTACCCTCACCCACCCAGTCAGGATTAATGATAGGATATGGTCCCGAGTCTTTGACTGGACCCCTTATCTTCTATCATTAATCCCCATGAAAAATGAATATCTCAATGTGAAATTTTCATGTTGGGTATAATATGATTTGAGTCTTAATACCAATAACCCCCCACCTTTATCCCTAGAAATCATTAAATTGTGATTCTCTTATGGGTATCCTAAAATACCATGAGTCAAGGTAATCCTCTTGATGTCCTCAAATGCATGGAGTTGATATTCTCCTCTTTCTTTCCTCAAATTATCAGTCTTAATATTTTTCTCTTGGTTTCCCTAAATACATTGAGTTATGATCCTCCTATTAGTTCCCTAAAACACCTTGGGTTGAGATTATATTCATGGTTTCATAAAATTTATTGATTCAATATCTTTATATTGGTTCCCTCAAATTCATTGAGTCAAGATCCTACCATTGGTTTCCTTAAATTAATTTATTTGATATTATATTATTGGTTCCAAAAATAAATTCACCTAATTCATTTCTCAGATTAAACTAGATTGTGATGCTCACACGTAAGTCCCAAAATAACCCATTACATGATACCTTTAACCTATTAGTCTACTATGCATAACTTTAAATTTCATGGAAGTAGCTATAGATATAGAAAATTAAATGGAACCATTATGGTTCTTCTCACATAAACTTAAAAGTTATAAAGTGTCTCATTAAATTACATTGGAATACATGGGTTTAGATCTCATTTAGAAGTATACATAAGAATCCCCTCACACGGATAAAATCCCAACTCCACAACACCCCTTGTATTCTTTCATAGGAGTATAATGTATCCTTGTATGATGATGAATTCTTGAGTGTATTCCTATATTATAGTGACCTAGGATTATCATATATAAATACAAAATCTTTTTTATAAAAATTTTATTACATTACACAAATACACACCCAATGATCATAAATGTATAGTGCCTTTAAAAATTTGGAAACACAAACAACTTTTTCATAGTTAAACTACATCATATACCACTATTTTCTTAATAACTACCACCTTTTGAAATATCATACATAATACATTTCTTCATAACCTCGGGAAAGGAATCATAAGAAAGGGTGAGCTTATATTCTTAGTAAGGTTAAAAAAGGAAGATATGTAATAATAACATAAACATAAGGGCATGAGAACATGAGCATAACATTTTAAAACCATACCATGTATATCAAAGATCATAATATTGAGTCATGGAAAACATTTTGGATTTTATTAGGACATTAATAATAATATAATAGAATAATATGAGCCACGAGAGAATAATATTTTCATAAGACATGGTTTTGTGGCATACAAATAAGCAATGAAAATTATTTCCATAGTAGTCAAGGATCATAGTCAAGGCTGTAATAGTGTAATTATTTAACTCCCCAAACCATCATAGTAGTCAAGGTTCACTCCCAAGACCATCATAGTGGAACAGTTACCTCAATGAACAGGGTTCACTTCTCATTCTAGTCATTTCTATCTAACGAGATATAAATACTTACCCAATTCATTGGAGAATGATATAAGTACCACACATATCAGATTTAATACAATATTTTTGTGTACCAAATGATCATACACATTAATCATATAACAACCCTTCAAATTAAATGGGTTTCATAAAAATTTCATCATATCATAAACTATGGAAAAGAAAAAAGTTTCATAATAATATCATCATTTCATAATAACATAACCCATTGAAAAAATAGGGTTTCATAAGAATTTTATCACGGTATAACCTATAGAAGAGAAATAGATTTCATTAAAATATTTTCTTAGTAAACAATTCAAAGAAAGAATAATAATGGTATCCTTGGTTCATATCCCTGGTAAAGTATAGATAACATCAACAGTTTTAGCCTTAGATGGAAAATGATTTTGAAATATCATTTAAAATATTTATTGAAGAAAAAATCATTTACTGTTTGAAGAAATAAAATTTAAACCTAAATAATTTTAAAAATCATTTTATTTTAAACTAATTTTTAAAACATATAAATTAATATTCAAATAAAATAATATTCATGATTATGGGAAGTTTCATTCAATCCGTACACATTAAAACAATGATTACTTTCACAATTTTGGTAGAATAAAAATGGACATTGTTTAGAAAATGACATGACAATTTATTTCAAATTTTTGTGTGTAAAAATAAAAACATGGGTAAAAATTTCTTCTACAAAACATATTATAATAGTAAAAAAAATTTGAAAACATTTTTATAAAACATGGTTTTGGAATAAAATTGATTTCTAACTAAACAGAAACAGAATGTCAGATTTTATTAAAAACAATTTCTCAATTATTTCAAGTACCAAAGAGTAGGAAAATGGTACTATTAATATAATTAATAACCATATTATAATAATATTCATGAGTTTTTTGAGACATTATTCATAATATTTTATCATTTTAAACATAATTATAAACAATCCTGAAAACTGATGTGATTGTAACAAAAAATATTTACCACTTTGGAAAGTTTAAAATGTAAGAAAATAAAAGGAAAATAATTAAATTAAACATAAAATATCATTATGATAAATAAATTGATGATATTACATTTATAAGGATATTTATATACACCTATTAAAGGAATATAGCTACATAATAGATCATATGTCTCAAAGAAGGAAAAATGAGATAAAAATCTCTTACCTTAAGTCTCGAATTCATTAATACACAATTGAACCTAATTTATAATATATATAAGTTTATTAAAAATATATTATATAATAATACTTATATATATCATACCATATCTGATTTACTTATGACCTTTTATTACCCGTTTATTAACGATTCCATGTTAAAGTCATGTTTTAGGTAATAATCCCTTTGTTTTTTTATATGTTTTGATTTTTTTTATTACTCTTACTTTTATCATTGTAAATAATATAAATAATGTTAAACATGATATAAATATCATATATATTTATTATATATGTATTTATATTGGTCTATAAAATATATAGAAAGAAAATAAAATACATCGTTAATGGTGTTGGTAGCTAATACGTAAAAATGAATATTATTACCATTTTCCAGATGAAAAGAAAGAAATAAAAAATAATAATATATTAATATTATAGAATAATTTTTATTTTATATGTATCAAATATTTTCATTAAACCCATATTTATTACATTCCTTGTAAATTATGAACATATCACATCACTTCGCGAAGCGGTAGTCCTCCGTACACACGAATGATGATTTCATAGCCCATTTTATGAAAGAATAGATGGATATTTATCATTAAATTAACATAAAAACATTTAAGTATAAGTAATATACTATTTTTATTACATAATAATGTTACAAAAATAATTTAAGGAGGTGGATGAATAAATAAAATAAAAATGCTCATTGAAAAACATAACCTCTTCTTTGGGTATGCTCATTAGGTTTACACCAGAATCCTTACTAGGTTGGATTTATTCCAAAAATAATGATTCTAGGATGTTAGAGGTAATGTTTAAATGTTATTTGTATAGTTATTTAATTATCTAAAATTTTTTTAAGGTGTGAAGATGACAGGATAGGGGGCATCTTTTTATAAGTGAGGTGAGTGACACAGTTGTAAATTTTCAAAGATAAAAAGGTATTCCCTTGTTTTTATCATTCTAAAAAGATCTAAAATGAATTATTATAGAGAATAATACATTATAGGGTATAAATATGGCTATAAAATAGACATTAGTCAAGTTTTAGATCATTTAAACCCTTATCTTTTTAGTCTAAAACCTGGTAAACCCATTTTTCCTTAACCACAACAATCAATTTTTACTATTTTGACTATTTATTTTTTTCAAAAATTATGTTGAACTTATTAGATAATTTAAATTATTTTGATTCAAATTATGGAATTTATGTTTAAAAATTTAATTCACATAATTGGAAAATTTTAATTTAAAATTAATCCCACAGATGTGATGAGAATGTGAGTTTTCAAAGAGAAAATGTTCAAAGGTTTATAAAGTTTTTATATCCAATTTCAAAATTAAATTGATTAAAATGACATAAATTTGATTAATAGATATATAATTGAACTAATGGTACTTTAATAATATTTTAAAATATAACTTAACTTTTTAAATAATTTAAATTAAAATATATGTTTTTATTAAAATTCTGTATATTTCATTTTTCATCAAAACATTAATATTTTTAGAAAATTATTAAAAATTCACCATAAGATAATTTTGAAATTATGATATAAAATATGGATTTTATTTTATCCAATTAGTTTTATAATATTTTGAAATATTATTTTTATTATTGTTCAAAAAAATATTTCCTTGAGAAAATTGTATTTTTGAAAAATTTAAATGATTTTTCTAAAAATTAGGCATTTTTTATCAATATGATTTCTTTATGTAAAACCATGATATTTAATATTTAAAAATTATATATTTCCATTCATATCAATATTTTTAATTTCTAGCCTGTAATGACTCGTTTGAATATTATTAATAATATATCGATGTTTTGTTAAAACTCAATACCATGTGTAACGCAAGATAAACACATTGTTGCATGTAAAAAATGATTAACACAGTGGTACATATAACTAAAGCTTAACTATTTGTTACATATAATCAATGTTATCAAAAAAATATAATTTATTAAAAAAATAATACATATAAAATCAGGGTATTACATTCTACTCCCCTTTCTCCCTCAAAATTCATCACTATGATACAAACAAATGAGGATACTCCCAAATCATCATATTGTCATGTTTCCATATATATTACTCAAATTAGTGGTTTCTCTAAAAAAAATTACTAGGTTAGTGGTCTTGTTTGTAAAATTCTCTCTATACGATCCATAATATCTACTAATTGTTCCTTATAAGAAAGATCATGTACAATAGTTGGAACTATAATTTTAGTACATGTGAAGATTTTGTTATGTACTTACTTCGGAGAGATACATGGAAAACATCATAGACTTGGTAGAGTTTTAGAGGAAGCACCAACTGATAAGCTACATTCTTGATTTGATCAAGAATTTAAAAAGGAACAATATAACTATGGGTTAGTTTCCATTTATTATGAATATCATAACCTTCTTAAATGGAGAAATTATTATAAACACCTTATCACAAAATTAAAATTTTAGACCACACTAGTGATTGTCAGCATAACTTTTCTTATGACTCTAAGATGACTTTAGGTGTTTCTAAATACCTCTAACCTTAAAATCCATTTCTTAATCTATCTCATGACCAATTATATTTATTTTTATAAATTCATTATAGAAATTTAGAGATCTACACTTCTTTTCTTAGAGGGATTCATAAGGATCCATATGAATGACTGAGCCAAAGCTATTCTTTTTAGAAAACTAAACTAGAGGAAGGTGTTGATCCCTAACAACTTTAAATCTCATGAATAAAATCTCAACATATCCTCTAGGGTTTGAACTTTTATCTCAGATTTATCAAATTTATGAGGATTATTTAAGTTCTATAACTCAAATCTATATCAAGATCTTACTAAATAATTTGCAAGAAATTTTAGGAAATCCTCATATCTCAATCAGACATAATGGAATGTCATACAACATGAAATCTTACCATTTACTTAATATATATCCTATAAAGCTCATCTAGAGATAATTAATATTTTATAGTTATAAGGTGTGATAACTTCATAAGGTGATCAAATATAACCCATATAACATTATACCCTTTATATGTTTTGGGGAGTCCAACATCAAAATCCATGGTGATTTTTCCCATTTCCATTCTGGTATAAGTAATGGATGTAACATCCACTAAGAATTTTGTCTCTTAGCCTTAACATGATGACACACCAAGCACCAGGATAAAAATCTATGATATTTCTCTTTATTCCATACCACAATATGTAATCATTCAAATATATATACATCTTTGTACTTCTAGGATGAATAGATAATGAATAACTATGATATTCCTCCAACAACTTTTTATTGAAATATGGTATGGAAGGGACACATATAGGGTTCCGAAACCTTTTTATTTTATCATGATCAACGATAAACTTAGGAACATATATTACCTTATTTTTCAACTTTATATCTTTATTTTGTGCCCCTTTAATCATCACTTGGATAGATAGTTGAACATTTAGTTCAGAAAGATAAGATTTATCCCCTTCATTCAAGATTTTTAGATTTATCCTTTACAAATATTGGAATATAATATCTTTTTTAATCCATATCATAGATAATATAACACCATCCTTTCGAATTAAAGCATTGACCACCTTGTTCACTTTCCAAGGGTGGTAATGTATTTATCATTCATAACATTTAATTAGCTCTATCCATATTATCTAGTGCATATTCAACTCCTTCTATGTGAATATATACATCAAAATTTTAGCATAGTTATATATATCACACTTTTATCCATAAAGATAATGCTTCCATATATTTAATTTTAAAATTATCACATCTAAATCTAAATCATAAGTTGTGTAATTTTGATCACAAATAATCAATTTTCATTAGGTATAAGCTATAACCATGTTATTCTAAATAATATCACATCCCAATCCCTTCATGTACACATAACTATAGATTAAAAACCCGTATACACTATATGGTAATGTAAGCATTGGTTTGTTGAATAAATTTATACTCAATTTCTTGACAATTTCCCCACATTAATATTTCTAGAGGAACATAGATCCCTTCTGAGTTAACATCATGATGCCACAATTTTAGTCATACAGTTTATACTTCCTTGTAGTCTTTATTAAAACTATAATGTGATCTTAATTATCTTCCTTGATCTTTTAATAGATAATCACATCATCTATAAGGACTACCACAAAATGATCAAGTTAATTTCTCAAGAATAAATTCATTAAATCCATAGAGATATGGGGTAGTTAGTGAGACCAGATGACATAATTATATATTGATAGTGTCCATAAATTGTACAGAATACCATCTGGGGAATATCATTCTTCTAGAATGTAATGTCCTGTAAATTCCATTTAGTTTTTTTAATAATATAAAATTATTTCGAGACTAGGCACTTAGAAGACACTTGATTCTGAGGCTCGGTGAGCTCAAAATAAGTGATTGAGCTTTTTTTAAGTTTATTTAAAATAGTTCACATGAGTGGTTTTGGAAACTTCTAAACAGGTTCCCAAATTAAAAATATGAGGGCACTGTTGCATCTGGAATGAACTTTTAGTTGATTTTATTTTAATTTTGAATTTATTTGCAGTGTAATAGAAATGATGAATTTTTTTCTCCATTTAATGGTTTAACTTAAGATTGAATGTTGGAATGATCAAGGATTTCTATGAACATAGATATTTGGAATTGGGGAGAGGTGATCGAAGAATCGCTCATGGTGACAAGAACAATTCTCTCTCCATTCGTCCATCCTTCGAAGGATCACCAACAACAACAAAAGGCTACAGATTAAGGGTGATGAAAAAAAGTGGTGTGATCTTTTCCAATTAATGATCCAACTTCGAGGTATTGGTTTTATTCATTGTGATCCAGTTTCCCCATTATTTATTTGCAAACAATGAATGTGTATCAACCCACTAACAAGTTGATCCGCGAATCATTCGTTCATGCAGGATGGGTTAAATATCACGGGACATGAAGGTTAGAAACTTAGTAATTAATCTCTTCCTACTATCCTTATAATGGGATGAACATAATCCAAATGAACAAGGACATATTCCGTACCTTGGGTGCTCTTGGTGATCTTCCTATCACTGTCCTATCATTCATCACCGTCAGACCCACATGGTCATGTCAGACTTTTCTTGGAGGTTCTGAGTACAACCAGACCCCCTGATTGATGCTGATATGACATGGATCACGTAGCAATGAAGAGAATTAACCAAGGATCCATAAGACACTCACATATTGAAGAATGGACCACCAGAGAAAGTCTGAAGGCTTGCAGAATAAACAGTAGGTGTGCTGGCACTGGCGGTGGTCATGTGCAGTAGGCGGCGTGCACTGGCGACACACCATGATGGTGGAGGACCCCACAACATCGGTCATGGGGTAGTGGAAAAGGGTAGGCAAAAACATCCAACGTGGGGTCTTTGGAAGATGTGGTCGGAGGGTCGTGGTACCTTAGGACCCTGATAGGAGGTCCTTGCGGTGAACCCACTATGTTGACTAGGGGAAGACGCAGTGACCGCCACCACGTTCGAGTGTGGAAAGCTGGCCTGCTCATACTGGGATGAGCTAGAGAGGGCGGGCTGGACCTGTGGATCAGTGGGATGAACCCACAACCCAGCTGGTCCGGGCCGGGCTGAGCTGATTCTGGTCAGATCTGGGTCAGGTCGGATCTAGGTCATGCCAGACCCAGCCCCAACCGACCCCTTTTCACTGAAATTATCATAAATTCTAAACCGTGCATCCGATTGATGAGAGGTTTATGATGTTGGTATCCCCATGATGAGACGATCCCTTTTAAATACTCCATGTGAGTTTTTGTGGAAATTGATATATTACCAATGAATTGAGGAGTAGATTCAACCAGAATCAAGTGCACTACGACTAGAAATCTTGTGACTGGATGTGATGAGAAGGAAGTGACGATCGAACCTCAGTTTCCTAGCCAAAGAGTGGACCTTAGTATCCTGAAATAAAAAAACGTACCTTAGAGGCCTTGTAGAAAAGAAGGCCTTAGAGGATCGACTGATGAGTGGAGCAGACGTTAGTGGCCTGACATATGAGAGGACCTTAGTGTCCTGATAGACGAGCATACCCCAGTGGCCCAAAATATGAGAGGACCTCATTGGCTCAACAGATGAGTGGAAATAAGTGGCCCAACATAACTCAGTGACAAATGGACCTCAACAACCCATTAGACGAGAATATCTCAGTGGTCTGGCAGACATTGGTGACTCATCGAGGATCAGTCCCTCAGCAGTACCAGATGTTCATCTTTACGACTCATAATATTTCTTTCTATACGTTAGGTTATAACTGAGTTATCTTCCCATTAATTTGTGTGCACTTTTATTTTTGGCCATTTCTTTTTGGTCTGGGGTCCCTACGAAGTATTGTGCTACTGAACCCTACACAGTCTTCACCCACATGCATCATGTCTTAAAAAGACAACCAATATTTTTACAGAGACCTTGGTGGCCCAGGACCAGGAGGTACCTAGTGAGATCAGACAGGCAAGGCATACTCCTATGGCTTCCGACAGCTACTCTCCACCTACCCTTCAGGTAGGGTTTTTTATGGACAATTATCTGTGACCTTGTAGTCCCATATTTATAACTTATTTTTTTGGGGTTTGTATTCTGGCCCTTTTTACATACATATAGTATCTATACTCTCAGTGGTTGTCTTAGTTGTATTCCTATTTTCCTTTTTAGCATTCTTGGATGGGGTTGTGAGTGTGCATGTGTATAGGTACTCAGAAAATGCCTCCCACTTGCAGGATAATTCCTTTGTTGCTATTTTCCAGCCCCTAGGCTTTGGGATGTGGGTTTGGAGTAGTCATGACATGAGCCCCGAGGGATAGGTCATGAAAAATTTGTATCATAGAAGTCCAGTTCTACTTTAAGGATCGATAGTACATGGCATTGTTTTGGTGCAATAGTGTTTAATGTTTTTTAGTTCGACTTTCAGGCTCAGGGAGTCCGGTGTTAGTGCGGCAGCTAACATATACATGCACCAGGACCCTGAATTATTCTTTTCCAATAAATACATAAAAAACACCGATTTCATGAATTATATAAGAATTGATTGTTTCTTCATGTTATTCTGGAATTAGAGTCATGTCACTAGGTATAACCTATTGATCGTGGATCATCTTGATACATTTCACACCATAAATCCAGACAGTGAGGATTCTAGTGCATGACCACGAGGAAAACAAACCTAGAGATAATGCATTAGTATAGGGACTGGTACTAGAGATGTCCACATTAGAAGGTGCACCCTTGTTTCCACCACTCGCTGATCAGCAATTGCTACCAGCACTACCAGTATAGGATGCACACAGGCTCATGGGTAGTACTAATTCCCAAGTGTTCAAGTATTGGCTCAAGGTGGTTATGTGATTCTTCCATCTATTGACGATACCAATCAACCAGATGGTGATCTTAGGTACAAGCCTTCTTTAGGGATTAGTGGGGAGATGGTGTAGCTTGACGATCCAAACACATGACAAGGCGACCCTCGCCTAGATAGAATTTGGGTGCCTCTTCAGAGAGGAGTTCTTTATAGTGATATTGAGCTCACTGTACATAAATGATCTACTGCACCTATAGTAGGGTAGCATGATAGTAGCGGAGTACTCGACAAGATCCACCGAGCTTTATTGCTACTCCACAAACATAGTGTGAGAACCATTCTTCTGAGATTGAGAATTTGAGAAGATAATACGCTGAAATATCAGGGTGAGCATTGTATTTCGTAGAATCCCTACTCAGTTTTGGGTGCTAGAGTGATACTTACTCATAGAGATCTTCATGGTGGAGAAGGCACCAACAGTAGGAGCTACTAGTAGACATCGGGTGGTAGGGTCTTCAGCCATGGGTAGTAGGTGGTGAACCCGGGGGCCCAAGTGGGCCAATAATTTTTGGGGGATAACCTATGGATGCGGGATCGGCAGTAAAAAACCCCTAGGGAAGAGGGAGTCATCAGAGAAGCAGGGTGTGATACTCATACAACGGGCAGGGGAACATGGCTCATGATTTCCCGACTCACCACACAGATGATTAGAAGATGGTTGAGGGACCACCATGTTAGAGGTAAGGGGTCGAGAAGTGTGGTTCACATGGAGGCGGATGTGGAAAGGGATCCAGTATAGAAGTAAGCAGTGGGAAGATGTTCGATGTGCAACCACCACCACCACCCCCAGGTGGTCCACCATGGGTTTCCGGAGCCTATGGACAAGGACGAGGCTAGCTTCAAGCAATAGAGGCCTACGACCAGGACGCTCCCTAGATGATTAGAGGTATGATATTTGTCTTCTCCACCTTATCTATAGTTCTTATAGACACAGGTTCCTATCACTTTTTATTTTTCACTATCCTTGTTGGGATTTTGGAGATTCTGGTGGAGATGTTGGCTCAATCCTTACGATTATAGACACTTAAAGGATGGGATTCGATGAGTACACACAAGTTCTAGTAGTGTAAGATTACTATTGGAGGTGAGGGATTCAGATAATATCTCCAAGAAGCAGTATCTGGGCCTTGCTATGTCATCTTGGGTTTGGAATGGTTATCTATAGTTCATGATCAGATCGACTGTTTTAGATGGAGAGTAGTGTGTGTCCTTAGAGATGAGACTAGGTTTTCCTTTACTAGAGAAAAGAGAATGATTGTAGTGCAATAAGAAATTAATTGGAGGAGGGTGTAGCTGATCAATAACTATATTTCATGATATACCCTCTGTGCGGTGGACGAGAGGAGTCCTTAATTTTCTTATAGTGGTGGACAGGAACGAAGACGTCTTTTCGGAGAATGTTCCAGGATTACCTCCTTAGAGAGAGGTAGAATTATTCATTGATATGTACCATAGGATGACACCAATTACCACACTATCATATCGGATGTCTCTTGTGGAGATTCGTGAGTTAAGGATGATGCTCATGGATTTGCAGGAGAAGGGCATCATGAGGCCCAATGTTTCACCATGGGCAGCCCCAATATTGTTTTCCAAGAAGGAATATGGGATTTTGAGGTTGTGCATGGACTTCTAATGCCTAAATCAGGTGACCATGAAGAACAAGGATCCACTTCCAATGATTTATGACCTCTTCAATTATATTAAGGGAGTGAGATGGTTCTTAAAGATAGACCTAAGACTGGGTTATCATCAGCTTCATGTTTGGGATGAGGATATACTGAAGATGACCTTCATATGTTGGTATGGTCACTATAAGTTCTTGGTGATGCCTTTAAACATGACTAATGACTCAAAATTGTTCATGGGACTCATGAAAAGGATCTTATAGCATTACCTTTACCATTTCGTCGTGGTCTTCATTTATAACATCCTAGTGTACTCCGCATCTGAGGAGGAGAACACTACTCAGCTACAGATAGTCTTAGATACACTCTGAGATCACAAGATTTATGAGAAGATCTTGAAGTGTCATTTCCGGATTTTGTAGTTCCACATTATGGGAAATATTATTTCAGAGGCTGGAGTTGTAGTGGACTTATCAAAGATAGGGGTGGTGCTTGCTTGGGAGCCACCCAGGAGCGTGACTGAGGTGTAGAGTTTCTTGGGTTTGAATGAACACTACTAGAGGTCCACGCCTAAATATTCCCAGGTAGTAGCCCCCTTATCAACTTTTACATGGAAGGGACAACACTTCGTGTGGTTATAGAGGTTCCAACATAGTTTTCAGGAGTTGAGGTGAAGAATAACGAGTGACCCCATCTTGATACTACCAAAGGAGGGTATTGGGTATGTAGTGTTTTGGAACACATCAGGGACTGGGTCAGGTTGTATCATGATGTAGGAGAAATTATTTATTGCCTATGTTTCATGGTAGTCGAGGAAAATATAGTATAATTACCTGAACCATGGACTAGAGCTAGTATCAGTGGTCTTTTCTTTGAATATTTGGCGGAACTACTTGATGGGAAAGTGATTTACTATTTACTCCAACCAGAAAAGTATTAGGTATATCTTCTACCACAAGGAACTAAACTAAAGGAAATGACGGTGGCAAGTGTTCCTCCAGGACTACGACTATGAGATAGTCTATACTCATGGGAAGGAAAATTTAGTGGAAGACACGCTTAACAAAAAATATGGTTTTTCGTTACTGAGTGAAGCATTAGAGTAGTTAGTTGCGATGCAGATATCCTTTATGGATGGTGATGGAGTAGCTTATCCTTAGTCTATGGCTATCACTCCCCCAATATTATAGTGATTTAGGGAGGCACAACATGGGGGTGTTGACTATGAGGCCCGACGTGGTCAGTTATTCTCAAGACATGCTCTTGATGGATATTCGATAGGTGGGGAGCATATCATCATTTTCAAAGGGTGAACTATTATTCTAGTGGTATCATGTGAGGAGGTTCTAAGGGAGTAACACACCTCCCCTTTATTGGTACATCCCAGAGTGAAGAAGATGTACCCGGATCTCCGACGTTAGTACTGGTGGCCAGGGATGAAGAAAGAATTGGCATAATTCATTTCTCAATGCCTCACTTTCCAATAATTGAAGGTAGATAATAAGGTTCCTGGAGGGTTGAATCATCCACTTGAGGTGCTAGAGTGGAAATGGGATGGTAACTCTATATACTTAGTGATCGGTTTACCCCACACATCCAGGTGGCACGATACTTTCTGGGTGATATTTGAAGAACTCGCTAAGTTAGCCCAATTCCTACCAATTTGGGAGGTGGGTTTAGTAGAGAGCTTGGGACGCCTCTACAAACATAATATAGTTCGACTCCACAGAGTCCCATTGACTATAGTATCAGGTTGAGACACATGATTTACATCTCGGTTTTTCAAGGTATTGTAGGGGGAATTTGGGACTCAGCTGTTCTTGAGCACAATGTTCCACCTCTAGACAGATGGTCAGATGGAGAGGACAATCTAGGTTTTAGAGGGTATTCTCTATGCATGTATCTTGGGCTTTGGGAACAGTTGGGAGGATCACCTACCACTGGTGGAGTTCACGCACAATAACATATATCACTCCACCATTGGTATGGCACCTTTTGAGTCATTGTATGGGTGACCAAGAAGGTCACCATTATACTGGATAGACCTAGGGGTGTCAACACTCATGGGTCCAGAGATGGTATAGGATACCATTGAGAAGGTGCAGGTCATACCAGAGAGGATGAGGACTACACAATGTAGGAATAAATTTTATGCTCATAAGAGATGTATTCCCTTGGTGTTCGAGGATGGAAAACATGTGTTCCTTTAGGTATCACCTCGATGGGGGTTGCAGAGATTTGGTCATGGAGGAAAACTATCTCTGAGGATCATCAGACCATTTTAGATTTTGAGTAGAGTGGTCGAGGTGGCATACCACCTATCTCTCCCCCCACAAATTCATTGGGTGTATAATGTCTTCCGCATATCATAACTGATGAGGTAATTACATGATCCATCACACGTCATCGACTGGGGTGAGTTGGATATTGACGATGGGGTGACATTAGGGGAGTTCCCAGTAGAGATTGAGGTTCGAAAGGATCAAGTCCTTCATAGATAGTCGATTCCTCCGGTATGTGTTCAGTGGCAGCACATGAATCTCTTAGAGAGCACTTGGGAATGGGAGGATTATATTTGAGCTCAATACCCCCATTTGTTTGTGTATCCCTGTTTTAGCTAATGTAGATGTAAATCCCTAAAGGTGGGGGCATGCAATTTTTTTAAAATTATATGAGATTATTTTGAGACCAAGAACTTAGATGAAACTTCATTCCACGTCACGCTGATGGAAACGAACCGAAGATTTTGAAGGTAATCAAGGATCAAAGAAAGTACCACCATAGAAAATCTAGTGGCTTACGGAAGAAATCGTTGGCACACAGGTACCAGTGGTGCGCCGTGGTGGTATAGGAACCCGCACCACTGTCCGCGGGGCGACGGACAAGGGCTGCCAGTAATAGCCAGCGGCAGGGCCTTCAGCGGATGCGAAATCGAGCCACGTCACATTGAAAGATAACTGCAGTCCGGTGGGACCTTGGAAGGAGGGCCCCATGGTGACCCTCAGGGAGGTTATGCGGAAAACCCACCACATTGACCGAGAGAAGATGCAGTGACCTCCGCCATGCCCAGATGCTGCAAGCCGGTCCGTTCACAGCGGGAGGGTTGGAGAGGGCAGGCCAGACTCACAACCCAGCTAGTCCAGGATGGGCCCAGTGGGCTAGGTTGGGCCTAGACTGGGTCAGATCTAGGTCTAGTTCGACTCAGGTTGTGTCAGTCCACCTGGGTCGGACGAGACTCAAACCCAAATGACCCATTTTTACTAAAATGAGTATAACATCCAAACCATGTGTCTGATTGATGGGCCATTTACGGAGTTAGGACCCTTACCATGATATGGTCCCTTTGACATACTCTATGTGAGTTTTTGTGGAAGTTGAAATATGACTGATGGCTTGAGGAGTAGATTCTCTCGGAATCAAGTGCACTATGAGTAGAAATCCTATGTCCGTTTGTGAAGAGAAGGAAGTGACGAGAAAACCTTAGTGGACCGGATGACGAGTGAACCTCAGTGGCTCGATAGAAGAGCAGACCTCAGTGGCCCAATAGATGAGCAGAGCAGACCTTAGTGTCCTGGAAGATGAAATACTTTAGTGGATCGATAGACGAGAATACCTCAATTTACTGAAAGACGAGCGGATCACAGTGGCCAGATATATGAGTGAACCTCACTAGCCCAATAGACCTCACTGATGAATGGTCCTCACTGGCTCAAAAGATGAGCAGACCTTAGTGGCCCAACATACCTCAGTGACTCATCGGGGATGAATCCCTCCATAATACCTGATTTTTTTCTTTATGACTGATAATATTTATTTCTATACTTTAGGCTATAACTGTGTGAGATGTACATTAATTAATGTGTACTTATCTTTGTGGTCATTTATTTTTGGATTGTGTTCGTTATTGATTATTGTGTTACTCAACCCTACACCAGTTTTTCCCGCACTTGTCGTGTCTTATGCTGGCGACTAAAATTTTGATAGAGACATTGGTGGTCGAGGACCTGGCGGTGCCTAGTGAGATCAGAATGGTGAGGCGTACTCCTATGTATTCCAGCATCTAGTCATTACTTACCATTCATGTAGGATTTTATACAGACGGATTATCAGATAACTTTTACTCCCTTGTTTACAGCTTTCTTTTTTTGGGTTTGTATTCTGGCCCTTTTTACTTACATCTTGTACCTCTAATCTCAATGATTATCTTAGTGGTATACATGTTTTCCTTTTTAGAATTCTGGGCTGGGGTTGTGTGTGTGCGTGTGTAATGGTACTCATAAAATCATTACCACTTACAGGATAATTCCTTCAAAGCTAGTCACTAGCCCCTAGACTTTGGAAGGTGAGCTTGGGGTAGTCATGACATGGGCCCCAAGGGACTGGTTGTGACATAGACCCTCAATTGATGAAATCCAAAATGAAGGTCAATCTTGTAAAATTATTGAGCTCCATGAAGTTGATTAAAGAAGTCATCAATACATGGAAGAAGATACTTGTTCTAATTTGTGATCTTATTAATCCCTTAATAATCAATCTAGAGCCACATTTATCCATAATTATTTTGAAAAAAGAAGAAGAGGTATACTCGAAGGTTACACACTTGGAAATATTAATCCCTTGTAAAAGTTCAATTGGAGATGGTTCTTCAATTCTGGAAACTCAATTAGGTTTGTTATATATGGATTCATTTAAATTAGTGTGACACTAGATATGAGTTCTATTGAGAACTCAACATCACATTTTGGGGTAAGTCTAGGAAAATATTCCATAAACACATTAAAAAATTCCCACAAGTAGACATATCATCGATGTGAAGTTTCTCCCAAACCATTACAGATAAACACACCTTCCGAATGAGAATTAAGACATTTTAAATAGATGTGATTTCCATAAAAAGTTTTTAATTATCATCACATTGATATATGATCATCGGTTAGTATAGAATATCAAACATGACTTCCCTTCCTTAATAATTGATGTGGGATTTATGTATATAAATCCAATCCTTGCCTAAGATAATTTTAAAATTAACCAAAGGAAAAATGATTATATTTTCATGATTCTCATTCCCACCAACATAAATTAAAAATTAATCTTACACTTGAGATAAAATCATTATACCATTATGGGGTTTCAATACCAATGATACATTTAAAAATTTGGATGGTATCTTGATACCCGTAATAAATTCTTCAGATATGAATGAATGAGAAGATCTAAAGTAAAATAAGACAATATAAGTTTTAGAGTGGATGATAATTTCACCTTTAACCACATCAATATCGCACCCCTCATTAGAAATAGTGATTGTATGCGATTTCACTTTGTATCTCATCTTAAGAGGTTATTGGTGTCGATTATAACAATTAACCTTTATATTTGGGAACCATTTATCATAGTGACTGTTCTCTTTCCATTTAAAACACTAGAGCATGGGTGGTGCATTATGTGTAGCTTTATCTCTATTCGCATCATTAGCTTACTTCTTCCTATCACATCAGTAATAAATTTCCCAATGACCTTCCCTTCCACACTTAAAACATTTAAAAGTCACCTTAATGAAATTCTCTTCATGCTTCTTCCTAGAGTTTGACCATAATTTAATAATCATATTTTTATCTCTACGGTTCTTATATTTTCCTTTGAATTAAATTTTTCCCTTATTATCAAAACCAGGATTTTGATACATAAATCCAACCTACATTTACACATTGATAGTACATTGAACAATCTCTTCATAGCTACATAAGTATCTTATGGATAAATCCCTTCAGATAATTGGTTTTATGTCACTGAGGAGTCAATGAACCTTAATTTTAGGTTGGTTGATAAAACCAAAAGTGTATTTTATAGTCTTGTAAATGTTTCCTAATAAGTACCAACAAATTCATCATCTTTTTGATTTATCTCAAAAAACTCCTTATACATCTTCATACAAATAATATGAGGAATGTACTTATTGAAAAATAATTTATTGAACTAGTCCCAATCCATGGATTCAATTTTATCACATTTCATCAAATTATAGATTAGAGTATACCATTGATCCACTTCAACCTTAAAATGGTAGAAAACAAAAATTAATTTTTCATGTTTCAAACATTAGAGAATGGAAAATATCTTTTTAGTGGTACTAATCCATTACGTAGTATTTAATAGATAAGAAGTCCCACAGGAAGAATGTGGATGTTTCCTCATGAAATACTCAACAAAATATTATTCCTTCCTTTGTTTGTTTGAATATAGAACATGATTCATAGATTGATAAATTTGTGCGAACATAACAATGAGTTTTTTTATTCTAGTCCCCATAATTTTTGGATTATCAAGAGGAAAATCATCTCATTATCTATCACACATAGCATTAACATGGTTCTTTAGGGTCCCAACCGCTGAGTAAACCCAAAAATCATACTGTAAGAAACAATAATTATAATGGGAAACTATATAATCATGAAAAATCACATATATGATGTCTAAATAATGAAAACTTATTATTAATCAATGACACATTAAGTTTATCCTATGAAATTAATATCCATATTATATTTAAGTACTTCATGAATTTTCATTATGTTTTTATTAATTTCCAAATAATATGTCCTGGGAGTATAAAACTAGGTGTGTAGTAAGGCCTTTTGTCATGCACCAGGTGATGATTGAGTCTAGCTCAATGTTAACTTTTCAGAGTTATTACCCTGAAGTACCTCTATGCTAGAGACTCATCCAATTGTAGTATCCATAAGGGATATAATTTCTTGGAAACCACTCACTCTACCCTTTAACAAAATTCCAAGGCATTTTCCTATACATTGAATCATCCTTAGACTTATACTTAGATAAGTCCTCAAGGATCTCACTAAAGTTTTCTCATCCCTATTTTAAAACGTTATCTAAACCTATAATTTTTTATGAATATTTATAACAATATACAAACAAATGCTTAAGGATCATAAAGGTATAGTTCCTTTGGAAACATGGAAACATAAACTACCATTTCATAGGTAAACTACATCATATCCCACTATGTTCTTCACAACTATCACCCTTATTAGACATATCATTCACAATACATTTATTCATAACAATGGAAATGATATATAAGAAAGAGTGATCTTAGATGCTATGTAAGGGTAAATAAGGTTGATAACTAAGCATAACCTGAGCATTAGGGTATGATATCATGAGAATAAAATTTGAAATCCTTAACATCCATATCAAAGATCCTAATCAAGATTCATGAAATAAAGATTAGAAGTTCATAAGACATAATTCATAAGATAATCAAAGAAAACAAGACATGAGAGAATAACATTGGAAGAATATAAGGATTTTTGGCATTTACATAATCATAGAAAATCATTTCCATAGTAGTCTAGGCTCATTCCCAAGGCTATCATTGTGGAATGGGTTCTCTCCCAAAACTATCATAGTAGTCAAGTTTCACTCCCAAGACCATCACAATGGAAAAAGTCCCTTACTAATCTAGGTTTACTCCATGTTCCAGTCATTTCTATATCATAAGATATAAATATTTTCCCAACACATTACAGGAAGATATAGGTCCCAAACATCTCATAATAAATACCATAGTTATGTATACCACAAGATCATAAAATATTCATCATATCATAACCCATGAATTGAAATGGGTTTAATAATTATTTCACCACATCATAATCCATATAAAATATTCTTATTTCATAATAATTTCATCATTTCATCATAGAATAAACTATGGTAAGAGAAGTGGGTTTCATAAGAATTTTATCATAGTATAACCATGGAAGATAAATAGGTTTCATAAATATATTTTCATAATAATCCATTAAGAGAATGAATAATAATGGTATACTTGGTTCATATCCTCAGTAAATCATAGGTAACATCAACGGAATTCATATTAGATAGAAATTTATTTTGAAAGATAATTTAAATCATTTATTAAGGAAAATATCATTTTCTAGTTGAAAAAAAACATTTTTAAAAATAAAACATTTTGAAAATCATTTTATTTGAAAATAATATTTAAAAGTTATAAAGGAATCTTCAAAGAAAATAATTGTCCTAATGATGGGTAGTTTTTTCATGTCATACACATAAAAACAAAGATTCCCTTCACATTTTTGGTAAAATCCAAATGAGAATTATTCAAAATATGACATGAATATTCCTTTATTTTTTTAAAAAAATAAATCAGGGGTAAAAATAGATTTAAAAAATAATAGTATAATATTAAAAAAAATGAAAATATTTTTAGAAAACATGGTTTTGGAATAAAATGGAATTCTGAACAAAGAGAGAAATAAAGTCATATTTTTCTAAAAACAATTCTCAATAATTTTATATAAAAAATATTAGAAAACTGGAACAATTTATATCATGAATAAAAAAAGTATAATAATAGTCATGATTTTATTTAGATATAGATCAACATATTTTATCATCAGAAACATAATCATCAACAATCTCGAAAAACAATGAGATTAAAAAATAAAATCTTTATCACTTTGGAAACATTGGAAGGTAAGAACCAGGAAGGAAAATAATTAAATTAAACATAAAATATTTTGAGGATAAATTAATTAATTATATTACATATAAAAGGGGTTGTATATACAACTTGTAAAGGATGATAGGTTCATAACATAACATAAATCTCAAATAAGGAAAATTGAGACAAAATCCCATACCATAAGTCTCCAATTCTTTCATACATGTTCAAACCTACAGTATAATAAATCTAAATTTATTATAAATCTATTAAATAACCATAAATATATATCTTATTCAATATATTATTTACTTATGACCTTTTATTTCCGATTTATTAATAATTCCTTGTTAAAGTCACTTTTCTAGTAATAATCACACTGTTTTTTGAATATGTTTTGATATATTATTTTTAATCATCTTACTTTGATAATGTTTCTATAATATATAGAATTTTAAAAAGGGTATAAATATAATACATATTCAGTATATATTTATTTAACGTGATCCATAAAAGTTAGAGATAGAATATGAAAAACACTGATTATGAAGAAGATATATCATACATACGGATGAACATGTTTCCATTTTTTAAAGGAAAGAAATAAATAAAGTTAAATAATATATTAACATTATAGAATAATTTGTGTTTCTTATATATCACATATTTCCCTTAAAAATATCCTTATTACCTACCATGTAAACTATAAACGAATCACATCACTTCGTGAGGTGGTAGTTTTCCGTACACACAAATAATGATTTCATAGCCCATTTGATGAAAGATGAGATATTATTAGAGAATTTACGTGATAAAAAAATTTCAGTATATGTAATATAATGGGGTTATTATATCATCATGTATTAATAATTACTGAAAGAGGAGTATGAAGAAAGAAAATAAACACCTCGTTGAAGAACAGTACCTCTTCCTTGGGTGTCCTCAATTGGTTTAAACCAAAATAAATCCTAGATTTAATTTCATAAAAACCAAGGATTTTAGGATGACAGGAGGGAATTGAAGAAGTTATTTAGGTAGTTATTTGTAGAAATAAATGGTTTTATGGTGTGAATAATATAGGATAATTAGTGTCCTTTTATTAGTGAAGTGAGTGGACCACTTTTACTATTCTAAAAATAAAAATGTGTAACCATGTTTTTATCATGTCAAAAGGATAAAAAATGAATTATTATCAACTATTAAAAATTAAATCATCTAAATATGGCTGTAAAATATAATCTATAAAAGATTTAGGTCATTTAAACCCTTATCTTTTTAGTTTACCCCCGATAAACCCATTTTTACCTGAACATTGGTAATTAGATTTTAATGTTTTCGCTATTATTTTCTTCAAAAATTAAGATGAAGTTATTATTTAATATGAATTATTATGAATCAAAATATTTTATATATTTTTACAAATTTAATTAATATAATTTTAAAATTTAAATTTAATATTAACCCCGTAGATGCGACGATAAAAAAGGTTGTCCAAGAGGGAATCCTCAAAAGTTTTCAATGTTTTTATATCAAATTTAAATATTAAATTGATTAAAATGAAATAAATTTGATTAAAATATATATAATTTAGCTAATTTTACATTAAAACAAATTTAAAATACAGTTTAATATTATAATTAATTTAAATGAAAAGGCAGTTTTCAATTAAAATTTAGTATTTTTCACTATTTATAAAAAAATTAATATTTTTAGAAAATTCTAAAAAATATACCCTATGATAATTTTAAAATGATAATTTCAAAAATTAAGTTTATTTTATCAAATTAATTTAATAAAATTATCAAAAATGAATTTTATTATTGTTCACAAAAATAAATAAAAACATTTTTTTGAGAAAATAGTATTTTCAAAACATATAAATACTTTATTGAAAAATTATGTACTTTTTTATAAATATTTTTTATTTATATAAAACAATTATACTTTGTATTTTAATTTTTTTTATTACCATTCATATCACTATGTTTAATGGTTAAGCTATAATAATCGAGTTCGAATAATGTTAATTATATATTGTGGTTTTATTGAAACTCAATGTCATTTGTAATACAAGATAAACTCAATATTGTGTGTAAAAAAATATTAAATTGGTGTTGTGTGTAAAAAAATCATAGTTCATATTTTCCTATAACACAATATAGGAAATAAATTTAATTTATTCGAAAAAAAATAATACATAAAAACTCAAGGTGTTACATATATATCATGGATTAAATGAGAGTTAGTATAATCCTTGAGTATAGTGTCCTCTTAGATTCATGTTTCCAATAAATAAATTTCAAAAAAGGGAAATAAGAATTATTATTGGGAAGGATTTAATGATAATTTATTTAATCTATAATATAGTTTCAGACTAGATAATATGGCCCTTCATGGGATTAGTCGACCTCTTATCCTATGGATCAAAAAAGGCATGTCCGTGCCACTTGACTCCACCCACATTTGGAAATTTTCAGAGTCATTTGAGAAACAAAATAACCAAAATGGTCTTCTAAAATTGAAAGTTTGAAAAATAAAATGGTGAAACCTATGTAAAATCATTTACTTATTAAATAAATTGACCGACTATGGATGATCATTGGTGATACTACACTAATGGGATTCCTATTTCTATGTTAGAATCTAAATGGAATCCATGATGAACATACAATAAGGATTAAATATATATATTAATATTAGCATAAGTCACATTGAAATCATGGTTTCTATAAATCACAAATTATGGAGCATTGACCCCATGCCTTTATCATTGCTGCAACTACCTCATAACATTGGAACCGATGTATGTTATCACCCACTTAGTTCTTATAATGCCATATGGTTAATGTAATGGTGAATAGATACCTACATAATGTTATAATTTAATCCTTAGAGAAAATATATACTAATATTAAGGGGATTCATCCATAGATTCCAACACCATGTGGACCTTCTAATAAGGGGTAGGTGGATCCCATCTTAATATCATACTACTTTGGGAGTCTCTCCCCAGATCATGGAAATGCTTGACATACTTTTCTTATAGATGTGGATGAAGACATAAATCATATTGAGGTAATCTATGAGGAGTTTCATATAAGGATTTATATCCATCATAGTCATTTTCACTAACTTATAACACCAATTTCATAGGAAATCACTAGGAAAGATTCATCCCTATCCATTTGAACAAAATCATCTAGAAAGAGAGCCCACAAGTTGTAAAGATAAATTGTAACTTGAGAGAAAGTCCACATCATGTCCACTTAAAAAGTCCCCAAAGATCATTTTCTTATACCAATAGTGTTACAAGAGAAATTCTAAGTCACTATTTTCTAGAATCCTCATATTTCATCAAATATGACCTTGATGATTTCTTTAATAGACCCCTCACTAATCAGGGAGTTTATTAACAAATATAGATTCCCTCATAGTGGTATCCCACTATATATTCAACTTGGTATAATATGATACCATGATGTGATGGGAACTACAATTGTAGCTATAAACTCTTAGCGGAAAACCCAGCCTATAAGATTTGGGTCATTTTCCCCAAAACTAAACTCTAGTATCATCCATTAAGATTAAATAAACTCGGATTGTAGATATAAATCATCTAAGGAATTCAATGTTTCCTTATATATGTTTCATATTAGTAAATGTCATCATTTTTAACCTAAATTATTATAAAAAACATTATAATATCAATGAACATGAAAAAGATGATAAAATTAAAGATAATTACACTCACATAGAGGTACTTAAAGAAGGTGTACCTACCTGATATCAAAGAGAAAACCATTATTTGTGATTCTATAATATTTTTCCACTGTTGAACACTCATCAGGATAGTTCCAAAAAAAGGAACATGGGAAACTTTTTCCACACCTCCACCACTCAAATTTTTTGAAACTGTCTCTCCCAAAGATAAAATTTCATAGTTAAAGAATAAAATTATGAAACTTATGCAGATTAATGCATAATTCATTATGTGAAGAATACTCATTGAGTATTATTTCCAGGTTGAATCTATCATGCTTCCTTGAGTGTCCCCTCTTCACTTAGAGGATATTTCTTAACCCAAAAATGTTTAAATAAGCTACCCCATAAAATTGATATCAAATTAGCTAGTCTGTTTGATTGTAGCATTATTTGATCATCTGATGTTTCTTCCATTGGGTAAAAATTATCCTCTATTCAAAGAAATTCATCTAATAATAAATTAGGTGAGTCACTAATCAAAAGTTGGAAAAATAAATAAATACAAAGCCTAGGAAGATATTTTAACTCAAGCTTCATATCATATGGAAGTATCCTAATAATTATTAGACATTATTATAGTTTAAATGGAATCCATATATGTATAATGAGAATAAGATAAACCAAAGTGAAATATATATCTTGAATTTTTTTATTTTATTCCTCCACCACTGAACTTTAGAAACCCCAAATTCTCAACATTTAATGAAAAGAGAGATATAAAGTAGAATATCACCCATTTTTCTTCCTATTGTGGCCAATTTTGTGATCCCCAAAAATAATAAAAGGCATTTAAGATCTGATATTTCATATAGAACATGGAAGGTTCCAAATTGTTTTGGTATAAAAACATGATATTGGGTCCATTGAAAGATAGGATGATATCCATCAGTAATTCTTCTTCCCATTCAATTCTATTAGTCACAGTGGACTCTTTCAGACACAACTAAGATGGTGGGTGGGGGGGTTGATCCAGGTTTGGACAAACTTTTATCAAATTCTAATTTTTTCTCTTAATATTTAAATACCTTTGAAATATGAACTTATATTTATAGTTTAGACTAATGGATATTTTCTGGTTTAATCTAACATACACATATATAAAATACATGGAAGAAATAAAGTATAACAAATAAGTTTTTATAAGGTATGAAAACTCAAGATAATCCCACACCTTTCTGTGATTGGAGTTTATGGGTAATAAATTTTCAAATATATACATTACCATAAATTTACAAGTAGATTGGATATGGATCATCTAGTACCCTCTCACCATATTACACTTGTCTATTTTTTTCACTATATTACACAAGGGAACATAAATTTTATTCAAAAAATCTTCTTTACACTAAAATTACATCATTTTTTCTCACATTTCATCCTCCTCTTGAAGTATATCACAAAGATTCCAGATATCACAAAATACAAAAAATGTAATCCACTTCCTTAAAATCATAGTCTTTAACTACCTTCCATTTCTTTAAGAATAAATCATGCAACATTATCACTTGCCCAGAGTCCAAATAATTTTTCAATAAATATTTTATAGACTCTATCGACTCAGTATTTAGGGATAATATCCCTAGAAAATATTACTTGGTGAGTATAAAATGAACTATAAAGCTTAAAAATATTTCCAAAATATATAATCATTGAACTCATGGGTTTTCTCTTTCTCACAACAGGTAACACCTTGTAGGTTTTCTACTTCTCTCTTATTCTCCCCAAATATCTGCAACACTATATACAACATGGAATCATTTAAGAACCAAATTACTTATCTTAATTTTTATTCTCTTATATAATACCCATATTTTTTAGCTTAATCAAATTATCAACAACTCTCTTATTCTTCCTCAAGAGTTCTGGTTCTCTCAACTCACTCACATAACTATGATACACGTATTGCATACAACACACGCCTCTTTCATTCTATTTTATCTATCTATCTTTTATACTCAACTATATAAGAATATTTATATTATTACTCGGGTAACATTATATTTTCATAAATGTAAATATCATATTATATGCATTTATAAAAATGTTCATTAACTCCAATTTTCTCTACCCTATGATATATATATTTTATTTGTCAACTATTTTCACATGAGAGTGTCACCTAAAATTTCCACGAAAATTACAGGAGTCGCCATAATTTATTATATTCTCATTTTTCTCTTAGGTATAATACATATTCATATATTTTATTAAGAAGGATTAAGTTCCTTATAAAAAATATACAACTTAAAAATCATGATAAAACCATTATTCAAAAGATGTATAAAAATATATTATAATAGCAGTTATAGTGTGGCACTAAAATTCCCACTTAATATATTTCCATGATATATATATATAGGTTTTTTCATGAATATATAATAAATATCTCTTTGTTTGAAAAAATATCTTCTTATCATTCATCTTGAATGAAAACTTTGTTTTTTATATTTAAACTCTGGATCACAACACATTCATCAACTAATTTATTTTTACCATAATATAACATTTGGGAAATCTCATTATTCTCAAAATATAATCTATCTATAACATTATTCTTTACTACCTTGAAAACCAGATTCTTCTAATTAAATGTATTAAATCATATAAATTTTTAGGTGTTTGTGATTCTTAAACAATGAAGAAAATAAATTACATATTCCCATTTGTTTTCCCCTTCGCAATCTTAAATTCTTAGAAACTTAGTTTCTTCACTCAGAATAACCCCCAATGTTTTACAAAGTCTTGCATCTTATACGAATATAGTGTGTTACAAGATTGTAGAAACTTACAAAAACCATGTCATATGTATTGTCCTACTTACACAATCTCTTTATCGAATTAATTTTATATATTACATGTTTTCTATCAAATGCACTAAAAAAGTCTTTTAATCATTCTCATCTTCTTATACAATTCACATCTTATGATGATCTCACATCATATGATATCCTAGTATCTTATAACATGGTATATCATTTTAAATAGTTTTCATATCTTACTAAGTACTTGGATCACACGTGCTCGAGATATATTATGAAATAAAACATCTTACATAGAGTTATACCCATTTTATATGGAATATATTATATGAGCTTAATGTATCATAAAAACAGCTGGTGTCCTATGAAAACATCATGTGTTATATGGTATTTCTTTTTACATGGTGTCTATATCTTTACAAATGGGCTATTTTCATAAAAAACCCACATTTCTTATAAACTTTTCATAAGATATCACATTTTCCATTTTCCAAGTTAAACTCTGAATTCTATATTTCTTTATTTTAATATCAGTTTTCAATAAACTAAACTTGGACCATTGAAAACTCTTTATATCACCTTTAAACTACTCCAAATCCTTTTAAGAATTATTAAAATAATTATGAACACCTGTAATAAGTTTCTATAGCCCCTCTAAATTATTAGATTCTCATATCATTATCCAAGTATAATTTCTCATCAATTCAGTATCCAAATTTCTAGGTACTCTTAGGATGGTTTATCAATAAACTTGGATAGGTTCTTCCAAGACATTGAACTTGATTAAATTATTTAACCATAATAATAAAATCTATCTTGAAAATGATCAACAGTTATATTCTCAACTTGTTGTCACTAATTAAATGTTATAGATAGTGTTCTTCCAAGATTGAATACTAATTTTTTTCGTGAGGAGCAACTCAAAAAATTTCTAATGTAAGGGATGGTTACCAATATCCAAATACATTATTATTTAACTAAATACATGGGTAGCATCTTCAGTTTCTTTTACGGGTGGATTCTTATTTCATTACCCATCATCAATACGCATTGAATTTCCTACAATACTTACATTGACCAAAAATAAATAACACAATGCAAAGGTAACATCAAGCTCTATGCTAAATATAACAACCATATATGGCCTCTCTAACTGCAAGAAATAATAGAATGAGGGAGTTTTATATTTCATTTTTATATGGAAAGGTTTACAAAAATCCTTGGAAATGTAGATCCCCTAGGAAAAATTACGGTAGATTTATATAGAGATCCTTTAGGAGGATATCTCCATCATGCTTATCCCATAAAAAAAATAACCTGGTGGATTACATGAATTTTCTATAGTATAAAAATTTCTTGAATATTTAATTTGATAAACTAAAGAAAATCTATTGTTAGAACCACCATCATAGTTAAAGATGTTAAAGAAAGTAAAATAACCGTTTCACCCTCGTTATGATAGGTTTGAGGTGATTTATATTTTAAAATGGGATTAATAGAGTATATTCCTTCCATGATAATCATGTATTATATTTATTCATCACTACCTTATAGAAAAACATGATCAAAACACTAGAAATCAAGAATCTAGATGAATTAGGTTTTAATGATCACCTAAATTACAACTCATACCATCACAGGTTTTAACAATCATTCTAAGAATTATTTTTAATTAATTATTTTCTAAAAAATGTAGTTGCTGATGAGAAATAAATTGTTTGATAGTACCAAGTTAAATGTGAAATTTGTGTTAGTACTTATCAATAAATAATAAGGAGAAGGATGGGATGAGGATTTTTATAAGAACACACAAAAGATTGATAACTAGATGATTTTGAAGATAATGAATATTTTAAATTCTATCATTAGGAAATGAATTAATAAACTATAAATGAAAATAATTTCTTTTATAACCCCAATTGTAACACCATATAATTATCAGTATTCAGTGATTTGATACAATATACACAATAGATACAAAGAGAAATAAGTGTCCCAAATGATTCAAAAAAATATCAAACTCTCTTGGAATTCATGATCCAATTACTTGGATAATGATAAAAATAAAATAAAACAATAACCCCTTCTAAAGAGGAGAAAAAAATGGGCACCATACCCCAATGTGAAATCCTATTCTCAAGAGTAGTGTGAATGGGTACCCCCCCCCACTAAATGATATATTATTCTCAGGAGGAAAACCATTGGGAAACAAACGACAAAACAAGATTATATTTTTATAAGGTGAACCAATGAGCTATGTCGCACCAAATGAGACCCCATTTCAATAAGGAGAACTTCATCAATTAATGTTATATGAATGATATAAAAGTGTATTAAGAGAGAATAGATCCATAAAATAAGTCCCTCTATTATCATCCACATGGTATTATTTATGGATAATCTTGAAGACTCAATTTCGAACATTAATTTTGTGTTTCCACCCTTGTAAATACTACAGAATGTGATATTGAAAATGAAATTATTAGTGATGATACATCTATGAAAAACAACAATAATACTATAATAACTAAAAGAGTGTACACCTAGTGTCAAAGTAAAATCCATCCACTAGGTCTAATAACTATACTCCCATTATAAACCCCTCAGGATAATACTAGTAAAGGAAGGGGAATATTCATGTCACCTTCTCATCATCCACCTGAATCTATTAAGATGATCTTAATTGAAGAACATATTATCCGCTTGTAAAAAAAATCCCAAGAATGTATTCATAGTATTACATCTAGTAATAATTCCCCTTTATGATTTTTTAGGATAAATACTTATATTTATTTGAAAAAACCATAAAAGATCATCCCAATCAACTGAAAATGTCATTGATGGTTCCTCAAGAATGTTTTCCACATGCTGAAATGCCAAAATCATTCAACATTGGTCCTCATTGCAGTGAAGTTATCAAACCTTAAGGGATGATGTAATATTTATATTATTCACCCTCATGTTAGGTTAATTTTGCACATTTTCTATCCTCATTGACCACCACTAAGTCCTTATATAAATAATATTTATCCCATTAAGGGGTGGAACCATCAATGTATTAGTTATCAATATCTTTATAATATTCCCTCAAATTGATCAATATTAATACACCAAAACTCAAATCATTAATTCAAAAATAAACCCATGTTTACCAAGGAATATGTGAAATGCATGGGAAAAATGTTGTCAACCTATCAGAGGAAAATAAAACAAGGTATATTCCTTATAAATATTGAAACTTCTTCCTATGTCACCTTTTCCTTAGAGAATAATTTTATTGAGTTCGACGGGATCATGATACCCAAGGAGAATTTTTTTTGATTCCATGGTAATTAATGCCCCATCAATCTATTGTTAGGGAATAAAATCAATAAGTTATTAATCATAAAAGATCATATTCAAAAGAATATAGATAATGGAGTCATTTAGAACCAAATATTTTTTTATGCCATGTTAACATGAAAATAAAAACATAAAATGTGTACAAAATTAATAATGAAAGATAACTCACAATGGACAGTGAAAGATTTTTTTATTTTAGGCACGATAATGTGGAGGTAAATTTAATTTTTTCCTTATATAATAACTTTATTAATATTTGAAATATTTGAAAGATTAAGGAGTAAGTTTTAAAATATAATCACAATTATTTTCCCTACCAAATTTTTTTTGGACATATGATCCTAAGTTAAATTATATTTAAGGTTTGAATTCAATGGTATATAGATGATGGTTTCATAGAGTTGGTGTGTAACTCCCTAATATTTTATTAATATATATATATTTTTTAAATAAATTTAATCTTCTTAATATTTTTTCATTACATGCATTAATGAGTTTATCTTGAGTTAAAAACAAAACTAAGTTTAGCTTTCATTACATGAAACACTTAGTTGAGATTGTGTTACATGCAACACTATGTTTAGTTTTTGTTACATGAAATGATGAGATTAAATGAAACATTATTTACTATTAATAAGTTATTTTTTAATATGCTAGTTATCACCTATTATTTGGAATGGAGATCATAAATACGAATAACTAAATTATGAAAATATATGATTTTGATAAGATGAAATCATATAGAATTTTTTTCTGTCAGTTAGTTAAGGATTTTAATTACTTTATTCAATTATATGCTTGGTATGTTCTGAATTTTGTAGAAATGAGGCTTCCAAGGTTCCAAAGAAGAAAATATATAAAAGGAGTAGAAGTTTCCTATTACACATCATGAAACCTCATCACACGACATGTAGTAGGGGTTTAAAGCGTCTAAAAAATCGTAAATCAATTCATGAACCAAGCTGTGAAGATTACAAGCATATAATCCATTACACATCATTAGTGGTCAATACACATCCTAAACCCCTTAAACAAGAAATCTGATATGAGGATTCAAATGGAAAGAACGTAAAAGTTGTTTGTATAGGATAAAAAATGTGAAATCCAAAAAATCATCAAATCTTAGATGAGATATGCATGATGTACATGTAGATTTAATATCCATGGAGAATTACATGTACTGAAATTACACGACTTGAATCCCATTACACATCATGTATGTTTTTTCCGATAAATAAAGTTGCAGTGCATCAGATTTGAAGATCTCCGAGAGCATAAAAATTTTGTGTTTCTCATTCCTCTTTCATTCCTTATTGTTCCTTAAACCCTAAACTCTAAATTTATTCATATATTTTCATTATTTTAATACAATAATCATGGATTATTTTTTTGGTTTATCACTTTCATTCTATTCTGCATCATCACCATAATTCACCCCGGATTGTTGATGAACTCATGTGACATTCATTTTCATTATCATTTCAAGTAAGAAGTTAATTGCATTATGATTTACATTTCATAACCCTTATTGAATTCTAGTCCCTATTAAAAATTTAAATTATTTCAATATTGTGAACTATATAAATTCAATCATTCTTAGTAGGTTGTGTACAATGTCAATTCTTTACTTGTTTTCACTCAATCTTGCCATAACTAGCTAAACTATATGGGGTATGGATTGAGAGTAGGTGTATCTAAACATAATAAATGTTTAATTATCAATTTGGTAACCTTAAATATTAGTAATTCAGATAAATAATATTTTTCTATCCAATTATTTTGAACATCCTTGACCATGAGAAATTTGAGTGAAGTACCCAATCCTAGTTTGAGTAGATTAGGTAATAACCAATAGCCTAAAATAATTTCTTCCTTAGAAGCCAATATTCATGCACATAGTTTGTCAATATTTCTTGATAACATAATAGTTACATCTTAGTTAGAACTATTTAATTTGACCAAAATCAAAAAGTGACATCTTCTTTCTTTGCAGCCTAAACCTTAGGATACTACCAAGTTTGAATTAAGACCACCTTTTATACAGATACACAAAATTGATCCTAATCCCTCTCTTATTACTAACACAAACCATAAACTCTCTAGATTTAGTATTCCCAAACTGAACCAATCTAAAAGGACTCCTACACCAAAAGGTTCCGTGACATTGATTGCCAGTGCCAGCTTACTGCCCCATGGGATTAACCTCTGACTTTCACTATACTACACCCTTCTAGAAAGTGAATTTTTGGAAAACAATAAAATTTTAATATAATCACAACCCGCGCGAATTAAAGACACATGCCAGTGTGTCAAATTTTAGTTTCATTATTGGGGATGGGTAAAATTGTGCCTCACATTGTAAATCCTCTAGAAAAATACGTAGGATTACCTTTCCCTGTCCCCTTTCTTTTGTTCTCTTTTCAAGATGCCACTGTGTTTCTGATTGAAGACGGATAATTCATGTACTAAGTACCTTCGACCCGTGTGAAGAACCTTGAAACAAAATGACAGTTGGATTTAAGTCTTGATATTGAACAATATATTTCTGCTTGATTCTGATCAATAATTGATATCCCGAACAATCAAATGGGACACAACCTGCTGAACTGTCAGAACATGTAGTAATTACTTCTTGGAGAGAAATCGATGTAGTAAGAGAGAACCATCATGGATTATGATTTTCCATTAATCCATGGTGATACAACAAGCATAACACATCATTTTATCCATGAAAATTCTTTTTAAATCAACCTGGACTCATTCACATAATCCCTAACATGTGGAAATTTAGTGGACTTTAGAGTGAAGATCCTCATAAGAATATATCCATCTTCTTAAAAGTATGTGATACCTTTCACAACTAGGTATGATCATGAGACACAATCAGACTCCACATCTTTTCCTTCTCTTTGAGAGATAAATCCAAGAATTAGATCAAGAGTCAAGATCCTGAGCTAATCATGAGATGGGGTGATCTATCCAAAAATCTTCTAGATAAACACTTCTCACCAATCAGAACTTGGACATTCTGGAACGACATTTAGAAGTTTGTACATAAAGATGGAGAATCTGCATGGGATGCTTGGGACAGATTTCAGAAACTGATGAGGAAGTTCCCACAACATGGTATAGACATGTAGATCATGCTCCATACATTCTATAAAGGCCTCAAAACAGCTACACCAACATTCACCAATGTTGTCGTTGATGGTGGACTAATGTTCAAGACACATGCATCCAGAAGATCCATTTTAGATGAAGTCTCACATGATTCCAGCATATAGAAAAATGATCCTAGACCACCTCGGTGTGGAATTTGCTAATTTGATGTAAATAAAATACTAGTAGCGCATGTAAAAGCACTCATAAATAAGTTAGAACCATTCTAGTTTCCTGCTACACCACCCCTCCTACTCCTGTAATGGAAATATAGTCATGTGAAATGTGTAGGGGCCTACACCTATAAGAAAACTACATGACATGAGTTAAAGAACCACAAGATCAAGATTGCAACTACACCTATTATAGTCACTAGAATCATCTATTTCAATAGAAACAATAGTATTATCAGTAGAGGTCGGCTCAGCATCCACCTCAAAATAATCAAGACTATGATCAATAACGAAGTGGTTAAGAACCATTTCAGAATCAAGGACCACCATGGTATACTCTCACGAACCAAGTACAGAGAACACAATAACAGGGATATCAACAACATTTTCCTCAAAGAGTTCAACAATAGTTTCAACCAGCTTAACCAATACATTAACAGTTACCTGATCCTCTCCAAAGTAACTTAGAGAACGTCATGGATAAATTTGTTCAAAAATTATACTAGTGAATGACTACTTAAGAGATGGAAATGAAGAACCAATGAGCTTATTTATGAAATCATGAAGTTCAAATGGGATAGATCTTAAATACTTTTTTTTTCTAACAGATTACCAGGTACTCTACCTGGTAATACAGAAACATTACCAAGGGAAGAAGCTGAGGTTGTAGTTTTGAAAAGTTTAATTATTTTGGACTTTAAAAAAACTATAATAAATGAAATACAAAATAAAGAACCTATGAAAAAACTGCTAGTGGAAGAAGAAAAAGTTGATGATACCACCTGAGTAACATCTCAAGAAGTATCACAAGCTACAGATACCAAAACACTTCAACACCTATGGTATTCTGCCTTTTATTTACATAAATTTTGATTACATTTTACAAAAAAAAGATCTTTAAATTCTAGTGTATTGGGAATCAGGAATATAAAACATGAAAACATAAAACATTATTCTAATCCACTTATACTGCAGAATCAAAAGTTATTATTAAGTAAAATTATTTCATCTCATAATTTGGGCACACACCCCAATGAAAATGGTGACCAGAATTCCCATTATAGAAAACATGGGAATCAGTTTACTTTTGAAATCAATAAGAACTTGATAAAAAATAAAGACATAAGAAATGGAAGTAGAGTCATTTACTGATGAAAATAACTTGAACCATAACATGAATATGTGGCTAAAACATTTAATTTAGACATTCATTAACATATCACCAAGGTTCATCCACAAGGTGTCATAAATATTACCATGGTTATTCACCAAGGTATCATAAAACTTGTCATCTCAATAGATTAAATTATTTACCCAATGAATTGAAGCACTATTAGGCTAAACCATTAATATCTATTTATATTCATGTTATCCACATAGATCAAAATAATAAATTTCATAAATAACCCATAGAGAGTAGACGTAATGGGTTTCACTTCAAAATCTTGACGTTTTAAAAGTTCTTAAAATATTGATTGTTATGTCATTTATAACCCACAGAAATGGGTAAGGGTTATATTTATGTCAATTATAGAATCAAATAGATCAATTTTTTATTTTTAGGAATACCCTTTGAAATAAAAATTTATTTTTGTATTCACATAAATAATACAAGATAATTTCTTGATAAAAAGAGAGATATTTTTAGGCAAATACTTTATAGCATAACAACTATATAATATGGTTTTAGAAAACATTGAAAAGAGAGGGGAAAATATTCACCCACTCATAAAAACTCATAATACAGTATGGGACATAATAAAAAGAAATAACATCATGGTATGTATATTTTAAGGAAATACCATATGAAAACGAAACTCAAATGAAAAGAAAAGATTCGATTTCTTTTACGAAAATTCGGCAACCTAACAACGTCACTTAAAAATTCATAAAATAAATTGATAAGAGAAGAAAGGGTATATTATATTTTTGGATATGAAATGGAAAGTAATAATAATATATAAGAAAATAAACCCATATAAGAAGATGGAAACTGGAAGACATAACTTAAAGGTAATCATGACTAAAAAAGGAGGGTGGAAGGTTCTCATACCTTGAGGAGTAACTTTGAATGCATGAAGGTTCGGACCTTGGGGGGCTTGAGGGAACCTTGGGAGGACTCATTGGGGTTAAAAATACTATAAATTCATTGATGAGGATTTTTGAATGAAATGAACGAGGGAATGACTTGGTATTTATAAGAAAAGTGAGGGAATATTTAATTAATTTCCAAGGGACAACTCATCGGTGGTATTTGCAAAACCATGGGCTTGACCATGGTATTTTCCCATGGTATTGGCCACTTGGGACACTCCATAGCATATAATACTATTAACAAGTCTACCAAAATGATTAAATTACTATTAAATCACTATTACATAATTAATGATGTCATCAAAAACCTGAAACTCAAAACTGTATTTTTCACTATTCACTGAAAAACAAAACATTTTATAAAAATATCATAAATTCACCATAACCTAATATCGATGCTCTGAATTAAAAAATGAACCCCATATTATAAAAATAATTTTCTAAATATTTTTAATTTAATTTTTAGATAAAATCATTATTTATTCAAAAAACAACTCTAAAACTTTAACTTATTTTGTAACACCGTGAAAAAGTAATGAAGGTCCCACAAAATTATCATATAACCATAAGAAAATAAAGTAATAATTTATGATTAAATTTTATGAAAATACATTTTTATTTTAAATTATTAAATTAATTATAAAATTGTAATTAAAATATTTATGACATACGAAAATACCAATACTTATATTATGACCATTTTTACACTCTTAAGATGTCTAAATTATATTTATAAATTCATTGGTAAAGTTTCTACTTTTTACCGATTTACTATTCATCACTATTCATTACTCTTCATAAAGGTATATTACTATTCATACATTACTATTCACCATAAAATATGTTGATCTTATTAGACTCTAAATTTCTTACTGTTCACAATTATAGAAGACCATTTTCTGAAAATCATTTCACATTATTAATTATTTAATGTTTTCATAAATATTTTAAAATACCCTTTTCTAATATCATCAACAATATTCATCCCATATTTATCCAGACATTTGGAAATAAATTTTTTTACCATAATAAGAAATGAAAATTTTATTTATAACACAAGATTACAAAAAGTATATAAGGCTTCATTACATAGCCCCTTATAACACCTATATAGGACCTAAGTGTAAGGTGTGATATGGTAATAGAATCTTGTGGCGGCTCAGAAAAAATTACCCGAGTGGTGATTTATATCAGCTTGAACTTCTCCCTTAGAAGATTTAATTCAAGCTTCACATGTTGATGTTCGGGTTGGACATGGTCCAGGGAAAAGCCCAGTGAAACCACCTCGTTCCCAAGCTCGGATAGATGGGCTTCATAAGGCCCAAGTCTACTGGATGAGGCCATCAACTCTTCTTTTTATATTAATTAACCAAGATCACTAGTATTTAAAAACAATAATTTTAACATTAGTAATTTATTTTCCAATGGTCATATTGACCAATAGGAATATAACAGTTGAAACCCAATGGTATCACTTCATTAATTAATGGATATAGTTTTTAGAGTATAAAATAAAATAACACACAAATATAGGAATCAAATATTATTAAAAGTTTGGGTCGTTACATTCTTCCCCCCTTAAGAAATTTTAGCCTAGAAATTTTTAATCATACCCTAAGAAGAGAAAAGGTGTGGGTACTTCTGCCACATAGACTCCTCTGGTTCCCATGTGGCTTCTTAACATTTGTGGTTCCTCCACAACACCTTACCAAGGTGGGTAGTCTTTTTGTGTAGAACCTTGTCCCAATGATCCAGGATCTCCATCGGCTGCTCCTCATAAGATATGTCATGTTCCAGTTGTACAACTTCTAGATTTAGTACATGTGAAGAGTTAGATATGTACTTACTCAAGAGGGATACATGGACAATATCATGAACTTTTGGTAGATTTGGAAGAAGTTCAAGAAGATAGGCCACTACATCTATATGATCAAGGATTTCATAGGGGCTAATGTACCTAAGGATGAACATCCCTTTCTTCCCAAACCTCGTGACTCTCTTATTAGGTAAAATTCGACGAAAGATCTTTTCACCAAAATCAAACTTCAAGTCACATTGTTGGTTGTTAGAATAGATAGTTTACTGACTCTGAGTAGCCTTAATGTGTTGCTAGATGACCTGGACCTATTCTATCATATCTTTCACAAGATCTAGCCCAAGAAGCATTAACTCACCAGCTTTATTCCAACAAGTAGGAGTTCTACATCTCTTACCATATAAGGCTTTATAGGGTTCCATTTGAATGCTCGAGGGGAAGCTATTGTTGTAAGAGAACTCAACTAAAGGGAGATGTTGATTCCATCCACCTTTAAATTCCATTGAGAATGTTCTCAGCATATCCTCGAGTTTTTGAATAGTCATTTCAGATTTTCCATCATTTTGGGGGTGATATGCCATACTGAATTTCAATTCAGCGCTCAGAGCATGTTGAAGACTTCTCTAGAATTTTGATGTGAACCTTGGATCATGATTAGATACGATAGAAAGTGGAACTCCATGCATCCTTACTACTTCTTTCACACAAACCAAGGAAACTTGATCGAGATAGAAATCTTCTTGAATGGAGATAAAATTGGCAGTCTTGGTGAGATGGTCCACAATAACCCATATCACATTGTTTTCTTTGGAAGTTCTCGGGAGACCAGTGATGAAGTCCATAGTGATATTTTCCCTCTAACCTGCTGGTATGGGTAGTGGTTGCAATACCGCTTTAGAAAGTTGTAACTCCGCCTTCACATGCTGACATACCTGGCACCTTGAAGTGTAGTCAGCAATCTCCCTTCTCATATTTTCCCACCAATAATGATCATGAAGGTCCCTATACATTTTTGTCATTGTATGATTTATAGAGAAAGTAGAGCTATGAGATTCATCCATCATATCCCTCATTATTTCCATAATATATGGAAGACATGGTCTTGTACAAAATTTTAGTACACCTTCTTGATCAATATTGAACTCAAGAAACATCCCATCCTTCACAACCTCAAACTTTTTCTATAACAAATGATATTATTTCTGATCTTCCTTGATCTTCTTTAGTAATGACAGTGGAGAAATCATTTGGGTTAGGGTTGATAATGTCCCTTCCCTTATAATACCCATGTCCAGCTTTACTAGGTTATTGATCAAAGGATCTCTTTGAATCATCATCATGTAAAGAACAAATGGGTCTTTCTTAATTAATTCATTAATAACATTATTTGCTCTTTCGGGATGATAATTAATTGAAAAATCATAGTCTTTGAGAAGTTCCAACCATCTCTTCTATCTCATGTTCAATTCCTTTTGTGTGAAAATATAGTTAAAGAATTGATGGTCTACATATATATTACATCTCTCCCTATAAAGATAATGTCTCCATATCTTCAAAACAAAAAAGACCGCAACCAACTCTAGATCATGCATAGGATAGTTCTGCTCATGAGTCTTCAACTATCGAGATGCATAAGCAACGAACTTTTCATTTTTCATGAGGATACACCCAATCCCTTTCAAAGATGCATCACTAAAAATAAGGAATCTTTCTCCACTTTAGGGAAAAGTTAACACGGGTAAAATAAAAAATCTCTTCTTCATCTCTTGGAAGCATTCTTTACACTCTTTTTTCCAGATTAAGTTGACCCCTTTTAAAGTTGACTTGTTCAATGGATTATAACACCATGAAATGTTTTTCACAATCCTCCTATAATATCTTTTTAATCCAAGTAAACTACGAATATCAATTATTATTGTAGGCTGATGCCACTCCACTACAAATTTTTTCTTTGTAGGGTTGACTGGGATTCCATCATTGGATACAATGTGTCCTAAGAAAGCAAATTTCTATAACCAAAATTCACATTTTTTGAACTTCCCAAAAAGCCTCTCCTTCCATAGAGTTTTCAAAATAAATCTTAAATGATATTCATGATCCTACGGAATTTTTGAATATATCATAATATCATCAATAAAAACTACCAAAAAGATATCATGGTTGGGATTAAAGACTCTATTCATCAAATCCATAAAAATAGTAGGTGCATTAGTCAGTCCAAAGGTCATAACAATAAACTCACAATGACCATATCTTGATCGGAAGGCAGTTTCTGGAATATCTTTTTTCTTCAACCTCAGTTGATGATAACCAGATCAAAGATTAATCTTAGTGAAGAATTGATCCCCGTGAAGTTGGTCAAATAAGTCATCCATTCCTGGAAGAGAGTATTTTTTCTTCACTATGATCTCATTCAGTTCTCTATAATTGATGCATAGCCTCATTGATCCATCCCTCTTCTTCACAAAGAGACCAGGTGATCCCCAAGGAGGCACACTCGGTCAGATAAAACCCTTATCCAAAATATATTGGAGTTGTTTCTTTAACTCCTCCAGCTTCACATTTTCCATCCTATAAGGGTTCTTTGATATCAGATGGAATCCTGGTACGATTTTAATGGAGAACTCTACCTCTCTTTCTAGGGGAGGTCTGGGTAACTCCTTAGGAAATACATCAATGTATTCTTGGATGATGAGGACATTTTCTTTCTTAAAACTGTCATTTACTTCTTCCTATTCACCGATAAACTTCATAAAGAAGGATATAAGAGGTTCTTCTAGACAAAGATTAGGTTGAGATATCTCTCCTTATAAGAAAACTATAGGTTTTCCATTCAAGACTACTGAGATTTCCTTGCTTCTGAATTTGATCTTAGCATTATACTTTGAGAGCCAATCCATCCTTAGTATAATGTCTAATTAAATCATGGTAATGAATAATAGATTTTTGATAATATTGTGATCACTAATGTAAATACTAGAGTTTATAAACACAGATGATTCTTGGATAATTCCTCTAGAATTCCTGACTGATAACTCTACTTTTATAAAATTACGTGTCGATTCTAAATTCTTTGAAAACCTGTAGGAAAGAAAAAAAATGTTTAGAACCAGAATCAAACGAGGTACTTTCAATATTTGAGATAAAAATAAGAGTACCTGTCACCACATGATTTGGCTCGTCAACTTCGGTCGTAGTGATTGAAAAAGTACGACCTTGTTTCCTTGACTGTTGCTGAGGCTGATGGTGTTTTCCCTCCACTACCTTTAGATTTGGGTTGTGATTGGAAAAGTGCCCAATTTATCAAAACATATAGCATTATACATCAGGTAGGTCTTTCACTGTCATACCTTTGTTGTTAGTGTTGGAACGTTGTGGCTTTACCTCACTGCGAAAATTCTGTGCAATGTGGACATCTCAACCACACTTGTAGCACTTCCCTCTCCCAAGCAGATATTTCCCTGAATGTTTCTTCCCAAATTTATTACATGTGGGACTTTGTACTTTCTTGCCTCCTCTTCCCTGGTCAATGCTCCTCCATAAGCTTAGATCCATCAATCTTTTATGGTCATTGGATTTATGAGACCATTGTGTCTTACCAAAATCCAGTTCTACTTTAATCGCACTTTGCATGATATCCTCATAGCTATCATAATCATGGTTGGCTAGATTCTTCCGTAGATGAGGTCTCAATTCCCCAAATAATATATCAACATTACCATTTGGATCCATGAAAAAATCTAGAGGTGTAACATGAAATCCATTTGAAGTTCATCTCATAGCTTCCCAAATATTCATTCTTCTTCTACTTCAGCTCGAGATACTCCTTCTCCATCATTGTTCTCATCGATTGAGGGAAATACTTATTGAAGAATATCCCTATGAACTCTTCCCACTCCATAGCTTCAGCTTCCAATATTGGCCTTCTGTTTTTAATTAGTTCCCACCACTGATCGTCTTCTCCCTCTAAGAAATAAATATCCAAGGTAACCTTGTCTTGTTCAGAACAACGGAGCACATAAAAGATCTTCTCAATAGAGTTGATACACTATTCAGAAACTAATGGTTTGGTAGATCTCCTGAATGATGGTGGTCATTGAAGCATAAATAATTCAATAGAAAGTTGTTCCCTTCATGGTGAAATTGGTCTCTCAGCTTTATTCAAGTTATTTCCCATAACTTGTAGTCAATTGGTTCATCATTCTCATGAAAGTTTCCATTCCGACTTTCATCGAAGGGCTGTCAGTGCATGGTCTATTGCCATACCCATTGGCACAGTTCCTACTATTTCCTACCATTTTCTAAAATAATAAAACCTTAGTGAAAAGATTATTTCATTTACGAATATTTTAACATTAAATGATTTTATATCTTAAAACTTCATTCTTTAAACAATTACATTTCTCTATAAATCCTTTACAATGATTCATAACAAGTTAATTATTAGCCAAACATATCCCCTAATATTTTCGTAACCTAGATTGAAACAAGGCATGTTGCTGTGTACTAGGATACCTCGGGTCAAGCCCGAAACTCATCGTCATAGTATTCACTCCTAGGTACATCTATGCCAGAGCTGCCTCTACCTGCTCGTATCCAGACATGGATGTATTTTATTGATAAACAACTTACTCAATACTCAAAAAAATACTATGAAGTTTTCCAATATTGAAAATTTTCTATAGGGACATTCCTAATGTTTTCATAGCCTAATTTTCATAAATAACTAAACTATCATTTGACACCAAATATGGTATCCCATCTTTTTATTACATAACTTTTTATTACATTTTACAAACAGAGGATCTTTAAAGTTTAATGTCTTGGAAATCAGGAACATAGAACATGAAAACATAAAACATTATTCTAATCCACTTATAGGGATTCATGATAAGTTATTACTATATAAAATTATTTTATCTCATAACCTGGAGACATACGTCAAAGTAAAGGGTGAGCAGAAGTCCTAGTAAAGAAAATACGGGAATCCGTTTACTTGTGAAATCAATAAAAACTTGATAAAAAACATAAAGACATGAGAAATGGAAGAAGAGACATTTCATAATGAAAATAACTTGAACCATAACATGATTATGTGGCTACAAAATTTAATTTATAAATTCATGAACATATCACCAAGGTTCATCCCAAAGATATCATAAAAATTACCAAGGTTATTCACCAAGGTATCGTGAAACTTGTAATCTCTAAAGATTAAATTCATTACCCAATGAATTAGAGCACTATCAAGGCGCACCCTTAATATGTCTTTATATTCATGCGATTCACATAGATCATAATCAAACATTTCATAAATAACCCATAGAGTGTAAAATTAATGGATTTCACTTCAAAATCGCGACGTTTTAAAAGTTCTTAAAATCTTGATCATTATGTCATTTATAACCCATAGAAAGGGAGTGGGGGTTATATGTATGTCAATTATAAGAAAAATATATATTAATTTTAGGTATTTATTAATACCCTTGGAAATAAAAATATATTTGGGTATTCCCATAAATAATACAAGTTAATTTCTTGAGAAACAGAGAGAGATTTTTAGACGAAAATTCTACAGCATAATGACTATATAACATGGTTTTAGAAAATGTTGAAAAGAGAGGGGACACAAGTCACCCATTCATAAAAACTCATAATACAGTATGGGTACATAAGAAAAATAAATAAGACCATGGTTTTTATATTTTAATGAAATACCATATGAAAATGTAACTCGAAAGAAAAGAGAAGATACGTTTCTTTTACGAGAATTCGGCAGCCTAACCGCGTCACATAAAAATTAAGAAAATTATTTGATGAGAGAAGAAAGGGTCTATCATAATTTGTAAATGAAATTGAATGTAATAAGAATCTATAAGAACAAACACCCACATAGGAAGACGGAAATGAGAAAACATAACTTAAAAAATCATGACTAAAAAAGGAGGGTGGAAGGTTCCCTTTCCTTGAAGAGTAACATCGAAATCATAAAGTTTGGGACCTTGGGGGGATTGAGGGAACCTTGGGATGACTCCTTGGGAGGTAAAAAAGACATGAACTTAGTTTCAGATGATTTTGGAATGAAATGAATGAGGGAATAGCTTGGTATTTATAGGAAAAGTTTAAGAATATTTAATTAATTTCCAAGGGACACCTCATCAGTGGTATTTGAAAAACAATGGGCTTACCCAGGGTATTTGCCAATGGTATTGACCACTTGGGACACATAATAGGATATATTACTATTCACAAGTCACCCAGAATGACTACATCATTTTTACACCATTATTACATCCTTAATGATGTCATTAAACACCCGAAACTCAAAAATGTATTTTCACTATTCATCAAAAAACAAAACATTTTACAAAAAAATAATAAATTCACTTTAACCTAATATTGATTCTATGAATTCAAAAATAATCCCCATTTTATGAAAACAATTTTCAAAATATTTTTAATTTAATTTTTAAATAAAATCATTATTTATTAAAAAAACAACTCTAAAATTATAACTTATTTTGTAACACCTTGAAAAAGTAATCAAGATCCCATAAAATTATTTTATAACCATAAGAAAATAAAGTAAATATTTATGATTAAATTTTATGAAAATACATTTTTATTTTAAATTATTAAATTAATTATAAAATTGTAATTAAAATATTTATGACATACAAAAATACCAATACTTATATTTTGACCATTTTTTCACTTTTAAGATGTCTAAATTATATTTATACATTCATGGGTGAAGTTTATATTTTTTTGGCCGATTTACTATTTATTACTACTCATAAGGGTACATTACTATTCATACTTTACTATTCACTAAAAATTAATTTGGTCTTATTAGACTCTAAATTTCTTACTCGTCACAATTGTAGAAGACCATTTTCTAAAAATCATTTCACATTATTAATTATTTAAAGTTTTCATAAATATTTTAAAATACCCTTTTCCAAAATCATCAATAATATTCATCCAATATTTATCCAGACATTTTAAAATCACAAATTTTACCATAATAAAAAAAATTATACCAAGGGATTACAAAAAGTATCTAAGGCCTCGTTACATAGCCCCTTATAACACCTGCATAAGACCTAAGTATAAGGTGTGTTACGATGATCGAATCTTGGGGCGGCTCAGACAACATTGCCCGAGTGGTGATATCTTCCGGCTTGAACTTTTTTCTTAGGTGACTTTTTTAAAGCTTCACATGTTGATGTTTGGCTTGGGCTTGGTCTAGAGAAAATCCCAGTGAAGCCACCTCCTTCTCATGCTTAGAAAGATGGGCTTCGTACATCCTAAGTCTACTGGATGAGTCCATTAACTCTTCTTTCTATATTAATTAACCAAGATCACTTGTATTTATAAACAATAATTGTAATGTTAAGAGTTTAGTTTCCAACGGTCATATTAAACAATGATCATATAACATTTGAAACCCAACGATATCACTTCCTTAATTAAAGGATATAGTTTGTGGAGTAAAAAATAAAACAACAAAAAAATTTAGAAAAAAAATATTATTAAAAAGTTCAGGTCGTTACAGTAACCAAAAGAACTAGTTTATGTTTCCCCACCACCATAAAAGAATCTCTTCCTTTTCTAGAAAGAGTAAGATAAGGAAGATAGGATGAAGAGTACAAGATGTTCCTGGAAATATTCAAGAAACTTCATATCAAAATACCCTTCATAGAGGTCATTGTTCAAATGCCAAAGTATGCCAAATTACACAAGGATATGCTATCCAACAAAATAAAAATGAATGATCTTAGTTTCATCTCACTAAATTACGAATGATTTATAGTTTTTTAGTATAAAATCCTCCCAAGACGAGATACCCCATAAGTTTTACAGTTCTACGTTCTATTGGAGAGTGAATATTTGGTAGAGATCTATGCAATCTCGAAGCAAGAACCAACTTAATGTTTACAAGTGTATTTTGTAAGTTGGGACTCCAAGAGATCAAAACAACTCAAGTAACACTAAAACTTGTAGACTGATCAATGAAATATCCTAGAGGAATTATCAAAGATGTTCTAGTTATAGTCAAAGAATACATATTTCTAGCATAATTCGTTATTCTGGAAAGAAGTTGATTTCCTCATTATTCTCGAAATACCATTCACAGTCTCAGAAAATACTCTGATTGATCTGAATCAAGGACATATAATATTTCAAGTTGGATAAGAACAAGTAGTATTAAACATTGTTAAAGCTTCTAAACAATTAGATCATTCCATTAATTGTAATTTCATCTCTCTTATCCAAGAAGGAATTGAATACATGACCATAGAAGAAGATACTGAGGAGTCACTCTTAGATGCAGAAGAAGAGTATGATTTTGAGAAAGTGAACATCAATGAACCACGCACAAGATTTACATTACCACCCTTCACCCCCTTGGTGATTCAAACACCAACACTAGAGTTGAATCCTTTACTCGGTACTATTAAGTATTCATACTTAGGAGATTCAACCTCACTGCCAATAATCATCAAATAGGAAATATCTCAGGCACAAGAAGAACAATTGGTTGAAGAGAGACACAAGAAGTCAATTTATTAGGGAGTGGCAGACAACAAAAGAATCATTCAAACTGTATTCACTCATTAGATTATACTTGAGGAAGATGAAAAATCAAAACGCCAACCTTAATGGTGGCTTGCACCACTAAATGTAGCCGTTAAAAAATAATTACTGAAAATTCTAGATGCATGAATAGTTTTCTCCATATTTGATAGTGAATGGGAGTACCCTCTACTTGTAGTTCCCAAGAAAGGTGGACTTACATTTGAAAAGACTGATGAAAATTAATTGATCTCAATGCACACTATTATTGGATGAAGAGTTTGCATGGATTAGAAAAGTTAGAATGTAACAATAAGAAAATATAGTATTTCTTTAACCTTCATGGATCTAATGTTAGAAAGGCTTATAGGATATGAATTATAATATTTCTTGGATGGATATTCAGGATATTATCAGATTGTAGTCGATCCATCTGATTACTCGAAGACCACATTCACTTGTCCATTAGGAACCTTTGCCTATAGGTGCATGTCATTCTGCATGTGTAATGATCCAGAAACATTTCAAATATACATGATACATATTTTCCACGATATGGATGAGTAATTATTTGAAATCTTTATTGATGAATTATCATTTTATAGAAGATCTTTTGAAGTCCACCTATGTAATTTGGAGTAAGTCATGCAATGCTATGAAGAAAGATTCCTATTCTTGAATTGGAAAAAATTTCATATTATGGTTCATGGATGAATAGTCCTTGGGCGTAAAATTTCCAAATAAGGAATATAATTACATCCATTCAAAATCAAGGTCATTATGTATTTACCTGAACCTTCAACAGTTAATGGAATTAGAAGGTTTCTGAGCCATGCTTGATTCTAAAGGTGATTTGTAAAAGACTTTTCAAAAGTCCCCCAAACATTGCTACACCTATTGCCAAAGGAAGTTCCTTTTTAATTCACCGTATAATGACTTCATATATTCAAAACATTGACTAAAATCCTAATAGCAGCCCCTAGAATGATTTCACTGAACTGGGATAAAGAATTCGAATTGATGTGTAACACCAGCAAATTTTCTGTTGGCACTACTTTAGGACACCACATCGGTCATATATTTTCTCGTATCTAATATTCTACACAAAAACTAAATGAAACCCAAGTAAACTATATAATTGTAGAGAAATAACTCTTAGTAGTTGTTTATACCTCTGAGAAATTCTATTTCTATATGGTCTTATCCAAGGTGAGTGTGCACACCAATCATGCTTACCAAAGGTATCTATTGAACAAGAAGGATTTCATGCCAAGGATGATAAGTTGAATCCTCCACCTACAAGATTTTGATATTGTGTACAAATAAATAAAGGGAATAGAAAATGCGATCACTGGTTATTTTTCAGGACTCTATATACCAATCATCAAGGATAACATTGATATCGACATCAGAGTTCATTTCCCTAATGAAACCCTTTCCAGAATTAAAGTGAAACTGTGGTTTTTTTATATTTACAATTATCTTTCCATGATTTTTGTTCCCCAATAACTCTCATTTCAGCAAAAGAAAAGATTTTTATCTGAAGAAAAACATTAATACTAGAATAAACCACTCTTGTTCTAGCATTGTACTAATGGATTATTGTGACATTGCATCCAAGAGAATAAAATCCCAAATATGATAAAAATGTGTTATACATCATCTAAAAAAGGGAATCATGGACCCGAGAACACTGTATAAAAAATTATGAAAAGTGTACTTTTCTGCCCCTTGCTAAATCAAGATGTAAGGGAATTTTTTTCAAAGATGTGATAAGTTCTAGTGAACTGGGAATGTTGAGAAAAGGAAAAAAAATTCCCCAAACCAAATTATGGATGTTGGGATATTTGACGTATGAGGAATAGACTTCATGAGACCATTTCCCATTTCACATGGAATGTACTACATACTTGTTAGAAATGACTACATCTCAAAATGGGTAGAAGGTGACAAAAAATCACATGACACAGTGAAAGTAGTCAGGTATTTTCTTAAAAGGAATGTGTTCTCAATGTTTATATTTCCATGATTTCTCATCAATAATCGAGGAACAATTTAACCCACCAGGCTATGAAATTATTTCTCCGAAAGTATGGAATCTGATACAGCAAAGGAACTCCCTACCACCCATAAACTAGTGGGAAAGTGTAATAATCAAATATAGAGATCAATCAAATCTTGGAAAAGACTGTGAAAATATGTTGAAGTGACTGGAGTTCAAAACTGGATGATACACTATGGGCATATCACACTACATAAAAAACTCCGCTAGGTACAACACTATTCAGATTGGATTATGGGAAACCATGTTATCTTCTAGTGGAATAAGATCATCGCTCATTCTGGGAAATCAAGAAGCTGAAATTAGATTATGTGAAAGCCGGTGAAGCTTAGATGCTATAATTAACAATGTTGGAAGAAATTAGGAAATATTACTCTAATAACACCAAGATATACGAGGAAAGAACTAATAAATGACTTGATCAACACAATGCAAGTCGTATCTTTTTCCTAGGGAATAAGGTCCTCTTATTTAACTCTAGATTGAAATTGTTCTTTAGTAAGATGAAATATAGATGGACCGACCCATTTGAATTCATTCAAGTTTTCCCTTATGGTACCATTGGAATTTAGAGGGGGGGACCACCATCAAAGTAAACGTCCAAATATTGAAAATCATTCAAGAACCCTTTCGTGAAGACTATGTCATTAGCCATAAGTTCAATTGAGATTCAATTGAGTCAAACTGTAAATGATAAAAGAAGAAATGAATAGGAGGAAACCTTGGGAAGGTCATATTATACTAAAATAGATTAGGATAGCCTAAGGAATTCATATGATCTACTTGGTGCTACAGCCTAGGACTTGAAAAATTTTGAGCTACAACAGTCAATTGCACGTTGTGTAATAGGACTACATGACGCATACCTATCGTTCTCAATAATTAATCAAAAACCATAAGTAAAAGATGTGAAACCTTATTACATGTAATCTAACATCCCATGTTAGTTTTTAAAAAAAAATTCATGAACCTAAGTTCATGACCCATGAAACCACCTCCCTCCTAACCATCTGCCTCCCTCCCATAGAAAACCACCCGCTGCACCCCTCCCTCGACCTCCTCCTCCTTCCTGACCACTCGTGACTCCCTAACCCTTCCTCTTCACTCACCCTACTCATCCCCCCTCTTGCTCGACCACACACACCACCCACCATACCCCTCTATCATCCACTTTTTCCCTCGACTACACCAACATGCACCCCTCTCTCTCTCAACTAAACCGCCCCTCTCCCTCCTAACCGCACCCAAATCCCTAAGCCTCACTCATAAGTTGTCAAGAACCAAGACATTTCGTTCATATCCTTCCAAATCATCGTCAAATCATGATGAACAACCTTTATCCAAGAGAATACACAACACTGCACCTCCCCCACCTTATTCACCACTTGCAGCAGTCCGTGCTATGCTAGCTGGCCAGGTTGAATCCTCATCAAGCATCGAGGATTCATCTAGTGATGATTACCTCCATATTCACCATGACCTGTACTTCTCAAAGACAATGCATAGTGTAAAAATCACCAGGATAAAGGAAAAGCTTCTATGGATGGAAAGGACCTTAGACTTTACTATCCTTACATGAATGAAAAATAGTTATTCCATCCTAGACCTCCCCAAGAAATTATATTTGTACCAAATCATTGAGGTACATGAGGAGATGTTCTGGGAACTTTTTATGGGGTTTTTGTCCAGATATGAGGTGGTCATAGATTTTTTCCAATTCCACCTGGGTGTCTGACCACATGAGCTTTATTTTTTTGAGTTCGGTATTGGCCTGGGCATTTATATAGAGGAGTTTTCTGCATTAGTGGTCTTTCTAATGTTTTATCTAGAGCCAACTCGATCTGTTTCGAGGAACCTTTGGTATACTATTTTAGAGGATCCTTAGATACAACATGAACCCCCGTATCACCAAATCCACCTTGTTATGCATCCCATACTTGTGGATACTTCATTGCGCCTTGATGCACGCATGGTTTTCCAGGTATAGTCACATGGTAGTGTGATCTAGGTAGATGTTCTCATCTCGGTAGCAGTCATGTGTGGCCCAACCGTTAACATTGCTACACAATTCACTTACTAATACAAGGATCATTCCTAGTGGATTCAAGGCACCTTAATGGGAAGATCATTTATTTACCTTTTTTTCTGTCACCTAGGAGTTTATGATGAAACTCTGCCACTCCCATATCTAGGACCTATTGTGATAATTGATTTCAAAATTTTATAAAAGATGAATCTTTTGGTGAGGGAGGATGATATTTACCATTTGGAACCTGGTGTTCTTCAGACAACACATACAGTGGACCTGCTAGTAGAAGTTGACCCACCATTTGATCCATCCGCCACTTTTACACCTCAACCAACCACCCATATTCCTACCCCTACTACCACTACATTTACCACCCATCCACCCACACATCCCACCCTACCAGATCTCTGAGTTATGTAGTTATGCCTCCTAGAGAACCTGAACCAGATATTCACACATCTATACATTCCTTTCAATGAGACTTTCAATTTTTACACTCCACCACCACCACCCCCGATGAACCCTTCTCTTCTACCATTCCCCCATCACCCATATCTCACCTCAAACTACCCTCAGAAATTACTAACCCTGCTTCCAAGCTGGAGTACCTAGTTGAGCATGTCCTGAGTGGAAAGGGGTCACCCACTACTCTATCCAATGAGGTTCCCTTCATTGATCTAGCTTCCAGATCCATGAACCCACTTTGAATCGACCCCTCTCTACCACCCACCCCTTCCCATCTATCTAGCATTGTGATTCCACCATCTATCAATGATCCTCCTACTCCTAATAAATCCACTACCACTAATCGAACTAGATAAATACCTTCACCACCATATGGTGGGTTGATGATTGAGGAGGTTTTTGGTTCTGATGAATAATCTTTCTCAGCCATTTTTTTTTCTCATTTTGGTTTATGGACTTTTGTAAGATGCTTGTCATTTTTCATAAATTCATATTTATATTTTCACATTTTTTAACTCTTCACTCATTTATATATATGGGAATTTTTTTGTGTCACTTTTTACATGGATTTATTTTCATACCTCTCAAATTCATAATAGTCATGTCTAGATCCTCTATGTCCTCTATGGTTGTCGACAGGCTAGTACCACCATCTCTTCTAGTACAACGAGTAACTCAGCGTGTGGAAAAAATAAAATGTTAATATTAGGATCTCTCATCTGATATTCATGCATAGTAAAAACCACCTTGAGCTATGATACCATTACTTCCAAATATGATTCATGTTCCTGTTGATCCTAAATTCATCAATCTTTTTATGTGATCCCACAAGCTAGAATACACTTCCACAAGAAATTGTAAATTCCAGATGAGAAACTATGAAGATAGACCCCTTTTTCGATAAATTGTTGTACATCCGTCGGGATGATGAAATTTTTATTAGTGATTTATGGGAGTCAACCCATAGATCATCACTTTTATAGATTGAGTCATTATCCTTGAGAATTTTTCATTTAATTTGGAGTCCCTTTTAATCTTTATTGAAAAAATATGATATATTGAAATAAAATTAGTTACCCTTGTTTTTTATACATTGCATCTTCATATAATTTGGAGAATATTTATTTCAAACCTATAGACAAATGTTTCATTTAGTGTATCATTTTTTATAACCCATTTTCAGGTAACCCAAATTTAACATCATAACAAAAAAAGTTTAATCCTGGCATACCACGACTTATAGGGAGCTCTCTATTCCCATCATATTTAATTTTTAAATTTACATTTCACTTTTATAATAAATTTTTTATAACACTCCAACAAATAATTCCATGGATAGTGTGGACACAGTCTCATTCAAAGTGTGAGAAAGTTTTTGTAAGTTTTACTTTGGACACACATGATTTTATTCATGTTCTCATCTTTTTAGGATACATTTTTCAAAATTGTAAGCATACTTAAAACCTAAAAACATTATTCCCATTTAAATAAAAGAAAAAGTTAATACCTGAATTATTAAAATCTATTTTTTTATTATGTTTATAATTTTAGAATGATTGCTGAGCTAATACATTTAATTCAAATTAAACATTTTTGAAATAATGGTTAATTGAATTAATACTTATATTTATACCCTTAATTATTTACATTTTTTTTTCTCATTTGTAATAGGATTTTAAGCCTATAATTTCAAATTCTTTTTGAGCATATTTCTTGAGTGATACTCGGGATAGGAAAACCTATCAGGACATTAATTGAGATCTTATAAAGGCTATGATTGAACAAGTACAATTTTAAAATGAATAAGGAAATCATTATTGAGCCAATTATTCCTAAGAACCCCCATGCAAATTTACTTTATTTATTCCATAGTTTCAAAATTTTAGGATTAAGCTATTCCATGCTGATTTTCCCTTCCAACCCTGATATTTATAGAATGCATGAATTTACTTTGAATAAGTGTGGGGGTGGAATTCAGACAACACAAGATGATTCTACTATAGAGATGTATTATGTTACTCATCAGACAATTTAGTTGCGATCCATTTATACTTTGTATAATTTAACTTATATTATGTTCCTTTTTAAAAATGAAAATAAAAGATAAATTGATATGGTCCATCTATTAGGAAGAGAAAAAATCACCATTTCCTAACCAATGAATCTCTTGAATAATCATATGTGGTTAGGGGTGGATGTGAGATCTGGCCTAGACATAACTTTGAACGTTTTAAATTAAAAAAGAAAAAGGAAATTAATATGATACCCTTCTTGCACTTACTCAATATATACATGGATCCAACCTAAGATGATGGGAGTGTCGACTTTATTTGCTGGTAGGTGTCATTTTATTTCACATTTCACAAAATTTATGCATTTTAATTCAGATCTTTCTGTCCTTTTTGAGATTTATTTTCACTATTTACCCACCAACCCACAGGCTTAGAGTCATTAGAACCCAATTGTTGAATCCCTCATGATTAATTTCGTTATTGTCTTTAAAAATTGGAGATTATAGACCCAATGAAAGCCTATGGTTAAGAGAATGGACTCAGGGCATGAGCATAACTATAATTTCATTTTATCCTGACTGACGAGATAAAATCCATTTTAAGGTAAATTAAAAATGGTTATAGAATTCAAGAAAAAATTAAGAGATTGTAATTAAAAAATTATCATTTGTTTAATTAACTGAGCAATAATACACGCACAATTTTCTTTATAGGGATGATTCTAGAGACTAACATTTTTTTCATACACTTAGTTTTATTTCCCAAGACATAATGAATTTTTCTTGCTTTAAAAAGTTCTTATCGCTTTGAAATCACTTTTGAGAGATTTTTTCTTAAGGGAAATAAATTGTTAAAGTGTGGGGGAATTTGATAATCTAAAATGTTATATACTTTTTTTATCATTTAGTTAAGGATTTTAATTATTTATTTATTAATACAATTGGTATGTTCTAAATTTTTAAAAAATGATACTTTTAAGGTTCTAAAAGAGAAAATGTAGAAAAGGTGCAAAATATTCCTATTACATGTTGTGAAACCTCATTACACGACATGTAGCAGGGTTTCACAACATCCATCAAGTTGTGAGGAATTTCATGAACCAAGTCATGAAGATTACTAGTGAGGAATTCATTACACGTCGTGAGTGTCCAGTACACTTTGTGAACCCTTTAAACATGATATCATATTTGACGATATAGATGGAACGAAGGTACGCATCCTGAGTCTGGGATACCTAATGTAAAATAATCCAAATCTTCAAATCATGGATGAGATACACATGAGATACGTATAGATTCTAAATACATAGAGAATTGAATAGATTAACATTACATAACATTAATACCATTACACATCATGTACATTTTTTATTGTAAATAAAGAAGAAATAAAGTGGATTTAAAAAGCTCCTAGAGGAGATAAATTCTAGGCTTTTCATTCCTCTCTTCTTCCTTATTATTCCCTTGACCCTAGAATCTAAATTTATTCATCTATTTTAATAATTTTAATACAAGAATCGTGAATTTTGTTTCCATGACCACCTTCATTCTGTATTGCATCATCACCTTTATTCACCTCTAATCATTGATGAACACGTGTGGCATTCATTTTCACTCTTATTTCAATTAATCAGTTAATTGTATTTTGATTTACATTTTTTGACCCCAATTGCATGATCATATCCATTTAAAAATTAAATTATTACATGATTGTGAATTGTTTAAATTAAATTTTTCTTAGAATGTTGAGTACAATATCAATGCTTTATTTATTTGAACTCGATATTACTATGAGTGGATAAACCACCCGGGGTAGGGATCTATAATAGTGTATTTGAACATAATAAATCTTTAATTATCAATTTGGTAACATTATGGTTTATAAATCAGGGTAAATAATATTTTTCTATCCAATTCATTTGAACATCCCCACCCATGCAATATTTGAGTGGCAGACCCTATCCTGGTTAGAGTAGATTAGGTTATGACCAATAACCGAAAATAATTTATTCCTTAGAAGCCAAGATCAATGAATATAGGTTGTCACTATTTCCAAATAAAATAATAGTTACATATTAGGTAGAACTAGTTTATTTGACCAAAATCAACTAGAAACCTCCACTTTCATTACAACCTAAACCTTAGGATACTACCAAGTTAGAATTAAGATCACTTTTTCTATAGATACCGGAAATTGATCCTAATCCCTCTCTTCTTCATAAGGAAAACAATCAAAACTCCAGATTTATTATTCCCAAACTGAACCAATCTAAAAGGAATCCCACACCAAAAGATTCCAAGCCATTGATTTCTTGTGCCAGCTTTTTTTTTATGTGGGATCAACCATGTACTTTCACAATACTGCTCCCTTTTAGCAAGTGAAGTTTAGGAAAAAAATATAATTCTAATCTGACTGCATTCTGTGTGAAATAAACGATGTTTTTGGGCAGGTCAGGTTTATGTATGTGTTTATAATTATTTACATGGTGACAAATTAATTATAAATGAAAATAAAAACCATTTTAAAATTAATGGAATATTTTTCTAAAAAACTAATTTTTAAGCACATAACCATGTTTTTATTGAAATAAATTAAATAATTAACTTTTGGTAAATTATTTTAATGAAATTTATATATTATATATTAAATCAAAAATTTAACATTTTTCTTATGTTTATTTTGTAAAATAAGTAATAATTAATCCGTTTTTACTCTTAAACACTATATTTTTCTAAAAAAAAGTTTTGTCACCTTTTGAACACTTATTTAAAAATTAAAATTTTCCCATTTTTATAAAATTTATTTGAAAATTTTATTTTTTTAATTATAGTTTTATAATTATATTAGGGTGATATTTTGATTATTTTCTAAGAAGATAAATTTCTCAATTAATAGTTAAAAAAATTTGTTTTTATTAAGAATTTTCATTTATTTTAAAGCATTTAAAAACTGAAGAATTGATTTAGGATGGTTTTAAAGAAAAACTAGTTAAATTATATATATATATAACAATCCAATTTATATAATTTAAATTGATATCATATTGAATTTTTATATTAAATACCTTTAAACTTTTGATGATTTTCGCTTTTGAAGATTGTTTTCTCATCATGACTATGAGATTTATTATAAATTAAAATTTTCACTTCTAAGAATGAAATTTAAAAAATGGGTTCAATATTTAGAATAAAAATAATTTATTTTATCCAATAATATAAAAATAATTTTTGAAAACAATGAATAATAAAATAGTAAAAATTATTTACCACAGATAAGGTAAAAATGAGTTTACATAGGGGGTTAAACTAAAAAGATAAGGGTTAAAAATGACAAGAAACTTTTTCCAACACCCATTGGTTGGAAATATTTAACCTTATATATTATATTTCATAAAATTTACAATTTTGAATCCTTTTGGAATGTTAAAAACATGAAAACACCTTTTTCTTTTCAAAAATTACAACTGTCTTACTCACCTCACTTATAAAAGGCCACCCCTTGCTTCTCTATTTAACACTTTTAAAACTCATTGGTTTAGAAAAAAATACCCAGATAACTTTATTAATTCACTCTAATGATCCTATAATCATTATTTTGGACATAAATCCAACCTAATAAGAATTTTGGTGAAAACCAAAAGAAGTTGTCTGATGAAGAGGTAACATCCCTAATCAAGCATTTGGTTTTATTTATTTCTAAAACTCCTTAAAATAATATTAAAACATGATAATATTATAATATAAGTATATTACATGTAGTTATATGTTATTATGTTAATGTAATAACCTAAATCCTTACCCTTATCCATTAAATGGGTCATGAAATCATCATTCTTGTGTAAGGTGGACTGCCACCTCGCTAACCGATGTTATTTGTTTTCCATCCCCACATCTCACAAATGAGTATAAAAATGTATTTATTATTTATATATGATATTTATTATATTATTATTCTTATAGAATTGCGATATCACATATTAATTCTTACTTTCTATTCTATGGGAATACAATAACGTCGCCAATGTTTACGGAGGACTATCACCTTGCGAAGTGATGTGATTCATTCACAATTTAAATAGAAGGTAATAAGGATGATTTTAATGAAGATATGTGATATATATTTCATAAAAATTATTCTAGAATGTTAATATATCATTTAACTATCTTTCCTTCAACCAATCAAGAAAATGGAAACACTTTTCATGCGTAAGTACGACCTACCATCTTCCTGAACAATGTTTTATTTTCTATCTCTAAATTTTATAGATTTATGTAAATACATATATGATAAATATAAGTTATATTTATATCATGGTTAATATTATAGATATGATAAAACCCTGATCAAATTAATATGATAAAAAACAAAGAATCAAAATATACATGAAAAATAATGCAGTTATTTCCCAAACGTGACTTTAATATGGAATTGTTAATAAATAGGTGATAAAAGATAGAAGTAAATCATATATGGTATGATTTATATAATTATGGTTCTTAAATAAATGTATAATAATCTTACATTTATTATTCAGTTGGTTCAAATGTATATAAAGGCATTGATACATAACGTAAAGGATTTATAGTATCTCTTTTATTTTTGGGAGATATATGAGAATTTACCAATATTTTATTTTTTGTGGTATATATACTACCTATTTGAAATTATATATCAAAAATATCATTATTTTAATGATATTTAAAGTTTCAATTGAAGTTATTCTTTATCGGGGCATATGATTCAAAATATTTCTGAAGCACTAAGGTATTTTTGTCTCACTCTTTACTTATATGAGAGACAACCATATTCACCACTTATTTCTTTTAAATATTTTATATAATGTCTATGAATATATTTTATGATGCTTTAACAGAAAAAATATTTGGATTTAAATATTGATTTTATGATCTATGTAACACCCTAATATTTTGAAAATATTATATTTTTAGAATAAATTTATTATTTTTGATAGTTTTCATTACATGGAACCCCAAGTTTAGTTTGAGTTACATATAATAATGATTTTTTCCTACATTATACAAAACACAGACTTTAAATAAAACATGACATATTATTAAAATATTATTATTTATTATGAAAGTAATCACTTATCCCATAAAATGGAATGTATGAATAATATTAACAAAATTATCTACATATTTGATTTAAATATTTATATAAAATGAATTATTTGGTGGCCAATTAATTATAAAATAAAAACTATTTGAAAATAAAGGATATATTTTTTTGAGAAAATATTTTTATTTTCACAAATGTGTTTCTCATTAATAAACTAATCAAATAAATTTAGGTGGATTATTTCAATTAAATATAAATATTATAAATTCAATCTATTTTTTAGCATTCATCTTATATGTTTTCTATGCAAGGTACAATAATAAATCCAATTTTATACTTCAAAATAATAATTTTTTAAAAAATAAGTTTTTTCAACTTTTAGGCACTTATTTAAAAATAATTTCTGAATCTTTTTTATGTTTTTTTGAATAAATAATTTCATTTTTGAAGTTATTGGGTCTAGATAATATAAGGGTAAATTTTTGAGAATTTTTTAAAAAGATAATATTTTAGATGAATAGTAATAAATATTGGTTTTTTTAAGAATTTTCATTTTTTAAATGTTAAAAAAATTAAAAATGTTTTAAAATAGTTTTAATAGACAAATTACATCAATTATACATATAATGATCTAACCTAGGTCATTTTAATCCTTTTTATATTTTATTTTTATATAAATCATTTTTAAATTTTTGAACATTTTCTCGTTGAAAACCTATTTTCTCATCACAACTATAGAATTAATTTTAAATTAAAATTTTCCACTTATGATAATGTATTTTATAAAATTTATTAAAAAAATTTAATAAAAATAATTAATATTATATAATATGGTCAACTTAATTTTTTACCATAATTAATAATAAAAATAATAAAAAATTATTTATTGTCGTTAAGGTTAAAATGAGATTACTGGGGTTAAGTTAAGAAGTTATGGGTCAAAATGACTATAAAAATTATAAAATTCATACTTTTTGTCAATATTGAAATATAAAGCTTCTCAATTTTTAATATATGGTCATTTGAAACCTTTTTTCTTTGGAATGGCATTATAATTTTTGATTCTTTTATAAAATTTCAATGTAGTTTCCAAGTGTGTTCCTTTCCCCCACTTATAAAAGTCCAACACCTCTTTTCACTTATTGAAACATTTAAAGCCAAATAGTTTTGAAAAAACATTCCAAAATCTCTAAAAAAAAATTTATCCATGTTATAGAGCTGTGGGTCCTCCCAAAATTCAAACACTAAAGTCCTTAATAAGAGATCCAAAGAAGGTACTTCTAAATAAAGGTAATTATCTTCACTATTATTATTTTTTTCTTCCTTCTATTTCAAAATTTCATTATGTATTAAAAATTAGAATTTAATAAAATAGCATCTCATATATACTTATATATTATTAGGTAAATTTAATAACATATATATATCTCTACTTCTATCAAATTGAAAAAGAAATAATCGATTGTGTGTACGACATACTACCCCCTAACGAATAGTTGCAATTTTTCTTCCATTAAAAAATTTAAATTATGTATATAATGATCTATTAAACATATTAATATGATATTTATGACATTATTATACTTTTTTTAATTATTATATAAAAGTCACCTTCTTAATTTACATTCTCTGGGAATACGATAACGTCGTTCATGTGTCTAACTGACTACCACCTTGCGAAGAAATGTGGTTTATTCATCATTTATATGGATGGTAATAAATATGGTTTTAATGAAAATATGTTATATAAATTACATAAAAATGAATTTATAATATTAATATATTATTTAACTTTCTTTATTTCAACTCGTCGAGAAAATGTACACAACGTTCATGTGTACATACAACCTATCATATCCCTGAATAGTGTATTTCATTTTCTATCTCTATATTTTATAGATTTATATAAATACATATATAATGAATATATATTATATTTTTATCATAGTAAAATTTAGGAGATTATGTAACCATGATTAAATTAATAGAATGAAAATGAACTAATTAAAACATTTACGAAAAGCGATGTAATTATTACCCGAAACATGAATTTAACATGGAATTATTAATAAAATAGTAATAAAAGATCATATGTAAATAATAGATTTATAACAAAATTATATTTATCATACTATATGTTTGAACATGAATGAAGGAATTCATCACTTATGGTAAGATATTTCTAGTCTCTGTTTTCTTTATGGGAGACATATGGAAATTCACCACTCATTTTTGTGTGTGGTGTATATATTACCATTTTTAAATGTTATTTAATGAATATACTTATTTTAATGATATTTAATGTTTTATTTAATGTTTTTATTTATCGGTTATTATGATTCAATAGGTTACTAAACTAGTAGTAAATTTCTATCTCACTTTTTTTACTTCTACGAGGGACATGCCATATTCACCACCTATTTGTTTTTTGTGGTGTATATATTTACCAAGAATTTATTTTCTCATTTATATCAAGTAATTTATTTTTATTTACCTATATATTTTAGGATATATAATTTTGGGGGTTGACAATTAAAATGTTACCAAATTAGTAAGGTATTTTTATCTTATTTTTTCTTTCTTCGATACATGTGTTATGTTATGAACATATATTATTTTTTGAGGAGTATATAAAACCCATCTGACATGTAATATCATGAATTTATTCATTACAATCATATTTTGAGTTTCAATTAATGTTATTATTTCACAGGTAATACAATTCAATGTTACCAATGAGGTAAATATTTTATATTACAATATAATCATTTATCATGATTGTTTATGATCATGTTTCTAATTAAAACATATTTCGATCATCTCTCAAGAAACTCATTAATTTTATTATCATATGGTTATGTCATGATAATACATGTTTTCCATTCATTTTATCTATATTTATGTACTCAAGAGTTCAAAGTAATGTTTTTATGAAAAATACAACTTTATTTCTCTATTTGGTTGGAAGTCCATTTTCTTCTAAAACCATGTTTTCTAAAAATATTTACAGAAATGTTTTAAAACTATCCTATCATTTTTAAAATATAAATATAATCATGTTTTAATTTTTAAAAGTGTTTCAAAAATTATTTTTCATGCCGCCTTCCAAACAATTCCCATTTGAATTTTACCGACAATGTGAAAAGAATAATTGTTTTTAAAATGTATTAAATGAAAATGGTTTCCCATTATCATGAAAAAATAATTATTTCATTAATAACATAAATGTTTTGAAAGTTATTTTAAATATTTCCATTATTAATTGTGAAATTTTTAGATTTAAATTAATCTATTTCAAAATGAAATTGATTTTGAAAATGTTTTATTTTTCTAAAATTGTTTTTCAAAGTGGAAATGACATTTTCCATAATAAAATTTTTAAATGATCTTTAATGATTTTATTCAAAGACAATTATTTCTAAATTATTTTATGATTTTTTTAAAAATAAATTTCAAAGAAAATTTGTCTTCCTCAAGAAACATTCTAAGTGATTTACCTTTCAAAATCGATTTCTATATAAGATAAAATCCTTTAATGTAACATTAGATTTTCTAGGGATATGAAACTATGATACCATTAATATTCCTTATCTAAATGGTTTATAATTAAATGTTTTTTATGAAAAGTTTTTCTCTTCCACATGTTATACCATGATAAAGTTTTTATGAAACCATATTCTTTATCCTTGGGTTATGATATGATTAAATAATTAAATAATTATTAAAATTATCTATTTACATAAGTTATGACATAATTAAATTTTTATGAAACCCATTTCAATTCATTTGTTATGAAATGATGGTTGTTTTATAATCTTGTGGTACACATACCTATGGTTTTCATTATGTGATGGGTACGACCAATATCTCCCTCCAATGCATTGGGTAATGATTTATATTTCATGATATAGACATGACTATAATAAATAATAAAACCCAATTCATTAAGTTATTTTCTTCTCTATTATGGTCTTGGGAGTGAACATTGATAATTATTATGGATTGGGTAGTAAACCCAGTCCACTATGATAAACTTTTAAGGGAGCCTTGAGTAATATGAAAATGATTCTCTATGATTATATGTATGCCAAAATTCCTTGTATTATGTTAATCATATTCTCTCATGTATCAATTTCATGGATTCCATTATTATACATATATTATTAAATATTACTATTTATTCCCTAATTCTAGATTATGATATTTGATACATACGATATGGTTTTCTAATATTATTCTCATGTTCTTATACCCTTATGTTCATATTATACTTATTTATCTCCCTTGTATACCCTTACTGACCAGCTATTCTCACCCATTATTATGTTTCATTTCCCCAAGTTATAAAGTAATTTATTATCTATGATATATCTATGAGGGGTTCTAGTTATGAAGAACATAGTGGGAGATTACGTGGATCACTTATGACCAATTGTTTATGTTTCCAAGTTTCCAAAGGTATTATACCTTTATCATCCTCAGGAATGTGTCTATATAATGTAATTAATATTTATATAAAAATATGTAACATCTATGTGTAAAAATATCAGGTCTCTATAATCTTATTTTAATGGGGTTTATAGTTTTAAATTTACCAATCAAGTTAGGGATTTTTGTCTCAATTTTCCTTCCTTGAGAAAAATGTTATATTATACAACTATCAACTTTTATGAGGTGTATATACTTCCACTTTTGAAATGTAATATCATGAATTTATTTATTATCATGATATTATATGTTTTATTTTACATTATTCCTTCATAGGGCGTACGATTCAATGTTATCAAAGTGGTAAGGGTTTTATGTTATAATATCATATTTTATTAGGAGTTCTCATGATTATTCTTCTAGTGATGAAATATTATGATCTATCTCTCAATAAACACATGCATATAATTATCCAATGGTTATTTCGTGGGAATATATATTTTCCCTTCATTTTAATCTCTTTATGTACTCATGATTTTAAGAAAATATTTTAAAAAAATGCATCTTTTTTCTCTTAGGTTGAAACCCCTTTTTATTTTAAAACCAGGTTTTCTAAAAATGTTTCAAAACATTGTTTTGAAAATTATGAAAATGATTTATTAAATTAAATGTTACTGTAATTTAACTTATTACAAAAAAAAATTAAAGTAAAATTTAGTTATTTTTATAAACAATTCCTATATGTATTTTACCAAAAATGTGAAGGGAATAGTTTTTTTAACGTGTACTATATGAATGGAATTTTCCACTATCATAACCATTTATTTCATGGATGTTTCCTTTATATATTTTCATGTTTATTTTCAAAGAAAATTATTTTCAAATTTTTTTATGTTTAAAAAAAATCAAATAGGAAAGGATATTTTACTCAAGAAGTGATTTTAATGATTTTAAAGATTCCATTATAAGTTTAAAAGTTTATTTTCAAAGAAAATGATATCCAAAATGTTTCATGATTTTTTGATTTAAAAAGTGACTTTCAAAGGAATGTTATTTTCCTAAAGAAATGTTTTAAATGATATTTAAAATCATTTTCCATCTAATATGAAATTCGTTGATGTTATGTATACATTACCAATGATATGATCCAATGATAGCATTCTTATTATTTATCTGAATGTTAATTGTTTATAATGGAATAATTTTTTTTAAATCTATTTCTCTTCCGTAGGTTATACCATGATGAAATTATTATTAATCGCACTTATTTTTCACTGGTTATGCTATTATGAAATAATGAAATGATTATGAAACCTATATCTTTTCCATATGTTATGATATGATAAAATGTTCATGATACAAATTTCATTTCATGTGTTAGGATATGATGAATGCATTATGATTTTGTTGAACACATACACATTATTTTCATTACGTTACTGGTGGAACCTATATATCCCTCCAATGCATTGCTTAAAGATTTGTATCTCGTGATATATAAAAGACTATAATGATGAGTGAACCTGGTTTAATAAATGACTTTTTCCACTATTGTCACGAACCAACCCGGGTTGACCCTGAACCGGTCACCCGAGTCGGCCCGCGACATGGCCCGAGGGGCGTTCCCGATCCCCACAGGCTGGAAACTAGTGCCGGACATCAAAAGTTAACAGGTGGGAACGATTTGGCCCAAAATATAATAAACTAAGCAGCAGAAATAAAAAGAACAAATGTAAATAAGGAAAAAGGAACCAACAACGTAACTAACCTGACCACGACCAAAGCTCCACGTGACCCCGTGGGTCACTCTCCAATAACACAACCGACGTCGCTCAAGGCGAACAACTGAATCTGGAACCTGCAACAGAACTAAAAACAAGAAAACACTATAGGCGTGAGTATTAAAACTCAGTAGGTAGGCCCGACTAATTCTATTCCCAATTCACATACCAATAAATAAAGAATTTATCAATTTCAGGTTTGAACTAAATTATATAAAAGGTAGGCCCGACTAATTCTATTCCCAATGCACATAACAATAAATAAAGAATTTATCAATTTCAGGTTTGAACTAAATTATATAAAATAGGTTTTTTTTCACACACTTTCATTTCTAAAACAAGTAACAGTCCATTGCCCTTTTTAATTTAGAACAAGTTTGATGTTGAAGAACAGGTGCATTGCATTTTCAAAACATTTTATGAGCAATTTAGAAATCCAAACTTTAGTTATTAGTCAAAATGAGAATCACACACAACACACACCAAGGGCAATGGTAAAGTGGCACACAAGGGTCAGCAACCGAACTCGACCTCTCAATCGTCCGCCACACACAACTAAACACTAAAAGAAACATGGGTCGAACCTAGGAGATCGTGAACAATCCAGAACGTACTATACATGTGACTCATCCTGAGGCATGCCATAACTCGATGACGTCATAACGCCCATAATACTACCCGGCATAGCCCTGCATGGCCTAACCGAGGGGCCCAATCCCCATAGCAGCAATAACTCAGTATTCCCCTGCTATGGGGCCACTAGCCAGTGCGTGGTCTAAACTAGTGCAGCAATCGTTCTCAGAAAATTCACTCAATATGCCAGGTTCCCATGTCATCACAAGCAATAAAAAGGGGGTGCGTCTATAATGTAAATAAATCAGTCACGATGCACCAACATCACATACAGCTCACGCAAACAACGCACACCAAAGATCACCCCCGAGTGGGATTTCCAAGATAATCCATTTCATTAAAGTGCCAAACGGGCCTTCACAAATTTTAAAGTAAAACCTCTTTTCTCAAAGAGCTCAAAACACTTGTTCAGAAGAATTTATTTATCTTTAAAACTAGAAGCACATTTGAAGTTCCGTGAATTATGTTTAAAGGCCAAACTGGCATTCTTTCAAAACTGGGTGTTCGCCCGTCAAGAAAACGTCACAAGTGTTCGGTATAAAATAAACAGCTCCTTTCGTACTGAATAATAATTTAAAGTTTTACTATCTAATATTATTTCTAATTCATTAAAAATTGATAAAACAACAAGCAATTAATAAATTCTAAATCTAAAGGTAAGTGCAATGGGGGGACCTACCTCATCTCACAGTCCAAACGCAATGGTGCGTCACGCCTCGCACTGACGTACAAACACGCGTACGCCGATCATCGCAGGACCGTGGAAGAAACTTGTCAACGCGCTGCAACCGCAAAGGTAACTACATTACATAACATGGACTTAAACAATCCAAACGAACAAACAACGCCTGGAACCACCTCGACCTACTTTCAAAATATATTTGCATCATTTGCACTATTTAATAAACCACTTTAAAAATTTATAAAACGATTTCCAAAAGTAACTCATAGCCCACACACCCAAAATACATCCAAAGAACGCATTTCCAACCAACGCACACCCAAAACACACAGCAAAGCTCAACGCACGTGGAACCAAGGCGAAAAAAAGACACCAACCCGAAACCGATGCGAATCTTCGTTCGCACCTCAACCGCACCTTTGCGGGTCCAGAACAAACTATAATCATGGTAAAACGAATGCAAAGACTCAAAACCAAACTCCAAAATGATATAATAAGATTACTAAAGTTGGCACAGAGGTGCGAATAATGTTTGAGAGAAATTGAAAGCGTGCAAGTGCCAAAGAATTAATTAGGAAGGGAAAAATTGGGTTCGCCTACGTCAAACCAAGCACGGACGCAGTAACGCTTTAGCGGAGGGAAGGAAAACCTCCCACGCACCAATCGCACACCTAAAACAAGGCAATCGTGCGAATCAACACCCAAGGTGTTGGGACTTGGCCAAAATAAATAAATTAAAACACCAAAAGGTAGAAAATAAAAACACCCAAAACTATTTTCACAAAACTACCATTTTCTTTAAAACCACAACCAAATACCCACATAATTTAAGAAACATAAAACAACCCCTTCGAAACCATAGAACCCATTTCCAAAACATTTCACACAATGAACAAGTACTAGCATTATTAAACCAAACATGTCGAACCAAGTTCACAAATAGACAACCACCAACGCACCATAATTGACGCCAAAAAATTAATGAAAACTCCCAGTTTCCAATTTGTGAAATACTAGCATTCAAAATAAATACCATAAGTTCTAAGCCTCCAAGAATTGCATGTAATGAACCTTAAAAAACTAGATTTCACAAACTGAAACAAATTCCAAAAAGATAAAACAGAATTAACAAGGTTTCAAAGTGGTTCCAGCTGAAAAAAAATAAACACCACAAGATAGAAAGAAGAAGAAGAAAATACCAGAGCGGGGTAGGGGGTTCGAGGCCTGCTGGAGCCGGCGCAAGGAGGCGGCTCGGGGTGGCGGAGATCGGATCTTCGGGTCGCTGCAGACGAGCAGGATCATGGGAGAACCACGGACAGGAGAGGCGCGGTTTGGGTGCGCTGATTAGGTCGCACCGGTGAGGAGGGGGTGGGGCGAGGTTGACGCACTTGCAGCAGACCGAAGGGGGGAGCGGCGCAGGCAAGGGGGGAAAACCACGGAGGAAGGCCGGAGGCGCGGCGGGGTGCTGGGTCGATGGCACGCAGGGGAGGAGGCGGCGCAAGGCGGTTGGGAGCGTGTGGTGAGGCGGACTGGGTGCAGGCATCGCAGTAGGGGCAGGGGCGAAGCGGGTGCCGGGAGAAGGAAGGCAGGAAGGCTCGCCAGAGCGCGGCCGGAGGCTGCTGGAGGGGGAACCGGAGGTCGGGGTCGGGGTTCGGGCATTGCGCTGCTGCGCAGAAGGGAAGCGGGGGGGGGGGGAAGGGGGCGACGGGGTGGATCGGCAGAAGGGGAGGGGTATTAGGGTTTTCTAAAAAAAACATTCTATTATATTAATAATAATAATATTAGTAATATATATAACATTAATATTAATAATAATAACATAGTAATGTTAATAATAATTATAATACAAATAATACTAATATTGATAACAATGATAATGGTAATAGCAACGTAATAATATTATTATTAACAAACATTATTTTTAAAACACAAGCTATTTAATTATCAAAACACGAAAACTAGATACCCGCACGCTCGTCGCAAGACTTAATAAACCGCACACAAGTTGCGCGCCTCAACCCAGACGACATGGACATTCTCACAAGCACCTGGGGCGATCACGCGGCTACCGGCCACCGTGCGGTGACCGCGCACGGGCCCGAATCCTAGTAAAAGCATTAAACGACAAGAAATTTTAATTCGGGCTCAGCCCAGACCTCGGCGCAAACACTCAGAACCAAGAAATAATAAAAAGAAAATAAATAGAAACGGCGGTTGTGACAATTCTCCCCACCACAGACACTTTCTGCCCCCAGAAAGTCACCCAGCTGAACGATGGACCAAACAAGAATCTCTGCCCAATTGTAACTAAAAGGAACATCACCACAAGAGAACAGGAGAACACGAGAGGGTTCTCCCCACCACAAGGATTCAACTAGCACGAAAATTTAACACCTACACATACCACCTCGGGAAGGGGGGGGGGGGGGCGACACGGGAACTCCCAACCGATCCAGGCTAACCTCTAAAGCACGAGCGAAACAACCCCACAGCTAAAACTTGGAACTCTAGACATAGACCAAAATCCTGAACACAAGAAAGAAACCTCTGAGATAAACTTAACCCATGAAGTAAACTCGAGCATTACCAGAAACATCGATCCTTCCATAGGTACTTATATCCCCAAACGAACACAGTCGGATTAAGACTAACCCGTACAAGGTTTAAACACACTTTTAAGAAAAACACACGATCTAGAACACCATAAACAGACAAATGAGACTGTTTGGATACAAACGAACACGTTCATCCCAACCTCACGACGACTCAAAGAACCTACAATAACGCCAAAACTTTAACAGTGGAAAGATGAGAACCAAAGGGCTTTAAATGTTCTGTTGCTAACACGGATCACGAAACCCGAACTGAGGTGTCACACCCCCGACGACTCCTGACTGCGCGCGAGCTTCACCCCAAGACCTTTGGTTGGGGCTCTGATGGCTGAAGCATCTCCTGCCTCACAATCAGGCACCAGAAATCTTCAAGTCACAGTGCCTCCCTCATGCGACACTCCTGACAAAGCTTATCGAGGTGATCTAGACACCTGCAATGATGGCACGTCTTCGGAGGGGTGTGACATGACGGCTTGCATGCCCCAAACATCCATACTGACGGTAAACCATTAGAAGGTCCGAGAAACTGGAAGTTAGAGCCACTGAAGAGAATGTTTTAGGAATAGGTCCCTCTGACACACACTACTCGCCAGATGGGGAACCTTGACGAGCAAGTGGATACGCTGGATTGTCAACCATCTCCACTCCAACGACCAACTCAACTAAGAATGCCTCATCCACCAGCTTCTCAAAGGTGATGCTCCAAAAAGGGAGGACTCACTCCTTGATCTCTGGAAGAAGACCCCTGATGAAGGGATGAGTCTTCACCCAGTCCTGCAACACTACCCCTGGAAAAAGAGACCCAAGATCCTTGAAATGGTCGACATACGCTTTCACCGTCTGCTGGCCATGTTGAGCATGCATGAGCTCTTCTGTTTCCTTCATCCTCACCTCCACAAGTATAAACCATTGAATGAAGAAGGCATTAAAGAAATGCCACATCATCCCAAATTGCAGAAACGGCGGGCGTACAACTCCTACTCATCCAGAGCTGGACCTTCAAACAGACCCAAAACAATACGCACTCAGATCGCTTCAGGAGTTCCCAATACCCTGAAGACACGCTCGACTTCACCAAGCCACTACACTGTCTCTAACAGACTCCAATCACCATGAAGGACAGACAACGTCCGAGAAATACCAAAAACTGGGCAGGACTCATCAAAACACTAGGGATCTTTCTGGGCAGCATTTCTAAATAAGATATATAACACCAAGACGAAACCAGTATCAATCGAAGCAACATCAAAGAAAGTGGCTTCATCCAAAACAACCAGCTCAAAAGAAACAAACAACCGCAAACATAACCCAAAATTCCCTGTCCAAAATTCCCGTTTCATTTTTGATTCCAAAACCACGTCTTTTTAAATTCTCATTTCAAAACCAGTTTCCAAATACCAAATCCCTTTCAAACCAAAATCACTTTCCAAAACCATTTTCCTCTTTAAAAGCCAATTTAGAAAAACATGGTCAAGCCTTTAATTTCAAATAAACACCCAGGTAATCTCATGACCCGTTGCACATGTCATTATCCACATTCAATTCATACACGCACCAACACGCAATTGTATGCATTCTCTCACATGTGCAAACGTTCATAAGGGGTACCTGCGGTTTCACCCCAAACCATTCTCGACCAATTTCAAAGCAAACATCAGTTTTCCAAACCAAATGCTTTTAGTTTTTAAAACCCATTTCATAAATTTAAAGTCCTTTAAAAGAAATCAGTCTCATTTTCAAAAACCCCTTTTTCACTTCCAAAAACGCACTTACACTATCCAAAACGAAAACGACACTCAACTCGCATCAAACCATCAGGGTGAGGGACCAGCGTTCACACTTAACATGGAGACATGATAGTGGGTCATGCCCCAAGTAAGCGTCAACCACTAGGAGGAATTCAAACCGTGTACCCAGACTCCACATGGGTCACTACTCCATGCGAGATCACGATGTAACATCGGTTTACCTCCGTTGTCATCCCTCAATCCAAAACAAGTCAGAATGAAACAAAGACTCAATTCCCGAACTATCCCTGGCGCCTCGAGGTGCGGAACGGGCGAGGATTCATGACGTCCTTCCCGTACCTACCTCTCAAGTCCCGACAGTCCTAATCTCCACCTACCAGACAACCCAAATAACAAGAACCTGGCTCTGATACCATTTTGTCACGAACCAACCCGGGTTGACCCTGAACCGGTCACCCGAGTCGGCCCGCGACATGGCCCGAGGGGCGTTCCCGATCCCCACGGGCTGGAAACTAGTGCCGGGCATCAAAAGTTAACAGGTGGGAACGATTTGGCCCAAAATATAATAAACTAAGCAGCAGAAATAAAAAGAACAAATGTAAATAAGGAAAAAGGAACCAACAACGCAACTAACCTGACCACGACCAAAGCTCCACGTGACCCCGTGGGTCACTCTCCAATAACACAACCGACGTCGCTCAAGGCGAACAACTGAATCTGGAACCTGCAACAGAACTAAAAACAAGAAAACACTATAGGTGTGAGTATTAAAACTCAGTAGGTAGGCCCGACTAATTCTATTCCCAATGCACATACCAATAAATAAAGAATTTATCAATTTCAGGTTTGAACTAAATTATATAAAAGGTAGGCCCGACTAATTCTATTCCCAATGCACATACCAATAAATAAAGAATTTATCAATTTCAGGTTTGAACTAAATTATATAAAATAGGTTTTTTTTTTCCACACACTTTCATTTCTAAAACAAGTAACAGTCCATTGCCCTTTTTAATTTAGAACAAGTTTGATGTTGAAGAACAGGTGCATTGCATTTTCAAAACATTTTATGAGCAATTTAGAAATCCAAACTTTAGTTATTAGTCAAAATGAGAATCACACACAACACACACCAAGGGCAATGGTAAAGTGGCACACAAGGGTCAGCAACCGAACTCGACCTCTCAATCGTCCGCCACACACAACTAAACACTAAAAGAAACATGGGTCGAACCTAGGAGATCGTGAACAATCCAGAACGTACTATACATGTGACTCATCCTGAGGCATGCCATAACTCGATGACGTCATAACGCCCATAATACTACCCGGCATAGCCCTGCATGGCCTAACCGAGGGGCCCAATCCCCATAGCAGCAACAACTCAGTATTCCCCTGCTATGGGGCCACTAGCCAGTGCGTGGTCTAAACTAGTGCAGCAATCGTTCTCCGAAAATTCACTCAATATGCCAGGTTCCCATGTCATCACAAGCAATAAAAAGGGGGTGCGTCTATAATGTAAATAAATCAGTCACGATGCACCAACATCACATACAGCTCACGCAAACAACGCACACCAAAGATCACCCCCGAGTGGGATTTCCAAGATAATCCATTTCATTAAAGTGCCAAACGGGCCTTCACAAATTTTAAAGTAAAACCTCTTTTCTCAAAGAGCTCAAAACACTTGTTCAGAAGAATTTATTTATCTTTAAAACTAGAAGCACATTTGAAGTTCCGTGAATTATGTTTAAAGGCCAAACTGGCATTCTTTCAAAACTGGGTGTTCGCCCGTCAAGAAAACGTCACAAGTGTTCGGTATAAAATAAACAGCTCCTTTCGCACTAAATAATAATTTAAAGTTTTACTATCTAATATTATTTCTAATTCATTAAAAATTGATAAAACAACAAGCAATTAATAAATTCTAAATCTAAAGGTAAGTTCAATGGGGGGACCTACCTCATCTCACAGTCCAAACGCAATGGTGCGTCACGCCTCGCACTGACGTACAAACACGCGTACGCCGATCATCGCAGGACCGTGGAAGAAACTTGTCAACGCGCTGCAACCGCAAAGGTAACTACATTACATAACATGGACTTAAACAATCCAAACGAACAAACAACGCCTGGAACCACGTCGACCTACTTTCAAAATATATTTGCATCATTTGCACTATTTAATAAACCACTTTAAAAATTTATAAAACGATTTCCAAAAGTAACTCATAGCCCACACACCCAAAATACATCCAAAGAACGCATTTCCAACCAACACACACCCAAAACACACAGCAAAGCTCAACGCACGTGGAACCAAGGCGAAAAAAAGACCCCAACCCGAAACCGATGCGAATCTTCGTTCGCACCTCAACCGCACCTTTGCGGGTCCAGAACAAACTATAATCATGGTAAAACGAATGCAAAGACTCAAAACCAAACTCCAAAATGATATAATAAGATTACTAAAGTTGGCACAGAGGTGCGAATAAAGTTTGAGAGAAATTGAAAGCGTGCAAGTGCCAAAGAATTAATTAGGAAGGGAAAAATTGGGTTCGCCTACGTCAAACCAAGCACGGACGCAGTAACGCTTTAGCGGAGGGAAGGAAAACCTCCCGCGCACCAATCTCACACCTAAAACAAGGCAATCGTGCGAATCAACACCCAAGGTGTTGGGACTTGGCCAAAATAAATAAATTAAAACACCAAAAGGTAGAAAATAAAAACACCCAAAACTATTTTCACAAAACTACCATTTTCTTTAAAACCACAACCAAATACCCACATAATTTAAGAAACATAAAACAACCCCTTCGGAACCATAGAACCCATTTCCAAAACATTTCACACAATGAACAAGTACTAGCATTATTAAACCAAATATGTCGAACCAAGTTCACAAATAGACAACCACCAACGCACCATAATTGACGCCAAAAAATTAATGAAAACTCCCAGTTTCCAATTTGTGAAATACTAGCATTCAAAATAAATACCATAAGTTCTAAGCCTCCAAGCATTGCATGTAATGAACCTTAAAAAACTAGATTTCACAAACTGAAACAAATTCCAAAAAGATAAAACAGAATTAACAAGGTTTCAAAGTGGTTCCAGCTGACAAAAAATAAACACCACAAGATAGAAAGAAGAAGAAGCAAATACCAGAGCGGGGTAGGGGGTTCGCGGCCTGCTGGAGCCGGCGCAAGGAGGCGGCTCGAGGTGGCGGAGATCGGATCTTCGGGTCGCTGCAGACGAGCAGGATCATGGGAGAACCACGGACAGGAGAGGCGCGGTTTGGGTGCGCTGATTAGGTCGCACCGGTGAGGAGGGGGTGGGGCGAGGTTGACGCACTTGCAGCAGACCGAAGGGGGGAGCGGCGCAGGCAAGGGGGGAAAACCACGGAGGAAGGCCGGAGGCGCGACGAGGTGCTGGGTCGATGGCACGCAGGGGAGGAGGCGGCGCAAGGCGGTTGGGAGCATGTGGTGAGGCGGACTGGGTGCAGGCATCGCGGAAGGGGCAGGGGCGAAGCGGGTGCCGAGAGAAGGAAGGCAGGAAGGCTCGCCAGAGCGCGGCCGGAGGCTGCTGGAGGGGGAACCGGAGGTCGGGGTCGGGGTTCGGGCATTGCGCCGCTGCGCAGAAGGGACGCGGGGGGGGGGGGGGGGGGAGGGGGTGACGAGGTGGATCGGCAGAAGGGGAGGGGTATTAGAATTTTCTAAAAAAAACATTCTATTATATTAATAATAATAATATTAGTAATATATATAACATTAATATTAATAATAATGACATAGTAATGTTAATAATAATTATAATACAAATAATACTAATATTGATAACAATGATCATGGTAATAGCAACGTAATAATATTATTATTAACAAACATTATTTTTAAAACACAAGCTATTTAATTATCAAAACACGAAAACTAGATACCCGCACGCTCATCGCAAGACTTAATAAACCGCGCACAAGTTGCGCGCCTCAACCCAGACGACATGGACATTCTCACAAGCACCTGGGGCGATCACGCGGCTACCGGCCACCGTACGGTGACCGCGCATGGGCCCGAAACCTAGTAAAAGCATTAAATGACAAGAAATTTTAATTCGGGCTTAGCCCAGACCTCGGCGCAAACACTCAGAACCAAGAAATAATAAAAAGAAAATAAATAGAAACGGCGGTTGTGACAACTATAAAGGTCTTGGGTGTAAACCTTGATAGCTTGTAGTGAACACCTTGCACTATGATATCTTTGGTGGTGATCCTTGACTACTATGGAAACAATTTTTTATGTTTATGTGTATGCTACAATTCCATGTCATATGTTAATTTTATGATCTCATAACTCATGTTATTTGATTTCTTTATGATTCATGTCTTATAAACTACCAATATTTATTCCATGAATTATTCTATTAATCTTTGATATATAGTGTATGGTTTTCATATCTTATTTTCAAGTTCTCAAAACCTTATTATAATATTATGTTTATGTATTTCCCTTTTTTACCCTTATTAATCATCTATGATCACCCTTTCTTATGTCTCGTTTCCACAGGTTATGAATAAAGGTTTTAAGTAGGGTATGTTTATGAAGATTACTTATTGGAATATCTTTATATGAGATATTGAAGATATATTATGAAATAATAAGACAATGTATCTTGTATTTAAATACACCAAACCAATATGGTCCTCAAACATGTATTATTATTGTAATGTAGTGAATATTAATCTAAAAAGATGTAATATTTATATATGAGAAGACTAATTCATGTAGTTGGTATCATAGGATAGGCTTAGTTAACCTTTGGAAACTAGGATCAAAAAAATTTAGTGATATCAATTATGATATTTCTAAGGATATGTCTAGGGATATGTATAAGGAAAATTCTAAGAATGAGTCAAAGTATAGAATAATGTCTTAGAATTTTGGTAAAGGTTAGAGTGAGTGGTTTCCAATAAATTACATTTCTATTCTGGATACTACAAGTGGATGTGGTTTTGGAATAGAGGTACCTAGAGGTCGTAACTTCACAAATGTCACATTGATATCAACTCGTCCGTCACATGGTTCACATAAATGAGCCTTGTAAAAGACTTGGTTTGACACTCTAGAGGGATATGATTTGAAAATTCACAAACTCTTTAAAGACCATCATAAAGTATTTGAATAATAACCATGAATGAACGAGGTTAATCCAATTTTTTCATATATTTTAAAAATGGTGTCATGATTTAGACATCCAATTAATGATTTTTCATGATTATATTGCTTCCACTATGATTACGGTTTATCTTAATATTATTTTTGGTTAGTGTTAATGGTTTGAACTAGAAGGAATAATGTTAACACTGATTCTGATGAAAATTTTGGTGACTATGAGAAACCAAATTTTATGAATACTAGAGAGAAATATATTTTTATTACTCCAAGTTAGAAATCATGTTATATGATTATAAACAAAAACAATATTGATATTTCTAAAGATTTAAATAATTGTACGATGAAATTTTATTAATGTTAACGTGTTAATGAACTCAGAGGAAAGAATATTAAGCTTCTTACAATTCAATAAGGTGGAATAATAACTATGAAGAATATCTCAAATAGAGGGAAATATGTTATCTATGTGGAAAATAAGTTCATAGAGTGAAATGTTTTTGATTAATTTAATGTCTTATATGTGGAAAACATTGGAATTATCTAATTAAATGCTCTAAAATAAGGTTTATGCCCTAGAAAATGGAAATACATATTATTTTCCAACTAATGATGTGAAATTATTAAAGTGTGTATGTATTTAGATTCATAAATTATGTTATGGAAGTATTTTAGTAATGGTATTTTAGTTATAATAATCAGGAAACATCTAAGTATTGTGCTAATTCAGAAAGCATATATATCTTTATGTAATATGAAATCAAGAGTTATGGACTCCACAATGGGGTTATAATTTTAAGAATGATCAAGAGATAAATTAATTAATACCCCTTTTAAGGTTTTACATGATGGGATTTTATTAATATTAAGAATGTTTTAGGATACATTTATCGCAATACGACCCTTTGGTTTTTTATATGTTTTAGTGAAAAAGTTATTTAAGGAGGAATTCCTTTACACTTTTTGGAAATACGATTAAAGGTATGGTAACCTTTAGGGTTTATATTATCTAAGATGTTGAGGTAATAATGGGTTTTATTTTATCACCTTATGAATTCAGCACACTTCATTACTATCAGATACTATTTCTCTTTGGATCCACTTGTTAGAATATACATTAAAGAAGTGGTAAGGTTGCTTGGGGTATCAAATTCAATTTTATCTAATCGAGATCCAAAGTTTACCTCAATGTTTTGGTGAATTATTTTGAAATATCTTGATACAGAGTTGAGTTTCATCATTGTGTGTCCTCCTCAGATAGATAGTTAGATAGAGAGAAAACTTCAAAACCTAGAGGATATGCTAAGTTGTTCTAAATATTTTGAAGGGGGTTGGGATCAACACCTTCATAATGTTTAGTTTTATTGAAATAATAATTTTCAATCAATTACTCAAAAAGCTCGTTATGAATCCCTTTATGAAAAACTTTAGAAATCTATCATACTAGACTGAAGTTGTAGAAACAAAGATATTGGGATCTGATCAAGACAATGATATGGAAAAGAAGGTTAGATATAATATGTAACATGTAAGGAAAACACAATGTTGAACAAATGTTATGATTATAATCATCTACACGATCTATAATTTGATGTTGACTAGAAGGACATTCAATGAATTTCTCTATGGATAAAATGGAAAACATAACCCTAGGTATATCAATCCATTTGAAATACTTGATCATATCAAGATTTTTTTGGCAAAAATCCCTCAAGGTATCATTGAATCATTTTTGAGGTCACTGTGTTTGTTGAAAAAGTGGAAAACTATGCTGTGATTGTTGACAAAGAAAAATAGTGACATACAAATTTGTTGACAAAGGGTATTTCATGGTGGATGTCATGTTCAAGAGTTGTGGTCAACAATCCATGATTGATTCAAGAATGTCGACAATGGAATAGATGATCTGGAGGTGGTACAAAAAGAACAGATAAAAGGTGGCGCAGTTTTCCAGGGTTTGCCAAATTTTTGGGCCAGAAAATTGACAAATGAAGACAAGTGGATTTTAGAAAAGGGACCTGCGCGCTATAGACGTGAAGTAGAAGAAACATGCATGCCATATGTTTTTCTAGATCATACCATCAAAATATGGAAAAGGAAAGAGGGTCGTGCAGGTATTGGTGTGGTCATGCAGGTGACCTGCGCGCCGTGAAGATACGTGTGTGCTGATGCCTTGGATTCTTGAGAACTTGTGTGCCTATTGCTTTTCAAGATCAGAAGATCAAAATATGGCAAACAAAAGAGGGTCGCACAGGAATTGGTTTGGTCGTGCAAGTGACTTGTAGGGGAAGAGGCCTGCATGCTGATAGTTGCGCATCGAGGGGTGACTTGTATGCCGCCACGTAGGTTAACCAAATGCCTATAAATACATGACCATATTTCCTCATTTTCAATGGAGTTCAACACTTAAAAAAATCAGAGCTCCCATCGCGCTGTTGTGGTGGTCGTGCAGGTGGTGTGTGGTCGTGCAGGTGGACTTGCACGCCAGTGTTTGAAGTTGCGCGTCAGTTGGTATTTGCGTGCCAATATTGGCTTGGACGTAAAAGGGATTGAGTCACGCAGGTTTAGAGTTGCAAAATATTGTTTTGCGTAGGAGGTAGAGGCAGACCTGTGTGCCAGTTGTGACTTGTGCACCGATACTTGTGCGTCAGGTTAGACATGTGCACCATGTAAAGTTGATTCCTCGGTAGTGTTTTCGGGATGCGTGGAAGCTGGAAGATTTCATGATACCTTTGGTGAAAAGAGATATTATCTACGGGTGAAAGTTGGACTTCAACAGAGCATCCACATACAAGAGAGGATGTATTAATTAGAGATAATGAAGAGACCTACAAGTCTATAAACTGTGAGTGGATCCTTTCCAAAGCAGTGAGCAAAGGAAGAGGAAGAAGGTGATCCTCTCCACCGGTAGTGATCCAGAGAGAGAGAAATAGGGAGGGACCCTTGGGAAAGTAGTGAGCTAACCCAAAACCTTGTAAAGGTAGGGATCCTAGGATAGAGTGACTATTCCCGAACCTTGTAATCCATAGCTAGTGATGTTTATTGGAATTTGGTATGACCAGCAACATGTCGGTGTATGCTCCTTGGATGTTGCCCTTAGTGGTGAACCAAGTAGAAATTATTGTGTCTTGTGGATGCTTTACTTTCTGTTTATATTGTGCAACAGGAAAGAGAGAGAAGATTGTTTTGCTTAAAAGAGAACCAAGATCAGAACGAGCTTTATTTTTAAATTAGTCATACCGTGATTCACCCCCCCTCTCAGGGTACTCATCCTTGTGGAGCTAACAATTGGTATCTGAGGGAAAAGTTGATATTTGTTCTTCTCTCAATGGAGATCACTAATAATAAAGGGATTCTGATATTCAACATATGTAATTTTAAGATACGTAGGAATCGAATGCAACACTATTTCCGATATTTGGTAATGGATGTGTTTTCAGTAGCTATGCATGGTATCACAACTGATATTAATAGTGGTGCATTATCAGAAGCTGAGCATAGAGAGTTGGATGATGATTCCAAAGAAATCAATGCCTTAGGGGGAGCCCTTTCCAATCCCATCTATATAAAGGTGATGTCATGAAAAATGTCTCATGCCATGTGGGAAAATCTTTTGAATATATATGAAGGGGATACAAAGGATAGAGAGGCAAAGCTGCAAGTGTTGTGGAACAAGTATGAAGATATGAGAATGAACCCGAATGAGTCTATTGATGAATTATTTGACATGATAAATGCTGTGGTAGAAGACATGCGAGGTCTTGGTGAAATTATCAAAGACATAAAAATTGTGAAGCACATGTCGAGAAAAATTCCCCCTCAGTTCAATCCGAAAGATTCTATTTTGGAAGATAAAGACCCAAAATAATTGACATTGGATAACCTGCACAACACCCTAGTTGCATATGAAATTAGAAATGATGATAACGATGTTGTGGAAAAGGTAAAATCTAAATAGGTGGATTTTAAAGCCATGAAGAAAATTCCTCTTGCATGCTTTAGATGTGGAAATGTTGGACATCTCGTAGCAAGATTCCCCAAAAAGTTTCAAGAAGAAAATAATAAAGATGATGTTGAAATTCCCAAGAAGAAATCTTCATCCTATGTGAAAGGGAAGAAGTAGTTCAAGAGAAATTTATTCAAGAAGAAAAATCTTCTTTCGCAAGAAATATATAGTTCAGATGAGTCTAAGGTTGAAGAGGTTTAGGATATTGAAAACTGCAAATATCATGGAGAAAATTCTATGGTGGTGGTCGTCAGTAGTTATCATGAAAAGGAAGAAACTCATGATAGAGAATAAGAAGAAGAAGTTGAAGGAAGAGTTGGTATGGAAGCCAAATTGGAAGCATCTCTTGAGGAGATAGATGTTTGGAGAGCCAAAATGAAGAAATCCAATAAAGTGGTTCCTGATGCCAAACTCTATATGCAAAAACAGAATGAAGAAAATTTTAAGCTGTTAAAAGAAATTGAAAGACTAAAATCCTCAGCACCAGAGAGCTCAGAAAATAATATTGTGTATAATATTAAAATTGATGAAAAAAATAATCAAATTGATTGTTTGAATAACACAGGAAAGGAGCAGGTCAGACGTATCAAAGAGCTTGAAGAAGAAGTGGTCAGACTGCGACGAAAAATGAAGGATCAAGAAAAAATCTTGACCTCCAATGTGATGTTAGGAAAGCAAGTCATTCCGAAGAATGAAAAGGTGAAATAAGAACATAGTTGTTCAACAGGAAAGAAGCAACAATTGAGCTCAGACGTTAAGTCTGATTCAGGGCTTGATAAGAGAAAAAAATATGTGGTAATTGAAGTCAGACCGCAAGCACCCATCCCAAAATTGAAAGTTGATTTGGGCACAATGCAGAATCAGAACATTCATATATCCTAATGGGAAACTCATAATGTTGAAGTAACATGAAGGAATGCACCTTATATCAGGTGTTATTGTTTTGGGAAGATGGGTAATTCAATGCTTGTGTGTTCCATATCCAAGAGATATCGAAGGGAACAAGAATAGAGGTGGAAACCAAACAGAGAACGGTTTTCCAGAACATATTTTGAAGGATGCGGTTTTTGGTGCGGTGTATTTGGGCACATGGCTAGGTAATACTCTTCGACCATACTGAGAAATGTGCCAAAGTATAATCAAAAAGTTTTCAAGCAGCAGATCACTAAACCAACATGTGAGTTAAAAATGCAGAACAGATTTGCGGCTTTGCAAGATGAAGCTGGTCCATCATACTCTGAGAAAGAACTGAAGTCTCAATCTTTTCCGAGTGTGAAAGAAAAAAGTATGGACCTAGAATAAGATAAATGAGAAGGTTGTGGTGTCAGAAATTGCCCTTAAGTCATCATATTTCTCTGATGTATGAATCCTTTATAGTGGTTGCACTTCTCACATGACAGGTAATAAGGATCTTGTTACAGGCATCAAATATGACAAAGAAAGAGTTGTCAAATTTGGAAATGACGAAGGCCTAAAGATTGTTGGATCAGGAAAAGCCAAGTTTGGGGAAAAATAAATGATAAATATTGATGTCTTGGTTGTAGAGGGTCTTAGTCATAACTTTCTCAGTGTCAGTCAACTATGTGACTCTGGGCACTCTATCTGATTTGCTAAGAAGATGTGTGTTGTGAAAGGAAAAGATGGAGCAGTTGTTCTAAAGGGAAAAGGGCAAAGGGAAATCTTTACCTTGTAGGTGGGGAAGATGATACTTGCCTTTTATCTAGAGAGGAAGAAACCAAGTTGTGGCATAAGCGACTTGGTCATCTATTCCAACTATCCTTGGAAGATCTGGTAATGTGTGATGCTTCTAGAGACCTTCCCAAACTATCACATGATCGCACTCATACATGTGATGCTTGCCAACAAGGAAATATAATCAGAAATACATACAGGCCAAAGGAACAGAAATCAACTAGAGTACACGAATTGGTGCATGCTGATGTATGTGGACCTATCTTACCATGATCTATAAATGGGAAAAGTTACTATGTTATTTTCATTGATGATTATAGAAGAATGTCCTGGGTATTTGTCGTTACCCATAAGACAGAGGTGTTTAGTTGTGTAAAGCAGTATAGGAGGGAATTATAAAGGATGCTTGGCAAGAAAATTCTAAAGTTTCGTACTAATAACGGTACAGAATTCACAAATAGTCAAGTCGAAAACTATCTCGAGAAACACAAGATAAGGAATCATGTTTCATCAGTGAGTACTCCCCAATAAAATGGAGTGGTTGAGAGGATAAATTGGATCATCAAAAACATAGCCAGAATGATTCTTATTGGAAAGGACCTTCTAGAGAAATTTTGGAATGAAGCAATTTTGACATCAGTCTATATTTTGATCTGGTCTCTGTTGTATCCGAAGGAAGGGAAGACTTTGTATGAAATGTTTTACGGAAAGAAACCGACGCTGAAATACTTTCCAATATTTTTGAGTAACTGCTTCATTCTCAACAAATAAAATCACAGGATGTTTGAGTTACGAAGAGATGAGGGGATATTCCTTGGCTACTCAGGGAAAGGAAAATCATTTAAATGTTTCAATAAAAGGCTTGGAAAAATTGTTGAGAGGAATGATGTCACTATAGTTGAAAATGAATAGAATACCCAACGACCCAGTGAACAGTTTTTGGATGAAAGTGATGATGAGGTAAGAAACACAGGGGGATAAGAAGTGGTAGAGGATAACTCAGAAGAACATACTGATGATGATAAAAAAAGTGTCAAGTTTGTGTCTATAAGGAAGCCAAAGAGTGGAGCTAAATTTGATAGGAAGAATATCATTGGTGGTCAGACAGCTCCATTTCAGACTCGAAGAATGAAATCATTACATCAAACATAATTTTTATCTCATGTGGAGTCAAAATGTTTTTCCGATGCAGCTAAAGATGAAAACTGGGTTCAGCCTATGAATGAAGAGCTTGATCAGATTGAGAAGAACCAGACATGGGAGATTGTTTTGAGGCTAGCAGACAAGAATGTGATCGGAACTAAATGGGTCTATTTCAAAAAGATGAATAAAGATGGAAAAGTTATTTGGAACAATGAATAGATAGTGTGTAAGGGATACTCCCAGATAGAGGGAATAGATCTTTATGAGGCATTTGAACCGGTTGCACGGCTAGAGACAATCAGATTATTTTTTTCCATAGTAGTGAAATGAACGTTCAAAGTGTTCTACATGGATGTCAAATCCACATTCTTGAATGGTGTTATAGAAGAGGAGGTGTATATTGAGCATCCAGATGGTTTTCTCATTCATGGGGATGAGAACAAAGTTTGTAGGCTGAAGAAGGCATTGTATGGGATGAAACAAGCACTAATAGATTGGTACTGAAGGTTTGATCAATACATGAAGAATGTTGGTTTCTAGAATAGGGGAGTTGGTTAAATATATATTTCAGAAAAAATAGTAATCAAAGGATGATGGTGTTGGTTTATGTCGATGACATAATATTTGGCAGATCTGATGAAGCTCAGTGCAAACAATTTTCTGAATTCATGAAAAAATGAGTTTGAAATGACAATGATTGGTGAGCTAACATTTTTCCTTGGTCTACAAGTGACACAAGGAATGAATGGAACTTTCATTTCTAAATCCAAATATTCCAAGGAGGTTTTAACAAGGTTAGGCATGTATACTTCCAAGGAGATGAAGAAACCGGTTGCTACCCGGATGAAATTATCAAAAGATGATGATGGAAAGTCAGTTAATATCATAGAATACACACAAATCATTGAAATTTTGTTGTACTTGACCACAACAAGGCCTGATATTTTTTTCCACATTCCAAGAATTGAGATATCATATTAATCCCAAGTAAATCCACATTCTTTCAGTGAAAATAATACTTCAGTATATTAATGGAATCATGGATTTCAGTCTGATGTATAATGACAAATATCAATCAGTGTTATTGGGTTACACAGATGCAGATTGGGACGGATCAATAGATGACAGAAAATTAATGTCAATAGGTGAATTCTATCTTTGTGTATTGTGTATTTCTTGGCTAATCAAGAAGAAAGATTGAATTTCATTGAGCACCATTGAAGTTGAGTATATTGCGGCCATTCAAGTATACACACAGTTATTGTGGATGAAGTAGCATCTTGAAAATATGGGATTTGAAGTGAAGTCTTCGATCGGAATCCAGTGTGATTACTCAAGTTCTATAAATCTCAACAAAAATCCCGTCCATCATTCAAGTACAAATCACATTGAGATAAAGTATCATTTTATCAAGGAGAATGTTGAGCAGGGAATCGTGAAGTTGGAGTATGTGCCTATAGAGCTATAGGTTGCAGACATTTTGAAAAAGGTCTTAACCAAGTAAACTTTTGAAAGGCATCAACTGGCTATGGGATTTCAGTCGACTCCCAGCACATAAATGAGTGTGGATGTGGGAAACCCCCCTCTCTCCGAGGTATGATGTGTTTTTCCCTAATGTGCTGATATGTGTTCTCTACTCTGTTACAGACTACAAAGGAGTGACCATTGGGTTCGTTGACGTGAGAAAATAGTGATTGTTCAATGGGGAGACAGTGTGGGTATTTGACAAATCATGAATGATATGGGGAGAAGATGACAGATGGAGCAGCGAGAAAGGGGGTGTTGAACATTCTTAGCCAGAGGTTAGCTTGGACAACATAGGAAATTGGGCTAAAGAGGTTTTGAAGCTGACAAAAGGTGAATGTGTGAACAGAAAGGGGGAGGATTTTAAATATGACGATGCTTGAAGTGATCGATCAAAGAATAGATATCACGATAGCTAGGATCGTGATGAAAGCAGAAGAGTGGGGTTGTAATGTTGTAAGAATATTTCCAAAAATTGGTATCAGTTTAGGAAAAATTAATATCAGTTTGGTGTCAACAGTGGGTGTCAGAGATGAGGTGATTCATTGATGAACTTTTCATTTACTCTTGTTTCTCACGATGGGCATTGCTCATGTGGGCTTAGAGTATGTGTTGAGTAAATCTTTGATCGCTATCAGAATCGAAATAGGAGAATGGTGGATTGAAAAATTAACGATGTACCTTTTTATGGAAGAGTTGTCAACAAATCCAAACGGGGGTATTGATGGGAAAAAATCCCTCAAGGTATCATTGAATCATTTTTGAGGTGATTTTGTTTTTTGAAAAAGTGGAAAACTATTCTGTGATTGTTGACAAAGAAAAACAGTGGCATACAAATTTGTTGACAAAGGGGATTTCATGGTGGAATGTCGAGTTCAAGAGCTATGGTCAATGATCCATGTTTGATTCAAGAAAGTCAACAAAGTATTGGATGATCTGGAGGCGGTACAAAAAGAACAGATACAAGGTGACACCGTTTTGTAGGTGTTTCCAAATTTTTGGGCCTAAAAATCGAAAAATGAGGAAAAGTGGATTTTGGAAATGGGACCTGCACTCCGTTGAATTTATGTAGAAGAAGCTTGCGTGCCATATGTTTTTCAATATCAGAGCATCAAAATATGGAAAAGGAAAGGGGGTCGTGCATGTATTGGTCTGGTCATGAAGGTGACCTGTGCGCTGTGAAGATACATCTGTTTCGATGCCTTGGATGCTTGAGAACTTGCGCGCCTGTTGTTTTTCAAGATCACAAGATAAAAATATGGCAAAGGAAAGAGGGTCGTGCATGTATTGGTTTGGTCGTGCTAGTGACTTGCAGGGGAAGAGAACTGCATGCCGAGACTTGCACGCCGAGGGGTGACTTGTGTGCCATTGTGTAGGTTGACCAATTGCCTATAAATACGTGACCACCGCTCCTCATTTTCAATGGAGTTTAACACTAAGAAAAATCAGAGCTCCCGTCGTGCTGTTGTGGTGGTCGCGCAGGTGGTGTGTGGTCACGCTGGTGGACTTGTGTGTCGGTGTTTGAAGTTGTGTGCCAGTTGGTAGTTGCGCACCAATATTGTCTTGGGCATAAAAGGGATTGAGTCGCGCAGGTTTGGAGTTGCAGAAGATTGTGCCACGCAGGTGGTAGAGTCAGACCTACGTGACAGTTGTAACTTGCGCACCGATACTTGCGCGCTGAGTTAGACCTACGTGCCAAGTAAGGTTGATTCCCCGGTAGTGTTTTTGGGTTGCGTGGAAGTTGGAAGTTTTCCTGATACCTTTGGTACAAAGAGATCATAATCTACGAGTGAAAGTTGGACTTCAACAGAGCATCCACATACAATAAAGGATGTATTCATTAAGGATAATGAAGATACCTACAAGTCTATAAACTATGAGTGGATGTTTTCTAGAGCAGTGATCAAAGGAAGAGGAAGAAGGTGATCCTCTCCACCGGTAGTGAGCCAGAGGGAGAGAAACAGGGAGTATCCCTTGGGAAAGCACTGAGCTGACCCAAAACCTTGTAAAGGAAGTCATCCTGGGACAGAGTGACTATGCCCGAACCTTATAGTCCACATATAGTGGAGTTTAGTGGAATTAGGTACGACCGACAACCTGTCGGCATATACTCCTTGGACGTAGCCCTTAGCGGTGAACCAAGTAAAAGATGATTTGTCTTGTGTATGCTTTACTTTTTGTTTATATTGAGCAACAGGTTAGAGAGAAAATATTGTTTTTCTTAACATCGAAACAAGATCAGAACAAGCTTTATTTTTAAATTTGTCATACCCTGATTCACCCACCCTCTTACGGTACTCAGCCCTATGGACCTGCCAAAGATAGTAACTTATTGTTTGGAGCATATATTGAACCTCTATTAGGTTCAAAATGTGTTCCATGAACCTCTCTCTAGGAATAAAATACATAATCCTTCACATGTGATATCCTTAGAGTTCATACCAATGGAACATGATATTTCTTATAAGGAATAATCAGTTGAGATTATGGATCATATAGAGAAAATGATACGAAACATGACTGCTCATGTGGTAAATGTTTTGTTTTGGAACCACAATATTAAGTAAGATCTAGGATAACATGAGGATTCAATGAGGCATAATTATCCTCATTTGATGGTACAAAAGTGATGGATTTTTGTGGAGAAATCAATTTTATGTGGGGTAGAATGTAACACCCTAAGATTTTGTGAAATATGTTTTATTTTACATAAATATAATGTTTTTATATTTTGTGTTACCTGAAAAACCAATTTTAACCGAAATTACACACAACAATGAGTGTATCTTTCATTAAATTCAACACTGATTTTATCTTTTGTTACATGTGACACTATGTTTATCTTTCGTTACACACAATGCTGAGTTAAAAAAATACGAGTTACTATTATGAAATTTTTATTTAATATGATAGTTTTCACCTAGACATTGGAATGAAGGATATGAATTTGATTAAATAAATTATCAAAATATATGGATTAAAAATTTATATATATAATTAATATTTTGGTGACCAATTAATTATAAATGAAATAAAAAACTATTTGAAACTGAAGGGAATCTTTTTCTGAAAAACTAAATTTTATGAGCACACACTTGTTTTAAATCAATAAATTAAATAAATATATTTCGATGAATAATTTTAATTAATATTATATATTATATATTCAATAAATAGATTAAAATTTATCATATTATTTTAATATAAGATCTGAATAAATCTAATTTTATTCTTAAAAACTGTGTTCTTGTAAAAAATAGTTTTGTCACCATTTGTGAACTTATTTAAAAATTAATTTTTTCCACATTTAAAATTTTTTTTCGAATGAATGAAATTATATTTATAAATAAATGTGTCAAAATTATCTTATGATATTTTTTTGAAACTTTTCAAAGAAGATAATACTTTCGACGAATAGTGAAAATAATTATTTTTAATGAAAATTTTAATTTATTTTAAAGAATTTAAAAACATAAAAATTATTTTAACATGGTAATAATGGTAAAATTAGTTAATATATATATATATATATATATATTAATAAAATTTAGTTTATTTTAATCAATTTAATTTTGATGTTTTATATAAAATCCTTTTAAACTATTCAACATTTTCTCTTTAGAAAACCACTTTCTCACAGTGACTACAAGATTAATTTTAAATTAAAATTTTATACTTATGTGAATGGAATATAGAAAAATTGATTCAATATATTTAATAATTTTAATTTATATTATCTAATAAGGTAAAATTAAAATTTTAACACAATGAATACTAAATACTGTAACCATTATTTACCTTAGTTAATGTAAAAATGGGTTTACATTGGGGTTAAAATGAAAATATAAGGGTTCAAAATGACCCATAAATTATATAAAACAATTTTTATGGAATTATTTGGACCATATATCTTATATAATCTAGAATAAACCATTTTTACCTAAGTCATGCGAAAAACATGGGCACGCCTTTTTCTTTTCAAAAATTACAATTGTGCTACTCACCTCACATATAAAAGGCCACCCTTTATCCAATCCTATTCACAATTCAAAAACCCATTAGTTCAAAAACTAAATTACTAAATCAATTCCTTATTTTCTTTATATAATACTATAATAATTTTTGTGTTTAGAAATAAAACCTGAGAATCCTTTTTGTGTAAACCAAAAGAAGTTTTCTGAAGAAGAGGTAACATCCCAAATCGAGCGTTTTATTTTATTTCTTCCTCCACCTCATTAAATTTTTCTCAAACCATTATGATATAATAAAATAATTATATTAAAAATAATTAGATTTTATTATTTTAATGTAATAACCTAAATATTTATCCTCTTTAATCAAATGGGTTATAAATTCATCATTTGTGTGTACGTTGGACTACCACCTCGCGAACAGATGATATTCATTTTACATAAACATCTCAAAATGATATATATAAGGAATGATTTAATATTTATATATTATATTTATGATATTATTATACTGATTTAATATTTATATCACATATTACTTCTTAATTTTCATTCCATGGGAATACGATAATTTCGCTCATGTTTACGGCAGACTACTGCCTAGCGAAGCATTGTGATTCATTCACTCATTACATGGAAGGAATTAAGTTTGGTTTCAATGAAAATATGTGATATATATTACATAAAAATAATTCTATAAATGAAATATATTATTTAAATTTATTTATTTAAACTCGTTGAGAAAATGGAAATAATGTTCATGCTAATGTACGACCTACCGTCTCCATGAACCTGTATTTGATTTTCTATCTCTTGATTTTATAGATTTATGAAATCACATATACAATGAATATATATGATATTTATATAAATTTTAAAATTATGGATATGATGTAATAATTTTCAAAGTAAGAAGAAAAAAATAACATATCAAAACATACATGAAAAACAAAGCAATTATTGGAGAAACATGAATTTAACATAGAATTATTAGTAAACAAGTAATAAATTTTCATAATTAAATCATATATGATATGATATATATAATTATGGTTATTTAATATTTTAATAATCATATTAAATTTATTATATAAGAGTTTATAATGTTTATTAAGGAAGTCAAGACATAAGGTAAGTGATTTATATTCTCTCTTTTATTTCTAAGACATGAAAATTCACTAATTATTTCTATTGTATGGTGTATATACATTCCATTTTACATGATATATAAATAATATAAATATTTTAATTATATTTAATGTTTATTTTTTTTATTTTTTATGAGGCTTGTGATTCTAACTATTGCTAAAACGGTGAGCGATTTCCATATCACTTTTTTTTTGTGAGACACATGCCAAATTCACAAATTATTTGTTTTATGTGGTATAAAATAAACATGAATTTATTTTATAGTGATTCACATAAAAATTATTGGGATTTAAATATAAATTTTATTATCTATATTTCATGGGGTTGACTATTCAAAAGTTTTCAAAGTGGTAAGATATTTTGGTCTCAATTTGTCTTCCTTGATTCATATGTTATGTTATAAACTTATATTCTTTTATGATGTGTATATGTATACCCTTTTTACATTTAATATCATGATTTTATTTATTCTAATGATATTATATGTTTCATTTAACATTATTAAATCATGGGGATTATGATTGAATGTTACCAATGTGGTAATAGATTTATGTTACAATCTCTTCGTTATCGGGATTGTTCATGATTATGCTTCTAATGATGAAATGTTATTATATATATCTTAATAAAATCATGTAATTTATTATCCTTTTTTTTATTTCTATACAATACATTTTTTACTTAATTTTTTCCACTTTATGAAATCAACAACTCAAAATTATGTTTTTAAGTAAAATAGTCTTTATTTCTCTCTTCGATCGAAAACCCATTTTCTTCCAAAACCATGTTCTCTAAAAATGTGTCAATTTTTTTTAAATTATCCAAATGATTTATTAAATTCAATTTTGACCATATTTTACTATAAATAATTTAATGAAATCTTAACATCATCTTTCAAACAATTCATGTTTGTCTTTTAATGAAAATGTGAATGGAATATTTGTTTTAAAATGTACATCATGAAAACAATTTATCGTCATTAGGAACATTATTTTTTCAGAATATTAATTTATAAATTTTCATGATTATTTTCAAATAAAATCATTTTCAATTTTTAAATAGTTATTTTCATACCAGAAATAATATTTTCCTCATTAAAATTTTTAAATGGGTTTTCAATCTTACATTATAATTTTAAGTTTATTTTTAATGTATTGTATTTCAAAAATTTATAATTTATTTTTTTCTTTAAAAAGTGGTTCTCAATGAAATGTTATTTTTCCCAATAAATATTTTAAATGATATTTAAAAATAGTTTCCCATATATGATAACATCCTTCAATATTACCTTTGTCTTACTGGGGATTTGATCCAAGGATACCATTTTTATTCTTTCCTGGAATATTTGTTTATCATGTCATGATGTTTATGAAACTTATTTATCTTCCATGGGTTATAATATAATGAAATTCTTATGAAACCCACTTCTTTTTAAGGGTTATGAAATGATGAAATGATTATAAAACCTGCCTCTTTTTATAGGTTATGATATAATGAAATGTTTAAGAAATACAATTCATTTTATGGGTTATGATTTGTTTAATGTTTTATGATATTATGTAACACGTGTATATTATTTTCATTATGTGATGGTTGGGACCTATATCTCCGTCAAATTTATTGGGTAAAGATTTTTATCACATTAGATATTAAGGAATGGAATGAGGAGTGAACACAAATAAGTGAGGGATTTTATCCACTATGATGGTATTGGGAGTGAACCTTGACTACTATAATGGTTTGGGGAGTGAACCCATTCTATTATGATATCCATAGAAGTGAGCCTTCAATACTATGTAAATTATTTTCCATGATTATGTGTTTTAAAAAATTCCATGTCTTATGACAATTTTGTGCTCTCATAACTCATGTTATTTGATTTCTTTACGATTCATGTCTTGTGAATTTACAATATTTTTCCATGACTCAAGATTTTGATGTTTTATATGAAGTTCATAGTTTTCATTTGTTATATTAATTTTATCATAACCTTATGATCACATTATCATACCCTTATGGTCACATTATGTTTATGCATTTCCCTTTATTACCATTACCAGCACCTGATCTCTCTCTTTATTGTGTTTCTTTTTCCCCGGCATTAAAGAAAGGTTTTAAATCGGGTATTTGTATGAACATTAATTAAATGTAAGATCTTTGTGGGAGACATTGAATATATTTCATGAAATAATAAGATAGTGTATCTATTCTTCAAATGCACTAAACCAATATGATCATCAGGTATAAATTTTTTAAATGTAATGAATATTCATATAAAAGAATGTAATATTGATGTATGAGGTTACTAGGTAAATATATAGTGCTTCCAAAGACACATAGAAAATTTTGGAAAGTCATTCTCACTTTGACATAAAAGTATCATTCCAGTTGATCCATGTTATATGAGTCAAATCTATATCGCATGATGTTAAAATATACAACACCAGTACTTATCACTTGACATTAAAGTACATGATATGGTTCCTTGTAATAATACTATAAACTACATGACATAAGGTCCCAAATATAATACCCTAGAATATGTGTTTTATGGTCCATCACATATGACCTTAAATTATTTGGAGCGGTCAATCAAAAATTCCCAAAAATTATCTCCCTCCCATTATGAAGGATTTTTTCTTTACATAACCCTCTTGATTTATTTGACAGAGTTAAAACCTAGATTTAAATCCAATTTTTATCTTATAAATTAATTATTTTACATAATAAATTACAAATATTCCTCAAATTACATCTTAATACCTCTCATTATTTATTGTTAGGGTTAATTTACCCTGATCACATTTGGGTCTATTAGTTTTCCCCAAAGAGAATAGTCAAAACACGAAGGTATAACTATAGATCATTCCAAATAATTTTGTACATATCCACTTCCAACCAAACTTCTAATAAATTTTATTTTAGAATTATAATTACAAAAATATCATTGAGTTCATATTCTCTTCTTGGACAAGTCAAAAGCCATGGGTAAAGATTTTTCACTTAGAAACTGATAACCTTGAATTGAGATTCTCCCCTTGGCTTCCCCTCCCATATAAATTGGAAACAGATTCATTGAAACATTTGAAAAAACAACTAGGAATAAATTCAGAATAACATAATTTTATTTGAGCCACTATGTATCCTCTAAATAGTGTTTTTACATTTAAAGGAGAATTACCCAAAATACATGCACTATTATCAAATAGTCTGGTTTAAATAGTCAATATTCCATTACCCATAATTTTTAAAATTTAATACATTTTTTACATGATCTGTATCACCCATATTCAAGAGGATCTAAAAAGTATCTAAATTTTATTCCCTTATGGATTACATACAGAATCTAGGAGGCTCTATTTCACATGATAATAAAAACTCTAGATTAAATATACATTTCACCCCTTCTATCTTATACATGAGACAATTATTTAGAAAGGATTACTTTCAATAATTAAATGTGTCTTGATTCTGTTTATCACAAGATATGTAGTGGTTATTGGATCTATCATCCTAGTCCCGTCGAGAAATATATATCCTATTGAATCCTCATTCCACCAAATAAATTGGAACTACCAATTTAAATTAGGTGAACCATTGTCCCCTATCTGGATACCATTTCATTACATTCCATTATCTTCTATATTGAGTATAGATCTATATATAGTGCTTTGAGTAACCTAAATTGGTTTGGGTTATATAAACTTAATCTATAAGAAATACTTTTTTCAAATAAGTATGACCTTAAATTATGCACACCATTTTCTATACAAGGTAACTCATAATAGTGTTAGGTTTATCATTCATGATGGGTCAAAATTATCCTTATCACTAGTTATGTTTTCTCATATTTTTTTAAATCTATGTATCCTTAAACATTATCCACTTTTAGTCAATGTTTTATGAATTTAAACATTAAATAATTTTTTACTAATTTTCATGACAAAAAAATTCAGTGACATAATTTTCATCTTTATTTAATGAAATTAAAATGTTAATGTAATAAAAATAAAGAATTTTTTGGTTTAAAACCCCTAATGAAAGGACTGAAATTATTCAAGTATCTTCTCACTAAATCTTTCCCATTCATGGATTATGAAACATTTATAGTGTAAGAAATATAAAAAAAAAGACACAAAGGACCATCATTTTAAAAACCTTGAAAGGGAAGCCAAAGAAAAATATAATTGTTTAATTGAAAATCATTTCACTTTCATTAATTTGGAAATATTTATAGTGTAAGAATGGTAAATACATAAATATTTTATATACTAAAAACAATCCCTATAAAAAATCAATATATGATCTCTGGAACTTATGCTCTAGAAAAAATATTAGAGATAATATTCCTTTCATCCCACATGTAAGATTAAATTATGCTATGGGTAAATTTTCATTAATGAACCTGACACATATTTATATTGATTAATACATCCATTTATGTGATTATGTACTTAACCCATTTTATATCACATGAATTAACCCTAATGATACCTTCAATACATAGTTCTATAACCTCCAGTTCTTTCAAACCCTTCTTGAACATCCTTTCCTTCATAATGACACTTTATATATTTTATTTCTGATTCTTTACTATGAAAAAACCTGGAGTTGATATTCTCTTCTTAGAACAGTAAAAATCCTCTATTCAAGATTCTCCTCTTAGAAATCCATAGCATTGAGTCAAGATTCTCCTCTTAGTTTCCCCTTTCCTAAAAATTACTTAGAGTTTTCTTCAATGATCCAAATGAAACCCACTATGAATGGTAAAGAAAAAAATTTATTATGCGCCTTTAATTAACCCATAAGGAATATTTTTTCCCTAGAAAAAAATTCCCCATTCACCCCATATGTAGTGTGAATGTGGTCCCAAAAATACTAATAATTTACTTTTCCTCACATGCCATCATCTTCTATAACCTCATAAAATATTATGCTTTAATTTACCCTTCTATAACCTAATTTTTTAGGTGGATTCAAATAATATTGATTTTATACATTCATTAATTTTATCGATTCTCAGAACAAGACTGTGATGTCCTACTATTTTTACCTTTCTTATATGAGTATACATTTTATGTGAAGAAAAAAAATTCATTGAGTTGATATTCTGCTCTTCGCATCCTGAATTCCTTGAGTTAAGATTATAATCTTATATGACTTAATGAATTTAGACAATATAATCTTCTTGGACATCCAAATTCTTTGAGTTGATATATTCTTCCTGGCATCCCAAATTTCCTGATTTATGATACTCTTCTTAGAAACACAAAATCCTTGAGTTGTGATTCTTCTCTTAGTAAATCCCCTTTGGGTACCTGGTATTATTTTTATGACCCTAAACCAGAATACACAATGGTCTATCTTATAAGACCTTATATTTATTTGAGTGGTCTGTTATATGTGACCCAATTCCCTTATATAAGATACAGTTATACTTAAGAGTTCCTAGTGTAAGGGTTTACTTTTTCAGGATTGGTTTCCTCAAACGAACTCAAACTTGGATAATGATATTATATTATCTCATGTGCATGATCCTGATTATCACAAAAACTCTCTTCCAAGAACTACGTGTTTCTTGATTCTTGTTCTTATAGGATATATAGTGATCTTCGAACCACCTATACTAGGACAAACCACAATAACTCACTTTCACCCAATCCTTGAAGTTGATACCTTTACAAATTTACATTAGGTTTCATTATTCCTACTCTTATCAAGGAATTTATTCATTCCATTTCCTTTTATTCTATTGATAAGTCTGATCTATATATAAATTCCCTTCTAAGAGCAATGTTTGGATTGATTTCTATTCTCAAAGGATACATAGTGGTGTATATATCTAATACGTTTGACCCAACCATAAATTTCAATTTAATCCACCCCCCATATGTATAGTCTCTTCATTCACATCAGTTTTTCTATTCTAGTTGTATATTGGGACACAATATAATAACACCCAAGTCTCCTACCAAGGGTACATAAATAGAGAGTAATTATTATTTTAACCCTATATTATAATGAAAAGTATTATCTTAATAACTATGTTTGGACTGATTTATATTCTCATAAAATATGTACTGACACATATATCTATTATATTAGATCTAGACATAAATTAAACATTCATTCCATTCCACCCACCATCCTAAAATTTGGACCCAAAAATTCAAATCATGTCTTCCTCCATTTATCTTATGATAAGATATTAAATTTATTGAGATGATTATTCCTCTTTTTGATATAAAATACCTTTATCCAATTATTCATATTAAAAAATAATATTCATTGATTTGATTATTCCTCTTGACAAAATAAAATATTACAAGTTGAGTACTCCTAATTTCAAACAAAATGCTCAATGTCATGCATTCATCTTAGTGAAATCAAATTTATTGAGTTGAATATTCCTCTTTGAAATAAAAACACCTTGAGTCAAGATTACCTTATTTGTTTCCAAATTCCTTGAGTTTGAGTATTACTCTTAGTGAAACCAAAATCCTTGAATTGAGTTCATCCTCTAGGAAATGAAATCAAAATGTGTTGAGATTATCCTCTTGGGGATAAATGTACTTAAATCAATATTCTCCTATTGGTACTAAAAATATTTGAGTTGAGTATATTCTATTAGTAAACCTAGAAAAGGCCTTAGATTGACATACTTTTTTGGATAAAATACTCTTGATTATCCAAATATAATATTATTCTATTAATTTAAGTAATATAGAATATAACACTATATTATCCCAAAAATAGATTACTTTTGTTCCGATAAATATCCAATTTTATGGGGGTGTATTTGTTGTAACCTAATAATACAGTGCATAATTTTTCATTATATGGGTCTCACTCAAATAAAATTATTTGAGTCAAACTAGAATGATAATCACACTCAATGAAGAATAAACACATGATATTTACATGTTCTGTATGATTTATCACACTCTTAGGGATGGTGCTTCTGTAAAACATTACCAACTCCAGTGATGTGGTGGTGATAACCTCCCACTAAGAGTAGGCTATAGACTTCAACCATCATGTATATTTTGCTTCACATGATTTTCTTTGATAGCTCGTGGTTCCAAGATAGACTTATAAATAAAAAGTTTTGTTTGTTTGATGTTATACTTCTATGTATGAGTTTTACTAAATCCAACACTCACACCCATATAAAATAATTGTGAATGACCTATTCACATGAAACTGTTTACTATGAAACTTTTTGCTATGAAGGAAAAAAAGAATACACACATGTGAGACCAAATGATATTGTGCACACACACCCAGTAGTAGCCACACATATGTGTCCAGATGAATCTACCCATGCCTAGCACCATATCTTGGAACCATTAGTATTTATAGATGGTTATCACATATAACCAAACTCCCATGATATGAATTTCTTTAAAAGAAACCCTCAACCACCCATTTCAATAAGTAATATAGACTGAGATCACCTGAGCACACAATGATCCCATATATTCACAAAAGGATTCTTGAAACTTACATGATGTGATTTATGAATGAAATATAATTGATAGGGAGTAATAATATAGTGACTAGGTCCTCCCAAATTAGATTCATGACTAAATATTTCTAATTCAGAGTCATTACCAAACCTAAAGGGATGAATCTTGTGAAGTTACATAGTAAATAGGTTTTTTGAAAATAGATCCATGATAATCACTCAATTCTTCACTTGGGAAAAGCATCATGGTGACTATGTTTGCTAAAATGAAACTACGACCAAACTATAAGGTCATAACTTGGTTCCCATTCACCCATGTCACCCACCTAGGAACATCTTCACCCATACCACCTACCTTGGAACATCATCACCCATGTCACCTACTCAGGAGAACAATGGTCTATAACATGGGAGATCTATGCCCACACCCTTAGTAATAATTATTCATTCACCATACTCTTTGATGTATATCTTGATTCATCTTCTTCTATCACTAACCCCTGAAAAATATAGAGTCTCATCATGAAATTTTCATATCGATTCTGACATGATTTTTGTATCGATCTCAAAATCCCAACCATGATACCTATAATTCCTTAACCTAAGATACACCTCTTGGTTTCCTAGAATACCTTAATCCGAGATACTCCTCCTAGTTTCCTCAAATTTCTTTTATTTGAGATTATCTTATTAGTTTTCTCAACTATCTTGAGTCTATACATTCTTTTTGGATTTATCAAATACATTAACTCAACATCATTCTATTGGCTCCCAAAAAAAACCTGATTAAATATCCTCATATTGGTTTCCTCAAATTCTATGAGTCATGATATTTCTCTTGATTCCATTAAATTCATTGAGTCAAGATCCACCTCTTAGTTTTATAAAATCCATTGAGTAAATATTCCCCTATTGGTTTTGAAAATACCTTCACCCCATTCATATGTATGGTTACACCAAAAAGTTATTCCCATGCATAAGTTCACCAAAAAACAATTTCTATGTGCATTTTTCCTTGTATATTACTTCACGTTACTTAAAACTACATAGAAGTAGTTATGAATTCATGGAATTAAAGGAACCAGTTTTATCTTTTTTCACATGAAATTAACATGTATAATGAGTTTCATTAAATTCCATATAACTATATGGGTTATGATTCCCTTCATTAGGATATATAGGAAGCCCCTATCATGGGCCCGATATTAACTCGAAAAACCATTTATTATTTTAAAAGAATATAATAAATCAATGTATAATGATAAATTCTAGAGTTCCTTCCAATATGTATTGAATTAGATGAGAGATAATATAATCCTTATATGTAGCGTCCTTTTAGATTCATGCTTTCAGTCAATAAAATTCACAAATGGGTAACTTGTATTCTTATTGGTAAGTATTTTATAAACATGTCCTAACAATAAAATGAAGTCATTAACTAGAAAATAAAACCCTTTATGGGATGATTCTACTTCCTATATTCTAGATAAAAAAATTCACATCGCTTCGTCTTGACATCACCCACATTATAAAATTGAGATAGTCATGTGATACCCAGTACAACAAAAATGGTCCTATATAAATAAAAATATTAGAAAAACTAGAAATTGTTTTGATATAATTTAATATTATACAAGATAATTATGGTAGGTAAGTCATAAGGATATTTTTATGAGTAGAGTTGTGGGAATAGGTTCTTTGTGTCCTGGTTATTTTTTTGTTTATGATAGTAGAGATTCATCTTTAACAACCCTCATATCATTTTAATGGTGTTAGAATTTCATAAAAAGTTACTAGGGGAGTTTGAACTATTTGATTTTATTTTTGTGTTATGGATATCAAAATATTTATATTTTTACCTACCTTAGTATTTGGGTTGAGGTTGATGATGTGATACAAGTTTATCCCTTATAATAATTTCATCTAAGGTAGCATAAAAAATAAGGTGATTAGGATTTCAAATAGTATATAGGGGATGTGATAGGTAGAGGGAATCTCGGTGAGAACCCTTATCCTCAAGGAATAGGGTTGAGTATCATTGAGGTGGAGGCCATCAGCTAGGCTAGTGAGGCAAAGGGGCAGGATGAGGTCAGCTACATGTGATAAAGTTTCTAGTACTAGGTAGACTAGAAATTATATGAGGTACTATATAATTATAGTCTACTCTTGGAAGTTCGGATTTATTTTCTGATGTTTATAGATATATTGAGTTAATTTTAATAAGATATTCCATATGTTTATGGATACAAATATATGATGTCATTATTAGAATGTATTGGTTGTATTTATTATAATTTGTTATAAATATATTTCCTAGGAGGGTGGATTTATATTGTACATAAGGGGACAATAATGTTTTTATTACTATGTTAGAGCATCAAATGGATTATTAGAATGCATAACCTTTACCTTTATTGATTTCAAAACCAATTTTTAATTTCTTCATGGTTTAGGAAATGAAGTTTTCAAAGGCCATGGAATAATCTCTTGATATTTTCCTTAATGTGGTTTTGACCTCTCCCCTGAAAGTTATATCAAATTTGGGATAATATATTACATGAAGTCTATTCCATTTTTATTTCCTCATATCGAATGAATCCTTATGAGTTTCAAAATTTGAGGATCTCTATTAATGGCCTTTTAAATAAGGGAATCGTTTATCCTAGTGTATCTATATAGGGTGATCTGATATTGTTTTAGAAGATAGTAGATGGAAGTATAGGGTAATTTATTTATCATTTTCACTTTAATTAGGAGATAATGAAGAATAACTATCTACTCCCAAGGATTAATGATTTATTCTACCAATTAAAGGGAGATATATATTTCTTGGAGATCAATTTATGATTTGCGTATTATTAGATGAGGGTGAATGATGAAGATATCTTTATTTATTCCTTTTGTTTTCATTATATACACTATGTGTCATGGTAATGACTCTCCACATTATTAATGGTCCAATTATGTTCATGTGGTTGATTAACTACATGTTTCATGAGTTCCTGGTTTAGTTTTAGGAAGTCTTTACTGACTACATCCTCATGTATTTTAAGTTTGATGAGGAGAATACATATCATTTATGTGTTTTTCTAAAGGGTATTTTAATTACCACCTATTTTAGAATATTTCGCTGTGTATTTTTTAGATGTGATAGGTGAATTTATTAGGGCATGTTATATCTTCATGAGGATCATCTCTGTTTCTTTTGAATATCAAGGTTGTTGTTTCATAGGTCAACCCCAATAATTCTATAGAGGTCCAACCATTATTTGGTATTGTAGGATAATATATATTTATTATAACCCATTTTAAATAGATCATGAATCTTTTGAAAAACTTAATAATAAGGATCATGCACTCATGTGGACCAACTAGTGTGAGTTTTCTATTGACTACCCAATGGAGAAGTTGTTCAGTGATCTAGTTCTTTTAATTCATAATGAAGGTGTTATATTTGAGGTTTTTTTCTTTATATTGGGATTAATTTTGATTTAAAATAGATTAATAATATCTTATGGGTTTAAATAGTAAATAACTCATGAATGTAACTACACTACCCATGATCTTGAGATTTTCATATTTTTCCATTAGATTTATAGTAGAACTATCTCATTACTGAGTGATTTTTTGTCTTCATAGAATATAATAATTTTATACATATATTCTATTACCATTATTATAATTTTAAAAAATTATTTTGGTTGGATTTTTTGTAGGATCATGACATTGATATATCTTATATACTTTGAAAATTGAATTTGGTAGCTACTGCACTGAGTAGAAAGCCTTGTGGAGATATTCTTCGTGAGTTTGAAGATGCATTAAGAGTAATGGGGGAGATTATAGTTTTTATTATAATATAGATGGAGTTAGTGTTGGATGTTATCTTTATAATATGTCAGTTTAATCATCCTTAGTGCATTAAGTATTGGAATATAAGTTAGGGGATTCTGAGGTAGAGGTTTGGCATGATTGTGTCATTTATGGAGATTCCCCCACGGGATGGTTCAAGAATGATTGAAATATGGTACTATTTCTAGGGAGGCTATTTATTTTTCCATTTATTAATGATGGTATTATATATGAGTTTCATATCTCACCCATTGTGGTATATATTGGTATAACAAATATCTAACATTCCTCGAGGAGTTATTATTTTTATAATAATGAAATAGTCAGTGGTAGAGCCCATGTCTCAGTGCTCAGTTTTATAGAAGATAACGTTTTAACATATTGTTCTTGATGGGTTTATTTAGTCATGGGATATCCATTTACCCACATATATAGAAGTTATAGGACATATATATGGATTTTTTACCCATTTACCATGATCTTAGAGTGGGAACTATTATATCTAGTTTGTTTTGGAATAATTGTCAATTTTATATCACTTCTTAGAAATCAATATAGTGAAACAGACTTAACATACAAGGCTATTGCACCATTTTAAAAGAATATTCAACACATTACAAAAATACATGCCCAAGGACCATAATAGTTTAGTGTATTTGTAATCTTGGAACATAATAACTTCTAACTTGGTGAATGATATCCAAAGTATCCCATAAAGATCTCCCCCTTTATCACACATACATAAAACTCTTCCTTATAACCTTGGGAAAGGAAACATAAGAAAGGATGAGATTAGATTATCAATAATGGTAAACAATGATATATGTAATTATAATTATGTTCATAAGGGTATGAGAAAATGATCATAAAATTTTAAGATCACACCTTGTATATAAAAGATCACAATCAATAGTCATGGCATAAATATTGGTAGTTAATAAGACAAGAATAAAAAAAATCGAGAACATGATATATGTGATCATATAATATGAATAAGACATATTTTTTTGGAATAAACATCATATTATAATATTGTGGACATGTAATAGTAGAAATAACTTCACTCATTATGTTAAGGACATGAAATTAGGCCCTCATATAAACTTATGGCCATGAAAACAGGTCCACACATAACCTTGGGAAAATGTAACCAGTCTTATGCATAACATAATATTATTCAAGGTTCACTCCCAATACTATAAACACAGTATATCAAGACACAACGATTTCCCATTTTATATCAGGACACACCTATTTCCCATTATGGATTTAGATACACCTATTTCCCATTTTAGATTAGGTCACAACAATTTACTACAGTGGAACAATCTCGTCAACATATTTCTCATCATTATATCATGAGATATAAATATTTACCTAGTTAATTGGAGGGAGATATAGGTCTCACTCATCGGATAATGAAATCATATATACGTGTGCCATAATATAATAAAACATTCATCATATCATGACCCATAGATGGATATCAGTTTCATAAAAATCATATCTTAACCCATGAAATGAAATGAGTATCATAAAAATTTCATCATATTATAACCTAAAAAATATGTTTCATAATAACCGAATAATCTGTTAAAGTAATCATGTTTCATAAGCGTTTTATCATGGTATAACCTGTGGATGAGAAATAATTTTTCTTCAAAACTTGTCATCTTAATCATAAACCATTCTAACAAAGAATAATAATTTTTTCCTTGTATAATATCCATATTAAAGCATAAAATATTGGATGGATAGGAACTTCGAAATATGACTTAGATCATTTCATATAGTTAATAACTTTTCATTTAAAATTAATATTTTTAAACATAAAACTTTATCAAAATCCTTTTTTAAATCATTTAAAACATATTAATTGAGATTTAAAAACCATTTAAAAAAATATTTAAAGAAAATTTAATTTTCTATTTGAAAAGAAAAATTTAGAACAAAAAACATTTTGAAAGCCTTATTCTTTGAAAATGTCTAAAAACATATAAATAAAGCTGTTGAAATCATTTAAAACACTTCTTGAACATAAAAAAAATTAAATTTCATTTTCATTGAAAAACACTTAAGAAAAATGAAACTATCGAATATATAGAAAAATATTTTTATTAAAAAATAGTAACATTGAAATATTTAAAAAACATCAAATAAATGATATTCATAGTGGTGGATAAATCTATACATGTCAAACATTTCTTTTTCACCAAAAAAAGTTTTGAAAATTTCCTCGATTAGAAGATGAAAATAAGTTTAATTTTAAAAAGAATTAAAAAGTTAAAACATGGTTCAAAATGTATTTTAAGGATCATAGGAAAATAATATATTGTTTTGAATTTTTTTAGTGAAATTAGTTTTGGAAGAACACAGTTTTCTGTCCGAAAAAAGAAATAAAGTCATATTTTATTAAAAACATTTTTTGAACTATATTAAGTTCCAAAGAGTAAAAAAATTGTAACATTTCATGATTATATAATTAATAACCATAATATTTTAAAATTAATGGGAGTTATTTAGATATGGAACATAATATTTCTTTAATGGATGTATAATCATAAAACATCTTGATAAACGACGATATTGTAGCAATAAACTACTACCATTTTGGTAACATTGAATCATATTATCCATGAATGAATAAAAAATACATGAAAAATAAAATTTCATTAAAACAAGTATATTCATGATATAACATATCAAAAGGAAATTATATACACCTTATATAAGAATATAGTTTCATAACTTGACATGTTTCTTAAATAATGAAAATTTAGAAAAAATTACTTTACTGATTTGGTATATTTTGAAACAAAAACACTATGAAATAGGGATCATAAAATTGATATGTAAATACCTATAAATTTAAAGATAATAATAATATAATACATTTACAGGTATTATATCCACTTTAGAAAAGAAACGAGTGGTGAATATGACATAAGTCTCATAGAAATAAAAGTGAGACTAGAAACCCCCTTACCAATCGAGTATCTTTTGAATAATGTGGTCAAAGAAAGAATAACATAAATTGAAAATGTTAATATCATGAAGTAAATTATATTAATTATATAATGTGTAATTGGTTATTATGTACTCCACACAATAATAATAAGTGTTTAATATAGCATATATCTCACAGGAATAAAAGTGAGATGAGAAAACCCTTACCTTAATTCTTGACATTCCTTATACAGGTTCAAACCTCCTATATAATAATAAAAAGTTTATTATACGCCTAAATAAGATACATATTATTATATATAATACCATATATTATTTTTTTATGAATTTATATTACCCATTTATTAGTAATTCCATGTTAAAGAAACGTTTCAGGTAACAACCACTTTTTTTTCACTGCTGTATTAGTTTGTTATATTTTGGGTCCTCTTACTTATATCATGATTTAATAACCTAAATAATGTTAAACAAGATATAAATATAATATATATTCAATATAAATTTATTTATAATTATCTATAATATATATAAATATGAAATGGAATACACCGTTTGTGGAGATGGTAGGCCGTACATATGCATGAATGCTCTTTCCGCTTTCTTATAATATTGAAATAAAGAAAGTAAATAACATATCTATTATAATTATAGTATAATTATAATTTCTTATATATAATATAAATTTACTAAACCTAACCTTAATATATTTCATTTAAATAGTGAATAAATCACATCTCCTTGAAGAGGTTGTAGTCCACACATCCATAATAAAAAGTTATCATATTCCCGCAAAATGTAAAGCATGATGGTATGTGTTATATACTAATTTGATGAGAATAAATATATCATAAAAATAAAATGAATAATATAAAAATATTAATTCAACCATTTTTACCAACCGTTAAAGTTGGTAATGAAAGAATGAATGACATAGGTTTTTGAGGCGGTAGTCCGCCATACACATGAACAATTATTTTTATCCCATTCGATGGAGTGTGAGTAGGTTTAGGTCAAACAATTAATATACAAATATCAGTATATTTAGGATACTTAGCCCATTATATAATCATGTAACAATAATAATTTAAGGGATGGAGAAATAAATAATACAAATTTGGTTGTTCAAGGATGTTACCTCTTCTTTTGGTAATTCCTTTTGGTTTGAAACAAAATACTATTTTGGTTTGATTTATGAACAAATTTAGGCTTATAGGATTATAGTAGGGAAGTTTTAAGCTTATTGGGGTAGTTTTTTGATGATAAAAAATAATTGACATGTGTGAATAAGTGAGGGGGTTGAGTTTCCTTTTATAGTGGTGGAGAAGTGATATTCATATAAATATAAAAAGATAAAAAATATTGAGAGATATACCTTTAAAAACGTGACTACAATAATAGTAATTGTTCTATAAAAGATATTTTATGGTCTAAATATTTCCATAAATTTTATTTTATTCATTTTTCTCAGTTATTTTTTCCCTTATGTTAATTTTATCCACTATGTAAACTTGTTTTTACCTCAATCTTGGTAATTAATTTTAATTAATTTCACTAATATTTTGGTCAAAAAATAAGTACAACTTGATATAAATTATAAATTATTATTATTAACAATATTTAACACATTTTTACAAATTATAACCATAGAAGTGGTAGAAATTAATTTAAAATTAATCTCATAGATGGGAGCAGACAACGAATATTTAAAGTGAAAACGTACAAAAGTTTGAAATGTTTATAAATATATTCAATTCTAAATTTATTAAAAATTACCTAAATATTATTAATATACGTATAATTAATCTAAATATACAATATAAACAATTTAAAATATAATTTTACTGTATAAATTAATTACGAAAAAATGCAGTTTTTAATTAAAATTAAGTGTTTTTCATTATTCATCAAAAATAAAACATCTTTGAAAAATATAAAAATCCACCGACAGTAAATTTTGATATTATTATTTCTAAAATAAAGTTTATTTTTCTGAATAAAATAATAAAAAATCATATTTAAAATAGGCACACCATAAAAAGGCAGTAAAATTGCCTTTTAGAAAAAATCTATATCTTTATGCGCAAAATTGGATTTATTTTTATATATTGTCTAGAAAAAAAAATGCACATTCAAAATTTTAATGAATAATATATATATATATATATATATATATATATATTCCATTGATATAATTTATCAAAATTGTTTTAATAAATTTATTGAAGTTAAATGTGTTCAATTTCATAAATATAGTTTTCTGGAAAAAGATTTCGTATATTTTCAAAAGGTTTTTGTTTTCATTAGTAACCAATAGTTATTCTTATATACATTTGTAAATCATATTTTCATAATTTAATTCATATTATTCATAACCTCTACTCTAATGTCTAGGTTACAAAAATAATAAAAAAATTAATAAGAATATTAATAATACATTATAGTTTGGTAAAACTAGGTATTGCATGTAACACAAGATATATAAAGAGCTTAGAATTTTGTGTAACATAAGAAAAACATAGTGATCCACATATGAAAATTTAATATATGGGTTTCATACAGTGTTTGGTCAATATAGTGCTATGTAAAAATCAATAATAACTTGGAGCCTTCATATAAACCAAGCTATATTCAGTGTTGTGTGAATTGTAAAATAATAAAAAGATTAAATTAATTTGAAAAAAAATCAAAAAATATAGGGGTGTTACAATAAATGAGTTGATCATGGTGGATTTTTTATTAAGGTAGTGTGTGGAAGAGATTATTCATCTTTATCAGGTTCCTTGGATAGTCATTTATGACAATGATCTTTATTTTACCTCATGTGTATTAGAGGGTCTTTAACATGATTTTGGTTATCAATTGTTCCTTAACGTCGATTTTGACCTATAGAAGCGTGGTCAAATGAATTAGACCATTAATTATTGAAGGAAATTTTTTGTCCATGTGTTCTATATTATAGAGTTTTATTTCTGAAACACCTACCATTAATTGAACATGCGTATAACAATAGATATATATTAAACATTGGTATGAATCAATTTAAAGTGTTGTGTAATGAAAGTTGTAGATATATACTGCATAGGAAAAAAGTTATAGAGTTTCAAAATCCTAGATCAAAATTTTTGCAGATTATAATAAGGAAGGTTTGGGTAATTCATTAGTGGACAAATCCATATAAAGATCATTAGATGTATTATTATATGTGTAGTAGGAGGTCGTTGGAGTTCATAATTTTGTGATATCTGTTTTTAAAAATTTCACCTTATCGTAGGAAGATGAGGATTAGTTATATAAGTATTATGTTTCCATGATTTAGATCATTGGAGGTGTTGGGAAAAATTGGTGGGGTTGTGTATCAGTTTGTGCTTTCTTAGTAGATTGATCAAATCCATAATATTTTCTAAATGTCACAACTTCATTAGTATATTTATGATGGATCTCAATTTATTGACTAGAGTGATTTGTATGTTGAATATGATGTGATATTCATGGATTAGCCTATAGAAATTCAAAACTATTATGAGAATGTTTTTCAAGGACATTTCATCACCTTGATTCATGTATGTGGTGACTAAGTGGTTTAGAAGATTGTACTTGATTACATAAATCATAAATGCATTCTCAATATCCAAATTTATTTCAAGCTTAAATTCCTGCTAATGATTGATGCATTATAACTTTATATTATTGATATGATTTGAGTTGTTTTACTCTAATGTTATTATGTGTATGATGTTTTCTTATAGTGGTGATATTTCTATTTGTGAGGTATCTCCATGAAAGTTTAGTTTAGTGGATGTTATTCTCTTTTACTAGGTTTGGTTTTCATTCTATTTAATGAGAATAGTTTGAGTGGTATTTAATATAAATGTCTATAATTTTCTAAATCCCCTTTCATTTCATAGGTGTTGAAGGTGTTTGGTAAATTTTGTTGGTATCTTTGTGGGATAATTTAGGGTTTTTAGTTATATTTTCAATTTCTAGTATTAATGTTTCCCAAATTTATGTGTTGTACTATGAATGGTTCTGTTGGGATAAGAGTATATGGATTTCGATTTGAAGTGTCTCATGGGGTTTTTGGTTTAATCTTAAATGAGGATTAGGTTTTATTAATATTATATGGGGCTATAGTTAAACATTATCTAGGATAAAATTGTGATATGATTATATGTGTGGCATTATATAGATTTTTCTGTTGAATTACTTGGTTCTATCTTTCTTAGGATCATTTTACAATTTAGAATAAACTGCATCATGATCTTGGTTTAGGGTCAATCAATTTTGAGAGAGAATTCTGAGAATTTAACCACAATTCTTGGGGATTTGGATATTATAGTGTGATACATTTCGTTATTCCATGATTCCCGTTGAAATCATCGATTCAAATGTCTGTTAACCATGAGAAATAGGGAAACACATAGGAGGATAAAAATTAGAATCTCAGATCTGGGTTGCATTGCACCATGATATTATCTAAGAAATAATAAAATAGTATTTCTAGGTTATTGTTATATATTTTAGGTACCTCACAAATTCATTCCATTTCCTATTTCTTCTATTTTATAGTGGGATACTTTAACAGAATTCTTCAAGATCCTAAGACTTTATAATCGATTATAAGATCATATATTCTTGAAAAAATATCATATCAATCCATGTTATCTTCTTTTATCCTTTATTTCATCATTCCAATATTTTCTCTTCTCAGTGTGACATGGAAGCATGATTCTAGATATATTTATTTTTACTTTATTTTGATTTGATAGAGGGTTTCTTGAGAGGATGATATTTATAGGGTTTGTGAGTTTTTTTGTAAGGATTCATGGTGACACTTCTTGTGTCTTTATTCCATCCTTATTTTTTTGATCATTAAATTTTTCTTTCTAGATTGGTGATTCAAAAACTTTGTTTTTCTATATAATTTTTAAAAGTGATATTATAATGCTTTAGTTTTTAATGGGTAAATAGGTGGGATATACCTAAATAGATAATAAACCACAATTGATGAAATTTTAAAGGGGTGGTTTCATGGATTAATTATGAATTATATTTATATTCATGTTATCATCTTATAATATTTTATAGATGGTGTAATAGCCTTTTTTGGTGATTATGATTGTTAATATTTAGTCATAATGCCTAAATATGAATAGAAATTTTAATTATTGGGAATGGAGAAGAAAATGATTCTAAAATTAATAATTTTTAATTTTATTTCCTTAATTATTTTATATTTTTTGAAATTAAATTGATCATATTCAATTTAGGTATGTTTTCTCCAGTCATTCCTGAAATATTATGTTTCGATGGTTTCCATAATGTGCCCATAATGATTAAATTAATCAAGATTGTAAAGGAATATATTGAATGATGGATATAATATTTCTGTATTTTTAATCATACTATTGCTTTTTAAACCTTGTTTTCCATAGTTGAATCCATGGGTGATACTTTATAATGTTTATTGTTTGTAGAATTATTGTTTTGTACTATAGTTTCTGTTATCTGCGTACACTCACCGAGTCTTAAATTGAAACGAGGTTTAGTGATATTAGATGGAATGGTTGGGTTTTCTAAAATATTATGATGGCATCAGTTTGATATGGTTAATGTGGGGATGGTATGGTCGGTATGGAAAGGTTTTGGGTATGATATTTTGGTTGTTTTATTGGGTTTTATTCATTACTTTTCCATTTTTTTATTTTATTTGTGTTTTTATCTTCTTTAGAGGAGGAGTAAATGTTTCTTACCTCTACAAAGTTATGTAATTGAAAAACTTTGTGATTTAAACAATGGGTATGGTTTAATAGGATTTATTAGTAATTTAATAGATTAAAATATGTAAAATTATGATGCAGAATGAAAACACCTTGTATTCAGATTAATATTGTGAATATTTATTCTGGAATGATAAAGTAATTTTATATAATTCTTGGAAACAAGTTAATAAGAAATGATAAGAGATAAGAATATATCATGAGACTTAATGTTCTTAAAAGATATTAAAATCCCTAGTGGTTAGTATTGGTAGCGAGGTTGTTACATGAGTAATTAGTTATAGACTATATCATAACATTAGTTAGTTACACATAGAATAGTTTGTGTGATTTTAGTTATTCATTATGGTATTTATATTTATCATTCTCAACCACTTGGTGGAATAATGTGAATGGATCTCATATTTGGATTTGGATTTCTGGTATCTTCCCAACAACTAGATTTTATAGGATACATATGATTGACTATTCCCCCTACCCTAACCTCTATTCCAAAAATGGTATGGTATGTGAACATATTTAGGATATGATGGATTATAGATATAGAATGTGTACTAATACAAGTTATAATTGATTTTGATTACCAAACATGTATAAGAAGTGGATATAATGGATTAAGGTTATGCTACACATATATTTATAGGTTGAAATGGATTACAGTTATCACATGTGTAAATATGTATGAGATATAAAATATTAAGTACAAAGTGTATTTTCATAGTATATAATGTCTCTAGGTTATATTATGAGATTATGGGGATGTGATTGTGATGTGAGATTGTGGTTGTGATTATATGAAAGTTATTATGATGTGTTTATATAGACATGTAATATGATTTATGGTGGGTATGGGAGAATAAGGATGTGTGACGTTGAGTTTAGGATGATTGGTTCAATGGGAAAGTAGATACATGTAAAATTTATTATTTATATGTTTTTCATATTTTGTTACCTAAATAGATGAATTATTTAGTAAGTTAGTCTTATATAGGACCAAAATATAGTTGACCTGATTTAGGTGCCCAATTGGTTTCTCTATTTATTCACTGAGGCTTTAATATGATTCTTCATTATTTTTATGAGAGGTTTTGTGGAAGATACTACTATGTATACTTATACGATCACCCATATATGTATATATATATTTTTGTATTTTAGTTTTGTAGGAGGTATTGCATGGTCAAGAATGGACTTACCAGCCCAGGGAGGTTAATTGTCATCTTCCTTCTTTATAAACTACATTATGGACCCCCAATACCACAAATTAGGATATATGAATGTCTTATAAAATAATGTATTGATATAAATCCTAATTTCCTAAAACTTATATGGATATATCCTATAATATGACATGGAAATTATATATATTCCAGACTGCTAATATATCCAAAATTCAATGTCATGTTGAGGGGTTAGTGTCACAACATCTTTAAGAAAATAATTGGGGAATCCTAATAAAACTATTTAAAACACAAAGAATTTAATTTCCATTGAACCCAATATCCAATCTTCCTTTTATGATAACGGAGTCTCTACAAATCTGTGATCCTATGTTGACCCCACTTACCAACAAGAACTAAATGAAAATAAATCTCAACTGAAATAAATTTATAATAGCATGCATAATATACATAAAATCAATGTTAACAATGAAATTTTATGGTCAAATTTATAATAATAATAACTCTATCATAGATTGATACTTCCTCATCGTTTTCTCACAACCCTGATATACATCTAACAAGTTATATTGACATCCAATTGGTGTAGCCAACACCAAGGGAATATGAATTCTATTCACTTTATATTACAAAGCTTTGAATACTATTAGATAAAAAATTAGTGCGAGGATACAAAATAAAATAAGTTATAAAATAGAAAATAATATTTGAATATGGTATATTGAATAATTATTAGTTTTTATGGAACTAAAAACTTCATAGAATGTGACTAATTAGGCCTATCTCTTCTACCCCACTGATCATAATGATATTTTCTACCATGAACACAATCAAACCTAGGTAGATATGGATGTTGAATACTCTGAGGCTATTTTCTGCCTACTCCATCACCTCTTTTATACCCAAATGAGAGATGAATATACTATAGATATGGATTTAAGTACTAAAGTTGAAAATGACCTCATGTCCTATATGTACCACTAAGGATAGTTGGAAATTAGGAATGTCAATGTCCATAACCCTCAAAAGTAATGAATACCATGATAGATATATCAATGTGTGATCAAAAGATATAAATCTAGAAAATGGGAAGAAATCTAAAACCAACTTTTAGCTAGGAAAAACACCAATTGCTTTGAAAAGTAAGATACTACATCTATATCCTTACTCCTTGGGAAATTATAATGACTTCCCTATTGAGATGAATTGATATGTGATAACATATTCTCTATCACCCCAAAATTTACCAACACCTATCAATATGAAAAAGTTATAAAATTGGTTACCTAGCTGTAAATATATATATACATATATGTAATGCCTCCTAAAAATGACACAATTGAGCTTTATTATCTGGAATAAAAATATCAGTATAGTGGAGAATGTTCATGAACCAAAATCTATATTTCTGCACACTCAAGATATATTATATATGATTGATTGACTCTTACCCTTATACTACCTTCAAGGTTGAGGTTAAAATTCACCCCAAAATAGAATATAGGACTTATCTCATGTCACCCTTGTTTCTTACTAATTACTAAGAAATTGAATCCACTACTAACAAGTAGAACACCTCAATAGACTAACAGCCATAAATATAAAATGCTCATTTCTCACATTGATCTAACCAAAATAAATATCCAGCTAATCTAACCACACCATTACCTTTTGATCAGACATTTTCACCTCAATTAAAACACTAGCATTCAAAACATGATAAACATAACAAACATAAGTCCCAACCCTAAAATCAATGTACTCTAACATTATTATATTTAATAAGATTAAGTTACTATCACCAGATCACATAGACCATGTATGTATCATAGGTATAATCCCTTGCCTATATCACAAATTAATATTGAATAATATTTTTTCCCAATAAAATTGATGCAATCATCACTAATTTTTATCACTGAAACATTTCCATAATTTCAGACAAATATTTGTTACTAATCAATCATGAACTATCCCTATTGGTACCCATCCTGGGGTAGTAGTGAAGATGGAAGTGACTCCCCATAGCCTGCCTCTTATAGTCCACACATTAGTGACTCACACTAAGGTTATAAAACATATATATGGGAATAATTATCCTCATAAACCCTAGGAATAGTAAGATAAAACAACAAATTTACTCCAATATATAATATAAAGTAAAACTCAATCTAGGAAATTTATTTTACATTATTCATAATCATAGAGTCTCTAAAATAAATACCAAAATAAAACTCTTATGATAATAACCCAACACCAACTATGATCATGTAATGCGTTATTAGTTATAATACCAATCACTTAATCAATCATGAAAATTAAAAAAAAATATCTATTGAAAACATGGGAGATAATATAACTATAATTAGTAGGATAATTCTTAAAAACTCTCATGAAAATGTAGAAGAATATAACTAAACCGTCATTGAAAAAATATTAAAAGAATCACATCACATAACCCATGTTAACTACTATCCAATACACACCAAGGGATATTCAAAAAAACCTCATACAAGTTATGTAATATTACAGTCAATTTTTTTTAAAAAAAAATTCCTATATATTTACTTCTCCAATAATTTATCCACACTCATTCCATGAAGAAAAATGTTGTGGTACTCCCATATTTTCTATATCCATATACCACGACATCATAGAACAGAAAAACCGTAATTTCATAACCACTACCTTATACCACATACCATAATTTCATTATACTAACCAAAACCACATGCCACATTACCACATCACTACCAATTCAACACATAAATGTGATATACCATAATCTCATTCCATTAAAATATATAATTTTTCTATATGAGAGTGTTGGGTAGGGGGATTAGTCAACCATCCATATCACATATATCCTAGATGTTTTGTATTGCACCCGAAACCCAATACTTCACATGGGAATTAGTCATATTTCCTTACTTAGATAATGGTGCATAAGAAATAACTCAATCTACAATCAATAATGGAATAACATACAAGAATAACATATGGTCTAAATTAACCCAACATCATCGCAACCAAAAATTATCGCTAAAATTCTTCTACTACACAAGAGTATTTTCCGCCACTTTAAACAATTCCCAAACCACTATCGCAACCCCAATAAAATAATAACCACAACCACACTGTAAAAATATCTTAACCATACAACATACTTTACATATATATTAATTTATTCCACCCACATTTAAATTCATTAGAATATATATATGTTCTAGAAAATTCACCTTTAAAATACCCCCTTACACCACATATTAATTCACTACCAGACTTGAATTAATTTGAAACAAGGTTAACACATATTAAAATATATTGATAATTTTACTTTTTAAATAAAACCCATTTACCATTACACTTATCATTTATTTAATTTATTAATTATTCATGTATCCATGACAAACTCTAATTTAATCCATGTCATTACTACTCCTCCTTCTAACCAATAAATCATAAAAAAACAACAATATAACATCAATAAAAACTACACTCTTCCTTGTAAACCATATGTAACATCCACCACAGTAAAACACATCATCATATATTACTCAACTATAATAATCATACAATAAAAAAACTACTACTACCTTAAAAATATAACAACAATAATCAAAATATTAAACAAATAAAAAGCTCTTTGTCAAACTTCACCATTTAATTTTTAATTCATTATTAAGATAATAATAATAATAGTATTATATATTTTATATCCTAATCTATTATAATATGTGAATTAAATCCCCAATTATGAACATGTTTCAGTATACCAATAATAAGTATCAGAGTACCAAACTCAATAAAATAAAACAACAATTTCAAGGATATAACAAAGAGAAAAAGTAAAACATTCTTGGCACACTTCCATTAATTTATTTATTCCCAATTATTTATCTTCATTATGTCAATTCTAAATATTCACATATGGTATTAGGGAGATAATCCTCCACCTTAGTAGAAGATCCAAAAATGAATTGTTAAAAAAGGATAATGATACTGATGATTTAATTCAAATAATCACATGAGAATCATTTAAAAATAATTATCAAATCCACCCATAATAAAACCTCTAAACAAATTCACTAAAAGTATAAAAAGATTGATTTTATAACATCTATGAAGAATAATGATTAGGATTAATGAGAGAAATTGGAGACAATGGATCATTGAATCAAGTAGAATAAATTCAATGATTAATATTGAATGAAGGATAAACAGGAGAACTAAAAAAACACATGGAACCCTATGTTTGTGAGAAGAATAATAAAACCAAACAAGGGAATGAAAATGTTCAAATTTATAAAAAATCGTGATGATAGAACAATATTGTGGTGATAAAATGACTACATAATATAATATCTCTATAAAATAAGATATAATATTCTTATATGTTAAATTGGATTAATCTCTCATTAAACTTTAGTCAATTATCCTTTTAAAATAGGTTGACCACCATTATGGCTTATTGGTATCCACCATAATAATTTTCCTATTATTACTTAACTCAACCCATGGTTTCAACATGATATAACATCAATTTACCTTTACATTTAGCTAATGAATCATCAACATCACTATGACATAATATTATCTTGTACATTCCATAAGGCACCACAACATTTAAAATAGTATTTCATCCTTCCTTGAACCAGAAAAATATTTCATCATCTAACCATGATTATTAAAATGACCATAAATCTAAAAAAATCAAATTCAAAAACATAAGTCTCTCAAAAATGGTTATTTTTAACTCAACATGACATGCCTTAATAAAAAACCAGTCTAACATACCAATAGAAAAACTACAACCAACCATAGACTCCCTATGACATAATGAGTACCATACTACACAATAGTTATCTTAAAGTTAACAGAACTCATATTTTATTTCAAATACACTTCTAAAAAAATCCATTACACCTATAACGCTCTAAATATTTAAATTATAAGACTTATAAAATCTCATATAATATAATTTTATGGATAAACATTATGGATTTTTTTGGTCCATTGGAAAAATCATTTTACAATAGTAGAGTTGTTAAATGATCATACTAGGATCTTAGATTTTTTTATCCATAAGGATATTTTCTAAGTTAAAATAGATAGTTAGAAATATGTAGGTTTTAAAAAATTAGAGTTTTATAAACATAAAATTACTCATAGGAAAAACAATTTTGAAAAGTTTTTTAGAATCCATCTATAAAAAGATAAAATTTAAATAGATGAAAAAGGAAAGTACAATTCAAATTTATTTAATTATACATAATGGGTAAATTTTTTCCCATAATATATTAATTATAATTCATTATATCTTTATGAAAAATTATAGATTTATTCTAGCTGATAATTGCGTTTTCATCACACTTATGTCCGAAGACCCTCATTGAAGTTATAATCAAAAAATATTTTAGACTTTCAACTAGAGTTTAATTTTTTTTATATAAAAATGATTGAGATCTTATTTTACTTCAATAATCTAGTTTTCATTAGTAATAGATTTATATAACATTTTTTCTTGAATCAAGAAAAAATATAAGTTGCTCAGACTCATTCTAGGTAGCACTTATTATTAAAATTAAATAATCACTATAAATAATAAAAATTATCAATCAGGTGTACCTTATAAATTCTATAAGTTTTAAGTTGTAATGAATTTTGTTCTCTTATTCTATGTAATCACTTTTTTGGTTCTCAATTTTATAAATTTAGAGTTTTTATTATAGTGTTTTTTAAATCAGTGAATATTCTAAAAAACATATCATAATTATCTTTTTAATGTTACAAAAATAAATTTTCTAAAAGTGTTTGTTGCATAAAATTTAATAGGTACCATTTATTTAATTCCATTTATTATTTTATTGAAGTTATTATATGTTTTTCTAGTGTTGGAGTATCATAGAAAAATTACTTCAATAGATATGGAGTGAAATATTCTAAGATTATTTTTAGATTTCAGCATAAAATATTAAATAAAAAAATAAATATATCAGAATTTAGGGTTTTTAAAATTATATAGTTTTTGAATAAATTTCATTAAAATAAAGAAAAAAAGAAAGATATATAATTTAATAAAAAAATATTCATATCTGTGACCAAAAATCACTTTAGAGGTTTATATTCACACGACATGGTTTATGAAATCCCATAGAGATTTATACTTCTATATTTGAATACTCCATTCTATTTTGGAATTATTAGGGTTAAGAAGTAGTGTTTTACCTTTTCTCACTGTAAAAGGTTTCAGAATAATGACTTTAAAACTCACAAGTACGATCACTTTATATAATAATCATTTGTTTTTTAAACTAAAAGTTTAATTTATTTTGAAAATCCTATGATATTTTCCGTTTTGAAATATATATAAAAACAAGCGTAATGATAATTTTAATTATCCAAAACAAATATATTGTTATTCCTTTATATACTAATTATTTTTATTAGACTAATAATATTCATATCCAATAACTTAATTGGTTTGGAATTTTAAAAACTATATATTCGTTTTATGAAAACATTATATATCTTAACATATTGGGAAGGATCACAATCATTTGGGAAATAAAATTCTCACTTTAAAAGGTCCTTAACCTATTAATTTATTGATATTTTTTTAAGGTACATAGGTTAGAAAATATAATATACGTATACCATAACCATGAATCACTTTCTATATACTAAAAGTATGTATTTTTTTATTAGATAAATAACAAAGTTTTATAATATTGACAATATCATGGTGGATAGTGGAGAGTAAATGATATCATTTGGTATTAGTTGTAGTACTTTAATTATTTCTAAACATAATCAAATATCCTACTTCATAAAACTATTTTGAGCTAATAAAATTGTTTACAAGAATAAAATGTAAATTATATTAGAAATTAATTGATTAATCTATATAAATACATATCCCAGTCCCATATTTGTTCATTTTTTATTATTTTTAATTGAGAAAAATCCTCCATTAATTTCCATAAAGTATAATAAACATGATTTTTCATTAATAATTTGTTGATAGAAACAGCTATCCATATAGTATTTGTTATTAATTTCATTGGTACATAGAATATGGTCATTTTTGTCATATTACTAAATATTTTAGCATCCAAATTTTATTAAGTCAGAAAAAATTAACAAAAAAACATTGGAACCTAATTTCTATAATTGATTGATGCTCTTAGTTAATATTGTTATTTAATATAAATGTCTATATATTATCAAAGTATTAATGTTTCCTTAAACCGTATATATTTATCAAGTTCTTGGTTGTTTAAAATTATGTACAATGTTTATTCCTTACAGTATAAATTTATTACTATAGAATTGTTTTCTAGATAACACGTGATATCTAAGTTCATTTTTGGACGTATAAATATTTATATAACTTTTTATGTTGTATCATACATTTTAAAAAAATGAAAAATACTTCTTTAAACTTTCCATAAAATAAGTATATTAAATTAATTTTTCATATTCAGTGGAGGGTTAAGAAATGATTAGTCTAGAATAAATATTGACATAAATTGTGGGAACATTTTTATTTTTCGTATCTATATATAATTTGTATTTCTAGTTCCTTCCATTATTTTTTTATATCTATATATTATATGTCATAATGTACTTATTGATTGATAATTTCTCAAATATATTATCTGAAGCTTGTGACCCCTTCTTTTGAAATGTTGAGTGAACTTGTCTTTACTTGGTCACGGAACACTTTGATCAAGAAGAGCCATAATGGTAATTTGTTTGAATTTAATTCCCTTATTTTTAATATTTTCTATATAATCACATCTTTTGACCTATATCCCATACTAAATAAGAGTACATATAAGAGAATAAATTTTAATAAATGTGATAATATTTTTATCATATATTTTAAATCCCTTTGAGTCATGAACTATTGGTATGATTGTAATGAATTTTTCTATAGCCTGGTTGTCCTGATGCTCCTTTTTAACCAAAATTCAAAGACCATTGGGTATAGTATTGAGACTTTGATTCATGCTCGACATGGTTTCTGTATTGTAAACGTTAAAGCTTTTATATAAGTATAAAATTAGTTAAATATTTTAAATAAACTTTTTTCTTTTATAGTGTGTAGTCTCTAACGTTTACGATATATCAATAGTTTTCTTATTAAATGGAAATTTTCTATATATATATATATATATCCTGAAATGAAAATGAAGATAGAATTTTTTACCATGATATTTAGAATAAACTCATCATATTTCTCATCAATATTCATTACATGATCTTTCTTGGAAGTTATATAGTCCTTACAAAGTATAAACCAACAATCCATTCTTGAGTTTATAATATAGTTATCTATTTGGTATATCTAGTACTCATATTATATTCCATAAAATAAGCGAGTATTATTAATGTCTTGTGATTTATGATTTCTTAAATGAATCTACAAATAAATTTATTTTTTCCCTATGATGGTTTGTGTTGGTAGAAACTTATTTAGACACCCATTTGAAAACAATTTATTTTCCAAGAATGGAAACATTCAAGTGGGTATGAATAGAATTTTTGTAAAACATTCATACCTTTATAATAGAGGAGAATATTTTCGGAAATATTGGATAGTTTAGTATTTGAGAAAATAATAGAATAAAAAATTTAAATGGTGTAAGGGAAAAAACATTAGAAGATGAAGGTTTGAATAAAATAGAAAATATGAATTTGAAAATGGTAAAATATTAAATCTTGAATAAAAAAATAAGTATAATGATAAAAAGTAAAGAACATGGAAATTGATGCTGTAGTATTGGATAAGAATTATTTATATATCATATATTTAATGTTAAACAAATTATGCTCTAATTACCAAAACATATTTAATTTTAATAGAAAGTGGAAAGAGGATCCTATGACCACAACTGGTAGTCCAACACTATGTATAATCAATTACCCCTTTTACAATGATTCTTTAAAAAATAATTTTTTATTTAAAATAAAAACACACAGAGAGAAAAAATTATATAAATAGTGAAGGATTTTTTGTGATATTGAAGTTATAAATATTAACTAAGAAAATAGAACAATGTATGAAGATGAAATTATAAAATTTCACAAGTAGAATGATTTTAATATTCTGAGGGTAGGTGATCTTAAAATTATAGGATTACTGTATGAACAAGTAGAAATCCTAGAAGAATGTTTTATTAAGGAGTGAAGAATAAGGGAGATAATTTTATTAAAAAAATACAAGAATTGAAATGATTTGTTTGATCTTTTAAATATCCTTCAAAATATGACTACTATACAAAGTATTTATTGGTGCATTGTGGAATAATGAAATAAATTATTCATTAATTTCTCAAATGCATCTATAATAGCTTCAAGATTTGGTTTTCACCATTAATAATGTCATATTTGGGATTTAGTGTATAATTTTCTTCTGCATACATACAAATAAATTTGGATATAAAATAATTGATAATATATTTTTGGTATATTATTATATTTTTTATGTAGAAAAATGAACTTTGGTATGTTTATCACAACTCCTAGATTATTATTTAGTGGTGATGGTTTATTTGTTTTCGAAACCAGAAAATTTACTATCCTTATTTCAATATTCAATAGATAGTTTAATATTTTAAAAATATAAGAGATTAATTTTCTATATTATGATATATTCTCCTTATAATAAATAGTTATACATCAAAAATTAATTTTTATAATAAATCATATGTCCAATAAATAAATAATTAATGAAATTCTTCAAAGTAAATTTGATAGAAACAAGTTAAATACATGTTGTGATTAATAAAACCATGGAAAAAGTCTAGGGTATTTGAAGAATGAACTAATAGATTTATAGAGGTAGATTGGGTAGAAATAATTAGTGGTGTCTTGATGGAAAAATTTGTATCTATTTACTATGTTATCCCTTAACATTTGAATTTATAGATAGGTTTTCACAATGCCAGGGGAATCAAATTATATAAATTATTATAGTAGTTTTATTAAATATTATTCTATGGTTAACTGATGAACGTTTATGTATAGTATCTTGAATTTTGATTGAATTGAGGAAATTTATTACACATTTTGTTTTCAAGTGGTGTTTTTGAGATTTTTCATTATAGTTTTCGTTGGATAATGCCTCCCGCTTTGTGTGTGTACCCTATTTGTGTTAGTGTCCAACCCTAATCCTATTAAAGGTTGGATTGGGGATGCCCACATATCCTATTCATTACCCTTGGTGGGGTCCCAACAGGATTGGGACATGTAAGAGTGGAATCATAGTAGGTTTATCTTAGACATGGTGTTAAGAGTTAAGAAAACATAAGGTTTTTTATGTAAATTATTATAATAATGTTAGATTTATTTATGTTCAGTTTTTTAGTTCAAGGAACCCAACTATAAGGTGTGGTGACTAATTTTGTCCTATTTTACGACATTGATATTTTTCTAACCTCTTCAATTGTATATAGTATTATCTATAACATACAATTATTTTTTCACATGAAACATATTGTTTGTATCTAATTATTGATTCCCATTATTGATTGTGATATGAAACCTTTTATGGACTGTATAATTAAAAAATTCTAATAATATCTCTGAAAAATATCTCTTCATTACATAAATGAATGAGAATTTTCAATTCTTTTGGAATAAGATATTACATCACATAAAAACATATTTGTAAATTAATGAGTGGTTGAATACTATGTTTTTACTTATCTATGTTTTTCTTATGGTTGATCATAGTATTTATAAGTTTATTATTGATGTAATTGAGTATGAGGTTAGAGTTCTTACTACTATATCGAGGATTGGACTCATTTTGATAAGATATTTTTTTAGTTTCAATGTTTTATACTACTTGGGAATCATTGTGAGCATAACTATAGGTGAAATATCCTAGGATATATGTTATTAGTCGGATATTTTCCTTAGTGAAGACATTTTTTTCCTCAATAATCCTTTTCATGATGATCATGTTTCATGTTTTATATATATGTGGTGGAAAACGATGAATTTGGATCAACAGATAAGTAACTTGACTTAAATATTTATACTAATATTTTTCTGATTAAATTTGATCAATGGTTTTGATAATGGACATATTTTCTATACTATATGATTCATGACATTTCCATCTGACTATTATGGAGAGTGTTATTTGGTTTAAGGATTTACTTTGTTTTCAAAAGATGTTGAGTGATGAGATTATAAGGACACATTTTCATAAGCACTAAATTGATGTATATTAGATTATGTGATCACTTTTGATTTCCCATTTTGTATGATGATAGATTTTTATTTATATTCTCTCTATGGAGAAAGGTAGATACTTACTACCCATTATAGATAACTAAAACCTTATAGAATTAATTATATTTTGAGGCATGTTTATTTTTATTCCATACGAGGAATTGATATTTATCAATATCAATATCATACATTTTCAAAATATATAGTGATATGTTATGTGAAGATGAATATTATAGTGAAAGTTATTGGATGTTTTAGTTCATTTTGGTTGTCCTAGTTGGTTGACATTATTGGTGTTATCCTAGGGCTTATGAAAGGAAATTTTGGTTATCTGATGGTGACCAAGAATTCACACTTCAAGAATAGCGGTATGGGTCTTGATAATGTCTTTAACATTTGTATAGGATGTTTAAAGGTGATATAAGCAGGTTAAAATAATCAATAGTTGTTTTTTAGTTATGTTACATCCTCAACTAAAACTTTCATGACATAAGATATGTGTATTATACCATTATCAACATTGTATATTTTATGAAAGGTCTTTTGATCAAAGACAATATATTGAGAATTGTGATCATGGGAATTTTAATTAAATTATAGTGAGTTTCCATGTCATTGAATTCTAATAGATGAACTCTCTAGGACTACATTTTATAAGATAGTGGGTAAAAACTGACACTGAGTTATCCACTCAAAAATAATTGAAGAAATTATCACTAAAAATAACGTATCACTTTCTCACATGAAACATTATCCAACATGATACAAATGAATAAAAAATAATTTAATATAAATCATGCACATATAATAAACATATTTTTAATATAATAAAAAGTAATTAATTATTCTCCACATATAAATAATACATAATGAATAAAATGGCATGAAATACAAGTTTCAATATGAAAAAAATAATGTGGTTGGTCTAAAGAAGAGTCAATGTCCTGCAAAGTAATATCAACCATTTATTATCAATATATAATATTATAAACCATCTATAATTACTAATTTTCATAAAACCAAGAGTATAAAATGCATAAATTAATATATAGGGATAATTAACATCTCTTAGTATATCCATCCTATGTAGTGAGAAAAATATCATAAATAAATAGTGTTTATATAATTTATCAATACAAAAATATAGTGATTGAATAATTAACTCAAATATGATTCATTGACCTTTCTAACTATAATATTATATCCTTAAAATTAATTCAGAACAACCACTATCCAAACAAAAACTCTCATCAATTATTTAATTAATATTTAAGCTACACATAAAACGCCAAGATAATTCCCACCAAATAAAATTATATATATATATATATATATTCGTTTATATAAATATAAATTTCAATAGTAAAGGTAATCACTCTAAATACATCCCAATACACTACATTATGATCCCAAGTCCTTAGCCCCATGTATAACACCCAATCCTCAATTATAGTAGGTGAATTTTCTATTATAATTAAAATATAATATAGGGAACCTTTTAATATTTCATGGAACCAAATATTAAATTTATAGGATGAATATATATTTTTAACTTACATGGTCAAAATCATTATAGAATGTTTTTTTAAATCTCCCCTTAGAATTATGAATTTACAAATAATCAAAAATTGTAGTATTTAAAATTTCAATATTTAATTTATAATGATGTGTAATAAAATTTATAATTAAAAAATTATTAAATATCAATTTTATAGAAATAAATATAAGAATATTTTGGGGTAAAAAGAAATATTTTTTCTTTAAATTGTTAATTTTTCAATAAATTTTTTTGTTTAAAATGGCATAATATCTTCCCGTTTTAATTAATTTAAAAAACATTTAACAATGAATTATATAGATGAAATTAATATATTATATATATAATTATATGAATCAAAATATATCTTATTATTATTAAATGTAATATATTTAATATAATATCATCATATACTTGAAAAATGCATTTCTTGAACAACTATTTTTTGACATATTTGTACAAATTTATTTTTAAATTAAAATTTTCAACTTCATTGAGTTGAATTTTGTAAAATGGATTCTATATTTATAATAATAATAATTAATACTATTTAATAACTTTAAATAAATTTTTTAATAAATGACTAGTAAAATTAGTAAAAATTAATTACTTTCGTTACGGTTAAAACGGGTTTATCAGGAGGGGAGGGGTTAAGCTAAAAGATAATGGTAATTTTAGCAATTAAACATGAAAAAAATTATATTTTATTGAAATATTTAAACTTTATACTATATAACATTCAAATATAGGGTCATTTGGATTCATTTTTTGTGGGAATGAATTTTTTATTTTGGATTCTTTTTGGAAATTTCCAAGGGATTTTCAAGAAGGTCCCCTCCCCCACTTATAAAAGGTAACTCCCTACCCTCATTTATTCACACATATTAAGAATTATAACTCAAATAAACCCTTTTAAAATATCTTCTGAAAATCTTTAGATACATTCTATAGGTGAAAATACTCCCAAAAGACAAACCCTAGTGCCTATAATAAGAAATCAAAAAGAGGTCCTTCTAAGAGAAGGCAATTGTCTTCACTAAGATATTTCTTTTTCTTTTCTATTTTACAACATTAAATTATGTCTTAAAAATAATAATATAATTTAAAATTTATCTAAAATATAATTATATGTTATTATATTTATGGGATAGAATTTATTTATCTTTTACTCCATAAAATGGGAAACAAATCCATCACTTGTCTATACAGAAGACTACCGTATCACGAACCAATATAATTGTTTTCCCACACTAACTCACATAGATAGTAATATTAATCGAATTAATGAATTTATATGATATATGTGGCATGATATTAATTATTTAAAATTAATATATCATCGACTTATTTACCCTTTTACCGATAATGGGATTGATATCTTCACTCGTGAATACGTATGATATACCTTCTCTACAAAGTGATGCGATTCATTTTCCATTTACATCCTTTAAAAATGATTATAGAGATATATATAATGAGTAAATATTATATTTAAAACATTAATATTAATTTTTTATATGATTAATCAATACCCTATCACAAGAACCAAAACTTTTATGATAAAACAGACACGAGAAAACAAGATAATTAATACCCTAAATAATGAAAATAATGAAATATTATAAACAAAAATGAGGTAAAATGTTATAAAAGGGTAATATATGATATTATAAATAGTGTTACGGTTTTTTATAAATTAATAACATTATTAAAACCATTATATTGGAGGTTACATTACGTTTAACCAAATGGAAGCATGAGGTAAGAGATTTTATCTCAATTTCCATTTCGTTGAGACATATTATTTATATGAACCTATTCATTTTTATGTAATGTATATACTTACCATTTTATGTATTTAACATGAATAAATATTTATTCATGATTTTTAATTTTTTTATTCAATTTTATTATTTCAAGGGGTTACAATTTAAATGTTACGAAAGAGGTGATAATCTATTTTCCAATCTCCCGTTTTTTTGGGATTTATTTTAATTTATTTGATGGAATATTATCGTTTATCCTTCATAAACCCAAATAATTTTCTTATACACCATATATCTAAATATTTTTCATATTTTCTTTGAAAATGTTTTCTATTTTGTACTTGAATCATGAAAATAACTCTTTTTTAAGATAAAGTTTATTTCTCTTTAAATCAAATATATTTTTCTTCCTTATCAATGTTTTTAATTTTTTTTAAATGTAATATTATTTACTCAAATGATTTACGACGTTAATTTTATGTTATTATTGAATTTTAAAAAGTGTTTTAAATTAGTCTTTATACTTTTTTTAAGAGGTTTATTTTCAATAAAAAGTAAAAAGGGTTGTTTTTAACATTTAAGAAGATATCAAACATCCCCACCACTGTAACGCTTTTAAAAAATATATCTTCAAATAAAACATTTCAATGGTTTTAAAAGAGAAATATTTTATGAAATATTATGTTAATATTTTAACATCATTCCGTTTATTCTTCCAAAGAAGATAATGTCATTATAAAAAACTATATTCCCAATTAACTTTTGGTCACCTCTCATCTCTTGATTAATTTTACGACTCTTAAAATTCTTTTGAGGCAATAAATTTCTTATGGTCATTTTTAATTGGAAATTAAATTTATATTAAATATCCATATTATTTTTTTCATGGTATTATTATTTCATAAATTTTATACCATTTTTACATGTATTTCTTACATTTAAGGTTATTTTATTGACTAGGGAAGTATTAATAAATCCGTATTAGTTACTGAATTATAATATTTTTTGATAAGGAATATTTTTCATGAATGAAATTGATTATTATATATGTGAGTAATGATTTGGAAATGCATTTATGGTTGGGTCCCAAAATTATATATCCTCTTGATGCATCAATATGTATCATTAGACAAATCAATAGGTCAAATTAAATGGGATTTTTCTATAGTTTTAAATTTTCTTGGTTCAAGGTCTTGATGGTTTAGATATCATGATGTATGAGATAATGAGATCTAGTTTTAATCATTTTCTTCATTAACAGTACAAATATTATTATCAATTAGATTATTGTATTGAAATTATACATGGATGCATTTTTTTCTCATGTTATTGATGAAATGAAATGCATGTTCAGTTATTTACATTTTCATATTTATTATGCCTTAACTAATCATGATCGTCATGTTACTAATTAAATGGAATGTGTGTTTAGATTTTTAACTTTACATATTGATTATTACATATTTATTGATGATATATTCTTCTATACTTAAAAATAACTTAGAATTTGATCTCACCCTTATTTTGTTTCCTTTCCCCAGGATACAAAGATGAATTCATTAAATAAGTTCAAGGATGATGAATGTTTTTCATTACAATGTTTTAATTTTACCCCCAATATAAAATGGGTATAATTTATGTATATATCCCTTTGATAATGCTAAATTAATTGGTCCTTCGGGATTTTAAACCTTGTATCTATGCTAATGTAAAAAACTGGACATCAGCTTTTGGTTATTAGAGTTGGGGTTATTACAGCAAACCACAATCTTGTCCTCAAACTCTAAAACAGGGGTAATGGTCATACCACTCTATCCACCTAAAACACCTATAGAAACATATAATCAATACATATTTAATTAAAAGAGTTATTTTATAATAATTAACATGTATATAAAAAATAAATATATCATATACCACATATTTTCATTTATTTCCCATCAAATAAATTACCATAGATGTTCCAATATCACATGACATAGTAACACCTCTATGAAAAATCTCATTTCAGGGAAGAACCTATATGAATAAACTATCAGAAACCCAAAGTAGTGGTCGAGAAATGAGTATGTATTCAAGGCATCACTATCCACCATCACCCCTGAGTTGTGGGAGAAATGGAGTGTAAACTCTTAGGTGAATCCCTATTTACCTCAAATCCAAGCTATGTGTGATAATGGTAATTTATATTAATATTTGTTATCATCAATCCCAACACTTGGTTAGTTATAGAGTTGAAAATAAATGGTCAATTTTAATTATTATAATCTAACCCTATTCTATTTGTGAGTAAAGGAGTAATCACTCTTGTAAATTTTCACCATTGATATCTTCCATTAATTTAACTTCATCACTCCTACAAAGTAATATTTTTAATTAAATCAATCAAACTAGATGATAAATTATCAAACCATCAGTCACATGGAATTTCCTATATAATAATTGATAAAACCATTATTTAATTATCTATAATTTTCAATATCATTTAAATATAAAAATAAAATGTTTTTTAAACATAAAATACTAGTTTTTTTAGTTCAACATACTAATATAGTGATGATATAAGTTACCTTGTTATAAAATCATTTTCAAATTATTTCTAGTCATTCTAAGAATCATCCTAAGATTCCCACATCACTACCATATTTTATATACATTATCTTCTTGAGAATATTTTATTTTAAAATAAAAGTATCATGTCATCATTCCTTTAAAAAATTATGATATTTCTATATCACTCATAAAATATTAATAAAATATATAAAGGAAATACCACTATATACTCACAAGAAATATATATGCATCATCACTGAAAATTATTTTATTCTTCCATTAAGATTCACATCATCAGTTCTCGTCATTATCATAAGTCATATATATCATTCATATGAACTCTTAGTAAATTATATCTCCCCAAGTGAACACACATCATACATTACAGATTCAAATTATTCGCATCATCTATTAGGACATTATATCATTCCTCATTGTTACGATCATTATCCTTCTATCATAACCCTTAATATTAATTAATATCATTTTAATAAATAAAAAGAATATATTTAAATGAAGTTAAAACCTCTTAATTAATGTTTCATTTTAATATAAAAATTTATTTATCATATTATATCTAGTTATAATTATCATTATCAGAAGTAAATAATACTTTATAGAGTAGTCAAATTTATCATAAGTAACATAGAAAATAACATAGTATTTAAAACATATAGAGGAAACTCAATTCATTAAAATTAAAATAAATAATATCATTAATAATTTAATGATATCACCATTAATATTCATAAATAATAAATAATACCACCAAAATTAGAATATGTTACACTATGGGGAGTAAAATTCAATGCAAAAAAATGTCATTTAGAAGTGGAAATAATTCACCAAAATATACCATGAAGATAAGTTTTCATAAGGCCAAGAGTCCTTTAAGATAATAATAAGAAAAATTAGACTACCAAACTTCACCAAAATGTTCACAATATAGTTACATTTGTTTTTATATTTCCAAATAATTCCAAATAAATTTTTAATTCCTAAATTTGACATCGCATGTGCTCTCACATGTATTAGGGGATCTCGATTAACCTAGGGTTTCCATCTGACACCCCCATATTCTCCCAAACCCTTCTTCTCCATGTTTCTCTCATCCTTCATTTTGTATCTTCCTAATTATTTAATATTTATAGTCTATGTTGAGTCATTTTACTAAAATTACTTCCTTTAAATCCTATTTTTTATTAAATAGAATACCATTTATATTTTACATAAGTGAAATTGAATTTTAGTTAATTAATTATTTGCGCTATCTTCATTTTTTAATTAAATACCTTTTAATTCCTTCCATTAAAATTCATTACATAATAATGAATCACAATAATCATGAAAAAATAGAAGGATTTATTAAGTAAAGTACAAAACACTTTCAGAAATAGATATTATTCTGAATATATTAATTTTTTATTTTTTATTTTACAAAAACTAACAAATAAAGGACCGAGGATATAGAATAAAAATAAAATGTGCTTTCATTTGAGAGCTGACCATGACCTTTGTGATATGAATATTGTATTTATTTTTGATTTTTAGAGTGATCTCATTGATTCTATTTAAGAGTATTTCATTATAAAATCACTAAGAATTTTATTTTTAATAATTTTACTTTTTTCCACTTATGATAGAATAAGTTATGGGGATATTAACTTTTAATTTTGATATTATATAATAAAATAATCTCTGGGGATATTATCTTGATCATATGACCTTATTATCGATGAAGTACAATTATAATAATTGTTAAATATAATAATTTTATTGAAGATGTAATATTATGAAACCTATTTTTCTTTTGGAATAGAGTGTTGATCCTCCTACCAAATTTCATTAAAAGTGAATATTTATAGGTGTAAGAAGTGTTATATCCTTCCCAAAATAGGATTACATTTGTATTTTATGTATTGTAATTCAATAATTCGTTGTATTATTATATTATTTGTTTTATACTTTTCCTTTAAACTTTTTTATTTTGTTTTTTATGTAATGGCTAGTTTCATTACGAGTAGGGGAAAAATAGAAGAAATTTGAATTTTTAGTCCTATAGATGTGGATGTTTAGTGAATTGGTACTTGGATAAAGATTTTGAGATTTTAAGATTCTCAAGGATGTATTTGTTTTTACGTGTTTAAGGGAATGAGAGATGTAGAATGTGATTTCTTAAGAGTATGAGTATGAATAGGGTGACCCTATCACAGAATTTTATAATTGGTGTCTTATCATTCCATGATAGGTGTGGGTAATTCCATGAAGAAGGATGAGAAGGTGACCATCATGATGAAAAATTAAAAGGTTTCTTCATGATAGGTTATTGAATGGGAAGAAATCACATTGGTGTTAGGAGAGGTTACATCATGGAGTAGAGTGTTATTGTGTGTTGAGGTTTGTCTGTAACTAATTTGTTAAAGTTGATTGGGGACCATGTCATGGAAAAGGATATTGTATTATGACAGGTTCTTAATATGATTAAAATCTTCTGGAATAATTCTTGATGTGTGAGAGTTATTGAAGAATCCTGATAGATACTTTGTAAATATCTATAAAAATAATAAAGAAATTAATTGATAAGTGTTAATTAGTCCCTACACTGAGATACACAGAAGTTTCTTTTACTCATACGTAAGGGATATACAAAGTCCCAGACTAAGAAATTATAAAAGTATTGATTTTCACTATGATATGCAAGGGTTTCCCTTTGATAGTAAAGGTTTACATTAATATATGAGGGTCAAAAAATGGTAGAGTACCAGATACATAAGGGATAACCTACTATATATAAAGGCTATTCAGATATGTGGGAGTCAGACAATTAGTAAAATTCTTACATAATGGTTGATTATGGTGATACAAAAATGTTATATAGATTTTATAGAATTTAAATAAGATCAATTTTGGGATAATAAATATTGGAAAATGATTTCTATAAGAATTATTAGTTGTAGAAGAATTATTTTTAAAATGACAATTCAAAAGATAATTTCTGAAAGATTAATTCAAATGTAGAAGTAAAATATAAACTTTTCTAATGATTGTCTGGGTTGACTTGATCACACCACAATAATTCCAGGTGTGTTGTAAAGGGTTTTAATATGAGGATATCACACTATGATAGATTATTATCAACTCATGGTCAAGTATACATAGGAATAAACTATTCTAGATTATATTTGGGCTTATGTATGGATAATTTTATTTATAGTAATAGATTAAAAAATTTCTCCGCTGACAGATGTTCATAATATAATTCCATGGGTCATGCCATTTTAAGAGTTATAGTGAGATACAACATGTCATTATTTTCATTAAATGATGGATTCCATGATGTGATGTTGTGGTCCGTGATATTTTTAGTTTTCCCTAAAGACATGGCATCATGTCATGATTATAAGGGCCCTGTCATGTGGGGTGTATGGAAGAGTCATTAATTCATGATCCACATGGTTTATGTTATTATTGGGACATTTTATAGGTTTTATAAATATGGTAAATATACCCTTTTAAGTCTTCCAAATAGTATCCCTACTTAAAAATCCTTCATTTCAGGGTTATGAGAATAGGGTGGGACTGAGCTCCTCTTCCCCATCATTTCTCTCCTTGAATCCTAGTGATAATTGTCTCTTGGGTTATATTTCTATATGGATTAACCTGAATTTATCCATGTTCCCAACCTTATCATTCTTATATTTTAAGTTTCTCTAATTTCATCTAGTGTGGTTTAGGTATTTGAAAAAAATTCCATCATAGCATGGTGGAATAATCCCAATATGATGGGTGTTTAGTGTCGTTTGGATGGGGAAGGTTCTAGGAATATGAACACACTAGATAATGTAACATTTCATTGAGGTGTGTCATTTAATTTAGGTATTCATATATTTAAATCAATTTCAATTATATTTATGGATGAGTTAAAATAGGTAATTGAGAATTTTTTATAATATATGTTTAGTTGTATGGTAGGGGAGGAGCTCTCCCATTGTGCACATATTTTATCCATGAAAGTTCACGCAGTGAATAGTTCATTAATTATTACCAATTAATTAATGGTGGAATTAATATTGGTTTATTTTTTGAATTAATAATAATTTTCTTATAATAAATTTAGATATATTTTTCTTGTGTTTTGAACTTTGGTTAACAAGAGATGTTCAGATATTATTGGATGGTATTTGGTAATGTTGGTTGAGCTTTAATTAAATAGAATAACTCAAAAAGTGGTAGGTTATCCTTAAACATCTCCGTATATTTTATAAATTACATTATGTTTTATGTGATATGTTGTATTGTCACTTGTGTGTGGTCAAACGTGAATTTAAAATGAATTGTCATTTTAAACCCCCATGAGTAGAATAGAAGAGTCTTAGGCTATGATTGACCCTTAAACACTAATCTAGATGCATCAGTCATTCATGGACACAGTATTGATCATAAACATGTTTTATTTGATATATTTACCCTAGAGGGGTATAATTTTAAGGAATTAACCTAGTGTAACACATAATAGTTTTATTTAGTTCCCTATAAGTAAGGGAATGCGATGGAATGGAAATAGTTTTCATAGGGTTATACCATGGAAGGGTTTTAATAGGTTAGGTGCCTGGGGACCAACACTACTTGATTATAAAAGTAAGATGGTTATTATACCATTTATTTGTGTTTTTATCATATTTTATTTCCCATGTGGCTAGTTAGGAAACCATGTGACCGTACTTATGTTGAATGATTCTATTACCATTGAGAGATGAGCATTATACCTAGATTTTAGAAAGATATAATTGAATCCATGATAAGTGTTTATACCTTGATAAGAAATTTGGGGCCAAAGTGGGTTCCCTGATATTGTGTTGACCCTAGAGAATATTTAAACAGGAGGGTTAACATTTTTTTATCCAAATGTTCATTTGGTGATGGAAATAAGTTGTGTGCTTTAGAGTCAAACCTAGGATATGTTTATTGGTATTAAGGGAGCTTCCAACCCATGTGACCCTTATGATATATGATGGTATATGAGGTGGTAACAATTCCCCCCATTTATATATGATGGTATACAGGGTGGGGACTATTCCCCCTAGTGATATATGATGGTATACAAGGTGTGTAGTATTACCACCAATGATATATGATGTTACACGAGGTGAGAACTATTCCATTTGATTATTAATGATGGTATACAGAGAAATTTATATTCCTATTAATGATATATGATGCTATATAGAGTGGTCACTAGTCAATACTATTATATATGATGGTATACAAGGTGGGAAATTTCCCATGATTATATAGAGTGATATCAACTGGGAGACTATCCCTAGATGATTATGGTGATATCCAAGAAGATTAATTTCCCCTCTCATTATTATAGAATTTAGCGATCTCTGGGTGGGAATATTATCCCCCTAATACTAATGTTGATATCCATATGGGTCTCATATCCCTCTAATAATTAAAGTGATATTTTGGAAAAATGCTTATCCCCCATGATGATTATGATTATGGTGATATATGGGCAACCCACTCTTCCCCCCAAAAATCATTATATTTGCGATGGATTTATGGCGATCTCACTTTCACCCTTAGTGTTTATATATGAGATAGTTCTTGGCTAGGATACTGTTTAACCTTGGGTGCTAATAAATGTGGTGGTTCTAGGGAAGGCTGCTCTTCCCCCTGGTTGATGATTTATCCTTATTAGAGACATTCAATGCTGGATGAAACATGTATAGTCACAAACAAATAACTTGGATAGTATTTATGATCATGATATATAATTTTTATGTTGTTATTTATTTATTATTCCTAAGTATATAATGATGTACATGAACTAAATATACAGGATGTGTTAGAGACATTGTTGGTAGTGGCCTTATGATTTATACTCACATCCTTCTCAGGAGGTACTAGAGTAATGGAACCCATGTAGTCCTCATGTTTGGAAGTACATATAGGGTAGATTCCTAGTGTTGGATGGTCGAATAGGATAACTTGGATGGAGTCAAGAGATGGGACCAATTAAAGTATTTGGACCAGGTTTTGGTTTCATTTTTTTTACTTTTGTCTATATTCTATGAAATCTCCTCATGAGAGATCTTGTTGATGTTTTCCTAACTCGTGTGACATTATAGATAGATCATTATATTATAAAATTTGGTGTATTTTATTCTATAATCTAGTTTAGATACAAAATTTATTTATTATATTAGATATTATGATGACTAATTATATGTTATTTTTCTATTTTTTTCTAATCTGATAAGTGGGTACAATATCAGTAGGACATCAAATTAGACCCTCACTATTAGTTGATAGCCTCTAGAATATGAATTGTCACACTTGAGGTCACATAGAGCCCTGATTCAGCTACTATAGAGGGAGTTATGTTGAGATGTTACAAAGTTGTATTATTGGTTTACTTTATTAATTTTAAATTTTTAAATATTGTAAATAAAATATAGAACTAGTCAAAAATTATGATGAATGCTGTGTATTTTTTATGGTTAGAAACTATATGAGATGAATTACATGTTTCCAAGGATTTGGTATTTTTCCTAGTATTTAATTTTATAATTTAGTTGTTTTTTTATAAAAATTATATTTTAGATTTATTAAGTTCTAGTTAATCCTGTCACCTAAGGAGAAAAGATACATGTTTCTATGAATTATATCAAACACATATGTCACTACTAGAATTCTAGATATTTTCCACGAAATATTTGTGATGGGATCCTATCGCAAATTAGTTTTTCCGATGAGGTCTTGTCGCAAATAACCCATGGCAGAAAACGTCGTCGCAAAAAATATTATTGGCGATAGGCCCGTCACAAATAACATTTTTTGCGATGGGCTAATTCCCCGTTACAAATAAGTCTTCGATTATATACTTTATATATATGTATAAACTTTTTTGCGACGGGCCCATCGCCATAAGTATTTGTGACGGGCCCGTAGTCCCATCGCAAATACATTTATAAAAAAATTATTTAGACTATTTGTGACGAGCCCATCGCAAATAATTTTTGCCACGAGTCCCTAATCCTATCACAAATACTTTTTAAATAAAATTTTTTAGACTATTTGCGACGGGAACCCGTTGCAACAGATCCCATCGCAAATAGTAAATAAATTTTAGAAAAATTAAATTTTAAAAAATTATGATTATGGAAAAAATAATTTTAATATTATTAAAATAATTAAAATAAAAATATATTAAAATTCTCAATATTCACAAAATAATATTAAAAAATCATAAAATATTATTATTATTATTATTATTATTAGTAAAATAGACAATCATTAAAAAAGATACTACTGAAAAAATATATTTAATAAAATTATGATTAATGAAATAATAATATTAATATTATTAAAATAAAAACAAAATAAAAATTATTAAAATTATCAATATTCACAAAAAAAATCATAAAATATTAAAAATTAAATTATCTAATATTCGTACCAATATAAAAGACAGAAACTGTAAATAGTTCATATTATAACATATGTTAAATTCATATGTTTTTAACATAAAAAATCACAGGGGGTCGTCTTCTGGAGGAGGTGGAGGAGCTGAAGGAGATGGTGGAAGAAACTCAATCCCCAAAATACTTGTCAGACAACGCATGTACTTTATCTATTAATGATGATGTTTCTTCCATCGACACATCTCTTCTTCATGTTGCTGCTTTTGCTGCTGCTGCTGCTGACACATCTCTTCTTGCTGCTTTCAAAAACATTCTATAATGTCATTCTGAGCTCGTAACTGCTCCTGATACTATGAGCAGAAGATGATGCCTCTCCATAATCTCCTCTCGAGCTGGATGTCAACATCGCAGCAGTACCATAATAAGTACCAGGAGTCACATGAGAGTTGATACCAACTACTTGGACCTTCTCAAATCCATACTGAGTCGCCTGCATCCATGCGGCCTCGTCGAAAAGGTGTGCGCTGGTCTAATCAGTCGCCTCGTCCTGACCCTTATCATGTGTCTGAGAGGTCACAGCCTCATATGACACCTTCAATTCCAATATGAAATTATAATTATTAAAATATTATATGTAGTTAATTGTCAAACTGAAAAAATAATACTAACCACAATCCGACGCAGGCGATAAACTCTAATCTCTCTAGTGGATGGATCACTATACATCCTCCGATAGATGTCAAACTCGGTAATATTAGAATGGTCGAATGGATATAGAAATATAAAATAAAATGTTTATATTTAAAGTTATATAATTTTTTTTAAAAAAATATAATTACCAGATGCCCTCTATACATACTGAATGTACAGATACCAGCTCGATGCGTCACCTCCTGTCTCCCCCGGTTCTGCCGACCCAATGAAGACCTCCTCTAAAATCCACCACCCAACCAGTGTGCACATAACCCATCCCAAACCTAATATTAAATGCACTCTGGTCAGTGGGCTCTACACAACTCATCAAATACTATAGCTCATGCTTTCTTAATGACCGTCTTTCTCAAATTGTGCAAAAACTAACGAAAACGCTCACGCATAGACACCTCCCATGCTGCAGGGATAACATCACACATGCTATCCTCGATGAGATACCATAGACCCTAAAAATAATTTAGAATATAAAGTTATTAATAAAATAAATTTCAAAATATATATTATTTATTTACGTACCAGCCAATTATTGTACATAGGGAGCTGCACATCAATGGGAATCTCTTCCCCAGTGATCCATGACAGAGAAAAATAATTGTGCAAGATAGCGCTCCCCTGTCCAACATCTACATGTGCAAAACTATGAAAAAAGAATAAATAATCAAACAATTAGTATATATATAAATAAATTAATTTAAAATCTAACTAAAATATAAAGGTTATCATACCTCTGTGTGCACGGATCGAAGACAAGATGTGGACGTCGCTCGAGGATTGGGTCAGGAATCATCAATCGTGCAACACCGTGCCCCCTCCGCATACCTCCTGAACCACCGGTTGGCTGAGGGTCAGATGATCCCACATCCCGCTCATCCAAAGGTAGATCAGCCTCCTAAAACTCATGAAATAGATCAGGATCCATCTGATACAAAAAATGATTATTGTTAGCAGATAGTTGAAAATAACTATCATATATAGATATATATTAGTTATGATCATAACTAGCATTTAACTATGTCAATGCTCACCTTCATCATCATCTTCATATCTGACGATGTCAATATCTTCATATTCATCCTCGACATCATCAATATCCATATGAGTTTCACTTTCACCAAACCTTGTCATTTGAAATTCATTTGTATAATCTTTAACAAATTCTTCACTATCGACCCTTAATTATGGGGTGTCATCATCGATATTCATGTTTCTTTGTGAAAAAGATGGATTTTGAGTAGTCTCTTGAAAATTTTCAATTCCTTTCACTTCAATAGAACCTCATTCAGTTTGAGTACATTGATTTTTCAGAGATTTCATTTTTATTATGCTCCAACAATCACTAAGGTCTCTTAATGTATCATAGTACTTTGCGTAATAAATTTTATGTACCTGTTGAGCCAGTAAAAATGGTTCATTTACTGCGAGAAGAATTTAATATTTAATATCTAAGATTCCATGAGTCAGATGAACACACAAGCCTCTCTCAGTATCCAACCACTGTCATTTAAACATTGTTATGTAATTCTGTCCAAGATAACATAGCTTAATAATTTCATCCAGAATTCCGTAAAAGTCAATGTCAGTTTCTCTATGATGTGATCCTCTCAAACAAACTCAACTATTCATTGTTTTTTTATTCCCCATATGAACATGTATTGTAACAGCATGAGATTTTATGAAAAATATTCTTTTCATTAATTTCATGTGTTGTACGCTACACCAAAAGGATCTTGCACAACACCCATCCTTGACTTGCCTTGCATTACACGCAAACGCGACCTTCCTCGATAGCGTGTGTAGTACACAATACCGAGTTTCACTAAACAATGATATGCTATTAAAATATTATTAAAACTAGCCGTTATGAATAGTAATAACCACTTTTTGAAATTTTATAATTTTATTTTTCAAAATAGACTTCATTTTTGGATTCGGAATATCAAAATTAGCGTAGGGTGAAATTTTGGTACTTTTCGGATAACTTTCATTTTCTGATGAATAGTGAAAATTACTAAATTTTAATTAAAAACAACCTTTTTAATCGAAATAATTAATAGTGATAAATTATTAATTTGAGTGGTTTTGAAGTATATTTAGAATATATTTTTACAATTTAATACAATGTTGGTCAATGGATGTAATTATACATTTATACCAGACATAAACAAGTGTCAATCTTTTGATAGTTATTATCTCTTAAGAACACACTATTTGTTTTGACGACGAGAATTAATTTTTAAATTAATTAATGCAACTGATATGTTTTTAATTTGGTAAAATAGACATCATTTTTGATTTCATAATATCAAATATAGCTTAGGCCTAATTTTTGGTATTTTTCTGGAAACTTTCATTTTTTGATTAATAGTGAAACCACTAAGTGGTAGTTAAAAAAATGAATTTTTCATAAAACTTAATTTTACCGCTTCTATGAGTGGAATTTCAAAACTTTGAGAGACACGGTTGATGTTAGTAAGTAAAATGTGGTTCAATGAGATGAAAATAATTTTTGGTGAATAGTAACTTTTTACTTTTTTTTACCACGGTTAAAAGTAAATAGGGTAATTAAGGGTAAAAATGTTATTATTATTACCCTAACACATGTACTAATTCTATTGGATAAGTTTAACTAGACCAAAAACAACCTTAGGAATAAAATATGATCACTTAGACCCACTTGGATTAGATTAGAACATTTATTATTAATTTATTTAAAGAAGGGTTAAAATAGTTAAAATCAAAGTTTAATAAGTAAATAATTTTTAATATAGGGTTATACATAATATAAATTAGACTATAAATACTCATTAGAAATCTAAAAAGATTTCCTAAATAATGATATTTTATTTATAATTTTTAGACATTATATAAATTAATTTATTTATGACACAATGATGATGCAGTAATTACCATAATAGTGAAAAATTATAATAATTAATTTTATAAATACCCAAATAAATATAATTTGAGACTTTTTATGAATTAAAATAATTTTATAGGATAATATGGCATGTTAGTATTGATTTAAATAACTTTTTTCGAACTAATAATTCTGTTATTATTTTCACAAAAATCCATTACTAAATAGTGTCAAAATTGACATAAAATAGTTTTTAAAACAAATATTATATTATTAATTGTTATTTTATTCCGAAAAATCTAAGGTTTGTCCAAATGACTTAGATAAGGTTATATATATTAATAATAAACAACTTGTGGTTCTTTTTTCTTGTTATAGTAAGTTTATTGACCTTATAGTGTAAGAACACAAGAAGACACGGTAAAAGTAAATTTTTTAACTTAATGTTAAATCTCAATGATAAGGTTAAAATAGGAACCTAAACTTGTCTAAATTCTATTGGATGAAATTATTTCGATCCGTCCCCACCTTAGCTTCTAAATAAATCAATTTGGAGCTATTTAAAACCGAATATGACTTTATAATAAAATAATATTTTTAGTTTTCCAAAGGAGCCCCTCTCCTCCCTTATAAAAGGGCACCTCCTCCCTCTCTTCCTCACACAACTTTGAGCCTTCAATCTCGGACAAAACCTGCCAAATTATCTTCTCCACTTCCCTAGAATCATCCTAGAGGTTCTGGTCTTCCTAAAAGGCCAATTTTAGTGCCCTAAAAGGAGATCTCAAAGAGGCGCTTCAAAGAATGGGTAATGTCCGTTACCGATTATTTCAACTTTATTTCTTCTTCCACTTATTCTTATTAGGTTGTTTCATTATGAAGTAACAACATCAGTATCAATCATATACTGATATGTTATTATAAGTATGAAACAACCCTATTTCCCCATCTATCCATCCTACAGAAAACGAAATCACCGCGCGTGCGTACGTACGGAATACCGTCTCCACGCCGTGGTGAAATCTATTTTCCACCACCACCATACTTGGATGGGTATAATGGTGTAAATAATAACTATATATGATTATTTGAAAGTTATATTGATTCTGAAATATTATACATACACTACAATACAGTCCCACGATCATGAGAACGATATCATCGCTTTTGCGTACGTACGGACTACCGTCTCCACGACGTGATGAGATTCATTCTCCACTTTAACCATTCATGAATGATTATAAAGTATATATAATAAGTAATAATGAAATATATGAAATAATAATGATACTGGATTTATGTGTGTGTATATTTATGTCATCTACTTAATTCCATTCAACTCAACAAGGAAACGAAAACAGCGTTCATGTGTACGTACGACCTACCGTCTCCATGAACGGTGTATTTCTTTCCATTTACTGATTTATTATATATATGTATATTCTGAATATATATTATATATAAATCATGTTTTATATTCTTTAATTAATTAATCATGATCTAAGTAATCATATGAATAATTACAAGTCAAAACACAGACGACAAATGAAACAATTTTACCCAAAACGCTCTTTAACATGGAATTTACAAAAGAACGGGTAATATAAAGTCATAAGTGAACCACATATGATATCAAAACAATGAGTATGATTATGGAATAATTCAATGACATTATTTAAATCATTATACAGGAGGTTCGGTCACTTACGAAGCAAATCGGACCTAAGGAAAGGGAAATATCACAATCTCATTTTTATCTGAGATTGTTTATACTTTGGTATTTACTAGGGTGTATTTTATCATCCACATCCATGTTTCCCCAATATGTAATATTTATATCCTTATATAATAGTTTATATCCAACTTTACCCTTTGTTGAGTTTTTAGTAAAAGATATGAAAGTAATCTTTTGTCGTTTTTCATACGAGGTACTTTTTGACTTTTCCCACAAAAGTACGAGAAGAATGTTTTTTTAACTTATACGGCATGAATGGATTTTTAAAACATTATTTCCCAGAATATTACTTTACAAGTTTTCAAGTTTATTTTTAATCAACTTTTTTAGTTTAAAATTGATTGACATGTTAAGAAAGGAAAAATGTTTTTGAAGTAGAAAGGATATTTTCCTCAAGAATGGAGTTCAAGTGTTTTATCAAAATTATTTTCCATATAAGATAATAAAGGGTTATGTTTCTATCCCTATTATTACATTGATTTTATTATGTTGTGACGGAAATATATTTATGAATTCATTTATCTTATATGAATTGTTTTATGATGTCACGATGTTTAAGATTCCCATTTTTATTACATGGGTTATGCAATGATGTATGATTTATGATTTTGGGGAACACATAAGAATGGTATGATTATGAGATTGGTGGGACCTATATCTCCCTCCAATGCATTGGGTAAAGATTTTATATCTCATGAGATAGACATGGATGGAACGGTAGGTTATACCGGTTCAGTGAAACAGGACTGAAACGAGGAGTGAACTCGGTTCATAAATGGACTTTGTCCACTAAGATAGTCTTGGTAATGAGTCTTGACTAATAAGAAATGTTTCTCTATGATTATGTGTTTATGCCACAAAGTTTCATGTTTTATGTTATGATTATTGGGATTTAATTTCAATACTATGATTTATCCCATGTTATGAAATTATGCTCTCTTTTGCAGGTTAAGATTTCCAAAATGTTATGTTCTTATGAATATGATGTGATTGATATTTCTTTTCTTTACCCTTACTGAGAATTTGAGCTCACCCTTTGTATGTTTTCTTTCCCCAGATCAGGTAGAAGGTTATTAAGTAAGATATTCCAAAAGGGACTATAGATATGATGAAATAAATGGGAGATAGTGTAGACACTTTATGAACCAGTTGTTTATGTTTCCCAGCTTCCAAAGACACTAAACTATTACGGTCCTTGTGTGTGTGTGTGTTTTTGTTATGTACTAAGTATTCCGCAAAAGTAATGTAATGTCCATGTACGTTAAGCTTCGGTTCTCTATAGTTGGCATCAGAGGAAAGGTTTAGTCAACCATTGGAAACTAGGATGCGAGAACTTTAGTGAGATCCCTAGAGATATTTCTAAGGTATGTCTAGGGATGTCCCTAAGGTTAAGTATAAGTATAGGTTATAGTCCTAGAATTGCGCTAATGATCTTAGAATTAAACCTAAGATGTTAGATATTGAAGGTACTCCCCCTTTATTATGTTGTTTTCCCTAGCATTATTTTGGCCTCTCACACTATTCTTTTTGGGTTTTAGACGATGGCTGGACCCGAAGGAACCGTGTTGATCAATGCAATGGACAATGCAATGATTGTACCCCTGAACAAACAAATGTTATGGGAGATGGAGTGCAAAATCTTTTTGCTATACTTACACAAGCTATGAGTCATTCTAGACTTCCAAATGAGCAGAGAAGGGAACAATATTCTATTGAGTCCTTCATGAGGCAACGTCCACCTTCTTTTAGTGGATCTTCTGATCCACTTGTTGCTGAACAATGGATCAGTACCACTGAAAAGATATTTTCAGTTCTTCAATGTTCTGAACATGATAAAGTCATCTTAGCAGTATATCGTTTGGAAGGTAAAGCTGATCAATGGTGGAATCTTATCAAGTATACGAGGCAAAGAGATGAAATTGAGTCCATGGAGTGGGACGAGTTCAAGAATTTATTTTTCAATAAGTACTTCCCTTGTATTCTTCGATCAAAGATGGAGAAGTATTTTCTTGAACTAAAGCAAAAGGATGATGAATCTGTTGGTATATACGAAGAGAATTTTACAAGGCTTGCAAGGTATGCATCTGGATTTATCATCCAACCTGAAAGTAAAGTTGATCGATTATTCAGTGGCTTAAAACCAAATCTTCAAAGGGCATTAGCTATAAGAGACTTCAGTAGCTATGAAGAAATTGTGCGTTGTGCTATCAAGGTAGAAATGGATGTTGGTGTTACTTATCCATCTCATAGTTTTTACAAGAAATGAAAGATGGAGTTCAAGGAGAAATCTCAGAATAATGGTGAAAAGAAGATGAATGTTTCCTTAGGCTCAAAGTGTGGAAAGAAGCATGGTGGAGATTGTCTTAAAGGGACAAGTAAATGTTTCAAATGTGGAAAGGAAGGTCATCGGTCATTTGAATGCCGCAATGATGGGAAGAATATTTCTAATGATGCAAATAAAGGAAGGGATACACAGAATGAACCTACTACACTTCAATGCTTCAAGTGAAAGGAAATGGGGCATTATGCTAATAAATGACCTAATAAAAGGGTTAGTGATGATCGACATGAGAAACCACTTAAGAAAAAGAACAAAGGGAAGTCACATGCGATCACCATTGGCGATGTTGAATATGATAACGATGTGGTGGAATGATTAAGTGTTTATGTAATGGGATTCCAAAATAATGTTGTATATAGTATCGTGGAATATTGGAATATTTACGTATTGGTCTATTGTGGTTTTCAATAATTTTATGGTATTGGTAACCATGTAAGGTGGTTGAGATATTTTTGGAAAAAAGATGATATGCGCATAATGAAGGGAAAATGAGAAAATGAAATATTTGATAGTATTCATGATCTCATGATTGATATAAGGACTAAGTGATATCATGGTTTGAGTATATAGAATTTTGAGGATTTTGGTATGTGGAAAGTGTTAAATTTTAACTAAATACATGTTTTCACTAAGGTTCAATGGGTATTCAAGAGAATACATGATTAAGGCCTTTGAATATTTGGAATGTGACCAACAAGACATATCTTATGATATATGGGGATCAACTATGGTATTAAATCTCTGGTAATCATTTTCACTATATTATGAGAGTGGACTGCAGTATTATGGATAAGCCTAAAGATTGGAATGGATTATGTTGGACATAAGTCATTATTGTTTAAGGATAGAAGTTTTTTCAATATTATTGATGGGATGTTATAGTAATATAGTTTTAGAAAAAGGACAACTTGCAGGACGGGTGACAGCCCATCGGTTCGGACAAGGCCGTGGGAAGCAGACCCACAACCGAAGTGCGACTGGCCTTTATCGCCTACCACTGGCCTACAGGAAGTCCCTATTTAGTAGAAACTAGTTTTATTATATTAAGTAGTATGATATATGAAGTATAAGTCCATTTTAGGAACCATATATGATTAATCTCACTATAGACGGAATTATGTATTTTTTGATAACTTTTTACCCTTTTGTTTGAGACAGATGGAATGACCCATCATTCTATCACATGATCTGCTATCACATCACGAATGACAAATTCAACTTCATTTATTTAAGATATGAAGTAGAAATTGTCCAAAGAACGACCAACGGTGAGACTATACCGAAATCACGAAAGTATTTCTTCTAATTCCAATATCTTCAAATTTAGGGAAACGATCTTGAAAACCAAAAATGTTGTCCTAGTGCTCTTATATCTGATGAATCAGATGGTACCTTATATTGTCACAAATTTATGGCTTTTTGATTACTGTATTTTCCATAGCCATGTTCTCTACCACTCTCCATCAGAACATGATGGTTAGATTTCTCTTCCATATCCATATTTTCACCTATGTGGAAACCCAGTGATTAGTTTATTTGGGTAATCGTTACGTTTCACACTTTTGTTTTTAAAGATTGGTTTTGTTATTCCTTTTTACGATATGGGTTTCTATCAAAGAAACTTTCTAATAGTAAACCATTTATAACCCCGACGAATTTCGAGGGCGAAATTCATTTTAAGGGGGGTAGAATGTAACACCCCGAGATTTTATGAAAAATATTCTTTTCATTAATGTCTTGTGTTGTATGCTACACCAAAAGAAGCTTGCACAACACGCATCCTTGACTTGCCTTGCATTACACGCAAAAGCGACCTTCCTCGATAGCGTGTGTAGTACGCAATACTGAGTTTCACTAAACAATGATATGCTATTAAAATATTATTAAAACTAACCGTTATGAATAGTAATAACAACTTTTTGAAATTTTATAATTTTATTTTTCAATATGGACTTCATTTTTGGATTCGGAATATCGAAATTAGCGTAGGGTTAAATTTTGGTACTTTTCGGATAACTTTCATTTTCTGATGAATAGTGAAAATTACCAAATTTTAATTAAAAACAACCTTTTTAATCGAAATAATTAATAGTGATAAATTATTAATTTTAGTGGTTTAAAAGTATATTTACAATATAGTTTTACAATTTAATACAATGTTGGTCATTGGATGTAATTATACATTTAAACCAGACATAAACAAGTGTCAATCTTTTGATAGTTATTATCTCTTAAGAACACGCTATTTGTTTTGACGACGAGAATTAATTTTTAAATTAATTAATTCAACTGATATTTTGTGAATTTGGTAAAATATACATCATTTTTAAGTTCATAATATCAAATATAGCTTAGACCTAATTTTTGGTATTTTTCTGGAAACTTTCATTTTTTGATGAATATTGAAACCACTAAGTGGTAGTTAAAAAAATGAATTTTTCATAAAACTTAATTTTACCGCTTCTATAAGTGTAATTTAAAAAATACGAGAGACACGGTTGATGTTATTAAGTAAAATGTGGTTCAATGAGATGAAAATAATTTTTGGTGAATAGTAACTTTGTACTTTTTTTTACCACGGTAAAAAGTAAATAGGGTAATTAAGGGTAAAAATGTTATTATTATTACCCTAACACATGTCCTAATTATATTGGATAAGTGTAATTCGACCAAAAAAACCTTAGAAATAAAATATGATCATTTAGGCCCACTTGGATTAGATTAGGACATTTATTATTAATTTATTTAAAGAAGGGTTAAAATAGTTAAAATCAATGTTTAATAAGTAAATCATTTTTAATATAGGGTTATACATAATATAAATTCGACTATAAATACTCATTAGAAAGATAAAATTATTTCCTACATAATGATATTTTATTTATAATTTTTAGACATTAAATAAATTAATTTATATATGACACAATGATGATGCAGTAATTACCTTAATAGTGAAAATTTATAATAATTGATATTATAAATACCCAAATAAATATAATTTGAGACTTTTTAGGAATTAAAATAATTTTATAGGTTAATAGGACATGTTAGTATTGATTTAATTAACTTTTTTATAACTAATCATTCTGTTATGATTTTCACAAAAATCAATTACTAAATAGTGTCAAAATTGACATAAAATAGTTTTTAAAACAAATATTATATTATTAATTGTTATTTTATTCTTAAAAATATAAGGTTCAACCAAATGACTTAGATAAAGTTATATATATTAATAATATACAACTTTTGGTTCTTTTTTCTTGTTATAGTAAGTTTATTAACCTTATAGTGTAAGAACACAAGAAGACACCGTAAAAGTAAAATTATTTAACTTAATGTTAAATCTAAATGATAAGGTTACAATAGGAACCTAAACTTGTCTAAATTCAATTTTTTGAGAGTATTTAGATCCATCCCCACCTTAACTTCGAAATAAATCAATTTTGAGCAATTTAAAACCGAATATGACAATATAATAAAATAATATTTTTAGTTTTCCAAAGGAGCCCCTCTCCTCCCTTATAAAAGGGCACCTCATCCCTCTCTTCCTCACACAACGTTGAGCCTTCAAGCTCGGCCAAACCCTGCCAAATTATCTTCTCCACTTCCGTAGCATCATCCTAGAGGTTCTGGTCTTCCTCAAAGACCAATTTTAGTGCCCTAAAAGGAGATCTCAAAGAGGCGCTTCAAAGAAGAGGTAATGTCCGTTACCGATTCTTTCAACTTTATTTCTTCTTCCACTTATTCATATTAGGTTGTTTCATTATTAAGTAATAACATCAGTATCACACATATAATTATATGTTATTATAAGTATGAAACAACTCCATTTTACCATCTATCCATCCTACGGAAAACGAAATCACCGTGCGTGCGTACGTACGGAATACCGTCTCCACGCCGTGGTGAAATCTATTTTCCACCACCACCATACTTGGATGGGTATAATGGTGTAAATAATAACTATATATGATTATTTTAAAGTGATATTGATTCTGAAATAGTATACATACACTCCAATACAATCCCACGATCATGAAACGATATCATCGCTTGTGCGTACGTACGGACTACTGTCTCCACGACACGATGAGATTCATTCTCCACTTTAACCATTCATGAATGATTATAAAGTATATATAATAAGTAATTATGAAATATATGAAATAATAATGATAATTGATTTATTTGTATATATATTTATGTCATCTACTTAATTCCATTCAACTCAACAAGGAAACGAAAATAGCGTTCATGCGTACGTACGGCCTACCGTCTCCATGAACGGTGTATTTCTTTCCATTTACTGATTTATTATATATATGTATATTCTGAATATATATTATATATAAATAATGTTTTATATTCTCTAATTATGTGATCATGATCTAATTAATCATATGAATAATTACAAGTCAAAACACAGACGACAAATGAAACAATTTTACCCAAAACGCTCTTTAACATGGAATTTACAAAAGAACAGGTAATATAAAGTCATAAGTGAACCATATATGATATGATAACAATGAGTATGATTCTGGAATAAGTAAATGAAATTATTTAAATCATTATACAGGAGTTTCAGACACTTACGAATCAAATCGGACCTAAGGTAAGGGAAATATCACAATCTCATTTTTATCGAAATTGTTTTTACTTTGGTATTTACTGGTGTGTATTTTATCATCCACATCCATTTTTCCCCAATATGTAATATTTATATCCTTATACAATAGTTTATATCCAATTTTACCCATTTTTGAGTTTTTAGTAAAAGATATGGAAGGAATCTTTTGTCATTTTTCATACGAGGTACATTTTGACTTTTCCGAAAAAAGTACGAGAAGAATGTTTTTTTAAATTATTTGGCATGAATGGATTTTTAAAGAATTATTTCAAATAATCTTCCGTTACAAGTTTTCAAGTTTATTTTTAATCAACTTTTTTTAGTTTAATATTGTATGACATGTTAAGAAAGGAAAAATGTTTTTGAAGTAGAAAGGATATTTTCCTCAAGAATGGAGTTCAAGTGTTTTATCAAAATTATTTTCCATCTAAGATAATAAAGGGTTATGTTTCTATCCCTATTATTACATTGATTTGATTATGTTGTTATAGAATTATATTTATGAATTCATTTATCTTATATGAATTGTTTTATGATGTCACGATGTTTAAGATTCCCATTTTTATTACATGGGTTATGCAATGATGTATAATTTATGATTTTATGGCACACATAAGAATGGTATCATTATGAGATGGGTGGGACCTATATCTTCCTCCAATGCATTGGGTAAAGATTTTATATCTCATGAGATAGACATGGCTGGAACGGTAGGTTATACCGGTTCAGTGAAACAGGACTGAAACGAGGAGTGAACTCGGTTCAGAAATGGACTTTGTCCACTAAGATAGTCTTGGAAATGAGTCGTGACTAATAAGAAATGATTCTCTATGATTATGTGTGTATGACACAAAGTCTCATGTTTTAAGATATGATTATTGGGATTTCATTTCACTACTATGATTTATCCCATGTTATGAAATTATGCTCTCTTTTGCAGGTTAAGATTTTCAAAATGTAATGTTCTTATGAATATGATGTGATTGATATTTCTTTTCTTTACCCTTACTGAGCATTTGAGCTCACCCTTTGTATGTTTTCTTTCCCCAGATCAGGAATAAGGTTATTAAGTAAGATATTCCAAAAGGGACTATAGATATGATAAAATAAATGGGAGACAGTGTAGACGCTTTATGAACTAGTTGTTTATGTTTCCCAGTTTCCAAAGACACTAAACTATTACGGTCCTTGTGTGTGTGTGTTTTTGTTATGTACTAAGTATTCCGAAAAAGTAATGTAATGTCCATGTACGTTAATCTTCGGGTCTCTACATGTATGAAATCCAAAACCATTCACCACAAATGCATTATAATATTTAAAAAATTTGGATGGTGGGTTACTCAATATACAGAGTCTCTTATCACTTTTATCAGCATGTTGAGACACCTGAAATTTATTAAAACAATTATCAATATAATAAATAGTAAATTGAATTGATATTAAACCATAAATGATATATATTACCAATTTTTGAAACCAATGAGAATTTTTTTTGTCTGCATTCTTCAAGAGTAGCTACTGTAATTTGTGGAAGTTGTTTATTAATATAATTATCATATAACCTACAAATAAAATAATTTTACATATTTTAATAAAAATTATAAAATAAGTGATAGAATAACTCACGGTACAAATGCTTTCATTTCTTCACAGTTGAGCAGAACATATGTATGAGCTCTGTGATGTTCATCATCTGAAATCCATCGTTCTTTAACTCCACCGAAGCCAAGATTTGGCTGATTAAAAACTAATAATTGATTATCCATTTCATCATTAACATTTCCCTCGGTCCATCCCATGCGGTTTTGTTTTGAGGAATATTCATATTCAAAATAGTGAGAGCAGAAAAAAGCTATTTTCTCTTGCAAATAAGCTTCAACAATTGAGCATTCAACTAATGATTCGTTACGTACTTTTTTCTTGAATTTATACATGCATCTCTTGAATGGTTAAATTCATCAAAACTTTACTCGACCTCCATATTTAGATTAATGTGGAAACTGTAATATCATATGTTCCATTGAGTCAAAGAAAGCAGGCGGAAAGATTTTTTCCAGTTTACATATAATTACAGCAACACCTTCTTCTAGTTTTCATAGAACATTATAGTCTATTGTCGCTGCACAAATGTCTCGAAAAAAATATGATATGTCTGTTATCGAATCCCAAATCATAGAATTCAACAAACCATTAAATCCAATCATCATAATTATTTCCATTATATCATGACTATCAGGACTTCTTAATCTAGTAATATTACCATTCTTAATACATCTACCCAAATTGGAAGCATAGAAATCTGGAAGTCTCAAATCTTCAATCCACTGAATAAATAATAAGAAACTCTCTTTGGAAAGTGTATAAGCTGCTTTTGGCATCATTAACCTCTGTGATATGACATTTTCAAATAGTTCATGTTCTGTTCGCCTGAAAATTTGGGCAAGATCCAATCATGCTTTTATAGTATCTTTGGTCTTACCTGGTGTTTCCAAAACTGTATGAAATAAATTATCAAAATAGTTCTTCTCAATATTCATGACATCCAACATTTAGAGGGCCAGAAAATCAGACCAATATGGGAGATCCCAAAAAATGATTCATTTTATCCAATTATGTTCTTTCCCAAAACCAGGAATTTTCTATTGGTTTATTGTTGGCTCAAATGTGATGGGAGGTAATTAAAATACAGCAGATTTTAACTCTGTACCTGAGATCATTTTTGGAGGTTCATCCCTTTCAATTGTGCCTTTTCTGAAATGAGATTTGTTCCTTTAAAAAGGATGATCGGATGGAAGAAATCTGCGATGACAATCAAAATAGAAAGGTTTTTTCCATTGATGAGAAAAAAACCATTGTTTTCATTCATACAGTAAGGAAATGATTTCGAACCATGTTTACTCCTTCCAGATAACTTTCCATATGCTGGAAAGTCACTAATCGTCCACATGATGCATCTTTTTATGAGAAATTTTGTTTCACTGCAACATTATATGTACTAACACCATTACTCCACAATTAATTTAACTCATCAATCAATGGTTTCAAAAAAAATCAATATTCTTTTTTGGATGTCCTGGGATTAATAAGGTCAAAAAGATATAGTTCTCCTTCATCAAAATCCATGGAGGTATATTGTACGAAGTTATAAATACAGGCTAACATGAATACTAACTACCATAAGAACCAAACAGATAGAAACCGTCAGTAGAAAGATCCAATCACACGTTTCGGGATTCTAAAGAAAAAGACGGATGAAGACGATCAAAATATTTCCATGAATCACTATCAGATGGATGATTCAAGATTTTACCATTTGAAATATTGGTTTTGTTCCATGAAATCCTTGACACTGTGTTATGAGACATAAATAAACATTGCAGCCTGGGTGTAAGGGGGAAATATCTCAACTGTTTTACTGGAATCGATCCAGACTTCCCTGGCTGAGCTTCTTTATACCTCGATTGTCCACATGTGGGACAACTATCCAACGAATCATTTTCACCAAAATATAAGATGCAATGATTTTCACATACATGAATAATCTGATAACTAAGGCCCAGATTACGAATCATCCTCTTTCTCTTATAGTAATTTGCAGGCAACACATTTCCATCAGGTAACAGTGTTTTAACCAAAGAAAATATCTGATCAGAACAGTTGTTTGACATTGTATTCTATGATTTAATAGACATAAATTTTGCAACCTATTTTAATTCTATTATCTTGCAACAAGGATATAATGCATCTTCAGCAGACCTCAACAACTCATAAAATTTGGATGGTGCCAACTCAGAAGTTAAATAGATATCATCACGAGTTTCAGTTTGTTGAAGAGATGGACCTGTAACATCATGTACTAAATGTTGGAACCATGATGGATCCGTAATCAAGTTATTAGTATCTTATCTGGAACTACGTTCACCGTTTTGATACCAAAAAACATAATATGGTTGAAAACCAAACTGTAAGAGATGTCCCCCAACCTTGTCAAATGTGTCAAATGTTCGGAGAGCACATTTTTTACAAGGACACTTAATTGTGCCTTCTGAAACATATTCTGTTTTTGGTGATGAAAATTCTAAGAAATCTTTAACACCATCAATATAAACACGATTTTAATCAGAACCATTTGGATTTCTGCGCTGATTTATCCAAGCACAGTCATTTAAGAATGACTGATGTCAACTTCCTTGTTCCATATTTTTCAACAATATATAAAATCATCACGGTTTTTTGAATAATTTGAAATTATAAAAACATTATATGAAAAATAACTATTTACTACTTCATAATAATTAACATTAACTAAGGGCGATACAATTTCCAGTGGATTGACGGCTACTCTTTTGTCTGGTGGCTCATTTACTTGCTTCTTTCTCACAGTGAAATCACAATGATGAATCTGGTGATAGCTAATCATATTCATTCTCATATGCATGAGAAAGAATATGCATGTCTCCAACCATATTATTCATTGTGATCTCAGTGTGAGAAAGATGCAAGTAAATGACTCGTCAGACAAAAGAGCCCCCTTTTCGTCGATAAATTGTCTTCTTGCAATTGTCACTGCCTAAAAACATTATAAAAAATGTGATACTACGAATGCATATCCAATCTCGTGCATATGAGATTGAATATGCATATATAGCAGTACATTTTTCATAATGTTTTGAGTCTGTGAGAGTTAAAAGGATAAAAGTCATCAAGAAAAAGGAGTGTTGTCAATCCACTAGAAATTGTGCCAAGTTCTTAAAATTTATTAAAATTTATTAAAATTTATTCCTAATTATTCCTAAATCTTCCTAACTAATTATTCCTATTTATTCTTAAGTATTCCAATTTATTACTAATTATTCTTATTTATTACTAACTATTACTATTTATTACTAACAATTACTATTTATTAATGACTATTACTATTTATTATTAATTATTACTAATTAATACTTATTATTACTAATTATTACTAATTATTACTAATTATTACTGATTATTACTAATTATTCGTATTTATTACTAATTATTTCTATTTATTACTAATTCTTCCAATTTATTACTAATTATTCCAATTTATTTCTAATTATTTCTAAGTATTCCTAATTATAAGTATTTATTCGTAATTAATAGTAATTGTTAGTATTTATTACTAATTATTTGTATTTATTACTAATTCTTATAATTTATTACTAATTATTAAAATTTATTACTAATTATTATCAATTATTCCTAATTATTATTAAATATTCCTATTTATTACTAACTCTTCATAAATATTCTTAATTTTTACTAAATATACCTAATTATTTCTGTTAATTACTAATTATTTATCTTTATTACTAATTATTTCTAATTATTGCTATTTATTGCTTATTATTGCTAATTATTGCTAATTATTTCTTTTTATTGCTAATTGTTGCTATTTATTGGTAATTATTGCTATTTATGGCTATTTATTACTATTTATTGCTAATTATTATTATTTATTCCTAATTATTAGTATTTATTCCTATTTATTACTATTTATTGCAATTTATTCCTAATTATTGCTAATTATTACGAATTATTCCTAATCATTCCAAATTATTCCTATTTATTCATATTTATTCCTAATTATTCCTATATATTCCTATTTATTCATATTTATTACTAATTATTACAATTTATTACTAATTATTATTAATTATTATTAATTATTACTAATTATTACTAATTATAACTAATTATTACTAATTATTACTAATCATTACTAATTATTATTATTTATTACTAATTATTACTAATTATTTGTATTTATTAATAAATATTACTAATTATTACTAATTATTACAATTTATTACTAATTATTAATGTTTACTACTTATTATTAACCTTTATTACAAATTATTACAGTTAATTACTAATTATTACTCTTTATTACAAATTATTACAATTTATTACTAATTATTAGAATTTATTATTAATATTTATAATTTGTTACTAATTAATACAATTTATTAATAATTAATACAATTTATTACTAATTAATACAATTTATTACTAATTACTACTAATTATTACTAATTATTACTAATTATTACAATTTATTACTAATTATTACAATTTATTACTAATTATTACAATTTATTACTAATTATTACAATTTATTACTAATTATTACAATTTATTACTAATTATTACAATTTATTAATAATTATTACAATTTATTACAATTTATTACAATTTATCACTGATTATTACACTTTATTACTAATTATTACAATTTATTACTAATTGTTACAATTTATTACTAACTATTACAATTTATTACTAATTATTACAATTTATTTCTAATTATTAGAATTTATTACTAATTATTACAAATTATTACAATTTATTACTAATTATTACAATTTATTACTAATTATTATAATTGATTACTAATTATAACAATTTATTACTAATTATTACAGTTTATTACTAATTATTATAATTTATTATTAATTATTACAATTTATTACTAATTATTCCAATTTATTACTAATTATTATAATTTATTACTAATTAATACAATTTATTACTAATTATTACAATTTATTACTAATTATTATAATTTATTACTAATTAATACAATTTATTATAATTTGTTACAATTTATTACTAATTATTACAAATTTATTACTAATTATTACAATTTATTACTAATTATTACAATTTATTAGTAATTATTACAATTTATTACTAATTATTACAATTTATTACTAATTATTACAATTTATTACTAATTATTACAATTGATTACTAATTATTACAATTTATTATTAATTATTACAATTTATTATTAATTATTAGAATTTATTAGTAATTATTAAAATTTATTACTAATTATTACAATTTATTACTAATTATTATAATTTATTACTCATTATTACTATTTATGACTATTTATGAATAATTATTAATAATTATTACTGTTTATTAATAATTATTAATATTTATTAATAATTATTAGTATTTATTATTATTTGTTACAAATTATTATTAATTACTACAAATTAATTATATACATTACTAATTATCGTTAATAATACCTAATTACTACTAATTATTAAAAATTAATACAAAAACTTTCAATTTATTAGTACAAATAAATAGTCATGACAAAACAATTTAAATTCAATTTAATTACAACTAATCAACAATAATAAAAATTAACGTAAAATTTTGAAATAAATAATAAATTAAATTAAACATAAATACCTTTAAACTTGATTTTCTATTGATGTAGACGGCTTTACAACTTCTTCGTGTCCAAAAAAATTAACATAAAAAAACTTCCCTCTGAAATCAGAGTTTAGAGAGAAACAAGATTTAGGAATTGAGTGGAATGAGAAGAAAATGGATAGGGGTATATATAGGTTAGATTATTTGTGACGGGATTACTTGTGATGGGTTATCCATCACAAATAGTGTCTTTTGCGATGGGACCCGTCGAAAATACCTACGCCCGCATTAATTACTGTCGGCGGTTAAAAAGTTATTTATGAAGGGACTCATCACAAATAGTCCCTACCGACACACCTTTTGCTACGGGAGGACATCTCGTCGCAAAAAGCTATTAACCACCGTCAGATATTTGCGACTAGGCCCGTCACAAATAAACTTCGTGTGGTTTGGCGCGCTACCCGCGCCAAACCTTTTGCGACGGGACACGAAATCCCGTCGCAAATAATCTGTTATTTGCAACGGGCTGTTACCCCCGTCGCAAATAACAACTTGGACGAACTTTTTTCGACGGGATTTATTCCCGTCGCAAAAAACCCGTTGCAAAAAGTCCTTTTTCCCATTGTGTGTTCACATAAAATGTGAATGCCTGTGTGTGACTCAGATAATGGTTTTGATAAAACATAGTTTTAGGTTATTTAATGTATAAAAAATAACTTGTTTTTCCTTTTCCCAAACTACTTATTAGTAGTCATTATATTCGACTGAACAAGATGGATATGAGTTTCTTGATATAGATAATCATAGGGTGATAGAATTTATATGAATATGAATGTGAACTTTGTCCTTAACTGGGAAGTTTTGTAACATCTCTGACCTAAAATCCACTAACTGGTTCCCTGAGCCGGGTCACCACATAACCTCAAGTGCGCCTCCCCATACACTAGAGTTTTCTGATTAGTAATGAGGGTCTAATGTAATATATAGGGAGACTATACCCTCTTTATTAGAGTATGCTACATCAGATTGCCATAGGAAATAAATGAAACAATAACAAATAATTAGAATCACGTATTACCAACCATTTTACAAAACTGGGTACAACCCACAACAAAGTATTAAATATGATATGTCATGCTCGATAGTTTCCAATGATAGAAAACCCAAAAAAAATAAACAAACGAATCCCCAAAATGGTTCTTGACCCCAAGTACGGATCCTCATCCATGTACGTCCCATGTCCAACTCAACTCCCTAGCATATGTCATTTTCCCTTCTCCTGACCTATAACTACGAAATCTTTTCATGTACCCAATGATGGTCTGAGTAGGGTGTGGGTACAACTCAGTAGGCCACCACCAACGATGTCTACAAAATATCCAGTCTAAGTAGATAGTGCATTAAAGTATGAAATGAATGAAAATATAACAAAATCCAACTCAGGTGATATTAATTAACAATATTCACTTTATCAATTTCAATCATTATTCCCGTTTTCATCGCATACACCATATTCATTAATAAATTCATTTTCATCACATGTTCTATGGGTTAGGCATTTACATCATTTACAAAAAGGCTTGAGAAGGTTAATTATCATGCATAAGGGCATAAGGGGATAAGTCAAGTTTCTTATCTCACTAGGGATAAACATTTCATAAACATTACATCACAATTATCTTGGATCATCAGTCTAGGTAGTCTCAAAAATTACATCACAATTACCTTGGACCCTTAGTCCAAGTAGTCTTATCCAGTGCAACCATTAGTTGCCTAGATAATTAGTCTGACTCCCTAACCCATGCGTTCCAGGGTGGGGTTTAGAGCCTCTGTCCAACCCGACGAGTAGGAGGATCCTCAGTCCTTTATCCCACACCACCAAACCATGTTCACATGCTTATTTATCCAACAACAACATATATCATATCACAAAAATGTTTAAACAATACACAAACAAGTCACCATTCATAAATCGTTCAATACATAAATCATTCTCATACCATAACACGATGGAATATTAACCATTAACAATTCATTTCTCATTAACCCATTAATGTTATTCAAAATGATCCCTTTTCCCATATTACCAATCAAATTCCATTTATATGAATTTCATTTTCATTCCATGTTAACCAATCATATAATACTTAAATTTCATATCCATTCAATATGTAAACCATCGTTATGCTCTACCCCATTATCATATTTACCATTTTTATTACATAACCATTTTAACCCAATTTACCATTTCATACTTTAACCCATTTATATATTGAAATTTCTCACTCATTATCGAATTTGACACCTTTAACAATTCATATTCCTTAACCCATTTACACATTCTCATTTTCATTCCTTATCCCAATTTACCCATTTAACATTCACATTCCTTGGGCAATCAACCAATTACCCTTCACAATCCATATCACATTTCACCCATTAACATTAAACCAAACAACTCATTATACAATGCTAACAACTAGACATAATTACCATTAATGCATATTTGTAATTCAAAATAACATTTCACCATATTTACCATGGGATCAAAGGCAACACAAATCAACCTTATTCATAACATTACAATTTTCTATGTTAAAAAATAGTGGTGCACCCCATGGGTGGCCCTAAACTAGTCTAATAATCCTCAATGAATCCCACGAGGATCTTGAAGGGTCTAAATCACAATTTATTCACACATTTTACAAAATATCACTAAATACATAAAATACACATTAATAGGGAGGAAGTATCACAACCACACATGCACAAATCAACTATAATCTATGGGATATAACTTTTAGAACACCTACATCAATTCTAAAGAAAACTGCATGCTCAACCTTGGTCCTTGATTCAGATTCAAACACCCTTAGAATCCCCAACCTAAGATCCTCTAGAATAAGATATTTTTAGGGATTTAAAAGAATAAGGATTAAACCACAATCCCTAATCCATAATAGAGAAGCAAGAAAAGGATTAGACTCACCCAAAGCTTCGATTCGCAACCAACGACGCTCTAAATGGCATAAAATCAAATGAGATTCGCCCTTTGGAAGCATTGGGAGCTTTGGTTCTTCACTAGGGTTGGAGGAGAAGGAATGGGAGAATAAATAGGGTAGGATACTTAATAACCCAAGGGATAAAAATGGTGATTTTTCACTTTAAAATGGGGCCCATGGTTTGGCTACATGATTTGGAAAACCGTGCACTTGCCTCTCCCTAAGTGGGGTCCAAGTCACGTGGTTACCTAGGGATTCCACACTATTTAAAAAACTATTCACCAACCATAATGAATGCCTATATCCCAAGCCTCACACTTTGGCCTCCCCTTTCACACGATTTACTCTAACCATGCGCAAATCATGCAACATGCAATAGATAGACATTTTCCCTTTTCTTTCAAGTCCCAAACCCCTAAGACACCCTCGATAATCCTTTATAACCTAATATTCATTATGTTAAAAAAACTATGTGATATGAATCAAAATTTAAGAGATAACACATCTTTATGAGGTCTGGGAACTTATAGCCTCCCCACCTTATAATGGATTCTCCTTGATCCACTCTTCACAAGTATGACTGAGCTTACCAGGTAAATGATCAAGACATTGGGACCACATATCCATCTCTCTCTTCCAAAATCTTTCTAAAAATTACCATGATTCCAAAAGACTTGATCCAAGGGAATGGTCTTTCCCCACAAGAATTTCTCACTATGATCCACAATAAAAGATGGATTCCCCTCAAAGGACACATCATATCCAAGATCAACATTATTAACATGAATATCCAATGGAATATAAAGAAACATTTTTAACCCAAATCACGAGGAAACATTTCACATATCATCATAACATCATGGATGATCTAATTTACACTCTACTGTCCCACTACTCTCCAAATTTTATGGACAAAATCACTTGGTGCCACCTTACCCTCTTAAAATTGCAACGTGATCCAAAATTGATATCACCCAAGGATCTTATTATTTTATAACCACATTACCTGACCTAAATTGATCCAAAACATCAGGCATGATGGTCCTATTCCATAAACAAACATCTAAAATTCAACCAAAATACCCAAGGCACTCATTCGGTCAAGATCCTTGCCAATGCAAATTGGCGAGGCCAAAACACTAGAATAGAACTTACTCAAGTCCATAAAACCTAAAACACTTATCACATCATCAAACAAACCCTTTTGACTATGGTTCTCCCCAAAATTTACCTTACTTAAACACCACCATCTTCTTGTGGTTGTCACCCCCCATTCAAAAAGGACACAATAACCTCACCTTAACTTTCATGACATACTCGATGAATTTCCCCAATAATCACACTCAACATCCCCAAGAACACCATCCTATACGGGCATCCAACCTTTCCGTTGAAACCACTCATGTTAGACATGCACCCACCACCCATTTTCCAACTAAGAAGAACTTGACCTCATACAAGTTTACCTTCGTCTTCTAAATGTACATTCCACTAATAACATCAAATAGAAGGTGGGTCTTAACTTATCACATCTATTAAAATTTACCAAATCATGTCAGAATATCCCTGACCAGATTTTCCCAAAATATCCATCTTCCACTTCTGACATACTATCTCTTCACCTTTTGCCGGTGCCTTCTCACTTAAGGCCTATCACTATCATCTGACACACCTACCATGGTCATTTCCCTAACATCTGATAAATTCTTCAATCAATGCATCCACTACCCTCCAAAACATCATCATGATTTACTACACCCATCAACATTCTTAAAACAAGCACTCCCACCATCCAAAAATTGACTAAGGTTGGCTATGTTCTTAATAAAAACCCACTTTCAATATTTGAAACATACATTTTCACTCCCAAAACATTCACCAAAGGCGGTTTTCAACTTACCCCTTTTGTCCCTTAATCCTTGTCAAGTCGATTCGTCCCCTAGATGGCTCATCCTAGAAATGATCAACATCACTATTTGTATGACAGTACCTTACTTGACCATGATTCCTTCACACCTAAGGGAACTCCATGTTCACCCAATAACACCTAACGAAGCCAATTCCTAATCTCTACTAAGGTTCTAGACCCCAAAATCTCATTCCACGAACTTTAATGATATTAACACAAGAACCTAGAATTCATTTATAACCACCATATGCCTAAGAAAAATGTTGGATTATTCAACCACCACATCCAAGGCCTACCTGGACATTTCTAATGAACACAACAAGCACCTCATTGGTTTACCTTTTCCATCTTGATTCCACCACAACGACTCCACACTTATCTCCACACATCCAAGACGGACTCATTACTCCCAACCATAGGAGTGTCATTATCTATAATTCCAATATGAAATTACAGCCAACATGGTTCACTATTTGATCATAATATTAACTATAAAATGTGGACATGGATATCTATATTTTCCTAGATTAATTAAAAAACACCACCAGATACCCATTCCCATCCTCTGAGAATGGAACCCACCACATTTTTCGATAGCTAATCCATTCAAAGGACCTTACCCATAAATGGTCTATGGTGTACATACCAATATACATATACACATTAATCGTCGCATGAGTGTAACCTCCAAGATTTCCCACTTCTAACCAAAACAAATTTCAGTCACCAAGCATAAAGCTTGAGATTTCTCAGTATACCAGAGATGATGTCAAGATGTTGCGTACGATCGTCTCTCTCTAGAAGTATGCAAATAAGTTATCGATGAAAACCACAAAAAATTATTCATTATCATTGTCACCATATAATATGGGGATGCCTTCCCCTGTCAAAATTATTAGGATTCCCTACCCATAATGTGTCATTAACACATGGGCACCACAACTCAAGTGGGGTTACTTACCAAACTCACCACCGCTTCATGAATCTCTACCACAACGTTGTGATCCAATATTTTCTTTGTCCAAACCACTTCAAAACACTTGGTTTCTCTAGTACACGTTTGGATATTCAAAAAGGAAACACAAGTACTAACAAAACAACCTAAAACCGAACAATACCTTTCCTAATTAGTATATTTCATTGATTTCAAGGAAACAAACACGTGCTTACTTTTGAGCCACTTGTATATGTATCCCAAAAGAAATTATGCCTTCCCATCATGTACCAACATCTAGAGAACATAAAATCCCTTTAGGTGTTGAGATTTCTTATGAGGAAACACTAAAACTGACTCCTGATCACATTAGCCAAACATCACTAAATCAAAGACCAAACTCCCACATAGTTATCTGACCATGGATTTTTGTCCTTCAACCTCATCAGCATCAAATAATTATCAACATCTCACTAAACCACCAAACCATTCAAATAAAATGGTCCCACCACATGGCCACCCTCACCTAGATTGTCACCTTCAAAAAAAATAATTCATCCACACTTCGCCCACCCTTGTCTTGTATACCAAAAATAAACACCGAGGACTCCATTAGTAGTCATCAAAATTGATGGGTCAAACACCCAAATGACCCAACCCTTTGAAACCAACTTTAGAGCTTATAATAGCACTCAGGTGACTCCTAGAGAAGGAAACCAATGCGTAACCATGGACTTTTACCAAAAACATGATGACACTCAACATGATTTAATTCCACCTCTAAATAAACCACTCATTCTTCACATAATAAAACACATTAAACCTTCGGATAACCTCCCTTGATATTTCCCTAAAATTTACCAAAACTGTAAACACATAACCACAGCTTGAGTCACATCACAAAAAATGTCAACCTTCCCACTTAGCCCCCCCCCCAGACTAAACCCACACTAGGAAACACTATATGTATTCCACTACCAAAGTCGAAAACATACAATTTTAAAATACACATCCAAAAGCACTAGCAGACTCACCTGAATTCTCTCACAGGTCACCTCAAAGTTCAAACAATACCAACTACCTATACTAGATTCATGACAAAAAAAGATACTGGAGCTCTCTCTAAGACATACACATAATGCCACAAAAAATTATTTATCATAGAGGCACTCTTAATCTAGTTCTGATATACATGGTGCCAAGTGAACTAAGAGACCATTTACTCTAGGTTCTGCACCAAAGATACTCATACACATACATCGACACTACAATCCAAACACCCTCTTTTAGATCCAAAACACAACTTGAAAGGTACCACATAGATCTTGCACGGTCATGACCCATAAGGGTTTCTACACTCACTTTACCGAACAATGTTTCATGAACCAAAGGATACAGCCCTACCAAGGGAACAATAAGCACATATCTTTACCATAAATCAAAACCCAAAAGGACATACGACCCAAATACAAGGTCTCAAACTAGGTTACTTCTACTTCCAAAACCACCCATACAATGGTTCGGATACACAACATGAGTAAAACACGCTACCTGGTTCCCCAAAATCTCCACCATCCTAAAAAAACCTCTGTATATACACTATCCCAAAAGTCATTATTACACCTATATCACTACCCTAAACCATACCTACCATGGGTAAACTAAATCACACATTGACAATGTAAACATTTTTCTTTTATGTGCCTTTAGATCTTTAAAACATACAACAACCAATGTTTTAACTCATTATTGACATTTGATTTAGAAAAATTATTAACCATTATTTAATATTCATTACATTTACCCATTTTCATCACCTTTATTATACATTACTTGATTTTTATTTTTAAGGAATATTAAATTCATTCTACCCTTCTTGTCCCACACACCCTTCCCGTGTGTGCGTACCATGGGGCATTCCACCAACAAACCTAGGTTCCTATAATTATGCATGACCAAACAACCTCATTACATTCCAACCATGAGAAAAATATCATAAAATAGTCACATCACACAATATGTGCATCCCCCACTGGTGAAATATCATTCAACAAAACAACGCGCACTAAGAATAACAATCCCATCCTAGGGACTTGGGTTTTCTCCATACATGGTTCAACTACTACTAAGCATGAGTTCATTTCCAAGACCCTACATGTTCTGACCTCCCATATACCATCCAAAAATAACAAGACCATATAAATGAACCTTCTTTGATACCATTTTTAACATCCCCACCCATAAGCCACTAATCGATGCCCTGAGCTAGGTGCATGAACTCAACTGCGTCTTCCTATATGCTGGAGGTTGGCGAATAATAGTGAGAGACTAATGTAATATGTGAAGATACTATACCATCTATATTATAGTAATATATCGAAGATAAAAATAATAAAGAAATGAAATAATAAAAAATAATTAGAATCATGCATTACCAACCATTTCCTAAAACTAGTTACAACCCACAATCAAGCATAAAATATGCTATGTCATTATTTATAGTTACAGGTGAAAAAAATCCAAAATAAATATAAACAGTCGAATACCCAAAATAGGTCCTAAATCAATGTCTATATCCCCATCAATGAATATCCCATTCCCAACTCCACTCCATATAATAGGGAATTTTCCCTTGTACTGACATGCAACTAATAAATCTTATCGGGTACCCAATGGTGGCCCGATTAGGGTGTGAGTACAACTTAGCAGGCCACCACCAATGGTGTCTATAAAATATCCATTTTAATTAGATAGTTCATGAATGCATGAAAGGAATGAAAAGATTAAAAAAAGAAAACATAGGTTCCCTTAGTTAATAAAATATAATTTATTCATTTCCATCATTATTCCCATTTTTATCACTTACACCATATTTATTACAAAATAATTTTCATAACATGTTCCTTGGGTTAGGAATTTACATCCTTTACACATCGACCCGATATGGTCAATTATCATGCATAATGGGATAAGTCAAATTCCCTATCTCACTAGGGATAATCATTTCATAAACATTGCATCACACATACATTGAATCCTCAGTCGTTGTAGTCTTATAAATTGCAACACACATAACATGGATCCTATGTCTAGGTAGTCTCATCTAATGAAACTATTAGGGGTCTAGAGAATTAGTTTGACTCCCTAACTTATGCATTCTATGGTCGGGTTTAGAGCCTTAATCAAACCTGACCCATGGGAGGAGCCTTATTCTTTTATCCCGCACCACCAAGCTATGTGCACATGCTTATTTATCAAATAACAACATATATTATATCACAAACCATGCATAAATAATAAATAAATAAGTAACCATTCATAAATTTTTCAATACATAAATCATTATCATGCTATAAAACTATGGTGTATTTACCATTCATAATTCATTTATCATTATCCTTTTAACATTATGCCAAATTCTCCCTTATTCCATATTCTGAATTAAATTCCATTTACATAAATTTTATTTTCATTACATGTTATCCAATCATATACCACTGATATTTCTTATGTATTCAATATGTAAACCATCATCAAGATATAACACATTATCACATTTATCATTTCCATTGCATAACTCATTTAACCATATTTCTTTTTTCATACTTCATTTCATTTAGAATATTCATATTTATCACTGATTAATTGATTTAAAAAATTAAAAATTCCCATGCCTTAACCCATTTACAAATTATAATTTTTATACCTTAACCTAATATACCCATTTATCATTAACATTCCTTGGGTAATCGACCAATTACCCTTCACAATACATATAACATTTAACCCATTGATATTAAACCAAACAACCCCTTATGCCATGATAACAACAAAAAATTACCATTAATGCCTCTTTATCATTTGAAATAACATTTCAACTTATTTACCATGGGCTCTAATGCAATACAAATCAAAAATATGTTTAACATTGCAATTTTCCATGTTTGGAAATATTGGTGCACCCCATGGGTGGCCCTAAACTAGTCTAATCATCCTCAATGCATGCCATGGGGATCATGGGGGTCAAAATCGTCATTTATCCAACCATTTTACCAAATCTTACTAAAGGAATCACATTCACATCATGAGTGAGGCAATATCACAATCGAACATGCACAAATCGATAATAAACTATTGGATATAACTTATATAACACCTACGTCAATTCCTAAGAAAACCACACACTCATATTTGGCCCCTTACTCAAATTTGAGCACCCTTAGAATCCCTAACCTAAGATCCACTAGAACAATATCATTTTCCGAATTTGAAAATTAATCAACATTCCCTAAACTGGAAAAAAAAGTAAGAGAAGGATTAGACTCTGTTTCTGTTGCTTTCGTCAGGGCGCGCACGTCCGTCTCTGTGAGGAGGATGAGGACGTGCAAACTGTTGCCCCACATTCCCACATTCCAAAGGCGGGTGACATCCATCGCTTATTTAGGGATGTTTTCTCCTTGATCGAAATGAGATGATGGGATGTATGTTCTTCCTTATGTGGATTCCTCCTCATAACTTGCTACATAGCCAGGGTCTCCCTTATAGATTAAGACGTTGTTCGTGAAAATATTCCCAGTGTCATATCTTCATGGAGACTGGTTAATTACACTACTTCTGTCGGGACATTCCAAGGGGTCTGACCAGAGAAGCAACCTTCTATTGGGGGAGTAGTTGCATTGGATAGCACTGGTGTGTCTAGATGCTGGAACACTAGTGCGTATGGGTTTTTTGTACTTATTATAGGGCCTCTTGAGGGTGAAGAATCCCGATGTGTCCCACATTGAATGAGGTGAATTATTTTCCATAATCATGTCTCTGAGATTTTCCTTAGCTTCCCATGTTTAACATAGGGTATGACGCGAGTTTAACGTTTAGAAAAGACAGATCAGACTGATCAGAACACTGGCTAGAGTGGATCAGTTGGGTTCAACCCCTAGGGGGAACACAGATTCTAGTAGGTGAATTAGTGTGATCTCATTTGTATGTGTAATCTTGGGTAATAATCAAGATGGATAATGTATAGTTAAATGAATTAGATACAGAATGTGATGGAGTCGACTCGGGGAAGACGTTGATCTTGGGATTGAGCCTCGAAGAGACTTCCTACGTATCCATATGGCATGGAATCAAAGTCCACATAGTTCAGAATAGGGTATGGGATCGGGGTGTGCTTAGAGGACACCGACCCGATTATGTTTTGGGTTTTATGTGTGGTTAGCAGCCCGAAGATGGTCTGACACCACTGGGACATACCAGAGAAATGGGTCCCAATAGAAAGTATGACAATGGCTTACCTCTGGGTTTGGGTTGACAACGACATACCACAGAGTGGGGATCACAATGGATTACCACATCTTGAGTTTCACAAATGATTATCGTCGGGTAGGGGATCACAATGGCTTACCGCTGCGTGAGGTTCACAATGGCTTACCACTAGATGGGGTTGATAACCACTTAATGCTGGATGGGGGCACAATGACTTACCATTGGATTGGGTCACAACTGCTTACCGCTGGATGTGGTTGAACCTCATGGAGTCTTCCTACGTACCCTGTCTTAGAGACATGGATCAAAGCCCATGTTTTTTAGGATGGTGGATGCAGTTTAATGTTGTGAAGGACGAAAAGGGGGCATGTAGTTTAACTTCATGCAAGACGAAGTTGGTCCGACGTGAAGGGGGTCAGAACCAGTGGTTGTTGGGCTTGAACCTTGGTGAGGCATTCTATGTACCTTAGCTTGGAAAGGATCAAATTCCATGTAGTTCATAAGGGTTTGTTGAACTGACGTGAAGGTGGTTGGGACCAATGGATGGTGGGATTGAACCTCAAGGAGGCTTCCTACATACCTTACCTTGGAATGGATCAAAGTACATGTAGTTCAGGTGGTGTTGGTGAATCGACGTGAAGGCGTTCGGGACAAATGGTTGTTGGGATTGAACCCCAGGAAGGCTTCTTACGTACCCTACCTTGGAAAGGATCAAATTCCACATAGTTTGGGAGAAGTGGGAACCAATTTGAAGTGTTCAGGACCAATGGGTATTCTTCTTGAACCTCAGGAAGGCTTCCTACGTACCTTGCCTTGGAAAGGATCAAATTCTACATAGTTTGGGAGAAGTGGGAACTGACGTGAAGTGGCCAGAACCAATGGGTGTTGGGATTGAACGTTATGGAGGAATTTTTACGTACCCTTCCTTGGAAAGGATCAAAGTCCACAGATTTCAGGAGAAGTGGGAATTTATGTGAAGTGTTCGAGACCAATGGTTGTGGGGATTGATCCTTAGGAAGGGTTCCTACATACCCTGCCTTGGAAAGGATCAAAGTCCACGTAGTTCAGGAGACGTGGGAACCAGAGTGAAGTGGTCAGGACTAATGGGTGTTTTTCTTGAACCTTATGGAGGCTTTGTATGTACCATTACTTTGTAAGGATCAAAGACCATGTTGTTCGAGATGTAGTTGGGGCTTACACTCTAGTAAGCCTCGGGAGGATTTCATAGTCAATGCTTACTCTAATCCCACACGAGTCATGATTAGTGTCAAAAATAAGACGCATTGAAGACCTGATGACCATGTCATGAAAGGTGTGTTTTTGGGAAGTGGAGTGGGGCTTACACGTGGTTAGTGGCCCAAAAGGAAAACAGGGGCTTACACATGGTTAGTAGCCGAGGGATATGGAGATTGGGACTTACACAAGGGTGGAGGCCTGGGTGGCGACAAAGCCCAAAGGTAGAGTGATTAGGAACCGAAAAAAAAGGAATGATATGGTGCCCATCCCCCCTATCTGGTCTTTGGACAGGAAGAAGATAGAAGAAGCAGGGTTACTACCTCCCGCAAGAAAGTCTTGGGGCTTACACCGAGGTGGTTTACCTTTCCTCGTGGGAAGATGCCACTCCAATAAAGTGGATATCATTCCATGCAAGGAATGATCTCACTCTTGTGGAGACCAGTGGGTATAGAGAATGTATAAGGCGGGGCACCCCGTGTATGATGCATGGGGTGGGGTCATAGTTTAACATCAGGTGCTGAGGACGACGGTGTTTGTCAGTTCAACGTCCTGTAGCTCAGACAAGGTTGTTTTACTTTTCACCCCTATGACTTACATAACCGATACCCGCCCACCCTTGAAGAAGGGAAGGAATCAAAAATTCTATGGAGAGGGAGTGTTATGGAGTGATCTATTGAGGGGTATACATTTGTGTGACTATAGGAAGATGTAATAGCCTTTTTCATGCCAATGTGAAGAAGAATGAGGAGAAGAAACACAACAAAAAGTACCACACAGAGGATCTTGAAATTATGTCATGCAAACCCGAAGGGTCTCCTGTGAAAAGAAGTTGCAGAGATTTCTTCGATCCAGTTTTATGAGCCTCGCAAGAACCGACATGAACCTCCTGCATGACATAGGAAATCTCATCTTCTTGAATGAAACAGAGGAGTACACAATCAAACCCATGGTTGTAGAAAATCTTCTCACGACTAGGGCTGTCCTGGAGGGTAAACTATAACAGGGGACATCAAATTTTCTCATTCTCTGCCCGATCTTTTAGGAGATTATCATTCTAGAGATACTCAACAAAGGAGGTTCTCCATTCAGGAGTCACTTCAATCACTGAATCTGTGGGACTAGGTGGTCTTGACATGGAGGCATCAGTAGTAAGGTGGCTTAACTACAGGCTATCATTGCCATTTGGAGTGACGGGATCAATGACTCTTCAGTGTTCCCTATGGATAATCAGATCATCATGTTCGGTCTTTGAAAGTGATACAGCTAGGCCGTCCATGGTGTCATCTCAACCGTTTTATGATCGAGGGACACGAGTAACTTCTGGACAATATAGGAACTGGTCCATTAGCTGGAGAGTGCATCCAACAATTGTATGAGCTCTGGATCTCTAACGACATAGTCACGGTTGATGTACATGATCACTCATTCGAAGTCCCATTTCACATGAAAATGGGGAACATCTATCTCGAGGTCCATCTCAAGGCCAGTAATGAGAGTCTAACACTCTACCTCGTTGTTCATACAACCTTCTAAATATAGTTTGAATATGGCAGAACAACTTGTGTTGGGGTAATGAAGACGATACCCGGGCCGACTCAATTGAGCTTGGGGTCATTGAGCCTTCTGCTCGTGGGGCTCCAGGAAGCACCATCAATGTCTATTTTCTTGCATGACATGGATTGGTAATCTAAAAGGATAGCTTTATTAGGGAAATCGATATCCAGTTACTAGTTTGTAGGATTCAGATGGGCGTCAAGGAATTTTGTCAACACTTTCCACTTGATATCCTTTTGAGGGACAAACCTGATGTTAAACTATTGGAGAATCACTACCCATCGAGCCAGATGACCTATCAACATGGGGCGGTTCAGGATGTACTTCAGAGTATCTACATGGGACACCATCTACACCTCGTGGGTCCGCATGTAATATAGCAATTTATGTACTGTGATTAATAATGCAAGGAAACTTTTCTCGATAGGGAATTATTTGGTTTCTGTATCGAGGAGCCTACAGATGAAGTGGTAGAGGATATTCTCCATTCCCTCATTGTTCTTATAGTTGAGAAGGGTGCCAAGAGATTTATCCAGGGCAGTCACATAAAGGACATGCAAATTTCGGGAGATGGGTGGCATTAAGACTAGAGGTTGGAGCAGATACTGGTTGATTTCTTTGAAAGAAGTCTGGCACTCTTCATCCGACTCATAGAAAGTGCCTTTCTTCTTGATCTATAAAAAGGTCTTACACTTTCCATCCAGATTCGAGATGAATCAGCGTATGGAGGACAAGTGGACTTGGAAGCCTCAAATATACAAAATTTTTCTCATAGGAGACATATGGATAATGGCCTTAATCATCTCTAGTTCGATCTCAATGCCCCGGTATCTGACAACGAATATGAGAAACTATTCAGAGGTGACACTGAAGGCACACATTAATGGGTTCAACATCAGGTGATAGGAATAATGGAAGCCAAACACTTTCTCAAGGTCTTCGAGATGGTCCTGACATTGGCGATATTTGACCACCAGATGTTCCACATAACATTCTACCAACATTCCAAGGATCAACGTGAATATGCGATGCATAGCTCGCTGATCTGTGGAAAATTCATTCTTTTAACTGAAAGGCATGAATTGGTAAAATAAATTAACTTGTGGTGCCCTGATGGTTGTAGAATCCTCATCCTTGGGGGTCATTCGGATCTGGTTATACCCAGGGTACCCATCCATGAAAGAGAGGGCTTGGAATCTAGTTGTAGCATCGATCAACAATTCTGTTATAGGAAGGGGAAAATCATCCTTCAGACAGCGACGATTAAGTTCTCGGAAGTCGATACAGACTCTAATCTATCCATTATTCTTCATGACTGACACAATTTTGGCCATCCATTTGGGGTACTGGACCTCCTTAATGAAATTGGATCTGATGAGCTTATCAACTTTTTCCTCAACCATGGCATCGTGGGAAGGGTGTTTCTTTCATGGAGGATGCTTGAACCTGCAATGATTTTCCAGGAGACCGAGGTGATGGAAAGATACCTAAGTATCTAGTCTTGACATCTCATCATAACTCTAGTGGAATACATCACAGTTCTGTTTAAGGAAGTCTATGTACTACTGTTTCTTTGGAAGGGTCTTAACGGCACTGATCAGTATGAGTTTTGGGTCTGCCTCGCTATAGAGGTTCACCAATACCAATTCATCAACTGTGGAAGATATTCCCTCATCAAAGATGGTGGGATCATCCTCTAAATCCTCATATTCACTTATATAGGGGGGATCCTTGGTGCGAGGAGTTTCCCATTAATCGGCAGCTCTTGATAGGAGGCTGGTACCGACCTAAGTGACAGTGGACACAACATTAGGGAACTCTTGTGTTGCCGCAACCATAACAATGAAGGTTGTTGATCCAATCACATATAGTCTTTGGCCTAAGGGGCTACTCTTGATGATATCGAATAAATAGTGGCACGTCGTCTTGATCTAGTTAATTGCGACCCAGCGAAAGAATCATGTATGACGTATTGTCGTTTCCATGGGGAGAATATCCTCATACCTTATGGAAGTAGGATGCTATAAGATTACCTAAGCCTGGTTTTTGTAGTAGAATGAGGTGATCATCCAGAATCTCTTATAATTGGGAATGTATTCCCCCTCATTCCACATAAAAAGAATTTTTTCATGTCTGGAGTTGTATACTTCAATCGATTGATTGGAAAGACTTATGTGTCATCTAGATCTTCCCATGGGTTAGTCGTAGTCGTAGAATGCCCTACCTTGTTAGCCTGAATCTGGGTTTCCTTGTTCTTGTAATAGTCAGCATCCAGATTGCGGGAATCATAAGAGGAAAAGGGGGATGTGTCACCATGAAGCATTCTCACTCGACCATTAAGATAGTACATATGGAACTGGTGATATGATGAAGGAACTACCACATGCAAGTGGAGCCACGACCTACCCACCAACGCATTATAGGCGGTGTCCTAGGAGAAAATCATAAACTCGATGCTGGAAACTAGACCACTGAACTAGGTTTTTAAATAGATCTTGTTGACCAGTGTCTGTTCCACCCTGTCATAACCTTGGATTCTTAGGTCATAGGGACTCAGATCTTCCTCAGACAACCCCATATTTCGCAGCATCCGAGTCGGGATTAGGTTGATTCCAGAGCCCATGTCAACAAGACAGTGAAGAACCTCCACACTCTTGAACTAGACAGTGATGTAAAATGGTAAAATGTGACCCTGTATAAGAGAGCCTCCATATTCTCAAGAGAATGAGATGATGTCCTGTCATTCAGTATACTCAACCACCTCAGCATGGAAGGATTCTGCGGCTCCAACCTCCATCTCAAAATAGAGGGGGGTTATTAAAGCCTCGGCGAGGGCCTCACACATATCTAATGATAGGAGAAGGGCCTCAAGGATGGAGAGATTTTCTAGAATGCTAGAAATATTTTTTAGGACATCATACTTCCATTCCAGGTGTGAAATTCTACTTACAGGAGGTCACTCCATGACAAAAGGTATGGTGGGCCCTACCGCAAGGCCGACGACTTACTGGTGCTAGGAATATCCTACTGCTCACTAGTCAAAGCCTAAGGAGTGACTACTAGATGAAGTCCAAATGGATGAGACCAGCCTGTAGAGAAGCATGGCTGGTCACAACGTGGTTGAGTTGGCTCTATCTGATCCGTAACATGAATGGCGGTGAAGGAGGACATGATGTCACCAAATGAGTAGGCTGTATATGCTAAGCTCTATGTTGGGCCTACTATCTGGTTTTGTTCATGTGCACAACCATGCTGAAATTACTCACTGAGGCACTCAAACGACCCATATTTCCATGACTCTGTCGATGCTAACGACGACTGGGGACATTGGGAGGATCCACTTAGTGCTCCACATCATTAAGAATTATGTAGTCGTTTACCAAATCTATGGTATTAACTGAGGTGTACCCTTGACTGTCTCCTAAAGATTCACCCACTACCAGACGGATTCTCGGAGAAATCATAATCTCTGGGGGCATAAAGTAACCGATAGTACAAGATTATACTGACATTGGTAGGGGTATTTGTTTTCCCTTGTGCTAATGTTGTTTTCTCTTCTGAGAAGAGGAAGACTAAGACAATGATGTAGAAGTAGGAGCTATGACTTATAAAGGATTTGGCGGATTTATAAATGCATGGATAACACCATGGGAATGAGCGACTATTTTACGAGCCATCGAGCCGTCAAACTTCTGGGGACCTGTGGTTAGAAACCTGATGCCACTCGCCTTCGTGGTCTCTACTACTGTCTGGCCTCACAAAGACACATGCCACCTGTGTCGGAGCTAGACCTAACCGAACTATGTTGTTATCCACATCATCATGAATCTAGTATTTGAACACGTATCATTGTTTGAGGGTGTTCCCCAGGATCTCGTGATAGGGTCCATAAGAAGGGAGATCAGTGAGGTTTGCCTCTTCGGGCCTCTTACACTCAGGCATACATACAATCCCCTACTCCAAGGCACTACAAAAGTAACATGAGACCAATGCCTCATTGAATGAGTAAGTCTGTTCCTCATATCTGGGAGAGGTCCTTGGAGCCTGAACCTAACGCGGGGCTGGAGGGGCCTGTCTAGGATGTGGAGGCTGGTTGTCTCACCTAGGTGGTGGCGGCACATTTCACGGGGGAACCTACTGATTCTGAGGTGGGCGCTGCTAGGCTTGAGGCTGCACCTGAGGTGGAGGGACTCTTCGAGGCTGCAGAGGTGGCTCCAATGACTACAAATCTAGTTTCCTAGGAGACTCTATTTGATCCACTAAAGTGGGCTCAGCCTTGGTAGCCTTTTTCATAAGGATTTCAAGAGGCAACAGACGTTCCTGATTATCCTGATATAAGGATTCCTCTAGGCGATGGTCCTTATTAGAGAAGTCTCGAAACCCCCATGGAGTAGTTTTGGGTGATCAAAGAGGGGACCTATTAGGGCTTGACGTTCCCTATGCAAATATTCAGTAGTTTCTTTTGATTCAGTATCATGTTAAGGGAGTATGTGAGCCCTTTAGGCCGGGTGAAAAAGTACGAAACACGCTCATCAGGTCTCTGATTGCACATGAGGAGGTCTGCGATAGTTGTCTTCTATGTGGTGGAACTGTACTGGTAGAGGAATTTCCTATTGAGGTCTTCCCAACTGGATACTGATCCGATGGGGATCTGGTTATACCAGATGCACGTCGGCCCCTCCAATGTCTATACGAAACACTGAAGTTTGACAGCCTCCTCCTGCGCTGGAGTTCCCAACATAGTCCCACACCTTGAGATAAATTGGGCCAGGTGTTGCAGTAGGTCCCCTGTCCCATTTAAGGGAGAAAATGCGGGATTTACGAAACCAGGGGGTGCTGTAATATCATCCACCCATGTGAGATATGGCTTGCCATAAGGCATTATTGCAACCTGTTGAGTCTCTAAAGATTCGAGGTGGGAGATGAGTGCCACCATTAGATCATCTAGGCTGGGATTTCGGTCTTGATGGGGATCCCTAACCACTAGTGCATCAGAAGGTTTTCCAACACGATAAGTAAGCCCAACGACTCATGCAGTGGCTGGTGGAACAACTTGTGGAGAAGCTAGGGGAACTTGAGGTTGGTACCAAAAATTTTCATGCCGTTCAAGAGGATTTGGTGACACATACTGTGCCCTCTTTCCGTATGTTCCAGCCTCAACCCTATCTGCGTGGCCAAGATGTCCAAGGCCACTTGAAGGCAATTTGCTGAGAGGAAGTTGTGACTGCCCCTACTACCCTGGCCAAGGATCACCATATTCTGTCCGCCGTTCTGTAGAGCGTTCAGCAAGGAGGTCATCGACCATCTTCTTGTACTTAGTGAGTTTCTAAGGCAGTGTGGATTTTTCGAGATCGACTTCCTCCTTCTAAACTACGCCATATGGGTCAGAGGGTTTGACGGCTTCGAGGTCTTCCTTACCCTTGTTGAGATTCCATCTAAGGACTAGTGTCTCGGTGGGAATGGGAATACCCAATAGATTTCTTTTCTAGTAAGTAACCCTTCCCAACAGATTCAATATTTGTGGCACTCCCTCACGGGGTAAGTCTCCATCAATGAGCTCTAGCTCATTCTATCCCTTTGATAGGCCAACCATGTTAAACATGACCCTTATTAGAGGCATATCCTCTATATCGCCTGGAAAGTCAGGTTTATGCTAGATGGAACGGAAATGGAGGGCCACATACTGCCCCCATCCATATTTTTTCACAATGAGAGAAGCTTACTTGATTATCATGTGGAGCAATTTAAAGCTTTGGACGCATCATTGTTGGAGGTTCTTATAGAGGCCTGGTGAATCAGGGAACTGGTCCATGGGGAGTGCAGCCAAATTGACCAAACGACATTGTTGGATGATATCTTTAAAATGAACATGGCTCATGGGGTAGTCCACTCATCGATGTCGAAGATAGAAATGGGTCACCCATAGGATCCAGAGAAAGCATCCAACCTCTTTATAGGTGAGTACTTATGGTGGCCTAAAATGTTTCCTTAAAACTAGCCATAATATCTCTGGGAAATGGTCCACTGCCAGAATATCTCACAGGATCCTTTGTCTAGATTTAGGTTCTACCCCTTCATTTCCCCACTCATCTACTGAAGCTGGATGGGGAATCGTTAGTGGTACTGATGTAGACTGCTGAGATGTCAGGCTAGCCAGTGGAGAATACGGAGAGTCATCTAACAAGCTGCCACATCTTCGGATATCCTCCGAAGAGTGCAGTGACTTAGCCACCACATCGCAGTAAGATGCATTGATGGTCACAATTTCTCGCATTGCGACTACGGATAATAACAATGGATCAAACTGCTACTCGTCCACCAGTCATCCCCAAAATAGTTCTCTATGATCTCTAGTATAGGTAGAGAGTGCTTCTGGTGATGATGGTGATGATTGCACAGTTGTAACCTATGGAGTTGCCAAATGTTTTTCCTCTTGGATATACCTACAGAGGGAGGCGGGAATCTGATAGACCTCACATTCTAAAAGTATGAGGTTTATGCGCCTTGTTCCCACCCCGAGCCTTGACAAAGAGGACCTAGACGAGGGTTCCATAATTGATTCATATTTCGACTCAAAATCTGAGAAGTAAATTGGTTTGATCTCAGTTTGAATCTTCTTGGTGTTCTTTTTATGGTGGTGGTGACCCAAACTCCCACCCTGGGATGGTTCTTCGAGACATGGATTATTTCTAGCACGAGTAGTTCCTTTGGTCGTACTGGTTCAAGGGTGGGTAGGACCTCCTCTTGAGTGATCAGGGGTGTGAGGACCACCTGGAAAGATATTAAAGGGAACACGGGGAGGACCTCAGTGTCCACTAGCTGATGTGATGAGGGGACCTCTTCCATAAATTCTAGAGTAGGTAGGACCTCCTCCAGAGCTGATAGGAGCATTTGTGGGAACTCCATACTTTCTTCCCCTGGCAGTGTCAGTGTGAAGAGGGCCCTCATATTGGTCAAGCTAAACACAGGTAGGACCTCTATGTTGGGTGCCAATGAAGCAATGCTGACCTTCACTCCTCAGATTGTTGGGATGAGGAGGACCTTTTTCGGCTGCTTTAAGGACATGGGGAAGGCCCCCATACTGTATATTTGCAGGATGTGTAACATCCCCACACCAGTGAGTCGTGGAGGGAGGAAAAACTTCATATCCAATGTAATGATCATGAGAGAGGCTTCCATACTTAGTGCCACTACCATGGGTAGGACCCTCCTTCATATTGAAAGTAGCATGGGGAAGACATCTATGACGATCTTGGAAGTGGGGATAACCCGTGTTCTCTATAGTGGTGGTACTGGGAGTACCTACGTACTAGGTGTCACTACCGTGGGTCGGTCCGCGATGGTTTATCCCTATGCTGGTGGCCGAGAGAGTCGAACTAGCCTACTTGTGGGGTTGTTGTGGCCTCAATCCGGGTTGGGTATATAAGTTCCCCTACTCAACATACACAGGGGGTTGATGATATACATTTGTGGTGGCCTGAGCCACAGTAGTTGCTGACGTTGGCGCCTCTTGATGGGAATCCTCCTTAGCCTATGCCTGACACTAGCGTCGAGTCAACCGGACTGGGGCCAATAGTGCAGGCGCATGGCTTACCTTATCCTCAACTTGTGGGACTGGGTGGTGTCACTAGCGTGGCCTAGTGGGAGCCCTCCTTGGGAGTCCCTGAAACGGGATCCCATCCGGGCTGGCCCAGACATCCCCCACCTCATCGGCATAGGGGAGGGAGTCATCAAGGCATTTCAGTGAGAGGATTTGAAAATGATTGTATGTTGGGGTGGGGAGCAATGGCTCCCTGCACTGCCCTTGGGGGTGGCAGTGGCGATGAGGCACAAACGCCTCTAAATCCTGGTGGGCCATATCTCGAGTTAGGGTAATCCCCTCCTCCTCGTATCAGCATTCTAGGACATTCATCACCTTTAGTTGTATGAATTCATAATGGGAGATTGGGTGTGGGCACCAAACAGTTGTGGGTGTGGAAGTTGTCACAAGAGAAGTGGATCCATGGAGGATTATTGCATTGGTGTTTCCCCTAACCCAGCATTGGGGGGCAGGTGGCGATCATTTTTCCGATGTAGAATCTTGGTTCATGAAATTAGGGAGATTAAACCATTAGTGCTGAAACAATGATATCGACGTCCAGTTCCCCCACGCTATTCTGTCTCCCATGGCTGGTAAGAAGGATCTACGCTGGCAATTTCACAGACCGAGATGCCTAATGATTAACTATCCCAACATCTGGTGAGATTCATGCCAGGCCCCTTATTTTCTTGGCACGACCCGACGCCGAATACCAGGATCCAGTGACATGATATTCCACTGATGTCTCGAACGCTGCTATTCTCCACATTGACGAGAATAACTTCACATCAGTTTCACCATTTCTATTTCTGGTGCTTTCTTCGGGGAGCGCACATCCTTTTGTCTGAGGAGGATGAGGATGCACTGATTGTTTCCCCACATTCCCTCTTTCCAAAGGTGGGAAACATCTGTCACTTATTCAAAGAAGATTTCTCCTTGATTGAAATAGGATGATGGGATGTCATTTATTCCCTATGTGGACTCCTCCTCAGAACCCGTTACCTAGTATATGTCTCCCTTGTAGATTAAAAATTGTTCGTGAAACTCTTCCCAATTCCATATCTTCATGGATGTAAGTTAATTACATAGCTTGTTTTGTGACTTTCCAAGGGGTCCGACCAGAGAAGCAACCTTCGATCGGGGAAGTAGTCACATTGGACATCATTGGCATGTATAGACACTGGAACACTAGCGTGTCTAGGTTTCTTCACCTTATTATAGGGCTTCTCGAGGGTACGGAAGCCCAAGGAGTCCCATGTTGAATGTGGAAAATTATATTCCATAAGAATGTCTCTGAGTTTTTCCTTAGATTCCCATGTTTAACACATGGTATGCTACGAGTTTAACATCTAGAGGAGACAGATTGGATTGATCAGAACATTGGCTAGAGTGGATCATATGGGTGCAACCCCTGGAGGGAACACTGATGCTTGGAGGTGAATTGACGTGATCTCACTGGGATGTGGTGGCTCGGGTATGAATCATGATGGATACTAGATGGTTAAATAAAGTGGATTCAGAATGATATGGAGTCGACTCGAGGTCGACGATGATGTTGGGATTGAGCCTCGATGAGACTTCCTACATATCCCCGTGGAAGGGAATCAATGTCCACAATGTTCAGGATGTGGTATGAGATCGGGGTGTGCGCTGAGGATAATGACCTGATGATGTACTGGGGATTATACGTGGTTTATAGCTTGAAGTTGGTCTGATTCCACTAGGAAATACAAGATATATTGGTCCCAATAGACGGTATGACAACGATTTACCATTGAGTTTAGGTTGAAAACAACATATCGCTGAATGGGGATCACAATGGCTTAACACTGTGTGAGGTTCACAATGACTTACTGTTGGGTAGGGGATCAAAACGACATACCGTTGCATGAGATTCACAATGGTTGACCACTAGATGGGGTTAAAAAGGGCTTACTACTGAATGGGGGAACAATGGCTGATTTCTAGATGGGGTCACAACGGCTTACTTCTGGATGGGGTTGAACATCAGGGAGGCTTTGTACATACCCTATCTTGGATACAAGGATCAAATCCCAAAAAGTTTGGGATGGTGTATGTAGTTTAACATCGTGAGGATGAAAAGGGGGCATGCAGTTTAACATCATGCAGGATGAAGGTGGTCCGACGTGAAGGGGGCTGGACCAGTGGTTGTTGGGATTGGACCTCGAGGAGGCTTCCTACGTACATTACCTTGGCTAGGATCAAAGTACATGTAGTTTAGTAGGGGTTGGTGAAGCGACGTGAAGGTGGTCGAGACCAATGGATGGTGGGCTTGAACCTCCGAGAGGCTTCCTACATACCTTACCTTGGTAAGGATCAAAGTCCACGTAGTTTGTGTGGTGTTGGTGAACTGACATAAAGGGGGTTGGGACCAATGGTTGTTGGGATTGAACCTCAGGGAGGCATCTTACATACCCTTCCTTGGGAAGGATCAAAGTCCACATAGTTTGGGAGAATTGAGAACCCACGTGAAGTGGTCGGGACCACTGGGGGTTGTGCTTGAACCGCTGAGAGGCTTACTATGTACCTTACCTTGGGAAGGATCAAATTCCATGTAGTTCAGGAGAAGAGGGAACCAACATGAAGTGGACGGGACCAATGGGTGTTAGGATTGAACCTCAGGGAGCCTTCTTATGTACCCTGCCTTAGCAAGGATCAAAGTCCACGTAGTTCGAAAGAAGTGGGAACCGACATGAAGTGGTTGGGACTAAAGGGTGTTGGGATTGAACCTCAGGGAGTCTTCCTACATACCATGACATGGAAAGGATCAAATTTCACGTAGTTTAGGAGAATTGGGAACTGAAGTGAAGTGGTTGAGACCAATGGGTGTTGGTCTTGAACCTCAGGGAGGCTTCTTACATAACCTACCTTGGAAAAGATCAATGTCCACATAGTACAAGATGGAGTTGGGGCTTACACTCTAGGCTTCCCCAAGGAGGATGTTATGGTTGATGCTTACTCTTAGACCAAGTGATTTATGTTCGGTGTGAGAAACAAGAGACAATGAAGACCTGATGATCGCGTCACGAATTGTGCATCTGTGAGAAGTGGAGTGAGGCTTACAGGTGGTTATCAGCCCAAAATGGAAGAAGGGGGTTCCGTGTGGATAACAACCCATGGGGATGGAGATTGGGACTTACTCTAGGGTGGAAGCCAAGGTGGCGACAAAGCCCAAATGGAGAGGGATTTGGCACCAAAGAAAGGAGGGATACAGTGACTATCCCCCCTCTCTGGTCTTTGGTTAGGAAGAATATAGGAGGAGTAGGGATGCTGCCTTTCAAATGAAATGCTAGAGGCTTACACCGAGGTTGTTTCCCTTTTTCCACATACACACGCCACTCTGTTAAATAGGATCTCATTCCATATGAGGAATGATCTCACTCTCATGGATACCAGTGGGTGTAGAGAATGTCCGAGATGGGGAACCCCACGTATGATGAATGAGGCGGGGTCACAATTTAACATCATGTGCTGAGGACGATGGTGCTTGGCAGTTTAACGCCCTGCGGCTCAGATGAGGTGGATTTATTATACACCCCTAGGACTTTCATAACTAATACTCACCCTTCCTGGAGGAAGTTAAGGCATTAACATTGCCATGGAGAGGGGGTGTTATGGAGTGATCCATTGAGGGTCCACATTATCCTGGCAATGAGAATAAGCAATAGCTGTTAGCATGCCCATGCGAAGAAGCATGAGGCGATATAATGCAACAAGAAGTTCCACCCAAGGGATCTTGAAATTATGTTGTGAAAACCTAGAGGGTCGTACAGAAAAAGGAGTAGAGAAGTAAAGGGGTTCATAGGTAGAAGCCTCGTGAATCCCTAGTGCTCTATGTAGTGGAGGGGCTTCACAAAGGGGTATGCTTTGCGATATGAAGTTTCCTAGCCTAGGAATATATAATTGGTGCATATGGAAGGTGCTTTCCGATGTGGAAAGTCATTCATGGAGCAGTGCTTTGCGAAACAAGGGTTCCCTGTGAAGCATAGCATTGAGAAGCAATGTGCTTCACGAAGCATAGTAAACATGCCTTATCATGTGGGTCACATGTGTATGGATGGTACTTCGTGAAGTATAAGTGATCCACAAAGACCCGAGTCCCCTTGGGGATCCCCTTCCTTCTTGGAGGCCCATGGGCTCCACAAAGGGCATCCCACTTTGAAGAGGGGCTGAATTGAAACCAAGGGAGATGCACTTTGTGAAGCTAAAGTACCTTGAGGAGATCATGGTTCATAGAGCAGAATTTGATTTGATATTTGAGTGTGAGGAAGGAAAAATGTCATAGGATCTGTCCTTTGGGCTCAAGGAAAGCCCCATATTTATAGTCAAGAGGCGCCATGAAGTAGAGCTCGCTGGGGGCAAAGACACGTGTTGTTTTGACGTAATCATGAAGTCTCATACCTCCTTGATCCATGGAGGGTTTGAAAATTTCAAAGGGGCTCACGGAGCCTCCCGCCTCCTGGCTACACGGTGGGTTCACAAATGTAAAAGGGGCTCACGGAGCCTCTTTGCTCCTCAGCGGGTTCACAAATGTCAATGGGGCTCGTGGAGCCTCTCGCCTCATTGCTCTGCGGCGGGATCACAAATGTCAAAGGGGATCGCAGAGCCTCCCACCTCCTTTCTCCATAGTGCCTTCATATAGGGGAATCATTACTCTTGCCACATAGCTATGAGGGCTCCATCAACAAGCTTCTCAATGCAACCTTTAAAGCATTCCATTTGTTCTTGTTCTTCCTAAAATTTGGCGCCAACAGACTCAACCAAGGCTTTGATTCTCAACCAAAATAACTCCAAATGGCTTATAATCGAATTATATTTATCCTCGGGAAGAGTTGGTAGCTTTTTTTAGTCCCTAGGGCTAGAATAGATGGAATATGGAAGAAAATGGGTAGATTACTAAATACCCTGAGGGAGAAAATGGTAAATTTTCACTTTTTAATGGCATGAATTCTTTTTTTATTATAATAAGTAAGAGGTAACAACAACAAATGTTAACAACCCAGGCACTCCGGGGGTATAAAGTAATGTAACCCTAAGGCATCCTTCAACACGAAGGGCCTACACTCAAGCGGTAGAGAGCCCAAGCTTCTATACCTAACGACCTCATCCCTGGGACTTCCAATATTTGCAAGCGCATCCACAAAAAATTGATTTCCCTCCAACTATGTTGCATGTGTTTTCTTTGATTGGTGTACGGTCCTAAAAAATCCACAAAGGAAATTTTACCCAATTCCCCCAAAGAATTGAGGGGAAGAATGGAGAAAACTCAAAGGATACAAAAAGCTGAACCGGTCCACATATATGTCCAAATGATGCAGCTGCACGGCCGGTTCCGCGAAGCACCCCTTCCACAGACTATTGTTGTTCGCAAAATGGAGGCAGAGATCCTTCGCGGGCGTGAAGCAGGACAGACGCCGAACTGGTCCCCCGTCACGAACCGCCCCAGCTGCGGACCACCTCAACCGACTCGGTCTACATCCACTTTCATTTGCGAAATGGAGGCAGGATCCTCTGCGGCCACGAAGTTCTCCCTGAGCTCGTTTGGTTGGCGGGGGGAGATGCGCTTGATGCCCCCCGTGAGTTGCAGATTGACCGGGTCATCCGTGAATCGGGTTTCTGATCATGGACCTCTACAAAAGGTGCCACATGATAATAGATACATCCCTTACCCCAGTCTATAAAAGGAGATCTAGGGAAAAGAGAAGTGGGATTCGGAAGGAGATCAATCAGATTCGGGTGGAAGGATTTAGAAGGAAGGATCTTAGGATTTTGCGAACAACGAAGTTCCAGTTCGCGAACCAGAACAGGTTTGAACCTGGAAGTTAATTAATAAGGAACCGAAAACTCATTATAACTTGGTGAACCGTGAAATTAAAATAAAAAATAAAATAAGACCATGAACCATGGCCCCTCTGCAGACTTACTCCCCGTGGACCAGGGAGTTTATGCCCCTTTTCTAATATGTCACACCACGTAGCACCCTCCTACACAGGTGAAGCCCCAACCAACGAACACCCGACCGGTGTCACCCTTGGCCTCCATTGCTTGCATGGATCCCACCACGTACCAACCTGGTATGCGGGCTAAACCTGAAGCCTAGAACCACCCTGGTTTGCGGGATGCCCACTAGGTCGCGAACCCCTCTGGTTCGCGAGGTGACCATCAGTCCGCAGACCACCCTGGTTTGTGGACGGCCTCTCCAGCCGCGTAGTACCTTCCTACACGAAAGGCGCTACTCCCCATATACCCACGTGGCCCGCCAAATCCTTCGGGGTTCCCATTCCCTGAGCCAGACAAACTCTTTCCAATCCATTCTGATCCTCCGTGGCTCCCTCATTGGCCTACTCATCGGTCCCGAGGCAAGGCCTCCACTGGAACCACCAGACCCATGTGATGTAACATTCACACGCATCAGCGCGCCGTTTTGAGTTCACATACCCATGATAAACAGGGGTGAAGGGGTTACTCCGACCCTTGAGCGGATTTCCAAAGCATTTCTAGGTTCACATTCCCATGGTAATGTGGAGTCTGAGCTCTGGGGCCCCATTTCTGCCCCTCCACTTGTTGGCGCTGGGGAATTTCTCATTTCTTCGGGGGTAGTAAAATACACATCAAAAGGAAGCCGTCATACACTTCCGTACTTCCCCCGGGAACAAGCGAGGTGACGGGCACAAGAGCACCTCTTTCCCTCTCCCTCTTCGCTTCGTCACCATGGGAATCCATCCTGGAGTAAGTCCCACCTTTTTGGGCCGCTCCATGCATAAGCCCCACTCCACTTCTCACGGACACACCTTTCATGACGTGATTGTCCGGTCTTTGCTGCCTCTTGTTTCTCACACCGAGCATGACTCACGTGGGATTAGAGTAAGCATCGACCATGACATCCTCTTATGGGCCTCTTCAGAGTTTACGCCCCAATCCATCGCCATGGGCCTCCTCATAGTGTAAGCCCCAACTCATCACCATGGTCCTCCTCAGAGTGTAAGCCCCAATCCATCACCATGGGCCTCCTCAGAGTGTAAGACCCAATCCATTGTGAACTATGTGGACCATGATTTCCCACCATAGGGATACGTAGGAATCCTTCAAGAGGTTCAAGTTCGATCACCATCTGACCTCTGGGTCCACCTTCATGTCAGTCCTCTGACACCCCAATTCGAACTACGTGGACTTTGATCCCTGTCTCCTAGGCATGGTATGTAGGAAGCCTCCTTGAGGTTCAAGCCCAATGATCGGTCGATCCAACTATCTTCACATCGGTTCACCGCACCACTCCTAGTATCTCCTCAATGAGTCCCGACTCCTTGGGGTCATTAATCCAATGAGGGATGGTAATCCTCGGGTGTAAATGATTCTGAACCCCTGCGTCCAGCTGACTGTTTCCCACCAAGAGAATTCTATGGATACTATGCTTGGGTATAAAAAAAATATTCGCGAACATATGAATACGTCTTAAATCTATAAGAGAGTCCCAGAATAGGAAATAATTCCCCCAAAAGGGTGAAATGAGCCCGAATTCCCATCCTCTCAACCAACGTGAGTTCTTAAGCGTCGCTGGTCAAACCACCCGGCGAACGCCTCCATTTGGAAATCAGGTCCACATGTTATCGGATATGGAACCGTTGGGCATTTCGAGACCGACCTGAAACAAAAATGGTGAACCTGATGTGAATCTTTAACCAAGCATGAAGAATTTAACCTCATTCCATTGTGTACCCCCTTTTACTAACAAGGAGGGCCAAGAAAGGCTGTTAATTGTGCATGGGATCATGAGATGATACTTTGAAGGGTTTGCTATTTGTATTTGTCAAAATATTTTATAGGTACCACACTAAACTCCCTTCGATCCAATGGCGTCCTGAAGGAACTCACAAGTGCGTGGTTCCAACTATGCAATGACAGGACTTCCTCACCAACGGGGGACCCCATCACCTACCCAACGTCTTCAACGCTGGGTCTCAGACGCATTCATCCGAGAGTACCATGTGAACGGTACTATCCCAATGGTGGAGGCAGCCGTGCACACCCTCCAATCCATCAGAACTTACCGATCGCCTATTCAGTAGTGACCACAAAGGCAGGTATAGATAGCCCCTGTTTCTATCTCCAACCGTTTTGAGATTCTATCCTCGGAACAGGACAATGTGTACCTCCCTTATCATAGGGAGGCATATGAGGTCGACGTTGAGGACTTCATCCACGCCGAATGGGGGTTCCGATCCGAGGCCCCCGCCAGAAGACATCATCATGGTCACACCGTGACTCAATATCCTCATGCCCAGGAGGATGTAGAGCTGAGGATTCAGGCCCACGCTCCTCGAGCACCAGCCCCTCGGACCGCCCGATGAGGGCGGAAAACTTACAACCGGGGACCGGTCATCACCCTTGTCCCTGGGGAGGAGCTCCGCTGCCTAGTCACAGAGACGCATTACAAACAGGCACATACACCTGTTCTTTCCTCCAAGGCCCACCATCCAGACATGACGACCTCATACGAGCAGGCACACATCCCCGTAGAGCTCCGTCAAGCCTGTCGCTCACACAGGATGAAACTTAACGAGCATGAACCTCTTCTAGCCCAGGGTTGTGAAGCCCACCAACCAGACGTTGTGGCGACCCAGCACCTATAGGACCAGCTCCTAGCAGACGCTTCTGATTCCTACCATCCCGATGTGGTGGTGATCAACAAAGCCCTCCATCCAGATGTGGTGGCAACTCATAGATGGGAACATCTCCCTGCCAATAAATTCCACTGACTCAATACGGTGGGAAACCAATATATACAAGGCTATTTCCCTGTGGATGCAAGAAAATTACTCCATCCTGATGTGGCGAAAAACAGAGAGATAAACCAACATATTCTAGTACTGGGGTAGATTCATTCACCTGCCCCGACACAGGAGAATTTTCAGTACCCACTGACCACCGGAGGACCAGAGAAGGACATTCATACTCCAATACCGGAATGGGCCTTCATACCCATATCAGAAAAAGATGTCTCTCTACATATCCTGGAACTGATGGAGGAGCAGGTATCCATCCCAAATTATATCTTTCAGACTTGCTAGAATGTAATTGCATCAGCGGCAATAGCAAGGACTCGGGCCTGTGATCCCATCTCCCTAATTCAGGTGACTCATCTAAGAGATGAGATAGTCTCCTCGGAGCTGATCTACATCCCTCATTCCACCCAGAAGGGTCATCTGCTATTTTCCGCGACCTAGGGGCTGCCGGATCAAGCAGCTTCACTCGTTCCAACTGGGGGACACCCTTCCATCATGGTGGATTCTCCAGAGCATGCATATATCCCTGGTAAAAGTCAAGATGTTTTTCATCATATCCCGACAGCATCACGGGACCCAATTAGATAGGGACCCAAAGGTGAAGGCTGTTTTCAATAGAAGACGGTCCCCGCTGCCCGCAAGAAAGTGCCCCAAATGCGTCAAAGGCAGCCGGAAAATAAAGTGGGAGTTCATGACTCTAATTTGTTGGAAGTTGGGGTTCCCAACGCTGTTAAGAGTATATCAAAGGCTCAGAACCCTGCCCACCCATTACCATATTTTGGGAGTGGCAGTAGCAGTTGTGAAGGTCCTCCCCGCAATCTCGCTACTAGCAGCTCTAAAGGTCCTCCCTAGAGAACCCATGGGGCCTCCCCCATGGGAATATAACAATCGATCATGATAGCTCCCCTTTTGATGCGAGTCAAAAAAACCCTCCACATGAACAGAAGATCGAGTAGCAAGAAGGTCCTCCACTTGCTGCGGTCCACCCTAAAGGTCCTCCCCGGGGTATACACTGCAAGCACTCTCCATGTAGTGGGACCACATATTATGATTGTATTCCTCGCTATCATAGTCACAACTGTGGAGGCCCTCCCCACAGTGACGTCTCCTCAATACAAAAATTCCCTCCCCTTGTCGTAGCCTGCCTTGAAGGTCCTCCCCATGGGTTACGCTGTAAAGAGACTCTGCGCAGATGGGAATCAGATCGGGTTGTAGTCCTCACCACCCTAATAATGGAGGTCCTCCCCGTAGAGACGTCAAGAAACAAGAAGGCCCTCCCCTCATTAAGGTACATTCTGAAGGCCCTCCCCTAGGTGTACCCCGCAGATATTCTCCCTACGACACCTGTAATAGTAGTGCTCACCAATACACCAACTACGATGGTAGTCCTCGCCACCACGACCACCATTGCGAAGGTCCTCCCCGCAGTGGCCCTAAGCAACAAGAAGGTCCTCTCCTTGTCGAAGTGTGTCTTGAAGTTCCTCCCCAGGATACACGTCGAACGTCAAACCATGATGGTCATCCTCACTATGATGGAGGTTGTTGCGAAGTCCCTCCCCGTAACAACGCTACGCAGCCAGAAGGTCCTCCCCTTGCTGCAACATGCCTTGGGGGGTCCTCCCCAGGGTGTGCACTACAAAAATCATCTATGCAGTGAGGTTCCAAGTATTAATGGTAGTCCTCACCATTACAGTCGTCATTGTTATGTTCCTCCCTGCAATAACATATCATATCGACAGGAAGGTCCTGCCATGCAGAATCAAGCACAGAAAAGCCCTCGTATGTCGAGGCACTCAGAAGGATGAGATCGAGCATGTCATATTCCCAGCTAGTTTCCAACGACATCCTTCTTAAAAAAACAAATACTATTTTACTCTATCATATTGTGTGAAAGAATATTCTAATATGAATATATGTATTTGATCAATAGATTATTTAATTTAATATTTTACAGAATAATACATATATTGACTATTATAATTATTTTGGTAAATACTAAATTATGTTACGAATATATTCACTATTAATATGACACCCCGATATTTTATGGAATGTTTTTATTAAATAATATCAATTCATTAGAAAGATTATATGAACAAAACACCGAGTCACTATGAAACAACACTTTTTTTAACAAATTCAATGAACATAATTTTTCACTTATATGTTTCGAATTTTGAAAAACAGACATACACCATTGCGATCAAACAGATTTTTAGAGTTTAATAGGATTAACATAATTTTTGGTAAATAATAACATGACCCTTATGAATAGTAATATACCCTTATGGGTATTAACTTGACCCATATGAATAGTAATTCAGCCTTATTAATTGTATCATCACCCATGTAAGTATAAATAGAAGTTAGGCACCTTATAAATGAAAGTGAATATTTAAAACATTAATAATTAAGTGATAGTATTTTTGTGAGAAATAAATATTTAATTAAAAATTTATAATTAATAAATTAATTTAAAATATAATTTATAAAATGTTTTCATAAATCAATGTTTTTTGTCCTATGATTTTGGGATTATTTAATGAGACCTTAGTTAATTTTTTAGGGTATTACAAAAACAGTTTTAATTTTATAAACTGTATATTTCGAGTAAATGGTGATTGTAATTAAAAATTAAATTTCTATTATTTAGAAATTTTTTTTATAAAATGGAGTTCATTTTTGGATTATAAACATTGAAACATATATATGATGACTTTTTTGTGATTTTTTTGAAATACTTGAATTTTTTTGTGAATAATTAAAATACATGAATATATGAAATTTTCCAAATAAATGAATTTATGCATCATGCTTGAGTCATGGGTGACTTAAATGGCCATTGTTTCGAAGTTATATAAGCGTATTACTATTTTTGGTCCCAATAATCAAAAAAATTCCTATTATTGAACCAAAATAATTAAATAATAATAAAAATAATGAAAAAACCCTCCTCTCCTCCACTATAAAAACCACCCCTCACTTCCTCTTAAATTTACTCCTATAAAACATTTTTACCTATCTAAATTCAGCCAAAATATCATCCCAAGTTCCTACCCCACTTCTATCATCCCTTGGTCTCATAAAAATACCAAAACCTCTCCCCCTAAAGAGGATCTCAAGGAAGATATACTCATGAGGTAAATTTGTCTTTTCATTTCTTTTATTTTCATGTTCCTTTGTTTTCTTTTCTATCCTCACATATTTTCATTGAAATGTTATGATAAATTCAGTAACATACAAGTATTGGATTTTTTTTATGATAATGGAATAACTCATCAACATCATCTCAACTTTCCCCTTATTTTATATTGGAAATGAAAACACCATATGTGATGTGATAATATATAAATTCTAGGATGACGAGTTTTCAATTTCTATTGACATATTAAATTATGGTCATGAAGCCATTTTTATGGTTGAAGCAGAATATAAAATATATATTATAACTTATTTAAGGTTATGAAATCTCTTTTTACCCATGATATTAAATTATAAATCAAAATGTGCTTATTGTGATAAAAATCACCAATTAACCGAAACAATTACCATTAATGTTTTATATAATGATTTATCTTCACTCCCAATAACCAAATAAATTTTACAACCACGTAATATTATGGTTGGTAAATAATAACATAAAACTTTTATTCTATAAAAAAATTCTCATTTTACAGGTTTATTCGTAGCTAAATACAAGTAAACTGATCGTGAAAACAATGGAAGAAAACGCTCCCAAACAAGAAAATTGAATCAATTGACCCATCAAAAGGCCATGAATGAACCTAATAAGGTTAAAATAAATAAATTAAATTTATAATAGGTTCTTTAATTATTAATTTATAAACATAAATTTTATTATTCAGGTAATTAATATCAAGTGAAGAACACCATCATACTTAAGGTAAGGGGTTTCCTCATCTGACATCCATTTTTGGGATATTCTTTATTCACTACTATTACTTGTGTATGGTGTATATATACATCCCATTTATGTATCATATCATTAATATATTTATTTTAATGGTATTAAATGTATCATATGAATATTATTAATTTTTGGTGATACAAATCAATTTATTACAAAGTGGTAAGGTATTTCTATCAGAACCTCCATTTTCATTTGGGTTACTCTTATTCTCTACATACCTCAATGAAATTCTTATTTATTATTATGTAATAAAAATAAATTATGTGTTAATTTTCTTTATATTTTTACCAACCATAATAATTATTTATTTTATAGGGATTTACATATTTAAAAGGATCATTTAAAATTTCATCCCGATAAACAAACCCGATTCAAGGGATCTTCTCAAATTCTTACCAGTTTTCATGTGCACACCGGAATATGTTTTCAGAAACAATTATTTTTATAAATCATCTAATTTCATAATTAAAAAATATTTTGGTTCATTTTGTGTTTTAATAAAACAAACATGCCTTTCCACTTTAAAAGTCTTTTTAAAACTTTCCTTAAAATGCTCTAAAATGTTCTATTTCTAAATATTGTTACGAACTTTTTTTTAAATGATTTAACTTCAGTGGGACATTATTTATTTCTAAAAAATAATTTCAATTTAAGGTTATTTTATTTTATGGGATATAAATTTTTAAAATCTTATTTCACTACAAATACAAATGATTTTCCAAAAGAACTCTTCTTTTCAATAGTAAAAATGATTTTCTCTTCTCACATTAACTTTTATGAAATATATGCCTTGTTCCCCACTCATTCCATGAATGTGGTGTATGTAATTCCCTTTGGTATATAATATCAAGATTATACTTATTATCATGATATTCTAAGGTTTTATGAATTGAACTTTTCAAGGTTGTATGGGACAATTTGGAATGTTTAAGGATTATTTCCTTAAGATTTTTTCAATGGTCTCATTTAAACGTTTTTCATCTATATCATCAGACCTTATTGAATCTTGTAAATTGTTTACATTTATCTCTTATGATATAAACTAAAATATGTTATTTAATGGTTTATGATTATTTGTCTATGAATGTTCTATCTTGATACACTTCTCCATATTACTCTGAATGGTTAGTGTTTATTTTAAATGATTGGGAAAAATTATTTACATTTCATATGTTAATTTCAATATGAATTTATATTATGATTATGTTTACCCATTTCATATGAAGAATTCAATGGAATTATTAAGTGTTGGGTGGGAACCTCTATAGCCTCTTGATGCATCAGTTGGTATCATGAGACAAATAGATATGGACTTGGCTGAAGCCTTCCCCATTTTAAAATATTGTTTTGGATAAGGCCTTAATAAATTTCAAATGTCTTGGATGTGGCCTTGATGGTATGTTTCTGAATGTCCAGAATATATATTTTCCTCATTATGATGCTATAAGTTTATAGTTCATGTCATTATTCGGCTAGTATGATAAACATTATTATGTTTTATTATGTAATTATTTACTCAGCTCACATTCCTTCTATATTATGTTCAAAATTATTTTTGTAAAGAAACATGTTTTAAATTATTCACCATGACTAATGTTTATGTTTATGATATATTCGACTATATTGTTTACCCTTACTGAGCATCTAAGATCACCCTTTCTTATCTTTCATTTTTCCGAAGACATGGAGAGATATATAATGAATGACTTGTAGGGATAATTGTAGACTGGTGGATGTTCCCAAGGGAACTTATATGTTGTTTTTCATTTCATGTTGTAACGATGAACTTATGAATGTATCTGGTTTTCCAAATATACTAAAATATTTATTCTTTCAGGACAATACTTCCTTGTAATCATGCCAATGTATTAAAATAATGTATTGGCTTCGGGCTTCTTGGGTTGGGGTGTTACAATGATTATGTTAAGAGTATCTTGATACAAATTGATCAACACAGGAGGGAATATTACCTTCATTTATCTATCCCAATGGTGGTTTGAAAAGAATATTCCACATCAATGAGAAATGAATAAAGAACCCTCCCATAGTTGATGTCACCTAGACGCCCACATAACCTAGGTGATCTTGTACAATTTGGGGTTCCATGAAGAACCCTCCCACATTACCCTAGACCCTACTTCTTTAAAATATACACGAACGATATGTCTCCTCATTCATTTCTATTTGATCCATGTGATTTGTGGATTAAAAATTCTATATCCATGTGGCGTGGATTAGTAGAGCTACCCCCACCACTCCCCTACTAGAATTCTAATCACTCATATTAAACAACCGCTCTTATGAAGTGATAGAATCATAAACCAGATATCTCTAAACTAAGGAATGGGACATGTTACCCCTTAGATAATATAAAATGAAGGATGAGATAGTATATATTTTTCCACCACCCACCTCCTCTCTGTCACCATGTCATCCACCACACCACCATTCTCCATCACCCACATAAAAAACCTAGAGAAAGTGTGGATTCCTTAACTAAGAAATTTTCACTATAGTTTTGTCTAATCCCAAAGATCACATATATATAAGTTTTTCTTCAGGAATCAAATGATAGATCCATAAAAGGTTTGTGAGAAGGTAAAAATAAATAAAATTTATCTCTTTAATATCCTTAATTTTTTACATAAAATCATCATGTTATTAGTTTAATTAGATTTATCTCTTCATATGGTAAACAATTATATATAAATTGTTATTTAATTTATATCAATTTTAATTTACTATCAAATTATAAAAATTTCCTCTAAATGTATCCATAAAATACAATTAAAATAATATTTTTTATTTTCATTAACATTATTCACACCTATTTTCTAGATAAATTTTATTGATATATATAAAACTTTAATAATAAATTTTATATTTTGGACATTACATATTTGAGTGAATCTTGTAATTATTGAACATATATTTGAGAATAACCTCAATTTTAATATTAAATTTATTTCATTCCATGTTTACTATATTTAAAAAAATTTAATCATTAATATATTTTAATTTTATGATGTAACTTGATCTAAAGGTAATAGAATAAGTTATAGATGATATGGAAAATGAATAATTCATAAAAGTTTATCGGATAAATGAATCATTTCAGTTCATCATTGAATTATTATTCTCTAAAACATTATCCCACTTTTATAGATTTCTTTATTTGAGAGAGGTAATTAAAATATAAATCTATTTTCTATTCATATAAAAATTATTATATAGTGAAATTTTATATTACAAATATTTTTTTGTAGATACATATTTATTTAAAAATTTACATTCACATTAAAAATTATAACAATGTCACACCAATATCAATATTACACTAGAAAGGAACTCCCAATTATGGAATAAATGAGAATGTTTAATTCACAATTTTACTCTAGTAAGTATAAAATTAATATTTTTTCCTTCAAATAAAACAATTAGAACATTATTTTAAACATTCCTAGGAAACGTAATAAAACCCCTAGAATATCTTATTTTGTAAATAAGTTTTCTAGTAGATTCAGTGAAAGTAAAATAAATATCAAATTTGAAGTTCATTCTATGTATTTTGAAAAAATATCATATATAGGTGATCATTAATTTCATAATTTTTGGTGATAAGAAAAATAGTGAAATGATATAGTTAGTATTTTACCTTTCACTAAGAAATTAGAATTATTGAAAAAATAGCACCTATAGGTGATGATAGATTATTATGATGAGGCTCTAAAGTGTGTTATCATTTTATCATTTTGTATAATGGATGAATCATCTACTATTTATATGTTTGTTAATATAATATAATTAATATATCTATTTATTGAAAATTATGTGTGTTAATTTCATACATATTCATAATATATAGAGAATGGAATTAAAAATCAACGATGTTTAGGATAGATTTGACCAAATGTATCCATGTGATCCAAATTAAGGATTATATTTAAGGGTGGGGGTATGATTATATTTCCAATAATGTTAAGAAAAATGTAGTGGATTTATGAAAGAAAACTTTTGGGGAGTTATACACTAATTGGATGAAGTTACCCCTAGTATTGTGAGATTATATCATGGATTTTGGTAATGAAATTACTGAATGAGAATGAAAAATGACCCCATGTTTTTATTTAATTCCTCAACTATTATAAAGAATAGGTTTTGAAATGATATATTAAAGGGTTTTCTATTTAACACATAATTATTCTATGATGAAAATGATATAAAAAGTGTGATGACTTTAGGTATAGAATATATAAATTTCTTGTGAATAGTTTGGACACTACCTAGGTGATTATTTTTCCATTGGAATAATTTAATCAATTTTAAATTATTTGGGAGCTAGTATGTGTGGGTTATATAATATTTTAATACATTTATATTATAATTTAATTTTGTTATATTTTATTAAGTTTTTTTAATTATTAACATTCACGTTTCATATCTTGATTGTGGTAGAGATACTAGAGTTTATGGGATACTTAACTGTATTAAAGTAAAACATTATAGTCATTGGAAGATGATTTGACATGTAGTATTGATATTTTATTTCATATATGTGATCAAATTCAACATGGTGATTTTTATTTTACTTTTTCTAACTAATGATATCTCTATATTCTAGGATTATTAACCTTGAATGATGATACATACACTCTATAATTTTATACAATATTTCATGTTTAAGTAGTGAGAGTCATGCGAACATTCCAATTATTATTATTATATATTATTATTATAAAATTTAGAGGATAGATTAATGGATTTTCTTAAAATATATGATCCTTAAGGTTAAATACAAGGAGATGAATGTTATGGGATAATGTGAGTTGGATGTGAAAGTTTGGGCTTGTGTTGGTTTAGTCTCCAGTGGTGATAATGTAAACAAATGTGAAGGGTTTTTTCTTAAATACATGAATTAAATTATTGGATTTATGGGAGATATGATGTGATTAATTTTTTTACATTGGATGATTATTATTACAAGTAATATTATGATATATTTTTCTTCATACATGGTCTATTTTTTTGGATGAAATGTTTTTAATGCTAAGATAATGAAGTGAACCATCTTCAAACTAAGAATAATATAAATTATGATGATAATTTAGATATTTTTTTGACTAAAATTTATTTATGGTTCCATCCTTGATGTGATTTAATTATGTTGAATAAAAGTTTTTACATAAAAAATAAGAAATATTATGTTTTTTATGAATAATGATAAAGTAGTAATTTAAACATAGTATGAGTCCCAAAAATATATATATAATGGTTTTATTAATAGTGTAATGTGGTGTTTACATTTGGGTGGATTTTTTTATGGAATTGGAGGAGTTTTTATTTTTTATTTCATTAAATATTTAGTAATTAAATCTCATGTGTATTTTATTCAATTTTGAAGAAAAATGGTGATATATTGGAAAATGGACCTTGGGTTGAGAAACCATTAGTTTAATATCTATCAGTGTATGGTGTTACATTTAAAAATAAAATAATTTATTGTTGGGATCCAAGATCAAAATGAGATTATTTTTTGATAAATAGACAGTTTCACTCATTTTGATCCTCATTTTAGATTTATTTTTGAGATGAGAATTTAGAGGAATTTAGTGGATGATAAAGGGAGGGTCAGTAGTACCCATTAGGTATGATTATTTATAATCATTCCCTAGTCTGTGCATGATACTTATCATTATTTATGTTTTATAATTCATTAATTTATTATATAAGTATAGATTATTCAATTAAGTTCTATAAAATAAGAACTTAGGTGAAATTATTTAAGTTGTAATTTAATTAATTATCATTGAATATATAGGTTTTAATGTAAATAAATAATTGTTTATTATATTTAATAATTAAAAATTTATATCTCAATTATTTAAACAACGAAATCATGATGGATAACAATAAGCCCAACTAACCTTGTAATCCTATTCAGGGAATATTTAAAATGAACAAACATTAAGGAACCAAGTTATTGAGTATATATCTGGTCTAAAATTACATATATTTAATATTATTCTCATTAGTCTTAAATTTGATTTCATTAATAATTTTTTATTATTATATCATATTTTCAATCCATCTGTTATACTAAGATCATGATATTATGATGAATAATTTACTACCCATATTTGATAGGTAATTTTATTGGTTTTGGGGGCCCTTTATAACACCCCTAGTTTCAAATATTTTACCATTTTATTTAGTATTTTTGTGTTATATAATACTTAGTTCATGTTTTGGGAGTTTTTAGATGGATTATAGTGTTTTGGAATATTTTCTGAAGGATCATATTTTGAGAACAGTTTGGGGAAACTATGAATCTTATCCAGGAAACAATACTATAGTCTATGGATAGGCATGTGGTTAGTGTATATTTTTTTCATACGATTATATTATTAGGAGAAACCATTTGATTCGAGAAATTGAGAGATGTACAGTTAGAACATGGTATGTCAAACTATGTGAACCAACCATACGATATGGGAGTACATGGATAATAACATGGCATAACAAGAACATGGTTAAACCAAAAAATACAGAAGAACCAAGAAGCCTCCAATGTGTCATACAGTATCCTGATTATGATTGGAACACAGTTTGGAAATCCATATCAAATGTATTATATGCCAAAAAATGAGATTTTAACTCAAATAATGGTATAAAAATCCCATTATTATAATATTCTCCTAGGATATAGAACTCATATCCTTTCCTAGGCACCTTTGGTTATTTTTTGGTTTAGAGGCATGCTTCAACGAATAAAAGAGTATTAGACCTCCAAAATAATTGGTAAGCCTCTGTTTTCTATATTTCATTATAGATATCCTCATTTTATGTCATATAAAATAGTATATATAATCCATTATGGATAGATATATTATATTTTTTTTGTTTGATGAGATATATATTATATATATTTAATTAAAGGTCTTGTGCACTCTTGATATAGTGGTTTCTTATTTTGATCTGCATTTTCTTTAGCCATTTAGAGGTAGGTGGATTCCCTCTCTTCTCAACATAATCTATAACCTGAAGTATTAGCCTCTATTTAATGTTTTTATTGGACTTGTAATTTATATGTTGGAATATTTATTTAAGATAATCCATTTAATTATAGTTTTAAAATGATAGATTTTAAAATTATTTTTTGAGAACATGGTAATTTTAATGTTTTTTTAGAAACACTTTGATTTATAATTTTAAATTGTTATTTTAAAATTATGGTTTCCATTTTTCACAATAAATTTGTTTAATGGATTTTTTTAAATGTAATGGATTACTCATGCATCATAAAGTTTTTTTTGGATGTTTGGGTTTTACCTTGTGTGGTTTTATTTTTTCCTTAGGTAAAATCATCCCTCAATGTTTTACTATGACCATGGAATTCTTTACATAGAATGGATTACTAATGTATAATAGGGATTTCACATAAGGATAGTGATCAAATATACAACTATTTATAGGAACATAGTTCACTTTTTTCTTGAATTAGTTACTTATGTGTCCCTAAAGGTACCCATTTTTCAATCTAAAATGAGACCAGTGTTTCATTTTAATAAATCTATCCTCTATATCTCAGATTATATGAAAATAGTTAAAAGAGATATCGAAGAATAAATATATATGAATGGTAATCCAATAATAAGTCGTATGTTTGCCTCTATGGGAATATATGGGAACTCAAATTCTAGGAAAACGATGAAGAGGGACACATATTCTGAAGAAGGTAGAGAAACAAAAACATAGAATGCGTGTTTAAATGTCCTTCCTCCATGACCCAATATAAATCTTGTATATTTTAAATGTTGTTATAATTCTCATATAAATTGATACTGCAAGACACCACCTACAACACAACACAATTCTTGAGCATTTTTACATCTAAAATGTTATTTTAGGGAGATTTGAAGGATAACATATGGAAATGTGTTGACTATCTTCCAAACTTATTATTCTCTTAAGGTTTTATCAAGATGAAATTGTAAAATATCTTATAAAAGAGTATCCTAAGGTTAATATCATATCACATTGACACCTATAAAGTCCCCACAACCACAATAGATAAATAAATAATTTTTGGGCACACATAGTTGTAGTTTTTTGGTGCTAAGGCGATGATCATGAAGGATCAATATATTTCATTGATATTGTGATGTTATATTATTTTTAACTTTACTCTCATGAATGTTTTTTTTATACCATAACGTTTGACACTTTTATTTCTACTTTTATTGTGAATATTATGGGGTTCAATGTCAAAGTGATGAATCAAGTCCTGAAATTTCAAACACCACTTGGATAATAAGATTGTTGAGCCTTTATGTGTGATTCATATTCTAAAACTATAGAAGTGGATGAATTGGTTTGGGATATAACTATTCCTAATATGGAAATCTATGACATGATTTTTTGAATGGATTTGTTGAAATCCTTCAAGTCACATATTGACTATTATACATGCCCAGTAAATTTTACATCTTCAGATGGTGTTGTACAAATTTTTATAGAAGATTAAGATTTCAATACAAGATGAGGAAAAAATTTAGTAAAAGTGTTTAAGAAAATATCTTGCCTATTGGTATTAGTTACTTTAGAAACTCTTTATTCAACAAAACATAGATATTTTCCAACAATCATGGGTCAATTTACTGATGTATTTGCAAAAACAAATCTCTGGGTTTCCACCCAGAAGAGAAGTGGAATTTATGATTTATTTCCATCTCAGGGTATCTAACCTAATGGCCCTAATAATTAAGATCGAAGGGAAGGTTTAATATCAGTGTTTCTATCTTAATAGAGGTCATGTATCACAAAGAAATTTTGATCTTCAACGGGAATAATTTTCAACTATGGAATAATTAGAGAAACACTACTTACGATCTTTGGGAATGGACGTGTTTACAACAAAAATTCAAGGTATTTTAGCCAATATCAATAATGGTTCTTTATCAAAATCTGAAAGAAGATAATTTTATGCTGATGAAAAGTGAGTCAATGCTTTAAGGGGATCCCTATATAATGCAATAAATTTGAGGGTGATTCCATTAAAAACATCACATGACATGTGGGAAAAGCTATTAAACATATATAAAATATATTCAAAGGTTAAAGAGGAAAATATACAAGTTGTTTAGAACCAATAAAAAAATCTACGAAAGAACTCGAATCATTCTGTTGAGGCATTATTTGATTGGTTAAATGTTATAGTGGAAGATAAGCGAGGTCATAGAGAAGTTATTGAAGGCCTAAAGGCTATGAAACCTATCTGAAGGAAGCTTACACCTTAGTTCAATCCAAAAGTTTCAATATTGGAAGATAATGATCTGAAAGAGCTGTCACTAAATAACTTGTATAGTACCCTTATAGCATTTGAAATGAGAATATAATTATAACGATGTTGTGTAAAAGGGTAAATCTAAAGAGGTGTTATTAAATTCCATGAATAATCTCACCATTGACGATTCTCAGGAAGAATAAGAGACATATGAGGTAATGTCATTCCATTACTCAAATATTCAGAGAGGAAAAGGAAATTTCAAGGGGAAACATACACTAGTGTGTTTTCAATGTGGAAATGTTGACCATTTTACGGCATGGTACACCAGAAAGTTAATAGAAGATGATGAGGAAGAAGTTGAAATCACCATGATGAAGCCTTCAACCTATGTGAACGGTAAGAAAAAATTCAAGAGAAATATCTTTTAGAAAAAGAATCTTATTTAAAAAGAATGTGATAGTTCAGATAAATATTAGGTTGAAGAGGTTAAAGAGATAGAGAAATAAAAATAATTTCGAAGGAATTATATGAGGGTAGTCATAAGAAATACCCAGAAAACAGAATAGAGTGAAAATGATGAATAATAAGTTGAATGAAGAGTTGACTAGGATTCTATGTTAGAATATAATATTAAAGATATAGATGTCTAGAGAGTAAAGGCAAAGAAATCCAACAAAGTGGTTTATGAAACCAAACTATACATGTAGAAGTAGTATTAAGAGAAGTATGAGTTAATAGAAGAAATTAAAAATATCAAGTCTTCATTTCCAGTGGACTCAAAAACAGTCAATGAGTAGAAACTCAATATTAAAGAATAGAAAAGGGATATCGATGGTTTAAATAACACAATGAATGATCTAAAAAACACATTGAATTTGTTGAAGAAGAATTCATCAGTCTGCAATGAAAATTTAAGGATCATAAAATAATCTTGACCCCAATGTGACATCGAGAAAGAAAATAATGCAGAAGTTATAAAAGTCGTAAGTGGGTCATATAGGTCTAAAAAGATAGAATGTTCTCAAGGTTGACGTCAGACCACAAGAAAACACTCCAAGATTAAAGGTTGATATGGGTAGGAATAAGAATATAAATATTCAAAGGATCCAAGGGATACCCAGTGTTGTATAAGTGACACACAGAAATACACCCTACATCAGGTGCTACTACTGTAGAAACATGGGACACTCACAAAATGTGTGTTCTATAGACAAGAGATATAGAAGGGAACATCAACATTAGTGGAAGCCAAAAATAGCTCTATACTCTAGAATATCTTTTTAGGGACATTTTTTTGTGTAGATGATTTCTGAACATGGGTAGACGTTGTACATCAACCATTCAGAGGAGTTTTCAAAAGCAGAATCCAAGTAGTCACACACAGAAAATCAATGAATAAACAGGTGAGATCAATATTCAAAATCAATTTTCAGCCTTGTAGGATAAATATGGTCTATTAAACTCTGAATTAGATCAATAACATCAATCCATACCAAGTATAAAGTCAAAAAATTGGTTCAAGATAAGAGATATGAGAAGGCAGTGGTTGCTGAAATTTCCCTTAAACCATCAGACCGTTCTGGTGTATAATTCCTTGAAAGCGATTACAAATCCCATATAACAGGGAATAAGAATCTTGTTACATGTATGAAGTATGAAAACTAAGGATTTTTTAAATTTTTAAATGATGAATTCCTTAAGATAATTGGTTTGAGGAAGACCAGGTTTGGGGGAAAGGAAATGATACATGATGATGTCTTAATAGTAGAAGGTCTCAGTCACAAATTGCATAGATTCAGTCAACTATGTGACTCAAGGAATTCTATAAGATTTATTAAGAATATTTAAATATTCAAAGGAAAAATGGTGTATTTGTTCTATAATGGAAAAGGAAAAAGATAAATCTATACCTTGTATATGTGTAAGAAGATATGTACTTTTTGTTAAGAGAGGAATAAAAAAATCTATAGAATAAACAACTTGGTCATCTATGCCAAAAATACATAATAGATGTGGTAAAATTTAATGTAGATAGAGATCTCCCTAAACTATCATGTGATTTTACTCATATATTAAATTCTTTTCAACATGGTAATATAATAAAAAATATGTACAAGGCAAAGGAATAGATGAAAACAAGAGTGCTTGAGTTGGATCATGCTAGTCTTTATGGACCAATATCACTAAAATAAATTGATAGGAAGATATATACATTATTTTCATTGATTAATACCGTATAATGGCATGGATATTTTTCATTTCTCATAATTATGATGTGTTCATCTACTTAAAACAGTATCAGAGAGAATCAGACAGGAATCTTGGGCCAAAAATTTTGGATTTTCATACTAATAATAGGTCAGAATTCATAAATTGTCAGGTGGAAGAATATCTCGAGAAACTCAAGATAAGGAATAATTATTCTTCATTGATAACTCCCAAATATAATGGAGTGGTTGAGGGGATAAATTAGATCATAAAAAATATGGAAAGAATGATGCTGATTGAAAAAGTCCTACAAGAGAAATTTTTGAAGGAAGCAGTTTTAACGTCTATTTAAATTTCAAATAGGGAACTATTATGTCCGAAGGAAGGAAAGAATCTGTATTAGATGTGGTAAGGTAATAATCCAATAGTTAAATACTTTCAAATATTTATAAGTAAGTGATTTATTCTCAATAAAATAAAAAAATAGTACATTTGAATCAGGTGGAGATGAGGGGATATTCTTTGGCTACTCTAGAAATAGAAAATCTTATAAATTATTTAATAAGGGGCATGGAAAAGTAGTTGAGAGAAATTATGTCACTATAGTTTAAAATGAATAGAACAATAAATAGAACAATGAAAAATATGCAGATGAATGAAATGAGGAGACAAGAAACACATGGGGAGTAGAAGTTGAATATGCTGATTCAGAAGAAGATACCGACGATGAGAAAGAATAATTCAAGTCTGTATCTACAAAGAAGCCAAACATTCAATCTGAAATTGATAGGGAAAATATCATCTATGATAAAACAATGCCTATTCAAACAAGAATAATGAAGTCATTACATAATACATATTTCTTATCTCAGGTAAATCTGAAATGTTTTTCCAACACAACTATAGATGAGAACTGAGATCAATCTTTGAATGAATAGGTGGATCAGATTGAGAAGAATCAGACATATGATATTTTTTCAAGACCAATAGATAATAATTTTATCATGAATAAATGGGTATTTCACAATAAGATGAATGAATATGGAACAATGATTCGAAACAAAGCACGACTAGTGTGCAACGTCTACTCCCAGATAGAGGGTATTGATGTCGATGAGACATTTTTACCCGTTGCAAGGATGGAAGCAATCAGATTATTCTTGCCCAATACAGTGCAATGGAAGTTCATGGTTTTTCTATATGGATGTCAAATCATCATTTTTGTATGGGGTTGTAGAAGAAGTTTATATTGAGCATCCATATGGTATTCTCATTCATGAAGCTCAGTGCATACAGTTTTGTGAACTCATGAAAAGTGAGTTCGAAATGTCAATTATAGTTGAAATGATGTTTTTACTTATTTTTCTGGTGACACAGGGAAGGGTTGACATTTTTATTTCACAATCCAAACATTCCATGGAGGTTTGGATAATATTTTTAATGGAAAATTCCAAGGAGATGAATAATCTGGTTGATACCAAGATGAAAATAGGAAAATATGATGACTGAAAGGCACTTAATATCCCAGAATATATGTTAATCATTGAAATTTTACTATAATTGATATTAAAAAGACCTAATAATTTTTTCTCTACCTGACAAGAAACGAGATATCAATGAAACCCCAAGGAAATCCACATGCAAGCAGCGAACATAATACTTATATATATAAAGGGCACTATGAATTTTGGTTTGATGTATAATGATAAATCTCAGCCAGAATCTCTAGGGGGAAGATGGGAGCTCTCGAACCCTTCTCCAACGGGCGACTTCAAACCCTAGCCTTCGTCGCTGTATCTACCTGATCTTTCGGATGGCCGGCTTCGATCCGGAGTGGGAATTGGTTTCTCCTCCTGCTCTCTCTTTGACAGATTCTGATGTCTCAAAAATCGAAGTCGGGAAGTTTCAAGTTCCTCTTCGATCTCTTCCTGTCTCCTTCCGTGATGCGCTGAAAGGTACTGATCTTAGTAGCGTGAAGGACTGTATGCAACCGCTCTATAGAAATCTAGAAGATGGTGGCTTCTTGGTCGACGCTGATCCGGAAGCCCTGAAGCAAAGAGAACAAATGTGCAAGTACTCTTTCCTTGGCCGAGTTTCATACAATGCAGGGGATAGACCCTGGCCTCTTTCCGAGCTTAAGAGCAGGATTGCACACTGCTGGAATTCCTCAAAATGGAAGATGGTCCCCCTTGGGAAAGGATACTATCACATCCTCTTTAGTTCTCAAGATGAACTCGATCAGGTATGGAAGCTTGGTAACCTTCGTTTGCAGCCTGGATTTCTTAGAATTTTTGATTGGGACCCTACATTTAACCCATACACACACAAAAATTATATGGCGCAAGTATGGATTAGAATTCATGGGCTTAATTGGTTTCATTGGCACCCGAAGATTTTAAATGACATTGCGTCTTGCATTGGATCCCCTATTAAAATTGACCATAGAACTTTGAATGGGGATCTAGGTCTTTATGCAAGAATTATGGTTGAAGTAAATTTAGCCAATGAACTTCCTACTAGCATAGGTTTTAATGCCCCTGATCATAGATTAGAACTCAGCATTGAGTATGAAAAGAAGCCACCCTTCTGTGGAGTGTGCAAACTAATTGGGCATAACCTTGCAAACTGTAGGGTCTTTAGAAAGCAAATGGATCCCCCCATTAATAATGATTGGCACGAGGTCAAGAATGCTAAAAAAGGGAAGAATGTCACAATAAACACTGAGCCCCCACAAAAAAGCAAAATATTTGGGTTAAAAAATCAGGTGACCTTCCTTCCTTAGAAGGAAAATCCTGGGGAGATTTGGTTACGGAAGAAGAGGCCCCACAACACAAAGACAATCCAAATGGTCTCGAAAAACCAGTGGTTGAGGGCACCAGAAGTAGTTCAGTTAAGAGCTACCCTTTAACTTTCTTCAATCCTCCCAATAATGCCCCTGCCTCTGGTACTTCATGTTTAAATGAGCATATTTGCAGGGACCTGGAGGACACTTTGCCTTCAGCTCTCATAGATAATTCTGCTGAACCTAGAATAACATAGGGTAAGGCTGCGAACACTGCTGATCCAGGTACCTCTGTGTCTTTCAATTAAAATGAGAACCCTGTCTCTTCTGTTTCCAATGCTCCTGTTATAGAGAATCAAACTGATAATCATGCCTCTCCTGGATTTGTTTCTGCTCACACTTCATCACACACCACTGATTCTGCTCCCATATTGCATACAGAACCTGTTTCAGTCGGCAAGGTGGGGGTCAATACTCCCCTTAACATGCAGACTTCTGTGTCTTTCAATTCAAACGAGAACCCTGTCTCTTCTGTTTCCAATGCTCCTGTTATAGAGAATCAATCTGATAATCATGCCTCTCCTGGATTTGTTTCTGCTCACACTTCATCACACACCACTGATTCTGCTCCCATTTTGCATATAGAACCTGTTTCAGTCGGCAAGGTGGGGGTCAATACTCCCCTTAACATGCAAAATTCTGCTCTCTTGCAACGCCAGGCTGACATCTCTTCTTCGATTTCTGTTGAAAAAACTGCTAGTCCTCTTAATGAATCTGTTTTACAAGTGTCTAGGACTGATCCTTCCGATCTTTTGACTCCCAGTAGAGCACACACCACACTACCTGTCACTGTTTCAGACCCTGAATCTATTCATAATCTTGCCTCCTGTTCGATGTGCAACTTGGTTCCCGGTACTCCTGCGGGCAAGAAGGATTTCGTTGATATTCCTAACTCTGTCTTAGATTCCTCTATACCTGATGCACCTGAATCTATCCAGCTTGAGTCTGGCACATTTTCCTATCCTGTGCAACCCCCTACTCAGGCTGATGCTCCATGGTTTGTCCAGTCAAGCCCCATTTTTCTTCCTGCTTCATCAGAATTCCCCCCTCCTGTTCAGACTTCCCCATCCCTCTTCGCCCCAGATAGTGGGATTATTCAGTCTAGGGATGAGCAACAACTCTCAACTGAGCTAGAAACAGTTCACGGACAGTACAAAAATCACACTTTGAACTGTACTCAACTTTTGAATACTCCAGTTGCTGCCCCTAACCCAAAATCAGACCTCAAATCTGCTCCCTCTGAAACACCTAAAGATCATGCCAGCCAACAGGAGTCTACCTCCTCCGCAATGGTTACGAGATCCCAAAAGAAGAAAGGATCTAGTAAATCTCAAAAAAAGAAGGGTTCAAACCCAGCCTGCAAATAGTAATGAATATTCTTTATTGGAACTGTCAAGGTATAGCCAACAATGACACCTCCACAACTCTTAGGAGGTTTTTAAACACACATAAACCCCAACTCTTAGCCATTGCTGAACCTAAAGTCAACTTTAAAATGAACTATATGAGATTTGGCTCTCTCAATTACAACTTTTTAGGATCTTGTAAAAGTAGTCCTCATTTTGACACTTTGTGGATCTTTTTCCACAACTCTTTAAAAAATGTCAACATTTTTAGAGCCTCTGAACAAAAACTTACCTGTGATTTCTTGTGGAATAGTCGGCATATCTTTTGCACTTTGGTTTATGCCAAGAATAGATACCAGGATAGGAGACCTTTATGGCATGAACTACTTGATATGGCGAAAAACATTCAAGAATCCTGGGTGGTTATGGGTGACTTCAATGCCATCCTTTCCCCCTCTGATAAAATTGGTCCCTCACATCTTACTATTTCCACTAAGGAATTTATCTCTGCTATTGATGACTCTAACCTTTTTGAAATCACTCTCATTGGTGCTAAATACACTTGGTATAAGAGGCATCACAACAAAACTATTGCCAGTAAACTTGACAGAGCTTTCGTCAACATGAAGAATCTCGACAACTCGGACAAAATAACCAGTGTAACCCTCCCGAGGCTCAATTCTGATCATCATCCTATCCTTGTTAGCATTCTTATGAATGATCGTAAGCCTGTCATCCCCTTCAAGTTTAATAACGCTTGGTCCTCGAACTCTGAATGTGTCACCTTTATCGATGTAACCTAGAACTCCATGAAACATCATAATGATCCTTTCGCCTGTTTACGAAAATTTAAAATTCTCAAACAGGATCTGAAAGGTTGGTGAAAAAATTCTAATACTCAAATTGATTCTGATATCTCCTATCTCGAAGAGGAACTCAATCGTATCCAGACTCAGAACACAAACTCAGATTTAAATATGGATCCTCAATTGGAAGCTAATATCTCTTCTAAACTTAATTCCCTTCTTACTTTCAAGGACAATATTCGTAAACAATCTTTCAGGACTAAATGGCTAACCGATGGTGATCGAAATACAAAATTCTATAACTGTCTTCAAAGAATTAGAAAGGTCAACCGCCCCCTTACTAGGCTCATTAAAAATGACCTGATCATTGATTCTGAAGAATCGATTGCGGGCCATGTCACCTCGTACTTTCATAGCATTTTTAATGGTCCTGATATAAATATTGATCTTGAACCGGATATTATTCCTTTAATGGTGGATGATCAAGACAATGAGACTCTTTTAAGCATCCCTCTTGAACATGAAATCAAAGACACGGTCTTTGGTCTTAATCCTGACAGTGCTCCTGGTCTGGATGGATTCAACAATGGTTTCTTCCAAAAGCATTGGGATATAATTCGCAATGATGTTTGTAACCTTGTTAAGTCCTTTTTCACCCACGGATATCTTCCTCATGGAATCAATGCTCAATTTCTAACCTTAATTCCTAAGGTTGAGAATGCTTCTGAGATTCACCAATTTAGACCCATCGCTCTGATTAACACTATCTATAAAATTATTACTAAAATTATTGCTAATAGACTTGCTCCTATCTGCAATAAAATTGTCTCTTGGAACCAATTTGGCTTTATTAAAGGTAGGTCAATCCAAGACTGTATCTATCTTACTTCAGAATGTACCAATAGTTTAAATAGAAGCACAAGAGGGGGCAAGGTGGCAATCAAACTTGATATCAGAAAGGCTTTTGATACCATTGACTGGAATTTTATCTTCAAAGTTCTAAAAAACTTTGGCTTTAATGATTCTTTCATTGGTAGAATTAAGACCCTCTTTCACTCGGCCTATATCTCGATCCTGATTAATGGTACTCCTAGAGGTTTTTTCAATTTCTCCAAGGGTGTCAGGCAGGGTGACCCTCTTTCTGCTATCATTTTCGTTATTTCTGAGGATTACCTAAGTAGACTTCTTAACAAGCTGGTTGATCAACATATGCTTAAACCTATTCAAGTTTCCAGGAATTTAAATGCCCCTACCCACCTTTTATATGCTGATGATATTATCTTATTCATCAAAGGGGATAAAAAAAATATTCATGTTCTTAAGCAAGCGATTTCTCACTATGAACAAATCTCTGGGCAAGCAATTTCTTGGGACAAATCGTATATCTTCTTTGGAAAACATTTTCCTGTAAGAAGGAAATCTAATATCACCACATATCTGGGTATTAAAGAGGGTTTCTTGCCCTTCAATTATTTGGGTGTTCCAATATTTTGGGGTAGGCCCAAAGCTACCTACTTCGCTAACATCATTGATCAAATCACAAATCAACTCGCTAGCTGGAAAGGAAAAACTCTCTCCATGGATGGGAGAATATGTTTGGTTAAATCGACTATTGTTTCTAAAATGGTCTATTCCTTCATGGTTTATAAATGGCCCGTCAGCTTTTTAAAAAAAATTAACACTTATATTAAGAACTTCATTTGGCCTGGAAACATTTTTGAAAAGAAACTTGTTACCATACCTTGGAACTCTTGCTGTAAACCCATGGCTAATGGTGGTATTGGCATAAAAAATCTAAATCTGTTCAATGATGCTCTTCAGGCCCGCCTCACTTGGCACATTATCAACTCCACCTCTAAGGCCACTGATTTCCTACACCATAGATTCCTCTTTAAGCTCTTAAAAGGTAATCTTAATTTCATCAACTCATCCATCTGGCCCTCTATCCGGGACTCTTATCATAGGATCATGCAAAACTCTAGATGGATCGTCAGTGCTGATTCTTCCATTAATTTTTGGTGTGACAATTGGTGTGGTACCCCCCTGATATCCTTGTTACCCTCACATAATCCTCCTGATGATACTAATCATACTATAAAGGAGGTTTTGCAATCTCACCATCATGATCTCCCTGACAATATTTCTCAAATTATTGACAATCATCTTTTTTCTCCTAATGGTGATTTCCTTGTTTGGGAGCCTTCTACCAATGGCATCCTGGATTCAAAGAATTATTATAAGCATAATTTCTCTGATAATGACTCTAGTTTCCTATGGGTAAATCAATTTAACAAACCCTGGATTAAACCTTCTAGGCTCACCCTTATTTGGCGCATTTCCCATAATAGACTGCCAACGGAAACCTGTCTCCAATATTTTGGTATTCAACTCTGTTCTAAGTGTCGCTTGTGTAATCAACATAGGGAGGATGCCAATCATCTCTTCCTATCTTGCGCGACGGCCTCTGCTCTTTGGAATTATATTTCTGAATTATTTAATAATAGATGGTTCTTTACTGACTCAATTTCCTTGTTTATAAAAAATTGTACTAGATATGATATTTCTATGCAGATAAAAAACCTTTTCCTGACGACAGTGGCGAAGCTTCTTCATGAGATCTGGTACGTTAGAAACGCCCTCATTCACAACAATCACCGTCTCAATCTTAATGCAGGGAAAGCTCGGATTCTTCTGGCGGTTCATGAAGCTTCCTCAATACAAAAAGACTGTTGTAACAACTCAGTTGGTGACTTTGTGATTCTTCGACAGCTCCGTGTTCCTGGCATCTACCCAAAGCCCAAACACTCATTTGAAGTATTCTGGCAATCTCCAATGCCAGGATGGATTAAAGTGAACGTCGATGGCACCTCCAAAGGAAACCCTGGACCTGCCAGTTGTGGTGCCATCTTCAGAGACTCAGCTGGGCAGTGTCAGGGCTGCTTCTTTGTTGGTTTTGGTCACTCTTCTTCTCTGGAGGCGGAAATGTTGGGGGTCATTCATGCTGTTGATTTTGCGCACCAAAGATGTTGGAGAAAGCTCTGGATAGAAAGTGATTCAACCACTATCATTCATGCCATCTGGAATGGCAACATCAATCTGGCCTGGACTCTTACCACACGATGGATGAATTGTCTGAATTTGCTTCACGGGATGGACTATATAGCTACTCATGCCTACCGGGAAGCAAATGCTGTTGCTGATTCTCTTGCCAACAAAGGAGTTCATCAACACATGACTTGGATGGACTCTATTCCTTCTGATTTATTTTACCTTCTTGATAGAGATTGTAAAAAAATCCCATCTTTTCGCCTCTTGTAACCTTGTTTTGATTATCAATAAATTGTGCTATGGTCTTTGACCAAAGCACTACCTTAAAAAATAAATAAATAAATAAATCTCAGCCAGATCTTTTGAGACATATAGATGCAGATTGGGCCAGATCAACATATGATAGCAAATAAATGTCAAGTGGTTCTTTTTATCCTGGTGAACTGCATATTTCTTGGATAAAGAAGAAACAAGAATTCATTTCATTGAGCACTATAGAAGCTGATAATATTTCCGCCACTCAACCATGAACACAATTATTATAAATGAAGTGACAAATTGATGATATGGGAGTTGAAGTAAAGCATATAACTGAAGAAAAGTGTGATAATTAGAGTGGAATCAATCATATCAAAAATCCAGTTCATCACTCAAGGACAAAGTATATTGAAATAAAATATCATTTTATCAAGGAGAAGGTGGAGAAAGGGATTGTGAAGTTGGAGTATGTTCCTACCGAGCAGTAGGTTGAGAACATTATGATAAAGACCATACCCAAAGAATAATTTTAGAGGAATTTATTGGATCATGGATTTTAGTAAACTCCTCGCACATGAAAAAGTGTAGATGTGGTACCCCCTCTCTTTGAGTTATGGTGTTTTTTTCCTAATGTACTCATATATGTTCTTTACATTGTTGGAGACCACAAAAGAGTGGCCTTTGTGTTTGTTGAAAAAGGGGTGGAAAGTGTAACTATTTATGGGGGAAAATTGTGGCTCAAAATGGAGAAAATTTCTCTGTTGAGACATGGGGAGAAGCTGATATGTGGAGTAGTGAGATAGGGGAGTATCAAGATAGGGGGAGAAAGATGATGAGAATTATTCGGTGTTTGAAGTGAACATCTAGAGATTAGCTTGGACAACATTAGAAGCCATGAAGTGAAGGAGGTGTTTTAAATTTGAAGATTCTAGAAGTGATCAATCAAATATGATTTATCATGATAGATAAGGTTCATGTTGAAATCAATTTACTGGTTTCAGGAATTGGTGTCATGAATGAAGTGATTCATTGATGAACTTTTCATTAAACTCTTGTTTCTCATGTTGAGCATTTGTCTTGTGGTATTAGAGTATGTATCGAGTAAATCCTTGATTGCTATCTGAATCACCAGAGGTGAATGGTGGCAGAAGATGGATGGATCTGTAAAGAGGTATCATTTTGTGAAATATTTTTCAACAATCCCAAAGGGGATATTGTTAGGGAAAAATACCTCAAGGTAACATTGATGCATTTTTTATGTGATTTTGTTTTGTTGACAAAGTGGGATTTTTTGTTGACAAAGTGGATTTCTTTGGTCAGTTGTGGTGTTATAGAGATATTTTTGACAACCTATATTAAGAAAAAAAACATGACACGGGAATTATAGGCATAGTTCCTTAGTAATGATGATTATGAATGTCGAGTTTCTATAGACCTTGAAAAGATATAAGTTGTTATCTCTTGAAACTATCAAAAAATTATTTTGAGATATGAAATTTTCTACTAATAGAAGGTTATTATTGATGTTTTATACATTTATTTCCATGAATTTATCTTTGGATAAATACCTTAATAAAAAAAGGTGTTCCATTCTAAAATAATGAAACATCCTGAAATATATTCAAGAGATAAATTTTCCGATTAGATCCACACATATCCTTATAATTCAGAGTCAGGGTGAGGCTATGTGGTCTATTGTGATGAATTCAGATTTTGTTTGGGATGTTTTTTGACATATTAAGATCACATTGTATATTACAGATCATGATTATCATGAGTGGACAAGAATAATTACCGAACTCGGGATTTACAGTTAGATTCTATAGTCCATTACTTGAAAACATGGCATCATTAAATCTTTGGTGAGATGTTTACAGTGTTCATAGATCATAAAAACATGAAATAAATATTCTTCAAGTGAGAGTTGAATATAAGGAAACAAAATGGATATAATATCTTTAGATTATTGACATTGAATTTATATATACAATAGGTAAAAGAAATTTTGTGAATGATGCATTGGGTATGAAGTCATATTATTATATTTCAAAAGAGTATTTAAATCAGTGGTAACTAATTTTGGTCATAATTGATATAAATGTATATTACGCTGAGGAAAGAGTTGTTTCTGTTTTCTTTCTTGTTTCTATTTTTTCTGATTTGAATGATTATATTTAAGATGATTTGACATCCAGTTCTAAATGAATAACCATGAAGTCAAAAATCAATAGTGGGGAGACCATTGAGTGATGTATGCTACATGAGAGATTTATGTTGTGTTTTAGATATTGGATTATGGTTTCACCAACTTCTTAAGAACATATCCTTTCCGTATAGTACCATTTGAGATGGGATGTTCATCTAGGAATTCAAAATATGTATAAGGAAATGAGAGAACAATTATAGTGGGTCGACGTGAAGAGGAAATAGGAAGAGTATGTCTTAAGATACCTCACCTAAAAATTGGTCAATACAGATCACCAATAGTTAATTGTCATGTTTCAAACATTAACTATACCCATGTGGAAATGAGAGAAAATAATAATGAATTTTGTTACAGGTATACCAAAAATTGTTTAGAAACATGAAACCATATGGGTGATTGTGGAAAAGCTGACAAATTCATCCCACATCATCCCTATTTTGAATCCAATATGGTAAAATACCTGTCAATACGCTATATTTAAGAATTTATAGTGTTTCATGTTGTTCCAATTTCAATTGCATCTCATCAAGACCCTAGCTTTACATTTCAATTTTATAACTAATTATAGAAATATATTGAAACTAAATTCACCCTGATAATATCTTATTATCCTAAAATAGATGGGATGTAATATCTAAATATTTAAAAATAAATACTATGTTTGACAACGTATAAGATACACAACACCGAGATTAATTAAACCAAAAAATATTATTATTTAAATACAACTATTATATCCATGCCATTGAATAATATGGTATAAATAGGATTAATCTAATTATGAAATTTATATAAAATTCCCATTAAGTGTGAATTTATTGATTAATTATTAGTAAATAAAAACTCAATATTTAGAAGCGTCATTTTTTTCATAAAAAAATATGTTTTCTTTAAAAAATGGTTCTTGTGAGAATAAAATTAAAACTAATTACTATAAATTTTAGAAATTTTATTTGATAAAAATGAAATTAATGTTTAAATAATATGTCAGAAATTATATTATATTGAAATTTTGGGATTTTTCTAGAATGAATAATTTTCTAGTGAATAATTGAAAATAATAATTTTTATCAAAAACTGTATATTTGATTCAAAATTTTAAAAGATTAATTTTGTTTTAAAATTGTTTCATAATGAAACTAGATCTCTTATATTATTAATAATACAATTAAGTTAATTTGTATCATTTTTTAGTTTGAATTTGGTATAAATATATTTATATCTAAAATATTTTTTTCTGAAAAACTATTTTTACTTATGTTTTGTGTTTTAATATTAAATTAATTTCTACGAATACTAGAAATTGAATATTTAAAATTGGATTATATATTTCGAATAAGGAGTTCTGAATTTGTTAAATTTGTCCCTTTTATTTTCGGTTATTATGAATAGTGACCATAATCAGTAATTATCACCACAGTAAGGATATATTAGATAATTAAGGTTAATAATAATAAGATAAGGAGTAAAAAACTTCTATAACAGTTTTCTTTATCTTATTGTTTGAGTGGTTCTTAGATATTTTCATCTATTGTTTTTAAAAAATATGGAAACATGGTTCTATATTTCTTTAATTTGTACCATTATAATATTTTTGTAAAAGATAACGTAAAAATGTCACTTTCTTACATTTAATATCTATAATATTTTTTGATAGGGATTAAAATAACTTGTTTAGTTATAAATGGTTATATGAAAGATAAATTCTTTTTTATCAATGTAATTTATTTTAAAATTTTAGTGATTAAATAATTACCTTAAATTCTTGTGCAATTCTCATACAACATTTGTTAAATTAATAGAAAAATAAAATAAATGAATTAAAAAATGTTAAATGTAATATAATTTGAATTAATTAATAAATACCGTGAATTATTTAGATAACAATAAACTAATATAGTGGTTTTAATGGATTATATTCTATTTAAATTGTTTTTATATTGTTTTCATAGTCAAATTAAGATAGTTCCAAAAATGTCCTTAATATTATTTTATAATAAATAAAATTTGATCAAATGATTTAAAATTACGAAATTACCATCATCATCCAAATTATTGGTATATGTTTAAATATATAAAATAATATTTATTAATAGATCAATTATTTTTTATTGTAACTATATTGACTCCAAAATAGTAAAAACTAGGTTATCATGATAAATTTTAAAAAGCGTTAACAAGGGTTAATTCAAAGAGATAAGTGTGTAAACCCAATCTATATTTTCCCAAATATTATTAAGTTATTTTATTTAGACCAATAATAATCATATATTATAATTATATCAGTTTGGAGACTGTATTATATAAGAATTAACTTATATTAATTTAACATTAAAAAAATTCCAAGAGTGCCCCTCCCATAATTTATAAAAGAGATCATTATCTAATATTTTATTTACACTTAAAAATCCTTTTAGTTCCACTAATACCTACCTAAATACCTTCCTAACATATCTCCCCATGTTCTTGAGGTCTTTTATTGGGTAGAATACCAACCACAAAGGGTTTAAGTTGAAATAAAAAGAAATTTTTTCTAAAAAAGAGGTATAGTCTTTAACTGAATGTTTTAATTTTATTTCTTCTTATACCTCCTGAAAATATTTTTTAAACATGATTAAATATTAACACTAGTATATTTCATATGATGATATATTATTATATTATTGGAATAAACTTTATCCATATCCTCTTCTATCAAATGGGGAATGAAACCGTCGTTCGTCTGTACAGAGGACTACCACCTCACAAACCGAAATAATTAGTTTTTCATCAATGAATATCATGGTTAATTATAATAATTAATTTAAGGATTATATATTATATTCATGATATAATTTTTATTATGAAAATATAGAATATCATCTTTTTTTAAAAGACCAATATTTTATTGTATTATTGTTTTTAAATAAATTTAATTTCTACCATTGTATGTGATGCACGCAACCCAAAGATTTTAAAAGAATTCTATGTTCGATATCCTTTATAACACACAACACTAAGCATAAATGATTCATGATACATTATTAAAATATTTTTATTTCTATAAGAACATTATAACCTAGTCCTTAAAACTGGTAGGTGTAATTTCTATTAACCATATTATGAATATAATATATATATATATATATATGATAATAAATACATATTTATTGAGTAATTATTAGTAAATAAACACTCAACTTTTATTAAATTCATTTTATACATTTTCTTTAAATATAAATTTTATTACATTTTAAAATAAAATAATGTAATTAATTATTTAACACTATTTTAAAATGTGTTTTATAAAATTAAATTCATTTTTGAAATGTTAATATTAAAATTTTCTTATTGTTAATTTTGGGGATTTTTATGAAAAGATTCATTTTTTAGTGAATAGTGAAGAATACTGTTTTTTATTAAAAACCATATTTTTATTTAATGCATTTTAAAAGTAATATTTAAAAAAAATGTAAAATATTGTTCTTTTTTAATCCAAATATGTTTGTTTAATTCAATTTTATATTTAGAGTTGGTACAAAATCATTTTTATACTTAAAAGTCATTTTGTAGAGAACTATTTTTCATTAAATTTTTATGGTTTAATTTTATTTTATGTTATGAAAAATCAGGGTTTTGAATTTTTAAAAATTATTTCCATATTTTTATTTAGGAGGTCCAAAATTAGTAAATGGGGCCTATTTATTCTTTTTTAATATGAATAACAACATTTATAATTTTTGTTTCCAAGATAAAAGATAAATCGGGTAATTAAAATTAAATGTAAAATTATAAGGTCTTGAACATGATTATAATAGTTGAATTAATCTTATTATATTATTGAATTTCATCTATATTAATCCAAGATTTATTTATATGGTATTTTAAGTCTATTTGGTTGAGATTATGAACTCTATAGTATTTTATTTCAAGAAAAGTCAAACATGAAACACCCTTGTTTTTAATAAATATTATGTTTTTAATTTGGGGTTATACAAAAGAATTGTTCCACTATAAAAATTATTTTAAAATATAAAATATTTATATTCCTATATTTAATTTATTATTAATATTTAGTTTATAAATAATTACCTTAAATTCAAACACAATGTTGATGCACTAATTACTCAATTAAATGAAAAATAAAATAAATGATTTTTAAAATTTTAAAATTATTATAATTTGAGATAAAAAATGTGATACACTAAATTTATATATTAAAATGATATTTTAAGGTTATAATAAAATATTTTTTTAATTATAAGTTATTTGTTAAAAATATTAAAGTATGAGTAATCAATAGTTATAAAAATTGACATTATTGATATTTTATAATAATCAAAATTTTATTTTAAAAATATAAAATTATAATAAAACTTTTATTCAGAAAAGTTATTAGAAAATAGTTTATAATATTAAATATGATCCATTTTTGTGGTTATTTTCAATTTATTGTAATTATATTGAGCCCTAACGAGTAAAAAACATTATTGACATAGTAAATTGAAAATTGGTTAATGAGGGGTTAAAACCAAAATATAAGGATAAAAACATACTTAAAACTTATCTAAATTTTATTAAATGGGATTATTTAGACTCATTATCATTATATATTCAAAAAAATACATTTTTATCCATTTAAAATTAAATATGAGTTTATATTAATTTAAAATTTTAAGATATTTCAAATGTATCTCAACTCAATTATAAAAAAGAACATACTTACTTATTTCTTTACATCACATTGACCCTTAATGCTTGAAAAACCAACTTCCCATTACACATAAAAAAATACTTATCAATGGTTTTGAGGTATTGGATCTTTAAAAATAGAAACTCTGGGTCCATTAAGAAGAGATATAAAGGGAGTTCACTAAAGAAGATGTAATCATCTTTACCAAGTCTTTCAAGTTTATTTCTTATTCTAATTTATCTTAATGTGTTTTAACCACAATAAAATAATAAATATAGTATCATAAATTTACTAATATTTTATTATTATTATGTTACAACAATATTCCATCAATTTTCTATCCTATGAAATGTGAAAAAATCACTCGTGCAAACATATGGCTTACCATCTCCACGTAGCAGTGTAATAATTTTTTCTATGTCCATATTTATGGATTAATATATATATATATATATGTATATATATAATATCATATTTATAATATAAATAATATTATTTTTATGATGGAGACATGATAAAATTATAAGGACCGGAAACACCAAATCAAAACATACATGAATAACAAAGTAGTTACAAACCAAAATAGTGATACTAACAATAAATTAATCATAAACTGGGGATAAAATATGATAATTAAATCATATATGGTATAATATATACTAGTATAGTTCTAAAATAGATGTATAATAAATCAATATTTATTATATAATAGGTTGAAACACATTTAAAGGAAATCAAACATGAGGTAAGAGTTTCTCGCCTCACTTTTAATTTTGTGAGACATAAGCCATATTCACCACTTATATCTTTTGTGTGGTGCATATACATCCATTTAATATATTATATCATAAATCTATTTTTATTCATTTTATTTATAGTTTCTTTTAAATTCTTTCTTTCATGGGGATTATGATTCAAAATATACCAAAGTAGAAAGTTATTATTTCACAATCTCACTAGTAGTCGAGATTGTTTATTTTTAAGTCTCAGGTGAGGATATTTCTATTCCCAGAACCTTCTTTTTAAAATTTTTTTAATTTTTTTTACTATTCTAGAATGATTTTTAATGTCATCTTTACCATTTTTTTACTTTTTAAATAATGTTTTAAATGGAATCATCCTATCATTTTCTAAACATGTTACCTTTGGAATTTTCATAAAAAAAGTTCATGGAAAGTATTTTTTAAATATATATGTCATGAATTTTTTTTTCTACTATCATGATGATTCAATGACTACAATATTCCTTTACATGTTTATAAGTTTTTTTTCAAAGAAAATTATTTATTTATTACATTTATAGTTTTTATATTTTTAAAATTAATTTCGACGTAAAAAGGGTATTATCCTCAAGAAATATTCTAATAATATCATTATATATTTTTTTATCTGTTAGAATCCTTTATTGAATATTTTCCTGTGGATGTACTCAAATGATAACATTCATAATATTTCCTGGTATGGTTTATAATCAATTTTACTGGGGAAGTGTTGATTTTCATTATGACTTTTTTTTTCCAATTATAGATAATTATTGATTTTGTTAAGGCATATTGATTCAATTTTACTATTTATTCATATAAGTAATGCATTAGATTATGTAAGTGTAATGTAGGGCCCACTATATCCCCTATATTCATCGGTATGTATCAATTGATAAACTATCTTCAGTTTTGGTCAAGGACTTATCCATTTATACATAAGTCATGACATAAGGAATTGATGGTATTTACAGATGTTTGGGTTCAGACCTTGATGGTATGTTTTTGATGTCTAATATTATGCATTCCATAATTATGAAATATGTTATTTATATCCATGTGAATTTTAAATTAGTTATAATATCCATGGATAGTTGTTGAGAACATGTGTTTGTTGATATAACTTATTTTATTATCCTTTATTCCTACTATATTATACACATGTTATTGTTCTAATAGAACATTTTTTAGTTATTTACCATTCAATATTGTTTATTCTTATTTATTTATGATATATTCTACCATATGCATACCCTTACTAAGCATATGAGTTTACCCCTTTCTTAAGTTACATTTTCCCTAAGATTCCAGGATGTTTTTTATAATTGATATGCATGGATATGGTAACGGTATTAATGGAGTTCTTAATAAAAATACTATGTTGTATTTTTTCACTAGTATGTGAAATTCAAGTGTATATCCAGTTTACCCAAAATATTAAAATTTTCGGTACTTCGTAATGAGATACCTTGCATCTTTTTCTAATGTAATAAATTAACCACTGAATCTTAGCTATAGGGGTTGGGGTATTTACATTTTTTCTTACACTTCCATCTATTGAAAAATGACAATGTCATTCATGTGTATGTGGGGATTACTACATCCATGAAGCGATGTGACATGTTATTCATCACTAAATCACATTAATGGTTCATATAAATATATTTAAATAAGTAATATGATATTTAAAAAATAAAGATCCTTATGTAAGGATAAAATAATACTTATTTCCATCATTATCATTGAAAAAATGGATGCATTACTCATATATATATACATTCTACTATATCCAAGATTATAACATAGTTCATTTTTCTTAACCATATTTCATAATTATTTTAAAAAGTATAATTGATTTTAAAAAATAATAATTTTATCATTATTATTATTATAGATATTATGTAATAATGGCCACTTTTACCATAGTCAACCTATTGAATCCATTTTGGACATATAATCCAATTATAATCAAAACAACTGATAAGAATTTAATTGATTAATTATGTTTTTATAACTTGGTAAAAAATAAAATAATAATAATAATAAACATTAATAATGTTTCCAATAAGGTAAATAATTAATTTTTTATTATTTAAGAAGATAAATAACATACTTCATGAGTGAGACTCAAGGTAGGAGACACTTTAATTCAAAACTTCATTTTATATGTTTTAATGATTTTTTGTAAAAATATTTTTATCCCATGTCTATATTTTGAACTTATTTAATGGATATACATAAAATAATTATAAATGATATTTTATGTCTATTTTTTAATTTATTCTAATGGTTTGAAAAGAGGAATATTTTTATGTATTTTATATAGAATTCTTTGATGTTCTTCTTAAAAGGAAGAAATAAATGTTTTATTTCAACATATATGGATTTAATATATTTTTCTTCCACTACAACCATTATTTGATTTTTCAATTCCTTATAAGATTCCATTTTTTCTTTAACGAAAAACCATATATCCATATATTATGGTTATTTTCAAAAAATATTTTAAATATAATGGATATCGTGATATTTGAAAATATTTTCCTTATGGGTGAAAAGAATATTTTTAATGTATGCTGATGGAAATGAAATCATTCGTGTGTTATGATTATGTTATAGTCCTTCAGAATTATTTATGATTATGAGTTTTTCTATTATAAACACAGGATTGATGGTTCCATTATAAACCAAGGATTATAATTTTCATTATAAACCAAGGGTGGGTAGTTCCATTATAAACCAAGGACCGGTGGTTACATTACAAAACAAGTAAATGTGGTTCTACTATATCCCTATAATGCATTGTGAAATCATAATGATGGGTGTTAACCATATAGGCTATTCCATTTTTAAGAGTAATATTAAAATGATTTTATAAGTTACCACTACAATTTATTTATTCTTTCGAAAGATTTTATATAAAACTTATTATTTACCCAACTAAGCTAATGGGATTTTATTTTAAGGACAACATTTTTTACTTCTTATGGTTAATTGTATAACTTTTAAATTTTTTTATAAATTTCCACGATTTCAAAGAACCTCTTATTAGTTTCATTTTTTCTATTAATATTTATTATGAAATGTTTTATGGAAATACTTGTACAGAGACTTTGACTTCTTTGTTAAGAGAATGTTTATTTTGAGCCAAATGTTTATTTTTGAAAAGATATTATAAGTGTTTATGGAATTATAGGTTTATTTCTATATTTTTTTGTCACATAATGAGATTTTTGTTCTCGTCCCACATTTGAAAATGTTTTCATATATTTTTAAGGATGATTATGGATAATAATGAGGTAAAGATGAAAATTCAGAATATGTTTCATGAAAAGAAAAATTTTTATATCTTAAATGTTTTTTTAAAATGAATATTAAGTGGAAATTCCCAATTTACGATGTAATATTTATTTACTTAATAATGATGGTGTAATTCTCTATAAAAATAAACCATACATATACACAAAATGGAGTGAACTAATTATTTACATAAACTCATTATTATTCAATTCTTAATACTCATTCGTTATTGTTGGAATTAGAGAAAATATTGAGATAAATTTTGGGGTTAGGATGTTTTCATGTGAGTTTAATTTATGCTTTTTGGATACCATCAAGGGTTTATATGTTTAAGGTTGATCATAAGTCCAAGATAATAAATACCCTTTGAGGTTTTAATTGACAGGATTTTAATGTGATTAATGATATTATAGGAGGCATTTTATTGGGTTGAGGTACATGTGGCCCTTAGTTTTAACATGAAGGATTATTTCAGAAGAATGCTATTACATTTTTTGGGAAGTTAGATCAATGGTATAAGATAACATTATGGTTAAAACATTACTTAATGTTGATGTTATTGAGGGTATTTTTTAGGATATTTATCATATTTTTAGAGCATGATAATAATTATATTAATATAGTTCTAGTAATAGGAAAACACATAATACCCATTAATGTCGTGGGGTTTGAAGCCACAAATAAAGGGAGACAAGGGTGATTCACCTACCACTGGCATATATGATGTCCTAGTTGGTATAAAATTTTTCATACATAAATGATTTGGTATATAAATATTAATTTGGTATTGGTAAAATATTTTTATCATATGGAGATCCATGGGATTGAAAAGTGATTTTGTTATTAATTGATTAATGTTATTTCCAATGAAGATTATTATAATTTTAAGGAACATTATAAGATTAAGGTAAATAAACTTTTCTGGGATTATATTTTATGAATAATGTTTGAATTATATTTTGGAAGAATATATGGATTAAAAGTATATTTATGATGATTTATTATATTTATGTAAATGATTACCACATCTTAGAGACTATATGATTAGGGAAAATACATTTTTTGGTAAGAAAAATTAAGAGTTATTGATGTTATTTGGATATAATTTCAAAATTTATATTGGAAGAATATAGTGATCAAATGATTATAATATATGGGTTTCGATATTAGTCTTAAATGTTTTTAATAATTTTAAGATTATGTATTTATATAATGATCTATGAATTACTTTTTCTTTTATTCTTTTGTATATGGAGATTAGTGGTGTATTCCTTTATATAAATATTTATTAATTTCTATAATTATCTTACTATGTGATAACCATTTAGGTTTTAGTAAATGTATAATGATAGGAGGAAAATATTGTTATCCTTTTATTGAATTATATAATCTATTAGAAGATTATTTTAGTGCTTCAGATATAAAAAAATTATCTTGAATACTCGTAGTTTGAAGAAAAAAATTGATATTATGGAGGAAATTTATTAAATGATGAATTTATACTTATCCAGTAAGCATATTTACTTACGTTATTAGTCTTTATGGAAAATAATTCTTCAAATATATTAAAAGAATCTTGATTTTTAATTATAATACCTTAATTTTTTATGAATTAATGTTGTTTTTCACACCTATTTAGTTTATAATTTTTTATCATAAATTTTCTCCTAATCAGTCATTTTTTTTATTAATGTTCTCTGTCACTCTACATTGTTATTTTAGAAATTAATTTTTCCTCTATGTTCATATTTTAACATCTTACTAATGTTATCATATTTGGAATCCTAATATGTGTTTTTACATATAAAATTTATACATCCCTTTCCCTCTTTCCAAGAGAAAGATTTATTAACCATTTTTATGATGTGGGATTTAAACAAAAATATTTCAAAATATCCAACATTTGATTATAATGTTAATGATAAAATTATAAGGAATTTTTTTTAAGGGGTAGGGGGAGAATGTAATATTATTTTATTTTAAATGAAATAATATATTCGATAACATATATGATATACAACACATAAATTAAATAAAAAATAGAATATTATTATTTAAAGATGATTATTATTACATAGATGTTGAATTGGTGGGAATGAGTTGGATTAACCAAATTATGATATTTATTTAATGTTAATAATAAAAAAAATTATTGATTAATTATTTGTAAATAATCACTCAATTTTTAACAGATTCATGTTATTCATCCAAAATATATTTTCTTCAAAAATAGTTTTTATTGTTTTTTTGAAAAAATATTATAATTCCTATTTTTGAAATTTTTGAAATTTTATTTTTTAAAAATTATATCATTATTTAAACCATCATTTCTAAATTATAATACAATGAAACTTTTGGATTTTTGTCGTAAAGTCTGATCTTCTAGGGAAAAAGAAAAAATAAGGATTTTCATTGAAAATTTTATTTTTGATTCAAGAATTTAAATGGTTTAATTTTGTTTTAAAATGGGTTAAAATTGGGATTAGTTTTATTAAATTAAAAATAATCTATTTATGTTAATTGGAATTATTTTTATGTTTAAATTTGGTATAAATATTTTCGATACACAAAAAAATATTCTTTTTAAAAAAACATTGAATTGCATTTTAATCTTAAATTAATTTCCACTAATTATAGAAATTGAATATTAAAAAAGGATTTCATATTTGGAATTAGGATGTTCAAATTCATTAAATAGGTTAATTTATTTGTCATTATGAATAGTAACTATAGTAAATTATTATCACCACAGTAAGGGTAAATCTGGTTATTAAATTTAAAAATAATATGATAATGAATAAAAATGACCATAATAGTTGAATTTTTCCTATTGGATGAGAGAATTTTAGATATTTTCTTTGATTTTCTGAAAATATGTAATCATTAAGAATTATTTCATTGATTTTGATATTAATAATATTTGAGTAGAAGATAAAGTAAAAAATGTCACTTTCTTTCTTTTTATAACTATATTATTGTGTGATAGGGATAAAAAAACTTATGTTCATTTCTAAATTGTTTTTTGAAATTTAATTTTTTTATTAGGGAAATTTATCTCTATTATTTATATATAAAATAATTGTGTTAAATTCTTTCACAATGCATACAAAACCTTTATTCAATTAATTGAAAAATATAATAAAATTTTTTAAAAAAGTTAAAAGTTCTATAATCTGAATGAATTATTGTGTCTAATTAATATTTTAAATAGAAATAAAATATTATAGAGGTTTTAATGGATTATATTTAAATTAAAAAAAATTCATTTGTTTTTACAAATTCAAATTAAATGAATTGATCCAAAAAATACATTAATGTTATTTTATAATAAATAATACTTAATTAATTCATTTAAAATTCCACAAATAATATATATGGAAATTTTATTGGTATATGTTTTAAAATATTAACTATGGACCATTTATGGAGTAATTTTCATTTTATAGTAACTATATTGACCAATAATGAGTAAAATCTTCATTATCATGGTAATTTTAAAAATGGGTTGAAGTGGGTTAAAACAAATACATAAGGGTAACAAACTAATATAAACATTTAAAAATTTTATATTCAAATTAAATTAGTTTGGATCATTTTTTTCATGAAAATTAATTTATATTAATTTAATATTTTTCTGTAATTCCAATATTTCCCCTCTCCTCACTTATAAAATGGAACCTCCTCTTCTATATTCTTCACACATTAGAAGACTTCTTATTCTTCCAGTACCTTAGAAATACGTTTCTACCATCCCTAACCACATTCTATAGGTCGTTAATTATAAAAAAAACCAACCTTAGTGGGTTTAGGGTATAAATAAAAGGATGTATTTAGAATAAGTGGTATAGTCTTTACCAAATTTTTCAGTTATATTTCATCTTCTACCACATTAAAATATTCTTCAGTCATGATGAAATTAAAAAACTAGTATCCTTCATATAGTGAGATGTTATTATGTTAATTGAATAACCTATAGCCATCTCTTCTTCCATAAAATAGGGAATAGAACCATTTCTCGTGTGTACAGTAGACTACAATCTCATAAACCAACGTAATTAATTGTCCATCAACGCCTCTCCTTGATGGTTATAAAGATAAATTTAATGTTTATATGCGATTTTATTGAAATAATTATAATTATTAAAATTTAACACACATATATATTATTACCTTTATATACATTTCAAAATGATAACATTGTTCATGCTACATAGTTTATTTTCAAAACTTCTTTCCACCATGATAATTGGACAAATGGAACCATTACTCATTCATACGTACAACCTACCATCTCTATGATTTTAAAATACTTCATTTTCATAACCATTTTCATAGTTGAATTAAAAATTTTAATTTTTGTATAAAAATTATGATTGGGTCCTGATTATAATTTTTAGATCATAAAATAATGACTTACTTAACCATAGTCAACATTCTGATACCATTTTGGACATATGATCCATATATCATCAAAACATTCAATGCAAACTTAATTGATTAATTACTTGTGTTTAAAATGGTAAAAAATAAAATAATAGGAATATTAAAATTTTAAAATGTTATTAACTAATTAAATAGTAACATTATTTTTATAACTTAGGAAGATAAATTTTGAACTTGATAATCCAGACTCATGGTAATGAAAACCTTAACTTAAAAACCCATTTTAAATGATTTAATGATTTATTTTCTAAATCATTTTATTCCATGTATAGATTCTTGAAATTATTATATATATATATAGATAAATAAATTATAAAAGAAATTTCAGGTCACATTTTTAATTTATTCAAAAATTATTCAAAATTGAATCATTCATTATATTTTATACTAAAATTATTGAATTTCTTCAGAAAATAAAAATTAATGTTCTATTTTAATGTTTATCTGTTAAAATATTTTTCTTCCCCAAAATCCATTATTTTATATTTTTATTCCTTTATAACCATCCATGTTTTATTCAATGAAAAAGCATACTTCTATATGTTTAAGGTATTATCAATAATATTTTTAAATAGAATGGATATTTTGATATGTGGAAATGTTTTTATTTGAGGTGAAAATAATATTTTTACGAGTATGATGATGAAAAATGAAATATTTCATATTATATGATTATGTTATAGATCATGGGAATTGTTTTTGATGAAGGGTTGTTTTATTATAAAATAATGATTCTTGGTTCTATTTTAAACAAGGATGAGTGGTTGTGTTATAAACCATGGAGGGGTCATTCAATTATAAACAAAGTATGATTTATCGCATTATACACCAAAAACGGGTGGGTTTTTTTATCCCTACAATGAATTAGGTAATGATCATGGTGGATGATGACCGTGTAGGTTATTCAATTTGTAAGAGTGATATAAAAAATGATTTTAAAGTTACCTACATGATTTATTTATTTTTTCTATTATTTTTGTGGAAATGTTATTATCTCATAAGGTAATATATTGATATTATGTTTGAATTAATGAATTTAGTAATTCTTAATGGTGAAATGTATAATTTTTTTAAAAAGTTTTTATTAGTTTTCATAATTAAAAATAAACCTGTATAATTTTTATTTTTCTAAAATTATTTATTATAAAATTTGTTTTAAAAATATTTGGGTAGAGATATTAATTGCATGGGTAAGAAAATATTAATTTTGTGAAAAAGAAATTTTTAAAAAAGAAAACATTTTATGAGTTTTTATAGACTAAATTGTTTTTTCATTATTTATATGTTCCTTACTATACATTTTTATAATCAACGAAAATTGTAAAATGTTTTCAATGTTTTTAAGGATGAGTTGAGATAAAGATGTGGTTTATATGAAAAATGTAAATATGGGACATAAACATATGAATGTAGAAAAAACATAATATTATAACATTTTGGACATGTATAAATATTAATAGGTCCACTCATTATTCTTAAAATGAATGAAGGTCCTCGAAAAATCTTATGTACAAAAAACTAGGTCTACACATTTTCATATTGATAATAAAATAGGTCTATTCATAATATTTACAACAAGAAATCATGTTTACACCAAACATATTTATATCATGAGTTATCCATCATTACTCAACGTATTTGAGGGGTATATAATTAAAATCTCATCAATCAGAAAATGAAAAACATATATATGCATGAAATATGATCATTAAACATAAATCCTTTCATAATATCACTATATATGAAAATTAATTATTTTTTAATACTTTATTTATTTTATTAAATATTATATAAAATAAATGTGTTTTATAAAGGTTTCATCATAACTCTATTAAATCATTGGAAAGAAACATGAATCATAGAATGATCCTTCAATCATTATCACCATCAGCCATCTGAATAAAGAAAGTGGATGTTTTTAAAATATTATATCTTCAATTATTCATAACAAAAAATAATGGTTATCGATATAGAGGAAGAATTCCCTTAAAATAATATTCAAATATTTCTTTGAGAACATGAGAAAAATATTATTTTTACCACATTTTAACAGAAAATTCATAGAATATTTAGATAATTATTTTCAACGATAACAACTATAATAAATTTTAAAATAATATTTAATGTAAATAATTTTCATAGTGGTGGGAATGTCCATTCATACCACATATATTAAAAAATGAACTTAATTTTTCCTTCTTTTCAAAAAGATAAAAATATGTTGTTCCTAATACGATTCATTAAAAATATTGATTTAGAAAATTATTAAATAAATTAAAATATAATTAAAATTGACTTTTAAAACAATTCATTTATAGGAAAAAAATTATAGAAATTTTTTACGAGCATTTACATTGAATAAAAACATCAATGACTAAGAAGTAAATAAGGTGGATGTTTAATTAAGAATACATTCATTAAATTTTTTTGTAAAAAATGATGAAAATGGTAATAATACATATAAAATATTATAATAACTTGAATAAAAGAAAAAATATGGATTTTAAAGGATAATATCCAAAAAAATATGCTAATTGAAATTTAGTATAGACAATCTCCAAGACAAATGACATTATAACATAAACCCCTAACATCATGTCTCTTCTTATTTTGTACAACATCAAATATCATGTATAATAAATATATATTCATTATAATTATAATAAAGAACAATATTATTACATATCATACCCTATATGATATACATATATCATCTTATTACCCATTTTTTAAAAATTAACTATTAAAATCACTATACTGGGTAATTAATATTTATTATTTTGTGCATATTTCGACTTGGAAGTTATGATACATGTATTTTGATCAAAGATATATTATATAAATAATTTTAATCATGTCATAAATATTATATATAAAAATCATATAAAATTTTATATATATTCATAAGTGTGATGAAGAAAAATAAATTACATAACATTGTGGAGACGGTAATCTGTACTTATACACAAGTGATGTTTCTACATTTCAATGTATGAAAAAAAAGGATTATAATAATAATTTAAATTTTTAATGTGATTGTTATGAAATAAAAATATTTTATATTTATTAAATATATTTATATTACCATCCTTTTAAATAGGTATGAAAAATAAATCTCATTACTTTGGGGAGGTGGTAGACAACATGCTTGCACGAGGGACATTATCATTTCACAACGGATGGGAATGTAAGAAGTTATATAATATACTATAATTACATAAGGATAATTATACTATAAATATCATATATTAACATTAAATTCGTCAAAATAAAAATCATGAAATAAAATTATGGAAAATGAATCATATAGCTATGTTGAGGTGGTAGTCCACACATACTCATGAGAAGTATTTAATTTTCTATTTGGTGGAAAGGAAAATGAATAAAGGTTTCACAATTGATATTATAAATTATAAATATATGGAAGATACTAATGCTATTATATCATCGTGGTTTTAAAATAATTTAATTCAGTCTAAGAAAAAATGAAATGAAAAACGTTTTTAATAGCTATACCACTTCTTTAGACAACGTTCTTTTTCTTAGACTATAGGAATTATGATGTTGGTAATTTGATGAAGGAAATACCTATATATCATAACGATAGTTGTTAAGAAGGGTTTTTGGAATTTCTTAGACGAGATACGAGGCTCATGAAGTGCAAGGAAGAGAGGATATGTTGTGTCCTTTTATAGTGGTGGGAGAGGATATACATTGAATTTTGTAAAATATTAAAATATATTACTACATTGTTGAAAAAATGTCCAAAAATTCACTCTTGTCAAATAAATAATGATATATGACATAAATATATTAATATAATATTATTTAGACATGTTTTATTCCATTTTAACCTTAATCTATTTAGATCTACCCGTTTTAACCGTTATTATAGAAAATAATATTTACAAATTTGAAATTATTTAATATTATTAATAATATTGATTCTAAATATGTAATAAATTTTAAAAAATTAATTCTTGATATGTGGTATAGATTTGTTTTAATATAATTCAACAAATTGTGGTGAAAATTTTTTTTCCCAAAAAATGGATTTTTAAGTATAAAAATAATTTATATGAGAATTAAGAATAATTTATATTTTAATGAAATTCATTGTATTTTTTAAATATAAATTATATAATGAAATATTAAAATGAATATAAAATTGTACTTTGTAAAAATTTTAATTGAAAATATTATTTTCTATAAAATAATTATATCCTAATATTAACTAAAAATTAATAATATAAGAAATACCCCAAAATTAAATATTAAGATAATTTTTTATTCTAATTCAAAAAATAAAATCCATTTTTTATAATAGAATTTTAAAATGTGGAATAAATTATTAATACTATTTTTTAATAAAAATATATAAAAATATTATTTTGAGGAATAAATTATTTTTGAAATATAGAATGAATTTAATAAAAAAATGTGTTGTTATTTAATAATAATTAGTTATCAAATTTTTATTGAATATAACCATTAAAATAGTATTATATAATGTGGTGAATCGTATTCATAGAATTCAATCCAAAAAATATGTTATAAAGGTTTACTATATCATAGATCTTTTAGGCTCAGGGTTTCATGTAAAGAAACCAATCAAATACTTAAAGATTATTTAAATGGAAAATTAATTTAAAATATTAGGGAATTATATTCTAATCCACATAAAATTAATTCCAACCACATAAATCCATCACTCTAATACAAAAAATGATAATATGTTTTCTTCATCACATCCTAAGGTTCTTATATAGCTTCCTCAAATTTTTGATTCCTCTATAGAACATTAACTATGTGAGTAGTCTTATTATATAGTAGTTATCACTCTGATCCCACATTTCTACCATTTTTTATTCATAGGAAGGATCCTTATACTATGTTACAACCACTAAGTTAAGTATATGTGAAGGATCAGGAACATACTTCCTCAATAGATATACATGTATTACACCACGAACGTAAGAAAATGATATGTGGAAGTAGAAAGGGATAAAAATATTCCCAATACAAAAAATAATCTTAAAAGGGGTGATATATTTAAGAATAAAAAACCCTTTATTACCAATTTCATAACATCCTTTAAAGTAGATATTCATAAGAGCACCTTTTCACTATCTTCAAACTCTATATCTCACTGATGATTATAAGAATAACCTTCCATATACTCTGAGATTCCTTGTTGTGTTACTAAATGGATCTAACATTATATCTAATTTATTTATCGGGATTAGGTCCCAATAGACTTATTTTATAATCATCATCCAAGTACATTTTATTTCATCACTTCCTACCTTAGAGGTATTGTTATTGATCCATATAAATTCTCAAGTGAAAGATATTATTATATGAAAATTTCACTGAAGGATGGTGTTGATCTCGATCACCTTTTAAATCCATAGATAAATATTTCAACATTTATATATAGTTTAAGAGGCCCTATTAGATCACCTATCAATTAGAAGATGATATGTAGTAATAATATTCATATATATCTCTAGATCCAATTGAATACTTCCCTAGAACATTGAGGTAAACCTATGATCCAGATAAAATATAACAAAGAGTGTTGGTCTATAAAAATATAACAATTCCTTAATGTATCATCAATTAAATTTATCAATAGGGAAATCCTATCTTATTGAAATTAAACATGATAAAATTATATAGTGATCAACTACAACCCAAATAGAATTATTCCCTACAGATGTATTGGGTAGTCCTATAAAACATTCCTTGTAATGTATTCCCATTTCAATTATGGCATGGGTAATGGTTGTAATAATCTCGTATACTTCATTATATTATCCTTAAATTTCTAATATACCAAATAATGAGATACACACTCTTCAATATCCAATTCAACATCCCAACAAAAAACTCTTTTAAATTTAGAAACATCTTCATACATCTAGGATGAAGAAATAATAATGAACTATGAGTATCATATAATAACCACATCTTCAATTATTGTATTTACAAGATACATACTCTATTTTTGAAGCATATGATTCTATAATAATCATGATTTAACACAATATCATTTCCTACCTTCATCTGTAGTTCCATATCCTCATTTTATGCCTCATTAATACTTACAAAGATGGATGGTTATACCTTCATATGAGAAAGATATAATATGTACCCTTTATTTTTATATAAAAAATCAATCTTCCATAAATCTGTAAATATTAGTTTATCCTTAATCTGTATCATAGAAAAAATAAGCATGGTTATTCTAAATCATAGCATCAGCTAAAATATTTTCCTTACCATGTTATAACATATTAAGCATTCATAATCATTAATAATCTCTAACCATATTATTTGGTGAATATTCAACAATTTCTCTGTGAATATATACACCATGTTTTTGTAACCTTTTTATATGTTTAATCTTTCACTATAAGGAAAATTATTCTATATAATCTACACCAAAATTATTGATGAAATATCTAAATAATCATTTTGTAATTTTTTTTCATACGGTTTTAACTATTAAGAGGTGTATACTATCACCATTTCATTTTTTATACAGATGAAACCCAATCACTTATTTTATGCATTAATATAGATCACAAACCCTTATACAGTATAGGATAATACAAACATTAGTGTTTTGACTACCCTTCTCTCCAATTGATTGAAATTATCTTCACATTCATCTACTAAAAGAATGAAAAAACATCCCATGTAAACATGGAGAGTGGATTAAATATTTGTGATAAATCACTCAAAAAGTATCAGCAGTATATAGAAAACACAATAAAATAATGAATCTTGATTAATATTGTTGGTTTATGTAATTTATAAATTACTTCCATCATTGAATGATCTACTGATATCCCTTTTCATGAGATTATATAAAAAATGTAACATTATATTACCAAATTTCTCACTATATAAATTTTACAAACAACTTATCCTTCTATTAGGTCTTCATTACACATCTTAAGATATCATAATTCTCTTACATACTATTTGAATATATTATAATATATTATATAATTAAAAAATGTAATTGAGGTGGTATCTATATAAAAAATTGATTAATTCTATTATGATATCAGGGGAATTTTTAAGTCCATATAGAGTCACTATAAACTCACAATTATCATACCTCTTACAAAAGTTTCTTATCACTATATAATACTTCTTGACACTCAATTAATGATATATAAAATAAAGGTAAATCTTGGAAAACCTTTTATTTCCATATAGTTTACCAAAACAATCATCAACATGGGAAATGTTATAATTTTTATATTTAGTGATCTTGATAAGTTGTCGGTAGTCATTGTAAACATGCATTGACCAATATCTAGTCTAAACAGAATAATATTTTCACCCCATGGTGACACACTATGAAGTTGGAATCCCTTATCATGATTCTCTTAGATTTCATTCATATATTCCTACATCTCAATCAGTTTTATTCTATATAGATTATTTTAGACAGTTGTAACAAAAGGTATGAGTTCTATTGAAAAATCAACTTCATGACTTTATTTAAGACTATGAAATTATTCATAAAATACCTCATTATAATATATAATAATAATCATATATTAGGTGATTATTTTCTCACATACCATTTCATTAAAATATTCTTTGTGAATAGTTATTAACACCCATATAATCGAAGTTGCTTTCATTATATTTCTATATTCATCCACAGATAGAAATAAGATCATTGGATGATTCAAAATATCGAAAAACGCTTCACTTACATGGAAATTCATGTAAGATATATATTGAGAGATCTAATCCATTCCCAAAAATTATATAAAATTAAACTAGTGGAAGAATAAAAAAAATTCAGAAGAAAATTCCCTCACACTTCAACTATACAGGAGCTATATACATAATATTTGATCATGATACCATTATAGGGTTTTACTTATAACTCAACATCTAATAATTGATGATATAAGTGAATATACCTATATATTTTTCATAATATAATGGAATTTTTATATCTAATATAAAATAATATACTTTAATATTTGGCCATTCCTACAACCAACTCAAGTTTATCACTCCATCTTAACTCCCTTGCTAATACAAAAAAAATTATCATGAGCTTCTAACATCATAGTGAGAAATCATATAATCATGAAAATCATTTATAAGATTCCTAAATCACGACACCTAATTGAAAATATAGGTCGACTTAGGATTAACCTGGTCCATCAATAGTCATTATTTAATAAAATCCTTTATAATGGTTGATAAATAAAATCGGAATTAACTCAAGAATATCCCAAAAGAGTGTATTGGTAGTAGTGTTGTATTAGGTCCACTCAATGTGAACCAATGAAAATTAATTTAATTACTAATAATTTTTTGATAGTATTTGTGATTAGGAAGATCTGTACAATATTTACATCCACTTTATAGTATCCATATAGGGAGGTATTTGCTGATAAAATCACACATTCTCAACTTTTATAATGATTGAAGATGTTATCCTATAAAGAGACTTATCCCCACAGTTCTCAATAATGAGGTCTAATATCAATATATAAATATAGTTATACCCCACTCAGATATAAACTAAGGTGACCCTAAATAACATAAATAGATACAACATCATTTTAAATTATTATTAAAAATCTAAAACAAATATAAATTCTCCAAAACCATTAAGGTTTAGTGGAATTGATACTAGGGGCATAAACACTTTATTTTTTAAAGTATCATCAACATATATCACATTGTTATTTTTATTAGCACCATTAAAAAAAATCATACATAGAACTGTACATGAAATCCTTTGGAAAGAAAATATAATAAATGGTGATCCCAAATTCTTAATATTGGTAAACAAGTGAGATATCACAAATGATCATACACAATAATAAGGGTTTTAGAAAATAATGATAAATAAATAAAGACATTACCAATGAATTAAATATAATTAATAATGAGTCCTTACGTAAGTCTTTTTCAAAATAAAAAACATTATTCATAATAGTTTCAAATAATCAATATTCAATGATGATCTATAAATTCATATCATAAACACATGAATGCGAAAAAAAACATAATATTATAACACTGTGAACATGTGTAAATTATAATAGGTTCATTAATGATGTTATGTATATGAACATTGGTCATTGAATAAAATTATGGACATGAAACTAGGTAAAAAAATAAACATATGTAAATTAAACCAATTCTACGTATAATGGCGTGAACAAGAATCCTGATTCACACCTAAAATAATAAATTTATTAGTAATCAATTATTATCAAATTAATTAGAGTGTTATATAATTCTTAATCCATACATTACATAATGAAAACTATACATATATATACCACAAGTTCGTAAAAAATTATTCATATCATCATATCATAACTCCTATAAATTAAATAGGTTTCGTAAAGAATTTATCATTTAATTATAACCCATGGAAGTGAAACTAGTTTTACAAAGATTTATCTTGACATAATTAACTCATAAGAAAGAAACATGTATAATTAAATCATCCTTAAATCATAATAATCATAAATAATTCATATAAATTATGTTGATGTTTTAATAATACAATATCCCTACTAAATAAAATAATTTTTCAAAGATATTATAGAAGTAAAATACCATTAAAATAACATTCAAAACTATCATTGAAAATATGAGAAAAATATCAATTTCTTTTGATAAAATTTTAACATAAAAATAAATGAATATTAATAATATTAATTTCATTGAAATTAACCATGTAAAATTGTAATTGAATATTTAAATATAATTATGGTTGGGATAGTGTAAAAATCTATTCATAGTCTATATGAAAAAAGAATATTCTTTCACAATTTTTCAAAAGGAACTGAATTAATTAGAATAAAATTACTTAAAAATATTCCTTCTATTTTTTTAAATAATACAGAATATAATTAAAATTATATTTTTAAAAAAGTTATTGTATTGGTAAAAACCTCCATAAATCAATATTGGGTAGCATGGACATGGAATGAAAGATTCATTAACCAAAGTGGTTGTTTGGGTGAATTTTCTTTAAGAATAATTTTTCATTAATTTAAAGTAACAAATAGATTAAAATGGAAATAATACATAAAATTTATATAATTAACTTAATTAGATAAAAATATTTGGTTTTTAACAGATAATATCAAAAAAATTCAAATAAAAATAAATTAGTATAGACAACCATGAAGAGAAATGAGATTGTAACAAAAACCTATTACCTTAAGTCTCATATAAATTTTTATGGGTTAAAAATCATGTATAAGAAATATATATTTATTATAAATCGAATAAATAACTATAATAGTACATTTCATACCATATATGATTTACTTATAAAATTTTATGACACATTTATTAAAAATCCTTTGTTAAAATCACTTTTCTTGGTGATATCAATTTCATTTGTCCCACATATATTGATTCCGAATTTTTTGTCCTTAAACATGGATCCTGGTTCCAAAATATTCAGTATATTAATAATTTATTATGTATAATTTTTAATCATTATACATACTTTTTTATCTATTCATATAATGTGGTGATGGATAATAATTTACATCGTTGTGGAGATGGTAATTTGTATATACACACAAGTAATGTTTCCACTTTCCAATGGAATGAATCAAAGAAAGGTAAATGAATTCACCTTTTAAAAATAAATATTATATCATAAATACCATATATATTCATTAAATATATCCTTATTACAATTTATGTATATTAGAAATGAAAAAACAACTTCATCGCTTCATAGAAGAAGTAGTACACATGTATGCCCGAGCGATGTCATCGTTTCACAACAAATTATAAAGTAAGTAAGAAAATAATATATTATAATTATATTAGAATAATTATGTATTAAATATAATTTATAAACATTAATTCACCCATGATAACTATCCAAAAAATATGGTTATGGAAAATGAATCATATCACTATATAGATGCGGTAGTCCACATATACACAAGAGAAAATTGTTATTTTCCATTTAGCAGAAAAGGAATAAATGTTTCACCATTCACATAATAATATATAATTATATTTAAGATACTAATTATATTATATTATATTTACTAGAATATAATTTATAGAGATATAAGAATAAATAAAATGAAAACACTTGATTTAGAGCTTTGTTTATTCCTTCGATAACCTCTTTCATCTAACACATTAATCCTTCTAAGTTTAGTATTATGATAAAAACATGACCACTACATCACGGGGAGAGATTTTTTTAACTTCTTTATATAGTAAATGGATTGTATATAAGCATTGTTATTAGGGATAAAGGGAGAATAGGTGGTGAGATTTTATAAAGGAGTTAGAAGAAACATTTGGATTTTTTTTTCAAAAGATTAAAATATATTAATGTCTTACTCAATCCAAATGGAACCAAATAGGATCATTTTATAATATAATATGATAAATTAGAAAAATATATTCATTAATTATGTTTTATAGAAGTTTTATTTCATTTTAATACTTATCTATTTAGTTTGATCCCTCATTAACCGCAGGTAACTTTTACCATAATAATGAATTTTTAACTAGATAACTATTTATAATGAAAAAAATTAAGTTGAACACATTATATAATATTAGTTAATATTATATTAAATATTGAATTAATTATATATTGTTAAATTTCTATAAGGTAATTTTGTATATTTTAAAATAAACCCACACATGTTATGAAAACCCATTTTCAAGAAAAATCCATTTTTATGTATAAAAATTATTTCATAGAAAAATAAAGAAAAATATAGATAAAAATAAAAATAATTATATTATTTATATTTAAAAGGACATAATTATGTGTTAAAATTAATTCAACACAAAATATTAATTTTTTTATACATGATTGGAAGAGACCATTTTCTATAAAATCTATAATCTTTTACTGTTCACTAGAAAATCAATCTCTTTATAAAAATAAAAAACTCCACCTTATGATAATTTTGATATGATGATTTTTAAAAATGATATCAATTTTATAAAATAAAATTTATAAAAGTGGAATATGTTAATTATACCATTTTCTCACAGAAATAAATAATTTTTTTTGAAAAAAAGTACTTTTAATGAATAAAATGATTTTGTTTAAAATCAAGTGAATTATTCCTAATAATTAATCAATAAAATTTTATTGCATATGAATATTATAATTATATTTTATTGTTTGGTTAATCATATTCATAAAAACTATTCCAATGTCTAGATTATATTCTATACAATATCAAAGTTCATTTAGAATCGAGGTTACATGTAAGGCAAGCTGCCAGATACATCATGTTTACTTAAAAAAATATATATTTCAAATATTTGGGTTTTATAATAATTCCATAAAATTTATAAATATAAAATTACTTTTGAGTTAAATATTTATTTCTATTATGTTCTTGGAATATATAATTGGATATAAAAAATCAATCACCATGATCATCTTTGAATTAATTTAATTTTTTAATATTATTTTTTTAGTTATCCATCCATACAACAGCCCGAGGGCCTTCGATTTTTATATTATTTTAAGAATAACCTTTATTTAAGGGAATAAGGGGGAAAACCCTAACAGACATAATTGAATTAAGATAATAATGATCCAAAGGACAAGAGATACAAACCAAAACAACAATGTGGAGCTACCCATCCCCACCATATAACCATGATAGTTATCTCCACCATTGCACGGATGACCAATGAATAAGTGTACTCTGTCAAAGAACATGCCCGATTCGAGGGTTGACGTCATACCCTCTCAAAAATGCCAATTCAAAAATACTACATCTGTGGACATCAAGCTCAAGAACCTCCTATAGGGCCTAATCCACTTGGTCAAGTCTGGGTGCATCACCATACCAATATACAACTCAAGAAAAAACCCTTCCACCTTTCCACAATCAAAAGTCCAAAGCTCCACAATAATCCTGGACAAACCCCATCACCCTCCACTAGACACCCCCACCACCAGATCCTCATAAAATGGGAAGAAAATACAAAATACACGAAATAAAACCATCATCACCTAGGACTAGAAGTCCCAACCCTACACTGAGGGAATTCCACTGATGAAGTAATCTAGGTCATCCTAAAACAAAAAAATCCACTATGGGCATGGATCTGCTCCGATCAAAACTAGAAATACACCTCATCAGGTTTCGAAACTATCCACATAGTGATTAAGAACCAAAGAAAAAGGGTAGATAATAACTGTCAACATCGATCCAAACCAAATCCAAATACATCCAATTGCACAATCACTAGATCACCAAAATTAAACCTAAAAAAACTAACTAAAACCGAATCTCAATAAATCCCCCTTCTAGAAGACACATATTTGGGTTTTTCTTCATTTAAATTGTAATTTCATTTCCTCATTCATTAGTGTTTTCAGTTTTTGTGTTTGTTATTCATTATTGAGGATCTCATTCTACAACTTCACTTTATTCAAGTAACAAAATTCTAAAACCAATCATGATATGATATTAATGGATTCATGGTTAATTGGTATCTAATATATGGAAGGGTTTTGTGGGGGATCCTACATTTTATTTATATCCAATCATATTACCCCACATTAAATAATTGGTTTGTGGTTCAGTTTTCTATTAGGTTTCCCACATGAGGTAATACTCATTGGTGTTATTCATCTACTATTTCTAACTAAAATTTCATGTATGTCCATGTAATTGATAGTTTTAAAGTGTTTATTGTGTTTTTCGATTGTCTTTGCGGATACAGTGACAGTGGACCCAGTGATAGTACTACACGTCATGTATATTATCTAGTTATATAATTCATTCTCTTTGGTTTGGTTTCAATGATTATTCAAGGATAATTATATATTTATGGATTCTGATATTCTATTTTATGTGACTATATTTTTTGTACTGCTGTTGAAGATAATAATTTGAGGCAAATAATTTTCATGATTCTTTCCATTTTTCTCCCTTTGTAATGATATGAATACTTTTAATATTACTGTGATGATGATGGAACCTTTGATATGAATAAAAGCATAAGATCTTATCTCATCACACTAAAGAGGTTGTTTCATAGTCTATGAGTCCATTATTAATTTATCACATTATCATAAATCCTTTCTATATGCCATCCTTATTGAAATCTATTACTTATATCAATTGTGAACATATAAGAGTAAAGAACTTGTGGTTTGAGGGGATGAGTGCATAAGTAATCATTGGGTATAATTATTCTTGTTAATCATGAAAATACATAATGAATATAATTCTCACTATATAAGTAAAAAATTGATATTTTTGTATCTTTTATTCATTATATAAGGAAGATAAAGTTATCTTATTTTGTTAGATAAAGAAGAACTGGACATCTTATACTTGTCATATAAGGATGAATTTTCAATTTTATGGTAACCAAATATGTATGGTGGGGGATTATATTCTTGTAAAATAATGAGAAGTGGATCTTACTAAGTTTATGAGATTGGAAAATTAAATTATCATCACAAAGGAAAAACTTATTTCGAATTATTTTAATATAAGAAGATGTTTGGTCTTCTGCATGTGAGGGTACAACGAAATCATATGATAATCACAAAAGGTGATGTCAGAATATCATGGTCACAATACAAGAAGATGTGATATTCAATTTGATTAAATACTTGAAATAAGGTGATAATAGTTTATAATTAATTGAATACTCTCATAGTTTAATGTATAGTAGGGAACCATATGGTTTAGCATCTAGTGAGGTTGCTCGTGGTTTAATGTATTGTAGTGATGATCATAGGTTAAAGTCCATAAGGGATGATCCTAGATTATATTCTTTAAATGTAATTGTGGAATGTTTTTATTTTTTATAGAAAAGTGACTGTGTTTAGATAATTAAACCTTTGGATAGGAATATGTGTTAGTAATTATGATTGTACTAAAAATTTGGGAGGTGTCTTACATATCATGTTTTAATAGGAATAAAACCCTTGTAGTTTAAGTTTCATTATTTAATATCATATCATAGCTTCAAATCACATAGTTCCTCATCATGTAGTAAGTATTCATATGTTATTAATGGGGTGAAAATAAGGTACTTAGTGGAGAATATTCATTGGTATAACCAAATCATACATATATGTAGTATAAATATGTGTGAGGATAAATTAATATATTTCATCCAATGGATGATAATGAGTGTCTATAGATATAAGTATAAAATTTAGGATCAATTTATGTAGTTCTCATTAATAAATATTGATATATTGTATGTGGGGATAATGTGACACAAAATACCATGGAATATTTCTTTATAGAGGAATTAAATTCGTTACCATAACTCACTCTTAAGAAAAAATCGAGTTTCATGCGACTTTGTTTCGTGTAAAGAATTATTCACTTATTAAGGAGGTGTTCTTCCCGGTGAGGAAATTGTGTAAAATAGTCTCAAGTATTTTTAATATTTTTAAGGGATTACATGAGGGATTTATCATCTAATTTCTCACAAGTAGTATTGAATTAATGTTTTTTGGGATTTTTCTTCCACAAGGCACGGTGGATGAGGTTGTATAAGATGAGAGACATAAATATCCTCAAAATATCCTCCAAAGTCCCATAAAATGGATATGTGAGGGGGTATTTACAAGCCTCAATCTTATAAAAATATATTTTATTTCATGATAATATAATTTTTGGAATATTTTGTGACTTTATATAAACAGTCACATATGATTGGGTTTTCATGTTTGCAAAACTATGATATTTCATGGAAATATCAAATAAATATCATAAGACTCGTGTATTTGTTCATGTATCTAGCCTTTGGATCGTTTAATTACTATTAAATCCCTCATTTTTCATAGATTCATTAAAAATAATTTTTAATTTTTAGAAATGGTATTGATCTTGATGATTTTCTTTCATCTGTATGTGTGATCGAATTTTTTTTATAGGAGGTATAGTTTTGTATGGTTAAATATTATTTCTTATTCTCATTAGTAACTATTTTTTTCTTGGATATTTGTTTCTTATTCTAAGGAACATTTTTAGTTTATATATTCTGTTATTATTTTTTATTCTTTTAAATGATTCTCATTATCAATAGTGCATGTTTGGTCTTTATTTTTTCTAGTTTTTGATTGCCAATTTTTGGTGGTGATGTTTAGTGATAAACTTCTTTTTGTTTCATATCTATAGATCATATAATTTTATATGGTGTTTCTTGGAATCTCCTGATATAGATGTATTATTGGAATTTGATATAATTCTCTTATAACAGAAAAGGGGATTATGGAAACATTTTACTTGTCTGATGATCCATGGTCTATAATAGTTTTTCGATCAATGAATCCAAGGCATTTATGATGACCTCGAGTTCCAATTTTTCTACCTCTATAATTATTTATATAGAAACAATATTCAATCCATGTGTCACTGTAGGAATATTAATGGGATAAATGTGATTTGGTTATGTTTTTCATTTATCTATAGGTGCATGTGGATAAGTTCTTTCAATATTTATATCATTGTTACCACCCAATAATAATGTGTTTCTAATATAATTTAGAAAAAAGCGATTTGGATAATTGTTTGGTCACTAAAGAATATCACTCCCCTAGAAAGTATTACAAACAGAACACAAAACATTTGAATATGATTTGAATTTTTCTAATGGATGTATAAATACTTGAGATAAAACTAATATAATAGTTAATTAATGGTATAAAATGTATTTAAAATTTATATAAATTAAATTTGATCATTGAAATAAAAAACTGAACTTTAGAATAGTAACATAGTCATTGTAATTTTAACCTTACCAATATAATATTAATTAAATCTAGGATTAAAATCTTATATTATTATAAGTTGGATAAACATATAGTTGTAAATGTGATGAAATAGAATAGGACCTAAGGTAATTTGAATATTAATCTTGACTCTTTATTTATCATTTCTCCTCTATTCCCTTATCTTTTCACTGTGATTATTTTAAAATCCCTTCTAAATGAATCATTTTTTCACTTTTATTTTTTATGGGATATATATATAGATAATTGAGATGAATTTTTACAAACTATTAAAATAATAATGAAAAATGAATTATATATATAATATACTATTGACTCTTTTTTATGTTATTTCATACTTCCCTCATAACCTATACACATTTATTTTATGTTTTGATTTACTGTTCAAAATTATGTTTTCTTATACACTATTGGGAACCTTAATTAATTTTCAATGATTTATACCTTATGAAATTACAGTGAAATGTATTATTTTCTCATGGGGTTTTTATTATTTTGTGTGATTCAAATTTCTATTCTATATAAGATGTATCAAAATTAAATATTATGATTTTGTATATGATGGTAGCTGAATAAATACCTATAATAAATAAAATAACATTTTATATTTTAATAGAAAATTATTCATAGTTAAGAAGTTTTTATGATTGTCTACAATGAATTCATAGACATGATGGCATTAAATTTGTCCATAATGATATGATTTCTTGGTAGTGAGCATTATCTTCTATTTATGATGATTCATTATTATTCTCATTTTAAATTCCATGCCTTCCACATATAATTATTATGATTATGATCTGATTTTAATTATATAATGATGATGATTAGGATTGACCATATAATCATGTTGATTAATATCTCAGGTGCATCTATATTAATCTATCATTTATTGGGATTTTATATCACCGTTTTTTGATGTCGGCACCCAATTTATTAATTAATATGCAAATTATGGAATTTAATTATAAAAATATAAATAAGGATTTAAATATAGATTAATGTTTTATATGTGTTTATATTTGTAATATCCTATTTTTGTGTTAGTTTTAAATTACAGAGTGAATTTTTCCTTTTGAATTAGTGGGGGGATGTGATTTCTAAAATGGAATTCAAGATGTGTACTATAAGGTTTCCACCCCATATAAAACTTTTTTTGGACTTTCTAAGAGACTTATAAGAAAATTAGAAGGTTTTTCTAATAACTAGAGGAATTATGGGGTAGTTTGGGTTACCATTATAACCTTCTTCAAGATGGTGGTTGGAATAGTAGAATCGTCCCACTAATGGGATCACCAACCATCCATTGGGGGTTCTGGATACGGTAAATTTACCCTTACTTCCCTATTAGGAATCTATAAGTGATAACTTCCTCCATATCATTTGTGTACACATAAGGGATCACCCCTCCCCTCATTAGAATCCTTGGTTCCCCATTGAAGATGATTATTTATATATAACTTATTTTAGGTTTCTCTATTAAATTACATTTAATTAATTATTGGTTCCGATACAGGTGATAATATTTTCTATTGGGTTATGATCTAAGATTGTATCTAGTTCTTGGAAGATGTTGTTCGTGGTTCTAGTATGGTGGGAGAAACTAGTGGGTAGTTATATATTATCAAATTTATTTATTTTTATTTAAATTTTAATTAATTTAATTTAATTATAATCTCATTGAAAATAATTTATAAATTTTTTATGTCAATTAAGTCTTAGATGAGTTATTAAAGTCCATTAGAATTTGGATGGGTTTGGTAAATTATTTTCAGTCCTAACAAGGACGAATTTGGCATCATATTAAAAATAAGAAGGCTTCTGAATGAGTTCGGTGGTCTTGGTACATTCAGTATGACATTTTTTTTTATAAATTTTTTATGTTTTTTCATTACACTAATGGTGATTAACCCATGTATAATAATTGAAATGTATGATTTAAATTTAATGATTTAATATTTATGAAAATGTTTAAATGTTTTAAAAACACCTTGGATTGAGAAAAGTGTTAAGGGTCACAATAGGCCCATTATAAATATATTATATTCTATGGTTGTTAATGTTTGAGGGTGTCACTATTGTTATATTTCCCTCAAAAATCCAGACCACATTAAGGGTGCTATTTGATTGTTGGGACTTGTGTCCCTTGATAGGGATACCATTAAGATATCTAAGGAGAGGTGATATGATTTGGTTTTTTATCTTAATGGTCTATACATGGAATTACTTAAACATTAGATCCATTAGGATTATTTAATTGAACATGGAGCATGTGATATTTCATATAGATATGTGACTACATGCACGAGTAAACCTCGGGTAGTTTTATGACATGGAAAGGTGTGTGGGATGACCATTTAGGACCATAGACTTTGAGATGGTTCATAATCCATCTCTAAATACTATTTATTTTGTGTGTTGAACTATGAGTCCATGAGGTTATATTATATGAATGATTTTGTTAGGGAATGTGACACCTCATGTAATCTACATTGGCCCAAGGATTATGTATTTGAATGAGTACCCCATGTGGGTTATCTATTCAATTTAATTACATAAGAGACTCAGGTTATTACCTCAATGATAGACCACCCTTATCTAGTGTGATGGGTTGTCAGTAGTGATGGTAGGTTTAGGATTTCAAATAACCGTTATGTTCCCTATATTTTTGAATTGATTTGGAAAAAACAATTGTGAGTGGTTTATATATGATTGGTTTTCTGAATTCCCCAGGGTATATATTTATAAAATATAAAATGGAAATCACCCTAGTGGTGGTGTTAATTTTAATTGAATGGAAAGCTCCCTTTAGGGCGGTTGTGATACTAATGAAAGCCTCCCTAGTAGGGAGGTATTTATAGAAAAGTAAACTCCCATGGTGTATAGAGATATGATAATAAATAGAACACTCTAAGTAAGTATTTCTATGATATAATTGGTTTTGTTTACATGTATTTGGAGATGAGTTTAAAATTTTCTAGGTAGAGGATTTCTCCTTCCTCATGCAAGCTACTAAGTCTTACGAGGTATTTAGAAGGTATAGTTGAGTCAGCCACACTGTTGGGGATTATATTCCAAGATCCATTATCGTATAATTCCATAATGTTATTATATCTTTTAGTTTATATACATTTATTGTCTTTCATAACTTATATTATAGACAACATCATGTCTCAACAAATCGCAATATAATATTAAATTAATATTATTTAATTTTATTGTTATCTCCCCACCATAGGATTTGATATAATGAATTGGAATAACTAAATCATGAAAAACTATTTTTTACACATGTATTGAATGAATTAATTTATTATTAATTAGTTATAAATGAATATAAAATCATTTGAAGTTAAAAAGATTTTTTTTTTAAAAACTGTTTTTATGAAGAGATTGTGTTTTTTACATAACAAAATAAATAAATTACAATTGAATATTGATTTTAATTTAATTAGTTAAATTTATATTTTATCAAAAAAATTAAAAATTATGCAATATTTCTCACATTTAATGTCTTGAATGTAAACTCATTTTTATGCTTAATATATATATTTTTTCATTGAATGGGTTTTCTCTAATTTACAAACATATTTTGAAATGAAATTTTAACACTTATAGACAATTAATTTGATAAAATTTATTCCTTATTATTAATCATCAAATTAATATTAAATAATTAGGGGAACATAATTTTTGGTTATGATAAATATTAATCGAGTTAACAACTCAGTACAATGGTAACTGAAAAAGGGGATACTGAGGGGTTAAAATAATGTGATAATGGTTAAAATGACCTAAAATCATTTACAAAATTCATTTTTGGTCATATTTTATCCATTTCACGTCTAATATTTTATTATTAGTCGTTTTGGAGCCATATAAAATGGGAAATACATGGATATATTTTGATGTTTGTTTAAAAATTCCAATTGTGTTATCTCTATTCCTCATAAAAGGACACCACCTCTCCTCTATTACTCACATTTAATCACCCTTCTTCATCATCGAATCCATCACAAAATCCCTTACTAAAATAACTCCCCATTTCCGAGATCTCGTTTTTTGATCATTATATCATCATTTCATGGAATAGTTTGTAAGCCAATGACGGTTTCTCAATGAAGAGTATAACTCTTAACATAATACTTTCACTTTTATTTCATCATCCATATCCTAGAAACAAGTTATATCCATCAAAGAATAATGACTCCCATATGATCAATATACTAATATGTTGTTATTTTTATGTTTCATCCCTTATTCATCTCTTTCTTTATAATATGTTAAATGAGAGAATAAATTATTAGTACATATAGATTACCGCTTTACAAAGATCTATATTTCGTTTTGGATCACCATCATTCATGGTTGGTTATTTTGATAGATTTAATACTTATATATGATATTTATTACATATTTATGTTTATGAAATTATAATACCTTATCTTCATTTAAACATTTCTATCTATTGGAAAACATTAACGTAGCCCATGGTATATGCGGACTATGACCGCCATGAAGTGATGTGATTCGTTCTTCAATTTCACTTTACAAGGATGACAATAAATATTGATTTGATAAATATATAAGATGTTTATAATACAATAATGATCCTAAAAAAAGATATTATTATTTACATTTCATTCATTCCATCATTCAAACTGTGGAAACATTACTCTTTCATACGTATGAACTACCATATCATTGATATGATGTAAATAATATTTCATTAGCAATTTATATAAATAATTATAAATGTGTATATTATGAATAATTTTGACTTACATGTCATTAATATTATTATATATATGATGAAGCCTTTAAAAATATGAATGTTCTGGAACCATCAAACTGAAACATGCATGGGAAATATATAACTTTTCACATGAATATCTATTTTAAGAAAGAATTGTTTAGAAAAAGATAAAAGGAAATTATAAAATAATGAAATATATTATGTTATTTATGAATATTACTTTTGAATAAATATGTAAAAACATATATTTATTATATATAATATTTTAATGCGTACGATTCTCTATAGGTTATGAGGTTTGTGTTTATGTTACAATCTCATTTATTTTTGAGATTATATATGGTAAATTTATACTATGGGAAATTATATGGATTTAATACTATAAAAACCATATATTTACTTATTCTAAATTTATTCCTAAAATTTTTAGGTATTATTAATATTTATCTCTATAGGGTACTTAAAATGATTAATAATTTTTTAATGAAGGTAGACATTGTTTCCTTTATGGTAAAAAATATTTTTCTTTTATGTTCATTCAATTAAAAACTGTTTAATTTAAATTTTAAAAAATCTTGAAAATAATTTTTTTTTGTAAAATATATAATATGAAATGATTTATCCACTATGATGAGTTTTATTTTCATTGAATATATCTTTATAAATATCCATGTATATTTTTTGCGAAATAAATTTTCTCAATATTCATGGAATTTATAGTTCATATTTTCTAAAATGAAAATGGTTTTTTTTCATGTCCTGAAATAAAGGTTAGAATGTCATTTTAAATGTATTTTCGTCTATGTTAACACCATTTAATTATTTTTATTCTCGACTGAGGTTATTTTTTTATGATATAATATATTTTATTTCTATCAATGGATTTTTATGATGATGATTTAAGGATGATTTTATAAAACTAATTTATTTCCCATAGGTTAATTAAGTTATGAAAAATCCACTAGGAAACTCATTTATTTTCAGTAGATTATGATATTTTGATCTGATGAAATATTTTTAAAGACTTTTTCTTTTTTATGGGTTCTGGTACAATTATATGATGAATGCGTTGTGATTTTGTGGCCCATAAATATCAAATTTTTGTTATATGATGGGTGGTCCTAAAAATATACATCCTTTCAATGAATTGATAAATTATGGATATAGAATAACATAATAAGGATTCAGGTAGATAATTAATCCAATTTAGGAAGGGAATTGGTTGACTAATGTTATCTTTTGAGTGAACCTTGACTATGAAAATAATGGAATGAGCAGTGAACCCAATAAACTATGAATGTTGTGGAAGTGATACTTGAATATGTAAATGATTTTCCATTCCTATGTGCGTTACAAAAACTTATGTCTTATGATTTTCAAATGTTTTAATAGATCATTGTTGATTATTTATGATTTAACACACTTGTGAATTAGAAATTCTTTTATAATAAAGGAATATTTCCTGAATTATAGTTAATTAGAATTGATTGATTGGTTATGAAAATCATAAGTTATTATCACGTTCTCACGCCTTTATAGTTATGTTATACTCACTTTTAATCATAGATTAATATTTGTAATTATTACCCTAATTGATCATGTAAACTCACAATTCTTATAGTTCTATTCCCATGGTTATGAAGAATTGTTTCAGGTGGGATATATTTAGAAAGTGTAAAATGTGAGTAACAAATCAGTAGTGATGTTAAAGATCAATCATGGAATAATATGATAATGTATCTATTACCTAAAGATACTAAACCGTGATGTTCCTTGGATGTTTTTATTTTTATTTTTTTAAATATTCATCCATAATGATGTATTATTTTTGTATAGAATGCTCAGATCACCTCAATTTTTAAAATGGGAAAGAGAATTCCCCATGTTGTGATATAGAGATGGAGCATTCCCCAAGATCATTATTCTATATATGAGGGTGATTTTAGACCCTAAGTAATTATCATTTTTACCATGGTAAAAGACCCCTTGTGTCATTAATATGTTTGGCATGGTTATTGTGATATGATCAAAGACACTTTAACACCTGTATAATATGGTCTAGTCAACTTGAGTCCTAGACCTATTGAATACAATTGGTTTATTAATTATATTTTATGTATTTATTTATTTTTTCATACAATGAAACATTCTAATATAACTACATTTTCCAAATATACAGGACAACATTGGAGGTTCTATACTAATTTATGTTCTCACGCCCTACTTTGGTAGCCATTATGCATGGGTAACCAAGAATATCTAACTTATGTTAGGTTCAGGTTAGGATGAATCCAAATATTTCATGGGCGGGATGGAGAATCTAATGTGGGATAATAGATTGGGATATGTTATGGATCAATAATGTAGTAGGGGCTTAACATGAATTTTTATTTCCTTAATTATTTATTATATAAGATAATTTTAGTGTGCCATCAATCTTGTACACTTATATAACTTTATACAATTCTATTATAGAATGTGTAAGTTATTTTTTATATTTATTTAATCTTATGGATATATATTTTTTTGATAAAATGGTATTTTTTTCTCTCATTTTATTCTCTGATACATGGGTATAGTATCCCGATAGAACGTTCTTAAATCCTCACAACTATTTGGAATCCAATGGAATTTGGGGAATCTTGTTTGTGGTTACACGACAACACTTCTCTATTAACTGTTCATAGTGATCCCCGTTGAAATTTTAAAAATAAGTACCAGACGATGCATTTTTAATATTTGGTATATAATAAACATGTGATATAGGAATGTCTTAGAGATTGTGATGTACGTCGATTTTTTGTTTTACAAACCCTATTTTGGGTTGAAAATCTAATTTATTAGAGGTCGGATCGTCAACTTAGGCTTCTTCTATAGAAATCAATATTTTTTTATCTCTTTAATTCATTGGAGATGTGATCCCAAATATAGGATTCTACTATGGAATAATCTGTATTATTTTGATCATGGTAATGTTCCATGGTTTTGTGTTGGCGATTTTAATATCACAGCTGAATTAGATTAGAATAAGGGTAGAGTTAATTTTATTAGATGAGCCAACAATGATTTAAATCTTTCTATGACTGGAAAATGACGGGTGGATCTTGGTTATCATGAAGTTAAATTTACGTGTTGTAATAATAAAAAAGTAAAAATAGTTCTTGGATACATTTGGACATATGGTTGGGTAAAAAACATGCTATATCCTCGTATGATAATACTAAAGTTGAGAATTTGATGTGAGGTATTTCAGATCATTCCCCACAACTAATTTCTATTTCTTCTAGAAATGATAATTTTGAAAAATTTAGATATTTCAATCATTGGAATGATGATCCATAATTTAATTAATTGGTGAAACATTCTTGGGAAGAACCTATTCATGACCATTCTTGGAATATTGTTCAGATTAAACTTGGGCGTCTCAAGGAAAAATTAAAGTTATGGTCAAAGAATCTCATTCTTATGGAGAAATTTTTACATTATGTCATGCAAGAGGTTGAGCTTCTTTAACGTTGTCTAGAGGAGGAATGTGATGAGAAAATTTTTTAGTACCTTTCTAATTAGAAATATTATTTACCAAATTTTATTCTTAAATATGAGAAAATATCCAGGGATAAAGCTAGGAAAAAATGGTTACAAGAGAGAGATAAAAATACAGCATATTTTTAAGCTTGTATAAAATAAAGTAATTTTTTTATTAAACCTAATATTTTACTTGGAAATGGTTCTTTTTTAGGATGAAAGAGACTTTATTGGAAATCTAACTTTTTTCCATCTTAATGATCTTCTTGCTGGACCCAATTTTAATATTCCTAATGGTTATACTAGAGTTTTTACCGACCTTTTTTATGTTATACAACATTATGTTTCAGATATTGTTAATGATGAGATGTGATCCCCTCCTAATGAAATATAGGGTTTTGATGTTATGATGAATCTCAATACAGACAGTTTTGATGGACCTGATTTATTTCCTGTTGAATTTTATAGATCCTAATGGGAGATTATTAAGGATGGCCTTATTACTTCAATTCATTATTTTTTAAGGGTGGGCAGTTGTCTCAAGCTACTAGTGCCACCATAGTAGTTCTGATTCTTAAGAACGCAAATCATAATTTTATCCTCTATTATCACCCTATAAGAATATGTAATGTGTCTTATAGGATTCTTGCTAGACTTATTAATGAATGTATTTCTATCCATTTACTCAAGCGGATATCTTTTGAGCAGCATGGTTTTGTGAAGGGTCGAACTATCCATGGAGCCATTTCTTTAGTAGAGGAAATGGTTAGGGAAATTAAAAATAAAATTGGGGTTCTAATGTGGCCATTAAACATGATATGAATAAATATTCTGATCATGTGGAATGTGGATTTATCAATAATGTTTGGGTCGGTATGGGGTTTTCTTCATGAAACCTTGATCTTTTTTTTGTTATTGTTCGTCTTGGTTAGTTGTTCCTTTTATGGGTAAAACATATGGTTTCTCTAAATCTAACCAAGGTCTTCACCATGGGGATCCAATTTCTCCATGTATTTTTGTTTTAGTTTAGAATGTTCTCTGTAGTTTGATTCATAGGTTCCTGAATCATGGTGTTATTCTTCTTTATTTTCATGGAATGACATCCCATTCAGTGTCGCGTCACATGTTTGCTGATGATACTATTATTTATATGAATGCTTCAAGTAGTTCTTTGAGTGGTTTTAATATGAACTTGGAATAATATTGTCTATGGAGTGTTCAAATCATTAACAATAGCAAGATATGTTTTTATATATCCAAAACCTGTACTGCAAGGCATGTGTCTAAAGTGGGTAATTTTCTGAACACACCGAAGGGTGAATTTCATATTGAACATCTGGGGTCTCCTATATCTTATAGAAGGCTTCAAATTTATGATTCTGACTCTCTAATCAGAAAATTTATAACCCTTATTGTTAACTAGAAAAAATTTATATATTTCTTGTGTAGAATTACATTGATTGAAAATGTCTTTATTGCTTCTCTTATTCGTGCACTATCTTCTGTTAAGGTTCCTAAGGGTGTGATAAAGAATATTGACCAAAATCTTGTGATTTTTTTATGGGATCCTAAATCCAAATGTAAGAGAAATTGGGTGTCATGGAATTGAATGGCTCATTTTATGAATGAAGTGGGGATTAATGCCTTAATGATACTAATAGGTGTATGCATGAAAAACTAGTATGGGAAGATCTAGAATTTTGTACTCTATGGGGTAAAACTGTGCATGGAAATTTACTGGGAGAACGATTTTTTATGGATGGACATGGGTCTCTTTTCCAGAACGATATTAGTTCCCGTAATAATACCTTTAAGACTCACTCTAGATGGATAGTTGGGAAGGGTGAAATTATGTTTTGGTACCAAAACTGGAGTGGTGAATTAATTGGATATCTTGGAAGTCCTATTTCAATCACATCTTTGAAGGAAGCCTATCGACACCCATCTTTTATTAGTTCAATTTTGGACATCCAACAACAATCCCTTGTTAATCTTTTTATTTTATCATCTGAATCCGATAAGTGTGTTTTCACTCCTACTTCATCTGGATCTTTCTCAATGCAAGATTATAGTAGGATCCTCAATGGTCTGAATCCTCTGAATACATGGAATAATATCCTTTTGGTTAATTCCATTCCCTTGAAAAATAATTTTCTATTTTGGAGGATTAGGAATGGTCTTGTATCTATTGATGAAAATTTTAAAAGATATGGGATATCCATTATTACAAGTTGATTTTGATGGATGATTCATAAATAAAAAAGTTCTAATCATATTTTCTTTGATAGTGATTGGACTTTTTATGTTTGGAGTTTCATTGGCGAGTTCACAGATTTTTCATCTTTAGTTATGGCTAATCTATCTTTTCTGGATTGTTGGTTTCATGGCTCGAGTATGGAGAGTATTGAAAGATCTTCTCACTCTCTCATTCTACTAGTATGTTTTTGGTGCTTATGGAAGGCCATGATCATGTATCATTATGAAAATATTGGTTCAAATAACTGGATAATTTTTTACAGAACTAAAAATATTATTTCTAGTTTAATCAGTGCCTTAGGTAAATGGAGGGAGGATCCTTTTTTGCAGAAACTTGCATTTACTCGGATGGAAGGACCTGCTCAACTTATTCGGGGAAATTGGGTATGTTGGCATCCTCTTTAAAAGGGTATAAAACATAATAGTTATTGTTCTTCTATTTCATGCTGATGTCATGGTGGAGGTATTGTTCGAGATAGTTGTGGGTCTACATTATTGGTCTTTTCTATCTAGATGGAGTAGGGTAATTCTATATATGCTACGACTATGGACATGTTATTGGGTCTGTTCATTTGCAGGAAAAGGATGTTGGATATTACAATTGCTAAAATATACTCCTTACTCTTATATAATTATTCACATGATTATGGTACAACTCCTTGGTATATTTCATATATTGTGAGAAAGTGAAAATACTTTTTGGATGTTGACATCAATGTTTCACACATCAAGAGGGAGGGCAACATGGGTGCAGAATATCTTGAATTGATTGATATTCTTGGTATGGAAAATGTGTTTTTATTTATTTGTATAGCTTGAGAATGAAAGTGGTTAACATCATTAGAGTAGATTCCCTTGGTATCTATTACTTTATGCCCCTTGAGTTTTTTCTTTTCTTTTAGTCTGTCTGTTCATTCCTTTTCTTATTATACTCATTGGTTCATTGAATAAATGAAAAATATGAGTTGGTAGAGGTGAGATCGTTATTCATTGTATTAATTGTTATTTTTTTAATTTCTCCTCATGTAATTCATGCAAGGTTTAGGTTCATCATTTTATATTTATTATGGATTTGTATCTTGGACCATATGGGTAAGAGGAAACTTTTGAATGATTCTCAGTACATAGTGATTCATATAAAATCACATAAGTGGAGTGACCATATTTGAAGTGGAGTTCCTAGTGCACTCTGGTTAGATAATGTTAACCTGCTATTGAGCATGGTTATCCTAGTTCTATGATGTGATAATTATTATTTCATGAGTCTGGTTTCCTAAAATTTAGTAGTTTTTACAGGTAACCAATGGATTTTGGGCCAATAAAGGAAGTACGTACTTGTTTCACGTAGTTCACGATGGATTCCAAATCGGTGACTATTGTGTTTTGGTTGGGGACTGATGGAATTTTTTGAGTTTTTTATAGGCCTTATATCCAATGTATCTTTTGATAATTGATGAAAATTTGTGACACGTGTTCGATTATGGATGAATATGATGAGGATTCACTCTTGAAGTAAAATAGGCTATGTAGTATGGTTGGGAGTGCATCAGTAGCCGTTTGAGAGTGGTGAACCTTATTATAAATTAACATTAAAAACAACCTTTGATGATGTTTCCATGAACCTAGAATGAGTATTTTTTGTGTTTTATGTTAAATCCTATGCATTAATATTTTGTTCCTATCCAGTTATCAAGTTTGGATATTGACAGAGTGTGGGCTATAATCATTGAGAATCAGATTTAGTGTCATGATTAAAAGTAAACTATTCTTCTGGGGAGCATGACATCAATCACGGGTGTGTAACCCTCATATAGTAATGTTCATGGTTAAAAGTATCATCCATTTGATAGTTGAAAGATCATTTAGATGTCTTTGAGATAATATATTTGGTTTTACCTAGAGCCTTCAATGGAGGGGGGACACAAAATTCATGTGTGATATCAAATAAAAAATAATCATTAGTCTTAGGATTGGGATTATTAAAGATGATCCAATTTGTAGGATAATATACATTTTGATACTTGAATTGGATAAATATTTCTGTTTTTTAGTTGGTTTTTCAGCTGGGGACCCTCACTATGAGTCAGGAAGGGGATTCAGTGAGTTTGTTCAGGAGTATCATGAGGTTTCTATTAGATTTTACACATCTTGATTAGGTAAATCTATAGCATGATGGATATTAGAGTCAATATTTTTTAAGTTACCCTGACCTTTTGGGGTCTGATATATAGTTTAGTTCATAATTAGATTTAGTGGGCCTTAAACAACATCTTTTTCATTGTTTTTGGTACAATTAGTACCATTCATGTTTTGTCTAGGTCTTTTAAATAGGGAGTCGATGTGTTTTTACGATGCTTGGACAATTGGAGTATATCTATTTTTGAATTTAAATTTTAATAGAGGGATGATACCAAGATTATACAAGTTATTTATCTTTGGATTAGGTGAAATTATAAGAAAATGCATCATAGACATCTTTAGGATTCCGAGATCAGATTTGTATAGCCAATTTAAATAGTATATTCCTCATAACATAAAATTGGGATATTTTTGAAAGTTACCATAGTGGGGATAAATATTGGATGAATGATTAATTGTACTAAGAAACCTAAAGTGTATTCAGATATAAGTTACATTGTGATTGTGTTATGTAGGTATTTTAGTGTGAAATTATAACAATTTTCTCGATTTTGGTGGCTTAAGAACCTTGAATTAAAAGTATCACATAAGAAGCATGTTTTAAAATTCATAGAGGGAACACATACATTTGGAAGAAAATTCATGAATAAATTGGGTCATCAAGCATGTTAATAGTACCATGATTTATTATTAGGTATTTTATTTGTTATGGTGTGGTAGTTATAAGATCCCATGTCCCTGTGAGTTGGAAATTCCATAAGAATATAAACATTTGTGTTATTGGAGGGGTTATATTTTTATGTTAAAATTAAGTATGGGTCTTTGAATATTGGGACCCATTAATTTAGGTGTTTTGGACATGGGAAGAGGCTCAGAGGGAAATAGGGAAGTTTGGGTTCACATTGTTTATAGGAGAGTGCTGGTCAGACTACCACATCAGCCTCCAACTCACTGATGGTCTAGGAAATAGAGATCAGCCACTTTTGGCCTCACAAGATATCCTATGTAGTAACACAAACATGCATGTGAGGGACTTTAATGTTTTAAATATAACCTTTTATCCATCAGGTTTTTTGTTATATTAGCATTTTTTTTGCACATGCAAGGGTCGACCCCCATCCCTTATATAATTACTTTTTTTCCTCGTTGAAGGGGGTGTTTATATAGTGTATTGATCATAATAAGATTTGTTTTACTCCATTAATTTATCATAAAAGTATTTATTTCCATCACCATATGATTTGGGTTTAGTTTTAGTTATGGATTTTTGAAGTTTTTACTAGAGGATGTTAAAACCTCCCTTATTTGATGTAAGTTTTTTTCCTAGCAAGAAGTCAATATGCAACAACATTCACTCTCCACCCTTCATTGACTTGATTAAGGTATGTTTCACTAACAATGTATTTTTTGTTTTTTTTCTATTAAATTAATTAAAAAAATGATGATTTTTGAGACATATAATAGTAATTTTCTCCTGGATAGTATCAAGGGTAGTGGCGGTTTATTGAAGATAGTTATTCATGGTTTTGTTGTGGATAGACCACCAAGTCGGTAATTAGGAAGATTTTCTATATTACATTAATTTTTAAATAAAATTTTAAATCATCAAAATTAATAATAATTGTATTGTAAATAATTTAGGAATATTTGACATGATTAAGGGCCTCATGCGAGAATCCCATTATTAGTTGAATGTTGATTGGCCTAGGTGATTCTTGTAGAGCCTTTGAAAGAGTTATCAAGCAGCGTAATAAAAATGAAAATTATTTTGAATGCGTTACATGGTATTGGTAGTTTCCCTAAGAATTTATTCTTTTATTATGGTTCATTTTGATGTTCAGTCATGCTATTAAGGGTGACTGACAATTGTTAAGAAACTAAAATTTTGAATATAAATGAAATGGTTTAATGTGTTTTTAAATTATTAAATGTATTTTAATATCCATGTATTGTGAAATTTTATAAGGGTTATCAAAAACTCTTATGAAGATTCTTACTTTTATTGAATTCACATGGTCATGGTCATGACTATTTTTGTGATTCTATGTGACATCTGGATCCATTAATGGATGTGATCAGAGAAATTGTGACTTGGGATCCTTATTAGGAAGACCCTTGAGACCTATCGATAAATTATCTTTTTCTTGGAAATTTTTTGCCTCATGGGCCATAAATGTACCTAGTTGTAACTTGGATCCCTTTGGATTAATTAATTGAATCTAGAGAGATTGAACCTTCCCCTTGAGGTTTGACTACCTACATGAGTAGACCATGCATAGTTTTTTGACATGGAGGGATGTGTTGAATGACCAAAAATGCACATGGTCATTGAGATGGGTCATATACCATCTCTTTAGACCATTTTATAGTGAATATTAACATATTATTTCATGAGGTTGTGATATAATTGTTATATTATAGGGGAATTTTGACAATCCGTGTGAACATCATTGATGATGGTTTATATATTGGACCTAGTAACCCATGTATGGTGACATTTATTCTATACTACCATAGATGAACATTGTAGTAGACATTGTGATAGATTGTCTATGAGAATGTGTTATGGGTTTTGGGTAGTGATGCTGGGTTTGGGTGCTCAACCAAACCTAAAATCACCTTTATTTTATATTTTATCTATAAAATGACCACGATGCAGTGTTAATATTATTAATTGGTAATCCCTTATAGGTAGTTTTTATATTTAATGGTTTGTAAGATACCATTGGGTGATTTTAATTTTAATTTTATGGAATACTACATTCTGGGAGGTTTTTATACTAATTAAAATCCACTTATTAGGGAGGTTTTGATACTAAAGAATAATCCCCCAGTAGAGAGGTCTATAATAAAAAATAAAACACCCCACGTATGGAGATTTTTTTATGATATTAGTGGAGATTCTATTCCTTTATATATTGGCTTATATTATACATAATAAGAGGATAGTTTGGGCCATATGACAGATTCTAGGGGTTATAGGGTCTTTTGTGGAAATGGTCAATTTTCCTGCATAGATGGAACTCACCTTCCCGAAGCCATTGATTATTAGGGTTGAAATTTCCTTAGGTTTTGATATTAAGATAGATAATTTACTGGGATGTTATAATATATTACATGGTGAGATATGTACCAAGTTCAATATCACTATATACATCGGCAAAAGAACCCAGGTTGTTTGTGATTGTTGGCGTGATCATCTTAATGTCCTCAAAGGCACTTTTATACTTACCAATGAAATTATATTTGATTAAGATCACCTAACATAGGTTTTATGGTGGATTATTTTTTCGTAGTTATTTGTTGGTTTAGAACATGTCATATGAACATATCTCTACAATTGTTTTGTGTACAAGACTATATTGGTGGTCATATATTGTGTTATCTACTCACACCCTACTCAGGAACCCATTTCACTTTGATACTCGATCTCCAATAACATATTGTAGGTTCAGGTTAGGTTGATTCCTAGTCTTTCATGATCAATCTGGAGCAGATTGAGTGTTATAAAAGACTACAATTTAGTATTTCTTGACAATTTATTAGGGCCTAAATTGAATTTTTATTTCCATGTTTATACTCTATATGAACGGTGTAGTGCATTATCTGTTTTGTATGCTTGTGTGACTAATTTTTAATATATTATAGTATACATATTTTATTATTTATATCCATTTATTAGGGATATTCAGATTGTAAGATCATCCCAATTAGAATGGGATACATTCACCTTTTTTTCTAAAATAAATTTAAATGATATACTATCTAGGAATTTAAATTTTTCAATCTATGTCTAGGTGTTTTCTAGATCATGAACTCATCAATGAGTTTTATCCTTCACAAATAAGGTCATACCAATTCTCATATATGGTATAGGTATTAGATCATTAGTTTTTTTATTTATTTTTGAATCCTCATATCCTAAATAGAATTGCATCATGCATTAAATCCCCTTAAATCTATATTGAAATACCATTTAATAAAATATGGACAATATAAAAGGTTAATTGTGGATATTAATATTTTAAACCCCCTTTTTTATAATGCCACTCTCATTTCCAAGGTTGAAATATTTGTGTTAAAATTAGTTATATGTTCATCATCCCATATTTTTGTACTATAATATTATTAGGCATACTGTTTGGATCTTTTGGAAGGTTCAAAAATTAAAGATGAAGAAGCAAGGCCCCTCAATAATAAAGGAGAATGGGGAAATACATGAAAAAACCCATGTTAGGGACATAAATCTAGGTCCCTAAAATCCCTAAAAAAACTGCACCATTGGTTCATCTAGGTACCCTTGAGCCTATGAAAAATGATCTAAGTTAATATGGGTAAACTTATGAAAATAAATAAAATATTCGACCACATAACACTTCTACAATATCTTATAAATGGAAGGAGAAGGAGATTTTAATGACGACATTTACTTCTAATTTAACACATACCTAGTAAAATATATGGGAATTCATGAGGGATATATCACTGGGATTCCTTTGATCTCATCATCAAGTCAATAAGGTAATCTTGTTAGTACCAATATCATCTATAACGATGATTTCATGGTTGGTAAGGGATGAATTGCATTGGTTAAAGAGGAAGATTTGTCTATAACTGAATCTAGATATCAAGGGGGTTTTCATGATGTCTTGGATATTTCCCTCATTAAGTAATATAAGGGGATTGGTCCATGGGATTAAATTGGGGAAATCCAAAAAAGTATGCAATTCATCATGACTCTATAAACATTATATACCCATAGGTTCAACCCGGGAAAATCTCAACTAAGATAGTATTCCACATATAAAATTCTCATGAAAATGTGTAAAATCCTAAAACCATTATAATATTGAATAAAAATTGACTATATTACCTCAGTTGAATGAAAATATATACCTTGTGGTCAATGCATGTGATTACAAACTAGAATCTAGTAAACCATTTCCTCATCAAATAGAAATATAGTTACGCCTAAGAGATAATTAGGTTATAATATGTCATAGTCATGTTGTAGGAAATATTAATCAAAGAATAGTAAAATATGAATATCCTCTTTTTGGATTGCATGGGACTAGAAAAAAATAATTAAAAAGTAAATTATAGTTTGTAATTTATAATCATCACCCTTTGAGGATTGGGATTCAATAATAAATGGACCGCCCAAGATACTTAAAGGTCCTACATTTTATGGCTTTTGGGATATAATCATATGAGAATCCCCATTCACAGTTGTTATAAAAACATTGTGGGTTTTTTTCTTGATTGATTGTTATTAAAAAACACCCAACTATTTTCAAATAAGATTATATTTGATGGTATTTATTTATATGTGTTCTTTTTTTCATTCTCAAAAAAGGAAAAAATGAGAGAGGGAGTATCTGGTGTGAAATTAGCGCTCCAGGGTAGAATATCCCTGACCCATGGGAAGTTTAGTGGACATAAATGATGTATTTTATAGAAGTAAAATAATTTATGGGGATTTTCAATATAAACTAAGTAATTAATGGAGCTCATGCATTTCTTTGTCTATGTGGAAGTGATTATTTAAGGATAAAATACAATTAGTACTCAAATTTTGGCATCATAGTGGTTTCCTATAATCTAGATAGATGTTTTAATCAATTCTAGGTTATGGAAGAGTGGTTTGATTCAATCTAAACAATTTTTTGAAGTTTAAATTATGAAAATAATTCAATCATTACCTTTCTCATTAAAGAGATGAAAGTGGTTCTCATTCCCCTATGATTAAAAAATGGCTAGATAATGTATCCTTGTTATAGTAAAGAGTTTTAAGTTATATGGAAAAGTAATATTTTCCATAATTATATCTATTATTTCACTTATAAAGTAAATAAAATTAAACTTAAAAAAAATTCAATTACAATAATAAGTTTTGGAGAAAAAATAATTTCAGTGGCTTGTACAATGTCATTGATGGTCTAGAAACAATGTTGGATGTAATATAACAAAATAAAAACATGGATTTTGAACTAAATAATATAAATAATAATTTATCAACCAATCATAATACTAAGATTAATATAAAGTAAGAAATTCATAAAGGTAATTTTTCTTTAAAAAAGATGAAAGAGGGTGATAATAACACAACATTTAATGATAGACTTTAAAAAGAGAGGAAGTCTAATAAAACCATAAAATACTTAAGAGAGGGGGATTATTCTTTATCAGGTAATATTAATGTCAATGATCATATAATAGTGTTTTAAAAGTATTTTTTCAACCAGTAATTGATATTCATTACTAGAAAAATAAGGTATGTCAACCCTTATGTTTTTAAAGAGGATTATAGTAGGATTCTATCAAAGAACCCAGATCAAGAAGTGATAAGGTATGTTTTTTTCTTTTAATATTTCAATCACACTAGTCTTAATTGAATTCAATAATATATTTTTCTTAGATTTTGTAAAAATCATCCAAAAAGGAATTATGAATCTAAATGTAAATTGTTTTTGAACATTTATACTCTCTAAATGAATGAACTCCCAATTTATGGATTTTATATATAATAATGAAGTAATTGACTACCTTCACCAGTTCATTCCTGTTTCCTTAGCCCTAAGTATTTAGATGATTTAGAGAGTCATTTTTGCTACTGAGATCCATGTAATATTATGAAAAATCATATTTGGAAACAAATTTGGGTATGTATATAAAAGGAAGATCCCAAAATGTTTTTTTACAACAAATTGATATATCAACCTATTAGTAAAGGATAAAAGGAGGGGAATAATTTTTCTAATGAATGAAATTAACATTTATTTTGAAATTATCAATTGGGATTTAATTTTTTAGGTTTATAATATATTTATTTTTAATCACTTATTCATTGGATGGAAAAGATCATTTTTTGAAACTTTTAGGATTTATGTTCTAGTGAATAGAACACCCCATGGATACTTTATTTGTTCATGTGTTTTTCAATAAAGCAATCATTATTATGTAATTTTTTTAGTGCAGTAGGGCACTACTTAAGTAGGGCCGTCACATCGATTTTGATCAATGGAGACACAATATCATATAAAAAAGAAGGGGTATCAAGGCTCCATATCATTTTTATTATTCCAATCATCAAATAATGTTCTACTTAGGAATCAATTCCATTATTGAGTCTCTCAAGGGAACCTTGAGTAATTATGGGAAAATATCATGGAAAATTTCTAGTAGGTATATGTTTATTATTTTATTTAGAAAAAAATTCAATGGTCCACGGAATATTATTATAAGAGGAAATTAAATATTAAGGAACTAAACATTCCCCTTACTTATCATAACATTACCTTTTTTGAGGGTTGAACAATGTATCATATATTAGGAATTATTTTGAAGAATCACAAAAAACCTAAGTGCATTGAAATGGAACTCTATCTACATGGGGGGGTATGATCTCATTAGTGAAATGAACACTAATTCTTTCGTTTTTATATTCAATCATGGTTTATAAATGGATATTTTCTTTGTATAACATGAACAATTATATATTAAATTCTATATGTTATAAGTGTTTATCATAATGCAATGTCATCTCTATTACATGGTGTATAACTATCTCACCCATTAGAGAAGGTGGAATGGGTATCAAGAACCTATGAATAATTAACGATTCTATTCAATAATATTTTTTGATGCTTCATTCAGTAAAATATGAAAGGACTAAATAGATTATGGAAAATTTTATCAATGAGATCAAAATTAGAAATAGAATTTATTTAGAATCTTATATTTATACCTCTCTCAAGATCATATTTTCTCCTATATTAGTATAATCTCAATGGGAAGAATTATCCAATTATATCCTCCAATTATAGAGGGAAAATTGTATTTGATATCAAACATTTTCATGAAAATAGTATTGATCCCCCAGACAAGAGAAAGAATAAAAATAATTATAACAAATACATTCTACCTATAAACCTCAAGAATGGAATCCTTTATTATATATTCAACCACAACAATGACATATTGTTCAAGAATCCTAAAAGAACTGTGATCATCTTATTAAATTATATAATAATCATCTCATTGGTAGCTCAGAATTTCTCAACTTGTTACAGTGTTGTAATAGTAGGTTGATCACCACAACAAGGGTGACATTCAACAAGAGAATCTCTCATTTTAAGATGTTATATGAATACATATTTATTTAATGTCGGTCTTACCCTATGTTTTATGTGAAATTACTACAAAAAGGCCCAAATCCATAACATATATTTATTTTCATTACATTTATGGGTTGTGAGATATGGCCAGTCATCTTCAACCTATATGAATATAGGCCCCACAACATTATGTATTTTTAAAAATTACTCAAGGAATAATTCATCCATTGAAGATTTATATTGGTTAGGAACCTATTCCCTACTAAAATAACTAATTCCTATCAATATATTTTTTGGAACATGAAAAAGAATATGTTTGAGGGCTCTATTATCAATATGAAATATGCTCTCAATTGAATCTGGTCGTCAGTTAAAGAAGATAATGTGTTATATAAAGACTTATAAGGAAATTAAATCAAAGAGATCTCAGTATTTGATGGACTGGGTGTCATAGGTAGATAACATATTTCTTCTATTTATAATCTTGCGGCATATAAACCACATTTTATATGTTTGATAAAAACGAAACCAGATGGTTTGGTTAATGGAAAATCAGGTATAATAGGTTGTGGAAGAATTTCTAGATATCATTTTGGGAGGGGATTGTCATGTTTCAATAATTACAATGGATTTGTAATGGAAAATTAGGAATCAATGGAATGAGTCATCTCTATGGTTCAAATTTCTATATAACTAACTCATGTAAGATTTGGATTTAGGTTGACTCCACATTCCTTGTGAAATCTTTCAAGCGTAATGTAACTTCACCCTCATAGCATATCATGGTAAAATGGGAGGACATTATAGACTAATAGAAATTGGTTGACTTAATAGTGATCTATACCTTTCGAGAAGGTAGCAGAACTGCAAACATATTGGGTAAATTGGGTATAGGCTCAGGAGGTGTCCATTTTTCTTATACAATGTAATCTTCCATTGAGGTGGCTCTATTCCTTAGCATTTTTAAAAATCTATCATTCAATTTTTTATATTATTTATGGACTGTGGGGTTTGATAATAAAATGTGTCTATTTTGAAAAATTATTATCTAATGATCTGATTATTATTAACTAAGAAGTATTAGTTGTAATTTAGAAAAAATAAATAAATTAAAAATAATTAATAAGAAATAGTAAATAAATATAGCACATCATTAATTATTATAAATTAGTAAACGTTTTTATAATTAGTAGAAAATGAATAAAAATGCTGAATAGTGGAATGAAAGAAGTTATTTATGTTTTTTTTAAATATCATTAATATAAATTACTAAAAAATAATTCATCTTGAATAAAATTATTAAAAAATTAATTGTTACAATATAAAATATAATTTGACAATAAAAAAATTTTTAAATTACTCAATATTTTTTATAAATTATGATAAATAACTTCAATATTATTATAGAAATATATTAAATAAAAATTAAAAATTAAGTAATAAAAGTAATGTAATAAAAAGTATAGTATAATATGATGAATATATTAGTATAAATTAGTATAATTTAAAATAAAATAATGAATAATTTAAAATAATTTAAAATTAGATGTTATAATTTCTTATAAACTACAATAAAATAGTATGAATTATTGTTAATTAGTAACAATTAATCTAAAAGAGTATAAATTATTATAAATTAAAATAAAATATAATAAATTAGTATTTATTTATACTGATTAGTATTAATAAGTTTTAATTATTTTAAATTAGTAAAATTACTATAAATTAGTTTAAATTAGTATAAATTAGTGAAAATTAGTATAAATTATTATAAAATATTATAAATTAATATAAATTAGTATCAATTGGTGTAAATTAGTATAAATTATTATTAAATATTATAATTTCTTAAAAAATAATATTCATTTTCCTTAATAATATTAATTATTATAATTTAGAATAAATTCCAATAAATTTGTGTCGATTTTTATAAATTGGTCTTATTAGTCATAATTACTCTTACATTTTATAAAATCATATAAATTGGTAAAAATTATATAATCATTTAGTGAAATTAATTTTTTATTTATTTTTAAACATTTTACATAATAAATTTTTTTTTACTTATTAAAGACCTATAAACCTAAGAAATAGACACCATTTTATATTATAATATCATGATTAGATAAATACTCCAAAAAACAGTTATTATATAACTTTTATCTACATCAATGGTGTTAAAACTTTTATATCATTTTCAACATTAAATTAATAAATTATTTTAGAAGGAAAACATAAATGTTCATATAAGAAATGAGATAAAAAATGATTTTAATTGTTTGACAATGTTTGGGGTTCATAGATTGTATTTTTTTCATTAAAAAAACTGTCCTCTAGGATATCAACATTTTTATGAAAATTTAGATAAAGATATAATTTTTTTTTATTCTAGATCCATCAGAATTTTAAAATTCAGTACATATGGTTCCTAGCCCATCTATTCTTGAATAAAAAAATACAATGATAATTCAAATCCTAAATTGGATGAATATTCATTAAATAATTTGTGGAAATCTACTAAAGAGACCATATATATTGAATGCAATATAAATAATTTTAAAAATGACTAAAATTTTATTATATTTTAATTAGATTTTAAAATATAAAATAGTTTTTTTTCATTCAAATAACTTTTTTAGATCATTTTCCCAGAGGAAATAAACAACCACCAAATTTTTATGATCATAATAAGTTGGTCCATAATTTTAGTTTTAGTTACTAAAATATTTATGTAGGTTCAAATGATTATATCTTATTTTGTAGTAAATTTGAATAATTACATAATTGCCAACATGTAAAAAACTGAGATACAAAATAATAAAATATGGAATTTCTTGATTTGTTCCTACTAAATAGTTGAGTTATTTTCTGGTTATATCTTGATTTTAGTGTCTATTTATGTCTCATAATAGACCCATGTTGATAATTTTGAATATATATAATAATTTTATCACTAAAAATATAGGTAATCTTTATTATGCTGATTCATGGAAACACATTGACCAAGTTCATCTTTAATTTTATTCTGAACTGCATAAAATAAGGATTGGTCTTTCATCTGATGGATTTGTTCCATTTAGATACTTCTACAGTAAATATTCATGTTGGCCTATTTTCATAACTACTTATATCATTCCTAATTGTATGTTGATGAGGGGTCTTCATATCATTTTATTTTTATTAATTCAATTACATCTAAATGCTAATATTGATATTTATTTGATTTCATGGATTGATGATTTAATTTTATTATATAGTGACAATGTAACTACATTTGATGTAATTTATAAATGAAATAGAGCACCTAGTGTTTTTTAAATTTTGTAAATATATAAATTTAAAATGTTAGGTATGTAATCTAAATATAGTAAATATGGTCTAAAATCATGTCTCTACAATATGGGAGAAATTAAATCATTTATTCTCATTAATAGAAGAAAATATTATTCATTAAACAACCATAATATATTACTTTATACAGATTATCCTTTCAAAATGACTGGAAATAATTTTCCAAATAATAAAATACAAAGTGATGTACCTCCCACATTGTCTAGTCTATTCAGGTAAAACCTATTTTCATTTTATTACCTCCTATTACCATTATACCAACTATAAAATAATAATAATAAAATATATAAATATATATTTGGGTGAGATCAAAATTTGATAAATTGAATTATTTTTTGGTATTATCCATACTTATCAAATTTTTTGGTACAACAAATGTTATATGTAATACATATTGGGAAGAACTATCTTGATAAATGATTTAATTCCATTTTTTAAGACACATTGAAAGACCAATGATATTGTTATCATGAAAAAATTTATAGGCATCATGAGTTTAATTTATTTTAAAAGCATTGATCATAAAAATTAATGAATTCAAAAGTAAATTACTTAGTTTCTAAAGATATTCACTTCTTATTTTTCATTGTATTGTATATTTGATGTTACAAAATGTCTTTCCTCTAATGTTTATCACTATTTGAGATGTGGACATATTACTCTATTAAAAATACATGATTTATATGTCACGATCTAAATATTACTACCTATTAGACCTAGAGGGATATTTAATTATTCTATTTAGAATGTTCACTAGTATTCTAAAAAAATATTTTGTTCTAAATTTAGGTAAACTGGAAAAAAATACTTTCCCTAAACATTTATAATTTAATGTAAATAATAATATTAAATTTTTATAAAGAAAAATATGGATAGATTTTATATTTATGAGGTATATACTCAAAATAAATGTGCATATAAAAGATAATAAGATGGTACATAACAAATAATCAGTTGAAGGGTCAACTACGAAAGCATACTTATATGAGAATATTTAAAATATATACTATTATTTGTTTATATCTGAGAGTCTTTAAAAACATAATTCAATGGGTCATAATGAAGGAAATGTTGACGATATCATACACAATTGATTATAATTATTTAATTATCATTATCCTTGTTTTATTTGTGATAATAAATAAGGTATGTGATATGAATAACAAAATAGAGATCATGAACATATTCTTCTAATTATGAAGAAATGAAAAAATTTGGGTGGTAATTTTTCATTTTACTTATATTTTATTATACATTAAAAAAATTAAATTTATTTATTTTTTTAGATTATATGATGATAATATAAGAAACTATTAACAAAAATGACCACAAATTCTCTTGATGATCACCGAGAATGAAAATTGTCTTATTTGTTTCAAACAACAGTTTATTAAATTGCTTATAGTTGGTGATTTTATGTAATTTTTAGCATATATATTATTAAGTTTTATTTTTTTCCCTTCCAGTTATCACAATATAAAAATAAAATTGGTAGTTGATTATGGACACTAAGTATCTCACTGCCCAAATTAGTTAAATCTTATAAGGAATATATGGTTAATGGATTTTGAATTCATACACACATAAATAGTGTATAAAATTATCAATGAATATAGGTGGCTTTAAAGTATCCCATCATAAAAAATATTTTATATTGAAGAATATGAATATGAAGGTGAATTATGGTGTATTGAATTCTACTTATAGTCAAAATAAATATAAATTATTTGTTTTCAAAAAAATTATTATTATTACTTTAGGTATGATATATTTATTATCAATAATATTCACATGACATTAATTTTTCTCTATATATCTCAGATGGACTATGGGATGTCTTTTTTGATGGGTAATTTCTTGAATGAGGATGTGAAATCAGATGATGAGCCTCCTGGTTCATCATCCAAGTGTGTTGATGCTAGACTAGCTACTTGTAGGGGTTGAGGGAATGAGTGGTTGATGATTCTGGATCTTTATCTAAGCCTAAAACATGTCATAACCTTGACCCTCATTAAAGGATGTAAGTTATTTTTTATTTTAATTATTTTACTATTTATTCTTATATTCATATTTTATCACATCTATTTGTTGTTTAGGATAGTGTTATTTTATGGAACAATTGTTCTACTCTATATGAGTTCCATGATCTGGTTCCCATCAATGTAAATTATCAAATGTTCATGTTTTAGACATTATGTATAAAAAATAATGTATATTATTTTAATTTTTTATAAATTCTTATTTATTATATTATTAAATATTTTCAGGTTTACAACCTCATATTTTATGGATAATGGGGCTCAATATTTAGGAGGACTCGGTGGATTTCAAGGATGATTATTCTCATCACTTATTATATAATCATTTGAGGATAGATATAGATAAAACATTCATGGATATATTTTATGAGTTTTGTGTGCCTCATCAACATAATTACATCCCACAGACAACATGTGAGGGGTTGTGTTATTACTATACATTAGAGACTTTTTAGAGGAGATCATCGTATAGGGGATAAAATAATGGGAAAAAGGATGTTTGAAAAATTATTTGTTGTTTTACATTTAGTATATATTTCCAATATTTGGTAATAAATATTAATTTTAAACCATATATATATATATATATATATTTTACAGTAAATGTATATGATAAATTTAAGCAAATCTATAGTTGATCCATCAATTAAATAGATTTATGTATATATGATTATATGCATTTATAACTTAATTAGGATAATTATTATCAAGGGAAAGTTATAGAATATGGTTATAATTTTTTAGAATTATTTTAAATTAAAATAGTATTTGTTTTATCTTTTTAATTTATATATATATATACAATTATTGGGGATAAATGAGGAAGATATTTCTTGGAAAAAAAAGAGCCAATGAGTGAAAACTAGCAGAAATAAATCCTCATGTGAGCCATATTTTGATGCGGAATATTTATTGTTGGTGAAAATGAGTGGTAGTCATAATCATAATGTGATTACTAGTTATTAATTATCAATAAGGGTTTATTAATATACTAATTAATAAATTTCATCATTTATCTTGAAGGGAGAGAATGTTATACTATCTCCCTTCGCTATTGTAGAGTATAAGGTAAGGATAAAATATTAATATGAGAATATAAAAATATTAATTAGAATAATGGAATGTTAGTGATAGTTGTAAGAGTAGAAGAAACCATAGAAAATGAGAAGTGTCATTATTATGCATGGTATTTTTTGTAACTTGTGAAGATAATAGAGTATATGTAGTTACTTTTATTTTATAGATTGAGTTCCATCCACTAGCTAAAATTAATCTCCATATACTACTTTTTATATATTTATATTTTTTTTGGAAAATGTGATAAATCAATCAAAAATAATAATTTTTGAAAGAAAAAAAATTATGTTGAAAATAAAACAAGGAAAACTCATTTTTTGATGGAAATTATTACTTGGTTTCAAATAATATTTTTGATGGCTGTATAATTAATTTTCAAATACTACATACAATAGAATTATAATTTCCATCCCAAATACTATCACTCTATGTTTATTCATAATAGACCAATAAAAATAATATTATTTTTGATGAAATTTTTCCCAACAGGTTATTTCCAGCAGATAATTGTTGAATTTAAGTTTGGGATGATAATCATTAAACAATAACCTATAATAAGAAGAAATTATATTCAAAGTGATACCCCTTAAGAAGTTTGAATCAAGGGATATATTCTATTATATTGATTAGAACACATCACATAAAAATAATTAAATTAAAGAATATAAAAGCGCATGATATTTTGAATGATTTCCCTTGATTTTCTTGGAATACATAACTTCTTTATTCAATTGAATTCTAAGACACATATATCTTCTCAATCTACAGTGAATAAAATATGGATTGTATCATCGTTAACCATAAAAAGAATTTACCACATGTCATCTACCTCTAGAAAGGTTCTTTATATCTGTTACTTCTTGTGTAAAATATTGATTTAACAACCTTCTAAAAAATCATTTCTTTTATCCAGTATTTCATAACATTATTGTATAAAGCTTCACCAATAAATTTTAACATTAATATAAATTTGATCTCCAAAACTAATTAAATCTAATCGATCCTTCCCACCATCAGAGTGACCAATGAATGTATATTTATAGTTCATCCAAATTATATTATTTATTATTATTTTCCCAAAATATTTATAATAATATTTAATAGTAATATATCCTTATAACATTGATGATAATGTTTACTATAACTGTCTATGCTGATCCCTCTCGTCTATTCTTCTTCTTCATTAAAACTTATGATATCTTGAAGAATAATGCAATTATTTCAATATTTACCTATCATTCCAATATTCATTGAATAAAATTTCCATTATAAACTAATTATATATCACATGTATATTTTTAAATATTCTAAATTTTAATCTCATAATAAAAATGTGGAACAATGATCTAGATATTTGGAAGTAGTCAAATATTCCATATAAAATCCACTTGGTTTTATCCTCAAATAAAGAAAAAATATCAATTTTTATTATATATATTATACATCATGGATCCTATTAAATTTTTATTTAATTTCACTAATAATATTTTTTTTGAAAATAATAGGTTTTCCTCTATTTAAGATCCTGGAAGTTAGAATTCTTTTTTTCTACAGTTATGCTCTCATGAAAATTTCATTACTATCAAATTTTATAATTAATAGTGAGATCATAATATTTTAATATCTCATATATAGATAATGAAATCAGAAGACATCATATAAAATTGTTAAATTCAATCAATGAAGTTAAAAATATAATATTTAACATTTATTCTTATCGATGAAAAAGATAATTTTATGTGATCATTGAGAAAGTAAGATTAATCTATTGATAGATCTAGTTAATATTATGTGAGTGTCATATTATTATTATGTACCATTTTATTTATCATATTTACTGTTAAAAGACATAAAAATTAGTACTTAATAATTTATTAAACTTTATATTTACTCTTACATATCAAAAAATTTCACATATGTAAAAAATTTCAAATTTAATACATTTTAAAAATCATATATATTTATTTTTTACATTTTTTCTACCTTTTATGTTATTATGAAATTCCTAATAAAGAATTTATATTATTATAAATTTGTAAGCATTAGTTTTTCATAGATTAGTCATGTCACTAGTTACTCTTATGTAAAAATTCCAAGTTCCTCCATTATTTTAAGTCAATAAAAAACCTCTAAAATCATGTAGAAATAATTATAGTCATTTTAATTTTTCTTATAATGTATTTGGCACAATCCCAATCCAAATTAATCTCAGAAGAATATATTAGAGTATTCCCACGTATCTTACAATCCCAAAAATATTTTAATCTCCATAAAACTCATAAAATTATTATGTAATATAGTTATTTAATCCGCAATCAGAAAATAAAACCCATTTATTAAACCAACTAAAAACATGACCACCATCAAAATACAAGTGATGATTTCATACTATGCATATCATTTCTTATAATGAAAATATAAATGAATACTCTATAGAATTCATATCCCTTGTTTTTATTAATTACATATATCTAACTAGATCCTCATAAATCATAGTGTCATCATATTCTTAAATATATTCATCAATCATGAAACTCAACTCAACTAATAAATCATCATTTTTTAATTCACTCTTCATGGAACTACCAATAGAATTATCTCATTTCATATTTATATTCTAATGAAATCAGTATACCAGATTCATTTTGATTCACATAAAACATGTAATATTATATAATCATGTCAAATAAAATAATATTACATCCATGATATCCATATATTCTCATCACATAAAATTTTTATCAAAAAGATCAACTCAAATATCTTCCCTTAATGTATTTTAAATTAAGACATCAACCAAATTACTCACAATACATCATCATATTCAAATAGCTCGTTGGTTGTATAAAGTTATTTTTTTTTGGAAAATACATCAATTGATCATCTTTTACAATAGATTAATATACCATTAAAAACACAATCATTAGTTTAAATAAAATAATTTTATCAACATGAACTCTATGATATATCTCATACATCGGGTACTTTATCAATACCAAATTCATAGAATTATTAAATATATCACATTATTTAATTCTAAAAAACCTAAAATATTGACATATATTCTTAATTAAAACAATTACAATGAACTTCATTAAAATATAATGAGAATAGTAATACACCCATTTAGATTTTTTTTAATAACCAATCTAGAAAAAATTCATTAAAATGTAAATATTTAACTTTACATATTAATTTAACTTCTATATGTTGAAAATTCACACATATGATTTCACTAATTATGGTTTATCAATGAATAAAATAAAATTATATGTGATAAATGTTCTTTTTAGAATAAAATATAACCAATTTACTTCAACGATATATCCATAATAGGAATTTATTTTTTATATTATATGTAATAACATCACTCATCTTCTCCCCCATAAATTCTGAATTATTTCAATCAAAAAATTGATGAGAAATCTAATAAACATAAATTAATTAATGAAAAATGTATCATTTTCCAAAAATTAAATTTTCAAAATAATTTATTGGATGGATGTAGTCTTAAATCAACTTCCCCTCAATGGTAATATCTCTACACTTTTGAAAAAATGATGTCCTTCTTTTCTGATAAACTCTATGCATCCTTATCCTAAATAGTCATCCTCATTCGATGGGATTTTTAATAGATCGAACCTAGATAAAAGTATCTTAATTTCTATATTATATTAAAAACATTATTTTTCTATAAAACAATCCCCTTTATGTTATTCTAAAAAATAGATATGGGAAAAAGTTGTATAATGTTTTCTCACCAATGTGAGAAACAAGTTTTACTATAGCTTATCTTCCTATAAACTAATTTATTTTTTAGTTTTAGTTTACAAAGAATTATTCAATATTTGTATTTTAATTTTCAATACATTAATACTCATTGGTAGCATAGTCTTATTTATTATTTTATTATTCTCAATGTGTGGATCTTCATTCATTGTATATTGCATCATAACACATGTATTCCTTAATTATTTCTTTTTTTTTCTCAGTAATATCCTCTTATACCTTCAATATTTCATTAATTCTATATTATTATTCCAAGAATTATTAGACCTTCTAAAAGTTTCCTCAAAATTCCAAAGTTTCCACTTTTTGGTAATTTCCTAAGAAATATAAGTTCATAATTATTTTCATAAATTTATTTATATGAATAATCCATCTTATTTCATTATTTCATTGAATTTTTCATTGTCACTACAGCTTGATTCCATAATCAACAACAATCACTAATTTCTTATAATGATCAGTTATTTAGTATTTCCTAAAACAATAAAAGCATATTTTAATTTTTTATATGATCATTCCTAAAATTCATTAGCGTGCTATGTGTAGAATTTGTCATTTACTCTTAATTAATAGTGAACTATCCTTCATTTTTCAATTCATTTCCCATATTTGTCCAATTTTTATCAATAAAAATATATAAATATATCATGGTAGGTTTCAACCAACATTCATCCATATAATGATAAACATTGTTGTAGATTCTATATATATATATATATAAATATAATCTATGATTTTAACCCAATTCTTTATGGATAGATTCATTTATATTTTTATGTACTTCACTATAACCTAACTTAAATTTTAATAAAAATAGATATACTTACCCTCAACAAACAATTTCTTAATATTATGTTTTTATAAAATTTTACCAAGATTTCATGACCCAAAATATAAAATCATTCTAAATAGTCTCATAACTGGAGCATAAAAGGACCCGAAGGGTATTCTCAATCTATGTGGTCTAGAAACTAACACCTAATCATCCAACAAAAATTAAAGGGTTAAATTTTTCCAACATGAAATAAGATACATGGAAAATATATTGAAGGTAAACAATACAAGAAGTATTAAATAAACAAAATGTTTACAATAGTATCAATACTATCAATGGTACCTTGGTAAATGGACATATAATAACTAAAAATAAAGGGCCCCAAAACAATCCCCCGATACACCATGGGATATGTAGGAAACATCACTCTATATCACAAGTGTACACACATTTCTAGCTGAAAAAACTTCAACACCTAACTATGGAGTTGTACCCTTTCATGAATATGATAATATAATTTATACACAACCCCTGGGGTATGTAGATGGTGTGTGATGATAAATAATAGTGGGATCCAACACAAGTGTTTAATAAAAATCACTATTAAATAATCCCTAAATGATATATTTAATGAAATCATAGAATAATAAATAGTTATTTAGCTTTATATAAAAAGAATAATTTTTATTCCATTCCCCCATTCATTCAAAAAACATGGTAATATAATTTAGACTCATAATTTACATAAGTCATTTACATTGATCAAATCATGTAACATATCATATCATATACAATAGTACAAGCCAAATAAAAATTATAAACATCTAGTTTTGATGATTTCATCAGGGAGCGTGATGTCGTGTTGTGACACACTACCTATGACCCTAAATTCCTACTTTCCAAAGGTGGGAGACATCCATCACTTATTCAGAGTCATTTGATCCTTGATCAAAATGGGATTATGGGATTTTAGTCTCTATTTCCATGGATTCCTCCACATAATTCATCACCTAGGACGAGTCACCCTCATATATTTGAGTCATGGTTTTTGAATGTTTTCATGGTGCCATATCATTGTGGACATCGGTTAATTACATTACTTCTATCAGGACATTCCAAGGGGTCAAGTCAGAGTTGCCACCTTTGGTTAGTGGAGTAGTCACATTGGACATTGCTCTCATGTCTGAATGCTAAAACACTAGTACAACTTAATTTCATTCCCTTGTGAGAGGGATTTTCTAGGGTGCAGAAACCCAAGTAATTCCACATTGAGTATGGGGAATTATCTTTCATATGCATTTATCTAAGGGTTTCCTTGGACTTCTATTTTTAAAACTGGGTATTCCAAGAGTTTAATTTCTTTTAAAGATGGATTAGATTGACAAAAACACTGATGAGAGTGGATCAGATAGGTATGTCCCTAGAAGGGAGCACCTGAGGGGTTTAATGGAAGGGTGGATCAAAATGTCCAACGAGGATAGATTCAGGGATGCTTGGGTCCCAAAAAGGGGACACCAAGGTTTACCATTGGCTGGTATTGAACCTCGAGGAGGCCTTTTACGTACCCTGTGTATATGATAGGGGTCAAAACCCATGTAGTTAGAACATTGAAACTTGGGATCGGAGTGAACACAAAGGACAACAACCCAGAGACATGTTGGATCATATGCATGGATAGAGGCCCATCACAAGATGGATACTATTAGTTGGATGGTTGTGGACTATGTGGGACTTATGCATGGTTATCTCTTTAGGTGAACGACATGATCTTACTGAGATATGGTGGCACAGGTAAGAGCCATGATAGATAGTGGAAGGTTGAATGGAGTGGATGGTGAATTATAGGGAACCATTTTCAATATGAAAGTGATGTTGGTCTTGAACCTAGGAGAGGCATTCTACGTATCCCCATGATAATAAATCAAGGTCTATGTTGCTTGGTGGGGTGATAGGACACTTGAGAAGGTTTCCCAAGAGAATGGATGCATAGATGCTACTTGGAGGAAGTAGAGCCTCCAGGTTAGAGAATGATTATCCCGAAACACAAAGGCTCAGGGGAACAACCATGATGCGACATGAGTGACGGGATTGAACCTTAGGGAGGCTTTCTACATATTCTTGTAGTAGGAAATCAATGTCCATGTAGTTCAATATGGATTATAAAATCGAGGTGCACACAAGAGAAAATTTCCCGAAGACACACTGGGGAATACACATGGTTAGCATCCCATAAAAAGAGGGACACTCTTATTTGGAGGTGTATTAATTGAGTGTAGGTCTTATGAATGGTTAGAAGCCCAGTAACGGGTCGAACTCCACTAAGAAAGGGACAAGTGATGTGGGTCACAAAAAAGGGGACACTGAAGTTTACTGATGATTGGGGTTTAACCACACGGAGGCTTCCTACGTACCTTGTCTAAGATAAATGTATAAAAACATATGTAGTTAAAAAGAATATAGTTTAACATCATGTGAGATAGAAGGGGAATAATGACTAATTTTATATGGGAAGAGGGTAATCTGGTGTGAAGTGGTCGATATCTATGGGTGATGGATTGAACCTCCATGAGGCTTCCTACAAACCATTCATAGAAATGGGAATGGATAAAAGTCCATATAGTTTTTCATGATTGAAAATGGTGTCTTAAACACTAAGGAATCCCATAGAGTGTGTCATGGTCGATGCTTACTCTAAGTACATGAGTGTCATGCTCGGTGGGACAAAAAAAGGAAACAATGAACTAACAATCGCATATCGAATGGTGCATCTATAAGTAATGGTGCAGGGATTATGTGTGATTAGTGGCCTAAGGAGATGAAGATTGAGACTTACTCCAGGATGGAGGCCCTTTGTCGATGAAGCCCAGAGGGAGAGGGATAGGGTATCGAGAGTTCCTTGTGTCTATCTACCCTCTGGTCTTTATTCTTGGAAGATGAAAAGAGGATTAAGGGTGATAACTTTTGTAGGAAAGGCTCGGGGCTTATACCAAGATGGTTTACCTTCCCTATGGGAATATTTCACTCCATTCAAGGAGGATCTAATTCCATGTGAGGAAGATCTCACTCCCATGGAGATGAGTTGGTGTACAAAATGTACGAGGAAGAGCAACCAATGTACCTTGCATGAGGTGAGGAAAGAGTTTAACATCATATACTGGGGATGATTATGATTGTAAGTTTAACATCATACAACTCAATCAATGAGGATTCACTCCCCACCCCTAGGAATTACATAACTGGTGCACTTAAACCCTTAGTGAAGGGAAGGAACCATCAATGCCATGTAGAGATGAGGTTGTGGTGTGATTCATTGAGGGGATCACGTTAGGGTGGCTATTAAAAGAAGCAATTACCATTAGTGTTCCTATGAGAAGAAGCATGAGGCATTTCAACGCAACATTAAGCACCATCCAAGGGACCATAAATTCACTTCAAATGAGCCTGGAGGGCCGAATGGGATACATATGCGTGAGACAAGGGTATCACACATAAGAGGGTCTCAAACATGGTTCCTTAGGGTAAATAAGATGAATGGAGGTCATAAGGAGGGGTTTGAACACGATTGAAGGAGTGCACACAAGAGGAAGGGTTGCATGCAAGATTGGGAGGTTGCATGCAAAACAGGGGGATACACACAAGGGGATACCGCACATGCACGATCGACATGACACAATGAAACAATTGTTTGCAAGAGGTACCTTTTACATGACAATGCCTTAGAGTAAAAGGAAATGGGTGAAGATCATGCTCTAGGGGGCCCACCTGAAGGGGGACCCCTATGAGATCTATCGTGCAAGATCCAATGCCTTGAGTCTGTATCTTTCATGCAGCCGTGAAAGGGATATGTTTCACCCAGCAGAGTGTCAGTTCGTGTTCTATCACTATCCCCCAAAGGGTGGGGGTACGTTTCTACTTATAGCCAGAAACTTCGGTGGCGGTGCACAAGAGGAGTTGTGCGCAACATCCATTTTGACATTTTATTGGCTGTAGAAGATCTTTCACGCATATCATAATATTCTGCGTCGGGAAATCCACTTCCATTCCATTGAGATAGCTTCTTTTCTGAAGACTAAAATTAAAGACTCTATTCGACATTACATTAGGTGCATAAGAGCTTGTGTGCCATTTATAATCTTGAGCGCCGATCTTAAATCTTTCACGCACCTCCCTCGAGCATATCTGAATTATCCACTGATTCAAAATATGACATTAGTTTTCATAACGGTGTCTATTAATGACCTTATCAGAAATTCAGAATAAAAAAATGCCCCCATTAGAATCAGAGTCAAAGAGTGACCCGATGGTCGGATTATGAGGGTCATGATAAAAATTAGAGCACCTGACATTCGGTGCATGCAAAAATGGCCAGTCGGCATGCAAACCGCTTACACGTGCGTGAAAGGGCCGGTCTGTTCCAATAAATACTTTGGGGGGGGGGGGTATGTACATTAAATTTCCTTCATGATAGGATATTTTATCTTGTGAGTGAAAGATCTACCTTTATGTGTGAAAGAACTTGGAACCATTCTGTATCTTTCACATGTCGAGACATCTTTCATGTCTAACCAATTTCTTTCACACAGTAGATTGCCTTGCCTACCAAAACCACTTCTTTTGCACAAACTGCTTTTTGATTTTTTATGTCTTAATATAAAAGGACACACAACCATCTAATGCTGAGAGGGAATCTACCAATGATTCTAGGAAGACCCATATGATCACAAACCGTTATATTATTCATGTGAGAAGGGTTGTTTCTGATAATTAGATTCTTTTTGGTATGCCGATGCAAGCTCACAAGAATTATGTTCTGAGTGACAGTCTACCAATGTGGAAATTTGTTATTTTTGAGGTGGTGTTAATGCCAGGATTTGAGATCGATACACCATAGTCATGGACAACATGCATGGATATCCTTCCATAGTTACACATTACGAGAAACGATCACCCCACTAGGGAAATACAAGACGTGGCCATTTACGTCCTGAATCCGAAGACCATGACTATTGTTGGGAGAAATATGAATCACATGGAATCTCCATCTCACTATGCCAGAAACATTAGAAGAATCATTTCTGATGAGACATAAGGTTGGTTATAATGGGACTTCAGGTCCGGGGGAAATTTCATGAGTGAATATGCATTGGTGTACTGGGTACGCTAGACATGCGAGGAGTTCGGGGAAGAGCTACAGTCTTTCAAGCTTTTTGAAGCAATGTGGACATCACAGTTTCACTTATACTATCATCAGGACCTAGTACTAGAGCTGTTTAGTTGGCGGTCTCCCGACACCAATACCTTACACCTCCACCACAAGGAGGTAAACATTAGTCTATGGGGTTATTCATTGCATCATGGTAATTCCCTAAAAGTTTACCAATACGATGAGTTCCTTCAAAAAGATAAAATTTCAAGGGATAAGTCACGCACCCCTATTCTGACATGGCATCTATTAGAGCTGGCTATGGAGAAGCTACAGATCAAGTATAACCTAAAGGATATATCTTATTCAGGGTGGTTTAGTCTGTTTCTGATGCAAGACAACGTGGTAAAAATTCTAGGATGAGGGAAGCAGTTCCAAAACACAACACAACTGGGGGAGGTGGGATCATATTAGATGGTCTTGGAAGCAGGTGATTACTAATCCTGAGGCTTTGGTATAAATAAAATTTGGGACCTGAATGTATGATATGTTGGGTTCCTTGCGGAATTTCTGAGCTGGTGGATGTTGCCAATGCAGGATACAAGGTTGGGGGTACATCTAGTAATGCTAGTGATGGCTGGAATCATGTCATCCAAGAACAAGGTTAATCTAGGGGTGCCCATATTTTGTAGGCTATACAGCATTATGAGATGCATTTATAGAGAGATCATGCCTAGGAGGATATGTTGGTTGTTCTAGATTCTTCATTGTTGGGTTGTAGCTCATTGCGGTGGGTATGAATTCCCAAATTCTATTAATCCTCCAGGTGACGGTCTAAAACCATACTTAATTAACATTAATGGGATCCTCCCATTGAAACTCTAAGAGGAAGGGATCAAACTAATGATTGGAAACCATACCAACTCTAACTTTCATCTATTTATAACCATGGCTATCCAGCTTGTAGATGATGGGAGAGGCCCATTGGACCAGAGGTAGAACTTGAAAAATATCAGGGGCGACATACTAGTAACCTGGATTTATGGAAAAATTTATATGAACCGTACATGCCGATGAAGTTTTCCGGGAAATTCAGATTCATTGAGTGGGTTCCCCAGAAAGTATATACAGAGGTTTGAGAAGAGAGAAATCCTTGAATCCTTTGCCAACTGTGGATCATGTTCATGACCACAAGTTTTGAGGAAGTCATCACCCTTCCCCCAACCGATGTTAATATTTGACTATCAGTGGAGTATGATTCCCTTTTGATAGAAACATACCTAGAGGAGATTCTAATGAAACACATTCGGTAAATCAAGGTGGCTAGTGTAGATTCAGGACAGCGGGGAAGTAGACAAGGTACTGCTGGGGAGGTGAGACACAGAATAAAATAAATAGTTTGAACGATGTGGGATTGAACTTCGTTGACAGCAGCGTCATAAGGTGGGATTGCACCTCTGCCCTCTAAAGAGGGGTGGTCTTATGGGAGGTCTCATCGGCCAGCTATAGAACTGCCTGGGAAGAAAATAAGACATATACTAATGCTGACCGCAAACACCATCTTTCCATCTTTATGGTCTGGTTGGAAGATTTTTCAATAATCTATGTCCACCAAAGAGCTATGGCGGAGACTGGTGCGCACTGGACATTACTTAACAGATATAAGGTACATCCAGGTGGTAGAAAGGGTAAACATTCATTTCCAACATGCATACCTAGCAGCCATGGATATGTATGAATGCCAAAGAGGGAGGTATGAAGAGTTTCACCTCCTAATGAAAATGATGTTTGGCCCAGAGAATGACCCGGAAAAGATACCATATGAGGATGATGATGATTAGGAAGAAGAAGAGGAAGGGGAGGAAGAGGTAGAAGAGGACGAAAAAGATGCAAAGGAAGAGAGAGAAGATGGAAAGGGAGAAGAGTAGGTTGGAGTGAAGGTCTCAAAGGCGAGGGACCTCCAAAAACAACTTTATGATATAAAAACACCCATGAGAGTGGTGAGATCACTAGATCGGACGTGGAAATGGCCGAATAACTATAGGTAAGTCTCAACTCTTATGTCTACTAGCATTTCTTTCTTCATACTTCAATTCCCCTAACAAAACTCGATCATGTTTAGGAACACATTGACGTTGATAGAATATAATAATTCCCTGTAGAGGATGAAGATGTACCCATGTATGTGCAAGAAAATACTCATGATCCTACATTTGGTGTCGAGAAGGTTGATGAATTTTCCATGGGTGAAGTGGGAAACAATAAACTAGGAGGAAGGGGTGAAATGACAACCTCCATGCCACATGATATTCCCACCTTCCAGATGGATCCAACATCGATCATTGAATGGACAAGTGCTGAGGGGTCTCCTGGGATGGAAGATCCTATGATGACTTGAGAAATAGACAATGTTTCACTTAGATCTAGAATGTTTATTCCTATGTAGGCTCACACCATTTATTATGGAACTCAGATGACCAAGATATAGGTTCCCAATGTAGTGATCGTAAGGATGGAGGCTCGAAAAACTATCATATTTGGAACATCTGTAGGCGCCCTACAAGTGATTGCAGCATCTCTCGTAGATCCAACTATTCAAGTTCTTCCCACCCTAGTACCTAGTGAGCAAGAAGCTTCAATCATTGGTGATATTGCTGCTAGGGTTGAGCTTCAGGCTGACAGGGGTGAGGTCACTTAAGAGGAAAGAGTGTCATAAGAGGTACCTACCACAGATTTTTGGGCTACTTTTCCCGAGTATAGGTCTACAAATTTTGAGGAGATGGATAGATCTAATCTAGATACGGAAAAAAAGAGTCATATTATGAAGTGAAAGGTGTGGAAGTGAATAAGACACTTTATTTGTTAGTCACAGGTAGAATGGATGATCCGGATGGGGCCACTTCACACATGGCTACACATTCACTGTTCTGGAGGGTTGGAGGCTCACCCTCTTTATATAATTATCCACGATTATATGGCTGAGAAAATTGGGGAGAGTATCTAACACTCTGATATTACCCAGTGTCGGATGAAATCAGAGAATACCCAAAAGATCCTTAATGTCGAGAAAGAAGTCTGATGCCATGAAGAACAAGGAAATGAAAGAGATACACTTATCCCTAACCATTTTGATCTCATTAAACAGCTGAGGGGCCAGCTGGCGGATGTGCAGGAGCAAGTAGTGCGGGTGAGCCATCAAATGACTGAGTTCCAAGATTAATAGGAATGAATTTATGCCAAATCAAATGAGTTCTTCTCTCTATATGTTTACTATTACAGGGAGCTCAAGGAGCGAGAAGTAGCCCTGGAGGCAAAAGCCAAATGTTGGCAGCAATAGAGAGATCCTTTATAAGAGTTATTCAATAAGGGTAATGTATTGGAAGAACTCATAAACCTATATATTTTTGTAAATCTCCTCTTCCAAAATGTGTGCATGGACTTATTGTTATCTTTCATTTGACTTTTACTGCATTCTGACCATGACTGTGAAGTAATTATTGATCCATCCCTATGCTCACGTGGGTCATATTCGGTGTGAGAAAAAAAAGATTAATGCATAATTTTTCACTTTTTATAAGATATAGAATGCTAAAACATTAAAAATATTGGTTTTGGATTACCACAAATAGTTCTTTGAAACAATAGATGGGTCTTTTCCAGGGAATAGGGTCCTCATAAAAACCAAAACAATTTTTCCCACGTACTCTAGTACACAAGAGGGATTTCACAAGGGGTATTAGAATACGTCCAACCAAAGGGGCATGAAAAATGTGAATTATGATACCCCCAATTTGGGATGTGGTGAGGAAAACATGATGATAGAGGATTGTGGTTGAATGAATTCAAAACACAACATCCATATCACATTAGCTGAAAATGGGAAAAAATGAGGGACAGCTGCTGAACTCATTTGAAACAAGGGGCTAAACTCAAAGTGTTGTCCACTGTCTTCTAGAATGTTGGCCTAGGATGGTAGGAGAGCCTTAAAGTAGATAATCCTAACCATTAAGGGGTTCTTTCATATGTGAAAGGGAATGGGGATCTGAAATTAAGGGCACACAAAATCATGATGATGGAATGATAGGCAGTTTGGATGATGTCCAACACCCTTGAAATTACTCCACTATGATGAAAGTTAATGGGCTAAGCGTATCAGTCTAGATTGAGATTAGGCCTACTTTTGGGAGTGACCACTGTGATGAGGGCCTAAGATGATCTACATTTTTATGTTGTGTAGATGAGGAGGATAAGAACACATTTTTGAATTATGCAATGAGGCGAGGAATGAATATTTTAACGTCACATGACCAAGATACTACACATAGTTTTAATGTCATACTACCTGGACCAAGGCAGAAAAATTATAGTCATGTCACATGGACTGTAGGCTCAGAGATTAATGTCAAAGAGTTTGGACCGTAATCGAAGCTGAGGGCCAAAATGGTTAATGGCCCTTGGGTAGGGCTCGGGAAAAAATGCTCGGGTGTCGCTACGTATCCAATAAGGATGAGAAAAAAGTAAAATGTAGTTCTTAAAGGTGTTCTGATAGGAAACCAAAACCGAAAGGGAGAGGTATCCTCTTTCAAAGAGGAATACTATAGTTGTTATGAAGTTTAATGTCATTCTAACGTGGATGGTAGGAATCATAGTTTAAGGTCATAGAGCTTAGACCGTAAGGTGCCCAGTTTAATGTCATGTCTGTGGGACATTCCCGTGCAGTTTATTTTCATTCCATAAAGATAGTGAAATGAATAACTCTTGAGAAAATGTATGTGGCATGACTAATTCAAACCTAACATGAATAAGGAAATAAGTCCATACAGTACCACATACTTCCAAGCTAACTCAGGCCAGAATGGAAGAAGAGGGTTCCTAGTGATGTGGCAGGACCACAAACAAGAAGTCTAGACATCCCTATGAACCTCATGAAGATGGGAATCAACCCTTACATAGATCTTGAAGATGGTATGACTGGGGGACAATATTGAAGTGGGGAAACATCTTCTTGAGTGAACTCCTCAAATGGATGGGCGACTTATCGTTATGTAGCCTAGGTGTAGAATCTTCAATTTAGTGCCATGCAATATGGACATAAGAGATTTTAGTTTACGATTATAGAGCTTAGACCATAATAGGGAGATTCTTGAAGTGGAAATATGGGACGTGGTTTCATAAAGATACCTGACTTGAATAAGGATAAAATATTCCGTATCACACCAAAACATTCCATAAGAATTCACATAGGTTTAAACTAATGATAACATGACTATGGGAATGAAGATTATAGTTTAAATTCATAGTTTTAGGAACAAAACAAGTGTGGGTTTCCGTTTTATTCACTAACCTTACACCTATACCTAAGCCCATGTGAGCCATGCTCAATGTGAGAAACAAGGGCGGAGATGATAATTGCATCACATGTAATGCATGACTAAGGGAGGGGGTGTGGAGTTGAAGATGACCCTATTGACGGTGATTCACCCTCTTTAACATGCATAAGTGCATAGAGGGATAACACCCTGGGTATTGTAATTCCACTTAAACCCGATAGAGTGTAAGGGGACGCGAATCATATGATCAATATTTAAGGCTTAATAGGGGTGACGTGATGATGGAGGATAACTAGTGAAAATTTTTGAAACACAACATCCATATACCATGACCTGAAATGGGAAAAAAACAGTTGATTATCGAACACTGGCCATATTTACAAAATATAACTTTTGTCAAATTTTCATTCAAAATATTGTAGGACACTGGCCCCAAATGGTAGGGGAGCACTGAGACCTAACACCAATGTCGTTCAGGGGGTCCTTTTGGATGTGAAAGATTATGGGATACCAATAAAGGGAAGCATGAAGCATGTAAATGGATAAAATCATGTCTATAAAGAATCCAACTCAATATTTTCTAATACAAAATGCATCAAGGCACGTTGGTGAGGCATAATCGAGGTCGAGAAGTCTAGAAAAGAAGAAGAAAAATGTATTGATGAACCTTATGCTGGTCACCAGAATGAAATTTTAAAGCATTTGTACATATCCCATGAGGATAAGAATGAAGCCACACATAGATCTAGAAAAAGACATGGTGGGGTACCAATGCTAGGGGTAATACCATCATGTAGGTCTAGATCATGCACTAAAAGAAGCGGCATTTGATGGATCTTATTTTTTCTTTATTGCAGATGTGTGTGTGTGTGTTTTTTTAAACCACAAACCCAAGACAGAGAATCTAGGTGTGCCCCCATGAATCCAACTATATGTAGGCCTTAGAAAATAGTATGGTGGATGATGGATACCAAACATGATGTCCCCTCAACCGAGGGTACCCCAAGGCGGTGCTGGTTTTCATCATATGGCCAGGATGATAGTGCCACAGTTTAAGGTCATATGATAGGACTCGCCATACATATTAACATCATGAAGAATTGATGCAATATTTTAAAGTCATGTGGGATGAGGAATCATAGTTTAACAACCTATGTCTTGGATGCATATGGAAGAACTAGGTTCTAAAGGGAATGTACATGGTGCGATAAAGCATACCCGATGCGGATGAGGACAAGTGTCCACACCAAAACGAGTGAAATCCTAGGGGAAGGAACATTAGGATAAGGGACCATAAAAGATCAAAAGGACCTAGGGTTGGACTCGAAGAAGAAATGTTCGGGAATTCTTATGTATCCCATAAATATGGGAATCAAACGATATGTTGTTCTTGAAAATGTCGTATTGTTTAACATATTATGACAAGGATGTAGATGGGAGGGATTATCATATAAGGGGAAGTTTTTGGTGAAACAATTATAAACTTGGAATGAATGTGGATAGAAGTCCAAATACACCACACCATGAAATCCCAAAATAATCAAGGCCAAAAGGTTGAATAGAAGATATATTTAGTGGAGCGTTAGCTGGACCCGAAGATGAAATGTCTGGGAGTTACAACGTATCCTATAAGGATGGGAATCAAGATATACATATTTTTGGAAATGAAATTTAGTTTAATGTTATGCGGTAAGGATTCAGGGGGTCATAGTTTAATTTCATAGAGTTCAGACCGAAATAAGTTAGATTCCTCCAAGAAGGCATAATCCTTGATCAGGTCCCTAATCCCACATGAGATACAATCGATGTGGGAAACAAGGGCATAGAAGATCTTCACAACACATTTATACAAAGAAAAAGAAAATTGTGTGGAGCCTCGAATGACACCACGATGTTGATTCATCCTATTAACACACAAATTCCCATAGAGGAATAACATCAAGGGTGTCAGAATTATACATGGATGTGATGAAGTGGAAATTAGAATGAATCATGAGTATCTATATTTGGGGAATAATGGGGATGGCATGACGATGGAGGATAACCATTGATCATGTTTGAAACACATCATCGACACTATGTGACCTGAAATGGGAACAAACAAATGATCATCGATCGTTGACCATATTCACAACATGAGACTTATTTTATAATGTCATCCGAGATCCTCCAGGGCGTTGGCCCAAGACGGTAGGAGAGCACTGGGGCCTAGCATCAATTCCCTTTTAGGGTCCTTTTGGATGTGAATGATTATGAAAACCCCAAATTAAGGAAGACATAATGCATGGTGGCATAATGAATGCACGCCCATGTAGAATCCAACACTCTAGGTCCTAATCCATAGTGCATCTAAGCACGTTGTTGAGGGACCAACAAGGTCGAGGGGCCCAATTAAGAGCATATGACTCGAGGAGATGAGTGGAGGAAATGGGAATGGAGAGATCTCAAGAGAGAGGTACATGGAGTGGCTATTACAAACCCGACGTGATTGAGGACATAAGCCCACACCACACCACATACCCCCAAAGAACATTGAAAAAAGGGCCAAAAGGAAGATAATGTTTCTAAAAAATAGGGCTAGGATCATGGTTGAAATTTTCATGCATTAAAATGTATCCCATAATGATTGGAATAATTCCATACATAGTTCTAAAAATTCGGTGCAGTTTAACAACACGTGATAATGATGTAGGAGATCTTAGTTTAAGGTCGTAGATCTCAGACCATAAATGCCTAGTTTAATGTCTTGTGCTTGGGAAATAAGGTAAGAAAAAGGCAAGTCATTGTCCCTATATTTTTGGATATCATGGGGAAGATGATAGCAATTTAGGATAACTACTGAACATGTCCACGGGAGAGTGTCCATCTCATGCAACATGGTATGGAAATAGAAAATTGATCATCGATCTCTAAACATATTGGAAATGCGGGACTTGTGTCAAAATTTCGTTCAAGATCATCTAGGATGTTGGACCAAAAAGGTAGGTGAGCCCAGGTGGTGTGAGACTAGGCTTATAATGGGGGTCCTATCTGATTTGAAAGACGATGTAGAACCAAATGAAGGGACATGTAAAGCGTGGTGGTGCTCGTGCAGTTTATCATCCTGTGGTAAGGACGAGGGAGATCTTAGTTTAAGGTTATAGAGCTTGGACCATTTATATTTTAATGTATTTGAGGATAATGATGAGTAATTTAATGTTCTCCAAGATGGTAATATAGTTTAACGTCATGCGGGACGAGTGTTGGGTAGGTTTGCATCCTTCTGCATGGACGGGTCATACAGTTTAACATCACACTATAAACACGGGGGGTGTGTACTCTTATGTGAAATACTTCTTGATGAATTTAGAATTGGCTGGAGGAGTAATATGCTCAACATCCATGGAGTCTGAATATTATAAAACATTTGGTAAAATCTTTTGAATTATATAATGTCCCCCCCCCATTTGGGATCCATCTTCGGTGGCTTCCTTCCTGGTATCATTAGTGTTCTCAGAGCCAATACCATGTCTCTTTGTAGGAAGGAGAGGAGGAAAACTTTTTTATTAAAATCTTTAGATATCTTGTTCTAATTCCTCTCTAGATTGTGTAGGGTATAAATAATTTTCTCATAAAGTGCTTCCAATCCATACATATTTTGGATTATTTGTCTGGTGTCTACTGATCATAAACAGATGTGCATAATGAGGTTAACTAAATCTCAATGGCCAGGACTACCATTGTTCCATACACTAGAAAATATAGAGTCAGCTGAGTGGAATTACGAGTCATCATCTAGTATTCCCATAGAGCATTGGTGAGTTTTTCTATCCAATTATTCTTGTTCTGACCAACCATCTTCTGCAAGATGTTAAATAGGGTGTTTTTGAACGCCTCGATCTACCCATTTTCTTGTGCATGATAGCGAGAGGTATGGTTAGAAAAGATATTGCACTTGGCATAAATTTTTTTCAGTTTAGCTGGCCAGAAGTTGGTGCTGTTATCGGACTCCAAATCAATGGCTGATATTGGAGATCAAGAAGTCTATGATAGAATGGACCATGAAATACTTAAAAAGAAATTCCTATTCACACTTAGAAAAGAAATCTGTAGTGGTTAGGATGAACCAGAACTGGTGATCTATTTTTAGTGGACATGGTCCCATGACATCAAGTCCCCAGAAATCAAAAGGTCAAGATTACTTGGTATTATGAAGAGGTTCTGGTTCCCGATGCACAAAATTAGTATGGATCTAGCCCGCATGACACCTCATGGAAAACCTGATAGGCTCATTGATCATGGTGAGCCAAAAATACCCCAATATTTGGAGCTGATGATTGAGTTTCATCCTATTCTGATGAGAAGCGTAGGAACCGACATGAACATCCTACATGACCTGAGAAATCTCACCTCATTGAATGAAACAGAGGAGAATCCCATCAAACCCATGTATTTAGAGGATCTTCTCAAGATCAAGACCACTCTGGAGGGAAAACTGCAGTATGTGACATTGTATCTGCTCACGCTCAACTCAGTCTGTCGGAGATTACAATATAGTTGACTATCATTGTCATCTGATGTGACAGGAGCAATGAATATTCAATGAAACACATGGATAATCAAATGATCCTTGTCTGGCTCTTCATGATATGAAACAAAGCTGGCCAGGGCATCTGCTCGACCATTTTGTGATCAAGGGACATGAGTAACTTCAGGTCAAGAAGGGAACTAGGCCATTAGCTGGTGAGAATGCTCTAACAGTGATATGTGTTATGGTTTCCTAATAACATAGTGACCTTTGATATGCTTGATGACCAGTTCAAAGTCCCCCTTCACATGGATGTGGGGAACATCAATCTTGAGGGCCATCATGAGACCAGTGATGAGAGCCTAATACTCTGCCTCGTTGTTGGTAAAACCTTCTGATAGTAGAAACGGATAAGACATAACATCTTGTACAGGCATGATGAAGATGATACCCCAACCCGCTATATTGCGTATGGAATAATTGATTCTTCTACTATTATGGATTCAAAAAGCTCCATCAAAGTGAATTTTCCATCATGGAACAACATGATCAAATGATAGGATTACCTAATATGGGTAATCATGGTCTAAAGACTACTCTGAAGTGAATGGAAGGGAGGTAAGAAAGTCTACCAATGCCTTCCCCTTGATAGCCTTCTAGGAGACAAAAATATTGAATGATCACCTCCCACTGAGCTAAACAACATATAAATATAGAGTGGTTCAAAATGTAATTCAGTTTATCCATCCAGGACACTAGTTGTATCTCATGGTTATGCAAGTAATGTCACAATTTTTGCACTATGAATACTAGTGCAAGGCATCTATTCTCGATAGAGGAATATTCGTTATCTGTATCGATGATCATGCAGTTGAGGTAGTATAAACTATTCTCTATTCCCTCATTGTTCTTCTAGGCAAGAAGGGTGCTTGTGGACCATTCCAGATAAGTCAAATAGAGGACCAAAATCTTTCCAAAAATAGGTGGAATCAAAACCAGAGGCTATAGTAGGTACTTCTTGATTTCTCAAATGCAGTCAGACACTTCTCATCCCACTAATAATCAGAACCTTTCTTCATGATCCATGAAAAGGGATTACACTTTCCAGCCAGATTTTCGATGAATCTGTGTATGTAAGCTAAGTGGCCTTGAAAGCCTCCCAGCTCCCAAATATTTATCAAGGGAGACATCTGATTGATGGCATGTATCTTTTTTCAGATAGATATCAATCCCTCTGTTTCTAAAAACGAAGAGGAGAAACGTTAAAAATGTTACCCCAATGACATACTTCAAGGGGCTCATCTTCATATGGATGGAATGTAGGAAGCCAAACACTTTCTTAAGTTCTCTGAGATGGTCTTGAAGCTGGTGAGATTTAACCACCAGACCATAGATGTAGAATTCCACAAATTTATTGAGGATCAGCTTGAATATGTGGTGCTTGTCACACTGATAGGTGGAACCTTTATTCATTAGATTGAAAGGAATTGCCTGTTAGAAAAAGTACCTTGTGGTGCCTTGAAGGAGGAAAAATCTTCGTCCTTGAGGGCTATTCAGATTTTATTATACCTGAAATATTTATCCATGAAGGATATATCCTAGAATCTGAAGGTGGAGTACATCAATAGTTCTGTCGCAAAAAGGGGAAAATCATCCCTCTGATAGTGAAGATTGAGATCCCATAAGTCGATACAGACTCTGATTTGTCTGTTATTCTTCATAATGGGCACAATGTTTTCTAAAAACCTTGTGTACTAGACCTCTGTGACGAAGTTAGCTTTGATGAGCATATAAACCTCGACCTTGAAACTGGCAATGTAAAAAAGGGTGCATCTTTCTGGGAGGTTATTTGAACCAATAATGATTTACTGGGAGAACAAGATAGGGGACAGTGACTTGGGGATCTAGCCATGGAATCTCGTCATAACTCTAGGAGAATACATCACAATGCTCCCTTGGGAAATCTATATATTATTGTCACTTATCTATAGGAATAGCAACACTGGTCAGTGTTCGTTTCAGATCTGTATCGTTACCAATGTTCAGTTGTACCAATTCATTGACCGTAGTAGAGACACCCTCTTTGAGTGCAAGAGGGGAGTCTTCCAAATCCTTTTCTTCATTAATGGTGAAAGGGTCATCGGTAGGAAAAGAATCTTTGGAGTTGACAGATCCTGACGGGACACTGGTGCCAGCCTGAGCAGTAGTGGAAACCTAATCAGGGGACTCCTGCGCTGCTGAAATCCTAATGATGAAAGCTGTAGATCCGATGACATCTGACCATCAGCCGAAAGGGTCTTTTTGATGATATCAAAGAAATAGTGTTGCGTCGACTTATGCTAGTTTATCCCAAACTAGAAAAAATCAATTCTGACACATTATTGTTCCCATGGGGTGGACATATCTATACCTTATAAGAGTAGGGGGCTTAGGGATCACTCGAGCCTAATTTCTGTTGGAATATGAGATGATCTTCTAATATTCATTAAATTTGGAAACAATTTTCCCATTTCTTCTAGAGACAACAAAGAAATGTCCCAAGTCTGAGGTTGTGGCCTTCAATCAGTGAATTGAGAAAACATAGGCATCATCCAGGTCTGTCCACGGGTCGGTTTTATCCATAGTGTGTTCAACCTAATTAGCCTGAATCACCTTTTCCATGCTCTTGTAATAGTCAAAATCCATGTTTTTGTCTTCACAATAGGTAAAGGGAGATAAAACACCTTGGAATACGTATACTCGGACATTAAGGGATTACTTAAGGAATTGGTGACATGAGGAAGGGACTTTTACATGTAGGTGGATCCATGGTTTACCCATCAACGTGTTGTAAGTGATGTCTTGATAGATAACCATGAATTTTGTACTGGAAACTAGGCCACCAAAATGGGTCTTCCGGTGAATCTTTCCAATGGGTTTTTTTTCATCCTATCATAGCTTTGAATTTTCAGGTCGTAGCGACTTAGATTTTCCTTGGATAGTCCCATCATTCAGAGTGTTTGGGTTTAGATATGACAGATCCCAGTGCTTGTGTCAACAAGACAGTAGCAAAACATCATACCATTGAAATTTCCTATGATGTATAGTGGTATTACGTTCCCCATATGTAGGGGAGAATTCATATTCTCTAGAGAATGTGATAACAGTCTAAAATTCCACATGCTTGACTACCTCATCATGGAAGACTTTTGCGACACCTACCTCTATCTCAAATTAGAAGGGGATTATTAATGCTTCTGCAAATGATCTATGTATATCCATTGACAGAAAAAGATCCTTTAGGATATATAGGTTCCTAGAAATGTAGGAAAATGATTTATTATATCATTCTTTCTTGTTAGGTGTACACTTTTACTAAATAGATGTTGATCTGTGGCTGGAGGTTTGACGGTCGCTGCTGGTTGGTCAAGCGGATTCTGGATAATGTTGGGAATGTCATGTTGCTCACTAGTCGAATCACATAGAGTGGATACTAAATTAGGGCTTCATGATTGAGTTCTATCCAGAATAGAACATGGATAATCATAGAACGGTCATGGTTGATCTTCTTGAAAATGTAGTAAAAACGGTGAAAGAGGCAGATCTGATAAAATGAGATGAGAAGGTTTTGCATACTGAGGTATGCATTGGGGTGGCTGTTTGGTCTTGGTAGTGTGCACAACATGTCTGGAATCATCGATCAATACATTCTAGAAATTCATGTACCAATGACTCCATCAATGCTTGTGTCAGTTGGGGATGTTGGGAGGGTCTGTCCGACGCTCTTCATCATCGGGAACAATGTAGGGGTTTCCCAACTCCACGGTATTGGCCGAAGTGTACCCTTGATCATTACATGGGGAATCCTCTGTCACTAGGCATATTCTTGGGGAAAGATTCATCTTCGGGGGCATGAAATCACCGAGAGTATGGGATGACGATGGCATCATTGGGGGACTTTTCATTCCCTTGCGTCGTCAATGATAGCCCTTCTAGGAAGATGAATGTAGAGATGTTGATGTAGAAGTAGTGGATGTAGGAAAAGTGGGGACATCGGAAGGCTCATGTCAATTCAAACGTGCATAGATAATACCATGGGAATGGGAAACTTCCCTACGATCCATCCCATCATTGTATTTCTAAGACCCGCATTTAGAAATCTACTGCCATTCACCTTCGCTGTCACTACCAGGATTTATGGACACACATGCAATTTATAACAGGGTTGTACCTAACCTAACTATGTTTTTTTCTACCTATTTGGGGAGATATTATTTAGACACATATAACTACTTGAGGGTGTTCTCAAGGATCCAGTGACAGGGGATGTAATTGAGGTGATTATTGAGATCAGCCTCTTCGAGCTTCTCTTATTTCGGCAACTGTATGATTCCATAGTCCAAGGAACTTCTGAAATAACCAGGGTCTTGAGCCTCATTAAATGAGTAGTTCTAGTTTCATTTTGTATGGGAAGGTGGATCTAGGATCCTGGACATGAGTGGGGCTGAGGAAGCCTAATGAGGGGAGGGACCTGATTGTCTCACCTGGGCGGCGGTGGTGTGTTACAAGGGGGAACCTTCCGATTATGAGGTGGGCGTTGCTAGGCCAGAGGCTCCGCCTGAGGTGGGGGTCCTCGGTGAGGCTGTAGATGTTGTTCTACTTGTAATAATGCCAACTACCTGGGGGCCTCTATTTGTGATACTATGGTGGGATCGACCTTGGCGGCTCTTCTGCTAGAAATACATGAGAAAAGGGGTGTTCCTACTTGTATTGCTATAGATATTCCTCTAGAAGCTGGTATTTGTTTGATAAATCCATACATCCCTCGGGTGGTTCTGAGTGATAAAATAAGGGACCAGTTTAGTCTTCACATTCCCCAGACACAATGTGAGTAGCTAATCTTCGGTTAGTGTCATATCAAGAGAATATGTGAGACCCTTCCACCATCTGAAAAAGTTGGTGACGTGCTCGTTGAGGCTCTGTTTTCCCATGGATAGTTCGAAAATGCTCATATTCTGGGAGGTGGAACTAAATTACTATAGAAATTTCCAAGAAAGGTCCTCCCAACTAGCTACTAACCAAATAGGTAACTGATTGTACCAGAAAAATGCTGACCGTTCCCGTGTCTGCACAAAACAATGACGTTTTATGACCTCCTACTAAACTGGAGATCCCTTCATGGGTCTACACCATGAAATGAAGCATTCCAGATGCCACAACGGGTCACCTATCCCATTAAAGGGGGAGAAGGTATGACCTACAAAACTCCAGGGTGCTGGAATATCATCCACCCATGCTGAATATAACATTCCGTCAAGTGATATTACCACCTGTTGATTTTCTAGAGCCTCGAGGAGGACAATGAGAGTGTCCATTGGATCATCCTATAAGTAATTCATATCTTGAGGAGGATATTGTACGAACAGTGCATTGGAAGTTTCTTCGACATGGTAATTAGTAAAAGAGGTTCATGGAGTGGCTGGTGGGATGACTTTTGATACTGGTGGGGAAACGACCTATGGAACTATTGGGGGATCCTAAGTTGGGTCATGAGGAATATCATCACGCAACTCAAGTGGATTTGGTGATTAATATTGCACCTTATTTCCATAATTCCCATCCTATACACTATCTATATGGACATGATGGTCAAGGTCACCAGGAGGCAACTCATCGAGGGGAGGATGTACCTTATCCTACTACCCTGGTCGATGATTACTATAACCTGGTTTCCGTTCCACAAAAAATTCAGCGAGAGGGTTATCAGTCATATTTTAGTGTTGTATGAGTAGTTGACACAACACATCATTTTTTGGGCCATCTATCAACCTTTTTACTGAGCCAGATGGGTCAGAGGGATTGGCGGTTCAGTGTGATATTTACCCCTATTGAGGTCCTAACTATAAGAAAATGACTCAAAAGGTGTAGGAATGCCCAATAGATTTCTCTACTGGCGAGTAACCCTACCCAAAGGATCCAACCAGTGTGGAACCACCCTGGGGGGGCGGATTTTCTCTTCATTGAGTCCTAGATCGTTTTTTTCCTCTGGAGGGTCATCCATGTTAACTCCGGCTGTACCTAGAGGCATGTCCTCAATATCACATGAATAGTCAGGCTAGTTCTTAGTAGGACTGAAATGAAGGGCATCATAGTGCCCCAACCATGTAACTAGATGTGGGAGGAAGCCTACTTAATAATTCTATGGATCATTGTAAAGATATGGATGCATCATTTTTTGAGGGTCTGATGATGACCAAGCGACTAAATGTGTTGATCCATAGGGAGCACAACCAATTCGACCATGCGACATTGCTGGCCAATTTCATCAAAGTTTTCTTGGATATTGGAATAAGCAACCCATCTATGAAGAAGACAGAAGTGTTATTCCCAAAGATTTTTGTGGAAGCACATGAAATACTCTAGGGTAAGAGATTTCATAATACTGAAACATTCTATTATAATGGGCTACAACATCTCTGGGAGTTGATTTGTGGTGAGAATTTCCCACAAACGTCTTAGTTCAGACACTGGATCTAGTCATTGATTTCCCCACTATTCGAATGGAGGTAGTTGCAGGACTGATAACAACACTGAATTTGACCATCGTGATAGTGGACTAGTTGGTGGAGAATACAGTGCATGAGATAGCAAGATAACTAACCATGGGATGTCTTCCGAAGAATGCACTGATTGTGCCACTACATCCCAGAAAGATGGACTAACGACCACCACATCATTCACTAGGGATGAGTTCATTGGTGTTGAGTAATGTTATTTCTATTCCTCTATTGTCCCCCAAAACAACTCTCCATGATCTCTAGTTGAATAAGAGAATGACCATGTTGATGATAGGGATGATTTCATGGACATAATCTAAAAATAGGCCAAATATTCCTTCTCATGTATGTATATTTGGAAGGATTCAAGGATCTGGTGGGCGTCACTTTCTATAATTATGAGGCATATATGCCATGTTTCTGGCCCATCCCTCAACACAAATGATCAATGTGAGGGTTCCATCACCGAATTGCACTCTACCTGAGAATCTGAAAATAATACAGGTTTAATCACGGTGTAAACATACCTAGATTTTTCCTTTAGTAGTGGAGACATGCCCTCATACCCCATGATGGTTCTTCATGACATGGTAGGTTATTGACATGGGGAGTTCTTCCATGCGGATTGGTTCAAGAGTGGGGAGGACCTCTACCCACACTAGATGGGACATGATGAGGGCCTTCAAATTAGTTATTGCTGACGTGGGGGAGGACCCCCACTCTGATGATTTTGGGTATGAGAGGCACCTAAAAAAATGTCAAATAGAACACGGGGTGGACCTTTGTGTTTAATAGTGCTAAATAATGGAGGGCCTCCTTGCTGAGTGCCGGTAAAGACACATGGAGGACCTCTGTGGTGGTTGTTCGTAGTGTTGGGAGGACCTTCACGTCAACCGGCCCTGATAGAAGAGGTTTAAAGAGGGAATTCCTACTGATTATACTAGACATGATAAGGGCCTCAGTTTTCACCATTGATAAAGCGGGGTTGACCTCCACTTTGGTGATTTCTAGCATGGGGAGGACCTCCGTTAGAATAAATGAGCACATAGGGAGGGATTCCCTGCTGTTGAGTGACTATAAAAGGAAGACGATCGCATTGAGAACCTGGTATGTGAGGGAAATCCCAATTCTTGAGGCGAGGAGCATGGGGAGGACCTTCGAGATGAATGTCGAGGAAGCGAGAAGGGCCTCCACTAGAGTTGATTATGGTGGGAATGGAAGGACCTCCATAATGAATGAAAGATTTTGGTGGACCTACACTCTATCTGACCCTGGGATGAGGAGGACCTCTGTACTAGGTTCCACCATCATGGGTCAACCCGTGACACCTGCTGCTTTCCCCGGTAACCGAGAGACACATTTCAACCTACTCATAGGGTAACTAGTGATTCACCTTTTGATGGTCTTGGAAGCGCCTTTGCTCAGTAATTATGTGGTTCCCCTACCCAATAATGATAATGGGTCGATATCTCATGCCAATGATATCTTGGGACATTGAAGTAGAGGATGATGGTTCCCCATGGTGGAAATACTCTTGGGTTTTCACCCAACTTTTCTATCGGGTCAGCTAAACTAGAGCTAGTTGTGTTGGGGAATGGACTACTTGCTTCTCAGTCTGTAGGACCAACTGGAAATGCTGACGCATATGGGTGGGATCCCTTCTCAGTGGCTCCCTAGCTGAAGTCCTAGCTGAGTGGGCTTGGTCATCTCTTACTTCCCCGGCATAAGGGAGTGAGTCATAGGATCAGTCCCGGTATAGACTCCCAAATATTTTGAATATCAATGTGGGGAGAAATGGCTCCTTGCACGACCCTTGGGGGCAGCGGCATTGTTGGGGGTATTGAGGCCTCCATGATTTGGAGGGCTATATCCCTTGTTGGGATAACCCCTTCCTATTCATATCGCTGGACATGGGTCTCAATCATCATTCCTTAATTAAATTTGGAGGATAAGAGTGGGTGTGAGAACCTTGTATCTGTGGTCATGGGATCCATCACAAGGGATATAATTCCAGGGGCAATTTCCACATTTGTACTACCCTTTCCCCAATTTATATGGGAAGGAGATGATAAGTTTCTTATAGCTTGAGCTTGGGTCTTGAAATGTAGAAAAATTAAATCATTAGTTGGGAAAATAGAAAAGAAATGTACAATTCCTTAGTTCCATTTAGTATTCCATGGAAGGATAGAAAGATCCATGCTGACAACGTCGCAGACCGGGATGCCCAATGATCAAATACCCCAACATTACTAAGTTTCATGCTAGGCCTACTATTTTCTTGGTGGGACCTGACGCCAGATAGATGGATCTGGTGACACACATATTTACTGATTTCATGAATACTAATAATTACTATATTGAGATGAAAAATTCATGTTGGGTTCACCGTTTTTGTTTCTGATGCTTTCGCCAGGGTGTACACCGTTGTTCTTTGATGAACTAGTTGTTTCCCTGTATTCCATATTTCTAAAGGTAGGAAACTTCTATCCCATATTCAGTGAAGTTTTCTCATTTTCAAAATGTGATGGTAGGATTTCGGTGTCTCCTTCCATAGATTCCTCCTTAGAATTTTTCACCTAGTTTGGGTCTCCCTCATATATTTGAGTCATGGTTTGTAAAACATATTCGGGTGCCATATATTTATGGACACTGATTAATTACAGTACTTCTGTTAGAACATTCCATGGGGTCAAGTCAGGTCAGAAACCTTTGACTATGTGAGTAGTCACGTTGGACATCACTGGATTTTCTGATTGCTGAAACAATGGTACACTTGGATTTATTTTCTTTATGATAGGGCTTCTCGAGGGGGAATAAGCCCAAGGAATCCCATGTCAAGTACAGTGAGTTATATGCCTTTGGAATGTCTCCAAGTTTTTCCACGTCTTCCAATGTTTAATATAAGGTATACTGTAGTTCAACATCTAGTGGAGATGGATCAGACTGATCACAACACTGATGGGATTGGATAAAATAAGTACATCCCTAAGAGGGAGAACTCGAGGAGTTTACTAGATGGGTGGAAAAAAACATCCAACAAAGACGGATTCAGGGATGCTTGGGTGCCAAAAAAGGGGATACCAAGGCTTACTATTGGTTGGGATTGAAACTTAGGCAGGCCTCCTACATACCCTATGTAGATGACAAGGATCAAAACCCATATTGTTTGAAGGTCGAAACATGGGATCAGGGTGTACACAATGTAAAACAACCCAGATCCGTGATGGGGCTTACACATGGATGGAAACCCATCAGAAGAGAAACACTCTTGGTTGGATGGTTATAGATTTTGTGGGACTTATTCATGGTTAGCTGTCTCGGTGGACGACATGATCTTAACGGGATGTGGCGGCCCAGGTAAGAACCATGATGGACCATGTATGGTTGAATTAAGTGGATGGTGAATGAGATGCAACCATCATAAATATGAAAGTGATGTTGGGATTAAACCTCTGAGAGGCTTCCTACGTATCCCCATAGTAGGGAATCACGTTATATGTCTTTCGGTGGGATAATGGGACACCTGAAGAGGTGGCCAATGAGAATGGATGCATGGATGGTACTTGTAAGAAGTAGAACCTCCTGGTTAGGGGATGACTTTCCCAAAAAAATAGGCTCAAGGGATAAAATATGATAGGACATGAGTGAGGGTACTAAACCTCAAGGAGGCTTCCTACATACCACTGTGGTAGGGAATCATAGTCCACATAGTTCAAGATGGGGAATAAAATCAGGGTGCACACAAGGGATATCGACCCAAAGACACACTAGGGATTACACTTGTTTAGCATCCCGTTGGAAGAGGGACACTCTTGGTTGGAAGAGTATAAATTTAGTGCAGATATTATCCATGGTTAACAGCCTAAGAATTGATCTGATGCTACAAAGTGGCAGATCAAAGGTGTTGGTCCTAAGAAAGGGGACACCAAAGTTTATTGGTGTTTGGGATATAACATTATGAGGATTCTGATGTACCCTATCTAAGATAAATTGATGAAAACCCATGTAGTTCAAAATCATATAGCTTAACATCATGAGTTATGAAAGGGGCATACAGTTTAACATCATGCACGATGAGGGTAAACTGGCGTGAAGTGGTTGGTAGGGTGATGAGCTTGAACCTCGGGGAGGCATTCTACGTACCTTAATTAGAAAGGGGTAAGGATCAATGTCTATGTAGTTCTACATGATGGGGAAATTGGGGCTTACACACTAAGGAACACCAAACAGGGTGTCATGGTTTATGCTTACTCCCATGCGAGTCATGATCGGTGTGAGAAATAATAGGAAACAAATACCTCACGATTGCGTTGTGAAAGGTGCGTCTTCGAGGAATGGAGATAATCTTATGCGTAGTTAAAGGCTCAAGGAGATGGAAATTGGGATATAATCTAGGATGGATTCCCGATGGTGATAAATACCAAAGGGAGAGGGACGAGGTATTTAGAGTCCCCTGTGACTATCTCCCCTTTCATCTTCACTCTCAGAAGAGTAAATGAGGAGAAAGGGTGCTAAAATGTTCATGAAAGTCTAAGGGGATACACCAGGATGGTTTCCCTTCCCCAATAGAAGATATCACTCTATTAAAGGAGGATATCATTCTATTTGAGGAAGATCTCAATCCCATAGATATGAGTGGGCGTGGAAAATTTTTGAGGCGGGGAACCCCATGTACATTTCACGAGGTGAGGCTACAGTTTAACATCACGTGTTGGGGACGATGATGCTTGGCATTTCAAAATCATGCAACTCGGACGATGAGGATTTTCTCCTCACCCCTAGGACATACATAACTGGAACACTTTAAACCTTGGTGAAGGGAAGGCACCAACAATGTCATGCTGAGACTCGGTGGTAGAGTGATCAATTCAGGGGATCACATTAGCGTGGTTATGAGAAGAATCAATATCCATTAGCATTCCTAGGCTATGAAGTATAAGTAAAAGCAACCCAACATGAAGCACCACCCATGGGACCTTGAAATCACATCGTACGAGCCTTAAGGTCTGTACAAGATAAGTATGCATGAGATAAGGGTATCACACATAAGAGTGTATCAGACAAGGTTCCATAGGGTAAAGATGACACTTGAAGATCACAACAAGGGGTTTTCACAAGATTGAAGGGGTGAACACAAGAAGAATGGTTTCATGCTATATTGGGAGGTTGTGCGCAAAATGAGTATATGCGGGCAAGTGGATACCCTACATGCATGATCGACACAACATAAGAAAAAACATTAACGCAAGAGCGATCATTTTCGTGAAAAATACCTAGAGAAAAAGTAAATGATCAAGGATTAGGCCCTAGGGGTGCCACCCAAAGAGGTACCCCTGAGATAATTGTTACACATGATCCAATTCCTTGTGGCCATGTATTTTGCGCAGTTGTAGAATGGCTGCCTTTTTCACAGTAGATCATCGGTTTGTATCCTGCCACAACCCTCTGAAGGTCAAGGGTATGATTCTATTTATACCTAGAATCTTCAGAAGCAACACGCTAGAGGAGGTTCACGCAAGAGTCATTTTCACATTGCATTTGGCACGTAAGAGCTTGCATGCAGATCAGAATCTTTGACGCCAGACACTCTTCTTTCAAACCAGTGACTTGGATGGTTTTCAGAATGCTGCCGTGGAAGACTCCATTTGACATCGCATTGGGCACGAAAGAGCTTGCGTGAATATCTGAATCTTGCTTTCTGGGTAATTGTTTATTATGCCATTGACTTGGATTCTTTTCTAAAGGCTGTTGTGGAAGAATTTTTTTGACATCTCATTAGGCGTGGAAGATCTTGCACACCATTTCCAATCTTGTGTGCTGATCTTACATCTTGCGCGCACCTCCCCGGGGCATCTCAGAATTTTCCACTGATTCAAAATATTCCTTTGGTTTTATCAACAGTTTCTATTCATGGATGTATCCAAAATTTTGCATCAACACACCGATAAGATAATAAATACTTATCTACCCAAGTCACTCATTCCCAAATCACAAAAAATGACTAGTGTACACTTAATCCTTTCTGTAAATGTATCAATAAAAATGGGATGGAGGAACATCCCGGAAAGTAAACCCCCAATATCTTTGAGAACAATTTCTGAGATCTAATGTATTTGTTATCTAGGGAAAGAAAAACACCCCATAAAGTGAACCCATAAAAAAATTTAATACACAAGTCCATATACTAAACACTAAAACAAAGTTTCTAATGGTCCCATATTCATAATATATAAAATAAATTTAAAAGGTCTTATCATATTTCATAAAAAATAAAAAATAAATTCTTTTAAAAAAATGGTTTCAGAACCTATTACCCAATAAATTTCAAAATGAATTGAAAAAAATATTTTACCAAGACAAGGGGAGAAACCATATTTTCATAAAAAACACTTTTTATATATTCATAACAAACAAATAAAGTATAATTACAATTCATTTAGACTATATTTTATAAAACAATGATCATTAGTATTTTATAGAACATAGGCTATAGAGGTAACCAACTACCTCATTTTCAAGTAACACACCACCCCTAATGGGATCCGAACATTGGAAAGAAGGTAATTCAATATAAAGTGAGACTAGGCCCTAAACAAATCTCCCAAAAAAATAAAAACTTTTTTTTCAAAATTTAAAGGCTTAATAAAGAAGTTTGATGAACACATACCTCAATAATTAGACACCGAACCACAATTGGTTAATTTAATTGGCCACTATAAGAGAATCACACAGGGGATGAGAACATATTAGAGAATAATCATAACATAATTAATATATCCAAGAAATGAAACCATGAACTTGTTTGTATTTCTATAATAATGAAATAGAGAAGAAATAATGAGGAGGAATTTACAAAAATTAATAATTCATTGAGAAAAAATCAATCTGGGATCGAAACGCAACATGAGGAATATTGAAAGAGACTACAAGGACAAGGGAGAGGCTTTCTAGGAGCATAGGTAGAATTAGATTTCAGAAAGAGGGTATAGAGGTTTAATTAACAATTTTTTTTATTTAAATTTGTAATTAGGCCCTACATCATCTTACCGAACCTAATAACACATGCTACCCATTGGCTGTGATCAACTAGCAAGTGGCCACTACAACTATATAGTGGATTCTGACAGGCTGTTTGAAGCCCACCAATTGGACATCTGCACTAGAATTCCAATAGGCCTCCATCCAATGCTGCAATATAGATAGCATCATCCCACTAGCATGTTTATGGCTCCTTACTTCCATCGTTATTCCCAAGCCATTTATAAAAACAGTTGGTTCACCACTAAAACCACTCATACCTAAAAAAACAATATAGAATTAAAAATATGTACATAAACCTGGGATGTTGAAATTATCCCCACCATAGGAATTTCAATCCCAATGAATTCTTATAAAAAACGAAGGAAATTAAAATAAGTGAGGGAGCTGATCTCTTCCCAAAAATTTACATTTCCACATCTCGCGACAATTTGATCAATGCCACCAAATAACATTGACAAAAAATAATGGGATTCCCTCATAGAACATTAATCAAAGTGTTAATGGTCTCTTATGGATCCTACATAATTAAAATTTCTAGATCTAACTATATATACTCCCAACTACGAACATGGGAAGGATCATAATAGTACTTATTGAGTTAATATTTGTGAAAAACATTAGAAATAATGGTCAAATTAGATGGTAATTTCAACTATAAAGTAGCATGACAATGACTCTCTATAATCTAAAATAGTTCAATATATCTCAGATCCATCATCCTCTTTTTCCTAATATGATGGTGACACACCCAATGAGAAAACATCAATAACACCTAGTTACCATTTGAAATATATGAACCATGATGTCGATGATATACAGACAATTTCTACAGACCTTGATTTGTAACCAATCACTGACATATATTGTTAATCCTCATCAACAAATTGTATAGGAGACTCAGTCCCATATGAGAGGCACTTCCCACATTTGACTAACAAAGTGGTGTCTTATACTAGAAAACATTCAATAAATCAAAGTGTTTTATTCCTAAAAAATGGTATATATTATTATAAGTGAACATGGATAGTCATAGATGGCTATCCCACATTCCCCCACAATACATAATTAAATCACAATGTGTATCGACCTAAATGTATATTGCATGCTCTATATGACCATATGTCTTTGGATGGTAAGATGTATGCAATCTGGCCCAATTCTATAACACCCCTTGGATACTTTTATTGAATCGGGAGAAAAACATGGATACCTATCATAAATAATGGTATAGAGGACCCCAATAACTTTATAATATCTAGAATGTACTTCACACCCATATCATTAACCTCAGTGGAATCAATGATCAGAATAAAATGATATGATTTCATCAATAAATCAATCAACACAAAAATAACATTATTTCCTCACGGAGTCCAACCTAGGTCAACATGAAAAGTTACCCAAGAAGTTATTACATAGGGTGAGGTGTAACAAATAATCCCAGAAGACTCATGTATCACCAAAACAATTCAACACATCAAAGTGAAACTCAGAATAAAAAGATACAACCATGAGACATAAAAAAACAATACAAATAGAAACACCTAAAAGAAACCAATATAAGAATAAAATTATAAATTTTTTGACTATATTTTACCATCAAACCATACCACTATGAAGATGATTTCATATAAGAGAATTTGGTGAACTATATATTTCCTCACCCTTTACTGGTATCTTGCAAACCACTTCTACTAATACCAAAATGAAAAATTATGGTGTAGAAACATAACATAGTAGGATTTAATTAATGAATATAATGTTTAAAGACACATAAATGTTATCTCTATCTTCTAAAAACCATTTTTTGGAATTTTCATATGATAAACAATTTTTTTCAAAATCCATTGATTTCTCATAAAAGACTTCTATATTTTCATAATCTTATAATATGAGTGATTCAAAGTTATAATAATTAAAATTAACCATGGATACACAAAATGATAAACATATGAGCAACCAACCATGAAATATACCATAATCTATAAAACCAAGTATTAATGAAAAAATAACTTGATTTGGGATCTAGACAGTGGGAATATGTAATAAAAATAAAATTAAATCACTAATCCAATCATTATGATAATCCAAAAAATATAGAGTCCTTCCCCACAGTCTGTTGATATCAAAAACCACTACTTCCATCACACACACAAAAGTGACCGGTCTATTTCAAAGCACACCCAAGGATCCTGAGGTTCCCAATGTTCTATAATTGTCAACCAATTCTTGAAAAATGTCACATTATATAATTTTGTTTTGTAAATAATTAATGAATATTCCTTTAAAATACACTATTGAACCAAATCCACCATTAAGGCAAGTCATCAATTCATATAATGTATAGAAAACCATTTTTTAAGAAAAACCCCTTTAAAAATGTGTACCTCATTAAAAATTAAGGTGATATAAAATCCATTAATTTCATAAAAAACATAAAATAAATTATTTTTATTTATGATACACATCCTTTGTATAGAGGAAAATACCTCATGAATCAAGAGAAACCACCAAGAATTGATCCCCGTATTCCTGGGGTTGAACCAAATCAAAAAGGTATTTATAGGTCTTGGAAAACCTCTTTGAGATGCCTATATTTGGATAGTTGAATATGGGAAAATAACTATAATATATGTAGGTCTTGGTATTTATATCCACACTATAAAATATGAGACCACAATGTATCCTTCTATAAAATTTCTATAGAGTTTTCTAAAATAGAGAGAACCACAACATAGTGCAAGGGGATAAACAATAAGCCTTTTAGTGAAAAAATCATTTGATAACCCTATTACAGATTATATATAACTATGATAGAATATAGAATAGATAGTATGATGACATTGTAGAAAAAAACAAACTGGGAAGTAGGCTACGACACAATATATCCCCATTCCGTAGGGGTACCGAATTTGGGAGAACCAACCAAAATCAACCCTGAGGACACTATGTCACAGTTACCAACTCCACACTATAGTATTAAACCACAATACACCACATCCCACCTTCATGGACAGTCTATAGCAAATACAGATGTATCTCTAAATTAATTTATATCAAGACCCTACACTATAGTCATCTTTTCAATTATGTATCCACCCTCACTACGCCGTATTCTTTACCCTCAATAATGCATCCCCCTGAATAATTCTAGGAAACTTAAATATTACTTTAAAACCCCCCAAGACTCAAAGTAACAAATTTTAAACATTATAAGTGGAGAATACCATGACATGAAGTGTGTCACAATTCCACCATAATAAATTCCTTTTTCCATAGAAACTACTAATGCTTCTAAACTGAAAAAATAGAAGACTTCTATTGGCCCACAAAAAATTACCACTATCATATCTATTAGATATCCTCATCTCACTTCCATAGTACAAGTATTAATAGAATCATTTTACAATGATTTACCATATCATAATGATTCATAATATGAAATCATTTATCAATAATAGTGTTATCAGGATTGGGATCATCATCACTTCATTCAAACACAAGTGAAGGGTTCAATTGATACCTTATCAACTAGAAAACATGGAACTCATTTTGAATTGAGATCAATAAATATGTAATGTACAAATGATATACATTCCATCTAAATGGTTTAATGGTCACAAAGGTCCCAACAAATATTGGTTCAAACATACACTTCTGACCCAACCAATGGTGTCCCAAGAAAGGTAAAACACTATGAATAAACAAATTAGAAATATTAAACTATAACTATTAATAAATATAGTGTATAAGATTTCAAATGAATTTAAGTCATGATCAATATCTTCTGAATCAACTACACATTTTCCATTTTCACTTGACCAATATTCAGTCCATCCAGAGACAACTCTCTTAACTCTATATAATAAAAGGGAGATCTACATTGCTACCCATACAACACATTTAAGGGTTACATATTAATAGCTATTAATAACTATTTTTATATGAATGTTTTAGTATAATAAGATGCTTCACATTGAAACCATAAAATTCAATCACACATTCTCAAAGAACATTCTCAAGAATATGAATATCCATATCTGTCTTCTCATTCATTTGTGTACGATATGCCATGCTGAATTTCAATTCATAACCCATAAAATCATTAAATCCTTTCTAAAATATAGATTTAACTAGGGACCCTATAAAAAATGATCAAAAGGGAACCCCATTAAGTCTCAGAACCTCTCAAACATACATATTCCCACGAAATTCCACCTTCATCAACTCTTTGATAGAGAGGAAATGCATTGATTTCATAATTTCTTCAATGGTCACCCAAATTCTATCTCTACAACTAGGATTCCATAAAAACAAATCACCGATTTATTCCATATAAATATTATTGACCTTCAATATTAGGAATGGTAGAATATTCCAATAAACCAACATGTCATTTTTTATTCACATTAATTTTATGGAAATTTTGGAATTGTGATATAAAATATTCAATTGACTTCCACATCCCCAACCACTAATACCAGCATCTCAAATCATGACGTATTTTGGCTTCCCCATGGTTTATATACCATCAGGAAATGTGTCCAATATCCATCAATTATTTCTTTAGAGATATAATAATAACCCATATGTCTCAAACACCTAAAGCCCCCATGAAAGACTGATACTACTCACCCAAGGTCTTCCTACCATTTAGGATTTTAGTAAATCACTAAAAATAGATTTCTGAAACTTTTTCAACACTAAAAAACTCATATAATAACTAATTTACATTTATTAACGCTATGATAAAATTACCACCATCCTCTTCTACTACAAATATCATCCTCGTAAAAAACTCCTTAGAGACTCCTCCATTGATTCTTTCAAGGCTTGAATCTATAAATTTTTTTCTTAATGAATCGGTGACCAAATTTTACTTCCCACCAGTTTAATCAATGTCAAAAAAATATTTCTAGAGATACTCAACCCAAAATCTCAATATAAAGTTCATATAACTTAGATTAATGATGTACTTCAGGATATTATGATTAGAATATACTATAAACCACTCCTCAAAGAGATAGTGTCACTAAATTTTGGGTTCATACATATATGAAATACAACTCATGATCATGGTTATTGTAGTTTTCTTATTGGATCATAACTGGTGAAAGAAAAAAGGCCACAAAATTCTTCCCTTACATCAAGACACACCACTAACCCATACCAAATTCATTATAGAAAACATCATAGACTAACCTGTTTATGAAATAATCATAATGGAATATAGAGTCAACCTAACCATTAGTTACTCAAAGTATTTCTAAATTTTTTTATTATATATAATCATAACACAATTACAATTCAATGCTACCCTTATAGATCCAAGATTAGATAATTATTGAATTAACTACCGGTCATATACAGCCAAAATAAAGAAGTTATTGATATCAAACACATTTCTGATCTACTACCGATAAATATATTCATGTATCATTTATGGATATATTGATACACATATATGAGATATAATATTCCCAAGAAAACTCACTTAATGAATCCAAAATTCACACATGGATTGAAAATTATATAATCAAGGTTTTCTAAAGTTTCAATGAATGACATCCTTGTAATCCATTTTTTCATCCTATGAAATTTATTAAACCAAAATATCATCCACTAACATGAATACAAATTAAACTGAAAACAGATGGATAATATGGTTAATCCAATCCATGAACACCAAAAGAGATTTAATAAGATAGAATTATACAATAATAATATTTAAATACTCATACCATCAATAAATGTTTTTTTAAGTACAGAATCATCCTGTAATTTTTACATATGGTACCTATAATGAAAGTCAGTTTTTGATATCCCAAAATCCCTAATTATTTTATCAAAGAGATCACCAATTATTGAAAAGGAATACCTTCTCTTAATGGAATCCTGATTTAGTTTTCGATACTCAATGAAAAGTCCAAGGCTCTGGTATTCCTTAGAAAATTGGACTTGAGAATCCCAAGGTGACACGATTAGATGAATAAATACCATTTCCTCAATGTACATAATATGGAAATTATGTTCCATATACATAGAACATTCCATGAAATAATATGGCATTTAAATTTGTGTTGCACTAGGGATAAGGTCAATAAAGGAATAAACATCTCTATAAGGTAATAAACCTAGAAAATAATCTAGAAAGACCATGAGATATTCACATGACACTACTTGAAGTGGTAAACTCAAGAAAGAGTTAATGATACCAAGGATCATCTCTGATAACTCGAATGAGATCATTCCATCATAAGGAAATACAATCCAACTCACCCAATTCAAGAATTATAATCACTCTGAAATACATGATGGACCCCATCAAGAGATAAAAACTAAACTCAATGATGATAATAGAAAATCTACAGAATTATTATTATTATATAATCCTTTATAAAAATAAGTTTGATAATCTAAAGGTCGATAACTAAAAAATATCATGCCACTTCAAAGTTTGATATCATCACTAGACATGAGGGGCATCTAAAATGATGTCAAAACACCAATAAAAAGGATTTAAAAGATAAAAATTGATCTAAATAAATAAAAAATAATTCTAAAATATAAACTATCATTTATTACATAAAATGTTGAAAAGAACCTATATTAGATAAATCTAGTTCCAGAGAGGAAAAAACAAACATCGTAAATCTAGTACTACTTGGACCAACCTTAGATTCCTTTGTTTCCTACACTACCTCATAAATACATCGCATATAATCTCCTCAAAAATCTTTCTTAGCCACATGAACATATCCCATAATATTAGTATAACATCCACCTTCCTTGGATGAATCAATATGAAACAGAAAACCCATGATAATAGTGGATATAAATTTACTTCAGTGGGTCATCCTTACAAAAAAAATCACGAGTTGACCGTATTTTCCACAATGATGAAAGGTATTGGGTGATTATATACTATTAGTCTTGGTATTAATATTCCTTAAACACTGATAAAAAAACATTCCCTGGAAAAATCCCATAAAATTATTCTAAAAGTAAATTGAGAACCTTTGTGTTTCCTTTTCTAGCTAATAGGGTGACTAACCAAAGTTCCACCAAAAAACATTCTCTTATATTTTCTTGACGTAGTAATGACTGTTTTTTACCTCCACCAATTTTTAATGGAATAATTGAATCAACATTGATCAAATATTATCCCCCAACCCCATAAAATACATCCTAGATTTTAAGTAGTTATTATAAAAAATATCAGGTGATGTGTGAACCAACTCATAAAAATTGGTAGAATATTCAATAACCATTCAATCCCCCTTATCAATGGTTAAAATTATCATGTTTTCACCACATGGAATTCCATGGAATAAAACTACTGAATGACGATTTTCATGAAAAATAGTCCGGGTAAGATCCATAAACAACATATCATATAGGATAGTTTCCTTCTATATTATTCATTATCCTTCGAAAATATATGTTTAAAACCCCACCATAGAGTCCTCATGGTTTTTTGGAAGATGGAATAACCTTTAGATATGCTCTAACCATAATTTAGGTTCCTAGGAGGATTTGTCAACATGAAATATGGGAATATTTTTCTTGTTAAATTCCAAGACATGATCCATCAGTTATCCCTAGATTCTAATAGCCACCTGACAAAGTGTATGAATATTTTAGATTACATATTACACCAAAGAAGGGTCAACCAAAGGATTTACCTATGGAACTTCTCTCACTACATCCTCAAATGGATTAGAAAGATATATACTAGGAGATATTTTCTAATAAACAAAACATAATAACCTGAATTATTAATAAAAAATTCCCAAATCATAAAACCAACAAGAAAAATCCATATTAATTCCATTAAACACTTGAATATACTGAAATTATGCATCACAAAAATGAAATAAAACACCATAAAAATAATAGTTCCACTTTACTAAACTCTACATAATTTTTATTCAAATAAAATGATACACCAATTCTCAAGATTGGAAAAAATCCTTGACCACCCATGGTAACTGAAGTTCAAATATGGAAGTAGGATTTATAGGAACCCTCACACAGTTTCTACCCAAATTGAGATGGTCTTAAATATTATCTACCAAATACCCTGAAATATAACTAGGTTGTGTCCCAACACATTCTATTAAGAAATATCATTGATATCATTTTTTCACAACCCAACCCACATTGGTATAAGCACCTATTCAACTATCCCCATGGGTCTCCTATACTACCTTGGTTTCCTTCCCAACACATTATATGTTATTACCTAATAAAGTCACATATCAAACTAATTACTATCCCTTTAAGAAAAAATGTGCTAGTCCACTATGATTTTACCTCACACACAAGAACCCTAGGAATCATCCTTAAAGTTCACCCATCTTGGTCACTACTCCAAGATAAACATAATTAATTGTGGATCTATAATCAGCAGTCTCCCGAAATGAATGGTTCACCTTATTGACATCTTTAGTAAAATTTGGGATTTTAACTCTGAATTTTTAGGGGTTTCACATATAACTAGTGATAGATAGTTAATAATGAAAACTTTTTAGTTCCTTAAATATTTCAACCTCTTATTCATATATTTTCACCTGAGTGAAAATGAAAATAATTTAAAAAAATTATTTCGATTCCAGGGAAACATAAAAAGTGTACTTCCTACTTAGATTTTATTCAACAACATTCCCCTTCAATGGGGTGTAGGTGATGTTAATGTCAAATTTGTAGATGTATTCCTCTGAACATATCTGATTTTGGTACTTCTGAGAAAATATGTAAATCAATATCTTAATATCATAAAACACCATGAACCGTTCCATGAAGAGATTCTACCACCCACACTTATGTACTTTTATAAAGGTACTGAGCTTCAATTCATGAGTGGGGTAATTATTTTAATGTAGCTATAGATAAAAATACTCGTGTTATACAATATTATTATCTTGTATATTTATACACCAAATAACATCACCATACGAGTCAAAATATAAAATAAATCCTTTACACTGTTATAGAAAGATCAAGATAGGAGATGATGTAAGAATCCATTTCAACACCTCCCAAGAAGTCCGACACATAGAATCCCAAGAGAATTTCACCACATTAATGGTTATATATTTAAATGTTTATGATAAATATGAAAAATACTTGATGAACCATCAATAATTTCAATCAATAAATTAGAATATATACATCTTGAAGACGTTCTATATCATTTCCCTTAAAAAGACAACCATCACCATCCGAGTATCGAATAAGAGATCATGATCTAAAATAAATTTTTCCTTAAACTTCACCTCATTGATATATAAATTGTATTTCAATATATTTATATAAAGAAGTTTACGGATTAATATTTCCAAAAAAATAAAAAGGTTATAATACTTATTCTAAAATCTCTAATAAACTAGGATATCGCCCATTAATTCCACTGCAAACATATTGTGATATTGGTGGAATATTTAGTTTATAAAATCCATAAATACTATTAGAGAGCTAGTAATTCCCAAATAAGTCAAAATATATTCATAATTTCCATAAATTCTTTTAAAACAATCATTAAGATGCCAAACTACCAGGCTCTATGATTGACATACCCTGACCATTGATTGATTTTTGAAAACCACTTTTCCCACATTACCAAATCATGTTGTTAATCTAAATGGGGAAAATGGTAATTATTCTTAACAGTTACTTGATTTATCATATAATAGTCTACTCAATGATGAATATTACTATAATCCTTCTTGGAAGAATTCATGGGGACACCCATGGTAAAAGAATGGGAATCATATCCTCTTTATCAATAAAATAACCATACCGAAACTTGATCTCTTTCAGTTGTGCACGCAGTCCCAAATCAATTGATAACTATGAATTCTTTTCTACTATAAGACTTGAGAAGTCATCTTAGAAAAACTACAAGAAATCCAATAGAATCAAGGGATGATCATTAAGAGAGAAAATATAATTTGTATAAAAATAATGGTATACAAAAGACTCTATATCTACATTTTAATAGGTACCATATGAATAGAACTAAGATCCCACATTCCCTAGAACACCTGGGAGATCCCATCGGTAGTAGAGAGCACAACATTTTAATGATAAAAGTAAATATCATACTAGGGATGAAGAATCAAATCCATCATTATAGTAACATCAAGATGATCCATATCAAGAACATGGAAGTATTATACTAACTTCATATCAAATATTGAAAGATAGAATGATGGAAAATGAAACCCCTACTTCTTCCTCTTAAAAAGAGGTATCACCAAATCTCTGAAAAAGGTCATGAGATCTATTTAAGGGTTTCATACATTAATAATATATATATATATATAACTAGTGTGATATGCCAATATCATATAGAGTAGTTATTATAGAATTTGAAGAAAAGTGCCCTCCCATTGTATTTGGGCTCGCATCATCATCCGCTAGAAACTCATCCAATAAATAAAGGTGATTCACCCTAGAGGCATAATGAATTGAAAAAATCTGAATATGAGGTTGTTTCCTTTATATAATTAGATCCAAAAATACAATTTCATGTAGATAAACACTTTTAGAACCTTTGTATATGACCTCAGTGGTCAAAAGAACTGCAATTATTAATGGGTGTGGGATAACATCATCAAGAATTACTTACAATTCCACATTGATAGTAGCTCATGGTAACAATACTAGATTTTATTTAAGGTGTAGTGGAAGAATGAAACTTAGGACCACCTCCACTACACATATGATTAATATAACACTTTTTCTTTTTTCCATTCACTTCATTGAATTTACCCCAGTGTGGAAAAAAGTTCTAAATGAGATAATATTAATAGACATATCTATTTATAAAATCATCACAATATCGATCATGTCATCATTGGTGGAGATATTAAACATATATACCCATGATTGGATGTTATTTCATAATACCAAGAGGTATTTCTGAGCCCTCATCTGATCATTAAACACCACCACGGGAGAAAAACAAATATTCATTGTAAAATGGTTGGTGTACTCCAACATCGAATTATCTCCCATAATAAAATGGGAGGAACACAAAATATTTCTCTGTAATCAGAAATTTTGGGTAGATATACTAAATAAAATTTTCCCTGAATCCCTTCAACTTCAATCAACTATGTTGTATTTCCCGAACCATGGAATCTCATTATGGCTTTCTAGGACCCTTAAGATTGAATGTTGTGCAAATCACCTTAAAAAATTTAGGCATCTCAAAGAAGTTAAAGACTTAATTCATCTTATTTAGATAGTAATATGATTATTGTGATTCGTTTTAACACTTAATGGATAAGGGATTCATGAATTGGAACTATCGTGATTGGACAGTGACTCTTTTATGTCTGGGTTACACCCAAACACATTGGTTCTAAACCTATATTACACAATCGTAAATGATAGGAACTATATATAATATAGACACTTTTTTGTTATGGTCTAGCGGTGTATCGTAATGAGAATAATCTATTACTTCAGCTTAATGTGGATCCCTCAAAAGAAATCTGAGTTGAATGATAATATTAACCAAAAATAGAAGGAAACAATCAGAGAATGAAATAATCCTAGTTTAAAAAATTATAATATAAGAAGAAAATAAGATCGAGGTCAAAACCCAATATAAGAGACATACATCCTAGTATCCAATATTGAATTGAGGATCAGCAATATAGGAACTATAAAATTACCCACCATAACCTATCCCTCACGTCTCGACAATTTTATCTCATATCCTCAAACCTCCCATGTAGAAAATAACTATGATCTGATACCAAATTCCCATGAAACGTCCAAGAAAAACCTTCTAACTAGGATCTAACTAAAAAAATATAGGAAGGCTTTTATTGATTGCCACTATAACACCACTAGATTTTGTAATATATTTATTTGTTAAGATAAACTTAATGCCATTAATAGTTTGTGATTTATGATACCCACTTATAAATGAACAATAATATAGTATACCATTATAACCTAGTCAATTTTGTTTTAGGTATTAATAGGAATAACTAAATTATAAAAATTATTTGGTTTACACATGTATTAATTTATTAGAATGAAAATAAAAATCATTTAAATGTAAAATAAGTGTTTTCCTAAAAAAAGTGTTTTTAAGGACACAATGTATTTTTAGCATAATAAATTAAATTAATCAGTATTATTGAATGTTTTTAATTTATTTTATATTTTATACATTCAATGAAAGGGTTAATGATATATAAAATATTTTTTCAAGGCAAGGGATAAGAATAAATCAACTTTTGTAATTAAAATATTTTGTTTTTATAAAATGTTGTTGCATCTCATTTTGCACACTTGTTTTGAAATTACATTTTTATAATTTAAAAAAAATTATCTAAAATAATGAACTTCATTTTTGAAATAAACATTTCAAAATTATCATATATTTATTTTTTATAATTTTCTAAAAATATTAATTATTTGATGAATATTGAAAGATACTGTTTTTTATTAGAAATAACAATTTCATTTAAACAATTTACCAAGTTCTGTTTTGTTTTAAAATCGTTTAAAAAACATTAGTTCAATTATATTATCATAAATCTAATTTAGTTAATTTGGATCAATTATATGTTGAATATTTATATATTTTGTTTTCTTTCTTAAGAAATTTTTTTGAAAACGGATTTTTCGTAACAATTGCTGGTTTATTTTTAAAATAATATCATCCACTTATATGAAATAAAATTGATAAAATTAATTCCATTTTTAGAATTAGTATTACATCAATTACGGTCACACTCACCAGATAAAGGGCCCACATCATAGTACGTTATGGGGTGACACTCAGTACATAGAGACCCCACACCTTAGTACGATAGAAATATCAACTCAGTAGATAGAGGAACCATTTTATGGTATGAAAAGGGGTAACACGTAATAGATAGTGGAAAATTGGGATCCCATTATCTAGTGTGATATAGTGCTTCCAACCCCAATATCTCTTTGGTGATCATGCCTGATCACCACTATGGGTCAATCATCGATTGAAGAATAATCACACTTGCAACTCCTTATGTCATATCGCAAAATCACATCTGAAGGCAACCATTAAATTTAAATGAAAAATTACTCAGTATAGGATACTCATAGGATACAATATATGTCTAATAGAAGGATATATGATATGTTGAAGTCTCTGAGAAAGGTACTGAATGTGTACTAGGGGTCACGATGTGTGTGAACTCGGATGGAAACCTAGCCATTTCCTCACCTACACATGACATAAATGGCCATGTATTACTACAAAACTTGTTTAGGTACTACATGAAATTTATCATACATAAATTTCCTTCCAATATGATCATGGTCATTGTCATGTACATTGAGACATTCCCATATACTTCCATCCATTCTCATATACCTAACCATGTCTGAGTACCCATCTATTCCTATGTTCTCATTGTCATGCACATATTTTTAACTATTCCCAAGCCTGTGTACTCTTAGAGTACATGTCCAGACACCAGCATGGAGTCACATGAATTTTATGGGGTTAAAAACTACATGATATTTTTAGGACTTTTAAAAACCCCGGCTATAATGGACAGAGGAATATATAGAATGTGTTCTCCATAACACACTGTGTGTGCTAGGGGTATTAATAGAAACCTATATTCCATTAAACGAATCCTAGATCCAAATTTCCACCATAAAATACTTTATTTTACCTCTTAAAATATAATGGGGCTTCTCTGATCATTGATCTATATCTATGGGGGGCATTATTAAGATATATTTTTACCCACTGAAGTGTTGTAGTGCCTTTTTTGACATGTCCAGATCTCAAATATTGATATGCATATCCAAATACCAAAAATTAATATTGATCTATAAATAAATCACCATATCTAATAAATTATAATATCCACCACAAATCATTATGTTCGATCACTTAAAACTTTCCCCTATAATGTTGAGTCGAGACCCCATGGTCCAATGACTATGAACACAAAGAATGGTGAGGAGAAATGTATAGAATAAATGTAAATCCATAATTTATAATGAATTATAAGGAATAGTTAATCTAATAAGGGTATATAAGGGTGATATAAATTGAAATTAAGTTGTTTTAAATGATTAATAAAACCAAAATGCTTCAGATATCATTAAAAAATTAATAAATCATAGATCAAACAAGCAGATAATTAAATAACATCCTGGAAAATCAAATAGGTAAAACTTTCATTAACAGAATTACATAAATTTATCAAGGATTGATAATTGGTGAAGAGATATTTTCCAATGATGAAGGATATCTATTTTTTCCTCTTGCCTCTCGATCCACCTCAACCTATCAGCGTTGTCCTCTGATCCTAATCTGCCAATGAAGAATGATCCTCCACCTCTCATATCCTCCTAGGGTAATGTGTAAAACCCTATAAAAACATCATAATGATGTATTTATAAACTATTAGGATGGTTTAGGTCACTTAATAAAAATTTTTAAACTATTTATTTATTTTAAAATATGAACTCTCTAATGATTGCCTTCCAAAAAATTTCTCGTATCGACCAACATTAGGTCATTACTAGGGTAAATCCTTAATTCTAAAATCAATTGTGGTATTATATGTCTCATTTGAGGATACATCAATGGGATATTCCAAAAATTTATAAAAATATTTTCATATGTGATAAAATATATTTAATACTTTTGTTATAACAATATTGGGCCTTTTCAAACCTCAAAATGTTTTACTCTATTAACATGTCTCTTTGAAAATATTCATTAAAATAGTCCTATGTTTTATAAGGAAAAAATGATTTGTTACACTCTATAAACCTTCATGGGTTTTTGTATAATGATGTTAAATCCTATTCACATATGAGGGTATTGATATCCCACACCCACGAGGTCTCCAAAAGGTTCTCATGTTTTTAACAAACACATGTACATGGGAAACACTTACCCAAGAAAGGTCCCCTTTTGATAGTTCCCAAATTCCACTGTGAACCTCGAAAAGATATATCCACACTTGATGTGCATATAAACATAGTCCAAATCCAGTAACAATTAATTTATTTATCTATACATTTGATACATGTTGGATACATTGTTCTCCTAGCCCAACTATGGTTATAGGGTCATGTGGTATGCCACTTCACTAACCAAACATAGTAATCAGATGAAGGGACTGTAAACCATTAAGATATCCTATAGTCCTATCCCAATAACTATAAACCTTGATTTTTATAGATATATTGGAACTAATGATATCTTCATTAAAGGAGGCCAATATATTCACTCCACATCATAATTCAATGTCTTAAAGAAAATTCTCATTTTCCCCAAAATGAACTACACCTTTCAAAACCATTTCTAGAAAAAAAATATAGGGACGCAAGTTCTATATCCCACAAGCTCTGACCAGTACAACAATTACTAGTAGTGTCTCTCACAGAATGCATAAAATTTCGTTAGACCAATATAATAGGATTATAAAATTTCTTTAACATAACTATCATTCAAACCTGAGGAATGTTCATGAAGAACTAAATGGTCTGATAAACCTGGACATCTATATGGGGTTGAAGAAATATGTTCAACTAAAAAAAATTCACAAACGCCTCTTATATCCTCAATTAAATCATGATGTGAATAATGAATCATGGTCTAAAACAATAATTTAGGGAACACAATGAATATGGACCACCTCCTATAGGAAAAAGGAGCCCAAAATCACCACTAATAGCTTCTCATTGAAGGTTATGAAGTTTTCAAAATGGCGAGTCAATAAAAAAAATATAAAAGTATAATGTCCTTTTAGTAATATTAGAATCCCAATAACGAATACCACAAAGATACCTTCCCATTTCCAATTTCATTTGAGAAACATGGTATCCAACTTTATAAATGTGAGACATGAAGAGATAAACTTAGTAACATGATGCAATATACTTTATTTCCAAAAAAAATCCATAAGATCCTAGTACTTCCTATCCTCTCCATGATATACATCTATGGGAATGAAACTCAAACCCCTCCTACAACTTGACTGGTGTCGTTAATAATCCTCAAAAAAATATGAAATGCTTCCAAACATCAGAAAATTCATCAGGATCATGCCTAGTTGATATATATTCATGCAAGATACCATATTTATTATCTGTAAGATGATCCTCTATAACTTAATGTGGAATATTTCAGGTAAAAATATCCCAAGTATTCCAATGCTCCATCGATTTCACTGTTGATAAACTTATCATATGTACAATATAGAACACATGAGAGAATATACCATTAAATGTTGAGTATAAAAATACCTTGTAGGATGCCCCAAAAACTACAAACACCTCACCAAGAACTTACATTAGTGGCAGTTTATGAAACCGCTGCTAAATATTTTTTATTTTCTGATAAACTTGACACTTTTACACAACCCCTCGACGCTTTACCCCCGACACCCAAAGCCTTATGAACCCTCCTCACCACTTATAATATCCCTCGAAGATGATCCCGTCCTACACCACCAATCTCGATGCTTGCCGCCCATCGCTGCCCATCGCCACAGGTTCGACCCTCATCTCCACCAATCCCATCCCTCTCCACTAACTTTGTTCCTCGCCGCCGATCCCGATTGTCACTTCCCAACATCTCACATCACCACTAGTCTTACCCTCACTAAAGTAAGGGTCATTAAAAATGATTGATAAGATTAAAAATATAATTTCACTACCCTCATATGGTTCTCGATACTTTTTTATGGGTAATGTAGTTGGTTTCACCCTTAATAAAAATATAACGTTGTAATTGCATGATGTGGTATATGTTAGTACTAGAGTTTTTCTGATAGATACATCATGGAAGACATATAAGTTCTATAAATGAATTTTTTTTAAATAGAGAATCTTCCAAATTTATGTGGTCTATTCCACAATATTAATTTCACATTGAAAATAGGATCAAATTATATATTTGACGTCTTTCAAAAATTAGGGTCCTCTTTTCAGTGTAAGGATGTTCAAACTATAGTTGATTCAGACAAGAGTTTCTTAAAAGCAACATTTTTTATGATATGAATAATTAGAGTAGAGTTTTAGTGGGTGATACAAATATTTATATCTACATACCCTAATGATTATACCCTCCACAATAGTTCAAGCAGTAAGATTTAACTTTTTTTATCTAGTCAATCATATTGTGATGCATGGTTTCATACTATAATAAATGGTTTCCAAATAGTTTGAACATCCATTGATGATGTGAAAATATTTAGATGTCAATTTACCTTTATAGTTAATATTTTTGGTCTATTATGATCCAATGTTTCAAAATAAATTATGGGTAGTTAAATATAAGTTTAAATATGTATTGTATTTTAATTTAAACCTTAAATTAAAATCTAGAGAAGAAGAATGTGTAATTTTGCGATATATTAGGATTCTTAATAGAGATATTGTGAAAGGGAGATTATACCTGATACTAAATAAAATATCCAACACTGTTAGTATTATAAATAGAATAATGAAGATCTGACACAACTATATCTTGTATAATATATCTTTCATTTTAGAAATATAAACATGAGTTTAATTTCTAAATTCCATTTTTTGAAAATATTTCTAGGTGTTTGTGGCAGGTATAAATGTATTTTTACATGAATGTGATGTTTTCATTTCCTAAATGAAATGTATTTTATTCTAATATTCTTGTGAGATATATTATTTCCTTCTGAAATGGTTATAATGTTTTGAAATGGGATTTGACCCGATAATGATTTTTAATGTGTGAAAACAATGTTTTAAAGAGAATTTGAATTTTAATTGAGGTGTTCACATCTAAATGTTTTAAAAAATGTTTATTTAATATATTTAAAATTGTTATTTTAAATATGTAAATGGTTTAAAAGTTATAAATGTATTATTGTCTTGTTTTAAATGGTTTGATGGACGTGGTTGTCCCTTTTTCCTTGTTTTGACTTTCAAAGACAATGAACATTGTTGAATTATAGCTTTAAAATATTTTAAAAGAAATGGTTGGTTTTTTTGGACCTGTTAAAAAGATTCAAGTTGTGTTTATGTTATTTTTTAAGGAAATGATGGTCATTTTCCATGATTTTTTTTCAAAGAAGAGATTGCTTGTGTAAGGGTGACATTGAAATGTTTTAAATTTTTTTTATATAATTCTTAATATTATTTTTGGTAATTAGTTTCTGAAAAATGAAATGTTTTTTATTCCAAGACATGTTTGGGTGTCAAATTACTGTTTATAACATTGGTTTTAAAAGGTTCATGTAGAAGGAAACCCTTAATTCCCCCGTTCTTGTTTACCACATGTGAGGGTTTGTGATAAATATGCAATTCTTGTTGCTCCTAATGTATGAGAATGTGAAAATTATTCCTTGAGTGTATGTTATGTGTGTTTTTGGAACTAAATCAATGTGTGTTAGGGTTTAGTGTAGTTATAGTTATTCATAATGTGTTAAAATTATCACATTTTTACTATACCTTAGTTCCACTACTGGTCATAGGAAAATAGATACTAATTGGATGACCTAAATTATTTCTATAGCTGGTTCACATGCTTCTAGTTTCAAACCATCCATTATAATAACATAGTATAGGTGGTGGGGATTTCATCATGAGGCTTATGTGGGAAACTTGGTTTTCAGTAATATATGTAGCATAAGCTGATAGATAGATAGTTCTAGTTTTTATGACATTATATGATTAATTATTTATCAGATTCATATTCCAAAAATATATGACAGGACATAATAAATTATATGTTTACATAGTGTTTTAGGGGAGTTTTAGCTAATGCTATAATATATTGTTTCCCTTGATTTCTTCATTATGGAATATTTATTGATTATTTTATATTATATGGTTACTATGTGAATTAAGGGAGTTTTATATAGTTCAATATTATATAATTTCCCTTAATTTCTTCATTATGCAATTTTTCTTGTTTATATTGTATAATTATATTCTTTATATAACTGTTTTTCTTACCCTTACATGGAATTTATAGTTTTTGTGTTACCTTTAAATATGTACCTTTTTAACCTTACACATGCTTTTTATTCCTTATTTACACTTATGTCAGCTACACATACATTTACAGAAGTTTTTCTTACCTTTACACAAGTGACTCTTACCTTTACACAAGTGTTTCTTACATTTACACAATGGTTTCTTACCTCTACAAAAGTGATAAACTACCCTTAACTGGCATGGAAAAAATGTATGTTATCCCTGTGTAGTGAACTAGCTACCTTTAAATAGTGTATGTAATTTATGTTCTTCCTTTACGTGTGATTTAGAAAATTCTTTTTACCCATATGTAACTTCTGAGTGCCTTTATATAACTCTTCTAATTACCTTTACGTGACCTGTTTAAGTAAAAGCTTACCGTTACAAAAAATTACTAGTTACCCTTATGAAATGCTTATAATTTGTTCTTACTCTTACATATGATTATAATTTACTTATATACATCATGTTTAAAATACATCTTATCTTGATATGAGTTGTATATTTTAATGGTTACCTTTACAAAAATTATAAAAATTATAAGGTACCCTTATGCAGTCCGGGGAAAAAATATTTTACCCTCATGTGGGATATATAGGTATAAAATTTTCCTATTATATTTAAGTTGTAGTGTTTCTCATCTATGTTAATGGTAGAAATCCTCTTTCATAGTAAAATAATACAAGGAATTAAATACATTGAGTTTTTTTTAATTTGAGCATGATACTTTAAACAGTAATATGTTTCTATTTTAATTTCTAACTTTTAGGTTTTAAATGTACAATAATTAATTAGGAAACAACCATTTGAATAAGATTCAATGGATTTATAAAGAATTGTATCCATTTGTGTATTTTCTATAAATAGAAGGTAAGAAAATATGTGGATAAAGAATAATAAAGACATTTAGAATATCACGAATTCGTGATAATGATTTTTTGCGGAATTTAAAGTTGCCCAATATTTTCTTATTTTGTATCAATTAAATAAGGATCAATGTTCACTACTCCACACCAATTTATTCATCGATATATTATAATAGTCAAAATAGTATTATTATTTTTTGTTAGTTTTTGTAATTCTCATTTCACATATGGTTACACATACATTTAGAAGGTAGTGTATTGTTATTTAACATATTTTAATTTTTTTCAACTAGTATATATGAATGTATTTTCCTGTTATTAATAATTATGTGTTTAAATTTTTTTTCATAATGTATATTCACATTGTGATATATATGGATAAATGTTGGATCACATTACCAAGAAACACACATGAGCATGCTTTGGTTTCAGAGGAGTTTTTAGATTTTCAAATTTCCAATCGATCTGTTTATGGGAGAATAAGATGTCCATGTCCCAAATGTAAATTTAGAATATGGTTGATAAGAGATAAATTTTATGAACATTTTATATTATATAAATTCAATGATCATTATTTATGTTGTTTTTGGAATCAATAATCTAATGTTACAAAATGGTTGAGCACCGATGTCAATCAATAGAATGAGCTCCCAACTTCATCGACACTAGAAAATGAAATACAAAACAGTATAAATGATGAATTTGAAATTTAAAAGAAACCAAAAAACACATAAATGTATATCATAATAACAAGTTGAGGGTTCTATAAATAGAAACATGAAAAGTGATGTTTTGGAGATTGTAGGACAACCAGTTCAACATTGTAACATATCATGGGATCCCCCTCTTGATTCCATGGAGACTAATGTAAGAGAAAACATGACTGAGTAGAAATATGTGTTTTATGGTTTAGTTGATGAGGGAAATAAATATTTGTATAGTAGATGTTTGATGTATGTACCTGGGTATTTAGAACGTGTCAAAATCCCGACCGTATTTGAATTTCTGACTAGTTTCTGAGAGGACTGGGAAAATCTGGGAAGTTCTAGAAATTTCCCGAACTACACGCCGTGTACTCTAATGTACACACCATGTATAGGTTGGGTGAGTACTTTCCGTGTGCTCACTGAGTACGTGCCATGTTATGACCGTGTAGTAATTTATAACTACAAGTATTCTAGTTTTATTCGACACACCGTGTATTCCCTTTCTGCATACCGGCTGGGTTCAAGCCGTGTGTCAACCCGTGTGGAGCGCCCAAGAGGTGTGGCTATCTCCGCTTAAGTTGTAGTACAAAAAAGTCCACTACACAACCCTTTGTCCCCTAACTACATGCCGTGTAATTTTATATTCACTTAAATGAAAGTGAGTCGCGTCTATTTTCTAGAAAAACATTCTTCTTCCCCTTTTTTCGGACCTTGCCGTTCCGAGAGGCCGAAAATGTTTCCTTCCCTAGATTCTTCATCTAACATCCATTATTTTATCTGTCAGTGGCTGTGGGATCGCAATAGTGAGGCTAAACCCACACACCCTGTTTTGTTCTTGATCCCTTTCCTCACGCGTTGCAGTTTCCATCCGAGTGGAATTTCTAGTATTTGACGGAATCATAGATCTACGAAGATCGGCTTTGAATTGGAGCTCGATATTGGTCATGCCTACGTCTACAAGTCTCAGGTAGGTGGTTCATATCATATTTTGATGTTTTTCAGACCTTTGTGTTGTGAGGCTTTAATCTCGTATTCGGGTATTTTGAGAGAGACCTTGATTTATCTGCTATTGTATATTCAATTTCTTATTAGACCTAAGGGATGCATTTGGGTATTTCCTTTGTCATGATTACCTTGAGTGGGGTCGGGCAAGGGTTCATCACTCATTTGGTACATTTTGGCTATGGGTTCCAAAATAGAACAAGTTGATTTATTTGGATAAACTCTTAAGTTATTTGTTATATCATGATATGATTTTTTAAAGGCTTCCCAAACCATGGTAGTGGTTTGGGGAACACATAGTTAGTGCAATTCAACTGTTTAGTTTGTTTTTCATGCTTTATGTTATTATTTTGATTGTATATATATATGATGTGTGATATTTCATATGTTAGAACTTTTAGGTACTTTTGGGAATGGCCTATTAATTGTTGAGTGATGCTGATCCCAGGTTGGGTTTGGCCCGGGTTACATTGGGTGGTTCTGACCATGAGATTGGGGGTCATGAACGTTATCTTGAGGTAGAGTGACTATCAAGTTGGGCATGGCCCAGTTTACTTAAATGGAGAGACTGTCGGACTTGAGAAGCATGGTCATAGGGATAGAAGATGTCATAGGTGTTGTGTCCTTGGTACTATTTTAGTGATTAACACTCAACCGGAACATTGAGTAGTGTACACAGAGAGAGACTCCATGATGAGGTGGTTTTGACCACTCCTGTGAGTAGAGGCCTGCATTAGTTGTGGTTTATGTACTATTGGTTTGGGGGTTCTTGTCGTAGGAAGCCACGTAGGAGGTGAGGAGCCTTCAAGGGATAGTGTTGAGGCTATCAGGTTGGGGGCTGAGGCTCACTATTATTTTGATGGTAGACATCGATGTCCCTCTGGTTACTTTATTTGAGGGCAGACATCGATGTACATCCAGTTACATATTTGAGGATAGGTATTTCTATTCCTCCAAGTTACTATTTTTTGGGAATTCCTTAGGGAAGTAGGTACTTTAGACACGTGGTGTCAGGGGAACATGGTGATGGGTTACATGACAGAGATTATAACGTTGGTTGAAGCAGGTGTCACTCCATGGTGGCTTCTAAGCACCAGTGGGTTAATGTTTATTTGTGAATCATACTGTTTACTATTTTTTTATAAATTCATGCCTACTTAATCACTTATATTAGGTACACACCTTTGGGTGGTATTCTACTAAGATTTGTCTCACACCCTGCACAGGTAATTTTTGATGTGTGCAGACTTTTTGAAATTACATGCAAGAAAGAGGCCATCTTCAAGAGTTGGATTACATTAGCTATTTCATGGAGAAGGTATGAACCTTGAGGTCCTACCTAGAAAAAGTTTAACTTGTTTTGATTTATTTCCTATATCATCATGCTTACTTTTTTTGTAGTTACAGTTGGTTATCCATTGGCACCGTTTTTATATATGGATATGTATGACCTGCTTTGGATGCATGTTATATTTTTCAGTGGTTGTTAAAAGTGTTTAACATGCTATTATGTTTACTTTCCGCTGTTATAGTTTATATTTATTTCTTCTGCTGTTTATTGATATTGGATTTGCTTCTGCTCTACAGGTCTGGTTCGAGTCTACTAGGTCATTTATTCTACTACATTTTTTTATTATACTCAGACCAGTACCATTATTATCCTCCGAGAGGGTATAGCCTCCCCACTATACCTATAATACCCTCTCTTCTAGTCAACAACCTTTAGAATTTGGGGTGGTGCACCTAAGGTAGTAACACCCAACCCATTTAGCATTGTTCAAGTGTTTGTTTGGGTCCAGGTCATTAAAAAGTAGTATAAAAGGAGTTCTTGATAGGGATTTAGTAACATTGTTATGCTGGCTACTAATGAGATTGCTACTTCTCTTTTTATTTCTGCAGGTTTTACTATTTGGGATATGGTATAATGGAGATAGATTGTTACTTGAAAATGGGTTTCTACCTTGTGCTTGGGTGCCTACAACCCCAGGTACAACGGATGAACCATGTTTCCATGGGTGTGAATTTCTATTTTCTTTTGTTCAGATTACAGTTTATATGATTTCCACCTTGGAGGCTCACTTGGTGTGTGATGTTGTTGATTTTGATGTGTATACCTTGGCTCGGTATGGTAAGGAAGAACATGACCTTATCATGGTATGGAAAGGATTTTTTTCTTGTATTTTGATAGGCACATTTTAGGGTATTTCAATTTCATAACTACATGTATGCTTTGTGATGTGATAATACCATGTGAATAATGCCAAATTCCATGCTTTTTATGCTTTGGAATATGAATAGGTGAAATTACTGATAGAATATCTCATTAATTGCAATGTGTTATTCCATGCTTTGAATATTTGTAGAATTTCATGTGAAACGGTATTTGGGTCTAGATCTTATGAGAGAATAAAGGTACTATGGTTGAGGTGATTTTTATCACCAGGATTGGGAGACTTAGTCATCGGTTTGAGGAAACCTTAGTTGTTAGGAAGGGCATGGCCTGAGGTAATTTTTATACATGGCTCTGTTAAGGGTGGGTAAGGAGGCCACAAGGTCGGGATTCCATGAGGCATAGTTGGGGTGGGGGAGAGTAAGGGTAGTAGTTATGCACTACCTTTTACAGATTTCCTTATCTATATTATATATGTATAAATTTTTATGTATGTGGGGTGTCTGACCATTTATGGTATTCAATGGGTTCATTTTTTGGCAACTAAGATGGAGCGTCAGATGGGAGATGGTATAGTGCCGCACGAGCAGGACGAAGTTCAAGATCCGGTGTAGGAAGAGTAGGAGCCATAGGTACAGTCTCAGGAACAAGATCAGGTTCAGGATCCAGTGCAGGCAGGATAGTAATTGGGTTTTGCAGCGATCGGACCATGGATCGACGAGCAGCTCAAAGCTATCCTGGTACGTGTCTTATAGGGGATTGATAGTGGTGTGTAGGGTATAGATCCATCTATGTCATATCTGACATGGGAGTTCTGGTATTATCAACTGCCACTTTGTCAGGGTGAGGGTGGTCCACAGGCAGCTGATAATTGGATAGAGATCATGCAGATGATCTTCGAGCAGCTTGAGATGCCTCCAAGGCAGAGGGTCAAGCTGGCGACGTACATGCTGTGAGGTCCAGAAAAGTGTTGGTGGGATGTGCAGGTTCAGGCTCACAAGAATGGGGCTCTAGCGTGGAAGGAATTTGAGGACATGTTTTTCGAGCACTTCTACCCAGAGGCACTGAGAGCAGTGAGATCTTGGGAGTTCTTGAGCCTTCAACAGGGAGACATGTCTGTTATGGACTATACAACTACTTTTACTGAGCTGTCTCACTTTGGACCTGGTATGGTAAGCGATGACACGATAAGGCTGAGGTGCTTCGAGAATGGATTAGGACATGCCATTTGGATCCAGGTGAATATCTTCAGGATGGGATCATTCTCAAAGACATTGAATCTGGTGATTATAGCAGAGGGAAACCAGACAGATAGACCACAGGTTGGTCAAACGATAGCTTCAGGTGAGGGTTCAGACAACAAGAATTGTGAATGGGATGAGTTTTAGTAGGGAACTCATGAAAAGGACTCATCTAGACCGCATAGTAGCAGTTCATCAGTTGTTTGATTTCAGTGTGGATAGACAGGACGTGTTCATACTCAGTGTGATATGACTCCAAAGTAGTGCTGGGCATGTGGATAGGTTGGGCATCTTGAGATGTTCTACAGGCAACGTTCTCACAAATCCAAAAGCCAGGGACTAGGACAGACAGTGGAATCTGAAGTTGGTTAAGGTTTGATTCTTGGAGAGGGTAGCTGAGGTTTAGCTGCACGCAGAGGATGCGATAGAGATAGAGGGACCCAGCATATGGGTTAGGGTCCGGTGACTAGAGAAGCACCACAGGGAGGTCAGGCATTAGGCAGTCATACATTTGGCTAGGTACACGCTGTAGAGAAGCCAGAAACTGAGTAGGCTGGTGATCCAACAACTGTTAGAGGTACATCACGAGTGTGGTCATGACATTCTCATTTTTTGTTGGGATGGCCTGTTGAGGAATGTCCGTTTTTAGTGCACATGATACACAAGATCTATGTGGACTTACTAGATGCTGGTCAGTGGGATTGGTTCCATATTAGGTGCGTAATATATTATATATATGTATGAGATGTGTAGCATCTGGGCATTGAGGATGCGGGTTACTTGAGGTACATTGAATCAGTTTTTATTTTGAGTGTCTATTGGATATAGGACCTCGGGTAGGCAGACACCGATGTGGTGCGGGACGCATTGGGAGTTGGAAACGACATAAGAGAACCAATGGGGAACAGTAGTGACTATGCATCATGAAAGGACCGTGTATCTGGAAAACATGTTAGTGAACATTTTCTTATGTTGCGTTTTGTCGATTTGAGACCGAGTAAGGTAATTCCTAAGGTGGGGATCCCCTTGAGGAATTTAGAATGAACCATTGAGATCGAGTTAATTCAGGTTACCTTGATCAGAGTGGTATATTCAGTGCCATATCTGGGTTTTGTTTGATAGCATGGGGATGAGATATGTTAAGGTGGGGAGATTGTAAGAACCTGGGTATTTAGAATGGGTTAAAATCCTGACCCTGTTTGAATTTTTGACATGTTCATGTGAGGACTAGAAAAATCTGGGAAATTTTGGAAATTTCCAGAACTACACGCCGAGTACTCTAAAGTACATTCCATATATGGGTTGGGTGATTACCATCCATGTGATTTTCGAGTACATGCCATGTGATAACAGTGTAAGAATTTTCTACTACACATCATGTAGTGTTATTCGACACCCCGTGTATTCCCTTTCTGCGTACTGGGTGGGTTCAAGCTATGTGTCAACCCGTGTGGAGCACCCAAGTCGTGTGGCTATCTCTACATATGTTGGAGTACATAAAATCCCACTAAATGGCGTGTAGTCCTTAAATACATACCGTGTACTTTTATTATTCGCTTAAATGAATGATTGTCATGTCTTTTTTCTAGAAAACCTTCTTCTTTCCCTTTTTCGGACCATAGTGCTTTCGGGGGACGAAAATGTTTCCTTACCTAGATTCTTCATACGAAATTTGTTCTTGAATATGTTGGTGGCTGCGGGATTGCAATAGAGAGGCTAAACCCACACACCCTCTTCCGTTCTTGATCCCTTTCCTCACATTTCACAGTTTCTATCCGAGTGGAATTTCTGGGATTTGACAGAAATGTAGATCTACGATGATCAGCTTAGAATTTGAGCTCGATATCGGACGTGACTATTTCTATGAGTCTCAGGTAGGTGGAATATACCTTCTTTTTTGTTTTCTCAGACCTTTGGGTGGCACATATTTAAGTCTGTTTTCAGGTATTTTGAGAGAGGCCCTGTTTTATCTACTATTGTATATTAAATTGCTTATTAGACCAATGGGATGCCTTTGGGTATTTGCATTGTCCTGTTTTCCTTGGGCGGGGCTAGACGAGGGGTCGCCGCTCATTTGGGGAATTTTGGCTAGGGGTACCAAAATGGAAAAAGTTTATTTATTTGGTTAGACTGCTAAGTTATTGATTAAGTCATGATATTATTTGTTAGAGGCTTGAAAAACCTTGGTAGTGGTTTGGGACAACACATAGTTAGTGTAATTCAATAGTTTTGTTTGTTTTTCCTACATAATGTTTTTTTGATTGTATATATATGTGTGTGATGTCTGATATTACATATGTTGTAATCTTCGGGTTGTGTTGGGAATAGCCTGAGTATTGTTGAGTGATGCTGATCATAGGTTGGGTTTGAACCGTCTTACATTGGGTGGTTCTGACCACGGGATTGGGTGTCATGGACGTCGGCTTGATGCAGGGTCACTGTTAAGTTGGGCATGTCCCGGTTTACATAGATGGAGAGATAGTCGAAAATGAGTGGCATTGTCGCAGGGACATGAGGTGTCAGAGGTTTTGTGGCTTGGGTACTATTTTGGTGATTACCCCTCACCCGAAACTTTGAGTAGTGTGCACATAGAGAGACTCTGTGATGAAGTTTTTTTGACCACTTGTGTGCGTAGAGTCCCCCATTAGTTGCGTTTTAGGTACTATTGGTTGGGGTGCTTGATGTAGGAAGCCATGTGGGATGTGAGGAGCCTTCAGGGGATAGCGTTGTGACTATCGGGTTGGGGGTAGAGGCTCACTGTTATTTTGACGACAAACATAATTGTCCCTATGGTTACAATATTTGAGGGAAAACATTGTTGTCCCTCTAGTTACTTATTTAAGGATTGGATTTGTTGTTCCTCCGGGTTACTATATCATGGGCGTGCCTTCGGGATGTCGGTACTTAAGGAACGCGGTGTCAGGGGGAACAAGGTGTCGGGTTACATGATAGACATTCTGATGTTGGTCAAAGCAGGTGACATTCCATGGTGGCTGCTGAGCACCAGTGGGTTTGTGTTTATTTGTGCATTGTAATGTTTACTATTTTACTTATAACTACATGCCTGCTTAAACACTTATATAGGGTATGCCCCTTTAGGTGGAATCCTACTGAGATTCATCTCACACCCTACATGGGTCCTTCGGGACGCGTGCTGATACTATGAATTTACGTGCTAGAAAGAGGCCAACGTCAGGATCTAGACTACATTAGCTATTACATGGAGATGGTATGGACCTTGAGGTCCTACCTAGCTAGAGTTTACATTGTTTTTAATTATTTCCTATATCAGCATGCTTACTTATTTTATAGCTATAGTTGGTTATCCATTGGCTCCCTTTTTATATATGGATATATATGACCTACTTTGGAAGCATGTTTTGTTGTTTAGTGGTAGTTACAAGTGTTCAACATGATGTTGTGTTTACTTTCCACTTCTATTGATTATATTTATTACTTCCGTTGTTTATTGATATTGAATGTGATTCCTCTCTACGAGTCTGGATCGAATATACTGAGTCTTTTATATCACTGCATTTTTATTATTATACTTTGACCAATACCATTATTATTTTTTGAGAGGGTATTGCCTCACCACTATACCTATAATACCATAGCTAATTGTCGGAAGCCTTTGGAATTCAGGGAGGTGCGCCTATGGAAGTAACACTTGACCCGTTTAGCACTGTTCGGGTGGCTGTTTAGGTCTGGGTCGTTACCTTTGAAATATTCAAAACTTTATTTTCTACTGAAGTTGTAGCATATCAAATTTCTATGTGGAATTACAAATAAGGAAATTTTCATAATTTTGGAATTGTTGTGTGATTAATTTTCTAAAGAAAAGATACCTGGGTCATTTTTTGATATGAAAAAAGTTTTTAACAAGCTTGGTATTAATTATACGAAAATAAATGCATGTCCCAATGATTTTATGGTTTATTGGGGAGAGGATTCAGAAATAAAAGATTACAAAAAATGTTCTTCTTCTAGATGGCAGTCTGTAGGTGATTTGGGAAGTCTAAATCAATATAATACCATGATGAAGAAGAAAAGAAACACACCTAGAAAGATTTTTCATTACTTTCCTTTAAAGCCTCAATTGTAATGATTATTCATGTCATCAAAAACCGCTAAACACATGATGTGTAATTATGTAGGTAATAACAATGACGGGTTAATATGACATCCAAGAGATTAAAAAACATGGAATACATTTTATTCATTACATCCACATTATTTATCTGATCCTAGTATTGTTTGATTTGGATTGGATATTGCGGGATTCAACTTATTTGGGACTTTGACTCCCAGTTATAGCATTTGTCCGGTTGTTTTGATCCCTTATAATCTACCTTTTGGATGTGTATGTAATAAATATGTTTTATCATTTCAACGGTTATTACTTGAAAACAAATTCATGTAAATGATATTTATGTATTCATGCTGCATTTAATTGAATAATTACAATAGTTATGGAGCAACATGGTTTTGAAACATGTGAAGGTATCTTATGGGTATTCATGTAACATATCAATGTGTTTTGACTTAAATCATCATAGGTTATATAGATTGAAAATCCACAATTAACATATTTTGTTATAGAATTTAATTTCATTGGCATTGCGTAAATTACTACCTAATAATGTTACTATTGTTGTACATCAATTCTATATATTTTGTCAGAAAATTATGTGTGAAAAATCTACATCCATTTCATCTTGACAACCTTTAGGAGATATTTTTATTGACACTTTGTGCAATGGATATGATCTTTCCTCCATCGTTTTTTACTGTCATTATGCATTTAAATGTGTATTTTGTTGAGGAAGCTAAATTAGGAGGTCATGTACATTATCAATGGATGTATCCAACTGAGAGGTTCTTTATTTATATTTTTTTCATTTTAGTAAACCATTCTTGGAACTTCATTAAATACATAATTATGTTTTGGCACCATAATTGGGCTGGTTCCATCCTTGGATTTCCTAGCTGTCTGGCCCCTCATATAACCTTCAGGGAGGCCAGTAAGTTCCCTTCCATTATCAACGCAGTGTTGAACAATGAACAAATGGAAACCTATATGAATTTTGAGATGAATACGGGGCTTGATCGGTGTGTGTTTACTCCCTCTACTTTAGGGATCTTCTCCACCAAAGAATTTTGTGAAATTCTGGCTTCACATGAAAGTTCTGACCCACGGAATGAGACCATGTGGTGTAAAAAAGTTCCCTCCAAGTTCAACAATCTCTCTTCGCGCATCAGGAATGGTGTGGTGCTGACTGATGATAACATCAAAAATTTGGGTATACCCTCTGTTTCTAGAGGTTTGTGCTGCCATGCTAAGGAGGATAGTTTCTTCCATCTTTTCATTGAAGGGGTCTGGGCTCATGCAGTGTGAAGATTCTTCGGTGACCTTACTGCCTACAATGTCCATTCAAATTCTGTGGATGAATTCATGGACTACTGGTTCCAAGGATCTCCTTAATAGAGCATGGAGTGGAAAGCGAGCGCTCTGGTGTTAACCACCGGGTTTTAGGGCATTTAGAATGCTCGAAACAGAGCCAGATATGAGGGAGCATGTATGTATGGAATATGTATTATCACCGAAACTCGATGCCTGCTCATGGATCATCTCAAATCGAACGATTGGTTGCGACAGTCCCCTATGCTCAGTCCTCACCAGCTGAGACCTACGGGTGCCACTGGTCCTCTCAATGATAGAGCAGGTCATTGGGTCTTCTGGAGGCCTCCCTCCATGGGCCTCAAACTGAATACTGGCGGCTCTTCCAGACAGGGTAGCTTGTGTGGTAGAGGTGTTGCCCGAGACTCTAGAGGCTCGGTTATCCTGTTGTTCACTGCTTATTACGGAAGTGGTTACTCACTCCAGGCAGAGGCTTCAGCCATGATTTCTGGCCATCGACTATGCTGTCAACATAATATCCTCATTGATGAAGTGGAAACAGACTACATGGTCCTCTTTATGGCCCTTTCATGGAACTGATAATATTCCCCGGTTCATATCATATACTATCAGAAAATGCAAAGGCCTCATGAGTAGCAATATCAAGGTGGTTCACACTTGGTGCGAGGGTAATAAAGTGGCTCATCTTCTAGCCTCCATTGTATCCAACAATTCGGTCTTTTGGGCCCTGAGGGTAGGAATATTCTTAAGGGTGAGGGATAGGAACTTGTGAGAGGGGATTCCCTTAGCTTACACTATTTCATACCTCCTTGATTTATTTTCCTTTTTGTTCTCTTGGCGGATTTTTTTTCTCTTTATTCTATAAATAAATACTATTGATATTGTAGTGATTGGATGAAATTGAGACAAGATTTAATTGAGTTGTGCAGGTTTATGAATCATCTAATCAATCTGAAATACATGGGAAATCAATAATATTTTCTTCTATTAGCCGGTTAGTTGGGACGATCATAAATATTACATTGAGAGAAATGGAATTATAATAGTCACATAGATATGTACTAAAAATATATAAATTTTAGATCCATTTATTGAAGAGTTGTGGATACAAACAAAGAGAAAATTGATAGGATGAACTCTAAATGAGAAATATATAACAAAATCTATTAATAAAGTGCTTGTAGAATGTTTTGCATGAAAGGTATGTTCATAAATATTTTAATTAATATAGATATTAAGTCGACACATATATTTTGTAAATATAATAACGTATATTACTTTTTTTAGATCTTTAATACTAATACTCGATCATAATTTTCAAGAATATTTGATGTTTCTTGATCGAGGTATTCAAAAACAATATAGAATGTTCAACACTTATAATGTGAATGTATTTACATTTCATATAATCGATCATGAAGAGGGTATAAAAACACAAATAGTGGTATATTTACATTTTATAAAGTGGAATACTATGAAAAGTTGAATGATATTATCAAATTAAACTATAATTGGCATTTTTTAGTTTTTTTATTCAAAAATAATTGGGTGAACATTATCAGGGGTGTTTAATGTGATTAATTACTATTTACTTATGTGCACTTCTCTCGCTTGATGGATGTTTGTGATTGTGAAATACATGATCCATATATCCTATCATCGCATGTGAAAATGGTATATTATATTAAATATTTCATGGATGAAGGGGGAGTGTATTTTCACTTGTAAAAAAAAAGAGGCTTGTGTGATATGGGTGATGAAGTGGAAGATTTGGCCTATGACATTGAATCCCATCAACAGAAAGAAGAAGAATTATTTTTACAACACTATATTGAAAAAATTAGATTTTCAAGAGTGGATGAAGTAGGTGAAGTAATGATGGAGTAAGAAACTGACATGATTGAAGAATAAAATTATTGTATATGAATCTATGCATTCATTAATCAACCACTTTTTCATTTGTGTAGTAATTCATTATCATTGTTATGTATATTTTATTTGTTTTTAGTGAGCATTAGTTATCATTTCTATTTTTTTCTCCCTGAATTTTTTGAAATATTTTTTCCAAACATAATTTTATTTTATTATATGATAGGAATGCCAAATAGGAAGTGTTATACTCACAGTGTGGGGTCAAAGAGATTTTCAAGAAGATGAATGACTATGGTAATATTTTCATTAGTTTAAATATTTATTAGAAAATGTTATCTTTTTAATATAATTTTTTTATTTATCTTTTTTCAATGCAGTAACAAATTTTAGGCCACCATGAATCCTGAACAGAAGTGTGGTTGAATGGTCATAAAAGATATGTTGGGAGTTTTGTTAATGAATCTTCCAAAGAAGCTGGGGTATGAATTCATCTTTCATTATAATAACCTATTATTAGTTTTCACGAGATTAAAATATATTTATTGTAATATGAATTATATTTCATATATAGGTAAAAATTAAAGAACTATGGAATGTAAATCCCACACAGTCCTACTCAATCCCCATTGGTGACCCAGTTGGTAAAGTCCTTGGGAAGAAGCATCCTGGTTGAGTGCACGGGATAGGTTTGGGACCATTACCATCTGAATCCATTGACCGGAAAATGGGGATTCCAAGTGATGACTGGAGGTGTGAAGGTAAATCACAGAACTTAAAAATCATTTAGTTCACAAAATTTTATTTATTTTATGTTTAAATATAAATATACAACATTGTTTAATTTTTCTATATAATTATCTTAAAGGCATAGGTAGCAGGAAGTAGAGATGGAGATTGAGAGGGCGATGATAAGAGTTCATCATTGGGAAAGGATTAGTGGAGAGGGTTTTTTCATGTATCAATACGTCCAATGTGGGTATTTGTTTCTATTTTTCTTATATTTAAGAAGGGATAGAGACAACAATTTCTGTATGTATGTTTTGTATAACCATGTTTCTATATGTTGTGTTTCAACATGTTATGTAAAATTAAATTTCTTTATGATCATATATGACGTTTATTTTCTTATCTCTATTTTACATATAGGTTGATCTGACTGTTATATTCTATTATTTCCCACTTGTTTATCATGGTACCTTACTAGAGAGGAACCATGTATTACGTTTCCCTCTATGATTCAACACATAGACATTGCTAGCCAACTGAGAATGTCTGGGTTAAAATGAATATATTCATGGTAAGATTTTAAGAAAGGTTCATTCATCTTTATCATAGATTTATATTTAATTGAAAATTTAAAATTGGTTTTTTAGTATGTTTATTAAGGTAAAAAATATATATTTATAGTGTATTATTTATTAGAATATTTTCTTGATAATTATTGATACATTTTAACTAATTTATTTATGTTAGATTAATCATATTTTATTAAAAATTCCTGACATAATAAGACGATATATTATATTTATTTAAAATTAATTATTTATATTTATAATTTATGTTTAATGTGTGTTAATGGAAAAACCTATAAATTCAAAATATCATATTAGAAATTAAATATATTTCTTTCACTATATTATTATTAGTAGTTTTTCAATATGATTCCTTAATGTTGTGTTAATTGAAAATAATGTTATAATCTTATTATTTCCATGTATATAAAATACATTTCTGAAAATTCTTTTCAACCAAGAATTATATTGATGATTTATTACTGATAAAATGAAATATTAAAAAAAATAAATGTCCTCATTGTATGATTTGGATTCTAAATTTTCTTATTTCATATCATGTTTTAATTTGAACCTATAGTTTCAAAATAAATTCAAATCATTTATGATGTCAAAATGAATTCATTAGATTAAAAAGAATGCTAGAATTATATTAAATTCTATTTATTATAAATGTATGCTAAAATTTTAAATTCTATTTATTATATTTTTAGCATGATGTTATAATGTTTTTATGACATTAGTCGAATTTTATATGGGATTTATTTGGTACGATAGGTTTTAAATTTAAGTATGAAGTATGAAAGTGAATACTGAATTAATTTTATGGTAATTATGTGATGAATAAAAAAATATTTTATGTTAATAAATGTGATACAAGTATTTTTATTCATTGAAAATATGATAAATTGAATATAAATATTTTATGAGTGTCCCTATGAAATGTTTAATTTAATTATTGTATATAACTATGTTGGATTGAAGAAAATTACCTTTATGGTTATGTATTGACATACCTTGTTAATGATATGTTTCACTTAAACTTCAAGTTTAGTTATTGTGTTTGTTGATTTACTATTATAAGGTAATGCTATGTGAAATGAATTATATATATCATTATTGATATATTGATTACAATTGTTATATAATATCATGATGTAGATTTCATTAGTGAGTAGGAATGGATATCTTGTCGAAATATGTTCAAGTAGATGGTATATTAAATGATGATGTGGAAAGGAAGTATTATGATGATGGGTTGATGTAAGGGACTTGATTTGATAATGAATGTATTTTCATGTATGATATGATGGTCTGTGTGATGTTTTGTTCTGGATGTAGGTTCTGGGGATGTAGAGGCTACTAATATGTTTTTGTCATTCATGATATAGAGGCGTTTTAAACCGCCACTAGGTTATGGTATTTTTTAGGGTTGCGGTTAAAACTGCTTGTAAATATGAAAAAATTTGTCATAGCAGTTGTTTTATCTGTATTAGTGGAAACATTGTTCGGTAAAAGGTTAAGACTGTAGCAGTGTTTTTCACTTCTATTAGATTGTATTTATTTTTTTAAAGTGAAAACCACCACTAAAACATAAAAACCTGATGTGAAATACACGTTATAAGACACTTTCTAGAAACCACCATTAAATGGAAGGAACCTCCTCGTGTTGATTGTTGACACCAATCTTGGCGGTGGGTTTCTGAAACTATCCCAGGACCATATAACGATAGTTTAAAATGCCGCCAGATAAAAATATCATTGCTATATGAGTATTTTGTCTTTGTAAAAGGGAGAAATAGAATGATATAAAAGTAGTAATATCAAACCATAATGTCCTATCAATATGAACAGGATACAAAAACCCTAATTACCTAGATATACTCAATGAGAATTCTAAATAAGAGATAAAGTGGATCCCTATCACCACAACCTATCTAAGAACTATGAGTCATCATGTAGGTCCAAGTGTCCATCTCGAATACCCATCATCATGTGAAAACATGCCAACATACATGAGGATGGATCACACAATGACACTATTCTCAACTTCAGAGTGGGGGGTCTATCTATAGTGGTGGTTCAATATAACCACATAAGATATAGAGTGAAGGTATCTCTATATTACACTATGAATCCAGTATAGGAGATCACTCTCTCAAGTCTATTTATCTCCCATAAACTAACATGAATTTGAGTGGAGGGTACACCACACACCACTATGATCCACATCCGATAAGAAACACTGTCTAGTGGAAAACCCATACCCTAGTTTGTCAGGGGAGTCACTCAGTAGATGGAAATCATGACGCCTTGTGCATGGGTGGTGTTCCACCCAACAGATAGAGGACCAATTCCCTAGTGCATTAGGGGGTTCCACTCAATAGATAGTGAACCTATAACCTGTTACTACCTGGTTATCCAACATAGTATGAATAGTTATAATTCCCTATAATGATAGGGGTATTGATAAATAAATGGAGGAATATGGGGGAAACACGCCCTATAGTAAAAGTGGGTTTCCAACCCTGGTATCTCTCTAGTGATACCAATGGATCAACACTATTCGTCAAGCATCCCCTGAAGAAGATTCATGCTCATAAAAACATACATAAAATCTTGAAATCCCTTATGAAGGATACCATCACATTATAATCAGATATATTGTTATAATAGGTGACTTACATGGAAAAATATTAGTCTATAAGAAGAATATACGCTACGTTGAAGTCCTTGTAGAAAGTACATGGTGTGTACTAGGGTCTCATTATGTGTGACCTCACCAAGACACCATGATATATCCTCACATGAAAAGATTCGAGAGAGAATTTTGTACTACAAGGAATTTAGGTGTACTACAGGGCATTTCTTGGCCGCTCAAGGCCTACCCATGTTCTCTTGGTCATTATTGTATACATATTATCATGTTCATGTACGTCGGGTCATGATCATGTACTAGGTCATGCCCGAGTATCAGGTCGTGCATCTATAATCCTAGACATTCTCATGAGTATTTTCATGCCTAAGACCATTTAACTCTTTTGTACATGCCTTACTTCCATAAAATGGTCACATGACATGTATCAGGTCATGGACCCCATGCGATCTTCATCTCCTCTTGAACCCCTATCTGCCACAATTATGGGACTACATAATGTGTGTTCTTTATAGTACACAGAATGTATTTAGGATTTACAAATAATCAAAATTTCCACCATAAATATCACATATTCTCTTTCACATTTAGAAAATATTAAATTTTATGCCCCAAATTGAAGTGGTTCATCTATAACTATCAATCTACATCCTCTAATGGCCGGTAATCAGAAATCTGTTAACCATCCAATGAAATTCCAGACCACCCATTGCCATTTTAGATTCCAAATCCCCAGAGGAATCACTAAATACCCAAAAATACATATCGATACTTATAGAAATCATCATCATGTATTCTATTCACTAAACCACTATGAATATGTGGTTTTTTTCATGCTCAATCCTTCCCCGACAATGACAAACCATGACCCCACTGGCCAACAACAACGAATTCGAATAACATTGTGGATAAATAAATATAAGAAAATTAAATCCATGTTTGACCTAGTATTGTTAGCTAATGATCTTGTAAATGGGGTATCCATGAGGGATAACTAGTATAATGTAAGAGTTTTATCTGATTGATAAAACCAAAATGTGGTACGTATCATGGGAAGATCAATAAATCATAGTTCAAATAAGAAGACAATTAAATCCACGATTTATAAATAAAATATGGTGAGAATACATAAATACCATTTGATTAATTGATCAAATATTGATCATTAGTGAATATCATGTTCTTCAATGATGAAGTAGATATTATTGATTTGGTTCCAACCTCTTGATCCCCCAGGTCAATCGTTGTTATCTCGAAATCCCAATCTACTAGTAAAGAATGACCGTAAACGTCTAAAATCCTCCAAGGGTTTTCAGGAAAACCCTGAAAAATAACATAATGATGTACTTATATAGTATTTAGTTAGGATAAGTAATTTAATTATAATAAATAAATTACTTATTTATTTCCTTAAATTCCCCTTCTAAAGAGTACCTACCACGAAATGGTTGACACTGACCAACTTTAGGGTGCAACTAGGGAACACCCAATGTTTTGAAATTATCATTGGTAAGATATTTACTATACAATAATCTGTATAAGAGATATTAAGTTTTTTAAAGCTACTCACAAGTGATATAATATATTTAATATTTTTATTGGATCAATATTGGGCCTCTCTGGGCCCCAGAATCTCACACTGACATTGCAACATGAAATGAAAATATTCCTTAAAATATTCCAATGTCCTAATAGAAATAATAGGGTCATTAAAACTTTATTACCTTTAAATACATTTGAATATGGCAATGTACCTCACGTGTACGTGTTGACTACTGACTCCATGATGTGAACTGATATATTTTTTATTTTATTTTTCCATTGATTGTAAAAAGGATATATGTCATGAATATTTATGTTATCTATGATATAAAAATGATAATGGGAATTTTAATTACTATTTACCTATCATTTTCCCCATCAATTGATAAATGAAAATACCATTCATGCATATGTATGTCCTACCATCTATATAAATGGTGTAATTCATTTTTTCATATATATATATATATATATCTCTTATTTTGATTAATATAAATAAATATATAGTAAATATATAAAATATTTATTACATGATAAAAATTACTAGGATAATGGAACCATGATCAATATAAAAGGACTAAAACTATCAAACGAAAACATACATAAAAAATGAAGTAATTATAACCATGAATAGTGGTTTACAAAAATAACTTCAAATAAATTAGTGATAAATGATTATAATAATATCATATATGATATGATATAAATGATATATTTTCTAGAATATGTGTTTAATAAATCAATTGTTATTATACAAGAGATTTAGACACATACGGAGGAATTCATACTTGATGGAAGGTTTTATTTCTCAATCTCATCAATATTCAGTATTGTTTATATTTAAGTCTCCAACAGGGGTAATTATTTGATCTTCTTATATTAAAGCCAAAATCCATTATTATCATTTGTTAATTTATATAAATTTCATTTATTTATTTCATTTTTATCTCCATAAAAAAAGATGATATAGAAATAATTTTCAGAATGAAAGATGACTTTGGGTTTTTTAAATGGTCTAGCATATTTCTCTTCCTAGTCCATATATTAAAAAAAATGTCTAATTTTTTTTAAAAAAAAATTATAATGATTTATAAATGAAATTTTTACCCTATGGTTGACTATTTTAAAATGATTTATTAAATGGTATCATCCTATCTTTTTTCAAAGTGATAATTTTTTACCTTTTTTCAAAAGTGTGAAATGAATGTTTCTTATACATCATGAATGGAAACTTTTAACATCATGACCTATAATTGATGTGATGTTTTGTTTACATTTTTAAATGTTCCCTTCTTGGTAAAATGTTTTCTTTAATATTTGGGAAATATTTTACACTTTAAATAAGTGATTTTAAACCGAAAAGTGTATTTTACTCATGGAAGTTTCTACTGACATTTTAAAAATATTTTTATAAATTTCAACAAAATTTGATTAATATTATGATGAGGATATGATATAATGACACAATAAAGTATAATTATTTAGTTTATTTATGGCCTGTTTAATTGGGGATATTATTTACATTTCAAATTATAGTTCTTAAAATATTGATTGTAATTGATTTTAATGCATGTTGATGTTTTTTTATTCATATGATGAAAGACATGGAATTATTATTTTATGGGTGGGAACCATAATTATATAGACCATTGATTCGTCAGTAGTTATCCTGAGTAAAACTAGATTAGGAATTTTTTCTAAGGCCTTACGCACTTATGTAAGGTGTTATGGCACAAGACTCAATGGTATGTTTCAGATGTTCAACATTATAAATTCCTTTTTTTTAATTGAATGTTGATATCCATGTGATTATTTAAATATTTCTCATATCAATGGAATATTTTTTATCTTATGTGATTATTTATATATAATTATTTGATAACCATTTATTATTTGCAAATTATTCCTGCTTCATTAGCTTCCATTGTACACACACCATTTATGAGCATTTGAGCGCACCTCTTTCGTATGGTTCATTTTAGTAGGATTTCTAGAACTGTATTATAATTTATATGTAATGGTATTCTATAAATAATAATGGTGTTCTCCTATAAAAATACCATGTTTTATTTTATGTTTTTAAATAAAATGTAAGATTCAAGTATTTATAATGTTTTCTAAGATAACTAAACTATTTAACCCTTTTGGATATGATCAGTTGTCTCTAAAAACTTTTAATAATGAAACCACATGATCTTGGATTATAGGGTCCAGATATTTAAAGACTGTATCAAATAATTTTTATTAGAAACCATGGGAATAAGATTTATGAAAACATTGATTAGGTAATATAAACCTATGTCTAAATTTGAGGATACGTCTATGTATAGGATAACATCCTAATGTTTTGGTATGTTTAATATTATATAGTTTTCCTATAAATAAATACCTAAATGGATACTATAAGTGGGTGTGGTTTTTTTAAAGATTCATATTGTGTTAATAACACCAGAAAGTGTTGGTTTGAGTACATTTTAATCATTATACAAGTGAATGGTGAGTGTGCCCTTACTACATGCCCAGTTTTCCCTAAAATGGGATATGTTTTGTTTCATTCACATTTTTTCTACATACGATTACGAAGTATTGGAAAATATTTTTATGATTTCTGAATATTCCAAAAGAAACCAATTTTAGGATTATGAGATTCTCAATGAATAAAATATTCCATTTATTTTAAGTGGTTCACTAGTTTTAAAATTATAAATTATGATTCATAATGTTATAATCTAATATAGATTATTTGATTATTTAGAAATGGTTCCTTATGGATGGAATATAAACCATATCACTACATTTAATACTTATAGAGATTTCCCTTCTGGTCATTAAAATGAAGTTCTACCTGGAGTTGGAGCTAGAACATGAGCTGATGATGAATGTGGACAAATTACAACTATTTTGGGGAACTGACTCTAGTTATAACCAATATCATTACCTTTATAGAGAAACCTACTAATCTATAATGTGGTTTAATAATGTTAGATTTCATTATATGTCTGTAACCTCTATCATTCAATGGGACTACAAGTCAATTGATATCTAAAAACTTGATAAGTTAAATAGAGTCAATATTTCATTCATTTGGATGTAATGAAAGGGATGTAGTATTTTTGGAAAATTTTCATCTTTGATGTAGGTCAATGATGGTTATTTATTAAAAAAAACTAAGTATGAAGAGGAAATAACATGATTGGAATGGAAGGATTATATTGAACTTTTCATGGAGAAATATTTTCCTCGAAAACAGTGAGTGGATATATATATGAAATTTTCGAGACTAAGACAAAAGGAAGACAAAAATATTTATTTTTATTAATCTATAATTACATAGATATAAATTCATCTTGTGGACTATATAGATAATCCAATTATAAATATTAACCATTTATTTTATGGGAATAAGACAATCCTTTGAAGGTAACTAGTCTCCCAAAAATTCTAATCATTTTAGGATATAGTATCATGTGATATCAATGTAGAGAAATAATTACCCATGCCTTATGGATTTGATGGAAAGAAACTGAAGTGGAGGATGGTAGAGTAAAAAATTGATAATCAGATGAAGATAAAGGATAATTCTAAAACATCTGATACTTGTGTAACAAAACACATTATTACTTGCTAAAATGAAAAATGGGTTTTATTTAAATATAATGAAAATTTTAATCACTTCCTTGAATTAAATTTTACAGGATAATCCAGAAAAAAAAATGATTTATCTATAAATATATTGGGAATTATTAAAACTAAATCCCCAAACATCATATAAATTTTCCAAAATAGAAGCTAAAGGGATAAGTTAAATCATATTTTATTACAATAGTTGACATAGAAGTTCATAGAAATGTTTTTAAAGGTACTCTTATCTTCCACTCGTGGATTGAAACTATTTTATTTGATTTGGGTTCTTCCTTGTTTTTTATATTGGAATCATTTTTAATGGGTTTCACATCCCCATATCAATTTTTAGATACTGTGTTTTATATGAAAACAAGTAATGATATGATGGGATAATCTCAATTATATAACTCCCCTATGATAGATTTTTCTGGTATGGTTCTTCATATGAATTTTCTTAGTCATCCTCTAGTTGAATTTGACATAATATTTGGTATATATTAGATCTCCTAGTCTGATATCCATATCATTGTAAGGAAGGGAATTTAAATACAATATTATTAATCAAATTCAATCATCTATAAGTGTGAGGATGAACCTAAAACCCCAATGGAAATAACTTAAATTATATTGGTTTTGATACCTATTCAAGATATAATGTTATCTCATATGGTTGGGGATAAAATCAATATTGAAAACGTGCCTATTTTTTGGGAATATAATGATGTTTTTTCAATAGAATAGAAATTATTCTAACAAATCTTGAAGTTGAATTTTCAATAGAACTCATAAGTGGTGTAATACATATTTCAAATACTCCATATAGAATGCCCTAGATTGAGTTTTAGGAATCCAATAATAAACTCCTACAGAATCTAGATAAGGGATTTATTTGGCCAAATGCTTTCCCACGTGGTTCTCCTATTATTTTTTAAGAAGGGGTACAGGTCAACACATCTTTTTATTTATTATATGGATCATAAAAAGATCACTCTTCAGAATAACAATCATGTGCCATTTTTTTATTATTATTTTGATAAACTATGAGAAGATCTATATTTTTTAAAAAATTATTCATAAATTTGACATAATCAATTAAGGATAAAAAAGGAAGATAAACCAAATAAATCCTTCCATAAAAGGTATGATCATTATGAATTAATTGTAATTACATTTAGATATACCAACTCTCCTATAATATTTATTGATTCAATGTATATATTTTTTTTGACATAAAATTTATCAGTTTGGGGTAGTATTTATAGAATATATTATAATATAAGAAAATTTTGAGGAAGATTAAGAAGAATTTTTTATAATTCTACTAAAGTACTTATGGCAGGAGAAGTTGTTTTCCAAATTTATCAAGTGTTAATTTTGGATTTATAAGTTTTCATTCCTATATCATTATTCTCTAGTGAGGGTATATCTATGGATATGTTAAAGATATTAGTTATTGAACACTGTCCAAAACCGACCACATTGACTGAGATCTAGAGTTTTCTTGGTTTTATTATATATTAATGAAAAATTGTTGAAAATTTTTCATTACTATCAAATAAACTAACGAAGTTAACTTAGAAGAGATCCATTTTGACTGGGTAGATGATTGTCAATAAACATTCAAGAAACTGAAGAGAAGGTTATTCATCGCACATGTCTTTATAATACCATACAATGGTGATGGGTTTAAAATCTATAGTGCTTCATCAAAGAAGGGATTTAGATTCTTTCGTGTGTAGAATAATATGGTGATAAAAATTTCTCATGAATGTTGATTATCCAATAGAAAAATTACAATAATAATGATTTTGATTTAGTTATGGTAAATTTTTCATTAATGATATGGATACATTACATATGTGGTGAAACATAAAAAATAATACTGATTGTAAAAGAATTATATATATATATTTATATAGATGGAGTTTAATATCCATCAAGGTATATATTTGGATTTGATAAAATATTATTATTACTCAATACATTACAACCCTAGAAAATATTAAAAAGTGGAAGATACTCTGATTCAAATGGATCATGCTATAATATCTATTATAACGATCATATAATATGAAATATTTATTTATTTTCAAATAATATTTCTTGAAATATTGAAGGAAGGTAAGATATCTTATCTTCCACATATGTGTATTATTCCATCTATCTAAGTTCTGATTAAGGAGTCACATATGTAATATTTATAAATGAAAAAAATTTAAGAAATGTTCTTGAGTTCAACTTTTATTATGATAGATGATAAGGTTTAGGAATCATTTATGTGTTCTATCCATTAAATATTTAAAGTAAATATTGTATGAGGCACATATTAATAATTATCTATTCATATGGAAGTAAAAAGATGTATAAGGATCTAAAAGAGTATTTCTGTTGGGACAACATGAAGATAAATATTACAGAGTTTATGAATTGGTACTTATTGTTTATTATTGTTAAGGATAATAGATAGAATACTAATGGGATTTTAAAACCATTACCCCTAAAAAAATGTAAATTGTAAAACATCAACATGGATTTTTTCATCAGACTCCCCCAAATATCTAAATTATATAATTCAATTTAGGTTTTAGTAGATCATCTTATATAGTTAGAACAAATTTTCTTCTATAAAAAAATATTTTCCTCTTGATCAACTTGTAAGGATATACATTAAAAATGTGGCAAGGTAACATGGAGTACCAAATTTTATTATATCTAATCAATATTCTAGGTTTACCTCAAAGTTCTTTAGATGTATTCAACAAGATTTGGATATTGAGTTCAGTTTCAGTATGGTATATCATCCTAAAATATTTTTCTAATCGGATAGACACATTAAAACCCTGGAGGATATTCTATGATCGTATTCTATATATTGAAAAGGTATTTTAGATCAATTACTTCCTCTCATTGGGTATTTTTACAATAAGATCTTTCACATGAGAATTTAGAAGGATTCCTATGAATTTATCAATGGGAAGAAATATAGAAATACAATGTGATTGGACGATGTTGGAGAATGATAAAATTTTGGACTTGATCATGCTAGGGAAATTTCAGAGAAATTACTAACCATTTAATACCACATTAAGGAATCCCAAAGTCATTAGAGTGTCACACCGAAAATAATTAATGAGATACAGAGTATGAAGTTAGTTTTAAGGTGTTTCTATGAATGTATTCATGAAATACGTTTATGATATTTTTGAACAAAGAAATTTTGAGCCCTTGGTATATCGGATACTTTTATATTCCAGATCGAGTAGAGATGATAGCCAATCTCTTAGCACTTTTACCAAAACTCTATCAAGTTCATGATGTGTTCAATTTTTCATTCCTAAGGATGTATATATTAGATCCTTCACATTTACTGAACTCAAAGATCATATTGATAGAGAAAGATCATTCCCATGAATGAAAACTAGCAGAAATGTTGTATTGTATAGATAAGGTGATATGAAATATCATTACTCATCTAATTAAATTTTTTTGGAAGAATAAAAAACATGAAGATGTTGTGTGGGAAACTGAGGATTTTATGAGGTAGATATATCATATGTTTCCTTTTTCCAATTAACGGGATTTTTGAGTCTTATATTCATTTTAAGGTGGGTATGATTTGACACCATGATATTTTTTAGTATATTTCTTTTTAAAATATATTTAATATCTTTGATTTCTTACAATACACACAACTATGAGTGTAAATGAACAGTAATATAGTATACCATCATGAAAATATGATTTAATAATAGAGTATGAATTTAAATATGACCATTATGAAAATTTTATGTTTTAAAAATTTTATAATTTATTACAAATATTAATAAAAGTCCTTTGGAAATAAAAAAAGTTTTTTTAAAAACATTTTTTACGCGCGCAATGTGTTTTTATCATAAAAAATTTAATTAATAACAATAGATTAATTTTTTAAATATATATATATCCATAATATTCTATAAAATTTCATATCATTCTTTTACAATTTTAATATTCATGCGATTTGAATAAATCATGTTTTATGCGTAAAAAAGGTGTATTTTTCTATAGATTTGTTTCATATCATATTTCACAATTTTTTTAAAAATTGTTTTTCCAATTTGAGATAATTTCTTTGAAAAATTAAATTCATTTTTTTATAAATATTTCAAAATTATTATAGAGTTATTATATTTACATTTTCTGAAAAGATCACTTTTTCAATGAATAGTGAAAAGAACATATATTTATTAAAAATTTTCATTTCATTTGAAGAGTTTACTAAGTTAAAAATTTGTTTAAAATGATTTTGAATGTAAAATTATTTCAATAATACTATTACTAATCCGATTTATTTCATTTTAATAATTTTTTTAATTCGGATATAATATACATTTGTACTTATAAAAACATTTTCTTTAGAAAACTGGTTTTTAATCGTGAATAATGGTATAAATTTTAAATTAAATTATACCACTTATATGAATTTAATTTAATAATATAGAATCCAAAATTTTATTTAAAATGAATAATAATATTTAATATTTCTAACATAAACATTGGTCATAATGAATAGTAAAATAGTAAAAAATATTTCTGTGAGTATGGTTAAAATAGGTTTGCCAGATATTAAAGTAATAATATAACTATTAAAATATCCTAAAAAATGGAAATTTTCCATAATATAGAAATATATTTATCTCATATAATATATTTTTTATTTATTTTTATTTTTTTCTATTTATTTATGAATAGGAAATTATATTCTTTGATTCTTTTTAAAAATTCTATGTGAGTCATCTCACCCATATATAAAAGAACACCCCTATTATATCATATATAAAATTAAATATCACTTTGGTTCAGATAATACCTACAAAAATCATTTAAACACATCCCTTAAAAAGATTTATATTGCCTTATATGACCATAAAACAATAATAGGAAGGTATTAGTTATAAGCCTAAAGAGGTTTTCAGAAGAAGAGATATCATTATCAACTATGTGCCTTCATTTTATTTCTTCTTATACTTCATAAATATATTGTTCATATATAGAGAAACCATAAATATAATATATTCCATATAATTATATTCACTTATGATAATGTAGTAAACTATATCTATCTCCTCTTCTATCAAATGCGATACAAAACTGTTGATCGTGTGTACGACGAACTTCAACCACATGAATCGATGTAATTTTTTTTCTATCACATCATCTCAAGGATGGATATATCGATGTATTTGAAGTATATTTATGAAATTTATGAAATAATTTTACTTATTTAATTAAAATTTATCATCCATTTTATTACCTTCAATGTTTTTGAAAAATAATAACATTTCGTATGTGTATATTTAGACCACCGACACCACAAAGCGATGTGATATTTTTCATTTAAGATTATCATGGATGTTAATAAGGATATATTTAATGAATATATATTATATATGTGATATTAAAATTATTCTGCAAATGTGAATTTTTTTACCTTTAAATTTTCAATCCATTTAAAAATGAATGCAACATTCAAGCGTGTATACATCCTTCCATCCCCAAGAATAGTGTAACTAGTTTTTCTATCTCTAACTTTTATTTATTACTATAGATAAAAATATAATTAATATTTAATAGTTTATTTCCTTATTTTCAAACTAGATATTATAAAAATATTAATAATGTAAATGGACTCAAACTACCATATCAACTCATAATGAAAAAAAGTAGTTATTACCTTGAACAAGTATTTTAATAATGAATTATTAATAAACACATGATAAAAGATTTTAGGTAAATAATATATGATAAAGTATATATATATATATATATATTATTTTTATAATATATTTTTAAAAAATATATATTTATTATACTATTGGTTTATACATATACGATGGAAGTATAACCCGATGGAGGAGTTTATTTCAGAATCTCATCAATATTTGGGATTGTTTATGTTTAAGTTATATTTAGAAGAATTATTTTATATTTATATCTTAAACAAAATAGTTTTTATACTATATTAATTTATATAAATTACATCTTTTACTTTAAATTTTCTTCCTTTATGTAATCATGATACATCAATAATTTTTTAATGATAAATTACCATGTATTTTCTACTTGGTCGAGAAATGTTTCCTTAAATATCAATATTTTCCTTAAAATGTATAAAATAATGTTTTTAAAATTATTTAATGATTTATAAAAATAATTTTTACCCATGTTTGAGTTTTTTTAAAAAAATTGAATGTAATCTTTTTATTGTTTTCCAAAAGTGGTACTTCATAACATTTTTGAAAAATTGCGATTGTAATGACTTATTTATACAACATGAAAGTAATTTTGTGATTTCATGAAAAATAATTATTATGGTGTTTCCTTAAAAACATTAAAATTATCCTTTTAGGGATAATGTTTTGCTAAATATTTTGGAAATATTTTGTAATTTTTGTATGTAATTTCAAAGTGAAATGTTTATTTTCCTAAAAGAATTTTCCTATGATATTTTTGAAGAATTATCATATATGTCAACATCTTTTGTTGCATCTTATGGTGAGGATAAACTCTTATGATACCATCAACCATAATACTTTTTATGGTTTATGTATAAACTCAAATTCTTCTATATGTATGGACTATTTTTTTATATTTATATTCCCTTAAACAGACCTAATAATGAGGTATAATAAATTCAATGTGGAATTGAGTTTATCTGGGGACTATTCAAAGTATAGAGGCCCGATGTGGGATGAAAAAAAATAGGATGAACAGTTATGAGAAGACGTGAAACCCAACCTAAATGATTTCCCAAAATCATGAAGCTATATACAATGGGGATCTAGGGGATGTATTGTTTTTTATACAACCATGTAACCAAAAGCACAGAATTGTGAGACCCATTTTTAGTTTTTGAACAGTGGGTTTTTCATGGTTTGTGCATAGTTATAAAAAATGTGCACCTAACCGTGTGCACCTAACCGTGTGAGGTACCCCCTTAATGTAATGTTTTAGAACGTAGTTGGTGCACAGTTTATCCAACCATGTGGCCAAACTGTGGAAAACTATATTTGAGGGAGAATTTTATTTTTACCCATATTTAATTATTTTAAACCCATTTACTTTTTATCCCAATTCCTCTAATGGTTTATTTTTCTTTTCCCACACTTGAAGCTTCTTCTCCCTATGAACCTAGGTATTGAGATAAATCCTTTATATGAATGAAAAATCAATCGTCGTTGGATCAACAAAAACTAGAGGTGAGATATTTAATCCTTATAATCTTTTTCAAGTTATTATTTCCATATGTTATGCTATTTAGATGAAAGATATTTTTTCCCATTTTAAATGAATTTGATGGTTTCTCTGATCTCTTCAATCTTAGCTCAAATTAAATTCTAGGGATAGCTGATAGAAGATCTGTGAGGCTAAGGTAGATGATCTGGTCTCTTTCCCTTAATTTCATTTCTTTCCATAAAATATGATGGTGTTGTACATATTGGTACCTTTTGATGCCACCTCTAATTTGTCAAATTAATTAAATTGAATTTCTTTCCTAGAATTTAGCAACCCCATAGTAGAGGAATGTCAACCCCTTAGGTTTATTTCTTTGTATTTTACTAACCCAATATATGAGTTACACTATAGAGGCCTTTTCCCTTTTTTCAAATATGGTTTACAGTCCCTTAAGGTGTGTTTACATATGATCATTCAATGTGCTATCAATTATTGTTTGTTGGGTGATGATCCATGAATACAACACAAACACGATCATGCCTTAAATTAATTGTCTAGACTATGTAAATTGAGAATATTCTTAATCACTTCCCCTAGTGTTGTAAATGTTTACTTAATTTAATGGTTAAAAATTATGCTAATTATGATATAAATTCTTGAATTAAATGAAACTTCCCCTTTTTCAGACATGTGATATATGTATTTTTATTTGTCGAGGCTTTCAACTTAGTAGTAATGGTAAAATAAGGGGTTTTGAATTCTGTACCCCTTGGATGGAATCTCATTCTTTTTATGTTGGATTTTTAATTCCTTGTTAGCACACTATGGGAGGTATATGCTATGAATAGAGAGGTATCAATGTGCATTTATCATTTATACCTCTAGATGATTGACACTGATTTACTAAGAGATACCCCTTGGATGATCCTGACGGAGCAATGGTTGTACCATGACTCGATAGAGATTCAGCCCCTAGGTGTGACACAAGGTACATACTCTGAGGTTACTATTGAAATTTTCACACCATGCTTGTATTTACACATGTAAATTCATCATTGGGTCAACATGGTCATACTCCATGTCATTGGATATATGATGATCCCCTTGGGAAATACATGTAAGGTCTCTCTATATTTCCATGGATGGGATTAGGGTGTCCCATTGATTGAATTTAATAAGAAAATGAATGTTTTCAAATGAAAATGATCGATTGGTTAGGAAAAAGTAGGGATGTGTCCTCGATTCCCAAGAAAAAGCTTGGGTAAAATCTAAATTCTCATAGACTATACCACTTACATTAATTTCACAGGTTCCTTTGGTTCAGACACATCATCTTAGGACAAATCAGTTAAATTATATAGGTGTCTACGTGGAACCTAGTTGAAATGATTTATATATTTACTTCCATTATGAATTTAATTCTTATTTCACATTAATCATTTTAGATTACACAGAATGGATAACCCTAGACATCATGGGAAGCCGCCTACTGAGATTATATATCACACCCTTCTTGGTATACCTTTTGTTCCCTAGTGGACTTAATAGTGGAATTTATAGATAAAGTAAATATGTCATCATCTAATGCATGATCACCAGTTCTATGATTTATTTTGGGGAGTAGAGGAATGAGCCTATGCTTGGGATGCTGGCCGTAGTCTTTTTTGGTGTAATTTTTTCGAATTTTGTATATGATTGTATAACTTTCCACATTCATATTCATTTTTATTAGGGTTACATCATGAGTAAAATCATTTTGTTATGTCTTATTTCCATTGATCATTTATTTATTGTTAATTTATCATACATGTTTTATTGTTACCATTTCATTGGTGTTTTTTGGTTATTACTACTTTCTTCTATTTATATATTTTATTATATATTTTAATGTTGTTCTCCACTCTAATCTATGAGGGAATATTATCCCAATAGACACACAATAGGCCCTCACTACTAGTTATAAGCCTTTAAAATTTGATAATGAGTGATAGAGTTCTTGTGGATCATCATCTTGGGGCACTGTTTAAGGGAATCTTGGGAGGGACACTTCAATGTGGTATTAGAGGTTTCTTTTCCTTTGGTCTTACTATTTGGTGTTTAGAAAGAAGACTATAACATATTAAATTGGTAATGAGCCTATTCCTAGGAGTAGGTACCCCAAGTATAGGGAAAACCCAAGTTACCTAGGTAGGAAAATGCTATTATTGCTAAGACTATTAAATTAGATTAGAATTCACCATTGTATAACACACTTTATTTTTTTATTAATATAATTATGGGATATTTACAATTTAAGCTTGATTTTACGATGAAATATTGGAATAATTTATCATTATAGGAACTAGAAGATTTTAAATTCCATGAATAGTGTCATGCCCTATTTACTTCTTGTGTGCATTTCCTTTATTGAATGTGATTTATACATGAACATTGTTTCTTATTCCTTCTATTACAAGATTGAAATGTAATGAAATTTACTGATGTTTCATTACAGGACAGATAAAATAAACTTGAAAAAAAATATTCTTCCTCAACCTAATATTGTTTTCATGTATAGGTTAAAAAATGCCTTAAGTAGCCATTTGTGGCACACTGAGCCATAGACCATTGGTCGCGTGGGATGGAACGTTTTGTGGTTAGGACTAAATGAACACCAGTATCCAGTTTATATGTTGTATAATCCCATATAAATTGGATATGAAGATTCATATAATTAAACCACATAAAGAAACATTTATTACATAATGAATTAAAATTAATATGAACCTTAAAATAGAATGGTTACATAATACGAGACCTTAAAACTGACCCAACATACTGGAGGGAAGTATCCCATGTCTCCGATGTTTTCTTATATGAATCATTCTGATTACAAAAACCTGATTCTTGTAGAAGGCTGAGAGTTAACATGCTTACAGGTGGGCTTTGTACATGTACTTATTTATAACATTCCACATCTATTATAATAACCATATGAGGTGTTCTCTTGGAAACTATATAGTTAGGACACATTTAAACCACATGTTATCTTCCAGGAGAGTGATGATGAGCATACTCCATAGGTGGTGGGTCCAAATCCACTCATGATACCCCTATAGTTCCACCTGAGGAACCTCTTACAAACACTCTACTATGTATCAATTCACATTATTTTGATATATTTTTTTAGTTCATACAATATGTGTTTGGTGCTCCTTGACCACTCCCATCTATAGAAGAGTTGACCATGATTTATAGCTACAAAATCCTCCAAACTATTCGGAGGATGGAGGGCCTTAGGCCGTTGAGTATTGTTTAGAGGTTGTGGTGGAATTCTTCATCAATATCAAGACACCTACAGAGTATAGGGTCAATATTGTGAACTATATTATAGGGGACTCTATCAATCATTGGTGGGATGTTTTGAATCAATCTAGTTGACATCAGGGAATGGTCTAGGAGAACTTCTAGACAGCCTTATTTGACTACATCCTCCACCACACTGAAAGAACACATCGTATTCGATAATTTATGTGCCTTTAGTAATGTGAAATTCCAGTGATGGAATACTCATCTCACTTCACTAAACTAAATTATATTGCAAAGACATTTACTGATGATGAGTTGATTAATTCAAGGTGTTTATAGGATAGGATTTTTTATGCTCTCCACTCACAGGAGAACATCTTTTAGCTGACCACCATTTTATAGATAGTGACCCTGGCCCTCATAACTAAACATAACCTAAGTGTATCATGCTATGTTATACAGGGTAGTTTAGCTTATAGGAAGAGTATTGGTTTATGTAGTTGCATGAAGCGTCACATCACTGGTACTTGTGGGAATGTTACTGGCCAAATGGGACACACAGATAGCCTTGTGGTGTGTCACCAATCCAGAAGGCCTAGCCAAAAAAATCCCCAATGTACAAGAAACCTGATCGAGTGTCTGTATTACGGTAAGATGGGACACCTCAAATTCTTTTTCTGATCCATTCCACCATTGATAAGTGAATGGGGCTCTATTTCGGTGTTGCCTTCAGGTGCATGATCCATTACTTCCCATATGGTTTGGATTTTTTCTTCTATGGGACATTCAAGCTATATAGTTTGTCATGGATAAGGTAGTCAGGCCTCAAAATTCTTTTGTCAGCAGAGTGGGCCTACAGAGACTACTCAGGAAGCATCTTAGGGCCACTTTTCAATATTTATCTATTCTATTCGGCATATTCTAGAGAAATAGGGTCAAAGGACATCTATAGTTAGTGGTACTATTCAAGTATCCTCCACTCTAATTTTATCCCTTTTGATATTGTCATGGGACCTTATTTTATATCATATACAACTATTGGAAGTTTAGGATTAGTAATAGCGTACTGTAGAGGTGTTATAACCCTTTAAACACTATTTTGAGTTCAACCTGAGTTTATACTCAAGTGAAAGTGATACCCCTTAAGATATGTCAGTATAATTTTTTGTGGATTTTATTCATCCTATAGATGACCGAATTATATTTTATTCTCTCTATGGATTGGATTGTTCTTTATCGATCCCAAGTGGATTTCTACCACCACCAGGTGTCATTCACATGACATGAGGGAAAAATTTATATCCCCAACGAAGAATGGGATATCCAAAAATTTCACAATGGAATAAAGCGTATTGGGTTAGGTAGATTGTCATCCTAGATGGATAATCTCTTTTTGAGTGATTAGGGAATATAGATCATGGAATTACCTCCTATGGAGGATGGTATTAAAGAAGTATTCACAAATAGTTTCTCAAGCTTTCCAATTTTGATAGAGGTCGAGTTCATAGTTGATCTTGTTCCATGTGTGGAACCATTTTCAATTCCTCTATATAGGATAACACCTAAAAATATACAAGACACAAATAGTAGCTTGAAGACATAGAGGCTAAGTGTTTTTTCTTACCCTGCACATCTCCATGATGTCCACCAGTCATTTTATCCATGAATACAGATAATACCCTTATATTGTTCAAGGATTACCACTAATTAAACCTGTTTATGGGGTTGAACTGGTATCCACATCCTTATATAGATGACTTCTTCGACCATCTTTGAGGAGAAATTTTTTTCTCCAAGATCGGGTTGAGATCAGGTCACCATTAGGTTTGTGTGAGACCATCCGATATACCATGTATTTTGTTCCAAAGAAGGTATGATTTGTTTGAGTATTTGGTCATTTTGTTCAGCCTAATGAACCTTCCATTAGTCTTCATGTATCTAATTAATCGATTTTCCACTGTATTTTGATTATTTTAGGGTAGTCTTCATTGATTCCTTCTTAGTGTATTTGAGGACTATACATTAAGATGTCAATCAGCTTGAGATCATGTTGAGTACACTAATAGAAAACCGACTATATGTGAATATAATTAAATGCCACTTTTGGATTAGAATGTTTCACTTATTGGGTCATATCATATCTGAATCAGGTGTATCATTTAACCCAGAGGAGGTGATAATTGTGGTTTCTTGGGAGCATCCCAAGAACCTATTAAACACATATATCTTCACTGGACTGGATAGATATTACTGACAATTAATCGAGTAATTCTCACACCTAACAGCACCACATATGGGATTGACCAATAAGGGGGTAAAATTTGAATGGATTGAATATTGTGAGAAATATTTTTAAGATTTAAAGGGAAAACTCACTTCAGCATTGATCCCGATTAATCCTAAGCTGATAATAAGATATACTATATAATGTGATGCTTCAAAAATTATTATGGGAGTAGTTCTGATGAAATGTGATCAAGTTGTGGCATATGGATCCTATCAACTAAGGCCTCATTAGCGGATGTACTCCATGCATGACCCTGATAAATAAATATTGTTTTTTTCTCTATGATATTGGTGGCACTACTTGTTGGGTGATAAGTTCATCATTTATAAAGACCATAAAAGTCACAATTACATCACAACACATCATGAATTGAATTATAGGTAGAGCAAGTTGGATGAATGACTACAACCATTCGACTCTGAGATTTCATACACACCATGAAATGGGAATTTCTTAGATGATTCCTTGAGTTGAAAAAATTAGATGTGAGCCATCAAGGAGTCCACTTGTGAGTAGTATTTGATGGATCAATTTTATGAGATATATCTTGAGGTTCACAAACAACATGGTCAACCAGTTCTATTAGCTCTAGTAGTGACATCGTCTCTTCTAGAGTGGGTCTAGATGAAGTAGTTGAATGATTACAAGGTCCTATTTTTTAGGGAGAGCATCATAGGAGAGAACCACCTCATAGTTGGGTTGTGGATACGATTGAGACTCTACTCATATGTGGACATGTATGGGTGCCTTTAGGTATACAGAAATAGTTGATGAGGGGATCACATGATTCTATGTGGTAATTTCATCATTGGATCACTAAGATGTATCAATATATACATGATTAGTATTGGTGGCCAAGTGTGAATAGGTAGATAGTAGGTTTCTCACTAGATGCTCCACTTGTTTGCAAGTGAAATCCAAGCACAAGTGATCAAGTGGACTTCAAAAACCACTATTCATTCCTAACCATAAATGGATGAATGTAAACATGGTTTTTGTGATAGTATTGATAAGATACCTTCATGTTAGTGATGTTGTATGCATGATCATTGATAGGTTTTCCAATGTCATACACTTTCAATCAATTCGATATTCCTTCTATGTTGATGAACATGGAAGGCTTTACATTTGAAAGATATTGCAACTTCATGGGGTTCCCTAGTATATAATTTTAGACTGAGAAACCCAATTTACATCATGTTTCTGGAAGTTGTTTCAAAAGGGACAAGGTTTATAGGCTCTTTAGAGTACAAAATGTCACCCTTAGACTGATGGGTAGTCCGAGCGAACAATTAGGGTGTTATAGGATATGGTATTGGACTTTATCCTTGATGTTGGAGGTTCTTGGGAGAATACTATTCCTATTGGTGAATTTTAAAACAACAAAATCTTTTAGGAAATGATTTAGATGGATTCATATGAGGCTATCTGTGGTAGACCATGCCCTTCACATTTGTGAAAACTAGTTCTTGGTGATGCATTTCTACTAGGTCCACATCTTATTTAAGATACTTTCAATCAAGGAAAAAGTATTATACCAATCATCATCATAGACCTCTAGAGTTTTAGGTGGGTCATCAAGTCTTTCTACATGTATCACATAGATTATTTGATACATGAATCCAGATACAAGGAAAGTTACCACCTTGATATGTTGAGAATTTTGAGATAGTAGAGAGAATTGGGTTAGTGGCCTATCAGTTTCTATTAACTCAACGGTACAGTTCCATGCATGATATCTTCCACATGTCATAGCTATAACAATGTAACTATCTCCTATATCATTTTTTTGACCCTGATGATATTAAGCCAGAGGTGGATGCGTCCTTCGAGGAGTATAAAATACATATCGTTGATCAGAGAATGAAGGCTATTCAAGGTATGTTAGTTCCTCTAGGCTAGGTACTATGGTAGAATAGGTTCATACAAGATGTGACCATGGAGAAGTAATCCTATATATGAGTGTAGTGTATGAAACTCTTCTCAGATGTAATTCTACCACCCTTATAAGGGAAACCCCATGATTATATGTCTTAAAGGGGAGAGGTTGTAATGTATTAGATTTTCATAAAGCTAGGAACCATTTGATATTAGTTTACATCCCTTTAAAGTGCCCTAATAATAATGCATAATCAAGTCAATGATGACTCAAGTGTTTTTGAGTCTCTTTTGGATCTCAGAGAACTGAGGTGAGAAGAAAACACTAGGCCACATGGTTAGTAGAATCAGTGAAGCCCCACCCAAATGGTTTCCTTTAATTGTGTAGAAACAGACAGCTGGTACCAGGGGAATGAACAGTTTGTCTACAACTATGGAACCCATGGTGCATGGTTGTGCAAACCAAATTTAGTTTTTAGACTTTGGGGTTTTCACAGTTTGTGAATGGATAGAAAACCTGTTCCCCAAACAGTGTGAGGTTCCCCCTTAAAGTAGTGTCTTGGCATATGTTGGGAACAAATTTTAGCCAATTATGTGGACAAACTATGCCCAACTATGTTTTTGGGTTAATTTAAATTTATACCAATCATTAATTATTTTAAAACCATTTCATTCTTTTCACACATTCTCTAGTGGTTTCTTCTCCTCCTCTATCAAGTGAAGCTTCTCCTCCCTCTCCACCAAGTAATTGAGATGACTCATCCATAAAAACTCTAAATAAATGACCCTTAGATCTAATGGGAATATAGAGTGGAGATCTTTAATAGTATTATTTTTTTCATGTTCTTTTTTTCATATATTGTGCTATTTGGATGAAAGCTCATTTTTACCATTTATAGGTCATTTGATAGTTTCTTTGATTTCTTCCAACCTAGATCAAATCAAAGGATGAGGATGGTCGATGGAAGTTCTATACGGCTAAGGTAGGTGGTCTATGATCTTTCCACTGATTTATTTGTTTTCCATAAAATGAATCATTGTGTCATGGGGTGGAAAATTCTGCTGATGCCACTATTTTTTCAAATTAATTAAATTGAATGCCTTACCAAAAATTTGGAAACCCCGTGTTCGTGATGAGTCAACCCCTTGGGTTTATTTCATTATCCTATGCCACCACAATGGTTGATCTATACCATAGAGTCATTTTTGACCCTTTGATATAATGTTTTTACACCCTATTAATGTTTGTTTCCATATTATCATTCCTTGAGTTTTCAATTGTTTTAAGTTGGGTGATGATCCATGAATTAATCCCTTGAACTATCAGGAATTAAATGAATTGGCTATAATAAGTGAATTTGTAAAAGGCTTATGCATTTCTCCAGGCGCCGTAAATGGGTAAATAATTTAATGGTTGACCAATATGAAAATTGTGATATAAATTTTTGAATTAAATAAAATGAAACCTCTATTAGGAATGTAATATAATTATTCTTATTGGTCATTTTTTTGAACTTAGATTCAAGGGAGAAACAAGGGTTCCTTATTAAGGACCCCTTGGATGGAATCTCTTGCCTTTCTGTTAGAATTGTTAATGTCTGGTAAAAAATTATAGGAAGATATCAGCTATGCTTGGGATGAGATTTCTATTCCATGATTTTTTTGACCTCTAGATGATTGAAACCAGTTCCCTAGGGGAGACCACTTGGACAGGCTTGAAGGCACATTGGTTGTACCGTGCATATAGAGTCACCCAAGCCCCTTTGCATGATTCAGGGTATGGACTCAGAGTTTAGTACGTGAAATTTTCACATAATGAATGGAGTGACACATGGAAATTCATCTTTAGGTTAACCATGGATATACTCTTTGGAATTTTTTAAATGATGATCACATGGAGTGATTCTTGGAATGTCTATTTCAATTTCCATTTATGGGATAGAGGTGTATCACATTATTTTATAAAGTGGTTTTCAAATAAATTTAAACAATAAATAAATGTTTTCAAATTAGAATGATCCCTTGGACTATAAATTATAGGTACATATCCTCAAAGCCCATGAAAAATCATAGTGATAGTCCATCTTCTCATATAATATCCCACCTACATTACCTTCAATGGTACCCTTAGTTCAGACTCACCAGATTAGGCCATATTAGGTAAATTAGATGGGTTTCCAAGTGGAAATCAGTCCAATGAATTTATTTATTTACTTATGTTGTGCATTTAATTATTATAGAACACTGATCATTTCATATTTTGCGTAATAGATTGTCTTAGACATCGTGGGTGGTGGCCTACTAAGATAGTATCACACACCCTGTTCGAGACACCTTTTGTACCTGAGTAGAATTTATTACTCTAGGTATAGATAATGGAAGGAAGCTACATTCCAATGCTTGATATTCAATTCTAGGATAGAGTTTGGGGAGCATAGGACTGAGCCTATGCTCAAGATGTTGATCATAGCCATTTTTTCCCCTTTGGTGTTTTATTAAAATGGTGTATATTCTTGTATCCCTTTTCCCAATATATTTATTTTCAATATTTTTGAACCATCATGATCATCATCATATTGTATATTCTTCCAATTTAGCTAATCATTATTCCATATTTATCTTACTTATTTTATTATTACTATTCTGCTTCTCTCTATTGGTTACTACTGCTTCCTACTCTTTCTTGTTTCTTATTTAGATTATAATGCTACACTCCTCTCTAATCTATGACGGAATAGTCTACCCATGGATACACCCTAGGCCATATTTTCTTTTCGACAACCTTTGGAATTTGGGAAGGTGCGCTTGAGGTCTTGTAGCCTACTGTATCATGGAATTGTTAAGTGGAATCTGCGGTATGATTCAAAATATTATGATCAGTTTGACTGGGGAAAGTATTGGTATTCTGTAGCCTAATTCTTCCAATAAATAAAGTTATTGATTTTTAAGACATGTTTATTATGTTATGATTTTATTGATAAAATAAATGAATTGGAGTTATTAAGTGATGGGTGGGGATTGAAATTTAATGTCCCCTTGATAAATCTATAGGTATTCATGAGAAAAACTAGATTGGTTATTTAGTTGAGTCATTAAACTTTTTTATAAGATTTCATGTAACATGATATTGATAGTATGTTTTAGATGTCTGAAATTATTCATTCCATTATTATTAAATCAGTTATTAATGTCCAAGTTACTAATTTAATAATTTTGATACCCATTGAAGATTTTCTATCTCATGGGATTATTTGTATGTAATTATTTCATCGTCATTTTTTTAATATTATTCATTACTTATTAGGTTCTGTTGTACAAATACCCTTACTGAAGAACTAAGCACGCCAATTTCTACGTATTCATTACCCTATGATGAACAAAACTATATTATGAATGATATTTAGGGATATGATATAGGGTAAAATGGTGTTCTCAAAGAAAATAATTTGATTTTTAGGTTTTAAAATATAATATGATATTCATGTGTTTATCTATTTTTCTAATCCTGCTAAAGAATTAAACATTTTGGGATTTGATCGGCTGCATCTTGTACTAGTGTAATAAAATAACCACAAACATAATCCTACAAGGGTCAAGGTATTTAAACCAATAGGCTCGTAACTATAATAATGGAATATAAAAATTACTAAAGGGAATAATTTTCCAAACAAAAACAAGATACATGTCTTATATATAGAAATAGGACCATAAAATAAATATGTAATGATCAGTAGAGTGTTAATATAATTGATAAAAGAAAACATATAATGATAAAATAATGGTACATGCCAATAAAAGAACCAAAAATAAAGGACACCTACACTATCCACCATAAATCCATGTAATACATGGTCTTCAACCCACTACATTAATACTAGATACCTATTCATATCAAGCCAAAAACACCACCACCTCATAGTGGTATCTTTCCCTTTCCTACATCTAATAAAGTAATATCTATAAAACCCAAAGGGAGTTTGTATGGTGTAAGATAAACATGATCAGTAGGATCCCACCTAGTTGTTCTTTAAAAATCGTTAGTACAATAAACCAAATATTTTCAATTTATAGAGAACATTTTTTGATAAATAGTTATACACTTTTATATAAAAATCATTGTATATAATCTCAAAATTTCCCTATTCTTTCACAAAACTATGTAATGTAATTTCAACATAAACGTTCCATATACCATTTTCCTTTTTTAAATCTAATAAGATGTCATATCATATCTAATTGTAGAAATCCCTAGCCCAATAGAAAACACTTGTAGGATAAAAAATATTGGTCCATCTTGGTCACTCAAACCTAAATGACTATAATAACTAGTGAGAATTAAATTAACTAGATTCATTGCATTTATAAACTAGGGATAGAATAACACCATAGAATGTGAACCCCCAACACCATCAAGGTCATGTTTCTAGAGGAAATATCACTATGATATAAGAATGGAGGAGAATACAGGCAAGTGAAAACTTATAAAATTATAGTTGATAAGTAAAAATTCTAAACCCTATAACTATGTACCCATGTCTCCCATGTGAAATTTAAATCAAATAAATTCCAAAGGGATTATAATATTTTAAAAATAATAACAAAAAAATCAGTTTTCTAATTTTTGACTTGAAAACACATTTGAAAATATATTCCATTATTCTTGGATAACATTATTTATTTTACCAAAATTAGGGTAACAGTATAATTTAATAAAAAACATTTTTATTCAAATGCATAAGAAACAATTCAATGATCATTCCAAATAATTTAGAAAACAATTTTAAAAAAAATTATAACATGTACATAGAACATAAGATTGAGACCAAAAAAATACCTCATGTTTTCATCTCACTACACCCATAACATGATCCAAACACCAAAAAGAAATGTAATTATATATTAAGTGTGAGGAGGACCTAAAAAAATTCCATTAAAATATAATCATGAATCTCAAATAAATTGGTATATATATAACTTTTACCAAAACATACCTCTTGAATCAAAGACCACAACACAACTGATGAGAGAACATTCCTATGGAAAACATTAGACAATAGATAATGAATATATTGGAGAATAATCAGAACATGATCAGAAAAACCACAAAATTTATCCTATAACCACTACCAATTCCCAAAGCAAAAAGACAAAGAAGCAAGAATGATAGGGAATTAGGAGAACATATAAATTACTAGATAACTGATCAAACCATCATTAAAACCCTATGAAATTATGTTTGAAGGATACAATACTTATATATAATAGCATCTCTAGGATCATAAGTAAATTTAAGCCTGATAAATAGGGTTTAGAGGGAAAATCAATGGTTTTATGGGATATAATTTACTTTTAGTATCTTCCTCATCAAACTCATCCTAAATCATCTGAATACTTGGTGGCTACCCATGGATAGTTGGAGGCCCTTCCAAAAACGTGTTTTCTACTATCTGGTGGCACAAAAATTCCAATATTCTTCTATCTAAATCGACCAACTGGCTGGAGGCTCTCTATATATACTTTCCTGGCCAAGTACTTATGAAACTTTTTGCCTCTTGCGACACCCAAACCCAAAACAAAAAAAATATTTTTTTCATTAAAATATATATAACTAGACTCAGTATGTTAATAAAAAAAATCAATATCTTGGTTCCAAAAATTTTAACAACCCAAAAAATGACCAACTAATCATTCGTTATAATTTTTATGTGAAATTAGTTCAAATTTATAACCATTCTACTTTTTTATGAAAACATAACTTTAAATATGAATATTTTTTGGAACAAAAACAATTTATAATGTTTTCATACATCATATATGATGTTTTCATTTTCTAAAAAATTATTTTTCACAATAATTTTCAAGAATTTAATTTGATAACTGCATTTTTATTAAAATCAGTGTTTTTACAATCATGAAAATTAGAAGAAATATTTACCTCAATCTATTTTATGATTTTAGTGAATTAATAAATATATGTTATTAATATTTTTCTTCCATTTGGATAAATAATCTTATGATTAAGATACTTATCACTTTTTTATTCAAAACCTTAATTTTATAGTAAAATATTGAGTCCCATACTGAGTTATATAAAAGTTTCTCTTTACTAATTCAAGTTAAATTCATGTCAAACTAAAAATATTTATTTCATTATTAACTATATTCATATTATTAAAATGACAATTTAATTTCATTTAAATATGATAATTTTGAATCACACTCACTTCATACAATGAATTATCAATATACTTGATCCTTTTTTTCATTTATTTCAAATATGGAATTCATGACATAAAATATGAATCTTTGAGATTTTTCTATTCCATGGATCATAATTAATATATTTTATTTATCATAGGTATCCCATTACCATAATTTAACACAATTCTATAAAAATATTATATTTTATTTACAAAAACATAAAATATGATCCTTAGTATTAACGTTTTTAACCATTTTTTAAACATTGAAAAAAAATCCTTCTCAAAAGAATATGTCTACATCACCAGTTATGATATTTCATCATGTAAACAATTGATGAGCTCAAATTTAAATAAATTAAATATGAAAATAGGCCTTTTCATGTAATGAATTATATTTAAGTGACAATTCCCATGTGATTCAATAACCACATACTCTTCACAATCCAAATTAGATTCTCCAAGAGATTAAATGTTTATTGATTAAAAAATTATTCACATTGTTCACCAATAACTAGTTGTTAAATCTATTTACTTTCAATATAGACGAAACATTTATAAATTTATTTTCTACTCCATTATTTATAATATTCATGCATTTAATAGATATAACATATAAAAATTATTTAATATGGAACTCATAAAAATAAATAAATATCAGCTTCATGTATGAATATTTAATAATAATTGAAAATACAATAGATCATGTTAGAGGTTTAACCTCATAATTGATACATATTGAGATAAAAAAATTCTTAAAAACAACTACACTGAATGTTATGGTTGAATCAGTGAAATCAATTTTTATAAAATCTTCTATCTTTTTACCTTAATTTTTATAAAATCTTCTATCTTCTTAAAAAGAAAAAGTTTAATGAAAGAGAAGGGAAAACATAGTATTTTCAGTGTTCCTCCATGAAATTAGAGATATTATATTTTTTTACACTTAGGTCATTTCTATGAAAGAGATATCCACCTTATTAAAAAGTGAATACAATAAAGAACATATTATTCAAAAAACTGAAAATGGTTTCTACAATGTTAGTTTGTTATCAATATATTATTTTTGATAAGATCACTTCTATTAATAGTGGTTGTTCCAACATAATTTTATTAATTCATTATTTTTTTAACTTGAAGGTGTCAAAAAATCAAATACAATATCCTCTCACTCAAAAAATAACAATGAATGACATTTTGGGTTCATTAAATACAATAGAACCTTTGTCATTATCACTCTCAGAATTATAAAAAAGTATTGATACCATCTATGTTTTAGTTCTATATCAATATTATAAAATCATTTTTATACTATTTAGTAGTAAAAACTCCTCATTAGATCAAAAATAATGTTTATAAAAACTCTTCACATTGGACTCACACTGCTCTACTTATTCTTGATATATACATTATATATCCAGAAGCAGCAAGTTGGTATTGAAAATTTTCCCAATCATTCCATTATTTTTGGTTTCATGTTATCTTTATGAACTTATCATTGATCACATGAATATTTTCCATTATTATTTTTTGGATTCATACATGAAAAACACAACACCATGATCTTAACATTTGAAACTAGTAAAATATTCAATGTAAAATCCTCTATTATTAATCCTAAAAATAAGAAAACAAATTTAACCTTTTATATTCCTATAATCATCATTATAGGATCCTATAAAATCAAAATTTAAGGCCCTTATTAAAAATAATTTTAAGATAATTTGTTCATATTTTATTACAAATTCCAAAAATATGTGGCTTCTTTTTTCACATGTATATACTCAAATGAATGTGTCATTCTACTGAAAATATCTATCTAAGGATAAAATCATACCTTACTAATCTGATCACTATTTTCATCTTGAATCATTAAACACCACATAACATCATGATATATATATTTAAAAAATAATATAATAATATTTTATGAATTATTATTATGTGAGATAATATCACTCATACATAATCTTTGAGACTTTGTGAATAATCTTACACCATATACATATAAAATTATGTTATAGAAATATTATTCTTAAATAGAATTTAAAATCAAAAATTTTCCCTTACACATCCCCAAAATTAATATTTAATATTATATGAATCATTATAGTTATTATTTTGTATAATTTTTTTAACTGACCAAAGTACATTTCCAATTTATTCTTCAATAAGAGCATATATTTTTCCTTTGATATTTTCATAGTTCCAAGGGTAATAAATATATAGTGAATAAGAAGAATTTTTCTGGTGTAACATATAGAATTATTATTAAATAGATTCATCCAGTAAATAATTGCACTTATATATTAATTTAATTTTCAACAATCCTTCTCAATTGAAGTCAAAAAACAATTAAACACTTTAATAAAATTTATTACTATATCAATTTGAAACAAAATTATTCAACGCAATCCCACTAAAAATATATCTCATAATAACTCCATAGATATCTCTCATGTTTAATTTTGTTTTAATTCTTGTTATCTTATAAAAATATCAAGTGTTGCAATTGTATTTTTCTTTATTTAGAAATCAATAAATATAACCCAACTTTAAGATAGACTTAAATATTTATATTCATAATTATAAAAATTATACATCCATTATATTCATATATCTTCATTAAGAGAACTCAAGAACAAATAATCACTAGATTTCATATTCAATTATATTATTCTTCATACAAAACCAAATAGGCCATTATAAATTTTAGATTCATCATATTCAATAATATCTTAATGATCTATGAAACTAACATAACCTCAAAAAATGTCAATAAGTAACTGTATTCATCAGGTAGCTTCTTGATGATCCATGTGAGTCATCCCAACATATTCATTTTTTATTTATAGATTATAGTCATCCAATATAGTTTTTCACAACACATTTATTTACAATGATCCTCATCACAAAAAATTACTATAAAAAACATCAACTCATAATGCCCTACCTCATTATATTTACATAAAGACTGTATGATGTTTAATCATATTTCACTAGTTAATCCAAACAATTATATTGATTTTGAAAATTAATTATGTTGAAACAACATCAACTCATCATGTTTTCCAATGCTTAAATGGACTATTAATAGTATAATCATTTGTATAAAATAGGATCTATTGTTAATATATACCAAATGTTGTTTCTCAAAACATAGAAAATTCATATTCAAAAAATTAAATAGATTATTAAATATTGTATTCTTCTTTATTCCTGAAATGATCAAATATTTACATGTTTACATATTAGGAATAATTATAATACTCTTCATCATAAACCATTGGGCTCTTTAACACTATCAATCATTTAAATATAAAATTTTCTTTCATAATATATATGTGTGTCATATTAAGAAAAGTTTTGTAATATAGAACACAATCGCTATATAATAAAAACCAATAATGACTCTATTAAAAATATATTAAATTATACATGAATGATAATGATCAAAATTAAAATTAAAAATAGTATAATGGGACAAAAATAAAAATAAACAACAAAAGTAGATTTTTAAGATCCATATAGTCATGGTCCTATAGAAATATCACACCCTCAAATAACATTATAGAAAAAAGTATAATAAATATGTTGAGTTTTTATTTAAATAATATAAATAACATTGACAAAAAACAATGAGACTGAGGAACAGATAATATAAGATGTCTTAATAGGATTTAAACATCCAATATGGCCATTGTAATAATAATATAAACATTATATTAGTAACATAACTATTGGATGAATAATATGGAAATCAGAAAATAACTAGACAATTTAAATTATTAAATGACATTTAATGAAAATTTACTACAAATAATGAATGTAATAAAATATTGAAATTAAATTAACTAAATATTCAAATTTGGTATCTCAAAAATTGTCTAATGGTATATTTCAATGAGTATATTTTAACTTATTTATAAAAAATTAAATTTTTATTAATAAATAAATATTAAAATTTCCAAATTTATAAAATTATTTTGACAAACTAAATTATATTTCTTAAATCATCTTGTTGAAACATTTCATGTGTGAATTTTCAAATTTCAAAAAAAAAACAATTTTTAGTTGAATTGAAGAAATCTAAATTTTTAATTTATGTATGTTTCAAGAATTAATATTTATGTAATAAATATCCAATAAATAATAAAATGGTGTTTTATAAAAAAAATATTTATTTAGATATATAAGGAATTGAAAAATAATAAACTCTGTTTATAAACATAAAAAGTAATTTCAATAATATAAAATTTAATGTGTTTCATTAAGAAATATTTTTTTATATATTTTTTCTTATAATTATTATAAAAAGATGCATTCAATAGTGTAAAATTTTCAAGGTCCAAGAAATTTTATAAAAGTAAATATTATTAATAGTCTTAAATTAAATAATTATAAATAGTATTGGTCTTAGAAAAACATTCAATTCATTATTTTAATATAATATTATCCTCCCATTCATGTATAATGACTCCTCTGACCAAATTTTTCAAATCACTTCTAAATAACTTCTCATATGCTATGATCTTTCCAATTTCATTCTACTAATACTTTTATCATCATTATCATTGTTTTGGTGTTCTCCAAAAAAGATCCTTCAAAGAATCAAGGACTTATTAAGTTACCAAACATCATGAATGAGGTAAAATTATTTCCACTTAATTTCAATTTATCATTCTCTGTTATTTTTTTCTCATTCATAATAATAAATTATTCTTATAAAAAGTGAACAATTAGTATATTTATTTTATATTCACATTATAAATTTTAAAAGAAATTCATTTTTATGATATGTGAATATTTTATATATATCTTTATATCTTTTTTTATTTTTTTTTGAAAAAATTATATTTTTGGATAGTTTATATAAATTATGAGGATGTTGTTTCTTATTTATATATCAATTAATTAATTATAAAATAATGTAGATTATATATCAATATTTCTCAAAATATTATAAATTTTTATTATGAAAAAAATAATTTCAATTTGTATGCATTATATCTCTCCATTTATTTGATAAAGTCTCATTAATGGTCTGTTCAATTCCTATGAAGACATTGAAAAATATTTTTATATCTCAACCTCAATGGATTATTAACATTACAAATGTTTAATATGAAAAAAATAAGTTATATATATATTTTTCTTATGTTTATAATTTTATATCTAAAATATATCAATGGATAAGAACCATAATATCAAAATGAATAAAGGATAATCCAAACAATCATATCTATGAATAATTTTATATTCAATAAAATGAAAATATCTAAATTCTTGTTATCATAATTGAAAATTAATAACATAAATGAATTGAATATTCTTCTCTATAAATGTTTCAAAATAAATAAATCATTTATAAATGTGGTATAATTATGACAAAACATAATCAATCATAGGGTAAGGGTAATATCAAACTCATCCAATTATTTTTGGTTTATCTTATATTATTTTATATTTTATGTATAATGTAGATAAATTCCCATATAAATTTGTTTTATTTTTTAATCCTTTATATTTTAAATGTTATATTAAAATTTTTACTTCATTATGAAATATTATTATACATTATTTAGTGATTAGTGATAAGAATCATTTTTATGAAACCTCTCACTAATTATTTTTTTGTTTCTTTCTCTCTTTATGAACCCTTACCTTTTGGTTTATGCTACAATTTTTTGTAAAAATTTATATTTTTGATTAATATTTTATTATATGTATTAATTTCTCCGTAACATATCCCATAAAACATTATTGTAAATATCATTCTTTTATTTGGGCATTATTTCCTGTTTAAGCCTTATATGTGTTTTCATTCTACATAGAATGAATGATAACTATCACATTATGATGCAATGGATGGGATATGAGTTATAGATTCATCAAATGCATTTATTTGGGTATTCTATCTCATGTTATATTTATTGAAAAATATGATTTAGTTCTCCTTCTATATAATTTATAACAATATAATGGCGTTGTTCAATTTTTTCATAACATTATGTGGTTTTGGTAGAAAAACTTGACTTATGGTTTTGATTTTTTTATTTCATATATTCAAAATTTATTAAATTACACTTATGAATCTTATTATTATTGTGATATGATTATTATATAATGGTTATGATTGTTCCCACTCATGCACTCATATTGATTCTTGTCTCAGGATCCACCTATTATTCCTACACTTACTAGGATTTTATCTTACCTTCTTAATTATGTATTTATTTATATTATTACACATATTATAGAGATTACGAAATCGGGAAGGAGGTCTATGGGGACTTTTATAAATAATGTTTAATTTTTAATATGTGTTTTTGAATATATTATTCCAAAATAAAAAACATCTACATTTCCGTATTTTTAATTCTTTTTTAGTTTTTAATATATATAATCAATCAAAAATATATCATACGGGTTAGTGTAACTATGTAGATTATCCTGGATTTAATCTTATATAGACCCTTTGTTGAACAGGTTAACATATGAAACAATGAAATTCTATGAATAAATGTATTTGAAAGGAAACTATATCATTTAAAATTTTCTATGTTATATAACACACCACATTAAAATATAATTAAATTTATGAACTAAAGGACATTTAAAATAATGTCACATTAAGTATTATGGTCTTCCACATGTCACTTTTCAGGTTTGGAAAAAAATAATTTCAATCCACTTGGGTCACACTAATAACTTATATACACTGAAATAATAGTAAAACTCTATTATAATTTCAATATATATTATATTCATTAGAATAATTCTAATAATATTGGAGAATGAAGAACAATGAAAATAATTATCAAATGATTTTTCAATCAATTTATTACAATGATATAACCAATAATATACTTCTATTCCATCATAAATTAGATATTAATTAACCAAAAATATATGAAGTTAAATTAGAAAATATTAAATAATAAGGATTTAGAGGCACCAACCTAAACCAACTCTATAAATTATTATTATTCAATCCTCATTAATTGGGATAAATTTTATAGGGGATACATACCTGATTATATATAAAAAAGGAAAGTCCATATAAATGATATTTGGAAAATTAGTATTATTACGTCCTTTTTTTTTAAATCCCTTAGATCCAATCACATAAAATGTTAATTAAACCATAAAAAATTATAGGAAAAAATTAATTAAATATATTAATTGAATTAATTTTGAATATAATAAATATAACTATCCAAAATTCAGAATATTATCACACTAGAGGGTGAATACATATTACAATACTAATATAACACTCATAAAATAATCAAAGATATTAAAATATCCACAATTACAAAAAAAAATTTAATGAAAATATTTATGGTCCTTTAAAACACTCACAAAATTATAATATAGTTAAAAGGGAATAATATTATGAAAAAATACCTTTTATTCTATTTAAAGTAGAATTTTTTAGTAATAATGTTATTTTATGTGATGGCTGGTCGGAGAATTATATTAAAATACATTGGTTTTATAATGTATTATAAAAAATTAATATAAAAACAAAAAATTAACATGTTACTAAACTCTTACAATATTAAGTTTCCTGATTCCATTCATTAAGTCTATAATATTTCAAAAACAACTCATTCCTAGGAAATAATTTATGAATTAAAATTATTTCATATATGATCATGGATTGTTGTAATGTGTTTAAGAAATACTACACCCAAAAACATATTAATATTACCCTACCCTATCACATGTGAAAACCACGATTATACTTATTATTTTGGGATATATGAAAAAAAATTATGATTTTTTTCATAACACAAGGATAAATCAAAGTGATAAAAAAACATCAAATAGATTCTATATAATGAATAGACTAATAAAATTAATGGACTAGTTAATTTTATAAATATGAGTTATCATTATCATGTGTAAAATATCATAAATACACAATATCCAACTATGAACTCTCAGTTTTTATATTTTACATTTACATTAAATTCAATTACACTCTATATAGTACCCATATGGTAAAGGATCACATATACACACTTCATTACTTTCTATATAAGATCTAAATAAGAATGTATTATCCATATAAATATCAATATCATAGGAAATGATATGAACTATTTTATTTTTTGTATTATGGGATTTCTTGGGAGGTGATATAAAATAATGAAGAGATATCATAGGTTATCCTTTTACATCCATCCATATTAATTATAATATTTTATATATATATATATCTTATTATAATATATTGAGGAAATTTAATCACAGAATAATTAAATGATATATTATGATAAATTATAAACAAAATGAAATTTTTTCCAAGTGTTGATCAAACATTTATGAAATCCATAAACTCATTGTGATTCCCTCACTAATTAAAAACTCATATTAATGAGAGTTTAAGGATTCATGTGTGACACATAAAGAAAATAATTTGATACAAACTCATTTTTTGATTATTTAATTATTTATTTGTTTCTTAAATAAGAGGGAATACAATTATTTATTTAGAATAAAATAAAGTCCATTTTAATTATCATTCGAGAATCCATAGTCTTTAGATTAACTTTAAAGGTATAAACTAGATGGATATTATCGAGTGGTCATAATCAACTACACAATTTAACATTACCATACGAAATGCATGTTCTATTTATGTTTTTGGGGTTATTAGTATTTTATGTAATCTAAATAACCTTTGTTTTATTGGTTTTAATATTTTATAGATTAATATACATTAAGTGTCATGATCTTAGATCTATGAATCATAATGGTATAAAAAATCATTAAATTAAAAATATTTATATAAATATTAATACCATTTGAAATTATAAACATTGAAAATTTAAAATTATTATATGTTATATGGTCACACATAACTATTTTTTATATTATTATTTATGGTATGAAATTATATAAAATTATCCATGTATCTCATTAATAAAAAAATAAAAGATATCATTTTCGAAGAAGATGATTGGCTATACATTCCAAAAATAGAAACTTATATCACATCAATGAAATGAAAATAGTGACTCATCTATTATAGTTCAAATATATAGGATTTATGTTATCATAGGAAATTATATAATGATATAATTATTATATCCTAATGTGGCTACTGACAAAGAGCATTGTAAACTAGTGATAAGGTTTATTTCGTTTATCATAGGTGGTGATATAAGGATATTTATATCTTTTATAACACAAAAAATGTTATTAGATAATGGTTTATGATAAATATTCCATTTAGAAAAAACTATAAAACATGAATTGGTCTTAAGGTATTTTTAATGATATAGTTATTCAAAAAAAATTGAGTTCAATAGATAATTTATAAATTGTCTACAGGTTATAAAATAAGACAAATAAAAAATGTTTATAATGGTATATAATAATTTTTCATACTCAATAATTCCATAATATAATAATATAATTTATTCACATTAATGATAAATAATTTAAATGTTCATATTTTATTAAACTTGAAGAATATTTATGAACTTAAACTTTTTATATTGCGAATATTTATATTTCTTAATGTAAAATGATTGAATATATTCTCATAAACAACTATGTTATGAATTTAAGATGTTTCATGAAAAATATAATATAATATTTAGTTTAGGTCAACCAAAATCAAGGACTATTTTGTTATAATTACAAATGGGTGATTTATTGTAATTATATTTTCATATTTATATTTAGTATTTTATTGGAATTAAGATCCCTATTTAGTCAGGATATACAAACTAGGAGATTTTTTAGACTTCCACTTTTATATGTACTCAACAAAATATATTGATTTGGGTTTTTCGACTTATCACTCCATACAATATATTTTGTAAGAAATTTTCATCTAGTAATTTTAGTCTACCACAAGGAATTATTTCATGAAACTTATATGTGATATGCACATGGATATTCATTAAGTGTTATTATTACAAATTTATTTTATAAATCATAGAATAAATCATTTTTAATAATATTTATACATTTAAATAATATAATCACATATATTTTTTATACGTTTTGAGGAAGATCAATTAATACATTAAAAAATGTATATATATAATGAATTATATATATATAAATAATTAATTTATTATTAAAATCCATTAAAATATTATAGTGTTTGATTCATTCAAATGTAAAAAAATTTCTAGACCATTATTTTTAAAATGGATGGTTTGTGCCAATGTTGATTATCCATGGACAATATTATGTAAAAATGATGAATTTAGATACACTTGATCATTAAGATCTAATATTTGATATAAAATTTAGAATGATGTAGTGAATAACTATAACTATTGTTTTTCTAATGCAAATAAGTTTGGATATTTTAAATATTAAATATGGTTATTGTGTCGTCCAATAAACTATCCAATTGATTAATATGATACAATTCACATAATTGTAAACTAAACTAACATAGATATGGGGGAATAACCATAACTAACAAAAATAACAGTGAAGTATATATATTTTTTCTACTAATAAATATAATGTAAAGATATGCTATCAAAAGGGTGATATTAAATAAAATGCATTATTCGATACCTTAAAATAATTATAATCAATCAATTAATATATAATATTTTTTATGAGATATGAATTATAAATATAATGAAACTTTATATTCATTATATACACGTAGTGTTACATAAATGTTTTTCCTAGTTATATAGGGTTGAAAATAATCATAAATAATTTAATGTTATAGAAAAATATTATTTATATTAATCATGGGATTTAGAAATTTCTTTTGCATCAAAAATTTATATAGATATTAAATATAATTATATAAAACAGATAATTGATTATGGGTGATGTATATATTTATTTTAAAAAGGGGGAAATATTAATTTTATTTTATGCAGCCTCATATTATTAATATCTATATAGTTGATTTGTTTTTAAATTAATTAGTTTCTATAATTATCATCCAATATATTAAAATTTCATATTATTATTTTTTAATTAATTTAATTTTTTTATTACATATGGAGATGAAATTATAAATACACAAGATCATGTAACAGATATTTAAAGAATATCTTGGTCACAAAATCTAGACAACACAAAATAAAGGAGTGAAGTCACCTATATAAAAAAATGATGAGGCAATGGATATATAACTACATATAATATAATGTAAAATGTGTATACAAAGGTAATGTAGAAAAAAAAAATTAGTGATATCAAGAGGAATAATTTGTAGTTCAGTCTAAGGGGATTGAAAAACAGATCACATATAAACACCCATGAAGATACGAGCTGGACCAAAATAACTAGTTTTATAGTTGATAAACCACCAAAATAAAAACACGCCAAAACATCTAGATGGTTATCAGGAAAAAATAGGCATGATGGTTGTGGACGACTGGATTCATCCATTAGGAACTCAACCATTGATATAGGTTCAATAATAAAAACCAAAAATGCCACAAACCCTTTAACTATGAGCGTAGATATTTAACTCAATCAATGTATACTATTATATTAATGGAATGATACAATAAAAAACTGTTATTTCCATAAAAAATATCACATCACTCATCAATCGAGAATCCATTCACCACCCATATTCAACCCAAATATATTTTTGAAACCCTCCCCAATCTAAGAGATCACCATTGACTGAGAAGCTCAGTGAAAAATCCAATATCTACGTAATAATGACTACTAAAACAAAAGGAACAAATCTAACCATAACCAAAACCATTTCATATACTTGGACTCCATCTTTATAAACCCACCATTCTCATTATATTATCATCAATCTCTGATAATATTTGTTCCAATAATATTTTTACAAGGGTGGAAAAATATATAATTCAATATTAAAATAATAATCTCTATTATAGGAGGTAAAAAAGGTAGACAGATCATTGGGAAATCTGCAAAAAGAAAACAAAGTATACCAAAAGTTATTAAAATACAGAAACAAAAAAAATAACAAGAACCTAAATGAGAAAAAAACAACAAAATAATTCATGTATAAAAAATCCCTGATATGAAACACCCCTATATCCTAGTAAAGGTTGAAATATTTTTATCATAAATAAGGAATCCATAAAATCCAATATGAAAATGGTTTATAGCACATCTATCTCAAAAGCACCAGTTTTCATTTATCAATACATCTTACTTATGATCCTTTTAGTGAAAGAAAAAATAATTTTGAAGTATACTAAAAAATATCTCACTCAAGTATCCTGAGTCCCTTTAATTACATGTAATCTAAAATAAACATCCAAAATATTATAAACATGTATAAAAAATTAATTTTTTAGAATCAAAATGAATCAAAATGAAAATTTCATCAATATTGGGGTGGTTTCCAAAAAAATAAAAATAATAGTGTCGCACATCAATATATAATGTTAAATCATAATATCTATAAAGAGTTTTACAGAACATTCTAGGATAAAATAGATACAAAAAATCAACTAGAGGGGTGGAGTAAACCCCTAAGATAAGTAATGTAACCGATAATTGAATGAAACGATCAAGGATTCCAAACAATTTGAATAAAATTTATAGAATTTTATAAAAACCCATACACACAATAATAAAATTAATGAAAACACCTAAAATGAATTTTTAATACCCAATAAATAATTAAAATTGTTGTTTAGGAGGAAATTTAAGTGGTGTACACCATTCATCAAATTCCTTATCTTACTACATCACTCCTATCAGTGTATATTTTATTTTCCATTGATTTTTAGAATGAAATATATTTTCATCCATTATGAAGACCATTCATTGGTATATATACATCAATGATATGTTTAATATCATAAAAAATATAGTTAATGGTTTATATATTTTATATATGGGAAATAAGGTGTATAAATTTCAAAATAATAATCATAATATGAAATATACAAATAAAAAACACATTTTTTATTTTGGGGTAGGAAATATAAATAAGAAACACATACACATAATACATTGATATGTATTTTTAAAATTTATTTACAATTAATAATTTGAAACATGTGAATCATATATATTTGAAACAATTCTAGAGAGAATTTTAGTATAAAATTTTAAAGTACTGGTTAACTATTTGAACTAGAACATAGAGATATATATGGAAAATTGAGTAGCTATAAGTAATAATTTATGCACTTATTTTGAAGAATAATTTTGAAATATTTTAAATTTTACATGTGTTAATAATGTGGTAAATCGTTTCTTTATAATCATCTCGACATGTTTATGTTCTAATTTAAAAAAATTAACGTGTTATCCTTCATTACAAATATCTTAAGCCCCTTCTATAGTAATATCATAAAAAAACATTGTCCCCCATTGAATTTTGGATCCACACTCTAATTTGAATCACAAAGTTTCATTACAGTTAGTTCCACCATTATAATTCTCTATATATGTATTAGATACATTAATATCACTTCCATATGATTTTGAATCAACAATATCCTTTATCTATCCTTGTAGTATCATGTTTGATTGTGGAATTTATTTAATACATGTCATTATTGGCTACCGGTATATTGCGGAATGATTAAATTTATTCTATTAAAACTACAAAAGTAGAAAATATTGATCCAAACATTTATGGAAATCATAGGATCATGAACATACCATGCCCTCTAGTGTTTTTGTAGTCCATTAAAACAACTAATACAATTGAGGATGACATGATATTATAGGATTAATGTAAATACTTAAATATATTTTAATAATATTTAAACAATATTCCATTTACTTTTTTTAGGATAATATTCAATTTGTAATGGTTTCGTAGAGTCTCAAAAATATCATTTATATATGACATATAATGACAAGAAAGAGTGAAATATAATCAAATGTGTTGCAAATATGATTAATTTATATATAATCACTAATAAAACAATTATTTTATTCCCATTTAATATATTAGGACACCTTGTAATAGTTCATATGGTAATATTATACAATTTCTTCACTATTATTGGTAAATGACACATAACCCCTTTGGGAATTTTAATTTTTCAATTTAATTTATAAAATTAAAAATTATCTAATTGTATAGTCCATAATATCTCGTTATGCATTTTCACCCAATATATATTCTTGTGTATTTTAATACCATTTTTTACTTTTATAATCTATGATGAAATTCAAGAGATGATATTAATCCAATAGATCTTTCATTTCCACTAGTACTAATTATGTACATATTATTAAATTTCTATATATTATTTAATATTAAAATCTGGAATCCTCCAATTTATTATTGTGTTTATATTTTCTTATAGTGTCTCTTCATCCTACTATGCCTTATTCACAATGATTAGTAAATGATTGTTTGGTAACTACATGTAATTTATATGTTCTTTTAACTTTTATTAAAATATACTTGTTTATGTTCCTTTATAATGTGTTTATTCTCTCTCCATATTGTGTAAAATACTCCATGGTATTTTTTACTCAATCTATTCACATCATTTTTTAGCAACCTAGATTTATAATGTGAAAAATATTATAATTATATAATTTATTCATCTAATAACGTTTCATCATAGTCAAGTAAATCTACGTAAATATACAATTAATTCTCTTATAGTTTATGTATACAACTAATTTCCTCCAATTAAGATAGTGTCTCCATATTTTTATTGAAATTATCACATAAAAAATTATTTTACATGTTAATAAATTATATCTTGGAATTTTAAACAAACATTATACATGTTCCACCATAGTATAAAATTTCCAAGAAATCCACTCTAATAAATTTACTTGATAAATCACTATAAATAAAAAACATTCTATTTATCAAAAAAATTATATTTTCTTACAACCCCAAAAATATTTCAATTTCATCCCTATAGTCCTTTACCATTTTAAATTTGACCCCCTAATGGGTTAAATTAGATAAAATTAGATTTAGATGAGAAATGTAATCAACAAATAGTTTGTTTTATACAAAAATACAAGGAATAATTTCATTATAGTTATATTTGCGAGCCTTTTTCATTCCCCAGAAAAATTATTTTTGAAGGGTAAAAATAAATATCATACATTGTTACAATATGTCTAATGAATGAAATTTATTCACACTAAATATCATATATACTAAAAGTACCACATATAAAATTTTTCCTTTCATTATAAATTGTCATTTTTGAAAGAGTTTCTATCTCTTAATAACCCTCTATGTATAAAATAATATCAATGATAGATAATGTATTAAATTTTATAAATAAATTGTTGAAAGAACTATTCATTAAATTTATGAACTTTGATAGTTCATTTATTAACCCAAAAGGAATTAATGTTAACTCATAATGACTATACCCTTAAAATAATGTTTTCTTTTATATATCTCACTTCTTAACTATTATTTAATTATATATATAATAATTATCAATCATGGGGAAATATTGGGATGCTTAAGTTGATCAAATATGCCATCATTATAGGGGAAAATATGTTCACAATTTTAATGAATTATACTTTTTTATGATTATCTAATAACCAAAATGGCCAATACTTCATTCTAAAAAATAAAAATGACTCTACTTAGAGTTAAAAAAAAATAAGGAAAACGAATATTTTATCATATAAATAATCAACTTTATTCAATAAATCAACAAATTACACTATATGAATTCTATAAGGTAGTTTATAAATTTTTTTTTTCATCAGGTATTTCATAAAAAACATATATTATTGATTATAGGTAAATATAGGTCAATAATTGGTAAGTATATCAATATATTCATATATAATATTTTTTATATTTAATGAAAAATATATTCTCCTTACAATGAACTTCACCAACATATTCCTAATTTATTTCAACAATATGATCCATTTTGGGTGACTCTAATCACGATTTGGGTAAATAAACTATCCAATAAAATTATGAAATTACATACCCACCACAATAATTACAACACAATTCACTTTATAATATTTTATTTCATTATAATTTAATATATAATACCTTAAATGTTTTTTATAAAAAACCACTACTAAAGAGAGTACACATTCATCTGAAAAACACAAGAACATTTTAATTATGAATCATTTTATATTTATGGATTCATTAGAATCTAATATGGTATTGTTACTATTAACTCATTTTTAAATCTATTCTATGTTTTTAAATAATATTTGAAATATTTTATGATATGATTTTTTGGATCCAAAATAAATTAATTTATTATCCAAAAATATATGTATAATAAATTATGTTTAATAACATTATTTCTAGTATAAAAATATAGTATATTCCTATAGTATATGTTTTATTTATTTGATTAATTATCTATGTCTATGAAATTGAAATATATTATAGTATAAAGTTGTTGCTTCCTATTGTACTAGTGGTCACTTTAACACTTCTATCTAATTAAAAAAACTAAAAAATAGTGAATAAGAAGAAATTAAAATTGTTTGATTTATATGTTTTGAATATAATTTCCTATAACCAAAGATATGAGGAATTAATTCTGTATTTTTACTATAGAGATTAAAGTATTTAGAATAGTGGAACAACACACATTTTAGTAGCTAATTAAAAATTTAATATCTGGAGAAAAAGTGTAACAAAATATTGAGTTAAAACTACTTTTTGAGGTAAATAAATTTCAAAATACCTAATGTGAATAATAATTAAAATATTTCCCCTTAGATTGTCTAAATTTTTCGTACATGGAAAAATTATTCTTGTAACCTTATCTGAACCAACTGAAAAATAGAAAATTCCAACTCCAAATTTTATTTTAGGCTTATGTGATATTGGTTTTTATGAATTTAAATTACACATAAGACTTGATTTAAATTTATAATATCAACCCATGTTCTTTTCCAAAAAAACTTTTGGGGGCATCATTCCCCCGAACCCTCATTCCCCCAAACCCTCAGTCAGACAAGGGTACTTTTCATCACACAAAAAACATTAGGACCTTAATCCAATGTTCAAATTATATAGACCTAGTATTACCATATATGTATATTATATCATTTTAGATAAATATTCAGTAAATTACACAAATACATTCTTGGGGACCGTAATAGTTTATTATATTTAGAAACATGGAACATAAACTTATAACTTGGTGATAGTTCTAAAATTATTCCCACAAAGATACTCCCCTATAATAATTATTGTTAAAACCATTATTTATAACATGGGGAAAGGTATCATAAGAAAGGGGTTATATTAGATGCCCACTAGGTGTAAACAAAATAGATACATAAGCATAACAAGAGTATAAGGATACAAGAACATGAGAATAAAATTTAAGGATTATACCTTGTATATCAAATACTGTATACATGAGTAATGAAATTAAGACTAGTATTTAATAAGAAATAAATCATAATGTAATTGAGAGCATAAATCCATGAAAGCATAACATAGGAATAAGATATAGAATATGTGGTAGACACATAAGAATATAAAAATATTTCCATATTAGTTAAGTCATCATTTACAAGGACATATTAATAGTATGGGCTCACTCCCCATACCATATTGTTAGTCAGGGTTCACTCCCATTACCAAATTTGCAATCATGGTTCACTCCCAATACCATCTTAGCAAACAAAGTCATCTACTGAACCAATCTCACATCCCATTCCATCTATATATATATCATGATATATAAATCATTTACCAATTAATTGGAAGGAGATATAGGTCTCACCCATAACATAATTAAACTATATATTTTTTTCCCCAAGATCATAAACATTCATCATATCATAAACCATGAAATGAAATGGGTATCATAAACATGTTATTGTATTATAACATGTGAAAAAAGAGAAATGTTTCATTATCATTTCATAAAATCACAATTCATGAAAAGAGTAGTTTTAATAAGAATATAAACATTGAAAGAGAAGTGGGTTTCATAAAAAAACTTATGAAGGAGAAACAAGCTTCATAAACATATAACCAATAAAATAGAAACAAGTTTCATAAACATCATTCCATCAAAACATAAACCATTCTGAGAATTAATTTGAATGGAACCCTTAGATGATATACCTATAAATGGAATGTATAAAAACAATGGATGTAATATTAGATGGAAAATAATTTTAAAATATCTTTTAAAATAAATTATTAGGGAAAATATACATTCTTCTCTAAAAAACACTTTAAAAATGAATTTAAAAACCCCTTTTCTTTGAAAACATATTAAGGAAGCTTAAAAACATGATGACAAAATTTATCTTCAAATATATATTTTAAAAAATATAAAAGAACCTTTGAAATAATTTATAAATCAGTTTTCCTTAAAAACATATAAAATATGTTAGGAATCATTTTGAAAACCATTTTCCTTTAATGCTTTTAAAATAAGCTTCAAACATTTTTGGAAAACATTTCTTTGAAAATACAGCAAAAAATTATAAAGAAATATTGAAAAAAAATTTAAAACATTTTCATTGAGAATAATTTTAAATAATTTAAAAGACTATTTGAAATTGTTTAATTCTATTTATTTCAAAATAACATTTTGAAACATATAAATAATTATTTAGAAATAATTTAAAACACTTTTTAAATAATACTTTTTTTCAAATCATTTGTATTTGAAAATAACTTTTTAAAAAAAATAAATTTCTATAATATTATTGATTTTTTCTTAAAATGTAATCTTTTAAAAATGAAATTGATGTTTCAAAGGATGGATAGTCATGGAGGTGGACAAATCTGGACATATTGATCATTCCTTTTGCTTCATAAACAGTTTAGAAAAATTTCCTTGATAAATAAATGAAAAGAAGATTATCTTTAAAAAAAGTTATTTTTAATAGATAAAACATGTGTAGAATTTTATTTTAAAGAACAAATGAGATTATTATAAAAACATTTAAATAATGTTTTGAAATCATTCTTTTGAATTAAGACAAATATTTAAACATAAGGAGAAATATAGTAAAATATTCGTAATTTGTTTTCATAATTATATTAAGTACCTTTGAGTGTAAAAATGATAAAATTACTTTTATGTAACATTAATAAATATAGTGTATGAATTTTAATTATATTTCTTGATATATGGATCATAATATTTCCTCAATGAAAGAGTAATCATAAATAGTCTCTTGAAACGATGATATTGTCGCGATAAACCATTACCACTTTTGTAAATTTAAATGATAATGATATAGAAATAAGAAAATTAAATGAAAATGAAAATATCATGTGAGGTATTAGGTAAATGATATAGCATTTCAAAGGTATCATATAAAACTCACTGAATAATATATGTTAATAACATGGCATGTGTCTCAATGAGTGAAAATTAAGAAAACATTACTTTCCCAATATGGTATCTTTTGAAACAAAAAACCCATGAAAGAAATATCATAAAATGGATATTTAAATAACTATAACATTAATTATAATAATAATATAATAAATAAAACAGTAGTATACACACCACATATAATAAATAGGTGGTGATCAGGGCTTGTTTCTGACAGAGAAACAAAAGTGAGATGAGGAAACTATTACCTTAAGTCTCGAATTTAGTCATACACATTCAAACCTCCTATATAATAAATATGTGTTTATTATAAAAATAACACAAAACCATATTATTATATCTAATACCATATATTATTTTTTAAGAAATTATATTACCAAATTATTAATCAATCCATGTTAATATTTTGATTTTGGGTAATATTAGCTTTCTTTTTTATATATGATTTAGCTTGTTATTCTAGATCCTATTAAGTAAATCAGGATTTAATTATTTAAAATATATAAAAAATTATATAAATACTATATATATTCTACATATTATTATTTATAATAATATATAAAATATATAAATATGAAATAAAATACACCATTCATTAAGACGGTTGGTCGTACGTATGCATGAACAACATTTCCATTATTTTGTCATATTGAATGAAAGAAAATGATATATATATATATATATATATATATTATCATTACAATAGAACTATTATTTCATATATATCATATAATTTTATTAAACATGTATTTAATATATTCCATGTAACGTGTGAAAAAACCACATCGCTATGAGGATGTGGTAGTCCACACGTCCTCTTATGAAGTTATCATATTTTTAAAAAATTGAAATAATTAAGTTTTGTGTCATATATTAACTCCATAAGAAAAAAAACATTATAAGTATCACATATATATATATAATATAAAAATATATATTACATCATAATTTATATATATGGGAGGTTGTAAAGTAAAAATGAACGACATCGTTTTGTGAGGAAGCAATTCGTTGTACACAAGAACGTTATGTTAATTACCCATTTGATATAATTTTTTGTAGCTGTAGGTAGAATCATTATAAAAATATATCAATATATTTATAATACAATGGTTATTATATAATAATGGAATCATAATTGTTGAGTGGATGGAAAATGAAAATAAAATAAAGGACATTGGGGAAGGATGTTATATCTTCTTTGGGAAACTCCTCTTGGGTTTCACCAAAGGGATTCGTTGGATGGATTTCTAACCAAAGGGAGGATTATAAGATTAATAGAGGTATGTTTTGAAGATAAGGACACATATTTTTGCTGAGAAAATAAGTTATTTACATGTTTAAAAAGGGGGGAGGGGTTAGTGCCTTTTATAGTGGAGGAGGACTGTCATTATTGTTTGTTTTTGAAAAAGGAATTAATACCATGTTTTCACATGTAAAGTGGATCAAATAATGGTCAATATATTATTAATGGTTGGAAATGGTTTGATATATAAATGTAAAATTGATTTTGGACAAGTTTCTAGGTCATTTTGGGCCTCAACATTGTGGTATAGTACATTGTTAAGTTAATTACTCTCTTAACAACTATAATTAATTTTAATCTTGCTCACTAATATTTTTCGTCAAAAACTAAGTTTACATTTTTATAAATTTTATATTATTCTGATTATAATTATGCAATCCATTTTTCTAAATTCAAATCATATCTGTTTTAGAAATGAATTGAAAATTATCCCTGTAGATCTATCATGACTGCGAGTTTTTAAGAGTAAATATCTTGAAGTTTGAATTGATTTTATTTAATATTTCAATGATAAATCAGTTCCAATGACCTATATTAGAGTAATTGATGTATAATTTATGTAATTATAATTTAAAACCAATTTAAAACATAATTTAACTGAATACATAAATTTTATTAAAAATAAGTTCTGAATTAAAATTCAGTGTTTCTAATTATTCATCAAAATATAAAACTTCTCAAAAAATAAAAAAAAGATCACCCAAAGTAAATTTTGAGATTCATATTTCAAAAATGAACTTTACTTTTACCAATTAAATTTATAAAATTGTAAAAAATAGGATTTGAAACTGGTTCACCCTTAAAAGGGGGTAAAATTCTCTTTTATAAAAATACATCTTTTTATTCATAAAATTTTTTTTATTCCTAACTTATACCTATAAAATATATTGTATGAGTATAAAAAATATTTATTGACTATATAATATATAATTTTTTTAAAAAAATTAATCAAAATTTGTTCGTTTAATTTATTGGGATATAATTATGTTTGTACATAGTAAAATATTTTTCCTAGAAGAAAAGCAATTTCTTTATTTTCAAATAGTTATTTAAATCACTTATACTAATTGAAAACCGAAGGATTAATTTTATTTTCACATGTAAATAATATTTTCACCATTTAGTTTATCTTATAAATTAATTTCCTTCCAATGTATTATTGGAATCTATAATAATATTTTAATAATAATATTAATTGTATATTTTAGTTTAGTAAAACATGGCCTAACGTGTATTGAATGATATCAAAGGGACTCTGTGTTGTATGAAATACAAGCCAAACATAATATTATGTGTACCGAAATATAATATAGTGTTTTATGTAGTGAAATATTAACATTGTTTAGTGTATAATACAATCAAAACCGAGTTTTTTTTATAAAGATACTTTATTTAGTGTTACATTTAATGAAAAATATCAAAAGATTATATTAATTCAAAAAAATAACTAAAAAAACCTAAGGTGTTATATTCTACCCCAATAAAATAAATTTCACCCCCAAACTTCTTCTATGTTATTAAATGTTTAATAATTTAATGTTCTTTCCATAGAACCCACATCTTAAAAATTAATACTAAAACTTTATTTAAAAGGGGAAATTTGGAACTGTAATGGTCACCCAAAGTAACTCACAACTAGGTTTCTATATAAGAGAACATAGGTTGGGAGTGAATAATATACATTGAAGAAAATCATAAATAATTACAGAGAGTGATAAAGACCATTGATCAATAGTAAGTTAATGATCAATGGAAAGTTAAGGGACTCAATACCATCAATCTATGGGGATTTATGAGACTATGAGTTTAAAAAAATGAAGGTTTTAGGATATATATGTTTCAACATTCTTTTTACAGATTTATGGATTTATTTTACTCTCTATTAACATAAATAAATATAATTACTTGATTTTATTTTGTTTTATATAAATAATCTCATGCTTTAGTTGTTCCTTGATTGGTTTCCACTTCATCTATTACTCCAAGAAATGAAGATGAATTTTTCATCCCTTAATCATTATTAGATTGTGAGATCCATAACATGAATTATAGATCATTCCATCTATATTTATGAAAACAAAACATTTAGAATGGGTTATAAAATATTCATAAATCCTTATATATTAAGATACTACATTAATATCTTAGTCCTCTTATATATTTTAACCTAAAAAATTCCATAAAGAGTTAAACTTATAACCCTTGAGAAATATGGAAATCCAAAACATTGTTAATAAGTTTACTAAATTTACCTAAAATATATTAACATTGATCTCTAATATATCTTAAAATAGACGTTGGTTGTCGTATAACAAACATTTGAATACCTTCATCTATTATTTTCTTGAAACATGGTAATAACTTGAATTTCAAAAAATCATTATTGAAAACATGCATGATTTATTCTATATAAATTCTTTAAATTTTATTTTTTGAACATAAACCCGGATAAAATAGACCACTTTTTCAACAATTACTTGGTGAATTCCATGGAAATTAGTACCATCCAATTTACTTATTCATATCCAAGATATAATTATCCAAACATCATCATTTCAACATTTGGAACATATTAATGGTTATGTTTCAATTAATCATGTATTTATCTTGAATATAACATTATTATTATATAAAATTTCTAGTCCATCATAACTATACAATAAATTATTGCAAATCATTATTAAAAAAACATCAACAGAACAATCCTTATATAATTCATCATTCATAATTCTTGAATATAAATATATAAATACCTCAATCCTTCAACTATAATTATTGGGATGGAATAGGTTTTTCCTTTTTTCGAATTAGGTTCTTAGTTTAGGGAATTGAGTTGGTATTTTCCATGTTTTCTATAGATAAGATATTGAACTCCATGAAAACTCATCACTCTGAGACCATTTTTTCTACACAGAAAACATCTTCCTATCCACTTGAGGTTTTCCTTATGGTCCATAATCTCTTCTTCTTGATTTATTGGTTATCCAATTATTTTTCCACTATTATCCTTAGAATGTGAACATTTAAAAAAGTTCATCTTCCTCTTATTAAATGTGTTAGTAATATTATAAAGATCACATTTTTAATCATATATTACGATAGATGATTTGGAATAATTGGAATATCTTTCTCTCCCATCATTATCCAATTTTTTTTCTTGCAATCATCAAATTATCCATAATATTCAAGGTTAACCCAGTTCTTTCTTGCTCACTCTATTTAAAAAAACCAAAAACTATAGTGTGAGAACCACTTATCATATTATAAATCCACATAATTCTAAGAAATCATATATAGGATTTCAAAATTATAACACCTTCATATGACCCCTTAGTCTTATCCTTAAGGGAATTATATGAAATATATTTAGAAATATACCTAGGGATATCTCTAAGGTTTTTTCATCCTAGTTTCCAGAGGTTGGACAGACATTTTTTGATACCAACAATAGTGAACCAAGATTAATAAATATGGATATTTAATAATTTGGTATGAATATTCAGCACATTATAGAAATATTTTCTTGAAGACAATAATAGTTTAGTGTCTCTAATAACATGGAACAAAAAATTCTAAATTTTTGAAGTATATTAAATGTTTCCTATAATTACCTTATCCTTTATTAATTATAGCTAAAACCTTTATTCATAACCATGCAAAAGGAATCTTAAGAAAGCAGTTAACTTAGATGCTTAGTAAGGGTAATAAAAAAATACAGATAAATAAAATGAGCATAAGGGTATGAGAACATGATAATAACATTTTAAAATCACAGAATTAATATAAAATATAAAATAAATAAGTCATGGAATAAATATTGGATGTTTATAATATAAGAAACATAAGGGAATCATGATCATAATCCATGAAATCATAACAAAGGAACAAGACATATAATATGTGGAAGACACAAAAGCGTACAAAAATATTTCTATAATAGTCAAGTAATCACCTCCAAGGTAATATTTGAAGTATGTTTTTACTCTCCATACTATCTTGTAAGTCATGGTTCACTCCCATGACAATCTTAGTAGGAAAGGTTCACTCCCAAGACAATATTTGTGGAAAAAGTCTGTTACTAAACCGAGTTCACTCCCTATTTTATCTATATCTCTCTCATGAGATATAAATGTTTACCCATTACATTATATTGAGATATAGTTCCCACCCATATCATAATTAAATCATACAAACATGTTTTACAAGATCATAAAAAATCACCATATTATAACCCGTGAAATGAAATGGGTATCATAAACTTGTAATCAATCAAAAAATGTGGAAAAGAGTCTTGTTTTATTATCATTTCATCATATCATAACCCATGAAAAACCAGGTTTCATAATAATATAACGAACTAAAGATAAAAAGTGTTCATAAATATATAACCCATTAAATATAAATTGGTTTCATAAATACATAACATGTGAAAGAGAAACAGGTTTTATAAAAATCATTCCATCAAAATAAAAATCATTCAGAGAAATAATATGAATGGAATCCTTGGATCATATCCCCCAAAAAGAAATGAGTAACCCCAAAAAAATGTCATTTTAATAGGAAAATATTTTTGAAATATCTTTTAAAAATATTTCTTGAGGGAAATATCTTCTCTTCATTGAAAATATCTTTATAAAACATAAAGCCTTTTGAAAACAATTTTCACTAAAAACATATTAAAGAAGATTGAAAACATGTGGAAGACCTTTTTGTTGAAAATATACATGAAAATTTATAATGGAATATTTGAAATCATTTTTAAAACCATTTTTATTGAAAAATTATAAAATATGGTCAAAAATTTTTTGAAAACTATTTTCCTTGAAAACATATAAAATAATCATGAAGTTTTTTTGAAAACCATTTGAAAATACTGTAAGAAGTTATAAATAACTATTGAATTTTTTTGAAAACCCTTTTTATTGAGAATAATTTTAAAATTTATAAAATAATATCTTAAATATTTTAAATCGTATTCTTTCAAAATTACCTCTTGGAAATATATAAATAATTATTTGAGAATCATTTAAAACACTTTTTTAACATTTAACTTTTGTAAAAAAGTTTATATTTGAAAATAACTTTAAAAACAATGAATTTCCATAATATTAGTGAATTTTTTCTTCTTAAAATTTAATATTTTAATCATTCAATGCAATATTTAAAGTAATTATTCTTATGATGGTGGATAAATCCTTACATGTTGAACATTCCTTTTGCAACGTAGAATGATTAGAAAAGTGTCTCGATCTAAAAATGAAAGGAAGATTGTTTTTTTAATATTTTTAAATGGTAAATTATGGTTATTTTTTTTATTGATCATATTAGAATATTAGAATATTTTTGAAAATGGTTTTATAAAATATGGTTTTTAAAGAACCTATATTTGTGATCGAAAGGAGAAATAAATTTGAATTTTCATAAAAATAATATCATAATTATATTAAGTACCAAAGAATAGAAAAATGGTAACATTAAATGGATTTAACATGAATAATAAAAGGGTAAGAATATTCATTAGATTTATTAACATATGGATAATAATATTTCATCTATGGAATCATAATCATAAACAATATTGATAAACGATGAGATTTTAGCAATAAACAATTACCACTTTTGTATAATTTAATCATAATAAAATATAATTATTAACATTAAATGATTAATAAAATATAAGTAAAATAACTAGATTCATGATATAACATCTATAACTCAATACATACACATCATAGAAAAATATATTTTCATAACATAACATGTTCCTCAAAGAAGGAAAATTGAGACTAAATTAGTTTTCCAATTTGGTAACTTTTAAAAAATAAACCCAATGAAATTAAGATTATCAAGTGGATATGTAAACACAAATAAAATTAAGTATAGTTATAATAAAATAAAACCATAGGATGTATACACATCACATATAAGAAATAGAAGGTGAACATGTCTTGTGTCTCATAGAAAATAGATGTGAGACGAGAAAACCCTTTTCTTAAGTCTTGAATTTATTTATACATGTTAAAACCTCTTGTATAATAAATATTATTTTATTATTAATAAATAATATAACCATATTATTATATCTAATACCATATATGTTTTTCTATGACTTTATATTACATGTTTATTAATGACCCCATGTTAATGTAACATTTTGTGTAATATCTTCTTTATTTTTCGTATATGATTCAACTTTTTATTCTAAATTCTATTACATAGATCATGATTAAATTATTTATTGAATGTAAAAAATGATATAAATATCCCATATATTACATATATATTTATTTATAATAATATATATAATATATAACTATGGAATGGAATACACCATTCATGGAGACGGTAGGTCATATGTATATATAAATAATGTTTATACTTTATTATCACATTAAAAGAAATTAAAAGAAATATATTTATATAAATATAATATAATTACCATAAAATTATTATTTCATATATTTCATATATGTTTACCAAACACATCCTTAATAAATTCCATGTTAAGTGTGAATGAATCGCATCACATTAAGGACGAGGTAGCCCATATATCCACAAACGAAGTTATCATATTTACAAAAAATAAAGATCATGAAGGTATGTTTTATATTATAATTATATAAGAATAATATATATATATATATATATATATTATAAATAATATAAAAACATAGTTCCCATACTAATTCTCAACCATGAGACGTGGTAAAGGATAAACACAACATCGTTTCGTGAGGCTATAATTTTCCGTACAAAATAAGAGTAAGTTCATTACCCATTGGATGGACGTGTGTGCATGTGTATGTAAGAAAAAAATATTAGTATATATAGTATTATGATTTTATTATATAATAATTTAATAAGAATGTTTTATGGGATGAAGAATGAAAATAAATCAAAGGACCTTGAGGAAGGATTTTACAACATTCTTTAGGTATCCCTTATCAGTTTGAACCAAATGGATTAATTGGTTAGATTTATGACCAATGATATGATTCTAGGATTAAATTATGGATTTTTGGGATGATTTTTGGTTAGTTCTTGGATGATCCAAAAGGTCATGGTATGTGTAAATAGGGGAAGGGTTTATTGCAATTTTATTTTGGAGGAGTGGTATTCTGGTAAATTTTTAAAATTGTAATCCCACCCATGTTTTCTAATGTAATGTGCATAACATAATGGTAAAATCAGATAAAATGGAGTATATAGTCGAAATATAAAATTAAAATGAATTTTGGACATGTTTTTAGTTCATTTTGGGCTTTAATATTAAGGTTTAGTCAGTTGTTAATCTATTTTTTCTCAAAATCGCTGAAATTAATTTTAATCACTTTCACTAATATTTTGGGTAAAAAACTAAGTTAAACTTATTATATATTATAATTTAATATTATTCAAAATATTTAATCCAATTTTCTATATTTTAATCACATTTTTGGAATATATTAATTTAAAATTTACCTTGTTGGTGAATCATAACAATGGGGTTTTAAGTGAAAAGGTCCGCCAATTTGAAAAGTTTTTATATAAAATTTTAATGTGAAATCATTTATAATGAGATAAATTATATTATGTGATGTATAATATATCTTACTATACTTTAATACCAATTTTAAATATAATTTAACTATATAAAAAAATTATATGAAAAAGCAGTTTAGAATGAAAATTCAGTTATATTTCACTATTTATAAAAATATAAAACTTCTCAAATAAATAGCAACAATTTACCCAAAGTAAATTTTTATATTAATATTTCTAAAAATGAAGTTTATTTTTTCAAATAAAAATAATAAAATTTTCAAAAATAATATTTAAAATGGCATCACCCTTAAAAGGCGATAAAATTCCCTTTTTGAAAAATTCATCTTTTTTAATCAATTTGATGTATTCTTTTCTTATTCTTATAAAATATATTGGATGAGTTTCAAAATCATTGATTTAATATATAATATATAAATTTTATTGAAAAAATTATAAAAAAAATTGTATAATTTATTGGGATAAAATTTTGTTTTTCATAGAAAAATAATTTTCTTTGAGTTAATTGTCAAAGAGTTATTTCATTCAATTTTGGTAATTTATAAAAAAATATTCAATTTATATACATGTTTAAATAATATTTTCAATATTTATTTAATCATATTTGAAACTTTCATTCTAACTACTAGGTGGTAGCTATAAAAATATTTTAATTGTAATATTATTAGTATATTTTAGTTTAGTAAAACTCAGCCTTGCATGAAATTCCAGCTATAAAAGGGACTCTGTATTCATTGTAATAAAATAAAAGCATAGTGTTTTACGCACCAAAAGTTAATCTAAGTGTTGTGTTTAGTTAAATATTGACTTGGTGTTATGTATAACACAATCTAAACTTAGTTCTTTTTTATAAAAAAAACTATATTTAGTGTCGCGTTAAATAAAAAATATCAACGAGATTAAATTAATTAGAAAAAAATACAGTTGACAAAATTTTTGGGTGTTACAAAAATAATGGAACTAAGGATCGGTATATATTAAGGATTGAATAAAATCTAGCTCAAAAAATTAAAAAAAAATTAGTTTTTAATAACTAATTATATAGGTTCTCTCTTCTGATAGCCCCCATTTCATTACCCCACATACTTATTTATTATCTTTATATTCAAATAGACCCATAATAATGTCTCAATTTAATAATGACCATTAATTTTTTAATCATGTTAGATGAATTTAGCCATCCATGAATATTACATAGTTAAAATTATTTATCCCTTAATAAATATCTTATGAAATGAGATTTTTGTTAAATATGTATCATCCATAAATGGAATATTTTGTTATTTAAAAGATATATTACTCACTATATTTTATAATAAAACACATTCTATCTTTTCTATTAGTCTAACTATTATATAATTCTACTTAACCAAATAATCTCCTTGATTTATTTTTTATTTAAAAGATATTACTCCACCATTATAAAAAATTTCATGATATTCTATAGTTTTTGCCCATAATGAAATGTTATTCCAACACATATATAGAAATATCTTGTAGTACTCTATATATTATCAAAATCAACTTCTAAGTATAAATAAACATAACTATACAATGTAATCTAATACATAAAGAACCGAAATATTTCCTTGATCCCATTTATGTATCTCATGAGCCACATAACTTTTTGAATTTATCATGATCCTGAAAAAAACAGTCACTACATATTCTATGTATAGCTTATAGTAAAATATGGAACAAATCAAAGAAATAACTACTTATTCATGAATAGTTTTTATTATAGAGTCTTGTTATATTCAATAATTATTGACTGCTTCTTTGATAACGTAACGTCCCAGTTCTGGAAGCCACCCAGAGGTGCCCCATACCTGATTGGTCGCATGGTATCAAGTGCATTTCCACAAACACCAGAGGCTGCTGACTAGCAGCGAGGGCCTTGGGTGTGATAGTGGGGAAACTATGCTCTCATTGGCAGAGTAACACAACAGAAGAGAAACAAATATACAATAGTGGAAGAAGTAAATATCCTACAATAGTAAATAGCGGAAGACTTAAATAATAACCAACTAGAGCACATATATATATATATAAATGATGCATGATACATATGTCTAAGAAATCATCCAAACAACTCAAAATTCAGAATAAAAACGGTACTAAACCAAGTACAAATGAAATAAATAAACAGATCCTCAGCATCACAAGCCTATGCTTGGTCCGCTGCTCTCTATCTCCACAGCAAGTCATGTACCTGAAGTTGAAGGGTGCTTTCCCTTATCTATACCTGCAATAATATAATCTGTTTGGGCCCAAAAGCATGACCCAGAATGGTGTGAAACTAAATCCTAGTAGGCAACCACCCGAATATTTGTGCCTAACATTCAGTGAATATATAGAAGGGAAAAGTACAGAATGCAGTAAACATGAAAGTGCTCAGTAGTAAACAATCCACAGTTCAATATCAAGAAGTAGTGAAAACAACAGCTAAATCTTAAACATGTTACCCTCTGGTATGTACTCATATCCATCCCCTATGGTCCTATCTAATAATTAAAGACATCCCTATGGGTAGTACATACATCCCAACCCCTCAGGTTCTATCATATAAATTTAATAAGAATCTTGGAGGAAGCGCTCATAGTCTATCTGTAACGACCCGAAATTTTGAATAAATCTTGTTTCCTAATTTTATGTGTTATTTTATTTTATTTTTATACTCAACAAAAATGTTTCATTTGATAAAATGAGTATAATTAAAATGATACCGTTGGTTTTTGACTGTTATATGACCATTGGTTAATATGACCGCTGGAAACTAAACGTTTTGATTATTGTCTCTAAATACAAGTAATCTTGGTTAATTAATATAGAAAGAAGATTCGATGGCATCACCCAGTAGTCTTGGACCGATCGAAGCCCATCTAACAGAACTTGGGAAGGAGGTAGCACCACTGGGCTTTGCTCTGGACCAAACCCAAGCCGAACTTCATCGTGTAAAGCTAGAATGGGATCGCTTTCGCGAGAAGTTCAAACTGATAGAAATTACTACTCGTGCGATGTTGGCCGAGCCTCCCTAATATTCTCTCACCTTAGCACACCTTACACTTAGGTCCTATGCTGGTGTGATAAGGGGCTATGTAAGGAGACCATAACTGCCTTGTGTAATCCTTTGTTTTAAATAAAAATTTCGATTTCTTCTTATGATGAAGTTTATGAATTTTCAAATGACCGGATAAATATAGTATGCATATTTTTTATGAATTTTAGAAAAAAGTATATTTTAAAAATGTTTTTGTAAACCTTAAATAATTAAAAATGTGTAATGATTTGGAAAAAATGGTCTTCTACAATTATGTTCAGTACGAAATTTAGAGTCTAATAAGATCAACTTGATTTTTGATGAATAGTAAATTATGAATAGTGATTTTATGATTAGGATTAATAATGTGTCCAAATGGATTAATAATCTCACTTAAAGAAAGTATTAAAATAAGCTAGGCACCTTGATTAAGTAATGAGATTCAATAAAATGGGTAAATAACGGTTTCATAAATTATTAGTCAAGTATTAGTCTTTTTTAGGTGAATAGTGTTTTTTAATTAAAATTTTAATTAAAAATAATTACAAAATTATTTTTATAAAATCAACTTTATTTTTGAACTCAGAGCATCGATATTATGTTAAGGTAATTTTTGGGAATTTTTCTGAAAAAAATGAATTTTCGGTGAATAGTGTTTTTATTTAAAAATTAAATTAAAAATATTTAGAAAATTATTTTTATAAAATGGAGTTCATATTTGTAATCAGAGCGTTGATATTTGGTTAAGGTGAAATTTTGGTATTATTCTGAGAAAGTTGAATTTTCGATGAATAGTGAAAATACAGTTTTTAAGTTACGGGTGTTTAATGACATCATTAAATGATGTATTAAGTTTGTAATCAATATTTTCGAATTATTAATAGTGATATAAGGTATGAGGTGTCCCAAGTGGCCAATACCATGGGCAAATATCATGGGCAAGCCCATGGTTTTTCCAAAACCACTAATGAGGTTTCCCTTTGCCATTAATGCCTTGTCCCCTCACTTTCCCTAAAAATACAAAGCTATCCTCTCATCCATTAGACTCCCCACTCTCCCCCAACTATGTTCTGGTCTCACTACCTCCCAAGGAGTCCTCCCAAGGTTCCCCCAAGCCCTCAAGGTCCAAACCTTTGAGTTTTAAGAGTTACGTTTTAAGGTAAGGGATCCGACCTCTCTCTTTCATTTCATGTAATCCTTTTTATGTCATTCCTTTTATGCTCCATGTTCTTATGTGAGAGGATGTTATTTTATATTCCTCTTACTTCCCTTTTCATGTTTATATGATGAGAGATCCCCTCTTACTCTCATCATTTCTTTTTATGAATGTTTAAGTGACGTCGTTAGGCTGCCGAATTTTTAAGGGAATCTTTCACCCTTCTCATTTTTCAAGTTCTATTTTCATGTCAAGTCTTTCAAGTTCATTTTTTTATGATGGGTTATGATCTCTATATCTATCATACTGATCTCTTATTATCATATGATGAGGGACCCTATTTGATCTTGTCAAATAATTTTTTTATTGAAGTTAAGTGACGCTGTTAGGCTGCCGAATTTTCATAAGAGAAATCTTGTTTTGTCTCACTTCAATGTTTTTCATTTCATATGGTATATCTTTCAAATTTCATTACCATGTTCTTAAATCCCTTATATTCTGTCCCCCTATTGTTTTATGGATCATTTATGAGTGGGTGACCCATGTCCCCTCTCTTTTCAATGTTTTCTAAAACCTTGTAACATAGTCGTTATGCTGAAGAATTTTCGTCTCAAAATGCCTCTCTCTTTTCTCAAAATTATTTTATGTTATAAAGTGAATACTCAAAGCTCTTATTTCTACAAGGGTATTCACATATATATCAAAATGTTCTATTTTAAATTCTGTGATTTACATATATGAGACCCGCTTTCCCTTTCCGTGGGTTTAAAGTGACGTAAAGATCATGTCTTTAAAACAGTTTTTAAAACGTTATGATTATGAAATGAAACCCATTTATTTTATGCTATATGGGTTATTTATGAAATGTTTGATGATGATATATGTGGCTCACATGACAATAAAGGCAAATTTAAGGGTGCGCCCTGATAGCGCTCCAATGCATTGGGTAATGATGTAACAACTAGAGATTACAATTTTCACGATACCTTGGTGAATAACAATGGTAATTTTCAAATGACACCTTGGGGATGGACCTTGGTGATATGTTCATGATTTTCTATGTTAAATTATGTAGCCACATCTTCAAGTTATGAAAAATGTTATTTTTATTATGAAATGCCTCATGATTTCTTTCTCATGCCTTAAAGTTCTTTTCATGTCCTTATTGAAGTATATCAAGTTCATATGTAAAATGTTCCTCTTGTTTCCCTTACTGGGCCTTCTGCTCACCCTTTCTTTTGATGTATGTCCACAGGTTATGAGATGAAGTAATTAACATAGGATGAACTTAAGGAGAATCCTTTCAAGTGTTTAAGAAGAATGTTTTATGTCGTTTTCATGTATTATGTTCCTAGTTTCCAAGACACTAGACCTTAAAGATCCTCAATTTTGTGTAATGAAATGAAATTTTATGTTATAAAAAGGCGGGATGCTATAGTTGGTATCAAAGGATGGTTTAGTTATTTGTGGAAATTAGGATATGAAAACTCTAGGAAGAACCCTATAGAAAAGTTTAAATATAGTAAATCTTCCTGGTATTTTGGTGAGTATTGAGTAAGGAGTTACCAAGAAAATACATCCATGTCTGGATACGAGCAGGTAGAGGTGCCTCTGGCACAGATGTACATAGGGGTAAAACCCGAAAACACCGCTTTGATCTAGACTCGAACGGGAACTGGTACATGACAACGGGCCTTGCTGCACTCTTGGTTACGACACTCCCGGGGGATATGCTTTGGTAAATTCATAAGCTTAGTATGAACCATTGTTAAAGGAACAAAGATAAAATTAAATAAAGGTTCACATAAGAATATATGATCATGGATAACCTAGATGGGAACCAAGGGGATCACAAGCTAGGGTATAATTTTCTTGTACAAGTTATCCTTATATTCTTTAAGTTTATTTTCATGATTATTGGCTAAGTATTTAAGCCCCTAATTATAGCTTCTTTTCTTAATTAGTGGTGGGAAATGGAAGAACATGTCCCAACAACCAATGTGATAGGAAATGCTACGATTGCCGTATTAATACGACAGAGATGATTAGGGGATTAAAAGATGATTATTATTTTGGAAGACATTCACTATTTTGAGGACCCTATATGATCAAGGTAAATATATTACTGCGGTATTTTCATTGAGGAGTAAGGTTGACTTATATTTTGAAGAATCAATGAATTTAAGGAGGGCTTATAGTAATTTAGGTTACTTATGGAAATGATTAACCTATCTTGGGTAAAATATGTTTAGGTTAGCTACTTTTGTTATAAGATGTTAGTTGTGGTTGATGTTGTTTGGATATGAACAATGAAGTTTATTTTGGAAGACTATGTTATCAAATCCCTCCTGTATTTGGGTTTCAATCTTAGTTTGGTTTATTTTGAGGAATTTTAAGGACCATTATTTAAGGGATGGTTGTTGACGCTCCTTTCGTCACAGAATCTAAAGATCGGAAAAGGGAATATCTGAGCTCAAATTGATTCAACCATTGAAGAAAACATCAAAAATCTACAAAGGCATGAACAAAGGATCGACAACAACTTCACCGTGCAAGTTTTATAACTGTCGCGCAAGTACACTTGCGCGACACCCTTGGTCGCGCAGGTGACTTGCGTGACCTAAGTGGTAACCGCCCTGTAACTGCCCGAGGTCTTCTTTTGCCTATAAATAGACCCTTTGGGCCCCCCATTCGAGAGGATCTTTTTCCAGAAACTCGGATTGAAGCTCCTGATGCCCAATTCTCTTCTCAAAGCTTCCGGAACACTTCTAAGGTAATTTCTTACCTAGAACGGAAGATCTAAAGAGAAGAAGGAAGTCCTAAGTGTTGAAACTTATAAAACACTTGCGCGCCGATTTATTTCCTTCAATATAACTTGCGCATCCCTTTTCTGGAAGAACCTCAAGAGGATTCTAAAGGGTTTAAAAAAGAGTCGCTCAAATATTTCTATGCTGGTTGAAAATCGCGCAAGTACACCATGTGTCACGCAGGTATACCTGCGCGACCAAAACTTGCGCGCCCACGAAAGACTTGCGTGCCTTTCAAGACTTGCGCGCCCCTACCTTTTTAGGTGCCCATCTTGCCCATTTTACCCCTCTTAAGCCGTTACACCTTTCCTTTTCAAGATTTAGTCTTCAAGACACTCTTCAAATCCATTTATGGCATGATTTCTTGATTTGACTTCCTTATCTGAAAGGAATTCTGTGAAATATCTCTCAAAACCTAGTGATTTAAATATCCTTATGTCACTAAATATAGAGAGTTCATTCATTCAACCTCATCCTTTGAGATGAGAGAATCTTTAACTTGGGCATCCTTCTTTAGGAGTAAGCCCCAAATTCTTAAAGTTCCAAAACTTTGGCATCCTCCTCAGGAGTAAGCTCCAACCTCAAATATGGGCATCCTCCTTAGGAGTAAGCCCCAAGCCTTAATCCCTAACCTAGGTCTCCTTTTCAGGAATAAGACTCAGTCATAATCTTGGGATTCCTTTTTAGGAGTAAGCCCCAAGTCCCCTAACCTGGGTCTCCCTTTTAGGAATAAGACTCAGTCATAACCTGGGCCTCCTTTTTTAGGAGTAAGTCCCAGTCATAACCTTGGGTTTCCTTTTCAGGAGTGAACCCCAAGCCCCCTTAAAATTTCTCTTAACCAGTCCTAATTTACCCTTGATTTGGGTTTCTTTTTCAGGAGTAAAACCCAATCATAAGTCTCCTCCTAATTTGGGCATCCTCCTTAGGAGTAAGCCCCAAGATTAGAGTATTCAAATCTACATAAATCACATATACCTTTATGGACCTTGTTCCTGGATTTTCTCCCTAAAAGTAAATCCTAAACCTTCATCTATTTGGGCAGTCATACATACATAAGCCCCAAACAATTTCTTATGATTGCATCTTTCATGGCACAATTGTATAATTTTTACCAATACCTCTTGTTTCTCACACCGAGCATGACTCACGTGAGCTTAGAGTGTAAAAGTAATTATGACATTCTTCTTTGATCCATCAATCATAAACATCATACTCCATTACTCGAACTACGTGGGTTCTGATTCCTTTTCCAAAACAAAGGATACGTAGGTAGCCCATTTATGGGTTCGATCCCAACTTTAAAATAATACCTGTCCTTCTGAATGACGATAAACTTCAAGTGCCCCACTGAGTGTCTTTAAAACCAGCCTGGTCATCATAATGACCAAGAGACTTTTATATAAATGTTTTTGAAGGATACCATTGACCAAGAATCTCTAAACAGATATAGATGATTCTCTATTTGATGAAGAACCTCGAATACATATAAAAGATTCTCTACATTTCTTGCATATTTAATCATTGATTGTTAAAACTAAAGGAAATCACATTTTATACTTGGTAATGTAATAAGGATTCACGAACATAACTTAAATCTATAAAGAGAGTCCCGGAGTAGGCAATAATTCCCCACAAAAAGGTGTGATGAGTCCGACCTCTCATCCTCTCGACCAATGCAAATTCCTAAGCCTCATTAGTCCACAAGCTAATGAGCGCCTACCTTTGGAAAGTGGGTCCAAATGGATGTGGAATCATTGGATGTTTCCGGTTCTACGAACAAACCTTCTAGAAACCGATCGGAACGTTTGAATCTCCCATCCAGGAGGTCATCCCCGAAATCCGTGCGAACAAAAAATGGTGAACCCGACGTGAATCCTTAACCAAGTTAAAGTGATATTCTTCTTATTTGTTAGGCCCCTTGGGCCAACAAAGAAATCATTGACATGTGTTCATCCAAAAGATGCAGTGGCTGGATTCATCTTGATTATGTCTGTTATATGGAACAGGCACTCTTTTCTCAAGATCTTCTGCAAAATGGCAGACGAGTCTGCTGGACAGCGGAATTAAAACGGAAAGCCCTCCTATCTCGAGGCACTTGCAAACGTAAAACCAGTCATGTATGATGCTTTACTATCGGCAGGTGAAACTCTTTCTCCATCAGAAGATAGCCTGGGGTTCAGGTTATTCTCCGAACCATCCCTGGGTCATTCATCTTCCAGCTTGAATAGTGATCTCTCTACCAATCTTGTTGAATCCGATGAAGCAACAAGGAAACACCAACTCTGGTCAAAACAGGTAGAAGAATCTTAATTTAATTATAAAGAGGAAATGCTGAACATGAGGAAAAAACTGGCAAAAGGTGAAGTACCAGTCATGTTTTGGCCATTGGCTGACTCCCAGTACGACGTTCCAAAGATGTTGACGGATGATGGAATCCATGATATTCGTCTCAACATATGGAAAACTCTTTGTCAATTAAAGAAGAAGGTATTATCTTACGATGAATATGAAAATCATCTTAAGATAATAGAAGGGTTACAACGTCAGATTGATTTGGCATCTCTATCAGTCTCTCGGTATCCGAAGGCTGAAAAGCAACAGAGAAACCTTCAACGTTCCTGCCTTGGCGCACTAAGAAGATTGTGTCAGTTAATTGCCAATGCTCCATCTGATGTTCATATCAGAGGATGGGGTGTTCACGGAGCACTACATTTCACCGTGCTTTCCAGTCAGCAAAGCCCGCCAAAAATGGTCTCATGCAATGTTATTGCCCATGGCCGGCCACAGTCAATGGGTTTTGTTCATAATCAAAAGCTTGCTCAAAAACAGGCTTCAACTAGTTCCTCTCAAAATCAAGTATATAGAGAACAAGTTGTTGAATTTCTCCTACATCAAGCAGGAGAGAATATTGCACAAGCCTCTCGTCTGGAGAAAAAACGTCATCAAATGACAGAAGTTTCGGAAATCATCCAACGGTCTGTTGAACCAGGTGATAAAAGTGGATACAGGTTAATGCATCCAGCTAATTTCCGAACTAAGATTCGCAAGATCAAGAGAGATTTTAAGAAGATCTCAGACATAGCATGTCAAGAGACACCCCAGCTTGCCAGACTGGGGACTTCTCTAACCCAACCCTCAGAGTCAACAAATGGGATTCGGGGAGTTGAGCAGAAGCAGCAGGAACATCCCCAGTCCACCGGACTGGGGACTTTTTCAAATCCTCAATCCCTCCCTCAGAGAAAGTTAGTATTCTCTCGATTAAGGAATATTCCTCAAGAGGAACGAAGAGCCAAGCTATCAGGAGATTCTCTCCAAGTGACGGTTCTCCAAGAAGTTCCTGAGGGATCAATTCAACGGAATGCCATGTCTCATCATGGACATAGAAGAAGACAATATCACAGAAATGCTGATAGAAAGGATTCCATGCAATATGCATCCATTAATGTCATCAATGTCGTTGTTGCTGATTCACCAGATGAGGCTCAATCAGAGGGATCAGACGAAGAGGTTCCTTCTCAAGAAGTTGCGCACACAGACCTAAATGAAGAAGGTTTACGCACACGTAATCAAAGGCTTACCCAAAATCTGGGTATTCCTTCAAGTAACCCACTTCCCCCTCTCCTAAAAGGATCCAATAAGGGGAAAGGAAAGAATCAGGTTACTTCTCACCCTTCCTTTGATGGAGGTAAATCGCTCTCATTAGAGCAAAGGTTTGCACAACAGGAGGAAGAAATGAAAGAATTAAGAAGGTTGAATGCAGAACTACTTCAGAGTAGTCTTCTTCTTAAGAATTCTGAAGTCCGACAGCCAAAGGAATTTGTTGTAACTACTGAGATGGATCAGAAATATCCTCCTTTATCAGTACACCCTCAATGGTCTAATCTTATGGGTCAATCGCAACAACGGTTGGCAGCACTACCATCAGTTGCAGCACCAACCACCACGTCTGTCCAAGCTCCATTCATTGCACCTACCCAAAACCAAGTTCAACCTGATGTTTCTCAAAAGTTAATAACTACTATTAAGTCATTAACAGCTCGGTTAGAAACTATGGAAGGGAAACGGGCGCAAGTTCAACCTGAAAAGAAAGTTTACCCTGAATGGGTAGATTCAATTTCTCCTCCATCCAGTTTTGGAAACCCTGTTTTCCCCACTTTTAATGGATCAGGCGACCCTGAACAACATTTGACGCATTACGTGTCTTGTTGTGATCCTATGATGGGAACTCCAGAGCAGCAAGAAGTAGTGAAACTCAGATTCTTCGTGCGAACCTTGCAAGGACCAGCTTTTGTCTGGTATACAAGCTTGCAATCCCGGTCAGTCATCGGATGGGAGGATCTTTGTCAAAAATTCCTTCTTCAGTTTAGATCAACTTTGCCAAAAACGACAGTTTTCGATCTTACAAACTGCAAGCAAAGGGAGAATGAAAGAGTCTCTGATTTCATTGCTCATTGGAAGGGATTAACGTATTCCTTGAGTTTAGCACTCCCTCAGGAGGAATTGTTGCCAATCTCTATGGCAAATTTGCATGACGAATTACGCACGCCATTGATCCATGTGAAATACACAGGAGGGTTTCGAGACCTTACTTCAATCGCTCAACAGATTGAAGATTCCCTTATACAGGCTAAGGTTAAATCTCGTGTAATTCCATCAGCTCCAGGAAGAAGAATGGGTAAATAAGAAACTGCTACAGTTATGCTTAAACAAGCACCTGTACCTATTTCTAATTCAAAACATTCATCTTCTCGAAGGGCTCCACCTCCTGAATGCCAACAACAAAGGCTGTTTCGTCCAAATGATCAAAAAGATCAACGACGAAAACAATTTGAGGATATGAAGAGTAAAACTTACTCTTTCCGAAGTGAGCAAGTTCCTGGTTACTACATTTCAGCTCTGGAAAATAATTTGGTTCAATTACCAGTGCCGAAGAGGCCAAACAAGGAAGGAGATGAAGACCGTCCCAATTATTGTCCCTTTCATCAAATGTTGGGGCATCCCATCCAGGAGTGTTTTGTCTTTAAAGACCTCCTGCAAAAGATGGTTGACTTGGGACAAGTCAAATTGAAGGGTTCTTCAGCTCATGTAGCGTGTATTACCGCTACAGATCCAGAGGAAGGAGGCGAGTGGCAGGAAGTCAAAAGCAAAACTGCGAAAAAATATGATGATTGGATGGTCAGAAAGACAATCAATCAGACCCATTCCATTTTGCGAACACAATTGAAGAAGCCAATTGTGTCTCCTACAAAAGCTGCAGTAAAGCCTCCATCAAAAGATAAATCCTCAAAAGGGAAGCGCAATTCAAAGAAGAAAGATGAATCGGGAGAAGATGAGTATGTATCAAAGCCTAAATTGTCTTTGACTCTGGAAGATTTCATGCCATCTACTTCAAAGCCACGGGCACCGCCCCATCAAACGGCACAGCCTAAACAGGCTAACCAGGCAGAGTCTTTATCAGATGAAGAGTTAATCTTTGGTTGTGTTAATATGATTCAATTAACAGATTCATATTCCAGTTTTTATGAGCCTGAACTCCCTGTATCAAATAAGGGAATCCGAAGAGGTTCTAGAGGTTCAGGATATAGGGGAAGACGTGGATCTTTCCAAAGCCACTACTCTAATTTTACCCCTGCTAGCACTGTATATGCAGCATAAACTCGTGGTAAAGCCCTTCAGCGAGCTCAAGAAGAACAAGCAAGTTCTTCTGCCAATGGCCAACTCAGTTTTGGCACAGTTATTTTGGAATACCGATTAAAGGTTCCATCTTCTTTATCTCAGCAAGTAAATGGATCTAATCAGTCTAATCTTCCAAAACCAAGGAGGATGCCAACTTCAATACAAGATGCATCAGCTTCCAAAGCATCTGCTTCCAAGGTACCTGCTAAACCGCATATTTCTATTGGGAAACGCAGACCTCTAGATCAAAAGTATGATATATTGAAACACTTGGCCCAAGTACCATCCAAGTTATCAATTTTGGATGCTTTGAATCTGTCAAAAGATCTTCGGGAAGCACTCATCGAAGCTTTGTCAAGTCCTCAGGAGTTTGAAACAGAAATTGCTGCAGCTGAAATCTATCACATAGAGAATAATCCTCCAGAATGCCATGCAGTGATATCTTTTACTGATAAAGATGAAAATGATATTGTGCATGGGCACATAAAACCTTTGTACTTATCTGGCAAAGTCAATGATATAGATGTTCGAAGTGCTTTCATTGACAATGGTTCAGGAGTCAACCTTATGCCCATTCGTACACTTCGTCGATTGGGCCTCACGGAATCTGATTTATCTCCTTCTACCATGATGTTGCAAGGATATGATAAAAATGAACAAGAACCACTGGGAGAAGTTACACTCAGAACTCAGTTTGGAGATCTTGTTTCCAATTCGGATTTCATGATTGTTGATCAGGACTCAGCTTTCAATATCTTGCTTGGAAGACCATGGCTACATCAGCATGCAGAAATTCCTTCATCATACCATCAATGTCTCAAATATTGTTTCGATGGTCAAGTTGGAACATTGTATGGTGATAAGGCCCCGTTCAAGACATGTGAGTCTCAATACATTGAGGCGGAATTTTATCACATGAAGGGAAGAGAAAAATCTACAATGAAGGAAATTACCAAAGTTAATGCTCCATATGGTTTGGAGAAAATTCCAATAAATCCATTTTCACATGTGAGTACAGATTATGTATTACCTATCAGTCAAATTGACAAAATAGGCCCAAATCAAAATACTCTTATGGAAAGATCCATAATGTCAATTACGGCGATCGAGCCAGACAACATGGGAGAAATTGGTAACCTACCAAGCAGTGATGAAAGCATAAGTGGTGATGTTTTCATTTCATCTGCTGAAGTCCAACAAGTCTATACTTCGCTAATCAGGCCAGAAGAAGTTATAGCAACACCAGAGGTGAATAATGATGTCGATTCTCGATCCATCATCTCCTCTTTATTTCCCAAAGAAGACCCTTTATCATCAATAGGGTCGGAAATGGAAGCTTCTTCTTCAAAATGTGAAAATTTTGGCATCTCTTATGATCATGAGAATTTCGTTTTTTCATCTACGTTGAAAGTAGAAATGGAAGAAATAACACATGATGAAGAGGAAGAGGAAGATCTTAGAGATGCTCCTCCAGCATTTGAAGAGGGTATCTCTACCACTGTGGATGAACTCAGAGAAGTAAATCTGGGTACAGAGAAAGATCCACGCCCCACTTTAATTAGTGCGGCCATGACCCTTGAAGATCAAGAGATGTATATTTATTTTCTAAAGAAAAATAAAGATATTTTTGCTTGGAATTATACAGAGATGCCTGGCCTTGATCCTGATGTTTCCACCCATCATTTGGGTTTTCCAAAAGAACATCAAGGATTCAAGCAAGCCACGAGAAGAACACACCCAACCTATGCTTCCAAAATTGAGGCTGAAGTGGATAAGCTTATCAAAGCTAACTTCGTCAAAGAAGTTCAATATCCCAAGTGGTTGGCTAATATTGTCCCTATAAAGAAGAAGAACGGACAAATTAGGGTTTTCATCGATTTCAGAGATCTTAATCGGTATTGTCCTAAAGATGATTTCCCAGTTCCGATTACAGAACTCTTAATTGATGCGACGCCTGGCTATGAAGTACTTTCTTTCATGGATGGATATTCTGGATATAATCAGATCTGAATGGCCCCAGAAGATGAGGAATATACAGCCTTCAGAGCTCCTCAAGGTGTGTTTTGTTACCGGGTGATGCCCTTTGGTTTAAAGAATGCAGGTGCAACATATCAACGCGCCATGCATCGTATCTTCAAACCTCTTTTAGGGAAGTTTGTTGAATGCTATGTAAATGATTTGGTGGTTAAATCCAAACAACATTCTAATCACTTGGCTGATTTGGAAGTCATATTCCACAAGCTTCGACAACATAATTTGAAGATGAACCCCTTAAAATGTGCTTTTGGGGTAACCTCAGGAAAATTCCTCGACTTTGTTGTACGCCATCACGGTATTGAAGTCGATCCTGAGAAGACCAAATCAATCCTTGGTATGTCACCTCCTCAGAATTTGAAAGAATTAAGAGGACTTCAAGGACACTTAGCCTATATTCGGTGTTTCATCGCCAATTTGGCAGGAAAAAGTTTACCCTTTACAAAATTATTGAAGAAAGGAGTCACTTACCAGTGGACTGAAGAATGTCAAGAAACATTTGATGTTCTCAAGAAATACCTCTTGAGTCCACCATTACTCATGCCACCTGTTGAGGGTAGACCTCTTATCCTCTATGTGACAGCTTTAGAGCGATCATTGGGTGCCTTTCTCGCTCAAAAGAATGATGCTGGGAATTAAAATAGTCTCTACTATCTTAGTAGAACTATGCTTGAAGCAGAAACCCGATATTCAAGTATTGAAAAGTGTTGCCTAGCATTAATCTTTGCAGTTCAGAAACTGAGACACTACCTGCAACATCATGAGGTCCAATTGGTATCTCGTAATAATCCGCTCAAATTCATCCTTAGTCGTCCAATGCTTACAGGACGTCTGGCAAGGTGGGCGGTTATTCTACAGCAGTTCGACATTCAGTATGTGTCTCAAAAGGCAATTAAGGGCCAAGATCTGGCTGATTTCTTGGCTGAACATCCTTCAGTGGAAGACACGTATTCAGATATCGAACTCCCTGATGAGGAAGTTTTCTCTATTCAAGAGAGTCCTCAAACATGGTAAATGTATTTTGATGGTGCTTCTAGAAGTCCAACAGGGAAGAAAATGGAAAATCCTAAATTCAACAAAGTTAGTTTAGGAATTGTGCTCATTTCTCCAGATAAGGCAGTGTTACCTTATTCCTTTTTGTTGTGGGAAGGTGGTACCAATAATGAAGCTGAATACCAAGCTCTCATTACAGGCTTGGAATTAGCGCTTCAAGAACAAGTGAATCACTTAAAAGTGAAAGGTGATTCAGACCTGGTAATCAAACAAGTCAATGGGGATTATGCCATCAGAAAAGAAGAATTAATCCCTTTGTATGATTACGTCAGAGAGTTAATGTCGGAATTCCCTTCAGAACCGACATTTTCTTATGTCCCAAGATCACAAAATGCACAAGCTGATGCACTGGCTAATATAGCCACAGCTTTAGCAGATCCAAATCGGGACGAGACAACCATCTGTATTGCTCACCGTCGTGCAATTTCACCTTATGTTCAAGTCAGAACAGAGGAAATTAATGAAATTAGTCCCATTCCTGAACCATATGGTCATACTACAGGATGGATGTCACCTATCAGGGAATACCTTCAAAATGGAACACTTCCACCTAATAGAGCCGAGAAAGAACAAATTCGGCGACGTGTGGTCAATTTTACTCTTTATGATAGCCCAAACCACCTCGAGAAAATTCTCTACAAACGTGGTTTTGATGGAGTTCTCTTCAGATGTATTGATGGTGAAGAGACAATGGATGTCATAAAAGAAGTGCATGCAGGAGTCTGTGGTGCCCACCAGTCTGGACATAGACTGTCTGATCAAATTCGAAGGCTTGGATACTTTTGGCCTTCAATGATACAAGATTGTGTTAATTTCACAAAGAAGTGTCATTCATGCCATGTATATTCCAACTTCATTCATCAACCTCCAGAGTTGCTTCATACAGCTAAATACTCATGGCCATTTTCCACATGGGGAATGGATGTGGTGGGACCTTACCCTTCAGCTACGGCCAAGCAGTTTAAGTACATTCTTACTGCTACTGATTTCTTTTCCAAATGGGCAGAAGCAGTACCTCTCAAATAAGTCAGTTCTAAATGCATTGTTAGCTTCATCAAGTCTAACATCATTACTAGATTTGGTGTCCCTCATACCATATTAACGGACAATGGCACCAACTTCTGTTCTTCTGAGGTAAAGAAATTGTATCAAGAATACAACATTAAGTCCAACCATTCATCTCGATATCATGCAGCGGCTAATGGCCAGATAGAGGCCTTCAACAAGACTCTTTCAAATATACTGCAAAAGATGGTGGATAAAGATAAGAGGTCATGGCCTTATAAACTCTTTCATGCATTATGGGCTTATCAGACTAGCACTTGCAATGCAACGCGGTCAACTCCATATTCATTGGTATATGGAACAGAAGCAGTCTTGCCAATTGATGTTCAATTGCCCTCACTCAGAATAGCCATTTGTGATCAGTTATCTACAGATGAGCAATCCCAAAAGCGGTTGAATGAATTGGAATAGTTAGATGAGAAAAGATTGTGCACTTTGCACCACTTGGAAATCTATCAGAATCGAATAGCACGAGCTTTTAACAAAAAAGTTCGTCTTCGTTCATTCATTCAGGGAGAATTGGTATTGGTTCTCAGAGCACCAATGATACCAGGAAAGAATCCTCCCAAGCTTGAACCAAAATGGTAAGGACCTTATTCAATACATAAGGTCTACTCCATTGGAGCATATTCTCTAATCTCAATGGATGGAGAACACATCACGACTCCAACTAATGCCAGATTTCTGAAGAAGTATTTTGTATAAACACAAAATATTGTTCCCAGATCCAAAAACAATCACATTGGTTCATCTTTTGTCCTACATGACACTAAACTGTATTATGTCCTATCTACATGACATTAAACTGTACAGAAGATCCTATATTTTGTCCGAGATGACATTAAACTATATTGTGTCCTAGCAACATGACATTAAACTGTGTGGCACTTTCATCGTCCAGCATGACGTTAAACTGTAAAAAGTCCCCAGAACTGATATCCTCATATTGATTCACCTTAGTCCTAGCTACATGACTTTAAACTGTACAGCACCAGTTCGTCCTTTCTATATGACGTTAAACTATACAGCAATGGTCCAGTATAACTTTAAACTGCAACTTCGTCCCACACGACATTAAACTGTGAAAAAGTTCCCTAAACCGTCCAGCATGACCTTAAACTGCATCATCCCTGGTCCATGTATATGACCATAAACTATTTGAAAATCCTTTATGTCCAGCAAGACGTTAAACTGTGACGTCCTAACTACATGACGCTAAACTGTATAAAAGTCCCTCACGTCCGGAAAGACGTTAAACTATATAATCTCAAAAGTCCAGTATGACATTAAACCGCACCATTCACAGTCCATGCATATGACCTTAAACTATTCGCACTTTCGTCCGAAATGACGTTAAAATGGTACACTCTTTTGTCCTTACTGCATGAGATTAAACTGCACAGTCCCCCTTTCTTCCAATGTGACGTTAAACTGTATTGTCCCCATCGTCCTAACTACATGACGCTAAACTGTACAGAAAGTCCTTGATATGTCCTACATGACATTAAACTGTTATTTGGTTCCTGCTACATGACACTAAACTGTGCAGCACCAATAGTCCTAACTGTAAGACTTTAAACTGCATAGTCCCTTTTTTATGTCCTACATGACATTAAACTGTGCATCGTTAAGGTTGTTATTACCTCTTGTTTCTCACACCGAGTATGACTCACGTGAGCTTAGAGCGAACATCAACCATAACACTCCCTTTGGGCCACTAACCATGTGTAAGTCCCAACAACATTTTTTATTAGATCATCGTCCACAAGAACAACTTGATCATTAATTCATTCTTTAATTGAACTACACGGACTTTGATCCTTGCCCTCCAGGCTGGGTATGTAGGCAACCTCCCATGGTTCAAGCCCAAAAATAATCTCTTCACATCGGTTCACCACCATCTCATATGATGTTGATTCGTGAAACCGCCCCTGGAATCAATATTTTTACATTGATTCACTTTCGTCCTTGTTATATGACGTTAAACTATACAACACTTTTGTCCGGTACGACAATAAACTACAATATTCTTTGATTTCCTCATTTGAGAGAGAACTATTATTGACATTGATTTTTCAATCATGGTTTTCATTTTCAAAAGACTACATGCATACATGGTAATGCCTAAACTTTTTATCTTAGGTTAAACCATCATTGCACTAAAGTCCCCTTTCACCCTTCACATGTACGAACCAAATTTGTACAAAGGGTAGTTCTAGAACTACGTGGACTTGATTCCCATCCTTATGGGATACGTAGGAACATTCGAGTGTCCCTCGAATCCAGTCACAAGTCTTTTGGGCCTAACCCCAAATTTCACTTTCAGTCCCTTGGCTGAAAAGTCCTCATGAAAACACACACTGTGTATTCATTATTATGGTCTGAATTCTATGACCCTAAACTAATATCACTCATATTTTCGTCCTGCACGACGTTAAACTGCATTTCAAGAACTACGTATGGCTTGATTCTCATTCTTATGAGATACGTAGTGAAGTCCAAAATTTCAATTCAGGACCCAGTCACAACATGATTATGGTTTTCATTGACCTATGTATCTCTATATACATTGGACAATACCCATCTTTATGTGTTATAATCCTAACCTTAAAATATTTTCAGATCTTCATAACCCTTTTCATGACTTCTAGTCACAAAAATGTCAAACTTCTAAGAATTCTTTTTGCCTGACTATGCAGCACGTGCCCATAGGTGGCCTTGCATAAACAGTCCACATAACAGACTTGTCAGCCAAAAGATGCTATTTATTTGACCATGCAGCCAATGCCCTTAGGTGGCCCTGCATATTTCAACCCCCTAACATGTTTTGTTAAATAAAGGTAACTTCATTCTTGGGAAGAATGCCTCTTTTGTCCTTATTTGTCTTAAACAATAGTATGTAGGGATCCGAAAAAAAATAGAAATCCTTAACATATTTGTCCCATATCCTTTCTCATGATCTGAAAGTATTCAAGTCTATGGTTTATTCTTCTTCCCTACGTTTGGGTCAGACCTTCGTAGGAGTGATATTCATCCAGTTCTTCGATATTCTTGTTCATAAATATCTTATCCATATTCAAGTACCTCTTTCCATACAACAAACTCTATACTTTAGAAAATTTGAATCTCCATAAACTTTCACTGGCTTTTAGCACTAGGAAAGTAAATTTCTGGGAGTTCTTTTGCCTGACTATGCAGCACGTGCCCATAGGTGGCCTTGCATAAACAGTCCACATAACAGACTTGTCAGCCAAAAGATGTTATTTATTTGACCATGCAGCCAATTCCCATAGGTGGCCCTGCATATTTCAACCCCCTAACAGGTTTTGTTAAATAATAGTAACTTCATTCTTGGAAACTACTTCTTCTAATGCCTTTTAGCTCTTTTTAATATCATTCCTCAGATTCAAATATTCTTAAGCCATAGTTTACATTTATTCTCTCTCTCATACTTGAGTATGGTAATATGTTTTCAGATAAATTGTCAAGGAATTGAATCAATTTTAATCCATTTTTTGTTAAAGCTATTTCGACCTTAAACATTAGCCCCTTTATGCCCGGCATGCATGACTTTAAACTGCCCACAAAAGACAAAGGAACTCTGAATAAAAGTCAAGTTCCAGCTCACTAAATATACATTTATGTGTAATTTAGGTATTATTGAGCGATTAAAAAGTTCAAAGTTTGTAGGATTATTTGTAATAATCCTAGTAAAAATCAAACTATGCTTACTAGGCCCATTGGCTTAAGTAAATTTGAAGAAGGTAATGAAAGAATGCAGGTACAAATGATTGAAGACAAAAGTGTTTTTCATTGATACACAAGAGTTAGAAGGACATCCACAGACTGGAGTCTCTTCACTTTTTTCAAGAATTACAAGTGGCTTTCAACATAACACTTCATTTGATTTACGGAATCCCGAGCTTCATCAGCAACCACCTGGAATTCATTCATTCAACTGGATACAATAAGAGTAGCAGTGATACCAGCTCTTCTTGAAACAATTGTAAAAGGATGTTCTTGAGTGCGGTTTGAGAAAATTTTCTGCTGATCAAACAGTGACTCTGTTTCTGTCCAAGAGACTTGGAAGATGGATACATGGATTTGAGAATGGAGCATTGGAAGTAAAGAGCCAGTTGGAGAGAGTACTCTTTTCAGATATTTCTCTAATACCATGTTTGTATTCTCTCTACCAACTGGTAGTGGAAAACATTTCAGCCCATGGGTTTGCCATTTTCATATCTGCAAGGAAATGACATGGAAGAAGAATTTGAAAGTTCACACCATTGTTGTTGCTCTTAATGCACAGCATAACCGAAATAGAGGAGTAGCAGTGCAGGTGCATCTCAAGTGTATAATTGTTTGCATTTGGAACATTGACTCCTTGCAGATGACCATGAACACACAAAGGCAGATGAATGCTCTGTGGAAAATTAGGATGATAGTTCTTCAAATACTTAGCCAAATCTGGGAGAGTGCTGTTGCAGATATCATAGTAATAATGGCCAATAATGTTCGTCATGTCATCAATCCGCTTGCTAGCCAGTTCATCATCCGTTCCAATTCCCATAGGAACCATTGAATCTTCACAAAAGTTGAACAAATTAAACTCTTAAATAGGTTTATTTTTCATAAAATTTGTGAAAGAATTCGGAAAAAATGGCCAAGGCATTAAGTCGCGCAAGTCTAAACAATGGCGCGCAAGTATTTCGTGTGTCGCACTAGTTTTTGACGTGCACGTCTAAACCACGCAAGTACGAATACCTTTACAGGAGCGCGACAGCGAGGGAACAGTGGAAAATAGACTTGCGCGGCTTAGGTGACCTGCGCGGCGAGAGCTCGAGAAGGAATGATGTCCAGAAATCAGGATACTTGTACGAAGGTGAGGGCCGTGTATTTATAGGCCAGGAGGCCTATCTGCGCGCCGCACCCAGAGCGCTTAAGGCCTGCGCGACGGAAACTTGCGCGCCACCCTCTGTGCAATGAAGACTTGCGCGCCTCCCTTTTCCTTTGGAGGGATTCGATTTCCTCAGAGTCAAATCCTCATTTCTCTCGGGATCCAACTCTGAGGGGGGACTTTTGTTGATGCTCCTTTCATCACAGAATCTAAAGATCGGAAAAGGGAATATCTGAGCTCAAAGTGATTCAACCTTTGAAGAAAACATCAAAAATCGACAAAGGCATGAACAAAGGATCGACAGCAACTGCACCGCGCAAGTTTTATAACTATCACGCAAGTACACTTGCGCGACACCCTTGGTCGCGCAGGTGACTTGTGCGACCTAAGTGGTAACCACCCTGTAACCGCCCGGGGTATTCTTTTGCCTATAAATAGACCTTGTGGGCCCCCCATTCGAGAGGATCTTTTTCCAGAAACTCGGATTGAAGCTCCCGACGCCCAAGTCTCTTCTCAAAGCTTCCGGAACACTTCTAAGGTAATTTCTTACCTAGAACGAAAGATCTAAAGAGAATAAGGAAGGCCTAAGTGTTGAAACTTATAAAACACTTGCGCGCCGATTTATTTCCTTCAATATAACTTGCGCGTCCCTTTTCTGGAAGAACCTCAAGAGGATTCTAAAGGGTTTAAAAAAGAGTCGCTCAAATATTTCTATGCTGGTTGAAAATCGCGCAAGTACACCATGTGTCGCGCAGGTATACCTGTGCGACCAAAACTTGTGCGCCCACGAAAGACTTGCGCGCCTTTCAAGACTTACGCGCCCCTACCTTTTTGGGTGCCCATCTTGCCCATTTTACCCCTCTTAAGCCATTACACCTTTACTTTTCAAGATTCAGTCTTCAAGACACTCTTCAAAGCCATTTATGGCATGATTTCTTGATATGACTTCCTTATCTGAAAGGAATTCTGTGGAATATCTCTCAAAACCTAGTGATTTAAATATCCTTATGTCACTAAATATAGAGAGTTCATTCATTCAACCTCATCCTTTAAGATGAGAGAATCTTTAACTTGGGCATCCTTCTTTAGGAGTAAGCCCCAAATTCTTAAAGTTCCCAAACTTGGGCATCCTCCTCAGGAGTAAGCCCCAACCTCAAATATGGGCATCCTCCTCAGGAGTAAGCCCCAAACCTTAATCCCTAACCTGGGTCTCCTTTTCAGGAATAAGACTCAGTCATAATCTTGGGATTCCTTTTTAGGAGTAAGCCCCAAGTCCCCTAACCTAGGTCTCCCTTTTAGGAATAAGACTCAGTCATAACATGGGCCTCCTTTTTTAGGAGTAAGTCCCAGTCATAACCTTGGGTTTCATTTTCAGGAGTGAACCCCAAGCCCCCTTAAAATTTCTCTTAACCAGTCCTAATTTACCCTTGATTTGGGTTTCTTTTTCAGGAGTAAAACCCAATCATAAGTCTCCTCCTAATTTGGGCATCCTCCTTAGGAGTAAGCCCCAAGATTAGAGTATTCAAATCTCCATAAAGCACGTATACCTTTATGGACCCTGTTCCTGGATTTTCTCCCTAAAAGTAAATCCTAAACCTTCATCTATTTGGGCAGTCATACATACATAAGCCCCAAACAATTTCTTATGATTGCATATTTCATGGAACAATTGTCTAATTTTTACCAATACCTCTTGTTTCTCACACCGATCATGACTCACGTGAGCTTAGAGTGTAAAAGTAATTATGACATTCTTCTTTGAGCCATCAATAATAAACATCATACTCTATTACTCGAACTACGTGGGTTCTGATTCCTTTTCCAAAACAAAGGATACGTAGGTATCCCATTTATGGGTTCGATCCCAACTTTAAAATAATCCCTGTCCTTTTGAATGATGATAAACATCAAGTGCCCCACTGAGTGGCTTTAAAACCATCCTGGTCATCATAATGACCAAGAGACTTTTATATAAATGTTTTTGAAGGATACCATTCACCAAGAATCTCTAAACAGATATATATGATTCTCTATTTGATGAAGAACCTCGAATACATATAAAAGATTCTCTAAATTTCTTGCATATTTAATCATTGATTGTTAAAACTAAAGGAAATCACATTTTATACTTGGTAATGTAATAAGGATTCACGAACATAACTTAAATCTATAAAGAGAGTCCCGGAGTAGATAGTAATTCCCCTCAAAAAGGTGTGATGAGTCCGACCTCCCATCCTCTCGACCAATGCAAATTCCTAAGCCTCATTAGTCCACAAGCTAATGAGCGCCTACCTTTGGAAAGTGGGTCCAAACGGATGTGGAATCATTGGATGTATCCGGTTCTACGAACAAACCCGCTAGAAACCGATCGGAACGTTTGAATCTCCCGTCCTGGAGGTCATCCCCGAAATCCGTGCGAAACAAAAATAGTGAACCCGATGTGAATCCTTAACCAAGTTAAAGTGATATTCTTCTTATTTGTTAGGCCCCTTGGGCCAACAAAGCAATCATTGACATTTGCTCATCCAAAAAATGCAGTGGCCGGATTCATCTTGATTATGTCTGTTATATGGAACAGGCACTCTTTTCTCAAGATCTTCTGCAAAATGGCTTTCCTAAAATTCACCTCTGTGAATACTGCTTCTGTGAACACCTCTACTATGAGGTCTGCTGCTGTGAAAACCAATGCTACTACTCCTACTGGAACGTCGTCCACTCTGAGGATGACATCACCAACTCAGCATCTTCAACGCTGGGTTTCTAATGCACTGGTTAAGGAGTACCGTCTCAACGGTACTATCCCAACTCTGAAGGCCGCTCGTCAAGCCCTCCAAGTTAACAACTCTACCTGGTCGTCCGGACAACGGCGGCCAATGATCAAGAAGCAGGCGGTGCTGACTACCGTCTCAGAGTCAAATCCTCATTTCTCTCGGGATCCAACTCTGAGGGGGGACTTTTGTTGACGCTCCTTTCATCACAGAATCTAAAGATCGGAAAAGGGAATATCTGAGATCAAAGTGATTCAACCTTTGAAGAAAACATCAAAAATCAACAAAGGCATAAACAAAGGATCGACATCAACTGCACCGCGCAAGTTTTATAACTGTCGCGCAAGTACACTTGCGCGACACCCTTGGTCGCGCAGGTGACTTGCGCGACCTAAGTGGTAACCGCCCGGGGTCTTCTTTTGCCTATAAATAGACCCTGTGGGCCCCCCATTCGAGAGGATCATTTTCCAGAAACTCGGATTGAAGCTCCCGACGCCCAAGTCTCTTCTCAAAGCTTCCGGAACACTTCTAAGGTAATTTCTTACCTAGAACGGAAGATCTAAAGAGAAGACGGAAGGCCTAAGTGTTGAAACTTATAAAACACTTGCGCGCCGATTTATTTCCTTCAATATAACTTGCGCGTCCCTTTTCTGGAAGAACCTCAAGAGGATTCTAAAGGGTTTAAAAAAGAGTCGCTCAAATATTTCTATGCTGGTTCAAAATCGCGCAAGTACACCATGTGTCGCGCAGGTATACCTGCGCGACCAAAACTTGCGCGCCCACGGAAGACTTGCGCGCCTTTCAAGACTTGTGTGCCCCTACCTTTTTGGGTGCCCATCTTGCCCATTTTACCCCTCTTAAGCCATTACACCTTTCCTTTTCAAGATTCAGTCTTCAAGACACTCTTCAAAGCCATTTATGGCATGATTTCTTGATTTGACTTCCTTATCTGAAAGGAATTCTGTGGAATATCTATCAAAACCTAGTGATTTAAATATCCTTATGTCACTAAATATAGAGAGTTCATTCATTCAACCTCATCCTTTAAGATGAGAGAATCTTTAACTTGGGCATCCTTCTTTAGGAGTAAGCCCCAAATTCTTAAAGTTCCCAAACTTGGGCATCCTCCTCAGGAGTAAGCCCCAACCTCAAATATGGGCATCCTCCTCAGGAGTAAGCCCCAAACCTTAATCCCTAACCTGGGTCTCCTTTTCAGGAATAAGACTCAGTCATAATCTTGGGCTACATTTTTAGGAGTAAGCCCCAAGTCCCCTAACCTGGGTCTCCCTTTTAGTAATAAGACTCAGTCATAACCTGGGCCTCCTTTTTTAGGAGTAAGTCCCAGTCATAACCTTGGGTTTCCTTTTCAGGAGTGAACCCCAAGCCCCCTTAAAATTTCTCTTAACCAGTCCTAATTTACCCTTGATTTGGGTTTCTTTTTCAGGAGTAAAACCCAATCATAAGTCTCCTCCTAATTTGGGCATCCTCCTTAGGAGTAAGCCCCAAGATTAGAGTATTCAAATCTCCATAAAGCACATATACCTTTATGGACCATGTTCCTGGATTTTCTCCCTAAAAGTAAATCCTAAACCTTCATCTATTTGGGCAGTCATACATAAATAAGCCCCAAACAATTTCTTATGATTGCATATTTCATGGAAAAATTGTCTAATTTTTACCAATACCTCTTGTTTCTCACACCGAGCATGACTCACGTGAGCTTAGAGTGTAAAAGTAATTATGAAATTCTTTTTTGAGCCATCAATCATAAACATCATACTCCATTACTCGAACTACGTGGGTTCTGATTCCTTTTCCAAAACAAAGGATACGTAGGTAGCCCATTTATGGGTTCGATCCCAACTTTAAAATAATCCATGTCCTTCTGAATGACGATAAACTTCAAGTGCCCCACTGAGTGGCTTTAAAACCAGCCTGGTCATCATAATGACCAAGAGACTTTTATATAAATGTTTTTGAAGGATACCATTGACCAAGAATCTCTAAACAGATATATATGATTCTCTATTTGATGAAGAACCTCGAATACATATAAAAGATTCTCTAAATTTCTTGCATATTTAATCATTGATTGTTAAAACTAAAGGAAAGAACATTTTATACTTGGTAATGTAATAAGGATTCATGAACATAACTTAAATCTATAAAGAGAGTCCCGGAGTAGACAATAATTCCCCTCAAAAAGGTGTGATGAGTCCGACCTCCCATCCTCTCGACCAATGCAAATTCCTAAGCCTCATTAGTCCACAAGATAATGAGCGCCTACCTTTGGAAAGTGGGTCCAAACGGATGTGGAATCATTGGATGTTTCCGGTTCTACGAACAAACCCGTTAGAAACCGATCGGAACGTTTGAATCTCTCATCCATGAGGTCATCCCCGAAATCCGTGCAAAACAAAAATGGTGAACCCGACGTGAATCCTTAACTAAGTTAAAGTGATATTCTTCTTATTTGTTAGGCCCCTTGGGCCAACAAAGCAATCATTGACATGTGCTCATCCAAAAGATACAGCGGCCGGATTCATCTTGATTATGTCTGTTATATGGAACAGGCACTCTTTTCTCAAGATCTTCTGCAAAATGGATTTCCTTAAATTCACCTCTGTGAATACTGCTGCTGTGAACACCTCTACTGTGAGGTCTGCTGCTGTTAAAACCAATGCTACTACTCCTGCTGGAACGTCGTCCGCTCTGAGGATGACATCACCAACTCAGCATCTTCAACGTTGGGTTTCTAATGCACTGGTTAAGGAGTACCGTCGCAACGGTACTATCCCAACTCTGGAGGCCGCTCGTCAAGCCCTCCAAGTTAACAACTCTACCTGGTCGTCCGGACAACGGTGGCCAGCAATCAAGAAGCAGGCGGTGCTGACTACCGTCTCAGAGTCAAATCCTCATTTCTCTCAGGATCCAACTCTGAGGGGGGACTTCTGTTGACGCTCCTTTCGTCATAGAATCTAAAGATCGGAAAAGGGAATATCTGAGCTCAAAGTGATTCAACCTTTGAAGAAAATATCAAAAATCGACAAAGGCATGAACAAAGGATCGACAGCAACTACACCGCGCAAGTTTTATAACCGTCACGCAAGTACACTTGCACGACACCCTTGGTCGTGCAGGTGACTTGCACGACCTAAGTGGTAACCGCCCTGTAACCGCCCGGGGTCTTATTTTTCCTATAAATAGACCCTGTGGGCCCCCCATTCGAGAGGATCTTTTTCCAGAAACTCAGATTGAAGCTCTCGACGCCCAAGTCTCTTCTCAAAGCTTCCGGAACACTTCTAAGGTAATTTCTTACCTAGAACGGAAGATCTAAAGAGAAGAAGGAAGGCCTAAGTGTTGAAACTTATAAAACACTTGCGCGCCGATTTATTTCCTTCAATATAACTTACGCGTCCCTTTTCTGGAAGAACCACAAGAGGATTCTAAAGGGTTTAAAAAAGAGTCGCTCAAATATTTCTATGCTGGTTGAAAATCGTGCAAGTACACCATGTGTCGCGCAGGTATAACTGCGCGACGAAAACTTGCGCGCCCACGGAAGACTTGTGCGCCTTTCAAGACTTGCGCGCCCCTACCTTTTTGGGTGCCCATCTTGCCCATTTTACCCCTCTTAAGCCATTACACCTTTCCTTTTCAAGATTCAGTCTTCAAGACACTCTTCAAAGCCATTTATGGCATGATTTCTTGATTTGACTTCTTTATCTGAAAGGAATTCTGTGGAATATCTCTCAAAACCTAGTGATTTAAATATCCTTATGTCACTAAATATAGAGAGTTTATTCATTCAACCTAATCCTTTAAGATGAGAGAATCTTTAACTTGGGCATCCTTCTTTAGGAGTAAGCCCCAAATTCTTAAAGTTCCCAAACTTGGGCATCCTCCTCAGGAGTAAGCCCCAACCTCAAATATGGGCATCCTCCTCAGGAGTAAGCCCCAAACCTTAATCCCTAACCTGGGTCTCCTTTTCAGGAATAAGACTCAGTCATAATCTTGGGCTTCCTTTTTAGGAGTAAGCCCCAAGTCCACTAACCTGGGTCTCCCTTTTAGGAATAAGACTCAGTCATAACCTGGGCCTCCTTTTTAGGAGTAAGTCCCAGTCATAACCTTGGGTTTCCTTTTCAGGAGTGAACCCCAAGCCCCCTTAAAATTTCTCTTAACCAGTCCTAATTTACCCTTGATTTGGGTTTCTTTTTCAGGAGTAAAACCCAATCATAAGTCTCCTCCTAATTTGGGCATCCTCTTTAGGAGTAAGCCCCAAGATTAGAGTATTCAAATCTCCATAAAGCACATATACCTTTATGGACCCTGTTCCTGGATTTTCTCCCTAAAAGTAAATCCTAAACCTTCATCTATTTGGGCAGTCATACATATATAAGCCCCAAACAATTTCTTATGATTGCATCTTTCATGGCACAATTGTCTAATTTTTACCAATACCTCTTGTTTCTCACACTGAGCATCACTCACGTGAGCTTAGAGTGTAAAAGTAATTATGACATTCTTCTTTGAGCCATCAATCATAAACATCATACTCCATTACTCGAACTACGTGGGTTCTGATTCCTTTTCCAAAACAAAGGATACGTAGGTAGACCATTTATGGGTTCGATCACAACTTTAAAATAATCTGTGTCCTTCTGAATGACGATAAACTTCAAGTGCCCCACTGAGTGGCTTTAAAACCAGCCTGGTCATCATAATGACCAAGAGACTTTTATATAAATTTTTTTGAAGGATACCATTGACCATGAATCTCTAAACAGATATAGATGATTCTCTATTTGATGAAGAACCTCAAATACATATAAAAGATTCTCTAAATTTCTTGCATATTTAATCATTGATTGTTAAAACTAAAGGAAAGCACATTTTATACTTGGTAATGTAATAAGGATTCACAAACATAACTTAAATCTATAAACAGAGTCCCGGAGTAGACAATAATTCCCCTCAAAAAGGTGTGATGAGTCCGACCTCCCATCCTCTCGACCAATGCAAATTCCTAAGCCTCATTAGTCCACAAGCTAATGAGCTTCTACCTTTGGAAAGTGGGTCCAAACGGATGTGGAATCATTGGATGTTTCCGGTTCTACGAACAAACCCGCTAGAAACCGATCGGAACGTTTGAATCTCCCATCTAGGAGGTCATCCCCGAAATCCGTGCGAAACAATGGTCTATGATGAACTTTGGGTAGTACCATGGAACTTTGAAGATTTAAAAATAGTTTCCCTTCCGATGGGATTATTTCTTTTTGAAGAGTTGTTTTTCCTTACCCTTTCTGTTTTTGGGATAATGTTTAAAGATAGAAGAAATAGATAGTTAATCTTTTGTGGATTATGTGATTCTCTAGAAGATGATTCTTGTGTTTTGATGAGACCATGTAGTTTTGAATGCTCATCATTTGGAGAAAAGATTAGTTTTGGTAGAAACTTATTAAAGGATAAAACTCTACATGAAGGTAGGTATATTTTCTTATGTTTTTGTTCTATGTTGTAAATGAATTCTTCAAAATTATGAAAAGGAACGTAAAACAAAAATGTTGTTGGTTTACGTTTCCTACTAGGTAATCAATGACTGTTTACACACATCATAAGTTTGGGATTTTCTCATGGTTAACTTTCTCCTAATCATGTTCTCTATCACTGTCCCTCAGAACTTGACCCTTTGTTTTTCTTCCATGTCCATGTTTTCCTACATGGAATCCTAGTGTGGGCTAACTCGGGTGACCTTTGTACTTCCCTTTCTTTCTTTTAAAGTAATAGATTTACTGAATCCTTTTCCGATGTGGGACTTTCAATGAAATTTCAAAACCTAATTTTAAAAAAATTGCGAGGACGCAATTTCTTAAGGGGGGGAGATTGTAACGACCCGAAATTTTGAATAAATCTTGTTTCCTAATTTTATGTGTTATTTTATTTTATTTTTATACTCAACAAAAATGTTTCATTTGATAACATGAGTATAATTAAAATGATACCGTTGGTTTTTGACTGTTATATGACCATTGGTCAATATGACCGCTGGAAACTAAACGTTTTGATTATTGTCTCTAAATACAAGTAATCTTGGTTAATTAATATAGAAAGAAGATTCGATGGCCTCACCCAGTAGTCTTGGACCGATCGAAGCCCATCTAACAGAACTTGGGAAGGAGGTAGCACCACTGGTATTTTCTCTGGACCAAACCCAAGCCGAACTTCATCGTGTAAAGCTAGAACGGGATCGCCTTCGCGAGAAGTTCAAACTGATAGAAATTACTACTCGTGCGATGTTGGCCGAGCCTCCCTCAGATTCTCTCACCTTAGCACACCTTACACTTAGGTCATATACTGGTGTGATAAGGGGCTATGTAAGGAGACCGTAACTGCCTTGTGTAATCCTTTGTTTTAAATAAAAATTGGGATTTCATCTTATGATGAAGTTTATGAATTTTCAAATGACCGGATAAATATAGTATGCATATTTTTTATGAATTTTAGATAAAATTATATTTTAAAAATGTTTTTGTAAACCTTAAATAATTAAAAATGTGTAATGATTTGGAAAAAATGGTCTTCTACAATTATGTTCAGTACAAAATTTAGAGTCTCATAAGATCAACTTGATTTTTGATGAATAGTAAATTATGAATAGTGATTTTATGATTAGGATTAATAATGTGTCCAAATAGATTAGTAATCTCACTTAAAGAAAGTATTAAAATAAGATAGGCACCTTGATTAAGTAATGAGATTCAATAAAATGGGTAAATAACGGTTTCATAAATTATTAGTCAAGTATTAGTCTTTTTCAGGTGAATAGTGTTTTTTAATTAAAATTTTAATTAAAAATAATTAGAAAATTATTTTTATAAAATGGACTTTATTTTTGAACTCAGAGCATCGATATTATGTTAAGGTAATTTTTGGGGATTTTTCTGAAAAAAATGAATTTTCGGTGAATAGTGTTTTTATTTAAAAATTAAATTAAAAATATTTAGAAAATTATTTTTATAAAATGGAGTTCATATTTGTAATCAGAGCTTTGATATTTGGTTAAGGTGAAATTTTGGGATTATTCTGAGAAAGTTGAATTTTCGATGAATAGTGAAAATACAGTTTTTAAGTTACGGGTGTTTAATGACATCATTAAATGATGTATTAAGTTTTTAATCAATATTTTCGAATTATGAATAATGAGATAAGGTATGAGGTGTCCCAAGTGGCCAATACCATGGGAAAATACCATGGGAAAGCCCATGGTTTTTCCAAAACCACTAATGAGGTGTCCCTTTGCCATTAATGCATTGTCCTCTCACTTTCCCTATAAATACCAAGCCATCCTCTCATCCATTCGACTCCCCACTCTCCCCCAACGAAGTTCTGGTCTCATTACCTCCCAAGGAGTCCTCCCAAGGTGCCCCCAAGCCCTCAAGGTCCAAACCTTTGAGTTTTAAGAGTTACGTTTTAAGGTAAGGGATCTGACCTCTCTCTTTCTTTTCATGTAATCCTTTTTATGTCATTCCTTTTATGCTCCATGTTCTTATGTGAGAGGATGTTATTTTATATTCCTCTTACTTCCCTTTCCATGTTTATATGATGATATATCCCCTCTTACTCTCATCATTTCGTTTTATGAATGTTTAAGTGACGCAGTTAGGCTGCCGAATTTTTAAGGGAATCTTTCACCCTTCTCATTTTTCAAGTTCTATTTTCATGTCAAGTCTTTCAAGTTCATTTTTTTTATGATGGGGTATGATCTCTATATCTATCATACTGATCTCTTATGATCATATGATGAGGGACCCTATTTGATCTTGTCAAATCATTTTTTTATTGAAGTTAAGTGACGCTGTTAGGCTGCCGAATTTTCATAAGAGAAATCTTGTTTTGTCTCACTTCCATGTTTTTCATTTCATATGGTATATTTTTCAAATTTCATTACCATGTTCTTAAATCCTTTATATTCTGTCCCCCTACTGTTTTAGGGATCATTTATGAGTGGGTGACCCATGTCCCCTCTCTTTTCAATGTTTTCTAAAACCTTGTAACATAGCTGTTATGCTGCAGAATTTTCGTCTCAAAATGCCTCTCTCTTTTCTCAAAATTATTTTATGTTATAAAGTTAATACTCAAAGCTCTTATTTCTACAAGGATATTCACATATATATAAAAATGTTCTATTTTAAATTATGGGATTTACATACATGAGACCCGCTTTCCCTTTCTGTGGGTTTAAAGTGACGTAAAGATCATGTCTTTAAAGCAGTTTTTAAAACATTATGATTATTAAATGAAACCCATTTATTTTATGCTATATGGGTTATTTAGGAAATATTTGATGATGATATATGTGGATCACATGATAATAAAGGAAAATTTAAGGGTGCACCCTGATAGCGCTCCAATGCATTGGGTAATGATGTAACCACTAGAGATTACAATTTTCACGATACCTTGGTGAATAACCTTGGTAATTTTCAAATGACACTTTGGGGATGGACCTTGGTGATATGTTCATGATTTTCTATGTTAAATTATGTAGCCACATCTTCAAGTTATGAAAAATGTTATTTTTATTATGAAATTCCTCATGATTTCTTTCTCATGCCTTAAAGTTCTTTTCATGTCCTTATTGAAGTATATCAAGTTCATATGTAAAATGTTCCTCTTGTTTCCCTTACTTGGCCTTTTGCTCACCCTTTCTTTTGATGTATGTCCCCAGGTTATGAGATGAAGTAATTAACCTAGGATGAACTTAAGGAGAATCCTTTCAAGTGTTTAAGAAGAATTTTTATGTCATTTTCATGTATTATGTTCCTGGTTTCCAAGACACTAGACCTTAAAGATCCTCAGTTTTGTGTAATGAAATGAAAGTTTATGTTATAAAAAGGCGGGATGCTATACTATCCCCTCATACTCAAAGGTAAAACAAGACTCTATGTGGAATCTCACACATTCATTCCCCGTATTTTCTAGGTAAAGAAAGACTTTCTATGGAATGTCACATATTCCATTCCCTACATAGTCTAAGGTAGTCAAGGACTCTAGGAGGAAGCTCACATGTCAATTCCCCTTATAGACCGGAGGTCTAGGACTCTCTGAGGAAGCTCACTCGGTCAATTCCCCTTATAGCCCAGGTTGTTCAATTCAAGCATAGAATCTTTGAGGAAGCTCGCGCAGTCAATCCTCTTATAGTCTAAAGTAATCAATGATGCTCTGAGGAAGCTCACTCGGTCAATTCACCTTATAGACCCAGGTGATTCTAGGATCTCTGAGGATGATGACTCGGTCAATCTCCCCTTATAGACTACTACACTAGGTTCTCATGGACCTTTGTAGGTCAACAAGCATAGCAGTGTATGTAATGGCCCGGACTTCTCTGGCCCATTCCTTTGTCAAAAAAAAAGGTCAACAAGTGTTCTGGAGGGTAAAATGGACTTTTTCCACACTTTCCAGAATTTTGAAACTACACACCGTGTAGTTTGAGTACACTCCATGTACCCCCTTCCCGGGTATACCCCATGTTTCAAACCGTGTCCTTTCTGTGTGGAATAATGGGTGCACGCCGTGTGTCCAGTTCTACACGCCGTGTAGTCCTTCCCCACGTACGCGTTACCAGTCAACGGCTGTGTACCATGTTGGAGTCGTGTCCTTGCTGTGTGGAATAATGGGTGCACGTCGTGTGTCCTGTTCTACACGTCGTGTAGTCCTTCCCCGCGTACACGTTACCAGTCAACGGTCGTATACCATGTTGGAGTTGTGTTCAATAAATGAGTACACACCATGTGTCTAAACTACACGTCGTGTAGTCCTTCCCCGCGTATGTGTTACCCTCAAACCGTGTGTTGACCAGTCAATGGCCGCAGAGCCGTGTTGGAAGCCGCGTGGAGACCGTGTGAAAGAACCGAGTACACGCCGTGTACCTAAAAGTACACGCCGTGTACTTTTTCTTTTCATGCCTATAAAAGGAGGGGTCCCCTCCTCCTTTCAACTCACCCCTCTCCTCCCCTCTCCTCTGAGCAGAGCTCTCTCAAGAGACTCGAAGGCTCTTCTTTCCATAACTTCTTCGTCCGAGCTCCAATTTACGATCCGTCAGCGGCCACGATATCATAATGATGAGGCGGAGCTTTCGAGCTTGGATCTGTTGTCTTTCCTTCGGACTTTCCTTTCCTACCTCCACCCAAAGAGGTTTTGTCGGGACCAACAGAAGTGACGGACGCCGACGGATGTTTTCTAAGGTTGATCTGGGGGAGCGTTGCGATCAAGAACCTGTTGAGGTAGGGATCTTACCTTTGTCTCTATAATTTTTGCATCATGTGGGGTGGGTGTCCTCTTGTTTTCACGAGAAACATTTAAACCATTAAATAAAGATAATAATTGTCTTATATAACGGGGATGGGAAGTTGTGATTGCAGTTACTTTATATCCTGTGATATTATGTTGTGAATTGAATGAGTTTCTACCTACTGAAAATCACGGTCGTTGGGGGCCTTTTCTTACGCAATTAAATATTTCCCTCTCCTTCTGGACTTTCTTATGGATGGAAACCCTGTGGAATGTGGAAATTGGTTAATCACGTAAAGTTGGCTGTTTAAAATCTGGAACCCTTGTGTGATCACCCCGGTTAAACAAAATGAAATAATGAACATGTGGGTGTTGGCTTGGTTACGAGGCATGTGTTGGGGGTGTTTTGTGGGTTGTTATAGATCGGGTGAATAGTAGGGATGTGGTTGACTTGGTTGTGGGTTGGTGTGAATGTTATGATGGTGATGGGCAGTGGGGCTGCAATAAATGGTATTAAAGAGGTGATGATGTACAGTACGGTTGTGGTTATGGTGGTTGGAAGAGGGGCTGCAGGGATGGGTTTAAATGTGAACGGGCTATGGGTTGTGAATAATAAATAAAAGTGGAAGAGTTAATGAATGGTGGGGCATGGTAATGAAACAGAAATAATAATCAATGGGGTTGGATGGTTGATTAGAGGGACTTTGTTGTGCTGCTTATGTTTTTCCTAACTTGTTTTATGGATGGCAGGGATATGTTTTACGAATGATTGGTGTGTTTAGTTGTGGATAGTTTCCCAGTAGTTAAGGTACTAAATAAATATTTCTCCTGAAATGTGAAAACCTAAATGGGGTTGGGTTTGTTTGTTGTTTGCATGCTTCGTAGTAGCAGTGCCAAGGCATGTGCTAAGTTTCTCTTTTTTTGAAGCCATAGGTTGGGTTGTGTGGTTGGTATATATATATATATATATATATATATATATATATATATATATATATATATCTGTATCTTTTTTGTTTTATCGCACCCCACCCATGTTGATCACTTAGTGCCGAACACTCCCATTTTTTGGGAGAGGGTGTTTTTCCCCTTAGTTACTATCTCTTTCCCGCTCCTTCTCCCCTAGGCTGTGATGGCTTGAGGCGACCTTACACCTAAGACTCTTCGGGTAGGTTTTGATTGGGGTGGTTTTAGCCCAAGACTCTTCGGGCATGATCTACTGTTTCCCAAGTATCTTTGGGATGAGGCCCAGGTGTGTGCGGGCGGGATACGTGGTTGTGAGGCCCAGGTGTGTGCAGGCGGGATACGTGGTTGTGAGGCCCAGGTGTGTGCGGGTGGGATATGTGGTGCTGAGGCCCAGGTGTGTGCGGGCGGGGAGAGTGTGGCAGTGTTAGGACGTTCGTTGTTAGGAAGAGCAGCTAACTAAAGGTAAATGGTGCGGGGTACCCAATACTCTTGTTCTTATACTACTACTACCTGTTATGATTGTGTTTTGGTGAGTGTGGCTAGTGAGGTTGGGTGGATAGAATTCCTTGTTAGGTTTCTTCTGTTTTTCTCACGGGACGTTAGTATGTCTCCCCACTTGTGCACAAGAGCTTTAGGTATCCCTACTAAGTATACTTGTGTGCTCACCCTACGTTTACTTTTAGGGTTCCAGGAGGACTACCAGGGCCATGCGGGACCCTACTAGTCGGACAGTTGGAGTTGTTGCTGTTTTTGTACCTTTGTTTTCTTTTGGTATTGTTCATTGAGCTTTCTTGTACTTGTACCTTGTTATAAAATTGTTTAAACATGCATGTGGGATTGGTTTGGGTTTATTTCTATACACTTTCTCTTTCCATTTTTGGTGGTTGAATTGTCCTATTTCCCAATCGTTAAAAATAAAAAAAGGGTAATGCCTCCCATATTTGTGAAAACTCATACCCTTGGTGCTAGTCGCCACCCTAGGGCCTACTAGAGGTGGGACTCAGGGGTCATTATCTCCCTTTCACCATTTCCAGCTCAAGAGGGGCATCTTTGGTGGGAGGGGGTCGTGACAGAATGGTATCAGAGCTGATGGTTGAGAGATAGAATGGAGTCTGGAGTTAGGCACAGTGAGGATTTCATGGGATGGTAGGCAACGGTGTTAGTAAATCATGGTGCGTGACATAGGACAGGGAAGACTGGCTAGCACATGGGATTTTAGGGCCCCCCATGATCCGATGCAAGGACTCTGAGCCTACCGAACGACCAAGTGAGACTACATTGATTGCAGGGTAGAGACCCTAGGGAAGGTACATGCATCATCATGATTGTGTTTTAATTGATTTGGGTGTTCTGGGAAAGAAATTGAAATAAAATGATAAAATGAAACCTTGAGTTTTTCCTTACTACTTGGGATTAGGCGATCCTTGTTTACCGTACAGCTATGGCACCGTGACATCGTCCCTGGGTGGCTCAGGCGGCTGAGGCCCAGCAGATTTAGGCAGTCGATCAGTTGAGGATTGACCGAGAGGAGGAACATAACCTGTGGCAGAAGACTCTCCGTTCTTTCCAGCGGCAAACCCTCAAGAAGTAAGAGGGTAGTACTTCGGATACGGAGATGGAGGGGTGGATTGAGGATCTAGGGATCGCTTTTACCTTGATCTGTGTTCTGACGGAGTAATGGGTTCCCCTAGAAGTCAGTCAGCTGATAGGTGCGGCGTGACAGTGGTGGACGCTCTACCTCGGAGAGAGGATAGAGGCAGAGGTTCCATGGGCTGACTTTGAGAAGGAATTCTGAGAGGAATTCCTTTCTTCCACGATCAAGGCGGAGAAGCGGCAGGATTTACTCTCCCTTCAGTAGGGGAGTATGACGGTACAAGAGCTGGGGATCAAGTTCAAAGATATCCTGCACTTTTCTCCGGATATATTTCCGGATGAGGAGTCTCGGGCAAGACGTTTGGAGGAGGCGCTTTGTCCTTCGCTTTAGTATGCTGTCACCCCCTTCACCCTTACGACATACTTGGCAGTACAGAAGAAGGCAGAGGTTGTAGAGAGGATGCACTCTCTGGGAGGTGCACCCTGAGAGGGGATCCAGCCAGGTTCGTCGAAGGGGAAGGTAGTCAGAAGCAGTTCTCCTACGACGGGACCTTCCAGGTTCAGGCCAGTGGGGAGTAGGCCCCAGCAGTTCCAGTTCAGATCTTCAGGTCCTCTTCCTTTTTCCACGAGCCCAGGATCGAGGTGTTTTTCTTGTGGAGGTTTCGGGCACGTTCAGAGTCGTTGCCCAACCCGAGCTCAGTACGGTGGCGGTGGGCAGGTTCAGTGCCCACCTTAGCCGCACCAGTTGCCGGCGAGGCCCTTCCAGCAGTAGCAGGACCATGCTCCTCTGAGGGAAGACTTTTCGGGAGGGAGCCGACCTTAGGGTTCTGCTCAGGGACCTCGACCAGGGTGCGGTCAGGGAGGTGGATGACATCAGAGAGGCAGAGGATTTGGGCGTGGATAGTTGCACACAGCAGAGTTGACAGCTCTAGCAGGACCAGAGGTGGTGCGAGGTACGATTTGTTTGTTCAGCACTCTTGTTTCCACTTTGTTCGATTCAGGAGCTTCACACTCCTTCGTTGCACCTGGTCTAGCCCATGCTTTGGGACTAGATGTAGAGAGACTTTCCGTACCACTGGTACTGAGAACACTAGTTGGGGGCTAGACCAGCATATCTTGTGTTTGCTGGGGACGTGGGCTGACGTTGGGACCACATCGATCTAGTGGGGACCTTCTTCTTTTACAGATGCAGCCATACGATGTCATCCTAGGCATCGACTGGTTGTTTTCTGTTAGTTTCGTTATCGACTGCTTCCGAAGAAGAGTTGTGTTCTCCGACGTGGATGTTCAGTGCGTATCTTTTGTTGGCGAGATGATCTATCAGGTAGGAAGCCGGCATGTGAAGCCTCTAATTTCCTTGTTAGGCTGGTCATCAGTGGTTCTAGCTGATACAGAGATGATGGATATCCCAGAGGTTTTTGGGGAGTTCCTCGATGTTTTTCCTGAGGAGGTTGTGACTCTACCCCCCCGACGTGACATTGAGTTTGGGATATACTTACAGCCTGGTGCCCGTCCGATTTTGATGGACCCTTATCGGATGGCAACATCGGAGTTGCGGTAGTTGCGGATTCAGATTGATGATCTGATGGAGAAGGGTTTTGTTTGACCCAGCGTGTCGCCATGGGGTGCTCCAGTTTTGTTCGTGAAGAAGGAAGATGGTGGTCTCAGGATATGCATAGACTACCGAAGGTTGAACCAGGTAATGGTCAAGAAATGCTACCCCCTTCCAAGGATAGATGATCTATTCGACCAACTGAGGGGAGCAGGATGGTATTCGAATATTGATCTGCGATTAGGATATCATAAGCTGAGGGTGAAGGATAGTGACATCTCAAAGATGGCTTTTAGGTTTAGGTATGGTCACTTCAAGTTTTTAGTGATGTCGTTTGGAGTTACGAATGCACCAGTTGTGTTCATGGGACTTATGAACTTTGTCATCCAGGAGTTTCTGGACCGGTTCGTTGTTGTGTTTATCGACGACATCCTGATCTACTCAAGATCAGAGAAGGAGCACGTTGAACATCTCAGGGCAGCCTTGGAAGTCCTTAGACACCACCAACATTACCGGAAATTGTCTAAGTGTAATTTTTTGACACAAGAAGTACACTTCCTTGGGCACGTGGTTTCTCAGCATGGAGTATCGGTGGACCCGTCCAAGGTGGAGGATGTTGTTTCTTGGGCAGCACCCAAGAATGTGGCAGAAGTTCATAGTTTCCTGGGGTTAGAAGGTTACTGTCGGAGGTTCGTTTCGGACTTCTCTTGAGTTGATTCTCCTTTGACAGCTTTGATGAGGAAGAACCAGGTCATCCTATAGAGCGAGCACTGCCAGAAAGCTTTTGACTACATGAAGGAGAAGTTGGTCAGTGCTCCCGTACTCAGGTTTCCAGAGGAAGGGTTGTTGTATGATATGTTTTTTAATGCTTCTGGCCTTGGTCTGGGGTGTGTGCTGATGCAGAAGAATGGAGTGATTTGTTATGGGTCTAGGCAGTTGCGCCCTCACGAGCGTAACTATGCCACCCATGACCTGGAGCTTGCAGTAGTAGTGTTCGCACTGATGTTGTGGCAACATTATCTCTTTGGGGAGCGCTTTGTGGTCTTCTCAGATCACAAGATCCTGCGTTATATCTTCTCCCAGTGTGACCTGAACTTACGGCAGTGGAGATGGGTCAAGTTTCTCCAACACTATGACTTTGAGATCTCTTACACTGAAGGTAAGGGAAACATTGTGGCTGATTCCCTGAGCAAGAAGTCGCATCAGGAAGTGGTTCGGTAATCTGTTGATGCTTGTAAGGCGATGGGAGAGTTGGTTTCCTTGCACTTGGATGTCAGGGTAGAAGATGTTAGAGGCTGTTTGTTTCAGATGATGGTGCAGTCCTCCTTAATGCAGCAGTTGGAAGAGTCTTAGTGGGGGGGACTCTGAGGCGGAAGTGATGCGGGATCGTGTCGATCAAGGGAATTCTCCAGAAGGATGGTCAGAGGACAACCGACATCAGATGCTTTTCTAGGGAAGGTTGTTTGTTCCGAAGGCAATGCATGAGGGAGTTCTCCGTGAGTTCCATAGCTCAGCCTTGGCGGTACATCCAGGAGTTTCAAAAATGTACCGAGGCCTGAGCAAATAGTTTTGGTGGCCCGGGGTGAAATGGGCAGTGGCGGAGTCTGTGGTTAAATGCCTAGCGTGTAAGCAAGTGAAGGCTGAACACCGTGTTCCCAGTGGTTTGTTTCGTCCTTTATATGTCCCCGAGTGGAAGTGGGATGACATCTCAATGGACTTCGTCACAGGACTACGCAGAGCTCAGGGTGGTTATGATGCTATCTGGGTGGTGGTGGATTGACTGAAGAAATCGGCTCACTTCCTAGCAATTTAGGAGTCAGGCTCGGTGAGTACCTTAACACAGAGGTACGTAGATGAGGTGGTGCGTTTGCATGGAGTTCTGAAGACTATCGTCTCAGATCAGGATACTCGTTTTACCTCACGAATATGGAGGGGGCTATAGCATGATTTTGGAACCTAGCTACGCCTTAGCGCTGCTTTCCACCCCCAGACCGATGGGCAGATGGAGCGGACTATCCAGACGTTGGAGGACATGCTGCGAGTATGCGTTCTGGATTTCGTAGGATCATGAGTACGAAACTTGCCTTTATTAGAGTTTTCCTACAATAATATCTTCCACTAAACTATTGGAATGGCACCATTTGAGGCTTTGTATGTAAGTCCATGTTGTTCACCCATTTTCTGGGCAGAGGTTGGTGAGACAGGTGCTCTTGAGCCAGAGGTAGTGCAGAGCACCACAGAGAAAGTCCATCTTGTGCGTGAGAGGATAAAAGTAGCTCAGGACCAACAGAAGTCTTATGCTGATCGTCGGAGGAGGCCCTTGGAGTTAGAGGTGGGAGATCATGTGTTCTTGAAGGTTCCCCTCGACGGGGGCAGCGGAGGCTTGGGAAAGGGAGCAAGCTCTCACCTAGGTTCATCGGACCTTTTGAGGTGCTGAGGCGAGTCAGCGAGGTGGCATATCAGCTGGCCCTACCACCTCAGTTGGAGAAGCTTCATGACTTCTTCCACGTCTCCCAGCTTCGTTGGTACTTACACGATGACTCCCACGTTATTTACTAGGGAGATTTAGATATGTAAGATGATGTGACCTTTGAGGAACGACCCGTCAGAATCGAAGATCGTAAAGAGAAGGTTCTCCATGGACGAACCATTCCCTTGGTTCTTGTGTTGTGGAGGCATGACGGCCTCGAGGAGAGCACTTGGGAGCGGGAGACCCAGATGCACGCTCAGTACCCGGAGTTGTTTTGACTTGTGTTTCCCTTGTTCTTCTGAACTTTGTGTTTATTTTGTACTCTGTACCTTTGATATATGGAATGCTTGGCTTGTCGGTTTTGAGACCTTTTGTTTCTTTGTTCCCTGGTAATGTTTAACATGTCTGGATGTGTGGGGAAAGGGAAAAACCTTACCCTTAATTGAGACGCATTAATGAGGAAGTTATTGAACCCATGTGGGCAAGTCAGTGCCGCATAAAGAGGATAATATATCGACATAGGAGATGTAATTTCTCAAAATCACATGTTCGGGTAGTGTGTTGGTTGCGTGGTGTTGTGGGTAGTACGAGTTAAAAAAAATCCTACTGTATGGAAGTGGGAAGACCCAATTCTTAATCAAGATTCATTAATGAGGATGTGATTGAGCCCGTTCAGGAGAGTCAGTACTACCTAAAGCGGATAATATCTCGACATAGGAGAAGGAATTCCTAACACATATGATTAGGGTTGTTGGTTGGGTTACTGTTATAACGAGAACCCTTAGAGGTATCTTGTTGGGTTTCCTCTGGTTTGGTTTTTGAATTCTCGGGGACGAGAAGGTTTTAAGAGGTATCTGATGTAATGGCACGGACCTCTCTGGCCCATTCCTTTGTCAAAAAGAAGGTCAAGAAGTGTTCTGGAGGGTAAAATGGACTTTTTCCACACTTTCCAGAATTTTGAAACTACACGCCGTGTAGTTTCAGTACACGTCGTGTACCCCCTTCCCATGTATACCCCATTTTGTAGACCGTGTCCTTGCTGTGTGGAATAATGGGTGCACGCCATGTGTCCAGTTCTACATGTAGTGTAGTCCTTCCCCGCGTACGCGTTACCAGTCAACGGTCGTGTAGCGTGTTGGAGTCGTGTCCTTGCTGTGTGGAATAATGGGTGCACGCCGTGTGTCTAGTTCTACACGCCATGTAGCCCTTCCCCGCGTACGCGTTACCAGTCAACAACTGTGTACCATGTTGGACCCGTGTCCTTTCCGTGTGCAATAACTGAGTACACGCCGTGTAGTCCTTCCCCGCGTATGCGTTACCCTCAAACCATGTGTTGACCAGTCAATGGCCGCGGAGCCGTGTTGGAAGCCGCGTGGAGACCGTGTGAAAGTACCGAGTACATGCTGTGTACCATAAAGCACATGCCGTGTAATTTTCCTTTTCATGCCTATAAAAGGAGGGGTCCTCTCCTCCTTTTAACTCACCCCTCTCCTCTGAGGAGAGCTCTCTCAATAGACTCGAAGGTTCTTCTTTCCATAACTTCTTCGTCCGAGCTCCGATTTACGATCCGTTAGCGGCCACAGGATCGTAATGATGAGGTGGAGCATCCGAGCTTGGATCCGTTGTCTTTCATTCGGCCTTTCCTTTCTGACCTCCACCTGAGGAGGTTTTTCCGGGACTGACAGAAGTGACGGACGCCGAAGGACGTCTTCTAAGGTTGATCTGGGGGAGAGTTGCGATAAAGAACCTGTTGAGGTAGGGATCTTACATGTGTCTCTCTAATTTGTGCATCATGTGGGGTGGTTGTCCTCTTGTTTTCACGAGAAATAGTTAAACCATTAAATAAAGATAATAATTGGCTTATATAACGGGGATGGGAAGTTGTGATTGCCGTTACTTTATATCCCGTGATATTATGTTGTGTTTTGAATGAGTTTCTTCCTACTGAAAATCACGGTTGTTGGGGGCCTTTTCTTATGCAATTAAATGTTTCCCTCTCCTTCTTGACTTTCTTATGGATGGAAACCTTGTGGAATGTGGAAATTGGTTAATCATGTAAAGTTAGTTGTTTAAATTCTGGAACCCTTGTGTTATCACCCTGGTTAAACAAAATGGAATAATGAACATGTGGGTGTTGGCTTGGTTACGAGTCATGTGTTGGGGGTGTTTTGTGGGTTGTTGTGGATCGGGTGAATAGCAGGGCTATGGTTGACTTGGTTGTGGGTTGGTGTGAATGTTATGATGGTGATGGGCGGTGGGGCTGCAATAAATGGCATTAAAGAGGTGATGATGTGCGGTACAGTTGTGGTTATGTTGGTTGGAAGCGGGGTTGCAGGGATGGTTTTAAATATGAACGGGCTATGGGTTGTGAATAATAAATAAAAGTGGAAGAGTTAATGAATGGTGGGGCATGGTAATGAAACTAAAATAATAATCAATGGGGTTGGTTGGTTGATAAGAGGGACTTTGTTGTGCTGCTTATGTTTTTCTTAACTTGTTTTATGGATGGCAGAGATATGTTTTATGAATGATTGGTGTGTTTAGTTGTGGATAGTTTCCCAGTAGTTAATGAACTAAATAACTATTTCTACTGAAATGTGAAAACCTAAAGGGGGTTGGGTTTGTTTGTTGTATGCATGCTTCATAGTAGCAGTGCCAAGGCATGTGCTCAGTTTCTCTTTTTTTGAAGCCATAGGTTGGGATGTGTGGTTGGTATATATATATATCTGTATCTTTTTTCTTTTATCGCACCCCACCCATGTTAAGCACTTAGTGCCAAAAACTCCCATTTTATGGGAGAGGGTGTTTTTTTCCTTAGTTACTAGCTCCTTCATGCTCTTTCTCCCCTAGGTTGTGATGGCTTGAGGCGACCTTAAACCTAAGACTCTTCGGGAAGGTTTCGATTGGGGTGGTTTTAGCCCAAGACTCTTCAGGCAGGTTCAACTGTTCCCCAAGAATCTTCGGGATGAGGCCCAGGTGTGTGCGGGCGGGATACGTGGTTGTGAGTCCCAGGTGTGTGCGGGCGGGATATGTGGTTGTGAGGCCCAGGTGTGTGCGGGCGGGGAGAGTGTGGCAGCATCAGGACGTTCGTCGTTAGGAAGAGTAGCTAACTAAAGGGAAATGGTGTGGGGTACCCAATACTCTTGTTCTTATACTACTACTACCTGTTGTGATTGTGTTTTGGTGAGTGTGGCTGGTGAGGTTGGGTGGATAGAATTCCTTGCTAGGTTTCTTATGTTGTTCTCACGGGACGTTAGGATGTCTCCCCACTTGTGCACGACATCTTTAGGTTTCCCTACTAAGTATACTTGTGTGCTCACCCTACGTTTACTTTCAGGTTTCAGGAGGACTACCAGGGTCGTGCGGGACCCTACTAGTCGGACAGTTGGAGTTTTTGTTGTTGTTGTACCTTTGTTTTCTTTTGGTAATTTACTTTGAGCTTTCTTGTACTTGTAACTTGTTATAAAATTGTTTAAACATGCATGCAGGATTGGTTTTGGTTTATTTCTATACACTTTCTCTTTCCCTTTTTGGTGGTTGACTTGTCATATTTCCTGATCATTAAAAATAAAAAAAGGGTAATGCCTCCCATATTTTTGAAAACTCATACCCTTGGTGCTATTCGCCACCCCGGGGCCTACTAGAGGAGGGACTCGGGGGTAATTATCTCCCTTTCACCATTACCATCTCAGGAGGGGAATCATTTGTGGGAGGGGGTCATGACAGTGTAACATATCCCAATGAAATCCTACATAAAAACTTGGCTAAAAAGTCTAAATCATAACAACCATGTCAGAATACATCTCTCCACCCTACAACAACAGGCATAGAAAACAGGAAAGGAAGCCAAAGGCTAAATAGAATCAAACGGTCGTAAACAGAACAAATCCTTAGCAGGATACATCCAAGGAATAGAAATCAACCCAATTCAAATCCCAATTACTTATACACAGGCATACAAGAATGGAAGGAAAACAACAGGGGTAAAACCATAACACGCAATACCCCGTTCAAGGGTATTTGTGTAATTTTTACACAATACTCAAAGACATTGAATGGAGAGGCACAAAACAACTACTTCAAGGTTATGAGATCAATATGTGAACCTCAAAGCCTAAATCTCCTTGGAACGTCAAGGATCAAAAAAAATTCTAAAACATTCAACCCATGATAACTTGGAAAAGACGAGGAATTGTAAAACGATGCTCTAGAAGAAGGGAGTGCCTACTGTTGCGGTTCCAATGCAATCGACAAATGTCAATTCATGTAATAGACAGAGGATCGAGGGCTTGGAGATGTTTTGGCACCGTACAGTTTCTCTCGGTTAAACAAGACCTAAAAGAATACACTTCAGGTGATCAAATGCAACCCCGATCCATTTAATGAAAAAAAACAAAATACAAGGCGTGTACTTTTGGAGTACACAACGTGTGCTTATTGTTTCTGTACTCCGCTTTTGGCAGCCTCAACATCATCCCACAAGACCGTGTGTGTGTCCATGACACAGCCAACACACGACCTCCTATGGAAATCAAGTACACGGTGTGTAATCATAATGTACATGGAGTGTACTTGAAAATTTCCAAGAAAATTCTCTTTCCTCAAAAACTCCAGAAAAAGGAAAAACATACCTGAAAATAAGGTCTGAGTTCTTACAAACATCCCCCTTAAAGAAATTCATCCCTGAATTTCCCTAGCACGGGGTATAAGACAAAACCTCGAACAACACCAGCCACTATGATTGTACATCGGCCTCCCTATCCCAAGTCAAATCAAGCACTCCCCCATGCTTCCATAGCACTCGTACCAAGGGAACAGACCGGCCACGAAAAACCTTTGTACTACGATCCACAATCTGGATAAGATTCTCTTCAAATGAGACATCCACTAGAGCTCAACCTCCTCTGGTTGAAAGACATGAGACGGGTCAGAAATGTAATGTTGGAGCTGAGAAACGTGAAAAACGTCATGCATATCCCGATACCAAGGAGGTGACTACAACCGATAAGAAATCGTCCCAACTATCCCCAACACCTCAAACGGACCGACTTATCTCATTGAAGTCTTGCCCTGTCTCCTGATCCTCTTGTGTCCCAACCTTGGTGTGACACGTAGGAAAACCTGATCCCCTGCCTCGAACTTCAGATGTTGTCTCCACTGATCAGCATAAAATTTCTGATGAAACTGTGTAATAGGCATCCTCTTCCGAATCAACTCTATCTGCATTGTGGTCTTCTGAACTAGACGAGGTCCCAATAAAGCTGGCTCTCCTGCCTCCAGCCAACAAAATGGTGATCATAATGGCCTACCGTACAAAGCCTCATAAAGTGCCATCTGGATAGTTTCTTGAAAATTATTGTTGTAGGAAAACTCAACAAGAGGTATATTCTTCTCCTAAGAACCTCCAAAATCTAGAATGCATGCTCGGAGCATGTCCTCAAGCACCTGAATCGTACGCTTGGACTGGCTATCTGTCTAGGGGTCGTAAGACGTACTCAAAAGTACATGTGTACCCAAATCCTTCTGATGCCCCTACCAGACCCGAGAAGTAAAACGATCATTCCTTTCTGAAACAATGGAGTATGGAACTCCATGCAGACGTATAATCTCTCAGATGTACAACCACCCTAGCTCATCAACACTAAAGGTCTCCTTGATCGGAAAGAAGTGAGAAACCTTTGTGAGTATGTCAATGACAACCCAAACCGTGTCATTCCCTTAAGGTGACCTCAGTAAACTAGTCACAAAGTCCATCGTGACGTCGTTCCACTTCCACTCGGGAATGGGTAAATGCTGTAAAATCTATACTAGTCACTGATGCTCCTCCTTCACCTACTGACAAGTGGAACACATCATGATGAACCCAACAACACCCCTCTTCAAACTTGTCCACAAATACTGATGGTGTAGATCACGATACATCTTGGTGACACCAGGATGAACTGCCCAAACTGAGGAATAAAAGTCCTACATCAACTCCTCACGTATATCTACTGGCACCCATGCACATCCCTGGAAACGCATGATTTCATCCTCACATATGGTCCAACCAAAAATAGGGTCCTCTCTTGACAATCTTTCCCATATGACTAGGCCTTCACTGTCTAATAGCTTCCTTATTCATACTTGATAAATAAGGGTATAAGTAACTGCTATAGAAGATAGGAAAGTCTGTCCCTGATTTTCTTGCACCTCCAAATGAATATCAGTGAATAGAGCCATAAGTTGCCACTCATTAATGGCCTCCTGAAATTCCTATATATGAGTCCTTATGATCAACGCATCATCCACTGCGTTTCCTTTTCCAGGAGAATAGGCAAGATCGAAATAAAAGGATTGTAGGTACTCGACCCACCTGTATTGTCTCAAATTCAGATCACGCTATATGAAGATGTACTTGAGACTTTTGTGGTCGGTTTAAACCAAAAAATTCTCTCCTAGAAGATAATGTCTCAAATAGCGTAAGGAATGAACAACAACTGCCAAATCCAGATCATGCGTCGGGGAATTCCTCTTATGTGGCATCAATTATTGAGACCCTTACGCAACAACTACATCTCCCTAAATAAGAACAGCTCTCAGCCCGATACATGATGCTCACAGTAAATTGTATAGATCTTCTTCCGGCTCTGGAAAGACTAGTATCGGTGCTGAAGTCAACATCGCTTTCAGCTCTTGAAAGGATGAATCACAAGAATATGACCCTAAGAACTTCACACCCTTCTTGGTCAGACCTGTTAGTGGGGATTCTAAGCATGTAACGTCCTATAAAAATGTTTGTAGTATTCATCCATCCCTATAAAACTCCACACATCAAAGAAGTTCTTTGACTGCTCTCAATAAACTACAGCTCTCACTTTTTCTCGGTCTACTGATATTCTTGTCTCTGAAATAACATGACCCAAGAAGTGAATCTGTTCTATCCATAAGTGGCACTTTGAGTGCTTAGCATATAAATGATGCTCCCTTAGAGTACTCAAAACGATCTAAAGATGTGTGTGATGGTCATTTCAAGTGTGAGAGTACACCAAGATATCGCCTACAAAGACCACTACAAAGGAATCCAAGTGAAGATGGAACACTCGGTTCATCATTTCCATGAAAATTTCATGCATGTTCGTGAGATCGAACGACATAACTAAGTACTTGTATAGACCATGCCTACTCCTAAAGGATGTAAGAGGTATATCTGATGATCATACGCGTAAATGATGATAACCGTACTTCAATTCAATCTTTGAGAATAATTGGGCTCCTCGAAGCTGATCAAAGATATCATCAATCCTAGGCAAGGGATATCGGTTCTTGAATTTCAACTGGTTCAGCTTCCGATAATCCACACAAAGTCTGAGGGTATCATCTTCCTTCTTCAAAAACATGACAGGAAAACCCCAAGGAGAAGTACCGGGTCGGATGAAGGCCTTTGCCTCCAACTCCTCAAACTGTTTCTTGAGCTCCTTTATCTCAAGTGTGGCCATTCTCTAAAGAGGAATGGACACCGGTGTCACTCCTGGCACAACCACAATAGAAAATTCTACCTCACGCTCTGGAGGAAAACCTGAAAAGTCCTCTCGAAAGAAGACCCTAAAATGATCCACCACTGGGGGAAGTCCATATGTGAAGTCCCTTGGTCATATAGATAGTGACTATAAATATAGGTTGTAACTCTTTTTATCCCATGATTCTTGGGTCATGATCTACTCGCCTGGACATCCCACTCACCTCTATGAAGAAAAGATCCAACCTCTAGTGATATGAAGCTCACCCTTTGGTGATAATAGTAAATAACTTCTTGGAAGGGAACCAACCTGTCCACCCCAAGAATGGAATCATAGCCTATCATCTCTAGGGTATAGAGGTCTCATAGAATGTGACACCCTGCAAACTCTAGAGGTAACTCCTTACACTGAGGTACACTAGCCATCCTATTCCCCAACAGCATGTCTAACATCAAGATATAGACAAAGGAAAAGATGCAGAGCCCAATAATATCCACAACAATAATAGAGATAATGATATGGGAAGCCCCTGTATCGAAAAGAGAAGAAGACAAAACTGATCCTACTAAGATCGTACCTCGAATGGTAGAAGTTCTGGGATCCTGCTCTTGCTAGTTCTGCTCTAATGGAAAAGTTTGGCATATACTACGACCATGTGACTATCCTGACCACTCTGAGATGATCCACCTTGATGTCGCTAAAAACCGGACTACTGGCTACCACGACCACCACCACCATCTTATCCCGAATGGACGAAAGAACTCCAGTTCCCATACTGGTGAGAATCTATTGGAACTGGTCCTCAACTAGGATTCATAGAGGAAACCCTGTCACCAACTGCTGGTGAGAAGAACAGACAAAAGTGCTTAAGGTGACCCATCTTTCTGCAATATCGGCACTCCACTTGGTTTCTTGGGAAATGTGGACTCATTTTCTTGCTTCTCCCACACTGGTATCACAACACCTGTCTACCAGAAGTTTCATTCCGCCTACTCTAATTTCCCTGTGTAGTCTACCTATGGTGCTTCCTGCTATCAACTGGTGGAGCACTTACTCCAGATACCGATCCTCCCTAGCTCACAGCTCTAGAATCCATCAGATTGCACTTAGTAATCAGCACCTAGTTGATGATATAGGATATCAAAGTCAACCTAAATATGTTCACCTAGGAATGGATCTCATGCCTGAGATCATCCTCAAACTTCCTAGCCAGAAACAACTCATCGCCTGCTCGAAAAGGAGTGAAAAGTTGTATCTTTATGAAGGGATAGGAATAATCCATCACAGAAATAGTACCCTACTCCAGGATCATGAACTCCCAGGCTCGATCGGCACTCAAGGTCTCTGGGTAGAAGTAATCATAATAGATAAACTGGAAATCCTCCCAAGCCATATTATGGTGGTTCCCCACCTAGGATATGACATCCCACCACCTCTTGGAAGAGTCTCAGAGCATGTAGGTCACGAGCTTCACCATCATCTCTAGTGGTACCTCGATATGCTCAAAGATTGTCAGCATGGCTTCGAGCCACGACTCTGCGACTATGGTCCTCCTTCCCCGGTGAAGGTGGGAGGACACTGCAGCCTGAAAACCTGCATCAAATCTGCCATCGACAGGGCTGGAGGTGGCACTCCCTGGAAGGTCTGCATCATCCTTAGAAAACCCTCCCTAAAATTCTCAACAACGCTGACAACTGGTATAGCTGCTGGTTCCAGGGCTGGCACAATAGGAGGATCTACAAGAATTCTATGATCATCCCTATCAGGTGTCTGATCACTTCCCTACAACTGGAGGACAATTGAAGGATGTCTCAGTGGCATGACTCTGCAAGTTCAACCACACACCTTATATCAAGATATCAAGGACTAAAAACAAGGAGTGTAATAAGGTAACATGAGAAAGAAAGCACTCATGTTTTACAAAGAATGACTACACGACATGTACATTTCCTACACGGCATGTTCCCTGAAGTCATTCACATGGGAGAGTACTCCTGCCACAACTGATCATGTAACACTGTGAACACATGACGTGTTCTAAAAACACATGGCGTGTACTTGAATCCTTTTCACCTTCCTATGTCCTTCTACATGGTTAATCCACACGTCTCTCCCAACACAAGGCCATATGGTGTGTTAAATGTAGACACGACATGTACTAGACAAGCATCATCAGCCCGTGTTGTTAGAGACACGACATGTGTACTCAGGTTACACTACACAGCGTGTTCCAAACAAACACGGCGTGTACTAAAAAAGGATAACACCGACCTGTGTAGTTTGTGAAATGGATGGGTACTATGGTCAGACCACATAGTGTGTATAATCCTGACACGACATATATGTGGAATGATAACACTAACCCATGTTTGTTCGTGACATGAACAGGTACCCAAGTCAGAATACACAACATGTTCAAGATGGAAACAATGTGTATTATAAGAGACTCTAATGACATGTGATGTTAGCTACAAGGCTGGGTAACTTGGTCAGGATACACGACATTCTAAACTGGTACACACTGTGTTACCACGAGGATTTCCCCATCCCGTGTCTCTGTCCACATGACATAAGACACTGTTAGAGAGTACATGCCATGTACGAATGTACACGGTGCGTACTTTTGAAAAATGGTTTCTTCCTGAACATAGGAACCCGTGGTGTGTAGTCAAGACTACACGGTGTGTATTCTGGGTTTTTTCTGGATAGTAAGCCTCAGAAACTACTCTAGAGCCCAGAAAAACACCGAAACAAACATTGAAGGAGCCAAATTCTGATCCGTGAGGGCCCATACTCCCTGTGAATCAATGTTTGGAATCTTATAGAAGTTATAACATGGAAACAATGCGATAATCTATGAAATGCATGTCCTTGAGGGCCCATAACACCTCAAGAACCAATATTTGGAGTTTACCCAAACAAAGCACCACACATAAATGCCCTATCAACAAGCATGTATCTTTATCAAAGCATTTATCACAACAACATGCATAGTATACACAACATCTATCACAACAACATGAAATAGCAAATGCATACTAGATGGCAGGGAAAGAATGAATGACATGTGATTTATAGCAAGTGCCTATATGATGTATGAGATGGAATACCCTCATCTCATCGAGTTGCGACAGAAATAGAACCTCAATAACAATAATGGTAAAATCACAAGACAAGTTAATCACCCAACGATGAAATCAGATCAACTGTTAAATTTCAAACTAGTGAAATTTCAATAAACGAGGTAGTATGGCTTTCCCCTGTACACGGATTAGCTACTCCCAGGCACAGCTCATTACCAAGTATCTATCCTGTCCAATACCTAGCTAAAGGCTCCAAACAGTAAATCAATAGAAAAGAAACCCTCTGATACCACTTTGTAACATCCCGGTTCTGGAAGCCACCCAGAGGCGCCCTGTACCCAGTTGATCACATGGCCTCAAGTGCATTTCCCTGAATGCCAGAGGCTGCCAACTAGTAGTGTGGGCCTTGGGGGTGATAGTGGGGAAATTATGCCTTCATTGATAGAGTAACATAGTAGAAGAGAAACAAATATACAATAGCGGAAGCAGTAAATATCCAACAATAGTAGACAATGGAAGACTAAAATAATAACCAACTGGAGAACATATATATATAAAAATGATGCATGATACATATGTATAGTAAATCAGCCAAACAAGTCACAATGCTGAATAAAAATGGTACTAAACCATATACAAAAGAAATATATAAACAACTCCTCAGCATCACAAGCCTAAGCTTGGTCCCCTGCTTTGCAGCTCAACAGAAAGTCAAGTACCTGAAGTAGAAGGGCGCTTTCCCTTATCTATACGTGCAACAATATAATCTGTTTGGGAACAAAATCATGACCCAAATAGAGTGTGAGACAAAATACCAGTAGGCAACCACCTGAAGATCTGTGCCTAACATTCAGTGAATATAAGGAAGGTAAAAGTACAGAGAGAAGTAAACAGGAAAGTGCTCAACTGTAAACAATCCACAGTTCAATATCAAGCAGTAGTAAAAACAATAGCTGATTCTCCAATAGGTAACCCTTTGGGATGTACTCACAGCCATCCCCTGGTCCTATCTAAGAAGTACAGAAAATCCTCTAGGTAGTACACACAACCCAACCACTCTAGTTTTGTCATAGGAATTTAATAAGGATCCTAGAGGAAGCGCTCAATGTCTATCCCCTCATAGTCAAAGGTAAAAAAATACTCTATGAGGATTCTCACAGAATCGTTCCCTGTATAGTCTAAGTAAATCAAGACTCGCTAAGGAAGCTTACACAGTCCATTCCCGATATAGTCTAAGGTAGTCAAGGACTCTCTGAGGAAGTACACATGTCAATTACCCTTATAGCACCGAGGTCTATGAGTCTCTAAGAAAGCTCACTCGGTCAATTCCCCTTATATCCCAGGTCATTCAATTCAAAAAAATACTCTCTGAGGAAGCTCACACAGTCAATCCCCTTATAGAATAAAGTAATCAAGGACTCTCTTAGGAAGGTCACTCGGTAAATTCCCCTTATAGCCCCAGGTGATTCTAGGCTATCTGAGGATGCTCACGTGGTCAATCTCCCCTTATAACCTACTCCACCGGGTTCTCACAGCCTTGTATAGTTCAACGAGCATAACAGTGTAACATAGCCAAAATTAAACCTACAGAACTACTTGGATAAATAGTCTACATCATATAAAGAATGTCAGAATATATCTATCCACCCTACAGTAAGAGGCATGGAAAACAGGCAAGGCATCCAAAGGCTAAATAGGACCAAATGGTCGTAAATAGAACAAAGCGTGACCATAACACATCCAAGGAAAAACAATCAACCCAATTCATATCCAAATTACCTTTACACAGGCATACAAGCATAGAAGCAAAACCAAAGGGGTAAACGTTAAACATGCAATACCCTGTTCAAGGGTATTGGTGGAATTTTCACATAATACTCAAAGAATTTGAATGGAAAGGCACAAACCACCTAGCTCAGGGTTAGGAGATCAATACGTGAACCTCGAAGCCAAAATATCCTTAGAACGTCAAATATCTACAATAACATCTAAAACGTTCAACCTGCGATAACATGGAAAATTGGAAGAATTGGAAAACGATGCTCTAGAAGAAGGGAGAGATTACCGCTGCGGTTCCAACACAATCGACAGAGGTCAATTCGGAGAATAGATGGAGTCTCAGAGGCTCAGAGAAGTTTTGGTGTCGTACGGTTTCTCTAATTCGAACGAGACCTAGAAGAAGACACTTTTGGTGATGAAACGCGACCCTGGTTCATTTAATGAAAAAAAACAAAATACACGGCATGTACTTTGGACTACACTATGTGTACTTACTATTTCCGTACTCCGCTTTAGGCAGCCTCCACGTCACCCCACATGACCGTGTGTGTGGCCATGACACAGCCAACACACGGCCTCATGTGTCAATGATGTACGCGGCGTGTAATCATAAAATACACGGTGTGTACATGAAAAATTTCTACAACCTCATCTTTCCTCAATAACTTTAGAAAAAATAAAAACATACCTGAACAGAATGTTTGGGTTCTTACAGATAACTTGAATTTAATATCAAGTGGAATAGAAATAAGATTTTTATCCGGAATTTTGATCCCACTAAAAAAAATCTCAATGTAAGATATTTTAAATGGATTCAATGTTCTACCAACATGATCTCATATAATCTTAACCCAAAGAATATTTTTTGTATCACCATGATCCTTCTAAAAAAATTATATTATCAATTTAAAATTAAATTAATTAATAATTTTCCCTCTTTCCTATAATGATAATGTCATCAAAGAAAATAGGAACATTATATATAAATTGTAGAAATATTTGGAATAAAAACTATGATCATTGTCACATCTATGGTAATAATTCATTCTTATGAATTCATCAAATATTGTATTCCACTACTATGGTGGCTTCTTCAACCTACAAAAAATATCTTCATGTTTATTCAAAAAAATCTTCATTGTAGACTCAATTAACAATTTAGGTTTGACTATATAGAAACCATCATCCAAGTCCCTATAAAAATAGTGAAACACTTGGACTAGATCACCAAAATTAAACCATTTAATGGGAATCTAGATGAAAATATGAATGCCTCCCTAAATTACAGAGGATACCAATCATAATGGAGGACCTAAAAAATCCATGAATATATTATTACATATAAAACATAGGAGGATGTTCATTCCAAAATCTATTTTTGTTTCAAATTAATCTTTTATATATAGAAAAAAATCTATATATATAAAATTTGGATTTGATAGGTCCCTCTAAAAATATAATTAAAATTAGTGAACTATTTTATATTGTTTTTAGAAACAAAATAAAGCATAAATAGATAAAAATCGCATGATATGAAAAATATATAATAAATGATGAACTATCTTGTACATGATAAAAAATATATGAAAATAAAATATAGACATGTGAAACCAACTAACATATTCTAACATATGAATTCCACATCTTTCCAAATATGTATCATGTTGGAAGCTCCTAGTTATAGCTATCTCCTTAAAAAAAATAGGGAGGTCTACATATGATCATTGAAACTCATGCTTTTTATATAGGTAGGTGTGAGTCCAAGGACCCTGTAAGAATCCTAAATTCCAAAATTACTATGAGTATTATAGTGATCATGTGGATATGCATGAAATGAACATAAACGTGCACGTGCGCGCACACACACACACACACACATATCAGTGCAGTCACTTCCAGGAAAAAAACAACAAGAAATATAACAATCAGTGCACATAAATGCATGAAATTTATGTAATTTTATGATAACAAGGAAACCAAGACACTATATCATACATCATCTCTATACTAGAAATAACTTGATGCATCCTAAAATTCTTGCCTATACCCAATGATTTTGTGTCGGGTGCCTAACTAAGTCTTCAACCCATACCTAAGGGAACAATTTAGGGGTTATATTTTATCGGATATCACATAAAATGTATTACCATGACTTATTTCACAAGGGAGGCCACACCACTAACAATATACTACATTCTCACTCAAGGAATTGAAACCTATATATAACCCAAAATATATAATAACTCAAACCCTAAACCACTCAATGTTGTCCCACCATCCAAACTCACATATGAGGACTAGTCATCTCATTTGTGACTCCACCAAAATCACCCTATCATTCCCAACCCTTTGACTAATGGATATCACATCAAGCTAAATCCGTCATACTCACTCATGGAGAGCCCAACCATCATATATAATAATAAAATCATCTCATGAATGTTCCTCCAATTTTATCTAAATCATGTCGAGGAATGGTACCAAGATACACTTCCCACAAAAATTTATTTTCAATCATAATAATACAATTAAAAAACATAGGAAATAACACATAATAGGTCTCTATTCACTTGATACAAAACCTCACATATCAATACATCTTTCTAACAATGAAAACTATACAATGGTTTGGCCACACCCATATGAATTAACCTATAAATTTAATAATAATTAATGAAACTCACCAGCAAATAGATTTACCATGAATTATCATGCATCAACACATGCCACACCTTATTGTAAACGTGAAGCATAATAAGAACACATTATTTAAGAAAATAGTGAATGACATTCTAAAAGTTAAGAATCCCAAAACAACTCAATTGGTCTCTTTATAATTTCTTAAAAAAACTTCCAAAATCATATTTATAAATAATTAATAAATATAATCACACACTATATTTGTCACTTAGATATATGTTCCAAAATACCATTAAAATAATCATCAAAAAATTATTTATTATTTGAAATAAAATTTTAAAATTCATCTACAAAATCAAAAAAAAATCAATAAAAAATCTATTTGAGTCCAACCCCATTTAGAAATATGGTTTAAAATGGATATATCTTTCAATTTTATATCAACTAACTTCAGAAATATATCTATAAGGAGTGTCAATAAAAGTCTTCAGAATAGGGAACCACCATCGAACCATTTAGAATTCTATATAGTCCATGTATATTATTTAGTTGATGTAATTGAATACTAACCTTATTTATAAAAAAAGAGTCATGAAAAAAGTATAAAAATAAATCATCGATAGAAAAAACATAAAATCACTAAAATTATTGATAGATATAAAAAATTCAAGGGTCCTTACCTCAACCGATGGTTATAAATCCATTGTAATGTTATACCAAAATTATCTGTTTCCAAGGGAAAATATACCTTCTATAAATACCATAATATAAATAAATTGACCCGTTGAAGATAATATTTTAAATTGAGATATATAACACCCTCTAACTGTGAATCTTTATAGCGTTAAATCCAATAAAAATTGGGTGTGGTCCACTCTGGATGCACACATGAACCTAAGACATGAAAAATACAAAATTTATAAAGAATAATGTTTTCAATCATACCTTTTAATAAATTATTAATAATGACATGAATAAATCCTCCAAATACCTCTTTTCATGCTTAATATGAAATACCCACCAAAAATAATTATTCCTCCATGATCTGGGGGAAATATCCCTCCAAATCATTATCAAGTAGAACCATGATCAATGAAGAATGGAAAAGTGGAATAAGAGGAACAGAGAGGGGATTTCCAATGTATATGTGTGATGAATAAACTCAAAACCATATAGATTGAAATGGAAAAGAATGGGGGAAATTTTGAGGCAAAAGGGATCTGTAATTTTTGTTCGAGTAACCATATTAGTGGAACCCAAGGGAGTTTCTAAAATATGTCCTTGATAGAATCACTTAAAGGACCCTTAAAAAGTGGACACCCATCACTAGTTCAAAATGTAATATACGGGATCACTTCTTAAATCCTTCATTCATATATAGTGGATATAAAACTTCCTCAACAAAGTCTTCACATAAGCCCAATTTATACTGTGAATGTTCGTGTTTAATAAGCCCCTATCCCATCTAACCTATTCTTTTCCAAATATAAAATGCATAACAATCATTTCTGGGTTGAATACTACCCATCATGCATTTAACATTCTACTTCTATATCATTTTACAATACAAAACCCCATGCACTAATTTTACATCCACTTAAATACCAAAAACATACACTAAGTGTCAAACCACATCAAAAAACATCTATTAATGAATTTTAAATGATCATAATCTCAATTTTAGTATTGATTTTCAAAATAAACACCTCACTAAAAAATAAACTTACAGTATGATTTCACTACCCTTTTTGATGTGAGTGAATAGAAACTCCCTACCATAGGGATTATTATTTTAGAGAACATATTATAGTCCTATAACAACAACTCCAGGGATATCATTTTAATGTATTACTAAATAATTAGCTGCATCTTATATGTGAGTATCGAACACACTTTTGCTGCTCAAATCCAAATACTAATTGTGGAAACACTATCTTTTCTCCAAGAACACCAGTTAATCATAATACCACATCACCCTTTCCCAAGTAATTATTTGGATGAATTTTTGACCTCAATATATTTATTATATCTCAAATTAGTATTTCGGCTCTCCCTAGACTAAATCCTTAAGATATGCTTGACCTCACCTTCCAAAACAACACCACATCACCACAATACCCTATCATAATGTCCAAACACCCTGATTTTTCACTGATTGATCAAAATTCCCTTAATGTTGTTAGATACAAACACTTAGTATGATTACATGGTTTAATGCCCAACCAAACCATCTAATGTTACACTCTTCACATGAGATCCAATATTCAACTAATTTGATCGTTTCTCAGATAGAACTTCTATCATCTATAGTATGATTCCAACACATGAAATCTGATGAAAACCACACCAAATCATCCAAATTAGGTCAACCCACTAATAGAAATCCCATTACTACCCAACCACAAACTACTTTTTTTATCCTATATCCCTCTTAATATGAGTTTCATCCACCTCATGACTAAGTTATATTTCCCCATCATTGATGGATTTTTTGGTGATTCAATAAACAACAATATGATATCAATATCCCATTATAATTTCATTACCATAAAAACGTAAAGAATGTGACTATCATGATCACATCCAACTTCCATACTCATAATGTTGATCATAAAGCACCAAGACAATGCCCAACGACACCCCTCGATCATGAATACTGAACATCATATTCTAACATCTTCATTGAATTTTTAATAGTAGTTTCCATAACTCCCTCAATATTGTTAACATTATTTTCATTATTCATATATATTTTGGACTTCTCCAATCATCATCACATTAATTGTGTTTGATTAGTATATACCAGCATTCTCCATAATAGTGAGAAACTTTTTTTTTGTATTTTACCTAGAATTTTACTAATCATTTAAATTGTTTCTTAGTGGATACATTTTTCATTTTCATGGAGATATTATTTGGAATATTTGGTTTTATTTTCTATTCATGGTTTTAGAACCATATTTTAGGCCATATAAAATATTTATAAGTAGTCATATTAGTGAAATATAATTCATTATTTTTCACAAATATGAAATATCCCCATTAGTATCCATCGAAACATCCTTTAATTACATTATTTAAAATTGGGATAAGATTAATTAATTTATATTTTTTTTGTAATGCTTCAATTTTTCAAGAATCAATTTTTGATCTTTTATTCTATAGAATATTATTATCTACCATTTATGTGATGATTGATTATATGGATTCATTAACTATAATTTTTTGTATAATTTTATTTTTCAACATAAACATTGAAACTAAATTATAGAAAGTATAATTAACATGAAAATGGGTTATCTACCATAAAGATATTGTTTATTTTGAATATGGTATAATTAAAATCTATTTTATCTACTAATATAAATAAATTTTTGAGTAAAAAACTCCTCAGATGGTTTTTTAGTAGTATATATCTCCATGAATTTTTGGAAAGTTCAATATTATTATTATTTAAGATTTCTTAATCTCACCTAAATTTGAAGACGATTTTTGTTGGGCTAATTAGTCACATCTTTATTTATCTCAATTATTCCTCCCATTTTTTATAAACATTTCAATCAAATCCTAATTATTTTGACTTTATTATTGTAAAGTATTAGCAATTTGTCTTATTCATTTTTTCATTAAATTCCAATTTAACATATATTATATTTAAATATGATTTTATATGGATTTTCCTATTCATGGATCACTTTTATAAAGTTTTTTTAAAAGGTTCCTTAGAAAAACTGGACAAGGTAAGATTATTGGTAATAAATGTTTCAAAAAAATGAAAAATGAGATTATATAGTAGCCTATTTCCTAAATAGAGATCAAATTAGTTGGGAGATCATCCATCTAAGTCAGTTTTTAACAAAATAGTTTGTTATAAATACTATCCACGACATGATTTTTCTCCCAATAGGAGTGTGTGATAATGTAGTTGAGATCAGCAACATAACAAATATATTCCATCTAGGGAGCTGTGAGCTTCCATGTGAGATAAAACACACCATTTTTTATTTCATGAGAAATAGTGGTGGAATATATTTCTTGACACAAATGATTGTAGCCTATGGATTTCACAAATGAGACCGCATGAATGACTCCATGAATTTTAGCTTCAAGTGATGAATTAAAACTACTTGAGACATAAAAACATCCATGAAATTTCCCACCATGATCATGATAGCCAAAACCATATCCCAAGGGTCTGGGGTTCCCTTTCAAAGCCCTATATTAATTATTTTTTATCTAGCTTGGTATGGGAGGCTTCTAGAAAACACTCCAAGGTACTAATTGGAATCATGTAATTTCTTGAAATTTTTAATCTCTGAAAAATAGATAAATCATATACACTATTGTTACAGTAATGATTTTTTAGGTAATTGGAATCCTTGATGAAAAAAAACTATGTTATAAATAGCCAATTGAATATTGAACAATGTTCTACGGTGGATTTAGATATTATGACCATGCCAAATGAGATGTAAAGATTCTACTATTCCTACATGAAGTAGATTTATGAGATATGGAGATTGAGCATGATTAATACATTAGATAAGTGAAGACAATAATGAAACAATGAACATTGGGAGTTCAAAAAAGTAAAAAAAAATACCCTCCATAGTACTAAAGCGGTGGCACAATTAAAGAATATATGGTTGAGATCTTCTATGTGATGGAAATAGAAGAGAAACCTAGAAAAAAGAGAGTGTTTAATGAAAATTGAAAATACATGCATTTAGTATTTTGATAAGCCCCATGATCCAGTTATAAATCATGAAAGAGTGAACCATCTTTGAAACAAGGTTGGATTTTCCATGACACTTCTCTAGGAACTTAATTTGTATCAATTTTCATAAAAACACTTAATTTCATCTCTTATTCAATCATGTAAATATGTCTTTTTTTAAAGTTATATCGATTATTCATAGAATTGATATTAATTTGTGACAGTCATGAATTATTGGAACTTTTATAAAAACAAACTTCTTATTGGGACAATGAGGGTTCATGTAGTTTTTGGTTTCGTAATGAAGCTGTTGAATTGAAATTGATATTATTTATAGTGTTGTATTTTATCAAAACATAAATCAATATATTTCAGATTTATGTTTTATTATATATAGTTATTACTATTTTTATCATAAGGTTAAAAAACATCAAATTATTAGAGAGTTCATATATTTTACAAAAAAATAGAAGCCAAAAATTTTACTAAAGAGACCTTACTAAGGAATTTGAATATAAAATATAAAATATTGTGTACTGAAAGTTTGAAGGAATTATAAATGGTTACATGAAGTAATTTTTTAATTACACATGAAGGAATATGAACATACCACATAAAAAATGTGACCAAATGAAAATGGTGAAAGTAGAGTAAAAGAATGGTGGTTTTGAATTTGTAATATACTTATGAAATTTTGATGAAGAACTCAATTTTAATTGTAAATTTTTCTAACTCTTTTTCTGGTGTTTATCTAAAAAAGTAGTATGAGCTCAAAAAATCCCATCAACCAAGATGGTTCTTCATTTTACCATCCCTCATGGGTAGCTAGATCAGCTATCTTAGGAGGGAATCTCAAGCTAGTGGAGGCATATGTGATGAATACCCAATCAGGTGGCCCGCAAGTGGTAAAACCCATGGGAAATAATGGTCAGATGATGTTTGTGTGCACCACATGCATCACAGGTCGGTGTGTGTGTTAGTGAAATGTGGGATACCATCCCTATAAGAGGAGATTAGGATAGATATCCCATGATTAGCCTTATAAATGATAACCAAATATTTCACCCTTTCGATTTGGGATAGAGGTGCCACAACTTTTCCATGCTTCGTCATTCAGCCTCGGCTCTCCACCTCATGGCGCTGTGAGATTTCCACCTACCATAATAAGACACCCCTAATATCACCCAATAAACTCCAATGTAAATCTTCCTTAGATTGTGCTAAATAACTTCTCATGATTCCAAACTGTACTACCACCACATATCACCTCAAATGTCTCAGTTGGAACCCATGAACCCAAATTTGATCTCCTCCATCCAATGTGAAGGTTAGTGGAGAAGAGGAGCTCCCACTTCTGAGATCCATCACCCATTGTTGTCACCCACCAAGAATGCAGCACCATGAGTTCCATATCCACGTTGCCACACCACCCTGCATCCAGGAAGAAGTTTTTGCCTTGTTGGATCCATCGAAATCCATGATTTCCCACATGGAAGTCTTCCACTCTAAATGTTTAATCACAAAAATATACTCAAGAGATTTCAAACTCATCGCCCAAATATCTTGTCTGAGGATCCCTCTCATCAATTAATCCCAGATACCACTAAGGATTATACTAATTCTATAAAAGGAGGCCTTCACTGCCAAGAAATAGTATCTACTATGAGGAGAGAATCTACCCATAGAAAGATCCCTCACATACTGCTTCCCGGTTTTAATTTTTTTATTTGGTTTTATTTAATCAGTTCTAGTTTTCTTTTAATTATAACATTATATTTTATTTTATTAAATCAATAGATCTTTCTATTTATTTTTAAACAATTGACCCAAATTTTTATTCTTCTTCTCCTATTATTATTATTATATTAAATGGATTATTTTTATTTTATTTTCTTATTTTTTTATTCTTCATCCATTTTATATAAATTTTGAATATCTTTCTCACATCCAAATTCATTTGTTTATTTTCTTATTTTTATTTAATTTTCATCACCCACCATTATTCTTTTTTTATTATCATTATTATTTTATTTATATATTTTTTATTCACTTCACTTCCCTCCTACCACCGAAGTTGTCTATTATTGTTGATAATGGGAGGTTAGCCTTAAGCATTGCCCAAGGGAGTTTAATGTGTTATTTAATCTTTGTTAGTTATTATTTTCTGTTTGTGGTGGATTTCATTAGATAAAAAAGGTGAGGCGAATCTCCCCAGTGCACTGAATTCCCCTAATGACATGTAACTCAATATTTTTAAATTAATTAATTTATTATATGTTCCCTATCTTCATTGGATAACTCTTCAAATGATGGGGTTGAAAGATTTAGTTAATGAAGAAGCTATGATAGAGTTGGGTCCTAGAGGATGGAACACCATCGACCAATATGTCTCATCAACATTAATTATAGTGGAAGTGGAACAGAGATTACATTGGCATTCAATGTTTCAAAATATATAAATTAAAATAATAGTAATTTATCCTGATATTTCATGTTTTTATTATAAAACTAAAATCAAATAAATAAAGGATAATTATGATTGAACCCAAAAACCAAACCCAAAACCAAGTTCTTAATTCATTTATCTCATTCTATTTATACATTAAGGTAAGATTATGTTTAGAGTTTTCATATTTCATGTAACTTCAATTTTTATAAAATTAATCAAAAACCCAAAATATTTATCATTGTTTTAATGAAATAATAAAAATAAAAACACAAATAGTTTAGGTTTTTTAGAATAAGTATGTGAAGAAACATAGAGGATCTTTAAGTAAGTAAACCTGACTAAGTCAATGTACTGTACTAAGAAAATAATTTCTTTTTTTATACCCTATGACATGCATGAATCAAAACTAGTGTCATTTATATGGACCCAATTATTTATTTTTCATAGTTATTCTATTTCCACAATTTATATATATTTCATTGGTTTTACAAAAAAACATAAAAAAATTATTAAACATGATGTTTTAAGGACTATTATTCATTATGGATTGATTACTCGTAGGTACGAGAACCAGTAGTTAAAGAACCCTATTCTATTGAAGAAATTATATTAATTTGTGAGAGAGAGATCAAGATATCACATAGAAAAATTAGTCTAGATAATGAATTCATAGAGATAATCCAATATCACAAAAAGACCCTTGAAAACCTAGTGGTTGAAAGATTGGCCATAGAGATAACTGAATTCTGGGAGTAATTCCTAGAATTTTATAAAGAAGTAGCCAAAATCCTAGTAGAGTGCACATTAATTCATCCCAACACTTTTGAATATGTTCCCTTAGAACAATTATAATAGAAAGTGTTAAAAAAACTCAAATAAAATATTAATGAAATTGAAGATATGGTGCAAGATAAATAAGGAAAAATAGATTGGATAACTGCATATATCAAAGAATTATTAGGGAAATCTGAAGCTAGACCAAAATATAAGCCACTTTTCTTCCATGATTTACCTGAGGAGTCCAAGTATGAATACTTTCTTGATTATATCCATATGGGAGATCAATGAGACTGTGATAGATTTTCGAATGAATGTGATGATGTTTTGGATATCCCCTGCCATGAAAAGAAGAAGAGAAACACCATCAATGGAAGACGCCACCTTAGTAGTGGAATTAGAATTAAAGATAGAGGTTTCTAACTACCTACCTCCAAACACTGAGAAACAACTCCATAATGATCTCAACACTGAAAAGGATATTGAAACTAAACAAACATATATATTTTAAATTTTCTTTGACTCAATCTCTTTTGATTTTATTGAAATTGATTTGTGCATCACTCCCTACTATTTTTATTATAAAAATTTAAACAAATATTTTATTTCATAGAGGATTAAGTGGATATTTAAAATGCACCTTTTGTGGAAGACATCGAGCCCCCTGATTTTGATGAACATATGTTTGAGGAGCCACTTCAAGGAATCCATGTAGCCGAGTATGAGGAAATCAATAAAGATTCTAGTTATATTGAAATGGAGAAATTACTTATTAAAAATTAAAATTATATTCAAGTAAAAAAAATAAGGTTTTTGATTCATTAATGATAATTCATTGTTTTCCCCTAACGAATTAAAAAAAATGGAAAATGACAAAAAAACCAAAAAATCAGAAAAAAGGGATTTGATTTAGGAAAAAATCACTATTACAAGACCTAAATGTTTTTATCAGATGTGGTTAGGTGGTGTATGTGATGTTTATTCTAATCATAACTTTTGAAAAAATGAATTAAAATTAATAGTTTCTTTTTAAAAGATAAAAAATATTTAAAAATATATTCAAGATAGTGAACAAATCATTCATTATGATTTATTTGATCATGAACTTTACAATGAGTTTTGGGGAAATGAGAGTTTGCACCTTTAAGGGGATAATTTCATTACAATTTTATTTTTTATATCATTATTTATATTTAAGAGATAATCCCATTCCTTACGACTTAATTTTTTAAACAAAAATTCATTCCAACCTTAATCCCTAGAGACATTTGAAATATAAACTAAATCCCTCAGTATTTTATGTATCTTTTTTATTTAAAAAGTAGAGAAAGTATTTCATTTACATTGTAATCTATATGGAACTTGTTATCATGATTTGAGAAAAGATATACTTAAATTATATCATGAATGATGAGTGAAAAGATTCAAATGTGATGTAAATCAATATTTTTAATATTTAATAATAATTAATATAGTAACATTAATTAATTATAAGTTATGTTTTTTCATTATTGAATGGGAAAAAGTAAAATTCTTGGTTTTATTATTTCATTGAATATTGAGAAATTTAATTAATATTTTTTGTTAATTTTAAATGTTTTGTTTAAAAATTGATAATTATTTGATTTTAAAACTTTGTAATTTTAATATTGATAGCATTGGTTCCATATTTATTTCCTTGTTGAGATATTTTTAATGAGGATAAAAATAGTTTAAGTGTGGGGGTATTTGATAGACTCGTTTTATTTATATATTCTTAATCAAAATTCAATAAATTTTATGTTTTTCATAGATGAAACCCATTTATTCAATGTTTTAGTTAAAATTTATAATTTAAAACAAAAGGAATTGAAATGGTTTTATTATAGTAAAATGATGGTGTTTTGTATTTGGAATTTATCTATGAAATTTTTATAAACATATCAATCATTATTTGAATTCTTTATAACTCTTTTACTCATGTTTATATACAAAATTATGCTAATATCATACAACATCATCTTAAAAAGACTGCCATTTAGCTATCCCCTAAGGGGAAGCTGGCCAGCCCAGCCCGAGATGCCCCCCATAAGCCAAAAAATGCATGGGTGAGGAATCGCCATTTAGGTGGACCACGATTGGTGAAACCTATGGGGAGTAGCGGTAGGACAAAGTACACATGGGAGGCATGTTTCATGGTCTTTTTTGTGTATGGGTGGATGTAGGAGCTCATCTCGTAGTAGGAAATATGGTCAAATCTCCCACACCCAACCTTATAAAGGATATCCAAATCATTCTCCATTTTTTATATTGGATCGAGGTACTGCCAAAAATATACACCACTCTACCACAATCTCCAAATTATCCTCTTATATTTTCCTCACACCATCATAGATTCACCACCTGACATCACATGTCACCTCTTCTATCACCCAAAAACCTCCATGAACGATCCTCTTAAGCTCAAGCTTAGTGCCTTTTCCTGATGTCTTCTCTTTCTACCACCACAAATCAGCTCAAATTCTTGGCTGACACCCATAAAACCAAATTCGAGCCTTTTCTGGACATTGTAAATGATGAAGGAGATGAGGAAATACCACTATTGAGATCCATCAAACAATTTCATTTACCACCATACATGCACCATCATTGGTTCCATGTCAACACTGGCATGACACCATGCATCTCCAAAGAAGTCGTTACCCCACTAATTCCTTCGACGTACATGGTTCTCTATGTGGAATTCTTCCATGCAGAAAGTATTATCACCTGAGATCCTTAGATGATTTCAAAATCATCACCCTAAGATCCCATATGAGGATCCTCCATAGACATTGATTAAGATCACCATTGAGGCTTTTCCTACCTTTACAAAAGGAGGACCTCACTAACATTCCAAACAATTGATTGTGAGGAGGTAATCCACCCACGTGAGGATCCCCACTACATGATGGTTCCCTATTATCATTTATTTTTATTTTCATTTATTTTTCCTCTTATTGTTTTCATGTAATTATAATTTAAAATTTTATTTTTTTTCTAAAAATATATCCATTCATTTTCTCATCAACAAGTGATCCATATTCTTTTCTTATTATCCTTTTCTCTTATTATTATTATTATTATTCATTTAATATTGTTATTTTTGTTCTTATTTATTTATTTATTTTATTAATTTCTTCTTATTCTATTATATTTAAATTATATCTATATATCTCTCATCATAATTATTTTTTAATTTTTTTCATTTCATTTTTTTTACTCATCAACCATTTTTATTTTTTGTTCCGATTCATATTTTATTTTTATCTTAATTTTTATCTTCACATCCTTCATTCCATAAAATCAATCTCTTACTACAGATAACGGGAGGCAGACCCAAGGCTTGGGCAGAGGGAGGAAAATCTATTCTCGATATTTTCTTACATTTTAGTTTCTATTTGTGGTAGATTTGAGTAGCATTCATGGGGAAGGTGAATGTCCCCAGTGTGATGAATTCCCCTCAATGACATGAAACTCATTCAATTTATATTATTTTGTTTAATCACTTTTCTGTTTATTCATTGGATAACATGTCACATGATAAGGTTGGGTGAGTCAATGAATGAAATGGCATCGATAGAGCCAGGTACTAGAAGATCTAACACCCTCAAACAAGGTGTGTCACCAACCTTAATTAAAGGAGAATGAGTAACTGAGATTGGTTAGGCATTAAAATATTCCTAAATTTTTAAATTAAAATAATAGTATTCATTAGGAGATTTCATGTTTTTATTATCGAACTAAAATCAATCAAATAAGGTTGAATAATGATTGAACTGAAAACTAAACACAAAAAAAGTACTTTCTTAATTTAACTCATTCATTTTAGATTTTCAGGTTAGTATAGGTTTAGAATTTCAATACAGCATGTCATTTCAATATTTAGAAAAGTAATCAAAGAACTCAAAAATATTTATCATTGTTCTCATAAAAAATAAAAAATGGTGATTTAGAATATTCTTGTGAACAAAATGAGAAGTTCCTCAAGTGAGACAACCCTTGTTAGCCACTATGTAACATTAGAAAAATAATTTGATTCTTCCACTCCATACAACAATCATGCAGCACTCTTTTATTGATCTGAAATAATTAAACATGACCATGAGATTGAAATTCCTGAATGGATATTGAATAAATTTTATTTTTAGTGAAAAACACCTAATAAAATATAATGATGTGAAGAATATGTATTTTATTTTTGGGTTGTTCATATGACTATAAGTTTAAGACCATGATTATATTAATATATTATTCAACATATGTTTTTTGTTTAAATAGTGGGTTCCCTAGACCCAACTATTCAATGTTTTTATTACCATATTGTGTATACAATTATCTATACATGATATTTCCTTACCGTTATAGTGTATAATTTTCTATATCCAAAATTGAAATAGTAATGTATAAAGATTAATTTTCTTATCAAGAGATTATAGAAGATCCCATGCTATAATGAGAACCTCAAGATACAATGAGATTAATCTTAAATATATGTTCTATGGTCTAGATACATCATACTGATTGGACATAGTAGATGTTTGAATATAGAGTGTATGGGGATCATAAGCATTGATACATCTTCTCATGAAGTTCTCACTTGGTGATCTCTATTTGTGAGATCATGAGGACTGACCCTTCAATAGTAACACCACATGTTTTGGGTGTCATTGGATGTTCATATCGAAAATCATGTGTAATGGTCTCTTGACTTGAGATTATTACCAATGTATGACATTTTATTACATACATTGATGGAATACAAAAAAATGGAAATGAAATCATGGTGAGTTAGTTTGTGTTGGGTACGTCATTGGAGGCATTGCATTGGTTGAATGGCCAAGAAAGGATTTGTCGCTTCCAGATTATGGAAGTACTATTTCTCATGCCATGTTGATAAGGTTGGGAGTACCTTTGTAAGACCATGAAAATTGAAGTTGAAGGTAAACCCCTCCAGTTTATTCAAAAAACAATAAATAAAGAAAAAGGGATAAGACACATGAGTGCATCCTACTTTATGAGATATTACAGAAAAATAGATTATAGTACATAATACGTGTTCATAGGTTGGTTTTCATTGATGTGACAATACTTATCTCTACAAGGGCCATGATGGGTTGCTAGATCCCGCTCTTGGTTGGTGAATACTATTTACTTTTATCAAGATAAGGGCTTATAGGGTCACACACAATAGCATGTTCAAGAATCTACCATATTCAATTGAATATTAGTTTTGGACATGGTGAGACCCACCAATGGGGTCTGAGATTTGTCCAAGGAAAACAATCACCAATTAATAAATAAATTCATATTATTCATGTTTAGAATAATGAGTATTGAATTTATTTGTTAAATGTATTTACAAGTTTCAAATAAATATATGAAAAATATTAATTGATGAATATTAAATTATTCAAGGTTTAATTAATATTTATAGGAGAGACGAGTCGAGTTAATGACTCTATTATCACTGTGTAATATATTTTAAAGTATTACAAGTGAGTGATAGTAATATTTGTAACTCAGATAAGTAGTCATAATTTGTCAATAATAGTGCGTTGATTATTCGGGGGCTGAGTTGGCATTTCCAGGTAATTAAATGACACTATAAATATAAGAATAGATGAGATTGACAAACACTATTCTTGGTGCTTCTCTATCTTCTATTATGTCCCATGATCTAGAGAGAGAGGCTATAGATCCACAGAGAATGGATCAAGAACTCTCTCAGGAATTGATTGTAAAGCGATGTGGAGATCGATGGAGCATCGAAGACATCGTCCCAATTTCAAACTATCACCCAGATTACGACGAACGGCACTCCCGCGGATTTCTTAATGTTTGTGTGGATGATCTAGAAGAGTTCAATGTCGGATTCTTTGAGTAGCGATCGCCAACAATGACCAGACATCATGCATGACTTTAGAAATAAAATAGGTTTTTTACAGCCTATTTTTTGCTTAAAACCCTTCACATATGGTCCTCAGCTTTGACCGGGCTACTATTCGTTGACATTGACAAGTTCACATCGAAGGTCGGTGGAGAAATTTTAAAAACCCACATATTTGGGGCTTCCACTACACACCCAGTTCCAAAAAGTGGTATTAAAGTGAGGTTTGAATATTTCAAGCCAAATAAATTAAATTTTCATTAATTTTAAAAGAGGGTGTCGATACAGTCCCATCGTCGTAGACCACCTTTGAATCCGAAATTGGATGACCCATATGTGGTCATCCGATGTTTTAAATACAAATTAAATCAGTTGTTTTATGATGACTGGGTGGACATCCGATTACCAGAATAGTGTTTTCTGGTGATGTTTAATGATTAATATTATATTAATTTAATTATAATAATAATAGTTTGATTATAATAATAATTTTATTATTACAATATTCAATTATAAAAATATTTTATTATTTTATGTTTTTTATATTTATAGTCTAAATATAGACTAATTAAATAAAAAAATAAATATTAGATAGGGTCTTATCCCTTCCCGTGTCATGCGATGCACTAGAAATCACCTGGGGCAGTGACGACCACCACTCCCTCCATCTCTCCTCATCACCCAGCTCCGCACTAGGCTGATAAACTCGCAGTAGCGGCACCGAGACCGGACCTGGCGTCCTCTGCCCCCTACAGGGACACCCTGCACCCTGTCCGTGCCAGTCAGCTACCTCCTCCCTACTCCAGCAGCAGCTACCATGCCTGCCTTGTCAAACAGGGATCCACTATTCAAGTATCATGCTTCCCTCATTCAATGGCGCATAAACCTTCAAATTCCCTCCTGCTCTCACTATGCTGACTTCCGCCCAGACCGACCTCGCTCCCGATTTTCCATCCTCTTCTAGATGATTTTCTACACGAACTGCCTCATTCTGGGCTCCTCCTTATGTCAAATCCCCTTTCCTCCACTCCATAGTGCACCAGATGACATCATATATGCCATCTTCCCTTCACCAGCTGGAAGGCGCCCCACTGAAGTAACCCTCGGTCTATCGGTACCCTGTCAGGCGACCTCCTTCACCGGCCGGTTCCCTCCAGGTGTTTCCACCGCGCTACAATGATCAGTAGAACATCTCCTCTTTAGTGACCCTCATGGAGTTTCCTGATCAAGCTGGAGACACACCGGTCCACACCTCAAACGTGAGTTCTATTTAGTGACATTGCACCATTCCACCCAGAGGTAGTCATTCAGTCATCGATGAAACTAAAAAACAAGGTACCTTTGATGTCTTGTTTGGTCTGTGTAAACCAACATTAACCCAAAAGATGTTCGAGTGGGTCGGCCCAGCCCAGAACTGGCTTGGGTGGACCAACCCAGCCTAGAATGCCCCTGCATAGGGACGTTACCACATAGATTGGGCCTGCGCAGGTTCGCGCCAACCCGCAAAATCCCTTCATAAAGTTATATGCGACCGAGTGTCTTAATTTAATCGAAAATTAATTAATTTAATTAATTTAATTTCATTTGATAATTAAATTAAATTAATATTAAATTTTGGTAATTAAAATGAAGTGTAACTGATTTAGTTGGGAGATTAATTTAAATAATTATATTAATTAATTAATTGAATTTTTAGTTTTAAAATTAAATTTATTATAGAGGACTGAATGACATGATAATTGAATTAAAAATAAGAGTGAATTTTTAATTCAATTAAAATTCCCTCAAATCTATTTATGAAATTTTAATTTTTTAATTCTACATTTATTTTATAATATACGTGAGTTTAATTCATGTATGACTGTCTGCTGTTTATATATTTTATTAAATTATTTAATTATTTCATGTGAGTTTGTAATAATTATTTAAATTAAATAAAAGACGATCTGTGTGTCGTGCCAAGTGTCGTTATATGTATAAGGGCCTACACACCCCTTCTCGGAGTTGTATATTTATACCACAATACACCCTCTCCTACATTCGAGTATTGTTGTATAAAGACGATACGAGGCCTGTGGAACTATGCGCCAAGAGGCGGCAATGCACCAGACAGGAGTTGGATGCATTGGATGAGAAGAAGTTATTAACCAAGTTGTAACACACGCTTCTAAAGGTACTTAACCCTAGGGTTTTGGTTAGTCCATTATTCACACAATGGACCATCCAATAGTACCAGATCATGACTAGGTTTTCATTTTATTTCAATATGGTTTATTATTTTTTGTGCATGTGTAATTTATTACTCCATCACATAATATAATAATAAACAATCATGCAAGATAAAATGAACATGTGAAGCGATGAAATTTCTATTTCTCCCACTGTAAGTTGTGGGTGTGATCACATAGTATGTGCTTATAAAAATAGAAAATGATTTCATTCGTCACACTAAAAAATAATAAAAACCCCCAAAGATATATTAAGTCACAACAGCCTTCCGTCATTCAAAATTGGACAAACCAGTTGTTTGATGTGATGGTCATCCCATAGATGAGGGAGCCTCTTACTACTGGGGAGCCCTTATAAGGGTGATGGGTTGAATTAAGTATAATTTTAGTAAATAAATATCCATAGATATCTTGATGTAATTTAGAGACACGAATTGAGTAAATAAATCTCTGATTTTAAGAAGTTGGGACTTTACTCAACAGACTAAGTAACCGAAAGTTAAAGCGGTCTACCATCGAAAAACCCACCTAGAACCCTCCAAGTAGTGGCATAACCATATATTGTAGATTATGAGTGATGGTTTTGGGATCCGTAGCACTAGAATACTCAAGTGATAGAGTATTTTGATTCAAACAGTGATGTTTCCTAGAATCCGATAAAATAGTGGAAGACATTAAATGATTTATGTAATTAATCAAAATGTCTAAATCTATAATCTAGATAAAATAAACTCATCTAATAAAATTAGTTTTGTAAAAAATGGAATGCTATACCACATGTTTAAAAATGATGATAAAATATTGGACAAAGTAAATGTCTACACTGTCACGAGTATCCATTAATAGTACAAGCATATGCGCAGAGTACTTTGATATAGGAAACTCTAGGTGCCAGTGTCTCCAACATTGTTAAAATACCTCAAGAAGTGATGGTAAAAATTGATTACTGGAGTCTAATTTACAAAGCATATGATATTTATGTCATTATACTTCTATCAACATCCAAGGTCATTTGCAGTCGCTACACCAAAACATGGATGATATAAAATAATGTTTCATCTCCATGATGTTTTAAAGGAGCAAGTGAAGATATGATATAAATAAGGCGATGTTACACCAGCATGTGTAAATTGAATGATTGATCATGATATTTAAATGGATCCCTCTATTATATAATTCTCACCCCTTTACTCAAGTCTGGTTTTATGTTATAAAAAGAACAAGCATTGAGTAAATGATTCATTACCTATCTAGGTAAGGTTCGCTAAGATAATAAGAATATCAAAGAAAATTTAATCATTAATTCCTATAGAAAATAAATTTAAAGGCAATGTGGAATGGTCAAAGGCATTTAATGCCAATGAAACAATTGCAATGTCCTTCAATTAATGAGGTATTAACAAATGTTATTTTCTTTTCATATTATAAAATAAAACAATTTATGTTTAAAATAAATAAACTGAATTAATGAAGCATGTTCCCACTTCTACATCAGGAATATTCATCAATGTAATTTTTTTTAAACATGGGTATTTAATACTATATGTTTTTACATATAGGTTTTTAAATAATGTTACAAAGTATGTATAGAAACCATACTAGAAGTCAGGTGTATTCTCAAAGTGGTTGTGAAAGGGTGATACCTAGTCTAGTGATGAGAAGTACACAACTTCATTAATTTCCATGTTTAAGATTCTTATTGAACTATTTTTGAGTATAACCACAAAAATTAATCTCATGTGTCCTTTGACGCAAGGAGTCATTCTTTTAGGTTCTGAAATGAATTTTGTTTTTGGTTATCTCAATCCCTAGTTCAGTGATACATGAATCATAAGAAATTAGTGATGAATATAAATGTAAGACTTATACGCAGTTGTGACAAGATAATTATTTTCAATGTAATACTAAAAGTGGAATTCATGAATATACCAAGTATGGTATTCAGTATCGACATGGATTAATACTATTAGTATTATCAACATCTTTAGTTTCGACAAAGAGCCTTTAGAAATAAAGGTATGTCAAAAATCTTTAGGAAATTGTTCAACAAGTAAGAATGAACTATTCCAAGTATAAGCTAGAGGTATATATACATCATAAGATTCCTTCATGTAATTAAGGAATAATAAAGTGAAGTATATTTATGGTAAGGAGATATGAGTTGCTTCCGGTTGGGATATCGAAGAATATCCTGACCAAGCATTCATCCATCACGATAATGTAGCATGGAGTAATTTCTAAATACACATTACCATAGCGAAATCACAAAATTTATTTTAATGATGAGAATTTATGATGAAGTATTACATATCAATATTTATCAACAAACATGAAGCATTGAGAAATTCCTAAATGCCTATGTTATACCTCAAAATCATGATGTAAGTAGTATCAATGTTGCAACATGCAGAAATGTAAATTATATTTCTTGAAATGCTATGAAAATAATGGTGATATCCTATATCCATATGCCAACTATAATGAAAAATGGATATCATACATTTCATAGTATGATGAAGAATCCATTATGTCCTAACGACAAGTGTATGGATGCAAATACATTGTTCGGATAGAAACAAACTTGCATCACGATAATTAAATTGTGCATATAATGTACTTATCTTAATGATTTATTAGGATATTACATAAATACCTAAGATAGAAAAGTTATATTCTAGTTATATACTATATTTCTATAAGAGGGTGCATGTCTAATTTTAAGACAGTGGGAGCAAGATGGACTTGATCTTAGTCAATGCTCAAGATGCACAAATGCTTGGCATAAGAAATTGTTCCACAAGGGAATGTGGAATATAGTATGTTTTAGAGACACATAATTCATAGGAAGTAAAAAACCATGGTGATGGTTTTTATATTCACCGTGGTTTGTGATCTATTATTCAATGTGAGAAATATTTCCTACAATTAATCAGTGTATGGAAATTATCTAAAATTGATAAGACCAACTAAAATTAAATAAATGGATTCCATGTATCAATGTGAAAAGGGGGCTTATTATTTTGAAAACTATGGCGGGTATTCGAGTGAGTTTATACAAGGGTGGTACAAGCACACTACCAATATGATTTGATTGGTTTCAACAAGTTGTTACACCTAAATCTATTATAATTTTACTTATCATAGCTAATATCTATGATCATATTATTTATCATTAGTTGTCATAACCACCAATCGTGGATGGTGTTTATACTATGCAACCAGAAATGGTTTCTCATGTCATAGAAATCTAATAATGGATTCAAGTTACTAAAATCCAGTTTAGGGTTAAAGTAAGAAAAATGATCATAGAATACACATATGAAACAAATGATTTCCCTGTGTCTACTAGATGTTAGTGGGAGCGCCAATGTTTTGAAAGAAGAAGTTTGTTAGACAACATATTGAAAAAAAATTGTCTTCAAGTTTCTTAAGACCAAAATAAAATTTATTATCCAATTATTGACTTAAAGTAGAAACCTAAGTTCTAGGGAACATGATCTACTAAATAAGATCTACATGTTGGTTGGTCCTAGTCAATCGTATATATAGTGACATTTTATTGAAAAAATACAAGTTGTAATAATTAAATATATCAATGTTTTCCTATGTTACATGGAATAATCTCTTATGGTTGACAGGTTTGTTATATATAAAGAGAATTGAGGTGAGTTGAAATCCTTATGTTGAAGAGATTGATCAATCCCACATGCCATAATATGTACAAAAAATTGATATTTCCAATACATACTTTTGAGTGAGAAATTTTCAAATATATCCAAGATAATTCCAAGGGATGCAATCAGAACTATCTAATTCTACTTTGGAAAATACAAAGGATATGTACCTGGTAAGTGGAGAATAAAGGATACAAGTTTTAGGGGATACAAACTATTATTCTTGAGATCCATGTGATCTACCATTGCAGTTAGGCTAAAGATGATGAGGGATTCTAGTTCATAAAAGATAGTGGTAGACACACCTATAAAGGCCAAGTACGTTGCATCTTCTAAGGAAGCTAAAAAGTAGATAAACACAACGATTTGTTCCAATTCTTGGAATCACACCCGATGAGAAAAGTATTGTAATAATGTAAATTATGATATTCATACTATCCAAGATGTCTAGTTATGATAGTTGACAAGTGGTATATACTCGAGATACCATCTCTTGAGAAATTTAACTATAGGAAATAAGGTCTCTGTATTAGAATTTCCACATGGAAAAATTGTGGAAGACCTAGTAGCTAATGTCGTTACTCACCAGAAACATGATGTTCATCATCTGGTTAGCTAACAAGTTTGGTTAGCAAGTTGTATCTAGTGAAAGTAGGAGTGTTTAAATTGTGGGTTCACTAGACCCAATTATTCGGTGATTTTGTTTACCATATTGTGTATACAGTAAGCTATATATGATATTGTATTTCCATTATAGTGTATACTATTCTTCATCCACTATTGAAATGGTAATTTCCCAAGATTAATTGTCATATCAAGAGGCTATATAAGATCCCATTCCATAATGAGAACCTCGAGATACAATGACATTAATATTAAATATATGTTATATGATCTTGATAAATATTACTGATTAGACATAGTAGATGTTTTAATATCAGGTGCAGGGGGCTCATAAGAATTGAGACTTCTTTCTCATGAAGTTCACACTTGGTGATCTCTTGTTGTGAGATCAAGAGTATTGACCCACCTATAAGAACACCACATGTTTTGGGTGTCATTGGATGTTCCTATCTATGATCATGTGTAATGGTATTATGAATTAAGATCATTACCAATGTTTGTCATTTTATTACATACTTTGGTGCAAGATAAATACCAAAACAATGATGTTCTGGTGAGGTAGTTTTTGTTGGGTACGTCATTGGTGGCATGACATTTGTGGAATGGTCATGAAATGATTTTTCTCTTCCAGAGTATAGAAGTAATATATCTCATTCCATGTTGAAAAGGATGGAATTACACATATAAAACCATTTCCATCACTATTGAAGGTAAATCCATCCTGTTAAATAAAAAAAGTAATGCAAGAAAAAGGGTGATGACACATGGGTGCATATTGCTTTATGAGATATTATAAACAAAGAGATTATATTACACAGTGCATGTTCGTAGGTAGGTTGTCACTGCTTTGAAAATACATATCTCTTCAAGGGCCATGATGGGTTTCTTTATCCCACTATTGGTATGTGAATATTATTCAATATTTTCAAGATAAGGTCTTAGAGGGTCACACAAAATTGAATATTCAATAATCTACCCTATTCAATTGAAAAAAAGTTTTGGACATGGTGGGCCCCACCACCGGGGTCTAAAATTTTTCCAAGGGAAAATGATCACCAATTTAATAAATAAATTCATATTATATGAGTTTAGAATAATGACTATTAATGTAATTTAATAAATGTATGTACGTGTTTTAAGTAATTACATAAAAATTATTAATTGACGAATATTAAATTATTCAAGGTTAAATTAATATTTATGGGAGTGACGAGTTGAGTTAATGGCTCATTTATTATCGAGAAATATATTTTAATATACTAATAGTGAGTGATAATAATATTTATGACTCAGATATGTAGTCATAATACATCATTAATAGTGGGTTGATTATTTGGGGGATGGGATGGCATTTCAGTGTAATTAAATGACACTATAAATATATGAAAAGAGGAGATTGGAAAACACTATTCATGGTATTTCTATCTCTTTTCTTCTCTCCCATGATCTAGTGAGAGAGGTTCTGGATCCAAGGAGATTTGATCAAGAACTCTCTCAAGCATCGCTTGTGAAGAGATGTGGTGATCGTTTGAGTGTCAAAGGCATCATCGTAATTCTGTTCTAGCACCAGGATTACAACGGATGACGATCCCGTGGATTTATTCATGATACTTCATTTTTTCCCCTAATGAATTAAAAAATGGAAAATGACAATAAAGAACCCAAAAATGAGAAAAATGGGATGTGGTTTATGAAAAAATCAAAATTACTAGACCACTAAGTTTTATCAAATGTTGTTAGGTGGGGAATGTGATGTTTATTCTAATCATAACTTTTGAAAAAAAAAATAGGTTATTTTAAAAAGAAAAAAAAATAAAAAAAATTCAATATGGTGAACAAATCATTCATTATGCTTTATCTGATCATAACCTTTACAATTAGTTTTGGGGAAATGAGAGTTTCCACTTTGAAGTGGAGAATTTAATTACACTATTATTTTGGATATCATTAATTATAATTAAGAGATAAACATTCCCCTCAAGTTTTTTTGTTCATTTATATTTGTTCTTAGTAGATACGTTTTCATTTTCACAGAGATATTATTTAGAAAATTTTGTTTTATTTCCTATTCATATTTTTATAACCATATTTTTGGCCATATAAAATATCTATAAGTAGTCTTATTAGATAAATATGATTCATTATTTTCACAAACAGTCAATATCCCCATTAGTATCCATTAGAATATCCTTTAATTACATTATTTAAAATTGGGATAAATTTAACTAATTTTTTTTGTAACAGATCATGTTTTTAAGAATCAATTTTAGATCTTTTATTCTATAGAAAACCATTATCCACCATTTATGTGATGGTTGATTATATGGATTCATTAACTATCATTTTTTTGTATAATTTTATTTTTCAACATAAACATTAAAACCAAATGAGAGAAAGTATAATTAACATGAAAATGGTTTATCATCTATCAATATATTGTTTTATTTTGAATATGGTATGATTCAAATCTATTTTTTCCACTCATATAAATAAATTTTTGATTAAAAATCTCATCAGATGGTTTTTTCAAAGTTTATTTGTCCACAAATTTTTGTAATGTTTAATATTATAATTATTAAATATTTCTTAATCTCACCTAAAGATCAAGACTATTTATTTTGGGAGAAATAGTCTCATCCTTTATTTATCTCAATTATTCCTCCAATTTTTCTATAAAAATTTCAATCATATCCTAATGATTTTTTCTTTATTATTGAAAAGTGTTATCAATTTGTCTTATTCATTTTTTCATTAAATTCTAATTTAACATAAATTATATTTAAATAATAATTTTTATGGATTTTCCTTTTCATGGATTACTTCTATAATGTATTTTATTAAATGGTTCCTTAGAAAAAGTGTCCAAGGCCAGATTATTGGTAAAAAAAGTTTCAAAAGGAGAAAATAAGATTATATAGTAGCCTATTTCATAAATATGGATCAAATAAGTTGAGAGATCATCTATCTAAGTCATTTTCTAACAAACTACTTTTTTTTAAATACTATCCACCACATGATATTCCTCCCAATAAGAGTGTGTGATAATGTATTTGAGATCAGCAATAAAACAAATGCATTCCATCTTTGGAGTCGTGATCTTCCATGTGAGATGTAGCACACCATTTTTCATTTCATGAAAAATTGTAGTGAAATAAATTTATAGACACAAATGATTGTAGCCTCTGGATTTCAAAAAAGAGACCGCATGAATGACACCAAGAATTTCAGCTTCAATTGATGACTTAAAACTACTAGATCCATAAAAACATCTATGAACTTTCCCACTGTGATCATGATAGACAACACCACATCCCAAGGGACTGGGGTTCCCTTTAAAATCTCTATATGAATTTATTATTATCTAGATTGGTAAGGGAGGTATCTAGAAAACCTCCAAGGTACCAATTGGAAGATTGTAATTTCTTGAAATTTCTAATCTCTGTAAAATAGATAAATCATGTACACTATTGTTATAGTAATTATTTTTTAGATAATTGGAATCCTAGATGAAAAAAATTAAGATAGAAGTAGCCAATTGAATATTGAACAGTGTACTATGGTGGATCAATGTTTTATGACCATTCCATATGAGATTCAAAACCATTACTATTTCTGTATGAAGTAGATTTATGAGATATAATAATTGAGCATGATTAACACATTAGATAATTTATGATGATAATGGCACAATGGAAATTGAGAGTCCAAATAAGTTAAAAAAATACCCAATATAGAGCTAAAGCAGTGGCACAACTAAAGAATATATGGTTCATATCTTCTCTATGATTGAAATTGAAGTGAAACCTAGTACAAAGAGGAAGTTTAATGAAAATTCAAAATACATGAATTTTGGATTTTGATAAGCCCCATGAGACATTTATAAATCACAGAAGACTGAACCATCTTGGAAACATTGGTGGATTTTCCAAGACACTTCTCTAAAGACATAATTTGTATCAATTTTCTTAAAAACACTTAATTTAATCTCTTATTAAATCATGAAAACATTCCCTTTTTAATGTTATATCAATTATTCATAGTATAGATATTATTTTCTGACAGTCTTGAGTTATTGTAACTTCTAAGAAAATAAACTTCTTATTTGGAAAATTAGGGTTCATGTAGTTTTTTGTTTCATGAAGAACCTGGTGAATAGAAATTGATATTATTTATAGTGTTGTATTTTATCAACACATAAATCATTATATTTAGGATGTATGTTTTACTATAACTAGTTATTAATATTTTTCTCATAAGGTTAAAAAAATCAAATTATTGGAGAGTGAATATATTTTTTTAAAAAATAGAAGCCAAAAATTTTACTTAAGATACCTTAATAAGAAATTTGAATAGAAAATATAGAAGAATGTGTACAGAAAGTTTTTTAGGAATTATAAATAGATACATGAAGTAATTTTTGAATTCCACATGAATGAATATGAACATACCACATAAAGTAATGTGACCACATGATGTAATTCAAACCAAAAACATGAGAGATTTCTAATCTATCATTTAATAAGAAAATTAACCATAGTAAAAAATAGTTTGTTGAGTGATTGTGGAGACACATTCTTGGTTGTTTTATATCATGACAATCCATAAAGAATATCAAATTTTAGAAGATATAATAATGTTTAAATCTTAATATGACTACAATGACTTGAAATTATCACTTAATTATATATTTTTTTAAAGAGAATGAAATAAAGAAGAGATATTGAATTCAGTTTATTTCTGGAAAAGCACATTGATAGAATCATTTTATGTGCATATTTGTATGAAAATGTCAATGATATTTTAATTTTTTTCAATGATGAAACCCATGTTATTCAATGTTTTAGTTAAAATATTAAATTTATAAAAAACAAATGAAAATGGTTTAAGGAGAGTAAATTAATGGTGGTTTTTAATTTAGAATATACTTATAAAATTTTGATGAACAACTCAATTTTAATTGTAATTTTTTCTAACTCTTTTTCTTGTGTTTATCTAAAAAGTAGGATGATCTCAAAAATTCCCATCAACCAATCCGGCTCTTCATTTATTCATCCCTCATGGAGTAGCTAGCTTGACTATCTTAGGAGGGCATCTCATGTGAGTGGAGGCATATGTGATGAATTACCAATCTGGTGGCCTTCGGGTGGTAAAACCCATGGGAAATAATGGTAGGATGATGTCCATGTAGGCCACGTGTGTCGCACCCCGGTGTGTGTGCAAGTAAAATACAGGATCCCATCCCCATAGGAGGTTATTTTTATTGAGATACCTTGCATATCCTTATAAAGGATCACCAAATATTTCACTCTTTCGATGTGGGATAGAGGTGCCAAAACTTTTTCAAGCTTCATCATTCATCCTCCGCTGTCCACCTCATGGCGCTGTGAGATTTCCACCTGACATCATAAGATGCCCCTGATATCACCTAAAAACACTATAATCATTCTGCCTTAGATTGTGCTAAATTACTTCCCATGATTCCAAATCGTACTACCACCACCGATAACCTCAGATGTCTTAGCTGACACCCATGAACCCATATTTGAGCCTCCTCCAACTAATGTGAAAGTTAGAGGAGAAGAGGAGCTCCCACATTTGAGATCCATCACCCATTGTTGTCACCCACCATGAATGAACCACCATGAGTTTCATATCCATGTTTCCACACCACCATGCATCCCTGATGATGTTGTTTCCTCACTAGATCCATCGACATCCATGATTCCCCACATGGAAGTCTTCCACTCTAAATGTTTAATCAAAAGAAAGATCCTCAAGTGTTTTCAAACTCATTACCAAAATATCTTGTCTAAGGATACTTCTCCTTAATTAATGGTTGATACCACTAAGGCTTATACTGCTTCTATAAAAGGTGGCATTCACTACCAAGACAAAGTATCTACTATGAGGAGGGAATCCACCCACAGGAGAATCCCTCGCACACTGCTCCATGCTTTTCATTTTTTTTATTTTTTTTATTTATTCGGTTTTAATTTTATTTTAATTTTATTTTAAACTCTTCTTTTATTAAATAAATAGATCTATCTATTTATTCTTCTAAAATTGACCCATATTTCTCTTCTTATCCTTCTATTATTATTATTATTATTTTAAATGGATATTTTTTATTTTATTTTCTTATTTCTTTTATTCTTATTCCATTTTATTTAAATTTTTTATATCTTTCTCTCATGCATTTTTTTTATTTTTTTATTTTCCTCACCCACCATTATTTTTTTTATCATTATTATTTTATTTTTATCTTATTTATTCACTTCACTTCCCTTCTTCCACTAATTTTTTCTCTTACTGTTGACAATGGGAAGTTGGCCTTAGTCTTGGCCCAAGGGACTTTAATGTGTTATTTAATCTTTGTTAATTCATATTTTATGTTTGTGGTGGATTTGAGTAGATAACAATGGTGAGGTGAATCTCCCCAGTGTAGTGACTTCCCCTAATGACATGTAACTCAATCTATTTCTATTCATTAATTTAATATATGTTCCATATCTTCATTGGATAACTATTCACATGATAGAGTTCAAAGATTCAGTAAATGAAGAAGCTTCGAAAGATCTGGGTCCTAGAGGATGGAACACTATCAACCAATATGTCTCCTAAACCTTAATTACAGATATGTGTAATTAAGATTACTTTGGAAATCAAAGTTTCAAAATATATAAATTAAAACAATAGTAATTCATCCTGATATTTCATGTTTTGATTATAAAACTAAAATCAAATAAATATAATATAATAATGATTGAACCCAAAACCAAACCCAAAACCATGTTCATAATTCAATTATCTCATTCTATTTATACTTTCAGGTTAGTTTATGTTTATAGTTTTCATATTTCATGTAATTTCAATATTTTTAAAATTAATCAAAAACCCAAAATATTTATCATTGTTTTAATAAAATAATCAAAATAAAAAAATAGTTTAGGTTATTTAGAATATGTATGTCAAGAATCATAGAAGATCCTCAAGTGAGGAAACCCAAGTCAGTCATTGTACTGCACTAAGAAAATAATTTTCTTTTTTCATTCCCTATGGCATGCATGAATTAAAACTAGTGTCATTTATGGGGAGCTAATTATTTATTTTCACAGTTATTCTATTTCCAAAATTTAGATATATTTCATTGGTTTTACAAAAAAACATAAAAAATTATTTAACATGATTTTTTAAAGGACTATTATTCTATATAGATTGATTACTCATAGGTGCGAGAACCAGTAGTTAGAAAAACCTAATCCATTGAAGAAATTATATTCGTTTGTGAGAGACAGATCAATAGATCCCATAGAAAAATTATTATAGAGAAGGAATTCATAGACCTCATTCAATATCACAAAGAGACCCTTGAAAAACAAGTTTTTGAATGATTGGACCTAGAGATAACTAAATTCTGGGAGTAATTCTTAGAATATTATAATGAAATATCCAAAACACTAGTAGAGTGCACATTATTTCCTCCCAATGGTTTTTAATATGTTCCCCCAGAACAATTATAAGAGAAAGTGGAAAAATAAAAACTCAAATATAATATTAATGAAAATTAAGAAATGGTGAAAGATAAATAAGGAAAAATCGATTGGATAACTGCATATATCAATGAATTATTAGGGAAACCAGAACCGAAACAAAAATATAAGCCACTTTTCTACCATGATTTACCTGAGGAGTCCAAGTAGGAAGACTTTCCTGATAAGATCCATATGGGAGATCAATGAGACTATGATAAATTTTGGAATTAATGTGATGATGTTCTACATATCCCCTACCATGAAAAGAATAAGAGAAACACCATCAATGGAAGACTTCACCTTAGTGGCAGAATTTGAATTAAATATGGCGGTTCCAAACTACCTGCCTCCATCCATTGAGAAACAAATCCATAAGGAACTCAACACTGAAGAGGATATTGAAACTAAAACAACATAGATATTTTAAATTTTCTTTTACTAAATCTCTTTTTATTTTGTTGAAATTGATTTTTGCATCACTCCCTACTCTTTTGATTATACAAATTGAAACAAATGTTTTATTTCATATCGGAGTATGAAGATATTGAAAATGTACCTGTTGAGGAACACATTGCACCCCCTAATTTTGATGAACATATGTTTGAGGGTCCACAACATGAAATACAAGTAGACGAGTATGATTAAATCAATAAAGAGGCTAGTTATATTGAAATGGAGAAATTACTTATTAAAAATTAAAATTAAAAATTTATTCAAGTAAAAAAAACCTTCTTAAAATCTATTTGATTATTCAATTCATTTTGCCCCATGTTAATCTAACACCTTAATAAAAATATAAGTTTACAAAAGTGGAGGATGATCCATCCTTAATCATACCCTACCATGAAAGATATAACTAATTATGAAGGGGAGGGGTATTTCACATACATTGTCCATGGGATATTCCTCATCAAGAATGATGATGTGCAAGTTGGGAAAATTACAATGTGGTGGTTAAAATCAAAGATTATTTATCCAACATTGATCTTCTGATAATTTCTAGTACTATCCTTTGGAGGTAGTAAAAAATAAAGCCTCACTTGGGGGTTTATTCCTTGACTTATCTCATTTATTTAATTTCTATGAATATAGATATCAAATCTATTTCTTTAAAAAAATTATAGCATACAAACCCACTACCTTTTATCTTTTTGAGATTAAATGACATGATACTTCTACATAATTGAGTAATTTTATTTTATTAGTTAATGATGGAATAAGAAAGCCTTCAATTAGTGGGCAAAAGGACAAAGATTTATAGTAAAGTTTTTTTACTTTTAGTTATTATCTTTTAAACACCCTATATTTTTTTCAAATTCATGTTTTGAGCTTTAAACTTGAAAATTTCATGCCCGTACAAGAATTTATGCATTAGTTGACTTATCTAGGAGACATGAGTTTCATAGGAATACTATGATTCAGTGTTTTATATTTAAATGTTAATGATATTTAACAAGTAAAATTGAAAATTGGATGATTAATTTGAAGCGTGGATTTTAAAACCAGGACTCATTATTTGAGTGAATTTATTGATTCAAATAAACTAAACTTCTTAATAATTTTTACATATTTTAATTTAAAAAATTATTGATAATTGATTTTTTATTACCAGTAATTCCTTGATTGATTGTCTCAAATAATATTTTTCATTACCAATAGGATTTTGATAACAAATACTTCTTATTTTAGTCTTGATTATATTTCGTGAGTGGTCATGGGACATTCCACCTGAAAAAACATAAATTTAAACTTCTTAAAGATATGACTATAAAAAAAATTTAAGGTTGTTGATTCATTAATGATACTTCATTGTTTTCCCCTAACGAATTAAAAAAATGGAAAATGAAAAAAGAAGAACCAGAATATGAGAAAAATGGGATGTGATTTAAGAAAAAAATTACTATTACTAGACCTATAAGTTTTATCAAGTGTGGTTAAGTGGTGTATGTGATATTTATTTTAATCATAACTTTTAAAAAAAATAAAAAAAATGAATATTTTCTATTAAAAAGAAAAAAAAATTAAAAAAAATATTCAATATGGTAAAACAATCAGTCATTATGCTTTATTTGATCATAACCTTTACAATGAGTTTTGGGGAAATGGGAGTTTCCACATTAAAAGGGAGAATTTAATTACACTTTTATTTTTGACATCATTAATTATACTTAAGATATAAACCTCCTCCTTGAGACTTAATTTTTTAAATAGAAATTCCATCAAACATTAAGCCTCAAAGACATTTGAAACATAAATTAAATCCCTCCATATTTTATGTATCATTTTTATTATCAAAGTTGAGAAAGTATTTAATTTACATTGTTATCTATATGGATCTTTTTCTCATGATTTGAGAAAAGATATACTTAAATTATATCCTGAATGGTGAGTGAAAAGATTCAAATGTGAGGTAAATCATGATTTTTAATATTTAATAACAATTTATAGTGTGACATTAATTAATAATAAGTTATGTTTTTTCATTATTGAATGGGATAAAGTAGAATGCTTGATTTGATTATTTTGTTGAAAATTGAGAAATTTAATTAATATATTATGTTAATTTTAATCGTTTTGATTAAAAAACGATAATTATTTGATTTTAATACTTTGAAATTTTAATATTTATAGCATTGGTTCGATATTTAATTCCTTGTTTAGATATTTTCATGAGGATAAAAATAGTTTATGTGTGTGGGTATTGGATAGACTCATTTTATTTACATATTTTTAATCAAAATTTAAAGAATTATAATGTTATTCATAGATGAAACCCATTTTTTCAATGTTTTAGTTAAATGCTAGAATTTAAAATATAAGAAATTAAAATAGTTTTGTTATACTAAAATGAAGGTGGTTTGTATTTTGAATTTATTTATGAAATTTTGAAGAAAATATCGATCATTATTTGAATTATTTATAACACTTTTACTCATGTTTATCTAAAAAAATAAGTTAATATCAGAAAAAAACATCTTAACGAGACCACCTTTTAGCTAGACCATAAGGGGAAGCTGGCCAGGCCTGCCTGAGAGGCCCCCCTTAAGCCAGAAAAGTCATGGGTGATGAATCTCTGTCTAGGTGGAATGTGAGTGGTGAAACCTATGGGGAGTAGTGGTAGGACAAAGTACATGTGGGAGGCATGTTTCATGGTCTGGTTTGTGTATGTGTGGATGCAGGATCCCATCCCCTAGTAGGAAATATGGAAAATTCTCATTCACCCACCCTTATAAAGGATAACCAAATATTTTTCCATTTTTATGTTGGATCGAGGTGTCACTAAAATTATATAGCACTCTACCACACTCTGCCACTTCTCCTCTTATATTTTCCTCATACCATCATGGATTCTCCACATGATATCACAGGTCACCTCTGCTATCACCCAAAAAACTCCATGCATGATCCTCCTAAGCTCAAGCTTAGTGACTTTTCCTAATGTCTTATCTTTCTACCACTATAAATCAGCTCAAATTCTTGGAGGTCACCCATGAAACCAAATTCAATCCTTTTATGGCCATTGTAAATGATGAAGGAGGAGAGGAGATACCAATATTGGGATCCATCACCAAATTTCATTTCCCAGCATACATGCACCATCAATGGTTCTAGGTCCACACTGGGATGCCACCATGCATCCCCAAAGAAGTCGTTACCCCCACTAATTCCTTCTATGTACATGGTTCTCTATGTAGAATTATTCCTGGCTGAAAGTTTGATCACCTCAGATTCTTAGATGATTTAAAAATCATCACCCTAAGATACCGAATGAGGATCCTCCTTAGACATTGATTGAGTTCACCATTGAGGCCTCTCCCACCATTACAAAAGGAGGACCTCACTAAAATTCCAAAAGATTGACTGCGCGGAAGTAATGCACCCACATGAGGATCCCCACTACATGCTGGCTCCCTATTATCATTTTTTTAATTTTCATTTATTTTTCATCTTATAGTTTTTATTTAATTATAATTTAAAATTTTATTTTATTAAAAAAATATCTATGCATTTCTCATCAACAAGTGATTCATCTTCTTTTCTTCTTATTCCTATTCTCTTATTATTATTATAATTATTCTTTTAACATTTTTATGGTTATTTTTATTTTTTTTTTTTATTTATTTATTTACTTTCTTATTAATCTAATATATTTTAATTCTATCTCTATATCTCTCAACCTAATTATTTGTTTTATTTTCTTCATTTAATTTTTTTTACTCATCCACCATTTGTATTTTTTATTCTCATTATTCTTTTATTTTTATCTTATTTTTTGTCTTCACATCCCTTATTCCATAAAAGAAATCTCTTACTACTGATAATGGGAGGCAGACCCAAGGCTTGGGCTGAGGGAGGTCCATCCATTCTTGATATTTTCTTAAATTTTATTTTCTATTTGCGGTATATTTGAGTAACATGCATTGGGGAGGTGAATGTACCCAGTGTGATGGATTCCCCTCAATGAAATGAATTGTTTTTTAATCACTTTTCCTTCTATTCATTGGATAGTTTGTCACATGATTAGGATGGGTGAGTCAATGAATGAAATTACATTGATGGAGCCAGGTCCTAGAAGATGGAACACCCTCAACCAAGGTATGTCATCAACCTTAATTACAGGAGAAGATGTAATTGAGATTGGTTAGGAATTAATATATTCCATTATATCTAAATGAAAATAATAGTATTCATTAAGATATTTTATGTTTTTATTATCAAACTAAAATCAATAAAATAAGGTTAAATAATGATTGAACCCAAAAGTGAACCCCAAACAATATTATTTATTCATTTAACTCGTTCATTTTAAATTTTTAGGTTAGTATAAGTTTAGAATTCCAATAATTCATGTCAATTCAATATTTAGAAAAGTAATCAAAAAACTCAAAAATATTTATCATTATTCTCATAAAAATGAAAAAAGGTGATTTAGAATATTCATGTGAACAAAATGAGAAGTTCCTCAACTGAGAAAACCCTTGTTTTCCACTATGTAACATTAGAAATATAATTTTATTCTTCCACTCCCTACAACAGGCATGCGCCGCTCTTTTATTGATCTGTAATAATTAAACATAGCATTGAGATTGAGATTCATGAATGGATGTTAAATGAAAATTTATTTTTAGTGAAAAAATCCTAATAAAAGATAATAATGTAAAGAATAACTATTTTATTATGGGGTTGTGCCTATGACTATAAGTGTAAGACCATGATTATATTAATATATTATTCAAAATATGTTTTCTATTGAAATAGTGGGTTCCCTTGACCCAACTATTCAATGCATTTGATTACTTTATCGTGTATACAATTAACTATACATGATATTGTCTTACCATTATTATGTTGAATTTTCTGTATCCACTATTTAAATGGTAATGTACAAATATTAATTGTCATATCAAGAGGTTATAGAATATCCCATGCTATAATGAGAACCTCACGATACAATGAGATTAATCTTAAATATATATTATATGGTCTAGATACGTATCACTGATTGGACATAGTAAATGTTTGACTACCAGGTGTAAGTGGATTATAAGTATTGAGACTACTTCTCATGAAGTTCTTAATTGGTTATCTCTAGTTGTGAGATCATACGTAATGGCCCGCTAATAGGAACACCGCATGTTTCGGGTGTCATTGGATGTTCTTATCTACGATGATTTTTAATGGTCTCTTAACTTGAGATTATTACCATTGTATTTCATTTTATTACGTACATTGATGGAAGATAAAAGCCATGGAAATGAAGTCATGGTGATGTAGTTTGTGTTGGGTACGTCATTGGTGGCATTGCATTGGTTGAATTTTCATGAAAGGATTTTTCGCTTCCGGATTATGGAAGTAATATATCTCATGCTATGTTGATAAGGATGAGAGTACCTTTGTAAGACCATAGAAATGGTAGTTGAAGGTAAATTCATCGAGTTAAATCAACAACCAATAAAGAAAGAAAATGGGAGATGACACATGAGTGCATCCTGCTATATGAGATATTACTTACAAAGAGATTATATTACATAGTGTGTGTTCGTAGGTTGGTTTTTGCTGAAGTGACAATTCTTATCTCTCCAGGGTCCATGATGGGTGGCTAGAAATCGCTCTTGGTTAGTGAATACTATTCACTACTATCAAGATAAGAGCTTATAGGGTCACACACAATAGCGTATTCAAGAATCCGCCCTATTCAATAGAACATGAGTTTTGGACATGGTGGAACCCACTAATGGGGTCCAAGATTTTTCCAAGGAAAAAGAATCCCCAATTAAATAAATAAATTCCTATTATTCATGTTTAGAATAATGAGTATTAAATTTATATATTAAATTTATTTACGAGTTTCCATTAAATACATTAAAAATATTAATTGATTAATATTAAATTATTCAAGGTTCAATTAATATTTATGGGAGAGACGAGTCGAATTAATGACTAAATAATTATTGTGTAATATATTTTAATATATTACAAGTGAGTGATAATAATATTTATGACTCAGATAAGTAGTCATAATATGTCACTAATAGTGCGTCGATTATTCGTGGGCCAAGTTGGAATTTCCAGGTAATTAAATGACATTGTAAATATAAGAATAAAGGAGATTGAGAAACACTATTCTTGGCACTTCTCTATCTTCTCTTCTGTCCCATGATCAATAGAGAGAGGCTCTGGATCCATGGAGCATGGATCAAGCACTCTCTCAGGAATCATTTGTGATGTTATGCAGAGATCATTGGAGCACTGAAGGCATCGTCGCAATTCCACACCAGCAACCAGGTTATGACAAACGGCACTCCCACAGATTTCTTGAAGTGTGTGTGGACGATCTAGAGAAATTCAATGTCGAATTCTTTGAGTAGTGATCACCAACAACAAGAATGCATCATGAATGACTTCAGAAATAAAATAGGTATTTTTACGGCCTATTTTGTGCTTAAAAACCTTCACGCGTGGTCCTCACCTTTGACCGTGCTGCTCTTCGCCAACATTGACATGTTCACATCAAACGTCGGTGGAGAAATATTAATAACCCACCAATTTAGGACTTCCGATGCACACCCGGTTCCAACAAGTGGTATCAAAGGGAGGTTTGAATATTTCAAGACAAATAAATTAAATTTGCAATAATTTTAATAGAGGGCATCGATACAGTCCCAACGCCACAAACCACCTTTGAATCTGATATGGGATGACCCATATGCGGTCATCTGATGTTTAAAATTCGAATTAAATCGGTTGTTTTATGATGACTGTGTGGATATCGGATTACCAGAATAGTGTTTTTCGGTGATGTTTAATGGTTACTATTATAATAATTTAATTATAATAATAATAGTTTGATTATAAAAATATATTTTTTATTATAATATTCTATTATAAAAATATTTTATTATTTTATGTTTTATATTTATAGTCTAAATATAGACTAATGAAAAAAAAAAAAAAAATTACATAGGGTCTTCTCCCTCCCCGTGTTACGCGATGACCTGGGACGGCAATAACCACCCCTCCCTCTGGCCCTCCTCCTCACCCAGCTCTGCACCAGGCTGGAAAACTGGCAGCAGCGACACCGAGACAGGACCCGACCTCCTTCGCCCCCTACGGGGACACCCTGCGCCCGGTCCGCGCCGGTCATCTACCTCCTCCCTAATCAAGCAGCAGCCGCCGCGCCTACCTTGTCAGAACAGGAGCCGTTATTCAAGTATCATGCTTCCCTCTTTCCATGGAGCATAAACCTCCCAGAGCCCTCCTTCTCTCACCGCACCAACGTTCTCCCAGACCGAACTCGCTCCCGGTCAGCCCTCCTCTACCAAGTGTTTTTCTACTCGGATTGCCTCGTTCTGGGCTCATATGCATGCCTAATCCCCTTACCTCCACCCCACAGTGCATCGGTAGACATCATATATGCCAGCTACCCTTCACCAGATGGCGAGAGCCCCCCCTGCTGTAACCCTCGGTTTGCCGGCACCCTGTCAGGTGACATCTCGCACCGGCCAGTTCCCTCCACGTGTGTCCACCGCACTGCAATGACCAGCGGACCAGCACCCCTTTAGTTCTCCTCTTGGTGCTTCCGGATCAAGCTGAAGACCCACCAGTCCACACATCCCACGTGCGTTCTCTTCAGCAATAGCGCACCATTCCACCCAGTGGTAGTCATTCATTCACGGATGAAACTACAACATAAGGTACCTTTGGGGCCTAGTTTGGTCTTTGTAGACCAACTTTACCTCAAAAAAGGTTCGAGTGGGTCGCCCCAGCACAAAACAGGCTTGGGTGGACTGACCCAAACAAGAATTCCCCTCCACAGGGATGTTACCACATAGATTAGGGCTGCACAGGTTCGCCCCAACCTCTACAAGCCCTTCCTGATGTAATATGGGACTAAGTGTCTTAATTAATCGAAAATTAATTAATTTCATTTCATTTCATAATTAAATTAATTTAATATTAATTTTTTGTTATTAAAATGATGTAAAATTAATTTAGTTGGGAGATTAATTTAATTAAATTAATTAAGTAATTAATTTAATTTTTAGTTTTAAAATTAAATTAATTAAATAGGACCCAACCACATGATAATTGAATTAAAATTAAGAGAGAATTTTTAATTGAATTAAAATTCCATCAAATCTATTTAAAGAATGTTTAATTTTTTCTTTCTACATTTACTTAATAATATACGTGAGTTTAATGCATGTATGACTGTCTGGTGTTTAAATATTTTATTTAACTTTTTAATTTTTGCATGTTAGTATGTAATAATTCTTTTAATTAAATAAAAGACGATCTGTGTGTCATGTCAAGTGTCGTTATATGTATAAGGGCATGCACACTCATTCTCAGAGTTGTATATATATACCCCAATACACCCTCCCCAGCATGTGAGTACTATCTTATAAAGCCAAGACGAGGCCTGTGGCACTTCGCGCCAAGTGGCGGTGACGCCCCAGACATGAGTTGGATGCATTGGATGAGAATAAGTTTTTATTCAAGTTACAACACATGTATTTAAAGGTACAATCCCCTAGGGTTTTAGTATGTCTATTATTCACTTAACAAATCATCCAATGTTACCATATCATGATTAGGTTTTCATTTTATTTATGCATGGTTTAATATTTTTGTACATTTTTAATTTATTGCGCGATCACATAGCATAAAAATAAACAATCATTGAAGATAAAATGAACATGTGACGCGATGAAATTTCGATTTCTCACACTGTCAGTTGTGGGTGTGATCACATAATAGGTGTTTATAAAAATAGAAAACAATTTCTTTCGTCACACTAAAAATAATAAAACCGCCAATGATTTATTAAGTCACAACACCCTTCCGTCATTCAAAATTGGACAAAACAACTGTTTGAGGTGCTAGTCATGCCATCGATGAGGGAGCCTCTTCATACTTGAGAGCCCTTATAAGGGTGATGGGTTGAAGTAACTATAATTTTAGAAGAGAAATAGACCTAGATATCTTGATTTAATTTTAGAGGCAAACCTTGAGTAAATCAATCTCTGATATTAAGAAGTTGGGGCTTCACTCAATAGACCAAGTTACCGCATGTTAAAGCGGTCGGCCATCCAAAATCCAACATAGAACCCTCTAAGAAGTGGCATAGCCATAGATTTTAGATTATGAGTGATGTTTTCGGGTTCCATTCCACTATAATAATCAAGAGACAGAGTATTCTGATTCTAGTAGAGAGGGATCCTAGAATCTGATAAAATAGTGGAAGACATTAAATGAATTAAGTAATTAGTCAAAATGTCTAAATCAGTCATCTAGATAAAATACACTCATCTACTAAAATTATTTTTGTGAAAAATGGAATGTTATACCACATGTTAAAAACGGTGATAAAATATTAGATAAAGTAAATGTCTACACAAACACGAGTATCCATTAACAGTACAGGCATATGCCCAGAGTACTATGATATAGGAAACTCTAGGTGCTAGTGTCCCCAACACTATTAAACTACCACAAAAAGTGAGGGTGAAAATTGATTACAGGAGTCTAATATACAAAGCATATGATAGTTTTGTCATTATGCTTCTATTAACGTCTGATGTCAGTTGCAGCCACTACACCTGAACATAAATGATATAATATAAAGTCTCATCTACATGATGTTTGGAGGGATAAAGTGAAGATATGATATAAATAAGGTGAAGTTACACTGGCATATGTAAATTGAATGATTGATAATGATCTTTAAATTGATCCCTTTCTTATATAATTTTCACCCTTTACTGAAGTCTTATTTTAAGATATAAAATGAACAAGTATTGAGTAAATGATTCCTTACCTATCTAGGTAAGGTTCACTAAGATAATAAGAATATCAAATATAATCTAATTATTAATTCATATAGAAACTAAATTGAAACACAATGTGGAATGTTCAAAGGCATTTAATTACATTGGAACAATTGCAATGTCCTTCAATTAATGAGGTATTAAATTTTTTTTTTCATTGCATATTATAAAATAAAAAAATTGAAGTTTAATATCAATAAACTAATTTAATTAAGTATGTTAACACTTCTACATCAAGAATACTTGTCAATGTAACGTTTTTTACTACTTGGGTATTTAATACTATATGTTTTTACATATAGGTTTTTAAATAATGTTACCAAGTATGTATAGAAACCTTACTAGAAGTTAGGTGTATTCTCCAAGTGGCTGTGAAAGGTTGATACCAAAGCCAGTGATGAGAAGTACATGAATTCTTTAATTTCCATGTGAAATATTCGTGTTGAACTATTTTTGAGTATAACCACAAACATTAATCTCATGCGTCCTTCGATGCAAAGAGTCATTCATTCAGGTTCTGGAATGAATGTTGTTTTTGGTTATCTCAAAACCTAGTTCAGTGATACATGAATCATAAGAAATTAGTGATGAATATAAAATTAAGACTTATACCCAGTTGTGATAAGATAATTATTTTTTGAGTAATAATAAATGTGGATGTGATGAATATTCCAAGTATGGTATTTAGGATCGACACAAATAAATACTATTGGTATTTTTGACGTCTTTAGTTTGGACAAAGAGCCTTTAAAAATAAAGGTATGTCACAAATCTTTTGGAAATTGTTCAAAAAGTAAGAATGAACTATTCCAAGTATAATCTAGAGGTATATATTCATCATAAGATTCCTTTATATAATTAGGGAATAATAAAGTGCAGTATATTTATGGCTAGGAGATATGAGTTGCTTCAGGTTGGGATACAGAAGAATATCTTGATCATGCATTCATCAATCACGATAATGTTACATGGAGTAATTACAAAATGCACATTACCTTATTGAAATCACAAAATTAATGTTAGTGAGGAGAATTTATGATGAAGTATTATATATCAACATTGATCAAGAAACATGTAGAATGGAGCAATTCCTAAATGCCTATGTTATGCATCAAAATCATGAGGTAAGTAGTATCAATGTTGAAACTTACTGAAACATCAATTATATTTCATGAAATTATTTAAAAATAATGGTGATATTCCATATCCATATGCCAACTATAATGAAGAATTTATATCATACATGTCATAGTATGAAGAAAAATCCTTTATATCATAAGTACATGTGTTTGGATGCAAATTGTTTGTTCAGATACAAACAGACTTGCATCACTATAAACACATTGTGCATCTAAGGTACTTATCCTAAAGATTTATGAGGATATTACATAAATAACCAGGATAGAAAAGTAAAATTCAAGTGATAGACTATATTTCTATAAGAGTGTGCACATCTATTTTTGAGATAGTGGGAGCAAGAATGACTTGATCATAGTCAATGCCCAAGATGAAAAAATACTTGGCATAACAAATAGTTCCACGGGGGACTGTGGAATATAGTATGTTTTAGAGACACATAATGGGTAGGAAGCATTAAACCATAGTGATGGTGTTTATATTCACCATGGCTGGTGATCTATTATTCAATGTGCAAAATATTTCCTACAAGTAAGCAGTGTATGGCAATTAGATAAAATTTATAAGTCCAACTAATATTCAATTAATGGATTCCATGTATCATTGTGAAAAGGGGGATTATTATTTTGAACACTGTGGTGGGTATTCAATTGAGTTGATACATGGGTGGTACACGCGCATTACCAATAAGGTTTGATTGGTTTCACCAAGTCGTTATACCTAAATATGTTAGAATTTTAGTTATCATATCTAATATCTATGATCAAATTATTTATCATTAGTTGGCATGACCACCAATCGTGGATGGTGTTTATATAATGCAACTAGAAAGGTATGGTCATGTCATAGAATTCAAATAAAGGATTCAAGTTACTAATATCCAGTTTAGAATTAATGTATGAAACATGATCATAGATTATACATTTGAAACAATTGATTTTCATGTGTCTATCAGAGGTTAGTGGGAGTGCCAATGTTTTGAAAGAATAAGTATGTTCGACAACTTATTGAAAAATAAATTGGTCTTCAAGTTACATAAGACTAAAATAAATTTTATTCTCTAGTGATTGACTTAAAGTATCAACCAATGTTCTATGGAACATGATCTACTGATGATGATCTTCAGGTTGGTTGGTCTTAGTCAATCGTATATATAGTGGGATTGTATTGAAAAAACACATGTTGGAATAATTCAAGATATGAATTTTTTCCAATGTAACCGGGCATAATCACTTCAGGTTGATATGTCTGTGACATTTGTGGTGAGTTGAAATCCATAAGTCGAAGTGATGGATCAATCACACATGCCATAATATGTACATAAAATTGATATTTCCAAGACATACTTTTGAGTAGGATAATTTCAGATATATCAAAGAGAATTATAGGGGATGAAATGAAAACTATCTAATTATAATTTGATAAATACAAAATATATGTATATGGTATGTGGAGAAGAAAGGATACTAGTTTTTGAGGATACAAACTAGTATTCCTAAGATCCATGTGATCTACTATCACAGTTAGGCTAAAGATGATGAGCGATTCATGTTCATATAAGATAGTGGTATCCAGACATACAAATACCAAGTATGTTGTAGCTTCTATGGAAGCTAAGAAGAATATAAACACAATGATTTGTTCCAATTCTTGGAATCAAACCTAGTGGAAAATGTATTACAATAATGTAAATTATGATATTATTACTAGCCAAGATGTCATGTTATGATAGTTAACAAGTGGTATATACTCGGGATACCATCTGTTGGGAAGTTTTACTCAGGGAGACAAGGTCCCTATTATAGAATTTCCACATTGAAGAATCAAGGAAGACCTATTAGCTAACGACATTACTCACCTGAAACATGATGTTCATCATATGATTAGCTGACAAGTTTGGTTAGCAAGTTGTATCTGGTTAATGTAGGAGTGTTAAATTGGTGGGTTCCCTAGACCCAATTATTTGGTGCCTTTGATTAGTATATTGTGTATACAGTTAGCTATATATGATTTGTTCTTACCATTATAGTGTATACTTTTCTGTATCCACTATTGAAATGGTAATGTCCAAAGATTAATTATCGTATCAAGAGGTTATAGATGATCCCATGCCATATTGAGAACCTCGAGATACAATGACATTAATATTAAATATATGTTATATGATCTAGATACATCTTACTTATTGGAAATTGTAGAAGTTTGACTATCAGGTGCAGGGAGCTTATAAGCATTGAGACGTTTTCTCATGAATTTCACACTTGGTGACCTATAGTTGTGAGATCACGAGGATTGGCTCACCTATAGGAACATCACATGTTTTGGGTGTCATTGGATGTTCCTGTCTATGATAATGTGTAACAGTCTTCTGAATTAAGATCATTACCAATGTATGTCATTTGATTACAAACTTTTATGTAAGACGAAAATGATAACAATGAAGCTTTGGTGAGCTAGTTTCTGTTGGGTACATCATTGGTGGCATGGAATTTGTTGAATGGTCATGAAATGATTTTTCTCTTCAAGATAATGGATGTAATATATCTCAGGACATGTTGAAAAGGATGAAATTACTATTTTAAAACCATTCCCATGCCTGTTAAAGGTAAATCCTTCCTGTTATTAAAAAACAATAAAGCATGAAAAAGGGTGATGACACATGAGTGTATCCTGGTTTATGATATATTACAGAAAATGAGATTATATTACACAGTGCATGTTCTTAGGTAGGTTTTCACTACTATAAAGATCTACATCTCTTCAGGGGCTATGATGGTTTGCTGGATCCCTCTCTTGGTATGTGAATTTTATTCACTATAGTCGAGTTAAGGTCCTAGAGGGTCACACACAATTCAATATTCAAGAATCTTCCCTATTCAATTGAATAAGAGTTTCGGACATGGTGGGCCCCACCACTAGTGTCCTGGATTGGTCCAAGGAGAAATGATCACTAATGTAATAAATAAATTCATATTATATGAGTTTATAATAATGACTATTGAATTAATTTATTAAATGTATTTACATGTTTTAAGTAATTACATAAAAAATATTAATTGACAAATATTAAATTATTCAAGGTTCAGTTAATATTTATGGGAGTGACGAGTTGAGTTAATGACTCGATTATTATCGATAAATATATTTTAATATATTTCTAGTGATTGATAATAATATTGACGACTCAGATAAGTAGTCACAATAAGTCGTTAATAGTGGGTTGATTATTCAGGGGCTGTATTGGTATTTCTGGGTAATTAAATGACACTATAAATATAAGAAGAGAGGAGATTGGAAAATACTATTCACGATTCTTCTCTCTCTTCTCTTATCTCCCATGATCTAGAGAGGGAGGCTCTAGATCAAAGAATCATGGATCAAGCACTCTCTCAAGCTTCGCTTGTGAAGAGATGCGCTGATAGTTGGAGCATTAAAGGCATCATCGTAATTCTGCGCTAGCACTCGGATTACAATGAATGACGATCATGTGGATGTATAGAAGAGCGTGTGGATGATCTAGAGGAGTTTGATGTCAGATTATTCGAGTAGTGATTTCCAATGAGAGCAGAGGTCGTGCACGACTTTGGAATTAGATAAGTAATTTTATAGTTTATTTTGTGCTTAAAACCCTTCACGTGTGGTCCTCAGTTTTTACCAAGATGCTTTTCACTGGTATAGATAAGTTCACGTCAAACGTATGTGGAGAATTTTTAAAAATTCACCTATTTGGGGCTTCCACTGCACCCCGAATTCCAACATTTTCATGATCTTAAAATTGGGATTATACATCTCTAATTCAAAATTTAATATCTCATGATCATAAGAAATCATGTGTACAGGATAATACTATGCTAGGGAAATGAGAATTTCATGATCACATGAATTATTTATCCTAAGGCTTTGATATGGTAGAAAAATGGTATATGCATAAGAGTAAGACTTTTCTTAAGAATATGACTTCTACATAAGCCTTACTGTCATACAGATTTTGAGATGTCTGTAGTTTTTATGATTTTTATTTGTATTTTTCAAAATATTGAATAAGTTATAATAATTCATGATGTGATAAATAAGTTATATTTCGTGTAATGAATTAAATATAAAGGTTTACTATATTTTCATAAATAGTGGAATGAAAAGTGGAAAGAATGGCTGAGTCTCTAAGGAATGGTTTAATATATTAAGAACTCAAAACCAATTATCATTGATTTTTATAGGGAAATTTGATAAGGTAAGTATTCAATATCATAAAATTGTTTATAATCATGGTAATTAAAAAAGTATCAATGCAATTACTATTGTCTGTATCAAAATAGATAAGAATAGGAAAGGAATTGAATCGATATCATATGTGACTATATATTTTAGATATTTTTATAGTGACATTATGAATATAGATAAATTTATATATATATATATAAATTAATGAAAATTGAAATAGATTAAATTATATGTTATTTATTTCTGGTGTTTATGAAATATAAAGGGAAGAAGATTTGACTTGAAGAATAATAAGTGTGAATAATCTAATCAGCATAGTGATAATGTGTTGAATACTATTTGTAGTATTCTATTACATTAATGGAATATCTATTTTATCACATAATTTTTGAGGAGAATATTCATTTTATATTTATAATAATCCAATTTAAGTTATTGATATACCATCTGTGTTATAAACCATAGAGTATTGTTTTCTTGTGGATAGTGTTATCTTGGACTATTTTTGGATTATGAAAATGATCTGTTACTCTTATTATATAGTGATCATTGCAAATTATTGTGTTTCTATTATTATTATTGTGTGTTGTCATTTAATAAATACATTTCTCTATAATAGTAGGAGTTTTTTAAATAGGGATAACATAAATTAAAAGTTGACTACTGATTCACCCCCCTCTCAATGGACACAAGAAATTATAACTGATCCTTCCAATTGGTATTTAAAAAATGATCACTTATTTACCCAATGATATTTTATGTTTGAATTAGTAGAATAATTATAAAGATGTTAAAAACATAGTTAATACAAAAATATTGTTATATATGATGGAAAAAAACATCATATTTATAAGGATATGAATATATCCTTTATATTATCAATTTTATAAGAAGTTTTTAAAGCTGTTTTAGGTGGTATAAATCCACAAACTGAGACTACTCCCTTGATTTATATAAGAAATAAGAGTCATGAGAATAATGTATAAGGATAAAACTATATTATTTCATCTCACACAATATGTGTAATTTTGTGGTTTTAAAAAATTGGAATAACTAATTTAATTTGGTATATGTTTAATAGTATTTATAAAGAACACATAATTGTGAATAAATAAGTGATCAAAAATTGGATATTTGAATATAAAGATCTAAAAATGATAAAATATTAATCTTTTGGTGATTTATTTATAAGGGTTAATTGTACAATATTAACCATAAGATGCATTTGAAGAATAAATGGAAAAATAAATAGTTATGTAAAATATCATGAGATTTATTTTGGATAAATATTAATCTGTAGTGGTATTATTAAATTATAGATAATCTAAAATGTTAATTTTGGATTATTTTTATAGTATTATCATCTAGTATTAATTGAGATGTGGGAATTATTACAAGAATAATTTAAATTACCATTATGAAATTTCATTCAAATATAATAACTATGAAAATATAATGATTATTGTTTTTGACAAATAAGTTTTATATTTTGACCCAGAAGTTCATGTGAGTGAAATTTTCGAGGATTTCATTTATTTATTTATATGTAGGTAATATGAGTCACATGAATGTATAAAGTAATTGAACCCTCTATGTGCATTAACTATGGATCCATTAGACAGTTTGTATCAAATTTTTTAAGAATAATTTATGATGAAGATAACAATGAAGAATATGGAAGGATAAGAAAACTACTAATGAATATGGTAAAAATTTTGAATTTCCATTTAAATTAATAGAATAATAATTTATTTAAAAATTAAAAGATAATTTTTATTCTAAGTGTGTATAAGATGACGATCGTAAAGAATAAGTGTCACCAGAAAATTCTAATGATGAAGGTCTAGAGAAGTTTGATATTGAAAAGGTAAATTTTCTTTTTTTTCTAGTGATGGAAGTATAGTATCTGAATATGTATAGAAGGGGTAATAAACACATGTATTTCAACATAAAAGTGGAATTTAATGAATGTTTCTCAAGAATTATAATGGTAAAAAATGGAACATGAAGTTAAAAAAATATATTCCACTTGGTAATATACAAAATATAGGTCATGAAGAATAAAAATATATATTGTTAAAATATATTGAAAGCATAAAGAAGTTACTTTATGAAGAGAAAAATAATAATACCAAGCTTGAAGAATACATTAATATGGAGGAGTAGTAATTTTACGACGTAAAATATAAATTGAGTGGAACTAAATAGGGAAGACCCAACTTCCAAAATTTAATTTATGATGTCGAAGAATGATCAATGGGGTTTTAATCAAATAATTATTTAATCTAATCACACAAAAAGATTATTATCAAGGATTATGATATTGGGATAGTTTCATAGACTAAGAATCATGTCAATAGGATCACATATTTCGTTAAAACATGAAAATTCAAAAATTTAGAATTCATGATAAATAAAACATTGAAATAAAAACTACTAAATCTAGACACTCTAATATAGTTGAGAACATTCCTAATAAAATGAATAATATTACAGTATTATATAAAATATTTAGTTCAAAATAATGATCCAATATTTATGGACTTAAATATATTGGAAAATAGGTACATAGTTCAAGAAATATTTTAGGTTTCAATGAAAAATATACATTTTAAGGATATTTCTAGTGTTTTAGAGGATCTAGGAATACATAAATTATATTATTGTTTAACCAACATCAAAATAATGATTTAATATGTAATATGACATTGATTTTTATGGGGAGTCATCCCATTAAAATAAGATATACTAAAATGTAATTTGTAAAATAAAATTTGAATATTGGGAATATAATCTAAATTATTGAATATCCCTTTGGGTGGTATGATCAACCTTGGATCCATTAAAAATATTTATTTTTTTCTTCTATCCAAATATGGTTTTTATTAAAATTATCTAATTAACATGAGAAAGATGTAGAGGTAAAAATAGGGATCTTATTTTTAAAAATATAATCAATGATATAAAAGGTCAATAAAAATTGATTTTGGATAGTTAGTGTTCTTCACATATGGGTGGGGACATTAATATGTTATATAATTTTATAAACAAAAAAATGTAATATAAATTTTGGTTTTTATGAGGTTGTTATAATTTAATGTATTGTATCTAAAATTATTGGGGGAAAATTAAAATTAAAGTGAACATTTTTTGTTGGTGGGATAAAACATAGTTTTTATGAGTTTATCATCTCAATAATGAAGGAAATGAGGAATGTTTTATAAAGTACCGTCTTATATGTAGAATTATTTATTATGGTAAATTTATTATAAGTGTAAAATTAATAAACATAGACATGAATCTTGTTGGTTCTTATAAAACTATTTTTATTTGAGCATGAGGGAAGAGAACCTGTTTTCCCACAAAATGCATGGACATAAATTCTATAGATGTATATAGTTTACCTCTCTCTATCATGATTTTTTCATGACCACCAATTGTTATATTATATTATAAAATTTTTAGGTGATTTTAAGGGTTTATATTTAATACCTAGAGTTATATTTTGATGATATAATAAATATCATTGAAATTGGTATTTAAGTATTGGAAAATCACTTTTTATGATTCATGTACATAGAATAATATTTTAAGGACCATACAAGGATTTAGATGTAAGTGAATAAGCCTATTTTTGATTTTCCATGAAAAGTTGAAAAATGGTTAGTTCCAAGGAATTATGGACATATAGTAGGGAATGGTTCATCTATACAAGGATGTGGCACTGGGATTTTTGAATTTTTTTCTGTGATTTTAAGAAAAAATGGATGTGATTATTATACTATGAAATTGTTTAAGTTGTTTCAATCTATGATGGAAAATGACTACATTTATTAATATTAAAAACTATCATAAATCTAGAACTAAATTTATTATATTCTATGAGAATTTTATTGATATTTTATAAGGGATCTCCTAAATATAAATATATTCTTTGGGTGATATTATCTCATCAAAAAACATGTGAAACCCTCTCAGATAATTAATAATTTATCAATCCTTCAGGATAATTAATTGTTTTCAATCTCATAATTTCCAAAAGAAAATAATATTGAACATTTTCCATTGTTAATATGAAAATTAAACAAATCCATATGAAGTAATGAACTTCTACAAAATTTATCAAGAACTATCAATCTTCAATTATTTATTCTTTATTTTGTTCCCATTATCCATGTTCTTCTTAGGACTTTGATATGTTTTGAATAACACCTTGGCTCCCTCTCTATTAATTGTAATAGCTTTATATCATTGTTTTTCTACTTCATATCATTTAGTGATTTTATATGTGGGTTTTTAATGGGTTTTAAAAAAAGTCATATCATATTTCCCCCCTCTTTCTCAACATTGGTTTTATACTTCTCTATTTAAAAGCATGTAACTTTTTATTTGATCCTTCCATCTAGTTAAGACCAATGGTTCTTAGATTCATTATTTTTTCCATTAAAAACCAATGGATTTTTTTGGTTCTAGGTTCCTATTAAAATGAAGGTATTATATATCCTCTAAATCCTTTTTGAGGGGAGTAGATTTAGGGGAATCATTATGTGATATTATCGATCTCTATTATCATTGTGTTCCTGGTCCATTTAATTTTACACTTTTTAATTTCCATAATGATTTTAAATAGCATATTTTATTAAATTTCCAATGTTATTTAGATAGAAATTATTACATTATTCTATTATTTTTTTTATATTTTATATCATAATTTTAATTCATTTATTTAATTTTTAAAGACAAAATTCACCCTACTCGATGCCTATTTACATACCTATATGCCCAAAAATATACAAAATATTACTCAATTTAAAAGTATTCATGATATACCTATTATTATTTGACATAATGATTAATCTTTTTCCATATTCTAAAAATTGAAAATTTTAATCTCATCACACAAGAAGGTAGAGATACATCTGTCTCGTCTCTTAGAGATTACATATTTTGCAATATATTATACAAATAGAAAGAAATAAAGAAATAGTGATACATATTTTATTTCATTTTTTGATTATTTAACTTTTATTACATGAATATTTTTAAAAAACTCAAATCAAATTCCATATTGATGTTGAAATGTTTTATATCAATTATAGAAAAGAAGTGTGACTAATATATAAAGAAGATTTTAACTGATAACAGTGTTAAAAAAGAAAAAAGCATGATTGAATGTTATATTTATAGGCATGTTTTTTTCATGAATTTTGTGTTCCATTAACCAAAAATAAATATGCTATGGTTGAGGGAAATAATATAATATTTTTAAATCTTGAATTAACAATTTTGATTGTGTATAATACTTATCAATTCTTTTGGAGACATTTTATTAGTGGATCAGTCCACATTCAAAACATTTTATTTAATTGAGGAAAATTTGATATGAAAACATATGAAATATATTATAATAATAACTATTATTTATATATATAGTGGTTTCTTGTATCCTAATCATTTTCAATATAAAAAATGAAAATGTTAGAAACATTGATCAATTATGCCTTGATGGTATCTTCTTTCAAGACCTCATAAATAGTAGTTGATATAGATGGTACAAAAATAAGAACAAGAATATCATTTTTTCAAGTAATTTTAAGGTATTATTAAATCTAATTTTAGATGTTAATACTGATTTAAATGAAGGATAAAATGATTTGTTTCATGTCAAATATATGGATGGTTTCATTCCTATATATGAATAACTTAATGACATTCATTGAGGAGAGGAAGAAAAGGACTTTTTTATGTGATGAAGGAAATCCAATTTTTTAAAAAAAATGTTTATAATATAGATAGAGATCCATATAATCATTAGAGATCATGGATAATATGTTCATACTAGTAAAATAATAAGCACCATATCTCATACCTCATTGTTATCATAGGTTGATCTAAGATTTATCAAATAATCATTGGAGCATCAAGAGTGGATTGATTGTATTCTTAAATAATTAGATAGGATTATGAAAAATAAGACAAGGGAATTGGGTGCCAAGCTTTATGATTTTTTTATTTGAACAATGTGGGTTTTCTAAAATAATTTTATCTAAAATGATTATTTGTTATGAAAAAAATACGACCTCATTGAATGGTATATTCAAAGGATGATGGAATTTTCTTTGATGATACATCTAAAATAATTTCATGATGTGAAAAAATAATAATAATTATTTATATTATTTTGAAAAGGAAATATATTATTATCCAACCGGATGATAGAAATTCCTTTCTCAATTTATATATTATTTAAGAAGTCTATATTGAGAATCCAAATGTATTAATATTAGGAAAAGATTGAAAATATGTGTTTAAGTTGAATAAGGATTTATAGGGGATAAATAAATCCCCAAGAAAAAGATATTGAATGTTTCATTCCAATTTAACGAACCATAACTTCAAGTAGGGAAGAGTGGAATGAAACCACTATATAATAGAAAAATAAATCGTTTCTGTTGTTCTGATTTCAATATTAATGATATCATATTTGTGAAGAATAATTAATAAGACTATTAATATTATTCCATAGAGATGAAGATTTTGTTTGAAATTTATATTCTCTGAGAAATTATGTACTTTCTTGGATTGTAAATCATTGAATAAATGTATCATAGGTTCTTATAATAATAAAAATATTCCAAGGATCAACATAAAAGTATTTTTATGAAAGTTTCCAAATAGTATTCCATACCAATATTATGGGGGAAATATTTTTAAGGGTTAATTTTCAAGGGATTATGATCTTAATGAATTTATTAAATATATTGGCAGCCTTCTATATTTAATATCCTTTATATCATACATGGTTTATAATGACAAAATTTGTGAAATCCATGAAAGTGAACCAAAATAATTTCATTTTTATAGGTAAAATAATTTTTATAAACATTAAGTGAACATAATATGGTAGAATAAAGTATGATAGTATGAGATAAATGAATCTTTTCTCAATAAATATATATACCATGTAGGATATTTCAATGATTGGAGATCTACATTTGGTGTAATCTTATTTATGAGAGAAATATGTTTGATTTGGCATATATATGTGCAATGTTCAGTAAATATTAACACTAACTAATACATGTATATATCCTTCACTAGAGCTATGAAATAGTTAATTTTGATGAAGACTTATTTTTAAGACTTTTTAGTTGATATGAATCTGTTACTTATTTTGGGTTACGAAAATCAATGTGTCATCAATCTCAAAAATAAATTGGTAAAATATTCATGATCAAATTCAATTGATATTAAATATCACTTCATAAAGGTGTTGTCTAAACAAATAAAAAAAGTTGGAGTTTTTTCCTATGAAAGGTCATTTGGATGATAATTTACTTAAATGGATGTTTATTGATCCATTTGAGAAACTAAGAAAGATAATGGGTATTTATCCTCACTATATTAAAGGTTATGTTAAGTGGTTTCATCTTCAATATCATCTTATCTTCTGATATTGTAGTCAATTGTGTAGTAATATGAAACAAAATTCTATCCATTGATATGTGTTTTTTAATTTTAGATTGAATATTTTTAAGGGTATTTTTAAAATGGGTAAGCAAAGATGTTAGCATATGTGATCAGTCCTAACTCTTTTTTATATCCTATTGATGTGGGTGGGGAAAATATTTTTTAAGTAGTAGATACATAAGATTGTGAATATTATATGATTATTTTTTTAAAAAAAATAATTTCCTCATGAGTTATGGGAGTTTACACTCTACACAAAAATGAAGAATCCAACATGGTTGTTAATGCACCAATGTAATGGAATTCAAGCAGACCATATAATAGAAGAAAAAAACCCACATAAGGGAATGATATATGATAACATTAAGGAATGTGAACCTAAAAATGTAGGATTTTTAACCCAAAACATTATAGAAGGTTAACCTACCACATAATAGAATGTAAACTAATTAACAATAATAAATTCTAATCTAATGGATGAAGGATTTTTAATCTCTCGTATTTTATTTTAAGTGACCCTAGATACACATAATAAGATCATTGAACATGGGATTGAAGTGAAAGGTTTTTGACTATATGATCAACCACATGGTTGATCAAGAATTGTATGATCTAATTAGTCTTCCATCATACCATGGTGATAGTGACATGTTATTTTCACCATATTATAAGAACATATTTCTAGATATTAAAATAAATATGATATCCCAAATGAAATTAATGATAGTTTATTCCCTAGTACTAATCTTAATATATTAAATAAGAAAATGATATTTTTATTAATTCATTAATGTTCATGAAAATTAGATATCGAGTGAAGTGCATCAAATCAAGGATATTTTTTATTGAAGATTTATTTTTTTATTAATATGTGTGCAAGACATTGAGAATAAAAATTTAATTTTATGAATATAATTATTTGACTATAATTCTAAGAACATGTTTTCATGGTCATATTTCATAATGGTTATATGACCTCACTTAAGGTATAATTGAAAATTTCATTATATTTTAACTTCATTAGTTAATGAATTCTCTATGAAATAAAATTTTTAAAGAATGAAAATAATAAATTGGAAAGCTATATGGTTTCCACATAAACCATTAATATATATTAAATTTGATATATGTAGGTACGAAACATTTTACATGTAAAAATTTCAATATTAGTGATGGTTGAATAATTTTGAACATGAGAAATAAGTTATATTTTCTATAATGAATTAAATTGAAATGTGAATTTTATTTTCGTATAAAATTTATAAAAAAGTATTAAATAAGAACTAAGACATTACTAAATATATTAATATCTTAAAAACTAAAAATTAATTATCATGGAAGTCATTAATAGGGATTATAGAAGAGATGATTTTTGGAGATTTTAATTAACTCAAATCTAGGTAATTTAAAAATGATTGATTTATATAATATTGTTAATATTAATAGGGATAAGAAGAGGAATTTTACCAACACTTCATTATAAATTCTTGTAGTTATTGTAGATAATACTGTAGTAGGAATGTTAAAAAAAGTGTTTTAAAAGAAATAAATAATAAAATATGAAAATAAAAATGAATGGGTTATTACACTTTGTTCTTATGAAATTGAAGGAATGAAAATCTAACATATAGAATTATAAGTTGGAATAATAAAAATATCATAATGATGAGGTGTTGAAGTTTGTTAAAAAAGGTCCAATCCATTATTAAGTATTCTATTTAATCATATAAAATATGCGAGGATAAAATTCATTGTAAATTGACTATAGTGTAAAATGAGTTATGGATATACCATATTAGAAATAAAAATAAAAGGGATTTTTCTTGTAGACTGTGTGATTATGGGTTGTTTCTAGATCAAGGAAATGACAAGGTACTCTAATAAAGTTACAATGCCTATAAAGTTTTATATTATTATATGCCTGATTATGTGTTGTGATCCAATAGTATCTTTTATCTTAAACTAGAGGAATTGGATGTTTTTATATATTGAAAATAGAAAAAAATTATAACCATTGAATCATCACCTACCCCCCTCCACATTAGTCCAAAATATATTGACAGGTCATTATACATCATTTATTCAAAAATACACACTCAAGGTAAGCCGTTTCATAAAAAAATTCCATTGTAAAACAAAAAATATGAGTTATAACATCAATGGTAACATCCTTCAAATGTTATTTGACTATATAGTTGAGGACATTAAAATTTTCAATAGGATCATAATCCTCACACTCTCCACTGATTGAACATGCTTCTTAAAAATGATCACTCTAAATAGATTTAGTATATGAATAATTTAAACTTCTTTGATAATAAAATAGTTTTAGATCAATCTATTAATTTGGGATCTTTTTCAATTTCCATTCCTCTATTTTCATTCAATTATTTATAAATTTGTTTGAGACATATATATTGGAACCAAAAAAGTTTATTCATTTCCCTCTATTTGATGGATCTTAATAAATTTATAAAAACATATAATATATAAATTCATAAAACAACTGGGAAATTTTTATATACATTAAAAAGACCATAGATTAGCTATGATACAACTTGATGTGTCTTATCGGTCCCGTAGTAACACCGAGAGGGCGGTGGATGCTCATTCCCCTTTTTTACTATGTGTATTATTCACTATTAATTATCCTCTATTTGTTATCAAACAATCATATTAGTTTAGAGGTATGAATTTTTAATGCACAAAAAACCTTAACTAATAATGAAATAATTAAATTAGAAGAAGAAAAATAGTACATAGGGATTTTGAAAAGGTTTGACCTCAATGTGAGTACCCACTCTATGACATGTTTGACTCCCATCAAGACTTTGATTAAAAACATTATATTTTAGTGGTTATAAATTTATAATATTCCAAAACACAATGTTTAGATAGGTTTCATCATCATACATATGAAAACAATAAACAACACCTTTATTCATTATTATGTATGAATGCAATTATATCGTTATTCAACGTCTAATAAATTACCTACTGCAAAAACAATTTATTTCTAATCACTATTTTATTCATTAGAATCATCTAATAGGAAAGTGGTCTTAAAAAACCCATTACACAAGTAATTAGCTCCCTTGGACTACTATAGTTGTGGCGTGTAAACCATATTCTTATTCAAATCAATGCATTCATATATTTTATAAATTTTAAACATTATCCTTTCTTACTATTCTTCATATTTTCCTACATTCATGTACAATATGCTATTGGATAAATTTAGCTTCACTCTTCATCAATACATTGATATTTTATAATAGTACAAGGAATATCAGATTATATATTTTTTCTTATTCATAACATTTTCTTATATATATATATATTAATGAATTTTGTTTCTATTAATCAAATTATATAAACTCTATGATTCTTGGTGGGTAGTGATATCCACACCAAAATATGTTAGATATATCATGTTTTAATTCTCATTCACTCTTATATAAAATCTTATTTAAAATCATCAGTTTTTATCTCCCAAAACACTATGGATTTACATCAAAAAAATATTCAAATCTCTCATACTTATTCTAAACAAAATCCACATAATTAAATTTCATCGATCTGTATATAAATACATTTAGTTTTATAAAATGGAACTCCTCATTATACTATACCACTCTCAAGCTCCTATTTGAATCAAAATACTCTTCATGTGATTTATATTCAATGAAAAATATCACCATTAAATCATTACATTTTTTTCTAGACATAAATTATTTTATGGTTGGATTTAAATGTTTTTCTTTGTTTTGTATTTTTCAAGATGAGAATATTTCATATAACATAGCATGTGATGATATTTATAAAAAAATCATATTATTCAAAAAATATCACATTATTTAAATTACCAATTTTCAATTAGAATTAATGTTTTTTAATACTTAATAAATCTTACAATCTCTATAAAGTATTATTATTCCATGAATTGGTAAATTTTGAGCAATATAAAATGGTTTACATGATAAAAAAATATATTCAATGATTTGTAACGAATTATAAAATTCATAATCATGAAATTATATATTTTAAAATAATTTAGACATATATCACTTTGTAAGATAAAACCACATAATATTCCTTTAGATCACACATTAAGAGGAATTAAAATTATCCTTGATGTTTTTTGAATTAAATTTATAAAAAAATTCCTTAACATTAATATGTATCAAAATAAAATTAAGAACTCTAGACTCCAAATTATAATGAATAGTGAACATAATTATGAAATTGGGAAAATTTCTATTTTCTCAGTTTTCTATAATAGACTAACCTTATGATTCCTGAAAATACACCTTACAATGATTCAAAATGATCCCTTTAATGTTTTTATAATTCAATATATCTACACAAAGAATAATGATATCAATATTGGGTGAACCATAAGAATGTAAAGCCTATGATATATTCATATACTTATCCCAACAATCAGTAATATAGTGAAATATAGAGAATCTAAATATTTCTATAGAAAATAACGATTCTTCCAAATCTCAACAAACAAACATAAAAATTCACTAAAAATCATAAAATATATTCAGTTGATCAATAGTCATTCTAAATCACTTAAACTCATCTCAACTAACATTCGATAAAATTTAATATTTATTTTTTCACCCTTGAATTTCATGAACCTTTGGATGTTTTCTCCAACATCCAATGCCTTCATTTCCTTTAATATGATATCTCATAATTTTAATTTTGTAGACATCATGGTCCATATTTATATGTTATAATAGATAGTAACCCCCATATATAATTAGTACTTTTCCTGAGGATAATGTTTTTCACTAATCATCGTATATCAGGACATCCTTCCAAAAACCATTTAGTCAATATCTTCCTTTTATTAATAGTAATTTCCTCTTTATAAATAATTATAATTAGGAACTACTCATTGAATTCAACACGCATTTGTAATGTCACATCATAGTCATAGTCCTTCAAATTTAATGAAAATAAATTAAAAAATTCTACATTAGAATTTTCATACTTAATCATAAAATTACTAATGGAATCCTAGTATATATAAAAAAAAGTTACTTAACTTACTATTAATTAGGATGATATTTATTAAGTATAAAATCTTGATAAAAAATCATTTATAGTGGATAAATAATTTATTAATGTTATATCAAATGTTTTTGAAGTTGATTTCTATATTTCATTCACGCATTTTTAATATGAAAACATATATTTTGGAATATAATTGATTATTCATTCCATTTTTTTATTTCTTTATGTATATTAATAGATAAAACATAAACAATCAACTTGGATAAAAACAACTAAAATGATATAAATTCATGAAAAAATAACTCTCGTGATCTTTCATTAGTAAATGTTCAAATCTAAGACCATGAGTTGAAGGTAAATTTTAAATGGAGACAAATTCTTTAGAACTTAACCAATTTAGTATGTGAAAATCAGTAGAAATTTTGATGGTAGATGGATTGAATGAAAAAATGAATCTTTAGAGAAGATCATGAAATTTTAGGGTGCGACGCTCCCTTCTATACCATGAATTTCTTTAAAAATCATCATATCATGAAATCAGACATGAGATCATTCATGCGGTGTGGGGACCCAATGTTTCATTGTGTGAAACACAATTTCATGTAGTGAAACCCTTTGATTGGAAATTGGAATCTTATAATTTTGTCAAATTTTGACCAGGCCCCACATATAATTTTCTGATATCTACCAGAATTGACTTCAAAATATTCAAAATATAATTTTATTAAAATTATAACACCTAAGGAGAAATTATGAATATAAATATAGAACATTTATGGTATTAAAAATAATTTATATAATTTGGAGGTTTTCTCTAATGGAAGTAATGAAGAGTATATTCCTACACCATTCCTTAGAATTTCATTTTTCTTCATCCCCTTTAACCCCATTATTTCAAGCATGGGTGGGGGGGGGGGGGTAAATCTCATTTTTTTATTCGGTGAGGTAAGTGAAGCAAGGATATTCATGTGATTATATTTTCTTTTCATTATTCATATTTGTTTTATTGTACTATTTTTTTGTAATTTATCCAATCAATAGTTTTGTCATTCCATGACCAATACAAGTGTGAGTATGAAAGAACAAATCTAATGAAAAAAATATCTTCTTGAATTCCACATGATCATATTGAATTTTAAGATGATCATGATTAAAAATGGTATCAATATAACTAATTCATTAATAATACTATGTAAATAACCACATAAAAAATGTAAAATTAATATTTTATTGAGGAATAACCATGACAAAGGGTTTCTTTATTTTAAATCCATGAAAAAAATGAATGAAATTAATAATTAATCCACTATAATATAAACTTGAAAAATAATGAAAATGGAACATTTTCTCAATTTTATAATTTTTCTCTACTTTCTTTCCCAATCAAATTCAACAAATATTTTTTTACTCTATAAATTCTGAAATTCATCTCTTGGTTTTGAAAAAATAATGTCTAATCACAATATTAATATAGTTTTTCACATAGTTTGTGTTTAAACAAAAATTTTATAAAAATGATCATACATATATGAAAATAATGTTACACTTTAGGTAGGTCAAATTTTTGGTACTATTATTGAGGACTATAGAAAAATTGAATAAATATTTAATTTTTTTTGTTTTTACAATAATGTTGTTTGTGTACTCACATTGAAATTTCATATTTAAAATTTTATCCAAAATAATTAGTTATGATAAAAAGTAAGTTAAATCCTCAAATATATACCTATAATTTAAAGAATCATAAGCATACAAAACAAATAATATATGATCATGGATAGTGCAAAAAAACTGATAGGGTTCTGGGAAACACCAAGAGATCCAGGGATGCAATGAATCTCTTATTATGTGGGACCATCCAACATAGTACTGAAAATGAGTATCTGTGTCCCAAATATCATATACAATCACATAGAAATAAAAAAATCATCTTGTAAATTATTCTCAACATTATACTATTTTCCAGAATACTGCATGAAAATTTAAACTCACACTCTGGAAATTTTCTTGACCTCTGTTATAAGATTCAATTTCCAAAAATTTAATGTGAGGTTATATGACCTTATATTTTTAAAATTTTAATAATTTAGCATACATGAAAATGGATTGAAATAATTCTAGACAATTCCATCACCACATGAGATGATTTTTGAATAAAATTTATCACTCATTTATTCCCTCTATCAAAATCAATAGGCATTCAGTTCAATATTTTAAATTTATTTAATTTGAAGATAAATCACTATATAATGCAGGGGATAATTTCAAAGTCATTATTTTAAAATTACCCAATCATGGTATTGAAATTTTGTTGTTAATTAAAATGTTTTATAAGAGTTTATCATTAGGAAATAAGTCCACTGTTGATACAAAAGAATGAAAATCATTAATGAAAAAAATCTGCAAAGGAATGTTACAATAGACACATTAAGATTCAAAGTAATTGATTCCAATTTATTTGTGAAGGAACAAAAATAAGAGTAATACACATTGTCAACAATAATGAATGTATATTAGAACACATGGAATCAGAAACCAACGATATGGATACCATAAGGGTCTAAAAAATCCCAAGGTATGTGTGCTAAAAATCTAATTGCACCAATAAAAATCTTGAAGTTATATTTTAGGGTTAGTAATGGAAATAAAAATAAATAAAATTTTACTAGAAAAGAGGAATGAGGCTTCAATTAGACCAACATGACCCATAAATGAAAGTACAAATCCATATATTGAAGGAATATTTGGACACATTTAGGATCACCATGGGTGTATCCATCTAGGAGTAAAAGGATGACTCAATAATCTAAATATATTTAGATCAAAATATTTAATTTATGGTATGTAAAATTATTGAAAAACTTCAAGAGAGACGACGAATAGTACTAATAAGACATTGAAAAATTATTTCCCATGATGACTTTGAGGTTATCATAGTTAAAAGTATGAAGATGATAAAATAAAGCCCAGAACCAAGAAAGAAACACGCTGAAAAACATGAAAGAATAAGTAAAAAATATTTTTTTAGGAATAATTATGATAATAACCCCTTGTATTAAATAAAAAACAACCATTTATATTGTATATTTAGTAATTAAAATTTTACTCACAATTATGTATGTTTATAAAAAATATAGAAAACTCCACATTTACTATCCTTTTTGAGAATCCATTCCTAACATTCCATCCTATGTGAAGTTCATGATGGAGCCAATATCTAAAATGAAGAATCTTGTGGAAATAGGAATGATCCAACTCACACAAGAGTGTTTGACTATGATGTTAATATATTTTCCAATGAAATGACAAGACCCAACATTCATTTCCATTAAAAATTGTATAATTTCCTATGAGTTTGGGAGGGTTATGTGTGATCCATGGGATGGAAAGAACATAATTTCCCACCAAAAATTCAATATTATTATTCATGAATGCATGAACACCATAGAGGTAAGAAAAAAACACGAAATATCAACAATAAATTATCACTAAGTGATCATAGATGTGATTCTAGTCAAATTATATAGATTGTATTTTCTAGTATACTTTATTGTTATGGATATGGATGACGAGATGCCAAAATATAATCGATGAAGACCTTGTTGGGTGACTGGATGAGCATTGATCAATGTACATAGTAGTGATATATGATTGAAGATACAAAATGAGATGTTTATTTTCAACCAACACTAAGATATTAAAAATTTTGACGTGCACGATAATTTCATAGAAGTGGGACTCATGACCATTATAGAAGATGTTCATATCTCCATTAATAAGATGAATGATGTGAAAGATAAGATGAAATATTGGAATCTATGTGTCAAGATTTTTGATATTGGAGGAATATCGAGAAAAGTTATGTTTGAAGAAGGTCACCTTATATGAATGACCCATATTCATGATTCTCATGTTTTAGGTCTGAAGAGACACTGTGGGATTAGCAAAATTGAGGAAGAGAATATTATACCTAGGGGAAGGATAAATATGATATCAGACAAAGGAAGGGGAAACATGTACATAAGGATGACCCAACTATAACCATTCATCAATCCAAACCGAGTAACTTCTTTCCAACCCCTCATCACCAAGTATAAGAATTGGTAAGTCTATCCACCATTGTTAAAAAAGATCTTATGGTTGAAAGTACAAGATTTTTAGTATTTTCAGTTTTATGTTATTATGTGTAGGAACTCATCCTAAGATTTTGATTGATTTTTTGATAAATATCCTACTCATTTACTGGTTTATTTTTTTAGGTTTGAAAAAGGTAATTAAAAAAGTTGAAAAAAAGAAAAAGTAATAAACATTAAAATAAATGATATAAATATATTTTTATAAGAGAACACACATCTTCAATAAGGGGAGTTTGTGTATTAATTCAGTATATTCTTTTACACCATAAATTTTTATATTGAATTCTTAATGATCATTCATGCCTCATGCTTGAATTTTATATTTAATAATCAATAAAGGATTCTTGAACTTCTTGGGAGAAACATTATTCCATTATTAAAATTTATTTATCAATATATTAAATGAGAAATTTGGGTAATAAATAATTATATATAATCATGGGGGATTTGATTTGAAAAATCTTGATTTGGGAGATTTCATAATTTGTATAATTGAATGCTTTATTAAATTTTACATCATTTTAATTTCTCATATTTATTTTAATTGATATAATTATTAATGTAAAATTCTAGGAGTGATTATCCCAATTAAATATTGAAATTCCCAAAATGTTTTCTAAGCATAAATTTTCACACTCTTTCTAAATTTTAGTTCTTCTCAAAATATGTAATTATTATATATAAATAATTATCTACATCCTGTAGATGTTATGATTTTACAATTTCATGCTTAATAATCTTTAGGAATATTTTGATAATCTCTCATTATGGGACCCAATTTTACATTAGTCTTTTTTAAGAATGTAGAATCCATCAATAGTGTAATATCATCGATCTTACTATGATGTAAGAATCTTTTATTTTTATATTTAAATAATTTTTATGACCTAATGGATGTATCCAATGTGATCATGGGTGTATCAGTGGTGTTTAGGGATTGTTCTGATCCTGATGCATGATTTGTTTTTAAAAAATTGACAAGAATCCCAGTTAGGAGAAACTATAGGGACATGCCAAGAAATTACCTCTAACAGTGTGAGGCTTGACATTGGGGTGCTACATGTCATACTATTTGAGGAAGTCATGCCACTATATAAGCCTTCCCATGTGAGGAACCTTTAATTTTTAGTAGTGTTTTTTTGAACCATTTATGCAAGGTTAAGAAAATTGTGCTCACTAACCATGCGGGGTTGAACTTCATTTATTATAGGGTGTCTGATTGATGCACGATTTGGCCAAACCTGGAATTCAAACCGTACAACATTGTATTTTGAGTAATATGACTATTTTACCCTTAAAATTTTTTATAACCTAAAATAATATGTCTTCGTCCACCGTTTAGAAGAATCCCAATTTAAGTGATCCTCTTGAAAGTAAAATCTTAGGATATGGCGTGGTTACTCCATCCTAACATTGAATAATGATCTTTTTTCCCGTTGGATCCATGCTAATATGATTTTTGATCATCTTGTCTCATTCTTAATTCATATATGGATCAATAATGTTTTCTAGGTCCAAGATAATATGTCCTATTTTCATATTGTTTTTCCATTTTTCATTATTCTTATGATCTGGATTGAATCAAAGCTATTACTTGATGAGTGATATACTACAGACCAGTGGTAGGTGCTAATAACATTCCCAAGTAGTTTGGTGTTTTCTATGCTCAGTTTTAGTTATTCCACAAGAAATAATCATTGATAGTTCCCCTAAAGTGATTTTAATCACTTGATTAAATGAATCATAACTCGTTTAAGTTTTCTACTAGTACCTTTGATATTGCTGGAGGTTGTTTCCCTAACCAAGGCCACCCATGAGGTGAGAATTTGTATCTACCATAATTTTACCATCTATCTGGGTGTGTGAGTGATCTCATAGTTAGAGTGGTCCTTTATAATTAAATGAATTTATTTAAATTATTAAGAGATGAATGTTTTATAGTTTTCATGCTATTGATAAAGATTAATTTGATTTAATGGGAATTTCTATATGAGTTGGAAGAACTAATGGAATTTAATTTATTATGAAATCTTGAATGAAATTTTATGGTGAATTGAATGGTATTAGATTCAATAGTTGGTATTCTCTGGATCCTAATTCTATTAGATTCCATGACCATTACTTCCATTGATCCTTAATGTTGTAGTGGACACCTTGGATGAGATTTCTCCTTAGGTATTCATTCCATAGAATGTATTTGAAATTTCTAACCCTTTAATTTTGATTTCTTGGACTCACATTGGACATGTTTTATTTAAATTTACCACAGACTCCCCCAAGTCATTACCATGTATCCATCAAGATTCTCCTCGGACTCAATGAGTATGCACGGGCCTTCCATACCTTGGATTTGACCATTTTTTGGATTGAGACTTTCGATTACATGGTGTGGCGAATATGTATGACTTTCTTATAGAGCATGAACATAGTTAATGTGTTACAAGATTATACGACATGTCCATTGTATTAGATTCCACTTTGTTTTAGGGAGTGACATTGGTGGATATCTTATCATGTTTTATTGGCATACATCAAATGGGAATCAACTTATTTTAGTTGAATAGAATATATTAACATGTTTATTTATATTTTAATCACTACCCTTATTATGGGAGACCGACCCTCGTTTCCAGTGAGTCTTGTTACAATTGACGGTATCAGTTTATACTTATTTATTTTACTATGGGAAGTTCACTTGTATTACTTATATACCCGTTGTATATATTGAAACTTATTTAGCTTGAATACAAAGCCTATATTTGTTATAGACACCATTGGTGGTTTCCTATTTAAGTGTTATCTCACACCATATTCAAGAAAGTACTGGGTATCAAGACAAACTATATGGATGCAGGTAGGGACAAGGGAAAGCACCAATAATACAAGACTTGATTTGTTCTATGCTTATGACCAGGGGACCACATGACCATGTTGAGACTCGAGATGCTAGATAAGATAGTTTATTTTTTATTTTAATATATATATTGTACTAATGTCTGTATAAATGTTTTGTGATCTTTGTAGACACATTAAATGATCATCACTGTATATGAGATTACATTCAAAATTTTTTATACATTCATGTATCAAATATTTAACTTCTGTTTACATTATCTATTGATTCCTCCATTGACTATGATTATTAATCCACTTCGTTACACTCTGAAAATGAGGGAATAAACATCTCATAAACACACTATAGTACATTTATTGTAGTTGAATGTTTATGGAATTTTTGGTGGCATGCTTTAGACCATGTCACCCACCATATCAGGGTAACATTTAACACATCCAGGGCAGTATGTAACAATGTGGTATCAGAGGAGTTCTTTTTTATATCATTTCTATTTTGATACTATAGTTATTTTTTTAGGTAGGTAAGTTATGTTGGGAATTATTTGAGCCTGGGAGTAGCTAACCTATGTACTAGAAAGATCCAAATTGCCTAAAATGACATTTTTTGTTTTTTTCTTGGAATTTTCCTATTATACATGACTTCATTTCACTGTTAGGTGATGTACTTGTGGTTAATGTTTATTATAATTCTATATTTTTCTCTTTTATGATTAGATCAGGGTATGTATCTTAGGTATCCTTTTAGAAACTATAAAAGATTCACATTCCATACATTATGCTATTCCATATAGGATTCATTTCTTAAATGCATGACATGGGGATATATTCCTTGAGTAATATATATACTATTTTGAAAACTTATTTGTGAAGGAAAATGAGAAATATGGTGGGAACATAGATTACCTGTCATAATCTAAACAATGTTTTCTAGATTAGGGTACAATAGACACTCTAGTAGTTAATTATGGAACATTGAGTCATGGACCATTGGTCGTGTGGACAGGAATGTGTAATGGTCTGGATAAAGTTGTCACTGTATTCAGGTTAATGATGGGTATGTACCCTTAGGGATTTTATGTGGTGGACCATTATTTTCAATAATTAAATGTTTAATGTGAATTGAGATTGAAATTAAATTGTGAAATAGAGAACTCGACTTTGGGCTGACTTTTTAATGGGCAGTGGGCAGTGTATCTAGTGATATTTGTAGATATTTTTGTTTACACAGTCCTAGATTTTCCTATCATGGATAGGGGTATGACCTCTTTATTGGATGGTTTTTACCTATCCTACACTTTTATCCATGAAACCTTCATTATTGATCTATTTTGAGGTGTGTGTTTTGAATTGAATCGGCATGCCATCATGACGAACTCATGTCATATTCCAAGAGGGTTTCAATGACTAGGATTCGGAGGTGGTGGTCCATAGTCTACCATTATATCCTCATGTCATGCTGGTTGTGGAACCAGTGGTCTTATCAGACACGATAGCAAAATAATTGTTCAACGAGGGCTTGTACGCTTTATGAAGACTTTCCATGGAGCACCAAAAATTTCCTATTCTATAGTGGAGCTGCAGGATGTGTTCTAGTAGTATAATACTCCATCATTTTTGAGGTATGGTGGTCCAAAAGATATTTATCAATATCATGAGACCATGTTTTCAATATTTATGCTTCTAGAGACATCTTTTTATAGGATAGTTACGCTCCTGCCTTATTTTTTTTGGGGAGTAAAAATGCACTGGTGAGATGTTTTAAACTAGGATAATAGGTTGAGAGATATGGTTTATAGTGATTTAAAATCCATGTTATATGATTACTTTATTCCTTGATACTCTAAGTGATGAATGGGTTAGTGAGTTCATGAGTCTAGAGTAATCTGTGATGAATGTTATGGAATGTTTGGAATTATTTATTGAGATTCGGCATTTCAAGTGAATAGATCTTGACGATGAAGAATAGAGGGAAAGATGATTTGTGGAAGGTCTCATACATTTCATTCAATTGTAGGTCAACATGTTTGGATAGAACTCTATTATAGAGATATTAAATTAATAACTGATTATGCAGTAGAACATGTGGGAATCTGGAGTGAAGAGTAGTGAAGTCCATCCTCTCAACCTAGTGGTTCAACATCCAATGGTAGGAAGTAAACCTTTATGGATTACCATGAGATTATTACCATACATGATGTTAGTTATGGTTGTGAAGTATTATTCAATCATTGCAGAAGATGAATAGATTTGAGGAATCAGTGTGATAGAGTCAAATTTGATTTCGCTATTGTGGAAATATTGGACATATATACTATTTTTTTTGGACGTTCACTCTAAAAGTTAGAGGAAGGGTGATATCTATAACACTAGGTTATAAAGAGAGTCACATAGCTCTATATAATGTAAGGATATGGAGAAGTTTGGATGTTCTATTTGAGTTAGTGGTCGTAGTTGAGGAATCCAAGAACAAATGGAACCTAGATAGTATAGTGGGAATACTCTAGCTAGTGAGGTTGTGTCACGTAGTCGCGGTTCAGTTTAGATCTATTCTATATATCCTATAAATAAAAATTAGAGTTTTTTCATTATATGGTGAGGGGTATGATCATAGTAGCTTATTCTCTTGTATATGTTGTTTTCTATAAAGGTTCATATCATAGCTCTATATTTGTGCATATGGAGGGAATACTTGGGTGTTTTGTTTAGTTTTTGAGGGTTTCATGACAATCGATACTCTGTTCGGGATTATAATGGAGAATACATTCTAGTGTAGGGAGTGATCCCTTAATATTTTTGGGTGTCACTTCATATGGGATATTATTTACATGCGGTGATTGGTTTTGACAGCATAATTGATATAGAGTGGCTATTTTAGTATTGAAACGATGTTGATTTCTATCACAGAAGGGTAAATTTTACATAACCATCGAGTGGAGTTTTTATTCACAAGGTTTAATGGGATGAATTGCTGAGTTGTGATGGGCCAGAGCATTATGGGATATGCCGGATAATAGATCAGATTTCTAGTTTACATATAAAGGATCAAGGATCTCATTAGAAATATTTTCATCTAGTAGATGATTGTTTAAGGGTTGTTTTTCTAGAATAATTTACCTGTTTACCTATTAATGGAGAGGTTGGGTTCTCCATTGAGCTAGTTCAAGGAGATGCACAAATATACAATTTACTTTACATGATGACTAATATGGATTCTGAGGAGATCAAGAGATATCTAGAGAATTTGGATATAAAGAGGTTTAAATGGCCAAGTATTTATCAATGGGGTTTGATAGTTATTTTTATTAAGAATGTAGATGCTACCCTTGGGCTATGTGTATATAATCTAAAAATAAACCAGATGATGGTTAATTACCAATATCGCTATATTGGGATAAATATTCTTTCTTGTCTTTTTTGAAGAGCTTGGGTTTTCTCATATATTGATTAAAGATTCAGATATTAGGTTTGAGTTTGACCTATAGAAATAATTCATATGACTTTTCATAGTATGTATAGATTATATGAGTATATAGTCATGTCATTCAGTATTATGAATATGCTAGAAATATTCATGGTTCTAATGAACAAAGTTTTATATCCTTATATGTATTATTTTGTGGTGGTTTTCATGGAATATATCTGGGTCAATTCTCATAATTTAAACGACTATGATAAAAAACTTGATATTGTTTTGGACACACTGAGGGAGTGACACTATTATTCAAATCTCACAAAGTGATAATTATTTATGGATAATATTCAATTACTCATTCATATTATCTAAGAGATGAGAGTATTAGTCGACCTAGAAAAGGTGAGGGCCATAATTTACTGGGAGAACCCCATGAACATAGTTGAAAAAAATGCTTTTTAGGGATAGATGGATATTATAGGTGTTTCATACAAGAATTCTCATTCCTATAATAACTTATTAGAATATTTACTAAGAAGGGGGTGAAGTTTTTATGGAATGATACCTGTGAGGCAACTATTCTGGATATGAATGGGAGACTGAGTTTAGTACTAGTCCTAATTCTTCCCGAGATGGTTAGGAGATGCACTATCTATTCTAATTTGTTAGGTTTTAGTATATGAGAAATTCTGATACAGGGGGTATAGTTTTGGTTTATGAGTCACAGAATATGGGCCCACATGAGAGGAACTATCTAACACATGATCTACAGATAGTTTTAGTTTTTTATTCTTTTTACAGTTAGAGACACTATTTACTGTGACAGTTTTTTGTGGTGTATATAGGTTTGAAAACATCAAGTTAATATTTAGAAAATGTTATCTGAATATAAGGTAGTGAAAGTCGTTTGTGTATCTATATCCTTTTTACTTTGATATTGATTGTATGAATATAAAGGAAAACATGGTTTTTAATGCACAGAGTAAGAGTACTAAGATACAAGTAATTCAAGAGGCCAATAGTGAGTGGTTGTTTATGAATTTATTTTCATAGATGCACTTGTTTTTGTAGGCTGATAAGGGACCAAGATTCTTTCATCAAATGACTATGATAACTTCCCTTTCAGATAGAGTGAGGATGAGACAACTATTATATTGTGAGGGATTAGTCATACAAAATAGTGTAGCAAGTGAGGACCAACATCCTCATTAGACTGTGGGTGAGGATGAGATTTTGCATATCCATGGTGGTGTTTGGGTTCTAGCCGAAATTCACGAAGAGATTATGTATAAGTTTCATGACTCATTTTAGTTAGTACATCCTTGTGTAACCAAGATATACCATGACATGCATTAAAAATATTGGTAGCCAGGAATGAAATAAGATGAAGCTAGTTTTTGATGTGGTGTTCCACCTTTATGTCAGTGAAAGTGGAACATCAGATACAGGTTGGGATTTTAGATACTCATGTGTGATATGATTTGTCTCGAGATGCTTATAGTGATCAATAAATTTCTAGAGTGATGATGTAATGATGAATAATAATGTCTAAAAGGTATTTTATACATGTACATATCATTTTTTGTTTTATAAATAATATTTTGAATATAATAAATTATTTAAATAATAAATAATAAATTTAAAAGTGTTTCATTATATAAATTTTTAGATGTTTTTTAATTAACTCAATTCACTCATGAACATATTTTTTAGAATGTTACATGTATAAATTTTTTCCTTGAATGAGTAAATTATTTATAAGTGATACTTTGAGGTTTCACACCAAAAAAAACTTAGGAACACACACTGGTCGATAGGATGGTAGGTTGGGATCATTGTGCACTTTTTGGGGGAATTGTTTCCACCTACAAGAATTTCATAAAAATTTATGATATGTTTATAAAATACTTCCTAGAATCTGATAAAAGACTACTTATCCATATTTAAAAGGATTTATTATGAATATGTATTGATAGAAAAAAGTGTGTTCATATCATGTATTCACTACTACTTTATTATTTATTTATGATGCTTTCGGTTATAGACATGTCTGGGAAATGTAGAGTTTATTTTCATCTAGGGAGGCAGTTGGTGTCCTTGAAATGGGATTAAACCTCTATGAGGCATCCTACATATCCAATGAAAACAGGAATCAAAACACACCTAATTTTTTTGGAATAGTTTAAGTTCATGTGACTTGACCCATCCATACAGTTTAATGTCATGTGACAAGGACATGAATATCAGGATTGAACCTTTATGAGGTGTTCCATGTATCCTATTTAAAATAAGAATTATAGTTTATGTAGTTATTCTAACAGACATCTGTGACCTGAGGGAAATGATAATAGATATCCTAAGTGGGACTTATGCATATAAGACTACCATGTATTACTTTTTCAAGAGTATATCCCTTTGAGTGGTGATGGTATGTAATCTGGAATACACTCCATTGGTGATCCCACACTAAATAATTCTAAAACTTTTATTGGTATAATCATTGTTAGCCTGAGAATCCATTGTGAGTCATACCTGGGGTGAGAATAAAGAAATAGAGAATGATCAGTCACATTGTCTAAGAAAATATCATTGAGCAGATTACACATTTATATTTCCCTCCAAGTTGAATGATTTCCCATATTATATAGGATGGGGGTGGATCTTGAGACTTATTAAGGCATCCTATGTGTCCATTTTGATAATAAGAATTATATTCATCCTAGTATTGTTTAATAAAAACACACTTATGGGTTTGAGGTACTTTGTGGAATGATTAATACTGATTCATAAAATGATTCCCATGTATGAACCCACTTTTGATCCACTAATGGATGAGGATGTGTGATCATCCCATTGTAATGATTGGTTATCAATTTTTGAATTGTTGTAGACACGATGGGACTTACACTGTAGTGGATACCCAATAGATCTTATGCTTTAGTAAGGAGTCCTGTGTATCCCAGCTAACAAAATAATACGATTTTCAAGGTTTATTCATACCATATCTTGATGATGGGATAAGGTGGATGATCACACTCAGAGAAATTATTGTTATCAATGATGTTTCAATAATGTTAGGGGATTATACTAGGATGGATACCCTTTTATCAACGCTTAACACACTATGGTTTCCCTTTTATGGACGACATATCATATTAAGATACAAGTCCGATCTTACACACCGAGGATTCACTTAATTATATGGCCTACTTGTCTTGCTTACATGTGTTCATTGTCCACTCGACATGCCTTTGTTGCCTTCTTGACATGTCAGAGAATGTCATCGTAATATGTCCCAGTGAAATTTCATGATCAAGATGAATTATCTAAAGGAAACTGTATAAACTATATGGAATGTATAATGGTTATTTCATGACAAATGAATTTTTTTTGGAGGACATAATAAGAATTTTATGGTTTTTTCTAGGAATCCATCACATGATCTCGACCGTCGTGTCTAGAGGACAACGCAAGACTCAACCTGTTTGTCCAAAAATGCACAACATCAACTCAGCTGGTCTTTCTTAGAGGGTATAAAATGATCCAACTGACTTTCTCTGATGTAACTATGAATGATGGATGATAGGAGCGGGGGGTGGGGGAGTTGCGAGAGTCAATGTGACATGTCTTAAAGGGTGCCTCATATCATGGATAACTTTTCCTGGTGTCATTGCAAGAACTGGATGACATGCCAGGGGATACTGAAAGAGCCAACTAACACGCCAATGTTCTATTGTGAGACTCAACTAACATGTTTTGATGTCTCCATATGATCTGGGAGAAATGTAAAGAGGTCATTTGAAGGATTGTAAGGTTACAATGGAGGTTTTTTAGAGACTTAGGTGGTGCAATCAGGGTGTGATATGACTTTCTCTAACATTTTTAGGGGACTTCACATAATCCAACAAGCAGGCTGAAGGTGATTCCCATGATATGGGAAATATGTACTAGTTTTGTTGCATGGCATGGATGGTTCATGCGAAGTGAATTAGTATCAATGTATATGTTCTTGGCCTAAGAATCCTATGTTTTAGTCTTTTTTTATCCTTTATATTATGAATGAATTATATTTTTTCAGTGTTAAAATTTTTTAAGTCACTCTTGATCTAGTAGTTATGTAGGATGTTCTTTTTATAACTCATCAAAATTCCTTCTCATGACATATGAGATATCATGTTAAGTTTATATTCATGATGCATGATTGGTCCTGTTATTATCCAGATCTTACCTGAATGAAAACATTGTAATCATGAGATAAAATTCTCTAATAAATTCACTCTAATGATGATTTGAGTGTCCAAGTATTTTTCATTCATATGAGATTTTATTTTCCATGATGGGGTGGTGGATTTAGAGGCCTCTCCACCCCAAATTTTCACCTCTTTATGCACTGTATATCATGTGAATCTAGGATGTTCTTATGAGCATGAAAAAGTGTTGTCCAAGAGATCCACTCACCCCATTAATTAAGCATCATGTGACTAATAATAGGTCATTGGTTGACACATGATCATTTTAGGGAAATTATCATCCATTTTCCTATTTATCCAAAGGGATAGTGTGATACTACCTAGACATGTCCAAAGCATTTCGCATGATCGGGGTGACATGCCAGCGAGATCTTATGAGACAAGGAAGACATGTCACCAGGGTTTCCGTGGTGTCTCATGGGCTGCATGAGAGTGTCACATTATGTTACAACTAAAATATTCTCCCTAATTTCATTATGTTATTTTATTTTCCCCATTTTTTAATGGTTTTGGATCTAGTGAGATTTTATTAATGATGTTGATGAAAACCATTCTCTCCATTAGTGATGCATAGTGTGACCAACATAGGGTCTTGTGGGGATGCATGAACACTTCATTGAAAACCCATTATGTTTATCTTATGAAGAAAAAGTAGATGTGAGATATACTAGACATTATTGAAGCCTTTCCTTATGAATGTGGTGACATGCTAGTGGGCTCTTGCACAACCAGGTAGACATGTCACCAGGGCTTCTGCGGTTCCTCATGGGATGCATGGGTGCGTCGTATGAGTTTTAGGACTACAATAGGAACACTCCATTCCCATTAATGATTATCTATTATTATATTACAAGGTCATGGGTTCATGTATGTTTACATGAGTATTGTATACTATAATTAATCTCCCATCAATGATCCATCGTCTGACCAATAAAGGTTCTTGTGATGATGTGCGTAGACATCATGGATAAACCCTTCTATTTGTTATGTTCACTTTGTCCTAAACGGTCACCCTGTTTGCCTATGGGGAATCATATGATTAGTGTTGGATCAATCTATGACACAAGGAAATTTTGAAGAATGTTTTCTCAATTTCCATGAATGTTTCTCATGTTCATTGATATATCTCACAATGATAAGAAAACATTGTTCCAAACAGTCTATTTTCTTCTACATTGTAGTGTCACATGACCCTGATAGATCTCACGAAGTCATGTGGACATTTTCAAGGATAGTCTCTTTGCTCCCCTTTTATGTGTTACATATTAATTTATGGATCTCATGATGGAATATAAATTTTTTTAGGTAAAATATCTTTTTATCTCCGTTGACGTGTCACATATTCAATGATGGATCTCATGACGACATATGGACATTTTCAGAGACAACTGATTTCCTCACCATTGATGTGTCGTGTATTCAATGATGGATCTCTTGATGACATGTGGAAATTGTAATGGACAATAAATTTTAACACATATTATGTTTTTTTATTCAATTATGGATCATGTGTTGGAATATAGACATTTCCAGGGATATTCATTTTTATCACCTTTAACGTGCCTCGTATTCAATAATGAATCTCATGCTGACATGTAGACATTTTCATAAATGGTCAGCTTGATTTCCTTATATGTGTTTCATATTCAATGATAGATCTCATGAATTCATTAATAAATTTTCTTGTAAATTATGTTTTCTCACCTTTGATGTGTCACATATTAAGGGATGTATGATGGATCTTGCAATGGAATGAGGAAATTTCTTGGGATATTTTATTTACTCACCATTTATGTGTCATATATTCAATAATGGATCTCATTAAAACATGTGGACATTATTCGAGATATTCTATTTTTTCTCAATTTATGAGTTGTGTATTTAATAACGGATATCGTGAGAGCATACAAACTTTTTCATGGGCAGTCACTTCACTATCTTTTCATGTGTCATATATTCATAGATCGATGATTCCTTTGTGCGACCAAGGTAATTTTTGTGTCAAAGAGAATATTAAAAAGTGTGAATGGACAGTGTTTAATGATATCACATAAATATATCATATTTTAAGCTTCATTATCACATGTTTATTTAATATGATTATCTAATCAGTCGTCGCATGTGTCTATTTGCATTAATGTTCATGAAACATGTTTAGTAGTGGAAAAAAATTCCTCTAGAGATTTATATTCATTTAGAATGAAAATAATATGATACTATGGTAAATATTAGGAAATATTTCATATATATGAGTGGTTATGAATTCTTCCATGGTGTGCCTCATATATAGAGGGTTCTCTATCTTTTTACGAATTAAATTGACCTAGAAAGCATAACATGATTATTTTTGAATCCATATGGGGGGTCTCAAAATAATTTTAATTTTTCATACTAGAATTTATTTATTCTATATTTTAGGGACTTTTATGTCAGACCTTCTGTCGTTTTAGTTTAGAGTCTTTTAGACCAGACATTTGATTGCTATAAGTTAGGGTCTTTTAGCTCGGACCTTATATTTCTATGGTTTAAAGACTTTTATATCGAACTATAAATTATTAATGTTTAGGCACTTCATTCTCATACCTTTGATGTGATATAATTTGGGTCTTCTATCATGGACCATAGATATGCTATAGTATAGGGTCTCTTTCTTGGACCTTTGATGTGTTGTAGTTGAAGGTATTTTAGATAGGACATTAAGATACTATCTAGTTTTTTGTATTGTTTCTAGGAATTGGTTGATGAACATGGATTGAGAAAGGCACAATAGGGATGAACCATGATACCTTAAGGTTTTGAGTTCCTCGATATAATTTCCATAGCTCATGTGGAATATATTTCTTTTAATTCAAGGAGTAGAAGACTCACATTGGTAGGTTAGAGCCCCTATGCATTGGTAGAATTGTCAATAATAGGTATCTCCACTATTTTACAAGTGTCATGGAATATTAATGGGGTAATATTGGTTGAGAATGAAAAAATAGAAAATCTAGGAGAACCTAGATAGTCGGAATGTGGGTAATGTAAATCATATTCCCATGATCTTCTATTGATGAATCATGGAATAAGGAATACATATAAGGGATGACCCAACATACCCTAAGGTTTTGAGTTCTTCCATGGTGTCACCAGTGCTCAAGAGGATTGGATTTCCTCAGCTATAGGGGGGACGCCTCTGGTTTTTAGGTCTAATCCATTTATGCGTTGACATCATGGTCAAACAAAGACATCCCTACTCTTTTCCAAGGGCCATGGATATTTTTTTAAGACTCAAGAATCTGCACATTGATGTTGGATAAGAAGGAAAAACAATATAGGAATGATTTTTTCACTCTTGGAAAATTTATTTCTTAATGTAAAGCTTATGCCTTATGACATGTGTGTTTTAATCACAATGTGTGGTCCATCAATGGTTTATAAATGGAGTATCACATTAATTATTTTAAAAATGGTACAAATCATGGTTATGTAAAGTCGAGGATGTCAGATCCTCTTGTATAGTTTTGAAAATTGATACATGAATTTCCCAAAACACCCTTAGGCACTGGGTTCTTCAATAGTGATTTCATGCTCACAAGAATCATAAATTAGTTTACATCAGTCCATGATGACTCTAGTTTATGGGTCTAAGCCCTTATTCATCAATATAATGTCCAATCAGAGAGATCTCATTTTCTTTTAAAATGGATATGAAAGGTTTGCGGTGACCCAAAGCACTCAAAGCATGAAGAGTGATTTATGGACAATGTCATATTCATAAAGGGTTTGAGAACCCTAAAAGTTTTCTCACTACATCGTGAACATATTATTATGGTAAAAAATTTAAAAATCATCACTCAAAGTTTTCACAGAACCAGAGGGCCTAGAAAGCCAATCTTGGATTTTTCTAGGGCTATAGAGTGGGCCCTACAATCTTCATTCCTTATTTATTTTTACCTTGATTTTTCCTAATATTTGGAGTTTATGGGTTTATCTAGATAAGTCTAGACTTCTACTTAGGCAACCATTTTATGATTTTCGACCAGATATGTTTTGTGTCTTTTTTATATCATTTTAAGCCCTTGTGATTTGGACCAATATAGGATAGATTTTAAGGTTATAAAAATTGGAAAAAAGTGTAGGTACTTTAAGACCATTATAAAAATGGACCTAATATAGCGATGTTACACAAAATCTTAATTAGGATGCCCAGGTTCAAGAGTACTCCATCATCCTTTTGAGTGGGAGATGAAAATGTTGTTAACCATGTCTCAAGGTTCCTAGGTCATTAAGAATGATATGGGACAATCATATCGATGATTTCCCAAAACAAAATTTGATTTTGGGATTTTCCATTATGAACTTACAATTAGAAGGATTAGGAATCCCTTCTTACAGAACAAATATTTCTTTGGACAGTAGTTCTAATACATTTGTGGATCAATATCATGGAAAAATAGAGATATATATTTTCATTTCCAAGGTCCCTGAATGGTTTTTAGAAACCCATGGTGTCATAGAATTGATTTGTAGTAAATGTATCGAGTTGATTAATATATAGAGAATGCACCCCGTACTCTAGTTGATATGGTTCCGACCCATATGGTCCTTTGATAATGAAAGATGATGGATGATGGTCTTCATAGTTTATCATTGTGTAGATGAGATGTGTTTTTCATGAAGACTTAATGTCATTTGAATTATACATTTTCCATGAAGTTAAATGTCCTTATATAAGTATGTAATTATTTCCTTATAGATTCAAGTCATGAGGTAAGGATGTTGTAATAGAGGACAAAAAAAATTTTCAAGATGTATTTCTTGCAAAACATGCTATATGAAAATATTACTTGTAAAAAGAAAAAAAAGGGCTTGTATGACTACACTGTTTTTTCAGTTTGCAGTACATTGTTTTTGTTGGTAGTCATAGCTGGACCCAAGATTGGAGATTCAGGTATCACTATGAACCATTTGATGGGAAGAATCAAGCCATACATAGCTCCTGAGGGGCCATGCAGTTCAATATTATGCGGTAAGGACATTGGATTACCAATGTATAATTCAAATACTACAGGTGGGCACATGAGTGGAATTCTTGATGTCACTAAATATCCCATGGTAATAGGAATCAATACAAATGTAGCTATTAAGAAAGATTCATGGGTGTGTCTATCCCCTTAACAGAGAGGGGAAATATTTATACTATTTTTTAATGAATGGGACCAGATTTGGAGGTTCATGCATGATTATGTGTCATGTGGGGATATGAATGAAGTCATATATAGTTCTTGAATGGAAAAATCTCTAAAAATTTATACCCATATTCATAGGTCAGAATTGATTCTATTTATTTTTATATCTGAGACTAGGATTGGAGATCTTGATCTCACGATGTATCATGCGATCACAGGAATCAAGCCACACATTGTTCTGGAGGGACAATGTAGTTTAACATCATGTGGAAATGATGCAGGATTATTTATTAGAATGGGGTATTGTGGCTAGGCCCAAGGATGGAAATATCGGTGTCACTACATATACCAAAATGATAAGAATTAATCTACAAGTAGTTCTCAAATGGTGGTGTGGTTGGAGATCAACACCAACAGTAGTGGTTTTCATTGGAGTGGTCTGTAGAAATGTGAAACTTTATATCTTGCAATAGACGTTAACCATGCAGTTTAAATTTATTCTGTGAGGACTCAGGGTATGAATTTTATGTTCTTGCATTCAAGACCATGGTGGATATTCATATGCTTTTATGCCTTGTCTATGCAGGGACGCCATTAGTAAAATTCCAAATCTCACATGAGATTTTCTTGGTGTGAGAAATAAATAATGGAAATGGATACTCTTACCATGCATAGATAATTGAGGATATGACAGGGAAATTTTGTATCATGTATTCGAAACCCTATGTTGTAGGATTGAGTCATCCAAATTTATCTAATTGAAAATGATAATCAAGTTATATGTAATTTCGGAAAACTAGTGTAGTTATAATGTTGTGCGGAAAGGACATTAGTTGTTCAATTTATCATCCTGTGGTAATAATGTGGGAAATACAACATGAATGAATATGTATGTTCTGAATCCATGAAATTTTAAGTCACGTGAGGAGGAAATTTTATTTGAAGTTTAACAACATTCATTAAGGATAAGAGATGCTATGCTGATTAATGTTTTTATGCCAGGACTTGAGATGCTACATAGTGGATGATGTCCTGTGGTTATGTCGTGAGGCACTGTTCAATTTAGAGTCTTGTTTTTAGGACTTGTGATGTTGTGAATTTTATCATTTTACTACCTAGATAAATTTATACATTTTATCATCATGTGGTTAGGATGTGATGGTACCATATAGTTTAAAGTATTTCTTTTGAGACTTTATTTGTATTGTTTAATGTCATGTGGTAAGTAAATGTTCCATAATGTTTAACATAATGTGGTTAGGACTTGATATGTATATTTTAACATCATGTATACGATATTAAATCCATACAGTTTAAAGTCATATCATTATGACACACTCTGTACAATTTGACATCATGTTTTTATGACATAATCTATACTATTTAATGTAATGTGGTTAGTATATACTTCATATAGTTTAATTTCATGTGGTTAAGATATAATACTTAGAGTTTAGCATCATGTTGTTAGGAATATCTATAAATCCATTTTTTTCATTTTTGGGATCTCTTAATTAGAAGTGGCGGTAGGTCTGGGCATTTTGGGATGTTTCTACTAGCTATCACTCTTTATAACATCAAGTCAGAAACTTATTCATCAAATCTATATGTCATTACCTGGGAAAAACTATAGGGGTTTCCTCTCTAGGTCACAAGCTGACCATTGTGCTGTTGGTGGTTTATGAAGACTATATATGGTTAACACCATTATTGGGAGAATCTATATATAAAAAGGATCATGATACTTCTAATAACCTCTCTATAAGAAGGTGTCTTATATTTTTTTGAACCTCTCTATATGAATGACTCTGAGATAATGGACGATTTAAAAGTCCATTAGAGATATAACCATCGGGAGTTTGACCACAATAGATGTCATGAGTATAGTCCATGTGATCCATCTCCACACAACCATGAGTAAAAATATGATGGTAATGATCACCTCATGTTTGGTTAAGGAGTCTATGGACCCTTAGGGTGTTTATATTGTGTCTTAAATAACCTGAAGGAAACTTCTCAGTGAGCTGGTTAGGGGTACGAGCCTTATCCTACATCGTGGCCAGAATATGCCATCTTTCCTTTTGGGGTTGATCAGGGATATAATCCTTCTCTATGATGACTAAGGGAATCTATTGTTAACCGTTTGATGCTACATGAATATGAGCCCGCTATTGACAGGATGGTGGAGTATGTCAATGAACATGTCTGAAAGATATATGAGTCTGTCCCAATGTATGTTCCATTCCCACTTAGTGGGCCTTGACGAGAACATGGATATGATCGCAATATCGGGCATTTGAAATATTATGCTGGTTTTTCTAATTTAGTGTGGGCCTATCAGAAGTCATGTTACACTCTTAGTTGGTAAGCCCTGGTTGGATTTTGAATACGAACTAAGTCAAAATATTCCTTTCTTATTAGAACATTTCCATGGACCTCTGAAATGAGAGTAAGGATATGAACCTCCTCGTGTATTTCCTTAGAAGGATTATAGTGTAGTCATTCATTATAAAGTGTCGGAATATACTCATGGATTCCATGATATGCTGAAATATGCCTGAAAGATTCATAGATAGGAATATGATCTTGTTGAAATGTATGTTCTATTCTATATTTTCCCCCCCAACCATAATAGTTATATTATATTGATCTCATAAATTTAGAAGATCCCACAAGAGTTTTTTATAGGGATACCATCATATCCATGAGGCATGTTTTTCTCATACTTAGTGAGGGCTAGTTGGAACGGAAATATGATCCCACTCTAACACCTCATCCATTACTAGAATATACAGATAATCCTCTTAGATAGGGGAAAGAATATTCAATTACTCTATATCAACCACTTGTTCATAATGATCAAAGTGATGAGCTTCCCTGGCTATAGGGATAAGAATATGCATATGTCCTTGTATATGTATAGGTTTTGAAATATAGTTGTAGAGTTATTTAGTTGTTTCTAATAAGTAATCACATTTTAGAAAAGTGTTCATAGGAGTATAAGCCTAAACTTTTTATGTATCAACAATATGATAGAAGATATATTCGATTGAAGTAGTGATATTTGTTCACTTATATCCTCCTTGTTCCACTAGAATATTTTAATGGAATTGATGTATGATGGAAGGGACATGCACCTTCCCCATGCATGATACCCAGATATGGCAGAAGTCTTTATTTGAACAAACAATGCTATGATCCTGCTCTCTTTGGTCTTCAACCTTTTTCATTGACAATGTGTCCTTGATTCCCAGATCTAATTGTTCATAGAGTATACCTATCCAAAAATTTCATCATCAGGGAACTAAGGGGTATTTGTGATTTTTTCTATAGAAAATATCGAGATTGTACTGTATCGGTGGAGATTCTGGTAACTACAATTTCCACCTAAAGCTAATGATGTCTCCCTGGAATTTAAATTAAACACAATTTTTTTCTTCTGTTCGGTATATATTTTAGGACGTTTATCTTCTTATGGTAAGGAAATGAATATGGGTGTCTAGGATAATAAATAATATCTATCATCTCAATATATACCATTAGGATGTGAGTCAAGATGTATATAGTTCCTAAAAACTCAAGCAGTTTAATGTATTGAAAAAAGGGCATTATCCATAATTTTTAACATATTTTAGTGAGTATTTTAATATAGGTGGCTGGGATAGGATATATGATTTTATATCGCGAAGTATCTCATTAGGATAGGAATCGATCCATACATAGTTTCTAGAAAAAATTCAGTTTAATTTCCAGAGGAAAGGATATCATACATGTAATTTTATCATATAACTATAATAATGCAATCTATATAGTTTGACATCTTTCTGAAAGGATGATGTCCATTCATTTTAATGTATTGAGTTAAGGATATTAGTTATGCATTATAACATCTTTTGGTAATGATGTTAGCCATGATGTTCAACATCTTGTGGTATACGTAAGCCATGAAGTTTAGAATCATGAAATAAGGATGTTATAAATGAAGTTTAATGTCATGTAGCAAGGATGTGGGTAATAACCTATCAGAAGAGTGGAACTTCTGACAGAGAATTCATAACTCTTATGCATATTGAACGTGCTTCTAGATCTTCTAACTCTATCAATTCTATAGTTACATGTACCTCCAAACAATCATTGAAGACAATAAATCTATATATTATGTGCCTAAGATGTCGATGGTAGGGGAAATGGTTTTTATGGCCTATCAACCATGCCTCATTTGACATCTTAATTATTGGAACATTCATCAAACCATTTTCCATTACATAGTCAATATATCTAGGGAAAACTTTTGTTTGGAAGGAATATGATTTTTCAATATCGTATTGAAATATAGTCGTGTCTCAGGATCAATTTCACAAATTGTGTGTCCTATTCAGATCACTCAGATGTTTGTAGTGGGTATCTAGGTGTTGGTGATTCCAATATACCTATATCCATCTATAACTAATGCTATTTTGATATGTAAAATAAATATTCTTTTGTGTTCATGAGACATCTATGGTAGTGGATATTATTTTCATGTCCAAAATTCCTTATCTCATTTTTATTTCTCATCACTAGGGGATCTATCAACACAATTTCCATGGAATAGTTTAAATCCATTGGAACATGTCTTGATTGGAAGGAATATAATTTTTGTTTTATATCATCAAGAGATGGGAGACCATGCTTCTTATACCACATGTTATCTATTTCTCCATTGGGGTTGGGGCCCAGATGATCTTAAATCTCGAGGTATATAGTCCCAGTTTTTTAGTCCAAGGTGCTGAGGAATTGGGGGTCTAGGATGATGAACATGCTTCCCAATGATTAAAAGTACTTAAATCTACTAATATTTTGAGGAAGCATCTAGGGATAGATGGTTTCTAAAATATCATCGATGAGAAGGTGGGAAATATTAAAATTCCCCCATGCCTATGAGATAGGTGTAATATAAATATGGAAGTACCCCCTGACCTACATGCTGGGGTGAGGTGGAACAATTTTTGGATTTCACTCAATGAGGATATGGAAACTACAAAAAATCTCCCAACCATGTGGGCTGGGGAACATCACTGTATGAAAATATTCCATTGGAAGGTACTACTACATTATCTCGAGGTAGAGATATTAAGAGTATAACAATAATTATTTCATGGATATCCCTATTATCTCATTAGATTTGGGTGATCCTTTATTATATGGAAACATTCCTTGTTATCTTCAAGGGGATGGCTATAAGGACACACAAAAACACTCTCTCCTATTTTGTTTGCAGGGTGAGTGGATGATTATGGGAGTTCCAACGTGGACCATAGAGAATGACTCCCCAGTAATTACTATCCATATGATCCTTTATCATTACAAATGGAAATTATAACATGGTTGGTAACACATTCTATATATTCCTGAAAGATAACATTGACCATTTCCATTGATGTGCCAGTGGAAGAAGGTGATCCAACCATCTATGACTCAGATATCTATAAGATGGTATGTTTTTACTCTTCAATAGTGTGCTCATTCAGATATAATGGGGATAGTTAGTCCAAATTGATAGAATATTGAATGAGAAATAAGTGGGATGGTGATCCTCCTCCTTGGTGTATCTCATTTGTCGGGTCAATTCCTAGTATATTTTGGGGGGGGGGGGGGGGTCGGAGCCCATGATGTTGTTTGACAGTTGGTACCCATGATATCGTTTGAGGGGTTAGAGGTCATGGTATCATTTGAGGGTTCAGTGACCTTGATACCATTTGAGGGGTTGAGGCCCATGGCACTATTTGATGGGTTGGTGCCCATGATACCATTTGATGTGTTGGTGCCCATGATACCATTTGATGGGTTGATGACCATGGTATAGATTTAGGGATTTGTTCCTCGGGTACTATTTGGGTTTTTTTACTATGATACCATTTGAGGGGTTGATTCTCATTGTATAGTTTGAGGGGTTAATTCCTATGGTACCGTTTGAGGTTACAGTGGCGATGATACCATTTGAGGGGTCAATTAATATTGTACCATTTGAGGGGTTATTAGCCATATTAAAGACAACCCTAGGGTAATGAATGATAAAAATTCCCCCAGGCTTGTGGAATGGGGTGCTCAATAGGCTTCCATAGTCACCAAGTCTATTTTTTTTAAAACTAGATGCTCCTGGATAGTGATAATTTGTGATTGATTCTAAGGCACTATCATAATACACTAGATGGACTTAGGTGGAATGGTGATAGAAGGGATATACGAATACTCTATAGATGCATTGTTTGGATACCCCTAGAGGGATCTTCTTCTAGATTCCCCAACTATGGCTACTGGTTTAGGAACACATTCCTCTACAACACATTGTGGAATCACGGTCATATTTTGACGATGATGCCCCTTACAGATGGGAGACCTCTTAGGCATCTCCGGAGTGATTTATTTTTTATGACAATTTTCCGCATCAACCTCCCTTAGGTAGGGAAGGAATGCCGTGATTCTATCTTGGGATAATCTCACATAGACATTTAATGTGGAAACAAGGTCAACTTACTCTCCTATATCCAATAATGGGAAAGACAATTGCAAAATCTCATCCTATTAAGTATTTCATGAGCTGGTCAAATTGTCAAGGTGTAGTTGTTGATGTGGAATTCATGGACCAAGACATTCACCAACTGATACTATAATTGGGTTGTTGGTGGAAATTTTCATTGGGACCTCAGGACCAAAGCATCTTATATATAGATCTCAGAATCAATTGGCATATTCAATCATATAAATTTTACTAAAAAGAATCTGTGAGTATTAATGATATAACATGACACTTTATTAGTGAAACTAAATATATAATAGTACATGTTTGATAAATAAATTTCACATTTTAAATGATCATGATGTGGACCATTCTTTTTATGCAAAGTTTATCATCGTTAAAATAATCATGTTTTGATCACCATTTTTTGTGCAATGAGAGATGAAGAAATAAGCCTCACTGGAATATGAAATTCTATCTATTTGAACTTGTTAAAGGGATGAAATATTTAAATAATTTTATGTTAGATTCATTATTTTTTAAGAAATGATAAGTGGATGGGATTCTTCCGATGGCACGATTGTGGGGGGGGGGGGGTTCAGGCTTACTCAATCACTCACATCAAATTTTACATTTTCATAGTCTTCCATTGGAACTCCCAATGGTTCCCACATCTATAACATGCACATACTTGATTTATAAAGGTAGGTGGTCCTTTGGGGGTTTCACAACCAACGATTCTTAAAAACTCACAAGTGTACAAAGGACGAGAGTTCGGGATCATCACACCCTTTTTTGGGGGATTTTTTCTTTATTTAGTAATATCTTATATATTTAAGATATTTTTATGATAACATTACAATACCCCAGTACCAAACTAGTTACCAATGTTTAAATGGCTTGATTTCCAACATCTATTGACAGGAACAAGTGTGTGCATGTCATGGGTTCTTTATTGTTCTCTAACATATTTATAATGATTTAGGTTATGGACATGTTTAGGAAATATGGATTTTATTACTATCTAGGGAGGTGGTTTTGGTCTTGGAGATGGGATTGAACCTATATGAGGAATTCTACACATCCATTAAAAATAGGGATCAAAACCCACATAGTTAATTTGGCATATTTTAACATCATGGGAATGGACCCATCCATACATTTTAATGTAATTTGGTAAGGACATGAATATTGGGCTTGGACCTTGATTAGTCATCCTACATATCCATTTTAAAATAGGAATTAATGTCTACATAGTTCTCATAATGGGCATTTCGGTCATGATAGATATGACATTAGGGGTCCTTGGTAGGACTTATGCATATAAGACTACCCCATATTACTTTTTTGGGATTATAGGCCTTCGATTGGTGAAGATATGTTATATAACTAACACCCCATTGGTGATCCCACACTAGGTAATTCTATCCATTCTATTAGTATAATCATTTCAAACCTCTATGACTGTGTGATTCTATCTTGGTGTGAGAAAAAAGAGATAGTGAAAGATCAAATACATTACATGAGAGCATATCTATGTGGGGATTACACATTAAAGTTTCAATTTGAGATGCATGATTAAACATATTATGGAGGATATGGAATGTAGCTTAGTCATTTTTAAGGAATCATGCATATCCTATTTGATTACGAGAATCTAATTCATTGTCATTAATTTCATCTCTACCCCACGGATGGTATTGAATAACATGGGTGTATGTTGGGACAATTACTTAAAATAATTCCTATATGTGAAACCAATTTCCATCCAGTGATGGATGAGGAACATTGATCATCCCATTAGAATGATTGGATCTTGATGCACAAAATGTCCATGACATGAGGGTACTTACAAAAAAGTGAATTCCAATTAGAGATTAAGGATTAGGAATTCATCTTACATATCATAGATATGGTGGGAATCATAGTTCTCAAAGTTCATTCGTACCTTAACTCATTGATGGTCTAAGGTTCATGATCACACTAAGATACATTATTTATGTCCCCATGTTTTTAGGAATGTTAGGGATTATAGCTGGATAAATTTCCTTTGTTTAGGGATGAAAATTTTAGGCTACCATTGTATGTTGGAAATATAATATTATACAATTGGTTGGGGATTACACACTGATGTTTCTCATACTGACCTATCATACTTGTCTACTTGACATACATTTACTTTCCACTTAACATTCCTTGGTTCCCTACATGACAAGTCAGATAATGTCTTCCTAACATTTACGAAGAAAATTACATGGTCTATTTTACTTTTCAATGGGAAATTACATAACTTGGATTCCTTGTCTGAAGGTTATCACATGACCATTAATTTTATTAAAAATCCCATACATTTATTCCATGGATCCAAAGGGGTAGTGTGATACTTTCTGGACATATCCATAACCTTTCACGTGAGGGGGGTGACATGCAAGTGGGCTCTTACAGGACAAGGAAAACATGTCATCAGGGCTTCCATAGTGTATCACAGGCTACATTGGTATGTCATGTTATTTTCATCTACCACAAGAGGATCACACATTTATCCATTTTTCCACTACTTATTTTACATGTTTGGGGGATCTCATGAAATTGTATGAATGTTTTTGATGAAAATAATTCTCCCCATCGGCAATGCCTTGTGTGACCAATAAAGTGTTCTATTGTGATACATGATTTCTTAATAAAAATCCCTTATATTTTACGCATGGTTACCATTGGGGTGGGTGTGAAACTTCATAGACATGTATGAATCCTTTTATCATGATAGTCGTAACATTCTAGTGGGATCTTGCATGACTAGGTGGACATGTCCCTAGGGCCATTGTAGTGTCTATTGGGAAGTATGGGTTCCACAAGTGACTTTTAAGACCATTTGAGTCTCCCTCCTTTCCCATTGATGATTTTTATTGAATAATTTACAAGTTAATGAGGTATTTGGAGTTTTATTAAGTGTTTTCCAAGACAATTACTCTCCCCATTGATGACTTTTCATGTGACCATCAAAGGGTCTTGTGGTGATGTTTGAGAACTTCATAGAAAAACCATTCTATATGTCATGCACACCTTATCCTAGCCATTCACCTTGACTTCCTATGGCACAATTAATGATCACAAATATATATAATTATTTCATGATAATATTATTGGTGAAAGTTTCTATAAATTCTATAAATGTGTCACAAATTCATTTATTGATCTTACAATGAGATAAAAACATTATCTAGGACCGTCGCATTGCTTATACTTCGATGTGTCACTTGTAAATTGATAGATCCTAAGAGTAAATGATGAAATGTTTTGGGATAGATTCTTTTATTACCATCTATGTGTTACATATTCATTGAGGGATCTTGAGATGGTATACATACATTCTTAGGGACAATCTCTTTGCTCGCCTTAGTGGTGTCGCAAAATTAATGATGGTTCTCATGACAACATGGAGAAATTATCAGGGAAAATAAAATTACTCACAATTGAAGTATTTAATATTCAATGATGGATCTCATTATATCATGCTGGCATTGTTAGGGGAAGTCACTCTTCTCAACTTTGATCTGTTTCATATTCAATGATGGATCTCGGGATGACATGTAGACATTGTCAGGGCTAGTCACTTTGCCCACATTTGTTGTGTCTCATATTCAATGATGTATCTCATGAAGATATGCATACATTTTTTGGGAGAATATATTTTCTCACCTATTATGTTTTTAATATTAAAGGATGTATGTTGGATCTCATGACATCATATAGATATTGTTAGTGATAATTGATTTTCTCACCATTATGTGTCACATATTCAATGGTAAATCTCCCTTCGACATGCGAACATTGTCAAGGAAAGTAATTTTTCAGACCTTTTATTTATCGCATTTTCAATGATGGATATCATGATGTAATTCATACATTTTTAATGATATTCTATTTTTCCCCTTTTATTTCTTGCGTATTCAAGGTTGTATGATGACATAGCTTTAATGAGGGTGTTTTCATATTGAGGCCATATACCAAAGGGTGAATAGTTAGTGTTGTAATATGTCACATTAATTTCTCATATACCAAGATTCATTATCACATGATTATGAATTATTATCAGCAAGTTAGAGGTCCAACGTGAACATTTATGATGAAGTGCATGACACATGTTTAGTGGTGTCAAAAACATGCATTATTTTGAAAAGAAGAAGAAGATTACTTTCAATTTTTTATTGTTAAAAGTAAATAATAGGTTAAAATTTATATATTAAATCATTTTTACATGTTTCAAAATAGTTTTTAATCTTTTTTAGAAGGCATGTATTTGGATGAAAAATGATTTCGTATATAATAGAGATATAAAGTAAAATTTTCTTAAAAATAATGTCTCAATATTTTTAAATGACATAGTGTGTTAAAATGGTAATATTATCTAATAGGTTAATAAATTTCCATATTTGAATAAAATGGATTTATTTTAATATATTAATATCCTATAATTCTCCAATGTAAGACATAAATATACACAATCTCGAATAATGATGAGATTGTGAAATAAATCCCTATCACTTTGTTACTTCTTTGTCATAATCACCATAAAAGAGAAGACATCAAAAAATAATTTAAATACCATGAAGATAAATAGATTCACTATTTAACATATTATATTGTACTTATAGAAACCATATAATGTATATATATAGTGAATACATCATATATCTCATGGAAGTAAAAGTGATATGAGAAACTTTTATCTCTGGTCCTATTTACTTCAAACATGACAATAAATACTATAGAATATTTTTAAGCGTTTTATTAATTTATTAATTAACCATAAATATATAAATTATCATATATTATCCTATTATAACATTTTACCACTCATTTATTAATAATCGTTTTTTATTTTTGTTGTTTTGGGTTTAAATTCCCATGTTTTCTCGTGTGTATTTTTTCATGAAGGTTACGGTTCATTTGCCTAAGATATATATATATATATATGTATCATATAAAAATGATAATAATGTAATAAATATCATATTTACTAAATATATACATTTTTATAACCATATTTGAATGTGTGGCATAAAAAATGAATTACATCGTTTTGTGGAGATGATAGGTCATACATACGCACGAGTGATGATATCGTTCCCTTAAAGGGTGAAAGAGGAAAAAAGTTGTTCATTACATGATGTTTAAAGAATCCATATCATCTCATATATATCATTTATATAAATTAATGTTTACCTTTTTATATTTCATATAAACCACAAGTGAAAAATAAACCACATCGCTTTATGATGTAGTAGTCCGACAGAAACACGAGTTAAAATATCATAATAAAATGAATGGAATTAAAAAACAAATATGTGATATTAAAATTATTGAAGTATAATAATATCATTAATTTCATATAAATTAATTAAATATATTATTATACCCATCCTTTAATTTTGGTTTTGGAAAATGAACAATATTAGTTCGCGAGGGGGTACTTTACCATTAACATGGTCAATGATTCTATTTCTCATTTGATGGATGTGTAAATAGGAAAATATTATTCCATAAATATAATAAACTAAATTTATGTGGGATAAAATAATTTTATTATAGTTTATTTGTTAATATAGAATTTATGGTGGAAAATTAGTAATGAAAATGAAATACCATGGTTATGATAATTACATTATTTAAGAGAAACCTCCTTTAGATATCCTCTTAAGAACCCTAGAGGTAGTATTTTGGGAGGATCTGAATCTGAAGAATATATATAATGATTTTTGTGTGATATGTTTTTATTTTTTTTTCAATACAAATGGATTAGGGGGTGTAAATAATTGAGAGTATGGGGCATCCTTTTATAAGTGGGGAATAAGAACCCTCTTGAAAATTACATGGAAATTTCCCAAAAATAATCCTAAATGATAAATTTATTCAACTGAAAAATAGCTTAAAAATTACCATAGGATTGAATTTTTTTATTATAAGTGGAATATATTCAAATAATATAATATATTTAAAATTTGGTAGATCATTTGAATACTAACATTTTTAGTTTAATCCCATGGTAAATTAGTTTTTACCTTAACTATGGTAAATAATTTTTATTGTTTTTACTAAATATTTGGGCAAAAATTTATGTTGAAATTACTAGATAATATAAAAAATTATTATTAAAAATATTTAATAAAAATATTTTAATTTTATTCAAATAATTGGCTGAATTAAAATAAAAATTATACCCAAATACCCAATGAGATGGTGGGTTTCAATTATTAAATTATTATAAGTATAAGAAGGTTCTAATATCCAAAGTTAATATAAAATTTATTACAATTACCTAAATAATTTAAATTTTTATATAATTTAACTAATTATACATTAAAAAAAATATAAAATATATTTTAACTTTATATTTAATTTTAACAAAAAATGTGATTTCAATTAAAATTTAGTATTTTTCACTATTCATCAATAAATGAAACTTTTCATAAAAATACAATAAGTTTACCCTAAGATAATTTTGACTTGTATATTTCAAAAAATAAGTTATTTTTTCAAATAATGTTTTCAAAAGTGGTAAAAAATTAATTACAATTTACGTTTGAAAATCCTAAATAAACCACATTTTAGAAAAATATTGATTTTCATAGAATATTTATTTTTCTTTCAAATGGTTATAATTTTATCTATAATAAACATATATCAAATTTATTTATATTATATATGCATAAAAAATATATCTTTACTATTTTACTTAATACTATTCTTACATTCAAATTTAATGAATGATATATGGTGATAACGTTTAACGAATAATATTTTAATAGAGTATCATATTTTATTCTAACCCGATGTTGCGCTTAATACACTCTACAAAACATGATTTTCATACTTTAAAATCTCATGGTGTTATATTATACCACCCAAACAATGTTTTCCCATAGAGAAAATCTCGACCACAGTAATCAAGTGTTTGTCATTTGAAAATACCCTTCTTGAAATCCCAGAAAATGAGAAGATTTAATAAAACATCATCTAGACAAGCGGAAAGGGAAATATAGTGGTTATATAGACTAAAAGATATCTAGGCTTCTAATTAGGAGATTTTTTTTGGAAATTGTTGATATTTCGATGTAATAAATTAACAAATATTTATAGTGAGTGATTGAGGTCATTGATCACAAGAAATTGAATTATCAATGGAAAGTCAAGGACATAAATACCATAAAACATTAATGATTTAATAGAAAACTGGTTCAATATTTATTAATGTGAATGATTAATTTTTTTTTTCAATATCTTATCCCTAGACTTCAAGAACTATTTTACCAAATATTCTGAAAATATATAAGAATATACTTACTCGATATATCCCTAATTCATAGGCATAATTTATTATTTTGGTTATTCTTGGATCATTTACCACTTAACATATTACTTTATGAAATGAATATCCAAGATGGATTTTTTATTCATGAAGCACTAAAATTAACATTAAATTGAAATTAATATAAATAATAAAAAGATATGTACTTCCATTGTAATGACCCATCCTCGGAGCCCGTGCCACGACTACCCCATGCCTTCCTTCCATATGATAGGGGTTGGAGACTAGCACCAAAGGCGTAATATCGATAAAAAGGGAATTCATTGCCTTTTAACCTGTAACACATGCACAATATGAACACAAGCAGAAGGGGCAACAAGAACTAAAATAGAAAAGTAAGGTGTGTAAATGTAAGTGGGGCTGTATACAAACCCAACTGAAAAAAAAGTATAAGTAAAAAAGGAAAAAACACCTCCTGGATCATCCACCGGGGTATCCTACCTGAATGATAGGTACAAAACTCGAACTACTCGTCCCGGTGGTACATCCCATCTAGTCCAGCTCAGAGCAGCCTCGATCACTGCTGTGCGTCATCTATATAAAACACAACAAGGTGCGGGTGAAGCCTGTGCAAGGGTGAGTATAACAATACACATTAGGGGACCCCGAGACCCCAGAAGGTCTCCCAAAATCCACAAAAGATGAAACATAGTAGAATGATACAAACACGAAGTATCAACCAAACCTACTTAGGTATATGCCCATACTTATACCTAAGGTACCTGTCACAATCCTGAATCCAACTCTCGAGCCCAAATACAACCCAGTCCTCAATGGAAGTAATGTAAATCACTATAATGATAATGGTTGAAATACATGACTCAGATCACATAGGTACACATCTTTCATAGAGTGGTTGAGATGATCAAATGTAGTCACTGATTCATCTAAGTTGTCAGAGCCACACATGATACAGGACTAACTAAGCTGACAGACCCAGACAGGATACAGGACCTGCTATTTTGTCAGACCCATATAGGATACAGGAAGAGAAGTCAGAACTGTTAGACCCACAGTGGATCCTAGTACAGTATTTATCATTGTCGAACCCATGTAAGATTCTGGTACAATAGTCATCGATGTCGAAACCACGTAGGATTCCGGTATAGTAGTTGTCGCAACCAGCTCCGGGGTTCCCGCACACAGCATTCTCGATTCCAAGAGGGTTCGCACCTCGAGAAAATTTTTAATACATAAACTGTCACAAAGTTTTGAGTTGATGTATCTCGTAGTTCCGTTTCATCATAAGAAACCCAACGCGACCGACGACACATCAATCAGACGCCCAGTTTAAGACTTATTGGCATTTACGTTCAAGGGGACCGGTTGGATTTACGCTCGATCAAAACCTGGACATCTTCCAAATTTGACCAAAACTCACTTAGAGTATCGCAAAAGAACCTCCTCATCGCGAGGGTCCCAGTTCCATAGACGGCGTGTCGATCAGACACGCGGTCTAGGAGATATTCGTATTTAAGCGAAGTCAGGACCGGTCTGTCAAGACCAGAGGGCTGGCGGGTCAACCCGACCCGGCTCGGTGGGTCCGACCCGGGTGGGGGTTGGCCCGGCCCAGCTCGGTGGGTCCGACCCGGTGGGGCGCGGCCCACCTGTGGACCTAACCCGCACTACGGGCCGGTCCGCTTCGCCCAGTGGCGCCAAGCGGCGCCGCCTCCTTCCCTGCCAAGCTAGCCATAGCCGACTGGTTCTTCCTGGTGCACGCGGCCCACACAGCGGGTCGTGGTGTTTCCCACATGGAACATGTGGGTGTCTCGATTCTCTAGCCTGTCCGGTAGGCGGGCATCCGGTTCGCCCTGCAGAGCGGCCCACGGATGCGGGCCGTGGTCTCCTCCGCGCGGAGCTTGTGGGCGTCGGGGTTATCCCGACCGACCGGTAGGCAGCCGTCCTATTCTTCTAGGCCGACTGACATGTGGACGACCAGTTCTTCCAGCCGAGGGGCTCGTGGATGCAGGCCGCATTCTTCCTCCACGCGACGCCTTCATGCGCCGCATCTCCTACTGTAAGGACCAGACCCCAGTTGCCCGGAGTTGGTCCCTTATTTGATTACGTTGGCATACATACAAGGAATACGAATCCTGAAGGACCAAGTAATTTAGTATTATTAGAAACAATATAGATACATAAGTTCAACATTACATAAGGTATGGAAAAAGCACACTAATTTATTCCACTAGAGTCATCACATCTCCTAGATTATTCTTGAATGTCATTCATAAAATACTTATTCATGTCCTGAGAAAATGAATCATAAAAAAGGGGTGAGATCAAACACTCAGTAATAGTATGCAATATAGTAGAAGATAATATAAACATTATACATGGTGAATAATTAAAAACACTTTCCTTTAATAGTAATCTTGAACACACTATGGAACGAATATGAGGTAAGTAAATAAAGCCATAATAAAATGAAATCATGGGTATTCAACTAGTCGAATAACCACATGAAATATCAATAGATGAACTCATAATGATGGAATGAATAATTTCAGACATTCTGAAACATTTTTTCAAGGGCTCAGCCAAGACGTCTAATGATTAAGGCCTTGGCCAAAATCCATATCACATTGGGAAAGGCCTCGGCCAATTCCTCGTCTAGTTGTCTCATGAGACCTGTCGATGCATATAGGGGCTATAGCAGGCCCCACCCATCACATAATATGTCCAATGAATTCCTCCTATGAGAGGGGATAAACATAAACATCATATACATTCATATTGAAACTATCATATGAAATGTAACAAACTTTCCCAAATTATTAAACATAAACACTAACCATTCAGAATAATATGGTGAATGGTTTTAGGACAGATAATCAACAATAGATTTAGTCATAAACCATTAAATAAAATATGGTATATGACTTCATAAATTATTAAACCCCATAATACCATGGAATCAAAAATAGTGTTGAATTAAACGAAAAAACTCTTATAAAATCATTATGCAATTCTTGAGATAAATACTATTTTATTTTGAAAAGAAGAGTTATTTTGGAAAAAAATTAGTATAAAACCATAAGTGAGGTAATATATTATTTTCATAATAAAATTAGTGATTTTATAAAGATAATGGTTTCCAAAAACAGATCATAGAGTGCCCTTGAAAATAGGAAAGAATTTGAGAAATTCCCTTGGATCAAGCTTGTATTTTGGAAACAACATTGAAAGTTCCTTTAAAAATGTGTAACTATCCATAAAATAAGGAAGGGTTCTGGTTTGTACACATATATATGATACCAAAACAGAATATATGATTATTACATAACAATAAATAATAATTTCATTGAGTTAATTAGACAAAGAAAGTATCCCGAATGAAAATGGAATTTCGGGTGGGAAAACCCTTACCTTAACTCCAAACGTTTTCCGATCTTGTAATTAATCCCCTGTAAGATGAAATTATATTTGTTAATAACTTATTTCTTAACCTATTAGAAATGTATTTAGTTTAACATAATTCTGGTTAGTTCATTTATGTCTTTATTGACAAGTTATTGTATTGAATTTCGTCATTCTAGAGTGTTCATTTCCTTTATTTTCATATTCGGTTCACTTGCTTTTATGTAATGAAGTGGAATGGATATAAATCTCCAGAATTGAAATTAAATATTATTTATGAACATCCATAATTGTTCATGTCCATTTCTATCATTTGGTTGCATGGAATGAGGATGAATCATTACATGACCACCACTTCGATTATTCAGCGGTATTTGAAATGTTATGAACTAGTTTTGTCTCATAACTTAATTATATGTACATATTATGGTTCCTGAATATTAATTATGTTATAAAACATATATTATAGTCTGTTTCAACCATGATTATGGTTTCATGACCAGTAATGAAGAATAAATTTAAGAACAAAACATCGTCATCCACGAAGGTTATAAATCGAAACCTCATGGATATCGATTTCATTTATAAAATAAAAGGGAGGGAGTAAGAATATTTATGATGGTTCTTCTATTAACATGATATAAATCCAGTATATGGATGTTACATGAATTATAATGATCATTTGGACAGAGGAGGTGAGGAGAGGATAACAAAAGAAGATAAATTGAAATGAAACCAAATGAAAAAGAAGGGTACTTTACCTCTTGAAATAACATCCTTGAGAAACTCCTTAAGGGAAGTGGTTTGGGTATTTTGGAAAGACCAAAAGCTTCTTGGACATGGGGAGAGACTAGGGAAGGGTAATTGGGTAGAACATGGAGTAGATTCAAGGCTTAGAGGAGTGAAGAGAAGAGGGAGTGGTGAGGGGTTTTTATAGTGGAGGAGAGGAGTAAATTTTGAATATTTAATTCATTATTTTATTATTTCCCTCAAGACAACCAATAGTATTGTTTCATGTGACCCCTAATAGTAGTAATGACATGTTAGTTCAAACTAAGTGCCCTTACATCACATATGGTGTCATAATTAGTGTCTTTAATTGATAATTTGTATATACAGTATTTTAACGTATTTCACTATTCATCAATAATTCTAGAATTTCAGAAAAATCCCAAATATTCATCCCTACCATTTTTCAACGTGTAAAATTCAAAAGTTAAATCCATTTTTCAAAAATAATTTTCAAAATATTATTAATTTAATTTTTAAATAAGGTCATAGTTAATTCCAAAAATAACAATCTTGAAGTGCAATTAGTTTTATGTGACATTGAAAAATTAATTAAGATCCCATTATCATATTTCCTAAGGAAAATAAAATATTAATATTATTTACTATTCATGGGGTATATTACTATTCATAAGGGTATGTTACTATTCCACAAAAATCAAGTTTGTTCTATCAGACACCAAATGAATTACTATTCACAACTCTAGATGACCATTTCTTGAAATTCAAAACATAGAAGAGGACAAATTGCCTTTTATGTTTATTTTCAAAACCTTGGGGGTTACATTCTCCCATCCTTACAAAACATTCATCCTCAAAATTCATAGAATTTTACCTAAAAATTTTAGGGTATGTATCTAACATAAGCCCCTCAGGATCCAATGTTTCTTCCTCTATCTTATAGTTCCTTCATAGAACCTTTACCATTGGAGTCGTCCGATTTTTCAATACATGTTCTCTAGTATCAAGAATCTTGATAGGCACTTCCCAGTAAGATAGATCAGGCTCATGTTCCACTTCTTCATAAGTGAGTACATGTGTTGGGTCTGGCATGTACTTTCTTAACATTGACACGTGGAACACATTGTGATCCTTGTAGAGACTTGGCGGCATTGCCAAACGGTAAGCTACGACTCCAATTTAGTCCAGAATTTCAAAAGGTCTGATGAACCTGGGACTTAATTTTCCCTTCTTACCGAATCGTATAATACCCTTCCATGGAGATACCTTGAAGAAAAAATGATCACCTTGTTGAAACTAGAAACCCTTTTTTCGGTTATCTGCATAGCTCTTTTTCCTACTTTGAGCTATTTTGATATGGTTCTGGATAATATTCACCTTTTACATTGTTTCTTCAATAATTTCTAGGCCCACGAGCTTTCTTTCACCAACATCATCCCCGCAAGTTGGTGTACAAAATAGCTTCCCATATAATGTTTCATAGGGTGCCATATGTATACTTGAATGGATGCTATTGTTGTAGGAAATTCTGTGAGAGGTAAATATTTATCCCACATGCCTTGAAAATCAAGTGAAAAAGACCTCAACATGTCTTCCAATGATTGAATTGTCCGTTATGATTGTCCCTCAGTTTGTGGGTGGTAGGTAGTGCTCAAACGAAGATCAGTATCTAGGTCATTCTAAATACTTTTCCAGAATCACGATGTAAAACGTGGATCACGATCAGAAACAATCGATATGGGTACTCCATGATGTCTAACAACTTCATTAACATATAGTATTTCTAGATGTTCAAGTTTTAGATCTTCTCTTACAGAATGAAAATATGTTGACTTGGTAAGACGATCAACAATGACCCATATTGCATCATTCCTTCTAGGAGTCTTTGGTAGTCCCATGACAAAGTCCATCGTGATATTATCCCATTTCCACTCAGGCATGGGAAGAGGTTTAAAAACTCTTCCAGGCTGTTTCCTTCCAGCTTTCACTGGTTGAAAAACCATACATCTTGACAAAAAATCAGCAATCTGCCTCTTCATGTTGTCCCACCAAAAATGTTCCTTCAAATCTCTATATGTCTTAGTGCTTTCAGGGTGTATAGAGAAATTTGAACTATGAGCATCATCCAACAATTCCCATTTTAGATCAGGTATATCGGGAGCACAAAGTCTCTTCCCAAATTTAAAAATTCCATCTTCATATATGAAGTCACTCAATCTCCCATCATTTACAGCTTTAATCTTCTTTTAAAACTCCCCATCATTAGCCTGAGAATTTTTTATCTTTTCTATTAAAGATGGTTTGGCAACCATTTGAAAAAGAATTGATGTTTCACATTCCATAGTTATTCCCATATCCATATTTACTAGATCCATGTAAATAGGATCCCTTTCAACTATCATCTTACTCAAAACTCCCTGATCCTTTCTGCTCATGAAATCTGTCACCTTATTTTCCTTCCCCGGGTGGTAGTGTATCATGAAATCATAATCCTTGAGTAGTTCAAGCCATCTCCTTCGCCTTAGGTTGACTTCTTTTTGTGAGAAAATATACATCAAGCTCTTGTGATCAGTATAAATCTAACATTTTTTCACCATAGAGATAATGTCTCCATATCTTCAAAGAAAAGATTATAGCAGGAATCTCAAGATCATGAGTAGGACAGTTTTTTCTCATGAAATTTTAGTTTTTGTGATGCATAAGCAATAATCCTATCATTTTTCATAAGGACACAACCATGTCCTTTCTTTGAAGCATCACTATAAATAAAAAACCCGTCATTCCCCGATGGTAGAGTCAATATAAGAGTATTGACTAATCTTTTCTTCAGTTCTTCGAAACATTATTCATAAGATTTTGTCCAAAAAATTTATCCTCTTTATGTGTGAGCATCATTAGCAGGTTAGCCAGTCAGGCAACATTCTGCACGGAACGTCGATAATAACCTGCTAAGCCAATAAAACTGCGTACCTCAGTTATGTTTGTTGGTTTGGGTCAATCTTGGATTTCCATTTTTTCATAGGACCAACTAGGATTCCATTCTTAGAGATAATATGGACAAGAAAATAAATATCCTGAAGCCAGAATTCACACATGCTAAACTTCCCATATAATTCATGTCTTCTAAGAGTCTTCAGAATAATGTGCAAGGGAATTTCATGATCTTTGTTGCATTTGGAGTATACCGAGATATCATCAATAAATACCAATAAAAAATCATCGATATATTCCTTTAAAACTCTGTTAATTAGATCCATGAAGATAGAGGATGCATTAGTCAATCCAAAAGGCATTACTGTAAACCCGTAATGCCCATACCTGGTCCGAAATGATGTTATTGGAATATCTTCCTCCCTCACACACAACTGATGATATCCGGATCGAAGATCAATCATCAAAAAGTATTGATCTCCATGCAGTTGGTCAAATAAATCGTTAATGTGAGGTAGATGATACTTTTTATTTATTTTTATAGAATTGATCTCCCTATAGTGGATACATAACCTCAGAGATCCATATTTCTTCTTAACAAAAAGGACATGGGATCCCCATGGAGAAACACTAGGGAGAATAAATACCTTATTACTCAATTTTCTAGATGTTTCTTTAGTTCCACTAATTCCACATTGTCCATTTTATAAGGGGTCTTTGATATGGGATTTTAACCAGGAATTAAATCAATGGAAAAATCAATTTCTCATTCTGGAGGATATCCTGGTAAATATTCGGGAAACACAGAAACATATTCTCTCACAACAGTTACATCCTCTATTTGAACATTAAATTCCTCACCCAAAATTATTTCATTCTATTCCTCCCCAATAAGTTAATTTAGTTGATTACTGGGGGTGGATCTAGATAAGAATCGGTGGTGATGATTCTGCACGCTTCTCATAAGGGAAATATTTTTCTAAGAATATTTCCTTAAAATCCCTATATTCCATCTCTTCTATCTCTTCCTCCTCCTTTGTGTTTTTGATTAATGACCACTACTGATCCGCATCTACCGATAGACGATATACAACCATGAAAACCTTCTCCCTTTCTTTACATCCCTAGGCGAGAAATATCTTCTCAAGGGAACATATCCATTGCTCTAATACAAACGGTTTTGTAGTCCCGTTGAATAATGGAGGTTGTTGTCACATAAAGTGATCTAGCATGGCTCTTCCACGTGGTGGATTCAGATGCTCTATACAGGTAAGGTTATTATTCATAACATGAGTAAGTTGTCCCTGTATATTTATGAGTTGGTCAACACCAGTCACAGCACCAGAGCCAACATCATTATCTTGTGTTGGAGGAAAATCCCTACAGAGGACACACACATTCGTGCGATTTCCATTCCGTCCACTAGGCACCATATCTACATAATGGAATACACTATATTAGGTTATGAATCATAATGTTTAATCATAACTTAAAAATACTTAGAAAAATCGAGATCCTACGCATGGATAATCCCATATTCACAAATATGGTTTCTTTGAGGAATATTTTACATTTCAATCCTTCATAATGGCTTGTAAAGAAAATGTGAATTATCTTAAGAATATCCTCCAAGAGTGTCGTAACCAAGAGTGTAGAAAGGAACGTTATCGTTCACCATTTCCCGTTCGAGTCTAGCTCAAAGCGTTGTTTTCAAGTTTTACCCCTAGATACATCTGTGCCAGAGCCGCATCTACCTGCTCGTATCCAGATATGGATGTATTTCTTGAAAGATCCAGATAATATATTCCTTACCAAAATAACAGGACATTATTGTATGTATATCCTCAAATATTATCTTAGGGACTCTTCCCTGATTCTACGTTTTCAAAATCTAGTTTCCAAGTATTCTACTAAACTTCCTTTGATACCAACTGTAAGGAACCGACCCTAGTTGCCCGGAGTTGGTGCCTTATTGGATTACGTTGGCATACATACAAGGATTATGAATCCAGAAGGACCAATTAGTTTAGTATTATTGGAGACAAGATTCATACATATGTTCAACTTTACATAAGGAAAGGAAAACAACACTAATTTATTCAACTAGAGTCATCACATCTCCTAGATTATGCTTACAGGTCATTCATAAAATACTTATTCATGTATTGAGAGAATGAAACATAATTAATGGCTGAGCTCAAACACTCAGCAAGAGTAAGAAATATAGCAGAAGATAATATAACCATTAGACATGGTGAATAATTTAAAACACATGCCTTTAATAATAAACTTGAACAACTTATGGAAGGAATATGAGCTAAGTAAATAATGACATAATAAAACATAATCATGGGTATTCTACTAGTTGAATAACCAGATGAAATATCAATACCTATACTCATAATATTGTAATTCATAATTCCAGACATTCTGAAACATTTTTCAAGGCCTCGGCCAACACATCTAATGATTAAGGCATCGACCAAAATCCATATCACATTGGGAAAGCCCTCGACCAATTCCTCGTCTAGTTGTCTCATGAGACCTACCGATGCATCGAGGGGATATAGTGGGACCCACCCATCACATAATAAGTCCAATGAATTCCTCATATGAGTGTGGATAAACATAAACAACATATACATTCATATTGAAACTATCATATGAAATGTAACAAACTTTCCCCAATTATTGAACATAAAGACTAACCATTCAGAATAAAATGGTGAATGGTTTTAGGACAGATCATCCACAATAGAGTTAGTCATAAACCTTTACATAAAATATTGTAGACGAATTCATAATGTATTAAACCCAATAATACCATGGAATCAATAAGAGTGTTGAATTAGACGAAAACACTCTTATAAAATCATTAAGAAATTCTTGAGATAAATACTATTTTATTTTGAAAAGAAGAGTTATTTTGGAAAAATCGTTGTATAAAACCAGAAGTGAGGTTAGATAGTATTTTCATAATACAATTTTTGATTTTATAAAGATAAATGTTTCCAAAAACAGATCATAGAGTGCCCTTGAAAATAGGAAAGAATTTGAGAAATTCTCTTGGATCAGGCTTGTATTTTGGAAACAACATTGTATGTTCATTTAAAAATGTGTTACTATCCATAAAATAAGGAAGGGTTCTGGTTTTTACACATATATATGATACTCACACAGAAAATATGATGAGTACATAACAATACATATTAATTTCATTGAGGTAATTAGACAATGAAAGTATCCCGAATGAAAATGAATGTTCGGGTGGGAAAACCCTTACCTTAACTCCAAACGTGTTCCGCTCTTGTACATAATCTCCTGGAATATGAAATTATACTTGTTAATAACTTATTTCAGAAACTACTGGAAATGTATTTAGTTTACCATAATCCTGGTTAGTTCATTTATGTATTTATTGACAAGTTATTGTATTGAATTTTGTTGTTCTAGAGTGCTCGTTTCCTTTATATTCATATTCGATTCACTTGATTTTATTTAATGAGGTGGAATGGATGTCAATATATAGAATTTAAATTAAATATTATTTATGAACCTCCAGAATTTTTAATTTCCATTTCTATCATTTGTATACATGGAATACAGAGGAATCATTAGATGACCACCACTTTGATTATTCGGTGGTATTTGGAATTTTATGAACTAGTTTTGTCATATAACTTAATTATAAGTACATATTCTGGTTCCTAAATATTAATTATGTTATAACACATATTTTATAGTCTGGATCAACCATGAATATGGTTTCATCACCATTAGTGAATAATAAATTGAAAAATGAAACCTCGTCATCCATGAAGGTTATAAATCGGAAACTCATGGATGTCTATTTCGTTTATAAAATAAAAGGGAGGGAGAAAGAATATTTATGATGGTTATTCCATTCACATGATATAAATCCAGTATATAGATTTTATTGGAGTTATCATGATCTTTTGGACAGAGGAGGTGAGGAGAGGATAACAAAATAAGACAAATTGAAATGAAACCAAATGAAAAAGAAGGGAAGTTTACCTCTTGAAATAACCTCCTTCAGAAAATCTTTAAGGGAAGGGGTTTTGGTCTTTTGGAAAGACCAAAAGCTTATTGGACGTGGGGAGATACTAGGGAAGGTTAATTCGATAGATCTGTTTGGATCTTCCAGGCGTAGAGGTGTATAGTGAAGAGGGAGGGGTGAGGGGTTTTTATAGTGGAGGAGAGGAGTAAATTTGGAATATTTAATTCATTATTTTATTATTTCCCTCAAGACAACCAATATTATTGTTTCATGTGACCCCTAATAGTAATAATGTCATTTCAGTTTGAACCAAGTGTCCTTACATCACATATTATGTTATAAATAGTGTATTTAACTGAAAATTTGTATATACGGTATTTTATCGTATATCACTATTCATTAAAAATTCTAGAATTTCATATAATCCAAAAAATTCACCCCTACCATTTTTCAAAGCGTAGAATTCAAAAGTGAAATCCATTTTTCAAAAATAATTTTCTAAATACTATTAATTTAATTTTTAAATAAGTTCATAGTTAATTAAAAAAATAACAATCTTGAAGTGCAATTAGTTTTATGTGACATTGAAAAATTAATTAAAATCACATTATCATATTTCCTTAAGAAAATAAATTAATAATATGATTTACTATTCAAGGGGCACACTACTATTCATATGACTATTCATATTACTATTCATAAGGGTATGTTAGTATTTACCAAAAATCAAGTTGGTTCTATGAGACTCCCAATGACTTACTGAACACAAATCTAGATGACCACTTCTTTAAATTCAAAACATAGAAGAGTAACAATTGAATTCTATAGTTATTTTCAATACCTTTGGGTGTTACACGTGCACGCAGACCGGCCAGATCAGCCGACCGGTTGTCCCGCGATCCGGGCGGCCCATGCGGCCGCCGGTCTCCCTCCATGAAGCCGGCGCGTGGCCGCTGCTGCCGCTGCCACCTCCAGTCGCCGACGCCGCTGCCTCCTCTGTCCCTTGTTTCTTCTCCGGTGTGGTACGAAGGCACCGTGCCCTTTCGTATTTGCCTCTAAATTCAATCAATTATAACCTATGTAGGGGCGTCGATCCGTGTTGGTTTGGTCTGCGCCCTCCGTATTTGGTGATATCAGTTGGCCAACGATGAACCAAATAATTCATCGAAGAATGAGGGTATAATTTTATTCATTTAGAAATAATCAAATCCCCCTACCTTGTATTTGTCCTTGTACATTTACGTGTCGTAGAAGACGGGTGTCGTGAAAGACGGACATCGTTCCGTCAACGTCGGAGGGAGTAGAGCTCGGTGAAGTCGAGTCGAGATGACGCCCTCAGTGTACTTCGTGGGCAGCAGTGCATTCCTTCCTTGCACCAGTTGAAGAAGATAGAAGAGAAGTAAGTCGTTTTTCATTGGAGAGAAAGGGTGTTCTTCATGTTCTTCACGTTCCTCGTTGAATGAATGATTCTCCTCTTCTCCTTAGTTCTCCCAACCCAGATTATGCCAACCAAACTAAAAATTAAATAATAGCCTCCATATAAATTAATGATTCCATGAATTTTAAAAGAATTCAAAAGAATTCATAACACCAAAAATTAATTATTTAAGGCATTAATTAATCCTTATGTTATCACCGTTATAAGGGAAGGTGGAAAGGGTCCACCATAATGTGAGATTTCAAGAGTTAAAAGGGGGGTTCAAGGGGAGTTGAGAAGTTTGAGCCCATGTGGGCCCCACCACAAAATATCCTCCCATGGGAAATTCTGTGGGGGTGGAACCCACCTCCAACATCCCCTTGGTGGATAAAACCACCACTTAAATAAAATTATGTCCCACATAATTTTTATTAAATTTATTAAGAATCCCCCAAAATTAACTCCACTCCCGATAAAACACAACTATGGTAAAGGTATCTTTAAGAAAATACCGGAGCTGCGAGTTCATTGGTGTCCTCATATTTCAATTCTTCTCAACGTTTCAAAAGATTTAAAAACCCACATGTACATTTACTGAACATACCCAAACAAAATTTTAGAAATTGATTCCGAGCACACCGGACCTCGGAATCAAGCACTGTTAAAAACTGCAATCTCTTAAAATTCACATGTATGTAATAAAAAGAAATTCATAGAATTTAGGGTCTTTAAATTCTCCCCATCTTAGGGATTTACATCCTCGTAAGCTATATCAAACATTAAGGGAAAAAATTGGGGAAGTGAGCATGCATCTGAGCCTCCCGCACCCATGTGCTCTCATAGAGTTTTTCGTGCTTCCAGCGAATGCGCACCAGAGGAATCGACCATCCATGTAGGACCTGCTCCTATCATTCCTCAATCTACAATGGAACTTCTGTGAATGTCACCGCATCATTGATGTACAGATCCCCATGGTCGATGATGTGGGATGTGTCTTGCACGTATCTCCTCAGCTGAGATAAGTGGAAGACGTCATGCACCCAATGCAACTGAGGTGGAAGGGCCAGGCGATAAGCCACCTCGCCTACTCTGCTGGGGACCTGAAAAGGTCTGATAAACCGTAGACATAACTTGTCACCTCAGCCAAATTTCCATATACTTCATCACGATGAGACCTGTAGGAAGATGTGGTCGCTATCCTTAAACTTCAGTGGTCTCCATCTTCTATCAGAATAGGACTTCTGTCTACTCTGTGCAGTCTTCATCTGCTCCTAGATGATCTACACCTTCTCTGTCGTAGCCTATACAATCTATCGTCCTACATGTTCTGACTCCCCTAGGTCAGTCTAGTATAGTGGTGATCAGCAAGGTCGTTCATACATTGCCTTATAAGGTGCCATCCCGATGGTGGAGTGGTAGCAGTTGTGGTACGAAAACTCCACCAGGGGTAAGTGATCCTCCCAGTTGTGACAAAAGTCAAGGACACATGCACAGAGCATGTCATCGAGAGATTGAATGGTCCTCTCAATTTGACCATCCTTCTCAGGATGGAAGGTGGTGCTCAAGAGAATCTATAACCCAAAACCCTCCTAAAACCCCTTCCATAGCCGACAAGTGAAACCAGAATCCCCATCGGAGACGATCATCAATGGAACACCCTAAAGCCGTACGATATCCTGTACATAGAGGCGTCCCAAGAACTCTATCGCTCCCTGCTCTCTGATCGGTAGGAAGTCGGACGACTAGGTGAGTCGGTCTAAAATCACCTAGAAAGAGTCGTGTCCTATGTATGTATGTGGAAGTACCTTCACGAAATCCATGTATATTCCATCCCACTTCCACACTGGGACCTCTAAGGGATGAACCAAACCTGCTAGAACCTGGTGCTCCGCCTTCACTTACTAACAAGTGAGGCATCACGAGACAAACTCTGCAACCGCCTTCTTCATACCCGGCCACCAGTGCTATCATATGAGGTCCTGATACATTCTCTCCACCCCTGGATATACCGCTAGAGGGGAAGTGTGGAACTCCCTCAACACCTCCTCCTTTAGTGAAAATAGTACCATGGTACATCCTCTAAAGAGGATGACAAGCTCCCCACATTCAGAAAACCCATCAGGAACCTTCCTTAATTATATATGAGCTCGTCGCATCTCACAGTCAATGTCCCCACGCTGTGCCTCTCTAACTTGCTGAAGAAGTGGAGGAGTGACTGTGAGAGACTGTAGATAGGCTGCTCCATCTCTATCCACAAAGGATATCTGCAATGCGTCCAACTGCTCTGTCGCCTCTCCTAGCATCTGAGTGCCCAATCTCCAGTTGAGAGCATCTACTACAATGTTCCCCTTTCTAGGAGTATAGACTATCTCGAAGTCATAGTCCTAGAAGAACATGAGCCGTCGTCGCTGTCTCATGTTTAGGTCCTTATACAAGAAGATATACCTGAGACTCTGGTGGTCAGAGTAGACTGTAAAATGCTCTCCCATCAGATATTTCCACTACATCTTCAAGGAAAAGACCACTGCTTCTAACTCCAAGTCATGGGTAGCGTAGTTATGCTCATGATGTCTCAACTACCGTGAACCATACGCGATCACTGCTCCCTCCTTCATCAGGACACACCTGAGTCTGGTCCCTGAGGCATCGCAGTAAACTACGTACCCTATACCCTCCTCCGGTATCCTCATGATGGGCGCACTTGCCAACCTCTGCCTCAGCTCCTAAAATCTCTACTGGCATCTATCTGACCACATGAAGGGTTTCTCCTTCTTCGTCAATGCTGAAAGTGGTGCTGCAACTATGGAGAAGTCTGGCACAAATATCCGATAGTACCTAGCCAGTCCTAGGAAATTCTGCACCACCTTCACACTCCTAGGTGTCTCCCAAGAATGTACAGCCTTGATCTTCACTAGATCCACTGAAACTCCAGCCTCTGAGATGACGTGTCCCAAAAAGTGAACATCCCAAATCCCGAACTATCACTTCGAGAGTTTACCATATAGCCAGTTCCTCAGAGTGTATCCAGTACTACCTACAAATGGTAGGCGTTCTCCTTCTCAATAGTTGAGTAAATCAGTATGTCATCAATGAAGACTATGAAAAAGCGATTGAGGTAAGGCCGGAATATCCAGTTCATGAGACTCATGAACACTGCTAGAGTGTTTCGTACGCCGAAGGGCATATCCAAGAACTCGTAGTGGCCATACCGACACCTAAATGTTGTCTTCTGCACATCCTAGTCTCGAACTATGAGCTGGTGATGGCATGACCTGAGGTCTATATTCGAGAACCATTGTGCTCCCTTGAGCTGATCAAAGAGGTCATAAATCCTCGATAGTGGGTACCTGTTCTTCACGGTCACCTGATTGAGGAGAAGGTAGTCGACACACAGTCGCAAGCTACCATCCTCCTTCTTGGCGAACAAAATCGGAGATGCGCAGGGAGAAACACTAGGTCGGATAAATCCCTTCCCCTGAAAGTCCTCTAGCTATACCTGCAGCTCATGAAGCTCAGTGGGAGCCATCCGATATGATGGAGTAGATATTAGTGCTATCCGGTGGTACAGTTCAATGTAAAAGTCTAACTCTCTGTGAGGAGGTAGTCCAAGAACATCGTCAGGGAAAACATCCTCATACTGATCCACCACAATAAGAAAACTCAGACTCCACACATCAACCGTTCCAAGGATGAGACTAGCCAACTGATGTGTGATCGGCCGCCCCTCCTCTACATAAGTCCATCTTGCACTAAAAAGGCTCCATTCTCGCCGGTGAAGGTGAACCTGTCCCATCTGTGTGGATACACCGCACTTTACGCCTAATACAATCAATCTGAGCATGAACTATGGATAACTAGTCCCTACCCAAGATGACGTCGTAAGGCCTCGACACCGCTATAGAAATATCCCATCTGAAGCTCTCACCTCCTAGAGTAAGCTCACACTGCCGGCACCAGTGTGTAATCATCGAGTCTGCTCCCTAATGAGTCTCTAGCCGTAAGGATCGAGCCAATGGCTCTGTCAAAATCCCCGAGCTCCGAACGAGGCCAGTGGCAATAAAAGAATGACTCACACATATTCCTATAAGTACTGAAGAATGGGTGGAGTAGACACAGATAGTACCTCGAATCATCTCAGGTGCACCGTTTTCATAGGCCTCAACTGCCTGGAGCTGAGTCCGCCTTTGTTCGCTAGCTCCCTGTGGTCGGGGTGGACCTCTTGGTGGTGGTTGATGTAGTTCCTTGAAACATCATCCACCACCCGCTACCCGGCAAGCTCCTCTACCACGTCTTCCTGCTTCCAGCAGACCACCAGGGTCAAACCATTTCCTTTTCCTAGGAGGTCCCTCTACTGTATGATTCTCATCTGCATGGTGGGTCGGGCACTCACGAGCCATGTGGACCTCCCCACCGCATGCATAGCACTGCCTACTCCATGTATAACCAGATCTTTCCTCTGTTCCCCACAAAACCGAACCTATATCCTGGGGTCGCCCACCTGACGGTCGGGTCTACTTGGACCTCTATTTCATCTATCCACTACCGGGTACAGAAGACTCCTCTATGTGTCGCCCTGTGGTGGGTGTCGCCGCTGGTGACTGCTCGATGAGAAAACTCTCCACTAGAAGGGCTCGCTCTAGCACCCCCACCTGGGTCGATATGCTGAGGGAAATTGTCAAAGCCCTGATCTCATGCCTGAGTACCTGCTCGAAGGTTCGGTCCCTGAAGAATGGGTCCCACACCATATTCATGGAGTAGCATGGGAAGTCGGTGAACCTCACTGTGTACTGAGCTACTGTCATGCTGGCATGTTGCAGATGAAGTAACTCCTGAATCCGAACCGCACGAAGGGTGGCTTGAGAAAATTATAAGGGAAGGAGACTCTCGAATTCTTTCCAGAGTAATGATGCCTCCTCATGCACATGGAGCATCAGGCTCCACCAACTGCCTGCTGCTACATGATGGAGACTCGTGGAAAGGATCACCATGAGGTCGACTGGTGTCCCTACCAATCTCAAAACTCTCACAACAGCCTCCATCCAATCCTCAACTGCTTGTGGGTCCGTATGTCCCCGGAACCTGGGTGGCCTCTGGTGCTGGAACTCATGCAATGCACTCAGGTGGCGTGCACTCTTTGCTGCTAGGGGTGGTGGTATCAGTGGCCCAGCGGGAAGTGGTACTGCTCGTACCTCCACTGTGATGGGGCCCTGCACCGAGGCCTCATCTCTCGGTGGGCTACCATCTCATACAAAACTTGTAACCCTAGCTTTCTGCCTTTGTGGGGCTATCCCAAACAGAAAAATGTGCACCAAGGTTAAAATAGTATACCTGGTGAGATGACACCAAGTAGTCTTGAAGAAAAATTTCTCAAGGAAACACACACACAATTAGTGTTCTCGTGCACTGAGTCGTAGATTAGAGTCAGAGTCCTAGTGTATGGATACTTCGGCCGCCGCACCAACACCGGTTTCCCTAAACTGATAACCACATACAAAACAACTAGAACTATTGCTGTTAAAAGAATCAGATTCCATGTTCTGTGGTAGAACCGACTCCTCTGATACCATTTTGTCACGACCCGTCCTCAGGGCCCATGCCGTGTCTACCCAAGCCCACCTTCCAAAGTCCAGGGGTTGGCGACTAGCACCAAAGGCGTAATCCTGATAAAAAGGGAAGGAATTGCCTTTTAACATGTAACACACACACACACACAATATGAAAAAAAGTAGTAGGGGAAACCAGTAAAGAAATAGAAAAGTAATGTGTGCTGAAAGTTAGTGGGCCAGCATACAAACCCAACTGAACAACAAGTACAAGTAAAAAAAAGTAAAAAATAGCTCATGGATCGTCCACCGGGGAATCCTACCTGACGGGTAGGTATAGAAATCGAACAAATCATCCCTACGGTATGTCCCATCTAGTACATATTAGATCAGCCTCCGTCTGTCATCCTAAGCCTCGATCACTGTTGTTCATCGTCTGCACCGAACAAAACAAGGTGCGGGCGATGCCCGTGAAGTGGTGAGTATAACAATACTCAGTAGGGGACCCCGGGACCCCCGAAGGTCTCCCAGAATCAACAAAGGATAAACCACAGTAGAGAGATACAAACACATAGTATCAACTAACCGTACTTAGTTATATGCCCATACATATACCTAAATTACCAGTCACAATCCTAGCTCCAACTCTCGAGCCCAAAGACAACCCAGTCCAAAAAGGAAATAAAGTCAATCACCATGATGATAATGGTTGAAAGACATGACTCAGCTCACACAAGTACACATATTTCGTAGAGTGATAGAGATGATTAGATATAGACATTGATTCATCTAAGCTGTTGGACCCACACAGGATACAGGACCAGCTAAGCTATCGGACCCACACAGGATATAGTACCAGCTATTCTTTTGAACCCACAAAGGATACAGGAACAGAAGTCAGAACTGTTGGACCCATGGAGGATCCCAGTACAGTAGTCATCACTGTCGAACCCATGTATGATTTTGGTACACTAGTGGTCGCTGTCGACCCACGTAGTATTATGGTACAGTAGTCGTCGTAGCCAGCTCTATGTTTCCCGCACACAACATGCTAGATTCTAGGAGGGTCCGATCCTCGAGAAAAGTGTCGACAAATCAACTATCATGAAGTCCTGATTTGATGTATCCCATAGTTCCGTCTCATCATAATGAACCCAATGCAACAGACGATGCATCAATCAGACGCCCGGTCTGAGACTTATTGGCATTTTTGTTTCAGGGGCCCGGTTGAATTTACATTTGATCCAAACCTGGATGTTTTCCAAATTTGAAAAAAACTCCGTTATAGTATCTCAAAAGTACTAACTCATCCCGAGGGTCCTAGTTCCACAGACGGAGCGTCGATTAGACATGCGATCAAGGATAGATCCACATTTAAGTAAAGATGGGCTCGGCCCGTCAAGCCCAGTGGGCTGGCGGGTCCTACCAGGCTGGAGGATCCGCCCGGCCCGGCTCGTCAGGTTCAACCCGGCTGGGGGGTTGGCCCGACCCGGTGGGGCGCGGCCCACCTGCGGACCCGACGCGTGCTGCGGGCCGGTCCAGTTCGCCCTACGGTGCCAAGCGGCGCCACCTCCTCCCCTGCCCGGCCTACAATACCCGACCGGTTCGGCCTGGCGAATGGGGCCCGCACAACAGGCCACAATTCTTCCCACGTGGCATCGGCGGGTGCCATGTTTCTCTAGCCCGGCCAGTAGGCAGTCAGCCAGTTCACCCTGCCGAGCGGCCCCCGAATGCGGGCCGCGACCTCCTCCGTACGATGCCTGCAGGCGCCACGGTTTTCCAGCCCGGCATGCAAGCTACCGGCCGGTTCTTCCATCCCTGCTGGCAAGTGGATTGCCGGTTCATCTAGCCGATTGGCCTGTGAATGAAGGCCACTGTCTCCCTCCAAGAGGTGCCTTCATGTGCCACGGTACGTTCACGCAGACCGGCTGGATCGGCCGACCGGTTGTCCCTTGGTCTGGGTGGCCCGAGCGGCCGCTAGTCTCCATCCATGCGGCCAGTCCGCGGCCACCGCTACCACCTCAACCTTTGGTCGCCCCCGCTTCCACCTCCGGTGTTCGTCACTACTGCCTCCTAAATCCCATGGTTCTTCTCTGGCACGGTACGATGGCACCACGCCCTTTTGGCTTCACCTTCGATGTCAATCAACAATAACCAATGGAGGGGCGTCGGGCCATGTTGGTTCAGCCCGCGCCCTCCGCATTAGGTGATATCAATTGTCCAATGATGAACCAAATCATTAATTGAAGAACAAGGGTATCATTTTATTTATTTAGAAATAATCAAATCCCCATACCTAGTATTTGTCGTTGTACGTTGACGTGTCGCGGAAGACTGGTATCACAGAATATGGACATAGTTCCGTCAACGTCGATGGGAGTAGAGCTCAGTGAAGTCGAGTGGAGATGATTCCCTCGGTGTACATCATGGTCGGTAGTGCTTCCCTTCCTTGCTCTGATTAAAGAAGATATAAGAGAAGTCCATCATATTTTGTTGGAGATAAAGGGTGTTCTACGGGTTCTTCATGTTCCTCATTGGATGAATGATTCTCCACCTCTCCTTAGTTATCCCAACCAATCTTATGCCATCCAAACTAAAAATAAAATAATAGCCTCCATATACTTTAATTATGACATTCATTTCAAAAGAATTCTAATGAATTCATAACACCACAATTTAATTAATTAAGTCATTAAGTAATCCTTGTGTTGGCACCATTATGTGGGAAGGTGGAAAGGCTCCACCATAAAGTGGGAGTTGAAGTGTTAAAAGGGGGTTCAAGGGGAGTTGAGGGGTTTGAGCTCGTGTGGCCCCCACCACAAAATATCCTCCCATAGAAGGTTATGTGGGGGTGGGCCCCGCCTCCAACATCCCCTTGGTGGATAAAACCACCACTTAAATAAAATTATTTCACACAAAATTTTTATTTAATTTATTAAGAATCCCCAAAAATTAACTTCCACTCCCGATAAAACGCAATTGTGGTAAAGGTATCCTTAAGAGAATACTGGAACTGTGACTTCATCGGTTTCCTAAGATTTCAATTTTGAGCACCGATTCAAAAGATATAAAAACCCACACGTATGTTTATTGAACGTACCTGAACAAAACAACAGAAATTGATTCCGGGCACAGCGGGCCTCGGAATCAAGCGCCGTTAGAAACTACGGTCTCGTAAAATTCCCATGTATTTAAGAATAATATTTCCACAGGATTTCTAGGTCCATAAAGCCATCAATATCTAGTTATTATTAAAAAAAATATTGTTCATATAGGTTATCCAATATGCATAAATATTTATATAGTGAAGTAGTACATTATTCTCTAAAACCTATTCCAAATTTCAACTTAAACCATTTCCAATATAGTAAAACATATGACCCTTAAAAAATATTAAGATGAAAATTTTTAGAATTAAGGTCACTAAATGTCCAAAATTATCTTATCATCAATCACCCAAACAACATGAAGTATCTATTAATCATCATATACAAATCATGTGAGTACTTTTATCATGTAATCTTTTGAAACATGGTAATAACCTTAATCACTATAAAACATAATTAGAAACATGAATGCTTCCATATTATTTCAGTAAAACACAAATTATTGGATACATTATTTAAAAACAAAATTATCATAATTATATCAATGATTGATTGTTTAATTTTTTTAAACAAATAATTAACCAGTTCTATGGTAGTCAGTGCTATATAATTTACATTATAAATATTAATCATCTATTTATCTATAAAAATATTAAAATATGCAATATATTAAGGGTTATATTTCCCTCAATCAAATTTTTTTCAAAAATTTTAGTTTCTTAATAAAACATTTTTCTTTTTCATTGGTACTATTCAACATACGCTTTCAAAATCCTTAATGAAAAAGTACTGAAGTAAAATACTTATAAAATTCATAATTACTATAACCTATATACCATTTTTAAAATAAAACAATTACATAATTGTTGATTAAAAATAAAATCACATTAATCACTCCACTTTGAATATGGTAATATAATAATATTGAACATGATCCATGTAGTTGAAGCATTGAACATTGGAAACGATTTCCTTTCCCTTGTAATCACAATCATGGTGGAATTTCACTACAAATATGTAGAAAACTCCCATTACATTTAATCATGTACATGGGTGTTTCTATCTATATTTATCGGATGTGAGAAAAACCTTTTTCTTTTCCTCCGTTTATCAATCTTTTTCACTATCATCCACTTATTCTCATTCTTCACATAAAATCCATAATATATAGGGAATTATTTCTCTATCTTATTAGTATATTATACTATGTACTCATTAGATGACAATGGTTTTGAAACTAGTTATCCTTGAAATATTTTTTAATAACAGTAAATAAATTATCATTCTTTGTCTTTGGATTACATGTATTGATGTGGTTCTCATTCCTTATTCTAGAATATATTTATTGTTGATCGAATACACTATATTATATCATCGCATTATGAAACATAATGTATAATCGTAAAATTAGTGAAACAATTAGAATAAATATAAAAAATTATGCACAAATAATATTATAATCATAAACATTGTTTCTTTGCGGATTACATTATTTTTAAATCATTCATAATAGTTTATAAAGATAATTTGATTTATCCAAGGCATGTACACAGGGAGTGTCAAACCACATGCAATGTATAGCCTGTTTTCATGCACCAGGTGATATTTAGGTCAATCCTAATTCAATTTTAAGGGAGTTGTAACCCCTAAGTACATCTATTCCAAAACCATGTCCACATGTAGTATCCAGTCAAGGATGTATTATATTGGAAAAAACACATAAAATATTTCACATTAAAAATTTAAGATGTCATTCAATACCTATTATGAAATTCTATAATACAGATATGTAACATAATCTATTTTTTCATAAATATTATTCCCATGGTTTCAGCTAAAATTTCTCTAATACCAAATGCAGTGACTCAGACCGCAGTAACCCATAACCGGTGTCTAAATAATTACATTATAATAAGATACAAGGAATCAAATCCTATAGAATTGAATTGTTTATTAGTCTTCCTAAACCAGAAACATAATTAAAATTCACATTAAATTTTAAAACATAAAATAAATAACAATATTATTTAATGATGAAATTATTCCCCTTAGTTTGTCTCTACATATCAATCATAAAACAATTCTTTATATCATGTGTAAAATAAAATAGAAAAATGAAGGTGCCACAATTTCTATCAACAGAATGATTGATTTTGAATATTTCATAGCTTTTATAGGTTTTTTGTACATGGGATTCTCTTGGAATAAATTTACATTGTGTAATAATTTTTAAGGAGCACAGAGAATATCAAGTAGAATTGATTGATGCATTCAAAACATACAAGTAATGGATACCTTCTCTCTCAATTCAGTCAATCATTTATCTATATTCTTGTATGATCACTCTCCACTCTTTGTGATTCTCAAGAAAAGGGATCTCGAAAGAATGATTTTTTATTCCTCGAGTTTCTATAAATTAGAATATATTTGTAAATGCTGAGATTATCTTGGGAGGATCATAATAGGGCCATGGGATGGTTGGGTATTTGAAAGAAGCTTCGATGTTTGAGAAGAGATATCATAGAGTGGTTCCATAGGCCAATAGACATGAAAGCAGTTTGGACAGTCTTAAAAATGATATTGAAAATATATAGGAATCCATTATTGAGGGATGGGATGAATCCAAATTTTTCTATTCTAACTGAAGAAAAAGATCCTTCTTACTAAAAATCTTCTAGAGGTGTAAAGGGTATATGGGAAACAGTAAAGTGATTTATCATTAAATGAATGGGATCAAAACAAAACCTTTTCATATTTTTAAAGGAAATGGTGTATAAAAGGATCAAAAACCAATTAGAGGATGAGTCATTCTACTCAGACGTGGAGGTATTATATATGTTAGCTCAATATTTTTTTGAATGTTTTATGGAATTCCTAAATATATTTAATTAAAGATAACACAATATCCAAGTGGGTGAGGAGACTTTCATGAATTTCAATGCCAGACTTAATTATGATATGAAAAACAATGTGTTAATGGAATTTATTATGATAAAAAATATATAAGAATACTTGAATAGTATGAATCATGAAATTTTCCAAGAGTTAGAAGGATTTTGGGGGGCCTTTTATATTTAATCCTAGGATATTATTAAGGTTCAAGTTATAGAGGTCGTCCAATATGTTTTTAGAGGTGGCTTCCTTAATAGAGCTACTTGTGTCTATAATGTCTTCCTCATTCCTAAAGTGAAATATCCCACATCCTTAAACCATTTCATAAAAACTGTTTTATAATTTTTTTTTCATATAACTTCTTCCAAATCTCAAGGCATCCTTGAATATTCATTAAAAAACAAATTTTATAAGAGCAACATAGATTTTTTAGGGAGATGTAATCAAGGTGATATTGGAATCTCCAGATAAATGTTATATGACATTAAAAAAGGTTGTGGGATCTAATCTCATGATATAGGTTGATATTGAAAAATCTTATGATAAAATGGAATGGAGATTCATTCTATGGGTGATAAAGAAATATTGATTCTATGAGTGGATTGGTGACTAATGTTTTTGTTGTTTTTCATCTTTTTTGGATTACCATATCTGTCATAGGGAAGGAATTCAGTTTCTTTAAATGATCATAGGGTGTTAGGTATGGTGATTATATATATTTAACTCTTTTTATTATGGTTCAGGATACACTATTAAGATTATTCATCAAGGCCTTTTGTATGAGAATATATAGACCTATAAAAATTGGGTTGGGAATAGAATTGTTTCTCATATCATGTTTACTAAGGACATGTTATTTTTTATCAATATTAGTGAAAGATCAACAAATGGGTTTCACAAATTAATATACACTAATGGAATGTTGAGTAGACCAAGTGTTAATTTGACAAAGAGAAGTGTTTGCGTCTCAAATAAATTATTAGAAATATGAATCACTACAATTCAATCTGGTAATAGATTTTAATGATGAAGATTACTAATGGTCTATCTTGGTGCTATAATATCCAAAATAAGAGTCCAAAATGTTCCTTTGATGAAATTATTAATCAAATTTTGGGGATAATTTTCAGCTAGAAGAATATGTTTCTATCATTTGAAGGAAGAATTAAATGGGTAAATAATGTCTTTACTTCAATACTGACACACGTTTTATCCATCCTTAAGAAACTGACGGGGACCATCAAAAACATTGAAAACCTTATGTCAGCCTTTATTTGGGATTCCAAATAATCTAGTTACTTTCATTTTCAAGGAATCAAATTTCAAATCTAATAGATGATGGGGGAATTGGCCTATATAACTTGGAGGGAACAAAGAAAGTCATAAAAGCCTACCTATCCTGGGAAATCTTTAAAGGTAAATTTTTTTGGGAAATGTTCATGGTTTATAGGTATTGGGATAGTCAGAGTAGCTGGTCCACTCATTATAGAAGTATGTTATGTCTAACAAGGTGTGTGATTAACAGACTGAAAAAGATATAGGTAGATTATTGATGGATCATAGGATGAAAAGAAATTATTTTTTAGAAGACCAACTGGGATGGTTAAATGCTATATTTTTTTGGGTTCCCAGATCCAAAAATTTCCTTCATGGAATATTTTCAGAATCTATATTCCCTAGAATCTATTTTGAATCTAAACTTGATATCTATCTATTAGAATATTAAATTTGATCATGAAGCTGACAAAGGAATTTTTAAAGGTTCAAAATTGAGCAGGTTCTTCAGCCACGATTTAAAAGAACTTATCCCTAAGAGTAGAGGAATAGATATCTAAGAACTCAAACAGTAGTGTAATGAAAATTCTGGTAAATATTATTTTTTTAGTTTGGAGAATATGAAATTAGGCAATTTCAACTGATGAAAATGTCTAGTAGTGAGGTGTGGTCCTAGCATTGCATGTGTAATGTTATTGAAGGGAAAAATAAAATACAACATAACATGAATTATTATAGGTATAATGGGTACTATTGGACTGGTATTTCATATGACATGAGTCTAATTTGAACGTCAATATAGAATCTATTTTGACAATGCTCGAGGATGGGTTCTAGGGCTCTAACCAAAAGGAAACAGAGACGAGGGTGCATGATGTGATTTTTGCTATGAAATATTTTATTATGTGGGATGATCAAAACAAATATAATGAAGGTATTAACTGTACAACTATTAATTTTATACTGAGATTAAAACTGATTGTGGAGGAATTGGGGAATTTGATCAAAGATGTAGCCAATTCGGGGATGATAAGAAACATCAATCATGTATCCCATCGGAATTCAGTTATCAACTTTGTCTTACAAGGTAGAAGCGTTAAATGGTAATCCACCACTATAGAGTGAAATCTAAATGTGGAATTCCTAGGTATTGATGATGAAATGATTGGAGGCAGTTTGGTTTGGGACTTTAGGGGATCATTGATTTTATGTTTCAGATCCTTTTATGGTGATGGAAATCCATTGGTACGAAGGAAAAATCTATGGCCACTACTATACCCTAATGTTAGCATTTCAAAATCCACATTTTAGAAGTTGAATCTCACTCTATGGTTCTGGTCAATTGTATTCAGGGAATGAAAAATATATATTTGGATCTAATTTATGCTATCAGAAAATGAAAATCATACATCAACCCTAATACGTGTATCAGGCATATATGGAGTAAAGGTAACTACACAGAGGATGTGATTGAATGGCAAGGGAGTCTAGGAGAAAGTTTTGTTATTTACAATAGTTATCATTCATTACCTAATGTCTATATGCTTATTTTTAGGAAAAATTCTCTTAGTCTCCACTATTTTCGACCGCCTTGTCATTGTGTAGTCTTTTTTGATCATATGAAAGAATGAATTTTGAATAAAAAGTTAAATTTCACTAAATATAGAAACTTAAATAATTGAAACACATTAAATTTAATAAATAACTTGATTATAATATGGAAGGAATAATTGAATATCAAATAATTCCATATAAATAATAACTTGGTCATGAAACTATCGATGGATATTAAAACTAATAAAACAAGGACATTTAATATAAATAATTGAATTTATAATGATAAATAGCATATTTAGAGACATCCAGAAACATACCATTGAATCTTTGTACCATGAAATATAATATTATTGTTTGTTTTTTTTTTCAAAAAATCTATATAAATGTGTGGGGCCTAAGAAAGAACCTAATTTAGTTTGTCCCATGAGATCTACTGACACATTGAAGGGATATATCCGGTCTTTCTCACTACATAATATATCCAATTCATTTTTCATGTGAAAGGGGAGAAATATAATCAACATAAAAATTCATATTGAAAATTTATCATCATAAATAATAATACCTACCCTAATCAATAAATATAATTATAACCCATTCAGATTAATATGGTGAATGGAAGGAAAATTTACATCTATAATCAAAATTATAATAAACCATCAAGAGAAATAATAAAGATGGTATCAACACAATATATCCCCAGTGGATCAAGTATAAAATAGATTGATGATGTTATTGATTACAAAAAATACAACGTATTGATCCTAATTATTTTATAAATCTAAATTTTTAATTTTTATAATAATATTTTAAAATAAAAATTTCATTTAAATAAAATACATTTCATTGAAAATTAAATTTTAAAAATTTAAAATAATAATTAAAAAAATAATCGATAATTATAGAGAAAAATTATGTTCATGTTGTATATGCTAAAATAAAGACACATTTCAAAAAAATTTAAATACAAACTGGATTTTTTTGAATATGCTTTGAGAATTCCTTTAAATAAAATGTAAAAACTAAAAATGGGATGCAATTTATATAAAAAATCTTTTTTATCTTTTTTAAAAAATTTTAGTTTTTGAGAAAACATGGGTTTTGATGAAAAATGATTTTCAACGAAAAAGAGAAACAGAGTATAAATTTTATAAAAACATATTGTAAATATTTTGACATAAGAAAGAGTATAACTTTTTCACCATTATATGAAAAAGGTCATCAATAACTAGAGGTTAATAAAATATATTTATTCTAGTATATAAACATAAGATAAATATCTATAATATATGTAAACATAAACAATCCTTAATAGTGATGATATTGTGAAATAAACCCTTTCCAAGTTGTTAACATATGAATCATGATCCCTATAAAATAAATAAATTAAAACAAAACTATAAATATAATTAATATAAAAATAAAAATGATATGTCATACCAAATGGTAAGAATATAAACTATTAAAAGGAAATAAATGGTGAATATTACATATGTATCATGGAAGTAAAAGTGAGATGAGAAACCCTTACCTCTAGTCTGATTTCCATATTACGTGTATGTAAAACATATATAATGGTTTAAAAAATGTTAATAGTTTATTAAAAAACCACAATAATATTTATAATAATATATAAGATCCACTTAAAACATTTTACCACCCTTATGTTAATAATATTTCAATATTTTCATAGTTTTGAGTGTTGATTGCCTTATTTTCTCATGTTTTTTTTATGAAAGTTTCAGTTTTTTGAATAAGATGTATTTATATCTTAACAAAAATAATAATAATGTTATAAATATTATTTTTACAAAATAGATACATTTTTATAACCATTTGTGAATTTTGAACATGGAAAATGAATCACATTGCTTTATAGTAGGCTGTACGTACACACGAGTGAAGATATCATTCCCTTAACAAATGAAATTGTAATGAATTAGATGATATAATAATTTTACATAATAAATATAATATCTTAAATATACAATATATTAATTAATTATTTCATTATTATCTCCAATGTCATGTGTAAGTGAAAAAAAATTTACATTTCTTCACGAGACGGTAGTCCATCGCAGACACAAGAGACATTATTATATTTGAAACTGAATGGAGTCGACCTATAATACCGTCCTTAAACATTAAATTATCTATAATGAAGTTTATAAATCACATTAAGGATCCTTTCAGGTTTGAAGTTTTATAAAATTATCCCATAACTATTACATTACATCTCAAAAATTTCAAAGTATACTCTTCTACTCAGTATAAATTTTTTCATAAGATAAAAATACTTAAAAGAAAATAGTAAATCTTTTCTTGATATAAATCTTATTGAGTTCTTACTTTCTCTTAACCTACCTTATAATCTGTGAAAAACATTTCAAAAACATGGAATAAGTAAATAAAATTAGTAAGGGTTATAAAATAAATAAAAAAACATTAGTACATCAATACATAATAAACATAATCTCTTTAACATACCTCATGAAATCATGAGATTTATGAATAAACAATATAAATCATATATCATAAAGGTAACTTGCGGAATCCATATCAAACATACACTGTAGCTTTCATAGCTACATAGGGAGTTACACTTGTAATACGCATCACAGTATATTCCCAAAATTTATTAGGAGGAACATTAACATTTACCTACTCCATGTTAGCCAATGCATTGGAGAGATATCTTGGGCTCACCCACCCTAGGTTTACCAAAAAATAACCCGTACATGTAATCAATTCCCAAGAACCATAACATATTAATAACAGAAAAAATCATAAAGAGAAGATAACATTTCCACATTTCAATGACAACATATCATTTCAAGATATTGAGATAATCAATGCTTTATTAAACCATTTTCAAAACCATTTAAAGTATTTAATAAAGATATTTCTGATTCAATGTTTCCCATACCACTTTGAAACTTTTAATGGAATTAAAATTTTAAAACATTAATGTCCATATAAATAAATACTTAAAAACATTTTGAAAACATGGACATTAATGGGAAGCAGTTAGAAGAATAAATCGTTGAATATTTTAATACGATGTTTTAGTTAAATAGTCTCATAACACGTGACTTAAATGATATAATATTTCCAATGGTAGTATATACTCCATATAAAATTTAATTGCATCATAACAACAAATAAGTATTAATGGAATGTAAATTGAGATGAAATCCCTTACAATGATCGTACCATTAGATTAAAGATATATCAATGACATTATTATGTGTGAAAAATATAAATAAACCAAATATAAGTGTATATTAATTTTAAAAAAAATCATATGTCATTCACAAATATTTATAGCATGAAATAATCATGAAGTAAAAGTTTAACCCAAAGAATGGTAATTGGGTTACGAAGTTCCCTTACAAAAACTCGATAGCCTAACTATGTCATTATAAAATTCAAAAAATGTGTTGATGAGAGAGAAACAAGTCTCTCATCACATGGAAATAAAATTTATAGAAATATGGATTTAAAATTACATATCCCAACATAATAAAAATGAAATTGAAATACATGAAAAAAATGAAGTCTTAGACTAAGAGTGTACGGTGAGCGGTTCCCATACCGATTTGGTAAATTATGACACACACACCCCATGAAGGAAAGATCATACAATGAAGATGTAAATACTCATATATTAAATTATATTACATAAATAATAAAATCATGGGAATTAAAAACACAACACAAAAGTAAATAGTGGAAAATATAACATGAATCTCTTTGGAATAAAAAGTGACGTAAAAACCCCTTACCACGTTACAATCAATCGAATCGTATGAAAAAAAAGTTAACAAACACCAAATGAATCACATAATAACATGAATATAAAAATAATCATGATAATATATATATGAAATTATAGTATAAAATAAAACACATGCATTAAATAAAGGGAGAACAATGGCAATCTCACGGAATTAAAAGTGAAATAAGAAACCCCTTACCTCATGACTGACATGACTCATATGTTCTGTGTTCTTCATAAATAAAATTAATAAGTTAATTTATACTTCCATAAAGAAAATTTTTAATGTTTATTATTTATTTTAAATCACTTATTACCATACTATAATAATTAGGTAATTATTTTAGTTCATATCAGACATTTTGTCGATGATTAGAACATTAATAAAAAATGATATTGTTATAATACAAATTGTCCTTGTGGTCAAAATTACATTATCTACAGAATGGTATTCATGATTTATATATCATATTATATATATATATATAGTGTATATGTATTTATAATATTCCATATCATTTGGAGTTACGAAATAAAAGGCAATGTTCATGGAGACGGTAAGTCGTATGTACGCATGAACACCACTTTCATTTCTATTTTATATTTAAAGAATGAAAAAATAATAATACATATGTAAATTATAATTTCAGTATAATATGTATGTTATATAATTTAACTAACTCCATCTTTTATACATTAGACATATGGCATAAACAAGTCATATCATTTTGAGGGGGCAGTAGTCCACACTTCCTCAAATGAAATTTTCGTATTTACCCATTATGACACCATAAAGGTACGATGTAAATAAAAAATAAACAAGTATAGAGAAAAAATAAAATATATATCACATTTAAATACATTTCTATATTAGTTTACACCATAAGAGGAGGTATGAGAATATTGAATAATCATTGTTTTGTGAAGCAATAGTTCACCATCCACAAAAACTGTATATTCATTACCCATTAGACAAAGGCTTGTGTTACTGTAGTGATAATACTTATCATAAAGACAACCTAGTATATTTTGGATACTGTTTTTATTATAAAAAAATGAATAAAAAGAGTTTATGTTTTTGAAGAAGTAAAATAATAGAAAATAACTTAAGAGAAAATGTTACCTTTAAATAGGGTAACTCCCATGGGTTTGAACCAAAAGGATTTTTCAATGGGACTTCTGCCTAAGGTAAGGCTTGTAGGTGTCATTTAGGGATCTTAAGAGCTTATTTAGGCAGTTTTTGGATGATACAAGGGTCTTGAGAGGTGTGAGTAATGGGTTAGAGGTGAGGGATTTTTATTAGGGGGAGGGGCTCTTTAGGAAAGTTTGAAAATATTTTTTTATTATATAATGATTTTCAGTTTCAAAATGTCCAAAACATATTAAAATAGACGATAATATGAATCTAGTTTGAAATAAAATCATGAAATACGAATTGGATAGGTTTGGGATATTGTTTTAATCTTTAAACTCTTATTTATTTAAATCATTCATTAAAAAGGTAAACAATACATCATTATTGTGTCATAAATAATTTTATTAATTTGATGTCTAATTTTTTTAAAAAAATAAAATGATGTAGGAAATATTACTGTATTTAAAATTAATATTTACAGTATAATGGATAACTTATATAAACCCTTGTAGGAATTTATTTACTAAAAGATATATGTTTATGTCATTTTTTTCATTACATTAAATTAATTAATATAAAGTTTCATTATCACTCTTAAGTGGCTCCATGGGGTCCCAAAATCGACCCAAATATGGACATGGTCTAAAATGTATTATCCAATTGTATTAGTACACATGTTAGGGTAATTTAGTATAATTATAATATTTTTTACCCTGAATTACCCTATTACCTTTAACTGCGGTAAATAAAATTGAAAAGTTACTATTCCAAAAATAAATATTTTTATCTTATTAAACCACATATTACTTGCTAATAAAAACCATGTTTATTGAATTTTATAAATTCAGTTCACAAAAGTGGTAAAGTTTCATTTAAATAAAAAATTCATTTTTTGAACTAATACTCAATGTTTTCACTGTTCATCAAAAATTGATGATTTCCAGAAAAATACCAAAACATAAGCCTATGAAATAGTTGATATTTCGAATTCAAAAAGGATGCCTATTTTACCAAATTCAATACATATAATTGGAATTAAATAATTCAATATTAATTATCATTATCAAAACAAAAAGCGTGTTTTTTAATAAATAATAACTATCAAAAGAATGACACTTTTTTATGTTCAATTTCAAAGTGAAATTACTTAAAATGAAGAAAATTTGATTAAATGGTAATAATATAATCTAATTACACATTAAAACCAATTAAAAAGATAATCTAACCATATAAATAAATTATATTAAAAGGATGTTGTGAATTAAAATACATAATTTTTAACTATTCATTAAAAAATGAATTTTACCAGAAAAATACCAAAAAATTTACCTAAAGTAAAATTTTATGTCCTGATTCTAAAGAATTTTTTTTTGTCAAATAAGTCATATAAATGTTATTAAAACTAGATTTAAAGAGGGTTCTCCATCAAAAGGCTGTAAATCGACAGTTTAATGAATATTAGAGTATTTATGCTTAAAATTGGATTCATTCACATTTTAAGCCTCTAAGATTTTTTGGATAAATGAAAAAACATTCAAATAACATGTATAATTATTTTTTTAGTCAAGTTCATTCCTACAAATACAACAACTATGTGTTATATACTATTTAAAATAATAATATCATTATATTAATTTTTGGTATAACATAACATTTTATGTGATGTAAGATTTCAAAGAAAACCGTTCTTGCGTATCTAGTACGCCATAAAACATAGCATCCCCTATAAAGTAAATTTAATATTTAATTAAAAAATATTAATAAATATGGAAATTCCATATTATTTATTCACCTGGGAAGTTACATCCTTCCCCTCTTTTAGGAATTGCGTCCTCACAATTTTAAAATTGGGCTCAGAAACATCCTTAAAAGTCCCACATTGGAAAAAGAGTCAATAAAACTATCACTTTAAAAAAATTGAAGATAACTAAAAAGGTCACTAGAGATAACCCAAAATAAGATTCCTTGAAAACATGGATATAGATGAGAAACTAAGTGTCAAATTCTAATGAAGAGGTATAGAAAACATGATTAAGAAAATGTTAACCACCGGAAAACCACAAAATTGTGATGGGTTAAACGGTCTTTGGTTTAACAGAAGGAAAAGTAAACAAAAATTTTTTTTGTTTGATGTTTCATTTAGTAATTTTGGGGAATTTATTTATCATATTGAATAAGGTCATATGGAAATATACATACTTTTCATGAAGATTTCATCTTTTATTAAGTTTCAACAAAAAACACATCTTTTCTCTAAATGATGAGTATTCAAGATGACTTTTTCAAACCTAAAGAACTAGAATCAACTTCTAGAAAATGAAATAATCCAAAAAAGATGAACTATATATTTCCCTTGTCTTTAGACATTAACCAAAACCAAAATTCATAGTACAAGTTCATATAATCACAAAAAAGGATAATCCTTTTGAAAAAAGATAAATTATACATAATCTCCAAAATTTGATCGACAGAATGCAAAGTCCAAAATATACGATTCAATAAACAACTGTTCATAAAATTATTCAATGTAAACCGAACTAAGATTGAAAATGAAAAATCAAAAGGATTTAATCACATAGTCTTCCATTGTAAATCTTAAAATTTATCTCCAAATAACATTTACTACCCTTAAAGTATCATACTGAGGTGTGATTAACCAAATCACATATTCTCTATGATAGGATAATCATTTCCATAAATAACCCAAATCGCCACATGTCCATAATAAAAACATAGATTATTCCAAAATAAAATTCCACCATTACTCCTTAATTAAAATCCCAAAGTATTCTATTTTCTTTAGGCATATAGTTTCCCAAAAAAAGAAAACGTCTTCAAAAAATAACCTTTATCACTTAATACCAAATAATTTTCCTATACTAAAGATATCCATTTGAAAAAACATAATACCCCAAATCAACATATTCATGATCCATAAAATAATTTAACTGAAGGAATAACTCATACTAAACAGGGAAATCATGTAGACCAGTGGTAGGTGATGCACCCTTGTCACCCTTCAGTTGTGGGTTCAATTCTCATGGCCCTACTGGATGTGATAGGTTGTCGGCCGACCTCCTGGTTTTCCTTTTTATAAAACTCAAAAATAACACAAACATATTTTTACCTCAAAGGTTTTATTATACCTATCATTTACATCCCAACACATTAAGACCTTAACATATTAATTAAGACTTATATATATTATCATTTTTTCACCTCCATATGGTAAAATTAAACTATTCCCAAAACAAAGAACATTATACCTTGATCATGGCGTCTACATGGTTTCATTGACATCTTTTTCATGTAGGTAGAAGGTCCATGCATCACAACAATGATTTAGATATCCATCAAAATAATTTTATCCCTTCTTCTAAATATGCCTTGTACAACACGGGTCATATGGGTGTTCACGGATAAATTAAAACAGAAAATAATCATTTATAACATATAATTTCAAAACATATTCAAAAACATTATTTTTATAAAACAGTCAGGTTGAGTTTGAGTTGAAACATTCAATCTATAGTCCTTTTAAAATAACATAATTATGTTCTAAAAGAATATATTTTAAAATCAAATATAAATAGGTTTCTCAAGGGCCTCCTTCTGCAACACCTTTTCAAAATCATAATATACTTTAAAATCTTGTGATAAGGTAAAATATTTGAAAATGACTTGATAATATTTACCATTATAGAAAATATGATAATATACTAAAAATAGAATTTGATTAAATATAACCCATGTTCCACGATGATATAGAGGTATATTGGAGGTGTTTGATATCTCAAACAACTTCTTACAAGTGAGTTGTATGCTAGAAAAGGTTTCACAATCATCCGAACATGACTTTGTAATAATTATTGCAAGAATGTCATCAGTAAGAGATAAGAATATTGTTTGAGATCCTCATCCTTCCATTTATAAAAAACATTAATTTATCATAAAATGTTATAAAACAAGGATTTATCTTAAAGAGTAGACATAGAGACTAAAAATGTGTCTAATAAAAACCCACAATCATTAATTTTTTCTAAATCGGCCATTGATACCAACTATAAGTCCCCAGCCATAAACATTACACTATATTGAATTAAGTTAATAAATCACATTGAGGATCTTTTCAAGTTTAGAGTTTATGAGAATTAGTCCATAACTATTACATTGCATCTCAAAAATTACAAAGTAGAAACATTTACTTAGTATCCATTTTTCATAAAATAAAAATTCTTACAAGAAAACAATATTTTTTTCTTGATGTAAATCTTCTTGAGTTCTTCCCTTCTCTTACCCTGCCTTATACCCTATAAAAAACATTTCAAAAATGTGCGATGAGCATAACAATTTCAGTGAGGGTTATAAAATAAAGAAATAAAACATTAGTTAATCAATACATACAAAACATGAGCTCTTTAACATACCTCATAAAATCAAAAGATTTATGAATAACACATAGAAATCATAAATCATAAAGGTAACTTTCATCATTCATATCAAACATACATTGTAGCTTTCACAGTTACATAGGGAGTTACACTAGGAATACCCATCATAGTATATTTCCTAAATCACTTAGTAGAAATATTAATATTTACCTCTATCACGTTACCCAATGAATTGGAGAGCTATCTCGGGATCACTCTCCCTAGGTTTATCACAGAACCAACTGTATACGTAAACAATTCCCATGATCCATAACATATTCATTTCTCATAAAACATGCATAAAGTAGAGATGAAATTTCCAAATTCGAAATCACAATATATCATTTCAAGTTATTGAAATAATTAATTCTTTATGAAACCATTTGGAAAACCATTAAAAATATTTAATAAAGAGATTTTTGAATCAAAGTGTCTCATAAAACATTGAAAATTTTAATGGAATTAAAATTTTACAACAATAATGTCTTTATAAATAAATCCTTAAAACCATTTTGAAAAAAGGGAATTAATGGGAATAATTTTGAATAATAAATCATTAAATATTTTAAAAAGATGTTTTAGTTAAATAGTCTTGTAACACTTGAGAAACACTTGACTAAACATAATTAAAAAATTAAAAAATCAAAAATTATAATATCATCATAAAAAAATTAATGATATAATATTTCAAAGGATATTATATACACAATATAAAATTGAATTAGTGCATAACAAAAAATAAGTCTCAATGGAATGTAAATTGAGACGAAATCCATTACAATGATCGTACCATTTAATTAGGGATAAATCAATGACATAATTATGTGTGAAAAATAAAAATACACCCATTATTAGTGTATATTAAGTGTAAAAAAATCATAGGTCATTCACACATATTTATATCAAGAAATAATCATGAAGTAGAAGTTTAACCCAAATAATGGAAATACGGTTAAGAAGTTCCCTTAAAGAAATTTGACAGCCTAACGACGTTGCTTTAAAATTCAGAAAATGAGTTGATGAGAGAGAAAATGGTATCTCATCACATGGACATAAAATTTACATCAAATATGTTATTTAATAACATATCCCAACATAGGAAAATGTAAATTAAAATACATGACATTAATGAAGTCTTTGACGAAAAGAGTACGGTGAAAGGTTTTCTTACCGATTTGGGAAATTACGAAACATACAACCCATAAAAGAAAATTCATACAATGAAGATTTAAATACCAATAAATTAAATTATATTACACAAATAATATAATCATGGGTAGTACATACACCACACAAAAACAAATAGTGGCAAATATAGCATTAATCTCACGGGAATAAAAAGTGAGATGAAAACCCCTTACCACGTTGTAATCAATCGAGTCATAACACCAAAAGTTAATAAATACCAATTAAATCACAAAATTAATTGAATATAAATAAAATACTAATAATATATATCAAATGGCTTTACACAATACACCACATGCAATAAATATGATTTGAACAATGGAAATATCATGGAATTAAAAGTGAGATACGAAACCCCTTACCTCATGTCCGACTTGACTCGTATGTTCCATGTTCTTCCTGAATAATAAACTTAAATAAATTCATACTTACTTAAGAAAATTTTTCAGGTTTATTATTACTTTTATATCACTTATTACCTTTCTATAATAATTATTTAATTATTTGAATTCCTATTGGACATTTTTTCGATGTTCGGAACATCAATAAAAAACGAACTTGTTATAATTACAAATTATCGATGTCATCAAAAGTCTGTTATCTCCAAAATTATATTCATGATTTAGATATCATTTATATCATATATATCTAGTGTATATTTATTTATAATATTCCATATTATTTAGAGTTAGGAATTGAAACACAACATTTATGGAGACGGTAAGTCGTACGAACACATTGACACTACATTAATTTTTATTTTATATTTAAAAAAAATGAAAACTTATTAATAGATAGTTATATTATAATTCCAGTATAATATCTATTTTAGGAAATTCGATTAACTCTATCCTTTATACGTTCCACGTATGGCATAAAAAATTCATATCACTTTGAGGGGGCGGTAGTCCACACTTCCTCAAATGAAATTATCATATTTAACCATTATGGAAATAATAAATTTATGATATATATGAAAAATACAGAATTATAGAGAAAATATAAATATAAAATATACATATATATAACATGTAAATAGAGTTCCATCTTAATGGCTACCATAAGAGGTGGTAGGAGAAGATTGAACAATCATCGTTTCATGAGGCAGTAGTTCACCGTCCTTAGAAAGATTATGCTCATTACCCATTAAGCAGAGGTGTGTGTAAGTGTAGTTCAAATCAATCTTATAAAAACAATATATTGAGGTTACTTGTGTTTTTATTAAATAATTGATTAAGAAGAGTTTAGAGGTTTGGATATGTAAAATAAAAGAAAACAAATTAAGAGAAGATATTACTTTTAAGTCGGGTAACCCTATTTGGTTTGAACCAAAAGGATTCCTTGAAGTGCCGTATGCCTAAGGTCAGGCTTCTATGTGAAATAGAGAGATATTGAGAGCATATTTGGATAGAGGTTGGATGATCCAAGATTCTTGAGAGGTGTGAGTAATGGGTTATAGGTGATGAATTTTTATAGGGGGGAGGGGCTCTTAAAGAATGTTTGGAAATATTATTTTATTGTATAATGATTTTCAGTTTCTAATGGTCCAAAACTTATTAAAGTCGAATATAAGATGACTCTGGTTCGAAATAAAATTCTCCTATAAGAATTGTAAATGTTTTGGAAATGTTTTTAATCATTAAAATTTATTTATTTAAATCATTCATTAATGAGTTAAACACTACATAATTATTGTGTCATAAATAATTTTATTTATTTGATTTATTAAAATTATAAAAAAATACCATTATGAAAGAAATTGTATTAGCTTTAAAATTTATATTTACAGTCGAAAAGGTAACTTATATAAACCTATGTAAGAATTTATTTACTAAAAGATATATGTTTATGTCATTTTTTTCATTATTCGAAATTAATTAATATAAAGTGACATTATCACTGTTAAGTGACTCCATGGGGTCCCAAAATCAACACAATTATGCCCATAGTCTGAACTTTTTCATCCAATAGGATTATAAGACTTGTTAGGGTAATTTAATATTATTATAATATTATTTTTACCATAAATTACCCTATTTATCTTTAATCGTTTTAAATAAAAGTCAAAAGTTACTATTCACCATAAATTTTTTTTCATCTTATTGAAAAAAAATTTACTTACTAATAACAACTATGTATGTTTTATTTTCAAAATAAAATTCAAAAAAGTGGTAAAATTTCATTTAAATGAAAAAGTCAATTTTTTAACTACTCAGTGTTTTCACTATTCATCAAAAATTGAAGTTTTTCAAACAAATACTAAAAAATTCAGTCTATTATATATTTGATATTCCAAATTTAAAAATGATGTCAATTTTAGAAAATTAAAAACATAGAATTTTAATTAATTAATTTAAAATTAATTCTCATTTTCAAAATGAAATGTGTCTTTTTTAAGAAATAAAAACTATCAAAAGATTTTCATTTGTTTGTTTTCAATTTCAATGTGAAATTACTTCCAATGACTCAAATTGTATTAAAAACTAAAAATGTAATATAATTACTCTTTAAAACCAATTAAAATGATAATATAACCCTATAAATAAATTAGAATAAAAATAATTTTTGAATTAAAATATACTATGTTTAACTATTCATTAAAAATGAATTTTATCAGAAAAAGAGCAAAAATTTACCCAATGTAAATTTTTATGTCCCGATTCTAAGGACGAATTTTATTTCATAAAATAGAATATATAAAAGTTACCAAAACTATATTTAAAGAGTGTTCTCCATCAAAAGATGATAAATTTACCTTTTAAATAATATTAGAGTATTTATGCTTAAAATTGGATTCATTCACATTTGAATCCTCTAAATTTTATTGGATAAATGTAAAAACATTTAACAAACCTATAAAATCATGTTTTTGTTATTCCAATTCATTCCCACTAATAAAATGACTATGCGTTAACTAACATTTAAAATAATAATAATATTATATTATTTTCGGTATAACTAAACGTTTTGTGTAACGTACGATTTAAAAGAAACTTGTTTTTGCGAATCATGCATGATATCAAAGATAGAATCCCCTTTAATGTAAAATAAATTTTTAATTCACAAATATTAATAAATATGAAAATTCCAGATTCATTATTCACCTGGGATGTTATAGTAAAAAGTTATATGTAATATTAAAATTAAAAAATTATAATAATACAATAAATATAATATAAAAGTGGTAAATTCATTATCATATCTAGAGATTAATTTTGGTCCTCGAAAATGAACTACTCTGGTTCATGAGGCGGTAGTCCACCACAGACACGATCAATAATTTTTTTACCATTTGATGAAAGTGGAGACAGATAAATATTGTTATATAAACATAATAATATATAATTATATGAAATATTATTTTGTTATTATATTGTATATTTTAATTCATAATTAATGGTGGAAAAAGAAGAATGAAATGAAAGTCCTTTATTAAGACAATTACCATCTGTAAGAGAAACCTATTTTGGATATCCTCTTAAGGACCCTACAGATTGTCTTTTGGGTGAAAAAAAATCTATAGAATATGTCTATGGATTTTGAAGAGATATTTAGGTACGGTATGGATGATCCAATGGCTTTGATGGCTATAAATAAGTTAGGGAAGGTTGTTCTCTTTTATAAGTGAGGAATGCGAACCATCGTTAAAATTACATGGAAATTTCCCAAAAATATCTAACGTGTTAAAGTAATTTAAATGTAAAAAGCATCCCAATGAACATATGTTATAATTTTGGAATGTTTTAGGAAGAAATATTTCTTTCCAATAAAGTTTTTTCCCCATTTTAACAATTATATTTTTAGTTTAAACCCAGTAAACTAGGTTTTACCTTAACCATTATAAATAATGTTTACTATTTTAATATTAATTCTGTTCAAAAATTAAGATTGAATTATAAGATAATATAAATTATTATGATTAAAAATATAGAACCCATTTTTACAAATTCAATTCATATATATTTCATAATTTAATTTAAAATTATACCCACAATGATGATGAAAAGCGGGGTTCCAAAGAGAAAATTCTCAAAAATATAGATGTTGTTAATATTACAATTCAACATGAAATTTATTATAGTGACATAAAATATATAAATATTAATATAATTTAACTAATTTATGACTTGAACTAATTAAATATATAATTTTACTTTATAAATATTATTATGTAAATTTAATTTTCTAATAAAATTCATTATTTTCCACCATTCATCAAAAAATGAAACATTTCAAAACAAAATCCAAAACACCACCATAATAATATTTTTATATGTATATTTCAAACATTAGTTTTACATTTAAAAATTAATTTTATAAAAATATAAATAATTATTTATAAATTATTTGCAAAAATCCAAACTGAATCGCCATTTAGAAAAAGACAGTTTTAATAAAACATTTATATTTCATTCAAATGGTTAAAATTTTCTCTCTAATCAATAGATATTCATTTTATTTCATTAATTTATTTTTAAACCATATAATATTCATAATTTATTTGTTACTATTTATACCTTCTAATTTAAATGCTAGTTTGTTATGGTAATGTTTAAATAATAATATTTTAATAGAGCTTCATGTTTCAGTCCAACCTGGTGTTGCATAAATTGAATGCTATAAATTATGTTGAATTTATTTAAAAATAAATATATCATAATGTATCAAGATGTTATTTTAAATTCTTACATTGGTTTCATGTTTCATACATGTTTTCGAATATGATGTTCATATTTTAAAATCTTAGGATGTTATAGTGGCAGTCACTAAAAGACCATGCAATATATTTTTAAAGTAAAGGGTGACCAAAAATGTTGTAAAATGGTTCGGAAAACCTTGTGTCCAAAATGTTTTTAATTACATGAATTTTTAATTTTTTTTATGGTACCCACTTTTCATTTTTTGAATTTAACCCACTTCCCCCTAGTTGAATTCTTCATGGAAAAGTGGAATTTATCTGAATTATCTCATTTATTCTATCTAACATTCCTTTTTTCTTCCCCATAATTTAGTTTTTGAATCCTAGGAGGATATTAGGGATGAATAGAGGGATTTTATTTCACTTGATGATGATTATTATTATTTTAATATTGTAGGAATCCCATCTACATGTTTCTTTTGGTTCTCAACAAATGTAATTAATTTAACTACTTTATAGTCGTATGTGTCTATAATAAATAGAAATTTTACATAGAATACAATTATTTCATAGTTTTCCTTTGTTTTATATTATTTAATTATTATTTTTATGATTTGTTTTAGGATTTTGTATGATTATATGGAATGGTTACTGGTTTACTATGGAATAAATATTATTTACACGTTTTTTCAAATGAAAATTAATTTTTTTAATATTGGTGGTTGATTCACTATTTTTAAGGGAGTCTTGGAATAATAAATTATTACAATGATTATTTGGTTATAAATGTATTTCTATGGTGGTTTTAAAGTGTAATGGGTTTTGTGATTCAGGTTTGTTATTATGTTTGGTATGGGTTTATGTGATGTTTTTTCCTCATTAAAGGACATTTAGTATGTTAGATATGGGTTGGTTATTGGTTACCCATGTGTTACACTGGGTATTTAGGTGAGTGAGAAGGTGTTTACCAATATTTAGGTACAATACAAGTTAGGGTTCATTTCCGGTGACCTTGATAAGTCCATGTTGTATTTATTATTTAGGATCACATAAGTCAACTAGTTTTCCATGATTGTGTCCTAGTGCATTCAGAACCAAATGGTCAGGGTACCACCATGCTTATTGAGTTAGGTTTTTGATAAAACATGGATTATCTTTTATTTATATTTTTTATTTATTTTACATATATTTATCATATTATTATTTATATTGTTAAACCCCAATGATTTATTCATTATTATTCAACATGATTTATCCTTGAATAATGGATTATTTTGAATGAAAACCAATGGATTTGAAAGAAATTATTTTAAAATAATTTTTTTGACTAACTATTGTAAAAATATTACTAAGGGTTAGTATAGATAAATACATTAAATTGATTCATGTTGGTATCCCTTTATAATCTAGGTCTATCACCCAACATATACCACTAGGTGTATGCATAATTTCTTTTTTAGGATACATGTACGGTTTAGAATGTCATGTTCATGGTGACTCATATTGATAGTAATTATCCTTCATAGGTATGTATCTTGTGGTGAATGACTAACACATAATGTTTAGGCTCATGTAGTGTGTTTTCTGACCCTTAGTGGTTTTAGTATTGTGTGTTCATCATATTATCCATAACTTTAAATTTTTTTCTTGTGTATTGAATATATGTAATATTTTTCTAATTTTTTTACAATGTAATTTTTATTTTGGGTTTAGTAAATTTTTGACCTTGTTTGGGTAATTATTTATTATTAGTTCTTGTTTAATATACTTGATTGTTGATATATTTTTATACTATCTATTGTATGTCGTGGTTGCCTAAAATAAGGATGGTTCATGTTAGATTATTGAAGGTGTGTGACAATGTTGTTGGATTAAAAAGTTGGAACCAATAGTGACACATGATTAACATACATGGATATTACATTATTTTAGATTGATATTTATTACATTACAAAAATACATGCCTGAGGACAGTAATAGTTTAGTTTAATTAGAAAAATGAAAAAATCTTATATTCGAGTGAAATATATTTAACATCTCCCATAAAAATCTCCACCCTTATTACTTATACCTAAAACCATTCTTCAAAACCTAGGGAGATGAAATGTATGAAAAGGGTGAACTCAAATGCTTCGTAAGGGTAAAAAAGGGAGATATGTAATCACAATCCTAAGAATAATGTTATGAGAACATGATCATGAAAATAGAAGATCATACCCTACATATCAATGATCATATACATGAATCATGGAAAAAATATTTTTTGTTCAAAAGTAACGACTCTTAATGAAATAATTAATATAAGCCATGAAAGCATAACATTGGAATAAAACATGGAATTATTGTTAAAATAATAAGCATATAAAATTATTTACATTGTAGTCACGAATTGTTTTTGAGACAATCTTAGGTGAAAAATTCCTTTACTAAACTGGTTTCACACCACATTCTATCCCTATAATACTAAACTGAGTTCACCCCTAGTTCCAGCCCTGTATTACAGAACCATGTTCACCGCTCATTCCAACCCTGTATTATAGAACTGAATTAATTTTCCATTCTAGCCTAGTAATACTAAACCATGATCATTAACTATTCCGACCCTGCATGACTGAACTTAGATCAATTATAATTATAACTCTATAATACTGAATTGATTTCATTTCTCGTTCCAACCCTATAATACTGAACTGAGATAATTTCTCATTCTATCAATGTCTATCTCATAGGATATAAATCTTCAACCAATGCACTATAAGGATATATATGCCCCACCCATCTAAAAATTAAATCATACATACATGTTATACAAGTTCATAAATAATAATATTCAGACCCATGAAATGAAATGGGTAACATAAAAAGGTGAACATATCATAACCTGTGGAAAAAGATAAAAATTTCATAATCATTTCATCAAAACCATAACCTGTGAAGGAGAAATGGATTTCATGAACATATATATCATTAAAGAGAAACAAATTTCATAAGTACTATTACATTAAACATAACCCATCCATAAGAATAATATGAATTAAACCTTTATATCATTTCCTATAAGGTAATAAGTATCATAAATTGATGTCATCTTATATGGAAAATAATTTTAAAATAAATTTCAAAGATGTTTATTGAGGAAAACAACTTTTACTCTTTGAAAAAGGATTTTTAATACATAAAACCCTTTGAAAATTACTTAATTAGAAAAACCCATTAATACTTACAAGGAAGACTTTATATCCTCTTGAAAACAAATTTCCTTGAAAACATATAAAATAAGGATAAAAAAATTTAAAAAAAATTATTTGAGAACACTTTTAAAATTTAAAAGAATTGCTGAAAACATTTTGAAAACCATTTCATTGATAATACGTTGAAATATTGTAAATAAGTATTGCTGAATTTCTTAAAACCAATTTATTTAATGAACATTAAAACTTATAAATAAATCATGAAAACATTTTGAAAACAATTTAATTGAAAATATTCTTAAAATTTATAATGAAATATTGAAAATGTTTTGAAAACCATTTCATTTAAAATTATTTGAATAAATATAAGGAAATATGGATAATGTTTTAATAACTACTTCTTTAAAAATTAATTTTAATTTTTTTTCAAAAAATTAACCTTTTATAAATTCAAAGGAATCTTCAATGAAATCTCAATGGGTAAATCCTTACATGTCATACGAGGTTAAAAGAAAATTTATTTTTCATGGTAAAATGTTTATAAAAATTAAATTTTCAAATGGAGACACTAATATTCCTTTGAAGCGATTATTAAAAGGAAAAAGGTTAAAAATTTCATTTAAATATTATAATAGAATTTTATAATATTCTTGGAACCATTTTAAAATATATATATATTTCCATGTGAAGAGAGGGTAATGTTAAGATTTCATAAAAAACCTTTCTTAACTATATCATGTTAAAAAGTGTTGAAATATCATACCAATACATTAATATAACATAAATAACTAGAGGACAATAGAATTCATGAATGTCTTTAAATATGGGTTATAATTTTTAATCAAATAAAGTACAATCATATATAATCGTGAAAAGCGATGAGATTGTTTCAATAAACCCTTATAACTTGGTAACATGGGATCATTCTCTCCATTTATGGAATGGAAATTAAATGAAGCTTTTAATATCAGAAAAATATGTATCTTCGTTATGTATCATATAAATTGGAAGTTTATACACCAAAAAACTAATTGAGGTCCATAATAAAACATGAGTCTCAAAGAATGAAAATTGAGACAAAACTATTTTACCAATTCGGTATCATTTTAAACATATAACCCATAAAAAATGTCCTACCATTCATATGTGAATACCAATAATTTAATTAAAATATAAATAGAATATAATCATGGGTAGTAGATACACCACACAAAAGGAAATAGTGGTGAACATTAAATGTATCTCAAGAAAATAAAAAGTGGGATGAAATCCCTTTGCCTTATGTCTTGTCACTCATCGTTCTCATTCAAACCACCTTTTTAATATATAAAAATTTATTATGAATATTTTTACACATATATTATTATATCTAATACCATATATCATATGACTACGACCTTATATTACACTCTTGTTAACGTTCATATGTTAAGGTTTCACTTTGGGTAATATTCGCTATATTCTTTGCATGTGTCTTAATTTTTTATATATTTGGTTTTTATACTTTATATAATGATTTAAAGAATGTAAAACATGATATTAATATCATTTATATACATATTATTGAATTATAATAATATATAGAATATATATTTATGAAATAAAATACACTGTTCCTGGAGATGGTAGGATGTACATACGTATGAACGTTATTTCTGTTTAATTATTATATTGAAATAATAAAGTAAAATAAATATATTTATATATATTATAAATATATATATTATTGTTTCAATAGATTTACGGAATAATATTAATGATATATATTCACTAAAACCATATTTAATACCATCCATCTAGTGTATGAACGAATCATATCGCTTTGTGGGGGCTGTAGTCCACACTTCTTCAAATGAAATTATCATATTTACAAAAAATGGAAAGTAAACAAGATATGAATTGTAAAAGAAATACATAAGATTAAATAAATTATAAATACAATATATAACATTTATAAATTGTGTTTCCATAATAATGTCCACCATGAGAGGTGGTAATGAAAATTGAACAATAATCGTTTAGTGAGGTGGCAGTTTTCCGTACACACCAAACGTATGTTCGTTTTCCATTAGATAATGGAATGAAAAAATTTAGGTTGAAAAAAAATCATAACAATAACCTATAATACTGAGGATAATTTTATTATTATATAGGAATGTAATAAAGAGATTGGAGGGGTGTAGAAATAAAAAAATCCGAAAGAACTTGAGAGAAGATGTTACCACTTAATCAGGTAACACCATTTGGTTTTTCGAAAAATGATTCCTATGATTCCCTAATACCCAAGGGAGGTCTTCTAAGAGTAAGGGATGATTTATGGTAATTTTATTGGGAATAGATTTTCTGAACTAATGAGGTTTTTCAAGTGTGAGGAAGTGGGAGTGGTGGTGTCCTTTTATAAGAAATGAAATGGACTCACTTGAAATTTTTGAAAAAAAGTTAGGTGTATACATGATCATACATAAAAAAGTCATAAAAATGAAAAATAAATCCATAATATAAGTTTTATGGATTAATAATGTCCGTAAAGTTGGTTTTGGACAAGTGGATTGGTCATTTTGGTCCTTAAGATTAAGGTTTAGTCTTTAATTAAGCTTAATTTGACCTTAATAGCGGTGATTAATTTTAATCAATTTTAATAATATTTCTATTACAAAAAGTTGATTTTATTATAATATAAATATTATAAATTTTATAATTATGTTTATTAGTTTTTCAAAATTCAATTCACAGAAGATGAAAAATTAAGATTAATGCAAATCCCAAAGACGAGACGAAATTACTAGGTTTTAATGTATAAAGAAGTTCAAAATTTTATTAAATTTTTATATTCAATTTAAAAATGAAATAAATTATAATAACCTATATTTTCTTAATATATGTATAATTTATCTAATGTAACTTTCAAAAAATTAAAATATAATTTAACATTAATAATTATTTAAACAAAGAAGAAAGTTTTTAACTAAAAAGAAGTATTTTTCACTATTAATTTAAAAATGACGTTGCTCAGAAAAAACCCAAAAATAAACTATAAGAAAATTTAATCATTCAAAATTAAAAAAATCCAGTTTATTTTAAAAAAATTCAATTTCTGGATGTGTTTAAAAATAATTTTATTTTTTTCATAAAAGGACATGAAGTGCAGCTCATTATACATTTAAAAATATAAGGAGTTTATGAGAAATTATTTATTTCATTATAAATATGTTTTAGTTTTATAAAAAACTTATAAAAAATATTTTAAAAGGTGTTATTAGTATTTATATCATTAAATTTAATGGATAGGTTATAATTATATCATGTAAAAAATTATAATAAAATGGTGCTTCACAGAAACTCGGTGTTGCATGTAACGTACACCACATTGGTATTGCATGTATCGCAATCCATTTCAGTGTCATATGAAAGGAATGTTTGATTTAGTGATTTCATATATATATATATATATATATATATATAATGAACTATTTCTAGTATCATGTAAAATAAAAATTATCAAAAAGATAAATTATTTTGAAAAATAATTATTCACAAAATATCTTGGTGTTGCATTCTAGCCCTTAAAATGAATTTATCCCTTCAAATTTTTTTGTGTTATTTATGGTTTAATCCTAGAGATCTTCATTCATAGAAACCCACATCATAAAACCTAATAATAAAACTCCCCTTAAAAGAAAATTTTGGGACCATAGTGGTTACCCAAAGTAACATATAAATGGGTTTCCATATAGGAGAACATCAGTTGGGAGTGAATATTGGACTTAGAGGAAAAGCGTAAATATTTATTGGGAGTGATTGATGTCATCAATGAAAAAAAATTGATTGATCAAAGAAAATATGAGGTCTCAATGTCATAAATATGTGATGATATGAAAGGCCATCAGTTCAAAAAAATTAATGTATTAAGACAACACATTTTCTTTTGGTCATTATCCAAACATTGAGTAATTATTTTATTGACCAATAATATAACAAAATATAGTTACAAGACATATTTCTGCAAACTTAATTTCATTCTTTAGTTGTGATTTCATCAATTTATAATTCATCCATAACATCATGTAATGGATGTCAAAAAATTATCTTTTATCCCTAGAGTGATTAAATACATTTTTAGCAGATCTTAAGGATCATAAAAGAATAAAATGTATAACTATTTACCAGTAACTATTATTAAAAATTAATATGGTTAATATATTAATTTTATAAACATAAAAATTAACCCTACCATTTCATTATAAAAAATTATTCTTAAAATATAATTATACATTAACTAGGACATCACATAAGCCAATGGTAGTAACGAAACCATTATCATCCTATGATCATGGGTTCAAGACCTATGACCATGTCGTACTTGATTGGTTTTCACCCAATATGCCTGGTATCCCTTTAGAAATCCATACTAATATAATTTATAGAATATTATGGACATACATTAAATAATTAAAATCACTAAATGACCTTTTAACAACGGTTTTTAATAAAATATCAATACATAAATACTTCCTCCAAAGTTTAACATAAACTTTTCATGAAGGGATAACCTTATAAAGCATCTAAAAGATGAATATCCAAAATCATAGAAGGAATTTCATGAAACCAGCTTGAAATTGACCCCCTATATCACAATGTATCTCATGGATGAAACATTCGAAACATGTGAATACCCTCATGGTAAATCCCATTTGAACATGGTAACAACCTAAATTACCATAAGACCTTTTGGTAAATGTGAATTATTCGTTATTCTCTATATTACATGATATATTTGACAATTCCAAGAAGTTATAAACTTCAACTGTGATAGTATGAATTACTTTTCAATATGTCCTTAATTATTTATAGAGTAATTAGTACCATCCAGTTTAATTATTCATAACAACATCATATTAACATAAATAACATATATAGGGTTACCTTTCACTAGTAAAAATACCAAATTTTCATTAAATCACTTCATTAGTCCATCGATGGAATTCAGCTTGAAATTTTAAATAATGGTCATAAAATATAAGTATAACAATCCTTGTATATTTCATCTTTCATATTACATAATTTTTTATTCTAAACACATAAAAAATTTGATTAATCCAATTCATCCATATTCCATTGACAAGGCTACCTAATCCTATTACAAAATACCTCTTCCCTTTCATATTTCATCTATAGTCTCTTTATAATTAGCAATGTCACCATTATTGCACCACCTTTCTGGTTCCCTTTTGGATCTTTCCTCTAGGGACATTGAGTTTCATAATGAACCTTTACTCCAAACCATAAAAAATTAACCTTTAATGATGTCTTAGTCAGGCTAACATTCTCACCCATTTTGTTAAATAAACTCATCATTTTTCAATTATAATATCTTCACATCTGCCCTTATTTTTGAAAATCAAAACATATTTTTGTTCCTTTAGGACAATAACGTAGGTTATTTTTTCCAAATTCATGAAAAAAAGGAAATAAAATCTTCCTTCCTCCATGGTCTGCATTAATCGAACTCTTTGAAGAAAATTTCCTTCCACTCCTCGGTGAGTTTGAGAGTTGCTTTAGGTACTCATTGTTAATCAGGTTTTGAGTAAAACGATTAGGCATGATCAAAACATATTTCACTCTAGTTATCATCCAACTTTACTTCTTATCAGAACATTTTCCATCACATTCAACATTAATCCATTTCTTGCTAGTCTCTACCATTGAATAAAACCAAAAGCATAGTGTGATCATTACTTATAAAAGTAGAAAACCAAATAGCCAGGAAAAAAATTTATTATATTATGTCTAAATCATGAAACCTTTTTAAATATATGAATACCTAGGTTCATACTAGTGTATTCATAGCCAAATAATTTTTATACCCTTAATGATGGTTCATGAAGAGTTTGTGAATTCCCAAAGAATGTCCCATGGGATTGTCAAACTAGGTGTGAACAAGGCACATTATCTGGTACTAGATTACCCCGAGTTAGGCCCATAATATATTTTTAGAGTTGTTAGACCTAAGTACATTTATTCTAGGGCCACATCCACTTATAGTATCTAATCATGGATTTATTCCTAGTAAGCCACTCACTATATCCTTTTCCAAAATTCTAGGACATTTTTATAAATGTTAACTAATACTTACACTTATCCTTAAATAAATCCATAGATATATCCTTAGAAACATACCTAGTGATATCTATAATGTTTTCCCATCATAGCTTCCAAAGGTTGACTAAAACATTCCTTTGAAACCAACTATATAAAATAAGGATTGAAATATATGGATATTACAACATTATAGATGGATATTAAATACATTACAAAAAATATATTCCTAAGGACTGTAATAGATTAGTGTAATTGGAAACATGGAAACAAAATATTTTATCCGGGTGAAATATATTCAAAATCTCTAATAAATATCTCCACCTTTATCACTTCTACTTAAAACCTTTCCTTATAACTTAGGGATGGAAAACAAAATAAAGGGTTGATCTCAAATGCCCAGTGAGGTTAAACTAGGGATATATGTAAGCATAATCATGATCATAAGGGTATGAGAACAGGATCATGAAAATCAAAGATCATAACCTAAATATAAAATTTAATACACATGAATCATGGCATAATTATTGGGTGTTCAAAAGGAATTAATTTTAGTGAAACAAAGAACATAAGACATGAAATAATAACATAAGAATAAAACATGTAATTATTGCCGACACGTAAGTATATAAAATGATTTACATAGTAGTCAAGGAATTGCTGATGAGACCAAATTAGTAGAAAATTTCCTTTACTGGACTGAGTTCAAACCCTATTACAACACTATATTACTAATCCATGTTCACCCTTCATTCCAGCCCTATATTACTAAACTGAGGTCACCACTCATTCCAGCCCTATGTTACTAATCCTCATCCATTTCTCATTCCATCCCTATAACGACAAACCAATTTCATTTCTAATTCCATACCTACAATAATGAACTGATGTCATTTCCCATTCAATCTTTGTAATATTGAACCATGTTCATTTATCGATCCATCCCTATAATATTAAATCGAGTTAATTTATCATTCAATAAATGTCTTTCTAATGAGATTCAAATCTTTACACAATGAATTAGTGGGAGATATAGGTCTCACCCATCTCATAATTAAACTATACATACACATTCCAAATGATCATAAAAAAACATATCATATCCCATGTAATGAAATGGGTATCATGAATAGGTAAACATATCATAACCACTAGAAAAATATACATGTTTTGTAATAATTTTATCCAAATAATAGCTCATGAAAGAGAAATGGATTTCATAAATATATAACCCAAGAAAGTGCAATAGATTTCATAAATATACTAACATTAATCATAACCAATTTATATAAATAATATTAATTTAAATATTATATTACTTCCCAAATTTAATAAGTTTCATCAAGGAATGTCATTATAGATGTAAAATGTTTTTGATATATCCTTCAAAAACATTTCTTAAGAAAAATATCCTTTCTTCTTTGAAAAAGGATTTTTAATAAATAAATCCATTTTAAAATAAATTTCATAGAAAATACCAAGAAAACATAAAAAGATAACTAAAAATCTTTTCTAAAGTATTTTCCTTGAAAATATATAAAATAAGATTCAAAACAATTGAAAAAAATGTTTCTTTGAAAAACATTGAAAAAATAAAATAATGCATGAAAATGTTTTGATAACCATTTAATTGAATAAAATTTGAGAACATGTACATAATTATTGAAATAATTTTGAATACTAATTCATTGAAAATAATTGAAAACATATAAATAAATATTGAAAAAGTTTTGAAAACCATTTCATTGAAAATACTTTGATAACTGATAATGAAAGCATGAAAATGTAATGAAAAAAATGCATTCAAAAAATATGAAAAATTATAAATAAATAAATAAAATATTTTTTAAAACTACTTCTTTGAATATTAAAAAAAACATATTCTTAAAAATCAACCTTATAAAAATTAAAATGAATATTCAAAGAAATTATGACAGGTAAATCCATACATGTCGTACGAGGTAAAAAGGACATTCCTTAGGTACGATAAAAAGCTTATAAAAATGATTTTTTGGAAAGTGAAAATAAGATTCCTTTAAATTTATTTACAGAAGAAAATAGTATAAAAATTTCAACTAATGATTATCGATGAGTTGTACAATATTCTCAGAACCATTTTTAGAAAACATAGATTTTTAAACAAAGTGTGGGTAAAGTCAGAATATCTTAAAAAAAATTCTTAACTATACTATGTAAAAAATTAGAAAAAAAATGTAAAAAATTCATGAATATGTAATGAATAATCACATTACAATAAAATTCATGAATTTATTGAGATATGTGTTATAATATTTCATCAACTTAATCATAATCATAAAGAATCTTGAAAAGTAATGAGTCTATTTCAATAAACCCTCATCACTTGGTAACATAGAACCATAGTATACATTAAAGAAAAATAAATTAAATAAATATTATAATATAATGAAAATATGTATCTTTATTATATATCATATAAAATGGATTTATATAACCCTTAAAATGAATTATTTCACATAACAAACAATGAGTCTCAAAAATAAAAAGTGAGATAAAACTATTTTACTGATTTGGTAACTATTTATACATCTAACCCATGAATGAATGATCATAAAATGGATATGTAAATAATAATAATTTAATTACAAGATAAATATAATATAATTTTTGGTAGTATATACAACACAGACAAGGAAAGAGGGGCGAACATTGTAGCTATCTCATTGAAATTAAAATTGAGATGAAATCCCCTTACCTTATGTCTTGAATCTTGTCATACTCTTTCAAAATACCAATATAATAAATATAAGTTTGTTATAAATATATCTCAATTAAAAATAATATTATATCTAAAACAATATATGGATTTATTATGAATTTATATCACCCACTTGTTAACAATCCTATGTTAAGATCCCACTTCAGGTAATATTCTCTTTATTATTTGCATTTGTCAAAAAATTTATATAATGGGTATTTGATCATTATATAAAGATTTATAAACTATAAATAATTATATAAATATCATTTATATACGTTATATTTTTATTATAATAATATATTAAATATATTAGTATGAAATAGAATACACCGTTTAGGGAGACAGTTGGTCGTACGTATAGATGAATACTATTTACATTAAATTTTTGTATTGAAATAAAGAAAGTAAAAGATGTACATATATATATCATTATAATAATATATTTATTTTATAATAAATGTATTATATATTCACTAAAACCAACCACAATACTATCCATGTCGTGTATGAACGAATCATATCGCTTTGAGTGCTAGGTAGTCCACACTTCTTCAAACGAAATTATCATATTAACACCCATTGTAAAGTAAAAAGATATGTGTTTTAATTGGAATAAAAAATATTAAATATCAAATAAATATAACATATAGCATATGTTAATTGAGTTTCTATCCTAATTTACACAATGAGATGTGGTGATGAAAATTGAACAATCATCATTTAGTGATCCGGTAGTTTTCCATACACAAAAAAGTATGCATGTTATCCATTAGATGGAAGTGTGTGTATGTTTATATTGAAAAAATAGCATAAAAATATCCTATTATATTGAGGGAATTTTTTTTCGTACAATAACAGAATAAATAGAGTGGAGTGGGTGTAGAAATTAAATAAAATAAAGGACTTGAGAGAAGACATTACCTATTAATCAGGTAACTCCTTTTGGTTTGTTCCCAAAAGCCTCCATGGATTTCCGTCAAACCAAGTTAAGGATTATATGAGTAAGGGATGATTTATGAGAAGTTTATTGGGTATATATTGGTCAAACATAAGATGATTGAGAGGTGTGAGGAAGTGGGAGAGGTGGTGTCCTTCAATATGGAAGAAAAAGGAATCACTAAGATGTTTTGAGAACAAGTTATGTGTACACATGTTATTGCCTAACCAAAGTCATACCAAATAAACATAAATAAATAAAGGTTTATGTACAAATAATTCAAAGATAATTTGTTTTTGAAACGTTTCTAGGTCATCTGGGTCCCAAAAATTGAGGTTTTGTCCCTTAGTTGGTTTAATTTGACCTTAATCGTTGTGATTAATTTTAATCACTTTTAATAATATTTTTCGTAAATAATTATCATATATTAATAGAATATAAATAATATACATATTAAAATGTTTCATATCAATTTTTATAAATTCAATTCACATAAGTTGCAAAATTAAAATTAATATTAATAATGACTATGGGATAAACTTACGGGTTTTGTAGTAGAACAAAGTTCAAAAGTTTATTAATTTTTTATATTCAATTTCAAAGTGAAATTGATAATAATGAAATAAATTGTACTAATATATATATATATACAAATTATTTAATTTTACCTTAAATCAAATTTAATATAAAATTTAACATTTTAAAATTATTATTTAAATCTATTTTTAACAAAAACCCAAAATATCTCGCTATTCATAAAAAAATAAATATTCTTAGAAAAGTACAAAAAATTGACCCTAATATAATTTTAGAATTATAATGTCATAAATTATGTTTATTTTGACAAAATAAATTTCTGTATTTGTCTAAAATTAATATTATTGTTTTTCATCGAAGGACATGAAGTGTAGTTCATAGTACTTTTAGACATATAATGTATTTATGGAAAATTATATATTTCAGTAATATTTTTTTTTTCAATAAAACAATTATAAATAACATTTGAATATTTTTTATTAGTTTTAAAATAAAAATGTTTAATGGCTAGGTTATAATTATAACATTCATAAAATTACAGTAAAATGATGCTCCGTAGAAACTTAGTGTTGCCTCCAACGTATGCCAAATCGGTATTGCATGTAGTGCAAGAAAAGATGATAGTGGGTGAATGGAATGTTTGAAATAGTGTTTTAATATATATATATAAGTATTTAGAATTTCACATGAAATAAAAAATATCAAAAACATAAATTAATTTAGAAAAAATAATTCACAGAATTTCAGGGTGTTACAAAACCATTCCCAACCCGTAATTTTTTAATATTGTTTTTCTTATCACCAAACCAATTTTATCATGAATCCAAAATATGCCAAATTTCTGGAAGGCCAATGTGATATGGATGGTTGAGTCATATTAGTTTGATATAAAATGGTATGAATGAAGCCTATTATATTTGAGGAGTGTAATGGTATAAAAGCAACAGAGATTATCAGATATCACAAAGTATATTAAGAGTGTGTGTCACATCACCTCCTATTAGGAATAAAAACGAGTTACTATGGGATGATTTGATTTTTATCATAGTTTTCAAGTTTCAGTTTTTATTTTTTTTCATTTAATTTAATCAGAGATAATGATTCATTGATCCACATTAGCAATTTCTAGAACCTTTGTGGGCTTTTGATGTTAGGGGGAATAAATCATATAGAAAAAAGGATACATTATTATCAATCATGGTCTATATAAAATTTCAAAGGACATGAAAATTGATCTATAACCCTTCCAAAAATAGTTTCATAGTTGGCGCATGGTATGTGAAATCATGTATCGAAACCGTGCATAGATCGATGACTCCCCAAGATTATATGTTTCATATCCAATATATTCCAAGTAAAAAATAAGGATGGTTACCATTAATGTGTCTTTATATGAGATAATTTTTATTGAAATTTAATAATAAATGAATTTTTTTGATTTATTTATATGGTTTTTTATTTTCTTTGTTACTTATGGGCTGTATCTTTTATTTTGGAAAAATATTTTTTGGATTGATTATGTTGGATGATTTATAATTTATAATTTTAATATTTTTTGATATTTTTTTCTATTAGAGGATTTATTTTTAAATAAAAATAAATTTGTGTTTTTTTATGAAAATATTTAACATTAAAACATTACTTTTTAGGGATGGTGTTGAATTATTTTTAAATTAAGAGTTATGTTTTAAATATATTGGGTTTTTATAAAAACAAAATATGAATTGTTTTGATTTAAAAGTGGATAAATTTTTGAAATTTAACTCTTGTATTGTTTTGGGAAAAAGGTTATTTTTATAGATGGTTATATTTGAAATGGAGTTCAATATATTGTATTTAAATAGTTATTAATTTATATGTTCTATTTTAAATCGAATGATATTTTTTCATCTTATTTTTTAGTTTCACTATAGGAAGATCTAGATATATATTAGATTTTTATATTTATAAATTTAAAACACTTATTGAAAATTATTAAGGGTGTTGAAAATTATGAAGGAATTTATGAGATATGGATTAATATTTTTGAGTTTTTTAATAAAGAAAAATGGATTCAATGATAAAATGATTTTAATTGTTGGGCTAGGTGGAAAAGGTACATATAATATTATTTAAATCTTTTTAATGAGGTTTTATAAAATAAAAACAATACTTTATTTATGATTCTTAAGGTGTTCGTATTTTAGAACAATTTTATTAAAGATTTTAATTCTCCATAAATTTGAAAAATTTATTATAATGTAAGAATTATAAATATGATAATTGTTTTCAATGATAATCTGTAATATTTGAAAATATTTGGTAAGATAAAATTTAAATTTTAAAATAGGAAAGTATTATGAAATGTAATTTGTTTATAAGTTTTGTTTTTAAATTTTATTTTTGTGGGGTTATCATCTTTTGAGCTTCTATTCAGGTTAAGACATAATTAGTCAGTGTTGGTGGTGATTCCTAAATTCAAAATATTAATGTATTCTATTACATGAATTATGTATAATATAAATTACTTAATGAATGGCATACAATTTTTTATTAGTACTATTAATATGGTTAATTTCTCTATTTATGTAGTAAAGGTCCATGTGTTCATCAACTCTACCTTGACTCAAAATGATTTTTAGAGTCAGATTCATCTTATTATTTTTAAAACAATGAATATTTTTCAGTAATTATACATATTAAATTATAAATTATTGTTGTTTTCTTAATGAGGAATGATTATTTGAGAGGATGGGGAAACAACTATTTACATTGAAACATTTGATGTGTTAACAATAATAAGAATTTTTAATATTTCTTAACGTCTTGAGTAAGATGTGATGAAAGATCATTATTATATCTTACCTAAATGATAGAATTTCTTAAGAACCTTTTAATATAAGGTTTATTTGATAGAAGAATCATGAGAACCCAAATTTTTAGAGAAAAAACATTTGAAATTATGTTATGGTTATTGTTTTTAAATATTAAGTGAATTTCAATTAGTTTTCCCCAATAAAATTATCAGGTGGAGGTATTCAATGAAATTATGTTTTGTGCTATCTAAACTATTCATGTTGGTGGTTTGGTATAACTTTATTTTGGTGTATAAATTTTAGATTATTGATCTCTCATAGTGAGTGGTGTTTTCATCTGGATGTGGTATAGACTTGAATGCCACATAATCTCTTAAATTTCCATTAAACCATTCTACTGATTAATATTTCTCCTTCAACATGGTTTGATGATTTTAGGGAGCCTCAACCTATTAATATTATATTTTCTATTTGTTTATTTTTTTCATTAATGGAGTAATGAATTTTCGAGGGGATAATGGTCAGTGGTTTATGGGGTTAACTTCATTTTGTGTAATTGTGGAGATGTATTCATTTCTAGTGATGCTTTGTTTGGAGGCATTACTCTTATATTCCAATGTTGAAGGAAAATTTAAAATAGAGGGGTGACCCTGAATAATTAATCTCAGTATCTTATTGATCCTCTCTTTATGGAGAAATATTTTTATTACCCTAATTTTTTTAATATAATCACATAGAGAATGCTTTTTTTAGCATTGAATGATCAGTATGATAGTTGGTTTTATTAGGCTGGATGAACATAGTCATGATTCTTTGTGTATCAAATATGTAATCATGATTCTCATGGTTATGATAAGAGAATATTGTGTTTGGTTTGACTAAATATATGAATGACTATCAAACCATGACCCTGATGAATCCCCTATAACCTTTCAATGATATCATATTAATATCCCCAGTACTAGTCATGTTTTATAATAACACATCCTGTTAAGGCTAAGGGTCAATATAGAACCTAATGGTGATTCAAATTTGATTCTGGTAGATTGTAAATGGTTTATGAACCCCATGTAATTTTGTTTTAATGATCATTGTGTTAATTAGTAATTTCATTGTTTTTTCTATGTATTATTTTTTAATATTATATGTAATTAATTTGAGACCAGACACTGAGATGATGTGAGATTTCAAGGCCTGGGGTGCCCATAATAAATAACTGAAATAAATTAAAATATTAAAAAACATGTACATGCAGTTTTACTAAAAAAGGGGAATAATTTCTAAAAGGGTTTCGGAATCAAAAACTAAGGGTGTCTTTCTTTTTATAGGAGAGAGTTTACCCTAGGTGCAACCTAACATCGACCAACCTGGGTCAGCTGTGAAAGGTAGTTTTTGGAATTTTGAAAATTAAAAACTAATAAGAATTTATTTTATTTTAATGTTTATCAGCAACGTAGGGAATTTTATTTTAAATTATCCTTTTATGTAGGGATCTAGGGTTAGGCTCATAACCCTGGAATTTCTTTGAGGCTATATAGATAACCATGGAAAACTATCTCAACAGAAAATGATGACGAAGCTTGGATCAGAGATCGAAAGACACTGTTTTTGATGGATCTCACCAATGGCAGTGACACGATGATTTATCCTCTTCAGTGAATTATATAACCTCTAGGAAGGATGTGTTATATGGATTTTTATTTGCATATTCTTAGATTCAATGATGAATGCGATCCAACTACCGAACACATGGATTTTCAGTTTGATCATTTTTGTGAGATGGGATTAAACTATGGGTTTTATGAGCATGAATTATTGTTTGATTTATCGATCCTTTTTATTTGAATAGGTCAAGATTGAGAAATGACGGTCCAGGTACTTTCCTATGGTTTGTTTCCTTGTGCGTATTTTTCTCCCCCATTTGTTCTGTGTGTTCTTTTTTCTTCATGGATTATGAATGATAGATTTTATCACCTTTTTTTATTGGTGAAATGATATGAAATTGATGATATAACCTCATGATGAACTAGCGGAGGTGAAAAGTGAATGGAGACATATGGATAAAAACAATTCAAGATATATCGTTCTTTGATCGATTTTCGTGCGGGGGATCGAAAATTGTCATCGAAGTGGAATGAAGGCCCTAAAACCACTAATCCAGTGTTTAATGACAAGAAAAACCTGAATATACTTTTTCAAGGTGAATGGATCATTGGACCAAACACCGTAGGATCAGCCGAGGTGTGTGGAGGAAGAACAACTACTTCTAGAAAATTACAATCAACAACGCATGTAACCCGGGTTTACATGGTGTGTGGCCCCACATTCGAGTGAAAAATAGGGTTTAAGAGTTATTTAAACTATATATGGCTTGAGACCCTTACAAAAAGTGTTTTTCATTCCTAGAGACTTGATGTGTATCTTGGGAGATACAGAGACAGAGGGTGGAGTACACGTTTTTACAACACGGTGGGTACCCCACCACACGACTTGGATGAGACCAAGTACACAGACTACCCCATGCACTGGTACATAAGAAGAGTTACATTGATTGACACAATGTATTGAAACATGAAGAGAGTACATGGATGTACATGGTGTGTGATCCTTCTACATGGTGTGTACCTATATTTTACACGACATGTTCTAAACGACTTGGTCCATTGTGCCCGGTCAGTACCTAGGGTCAGGGGAGACAACATGTGACCCTACTAATTTCCATGTACCATTTTGTACATGGCTTGAGCCACTTGTACAGGGTATATTGGATATGTTTTATTAAGGGTTCATTCCCGTATCCTTCCCCAAATGGTTACTTCGTAAGATTTAAAACTCATAGAAGTATGGTCCCTTTAGTAGGAAAATCTTGGATAGAGTTGTTGGAATCTCCTCTGAGAGGCCCGGAGCAGAATCCTCTATTCAGTCATCATACCACAGGTAGAATACTTGGTATTGATGTGACCAACTTCACGGGGCGTCAATCATATACTTACCAGGTTAATTTATATAGAGTTTTTGATATCACCCCATGTCCATGGATTTGATCCTCATAAGTTGTATTGTATCTATATCTTCAGATATATCAGCATATCTCTCTCATGATGGTATATATTGAAAAATACTTATCACACAGATGTCATTAGTTCTATCAGACTCTAGAGTGTGTTCTCTCAGATCCGTGCTTTGGTGAATTATAAGACTGAATCCCTAGTGTTGGTATGTGGTGGTTGTGACTTACCTCTAGACTACGCCTCTTGGTTTGAATATATCTAGAAATTCTTTTCATATGTGTTGTAGAAATATACTGTGTAGAGATGAATATACCACTTTCTTTTTGTATTGATTTGTAGTTTTAGGGTGTCCTACTATGTATTGTTATACTCACCTAGCACTTTATTATCATGAACGTGCCATGTATTTTTTAGATGATTAATATTTTAAAGTATTAGGACTAGATAATTATTTGAGGGTTCTGGAAGTCTAAAGGGTTTCTACAGATTCGATCAGAATCCCCAATCCAATATTTATTTATCAGTTGGACATTTTTGTTTACAAACACTCTTTCTTTTGGTGGGCTCGTATTCTGGACCAGTTTACTTTACAACAGTTTTCTCCCTTTCACACTCTGTTGGTTAGGATATAGAGGTATGCATTCATTTGGTTCATATAGTTTTTTTACATTTCTGTACATGAGGGCATGGAGATGTGTGTGTGTGTACAATTACATAGGTAATTCCTCCCGTTTTAGTGATATGCCTACTCGCTGCTAGTCACCATCCCCTGGCTTATTGGAAGTGGGCTTAGGGAGTCACAACAAAGGCCCACTAGGAAGGTTTATAATACTCTGGTATCATAGGTGGATAGTTCTACTTTAGGACTAGGAGTCTATGATATTGGTTTGGAGTAACAATTTTTTTTTGTTTCGAGTTCAGAATTTTTTCCAAGGAATCATGTGTTGGTGCAGAAAACTGACATATCAATACAAAAGGACATTGATAACCTGATTTTTGACTTGGTATATGGGAACACTGGTTATAGGGAATGTAATGGTACATATATCATATACTAATGGGTTGTGGTCCCATTTCATTCTTCAGTCGGCTCTCTAGATATACTCATTGGCCATGGTACATCTTTTTTTATTATAAGATTCCCCCGAGATACATACCATTTAGGATTCAGTAGCAAGATCATGAGGATGAACCCCTCAATGAGGAGGCTTCGATATAGGGACCTATTCTCCAGGTGTATCCTCCAGGTCGTGCGCCGGCTATATCGCCACCTATGGTGTAGCACATGGTACCTGTATTACCAGAAGATGAGAAGCATAGGTTGAGGATGCTTCATGAGTTTCAAATACAAAGAAACCTTAGGTTCTGAGGTCATCCCAACCATTAGGTGGTTGAGGACTAGCTTGAGCTGGTGACCGGATTTTTCTATCCAGTCATAACAGAAGCATATTAGATGATATTCCAAGTGGTTAGCCAAATACACGTCTAAATAGGGAGATGATGGAGTTTGAACACATAGACTCACGATGAGCTGACTCTTTTTTGGATAGAGTTTGAGAGTCTCATTATAGCGGGGTTCTCACTGGTTACACTGAGATCAGTATGTATACAAGAGCTTTTTCAACTGCAACAGGGTTGCTTAATGGTGGTTGACTATTCATCGAGGTTCACCGACCATTCTAGGCACTCAATGGATATGGTCAGAGATAAGTACTTCTCATCTCAGACCTTTAAGTGATCTATTCATAGTGACATCCAATCTAGTGTTATGTATCTATGAATTCTGAGGTCCATGAGTGAGCTTTGGTGGTTAAAATATTATTAGTTGAGTAGGTACAACTGGTGGTAGTTAGTATTGGATGAGCAGGTGAAGAGATCTCAGTAGAAGGAAGATGAAAAAATTCTCAGGGATCCAGATGTGGGAGACTTTTAAAGAAGAGATACAATGATAGAGGATATATAGTTTAGGGATCATTGGGTGGGTCCAGTCACCCTAGGGGGAGGCAATGCGATTTGTTTGACGGTAGGTGACAACCCACTAGATATTGTAATACCCACCGTAATGCTGACATTGAAATATTTGATGGACCACTGAGGTAGAGGTAATGAAAGGATAAAGTAGATCTGTAGGCCAATAGACTTGGAAGAGGATATGAGAGAGAAGTAGTATGTGGAAATTGTTTAGACATGTTACCACTACCACCCCTAGTTTTCCACGCCAGGCTCAGGGAGCTGGAATATAAGGGTGGGGACACCTACATATGGTCAAGGAATATGACCCAGGGGATCTAAGGATGATTTTAGGTAAGATATGTGTATTTTATACTTTATCTATATTTACAATAGAAATGGGATCTAATCATTCCATTACCTCCACGTATCTTGTTTGAGACCAAGATATTCCAGTTAAACCATTGAATCGATCCTTATGAATGGAGACACCCACTGGAGAAGACTCAGTGAGTACACATCTATGTCAATAGATTGAACTGACCCTTGGAGGTGAGAGATTTAGTAGGATCTTTTTGGTTGTTGCATTGAGTCTTTATGAAATCATTCTTGGAGTGGATTGGTTATCCACATGATATGCCCAGGCTTACTATTTTAGGTGAAGGGTATGGTGCATCTATAGTGATGGAACAAGGTTTTCCTTTATTAGTGAAAGGTAATCCTAGAAAGAAAATTGTAGAATCATGCATAAGATGATTTAGCTGATTACACCCGAGTTGTCTAGATTGACTCTAAGAGCTGTAGACATTATGATCTTTTAGTTCCCATCCGTAGTAGTGGTGTATGAGGATGTCTTCCCCAAAGCTGATATGGGATTACCTTATTAATGGGATATATACTTCTTCATTAACTTACACCCCAGGATTACACTGATATATTCTGCATAATATCGTATGGCTCCTTCTGAGCTTTGTGAGATGAGGGTTTAGATGGAAGACTTATAGAAGAAGGAATTCATGAGACCCATTGTTTCACCCTGGGTGGCCATAGTTTTTTCTGAAAAAAAGATATATGGGAGCTTGAGGTTGTGTGGGGACTACCGGTGGTTTAACATTGTAAATGTGATGAAAAATTATTTAGTACTGTGGATCGATGACCTCTTTGATTAGTTGATAGGGGCATAATGGTTCTCGAAGTTTGATCTTTGATCAGGCTTTCAACAGTTGGGAGTACAGGACAAGGATATACCAAAGATGAATTTTAGATGCAGCTATGGTCATTATGAGTACATGGTGATACCATTTGACATAATTAATTCCCCCACTGTGTTCATGGGACTCTTGAACCATATCATTCAGCATTACAAAGAGGGACTTGTGTTAGTCTTAATTATTGATTTCTTTGTGTACTCGACATCCAAGGAGGAGCACGCGAGACACATAAAGATATTACTAGACATAATACAAAAGCACCATCTTTTATGGCAAACTCTTGAAGTTATAGTTATGCATTCAAGTGGTCCACTTTACAGGACATGTTATCTCAGTAGATAGAGTGGAAATGGACTCGACTAGGGTTTAGAAAGTGTTATCATAGGAGCCACCTAGGAGCATAAAAGAGGTGCAGATATTTTTTGGGGCTAGTAGGATATTACCATAGATTCAAACTTGATTTATCCATGTTATTAGAATCGATGAAATCTTTGAATCAAATAGGGTAACCTTTTGTGTGGAAAAAAAATCCAACAGTCTCTTTAGTTTTCGAGGAAGAGTTTAACGAGCACTTTAACCTGAATATTTTCATACGGGGGTGTTTAGTATGTGGTGTTCTACAATTTATTAGGGACTAGACTTTGTTGTGTCTTAATGTAGAGAAATGTGGTGATTGACTATGGTTGGAACCTATTGACACCACATGGGGAGAACTATGTTAACAAAAATATTGAGTTAGCAGTGGTAGTCTTAGTATTGAAGATGCGGTGACACTACCAGATGGTCGAGTAGATCATCATCTATTATGATCATAAAGGTATCAAGTATAACTTCTCTCAAAAGGATCTGAACATGAGTTAAAGGCGATGGATAGAGTTCCTCCATGATTATGACTTCGAGATTGCCTATACTACTTGGAAAAGGAATGTGGTGGAAGATTCTCTCATCAAGAGATAATGTTCATAGTTTTATAAAGAGGCATTAGAGTAGTTGGCCTCCTTACATTTATCCATTGTTGATGGAGATGGAGAATATTTCCTCTAGTCGATGCTTGTTCAACATCAACTCTTACAATGATTCATGGTGGAACTAATTTTGGATATTGACTATGATACTCTATCTAATCAAATATCCATAGGGCATGCTACTGAGGGATAATGAAACTATAGGGAGCATGTCAGGATTTTTAGAGTGCACAAAGTTGTAAAAGTGGTGCTATGGGAGGAAGTTCTACATGATTTTATATATACCCTTTGGAAGTACATCTTGGAGTGGAAAATATGTAAAAAGATCTCCAACATCAGTTTTGGTTTACCAAGATGAAGAAGGCTATGACAAAGTACTTTTATCGATTCCTTATATTCTAGTAGGTGAAGGATGAGAACTAGGTTATATTGGGTTTAGCTCAACCCCTTAATGTGCTGGAATGGATTTGGGATGGGATATTGATGGAATTTATGATGGGTTTACCATTTACGCTCGGGTGACACAATTCCATCAAGGCGATCGTTGTCTGAATGACCATGTTGGCCTACTTCCAAGCTATCTAAGAGTAGATCTCAGTAAAGAGTTAGGGAAGGCTATATGTGTATGGGACTACTTGACTCTTTGGATCACCATCGATGATAATTTCTAATCATGAATATTAAAATACATTCCTATTGTAGAAGGTATTAAAGAAGTAATTTGGAACTCAATTATGATTGTGAACGGTGTTTCAACCCCAAACAGACGACAAGATGGATCAAACCGTTCAAGTCATGGAGGACTTTCTATGGGCATGCATGCTAGAATTAAACCGTAGTTTGGAGGATCACCTATCTCTAGTGGAGTTCACATACAACAATATATAGCATCCCACCATTGTCAAGACACCATTTAAGGCTTTGTATGGGTAACCCAACCGGTCACCACTTTGTTGGACTGACTCTGCAGAGTCCGCACTCATGGGACCATAGTTGGTGTGAGCTTCTACCAATAATGTGGAGAACATCCATGAGTGGATGAAGACTATGAAGAGCCATTAGAAATTTTATGATGATGGGTGGTAGAGACCATTGGAGTTTGATGAAGAATACCATTTCTTCCTTTATGTTTAACCTCGACTGGGATTGTGGTGATTTGGCCAGGGCGGCAAGTTGTATCCAATGATTATTAGACCTTTTCAGATACTATGTATATTTTTCAAGTTGGTGTACCTCTTGGATCTACCCCCACATTTAGACCGGGTATGTGGCATCTTCAACATGTATCAATATAGTATGTACGTACAAGATCCATTGCATGTCATTGACAGGGGTGAGCTCGACAATGATGATGGAGCATATTTTACTGAGTACCTAGTGGATATCAAGGATTAGTAAGAGATGATCCTATGTGGGAAACCAATTCCATTAGTCCGTGTCTAGTGGTAGCATGATAATCTTCAAGAGGTAACATGGGAGTCGGTGGCTTAGATTCGTGCACAATACCTTCATCTTTTTATAGAGCCTTTATTTTTGGATTTTTGGTGACGTAACGCCACAAGGTGGGGAGAATGTTATGCCCCAAAATTTTTATGTATTATTTTTTAATATTATATGGAATTAATTCAAGACTAGGTTCTTAGACAACGTGTGATTTCGAGGCTCGGGGTGCCTAGAATAAATGTTTGATATATATTAAAATAGTAAATATCTTGTGATCGTAGTTTTTCTAAAAAACTAGAAAAAATCTAATAGAGTTCATAGATAATAAATCCAAGGGAACAACTATGGTCAAAGAATCGATCTTACCTTATGGAAAATATAACATCAACCCTTTTGGGTAAGTAGTGGAAATTAATTTTTGGTGTTTAAAAAAATAAAATAAAATATAAATTTATATTATTTTAACATTTTTTAGAGACACAACAAGTTTTCATTTTCAGTTACAATTTTATGCAGAGATCCATGGTTAAGATCATAATCTTGGAATTTCTTAGAGGCCCTGGGGAGAACCCTATAGAACTCTCTTGATGGAAAATGATGAAGGAGACTGGATCGGAGATCATCACACACTATTTTTTATAGATCTTGGCAACGACAATGACATGATGATCGATCCACTTCAGTGAATGATCCAACCAATTGGTAAGATTTGTTATTTTTATTTTTTATTTTCCCATTCCTAGATTTAATGATGAACACGTACCAACAAAAAAACATGTTGATCCTTAGTTCGATCCTTCTTATTGGATGGGATTAAACAGAAGGATTCATGGGGTTAATTTATTGTTTGATTTGATGATCATTTTAAGGGAATGGATCAAGGCCGAAATGAATAATTATCGAGGTAAATTTCTCAGGGTTTTTTCCCATGGGTGTATTTCTTCTCCCCCATATTTTATATCAATTCTTTGTTCCTAATGGATTATTAATTATTGATCATTGCACCTTTTATTCTCAATGAAATGATCTGAAATTGATGATCCAATAGAATGACGACATAGTGGAGGTGCGATGACGATGGAGATGGTTTTAAAAAAACAAATCAGGAGATATCTTTCTTTGATCGATTTTTATGTGGCTGATCAGAATCGGTTTTTTTAGCCTATTGAAGGCATGAAACCCACCGATATACTGTTAAAATGGAGGGAAGACCTTCGATCTCTAGTTTCAAGTAAAATTGAGCAATGGATCGTACATAGAAGGATCAACCAAGGCACACAGAAGAAGTACAAGATATTTTAGAAAAACATGATCTACACAATGTGTAACTTAGGGTTACACGGTGTTTCCCCCCCCCCCCCCCCGGAGCGGTATCCAGTGTTCTAGGAGTTAGTTAAATTCCACACGGTCTGTGACCCTATCACACGGTGTGTAGACCATTCCCGGAGACTTGGCGTGTATCTCAATAGATACGTGATCATGTGGTGGAGTACATGGGTTACCTATATGGTGTGTACCCCACCACACTACTTTCCCTAGACCAAGTATACTAAATACCCTGTGTACTGGTACACATGTAGATCAACATAGGCTGACACCGTGTAATGGAACACGACAGGAGTACACGGGTGGACACTGGCTGTGAGGACTGGTATGTAACACTTTTACCTGGAATGTACCCATATTCAACATGAATTGTTCTAGACAACATGTTCTTTTGTATACAGGTAGTACCTAGTGTCATGGGACATGACCTATGACCCTACTACACTCCATGTACTCCTTTCTACATGGATTGATCAACTTTTCCACCATATCCCATATAGGTTTCATTAAGGGTTCATTATCATATCCTTCCACTAAAGGTTAGTTGGTATTATTTCCTTCTCATAATAGTATGATCCCTTTAGTATGAATTTCTATATAGAGTTGTTGGGATCCCCTCTGAGAGGCCCAGAGCAGGATCCCCTATTAATCCTTCATGACCTAGGTAGATTCCTTGGTATTGACATGACCTACATCAATGTGAATCGATACTATAATTATTATGTTAATAAAGACGGAATTATTGGTATCACATCATGGCCATAGTTGGGAACCTCATGTATTGTACCATATCTCTCTCTTTAGATCTATGCACGTAACATTATCATAATGGTTTCTCATGAACAATACTTCTTAGACAGAATTTATCAGGGATATCAGACTCAAAAGTGTTTTCTTCTAGATGAGTGCTTCATAGAATATTTTGACTGAATCCCTAGTGTTGGCATGCAATGGATGTGACTTAACACAAGACTACATGTCTTGGTTTTAGTATATCTAGTTATTCTTGTAATATGTTTTATAAACATATACTGGGCAGTGATGACTGAACCCCTTTGTGTATTTCTTTGTGGTTTTTGGGGTTTTCTACTAAGTATTGTCATACTCACCCCTGCACGGGATTTTTCTATTATTTAGATGAGATAAATTTTGGTGTACTAGGACTGGATATAGATTTTTTTTGTTTAGAATGGGTGAGGAGTTCCTATACCTTCGAGTAGTAGTCCCAATATATCATTTTTTAGTTTTTACTTTGTAGTTTATGAACTCTCTTTCTTTTAGTTGGCTTGTATTCTGAAAAACTTTACTTTACTTCACTTTATTTCCTATCATACTATGTTTTTTGGGATATATTGGTATGAATTAATTTGGTTCTTAGTGTTTTTTTAAATTTTATCATTTGTGGTCTTGGAGATGTGTGTGTGCATACAGGTACATATGCAATGCCTCCAATGTTAGTGATATGCCTACTAGGTCCTATTAACTAGCCCTTGGACTATAGGATATGGGCTTGGGGAGTCACATCATGGGCCCCATTGGGTCATGTCATGACATCATTAATCTAGAAATTATGGATCACATACCCTTTTGGTGTATTTATTCAACTAGGACCTCATTATTTATCTAGATTAGGTTGGTTGATGCTATGTTTTTTTATCATGGAGTAATAGTGTTCCTTTGGAAATAGTTTTCTTATTAGTAAGTATATCATTATTCAGTGGAAGGATTTATAATTAAATCATTATATATCCATTTCGAAAAATAGGTTCTAAACTATCCAGAAAAACACTTCATGGCATTGGGTTCCAATAGACCACGACATGTATTAGTTATTTTAGGATAACCGTGAGTTTTTAATGCTTCATACCTCAATGAGAGATATTTTTTTACCTTACCTTCTTATTGAATGTGAAAAATTTTATATATTTATTGGGAAAATATTTTGTGGGGGAGAGAATTGTGACACCCGTTCTGGTACATTTTTATTTTTATTTTATTTTTTATTAAATTATATTTTGATTTTTCAAGATTTTGAGGTATGGTTTTTAAAATATATTAAAATGTATGTATAGGGTGCATGGTTCTTCAATAGTTCAAGAGGAATATAGAAAAATCCATTTCCATTTTGTATTATTATCACACTATTCAAAAAAAATCAATAGTCTCTAGAAAATCATGTGCCATGTTTTCAAAGGAAGGTGTGACCTACACGAATGGGGAGTCATTTAGAAAATTTTGTTACTTTTCAGGTTAACTTAAAAAATGGAATTACCCACATTCCATTTTTCAATTTAAACTTATTCCTCCAAATTTTCTCTCTCACTTAGTTGTGAAACTCATCCATAACCACAAGACTTCTTCCCCATTTCCCAATTGTGGTGTTAGTTGATTCCTTAGTGGATTTATTTAAATATGGTATAAATAACGTTGGTTTCCTTTTCTATCATATCATATTCACCTTATTTTTCCATCTCCTTTGAGTTTTTGAACCCTAGGAAGCTAATGTGGATGAAAACAAGGTTAAGAATGTCATAGAAATTATTAATTGTATGTTCATGATTTGTGGGGATCCATTATATCCATTTCCTATTCGTATTGATAAAGTCAATGAGTTTAACTCTGATTTAGAGGTAGTTGTATCTACATAATATAATTTTACCATGATATACCATTAGTTAATAGTTTTCTATTGGTTTATATCAGTTAATTATAATTTTTACTCATTATTGTGGTTTTTTATTATGTGTGATTATTATTTTTTATTTCAAAACACTTGTATTTTAAAAAAATAATTAGATAATAATTTCTTCCATAAGGGTGTTTGACTACATTTAAAGGATTTCTAACTTGAAAAATGAACTCAAGAACATTTTAGTTATCCATAGTTTTCAATGGATGTTTAAAATTGTAATATGTTTTTTTCATTGAGGTTTCATTTCATTTTGGCATGGGTTTAAGTGTATTTTTTTCTTTTTAAGGGAATTTTAACTTATTAATTTTTTTTGGTTATTGGCTTCATAAGGGTGATCTCTACAGGGTGGGAGAGTAGATGGGTGTGCCCTAGATTTAGGAAAAATTATAGATTGGGGTCATTTTCAAGGACCTTGATAGGATTTTGTTTAATTTATATTTAAGATCACAAAATCTTGTCAGTTTTCTATTACTGAGCCCTAGTTCTATTTTAATTTATAAGAAAACATTCCCCATGTTGTTTTTATTATCTTTGTGGTGACAAAATAATGGTTTTGGATTTGGATGTGTTATTTATCATTTCTTATTTATTGATCTCCATATTTTTTATATTATGATTCCCATTTGATTTATTAATTATTTTTCTAGGTGACTTATTAATGAAAATTTTATGATTTATAAAGGAAACCAAAGTATTTTATGGAACATTTTTTAAATTAAAATTGATTTCATAATGTTTTTTTTAAAATGGACCAATGGTATTCATTGATAATGTCATTAGATAGATTCATGGTGGTATCCTACTAGGATTAGGGCCTCAAACCCATCATATTTCATTAGGTGTGTGAATAGTTATTTAATGGGATACATAAAGAGTACGGTTTTTACAACCAATGTTAATTTTCTTGATCATCACCATATTTAATGAGTATATATCTTTCTAAGAGAAACTATTATATAGACGTTAGTCTCATGAGGAGAATCACGTGATCTATGGTGGTTTTGGGTTAGTGTTTTGGCCTTATCATTGTTTATTTTTTGTGATTTAGATATATGATATCTCATTCAAATTTTTAAAAAATCAATTTCACTATTGTTTTTGTAATTAAGTTGATGTATTGTTCTTCATTTATGGTTTTTTATCAATGTTTCATTACACTATTTTTTCTATATTTTTAATCCACGTATTTGGTGGCATGGAAATTGAATATTTAGATAACTCATTCACAATTCATGATTAAATGTGATGGGTTGTAGGATTTTTATGGTGAAATCATTTCCAAATGATCAAGTTTTTATACATGGGATGTTTTTTCAAGCCTTAGGTGATAAAAACCCCACCTTGGTCCTTATGACTATCTTATCCGGTTGATATGGTAGGTTGGGTAGGGTTTGTTAATTACAAGTACTTTATCTATCATGGTTTTACTGCATGAGTTGGTCTCTCATTATCAAAATATTAAAATAAAATCTCACTAGGTTCATTTAAAAAATGGTAGATATGAAGGCTCATATTTATTCATGTGTAAAGATAAATTCAAGGTAAAATTTCTTATGTAATTATGATAGAGTTTTTATCTCATGTTGACATAAGGGAATTTTTTTATAGCGGATTATGATTTTTTTGATGCATCATATGTTCCTATTCAGCCTATGGATAACATGTATTTTGATGGATTCAATGTATCATTATAATGTTACATGAAATTAGTTTCCTTAAAAAATAAAATTAATCTATTGAATATTGATAGATCATTTTATCAAAATCAGGAGAGTGGATCTTTTCACATTAATTTATGATTAATTTAAAAAACATGGAGAATGAGCACCTTATTCTTAATATATTTATTTTTTGATGGTGTTGATCATTATTACCTAATCAGTGAATCATTATTGGATTTTGATGTACCAAATCAGAGTCTCTCTAATAGTGATCCATACGTTCATCTTTTTAAAAACAGTTGTTGAAACATCAACTGATTCCGAGGCATGTTGATCACCTTACATTGTTCATATTGATAGATTTATGTTCCTTCCATATTGAAGAAATATCACTTGTTCAACTCAATCATCTGATGAGGGGGGGGGGGGGGTATATTCGTAGGAAATTTTTGTGTGCATATATTAGCAAATAATTGATTAAAAATTAATTCTATAAGTTTACATAGAGCATTGCTTAAATACCAATCAACTTATCAAATACAATCTATAATGTATTATTCCCAATTAAACCTCATTCAATGTGAATATTATTATTATTAATTTACATGGGATATACAAAAACCCATCAAATACTATTTTTTTATTTTATATTATAGTAAATAATTATTTAACACCATAAAAAATCAACTCCACTCATCCCACTGAAAATTTATTGATTTCTCAAATAAATTTTATTCATTCAACAACTCAAAAATATATTTAAAATTTATAGAATAAATATTTATTTAAAAATATCATTACTAAAATATTATTTATTGTAAAACAAATAACAATTTATTATAATCATATGTTTATTATTTATTCAAAGAATAAAAATAGAACAAAAAAAGAGGGGTAGAAACCCACATCCTACAAGTATGATGGGGAGGCCTAAAATAATGAATCCTCAAGGCATACCCCCTGATTTGATACACCCCTTCAGTCTTCAAAATACCAACAGTATGAATAAAAAATCATCAAAACCTGAGATGTCTAGAGAGGACAAATAATCTGCAACCTTATTCCCCTCATGCAAGGTGTGATCAACCACAGTGTGGTTGTTGAGAATTCTTTAACACCTTTTAATTATATAGATAATAATCCATATATTCTATCCATTCAAAAATGTATTTATGAACCAATAAGGAATCAGTTCCAACTTCAAAAATATACATGCCCTTCTTGCTACATAGAATGGTCCTAGTACGTATCCCCATATCCTCTACCGGAATAAAAGATCCCAGTTCAAGACTGACCAAGAAATCCATGAAGACTGAACTGATAGAGTCACAAACACCACCCCCACCTCTCATGATCCCTGGATCACATAATCCATCCATATTAAGCTTCAAGCCCTCGACTGAATGCCTACACCTCACCCTCTTCCCCCCTTCACTTCATATATAGGATGATACATCATGATTCACTACCTTAAAACAAAGTAGGGAGGGCCTTCCTTCCAATTGGGAACCACCCTATCCAAATCCAGCAATAAATTATTCATACAAACAAAAATAGAGTATACAGTAAAATAACTCCCTTCACGAATGACCTTGTTTGTTACCTACAAAATGCACCAATAGAATGAATGTAAGATCTCCGTGGGAGCCAACATCTTTAGGCCTTTCACACCCAACCCATGAAACCATCTTTCAATAAATAATTACCATCATAATAAATATATATCAAATATTTGTGTCCAATGTGTAAAAAAATTAATAAATATTACCTCTTAGTATAGAGAATAATATTTATTCAGGTTTATATATATAAATAATACTTATTGAAGATCAAACGAAACACTCTGTATGTGTCCCTCTAGGACTCTTCTTTAGTAGAATTAAGTAATATTTCAGAATGTCCCAGATAATTATCTTGTAACGTGTTATGGACTACATAGGGGAAAACATATGTTATAGGGACGATGACATATGAACTCTCATTGCATAATATAATCCATTTTTATTGAATTTCATCAGGAAGATTTCACACCAATGTCGACAATCTATATGCTTATAGATATTTCATTGACTATTTTAAATGAACTCTTCAATAAATCATGGTCATGAAATTTAATGTGACAGTTCCATTTCCATCAAAGGGTTGAAACATGAACATAAAAAACATGGAAGGGATAAATTCTTAATCAAAAAAATCATTAATATCATATCATTCATGGTACACCTACCGTTCCCAACATTATAGAAATAAAATGTCATTATGTCATATAGAAATGCATTAATTAGTTAGAGTCATGGAATATATTTTCAAAAATATTAAATTCTACTAAAAATTACCCATGTCATCAAAAGGAATATACAATGATACATAAAAATATGTATTTTATATTGGAAGGTATGTTTTCATAATCTCCCTTCATGAAGATTACCGAGATATAACTACATGAGGTGAAGTCTAATCTACTTTCGAGTATAGACACAAAATAGACAATGTACTAAGTATCCTATCATAGAATTTTATTCGATTGTATAGTAATGTTTAATATAATTATCATGGAATTTAATAGTTCACATCATGAGGGGTATTGTTATAATCTTTTTTAATGTGATGGACACCCTTGGAAATTGTTTCCATACAATCACATAGAATAATGAATAATATGTAATCTGTTATTTATTTAATATTCACCCCATTTAATATAAATGAAATAAATATTAAAAATGGAAGATTTTAGGAAAAAAATAAAAAATATTCCACATATACTAGAGACAACTAATAATGACATATAGTCCACTTTCTCTAACATGATGATTATGTTTCTAGTGAGTTAAGGAATTAGCATAGGGGTCCACCACATTGCCTTGCATTGAAACTCTAAATAATGTGATATGAATTCTGTGATAAAAATTTATGAAGAGATGATATTTTTTAGGTATCTTTTTTTCACGGATGGGACCTTATCCCCATTACAAGATCCTCTAGTGCAGTATTATCAAAATAGAGCCTGAAATGGTTTTAATAATATATACATAATCAAGCTCTTAAACAAAGTTGTGATTTTAAATTGTTTAATTAGATACATTAAATCACATAATATACACAATAAAAAAAATAATTATTAGAAAAATATTTATTTGAGCTCTTATAGATCATAGTACCAACATTGGGGGTGAACAAATATGTCTTCTATGATTTTAGATTTTTTCTATAAAAAACTATAATCTACATAGAGACTTATAACAAGTTCCACATCTCTCACATAGGCCTAGAAATTATATTTAGTATGAAATATATTCCTAAATATTGTTTTGATGAACATAAAATAGAGGTAACGTAGGTCATCTTGATATCCTTCTTCCATAATTTTGGAATAAGTGACATATACCATTGTACATAACATAACAAACATGAATGACCCAACTATTGATGTGTATGGAATCCTTGACGTACTATGTCTTTCCTCATATGTATATGGAAACCTTTTTTAGGAAATTAGATTTTTATTTACACTAGAAACAATCCGTTCATGGATTGTTAAATAGTGAATCTCTTCTATATCTTATTAATGTATGTATTTTGAGATGGTCCATGAATCCTTGTGGATTTACCACGATGGATCTTTATCCAAAGAACATATGCGGATTCCCATAAATATTTTATAGAGAAAAATTGTTTAATACCAAATTATATTTTTAGTTTTCAAATCCCTATTGTAGTATGTCATTAACACAAACTATTAGAAAAATAGGTATGCTCCCACTAAACAACATATACACTCAAGAATCACATTCATTCATTATGAAACCAAAATATATTATGACATATTAAAATAAAATGTTGTTGGACCTTGATTTTTTTAATAATATATTAATTTATCATTTCAATATTCATACATTTTTGAATTTATTTGGAATCAAAAAACATTCTTGTTTTGTGATATGTGAATCTTTCTAAAGGTTACAATATATAAAATTTATTTTCACATCCATATTTCAAATCACATATTCATGTTAGTCTCTATTAAAATTATAATTGTGGACTATTTTATCAAAAAAAAATTGAATAGGATTCACTATAGCTTATGAATTTATGCTATTTGAAACCTTTTATAACTAGTCAAACCTTATAGATACTAGATTTTCTTTATTTTTTGAGTTTCCTATGGAACTCCCATTAACAACTAATGGAAATTACATCCACTGGAGGATCTACCAAAACCCAAAAATGGTATTGGTATAAAGTATCCATTCTATAATTAAATTTTTATTTCCTTTTGGGAACTTTTGTTCTCCATATTAGTTTTTTCTAGGTTATAATATCATTATTATTAACTAATAATGTGTAACCATCATCTCCAATATGAACCCATATCATTCAGATTATTTAACATCTCTCATAATCCTGTATAGTACATCTGTCTCTAGAATTTCATCTTCCAAAGGAATTTCCATAATCTATTCATGTAAAAAACTCATGTGTTTCTTAATACGTGACTTCATCAGAGTTTATCACTCTACCACATTCCCTTTTGTGATGTGAACCCCTTCAAGAGATAATAGTTTTATATAAACCCACTACATTCTTATTTGTAGGGTCATATTGGTAATATAAATTAGTTTCCTTTTAGATTCACTGTAAAAATAAACTTATTACTATGGGGTGAATGTTTAATTATAGACACATCCTTAACAAAACTTAAACAACCCTTCACTCGTGCATTCAACAACATTGGTTTATTTCTATTATACATATGAAATAAAATATTTGTTTTTGCATTATTAAGCACTCTCTTTATTATGTTTTTTTATCAGTAATGTATTTATCTAAAAGTATAATGGAAGTATTTCATGCCTCATCACTGATCTTACTATGTCTATCTAGGTTTCATTTATTACTTCACATACATCATTCCATTATAGTGTGTGGGGAGAAGTGATTTAAGATAAAATCTGAATCTCTTAAAAATAATTAATAAATTCATGATTAAGATTTTACATTCAATGGTTGGATTATAGTTTCTTATACTTCTTACAAAGATGGATGCCAACTTATTTCTAATATTCCTTGAATATTTCAAAGGAATATAATTTGTGCCGATTTATGTATATATATATATATATATATCTATATTTAATATATTCACATGTTAATATTATAAATTATGAGTACCCACCCTTAGCTTTAAAAGGAAACAGTCTATAGAAATCAATATGATATTTATAACAAATATTTATGAACCTTTCACATTTTCCATTAAATGGGACATTTCACATTGAATCATTCATGATAGACACAATGTATATTTAGTTAAAATAAATCCCAATATAAAACACTATGTTTCCAGTCAAATGATATCTGTTTACCTGACCAATATGGGAATTCTATAGGTGGGTTTGGTATGATTTATGTGAAAATTTTCATTATCAAATTATATTAATTGGTTGATGATATAAATATAAAAAATTTATTAATTTAAATATTCCTTACAATAACAAATTGTTTACTCATATAACAAGAAACAATTAATTCCAAAATTTTTAAAAAATTATTATATATCATGTATAGATAAGAAAATAATTTTTTGTTGATTGGAATAACATAATTTTTTTGAAACTATGAAATTTTCAGTTATCAATGTGAGGTGGTAATATCCATTACACACAAGAAGAATCTTTAGCTCTATTGGGTCCTCACAGATCCATGTAACCATGTTAAATCATTCAGAATATACATGGTTTATGTATTTAAATGCATATGTGAGACAACATACTATATCTTACACTCAATATATAAAAATAAATAAAATAAACTCAATAAAATAAAAACATGGATATTCCCCTCACTTCATTATCTGGGTGCATTTTCTCTTCCAATATCCCTTCTTGAAACCAAAAAAAAGTTTCTTCTTCACGTTAATGAACCTTGATCATCTTCTTTTAGAAAGGGTGTTGTAAAGAATATTTATACATAGAGTTGGTCTTGGAGATCTTTTACTGGACCTTACAATTAATAATTATTAAAATATAATGATTTTCTCACTTCAAATATCTATAAACATTGTGAATTAGAGTGAGATGATCTGAGAGGTACATATCAATATTGTTCATGCAAAAATTTATAACAAAACTAGAGAAGTATTATGTCAGTAATTAAAAAATGAGATTAGTTCATAGTTAATTGGTTAGGTTAAACCATATCACATCTACATTATTAATATAGACAATTATTTTAGAAATTTAAGGTCTATAAGGTTCATTATATCTATGTTTTCTCATGAATATCACCTATGATATCTCAAACCATTCCTATCTATCTATCTTCTAACAAAGACCACCGATTTTCTGGAGTGTATTGGTGGAATCCATATTCTCTTAAGGCTGCATGAATTATCTACACATAGATTATAACAATAAACCCCAAAGATATGTAAAATCATTCAATTTTTATTTATAGAAATAAAACACATTATCACTTTATTCCTTAGAAGGTGGACCTAGGTTTGATGATTCTATCATGTATGTATTTCTTTCTTCCCAAAAAAATTATAAGTGTCTGAACGATTTAAAGAAGTCAATACCAATTAATGTATATAAGTTATAAAGAATTGATCAAAAGTATAATGTTATTGATGAACATGTTAATTATTATACAATAATATAATATAATATTATTATTACTTTACTATATCATAAATAATGTAAGATGTGATAATTTTAATTTTGTTAAGTGTCCAACTATTTTATCAAGTCATAATATACATCTTCATTGAACTGAAAATGTTTCATCAAATTATAAATTTATTGGTAAAGATCCATATTTCCGAATTTATAATCCTTACTATGGACAGGAAGACTGTAAGAATCTACTTTGTTAGGAGATCTTTCCAAATATGGGAATGTTGTTTCTTCTTCCATTATGTGTACTCCTAAACCAGAACTAAGAATTCCTCATCAGTTACCCCTAAATTTATATTGAACACACCATAGACATAAATTAAATACATGTTTTTTAATTCAACTCATCATCTAGGTTATGACTAACTAAAAATTAAATGTCCCTTGAACTATAGCTAAAACAGACAGTTTAATGATGGGTTTTCTTCATTGTGATACTGGATGATGCATTGTATTATTATTAACTTGACAAACATTTATTACAATGGATATTTTATCAATTTAAACTTCTTCTTAATGTTATCTATATTTTACAAAAGAAATTAAACATGTTTTGATAAAATATTTTCATATAATCATTTTATTTAATTCAATATTTGTATATTGATATATTTTTTTACATGATCTTACATATGTAAAATAAATTATGGATAAGGTATAAATAAAATAAATAAATTATTGCATGACCTTGAGAATAAAATGTTTGTTTTTTTACTAAGAGGATAATAATGAAACCATTCAACCTTGGGTAAATTATCTACATGAGCCAATCTAGGATTGAGTTATAACATTCTAACTTTTACATGTGTATCTCCATGGTTTGGTTCTATCATGGATCAATTTTGAACCAACTCTATTAAATTAAGAGATCCATTATTATATTTATTTAAGACCATTCATAGTTAAAGATAACGAAAAAGGGGGTTTACATAAAATAAACCTTGATCACATAGAGCCTTACATAATATGGTAGCAGTGATGAATCATAGACCATCAATTTAATTTATTATATTTATTTTGAAAAAAACTACAGAATAATAAAAGCAATAGATACCATAATATTACGTGGGTAAATATAGGGACATGATCATCCACTTGTTCAATGTATTTAGATTTAATATATTTGGAATGAATTTATTTCATTTTATTCATTAATTATGATAAAGTAAATGTTAATTAAACCTATTTATTTTATGAGTAATAAATTAATTTATTTTATCATCCTTATATTATGTCATATAGATACTCATTTATTATTGATGTCTCAATCAATGTTGATTGAGCATGATACTTATTTGCTCTTTGGGAGGAATATTATTCATATATCCGTTCAAATAAATAATTGATAATTATATAGATGAAGCCTAGAATTTCGTACAACTGAGATTTATTATAAGAACAACCCATTTTGAAGTACAAAAGGACCTTTTATAACCCCTACATCACTAAATTCAATGGTGAGAATATTTATGAGTTTTAACAATAAAATGTTGATGGTATATTATTTTGATACACTATAAATAGTAGAGGATAAAAAATAAAAAACAATGATACTATATGATTCATTGATTTTGGTTATGTGAATGTGTATGAAAATAAAATTTTGGAAGAACATACATATTTTAAGTAAGTATTAAATGAATATATTCATACTAAATAATATTCTATTGATATTAGAAAAGATAAAAGTATTGATGTTATACAAGGAAGAGACAAAGACATAGCTATTTCATGTGTTGAGGAATACCATTATTTATCACTTCAAAGGATGATTAAATATGTAGAGATCTAAAAATTATTAGGAGAACAAGGACTATGGGTTCATATTAGGAGAACACTGAGGACTAATTTTCAGACCTCATTATTATCACTATTTGATCCAAGATATGTTAATGATGTATTTAATAATAAAGGGTGGATTGATTCTATGACATAAATATTATATGAAATTTACAAAACTGATACACTACGGATAATACCCAAACATGAAGAAAAAATTGTGATTAGGACATAGTGGGTATTATAAAACAACTTGAATTAAAATGGTTAAGTGGTAAGAAAAAAGAAAATATTTTTCATTATGGTTATTTATAGGTAGAATTTATTTAAATTTATGAGTTTTTTCTGTGTTCTGAGACTTGAAACTGATATAATTTTTAATGTTACTAATTTTCTAGGGAAAAAATGTATTTTTTAAATGGATATAAAGTATCTTTTTATCAATGTTGATATGGAATAAGATGTCTACATTGATAATCCTAGTGGTTTCATTCTTGGAAAAGTAGTTAAACATGAATCTAAGTTAAATAATTCATAATATGCGTAAACTAATCCCATGCGATCAAGTAATTACATTTTTTATTCCTTTTTAATAAAGCTTAATTTTATCTAGGTATGATTAAAATGAAAAATTTTCAAAAAATAAATTCAAGTGTTTTTTCCTTATGATCATCTCTATTAATGATATCATATTTTTTTGTGAATAATAAATAAGAATATGAAAGGTTTTCAAATTTATGAAGATGTTGTTTTAAATTTCTATAGTAGGAGAAATAATGAACTATCATTGAATGAAAACATATCAAGGGAATGGTGACACATTCAAATAACAAGAATAAAATTCCATGTATCATCATAAATGATTTAGAATATAATATTTAAAACTTGTTTCCACACATGTGACAGTGCAAAACATCTATTTAAGAATTAATTTTTATCGGTATATGATCATAAATAATGTCAAAATTTGATTGGATTCCTGTTTTATTTAACAGAATCTAGACCGAAGATGGTGTTCATTATTACCCATTCTTCAAAATTTTAAAGTACACAAAAAATGAATCACTTTATATTGGGGAAAGAATTCCAAAATACATAATGGTATCTTCAAATTATGGGATAATGTATGAAAATATCAAATAATTGAATCTATTTGTTTATACATATGTTTACTGGGTGGGTTGTATTAATGATTAGAATTCCCCATCTAGAGGAGTCATATTTTTGGGAATAAAATGAGTGAGTTGGCATAAAATAGAAGAAAAAATAATTAACTATTGAACTAATAGAATTTGAGTATGTATCTACAACTCAAGATACAATATAATTAATGAAGATGATGAAATAGTGGGATTTCTTGTTTGTTTATGTGAAACCAATACTTCTCTTATGTTATGATAATCAAACTTTCATTGTTTTCATAAATAATCTTGTACAAAATTCAAGATAAAATCATAAAGATATTAAATATTACTTCATCTAGGGAATTGCTAAATGAAACGGTCTACAACTGGTGCTAATACCTATATAGAAGTAGGTGACAATTATTTTCTCTAAAATACTCATGAAGGTTAAATTTGGGAAACTGAGGTTTATAATGGGTTTCAAACCACACCCCATTCATGGATAATATATTTTATTTCATCCCCTCTCTCATTGTTTCTCTGGATATTTCTTCCAAAGGGGGAGATATATGTAAATATAACTCTATCCACTCATATGTGATTTACCTACCATGGTGAAAATTTATTTAAGGGAGTTTTTAAATGGGATAAGTTATGTTTTCATCTTGTTTGATCTATGTTTACTATTTTTAATAGTTTTTTAACGTGAGTGAAAAAGTTATTTCATATATGTGGTGGTAAGTTTTTATTATGAATATTTTTATGGGTTTTTGGGTAAAGAAAAAAGTTTGAAATCATTATTGATCACCACCATATTGACAACATGGTGTCATTTTTAAATGATTCATGTTTCATTCACTAACCTAGATCGTGTATGTTTTGATTTTTTGGATATCGATCCACAAAATGATCATTAAAGCATCAATGATATGTGTTATTTGTATTACAAAAAAATAAAAATGGAGATATTATTTAGAATAAGTGATTTAGGGATATTTTTGGTTTGGTGAAGAATCATATAGACTATAAGTTTTATTTTTTATGGTATTATATTTCTTTAGGACATAAATCATTAAGTTTAAGCAATAATAATTCTTATATCTAATTGTTTTCTTCATATGTTAAAAAATATGTTCTAGTGGAGGAGAGTTCACATTATATAAAATAATTTATAATAAAATGTTGTAATCAATGCATCTGTATAAAAGGATGAAAACTTATTCCAGTAAGTAATGTGAATTACCCGTATGAAGGAATGTGAATTGATGATGTGAAGGAATGTGAACCTGAAACATTAAGAAATTTGAACCTACCACATGAAGGAATATAAAATTACTATAGGAAATATATCTAATATATCACATGGAACATCATGTGAAGATTGGCCCAGAATGAATGTTATGTGAATATGGGATCTAATGTTAGATTGTTTCACTGTATGATTAACCATAATAAAGTTCATGTAGGGGTGGATCTGTTAAGTCTCAATTCACATTGTAACGATGAACAATAGATGTGTGCTTTGTAATGTATGAATAATGGTTTGGATAATGAAACGATGATTATATCATGAATTTAGTTAATGTCAGGGGATATTTTTGTGCATATATTTATTTATGAAACATCATAATGAAAGTTTTATTGATAAAAGGATGTTGAATAATAATGGATGCTAAGTGAAATAGATCAAATAAAAGGTAAATTTTTTTATGAATATTGGGATTTTTATGGGGATGATCATGAGACTCTAAGCATAAGACTCATTATAAGAATTGGATGTTGTGTCTATGAATTAATGATCATAGTACTTCATAATTATATGAATTTTATGAGGTAGAAAAATTATAATTTAATGAATTTATGAATTCAATAAAATATTAATACAATGAGGTAGAAAATTAACAAAATAGATAGTGTAATATTTTTTCTAATTATAATAATTCTATGTAAGCCATCCAGAAAAATAGAAATTGAGGTTTTTTAGGTTTTATGGTTTTTATGAGTAATAGTTTCATGATTATAGAGGGGATAAGAATACAATAAGTGATAATGAAATCATAATTTATTGAAATGAATTAAATTAAATGTTGTATTATATTTTAATATATCATTAAAAGGATAAAGGAAAGAAGAAAAAATTCACCATGCAATGATTAGAGACATAAAGAAGTGGAAATTGATGATCATGGGAGTCTTAAATGGATATAAATTATGACTAGTTATAAGGATATTTTAATTACAGAAAATATTGGTAATTTGAAAATTATTGAATCATATGGTATTAAAAATATCATAAAATTTAATAAAGTTTATGAAATAGATTTATCAACATATTTCATTATAGTTATTGATGATTGTGGTTTAGTCTAAATATAAAAATATAAAGTAATAAAATGATGAATAGAGAAAATAAATAATAAATAAATGAAGAGGTTATTTATTTTTCCTATGTAAGAAATACAAAGAGAAGAGGATATGAATTATAAGAGTTCATGTGTGATTAATCCAATATGTATAGTGATTATATTATTAGTCTTAATTATAATGGTCTATGTTTTTTGTAACAAAATATTTTTTATCATATCAAGTGTCTGAGGGGAGATTGAACTATCAATTGACTATAAATAAATATTATTTATGGAAACAACCAACATATTGTAAACCAAAAATGATTTTTTTCTACTATATTAGATGATCTTATATTGTTTCCAGATCATTGAAAGGACTGGATAATATTATTTATTATTGAATAATCTAACTTCTTATAGTCATATGGGTTTTATTATTTATTTTTATTTAGATGAGTTATTTGTTTCTTATATGAGTGAAGGTTTTTTTTATAGAGGGAAAACATAAAAAAATTGTAACAAAGGATTCATCTTCTACCCCTCCCCCAAATGGTCACACAACTAGTTACTGATTCATATACTCTATTTCTTTTAGATCCCCATATAGGTGTTCCTTTTCATCAATAAATACCAGGATAAAAGAAATTATATATTTGAAATAATAAATGTTCTCAAAATTTCACTTTATATAGAGATATGAAACAAATGCATGAAATTTTACATCCAACTAAGGGATAGTTATTTTTCATTGAAACTAATTTATTTTCCATGTGGATTTTGTAGTGACATAGGAATATTAAGAAAATCAATGTTCTTCTATTTTAATCAGTGTTACATTCTCATTCAATTAACTATGTATTAAAATTAATAATTTACCATGGATAAGTGGTGAATATTTATCGATGCTCATACATGTAATACATAATCCTAAAAATTAGAAATCTTAATACGAAAAAATACAAAGTTATTTTTAAAAGTATTGGACCCATTTGTAAGAACATATACATTGATATTTTTAACTAACATAATGTAATAGATTAAAACTATTATATTACGGTGATTATAATTTCTTAAAAATTGACACAATTGGGTAAGGTATATGTTATCTTCATCCTAAGGAAAAGAATCATCTACATTATTAATCTTCAATATATAAAAATGTAAATAGATCATTGTAATACATCTCATTGTAAATCTATCCCCCAAAAATTTATGTTTGTCTCACAAACATTTTTTTTATACCTTCTATTTGAAAGTGTACTTATAAAAACACCATTAACTAGTCTTATAATTCCTTTTTATAATATGATACGGGAATTCCAAACCTATTCTTATTCAAGCCTATGTATTCCGGTATTCTATAAATTTTGATCAATGTACTTTCTCACTATTCATATTTTTTCATCTCCTTTTAGGGAAATATTTCATTAAAATTAGTTATCTTCACTCTTCCTATGTACATAGATATTTTCCAATAGAATTATTAGCATCAAAATCTCTATATATTCATATTATTCTCCCATTCATATATATTTACACATTCTGTTGAATATTATTTTCATTATTTTAATTATTAAAACTTTTTTTTCTTTATTATATGGGATATCCTCTTCCAACTATAGTATATATTTCATGTTTTAATTCTCATTTAATATTAATAACAATCCTAGTCAAAATCCCCCTTTACATTTTCAAAAACACAAGTTCATTCCTTTTTAGAAATTTTAAAATATCATATAAATTCTCAAAAAAAAATTATCAATCATTTAATTCATTCTATGTGTTTATGAAGATATGTAATGTTGTGATGTGTTAGTCTTATTTATGGAATGTGACACTCAAATTTGATATTTAATCACAATCATATTAATTTTATTTATATTCAGTGATGAATCTCAAAATAAATTCATGTGATTTTTCCCAAAAATTTATATAATTCATTTTAAGCTTTATTAATTTTTCTATGTGTTGGATTTCAAATTAATTTAATATTTCATAAGATATAATAAGTCTTCTAATTTAAATAAAATTCATATATTGAACATAATTCCACCATATTACCTTTTCTAAATTATAGTTATCATTAAGGTTTCATAATACATTGTATGTGTTACGATCTTTACAAAGTATTATGATTCCATTATTTTTTTCAATTTTCACAAAACTGAAATATCTTATGCGATAAAAAAATGTGTTACATGATTAAAAAATCCAAATTAACGTTATCCCAATGAAATTATACATGTATAGATATTTAAAACATCTCCCACTTTGTAAACATATGGCCACCAAATTTTTCTTTAAATATCAACATAAGAAGAACCCAAATTATTCTTCAATTCTTTTCAAATAATCTTATAAACGTTGAAAAAACCTTAAAAAGCTTGGAATAAATCTGTAGAACCCTAGAATCAACTTTTAGAATAGCTATAATCAAACTTTTAAAGACCAAAACATTTCCATTTTCTTAGTACTATATATAATACCAACCTTATGATGTTTCAAATAGAACAATTAATAGAATAAAAATAAACCTTACAATGTTATTCATTTTCAATTATTTAAATATTTTTAAACTAAATGAATATTTATTAAACCATATAGCATTCAATCCTCCACCTTTTTCATATACGTCTATATAAGGAAAACCATACAAAAAATATTTGTGAATCTTATAAATTAGATATAACATTGTGGTTTTTCCCATTTATTAATGTTAAATTGTTAAACTTAATCAAATAATAATGTAAATTATTATATTGATCCTAAGGAAATATAGATGTCTTCAAATCAACTTTAGAATCATCCAAAGAACATTTTAGTTGATTCTATCTGAAATTAATATCATAAAACATTTTATTTTTTCTACAACATCCAAATTCATCTATTTTAATAAATAAGATATCTCAATATTTTAAATTAGTAGTTTTCCTAGACATTATTTGAATTATAGAGTAGCTATTTATCCACTAATATAATAAAAAAAAATATGAAAATAAAGAAATGTTCTCCAATCCTAAATAATAAAAGTTGATTTCATAAAACATATCCATCTAGATGTTCCAAGAAATATTAGTAGTTTAAATTTATTAATAATTTAAATTAAAATAATATTCATTCCATTAAACAATTATTTTTATCTTCACCACATACTTTTAGGAAATTATTATTGGAAATAAATATAATCACTATTATTCTATTGGGATATTTATCCATCCTCGTCAAAAATCGTTGATATACATGACCTAAAATATGTTAGAATACATCCCAATAAAATTAGAATAAATTTCATAAGTTTAATAAGGAGATTGAAATTATTTTTTAGTGGTTATATATTTTACCTATGTTGAATTACATTATTGGGAATCATGTATAATCACATGTGGATGCATATTAACAACATAGGATAAAACTTCTCTAACTAGTTGTTTTGAAAACTTTCACATCAGTAGAAAAGTATAGCCCAGAAATGATGTTTGAAAGTTGGGGGTTGTATTAAGACATGTATTGTATATATAAAACAGCTCAAAAGAGTCCTAAATCTCAATGATAGTTTACTTTTTTAAAAATATATAATTATTTAGAAATATTTATAAAATATCTATTAAATATTCTAAAATCCAAATTTGGAAAAAATATTAAATAAAATATCTAACATACATGGAATGTAGTAATGAATTGGTTGTATTAAAATTCACATTAAATATATTTATCAAAAAATTAGAATGACTAAGACCTATAACTATTCATATTTTTACCACAAAATTAAATTTCTCAATTTTCAGGATTAATATTTTTTCGATATATCATTTCAAATAAATATCAAAATTATAAAAAAAATTAATGATAAACCATAAACTATTGTGTAACCTAAGAATTATTATTTTTATCTCTCTAGGAGATCCATGAAAATCAACACCATATAATATTGATATATAACTTGATTTCCTAATAACCCAAAATTAAACAATTAGAAATCCACATTATCAAAAACAATTGTGTATAAATTGTATTTTCTTGATTCTCTAGTGATATGAGTTACTGAAAATAACCAAAACACATTATGAAACTATGTAATATATATTTCCCATGACCCTATCCTATATTTAGTCAATAAAGGGAATGTGAAAGTGATCTTTTTTTGAGATTTGATTTTTTATAGATAATGTATACTGTCGATCTATCCAATATATGAGTGGGCATAAGTTAAGCATTTTCATTTTTCATAATAGGTATTATATATTCCATTAGGAAAATTTTAATGTTTTTCTGCCTTTGGGAATAAAATATACGTAATATTATTCCAACATCTAGATGGGTTTCCACATAAAACATTATAAAATAATTGAATATATGGTTAAGAAATATTATTTCTTTTTACTAGTTTAAATTAATTTTTAATCCACTTAGAATACAAAATACCATGGCTCTCATTCATAGATGATCATGAATGGTCTGTCCTATTTCACATGTAATTTTTTCAAATCAGTCAACAAATAATTTTTCTTGATTTTTTGTATGATTATTTATAATTATTTTGAATTGTGTTTTAAAATTCAAAATATATTCATATATTTGGATTTATAGGGATAGATTTAATCTCATCTAGAGTAGTTATGAAAATAAAGCCAAAAACATCGGTTTAATCAATTTTGATATCTGTATGTGAGGGAAAGGTGATTCAGTATTATTATTATAATTAAAAAATATAATCCATAATAAAAGTATTTATCCCAAAAATAATTATAGGGGTTATCATACACATTAACTTTAGATATTAATTCATCTGTAAAAATAAATTCATGTAATATTTTTAGTGACATAATATTTTGTCTGTGATTTATTTCTTCTCTAAACATAATTTTTTCCTCAAATGATAATGAATTATTTTCAAAATGATATCGGGAGAAATTATATTTTTTATCCTTTTGTACTTTTTTAAACTATATGATATATAAATATATTGTTTCTTCACATAACTCCATGGAAATAATGTGTACTTTTATGCACATTGATTATAATTCTTACTTTTTCCCAATATTGTCATCCCAAAATGATTGGGATATAAATAAAATATTTCTTTTAATCTATATTCATAAATAAAAAATGACCAAGGAATACTAAATCATTTAATATTCTTAAAATAATACACTAAAACCCAAATAAGAAACCTAATTGATTGATTTTTTTGGTAACACCACTACTTGTATTGGATTGAGTCCTCCATCATTCAAAGAAGAATATATAGGGTATGGAAAAATATTTTTTGATATAAATAAATCAAATAATGTATTGGGGAATGTAAGATTCTCTAATGTTAAATGAAGTGTAAATATAAATAGATTTTTTCATCTTATAGTTATTCAGTTTATGAAAAATGAAGAAACATTCCTTCATAATCAAACACATTCATCCCAATGGAGTCTTATCCTATTAATATACTGTTAATTAAGAAATTATGAATTACATTTAATTTAGTGGACTTATTAAAGGTGTGGAATATAATATAATACATTTAAATATAACAAAACCATCTTTCTATAAATATTATATACCATTATTCTTTGTTTGTATCAATATTTGTGTAAATGGTGGTGTTGATATTGTTTATTTTTGTTATATTTGTTTCACATTTATATTTCTTCCATAGTAGTTTATTCATAGGTGAGTTAAAATATTGTTCCATGAGAGCATTATTTTCTTATATTGTGTTTTCAGTTTATAAATAAATCCAATATTATTTAATAATGTGTAATATTTAACATGATACAATACATGTTTTCTTAGTAAATATATCTTGGGATGGATCATCATTCACTTTAACTTTCACATATAAAATGTATCTTTTCTATGGTTTTGTATCATTACTCCCTTTTTTTAATGGGAATTGATAGTAAAATTATTGAAATACATATTTGAATATAGGTCTATGTTTTAGTTGGATACCAATTCTACATTTCACAATTGTGTACATTGTCCCCCTTTTATTTATACATTAATTGTTGGAAATATTTGTTATGCTAAATGGAATATTAGATCTTGGTGTATTGAACTTTATGATAATAATTTACATATTTAGAAAAATATATAAAAAATAAACATATATTGGGGGTTTTGGATTATAATTATCTAACATGAATACTTTTCATTGATCACAAAATATAAGTAGACTTATAAACATGCGATTGAAGAAATATTGTGTTGGATGGTTTTACAACATGAAAAATAGTTTTAAATAAAAAAAATATTCCATTCAAACATGATGTTTAAAGAACCCATGAAAAATGAAAACGATTCCATGATAAATATTCTAGACCTAGAAACAAAAATAATAGAAAAAACAATTAAATCCACCACCACATGAAAACTATAAAACAAACAATTTGTAGACTAATGGTTTAAATGATGAATCATGTATAATGATCATCATGTATGCAATGTATTATAATATTTAATATTCATGTAAATAGAGGGTATAATGGTCTTAGTTTATTTAGTTGGTCTATCAAACAAAGAGTTAATATATATAAAAGATATCTTTTTACAAAGGCACCTACCACTAAACATAATGTTAATAACTAAAAGACAAATTGAATCATTTGAGGGAAAATAATGCTGAAAATATTATGTATTTATAAATTTTAGATCCTCTTGAAGTTGAATGTTTTAAATCGTAATCAATGTCTTGTATCCCTCTGGTTAATGAAACCAAATATTTCTTGTTCCTCAATCACTTAAAGTAGAATACTCAAGTTCAATATTTTAAAAAAAAATTAATAATAAAATTTAGTTAAATCATTTAATTTCCTAATTCCATAAATATCTTTTATAAATATTGTAATCCATAAATTTTTTAAAACCATTTTATGGTTGAATTTATGAAGTTATTCATTACATGAAACTTATCATTGTATGATGTTATACTACAATTCAATTTCTACACCTTCAACTGGGAATGAAAATTATTAATAATTGAAATTAGCCTTGGGAAAACCTCATGGAATTATGGTCATTCAGACAATACTAAAATACATAAATTTTTATTTGGTATTTTCACCATAAAATACATGAATATTTGGTAGAATTTATATTATACACTATTTTAATTCCTAATTATCATGATTATTAGGGTTCATGATTGTGATAGTTTTATAGTTGAAATAATGTGTATATATATCATATAAGGAATTCATAAAGAATATGTTATTTTATCATTAATTTAATTAATTATTGAATAAGTTTAAAAATAATAATAAAAATAAGAATTAGAGTCTCTTTTGTAAATTTTAACTTAATTCATTTTTAAAATTCTATTTTTTATAATGTTTTCTGATCTAGCTAGAACATTTCTATCTATAATTAGTAAAATTTCAATTTTATAATCATTACTTGGTCTGTTTTGGTATAAAATTATATCAAAGATACAGAAATAATGAAACCAATAAAAAATATTATTCTTCATACGTAACAATACCCAATATTTAAAATACATTTCTCTAATTAGTCAATAGTGGTATTATAAAACCGAATAAAATGTAGTTTCAATTTTGTACCTTTGTTTATCTGATTAATAGGAAACAAATTGAGTTTTTAATTCTATATTTGTTTCTGGAAATATTATTTATTTGGTTTAATAATGGAAATTATTTTAATTACATTGTGTGAGTGTATATGACTAACTGAAATTGTGATTAAACATGTAATAAATATTGGTTAGTGTTATGGTATTCTTCTCAACTACTATTTAGAATCCATGATAAACTATTCCATATCACACCTTACACTTTATTTTTCATGAGATCATTGACCAATTTGGTGTTTTCAATATATGTAAATACATGTAATAACCTTTTTTATTTAGCTTAAAAACTTTTCTAATGTGATCATGTACCCTTGAACAAACTTCATCCTGGCATACTCCCCTCTACTACATGAAGAATAAAATATATCATTGGGGTAAATGTATGCCAACTAAATAAAAAGTAGATGACCAAGGGATAAACAAGGTTTTAGTGAAAAAATATAAATTAAAACTTATAATGTCGTGAAAATTTTTGTTTTGATTATTTTGGGGGAGATTAATTATTTAAAGTATATGACCACTTTAATTTTTTTGATTTTAATAAGAGTCTTTTTTTTTCATGTGTTCAGATTTGGTATCTGGTTTTTGATGATGTATTTTATGGAATTTAATGATTGGTATTAGGTTTTGATATTCATTTCCATGATTTATTAGTATCAAAAAAATATCCCACCTAAAGGATAAAAAATAGGTTTCCTCGAGTATCTAAATGACCATGTGATTGGTTGGTTAATTTTTCTCTTCCACCAAGAACATTGTTATACTTAATTGACCACCAGTTAGGTAAAATTTATATTTAACACTAAATGGGGGATTAATAATCCTTTTGAAAAATATATTAATCCACTAATTCCCCTTATTCATTTTTTCTCTTCTCTTACACCCATTAAACACTACCGAGTATTCAACACATATAGTCTATCTCTCCTTATTTTTTTTCTTCAAGATTCACTCTTGGAGGATCCCTTCACTAAATCCAAAAGAATCACTTATATCAACCATTTTTATCACATCCTATTGTTTTTTATCTTTTTAATTTTTTTAACTATGTTTTTTATTAAGGATATCACCATATTTTTATTGAAATATAATTTAATACCTTTACTTATTCTCCACTGAGTTATAAATTTCCCATGTGAATAATTATTAAAATATTTACAAATATTATTATGAGGTCAGTATATATAGTGATTTATATACGGTTTATTTTATTTATGGCTTTGATTTAGGGATGAAAACGTTTTTTATATTTTTGTCTTATAATGGATTAATAATTTAGATGATCACCATGCCATTCGACCCAGGATTTATCTAGGTTTTGAATCGTGTGTTAATTACATTGTTATATATTCAAGGGAAATTAATTAAATTATTTATGTAGTGTTATTGTTATAATTTATATGGGATAAACAAGGATATTATAATATGGTAAAATCTCTCTAATGATTAATGTATGATTTCTCAGCTTTGTCATTGATTTTCCGTGTAATATTGTAATCTTCATGACAACATTTTACCAACATAAAAAACAAGTGTAAAATTTATTTTTAAAAAAATTATTGATGAAAGGGATTAAAAAATTATTTGAATACTATAAATAAATAATTGTATGCATTATTGGGTAATAAAAAAATTATTTTGTTTTTTTGTATTTATTTCAATTAAAAATCCGTCTCATTAGAATTTTTTGGAAATTATTATTATTTATAATATATTAGTGGGTTACATGGCATACATAAAATAATAAATTTCATTGTTATGATGTTTTATTTTGTGGCTATTAAATCATTTCATGTTATTTTATTGAACTCTAGAACATGAAATATAATATGGTTCATGATTTTACCAAATAGTATATAGTGAAAATTATTGTCTATTTTTTAAACCCATCCTATTGTTTATATTGGTTTATTATTAAGACATGGGAAAACCACTAATAATATTTTTCAGTTATGGGGAATCTGATTTATTATGTATATCCCATTATTTAACACCACACTATATGATTTAATTGAAAATAATTTCATCCCACTATAAATTAACGATTTTATAATACAAATATCTAAACTGGAACTTTCTTATGAGTAGAATATGTGGTAATTTGTCGATAGTGTTAGACAGTTTGGATGAAAATATGAAACTTGTAAGTGTTTTTCTCTATTATATGGTTTTTTAAATTAAATTTTAGTTTTCCAATATTGAAATATTTTCATTCGTTAAAATTTAAAACTATGTATAGATAGTTTTATGATTCAACCTACTATTATGACTTCATAAAACAAATCCTCCTTTGGGAACATTGAATTCATTAGTTATAGTAAATTATGGATTTTAAATTAATGGATAAATAAATATTCAGAAAATAATAATAATTAATAAATGTTTCATGATGTTAATATTTCATAAATATTGAATGCCAACACTATCATGAAAAATGATCCTTTTATATGTTTTATGTAACTAAAATTATTTTGAAAAAAATTATTCCTTAGGAATTATTATTTTGAAACTATGTTCATGGATTATACCACTACTCATTTTGTTCTAATAACAACATCTTATGAAAAATATATCATCCAATATACCTCCTAGTTAAAATTAAGAATTTATCTATGAAATGATTGGACTCCATTATCTATTTATTTATAAGAAATAATTAATAGTTACTTTTTGGAATAAAGTACTTTCAAGGATTTACCAGTTATATTCCAGAAATAACATGTTATTCCCTAGACTGAGACATTATTGGTCTTTTGTTTTTAATCTATTATATTAAAATGATATGGTATACCAATATTTATATAGTATTATATTTTTCTAGTGTGTATGTAATATCTTTTTTTTGTTGTTATGAGTTTAAATTTTTAAATCTATGTCTCTTATCTCTATTCAGTATAATAACTATGATGGTTGTTGTTGATGAGTTAATATTAAAAACATATAATTAATTAATCATTTATGAACTTTCTATTAAGGTTTTTTACATCTTTTTTTCTATCAATATAAATTTTTCAATCCACTATATTTTAGGGAAATTGTTTTTAAGCCTTGAATAAATATATACATTCCCTTTTTCGATGGGATAGGCTTATAATGCATCAAATTTTTATACCCATTCAAATATTTATAATGATAAAAGACAAGTGACCAAATCATGTATTCCCCTACCATTTCAATATAATAACGGATTCAACCTAAATTCTATAAATTAGGTTCCCTAGGATGACCACATAGGGAATAAAACAATGCAACTCACTCAATAATGACCTTGAATTTTATATATCAAAATTTCTTTCTAAAAAACATTTTATTCATGTCGACTAAAATATTATAGGATTAAAATAAAGAGATATATAATAATAGTTGAAAAAACATTATAATTATATATAATATCATAATTTCAGAATAAATAATCATAATAAAATTGAATGCAATATATTAGGGAAATAAAAAACCATAATAGGATAATTCATATCATCATGGTCTCCTAGAATAATAATTATTCTGGAAACTACTGTAAAAAAGGAAACATAACATTAGTAATGTAATAATCGTTTTCAAAGAATGTATGAGTGTGAGAAATAGGATTGAATAATGAATTAAGGAAATAATATTCATTTATATAAAGTAGAAAACCTGAATGACTGTTATATATATGACTTCTAGAATTCAAACTTACTATTAGGTATTAAAATATGTCTATTAGAATCAAAACCAAACTAATAGAATAGTAAAATAATATATTTTGTATCCAATGATATAAAATATATGATATTTATATCATAATAGAACTTAATAACAATTTTAAATATAAAAAAGTAAATTTTAAAATAGAGAAAAAATAATTGAATTGATGGAAAAAATTTATTTTTTACATTCATTTTTATATATTTTTATTTTAAATTTTAAATTTTTTTAATGAAAATTAAAATTTTAAAAATTATTTTTTAAAAGTACAAGTTTTTTTTTGACTAATGAAAATATTATTTTATTAAATCATAATTAGTTCTTCCAAAGGTAAGAGATTTGATCATGTTATAAAAGTATGTATTTTTCAATAAAAATGTATTTTGATCCTAAATTAATTTTCCTAAAATAGGATGATTTTTTAAAAAATGGTTGATATTATTTGAATCAATATGTTGAAATTTGACTAAGGATATTTTATTGGTTTATTTATAAAAAATTCGGATTTTTGTGAATATTGAAATGGAATAAAATACGATATTTTACATCTTAAGTGAAACACTTTGTTAATTAATTATGGGTTGATATAAGAAACCATTATCAGGAAATTATATTCACAAATTAATATTTATGTGAGAAAGATATACACTATTAGTAGTCTGTACTAAATATAATAATTTAATTAGTATTTTATTCAAAACACCCATCTTCGCCCCATATAAACACTCCCTTCTACACCCCACATGTCTACACATCCAAGAAATCTTAGATCATATAAAATATAAAAAGTCATTTAGAAACAGTCTTATAAATATACTAAAGGTTCTTAAGTAATCCAAATACTATCTGTTGAATTCATAATTTATATATCAAAGGATTCATCTGAATGGTTAATATAAGAACTCATAACCACTCTCATTCATTTATATTCATTTTAGTTTTTTATACCATCTCTAAATCAACTACCAACCTTCTAATAAAATTTATCAAGTTTAAAAATTCTCTAATTTTCTTAATATTTAAGAAAAACTAATTTTCAAATTCTATTAATATTTTCAAAAATTAAAAAGTTTTCCATATTATGGTTGTTTTTCCAACACCACATAAGATGTATTTCAGTTTTAATAACATCTTTCAAGGATAGTTATAATGAAAATTTTATTGTTTAATTGGAACATAATAATTTGATTATATCCCATTCCATATTCTGTAATTTTTATATAATAATAAAAATTAATTGTAACAAATTATGTTTAACACTGTCACATAAAAACCACTAAAATGAAATAACCATTAAATAATAACATTAATACCCATTGAAACATGTTTATTCATGAATATTAGTTTAAATTTAAAATATTTAAAACATAAAAAACATTTAATATATACAATTTCAATTATGTAGTTTTGAAACCCTTTTTACAAGGACATACATAATTATAAAAAAACTAATGGGAACTTGGAACTATATGACAACTATCCCCAAGTTCGTGAAGACAATGATGATTTCCCAAAATAATGGTTACAAAAAAAAAATAATTCTAATAATAATAATAATATTAAATCTTACATCCGTTAAAAAATTTCTAAATCAAGTTTTTTATAATTATTACTTGGTATATAAGATCTTTTAAACAAACACCAAGTGGGGTAGTATCTAAGGTATGCAAACTCCCAAGACTACCTCTCCATTTTTTGAGTTATTCTTTCCAAATATTTAGCTCACCTTCTCTACCTAAATTTTTTATTTATTTATTATGTAATATATATATAGATATATATCTTCCTTAACTATATAAATAGATTTTTTTCCGTTACATTACATATATAATGAATTATTTTGAGGTTCTATTTCATATCCTTTATTCACATGAAAAATTATTAATTAGAAATTTTCTATTTCATATTTATCTTTATATATATTTTTTAAAAATATTTGAAATTATAAAATTTCATAAAATAACCATTCATCTGAGGAATTATTTTCTATTCCATTTATTGTTTTTAATAATACCTTATGCACTTATATTATTAAAATATGATCTATTATTAAAAAACCATTCAAGAGATTTCATACTATGAATATTTTTTCACCTCTTTAGCTTTTTTATTTCTATCAATTGAGTTCTATCATCATAAACTATATTTACATATTTAAATATAAAAATCTAGGAACTCTTAATCCCTTTTTTCATGGAAAATATTATGAGATATCTCTAATTTATGATTTCATATATGATTATTGAAACCATTTCCATTAATGGGGTTTTCTTATGTTTATGGATTATGTATGGTTTCCTTATGGGGAAACCATTTAAATGTAAATATAATAATTTAACAGGTGGGACTAAAATTATACATCCAACCATTACATTGGGTATTTATTTCTATATATATACCATATAATGTGTATTGTAAATGAGTCTAGCACATTATTTTATATTTCCTATATAGTGAACACCAAATTTTTTCTAATGATGTTAGGTTTTACGTTATTTTCATATTTTAATGATTCGTTGATGTTATGATATCATCTTATTTTTTTCATGATTTATTTTTATTTATAAATTATCCTTCTATAATATGATATCATGTTACGCCTCTTTTCTCATAATGTATACTACTTGATCATGATTATTAATGAGAATTATTTCTCACCATTTCAAAATAAGTGTTATCAAAGGAATTTAATAAAATGTTCTACATATTGAAAAAATTAGATTATTTTTATATTTATTTTTTATGTATCTGATCTCAAATATATATATAGTGAATTTATTTCTAGTTTGTTTTTATATAGATTTATATACTAAAAACGAAGATATAAAATGTGTATAAGAATTATATTACAATATTTTGTATCATTGAAAGGTATAGATATTATTTTGGTATTCTGTTAAAGAACCTAATTGTAAATTTATCATGATTATCCAACTTTGGAACCTATAAATGTATATGTTTTGATATATATGTAGTTTTTGAATTATTAATTCTATGATCATAGATACCCATATAAATTAATATAAATATCATTATTCTAATTTCTAAATTTATTATAGTTTTTCCAAAATTATTAGAATAAAAAACAAATGGTAATAATTAAGGTAAGTATACATTCAGAAAATTTAAATGTATTATATGTATACAAGACTATGAAAAACTTTTATTTCATGCAAGTATAATAGAAATATTAAAACACCATATCAAGGAATTGAGGTTAAGTTATTAATGAAAACACCATGTGGTGTTATTTTTCTATTTAAGGTATTCAACTCTTCATAGATTATTATTTTTCGAAATAATATCCCAAAAAACATTTTAGTACTGAATTTGAGTCTATACTAAGAAATGATTTCCAATAATTTTATAAAGGAATAATTAACTACTAGGAGATGTAAATTACTTTCTGTATCCCCACTATTCCTCAAATTTAATACAATGCAAGGAAAATTATGAATCTCATTTAGAAATTCAGTATTGATAATGGATATTTTCTCTTATGAGAAAGAATATTAAGATAATATAATCATATTTGACAACATTCCCAAATTAAAAAAAATATACCAATGTATTCTTTGAATATTTTTTTAGTCTCCCCTTTGATTGATAGGTTGAGTTATTAATTAAACATATAAAAATACATCTTCATATATCCAATATTATATATAGATCATTTTAAATTAAACTAGAATAAATTAACCAGAAACATTAGGATAACATGGAAAAGGATTTCATATTACTAATTGATTAACCATGAGGTAATATATCCCACTTTTTCAAGAATAAATATGGTTCTATGTGTCTATGAAATAATTATTATGAATTCAATATGGTAATAATAAAATGGTAAATCCATACCATGGGCTGATAACTCTACTGATTAATTATATGAGGATCAGATGTTGTAAAAGGTGAATCATCAGTATGTATATTATTAATTAACACTGATGTAAGAAATTAACAATAATTTATTTTTTATAAGGATGGGAAGTTATTAGTTTATAATGATTCCATTCATAATCACAAATTTATATGAAATTTTCATGTATTTGATTAATAGAGAATCTATATATTACTTTCAAAAGGTTATGGTCATCTTTTTAAAAGATATTTTCAAACATTCCCAAAGAAATGTGGAATTTTAGGATCATTTTATTATTATAATAAATAAATTAAGAAAAGATATGTTTCATGAAGACTATATTAAATGTGTGTTTTATATAGAAAAATTAATATTCTTATGGAATGCTATCCTATGAAATTAGATTTTTACTAATCATTAAAAGACAAAGGGAATTTAAGAATAACCCCAAAAAACATCTATAATAGAGATAAATAATTTCCTTATATTATCTTGGTGATATAAATGATATATGGGGAATTTATAATAACAAAAAAACCATATACAAAATATAAAGTAGAAGGTAGTGATGTTTCTATGGAATGATAAATGATAATAGATAATTATATAGTTGAAGAAGATAAAAATCATTTCTTCTGAACACATACTACCAGCAAGAGGGGAAGAATTTTTATTATGAAGAAATGAATCAATGTAGGGATTGGGTATCCTACCTAGGAAAAATGATAAATTAATAGAATTCCATAATAAAGATAATGTTTGATGACAAAAAATACCCATCACCACAAACAATGTTAGCTACAATCATCATTGTATAAAATATTTTAAATCCTTTTCCTTATGGGGTAAAAATATATATTACAAGTGTTAAGAATATATATTTATATATAAGGAGATCAAAATATACTATTGAATATGTTAATATATGATCAAAGACAATTATTGATCAATCTATTACTATATTGAGAATGTGAATAATGTAGATGATTCTTTAAGTAGAAAATATTTGAAAACTAGATACATATTGAGAATATATAATGAAACAAGATTTTTAGACATGAGAAGGATATATATTGGTATCATAATTGATGTAAGAACTTTACTTATTTCATATAATATTCATCAATATTCCATTATTGACAATATTATGAAATGACCTTGAGAGGATATGTATGTAATAATGAAGGTGGATGCAGTAAGAAAGGGTAATGACTCAGAGTTTATCATTAATAAAAAATGTGTTTTGAGATTTGGGAAAAAATTATGCATTCTATAAAATCCAAATATAATAAAGGAGATATTTAATGATGTACATAGATCAATATTATTCATCCAATTATGAATAAGAAAATATATTGATATCTATATAATCAATTATTGTAGGGAAATATGATGAAGGATGGTTCTAAATATGCATAAAATTGTTTTTTATCCCAACAACTAATGGATGGATATAATGATTCTAAGGTGATGATGTAACTATTACAAATATAGAAATGATAATGGTATAACATCACCAAGTATTTTTTTAATGGTAATATGTATAAATATGAAGAAAATAATACTATATGTGTTATAGTAGATCATCTGACAAGAATTATCACATCATTTCAATTCATGAGGAATTATTACTTGATAAAATTTAAAGGACATACATTAGATAAATAATAATTATGCAGGGAATATAACTATATATTATACCTGACAGTGGTATGATTTTATCCTTAAATGTCTTGAAAAGTATTCAACATTAATTGAAAACATAGGTGAACATCGGTCTGTTCAATTACAGTTAATGTTCATTAAAATATGAATAAAATATTTAAAAACTCTAGGATATAATAAAATATTTCACAATTGTCATTACAAGTGGTTTGGAGAAATATCTACAATCATTCATGTTCTCATACAACAACAAATTCCATTAAAAAATTATGATAGATCTTTAAAATCCCCTCTCTCAAATGAAATACAGTTCTCAAAAATTATGGGGTGAATTTAGAGAAAATAATCTATTGAAACCAAAATTAATTTAAATGCTAAAAAGGGTAAAATCCATTCAATAACACATGCATGAATCATAAATTTGATATAAGGTCAACGATGAAAATCATCGATTACACCTTGATTTTGAAATTCAAAATTTTATATTCTTTTTTATATTTTAATTGAAGTGGATCATGATGGTTAGGAAGATAAAAACCTAAACATAAGATGGATAAATATATTTGAGATTTAGGATCACATCATATATGTGCCCTATCAATATTTCCTCTAACCAGACATGTTTAAAATCAAATGATGTGTTTCATGTAACCATTTTGAGGAAGTATTTAACATTTAAATTATATTTAATTAATCTTATGATGGTACAGTTAGATCATGGTATTTCAAACTATGGGTAGAATATGATGAAATTGGATCATAAGGGGAAAATGATATCAAACAACACAACTCACTATTAAAATGTACTTTGTAGAAACTATAAGTACAATAAGGAATCATAATATCTTATGGAATAAATCAAATAAAATTACCCACATCAGTATTCATCTAAGCTATTGAAAATATATTTGGGGGAAATTTTTATAAATGGGAGAGTAATTTAATGACCCACATAATTATATATAGAATTTTATTTTTTAAATTTCATTTATGTAATATTTACTAATATAATACCATATAGGAACAAATAACCACATAATAAAAACTAAAAACACCCTATTAGGATTCTTAACATTAAATTTAGTGAATAAATAAAAATAATAAAATTGGATGTTTATAATGTGGTAATAAAAAAATAAGTAAAAGAATAACATTCAAATCCTCTTGGTCTCCTAAAATAATCAAATTTTTTGAAATTACAATACAAAATAAATATAAAATTATTAATGTAATTGAAATTATTTAATAATATAAACATGAGGGAAATTTTATTGGAGGATGAATGAAGAAAATATAAGAAATATATAAAAGGTAGAAACCTATAAGATTGATGGAATTATAACTATTGGAATAGAAAGCTAGACATTAGGAATAATAAAATAACCATCAGAATCCAAACCAAAATTAGGGAATAGACAACTATTATATTGGTTATTTTATTAAATAAAAATATAATAAATTAAAAAAAATCAAATTAAATAATTTTTATAAATCTCATAAAATATATTTTTGACTTATAGAAACCGTGATTTCATGAACGGATAATATATATGTTTTATTTAGTCTGAAATAAATTTTATGGTAAATTTAGAAATTTGAAATAAATGTTTCCAATTAATAAACTAATTTCTATTTTTATAGTTGATTATATATAAATACAAATAATAATTTGAAAGTCATTAATAATTTTTATATGGTTTAGAAATTTGATCACGAAATAAAATATTTTATTTTAAAAAACTGAATTGCTTTTGAAATGAAGTTTTGAATATTTAGAAAAATTGTTTTCCATAAATGGAACAATATTTTGGAATGAGGACAAAAAAATAATGCATTATGGATTTTTTTAATTTTTTGAAAATTTTATATTTTTGTTTAGTAGAGAAATACAAAAATAGAAATATTTTACATTTTAAGTAAAATGCATGATTAACTACATGGGGGATGATGTATGTAAACATTATCTCTTTATAACATAAAGAAATTAATATTTATAGTCATAAAAATCATCAGTATTAGTTGTATTTATAAAAATAAAAAATTAAACAATATTAGTTTAGAAAAAACACCTCTCCTAGATTTAATAATTCAACCCTTCACTACTCCACTTACTCACACCCCATAAGTTTATTAGATCATCAAAAATCATTCTGAAAACCACTATAACTCTCTTATCCATTTTCTAGAGGTTTTAATCTAACAAAAACATGACACTTTAAAGTCATAATAAATTTAGCAGTGGAATCAACCTAAGGAGTCAGGTAAAAATTTAAAATCACTCTTTTTTCATTTCTATTCCTCTTCATCTTTTTATGCATTATACAAATAAATTCTATATATTTTGACATAATGAAATAACTATCATATATATATATATTATATTAATGGAATAACTATTTTTTTCTTTCCTCTAAATTCTTCTAAAATGAAAATGTTGCCAATATTATGGTAAAAACACCTCCTCCATGGAGGACTTATTTCATTTTTCATCTCAACTTTCATTACTGGTTTTAATATTAATTTTTTTCTTAAATATGATTACAATAATTATATTATAAATAATTAAATATTTTTTGTGGACAAATAAATAAATATTATTTGAAAATAATTAAGGTTAACATGTTTGGAAAACCCACCTAAATGATCTAACAATTATATGATATGATTTATACCCAATGATCTATGTATATTTTTTATGATCATTTGAAATTTAGAAAATTTAATACAGTTATAAATATAATAAATGAATAAAATTATACTTACCCATATATGGACACAATTTACAAGTAATTCCACAACAATCAACAAACAGATGCGACTATATAACTATGGAATATAAAGTTTCAATATGGTGAATATGAATGTAATAACATAATAAAATGATCATTAACTTACACAAAATAAAATAAAGATGAAAAATATTATAAATATCTAAATTTAAAATGATAAATTTTATTAATTAGGTGGTTATACATGAATATAAAGCGAGTTCAGATCGAATGTATGGGATCTCCCAAATAACCATATTAATTTTTCAGGTAATGATATATATATATACATATATAACTCATTATCTATCTCTTCTAACAATTGAATTATTAAATATTAATTGAAAAATTTTCTTCAATATGTAACACATTTTTTTATATTTTTTCAATGGATAAATATGATTTTCATGTTCCCTTCTTGATTATATTATTTAGGAAAACCCAATAAAATTGAACTTTTTTATGTCTTATTTCTTTTCATGTACGAAAATTTTAATTATTTTTATCATATTTGGTTTCTAAAAATAACTAATTAATTAATAAAACATATTTTATTCCATTTAAGGATTTAAATAATTCCTGGTGAACTTATTTCAATGAAACATTCATTGCTCAGTTTTTAAGTCATAATGTGTGAGATTAATTACCATGCATACAACTAAACCCATTTTTAATTATATTTTATTCAATTGAACTCTATTATAATTTTATAAATTTACTTAATTATATAGTAAAATATGAAAATTCTTAAACCATTTTTTTCTAATAAATCAATATGGTATATCAGTTTTTTATGCTTTAAAATGGTAATATTTAACCCGTTTACTTTTCATGGGTATTTTTAATGCTTATGAATTTGTAATGACTTACTTATATAGTTGTAATTTCCATATACATATTATTATATGAGTTGTTATCATTGAATTATATTGACTCTTAATACATTGGGAAATGTTTTCATCACATGAGGTTCTATGTATGGGGAACAAGAAGTGAGTCAAGCATAATATGGTATGTTGTCTTATAAGGGTGCATTGACTTATGCTTATGATGACTTTTTAGGTTGTTTATAAATTAATATTATATTTTGATTTTATGATGTCATATTATTTAAGAAATAATTCCTTATAATTTTATATATGTTCTACCTCTTTTAAGATATCATGTTTTCCCCTTATATAATATATTATACTACTTATTCATGTTTTTCCCTTATTGGGTTTTACTTATCAAAAATTTCATTATGTATCTCCCCAAGGAATAATATGCATTACTAAAAGTTAAATGAGTTTCAAGTTCACATTATGAAGATTCAAATATATTTTTTTTAATGTTCTTCTGTATATATTTTCCCAATTAATGCAGGACTCATGATTTCTTAGTTGTTGTTTTTTAGATTATAATTTAAAAATAATTTAATACTAAATGTATGAAATATATGTTACCATACCTAATTATAGCCACATCATATTTCCATGCTTTAACTTATTTAAGGTCGAATTTTATTCAATTTTATGACCCAAAGTAGGTAAAATGGGTATGAATCAACTAGGTATAAGTATTTATATTGAATTTTTTACAATTAATATATTATTTTTATGACTACATTTTATTCCATGTTATTGTAGTTTCATTATTAATTTCATTATATTATTTTTAAATTTTACTGTCTAGTCTAATTTTATCATACACCACAAATATTTTCTAATATGTTGAGTTATATTGTTGTTTCTGTACTGAATTTGTATATGCTCACCCATTACAAGGATGAATAATTGTAAATGAGGCCCTTCATGTGATTCCTTACTCCTTTAAGAAAACAAATGTCTTTGTCTAGGTCATGAGTCTATATAATCCATTTTATGGTGAAATATATATATCTATCATGGGATATCTATATAGTATTGTGAAATTTTATGTTCAAGTGAGTTTCATCACTAGAAATTTAATTTTTGATATATTATGTCTCAAAAAGTGTCTAGGCCTTAATCGAGAGCTCGAGTCACTATGTAATCTTTCATAATATGATATTAAAAGACTTTGGGAAAATAAAAAATTAACTTTATTATTATAAAATAATATTTAAATGTATATAGTTATTAAAAATATTATTAATGTGAATAATTATTTCATATACACCTTATTAGGTGTTATTTAGTTAATTAAATTCAATCAAATGATTGTTTATTATTATGTGTCATATTTTAATTTTATACTTGATTTACCATGATATATGTTCCTTGTAATGTTTCTCATTTATTTTGTGCTTCTAAAGCCTCATAATTCTAATTTCAATATTCTTGTAATGTTTTGTGTTTTTTATATATATTATATACTCAATCACTCTCCTTGGTTATTATTTAGGTTTTATTTTAGAACATTCCATATGTTCTTAAATGAGGTTTTAAAAATGATCATGTTATGTCTAAATTCTAACTCATTTTACAATATAGAATGTTTTATATATTATTTACCCCAATAATTATTAATTTTAAATTTAGTTAATAACTTTTTCTTATTTTTTCCATGCATATTAGTGGTTATGTAATAGATTTTAATAGTTACAATAATAACCGATGATTTAAAAACAAATATTATAAAAGGGACATTATTTTACTACTGGAGGTTGTTAAGAATAATATAGATTTACAACAGTATATTTTTCATTTTAAATGTACTGAATATTTCTTGTTGATGAAAAAATGATATTGGAAGTGTTAATTAAAGTAAAATGACTGTGTTTTAAAAATTAAAGATATGATACTATTTTCTTCTATCTATATTTTTTAAATGAGTGAATATTTTGAATTTAATTATTTAAAAAAATGTAATAGGAGAAATAAATTTTAGACTAAATTTTAAAACAAAAAGCTTTGTCTGTGATAAGATGGTTTTAAAATTTTTAGAATTTTGAAATTGGTTTCTGTCAGTGATCTTGTTTTGGGAAACAAATTAATAAAAAAAACTTTGAATCTTTTTTCAAAAAAAATATTTACTATTAAATTATCCTTAGATAGAGAATTGATTGATAATATTGAATAATATATTAAAAGATTTAATAAATTATCTAAGAATTGGATGTCGATTTTTATGCCTTTTTAGTATTGAAGAACTATTTTCTTTTGGGAATGTTAAATCGAATATGTGATATTTTTGTAGGATAAGATATAGGTTTTGAATCATAATTGATTTATTTTAAATATATTATCATTTTTGAAGAAAATATGATATGGTATTATTAAATGTTATGCGATTGTTGAGTAATTGTATAATGATGTTACAATGGGTATTTTTGATGCATGAGAGTAAATTTTCATTCAATTAGCATCAGGGATAAGATGTTCTTTTAGTGTATAGTATATGGATTTTTAATTTTGTGTTTTTTAAATTGGGAGTGAAGAATGCCTTGGTGGATGACCAAGTCAGTATTTAGAGATATAATAGTTTATGAGGTTTGTTTGTGGTGGTGAGTGTTTGGGTAGAATATGTACTTGGACTTCATTTGGTTGATAATTTTTATTGTCGTGAGTTTGTAACAACCCATATACAATCATTATTAATTTTTCTAATTTACGTTAATTTATGTGATCTATGGTTGGGAATGTTTATATTTTTTTCATGGGGAGTGATTTTATTTTTCTCCATAAAATTGAATTCGTTATTAGTTATTTGAGGTTGAATCATAAGGTATTTTATGATTGTTTTTGGATTTTGGAAGGTGTTTCAAGGATTTTTGGGTACCCATGAGTGGTCCCACTCTTATGATACATAAATTGGTGACACCAGGTAACATGTGGATGTCCCCTGGGGAACATAGTAAACCTAGTAGTAGCTAGGATTATTTCAACATTTCACTGAGTACCTAATGGGTCCAAGTGTAGTTTTATATTAAAAGTGAAATTTTTCCATTTTTAAATCAATATATTAAACCCTAACTCCATTCCATAGATTTTATTCTTCTCAAGTAATCCATGCGTCACTCATATGGTTTCAAACACCAATCTAATTCACCTACTACATTATTTCAAGGTAATATTAGTAGTTCATCTTAAAAACAAAAAAAGAAATATATTTTATCCTCTTATCTTCCACCATGATTTTATTGTTTATGAATCTTGTTTTCTACAATCATGTTTTCTATCTAGGTATTTTAAAAAATATAGATAAATCTATTCTAATGGTTTTAATTATTCTCCTTTGAGTTAGGAATAACACAATGGATTAAATTTAAAAAACAGTCATTGGTTTTATGAGGTTTGTATGCATAATGAATTATTAATTGATTCATTGATTTATGTCATTGATTTAGGGATTCTTGGAAATTATTTTATAATATTAATTGGGATGATCATCAAATATTTATCAATTGTTTTTTATTATATGTGTATGGTGTTTCAATTTATATTATATATTCAATAGAAATTCATGAAGATAATTATATAAAATTTCATTATTTATTTATAATGAATGGACAAGAATCATCGTTGAATGATAATGATCTATATATGATATGTTTGGAGGTCTCAATTACATTATATAGATTTTAATTTTTATTTTGAATACATAAAAAACTATTTTAGTAAAATAATAAACTAATTTAATTATTTTTTTATATGAATTTTGAGTAAAAGGGTTTCTAAAATTATTTTCATATTGAAAATAATTGAATTACATGGAATCGAGGTCATAATAACGATCAATATATTGGGTTGTGGGGTAATTATATTTCCTTTAAAATAATGTTTACAATATTATTGAATTGAGTTTTTTTGGGTTAAGTTATTAACCCACTTTTAATATAAAAAATCACGTACATATTTAATTGGATGTTTTAATTGGTGGTTATTATGTCATTGCATGTTCATTTTAGGAAATATAGAACATGAAATGTGATATTTTAGATCATTTATCCAAATGTTTCATAACTATTTTTTATTTTTTTATGCCAACCTAGTGTGTGTATTGGTTTATTTTTTTAGAAAATTTATAACCATAAATATTAATGATTAGTTTGGGAGATCATTATTTTCAATGTACAATAATTTATTTAAATCATTTCCATTTGATGTTAAGATGGTAGAAGTGGGAGTGGGATGGATGGGATGTAATGACAGCTCATGTATGTATTTGGAAAATAATTATATTTTTATTTATAAATGAAATTATTTTTTTAAAACACTATCATTATTTACATCATGAAACAAATATTTATGTGGTCTGTTTTAGGACAAATACAAAAAAAATTTATTTTATAAAAAACTACTCCATAATGAAATTAAACTTCATTAATTATTTTAGATAGTGGACTTCTAATAAGGGTTATTTTTTTAATATTAAATCATAATATTTCATAAATATATATTTATGGAATATATTATTAATTTGATTGTTCTAACTATTACATGAAAAATATAACTTAAATAATCTTTCATTGAAAAATATTTCCTCTAAAGACAACCTCACATTGTAAATTAGAATCTTGATCTCTATACTTTCATTTTATCCCCATCTCTATTGGGTTAAAATATATAATTATTTGATAAGACCAATACAACAGTCAATACATTCCCACATTAAACTCATGATATAATCCATGAAATTATTGGACACCCTTATGCATCAATTTAAGAAAATTATTAGACACCCTTATGCATCGATTTAAGACAAATATTCAAATGTTATTTTAATTAAATCAAATACATGGAATGGTATAAAAGATAGATTCCATATATAACATGTTATGTCATGGCCTAGTAAATGTTCGTATTTATTTTTTAATACATTTATATTAAAATAATATTTTCTCTATGATTTTATATAAGAATCATGTTATGCTCATATCCATTATTTATTATTTTTTATTCCTTCCATTCTAAATTTTTACACTACCGAATGTTTTCTACTATTTTTATAATCAAAATGATAATTATTTTAAATTTTTTGGGTGAACCTATATAATTATTTGATTATATATGAAAAATAATGTGGGGTTTTATGTGTGTGTTTGTGTGTGTTATCATTGAAATTATATAATCTAAGAAGGTATATTTCATTGACTATGATTTTTTAGAATTGACTGGGTATATAAATAAAACTATTCCAAAATACTGACTCATTGAGCCTAAAATTTTTATTACTAATACCTTATTCCTAATTGGATAATTTTAGGCTCTAACTGATTTATAAACCCTATATATTAAAAGGATGATGAAAATATACTTGAATTTCATGGTCTGGGGTTACCTAGGATAGACATAAATGGAATCTGATAATAAAACTCCTTTTCATACACATTTATGATTTTTTGGTGTTGAATCGAGGAAATTATTATTAGATTATATGAATTTATGTAAAGATTAAATAGATCCTCGTGGTTTATGAAGATATATGGATGTGTTAATAATTAATCTATTATTTTCCTATATATTATTTATTCCATGTTATAGTAATTTGTTTTCCTAATTCTGTTTTAAAATTTATATATATAAATTTGGAGGAATATTTTAGAATAATCCTAGTATATTCATAAATGAGTTGGTATATGTTGAGAGTTATCTACTATGTATCTACACGTTCAAACCTAGTATAGAAAACTCAGAGTGTATGTATCTCTTCTCGTGATATCATTTAGGTTCCCCTTCGGTAGTGGGAAGTTTTTATCCTTCTATAACATTATTTTTATCAGGCACTTGATATTTCCAATACTAGATAATAGGTGGAGTTTAATTTAGACCCCTTAACAATAATGTATGGTGGATGATATATTTTCTATAGTTATTTTATGGGTATTATATATATGGATCCACTTTTTAATATCCTTAATATAGTGATTGGTTAGACCTATTTATGTACAGTATTTTTCTTGTATTTATTCCATCTCATATACTTTATGGGATATAATAGTTTTATATTTATTTATCCACTAGTCATATAACTATAAAATGTTTTAATGGTTATCCTGCTTTTCTAAAATATGAACTAAAATAAGATGATGGTGATTTGATTTCTTATGAATAAAAACACTAATGGGCATACTAAATTTCCAGTAAGCCTATTTTCATGTTATATTTTGATACATATAGGAAGAAAACTTCCCATTTTATTACCAGTATACCCTATATGTTTATTCTTCTTTCAAATTACAATGAAGTGTTCCTATGGTGTTATGGAAATTTGATCTATGTATGAAAAATATAGTCCGATTTTAGTCACTTCATAAATACTTATACATAAAATTGGATCCTCATAAATATTATATAATAACATATAAATTTAATAAACCATTAAGATTCATGAATGAGAATAGTGGGTGTATCCTCTGTTTGATAAAAATTGTCTTAACATGACAACAATAGAGTTATGGAAACAACACAAAATTATTGAAACACTGTTTGATCTTCATTTTAGTTGATTTCATCCCTTTTTTGAAGGATGTAGTGAATATTTGAAAAGGATTACCATAGTGTTAATATTTTCTATATATGAGGATTTAAATGTAATTGTCACATGTGAATTCATTTTAATTCTCCCTCTTAGCATATTATTTTTCATAGATATCATAAAATCATCCCACTATTTGTATTTTTTCATGTGTTATCCCCTAAAACTTCATTATGAATTTAGAAAATACAAGAATTTAAAGTGTAAATATTTATTTGGAGAAATTCATGTCTAGAATGCATGGTTGTATCCATAAAAGTGGTACTAAATATGTGTCATGATTTTTCATGATTCCAATAGAGGGATATCAATGATTAATACAAGAAGATTTAAATATTTTAGTATCTCAATATAAAATTCTACAACCCTGTATAGGGACACTCAATATGTTTTAAATTTTCATTGATACTAGGGATAACACTTCATTGTAAGTCACATAGTAGTTCTCTAGTTTTTTATAATAAATTCTATAATCCTATATAAACACTATATTGTTATGTTATATTTCCATTTGGAATCAATTTAATTTTATATACGCATAATGAATTATTATTTAATATGATATAATATGTCACCTCTAGTGAAAGAAGACATTATTATATTTCCCAATATGTAGGATCATCCATTTGATTTCTATATTAATTGCATCACCATTAAAACATTTGGTCTTGTGAAAAACATATTGTTTGTTGACATCATGTGATATAATAAATTGAATATTATATTTTTTGGCTATTATTATCCCATAAAACTCTTATGTTGTAAGTAAGAGGAGGTAAAAATGAAGAAATATTCTATTGGTATTAATGTAAAGAGGTGTTCTATAAATAATTTCATTAAGAATAATCTATATTGGATGATATTAAGTTATGAAAATATTAAAATTCTTATGTTCTTGTGGATATAATTTGGAGACCAAAAAATATTGTGAAATTGAACTGAATAATACTAAATAAGATGGAGTCATAAAGACAAAATTGGTATAGAAATATTATTTGGAAGAAATATAATTTTTCCTAACCAAAACAAGGAAATTTAATGAAGTCTTATGTTATTCCATAAAATATAAATATATATATTAGAAGATGATAAAGATATGTTGAATGCTTGGACTGAAAATTTTAAATAATAAATCTTATAACTCATAGAAAATTTAGTTGATATTTAGATCAAAGTGTAATAGAATGATAGAATCATTTAGTTATTCATGAACAAATTGAAAGATATGATAAAATAGATAAAGGATCATAATGAAGAAGATATAATGATGAGTAAAAATAATGATGATTAATATTAATTCATTTCTTCTTGAGTGATGTAATGAAGTTATATTGTGTGAGTTATATGGAAATTAAAAAAATTGATATTCAATATATAAATTTTGACTAACTTTATGAAATCAATGAATGTATACAAAAGAATATTTGAATTTATTGAATAATCCATTGAAAAATTTAATCATAGTTGGGAATAATCCATAGAAACCAGGTCCTCGAGTTAGTATTCATTTTCTAGAAACCCAAAATACTACTACGATATTGGTGAAAACACACAATAATAAAATAGAAATTAGAAGTTATTATTTTGGATTGACAGGGAATATAAAAATTGGGTTTTCATTACATAATATAGAATTATAGAAATAAAAAAATAGAGTAATTAAATACACAAGAAACGTTATATATTTTAATATCATTAGTTTGTGGTAATTAAGTGATTTATTTTCATGTTTTCTGATTTATTTATATTGGGGTTTATTTTCGAATTTTATAAATGGATTTGAGGTGTTTTATAGGGTTATTGATGGACACATGGATGAATAAAAATTATAGGAAAACATTTAAAATACCATGGGGACTTTTCATAGAGAAACATGGGCCTTTCGGTAGGTTCATGTATTTGTTGGGCATGTATTGTCTCAATAATAATCTATATCGTATGATGATTTTGATGCTCAGAAATACCCCTGTTTGTTTTACCCATGATTTAACATTATGTATATTTCAAGTAATTAATATTATTTATATTCCTAATTTTGGAATTATTTTAAATCATATTATTTGTGTGGAATATTTATCAAAATGCTTGGAAAAGATTTTTTAGCTTGTTCTAGAAACACTTTTAATAGCATACATTGATGAGCGTAACGTAAGGAGTAAAACCTATGTTCATTTTATACTTAATCTCATAGGATTAATATGTATAGTTAATGAACCTTATGTTGATTAGAAATTATGGTAAAATAACTTTACATTTGGATGGAACCTTATATTTGGGATGTGATAAAAGTATGGATGAATAACCCTTTGTAGTTATGGAACCTTATGTTTGATAAGAAAACGTATGGATCATCAACCTTTCTTTTGTAATGAACTGTAGGCCTTAATACAAAATTTTTGGATCACATACCTTGTATTCTGATTTCAAAGAAGTATGGATAATCAAACTTAATTTTACAACAAACCTTATTTTATGATGTTTTATGAGGTTATAAAAAGAACCCAACATTGGAATTCTTCAAGCGTTGGAGATTTTAATTTGCGAATTTATCAGAGATTTTGTGTAACGATATTTTAAGGAATAATAGGCAGGATTCAAGGTCAATTCAAATCCATATTTTAAATCTCATCAATGAATTATTTAAAGCCAATTTTTATTCAAATGGTCAATTTAAGAGGAGGAATTCTTGCCTATTATAAAGGGAATTTATGACTGCTCTGTTTTCAAATTTGAATTATTGTGTTATTCTTGGAGATCTTTTTTGTATAGATTTTTGAAGAAGGATCTCATTTTCATTCAATATATATGCCCAAATGATTTAAATTATATATATATACACCCCGTGTATATAGAGAAGAATATATACAACTATCCAAAAAATTCATTTTTATAAGAAGATCATTTTCAGATCTATGGTGAAGAAAACGTTCTGACTCTATTTTCATCAAAAGAAGAGAAAAGTTAATGATTTAATTATTCGACATCAAAGATATATTGTAATTATAACATTGATTTTTTTTATCATATTTCATGATCTATTGAAAATGAATCATTTCATAAATGTACCTTCTTGAAAAAAAGTCTTTTCTAATGAGGACGGTCCACCAACTGTCAGTTGCATGTTGTTGCAACTATGAAGAACAATTGGAATAATTTTAAAATAAAAATCTTTTATTTTAATGGGTACTAGCTTCATGATCTATGGGTTTTTAATGGTTCTTGGTTTATTATCTAAAAGGATCTATTTTTTGGCCTTACATTGTAAAGGTATCATGTTCCTACAGTCAGTTGTGAATAATCATGTGATAAGAGGACTGACTAGTGAAAATCACCAAGCTCATCAAGAAGATAAATGGTGGAGTGGAAAAGGGGATATTTGTGCCTTGAACCATTATATATCTTTGTTTCCAATAATATATTTATTTCCTCTTCTTAAATCATATTTAACAAAGATAAAATAAATAATCAGTTCTTTTAAAAATTCATGAGATGTTTTTAAGTCACAATGCACCCCCCCTCTTATGGATATCTCATATATTCCAACCTAGAAATTTGTATCAGTGGGGAGATTTTGGAAAATATATAACAATATAAAAGCATTAAGGTCAATACAAAGAGATATCAATGGCTGATACTCAAGAAGTAATGTCAATGATTCTTGCTCCTCATTTCAATGGTGAAAATAATGGATGTTGGAATCCAATAATCATTGTCAATTTAAAGAATATTGGGTTCATAGTCTTCACAAAGATCACTTCTACCTACAAGATTCCCAAAAAACCAAAAACATTCCATGTAACATTATATTCTGAATATTTCATGAATTATAATGCAATGGATGATATTATCTATGGTCTTAGACTAGATTAAGTCAATAGAGTTTCGTAGATTCCAATTTCCTATGAGATGTGGTAAACTATAAGAGTTGCCTATAAAGGAACATACAATGTAAAAAAATGATGTATTCAACAAAAACAATAAAATTTTATACTTTTAGAATGTTTTATGGAGAAATCATTACACAACTAAATGAAATGATTATAGAAATTTTCCACAACATAACATCCTTAGGATATCCTATCAAACACACAAATCAATAATTGAAAGTATTGATATTTCTCCCTACCAAAAAGAATTGAATATAAAATTCCATTATAAAATCATCACTAGTTAAGGATTTAACAATGAGAGAATTTATTGTAACTCTGATGATGTATTAAGAATAAATGAAAGAAGAAGCTTATGACCATAAAGTATTAGTGAAAATGGGGAAAATTTCCTTAAAGGTAACTTCTCAAAAGAATATTATAATGATAATACAATAAATCAAGAATGAAGAAAATTTGGATTCTTCAGATTCTTATGTATTTTTTGCACATCTAGAAAAAAAATTCAGCATGTTATATAAAAAAATAACGAATTCAAGAATCCATTTAGGAAGGATGAGAAAGACTCAAGAATAATGGGATGCTATGAGTGAAATAAAATTGGTCATATAATACCCGACCATTCACTATCGAAAGGTGAAAAGAAAAAGATATTTCAAAAATAGTATTGAATATGAGAACTATGATAAAATAGAAATGTAAGCTACATAGAGTTTTTTGAAGACTCCAAGAACTCATATAAATATGACTATAAAAGGAAGAATCTATACTAAAAGTAAACATATGCTTCATTGATAAAGATGATCACGTAGAATCCTATTACTCCCTCAATACTAATTATGATTTTGATTCTATCTATTCAAATGATAAACTTAGAGCAATTGAAAAATGGTAGAATAAAGATATTATTTTCTATTAAATAATCATAAATCACTAATGAATAATCAAAATCTAGTTTTAGGAGAAATACAAACTTTACTAAAACATCACCAAGAGTTAATTAAGAAATTTAATTCATCAACCACAAGTAGTGGAGAACATGAATAATGATTAATACACTACCTAATGAAATAAAAACCTATAGGACTACTTCTCTCTTATTTACAATAGGATAAAATACTTTAAATAAAATTATTGGTAACAATGTTATTAAATATCAATGATATGGCATAGGTAGTAAAGGTAAAAACCCAAAATATAAAAACTATTTTAATCTTAATTCAAAAAGTGTTATTAGTCATTACTGTGGAATAAAAGTAAATATTATCAAAAAGTATTATCTAATAAATCCCCAAATAATTCTAATTAAAAATGATTTTATTTGAAATAGTTTATTTTATTTAAATGATTTGAGTTATGGAAAAACAATGAAAATCTGGGTACCAAGATCCCTACTAGATAACACTACTGTACCCAGGAGAATATTGGTACAAAAAAAATCTTTTTTAATCTGTCTTTGTACGAAGAAGGTTATAGAAGCATAAAAGCAATATTATACATTGATAATGGCTTCTCCTGACACATGAGTGGAAACTCATCCAACTTCAAAACATTAACACAAAAGGATGGTGGATTATTCACCTTCATTGACAATGCCAAATGAAAATTCATGGGTATTAGAACTGTTGGATATCCAGAAACTTTCTCAATCAACAAAGTAATATATCTACAAGGAATAAAATATAAATAGGTAATTATCCCTCAACTATATGATGATCGATATTTTGTTGATTTTTCTATTAATTCGTGTTCTGTATTTGAAGATAAATCGATTAAATTTTAATCACCCAGAACATGAAAGGTTTATACTTTGGACCTAAATTCCATGTGTAAATAGAAAGTGAATTGTTTAACTACTATGATAAATAGATTTTGGATCTAGCATAGAATAAATAGACATTGTAATATTTATGCTTTAAATAAATTATTTATGAAATAGTTAGTATTTAATTTTACCAGTATTAATTTTGAGAGTGACAAATTCTATGATGCGTGTCAAATTAGAAAACAACACAAATCTTCTTTCAAATATATTAACAAAATTGCTACATCAAAACCTTTATAATTTATGCACAAGATATTTTTGGACCATCAAGAGAAGAATTATTGGATGGTAAAATATATTTATATGTTTTAGTTGATGACTATTATATATTTACATGGATATATTTTATAAAATATAAAAAAAATCTTTTTCTGGGTTTGAATGTTATTGCAAAATTGATCAAAATGGAAAATGATTCAAAATAATTTAATTATAACGTGATCATGGTAGATAATTTAAGAATCATGAATTTAGTTACTTTTTCTCAAATATGGGAATTAAACACACCTTCTCTACACCAAAAATACCTCAACAAAATGGAATTTTTGAAAGAAGAAAAAAATAACTATTCAACAAATGGATAAGACTATGCTAAATGAATATAGACTTCCTACCTTTTTCTAGGATGAATATGTATACACAACCTGCTACATAATGAATAGAGTTTTAATTAGACCAATTTTCAAAAAGACACCTTATGAGCTTTGGAATAATAGAAAACATAATGTTAAGTACTTTAATTTTTTTAGATGAAAGGTATATATAATGAATACAAAGGATAATATTTGTAATTTTGATCCAAAATATGAAGAAGGAATATTCTTAGGATATTTTTTTAATTTTCAATCCTATAGTTTTTTAATAAATATTCAAGGATTGTTGATGAAGGTTTTCACGTACAATTTGATTAATATGAATATTTTGTCATATTCAAAGATCAAATTGATGAATCTGACTCAAATGATATCATGATACGTCAGAAATGAAAGTTGATTTTGAAAATGATGTAAATAAAATTCCATCCAGTTCAGAAAAAAAAATGACACTCGTGAACCTAGTAGTGTTTTATCCAGATAGTCTAGAACCCTAAAAATCATCCTTTAGAAATAGTTATAGGAGAGCTAGACACAGGAATAAAAACTAGATGAAATGTAGGAAATCTAGTTGAGTTATCTTCCTTTGTATCCCAATTGGAACATAAATCTATATAAGAATCCTTAAATGAGAGGATTTAGATGATGTAATTGAAATAAGAACAAAACCAATTCAAAAGAAATGAATTTTAGGAAATATTTTAAATTCCAAAAAAAACTATTTTATTATAAGATCTAAATGGGTCCTTAGAAATAAACCAGATGATCAAGGAATTATAACATCAAATAAATCAAGACTAGTAGCTAAAGGATATAATCAAGAAGAAGGTATAGATTATGATGAAATCCTTTTCTCCGTAGAAATACTAGAATCCATTAGAATCCTTTTAGTATATGAATATTATATGAATTTTAAATTATTTCAGATGGATGTGTATTCGACCTATTTAAATGGTTATTTAATGGAGGAATTATATGTTTAACATCCTCCTTGTTTGGAAAATTATCAAAAACTAGATACTTTTTATAAACATACTAGAATATTTTTATGGCCTTAAACAAGCACCAATATCTTGGTATGAATGATTATGTTTTATTCCTTTGAGAACTTATTTTACTATTGGTATTGCAGATCAAAAAATTTTCTATAAAAATATATATTATAATATTTTATTAGTTCAAATTTATGTTGATGATGTAATTTGTTATTAAACTAATAAAAATAATTGTCATAAGTTTTCAAATCTAACACAAAAAAATTTAAATGTATGATGGGAGAACTAAATATCTATTTAGGACATCAATTTTATCAAAAAACTTTTGGAAATTTTTTGATTCAATGTAAATAAATTATTTATTTATTACAAATGTTTGGACTTAAAAACAGTAAGTCATATGAAACTCTTATGTTTAATAATATAAAACATCATCTGGAGGAAAATGTAAAAATAGGGGACAACAAGTTATAAAGAGGTATGATTGGCAGTTTATTATATACTACTACTAGCAGGCCAGACAATATGTTCTCAGTATGTTTTTGGGAATGATTTCAATCGAATCCTAAAGAATCTAATCTTGCAGCTATTAAAAGAATTTTTTATATTTAAAATGAGATATTTTTTAATAACTTATTTATCCAAAAACATTTTATTATACTTTAATTTTATACTTAGATGCTAATTTTGGATGTTTTAGATTGGATAGAAAAAATACCTCAAGAACCTGTCACTTTTTAGGAAAATCCTTATTGTCATGGTCTTGAAAGAAACAATACTCAGTTCCATTTTGAACAGCCGAGGTAGAATACATATCTACTGGCAATTTATGGCAAATGTTTTGTGGATGAAAAACACAATTATAGACTTTGGAATAAATTTTAATTATACACATATTTTATGTGATAATATTAGTGTTATAGATATTTCAATAAAATCATACAAGTCATTCTAGAACTAAGAATATTGATATAAAAGATCATTTTCTAAGATACAATGTTCTTAAGAAGGACATATTTTAAGAATTTGTAAATACTAAATATCAATTAACTGATATTTTTAGTAAACAAATTCCCACTGCATTTATATAGTTTATTGGGGGGGATATAATTATTAAATTTTAAATATGTTTTATTCGATTTTAATTTTAATTTTATTTATTATTTAATTTTTATTTTTGTTATATTAAATTTTAAATATATATTTTCTTTAATGAATATACATTAACAATTAAACTGATTTCTATACTTATTTAAACTAAATTACTTTTATTAATTATTATTATTATATTTCTATAATAATATTAATACACTGTATATGGTTTGCTTATTTTATTTTTCTAATTTTTATTGTATGTAACAACATGAGAATCATGGTTCTTTTAAAAAATACTTCAAATTCCAAACCCTTTATTTTCTCACACCCTTTCATATACCTTAAACATTCATCTCTTTTGTCTACCTCTGTTTCCCTTGGAAACCCTAAAAACTAAACAACCCCAAATCCTCACAGATCTCAAGTATAGTTTTACAGCAATAAAAAAGAATAAGAGGGTTAAGGAGGGTGAGGATTGTAACTCCAACTTCCAGCGCTCAATGGTCAGAAAAATACTTAATGGAAAAGTTGTCAATCTGGAGTGGCTTTACAAGACGAAATTGTTGTTAAAGCAAGAAAATTCATCTCAAGGTCTCGATACAACATTCAATAAGTAATATAATGAGTTTTTATATGAGGTAGAATTGTGATTCATTTATAAAAATGTTCAGTTTATAATGGAAAACACTGAATATTAAATAATTGTTAAAATAGAGGATATGAATATCTCTATTTATTCAGTTGGGATTTTGATGATTCTAATATTACTTCATGATGGATTTTTTCATTTATACTTGAAATCAATAGTGTATCTGAATTACAAATCAGAAGATATTATGCCATTTTTATTTGGATCAATGAACAGTTGGAAAATATTTGTGAATGATTTGGGAGTTGATCAGAAATTTTTTTATAAAGTTCATTCAAACCAGCATAACACCCCAGATGGATGAAATCATGAAAATTATAAACCACAACATGTATGTCATGTTTTTATTTTTAGTGAAATTAGGTCGAATTTTCCACGATATCTGGTAATATATTTGAAATATCGTTGTTAGCCTAAAGCAAGAATGAATTTTTACACATATAGAAAAATAATTTCAAAAAATATGTTTAAAAAGGACATGATCATACAGATTAATGAAAGAATGAGATATCATCACAAAAATGTGTTAAATGATGGAACCATCTAGTAGTTAGTATTTTTATGGAGAAAATTCAAGGGGAAGATTATTCTTTTTGGAGAAGGTGAGGACTAAATATCTTCTCATGGGGTGAAATTTCTAAAACTAAAGAAATATTTTCATAATCCTAGAAAAGAGAGGTTTAAAAAACCACAAGGAGATTATGTGTTGTAGCTGAAGATGAAGGAATTCAAAAACTAATTCTTAGTCAAAGGAATAGAGATGTTCTATAGTAACCTCCTAATGAAAATATTCTAGGTTCAGTGAAACCTATCAGTTATAAATTTTTTAATGAGCTTATTACAGAGGATAGAGAAGAGTTAAAGGAGGAATGGAAAGAAGAATAATTTCCTCCATAAGAAATGGAACCTCAACAAGAAGTGATGTATCAACCAAAAGTGGTTATTATAATAGAATATGTAGCTCAAGAAATATCTCAGGTGATGTAAAATATGGATCAATCATTAGATAAACTTGGAAATGACAAACATGAACAACCAATTTAAGAGAATATTTCTCACGAGGAGAAAAAAGCTCTAAAAATATAAATCTAGAAGAGTAAAATTTTTTTGGAGTTGAAACATAAGTTTTAACTGAATATTTTTCTGTTTAAAAGTCAGAAAAGGTGTGTGTTGAATTTTTTTTGAGAAGGCTGATGAAGAGAAATATTATGCTCCATATTTACAAATGAAACTAGATGATCAACCAGTGAATCGAGAACATTATTCCTATGAATAATTATCAAGTCACATTGAAGAGTTAGTTATGAATTTAAACAGCGCTAAAAAATATAATTTCATCCATCCAAATCAAATTTTTATTCAAAAACATTAAATCATTACCACCCAAGGGACCCCAGGGTTTAGGGAGGTTTGAAATAGTGGAATCTAAGGAAATCCCCTCTGAGTAAGTTAACACACTATGGATTCAAACTATTTATGGGGAGAAGTTTAGTGGATATGTAGCTATGGACTTCCAAAGAATCCAAGTGATCTACTACCTTATTAACCTCATTCCAAGTGTGAGACACATCGATATAAGGTCTAAGAAGAGCTCTGCATTTTTTGAAAATGTAAACAATAGACCAAGGGGGGAACCCTTAAGGAAGCATGGCATTGTGGAAGGATAGTACTATTTCAAAAATGTAATTTGATTAATTCAAGAGGGAAAGGATGAATGAAATTATAAATACAAAGTTATAAGTTTTTTCAAAATCAGATTTTGTGGGACTGAAAATATACATGGGACAATAGTTTCAGTCTGTCAATGAAAATGAAGAAAGTACATCTGGTACATTGCCTGATATGATAAATTGATTTCAGGCCATTATACCCGTAATGAGGAATATTAATGACAAACTTCATGATTTATAATGTAATAGTGATCCTCTGTTAGTTTTGTTGTAGAATCATTAATATCATGTTGATGAAATAACTTCTAGTGAATCAGGTATGCAAGACCTACTAAACAAATTTACTGAGAAGAAAAATATTTTGACAGAAAAAGATGAAAGTATGCATGATCCTTCAAGTTCAATCTCATAAAATATTTTAATGTGAGTTTGGAAGAAATAAATTTAGTTTTCAATGTGGGATATGCAGTAAATAAGATGTTATGGTTTCATTTGGCAGAACAGAAGGAGATATTTCCGAATCACTGAAATCCCTTATCCAACCCTTAGGCCACAAACCTTGATTCTTAATCATTTTTTATCTATACATTGTGTGATGAATGAAATATTTTTTATTCTTATTTTATGTTTTTTATTTATTAAAATTATTATTTCTATGTAAAATTTCCAGAAATCCATATTTTATTTTTAATAAGCAGTTTATCATAACAATTACTTACAGTTCAGTGATACATTAAAATTATTTTATTCCTTATTTTATACTTTCTTTTTTATATCAAAAAATGGGGGAAAATTTGGATAAACAAAACATTTATTTCTTTATAGTTTTGAAAAATTATTTTATTTTTTTAAAAAAAAAATTCTATTGAAAAGGAAGACAAATGAATAAATCAATAAACATATTTTTTATTATTTTTAGATATGTGATTGAGAAATAAATATAAACATATTATTTCAAATGAAAAAATTAACTTTGAAATAATTTTATCTAAATTAAAATTTGTTTTATACATTTGAAAATTCTAAATTTATGAAAATAATTTTATGGGTTTTGGGATCATAAAAAAGGGTGAGATTGTTGAGTATATATTTGATCAATAATACTTTATATTTTATGATGATTTTTATGATCACAAATACCATTGATTTTTATGAATGATTATACATTAAGTGTATTTTAGTAAATTAATGTTCTTTTTATTCTTAATATTGGAATTACATTAAAGATTATTATTTGTAAGGAATATTGGTCAAAGTGTTTGGAAAATCATTTTCAGCGTGTTTTGGAAACACTATTCATACCGTATGTTGAAGAACGTAATGTAAAGAATAAAGAGTATGTTTATTATATATCTGATGTCAGAGGATCAACACTTATGGTTAATTAACCTTACATCAACATAAAAGTATGACAGAATAAACATACGTTTGGATGGAACCTTACGTTTGACATGTGATAAATGTATATATAGAGAATGCTACGTAAGTAGGGAAACTTACATCTGAGAAGGAAACTTATGGATAATCAACCTTAAGATTTCTAATAAACCTTACACTCTAAATAGAAATGTATGGATCACATAACATACGTTCTAGCGTTAATTATGTATGGATCATAAACATTATGTTTTTGATCACCCTTACGTTGTGATGTTTTATTAGTTCATGAAAAGAACCATATCTTTGACTTCTTCATGCATTAGAGATTTGAATTTTCAACTTTATCTGATATTTTGTGAAATGGTATTTTAGAGAATATTAGGTTGATTTAAAGCATGATTCAAAGCCAGATTTTAAAGCTCATATTTATCTTATTTAAAGCCGATTTTTATTGAAAGTGACCATTTTAGTGGAGGAATGTCTACATATTATTATGGGATGTTACCACTGCTCGGTTTTCAAATTTTAATTATCGTTGTCTTTTAGGAGATCTATGTGGATCTATATTTATGAAGGAAGAGCTTGTTTCTATTCAATATATATGTGCATATTATTTAAAATATAGATATGCACACCCTATATACAAACAGAAGAATATATACAACGATCAAGGAAATACATTTTCATAGGAATATAATTTTCAGATCTACTGGGATGAAAATGATCAAACTCTATTTTTTACAGAAGAAGAGAAACATTGAATATTTACTTATTATACAGCGAAGATATATTGTATGTCTACTACTGATTTTTTGCTAAGAATATTTCATGATTTATTACAATTGTATCATTTCAAAATTGTACCTTCATGAAGAAATCCTTTTCTGAAGATGATGGTCCATCTATTGTCAGTTGCATGTTATTGTAGCTGTGAAGAACAATCATAAGCATTTTAAAACAATACCCTTTTTTAAGGATTAATTGATTCTTGATCTAATATGTGTTTGTATTGTTCTTTTTTTAAGATCGAAATGGCTCTGTTTTAAGCCTTACTTTTTAAAGGTATCAACTTCCTACAGTTAGTTGTAGATATTCCTATGATAAGAGGACTGACTAGTGAAAATCACTATTCTCATGGAGAAGAGCATTGATGGAGTGGACTATGGGATTTTTCCCCAAAAACCCATATATCTTCATGTCCTATGCTTAGTTTATTTCCACCACTTAAATAATATTTAACATAGTTTAAATAAATAATCGATTATGTTCAAGATTCTTGAGAATTTATTAATGTCACAATTAATCCCCTCTCTTGTTGTTATCTAATATATTGTGACATAATAGTTTTTTGAAAACCATATAACAAAATTATGCATCCATAAAAATATTTTTAGTTAGTTTTTTAGGTCTGGTTCATTTTTTACCAATCTATGTGGTCATATATTTCATATAGTATCCTAAATTTTTTTGGATAAATGTTTCCCAAACCATGCATCAAAACAATTAATTTTATAAAAGTACTATAAAATTATTTTTAAGCTAAATTAACACCTAAAAATCACATTTCTTAAATATGTATAGGTTCTATAAAATATCATTGGTTTCATGGAAGATTTTGTGGATATTATTCATTTTGGAGATCCTTCTATTCAAATAATTTATAATTTGTTTTAGGAATTCAAAAAAATAATTTTATCTCTTTTTTACTATCATATATTCATATTTTAATTTTCTAGAAACACTAGGTTTAGGATCTTATATCTCGATCTCTTGTTCAGGATATTTATTTATTGGTATTTTTGTCAATTAATTACAAGAGGTTTGTGAGAGACCAAGATTATTATGTTTTTGGTGGGAATTCAACATGGGAACCTATTTGAGGATTGTAAAATATCTTTCTCCTAAATTATGTTATAAAATAGAAATATTATTTTTTTAAAAGTTGAATTCACATTTTAAATTTATTTTATATTTGGGACATTAATTCATGGATATTATGTTATTATGAAATGGTTTTATAAATTTTTCATGTGAATTTTTTTTTGATACAACTCTTATTTCGTTATATTTTCTGAAATATGATAATTTTGGCATGTTATAAACTAGTATTTAATGTCGTTTTTATGAACAAGTGTGATTTTAATCATGGTGTGGAAGAAATATTTATTTTTGAAATATTGTTTTGGAATAATGGTATCATGGAATTGGTATACATTCAAGATCCATATCAATGAGGTATTCCTGGATCCGAAATGGTTGTTAGTACCAAAATTCAGGAATACAGATTATACAACTATATGATGTATTGTGGTCGAAAGGAAGAGATTTTTCAGATTAGTTTCAAATATTCAGTTCAAATATATTTTAAATGTGATGAATTGAGTTAGTAACATAGATCCTAATTGGGAATTATTTTTGCATTTAATGGATGAGTGAATGAATGAAACTGTTTTTTGACTTTTTTTCTAGTTTCATTATCACAATTATGGTTTAAAAGGGTGGATTTGTCTATGTGGGATGTATTTATATTATTATTTCATAATTTATATCATTATTCTTATCTATTATTTTATATAATTTGTGACTTTATATGTTTTTTTATTTAGTGTGAGTGAATTATTTAGTGTATTTCCAACATGGTTTATATATGCGCCCTTTTTCATATGCATCCTGGTATGTATACAGAAATGTGTTCAGCTTAATTCATATAAATTAAAGAAATATTAATTCTCTATATAACTACCTTAATCTTATGGCCATCAGAAATTTTGGTGGGATCTTAGAGGTAGTAATCATGCATAGATTAGTGTATTGACAGATTTATAATACTTTTTTTCCTATTTATGTATTAAATTTTTGTTGTAGGATTATTTGGAGATATTTTTGTTTAATGTGTCTTCTATTGTTATTATAATATTTTAGGTGAGATTAGTCTAGATTTTATCATGTATAATATTTATTTTTTCCCTTTAGAATTTATCCATTATCGTTTTTCATAAATGAATGTGTGAATCACACCTAATGATTTTATTAAATCCTTGGAATTTATTTCTAACCATTGGGTTCTGGGGATGAACATAAGAATATTGGAATTTTGATGTTATCATTGGAGATGGATTGGGTTAAGGATATTACATAAATGTTATGTTATTTTTGTGAATGATAGATATATTACTTCTTTTATATCATACCAATATGGGAAAAAAATTCAAAGGAGGAACATTCATATTGATATCCAGTATATATAATGAAACAAACAGAGGAATAAATAAAATGGTGTGAGAAGGTTTTTGTATCATTGAATACATTGAATGCTAAAAACTAAAAAGATTTTTTGATTAATTATAGTGAATTAATTTCATTTGTAGTGATATTTTAATATATTTTCATGGGGATCAAATAAAATAAGGAAGGTATCATATGATTTTACAACAATTAATGATTGAAATTAATTTTATTTTTAAAGACTAAAATTAGTTGAATATAAATGATAAACATGGATATATCTATTGTATATGAACTTGGTTAGAATAAAATATATTTCTTAAAATTATATAACCATGGTCAAGATATAATCATGTCAAATTATTCATATATAATCATGGTAATGGAAGATGCTATAGTGATCACAGAATGTGAAAAAGGAAAATTCCAACATCATTAGTAGATGTGAAAAAATGTGTTTTCTATTTGAGGAAGATAAAAAGGTTTCATTAAAAATTAATTTACATCAAGGGGAAAAATATTATGATAAAGAGGAAAATAATTAAAGAACTTGTGATATTCCTAAGGACACATGTGAACACACTCATATGTGTGACATTTTTCTAAAGGGTAGGATCATTTAGAAAACCCAAAATTCAAAATATCTTAGACATTTTTGTATTTAATTCATCATTAAGAATCATGATTGTATCAATTTTTGTATCTGAAATTTTTTTATATAATTTATCAATTCATGCCTGAGAAAAACATTTATAGATAAATTAATTTATTGAGGATATTGGAGTTGAATTTAGTTCTAATATTACAATATGGAATGATAAATTTTCAGTTATTAATCCTAGTAAAAATAAAACCCAACATTGAATGATAAATTATATTGATATCAAGTATCTATTTATAAAGGAGCGTGTCAAGAATGGTCTAGTTAGATTTTAAGACATGTCAAATAAATATTAAATAGTGAATATTAGGATGAGGGAACTATCCAAGGAATTTTTTTCAACACAGCAGATAACTCTTAGTCTCAAAAATTGGTTTCACTAAAAATTTATTCATAGAAAGGTATTTTGGTATAGGGTCATCTAGTCCCAGTTTCAGGGTTATTGAACTTACAGAAAGATAAGGGGGAATTCTCTTGAAAACTGTGAAGAATATTTTCAATAGAAATGTGACCGATAAGGTTTTTTCATGGATTGTAAAATATTGTGGCCAGACCATGTCATCTTTTCTATTCACAAAAAAAGAGTAACGTTAACATCTTTTAATTTCTATATTTAACCCTCTTCTATTATAGCCATGTGATATATTCTCCCCTTTATCTATAGGGGATTCACTTTCTTCATTTTTATATTTTAATATGGTAATGTGTAATTAATCTTCATTTTCTCTATTATACACTATTTATGGCCTTTTCCTACCTATAATTTTATTCTATCAAACCCTTAGTATACATTTGGAATTAACCAATGGTTATGGGTGTTCTCTTAATGATTATTAATTTCTTTCTAATTTTTAGGGACCCTTTCTACCCATTTCCTATAGTTTTAGATAAAGGCGATGAGTTTAACACTGATAATGATATAAGTGTCACGACATAATGGGTCTTTCAGATGGAGTGATTTTACTTCATATTTATCATTTGGATTATGTTATATTATTATTATTATTTTCGGTATTTCATGGTATTTTGTGATTATTCTATGTTATTATTGTTATATTTTGAAAAAATGGAATTTTTAGTCATTTCTAAAATGAAAATAAATTTTTTACTTATTAATGTGTAGTGAAATTTCTAATGGTTTTGTGAATCCAAAAATGATTTCAAATATTCTTTTTGTGATAAATGGGTTCTATAGGAGGTTTTAATGCGGAATATATTTTTTTTGCATTGAGGTATCTTTTAATTTTGTGAATTGGTTTATGTTATGTTTGTTACATGATAATGGAAATTTAGTGTGATATATATGGGTTGGTTATTGTTTTCACATGGGTAAACATAGGAATGTGGGTGATTGGATGGATGATACTAATGATTTATGAAAAGTTCTAGCTGTGGGTAGTTTCTAGTGACCTAAAAAATATCGTGTTGTATTTCTACTTTATTATCAAATAATTTGGATAGTATTCCATGAGAAAGTCCTAGTGTATTTGGAAAATATAGTTCATAGCTCCACCATGTTTCTTATAATTATTTTTGATGACATTAACAACTGGTCCTTGGTGATAGCACAAACACCCTACCTTTACATGGTCGTCGGGTCCTAGACTACCAGGTAACCCCAGCTGGCCCACAGACACGTGGTCCCTACCCTGGGACCCACCCATGATCTCGAATGGTTCATATGAAAAATGATTGTCCCCGCATGCCGACATATGAAATATCTAGCATACTTTGTCCTCACTCACACACACCCTGTGAATCTTCCTAGAAGGTCACCCATCCTGATCACTACTTCAAGCCAAGCACACTTCACTATGCTATTCTAATTAGCTAAGCTCAAAAAAATGAAGGTTCACCTTATTTTCATGAGACATATGTAACACCCCGAGATTTTATGAAAAATATTCTTTTAGTTTCATTAATGTCTTGTGTTGTATGCTACACTAAGATTACCTTGCGCTATACGCAACACCGTATTAGCTTGCAGTATACGCAACACTATTCTTGGATCGTGTTACACACAATTTTGATAATAGTTATTCTACGAAAAATTGAGTATATATATATATATATATATTCAATTTATAAATGAAATATGGTTGGATTCTGTTATACGAAACAATGAAGGATTCTTTCACAACACGCAACCCTGACTTGGCTTTCATTACACACAATCACGACCTTCCTCGATAGCGTGTCTTGTACGCAATACCGGGTTTTACTAAACAATGATATATTATTATGAACTATCCGTTATGAATAGTATTAACTACATTTTTAATTTTATAAAATTATTATTCATCTTACACATTTTCTAGAAAATGGTATAAGAATCAAATAAATTTTTCGGGTAAAATAAGTATTTTTCAAAAAATGCAGTTTTGCCGCCCTTTGATGGCGCACCCACTTTAAATCTAGTTTTTGACATGTTTATAAGTTCAATATGACAAAATAAATTTTTTATTTTGAATCAGGGTATAAAAATTTACTTTGGATAAATTTTTGATATTTTTCTGATAACTTTCATATTTTGATGAATAGTAAAAATACGCTAATTTTTAATTAAAAACAACTTTTTTCATTGAGATAATTTATATGGACAAATTATAATATTTAATTTTTTTAAAGTATAAATAGAATATATTTTTACCATTTAATATAATGTATGTCATTAGCATTAATTTCACATTTAATTCATAGGTAAAAACATTTCAATCTTTGGCAATGTTTTAACTTCTAAAACATGTTTTCTTAACAATGGGATTTATTTTAAATTAATTACTGAAACATATATGTTTTTTATTTTGAATAATTTATTCCATATTCAAAATCACTGGGTCCAAATTGTGTTAATAAGATACTTTTTATTTTTGGGAATTATGAATAGTAACTACGGTAAATTTTATTTACCATAGTTAAAGGTAAATCGGGTAATTAAAGGTAAATATAATAATATAAAATTACCCTAACACATTCAAAAATTCTATTGGATGGATAAAAGTAGACCCATATAACCTAAGGGTCGGATTAGATTCATTTTATGGACTTTTGACCTTGAAAATAATTTAATTATTATTAAAACCAAAGAAAGTGACAACATGTCACTCTATTAAATCTTATAAGTATAATAATTATAATTCAATGATAAACATCATAAAACTTCAAATATGAATAGTCTCCAGAAATATAATAAAATTATATACATCAAGATAATTTATTTATAATTTTTAGGGATTAAATAATTGTCATTAATGGTGATACATTAATGATGTAGAAATTATTTATTATGTGAAAAATCAGTAATATCATTTTTATTGAAATAATAAAACCCATTAAAAGGCCCAAAAACCTGACAAAAACTTATTTTTAGTGTATATCTACACCTTAATCATCTAATTACATAATATATAACCGTTTGGAGTTTTATAAAATTGACTATGACACTTATATTATTTTATTTTAAATGATGCCAAAGTTGTCACCTTCATAATTTAATAAATATAACAATTTAAATATTGTGATTTTATGATGATAAATTCTAGTACAAGTATTATTGTGAAAGGTAATAGATTTATCTTTATTATAGAATTTTATTTTTAATTCTTATGCAATAGATAAGTATATTAAATATTTATACAAAAATGTTGTAGTAATTATTTTATTAAGAGATAAACCAAATAAATGGTTTTACAAATAATAAAATAAATAATATATGAACTATTTAATGTGATCCCCTAATTTTATAGATACATATGACCTTTTATAAATCTATTAAAGCTTTTATTTGGAACATATCTTCTGTATATATGTTATTTAAATTCAAATAAATGAATAGTGTCAAAATTGACACTATTGTTATTTTATAAAAATAACATATTTTAAAATTGTTTAAAAATCACAAAAATATTTAAAAATTATATATTTAAATTTATATGGTCTATAATTTTTTAAAGTAAACATTTATGTAAAATTAACATCAAATAAATAATTATTTGTTCTAATTTAAAATTTAGAATTTTATTACCACAAATAAACTTAAAAAGATTAAATAAGGATAAATCAAAATGATAAGGTTTAAAATAAGATCCCAACATGTCTAAATTTGATTTTTTAATGATATAACAACCATATATCATCTAATATGCTAATATGAGTCATTTTTGTGGGTTTTTATGTGGGGTTAGATTTATTATAAATTAATATTTTTATGAATTCCAAAGGTGCCCCTCTCCTCCCTTATAAAAGGGCACCTCCTCCCTCTCTTCCACACACCACTTTGAGCCTTCAAGATCCACCAATACCTGCCCAATTACCTTATCCACTTCACTAGAAACATCCTAGAGGTCCTGGTATTCTTCAAAGACAAATTTTAGTGCCCTAAGAGGTGGTCTCAAAGAGGCACTTCAAAGAAGAGGTAATTTCCGTTACCGATTCTTTCACCTTTATTTCTTATTCCACTTATTCTTCTTAGGTTGTTTCATTATGAAGTAATAACATCAGTATCACTCATATACGGATATGTTGTTATAAGTATGAAACAACCCTATTTCACCATCTATCCATCCTACGGAAAACGAAATCACCGTGCGTGCGTACGTACGGAATACCGTCTCCACGTCGTGGTGTAATCTATTTTCCACCACCACCTTAATCGGCTGGGTATAATGGTGTAAATAATAAATATATATGTTTATTGTAAAGTGATATTGATTCTGTAATAGTATACATACACTCCAATAAAATTACACGATCACGGGAATGATATCATCACTCGTGCGTACGTACGGAATAGCATCTCCACGAACGCGATGAGATTCATTTTCCATGATTAACCATTCAAGAATGATTATAAAGTATATATAATGAATAATAATAAAATATATGGAATAATAATGCTACTGTATTTATGTAGATATATATATGTCATCTATTTAATTTCATTCAACTAAATAAGGAAACGAAAACAACGTTCATGCGTACGTACGACATACCGTCTCCATGAACGGTGTATTTCTTTCCATTTATCGATCTATTATGTATATGTATATTCTGAATATATATTATATATAAATCCTGTTTTATATTCTGGAATTAATTAATCATGATCTAAGTAATCATATGAATAATTACAAGTCAAAACATGGATGACAAATGAAACGATTTTAACCAAAATGCTATTTAACATGGAATTTACAAACGAACGGGTATAATAAAGTCATAAGTGAACCATATATGATATCATAACAATGAATATGATTATGTAATATGTCAATAACATTATTTAAATCATTATACAGGAGGTTCGGACACTTAGGAAGCAAATAGGACCTAAGGTAAGGGATAATTTTTCAAATCTCATTTTTATCTGAGATTGCTTATATATAAGTATTTACTGGGGTTATTGTTGTCATCCATGTCCATGTTTTCTAAAAGTGGTTTTTATGTTTTTTTAATGTCCTTTTTACCCATTTTTACTTTTACTACATGGTATGTAAGGAATATTTCTTTTGTTTACATTACGAGGTACTTTTTGACTTTTCTGACAAAAGTACGTGGAGAATGTTTTTTTTTAACTTATACGGAATGAAAGGATTTTTACGGTTTTATAAAGCCTTATTTTCATGAAGATTCTTAAAAAAGATTTCATGACTATTTTAAAAAAAATCTTTTTCTTTTAAAATTTCATGACGTTTTGTGAAAAGAAATTGATTTTGAATAAAAAAGGATATTTTCCTCAAGAATCCATTTCAAGTGTTTTATCAAAACCGTTTTCCATCTAAGATGACATTATTTCATATGTGTATGTTTCAAGTATAATGTATCTATGATTTACATGGTTTCACTTCTCTTATTATGAAATGATATCCATTTCTTTTCTATGGATTATGTGATGATGGTATGATGTTTATGAAACCCATTTTATTTATTGGGTTTTTATGAATGATGTATGTTTATTTTGTGGCACAAGTAAGAATGATTTCATTATGAGATGGGTGGGACCTATATCTCCCTCCAATTCATTGGGTAAATATTTATATCTCATGAGATAGACATGGCTGGAATGGCAAGTTAAACCGGTTCAGTAATACAGGACTGGAACAAGGAGTGAACTCAATTCAGAAAGGGACTTTGTCCACTAAGATGGTCTTGGCAGCAATGCCTTGGCTACTATGGAAATCATATCATGTGCTTAATGGTTGCGACAATTACATGTTTTATTCCCATGCTATTTTATCACTCTTAATGTTTCTTTATGATCTATGATTTACCTACTTCCATGTTTTATGTCATTTCTCAAGCTTTTGATGCTTAAAAATTATGTTCATGTTTTTAGGTTCAAATGTATATGGTATGTTTTATTTTATCCATGATTACCCTTACTGAGCATTTGAGCTCACCCTTTTTATGTTTTCCTTTCCCCAGGATATAAAGAAAGGTTCTAGGTAAGAAAAAAAGGGGAAGATCTTTATGGGAGATGTTGAAGATCCTTCACCATGATTAGAAGATTACATTCCATGTTTCCAACAACACTAAACTATTACGGTCCTTGTGTGTCTATTTTTGTTATGTATTAAGTACTCTTTTAAAGTAATGTAATGTCCATGTACGTCAAGTTTCAGGTCTCTACAGTTGGTATCAGAGGAAAGGTTTAGTCAACCTTTGGAAACTAGGATGCGAAAACGTTAGTGAGATCCATAGAGATATTTCTAAGGTATGTCTACGGATATCCCTAAGGATAAGTATACGTATAGGATATAGTCCTAGAAATACGGTGACGATCATATAATTTAGCCTAAGATATTAGATATTAAGGATACTCCCCCTTTACTATGTTGTTTTCTCTAGCATGATTTTTGCCTCTCACACTATTCTTTTTGGGTTTTAGAAAATGGCTGGAAATAGTAAGATTCATGATAATGGAGGATATGATAGACAATGGAATTATTTTATTCATGAGAAACCAAATGAAACAGGATCTGGAAGTCACAAAATCGTTATTATGCCTAATCAGCAATCTCATAATATGATCAATAATCTTAACTTTGGTAAGTTTCCTGACTCAGATAATAAGAGAAAGATGGAGTTTCATGATGATCATAGAGGAAAGAAAGTTCAATTTCCCACATGTAAATCATGTGGGAAGAGGCATCAGGGAGATTGTTTCAAAGTAACTAGAAGATGATTTGGGTGTGGAAAAGAAGGACACAAATCCAGTAAGTGCAAAGGAAAAGGTTCAGTTAACACCATGGAAAAGGATAATGGTATTTCTACGACATCAACAATGATTAGATGTTTTAAATGTGGAATGTACGGGAATTATGAAAACCAATGCCCTAATGGAAAATCTCATGAAGAGAATCAGTATGGTCATATGGGTAGTATTTATGTGGATGATGATGAGGAGACTACAAAAGATATATGAGCTGAAAGAAGTGTTGAAGCTCAGTCGGTTGTTTTAGAAGGTAGTGGAATGATTGTATGTTTATCGAGAGTTATGTTGTATAGTTAATGGTACTATGGAATAAAGAATCATCTAAGTATTTTTACACTATTTTTTCCCTAAAAGTATTTTAAAGTATATGTTAAATGGTACCAGTAACCATGGAAGGTTATTCAGATATTTTCGTAAAGTAGATGATATGCACATAATGATGGGATAAGAAGATAATGAGATGTTTGATTGTATTAATGAGCTCATGATTGATATAAGGAATAAGTGATATCATTGTTTAAGTATATAGAATTTTGAGGATTTTTGTATGTGGAAAGAGTTAACTTTTGACAGCATTCATGTTTTCACTAAGGTTTAATGGGTGTTCATTTTTCAAGAGAATACAAGATTAAGGTATTCACATGATTGGAATGTGACCAACAAGATAATGGGGGATAAATGATGGTTGGTTTTCTTTATACCATGAGCTTGGACCAAAGTATTTTAGATAAGCTTAATGATTGGAATGGATTATGTTGGACATAAGTTAGTATTTTTTAATGATAGAACTTTTTTCGATATTATTGATGGGATGTTATAGTAATATAGTTTTAGAAAAAGGAAAACCTGCAGGACGGGCGACAACCCATCGCGTCGGAAAAGGCTGTGGGAATCGAACCCACAACTGAAGTGCGACTGGCCTTTATTGCCTACCACTGGCCTAAAGGAAGTCCCTGGTTAGTAGAAACTTGTTTTATCTTATTAAGTGGTATGATATATGAAGTATATGTTCATTTTTGGAACCATATACGATTAATCTAACCATAAGATGGACTTATAACTTTTGCTAACCTTTTGTTTGAAAGAGATGGAATGACCCATCATTCTATCACATGATCTGCTAACACGTCAAAAATAACAAATTCAACTTCATTTCCTTAAGGGATGAAGAGGAAATTGTTCAATTCATGAACAATAGTGAGATTGTACCAAAATCATGTATGTATTTATTTTAGTTCATTAACTTTAGGGAAATGATCTTGAAAACCAAAAATGTTGTCCTAGTTCCCTTATATTCGATGAATCAGATGGTACCTTAGATCATCAAAAATCTATAGCTTTGTGATTATTGGTTTTTTCATAGCCATGTTCTCTACCACTCTCCATCAGAACTTGATGGTTAGATTTTTCTTCCATATCCATATTTTCACCTATGTTCTCCTACGTGGAAACCCAGTGATGAGTTAATTTGGGTAACCATTACATTTCATACTTTAGTTTTTAAAGCCATGTTTTGGTATTCCTTTTTACAATGTGGGTTTATATTAAACAAACTTTCAAGTAGTAAACCATTTATAACCCTGACAAATTTCGAGGGCGAAATTCAGTTTAAGGGGGGTAGAATGTAACACCCTGAGATTTTATGAAAAATATTCTTTTAGTTTCATTAATTTCTTGTGTTATATGCTACACCAAGATTACCTTGCGCTATACGCAACACCGTATTAGCTTGCAGTATATGCAACACTATTCTTGGATCGTGTTACACACAATTTTGATAATAGTTATTCTACGCAACATTGAGTATATATATATATATATATATATTCAATGTATAAATGAAATATGGTTGGATTCTGTTATACGAAACAACGAAGTATTCTTGCACAATACGCAACCCTGACTTGGCTTGCATTACACGCAATCACGACCTTCCTCGATAGCGTGTGTTTTTAGCAATACCTGGTTTTACTAAACAACGATATATTATTATGAACTAGCCGTTATGAATAGTATTAACTAAATTTTTAATTTTATAACATTATAATTCATCTTACAAATTTTCTAGAACATGGTATAAGAACAAAATAAATTTTTCGGGTAAAATAAGTATTTTTAAAAAAAATGCTGTTTTTCCACCTTTTGATGGCGTACCAACATTAAATCTAGTTTTTGACATGTTTATAAGTTCAATATGACAAAATAAAATTCTTCATTTGAATCAGGGTATAAAAAATTACTTTGGATAAATTTTTGATATTTTTTTTGATAACTTTCATATTTTGATGAATAGTAAAAATACGCTAATTTTTAATTAAAAACAACTTTTTTCATTGAGATAATTTAAATGGATAAATTATAATATTTAATGTTTTTAAAGTATAAATAGAATATATTTTTACCATTTAATATAATGTGTGTCATTAGCATTAATTTCACATTGAATTCATAGGTAAAAACATTTCAATCTTTGGCAATGTTTTAACTTCTAAAACACGTTTTCTTAACAACGAGATTTATTTTAAATTAATTACTGCAACTTATATGTTTTGAATTTTGAAAAATGGATTCCATATTAAGAATCAGTTGGTCCAAATTATGTTAATAAGCTACCTTTTATTTTTAGGAATTATGAATAGTAATTACGGTAAATTTTATTTACCATAGTTAAAGGTAAATCGGGTCATTAAAGATAAATATAATATTATAAAATTACCCTAAAACATGCCAAAATTATATTGGATGGATAAAGGTAGACTCATATAACCTAAGGGTCGGATTAGATTCATTTTATGGACTTTTGACCATGAAAATAATTTAATTATTATTAAAACCAAAGAAAGTGACAACATGTCACTCTCTTAAATCTTATAAGTATAATAATTTTAATTCAGTGATAAACATCATAAAACTTCGAACATGAATTTTCTACAGAAATATAATAATATTATATAGATCATGATAATTTATTTATAATTTTTAGGGATTAAATAAGTGTCATTAATGGTGATACATTAATGATGCAGAAATTATTTATTAAGTGAAAAATCAGTAATATCGTTTTTATTGAAATAATAAAACCCATTAAAAAGCCCAAAAACCTGACAAAAACTTATTTTTAGTGTATATATACACCTTAATCATCCAAATACATAATATATAACCGTTTTGAGTTATATAAATTTGACTATGACACTTATATTATTTTATTTTAAATGATGCCAAAAATGTCACCTTCATAATTTAATAAATATAACAATTTAAATATTGTGATTTTAAGATGATAAATTCGAGTAAAAGTATTATTGTGAAAGTTAATAGATTTATATTCATTATAGGATTTTATTTTTAATTTTTATGAAAAGATATGTATATTAAATATTTATACAAAAATGTTGTAGTAATTATTTTATTAAGAGATAAACCAAATAAATGGTTTAAAAAATAATAAAATAAATATTTTATGAACTATTTAATGTGATCCACTAATTTTATAGATACATATGACCTTTTATGAATATATTAAAGCTTTTAGTTCGAACATATCTTCTGTATATATTTTATTTAAATTCAAATAAATGAATAATGTCAAAATTGACACTTGTTATTTTATAAAAATAACATATTATAAAATTGTTTAAAAATCACAAAAATATTTAAAAATTATAAATTTAAATTTATATGGTCTATAATGTTATAAAGTAAACAATTATGGAAGATTAACAACAAATAAGTAATTATTTGTTATAATTTAAAATTTAAAATTTTATTACAACAAATAAACTTAAATAGATTAAATAAGGATAAATCAAAATGATAAGGTTTAAAATAAGATCCAAACATGTCTAAATTTTATTTCTTGGAGCGATTAAAACCCTCTATCATCTAATCTTCGAATATGAGTCATTTTTTGAGGTTTTTATGTGGGGTTAGATTTATTATAAATTAATATTTTTAAGAATTCCAAAGGTGCCCCTCTCCTCCCTTATAAAAAGGCACCTCCTCCCTCTCTTCCACACACCACATTGAGCCTTCACGCTCGGCCAAACCATACCCAATTATCTTCTACACTTCCCTAGAAACATCCTAGCGGTCCTTGTCTTCTTCAAAGACAAATATTAGTGCCCTTAGAGGAGGTGTCAAAGAGGCACTTCAAAGAAGAGGTAATTTCCGTTACCGATTCTTTCACCTTTATTTCTTCTTCCACTTATTCTTCTTAGGTTGTTTCATTATGAAGTAATAACCTCAGTATCACTGATATATGGATATGTTATTATATGTATGAAAAAACCCTATTTCACCATCTATCCATCCTACGGAAAACGAACTCACCGCGCGTGCGTACGTACAGAATACCATCTCCAGGCCGTGGTGTAATCTATTTTCCACCACTACCTTACTTGGATGAGTATAATGGTGTAAATAATAACTATATATTATTATTTTAAATAGATATTGATTCTGTAATAGTATACATACACTCCAATAAAATTCCACGATCACGGGAATGATATCATCGCTCGTGCATACGTACGGACTACTGTCTCCACGAACGCGATGAGATTCATTTTCCATGATTAACCATTCAAGAATGATTATAATATATATATAATGGATAATAATTAAATATATGGAATAATAATGCTACTGGATTTATTTATATATATATATTTCATCTATTTAATTTCATTCAACTCAATAAGGAAATGAAAATAGCGTTCATGTGTACGTACGACCTACCATCTCCATGAACGGTGTATTTCTTTCCATTTATCGATCTATTATATATATGTATATTCTGAATATGTATTATATATAAATCATGTTTTATATTCTGGAATTATGTAATCATGATCTAAGTAATCATATGAATAATTACAAGTCAAAACACGGATGACAAATGAAACGATTTTAACCAAAATGCTCTTTAACATGGAATTTACAAAAGAACGGGTAATATAAAGTCATAAGTGAACCATATAGGATATCATAACAATGAATATGATTATGTAATAAGTCAATAACATTATTTACGTTACGAGGTACTTACTGACTTTTTCGACAAATGTACGTGGAAAATGTTTTTTTAACTTATGCGGAATGAAAGGATTTTTATGGTTTTATTAATCCTGATTTTCATAAAGATTACTCCAAAAGATTTCATGACTGTTTTAAACCAAATATTTTTCTTTTTAAATTTCATGAAGTTTTGTGAAAATAAATTGATTTTGAATAAGAAAGGATATTTTCCTCAAGAATCCATTTCAAGTGTTTTATCAAAACCGTTTTCCATCTAAGATGACATTATTTCATATGTGTATGTTTCAAGTATAAAGTCTCTATGATTTACATGGTTTCACTTATCTTATTATGATATGATATCAATTTCTTTTAAATGGATTATGTGATTATGGTATGATGTTCATGAAACCCATTTTATTTGTTGGGTTTTTATGAATGATGTATGTTTATTTTGTGGCACAAGTAAGAATAATTTAATTATGAGATGGGTAGGACCTATATATCCCTCCAATGAATTGGGTAAAGATTTATATCTCATGAGATAGACATGGCTGGAATGACAAGTTAAATCGGTTCAGTAATACAGGACTGGAACGAGGAGTGAACTCGATTCAGAAAGGGACTTTGTCCACTAAGATGGTCTTGGCAGCAATGCCTTGGCTACTATGGAAATCATATCATGTGCTTAATGGTTTCCACAATTACATGTTTTATTCCCATGCTATTTTATCATTCTTAATGTCTCTTTATGATCTATGACTTACGTACTTCCATGTTTTATGTCATTTCTCAAGATTTTTATGTTTAAACATTATGGTCATGTTTTTAAGTTCAAATGTATATGGTATGTTTTATTTTATACATTGTTAACCTTACTGAGCATTTGAGCTCACCCTTTTTATGTTTTCTTTTCCCCAGGATATAAAGAAAGGTTTTAGGTAAGAAAAAAGGGGATGATCTTTATGGGATATGTTGAAGATCTTTCACTATGATTAGAAGATTACATTCCATGTTTCCAAAGACACTAAACTATTACGGTCCTTGTGTGTCTATTTTTGTTATGTATTAATTATTCTGCTAAAGTAATGTAATGTCCATGTATGTCAAGTTTCAGGTCTCTACAACATATCATTTGGTAGTTTAACCCATTATCATTAAGGGGTGTTATATTAACCCCCCCCCCCTTTAGAGCACAAAGTCCTTGTTGTGGGCCCTAAATATCAACCTAGGCAGTGCAATGCACTTATGTTTGGGTTCTTCCAGTGATACCAAATGTAACTAATAGGGCCTGATGATAGAACATACACCCCACTTTAATATGGCCATCATGTCCTGGCCCGCAATGTTACACTAGTTTCCCTACAGACACATTGTGCCCACCCTAGGGCCCACCCACATGCCCAAACTGGTCATATGACTAATGACTGTCCCTATAGGCCAACATATGTCCTTTATAGCGTTTTTTGTTCTCTATCATGCACACACCCTGGGAAACATCCCAAAAGGTCACCAATAATAATCACTACTCAAGCACAGGAACACCTAATAATGGAGTTCAAATCAAGTAAGCCCTTGAAAAGGACGGTGCACCTTATTGACATGATTCATATCATTTAGTCTTTTATGATTTTATCATTCTGGTGTGTCACAATGAACCACTGATGGTTTTTGATTTGGATGTGTTATTACTTATCACCTATTAATTCATCATGGCATGGTTTCTATAATGATGCTCCACTAATTCATGTAAAATTGTTTTATGTAAATTAATTATAAAAATTGAAATCTTATTAATAAAACTAAAATTTTTGTAAAAAAATTAAAAAAGGGGAATGTATTTTACTTATTTAATAAAAAAATTGAAATATGAATTTTATAGATAAAGTCAGTATGTATAATCATAATGGTATCCAACTATGATATGTTTCTCACACCCTATATATTATGTTGGGTGCATAAATAATTTTTTTCGGATACAAATAGATACAGTTTTTCTATTTTAATGGTGTCTCAAATCGATGATCATCTTCCTTCATGGAGATGTATCTAGTGGTGACTAACATTCACTTAGAGGTTAGGATCATGTTCTTTTTCCTAGGTTCTTAAATGGGTTTTTTGTTTGTGTGTAGGCCTTTATGGTCTTAGATTTATTTGTTTTATGGTATTTTTGATATACATTATATCTTTCCTTTAATTTTTATAAATTAATTTTCCCTATTTTTTTTATTTTTATAATCATATATTATTTTTTAGTCATTTTTTATTATTGGTATTGTTTACAATATTTTCTTGATTCTATATTATGAAATTATTTATTTGATATTATGGATATTCATATTATGGTTTGTTCATGATATGTCTTGGTGTAATTTAGATTATAGTAGTTGATAGATTATTTCGTTGAAACCATTCCAAAATTGACATATTTTTACACCATAGGGCCTATCTCTATAATATTGAAATTGGGAACATTCATTAAGCCTCACGACTAGTTTACCAAAGTAACATGGTATGTTAACCTAGAATGGTTAGTTAAAAATGTATTTAGATAATTCTTTTGATATTTGGGTCTTTTCATTGTAGATAATAGAATATTATTATCAATGCTAAAGAGGTGGTTTGTGAGTGTGTGTCAGATCCCTTCCTCTCTTGATTAAACTAATGTTATTTCGAGATATTGATATTTGAGCCTTGGTTTTTAAAATTTTTTATTTGTTATCATTCATTTCAGTCTAAGATGATAATATTTTAATACAAATTTTTGTTTTATATAATTTTTTGATAATTTTCAAATTTTTTTTCTAAAAATCAAGAATGATCCAAGGGTATAATTTTACCTAGAACAATCTAAAAAACATTTTAGGAGACATGAAAATTACTCTATAATTCTTCAAAACTTTTTTGTATAGTTGGTGAACAATCTTATAAATAAAATCTAAAAAACATGACAATCACTATAACACCCAATAATTTTTATTATTATTACCTCCCTTTATAGGTGAAACACTAATGGTTTTACGATTGAAGTTTGATTTTATGATTAAATTATTATTATGTAATTGACGATAAAATAATAATAATAAATTAATACATATTATTTTATTTTTGGGTTAGTTCCCTAGAGTGTGTTATTTTGTTTAGAAAAATATTTATCGGATTTAATCTATTAGTTCAATTCTACATTATTTTATTGTAATGTATTTTGGGGGTTCTCTTTTATCTTACATAGATAATTAAAGTAAATTTTTCAATTTGGTAAAGTATTTTATAAAATGTTTATTATTTTAAAAAATATATTTTTTCTAAATGTTGAGGAAGTGATTTTGAATTAGGGGTTATGTTTTAATTTGGATCATTATCTTGAAAATAATTTTGATGTTGTTTTGTGGATTCTAAAGTCGATAAATATTTTAATTAAATAATCAAGTATAATTTTTTGGAAAAAGTGGAATGTGTATGTTAAATCTACTAGAAAAAATATTTTATGGATTATTTTTAAATAGTTCATAATTTAAAAGAATTATTACAATCCCAAAGAGGTGTTTAAATTTTTTGTGTAGCTTTACTCTATAGTGATATTGAAATGAATGATTTTTTTTTTAAAAATAGTTTAAAAGCATAAGAAACTGTATGAAGGTTTTGGAAAACTAATATGTCTTTAATGATATATGGGTGGATTTTTGAGTTGTCATAAAGATAAAATGTATTTTCAATGATCCTGTGTTTTTAATGTTTTGACAATGTGAAAAAAGGACATTTGAGAGGATTTAATATTTTGAAATGTTGTTTTCTACTATGAATGTAATACTATTTTTTTCTCATGAGGACATTGAATTTAAATAGGATATCATTAATGATATTAATTTTTAATTAATTGATGATAATTTAGTGGAATTGATGCATTAATTTTTTTGATAAATGCTATCAATGATAATGTCAATATTTTTGACAATTTAAGGTAAGATTATTGTGATATTTTAAATTATGGAATTGTTTTTATTTGTAATGTTTAAATAAGTGGTGTTTCTAAATAAGGTTTTCTTGGTGTTACGAGCCATTGATTTGTTATTTTGGGTTATAGGTACACTGTCCAATTAGGAATATGAGTCCAAAATTTGGAATATTCTTATAATATTATACTTCGATTCTGCCTCCCTAAATGGGAATAATGAATGTCAGAAATTCCATTCATATAATTTCTCCTATGATTAATTTCTCTCTTTATGTTAGAAAGGACAATGTGATCATTAGTTCTACCCAAACTCGAATTGAGAGGTGGAGTCAAAGAACTCATGTTCTTAGACCACATATATGATTTTAAAATCCATTATTCATTCTTCTTCAAGGATGGTTGTAGAAGGATTGATGTAGTAAGGTAATTTTTGGTGATGTGGGAAACATCATGTTATCTTGAATCAGCTGATGATTCATTGATAAATCCTTGTTCTAGGATTTTATGATGATATTAGTAGGATATGATGGTTTAACACTATCTAAACTCAAATACTGACTGAATGAAAATCATTTTTTTCATTTTCTAATGGTCGGTTTAAGGGTTTCTGGTACCCAATACAGAACATTAACACCTCTACACACTAATTCAAAACATCCATATCTATTTAAAATTCAAATTCACATATCCAAAACCTAAGATCAACGCGACAGGACCTCAAGCCGTGCACCTGCCAACGTAAAACACACCTATCTGTGCACCTGTCCACCAACCTGCCATCGAGACATGCCTCGATCCAAGATCCATCACCACACGCCACCATTCACCACAGGAAGACACCAGAACCATCAGCTGACGATGTCGCCAAAGCACTATCAGACCACCACCTTCATCCTGTCCACCAGAGAACAAACCAGGATGCACGATCCAGGGACTATCTCGAACGAACAAGCAAAATTATTCATCCGCTTCAACCGAAGAACATTTGAGATTCACTATCATCATTTGACAACACCGATGAATTTCCAGACCAAGAATCAAGACCTCAATGGTCAAGAACTACTAGGCTGAAATCGGCGAGCAAAATCCACCACCAGATCAAAACAATACAACACGAAACAGAATTCCCCAAACCAGCAAAAACCAACTCAACCTCAAAACCACATCCCATACAGCATCAAGAAACCCTACTTAAACATAAAAGTTATGAAGTAACGGAATAAAAGAAACCTCATCTGCCCAAAGAAAAGAAGATCCCGACGTCACCATCCGACAACTCCATAGAAACACTGCTCTTCCATTAAACTCCCAAATCTGGATGAAGTGACGATCTCAGACCACCAGGCTAGGAACTCTAGAATATCCATAGGGGTAGTTTTAGATATCTTCCTTTTTGGATAAGTTTTGGGAATCATGATCAAACCTATTTAATGGGGATTCAACCAATTATTATTTGGTATTGTGAACCAAGTGTTATATAGGCTTCCATTTGAACCGTGTTAGGGAGTTTTCATTAACCTATATCCTAGTATGAAGATTTTTAGGACCCTAAATATGATAACATTGGGGTTTCTATTGTTTTTTGTTTTTATATTAAGGTGGTTAAGAATTATAACAAGAGCAGTGGTTGGTGCTTAGTGAGGGAAAAATGATTTTAGGAAATATCCGTGATGGATTTTATTTCTAGTGATTTTTTCTAGAGGTGTTACTTTGTAATTACACTTTTGAAGGAAAAATTTAAATGATTGGGAGACCCTGATTAGTTGAATATTGTATCCTATTTTCCATATTTTCAAAAATGTATTGTTCTTCCTTGAAATTAAGGACAATATTTTTATGGGTTGGGTGTTTTTTTAACTTATCTCATGTAAAAATTATTATTTATTGTTTTTTGGTAGGATAAAATAATGAATGAATGAACTAGTATCAGACATTTATGCTTGATTTTGGTGACTTACATGTAGAGAACCTAGAGTTAGATTTGATTTAATTCATGAAGGGTTATAAAACCATGATACTGATGATTCCCATGAAACATTTCTTAGAGGTCATTTCTATCCCCCAATACATTTAAATTTTTTGAAAGACACTTCATGTTAATTTAATGTATCATTCTTGAAATGATATTTGATTATGAGTTGATTTTGAAGGACTGGAAATGGATTGGGACTTAATGGATTTTACAAATGAGGATAATTTTTGTTTTTTGGGGGTAATAATTTAGGATCATTTTTCCATATGAAGTCTTTTTTTTATTTAAAACTAATTATTTAGATATATTAGGCTTCTCAATGTTGTGATGTATTACATATTTGGGTCATGGGGTACCTTGGGATATGGGTTTTCTGGTTAGGAGGTATGTCATTGTTGAGTTGGGTGATTGGGAATAAAATCCCTATATCTCCATTATTGTCCAATTATTTTTGGTTTTAGACTATCTAGAAATAAATTAAATGGAAGACTAGTCAATTATTCCATACCTTATATTAGAATGTTTGGGATGACAATGAATATTGGAAGCATCAGATCATGACTAAGTAGAGATTATTCATTAGATTACCATTGATGGGAACCATTAAAGACCTACTGGGGTATAAAGTGTCATGATGGGGAGTATTAGGACCCCCATTGAGTAAATAGTATGTTTTTATTTTATATTTCAATTTATATTTATATAAATTTTTAGTTTTTAATAATGTAGGTTCAATATATTATAAAAAAATAGAAATCTGCCCAGCAAGCATGGTTACTTCATTATTAGTACTAAATATGTGCTTACGGGTGAAAGAGGGGTGTAATGTTATCCTATATTTTTTTTATAATGGTTTGTAAAAAAATTATATATTATTCAAAACATCATGTTTTAAAACGAAGGGGTAAGCCATATGGTTAGTGCATTGTATGGTAACCTATTTGGTATGTTACCTACCCTTAAATGTGTGATGTTACCCTTTTACGTTTTTTAATTTAAATACATTATTCCTCTTTATCTCATTATCATCTGTTAATCTCCTCTTCACACATAGGAGCTCTTCCCCCTTCATCCATGTGGGTCTCCCTTTATTTCATAATGGATTTCTTCAATGTAACATGTAATTTCACTTAGTTTTCTTTTCTATTATCTCATAATTTTGATTTTATTACTTCTTATTTCATTAATTATTTTGTTATAGTTTTTAGGCTACCCTTATACAATTTATTTTGGTTTTTGATGAATTTACTGAGTTTATATCAAATTTAGTTGTGGGTGTATCTATATAATTGGAATTTCCCATGGAATAACTTCAGTTAATGGTTTTCCATATCATTAAGGTAGTTAATTAATACTGTTATGATTTATTAAAGGTTATCATGTGATTATTTGGGGTTGTTATTAGTTTAAATCTAAATAAATTTTATTTTATATAATTTTTGAATGGAAAATTATTAGTTCTTTATAAGAGTTTGGGGTATTTTTAAAAGGACCATTGACTACAAATATTATTTCTATGATAGTTTTGGTTATAAACTAGTATAAAATGAATTTTTCAATAGGAAAATTTTTTTATTGAGGTTTCAGTGGAATTTTGGAATTAATTTTGCATCTGTTTCTTTATTATTAATGTAATTTGAGTGTAATATATGTGAATTAGTTATTGGTTTCCCCAATGTGACCATTAGTATATATGTCAGTGGATGTGTGATTCCCTAACCTTATGAACATTTCAAGCTAGGTGTAATTTCTTGTAACCTCAACAGGGCTAGGTTTTATTCCTTGATTACTATCACATAATATATATCATATTCCATTAGTGAGTGATAGTGAATTTTAAATATATATGTTAGATCTGCCCAATGTAGCTTGTGTTCTATTTTTATGATACGAATATGATTTTAATTTGGGATTTGTTATTTAATATTTCCAATCTATTGAGATTGATATTATTTAATAATGTAACACCAAAGAGATTTATTCATGGGTTTTCTATTTGTGTTACTCATGAAAACTTTATTTTTTTAAAGACAAATAAAGTATTTTATACAATGTTTTTAAACATAAAATATGATTTCCCTTATAATTTTCAAACATGGACAAACAGTTTTCATGGATAAAGTTATTAACTATACACTTGACGGTATCTAACTAGGATTTGGTCCTCACACTATGCATATGTCATTGGGGGTATTCAAACTTGTTTTATATGATACATGTAGTATAAGGAGTATCATGAACATGTTATTTCCTTTACATGTCCATCAACATCCATGTGTTTGTATCAGGTGGTCTATATCACTAAAATATAGGTTGGGATCATGTGAAGAGTTCTGGGATCCTCAATGGTATTGGGTTAGCGGACTAGCCTTATTAGCCATAGCATTATTGGTTTATATTATATTATATAAATATGTTATCTATTTTCTCTTGTTTTATAGATTAAGGTTTAATATTCTTTTGGTTATGATTATAATATTTTTTAGTTATCATTTATTATTTTAGTTCCATTAATCTATTTGTTTCTTTATATATTTTAAAACTAATTATTAGATGGCATGGAAGTATAACTTATGTTTGGGTAATTTTAGATTCTATATGAAAACTGTTCTATGTTTTTGATGGATATTTACAGTAAAATTATTCCAAAATTGTCATATTTTTTTTACTCAGGTTCCTTTTGTTAGCCTAGGGAAATCAGAAATGTGCCTTTGGCCCTGTGACTAGTCAACCAAATTGACAATGAAGGTTAAACTGAGTTAGTTATTCGAACTTATTTTATCTATTATATTTTTATATGCCGAGCTAGCATATCATTCTTGTAATATTTAAGGAACTATTAATTAGGATCATTAAAAAATGAAGTTATATAAAGGCACATATTTATTAATTTTGGGTTATAAATTGAAGGGATACTTTTTCAATAAATGATAATGTAGTTTTTATCACAATTTGATAAAATGAGTATTTTAAAAAGTTCGTTATGATTATTCGGAACAAAACATAAGCACTTATTAGGCCAATGGGTATCTCTGATTTTGTTGGATTTAATAGATCATTTGAACTATTTAATATGTGACATACATAACCAAACAATATTGTTTTGAATAATATTGGAAAATTATTATTCTAGAACCATGATAGGGTATTTTTACATGTTTATTTTTAATTAATTTAAAACATAAGAAGAATCAATAATTCATTGATGATATATTTGTTTCTTGATGGTGTTGATCATTTTAACAATACAGATGTATCCTAATTACATATAAAGGAACTATTAAAAACATTGTCTAGCTATTATTTTCATGTTCATATTTAATATTAGAATAACATAATGAAATGTTAGGTTATAGTTCATCTAATTGATCATATTTAGTTGTATACATTGACCACATTAAATTTTTTCAGACATAATGGAATCTCTATTGTCGATCTTGAGAGTAATGTGATGAAGAGTGATTTTGAGATGTAATTGTTATGTATAATGATTAACCATTCTCTAACTGATAGAGTAGTCTATAAATAAAACTATGAATAATTATTAATTCTAATTAATTTTAAAAACTTTAATAAAATTAATTAGTCCCCAATAAACAATTTCCCAAGTTGTTGTTGTTATTAATATTTTTATGGTTTTTTTTGTTATTGTTGATATTGGTATTTTATAAAATGTGGTTTTTCTCAATAATAAATATATATTTTTGTAGTATAGTAAATAAATATTTATCAATAAAAACGATTATCCCATGATCTTCCTCGTTAATATTTAATGAAGTTTCAAATAAATATTTAAATAAATATTATTCATTAATTAAATAGATAAATATTACATTCTTAGTTTGGAGAATAATGAATTATTTACTATTTATGACATTACATAAATTGTTTATTTAGAAGATAAATAACATGTTTTTTTCATGTGAATGATAACTATATTTCTTATAGAGTGTTTATTGTATATTAGGGTATTGATTTGGGTATTTAAATTAATATTCATTAAAATATGTAAACAATTTTATTTGTCTTATGTTTTATAGTAAGATATGATAGATTTATTAAAAGGTAATTAAAAGAGGAGATTTATGGAGATAAAAGACACTTTATGCCACAAGAGAAACGAAGTGACACTACACCTAATTCGAAAGTTGTTTTCGCAGATGAAATGTCCTGACACTGTTACAAGTTGTGAAAGACTACTATATGTGGGGTATACTAGTTAGATGACACAATAATTTTAAATTTTTGTTTTCTGAAGAGTTAAAATAAAATTAGTGACGGATGATGATTAAAATATTACATGTTGTGTAACCAATTCACATGCCATGATGACTGTGGAAAACATAAAAATAAATGATACATGGTGGAGGGTTTGACAATTTTTCTTATAAATGAACCCGTCAACTGCAATTCCATGAAGTCAGGGACTAGAGGAGATAGGGGAACGTCATACATATGAGACACACACACAAAGTGAGATTCTAGATCCCTGCTTCACTATTGTTCTTAGCCTTCATTCTTCCTCAGGTATCTATGCTTCTCATTATCATCATACCTAGGATCTGAAAGTAGTCATACTTGTTCCTAGTGTTGTGATTAAAGGGAGATGTGTTAATATGGATACTTTTTAATTATAAATCTTGTTTTGTATTGTTGAAAACCGTTTATTCAATTCCAATTCACCATCTTTTCATATTAGATACCCATTTCTATGTTTTGAGTTTCTTTATTTCATTTCCCCAATTTATTTCCCCATTTTTTTCATGACTATTATTCAATCTAGAATAGATATGTTTAAATAGGGGTTTGGGTCACCTAGTTATTTATTTTCACCCAATAGATTACCATTCTAATGGTGCAATCACATTATTAGGGAAGGATAACTAGGAAATGGATCCTTATAAACCCAATTATGATACTGAGCCTAAATAAGCTGATATTCAACTGAATACATAAGGAAAAACCATAAAATAATTTACCATGGAATGCCTCTCATTCTGATTTGTACCCCAATCCTTATTACACTCTTTCATTTCTTCAAAACAATTATACAATTTCAATTTTATATTCTTTAACTAATTTCTAACATATAAACATTCCATGTCGGTTCAATTCATGGATATTCTAGATACTACATTTTTAGTTTTTTCGTCTGAGTTTTGTAAATTATTAAATTTGCGTATCTATATCGGAATTTAATGACACCATATGAGCTATTAAATAGATAAATAAATAATTTATATTTTCATAATTAGAATATTAATATGAAAATATATATTTATTTAATATCTTTTATCAACTTAAAAAAACATAATAAATAGTTCACATTGGTCTATAAAATAATATTAATACCAAATGTTAAATATATATAATATTTAAATTAGTTCAATTGATTTACATAATCTGTGACCATTTCAATGTCTTCCTCAGTAACATTCAGTTGTATTTCCTAAATTCCAACATTACTATCATGAAATATTTTAAGGAACCCATAGAAGAAGTTGAAATGTCATATTGACAACAAACACATACAGATGATCATTGTGTAATATAATACTATTTTCATGACATATAATAAAGTAGGTTTTACAACCATGTCATCAACATATATGATTGATATGATTTTCATTGAATGGTTCCAATGATATTATCTGTATACCATTTTCATATAATTTTATATAAAATTTTTATTATTATTGAGCGGTTTATACATAAAATTCAATAAATATAGAAGGGATAAATATATACTCAACTTATTAACTAATAATATATCATTTCCCTTGAATACAACGTACCCAAAGTCACCAAAATCATTTTTCATCACTGTTTTTAGTATTATATAAATGTGATAATGTGATAAAAATCACAAATAATTAACTTAAATTCTAAAGATAATTACACATTCTCATTGATAGTAATATAGAATATTAAATAATCATGTTGATTTCTGACAGGCTATCATTTCTTCATAATCACCCATCATGGATATTACCAATGGTTAACATCATGAGATGTATCCTCATATGGTTAAAATTAATCACATATAAAAATAAACATACTATATGTCCTATAATATAATAACCTCTAACTGTAGAACAATAATTAAGAATAACATTATGTAATTTCAAGGATCTCATAATAGTATAGAATATCTATTCTCTTTTTCAATGTACCATATAAGTTTATACATTATGATATTAAATCCACATAATACAATGGAAATATAAAAGACATTATTTAATTATTATATAACTCATTAATAATATATGTTATATATCGTACAACCACCCTGAACTCTAAAAATAAATTAACAATATTTAGTTAATTACCTCTCACATAATGATTCTATTTATATTAAGTTAAGTATTTAGACAAGGTCTACAACTCATTATCATCCATGGAAACTCTATTATCTATGAAGTCACCTCTCTATGAACATCCATTCAGGGATGATATTTCAAAATTATTTCCTTTATGTATTTATGTGAACTTCTATCTTCTATATGATCCACCACTATAGTATTATTACAATATAGTTTCATAGTGACTTTACTATTAGGCACCATGTTAAGATCATTGGGGAAGTTATCTATCAAATATACATATTTATCAACCACTAATTCCACAATGCACTCGATATATAGTCTTGAATCATTATCCATCGCTTTTCCTGATCCCGGTTAGCACATTTCATCTACATTGTGAGTGATTATATATCTTAACCGTTACATCAAATTGACTTGATCTGATATGAAACTATAATATGCATTAAACAAGTTGAATAGTTCATAATCCCAATTATAGATTAGGAACATATCCATAGTATTCCTCATGTATATAAGTATAGTCATTACATCCGTCCACCATTGGTACCAATGGTCTCCTTAACATCTTTATATAATGCTTAAGGTGTAGGAAACATTTATACTTATAAAAACATATATTATCAACAAAATGGATGACATGTAGGGAATATATTCCATCATATGTAATTCTACAGGTTTCTAGGGAAACATTTTCATGAAAGTATGAATTTCATGTTACATTGGTAATAATCCCCTCTTGGATCATTACATACTAAATATCCTTAGTATCTTATCAATGTATGCACTTTCACTTATTCTATGAAGTATATTTTATCTTTCATAATATATATTTACCCCATAAATAAATACCCTTATCTCGAGACCTTTCTAGGGAATAAAGTATCTATCCAGACCATAAAAGTTTGTAAAATGATAATTCCATTTCTATTATGTCATATTTCATTAGAAAAATATTTTTAATATAACACTATTCCCTCTAATATAATTATATAATCAAGGATGAAATTCAATCTCATTGAAACATATTTAATTATTTCATTATCAACTTGATTGTTATATGACCTAGATTATTACTTAATCCAAAAATTAATTTTTTCAAATTCAATACCTTATTGTGAACCTTTGGAGTTAACAAACCTTTTTATGGGGTCATATAACATCATTTTGAAGGTTCCCGTGAAGGAATAAAATTTTTACATCCATATTACATATCAAATTATGATGGTAAGATGATAGGTAATGTAAAATTTCGATTGATTTTATCATAGGAACTAGTGAAAATCTATCATTGTACTATATTCATTGACATCTTTGAATAATGTAAGTCTTTCATGACTAATCATTAATATTATCATGTCTAATAGGGAACAATTACCAATTTTACACAAAAACATCAACTGTGGAGTGTAAGGATTACTACATTGTAAAAAATTCAAAACGTGATGAAATCAACAATAAAGTATTGATTAAGATATTTTATCTAGTGTTTGATTGAATTTTCATAATATTTTTACCATGATTTTTCTAAACATTATTTCGGTATTCCATGAATTTATTAATGCAATATTACTTATACATTATTAAGTACACATATCCATGATTAAAAAAATCATTAGTAAAATTTAGGATGTATTGAGTACCATCCCCATGATGGAACATGAAATTGCCAACACACATCTGTTTAAACTAACTAAATAAACTCCAGGACATTTTGTCCTTTTTAACAAAATTGGGACGTGGTCATTTGTTCATGAAAAAATGAATTACATACACCATGTAATATTTTTTGAAATAATTATTATATCCATATTTTTCTAATATTATAAAATAGATTCCATTTAAATGGCCTTTTTCATGATACCATAGTTGGGTATGGTATCAGTCATGTGAATTATTTTTTTACAAATTTCCTTTTATTGGATTGGGTAATATAACACGTACTGGCCATAATATAAATACTACATTACTTAAGAATTTATTTATTAATAATATTGGTGAATAATTTTTGAAAATTATAGAATAAATCAATCTCTATAGTTTATAAATTTTGAAATATTTTTTTTCATGTCTGATGCAATAATATAAAAATCAATCAAAATAATGATCATTCTAGTAAGAGATGTTATGTGGTAATATCAAATTCCCACATCAGTAATTCTATATCTATTGGTTTCTTATAGATCCACCTCACCATGGGAAATAATTTAAAATCTAATTCATTTTGGTATTTCAATACATATATAAACACCATATGTTGTATCTAATATTAAATTTGTATAAAAATTTAAATTTTACCTGATACCAAACACATTCAGATATTCCCCTTGGTTCTTTCTATGAGTGTAGTTTTTATTTTGGTGTGACATCCCACCACATAAAAAAACTAAATTATTACCTTGATTTCTCCTTTATCCACCACTTTCTTGGAAATTTTTAGTAAATAACCATTAGGCCTAGAGATTGTTTGGGAAATTATTAGCTGAACAATCCATTTATCCACCACAATAACACAAGGTTATTCATTATTCATATCATTTCCAATAATGAAGAGATGAGTGATGAGATCAAGATGAGAAATCATAAAATTGTTCATAATAATATTTTTCAAAAATAAAGTAGCACTAAGGGAGTGATGAAAGAATGAGAATAGTGCACATCTCTTCAGTAAGCTTAAACCTATAACCTATAGATTAAAAATGTATCTAATGAGTTTTAAAAGTCCTAACAGGGAAAAATTCTCTATCATTTCTCAAAGAAAACAACATGGATATCTTAAATCATTCATGTTTATAAGTCTATTGATAAATATCATGTTGATACTATAGAATTCACTAGGCATCCATGTTCTCATGGGAATTTGTGAGTTTACTATTACAGTATGATAGTATTATTCCCTGAACATATAAAACATCCTTTATGTTTTTTTCCTATATAGTGAACTCATAACTCACCTCCCTACAAGGTATATCAATATATTAGGATTATTTCAAGTAATAAATTTATTCATTCTTCAAGAAAACATAAATGTATTTCAACCATTTTAGGAATGTTATTAACATTTAGGAGAAGATATTTATCCAGAATTGATCATAGGGATAATGTACTTTCTGAAAATTTCCAACATTACACAATAATAACTGTAAAATTATTAGTACATTATGTTTTTTAAAATTTTTTGAGTCATAATATTTTAATATTTATTATATCGGTAAAAATTTTATCTTGTCTTAACATACCTAAACATTGAACTAAGAATTTCCCGTCACATTTGACATTCTAGAAGAACAGATACGTACTTCCCTACATATGATATATAATATGGTGAAGAAAACCATAAGAAGGTGTTTAGGTACAAGTTTATGTCATATTCATGACGTAGGTTCCTTATTCCATTGAGTGGAATCCACAATCATGAAATCCTTAAAGAGATTTCTTCAACACTTAACAAAAAATATATTGAATAGACTATGACCTTTAAATTCAGTACAAGTTCAATGAGGTCATCCCATATTCCTTTTCAATACATCTTGATAATTCATATTTATATTAACATTGGATTGAACTCATACATTAACTATAATATATTATAATTCAAATAACATAAGGCATAATGATTTAATATTAACTTTAGTGATTTTCATTATTATTGGAAAATTTTATTATATTATACATTTACATTCCCATATAATGTTAAAAGGATTTAACTCATGTGAAAAACCATTTATAAGGTAAAATATCTATGTATGATCATTTTTATGAAATTAAATATTTTTATATTCTTCCATTTATTTTTATGATTGTGATATTACATCTATAAAATTGGTCTAGAATCAGAAATACATAAAATAATAAAAATATAGCATGACCATGGGAATAAACTTGTTTATTTTTATTTAGATTCCAATAAAAAAACATTGAACATATGGGGAAAAAAATTCTTTAGATAGTCTCAGACCAATTTGTTTTAATCCACCATTTTCTTGAGTATCTCCAGAGATTAATTTCACCTTGGATCTATATTAACCCAAATATATGAACATAGGAGCTTCATCCTTGTAGTTATTTCACATCACATGATGTTAAGGGAACTAGAATGTGTGTTTACATAAATAAAAGTATGGGAATAGAATCCCATACCTTATAATGGAGGAAGGATGACTCACATGCCATTAATTTAAGTTGATAAATTAATTTCAAAACTATATAGAATAATTAATTTTAAAGACACCATACACATACAATAGTTGGTCTAAGCTCATGATGATACATATATTTAATGAATAAACATTTAAAATACATGGATATCATTAATTTCCATTAGTTCAATTATTATGTTTATATTTATGTTAATTAATATCATTAATTATTTGATAATTCAATTAATTCATTTTAACTTAGTTTCTATCTAATATATAATAGAGAAAACTATCCTTTTCATATTAAATAAATTGAATAAATTTATTTTATTTGAAATTTAATTAATTAGTACATGGATTATTCTTGGAAGATACATAGAGATTACATGTTATAATAACATGATATTTATTATGATCATATATTATCAACTAATATATAATTTAGCATACATTTTTTTCCACATAATTACACAGTATACAATAATCAATTTAAATTCATACATAACACTTGTTAATTAATTTTTCATGTAACTATTTTAATGCACATGGAGTAGTCAATTTTTTAACTCTATACATGGTATGTAGTTCATATTTTAATCATAAATTAAGAATGTATTTTTTATCATATAAAAACATACGTAAATCATGTAAAAGATAATAAATTACATAAGAATAACATAATGATGAGGTTTAGGAGTAAAAATTTAATTTTAACTTATAATATAAATAGGTAGGGTACACAATTTGTATATCAAGAATCACACCGTGTATAATTTTCATTGTATGTATATGATTTGGGTCTAGGGATTTGTAAAGTATTACTTTGTGAATATTTATGGGTAAAAAGATGTGTACAACTAGTAAAATAAATTCTTCATCATTGTGACATAGTTCTCATCTTCATATGTTGTGTAATTAATACGTGAATTCTATTCACTTGGGTTTATCCAAATTTAATATGTATAAACAAAACCTTTTGTAACTTAGTTATATGATTTTAATTCAATCATTCCATGTGCCAGTCATTCTTGGTCAACACACAAAGTATAACATACCATGATCAAGAACTCTCTAATGTGGAAACAATAGGTTTTTTATGAAACCTCAAGAATGCCTACAAATATTATAGAGGCTTCCAAAAAGTAGTGGGTGTTGGGTAAGTATAGAGGGGAGGATATTCCCCTGATTGTAGAGTTACACCATGATAGAACATTCATATAAAAGAAATAAATATCAAAGTAGCAACAATAATGGTAACAATAAAGAATGTTGAATTACAATAAAGAAAAAGGAAAATGAATAATTCAATAAATAATATAAATAATAATAAAATGTGTTGATAAAAGGTAACTAAATTTCATGTGAGAAGTAATACTATTGGAAAACTCCCTCAGGATAAGATTGCAATATTGTTGGGTTGATTGTGTTTGTTTACCCAGTAGGTTTCCAAGGTATATTGTGGCGTTCTAGAGATATTGTTGACACATTATGTTTAAAAATATATAAGGCAAAGTAATGAATTATTTAGAAGAGGTATAAAAAATTTTATACACAATTTTGTACCATACTATAGTGTATTCCATTTTTTTGGGTTCCAAAATATGGATGTTCTCCCAAGCATTGTGAATATGGATTTCCATGAAGGCCTGGTAAAAATATGGAAAAGTCATGAGTTTCATAAAGAATATGTTTTGTAAAAGGTGTTTTGGGAAGGTATAGATCATCTTGAATGAGCCTAATAAATGTAAAAAGAGTTAAAGTTAATCTCAACAACTACAAGAAGCATCATGAAATGAATATTTACTTGGTTCTTCTTGAAGATATAGAGAATCCTGAAATAAATGGGAGAGAATCATGATATGGTGGTGATATGGATGGAAGCATCTAGAATCAGAGAAAATAACTATAAATGGGTATATACCCCCTTCATAAAAGTAGTGAGACTTAATAAATATTCCGGGGCTCTAAATTCATGATGGTTGTTTGCAAAGTTAGTTCTGCAAAAATAGTTTGTAAAGAATGTAAGTTGGAGAAGGCTATAAAAATTCAACTAGAAGTTGTTATCATCATGAAGGGAAAGTGAGATTCTTGAATGTGTGTGATATTTGTGAAAGAAGGATTCTTCATGAATTCTGGATGAGCTTGGACAATGTGATGAGCATCAAAAAAGTTGTGGGGTTTGTGAGGTTAGTATCTAATTCATAATAATTGGGAAGTTTTAAAAAAGTTATGAGCATCATAAAGATATTGAGCCTCATAGGAGTGTTAAGAAGTGAATTTTTAGTAAATTTGTGTAATATAATATTATTAAATTGGATGAAATTGGAACTTCAATATAGAATATATATATAACTGTGAATGTATTAATTATTGAATATGATGGGACCTACATTTACATAAACTGTGGATGAATCCCCTATCAAGTAGTGAGAAAAAAATAAATACAATGTAATCCTTTCCACTGGTAGTGATCCATATAAATAGAGTTAGGTAGTGACATATGGGAATATAATGACCTACAACTAATTATTTTAAAGGCAGTGAGCTTAGGAATATATGTGATCTTTCCAAAACATTCATTCTTGTAAGTGAGCCTTAGCAGATTTGGAACATTGGAACATCGCTACTGTATGATATTTGGACATAAACCAGTATGGGTGAACCAAGAAAAATCATTGTGTCTTGTGCATGATTTTTTTTCTCTTCATACATTTCTATGATAGATGGATAGAAATGTGTTTGTTTTATGAAAAAACTCAATTCAAAGGGGAATTGGTTTTAAACTTCCATACCATGATTTGACGCCCTCTTAGGGTATTTAACCAAGTGGGTATATCAATTATTATTAGAGATAAATGTTCAAAGTCAGTGGTTATCTCTTAGTAGAAGAAATGGAGGTTTTCAATCACAAAGGGGTTTCAATGTTCTATGGAAACAATTTTGAATTATGGATGAATTGAATGGTTAACTAGATACGATCATTAATAATGGATGTATTTAAGACCGCGATACATGGAATTTAATCCCATATTAATAGTGTTCATTTATAATGAGATGACCAAAGAGAATTGCATGCTGACACTAGATAAATAAATTACTTAGGGGGATCCCTATCAAATTTAATATATGTGAAGGTGATGTTGTTTATGTAATAACATGATGTGTTGAAAATGAATCTAAATATTTATGAGGAGGGTGAATAAAAAGTTAAAGGAGAAAATTTGTAGGTTCTACGGGACAAGTATGAGGATCTTAGAATTCACCCTATTGAATTTGTTGATGAATTATATGTCAGGGTGAATGTTATTGTGAAATACATTAATTATCTCATAGATATTATAGATGATGTAAATATTGTTAAACACATCTTGAGAATACTTCTACCTTGGTTCAATCAGAATGTTTATGTATTGAATAATAAATATCTAATGGAGATTTCATTGGATAGTTTTTATAGTACTCTTATTGTATATGAGATTACAAAATAAGATAATGATTATGTGGAAAAAGGGAGGTCCAAATAAGTTTAATTTATTGCCATGATAAAACCTCAACATTGATGATGGCCAAGAAGGAGAAGAGATTTATGAAGAAATGTCATTCCTTTCCTCAAATCCTCAAAGAGGAAAAGGATAGTTCATAGAGAAACTTCGAATTGCATGATTTCAATGTGTAAAGGTTGAAAATTTTATAGAATGGTTCCCTAGTAAGCTTCATGAATATGAAGAGGATGAATTTGGAATTACCATGAAAAAGACGTTAGCCCACGTGAAAGTGAATAAAAATTATATGATTTTTCTTAAAAGGGGAGTCTACTTTAAAAAGAAGATGATAGTTCTGAAGAATATGAGGTATAAGAGTTAGAGGATTGCAAGGATAACGAAGAAAATTATATGGTGGTAGTTCTCAGAAATTCACTAACGAGGTAATAAATAAAAAATGATGAAGGGGAATTCTTAGGAAGAGTTTACCTTCATAATGAATTAAAATCCTCTCTTAAAGAAATTGATGTTTGGAGATAAAAAAATGATAAAATCAAACAATGTTGATCATGATTAAAATTTTTATATGAATAAATATGAATAATATAATTCTAATATAAATAAACTGATTAAAGAACTAAATAATTAAAATCTATAGGCCTTAGGAAATTTTCTAAGAAAAAACACAAAATTGTGGACAAGAAAAAAGAAATTGATTGTTTAACTAACATGGGAAGAGATAAAATAATGTGTATCGAATTGCATGATGGGAAATTAAATGGACTATAATTATGTTGTATGGATCAGGAAAAATCTCATACCTTGATATGAAATTGGGAATGTAGATCATTCATCCAACAGAAAAGATGAAAATGGAGCATATGGGTCTATTTGAACAAAAGCAATAGTAAAATATGAAAGATAATGTTGGTATGAGGCTTGATTAAAGACATAAAATAGTAATGGTTGGAGTAAAACCATAAGATCATATTCCATGATTGATTATTGATTTGTGTTCAATTTATAAGCAAATGTTTCAAAGATTAAAAGGGATAACTAGAAGTATTGTACTGCCACAAAAGTGTGCACCTCAGATGAGATGGTATTATTATGTAAATATAGGGAACTACTAAAATGTATTTTCCAAATACAAGAGGTGACAAAGGGAGAAATAATAATAGATACATCTATACAGAACATAATATTCCATAACATCATTTGATTGTCACTATTTTACGTGTGGCTGATTTGGGAACAGGGAAAGATACTTATCTTAAAAAATAAAGAGAAATGAGATGAAGAAGAATTAATGTGGCCATAAGAAGAAACATAATGTATCATTAAATGAGATGAAAATGAAAAATTATTTTTCAAGATGAATATGGTCTATCATAATTCTTGGAAGATCAAGATTATCAATATGTACTATGTATGAAGTCAATTGTTTGGATAAAAAAGAAGAGAGATGAAAATTAAATTGGTGAAGTGATTAATTTTAAAGAAACTAATCACATTGGAATACGAACCATAGATAGAGGATTCACCTCCCATATAATAGGAAATATGAACCTGGTGAAAAGAATTAAATATGATAAGAAAGGTATTGTATTATTTGGAAATGATGATGGCCAGAAAATTATTTTCAACGGAAAATACATGATTGGGGGAAGAGACATAAGATATGCAGAAGTCATAGTTATTAATGATAACTATAACATATTTATAATTCTACGTCACCTGTTTGAATCATTATATTCTATAATCCTTTCAATAAAGTTATGTGTCATTAAGAAAAAATATTGTTCTTTTGTTTTGAAGGTAACACGTATAAATTAAAATTTCTACCTTGTATGTTGGGAAGAAGATATATTCTTTTTAACCACAGAAGTTGAAAAAATTTAATGGAATAAACATCTAGGATATTTCAGCCAAACATATTTAGATGATCTAGTGAATTGTGATACTGCTTGAAACCACTCTAGGTTATTACCTGATCGCACACATACATGCGGTTCGTTTCATTAAAGGGAGATCAATTGAATGCCATATAATATAAAAGATAAAATGTCAAAAAATTTCTTGAGTTGGTGTATATTTATTTCTACGGACCTATTTCACCAAGATCTTTTGATGGGAGGAGAGAATATTTTCTCATCATTGATGATTTTAGAAGAAGGGAACGATTTTGAATCATTATCCATAAATCTATGGTGTTCATCTGCATAATAACTTATCGATGGTATGTTGAAAAGATACTAGGTTAAATAATTTAAATGATATGAAAACATAAAGGAATATATTTCAAAAATATTCTAGTAGAGGATTATCTTGAGAAACATGGGATGCAGCATGAAGTTTGAGTTGTAGTAACTCCACATCAAAATAATGTAGTTGAGAGAATAAATCAAATTATCAACAATATGGAAAAAATAATTCTCATAGAAAAAAAACCTTCTAGAGATGTTTTGAAAAAAAGCGGTGATGACACCTGTCTAGACATCAAATAGAGTGTTATTATTTCAAAAATAAGAGAAAACTCCATGTGTGATATGGTATGGAAATATGACATCGTTAAAGTAATTTCGACTCTTTAGAAGTATGTGTTTCTATCTCAATAAGGCAGAATATAGGATTTACGAATAATGTGGAGATAAAGTGATATTTCATAGCAGCACAATGAAAATTAGAGCTGTAAATGATTCAATAAGTTCATGGTAAATGCTGTTAAAATAAATGATGTAACTGTAGTAGAGAATGAGCGTAATAATTAGAAAATAAATGATCAATATTATGAGGATAGTGATGAAGATATAAGAGGATCATTGGATGTTCTAGTTCAAGTGGATGGATCAGAAGAAGATTTAAAAAATTAAAAGGACGATAAAAATTCTGTATGTACATCAATATTTTAGAGTAGAGCTAAAATTTATAGACATAACAGAATAAGTAATCGGAAAACACAAGTTCCATCAAGAAGGATGAATATACCACAACAAGAATCATTGTTTTCTTAAGTAGAGCCTAATTATTCTGAGGAAGTAGTTGGATATGACAATTGGGTCTAGAATATAAATGAAGATATTGACTAAATTGAGAAGAATCATTCAAGGGAAATTGTATTGTGGTGAAAAAATTATAATTTCATCAAGATTATATGTTTCCATCTCAACAAAATGAATTTATATGGTGTAGTGATTCAAAACAAATCAAGACTAGTGTGAAAAGGGTACTCCCGGATATAGGGTATCAATGTTGATAAAATAGATAAAAATGTTTCAAGTCTAGAAAAAATCAGATTATTCTTGTCTATAATAGTGAAAATAAATTTTAATGTTTTAAAAATGGATGTCATGTTGGTATTTATTAATGGTATTATAGAAGAATAATTTTATATTACAAATATATATGGTTTTACCAATCATGAAGGCGAGATAAATTTTTTTCTATTGAGGAAGACACTGAATGGGTTGTAATAAGCACCAAGAGAATGGTATTCAAGACTTGATTAGTTTTTGAATAATCTTGGTTTTCAACATGATAGAGTTGATTAAAATCTCTATATCAAAAAATGATTGTAATCAATGGATTATGGTTCTTGTATATTTCGATGAAAAACTATTTAGTGGATCAGATGGAACACAATGTAGACTGATCATAGAATTGAATAAAATTGAATTTGAATTGTCAATGATAGGTGAAATGATGTTTATCCTTTTTCTATAGGTGGCTCAAGGAAATAATGACACATTCATTTCATAATCAAAATATTCCACATAGGTTTTGAGATGATTTGGAATGGATAATTCCATGACGAATCTAGTAGAAACTCGTATGATACTATCAAAAGATGATGAAGGTACCACAATTAATGTAATAAAATATAGGCCAATCATTGTAGTATATTATACTGTATATAGACAAGACTTGATATTGTATTTTCCACATGCCAAGAATCATGATATCAAATCAATCAAAAAGAAAATATCATTATTATAGGGAGACGAATACCTCAGTTATATCAATAGAATGGTGGATTTCAAGTCTTTGTACTATCGTAAATATTAACTAGATTTTTTGGGATATACAAATGTAGATTTTTCCAGAATAGCAGACAATAGAAAATCAACATCAACTAGTGCATTATATCTTGGAGGATTATGTATTTCATTCCAAATAAAGAAAAGATATTACAGTTCATTGAGCAATGTTGTAGTTTAATATATTTTATCTATTAAATAATGAATGTAGTTATTGTGGATGAAGAAGTAGCTTGATATTATTGGAGTAGAAGTGAAGTTTCTAATTAGAATCCATTACGATAATTCATGTACTATAAATCTAGTGGAAATCCAATCCATCATTCAAGGATGAAGAACATTAAAATAAAATATTATTTTATTAAGGAGATGGTGGAGTAAGGTCTTTTGAAATAGGATTATGTCCCTATAAAACTATATGTTTTGGATATTATAACAAAGGGATTACCCAAAGAATAATTTTTACAATATCCACTATCACTAGGAATTTATTCGGCTCCCGCACTTTAAAAAGTGAGAATGTGAAACTCCATATCCCTAAGGTAGGGTGTATTTTCCGAAATATGATGATCTGTGTCCTTTACCCAATTCTAGTAAAAAGGCGATGAACTTTAGGTTTGTTGATAAAGGGGGAGAAATTGAGGATATTGAAGGGGATGAAATGTCTTCATAGAGACATGGTGAGAAGTTTTTAGGGGGAGAGTAGGAGGAGTTTCAATGTTTTAAATTTTTTATGTTTTTGAAAAAACATGCAATGATTCTATTATAAAACGATAATTAGGTGTTGTGAGGAAACAATTCATGGTTATCAAATATTATATAGAACATTATTATTCATTATAAAGAATCAGTTGTCAAGTAGTAAAGCTGGGGGATTTTTAAATCTCATTATGCCAAATATGGTGGATCAAATTTTATATATCAAAATAGGGTTTGTGATGAAGAAAAGTGTGTGGTTTTTGAATGATGTGATTAATTGACAAACATTGCATTATAATCTTGTTTATCACATTGAGTATTACACTTGCAAGAGTAGGGTTTGTGTTTATTAAATCCTTGATTTATATCCAAATCAAAATAAGTGAATTCTTGTAGAATATGGAAGACTGTTTGATGAGTTATAAACACGTGAAGAATTTTCAACAATCCTTATAGGGGATATTGTAGGTAAAAAATCCCTCAAGGCAATATTGTAGTATTTTTTGGTTGATTGTTTTTGTTGAAAAATAAATTTTCTGTGGAATGTTGTCAGTTACAAAGATATTATTTACATTATATGTTGACAAATATCCAAGACTATGGAATTGATTCTCTGGAAGTGGTATTGAAAATTACAAACATTAGGTGGAACCATTTCATAGTGTTTGTCAAATTTTTGGGGTCCAAAATATGAATGCTGGAATAAGTATTATGGAAGATGGATTTCCATTAAGTACCTATCAAAATATAAAATAATTATGAGTTTCTTGAAGACTAGGTTTCTTCAAAGGAAAATTTACAGGGTATGGATCACCATGAATGAGAATCATGAACACACGAAGAGTTAACAGTGATATATAGGTCTTTGAGAATCTTTGTGAATGGAAAATTTTCATGGTGCTTCTCGAAGATAGAAAGAATCAAAAAAGAAATGAGAGAGGATCATGAAATAGTGATGATGCAGATTGATGCTTTTGAAATTAGAGGAAACACCTATAATTGGCAATATACCCCCTTCAAAAAATTCCAAGACTCAGTTAATATTCTATGGATATGGATTCTTTAAGGTGGCTCACAAAGGAAGTTCTTCTGAAATAGTTTATGATGAAAATAATTGAACGAAGTATATGAAAAATTGAAAAAAGGTTTTGAGCTTTGAAAAGGCTATGTGAGCTTCTTGAAAGTGTGTGAGATTTTGAAAATCATTTTTCTTCACATAGGTTGGTTGAGATTCTCCAAATAAGTGACCTTAGTGAAAGTTATGGGGTCCGCAAAGGCAGTATCTTATTTATAATAATTGGGATGTTTTTTAAAGGTTTTGAGCTATGAAAAAGAAAACAAATATCATGATTGTGTTATGATGTCACTTCCTAGTAAATTTTTTGTAAAGTGGTATTCATCAAATGGATGAATGTGGAACTTCAACATAGAATATATCTTAAAATGAGTATTTATTCGTTATTGATAAAAAAAGGGACAACATGTATATAAATATTTGGTGAATCCCCTCTAGAGTAGTGAGAAAAGGAAGATGATGAAGGTGATATTTTACACTAGTAGTGAGCCATCAAAAGAGAGGTATGGAGTGTCCATTGGGAAAACAGTGAGATGACCATAAAACTTGTAAGTGTAGTAAGCCTGGGCATAGAAATGATATATCCCAAACCTTATATTTTGGCAGTGATGCATAGTGGATTTGGTACATCATCACATCATTATTGTATGATCCTTGGACATATCCCATTAAGGGTGATATAATTAAAATTATCGTGGCTCATTCAGGATTTCATTTCTTTTCATATATTGATATGGGAGAAGGAGAGAAGAGTGCTTTGTTTAATAAAAATCAAGATCTAATGTGGAAGATGTTTTAATTTTTGATACCTTAATTCACCCCACTAAGGTTATTTAGCATAGTGAGGTGAAAAAATAAAAATAAAATACTATGAAACTCAAATAAAGAGTCAAAATTTCCAAGTCACAATCCCCAGATCCGTACCATCAGAAAACAACTACCCCTCCAACAAGAAATTATCAACAACATGGTCTTCTTCCAATTTCAAATCCTGCATCCAATAAATCTTCTAAAGGATCATACAACAGACTAAATAGGGTGTGAGTATATCTCAGTAGGATGACACCACCATATATAAACATAACCACTCTGATAATTTTTAAATGAAATAATGAAATAAAAATTGTTATTATTTAATTAAATTATAAAATTAATACCATATCATGATACTTTAGAAAAATATCAGAATGTATCTGATCATGTCTCAAAACCATGCCAATCATAACCATATAAACATGTAAAAGATACCTTACCCTGGTTCCATTCCAAAACAGCTCTCAACATGTCTCACAACCATTCCAACCATAATTCTAAAAACTAAGGTAAAAAATCACTCAAATCTAGTTCAAAATAAAAAATATCATCATTTAAGCATTTAATCAGCGAAAATAATGATATAAAAGAATTCCATCATGTGTTAGGGCCTAGAATGGTATATATATATTACATTATTACTCTAGGAAAATCTTGGTATATAAGAATTTCAACATGTCTCACTAGGCATAGCCTAGAATAAATGCATTTTAGCATGTCTTAAGGGATAACTAGGAATATAATAATTACAGCATGTAAAATTGGCCAATGACCTATATAGTCATTTCCAGAATCTAACTAGTCAAAATTCCCATATAATATATATAACATATAAATCACATCACATGTCCTTGGAAATAAGGCTACCACAATATCATCAAATAAGGACCAATGGTTAATTATAAAAATTACCATTTATTTATCAATTTATTATTTCATTTATCATTTTACACTAATGAATAATATTCAAGTTATCTAAATAAAAATCTAATCTATAGTGAATTTATATCACAAAATCACCCAAAGTCCATGTCATTCTAAACACACATTATTCCATTAGATAATTCATTTATAATCATGGGTCTTCTCACCAATTAAATATTCAAATGTCGGTTCATTGACTAAATGGATCCAATGGGATTATAGGGAATAATGAAATTCATCATTTAATTAATAGAGGAACATGATATGTTGGTGTAATTGAAATATTGCACATTCCTGAAAATTATCAAACCATAAAGTTATGTTTTAGATCCATACCATTAAATAAAAATCAACCAATGCTTAAAAATAAAAACTCCCATAAAAAATAATGAGAAGATGAATGCAATAAGGTTCCCAGATCATAAGAGTTCATGATTAAAAACCAAAGAACTCATTGTCAAGAGATTACACCATAATGGAATGAGATTAAATTGGAGATAAGGGGAAAAGTATATGAAACCACATAACAAGGATCATATGTGTGATGAGGATGTTCTAAATGAAGAGAGGTACTCCAAAATTGCATGGAAGCTTCCATAGGATTGAGAAGAAGATGATAAATGATGAAATGAGAAACAAATTATCTACAACACACCATTATAAATTCGTCTTAGGAATGATCTTATTGTCTAACTTTGTTACATGTCTTGTAATTATTTTTAGATGGATATGCCAAAAAACATCACCTCAGGTGAAATTTAACACTTCCAAACATTACACGACCTGTAATTGCTTCTCGACATGTATCCATTTAATTTCATGAACCGGACTCATGGTATGTTCTTGACAATATTTACACATCATGTATCTTCATTACAAAATGTATAAATTCTCTACAGACATTATTCTTCTAGTTTCCCAAGGAAAGAACCCAAACCACCTCCAATGTCAAAATAATCATGGAAGACCCTAATAAACCAATTTAACACATTCATACATAGACATAATTAACCCAACCAAACTTAAATCGACATAATTTTGGTAATTTTATCCATCATCTAATTTCTGAATCCAAACAAGACTCAACCACCATGGATCAAACGAACAACTCAAAGAGTGAAATACCTAAACAAACATGTGATCTTACAACTACAGCACCATATAATATCTCATCTTTGGGATTCTTCAAGAATCACGATGGTTTCTCAAAAAAAAATATCTAACCACTATTCATGCATTTCACACTCCCTCTCCATTGTTTCTTTCTAATTTCTCCCATAATACCACTACAATTAATTCAATGGAATCACACTACCCTAAAGATAATTCTCACAATGGTCCACAATTTGTATCGAATGTTATACAAAGGACACATCATAACTATGATCAATGTCTGATATTTCTATCACTTGAGAATTTTATGAATAAAATATTTGAAGCTACAAAAGTGAAAAACATCATGTACGGAGCTGTAACACATTCAAAGGAAAATTGGTATACCACTAGGTCCACATAATCTTCTATCTCATACAGAGTAACAAAACAGGGTGCTATCTTACTAAATTTCATAATATGGTGTTTTTCTAACCTAGGAGAGACTTGAATGAAAACATGATGACCACAATTGAACTCTGTAGATCATCATTGATGGTTATTTTATGATTTATACGTTCCCTGCATGGTCACTAACCACTGTTTGATCAACTAAAAATTCTCATACATCTACGACATGAGAGTAGGGCCTACAAGCACTAACTCACTTTTCCCCACTTAAAAATTGTCTAATGAAATATCCTTACATAAAAAAACATGAATGGTTTCATCTAGATTGATTCCTAAAAGAAATTATTATATGAAAACTCCAAAATATCTATACAATGCTACCATGAACCACTAAAATCCAAAACACATGATCATAATATATTCTCTATAACATGAATAGTACTCTCGAATTGACAGTTTGTTTGAGGATGAAAACCCTTACATAGAAGAACATGTGATCCTGGAGATTTATAAAGTCCCATATTGTAATATGATGTGAAATAAGGGTCTCAATTGTAAATGATACTCCTCATTACACCATGAAACCAAACCACCTTATGCATATAAAAACTACACAGATCATAAATTGAGATAGTCTCCCTAATAGGAAATAAGTGGGAAACATCACCAGCCCATCCAAATTCACCCATACTACATCATTTTTATGGTTTTTCCTAGGTAATACTATCATAATGTCCATAACAACATTATCCCATATCCTTTGATGAATGGGAAAAGGTAGAAATATCATTGATGGACTCTGATTCTCAAATTTCACCTATTAATAAATGAAACATCTAGCCACAAAGCATGATAATTATTTCTTAAATTCTGACCACATGTATATTTTATGGAGATCATGATGTATATTTTTTAAACTAGGATATACCTATCATCTAGATGAATGAAAATATCTAATCATCTCCTTGTGAAAGCTCATAAGAACCCATACTCAACCACAAAAAATGAAGATAATTTCCACTACCAAGAGACCATCCTAATTGGGTCTCCCCATCATATATGTTGTCTCTCATAATTAATCATTGGGATAAGATAACTTCTAGGTATTTCCTAGTCCAAAATCATGGGAATAAATGATTTTTATGTTCATGATACTCATACCTAAGACTCTTGAATATCTATATTCATGTATGAAAATAATTCCATTACCCACCATGCATCAAAAGACTGAATTAATTCATCTTCCTACATATTATAGCTTAATTCATTATCAAAAAACTTTCCATTTTATAGTGTATAAAAAAACTTGAAGTCGAAAGACTATATATACTCAACCCACATATCATGACAAGTGTTTATTTCCAACCATGTTGTGGAGTATTTTCATAACTTGTTCAATGGATCAGTGATTTGAAAAGATCTTTTTCTAGATATTATTCCGAACATGGTTACTTTTGAAGACAATGTTCATCTCTTAAGCACACATCTGGATCATGAAATCAAAGACACGGTCTTTAGCCTTAACCCTAATAGTGCCCCCAGGCCTGATGGTTTCAACAGTGGTTTCTTTCAACACTACTGGGATATTATCCATTTGGATGTCTGTAAACTGGTTAAATCCTTTTTTCCACTAGTACCCTACCACACGAGATTAATGCTCAATTCCTTACTCTTATTATTAAAGTGGAAAATGCCACTGAGAATCACCTTTTCCGACCTATTGCACTCATCAACACCATTTATAAAATAATTACCTAACTTCTTGGTAAAAGAGTTTCCCCTATCTGTCATAAAATTGTTTCCTACAACCATTTTTGATTCATTAAAGGATGTTTTGTTCATGATTAAATTTGCCTTGCCTCAGAATGAACTAATTTTCTGAATAAAACCACTAGGGGAGGTAGTGTGGCCATTAATCTTGACATTAGGAAGTCTTTTGATACCATGGATTAGGGCTTCTTCTTAAAAGTTATCAAAAGCTGTAGTTTAAATGATTCTTTTACTGATAGGATAAGCACCTTATTCAATTCAGCCTCTGTCTCTGTGCTGGTAAACATGGCTTCTAAAGGTTATTTTAAATGCACCAAGGGAGTTAGGCAAGGCGATCATTTGTCTGCTATTCTTTTTTCTGTTGCCGAAGATTATTTGAGTAGGCTTCTCATGAGCCTTGTGGATCAAAATAAGATTATTCCCATCCAGGATTCTAGAAACATAAATGTTCCTACACACCTTTTATATTCTAATGATATTATCTTGTTCCTAAAAGGTGATAAAATGAGCATTCAAAATCATAAAAGTGCCCTATCCCATTATGAAGAAATTTTGGGTAATGCTATTAGATGGTGTAAATCCTTTGTTTTATTTGGGAAGAACATTCACCCTAATAGAAAACAATTCATTATCAATTACTTAGGTATCAAGGAAGGCAATTTTACATTCACTTATCTTGGAGTTCCTATCTTTTGGGGAAGGCCCAAATCCATTTACTTCTACAGCATTGTGGATCAAATTATCAAACAAATTTTGTCCTGGAAGGGTAAATCTTTGTCTATGGATGGTAGAATTTGTCTTGTAAAATCTACAATTGTTTCAAAAATGGTTTACTTGATGATGGTTTCAATTGGCATGCCTGTATTCTCAAGAAAATGAATACTTTCATTAATTTTTTTCGACTGGTAGTAAGATTGAAAGAAAGCTTGTGACCATTCCCTAGGTCACTTGTTGTAAACCTATGGATAAGGGTGGCTTGGGAATTAAAAATCTTAAGCTTTTTAATGATTCTCTCCAAGACAATATGACTTGGAAGTTGATTCATAGCAATTCTGATTCCACTACCATTCTCAAGACTCATTTCATCACCAAGATTAAGAATGGTAATAGGAGTTACTTTGCTTCTTCCATTTGGCCGTCCATTAGACAATCCTTCATTAACATCATGAAAAAATCTAGATGGATGGTTACTCCTAATTACACTATGAATTTCTAGCTGGATAATTGTACAGGGGTCCCCTTAATCTCAATGCTGACTCCCGACACTCTGCCTAATAACACCAATTATACTATTAGGGATGTGCTTCTTTACCAAGATATCTCCCTCCCTAATCACATTAGTCATATCATTGATAGTTATTCATTCTCCAACACCGAGGATTTCTTCATTTGGGAGCATTCTTTTAATGGAGTTAATGACTCTAAAAGTTTCTACAAAAATAATTACATTAATTCCGTTTCCAGCCTTAGTTGGTCGAAAGTGTTTAACAATCCTTGGATCAAGCCCTCAAGACTTACTCTTATTTGGAATATTCCCCATTAGAGGGTCCCCAATGAAGTTTTCCTACATTCTTTTGGGATACCTCTTTGCCCTAGATGACACATGTGTAATCAAAACTGAGAGAATGATAATCATTTGTTATTGTCTTGTGCTAAAACCGCAGCTCTTTGGAATTACATTCTTGACATTTTTGGTTGTAGATGGTCACCTCATGGTACTATTAACTCCCAATTACAGAACTGTGTTAATTGAGATTTCTCTATGCAGATCAAGAATCTTTTTTTGAGTGTGATGGAGGAACTCCTGCATGTGATCTGGTATGATAAAAATAATTTTATTCATAATAAATGTTCATTCAATCTCACTACAGGTAGGACGCGTATTCTCATTTCCATCAAGGATGTGGTCTCTCTCCAGAAATCTCACTGTAACAACTCTGTTGGTGATATTGAGATCCTTCTCCGTCTTAGGATTGCAGGTTCTTAAAGGCAGCCTAGACGCACCCTTGAAGTTTTTTTCCAAGCTCCTCTTCCAGTATGGATCATGGTGAATGTTGATGGTGCCTCGAGAGGGAACCCGGGTCCGGCAGGCTGTGGAGCCATCTTTAGAGACTATCATGGTAGGTTCCATGGATGATTCTTCAGCGGTTGTGGAATGGCCTCAGCTTTGGAAGCTGAAATGTTGGGAGTGATTCATGTTGTGAAGTTTCCAAGAAAAAGGGTTGGACCAAGCTGTGGGTTGAGATTCATTCAACAACTGTTCTCCAAGCAATCTGGTAGGGGTGGTGCACCTTGCCTGGATGCTCACCTCCAGATAGATGAATTGCCTTACTTCGCTCACGGATCTCAAATACATTGCAACTCATGCTTTTCGATAGGCATACATGGTTTCTGATAGGTTTGCCAACAAGGAGATCAATCAAGATATTACCTGGCTTTCTGTTTTTCCTGGTGATCTCCTCCTGCTTTATGAAAATGATTGCAACAAGATTCCATCTTTCAGACTTTTGTAACTCATTTTTATTATTCAATAATTTGTGCCTTTAAAAAAACTGTAAGGATCCTTAAGAAACCACTGGATCCTCCTACAACATAAATTCTATGAGTAAAACATTGAAAGTATCGCAATACAGGGTATACAATCTACCTGAAAAAGGAAATGTGAGGATAGATTCTAAGTAAATCAAACCTTTTGGTTTTTTAAAAACTATCACACAAGAATCTAACAAAACAAAATTCAACCAATTTTTTTTCATCTCAACCAACGGTGCTACCAGATAGGAGAATTTTGAGATAAAGTGTCGATAATAACCTATTAAAATCAGAAAGATCCAAATATTGAATAAATTATTGGGATTCTATAAACATTTCATGTTGTAACTTTGTATTGGTCAACAGATAGTACTACCTCTATGTTAATATGGTCCAAGAAGTTAACTTTATCAAACTAGTAACTACATTTGGTCATCTTTGTGAAAAGTGAATGCAAAATAAATATACTTAGGATGATGTAAACATGATGGTAATGATGATATGTTGACTAATAGTACATTAATATATCATAAAAAACTACCAAAAACTAGTCCTAAATAGGTTGAATTATCTGATTCATTAAGACCATGAATACCGCTGGTGCGTTGGTCAAAAAAAATGTAATCTCTACAAACTCATACATATATTCCTACCCCTAAATGAAATTTATAGTTTGTTAGATGTTATCAAAATCAATTGATAGTTTCTTGATCTCAAATTGATCTTAGAAAAGATCATATTAACTATCATCAAATCTAAGTGATTATCGATGCATAGAAGAGGATAAAAGTTATTATCTATCATCTGGTTTAATTTGTGATATTCTAAACATAAGATTAAAGGCCCATCAACCTTCTTGTTGAAGATATCTAGAGAACCCCAAGTATATTTACTAAGACATATAGAAATTTATATTCTAGATCTTCTAAATAACCCTTCAACTATTGATGTTCAGTTGGTGCTATTTTATAAGGTGAAATGAAATTGTCTTTGTTCCCAGCACCAACTTGATCTTGAACATGATCAATCACTCGGGAAGAAAGTCATAGAACTCATTAAGAAAACCATCTTAAACATGGTCTAATAGGGGAGGAAAATAATCATGTTTCATCCAACAAAAATATAGAGTAGGACAGAAACATTATCTATTAGAAAATCCAATCTGCACTGAATTGTTCCTGCATTAACACCCTAAATATCCCACTCACCTTGGTGAGAATAAATGCCTCATTCTAGAGATAAAAATGTAAATTTCCCTTGGTAAAAATTCATATGAGACTGGTATAGAAATAAACTATAAAATAGAATAAAATTGAAACCTATCATTTCTCGGACAAATAGTTCCCACAAGAAATAGTATCCTCCAATTTCTAGAGAAATTTCCCAGTGACATTTGATATCATATAACGGCAGTCCCACTTGTGAATAAATAGTTAAAAGAGTCCAATATATCCTCATCAAAACCAATACATTTTACAAAAAATATTTGATAAAAAAAAATTTAATCATCCTATATAAAAAAAATTAAGGGTTGAATATACAAGAATCATACCTTTGGCTATAAACAGTCCTATATCCACAATATTCCAATTATTCTATATAAAGTGAAACTATCCATCCACTTTGCCTTGGTATTTAGAATGATTACCCTAATAAATTACCTTTACATGGTTTTATAATTCCTACACTAGGGTAACACATACCATATCTCGAACATAACGTCATGTTGAACTTGAGCTAGTTTTTATCTTGGAGTACCTGAGTCCTTCCCAGGCACCAGTATCTATCCTGATCACTTGACACTACTCTACCTTTGTATTACTCCATAATAACTCATTAAATGGAACAATATAGCTCATCTAAGGCACTCAAATGTAGGATATAGACCCTGTATATCCCCAACCGATTTATCCACGCAAACAATACTTCAAGACGAGTGCCACTAGCCTTATGTGTGCCTCCCTAAATGCTAAAGGATACCGACTAGAAGTGAGCGTGTAAAGAGATAATTGTAGGGAAAATATACCCTCTGGTGATAATATAGTAATAGTCTTTATAAATATATAATAATCACTAGAAAAAATAGTCCAACATACACTGGACTAGTAACCTGCCCAAGGAGAAATCAAAAGCAATATTTAGCAATATAGGAAGAAATAACAACATTGGTAGAATAAAATATAAAAAAAAGAAATCATTCTATTTGAATAAACTAAAATAGTATATCAATATGTACAATTCATACAAATAATATGTAGAATTTCCTTCTCTAGAAGACATCAATACATACATATATTACAACATAAAGATAAAAAAAGAAAAAAAATTAAACTCTAGAGGATTCAAGATCCTAAAGGTTTCATTCCATCCATCTAATGATAAAAATCCCAACACTAAGGTTCATCTCCTAATTCAAAACCTCTAAATGAACACAAATCCATAAAGTCTACATGTGTCTCAAAGGGCTTGTGTAGAGAGTGAAAATTATTCTAAGTAGGCCACCCCCATCGGGTGCCTATCATAGATTTGTGATTAAGCTGGTGTCGATAAATAATAAATACAACATCAGATTCCAATTTCATAATAACAACCCACATCCCTTATGCTCAACAGCCATAAGGGATTGATCAAATGATTTCACCAATGCTATAATTCCGTAGTGGTGAGGATCCTTATCCCAATCAAAAGGAATACGCTCATAAAAATCATCCTAGGTAAACCCTAAGGTACCACATATAAATAAATCACCTGGAACCTTATGCCAAACTACACCACATTTCCCACAATATCCAACATCTTAGAGGCCCTCCCTTATAATAAAATTTCTAACCCCATGGACATCATCTCTTAAAAACCCTATGATCTCAAAAAAATATCTAAGGCATAGAAATGTCTTCCCTCTGTGTAATATTATCATCATATCAATAACAGATGCCCCAAGGATTGGTGATGTCTATTCTTCTAAATAGTCCCATATCAATGTCTTCAAGTATGGTGAGACTCATCCCCAAAATGATAGTATTTACACTATCAACTTATGGATCCTAATAATCTCTATTGATTTATAAATCAATAACCTCCATAAATTTCCATAATCCACACCTAATGTATGCATCTACCCACATGAGCGGTTAATACCACCTCATCGGCTGAGTCATACTACGTGCACAAGACTCCAAATAGTGAATTGGCCAACATGGGTGAGTGGAAATCACCAAATAAACTTATAAGACACATCATCTCTCATATCATTCCCTTGTTACCATGTCACTCAACATGATGAATAAATCCACTTCAAATAACATAGTCCATTCTGACAACCTGACAACCTAGAAGCCTCAATACCATGATAGAGCCCCCATCCTATGATTAGCATCTCCCATATAATCTGGGCCTATCCCAACCAAAAAATTTCATCACCTTATACCAGATAGCCAAATCCATCTCAATCCTTTATCAAAGCATGTAACATTCCCTTTGATCTAAATATTTCATAATAGTAACATAATATATATCATATAGTTAAAATCACTCACAATAATTTAATAAACACAACTTTTTTGTTATCCCAAGTGCTCTGAAGACCCATACCCAACTCAGTCATAGATTTAATGGATAAAGCATTCATAAAAGAATCCCAAATGATATCATAATAAATTTTATGTAAAGGAATTATTTAAATAGGTTCTATCTCAATCTACCCAATGGAATGCTCAAGAAAACCCCCCTAAAAATTTCAAAATCATCGAGAAATATGATAACCACCTACCTCATACTGGTATATGTATACTCATATGACATCCTCCTTTAATTAGATCTAAATTGGAAGAAATTTACATTCAATATAGACACCGTAAAAATAGTTTAAAATATTTTCAAATATTTAGAACTCAATGAGGTGATAGAAATAAAAAATATTAAAAATAGGATTGATGGTCTTAATGATAGAAATCAATATCCACAGATGGACCAACAATCATAGTTAAAAAGGTAGAGAACTAAATATTCTTATATGGGAAATCGAGAGGCCTGCAAGCTCATCTATATGACCACTACTATCTATGAAAAAGGAAAGGGGGGGGGGGGGGTAGCCCCTTTACCCATTTAAGAAAAATATACTATAGGAATTTACACACCATTTTAATTTGGGGTTTTCAATTTTATGTCAAAAAAATAAATAAATAAAATTATTACATGTAGTGTATTTAATTACATTATATGTAATTGGCCTGCAACAACTTTTAGAAGCTTGGTCTTTCCGCTTCTCCTCTAGGGTTTTCCCTAACTAGCAGGGCTTCCACAAAAAATAGACCACACCTAAAATAAGGTCTTTGAAAAACTAAAAAGTAGAATGAGGTTCTTAAGATCCAGATAATGGGTTGGTATGAACAAAAACAAAAATGTTAAAATATACCCAAAAAAAGACCCATTCAAAAAAACATAGGATTTTAAAATCCCCCAAACATAAAATAGCTCATCCCCTAAATAGAAAAAAACCATGAAATGATAAAAAAAATACCCATCCATTTTAAAACACCCCAGTCTACCCTAGTCAAAAGTGAATTTGTAGAAAACCTTAGGGGGCTCCCCACCTTAAGAGTTACTCACCCCAGACACATCCCAACACAAAAAACTAATACAATTATTGTCCACTGACTATCCCACACACTCAAAAATTCATCCTCTAAGAAATTTTCACTTTTATAGCTAACTAGGTGATCAAAACGTACATGTTTCACATCTAAAATCCATCAAATACAACATATCATTAGATACCCACCCTGTTCCAATTCCACATATAGAACATATGAGGTTTTTCATTTCAATAGATGCTCAAAAGTCCTAGTGCCTCGCACCTCTCAGGAACCATAATTGTGTGGATGCCCAAATGTAAATTCCCATCATCAATCCATGCACCCATTGACACCCCCATATAAATAAATGGTCTAGAAACTATATATATATACATACAATACATCTAAATTGTTGTCATCCTACTAACCAGCATATTTATAGTCCATAGATACATCGTGTGAAACTTTTGGACCAAAAATGGAAATACCAAAAGGATGTTCCATTCCAAAAAAAATTAAGGCTCAGTCATTTCCATGGAGTACCTCTAGCCATAACCGGATCCCTGAACTACTCTGCACGTGGAAGCTCCACTATGTGTATATGGCCAAAAGATTGAAAGCCCAAGGCCTAGTCTCCATGCAGTGTGGCACTATCCTCTATCCACTGACTTTAGCATTGAGTTTTACTCTATCTTCCATGACTTCTACGAGCATCTGAATCTCATATACAAGCTCCATGTACCACTCTTAGTATTACACCATAAACTTGAGCCTGCCCCAATCACTAACTGGTATATATATGAGAAATATCACTAAAAAACATATAATGAGTCCCAAACTATCCACATGATTATAACTCCATTGTTTCTAAATCACACTACAACCTCACATGTAAAATTTTACAATACTAGAAACACACAATCGACATCCCATTTTATGGTGGTCTACTCAAATATCTATATTTAATTCCATGACGATAATACTCTCGACATCTCCTATTTCTATATAAATAATGTCTATAATAATAACCTAATTCAATAACCTATCTCGAGTATGAATGAGCCATAATATTTCCCTCAACTATGTGGGCTTGATTTTATGCCTCTCAGAATGATCCCAACTTGAAGTTGTTTACTTACACCAAAGTTGTGTGTTGTAAAACATCCTCAAAACACATAACCCTTGAGGTGTCTTTACCCACCATATTGGGTGTAAAGTAAGAAAAATAGGTCAACGTTGTTTCATAGTTCATGATAGACATGTCCCCATGTGGTAGGCTCATGAACTCATTATATCTCTTGTCCTTCAGCATCTATGGGATGAAGTGCTCGAAGAACCTAGCCTTAAAACTTTTACATGACTGTCCCTCATGTATTCTTTCTTGGACCTGCACGTCCCATTTGTGCTCTTCTAGTCCTCTAATAATGTATGTTTCAAGATTCACCATCAACCATTGGGTTGGCCGAAGATGATCAAAATCATCTGTGTCAACTAGATCAAGTTTTCAATTGCTTGTGGTCTGCCCTCACCCTATAATAATGATCAGTGATGTGATTGGAACTCTTGAGTTAGATATTCCATTGGGGGATATTCTCCATGATCTACCATATCTACCCATGTATGACATGTAATAGACTCATCCTGAGGTTCTTATCATGCCATGACCCAAAAAGCTATCAAATCTAGCGATTACCCCCATCTTCATTATAGAATGTACTTATTCATATACACGATGCTCATAATTTTCCTAAGCCTCTAAGGCTACATCCCGACCATCAGGGATCTCAACCTATTATCACTCAAGCAGCACTAATACATCTCTTGATTGACTCTCCTTTGTAGCTCGTCTAGGTGGAATTTCATTGAATGACAATATGATGGTTAGAAAACCCTTATAAAATATACATATATAATGCGGATATAATAGAAAACACAATATCATTATCCTTACCCTGCCCTATTGAAACCAAGTATAACAATATCAGTATTTCAACCAAATCATTATGTACAAAGAAATTACATCGCTTTTTCAGAATACATCAAGCATTATATAGACACATTCCCAAAGATCTTGTTATTTCAGTGCCTTCGGAATCTTGGAAACAAAAAGAATTGGTCCATAAAAAATCTACATATACTCCCACATATTTCTTCATAACTAGACCCATTTATGACATATCAGACATATTACCTTTCTTCGTATCTTAGGGAAACAAAATATAAGAATGGGTGAGCTCATATGCTCAATAGAGTTAATCATGGTATCTATATAAGTATAAAAAGAAAATAAGGGTATTAAACCATCATCATAACATTTAGATATCATAACATTAATATCATATGATCATATGCATGGGTTAGGGAATAAATATTTGATGTTCATCAGACATAAATCATATGTAAATAAATAATATAATCCATGAAATCACATCATTTACATTTTAATTCAATTATAGAATACATGTAATATTATAAATTTATGAACATGAATAAATAGTAGTAAGTTCACTAATTAAATTAATAATATGAAATTGGGCCTTAAAATAAACATATAGGCATGAATAATAGGTTCAAATATAAAATTATGGGCATGAAGTCTAGGCCCACACATAGAATTGAGAAAATGAAACTAGGTTCACATATAACATATATACCTCATGAGTTGTCCATATTTACATAATTAATTATATGGATACATAGGTCCCACCCATAACATAATGGAACTAATATATATGTGTGCCAAAAGAACACAAATCATTAATTATATCAAAACCCATGGAATAAAATGGAATTTATAAACATCACTTAATCATAATATAAACCAGGAATAGATATGGGTTTTATAAGTGTCATTATATAATAAACCTAAACCATTCATAGAAAAAAGAAGTGTGAAAAAGATGAATAATAACCCCTTAATATTTAAGTAAAATAAGAAAATTATTATTTTAGATGGAAAATAATTTTTATATATCTCTTGAAAACAATTCTTGAGGAAAATACCCTTCCTTCTTTGAAACAATTTTCTTTAAATGACATGTCGTGCAATTTCAATGTAGAAAAATTTCATAGAAAACAACTTTATAAGATTTTAAGTTATGTTTAATGTAAATAATTGTTCATGAAGGAAATAAAATAATATAATTTTTTATATGTTAATAAAATATTCTCGCCTTGCTTTTCCGAAAAAGTGATAAATTACCTCATTTTAAAAACATCAAAAAGATTCCTTCCCAACCGTTTTTTAAAGGATGAACTTGGGTAAAAATACCTTAAAATTTTGTAGGAATATAGTAAAAATATTTTGGGAAATATTTTTTTAATAAACATGGAAATGGTTGATAAATATTCCCCATTAGATACTAACATATACAAAATCACAAACAGTAATGAGATTGTGAAATAACACTTACAACATTATAAACAATATAATAATTTGACTACTGAAAGAATGAAAATTATATGGACATGAAAATAACATAATATATTGGTTAATACTCATACATTATATATTTTGTAAGTATATACACCATATATAAGAAATAGGTAGTGTGTGTGGCATGTGTCTCATAGATGTAAAGGTGAGACTAAAATCCCCTACCTTAGGTCTGTTCCCCTCCATATGTGTTAGAATCATTTTTATAGTGGTTTTAAACATATTAATGAATAAATAATAATAATATTTATATTTATTGAATAATATATGATTCATTTATGATTTATATAACATTTTTATTAATAATTCCCAGTTAATGAAATGTTTCGGGTAATAATCGCTTTGTTTATCCTAAATGTTTTGACATTTTTTTCTTGATCATATTAATTGTATCATGATTAAATTACTTAAATAATTTAAAAAATTCTTTATATATCATATTTTTTTAGTATATAAATATATATAAAATATATATTCAATAACAGGAATACACCATTCATGGAGATGTTAAGCCTTATGTTCGCATGAAAGCTATTTCCGTATTATAATCTTACTGGATGGAATAACATAAATGTCACGAACACACACACAAACCCACATATATATGATTCAATTAGAAATATTATGTCATATATTTAATATTTATTCATTATGTATATTTTTATATACATTTTTGAAAATGTTATCATAGAGGTTGAATCATATCGCTTCAAAGAGACGGTAGGCCAAACGTACGCCCATGCGAAAATATCATTCTCTTAATGGTTAATGGGTTAATAATTAGATAGAGTATTAATTAAACATAATTAATTTCATTCCATGTTATTTATTTATATCCATTATATCCATCATTATACCGATACAAATAAATTAGTGAAGGAAAACAGATGATCACACAAAGTGGAGGTATGTTGTACATACACATGTGTGGTACATTTATTATTGGATGAATTGAATTTAGAATATGGTTTATCCATAATAATAATAAAATCTCAGAATATAGGTAATACTGGAGTGTCTAATTTATAATTAAATCAATAAATGAAGATGAATTAGAGGAATGAATTTTTTTTGAAAGAGTTAGTAAGGTGACTACCTCTTCTTCGATGGTCTCCCTCTAGATCTCCTCTTTAGGACACTAGAGTTTTTTTATAACATGATATCATCTATAATGTTATAATTAAATTTTATAAGGGAAATATTTAGGGTTTGGTCAATATTTAAGTCTCAAAGTTTTTTGAGGAAGTAAGGGATGAGGTTCCCTTTTACAATTGAGGTGGGGGATCTTTTTGAAATCCCCAAAATATGAAAATATAATAAGCTTATCCTAGACCTAAATACATAACCAAGATCCATAAATGAGAATTATAAAATATTTTCAAACATATCATATCGCCTTGTGATTATTTAACATTTTTTATTATTAAACAATAAAAAAAACCAATTCAATAAGATATATTGATGGTCATACTTAATACTATTTATTAAATTTGACTACAAATACATCAATACATGGTAGTAATTAGAATATAATGAACTCAAACATCTATATTATATATTATATATCATGGAAATTTTTTATACCCCTTAAAGAAACCAAATAAATATTAAAAAAATATTATTGAAATCAATTATTCAATTTCCCTCTTAATTAAATAAATATTGTTTTATAATTTCAAAAGTTTTAAGGTATTTATATAACTTTTGAAAATTAAGAATAAATTTATATAAATAAAATAATTTCATTTATATCAAAATGGACATTTATATTCGTTCATAGAATTATATTTTCCCTATGTGAACACATAAAAGATATTAAATACACAAGAGTGATACTTTGTAATAATCATTAAATAAAATAAAATCATATATTTTTTATTTTTATGGATAAGTTTCCATTGAAAAAGAAAAAATAAATCAAAATTTGATTAAGGTAGAGTCTTATTTATCCAATATTTTTCGGACAAATTTTGGTTTTATGTTAAACCTTACCATTTTGATTTACCCTTAACTATTCAATGGTAATATTAATTATGGAAAAAACATTTTAAATATTAAGAGGTTATAAATTATTATTATATGAGCTCCATTTTCCAAAAATGGATTGATATCATCCTAATATCTTTTTATTTTGTAAATATTTTTATGTTTTTTTAGTTAATTTAATAGAATATAATTGGTTTCAATTTTGACACTATTGAAAACATTGTCATTATATAAAATCCAAAAGGAATGATAATTGCGAACCAACCCATTTATGAAAAAATTAAAATTTCATAGTAATCTATAAAATTTATAGATCACCTTAATTAATTAAAATTATATTGATTTTAATATTTATAATATAATTTATTTGATACTTTTATTAATAAAACAATTAATTAAACATCATTATGTAACATTTTAAGTTAATTATTTTATGACTAAAATTTATAAATAAATTATCATGATGTATATAAATATTTGATTTTTAAAAATACTATTTATAATCAAATTTATCTTATGTATAACCCAATATTAAAAATGATTTACTTATTAAAATTATGAGTATGACACTTTAAACTTATCTTAATATAAAGTATAATAAATTCTATATTCATACACAAGTGCTGTAAAAGGGTCACAATTTTTTTCTAAGGTTGATTTTAGTCAAAAAGAAATTATATAATGAAATTAGTACAATTTTTAGTGTAATTTTATAGTAAAATTATTTTTACCTTTAATTATCTAATTTACTCTTAACCGATGAAAATAAAACAATTCGAATGTTACTATTCACTGAAATATACATTCATACTATTGGATAAAAAATTTCATTCTGATTAAATCCATATATCATCGTTTCTTCTAATTGAATTCATGAATGTAACTAAATTATGTTTAACACTAATCCCTCAGATGTAGTGATAAGGTTGGTAAAAGAGATGTTCAAAAGTTCAATAAGAGTTTAAATCTAATTTAATTATAAAAATTATTCCTATGAAATTAAATGGATTAATATATTTATTATCGATCAATTGTGACTGGGAAAATAAATTATAATTATGATTATCATTTAAAATAAAAATGTTGTTTTTATCTACAATGTTGTCTTTTTCACCATTCATCAAAAAATTAAACTTCTTAGAAAATACTAAAAATTCACCATAAGTTAATGATGATATTCCAAATTCGAAAAATTATTTATATATTGTAAAATTCAATTTATAATAGTGTCTTAATTAATTTTTTTTTTTCATTGAGTGACAAGAAAATCAGTTCATTTGAGAAAGTAATAGTTTTAGATATATAAATACTTTTGAAATAATTATATTTGTCATTATTAAAACGATTATAAATGACATTTGAAAACTAGTATTTACTATTAATATTACAATTTGAATAGATAGTTTATAACTATCTCATTTAAATAATTAAAATAGTAAAGAGTTTTTTCTCAAAACTCAATGTTGCGTATGACACATGTGAAGTTGGTTTTGCGTGTAGTGAAAGATTCCCTTGGTTTTGTGTATAATGTAATTCAAACATATTTATTTTATATAATTACAAAAATCTATATTTATTTTTTAGTGAAGTGAAAGTATCAAAAAGATTAAATTAATTTGATAAAATTAAGTAACAAAATACCAGGGTGTTATATTCAAACCCCCTTTAAATGAATTTCACTCTCAAAATTCATCTAGATTATCACAGGATTAATACTTGAAAGTTAAATTCATTAAATCCCACATCGTAAAAACAAATATAAATACATACCTTTAACAAGTAAAGTCAGAAACCTAATTGTTACCCAAAGTAACTCATAACCCGGATTCCACATAGGATAACATAACAGAAGACTTGTGCATAGATTAAAATCCTAAATAAACAAATAGATTGATAAAGATCAATGACCACAATAACATAGTTGATCAAGAGGATGTTAACAGTAGGAAAAAAATTAACTAATGTAAAATGTAAAAGGAAATTTATATCATTAATAATTATTATAATAGAACAATAATTTACGTCACAATTATTTTTCTAATGTTGACGAATTATAATGTGAATATATACATACATGATATATTAATAACATTTTATTTTGTGTTCCAAGATCAATTTCTACCTAAAAACTTGTTTTATTAAATAATTATTAATTTTTCATTCCAAAAGTTTTATAAGATCATGTGAAGAATTATTTGTCATTATATCAATATTCACTAAAAAGGATATCCCAAGTTATAAAATATCTGTAAATAGACCTATGATGAGATAATACATTAATATCCCAAAAAAATTCGAAGTTTATCTTAAAATTTAAATAAATGGATTATCCAAAAATACTTTTGAAATATGAAAAGAAAAAAATTATAAATAGGTGCACTAAATTTGTTAACATTTATATCTCATATATCATAACGAATTTTATGGTTGTCACATTCCAAATGCGTGAATAACATAATAATGTGTTTTCTTCATACATGGAAATAAAAAAAATGACCTTATCTCCTTATTAAAAATATTCATGTTTTATTATTCCATAGATTATTGGATATATTCCTTAAATCAAAAAATCTACAAACGTCATCCATGATAGCATAAACCATTTTTCATCAAATCCTTAATCAATTCCAAGGAAATCATTACCTTCCAATTTAATTATTCATATCCCACATATATTTTTCCCAATATTATTATCTCATCATTATGAACATATTATGTGTTATCCTTCCATTAATCATTGGATTTTAAAAAATATCACCATATAATGTCAATCATGTTTCATGGATATAAGTACCATTCATCATATGTTGTTAAATACTTAAAAAACAACAATTGAACAATCATTACGTGTTCCCTTATTCCATAATACCATAAGTGAAATTCTACAACATTATTCTTGAATATCATTACATAAACAATTCAATCATCCAAATTTATTCATAAACCATTACTCAGTCTTCATCATCTTAATAATTTCTAAAATAAGGAATAGAAAACATGTATATGGTTCCTCAAACTTACTCTTATCTTGATTATTATTTTCAATATAAATGCGATCTGTTTTGAAAATATTATACCTTTTACATGTCATTTGAAGCCTCTTTTGTATCAGTAGTATAATAAATACTCATACGTCCTTCTTGATTCTCTTTAGGATATTTACATTTAAAAATTGATTTTCATAATACCCTCATCTGATGATTTTAATGTTAACCTTGTTCCTTCTAGTTTCCACTATTTACTAAGACTAGAATGAATAGTGTGATCAATAATTATAATTGTAGAAAAAAACATAATCATGAAAAATTACTTATAAGACACCTAAATCAAGAGACCTACTTTCAAATATATGACACTTTAGGACTATCCTTTTAGAGATCAATAGAAATACCCTTAGAAATATCACTAGGGATATCGGTAAGTTTTATCATCCTAGTTTCTAATGGTAAACTAAAATTTCACTCTTATACCAACTATAGAGAACAATGCTTGGAGTACATAGAAATTACATCACATTTATGAAATAAATAATAAATTACACAAAAACATACCCAAAGAACATATTAGTTTATTGCCTTCGGAAAATTAGAAACATAAAAAATTAGTTCTTAACACATGTAATTCTTATCCAAAAAATTTCATCATATCTAGAGCACTTTTTACATATTATACACATTACCTTTATTTGTATCCCATGGAAAATAAACATAATAAAGGGTGAGCTCTGATGCTCAGTAAAGATAAACGTGGAAGATATGTATGGATAACAAGAAAATAAGGGTATGAAAACATGGTACCAACATTTTGAGATCACATCCTACATATCAAATGATCATATTCTTGATTCATGTCACAAACATATGCATGTCATATGATATAAATCCTATATAAATAAATAACATAATCAATGAAATGATTTCATTAGCATAAGAATAAAATTGTAGAATACTCATAAGGTGTAACTTTCTGAACATATATAAATATTATAAGGTTCAGTTATTATAGAAAGGACATTATATCAGTCCATTCCATAAACACATGGACATGAGACCTAATTCTAATCATAAAATCATGGACATGAAAACATGTTCCACACATATAATTGTGAACATGAAATTAGGTTCAGGAATAACATATACACCACATGATTTATCTATCTTTACTGAATTAATTAGATGGATATATAGGTACCACATATAATATATTGAAACTCATACATATGTATTCCACAAGAACATAAATCATTAATCATATCGGTACCCATGGAATGAAATGGATTTCTGAAATATCATTCAATCATAATATAATGCATGAAAAAATTGGTTTCTTAAATATCATTCCATCATAATCATACAATATTAATATAATTAAAAATAATAGAAATATTTAATAAAAAACAAATTAAAACATAATTAATATCAAACAATGTTATGTATGATGTAAAATCTTTTGATATATCTATGGAAAATAGTTGTTGAGGAAAATACCAGTTCTTCATAAAAAAATTTATTTACTTAAAATGTCATTTAATGTAAACATAAATATTTTTATTTTAATGTAAGATTATGTGTTTTTAATGGAAGAATAATTTAAATATGGAATAAATAACGAATTAAAATATTTAATTCCATATAAGTTAAAAAAACATTCATCTCCTACATTTTTTTTGAAAAGTAAAAAATTAGCTTGTTTGAAAAATGAGAAAGATATTCTTTTAAAAACAATTTATAAAATTTCAAACAAGACTATAACAAACATAATTTTTTTAGTAATATAGTAAAAATATTTTAGAATTTTTTTTTAAGAATCATGTCCATGGATGATAAATATTCCTTAGTAGATACTCACATAAAAACATTCTTGACTAATAATAAGATTGTGAAATAACCCTTAAAACTTTATGATCAGTTGGATCATATTACCTATTAATGAAAAAAATTATATGGAAATGAAAATTACATAATATTATTTTTAATACTTATAAAAAATATTCATGGGCAGTATTTACACCACGTAGAAGAAACATGTACTATATGAGGCATTTGCCTCCAAGAAGTAAAGCTGAGACAAAAATCCCTTACATTAGGCCTGATACCCACCGTAGCTGTCAGAAACTCCTATATAGTGGTTTTAAAAATATTAATCACTTATACCAGAATTATAATAATGTTTATGATATCATATATGATTCATTTATGGCTTTATATAAACCATTTATTAATAATTATCTGTTAAATAAATGTTTCGGGTAATAACGTCTTTGTTTATCATACATGTTTTGACTTTATATTGTAGATCCTATTACTTAGATCATGATTTAATTACTTAAAGAATTTAATAAAATATTTATATGTAATATATATTTTGTATATAAATATATATATAATATATATATATATATGAAATAGAATGCACCATTAGAGATTATATTAAGACATACATATGCAGGAATGTTGTTTTCGTTTTCTTATCGTACTGAATAAAATACGTTAATTGAAATATATTTATATATGTATTATGAAATTATAATTATTATGTCATATATTACATATTTATTCATTATATAAATTTTTATAATAATTCTTTAAATGGTTAATGTAGAAGATGAATATCATCGTGTCATGGATATGATAGGCCATACGTACGCACGAGCGACAATATCATTCTATTAATGATAAAAGGGGAAAAAATTAGATAGTATATCAATTAAATGGAATTAATATCATGTAAAATTAATTAATTATCTATTATAACCCTCATTATACCCATCCAAATAAAATAGTGATGAAAAATTGATTACACCACAATATGGAAATGGTATGTCGTACATACACATGTTTGTTACCTTCATTTTTCCTAGGATGAATAAATGATAGAATTTGGGTTTTCAATAATCCTAATAACATATTATAATATAGTTTTTAATTTAGTTTTTTTACTTTATAATATAATCAACCTAAGAATAATAAGTAGAAGAAGAAACTATTTTTAAAGAGTCAGTAAAGATATTACCACTTCTTCAATGGTCTCCCTCATGATCTCCTCTTAGAAACCCTAGATGTTGTATTTTTAGAATAAAATAACCAATATAATGTTAATATGGATTTTGTTAAGGTCAATTATCTGGATTTTATCTAGATTTAAGTCTGAATGTTGTGTGAGGAAGTGACGGAGGAGGTTCCCTTTTATAATTAATTTAAGAGGCACTTTTGGAAATCCCCAAAATATTAAAATATAATTAGATTATTCATGATCTAAATACTTAAAAATAAACCATAAATGAAACATAGAATAAATTTTTGATCATATACTATCCCCTTATGATTATTTTACATTTTTGTGATTTGTAAATAATTAAATAAAATACTAATTCAATAAGATATCATTATGGTAAAATTTAATTCTACTCATTTAATTTTACTTCAAATAATCATGAAAATATGTGAAATAGAATATAATGATAAAAAACATATATTATATATCCTATATATCTATAAAATTAATTATAATCATTAACAAAACCAAAATATATCAATATTAATATTATTATAATCAATTATTATATTTTTCTGTTAATTAAATAAATATCGTATTTTTATTGATGATGTTTTAAAGTAATTATATTATTTATAAATAACCAATATATATTTATATAATTAAAATTATTTCTTTTATATCAAAATATATATGTATATTCTTTCATATTTTGATTCTCTTCCCATGTGAACGGATAAATGATATTAAATACAAGAGAGTGATACATTGTAACTATCATTAATATAACTAATATATAATTTATTATCATAGAAAAGTGTCCATAAAAAATAAATTAGATCATAAAGTGATAAGGGACTAATAATCTTCATATTATAATTTTTTACTTGTTTGGGTTTTATTATAATCTATTCTATTTTGATTTACCCATAATTAATCTATTGTAATTTTAATTGTGGTAACAATATTTTCAATATCAAGAAGGTATAAATTATTACTTATATGTGTTTAATTTTACATAAAAAGAAAATTTATGATATTATATACCTAATCAAATTCTCATTGTATTTTTTAAATATTTTTATATTTTTTAGTTAAATTAATTTAATATTATATTTTAAAATATCATTAGTTCCAATTATGTCACTATTAAAAACTTTGTATTTATATAAAATACAAATAAAAGATAATTTTAATCCCAACCATTAAATACACTTATAAAATGTCATAGTCACCTATTAAAATCGTGGAGGCCCTTAATTAATACAAATTATATTTTCTAATATTTTGAACATATCCTTGAATAAAATATAATAAATGTCATATCCATACACAAGTGTATTTAATAGGTAATAATTTCATTCCAAGGTTCATTTTAATTGAATACAACATATCTAGGTAAATTATGAAAAGTGTTAGGTTAATTGTCTTATAATTGTATTTTTACCATTAATTATCAAATTTACCTTTAATTGCCGTAAATAAAAATATACTCAAGCTACTATTTTAAAAAAATTAAGTTGATCCTATTAGACCAAAATTTTTGTACTAATTACAACCATATATTTCTATTTTTTCCTAATTTAATTTAAAAATGTAACTAAATTAAATTTTACAGTAATCCCACATATGTGGTGAGAAGGCGGGTAAAAGAGGCATTCAAAAGATCAATAAGTGTTTATATAAAATTTCACTATAAAAATTATAACAATTTAATACACTAGGATAACATATGTATTATTGATCTATTTTGTATTTAAAAATAAATTTAAATTTTAATAATTATTTAAACCAAAAGGCTGTTTTTTCTGCAATGAAGTATTATTCCAAATTCATTAAAAAATGAAACTTCTCAGAAAAATACTAAATATTCACCGTAGTTTATTTTAAAATTCCAAATTCAAAATATGATGTTTATTTTATCAAATTAAAATTATAATAGTTTTTTAAATTAATTTTAATTTTTTCATAGAAGGACATGAAAATCATTTCATTTGAGAAAATAGTAGTTTTAATCATACAATGACATTACCAAAAATTTTATTTTTCATTTTCAAAACCATTTTAATTAATATTTAAAAATTAGTTATTACTATTCATATTACAAGTTTAACGGAGAGGTTATAACTATCTCACTAAATAATGATAACTATAAATTTTTGTTTTGTAGAAACATAGAGTTGCGTGTAATGAAAGGTAAGTCAGTGTTGTGTGTATAAAATATTACCTTGGTGTTATTTATAAAATAATATAAACATAGTAATATTATATAGTGATAAAAATATATATTCATTTTTTTGTGAACTGAAAATATAAAAAAGAATAAATTGATTTGAAAAAATAATTTTGAAAATATTGGGGAATTATAATTAAGCATAAGGGGCCCTAACACGTGCATATAAGAGCCATGTATCACAAATACCTTGGTCCATTACCATTCTAAATAATCTTTTCACCTAAAACCGATAAACTAATCAATCAACCTGGTGATCAAAATCAACCCTTATAGTTATCCATACATTCTCATGTATGATTCGGGTTCATATATATGAGAATCAAACATCAAAATAAAAAAAATTCTTGACAAACACATGAAAATATAGAAAACATTATTTTATCCTAATCAAAAAAAAACTCAAAAAATACTTTCCGGTGTATTAAAAGTGTCCAAATATCATCCCCTAGAAGACCATATTATGGGTCACTTGTCATAACATGTTACAACCACATCAAAGTGAGACTCCCGAGGTGTAAATCATAACAAATCTAAAATAGAAAAAATAAAACAATAATTCCCACCCTTGGAAACATGGTTTGTCCCCCATGCATGGAATTACAGGAAACCAAGTATGAGCTCTAAACCCTATTATGATAATGTCACAAGTCACCATGAGTACAAAATTCACCTCCATAATTACCTAAAATGAAACAAAAAGGTAAAGAGATGCCATAATTATACACAATTCTCCTTGATTTACCTAAATCCTGAAAAGCAACATCTATATTGACCCACAATAAGTAGTATTATATGCCCAATCAGGCACATTTGGATACTAACAAGAGATTTATACATGTTATAACAACAATAATCAATAACTATACTCACATAAACACATTTGTTTTACAAGAATTTTTATATATAAATAATTTTAAATTCATTTACAAACAATCCTTGAGTTTTTAAAAATTGTGTGCCAATTATTCCAAATCTTGGAACAATCAGATAATGATACAGAAATATAAATATATATATGTGATATAACATCCACAAAATTATCTACCATGTAATAAAAAAACTAGAAACAATAATCCACCAACTATAAGGCCTTTGGGTCACCCCAAGGCCTTCAGGCCACATAAAAATCAAGATGTACCAGTCAGAATACAAGGGACAAGGCTTAAGAGGAGGACTCAGGGCAGGAGCATTCACTGAAGCAGGGATAACCATAATTGGATGAATTCGAGTGTATGGATTTTCCATCGGTACCGGGCCTATGCAGCTTTGTATAGGACAACTATCCGACCAGTCCTGTAAGGGTGGAGTGCTGATATTATGACATATTCTAGGGAGGAACAGTTCTAGGTTTTCTTGTATGGTTGATTCCTTCTAAGACCAATGGGTCATGTAATTGTCTCTAAGCCTTCAGGCCTTGTAAGGGTTCCACCTCACCCATTGAAAAGAGGGATTATGAAAATAATAGAAAAAATAAAGGCCTTCGGGCCATTCTTCCAAGGAATACAATTTGATCCAACTAACATCAAGGATTTTCATTGACCATCAAGATACAATAGGATACATTCTAGTGGTGTCACGCACACAAGGGATGTACATGTCTCTATCATGAGGAGCTAATGGTCCCCACATTAATTTTTTTTTCAATTTCTATTTTTAAAACCATGATCACATTTCTATATAATTTTATAAAATCTAATCCAATATAATTTATTTTTAATAATAAATTTTACATTTGAAATCACAAAAATTATGATTTCAAATAAAACAGTCTTTTTCAAATGTGAACCCATGAACTTTTGAATTTTAATACATGCGATTCCATATCACATCTCAGAGAATCAACATGAACAATAATAGATTAAAGAACTAAGAATAGTTGAATAGATCCACCAACCTCAACAACATAGAAAACAAGACTACCTTTAACAATAATGATTGGAAACCACAAGATAAACTTTTGGAAGACAAGGAATGAGTAGAGACTTAAATGGATTGGTATAAAACACAATTTGATTACAAATTCCAACCAAAATTATTACTCAACTACAAACGAGTGGGAAACCAACAAGAAGTCTTATACGGGGAGATGATGCACATAACTCAGATGATCAATCATTGAAAAAATCTATTCAGATAGAAAGAAGATGCCTAAAATCACATAGGGTAAGAACTTTATTCTTGATGATAAGGCTATTGAATGAAATCATGCCTCAAAAACCCACAAGAAACCCTAAAATGGAATGTATGGGAATTACAAGATTTTTAATATTTTACACATTTAGAATCAAGTTTATTTTATGTTTTTCTAAAAACCAAATCATATTTTTAATTTAAAACAACATTTTCATGTTACACAATGTGAAACCATTTCACAACATGTAAATTTAGACATAGTGAATTCATCTCACAGGATGATTCTAGTCTGCATTAGACATCATGATACCTTATTATATGTCATGTAACTACCCAAAAAATATAAAAAACGTAGGGGTAATTGTTAAAAATCCAAAAAAATCCACGAAGACGCCATTATTGGTATTGTCACAATTCAGGGTCAAAATTCCTCACCCAATGGAATGGGGAAACAAAAAATAAAGATCAAATCATACCTAAGAGAAACGTAATGGCATGTTACAATCTATACACAATAAAATCTATCTGTCCCTAGAAAGAGATAAATATATTGGATATGGAATAATAGAAGTCCATTTCCACCTCATCAATGACTCTTTCTCCCACATATTATAGTGATCCTATATGTAATTCCACAATACTTGTATGAGGGGGATCATTTTTCTATGTAGTACCTTATTTTAATGATTAATAATTTGAATTTTCTACAAAACTAAAATGGTATTAGGATCAAGAACAACATCCTCTCATCTAATAACATGGACATGATCTGGTATATACCTCCTAAAATGGGAACCATGTAACACATCATGTATAAAATTCAAGACATAGGGTAATAGAAATAAATAGGTCACCCCCTCTAATCTCACAAAAATAAAAAAGACCCTGAAAAACATTTATGGTAACAAACCCTTCTTATCCAACCGATGATTTCCCAATTGAGCTTATACTCTATGAAATACATAATAAAAAACCTGAAAATTTAGCGGTCGAAGATGATGCTCGGTATAAGAATTATAATGACTCTATTTTGTGATCAAACACCTATAGATCAACTCTTCCACCTCTATCATCTTTTGGAAAACACTAATACAACAAATAAACCCTCTAAAAACTCCACTAAACAAAAGGCATATCATCATGATTTCCCATAAAATAACCTCAAAAATAGCCATCTTGATCAAAGCCCATTACTTATTGTTATAGTTAAACTCTACCAAAAGAAAATATATATCCCAAATTCCAACAAAATCAATCATGTAATCACAATAAATATCCTCAAGAACCTATATATACTTCTATCCATATATCTATTTCTCTCTGGATGACAGGTTGTGCTCAATTTAAACCGAGAACTCATTTCCTTTTACAAACAATTCTAGAATCAGGATGTAAACCTTGATACCTTGTTAGAAAAAACTATGGTAGAAACCCAATGAATATTCAAAACCTTTCATACAAACAAGTCCCCAAGATGTTCAAGATACTTCATTTCTTTTTTTATAAATAAATACACTGATTTAGTGATTATATAAACAATATTCTAAATATAATCCTTCCCACTGGTATTCAATGGTAAACCAATAATGAAATCCATAGAAATATCATCCCACCTATATACCAAAATGGTTAATGGTTTCAATAAACTTATAATTCTCTAGGATCTTTATAGGTTTCAATATGCCTATAAGTCTAAATAGAATCCTTCCCATTGGGACCCTTGACATAGAATGAAAATGGTGTGTGTATATCCATTTTTCATATGGAAATATGATGTTATATATATATATGGATTTTCTTATAGATAAAAATTGATTGTGATATGCGATACCACTGTATATGGGATTGGTTATTATAGGAGTAGGCATGAAATATTATGAGAGGTGATGCTGATCACCAGGTTGGGAAAGGAGGTCATTAATTTGTGGTGACATGGTTCGCTAGGATGGGTATGACCCAAGGAATATGCGGTAGATGGCTTTGATATATGTGGGAAAGGGACACTGAGGACGGATGTTGTGATACATTGTTTTGATATGGGAGGTTTAAGGGCAGTAAGATTGCACTTTATATTAGTGCTTTCCCTATCCATGTTATATATGATTATGTCATCTAGGAAATCTGAACATTATTTCTGTATTCTGTGAGATACCACCTAGATGGGCGCTAATGGAGCGTCCAACGAGTGATGATTTGGTGCCTCTTGAGCGATCAATGGTTGAGAACTAGAGGGTTGGGATGAGGCCCCAGTGGGTCAGGCATATCATGAGTTTCAGGTATAGGCATAGATATAGGCACCAGTGCAGGCAGAGTAGCCACCAGATTTGACAGCTTTTAGGTCATCTTATGTTGAACAGCTCAGAACTAGTTTGGTATATGTCATCCATGTGATTGGAATGGGATATGTGGGATGTGACGACTCATAGAATACCTGAAATGACAGTTCCTCTCATAGGACACATCACTATTTTTGGGTGAGGGTACACGACATGTGGATTGGAATTGGATCAAGTTAATGAAAAAGATCTTCGAAGAACATGAGACACCCACATGGTATAGGGTAAATATAGAAACATTCATGCTTAGAGGGTTGCAAAATCACTCAAGGGACATGCAGGTCCTTTTAGGAAAACATGTGCTGCTCTCCAAGAATTAATTTGAGGCTAGTTTCATCAATCACTTCTTCCCATTGATTCTAAGAAGAGAAATATTTCATGAGTTCTTTAGCATAAAATATGGTGAAATGTATATCACGGACAATGTAGAATCATTCAATGTGTTGTATCATTTTTCACCAAGTATAGAGGGAGAAAAACCATGAGGGGGAGGAGTTTCAAGGGTTGATTATGGAATTTTATTTAGGTGAATTTAATCATCTTCTAGTTGGGATCATTCTCTGAGGTGGTGAATTAGGTGATCATATCCAAGGGAATATTAAAAAACCAATCATACTTGAGTCAGGTGATAACATAAAGTGATTACTGTTGATATGCCTCATATAGCAGGATGCAAGGATGAGATAATTTTCTACAGGGTGTTCAGACTAATTATTTGAGGAGACCAATGAAGAGTGGGTCGTCGATGGTGTGATTCTAGTATGGGAATACAAGACATGTTTGGATAAAGTGTGATTGGGTGAATATGGATTTCATATCATTCAAAAAAGATCGACATCTCAATTGGTTCCACCGGAATCCCTCTTAAATAGATGGAAGTCAGGGACTGGGGAATACTAAGGATTATAAAATTTGACCATGAACGATACGAGGAGAAGGTATCCGTTATTTAGTTACATACAAATTTCATTTTATAGATAGAGGGTCCCAATGATGGGGTTAGTGTCTATTGGATGGTGCAACACTGTATGGATTCTAGGACTCGTGTAGTTGAGGTTTAGGGAAGATGCATATAGTATAGCTTCCAAGTGAAAAGTACTATAGGGAACTGGTTATAGTTATAGTTATTACTTGGGTATTACTTGGTTTTATGGAATGGAACTTTGTGTAGGCATGTCCATTTTGGTTGAATGATGTGTACATGATGTATTTACGGACTAACTAGATGCTTGTTAAAAGGTTGGAATCAATTTAGATGTGTTATATATATATGAGGTATGCAGAACCCAAATATTTATGTGGCCATATATGGATTCATACCTTGATGAGGTGCTTGGAATCTATGAATCTACGTGATGTGGGATCATGTGAGGGGAGAGGAACTAGGAATTCACAGTATCTTTTGAGATGCATGTCTGCATAGGTTCCATGGGTTTCATAAACATGAGGTGGGAATCTGATAGCATATGGTATTAACTAGGTTTCAAATGTGAAATAGTAATTTTTTAGAACCTGGTGACGTGCAAGAGTGACGATGTGACATGTGAGGAATTTTTTTTAGGGATGGTCAGTGGACTATCGATATATTTGGGTTTTGGGTTGACATGCGACTAGGGTAGGTAATTTATTTGGTAGGGAAACTTCTTTGAGGTAGTTTAGCTATTCCATTTTGAACAGGGATAACCGAGATGTTTTTAATCAGTTGGGTATGTTTGGTACCATCTTCAGGATGTTTTTGTAAGTCAATATGAGCAAATTTAAGCTAGGGAGACTGAAAATTCATGAGTTCTTCTAGAACATGTTTTTATCTAGGTAAATTTGAAATTTTTATTTAGTGGAAAGACCAAAAAACATTCATGATATTCAGAACCTCATTATATGTTATCTTCTAACCTAAGACCTCATTTTAGGTGTTTTTGATGTTTTTGTGGTATTCATGAGGGTTTTTAGAAAATAATATTGGAAGAGCGTATAAATGAGGCTTATAAATTATGCTACAGTCCAATCATATGAAATGTAATGAAATAAAAAGTGTGTAATAATTTGTTTTAATTAGTTTTTATGGAAGAATGGTGAAAACCATTAATATAAATATGATGTAAATATTTACATGGCCTGCAAATTCCCATAGATGCTTTTATAAAGGGGAATTGGAAAAAGACCACCTATTATGTTTCCTCCACCACAAACAGAAGGGGGAAAATTTAGAAGCTCACATCACTTTCCCTCTCCCAAATAGTGTTCTTGATTTCCACACTGTCTAAGATATGATCCTCGATATATTTGTTTCTATATATTTATATAATTAATTCATTTAATATGTAGATTCTATTAGATTCTGCTCAAGTAAGATGATGATATTAGATGAGAGAACGTCTACCAGTATGAAGTATGTAGTACTAATATTTCTCATTGATTTTTTAGTTGTTCTGGGGGTAAATTATTGGGTTATTCCTTGGATTGATTGAGTGAGACCCTATTTAAATAACTCTATGACTTTAAGATAACTATGAGGCCATGTGGGATGCTTCTAAGAATGCCATAGTATTTTCTTCTATGACCATGATTGGTATGGTGACTGAGACCACATGGTCTGTTAGGCCGACTGAGTTTATTATATTAAAGTTACATTTTTTTAACTATATAAATAGTATTATACTAATTCTATGAATTAATGAGTTTTATGATAATGTGATAGCCTTGGGCTGAGTATTAATATTATGTACTATATCATGTATGAGGTGATGTAATTGTTATGTTGGGTGAGTCTTGAATTAGATGAGTTATGTTGATCACAGGTTGGGTGACATGGTCTTCCGATTGTGTTGGAATGGTTTCCAGGTTGTGGGCATGGTCAAAGTTATTTGTGGTGTTGTTGACCATCAATTTGAGCGACCTGGTCTATGGGGAATGTGGTGTAGAATGATGTGTCTTAGAGATTTATTTTTGGATTATCGCTCACCCGTGTTGACCAATGAACCATTTAGATCTTTGTACACATATTAAGAACCAAATAATAGGATGGTATAAACCACTCATATGGGTATATGCCTCCATTAGATGCGGATTAGGGAAATTATTGGTGTTTTTTTTTGAAGAAATCTATAATGATGGTGAGGTTTCATTAGTTGATAGTGTAGAGACTATCAGTTGGGGGTTGAGGGTTGCCTAAATTAAGGCCATTGGGATAGGAATATTTTGAAGGATGAACATAAACATTCATTGGGATGTTGTCTATTGAGTTGATGGGGATATTTCTTTTACTACAATCACTATTATGTGTTAGACATCATGTGTTGATACGATGGGGTTTCTTATCAGATGAGGTTTGTGGGACAAGATATTTTATTATGGGGTAATTCCTTTGGGATGTTTGATATTATTGGACAATAGGTGTTAGTTGAGAATGATTCCATTCCATTTATTTAGAGGTGAAACCCGAGGGTTCACCTATTATGATTTACATCAAGGTATTCCTTGGGCATAGTGTATGTATCCTCCCCACTATGTTATTATAGAATTAGCTGAATCTGGTTATCTATCCCTTGAGTATGATGAGAACAGATGAGTAGGGTTATTATTACTCGTTTATATCTTGATATTATATTTATTTTTTATACAATCCAACTTAATCACATATGTAATATAGGCATATGTTTGTGGTGGACTACTGTGATTCTTTCTCACACCCTACAGGTCCCCTTTATGATTCATGTAGACTTACATATTTTCTTCAAGGAAAAGGGTTGGGATAATATATTGGAACATTGTTTTGGGATATTTATCATGGGATGGATGGAAAGGGACCTTTAGTTTTGTTGCCTCATCTCGAGTTTATCTTCTCTTTTTTTCTATCAGCATGCTTTTATATATCTATGTACAAAGGTCATTCATGGGTGAGCCTTCTGATTATTGTATATATTAATTTTATGTATGTGTGTTCTATTTCCATAGATATAAATGGAATATTGTATTTACATCTTTTTACTATTGTTATTATTATTAATTCCTATATTCTTGATATTTTTTGTGCTTCCACATTGGGAGAGATACTTGTCCATTTTATATTGGTATTTCTTTTTCATTGTTTATTATATATTATTATTTACCAATATTATGTCATCACTATAGGGTACAGTATAACCAATATCACCCATTTACACCCTCAATACTAGTTAGTATCCTTTGGTGTTTTATGGGGTGCACGTAATGATACTGTCACTCAGCTCGACGTATTGTTTTAGTGGAGAAATAGGTCAAGCCCCTAAAAAAAGATACAATTTTCTCCCATATTCCCACACTAATAACACTACAATGGAACATGGCCCTGATATGTATTCCCACTACCATGACTTATCTGACTACTACTGACTTGGTGAAAGCTATCATAGTGACACTTATTTCAACTAGAAGAACTGAACATAGTTTTTCCTACTGAAACATCCTAGCCACTACTCAAGGACTCTCATAGATTAAATTCAATGATGAGTGTATAATTTATCACATATAAATAAATTATTATAAGGAACACATCCACTTATGACCTGATATCATATAAAAGAACATTCAAAAAATGTTTCACCCTATAGATTCCATCTATAACTAAATATGGCATAAATATCTGTAGTTCAATGAAATGATCATCATTTATAGCACTGAAATTTCCACCAGTGCTAGGTGAATGAAATCACAAGCCTAATAATCCATCTATGTCTTGGGATAGAAATGGATTAAGGTATTTATCTCAATTCCCTTTTAAAAATACTCATCCTACTATAATGTTTTCTCAATAATGTTCCACTAATACATGGAAGGCCCATAAAGAATATATGTTGCATTCATCACCCTCCTAACCAAAATATTCTGAAGATGATTAATGGTAACATTTAATAAATTGATCCAAATCTCATCTACCTAGATCCCTATCTATCTAACAATCATATACTAATGTTGTAGTTGGAACTCCCTTGAGCATTGATTCATATCATGCCCTAGAGAAGCTTCTCCCCTCTCACTTGTAGTGGCTAGGGTTTTCAAGTTTTCTCTGGCTCCCTTCCCCCTTCGATCTCTCTCGATTTCAGTGTTGGCCTCATTCAGATCGGCTCACCTCGGTATGGCTTGGCATTAGCATCATGTGGAGGGGCACTGGAGACTTTTCTGGATTCTCGGTCACATCGACTCTTTCGGCTTATGATATGGGTGGCTCGGTTGCGATGGAGTGCTTGGAGTGGACCTGTTTCAGTCTGACGAGGCTATGTTATGCCTTCGGCGTGCTTCTAGTGTGTCTTGACAGCGGATGTGGAGTGGCTCGAAGGGGGGAGGTCCTGGCATAGAAATTTCTTCTGTTTGCAGGTTTTTATGTTTTGGTTATGTTTGTGAATGTTAATATGGTGTTGATGTTTGGATGGTTTGTGTGGTGTCGCGGTCAACGGAGTTCCCCTTCCCTTCCTTGCTGTCTCTGAATTTTCGTGGTGCACTTCTTGTTGTTCTGCGGTTAGTTGAGGGTGTAAGCGGTTGGCGGCAGGGGTGTATTTTGGCGGTGTTTTGGGCAACTGGTGAATGTTTCAAGGCGAACGGGGTCTTTGGTCCTACGTGTGGTGTATGAGTTTTTCTTCTAATGTTGATCATACTATGGTGAAAAAGAAATTGTGGTTTAAGGGCAGGTGGATCTTTTGAGTTTGGATCTGAATCACTGACTGTGGTGATGAGGGAGGATTACGAGCTATCCCGAGCTTCGATTGATGCAGATGAATTTGTTTTTCCTGTTGGATGTGATGTCGGCGACGATGATGACGATTGGTACCGCCGACATCCTACTGTAAATGGTGGGACATGGTGTTGGTTTTTGGATTGAGGCACAGGGTGCACGGTATGATGGTGGGTGCGTGGCTCGAGGCGCTGTCTCATGATTTCAGTATTGGAAATTTGAATTTTGAATTTGAACTGGATGTTTCGAAGTGGTGAATTGGCATGATGAAGTCATGTATTGGGTACCGACAACCCTTAAATCGGCCTTTAGAAAATGAAAAAAAATGATTTGCAGGTAGTAGTTTGAACTCCCTCATTATATCTAACATTGAAGTTACAATATAAACTATTTCTCCATTCAATGATATCTTGAACCTAGAGATTTTTTTGTGAATATAAACATCCATAAAATTTTTATGAGCTATAGAAATATCTACCTCATCCATGTAAGGTGTGTTCTTATTTCAACTATCTTGAAACTCAACTTGAAGAAGATGAGGAATAATTTTCTATACAAGTAAAATACAATCCTTAAGAAATGTTTTTATTACAAATGGGGAAACCTCAACAGCTTACAACAACAAAGAACCACAAACTCCTAGTTTCCCAAAACATGGATTACCTACATTTTAGAAATACATAACAATTCATTTATTATATTTCCCAGATATAACATGTATCTGATACCACATTTCATATATGAACTTATATAACACATGAAATAGTATGTCCATGTGATGAACAATGCATGTCAATATATCCCTTTGTTCCAATCATGGTGTATGAATTCTTATCTTGTCCCATACCGAGAAGTGAGTATAAATATCAAGACTCAATAACATCATGAAATAATAACATCAACTATAACAACTACATAGTATAAACAACAATACAGCCCTGGGAAATCATATTTTCTCCCGTACACATGTAACCTACTCCCATACACAAGCTCATTACAATGTCTCGAAATTTTTAGGAATCTTTTATACCATCCCCAGATAGTAATTTAATTGAAAAGAAACTCATTTTTCTCTAATACCACTTTGTAACATTACCCAATATGACACTATTCAACATATACGAAAAAGAATGGTTATGAGACTTCAAGAATACCTCCCCATCCACCAATGACATCCAAATAGCAGTGGGGTGTGGTATGTATAGTTAACAGAATATACCCCATGACAAAAGAGATAAAAAACAATGGAATTTCCATAAAATATTAAATACATTTTACTGTAGAATAAATAATGGAAAAAATAAATAATAAAAATCCACCAAATAATTAAATCCAATTGAAGAATCCAATAAATAAAAAAGGAATAATGTATTGGAATGTTGGAATGTAACTAAATCACATGTTATAAGTAATACAAAATAAATACTAGTATAATCAAATAAGGACTCAAAATTCCCTAATCATAAACCCCGTGTTGATCTCAACTCTAAAATCCACCCCATCTAGAAAGAAGTAATAAATGTAATGTTCTCTTTCACTTTTCCAATATTGAATCAATGTAATCTTCTCAGGTATCATATGTAATCCTAAATAGGTTGTGAGTATAACTTATTAGGTCAACACCACCAAATCTAAACTTGACCATTTTGATTATAGGTGCATGTAATAATTTAATAAACAAGTGTATTATTTTTAAAAAATAAATAAATTAATACCACATAAACTTACTTCAGCACCATGGAGAAATGTATCTAATAATTTCTCATAACCATTCCAACCATACAAATATAACCCTATTAAAACATAACCTACCACAATTTCATGTCGGGATGTCTATGATCATGTATCCCAAACATGCCAAATATAACCTTAAAAACCAAGGTATAAATAACACAAATCTAGGTCAAAGCCAATATATAATCATTTCATTATTTAATCAGGGACAATCCTAGTATATAATAATTTTAACATGTGTTAGGGAAATCTTGATATATAAACATTTCTGCATGTCGCAGGGCCATGATTGGAAGATAATCATTTCAATATGTTTCCATGTGCATAACCTGCTGTATATGAATTTCAACAAGTATTATGTCATTTCCTGGTATATAATAATTTTATCACATAAACTAGAACAACATCCTATATAATTGTTTCAATAATAAAACTAGTATAATACCTCATATAATCATTATAGTATATAAATCACATCACATGTCATGGAAACAAGGATATCAAAAAACCACAAGAGAACGATCAATAGTTAATTATGAAAATTACCATTCATCATTCAATTTTACATTTTTTTTATTATTTGGTCAAAAATTTTAATATACTAGTTAAACAAAAAACATTCCAAACACACGGGAATATATATCAAGAAATCTATCAAAATCCATGTCATGCTAAAGAAACATTATGTAATTAAACAATTCAATTTTAATTAAGGGATTTCTCACTCAAATGGTACCCATAGTCTAGGTCATTAAAAATGTTTATCCAAAAGGGACTCTATGTAATAATCCAATTCATCAATTAATCAATTTATATAAAAATTATGTTGGAACAATTTCAACATTTCACATAATTTACTATTATCAAATCATAGGTTTATGGTTTTGACCCCCTACCTTTAACTAATGATCAATCAACACATCAAATGACAAAAGACCATGAGAATGAAGGGGTAGATGATCTAATGAAGGTTCCTAGATCATAAACTATCATGATCAAAACCAACAATGCTTACAGTCAAGATATTACGCCACAATGACATGAGAATAAAGGGAAGAAATAGGGAAACCTAAAAAAACCACTTTATATGGATTAGATGCAAGGTCGAGAAATCCTAAATCTAGATAGATTCTATTGAAAATCTCTTTTAATATTACCTAGGGTAGACGTAAATACTATTCATGAATGAATGAGAAAAAAATCATCCACACAACACCTTTCAAATTTTGTCTTAGGAAATTACAATGTAATTAATGTAGTTACATGTATTTTATTTATTTATAGATGGATTAGCTAAAAAATACATTGACCTGGATTATTGTTAACACTTACCAAACATTGAAAAAATTTGTAATCACTTAAAGGAATGATTTCATTTAACATCTTAAACCAGGATCACATCATGTGCATGACAACATTTACATGTTGTGTAACTTCATTACCTAGTGTATAATTTATATACAAAATGTCTTCAGCCTTTTTCCCATGTAAATAACCCTAATTTCCTCCAAATACATCTTAATAATTTAAAACCCTTGTAAAAACATTTAAAAAAATTATACCTTGACATCATTAATTCAACAAAATATACATCCCCATATATAAAGTCATTTTCCCCAAAAAGGTCTCTCTGTCTCTGATGATGATAGGACCACTAGGGATAAAATGAAAAACTCAAAAAGGGATGTATTTTGAAAAATAATGGATATAAAGATATCCTTTAATTCAAAATATCTAATTTATTACATGATGTGGTGAATTAAGTCTCACTATGTTCTGGTGTAACAAACTATGATACACAGGGTGTACTCCAGCTACATGTGGTGCAATTCGATGTTGTCTATAAAAATTTATCATCACCTCTAGATGGGTTATTTGGTAGATCATAATTAAGATTAAATTGGATCTGTATTATATAAGTAAGAAATTAATGGAAGGAAAAGACATCTCAATGATAAGATTGAAGGACAAATATCACAAAACGAGAAATAAAATTAAATTTATATAATGATTAACAATTATTAAGAAATTTTTAACATAATGTGTTATCTATAATACAATGTAATCATTAAGGATGGAATTGAACAACATATTAAGAATACATATAACTCATATTTTTTGATTTAATGGATTATTAGTAATTTACTTGATGTGAATTACCTAATAAAAAAATTATCTGAAAAATATTCACAAATATTTTCTCAGTTCCAAGAGGGAGGATATCTTCATGATATTTTATAATTAATCAAAAAATCCAGAATAAATATTACTTATTTCTTGAGATATTTATTAATTTATGGTGTTTATAATTTTAACCCGATTGGTGTATCACTTTTTCATAGAAAGGACCCAATTTAGAGCCTCTTGATAGATATTCAAAACATCCCCCTTCGCTGAATGAGAAATGTAGATGAAACATCATGTTCTAGGAAAATAAATTAATAATATTCTATTCATAAAATTGATCACTTTATGTTTCTTCCTTCTTGAAGGAATCTACTTATTATTATTATTTTTAAGAGGATAGTGGATGAGGGATAACTTGAGTAGAAATTGTTGTGCACAACTATAAATCATTATCAGAATGTTATAGAAATCTATAAATAGACTTAAGGGTACAGTTTAATAAAAATTAATATCACAAAGGCACACAACTATGAATTAGTTTCAAACAAACCACATTATATATATATATAATATAACTACTATTATTTCAGTTGTGGTGTATGATGTCCTACATAATAATAAATAATTATTTTATTGTCTTCAATGTAAATATTTATCACAATAAAAAATATGGCCTACTCAACTTCTTCAACATTTCATATATTTTAAAATAAAAATTTAAATAAAAATTATTATTTATATTTAATAATAAAAAATTTATTAATAGTATGTCGAATAAATATTTATTTAATATTTATGTCAATAAAATATTTTGTTTATTTTGAAAATAAATATTTATTTATTACTAAGTGAATAATATGGAAAAAATAAATATTATATATTTACATGAATACATAATTACATTGAGTATAAATATCCATCGAATAGTTTTGATCATTTAATAAAACATGAATAAATATTACTTTTTGTTTTATATAATAATATTTATTCCAATTTTTAGATAAAAATAATAGTTAATTGATATTAAAGAAAACACACTATTTTATATCTTTTAGGAATCATAGTTAATACAATTAGTTATGTTTAACTTAATTATGTGATTATTACCCATAATAAGTTATAGAACCCAAAGAAGAACAATAAATTATTCAATGACAATAACAACATTCAAATTTTCATTATATAATATAATACATTCATTGTGATATCTCATCAAACCAGTTAGACACCCTTGTCATTAACCTATGTTCTGGATACATAATTCATTCAGTATAAAAAACTAACTCATTTTTACCCCCATGAACATTAAATTTAATGCAATTTTTTTTCATTTCAAACAATTGTTTGAAACATCAACATCCATAAAAATGTAGGAAAAATCCATCATCAACATATTCATTAATAACATACCATTAATTTTACACCAAATATAACAAACATTAACATGATTTTATATTTCCATAGTTTATATAGATATATCAAAGTGTTCATGTAATAAAATTATTTAGTAATAATCTTAATTTATATGAATAATTACATAGTTTATTCAACTTGAGAATCCATTGACTCATAAAAACAAGTATTTATTCTATCTTAATTTATTAACTTATTATCCCATATTAGATATTATATGGTCTGAACATTATGAGATGCTGTCTTATTATCTAAAATTAACTCGCACCCAAAAGTCAATAAACTATGGGTCCTTGAAGGGAAGCTATCATATAATTCTTAGTAAAAAAACATTGAACCCAATTAAAATGTAGTATTAGTCTATTTTAGTTTATCCCATGATGTATATAGATCCATTTGTGTGTTATACATATATTTTTTTGGTTCTTTTTTTTATAAAATTAATTGAATATTAAACATGGTTGGTTGTAAATTAAATTAATAAGATGTTTTCTATCATGGGATACCCCTTACCTACCCTGTTAAATCATTATTCAATTTTTAATCTATTTTTTCTCTCTAATCATGTAAATTATCACCCAATTACTCTACATTTTAATTTTTTATTCATTTATAGGGATACAATGATCAGTAAAACCTATAATCTCACATAGGCCATTAATAAATGATCTATTGTTACCCTTATGTCAACCAACTACCCCTGATCATAGGTAGTGTGGAAGTCCTAAGTGGCATATCTGTGTGTTTCATTGAAGTTGAGAAGACTAATTAAAAATATAAATAATTAAAAATATCCTATTTCATACAAAATTTTATTAAATAAAGAAATAAATAGATGAGATTAAAAATTTAAAATGTTGAAATTATTAGTAGGTGAGATTAGGGGAGTCTCTTCAACACAACCACTAAGGGCTTAGTGTGCTATCACTGGATTTATTAAAAAAAGAAATTAATAATGGTATAAAGAATATCTATTGTGATTTAAATACCATCTTTTGTGAATGATCATGATCCAAAAAGCAACTTTAGAATAGTCAATAGTTCATTTTGTATTGGGGAAAATTTGACGGACTGGGAGTGATTCAAATTTTTTGATTTGATCAATATGGGAATATTCATATTCTTTGGGAATAATCCTCCATTTAAAGAACTAAGTAGTGACTTCATCTAGGTTGGATTATTTAAATGTATCTAGAATCAAGATTTTTATGGTCTATAAATGGAATCATGTATCTTCTCTAACTGATTATTTATCCTCCCATGATCATTCTTAGTAAATTTTGGAGATAAAGCACTTCAATAATTTACATTACACTGAACATCCTTGAATGAATAAGAAAAAATAATTGTACCTAGATTTGGATTATAGGGTATTGAAAAAGGAAAAATATATATGGGCATAGTATTTCTTAGCAATTGGGATTAAAAAATTCGGCTTCAGTCTATGGAATATGAATATACAAATATAAACAATTTTCAATAAAATTATTTAATTAAATTGTTAAAGAAATTTTAAATTGTGTTTTATGTGGATTTTAAATTTTTTTCATTGTTTCAATATATTTAGCATAATTTATACAATTTTGGGGACCCATCTCGTGAGTTGGGATGGAGTGATATCTCACCGATCAGCGATCATCATAGATAAAAATACAAGAAACAATTAATACAAATTAATAATTTATATTATTTTATTTTTCACTAAATTAAATTCTAAAGCTCTTGGGTTAATTTATTTTAATATTTTAGTTATTTAATTTTGAATTAGGTTGTGGGAATAAATATTTCATGGATTTTATATTAATTTCATAGTCAATCATAGACATGAGACATTAGATTTATCTAGGAGATATATCATTTTCATCTAAGCCATGTGTGACATATACTATTGGTATACATAGGTTTTATTTTGTGGACCAGCCTGTAGCAATATCATGCCTTTTTCTTCTTCTTTTTGGTTCTTTATTGAATGTAAGAATCGATGGGGTATTATCCCAACCTCTATCAAGAAGCTCTGGGGGCACGAAGAGTGTTTATCTCCTTGGTGGAGATTATTTCACGTAAAACCCCATGATTTTAAAATTAGAACATCATAGTCAATAGAAGATGTGAAATAAAACACTGAAATTGTAATATAATTTATCACCTAAATACATTATTATATATTTCTTTTTGAATAAATTAATTCTTTTTAATAACTTTTGATTCATACAACGATGAGTTTAACAAAACGTGATACTCTAATAAATATTATTATTTAAACCTAACCATTATAAAATGACTTTTAAGATGGAATATATTAATAGAAATAAATAAATTTGAAAATATATTTTTTATACTTATAAGAAGTAAATTCATTGATTTTATTTTGATTATAAATAAAACAAGAACCATTTTTATGAGGAAGAAATATTTACTACACACTTTATTTTTCTAAAAGGTAGATTAACAGATCTTTATGAACATAATTAAATATTAATTTTATCAAATTTTTGAATATTTATTTGAGAAAATTAATTTAAAAGTTTAAATATACATGTCCAAATTATATGGGTTTTTTGTTTATAGTTTTATAAAAGGATTAAATTCTCCCTGATGTGTGAAAAATACTTTTTCTAAACTATATTTTAATTTAAATTATTTAAAATGTAAAAATATATTGTAAATTGTTTTTAAAGTAAAATTAATTAAATTATATTAAATATTTACAAATATTGATTATTTTAAAAAATTCAATATTTAATTTGTATATGAAAACATTCAATATTTATGAGAGTTTTTCCTTCAGATAGCCGCTCATTCATCAAGTCTGTGGATTTAATTTTAAATTGTTTTGGACCACTTATCTGAATTTTATTTGAAAAAATGGATTCAATATTTTGAATAATAATAATTTATATTTTATAATATGGTATAACTAATTTTTTTACACTAATTAATAGTGAAAACTTTGAAAATTATTTACCCCTAATAAGATAAAAATGGTTTTATAGGGGGTTAAAATCAGAAGATAATGGTTTAAAATAATATAAAACATGTAAACCACCCACTTTATTGGAGTATTTTGATTCTATAAATTACATAGTTCTATAATACCAAATTTATAATTCTTTTTCATGAAAAAAAAATTATATCACATTATCTTTTCAAAAATTCCTTTTATGTCCTCTCCCCCACTTAAAAATGGACACCTCCTCTTAAACCCTCTTAAAACATCCAAAAAATATTGGGGGGGGGGTCAATAACTTCGTGAAAAAATTAATTACATACCTAAATAGATCACATATTCCTTAATTTGATTATGAATCCAAAATAATAAGGCTTTAGGTATAAAACTAATGACAGTCTCTGTAGAAGGGGTAATATTTTAAAACATGGATATTTGTTTTATTTATTCTTAAACCACCTAGAAACCTTATGAAAATATTATAATATAATAAAATTAGTATATGATATATAATTAGTTGTTATTATACTAATTTGATGACCTATATCCATCTCCACATCCATTAAATGGAGAACGAAAGTGTCAATCTTGTTTATAGCGGACGATCACCTCACGAACCAATGTAATTCATTTTCCATCAACATCATTCAGGGTTGAATATAATTATGGATGTAATATATATAAATATATATTATATATTTGAAATTATTATAATTAATTATTTATTATATCACTTAGAATCACATACTTTCCTTTTTATCTTAAGATATGATAACTTTCCTCATGTGTACTATGGAATACCACCTCGTAAAGAGATTTGATTAATTTTTATATAATGATTTACATGGATGGTTATAAAGATATTTTTAATAAATATATGTTATATTTTTTTTATTAAAAAATGTACATTTTTCAATATATTATCACATATAACTTCATACCTTCCTATCTGTTGGAAAATAATAACATCATTTGTTCATACATGTGGTGTACAACCTCCACATAGAAATGTGAAATGGTATTAATTTCACTTTTAAATGGTTGATAATAAAATTCTATTTGATTAATATATATAATAAACATTATTTAATAATGATTATGGAATGGTTAATTAGTATTTATGTTTCCTTATGTTATATCTATTGAGAAAAATGGAAACAATGTTAATGCGTACATATGGCCTACCATCTCTAAGAAAAGTGTAGTTTATTTTCTATCACTAACATTAATATATTACATGAAGTAAATTTATAATGATTATATATTATAATTTTATAATGATTAAAATTCAGAATATTATGTAACCATGATCAAATATAATGGTCCAAAATTTCCAACCAAAACATATAGGAAAAACAAAACAATTTTCACTAGAAATAAGGATTTTAAAAAGAATTGCTTATAAAAGGGTCACAGAATTCTATAAGAAAATCATGTATGGTAGGAAATATAATTTTATTATCATTAAATTGACTGATAATAATTATAAATTTATTATATAGGATATATATGCATGTACAATTGAAATAAAACTTTTGATAAGAGTTTCTCATCTTACTTTTACTTTTGGGATACATACGTTATATTCACCAAGTATCCCTATGTGCGTTGTATATACTTCACATTTTTTGTTCTATATAATTAATATTATTTTCTTAATGTTATTAAATTTTAATTTTTTTTATTTCAGCTATGGGGATTATAATTTAGAAACAATCAATGGATTAAGGGTATTTTTCACTATCTCATTATTATTCAAGAATGTATTAATTTACGTCTCCATTAGGGAAATTATTTAGGAATTATATATTAAAAAAGCGATTTATTATAATTTTTTAATTCATGAAATTTTTCCATTAATAGTACAGTATATTATTATTATCCACTTAAAATGATTAAGGAAATGTTTTTAAGGAAATCCAAATTTATTTATCTCATTTTTAAAGAATATTATTTTTTTGAAAACCATGTTTTATAGAAATGTTTTCAATTTTTTAAACATTATAAAACTAATTTATTAAATCCAATTTCACCCATTTTATACATTTTACAAATTATTTTTAAATTTATCTTCATTTAATTTTCTAAAAATGCATGTTTGGATTTTTCTGATAATGTGAATGGAATCTGTATTCTAACATGTAAAACATGAATTAAATTTTCTATCATCATGACCATGTATATTTTAAATATTATTTTACAATTTTTTAAAGAATAATATCAAAGAAAACTATTTTAAAAATATTTTTGATCTTTTATTTTTCAAAATATTTTCAATGAAAAAATGATATTATTCACAAAAATGATTTTTTTTTTCACAAAAATGTTTTTAATGACATGTTTACAGTATTTATATTCATAAATGATGTCATATATTACATGTAACTATGATCCAATGAGGATATGTTTTTTTAATAGCATATTTATTCTTTTTAAGGATGTTTTATGATCAGTTTGATTGAGGATGTAAAATTTTATTACCATTAAACATATTACTTTGGATGGTTTATGATTGTGCTTATTTGATTTATGTATCGATTAACATTTGATATGTTAGTTTTTTAATAAGAATTTTTATATTGATTATGATTCACACAATTAATATTTGTAATGCATTGGACATAGTATGTGATAGTTGGGGCCCAATTATTGATATCCCTTTAATACATCAACGAGTATCATGAGAAAAATCATTTGGCTAAATTATTTAGATTTTTGCTATCATATTTAAACTATATTTTGAAAGTTCTTAACAATTACAAATTTCTAGTATTATGAATTCCCTCATTATGAGACCAGTTATTTATTTCCATGTCATTATCATATTATTTATAATATATATGGATAAGTTTCAATATCATGTGATTATTTATATGTTTTAATTTCATAATCATTTATTTTTCAATTTTATGCTTAGTTTTTAATTAAATGAAACGTTATTCATTTATTTACCATTCGATATACATTATGATTTTTTATTCATGATATATTTATTTATAGGAATACATGTTATAATAGTATGATGTCACTTCGTTCTTATGTTTAGTTTTCCATATGATACCATGAAGTGGTTTTTTATTGATATGTAGAGATATGATAACAGGAATAATCGAGTTCAAAAAAAACACTTTCTATGTTTTATCATTAATATATTATATAAATTTCAAGTATGTATATTTTTTACCATGACTATTAAACTATTCAATCCTTTAGGAATTGATACCTTGAATATCGTTCAAATTTAATAAATTAACCACTTTCTCTGTGATAAATGGTTCAAGGCCATTATATTTGGTATCAATGAATGTTTTGTAGAAATCAAAGGTCCTTTATTTAGGGAAAAATAAAATATGGAAAATTACCCTTTGATATTAACTGATTTTAAGTGCACTAGAACATCTAAAAGTTTTGGTAAAGTCTAAATTCTATGGTTTTCCAAGAAATACATCAATGTTTGAATACTATTAGTGGACATGGTTATAGAAAAAATGCACCTTTGAGTAATAACTCTAAAAAATGTGTCTAGAACATGAATTGAGCATTACCTAGTCCAGGACAATGATACTTTATATCCACCTATTCTATCACTCATAGGGTATATTCATGGGTAAATTCACATTTTATTTACAACCCATTTTAATTTTTTATAAAATAATTAATGATTCTTCAACATTATCAAAGAAACCATGTTTATTATTAATAGATTATCCAAGACTAAAATTTTCTATTTACGTAATGTGTTTCACTAGTTTTTAGATTATACATTATGGTTTATAATGTTATGATATAATCTAGTGTATTCTTTTGTTTAGAAATGGAACCAATGAGAATGAATAAGAGCCATATAAATAAATTTAATACAAATAATAAAGATGATAATTTCATTTATGAGATTAAGATAATCTTTTTAAGGGAACTAGCATCCAAAATATTATCATTATATGAGGGCATTGTATCATGTGCTAGCATGATATAGATTAAATTCTTCAGTGTTATATCTTTTAACGATATAAAAATAACTAGAGAATAGAAAACAAAAAATGGATATTGGGAATAAGGGATTGAAGTATTTTCCCACAAATGATAAATAAAAAAAGAAACACCCATAATCATTCTTGATGGTAATGGGGTTCGTTATAAGAGTGGATAAAAATTATATTATTCTTGTGATTTCAAGGGAAATAATGAATTTCCAAATTTATCTATTTCAATTGTAAGTATACACGGAACTAATCAAATAAATTTCCCAACTGTGTAGGAATATAACTAAGAAGAATCAAATGGATCAAGGTGTATCTTATGATATTACTAATGGTAGTGTGGAATGATTTATTTTGTTGTTTTTGGACTAATGAATTATTTAATAGGAATATTTTATCAATGAAATACGGACTATAATTATCATGAAATGTATAAGGATTGTTATAAATTATATTCATTTAAAGGATCTGAGAACATATGTTAAATGGTAATGATTACCAAGAAAATAAATTTAATTTAATTATGAAAATATTGTAAAAAACATGATTGAGGAAAGATAACCCTTAACATGCACCCTATGTGGAGATAATAATGAAAAATATGTGTTTATGTTATTTAATTGATGGATTTTTAATTTTATTGTTATTTTATAGTTTATATTATCATTGAGTATGTTTACTACAAGTTTGTATTTATGAAATATATTCAAAATCATGAATTTTTTTTTGGAAAAATACATTTTTCCATTGTGGTTTTATGGTTATCATGGAATTCAAATATTTATAATATGATATTAAGATCCAGTTTAATTAATTCGGTGAATATAATGCTGATTTGAGTACCTCCCTTATAATTATTTGTCATTAAATTTAGTGAGACTTTTTTTGAATGAGTCTCAAATTTAACCATATATGTAATGTATTATGTAGATATTTAGGTGTTTTTAGTTAACATGTGCTATAAATATAATTTTTTGGAAAATATATAGATATACGTGGAAAACACTATCATTATAATGGTCCGTTAAATGTTGTTTAGGAATATAAATTCATTTTAGATATTCATTTCAATGAGTAATAAATGATTTTTTAATTGATCGAAGCAAAAAAAGAATGAAATTCGGTATAATAAATATAAATATATAATGTAATTATATTTTCATTTTTTTCAGTCTAAATTGTAATGTAATTTTTCAACTCTTGGAAAATAATATTGAAACAAAATTTTTTTCTTAATAACTTCATTTCTATTAAACTGATGGCCTTCTCACCTATAACTGTTTTATGGATTTTTGGTAATTATATTTTCAAGATCATTCACTTATAATCAATGATATACACCACTCACCATAATTAATTATTTATTTCATTCATTTTATTTATTTACTTTCCACAAATGCTTTCTTATTTTAAAAACTAGAATTTTTTTATTTTTGATAACCTACATACATCCCTAGCTCTCTTATCAAGAGGATGATTTATTACCCCTTTTTATGATATGGTGTTTTAAGAGGGGTATTTTCCAAATATAAAACATTGATCACTAACATCAAGATTAAATTATAGGGGCATAATTTATTTATGGGGTTAGAATACAAGACTATGATATTTTATAATAGAGGAATCATAATTGATGTTGTTTATAAAAAAAATAAATATTATATAAGAATTTAACACCCTAAATATGTTTGATATGTTAATTTTTAAATTAATTCTTTCTTTTTGATAGTTTTTGGTTCATGTAACAGTTGGTTTAAACAAAACCAGATACTATATTTATATATTTTTATATAAACATGACCATTATAACCTAGCTGTTAAGATGAAAGGTATTAATAGTAACAAATTAATAATGTAAATTTATTAGTTTTTGAATGTATAAAATAAATTCAATAGTTATCTATTAAATAGAAATAAAATAATATCCATTAAAATAGAATAAAATATTTTCTAAAAATTGGTATTTTTATGAAAGGTGTATTAGTCATGATTTACACACATAATTTAAAATTATTTTTCACAAATATAATAAAATTTATTTTAATAAATAAAATTTATTTTTTAAAATCTAAATGTCCATATTAACATTCTTTTACACTATAGAACAAGTTTATAAGGTTACTTATTTATGAATACTGAAAAATAACACTTTTATTAAAAATTTCCTTCTCATTTATATTATTTTAAAAGCTATATTATATTTTAAATTTAATTTAATGAAAAATTAGTTCAATTATACTACTTTTAACTTATTTTTGTTACAATAATCAATTTTATATTCAATTATAAAATTAAAACATTCTATACTGATGAAAATTTTCTTTTTTGAAAACCGCTATTTGGTCAAATTGGCTATTTAATTTTAAATTAAATACTACTGTATCTACAAGATGAATTTATAAAAAAATGATTCCATAATAGTAACCAGCATAATTAATATTATCTAATAAGGTCATCATAATTCTTTACTACAATGAATAGTAAAAAAAGAAAAAAATTATTATCATGGCGAACGTAAAAATGTGTTTATAGAAGGATTAGTTAATAAGATAAGGGTTAGAAATGCAATAAAACTTGTTCATAACCCATTTTAAAGACATATTTATACTCTATAATGTCTTATTTTAGATAATGAGAATTTTTTATATGATTTTTCCTTGAGAAAAACATGGGAATTACATGATATTTGAAAACATTCCATGTGTGTTCTCTCCTCCAATTAGAAAAAGACACCCCTTTCCTCATTTATTCAAACTAAAAAATCCTTTTGGTTTTGAAATTTCAATACCAAATACATTAATTACTTCCAGAGTCACATCTTAGAGGCATTATTTTTTTATGGACCCCCCCCCCAAGAAGGCTTTAGTTGTAAATCAGAAGAGGCTCTCCGAAGAAGAGGTAAAATTATTAAACATGTGTATTAATTTTAATTCTTCTTAAACATCCTTTAAAATCATTAAAATATCATAATATAATAAAATAATTATATCAAATATTTATATTAGTAATTATTTTAATGAAATAAATCATATTAATCTCTACTTCCATAAAATGGGAAACAAACATGTTGATCGTGTGTACGATAAACTACCACCTCGCAAACCAATGTAATTAATTTTTTTTCAACACCATTCAATAATGGATATAATAATAGATTTAAAATATTTATGTTATATTTTTGAGATTATTATTATTATTTAATTATAATAACATATATACCTTATTGTTTTCTATTTTGTGGTGGGATATCATAAAGTAATTTTTATGTATGATAGACTACTACATCACTGGTGATGTGATTCTTTTTTTTTCTTTAACATTACATAGAAATTAGTAAAAATTATTAATGAATATATATCATATTTCTCTTGTAAACCTTATTTTTGAAATATAATATGATATATTTTTTATTACCTTCTAATTTATTATAAAACAATAATTCTTCTCATGCATTCGTGTATACTATCGCTTCCATGAAGTTATGTGAAATGTTTATAATTTTATTTTTAAAGGGATAATAATAAAGATTTATTTTATTTATATATATGATAATCATAAAATAATAATGTTTTTTATGGTTTAGTTAATATTTATTTTTCATTTCTTTCCATCCTTCATGAAAACTGGAAATAATGTTTATGTGTACTTATGTCCTACCATCTCGAGAAAAATTATTGTTCATTTTATATCTCAAATATTAATACCTTAACATAAATAAATAAATAATAAATACAAAGGATATTTATATAATTTTTAACATATTTGATACATTGTAACATTGATTAATAAAAAATGAGTGAAATTAAAAAACCAAAATATACATGAAAAAAAGAATTATCACCCAAAACATTGATTTTGATAATGAATTGTTAATAAATGTGTCGAAAAATACTATAAGTAAATAATTGTTATAATTAAATATAATATTAATTTACATAATAATATTTATAATAAATTTAAATTAATTTACATAATTATATTTATAATAAATTAAAAATAATTACATTGATGTTACACACATGGACAAAAGAAACTCGATCATAGTAAAGGGTTTCTCGTCTCATGTTTACTTTTGTCATAAATACTTCATATTCACCACTTGATCCTTTGTGTGTTGTATATATTTTCCTATTAATACTTTATATAATTAATATATTTATATTCATGGTATTTAAAATTATTTTTCATGATTGTTTATTTTATGGGGATTTTGAGTCAGAATTTATTAAAGTTGTCAGGGTTTATTTCAAAATCTCATCATTATTCATATTTGATATTGTTTATGTATCCCAGATGAGAATTGGTTGATATTTCTATATTAAACACAATTTATTTTATTATAATATGTCTATTCAATATGTTTTCATGTAATAGTGCTATTTTTATAGTCTTTGGTACTTAAAATTTTGAGGTTTTTTAAATAAAATATCACATTATTTCTCTCTTTGTCAATTTTTTCCCAAAAACTAATTTTATAAACATATTTTAAAAAATGATTTAAACATTATAAAAATGATTTATCGAATTCATTTTTCACCACATTATAATTATAAATAATAAATTAAAGGAATCGTCATGTTATTTTCTTATCAAATTCTCTTTTGATTTCCCATAAAATATGAAAGGGTTAAATATTTTAATGGGTAATACATGAATGTAATTTTCTACATTCATGAAAATAATATCATTTAAATATTATTTTACAATATTTCATTTTTATTTTCAATGAAAATTACTTTAAAAAGAATTTTTCCAATTTTTTATAAACAAATATATTCAAGATTCAATGATTTGTGTTCTCAAAAATGTTATTAAAAAATATATATATTATATCTATTCATAAAAGTCATCAAAAATTTATTTTAAATATGATCCCATAGGGATATTTTGTATTGACATCATCATTATTTTTTCATTGAATCATTTTTTATTACTATGACTAAGGATGTATAATGTTATTACCATTCATCATGTTAATCTGGATGGTTTATGATTATGTTTATTTTATTAAGGTATGTATTTACATATTTTATGTTAGTTTTACAATATAAAGTTTTATTATTATTATTTTCTCCACTTTAATATGAAAAATAAATTTGGAATTATATTTTATTGGTGGGGTGTAGTTATATATAATCGAACAATACATTGATAGGTATCACGAGACAAATCAGTAAGCCATGTTAGATGGGTTTCTACCCACAGATTTGAAAAATCTTGACAATGTTCTTCAAAAGTTTTGATGTAAAAAATTATGCATTCAATTATTATGAGATTAGTTACTAATGTATATGTGATTATTCAAATTGTTATAATTTCTTTTGGTATGTTCCTAGATTAGGATATTATTTATATGTCTTTATTTGAGCATCATTTATATCTAATATATTATTCTTAGTTGATTGATTGAATGGAATAATTTTTAGATAATTAACTTTTCATATTTATATTTCTTATTTATTATTTATATCTTCCTCTACACACGCACCCTTATCATCTAATCTCACCCACTTGTTTTTTTGACCATGATACTAGGCAGTGTTTTGGGATCGGTATTTAATGATATACTAAGGGTAATAATATATTTTTCAATAAAAAATCTTTGCGTATATTATTATTAATGTGTAATGTGTTTTTCAAGTAAGCATCTAGTTACTAAGATGATTAAACTATTCATTTCATTAGGATGTGACATATTTGATATAGGTTTAATGTAATAAATTAAACACTGTCTTTATGATTCTAGGGTCGGGTTATTAGTAGTTTGAATAGTGGTGTGGATATTTGATATTGGTGGTGTGGTGGTGTTCTCCATTAATTTAGAACAATAATAGTATGGTTTCCTCTTTTTTCTGGTCCTATAAAAATGGTTAGAATAGAAATCGCTTCTCCCTTATAGTGTTAATGTCTCGTTGGTTTCCACAATGGTATTCTTGTCCATATATTGAAATCTGTATTCCCACAAAAAGCATCAAACATCTATAATTTCTATGTTTTATCTACAATATTTATGGGATTTTTGTCTTGTTCGACATGGAAACCTCATTGGATATTGTCTTGTAATTTAGATTTTGGTTAGAGGTAGTGCACAGAGATATGTATTCAATAGTAAGAGTGTGAGGGCTCACTAATAGTTCCCACATCTTCATTAAAATGGTGGGGAATCATTAGTGTCCTCTGGTGTTGACAGCCTATTCAAGAAATCTTCAAAATCGGTTCTATTTCATATGGGCAGTTTCTATGATTGTGGTGTAGCAATGTTGTATGTTGAGCTGTCCATAGAGGTTCATGGTAGGACGAGGTTAGAAATTTGGATATATTATTAGGTGATTATGTGAAGGAAGGGTGAAACACCCTATCAATTGTATTCATTCATGGGAAGTTATAGAGATCTGGGAAGAGTATTGGTGAGGTATGTATACTAGCCATCAGGGAACTGTTAGTTCATTTCATTGCCATATTTTCTTACACAAATAATTTAATTTTTTGTTCTCCCTCAGTATAGTGACTATGATTTTTTTTAAATTCAAATTACTGTGCATTTTCACTTAGAGCCTTTTAATTATTTTACCATCTTGAAAAAAAACATAAAATAATTTTTTTATGTTTTATGTTTTCCAATAAATAAAATTATTAATTTAATTGAAATCAAGCTTTATTTACCATTAAAAATTTAGTTCAAAAACTCTCCAAATTACATTCACCATAATAATTAATCAAAATAATTCCTTTTTTGCAAACATCAAATTTTTTTCACCATTTTATAAAATTCTCATATATAATCATAATTGAAAATAATATTTAACAATTCTTTTTGGAAAATGCTTACAATGTATGTATTTTTTAGAATTAAAAAATTGTTTGATCGATTAAAAATAATAATAAATATCGTAACGAAATTAATATTCATTATCAAATAATTAAACTAATAAAATTATAATTTGAAATTAATTTTTTTAGATTCATTTTAATTAAAATATGAATAAATCAATTAAAATAGAAAAATATTAAATATATTTAATAATTTCTGTCTAAATTGAATCAAATAATTTAAATTTAAAAATTAAAAACGATTTCAAATGATGCATATCTTCTCAATGAATTCCAAATGTTAATAAACATATAAAATTCTCAGTTTAATACATTTATTAATTAAATTATAAATTATAATAATCATCCAAAGAACCAATTTAAATTGTACTTAGATATTATTACGTGGTATTTTAAAGAATATCATACAAAATATGTTGAAAATTTATATTCACATCTCTCCCCCACACATGAATCAATACAAACATAGGAAATTTTATCATTAAATTATAAATAGATGATTTTATACCAAACATTATATAAAATTCTAAAAGTGACATCAATCAATTAGTTCATCCACAAATAAGGTCATTCCACTTGTGCGAATTTCCCACACTGTAAAACATCAATTTGGATTAATATTCTAGTTCAATGAGTGAATGTGATAGATTTATGTTGGATTAAAATTTTAATTATTATCAAATATATATTATACTCATTCCTAAATATCTTAAACTAAATTTTATTTCCACACTTAATTGATATTCTATAAATTATTTTCTTTATTTTAATTACCCCTTCATGGGATCAACATTTCCCTCACCTAAATGAGTTTATTTTTGACATATAGTAAATTTTTTAATTTTAATGGATTTTCCCAGATATGTGTACGTATATTACCATAAAAATACATTATTTGAATATTTACAAAGGTCTAATCACTCTAAAAGTTCAATTGTATCAGAGATTAATTGTGGGTTCCCGATTTAACAATTTATTATTGGTTCAAATTACTAATATGAATTTCATTTAAAGAGGATCTCTAAGGTGATACCTATTAACAATGTACAAGTATTGCATCATTGTGATAAAAATTCTAGTGACCACTTATTATAATTCTTATTCCAAAATGATCTTTTTAGTTAAATTTATTTCACTAGTCGTAAAACAGAATTTTTATTTAAGTGAGGTTATGTTCACTCGATAATCTATGTAATTAAATAATTTAAGAATCAATGAGTCTATAAAATTTAGCATGGTATTTTAATTAATAAAGACACATTTAATTTCATTTTCCACTTTTTTTATTTATTTATTTCTTTACATTCTAAAAAAATAAAAACATGAAATCTACGTAAAATATTTTCACATTCAATTTTTTGAAATATTTTTTTACTCTTTTTTTATTTGTTTTTATATTTTTTATATTTTGTTTTAATAGAAAATGGAGAATATAAATCCTAAAATAATATTTTCTATCTTTAATACACTATATCAAAGAACATTGCATTCCACGAAATATGCATTTTTTAGAAATATAGTTCAGAAAATTGATTTTAAGCTAGTGTGAATGAGTGTGATAGCTTTGAGTTCATCATTTAATTTATTCTTATAAGAGTGGGGACTCATCCATGGTCTCTTTTTACATATATCGTCATAGAAATATCTCAAATTTATTCCATTCACCATGAAGGGGTTCCATGAATCAACAATCTTCATTTCAACTACACTAGATGGGATAATTTACTTTACTGTATATATTCCAGTAAACCTCAAATGAATATTCCTAAGAATTAAAAAAAAATTGAAGCGTAAAGTGTAATGTTTTTATTAATTGAAAATATAACTTCAATTAGAAGTTTTTAAGGATTTATTTTTCATTATCCTTTAACAAAATAATGTATTCATATGCTTTTGGTTTAGGTTTCTACATCTATATCTTTTGTATAATCTTATGTTCTCCAGATTCTCGAAAATTAATGTTTACTACTTTACCGTCCAATTAGGATTTATTTTACCTCTCAATATATTTTTCACCATTTCTTAGACTCTTAAAATGCAAGGTAGTTATGATAGTATAAAATTTGAGTAAATTCAATGAATAATTCTAAATAATTTCATCATGATGTTATGTATATATAATAGATTCTATAATTAAATTTATTTCAAAAAAACATTTCTTCAAAATCATCATTCATTTCGAAATTCATTTTTAATAAAATTATATAATCAAAATTAAAATAAATTCTTTATAAAAATATGAGACTTCATGGTGGAGTACAATAGATTATTTCCACGTGCATATTTAATTGAAATCTACAATGTTTAAATCCATTGTTTTTCCACAAAGGGTCATACAAATTGTTTCTTCATTGGAATTTATTATAACTTGGGCACTTTTGAGATATATTTTACTATGATGATTTGGGAAAAAATCATACCTTTTTATTCCTCCATGTTTATTATATATAAATTTTCAGGTAATTGATAAACGTATACACATAAAATAATATCTACTAAAATTCCTAACTGGTAGGAAGTCGCCCAACTAAAAAGTTATACAAACACACAATTGGGTTTGAAGTCACATATCTATAGAGATGAATTAATTGAATAGTGAATGATATTGATCAATGCTCCAAAATCACATAATGCTTTGGGAAATTTAATCTCACTAATAACATAAGGGATATAATGATACATATATATTGAAATTTCTATGGGATTTGTGGGTCTTTATGTGTAGAAACATTTTCACATAAACATAAATTATCTTTACCTTACAATATTTTTCATAAAGTGAACATTTCATTAATGAACATATCATACCATTGTATTTTGTGGATGGAATCCTTTCGGTGGATTTGGATTTCATTTTTTTAACACATCTAGTATCTCAGTTTTCAATGAATTTTCCATGGATTTAATGCATTCATGCATCCTTAAAGGGAAGGGTGTTTTAGGATAAATATCATTTTTCATCTTGGATTTACCTTTATAATCCACTATGGGGGTAGTGTTTTCTTATGTAACTCTTCTCCAAGTTATTTTATTGGGGAATGTTTTTTAATTTCGTATTACCTTTCACTCCCATATTCTTCTTCAGTTGGTCTCTCTTTATTGGTTCCTATATCCTTGTCACTACTAAATGTAATGGAATAAACATTATCTATGGGGTTAGTAATGGGTTTGGTAAGAATATTACTAGATATTTTTTCATTCATCTTATTTATGGAATTTTGGATCTGGCCTGTATTTTTCATAAATTCTTTTTTTAGTTCCTCCTTTGAATGTTATTTATATTTACTTGGATGATATTTTGTAGATAGTTAGAATTATGTCATTGATATAGTCAATAATTGATTTTTTGACAAACTTGTTGAAATGGTTTTCTCTAAAATTCTATGTTTCTTTCCTTATTTTTAATATTATAGGACTCTCTTCATACTTTTTTTCTTGTTTGTTTTTTGTACAGAGAACAGTACATGGATTTGTAGTTTTCCCAAGCAAGATGATAGCCATCTGTGAAGTGACCCTAAGAGAAACAGAGGTGAAATACCCATGGGGGTGTGTCTCTATAACTTTTTCCATAGTTATATTATTCTTAAAAGTGGATACATCATCAATTTTATACATGTAGAGAAATTTATAACTAATCACCACTTATACTACCCTTTTGGTAGTTATCATACTAAATTGTTAACAATATTGGGAGATTTATTCAATTATTTCACTAACATCAGTCGGTGGAATATCAATTATTTTATCTATAGAAGAATCATTGAAAATGATCTAGTCATTATCAACCAACCCTTCATAAAATAGTATCATGAAATGAAGATCATTACTAGATAGGTGTGGGTAGAGGTTTGTTAATCATTTAAAGCTTTATAAATTCTTTAACAGGGTCACTCAATTTTATTGTTTGATTGTGTCAATATTATTCATTAGATAAACACTCAAAATGTATTGAAATATATCTTGAGTAATGAAATACAAAGTCCATCCCTGGTTTTTATCCCTCCAGGTTGGATAATGCATAACCACCCATTGATATATCAATCAAGTGAGATGGGAAATTTCTACCAGTTAATCTAATCCCCAGTGATTCCTCTATGTTTCAAAACATTATACATTTCACCAAAATATTGTAGATTTTTATTGTGTTCTTCTCCTAAAAACCATAAAATATTGGCATGTGTGTTAGAATTCCATTTTAATATAAAATATTATTTATTAATCATTCTTATTTATCAATTGTCTTTATTAAAATTAGACACATTAAATTTTAATAATGTTCTATTAAATTGGAATTGATTATCTTCCATCTTTAGGTTCCTTATATTTTTACTGGTGTATGTAGAAGAAGGAGAGGGAGAATCAATGATTGTGATGGTTTTAAATTACATTTCAACTAACTCTATGATTATCACAATTTTCAATCTCACGAAAAATGTTTTCTCAACCTTTTGATCAAAACCAATGAGGTGAGATGCATTATTTTAGGTCATTTTAAATCATTTATAAACCAAAATAAAACCATAACACTTTTCCCCCCAACAAATATGATATGTTTCAAGTGTTCTTATCATGGGTAACTCAGTAAAACAAATTTGTGAACCCGATTAGTTTATAGTATTAAAGAGTGTTGGGTTAGTCTTTATAGAAGAAATTGATGTGGGTGCGTTCCAATAACATTTTGTGGTTTCTATTTTTTAAAATGATAATAGAAAATTAAGTTGGTTAGATTAAAATTAAATTAATAGCATGTGAACTAACATCAGATAACCCCCAACCTACTTTGTTAAATCATTATTCTATTTTATTAATCTCAGTATTTTCTCTAACTGATGTTATCTCACTCGATTACTCTCTATTATATTTATGTATTCAATATGAGGGAATATATGGTCCTTGTAAAAAGTAATATCATCGTGCCTAGTAATTAAAGATCTCTGATTAACCTTGTGTAAATCCATAGCTCATGATATCAAAAGATATGGAAGACCTAAATGGCCTCAATGTGAGATTCAGTGAGGATGATAAGAATAATTCAAATTTTGAGTAATAAAAAATACTTTATTACTTACAAAATTTGAGAAAATCTAGTGATCAATATTAGAGAGTAAATATTTAAAAGAAAAATTCATCAAAATAGGGAATTGGGGGAGTCTCATCAGTGTATCCACTAAGGGATTCATGTTTCATCACCAAATTTATTGAAAAAATAAATAAATAAAAGGATGAATATAAAGAAAATTGATCGTAGAAGTAGACACCTTTAACAAGAAATAGTTTGTGACTATCTTTAACAAATAGAATAATGATATATTTATTGACGAATTCTTAAAGGTCTTGGTATTCAAAATTCTCCATGTGAGTACATGAGAATAATTAACTACTTCATGAATAATCCCTAATTTCTATATCTAATAAGTGACTTTTTCATGGTCATATGGCTGACCTATTTCATGAACCAAGGTTCTAAATGGTATCTACTAATCATTGATTTTATTCCCCAACTGGTTATCACTCTTCCCACGATCATTCATTGTAGATCTTTTTGGGTGAATTTTCTAAGTACATAGTATTATCGTGGGAATCATCAAAGGAATAAGTAAAACGAATTGGAACTAAATTTAGATTATAGTGTATTAAAAAATATTGACCAGTATTGGACCTTAAAAGTCACTTTAATTGGGATTCATGAATTCAAATCTGAATATGAAAACCAAAAAAACATGCATATTATATTAATTAAAGGATTGATGCAATTTAATCTAGGGGTGCATATGGAATTTAAAATCATTTTAGTTTACACAATCTATTATATTTTCAAGGACTAGCTAGTGAGTTTGGGTCAAGGGATGTATCTCCATTCATCAGTATGAATTGAAAAAAAATAGAAAACAATAAAAATTAGTAAAATAATTATAATTTTTTTATTTTGATTAAATTCAACCCCACAGTTCTTAGGGTTTTGAAATTTAAATGTTTTTTTTAATTTAAAAATAGCGTAAACATTTCATGGTACTTTGATTTGATAAAGAGATATAAATTTTTAATACCACAATATGGTGGAATCAATAACAAATGAACAATGTTTTGAATTAAAGTAAAATATCACTACTATATCCCATTTTATAATTATTATTGACTGACTTGATTTTAATAGGAATTTTAATGGGGGATTCATTAAGCCTATTAAAAGTGGCTCTAGAATTGTGGTAAATGTTTGTATCATTATGGGATCTTTGTTCAAAAGAAAGTTGTGGTGTGACAGTTTTCTCTCTTAGTTTAGCACATTATGTGTGTGGGTTTTTATTCTGGGAAAATCCTTTTCAAATATCTATACCAGGAAGCACTTATTGGCATCTATAAGAATGAAAGAAGATTCACATATCCTGATTTTTTCAGGATTTCATAGTCTAATGTAGTGGATTTAAATCTAGTTCGACTTAGTGAGCACCATTTATTTTGAATTATTATTTTTATTTTTGATAGAGTTAACATGTTGATCTCTGATTTAAAATTCAAGGTTTGTTGGGGTTCATTAATGGTTTGGAAATATTCATCAACATGTTTGAGAATCTTTCCCATCCTCTGGTGCTAATGGATTTTTATATAAGCTTCAAATAGATTTTGATTTCGTAGGGGAATCATGTGCATGATTAGTGTGGAGGAATAAAAGGTTGAATTTGGTGTGGTGGTTTAAGGTAGGATGGGGTTATAAAATGTTATAGGTTGTCCTAGTGACTATTGATAGAAAGGGTGGAACACATGATCACTTGGAATAATTCATGACAGATTTATGATAACTGGGTGAAGAAGTGGTTCATTGTCATTATACTGACCATGAATTAACAACCACTTGAGAATAAACCAATATGTTCACATCAGGCCATTGAAATATTTTTCTAACCGTAAATTCAACAAAAAAATCATTTTTAAGTAATTTTTTACCAAAAAAATTAAAAATGATGCAATTAAAATTATAATTTAATTTGCATACATAATTTAATCAAAAGGTTTTCCAAATTTATTTTAAAATAAACAATAACCAGTTCATTTCAAATATTACAAATCAACAAAATTTTCATTTTGTTTAAAAAAATTCTAGTCATAATGGAAAATAAAAAATATAATTAGTTTTTTCACACAGTTATAATGTATGGATCTTTGATGAATTAAAAAAAATTAGTTCATTTATACAAAAATAAAAATTAAATATTTTCTATTCCAAAATCAGACAATTAAACTTTAATAATTTTGATTTCAAATTCATTTATCAGATTCCATTGAATAAAAATATGAATAAAGCATTTGAAACTCCAAAATATCAAATATATTGAAGAATTTAATTTCAAATTGAATCAACATAATTTATTTAAACATAAAAATAAATTTCATTAAATATATAGATTCTCAATTATTAATTAAATAAACATATTAAGTTAATAATTTAATCCACATGTTAATTAAATTTGAATTCAAAAAATAAAAAAATTATTTTTCTCAGAAATTTGATACAAATATATGATATTTTCATTGAATAAGAGTATATTTTTTTAAAATATTTGTTCACATTAGTCCTTTTATAAAATTTTATCTGATTATAGAAAAATGATTATGAATATCACCATATAAATCGATGGTTCTCACCATAAGAAAGAACAATTATGTTCCTTTTCAATGTAATAGACACCTTGGGACATTATTACCAAACATTCACTAAGAAAATTAAATAATATAAATGTTATATATTGAATTAATATTCAACTCTTTAAATATACAAGAAATCTAACGTACATATATATTTTTTTCTATAAAACCAAACCTTATATATTACAATTATTAATTTCATTGAGAAAGATCATGTGAATTTATGTGAATGAAAATTTATGGTACTTTAGAAAATATGGATTTATATTACCAAGGAATAAAATTAAATTTTAAGCAGTATAAAATAGTTTTTTTACAATTAAATGCAACGAAAAGTAAATTTTTATTATGTAGTTTATATATTACCAACTATTTTATGTGTTATTAATAAGTGTTGTTTATGAAAAGTGGTTCCCATATAAACGAGTCAATATTTATAAACTATTTCATGATGAACATCACATATAACCCTTGTTTATCATATCAAGAAAGTGCCTCATGCAATTAAATTAATTGTTATATGATTCTTTAATTACACTATCTAGAGTATTCTATTGATTATTGAACGATTATGTTTGAATAGGTACATTAAATTGAAAAAGTGTTCTTAGAGTCTATAAATCAAACAGAAATGGGTAGATAGTGATGAAATTTCCTATGATTATTTTTTATATGACTATTAAAACATATAGTGAAATATATTGTAAAAGACTCATACTATCATATAGAGGTTATGTTATATTTTTGGAAGAGTTTTGATGATGAGAATGATGTATTGGCTAAAGGATCATAGATGAGCATGAATCAAAAGGAAAACCACACCACTACGTTCAATGTTATACCATAATGGGACCATATTATTAGTTTTTCTTGGTTTTTTTAGTACAATTGGATTCCAAAATTAAGAAGTAAGGTTATATTGCTAAAATTATTGTATAATATTAAATATCTATGTTCTTGTTGATTCTTGGAAATGGATATTGTTACAACAACATAGGATGTAACAGGATGAGTGGATTTGTGTTTTAGTAATGAAGGCTATGAATTTGTTGTTTTTTAATATAAGTTCATTTATCAAAGAGGAGTTGGTTTGACCATGGTATACTTCAGGGAGATGTTCTTTTAATGACTATAAAAATATTAAATTCAATATATGGGGAGAATGAAACTATTTTTATAGAATTATAATGATGTACTACGACACATGTGTCCTTGACCTTATTTTTTGATTATATATTTACTAATTTTTTTGATCACATCATTCGTGGAAAAATGTTTAATTAAATATGGATTAATTTAATTATATATTTAATAAAAATATTGATGCATAATCCCATGTAACTAGAGAATAATGAATGTTCTTAGTCATGGGTGGCATGGTGATTCCATCTTGAGTTTAGAAAAACCAATTCTTATTTGATGGAAAATGATTCATAGACTATAGAGAAGGAAACATTCAATAGTAACACGCCATTAAATGGGAGAGATGCCAAGGTAATATATGGATTTCATCTTGTATTATATTCATAGTGTTTATTTTGTGGATGTTTAAGTAGTATAATATATAACTTATGATTGTGAACACAATTATTCATGTATTATAAATATTATGTCAATTTTAAGGGGGAAACAAGGATTCTTATTTAGGATAACTGTGAGTGATTAAATAATTAAAAGTGATTTAAATATATATGAAATTGATCCGAGTATAAATATTTACAAATAAGTTTGGAACAATATTAAAATTTAGTCCACATGGACATAACCGACTATATGTTCTTTATATTCCAACAGGTATAATTAAATTAAAAAAATACCTATTTCATTCATTAATTCTTTATAATGTATTTTATTTAAAGGTGAGAGAAAATTTAATTTCAGTTAATCATTAAACAAGATCCTTTGAATAAGAATTTTTAAATTTTCATACCATAAATCACAATATCCAACGGCCAATTGGTATTTTCATTATATAGGATTTATGAAATTATACACAACATAATCACCCATGAATATTATACCATATGATATAATTTTTCATTCTCATTTTTTTAAAAGGGTATTCGTTAGAGTATCCAAAAAAATATCTACCTTATAAACTACACAAATACTGTGAATATTCCAATCAATAATTTCTCAAATGAAATAAGATTAATAAATAATAAGTCAAGATTTTTTGGTGAGCCTTGGGTTTCTTAGCTTCTGTAAACACCCCAGTATTATCATAATATAGTTTAATTGGATGAATTATAATTAAGACAAGATCTAGTATTATAATGAACATAATTACCAATTATTCTGCTTTTTCATCTTTATATGTTGGTATATATTCATCTTATGATATTCAATAAATAAATATTTTTTTCATCATGATTTTAAATATTAAATATTTATCATTTAGGAAAAACATAAATCCTGACTGAGATCTATTCTCATCTTTAATTGTATGTGATAAACATCTGGAAAACAAGGTTATACCCATGGTTTTGGAAAAAACCATGGGTATATGACACAATTATACACACAGGTTTCCAAAAACCATCAAATATAGTGTTTTGATAGAAACCAATATCCATGGTTTTGGAAACATGTGGGAATAGGTTCTGTGGGGTGAACAATTTTCAATGGGAAGCCCGTAAAAAAACTATACCCACATTTCTCCAATATCCATGAGTATTCGTAACCCCTTTACAAATAGTTTTCCAACAATCATGGGTAAATGGTTTGGCTCAAAACATATAACCTCAATTCTCAAAAAACCATTTGTAATAGTCATCCCTATACAAATAGTTTCCCCAAAAATGTGGGTATATGGTTTGGTTTCAAAACTATACCCATGGTTCTCCAAAAACAATGGGTATTGGTCACCCTAATATCATAAATGTTGGAAAACTGTGGCTATATCTATCATGCATATGCATGATAAAAAATTTCCCATGGGAAAACCTATTTCCACAGTTTCAGACATATATCCATAGTTTAAAAATAATATGATAAAATATATATTAATATACTAACATTTGTATATGGAGTAGTGGTCAGTATAATGGATTTGATATAGGTGGTCCAGGGATTGAATACAGTTCCGTGATTTTTTTTAAATCATATAGCCATGGTTTTTGAACTGTGTGTTTAGGGTTATTAACTATGTGAAACCTATAGGCATGGTTTTATAACCATGAGCAAAGGGTAACTATTTCCATGATGCATAACTATTTAAATTGGATTTTCAAATTGTGGATATAGATCTGAGCAATACTGATGGCTTATTCACCCATGGCTCTCAGAACCCTGGGTACATCCTATAAAAATGGTTATAATCTGTGGATATTAAAACATTTTCCAGTGGTGAAATTATAATATGTGTAATCAATTAAAATTCTCTCTTCCTAATGATAAATAACTAAAAATAAATCCATATTTCCTCTCAAGTATACGATGATAGTATTCATAGATACCAAAAGACCACCATCAGAATTTTATTAGTATCTACTTGAAATATTCAATGCCAAAAATACATCATTATGAGTATAAAACATAGAATATATTATATATCAATCATTAAAAGAATAATGAATCATACTCAACACTTATTATTCTTCAATTTATGAGGTAAATATTTTTTAATGTATTTTCTTTGTCAAATATTAGATTATTTAATTTTTAAAAGTAATAAATGTTAAAGGTTATTAATATTTTACCATTACATTTAATTTGAACCTGGAAAAATATTAGTTTAGATTTATATCTAGATATATTCATACAAAGTATATAAATTTCTTCACCCAGATCCATTATTGGGAAAAATATAAAATTCAATTAATAATTAATTGAAAATTTAGTATTTTAATTCGGATGATAAGTAAATCATCGATATACAACACCATGGGTACGAACATGAACCCAATACCCAACATATGTATAAAACGTTAATCCTTAATTAAAAAAATACTAAAACATCTTGATGACTTCATCAATATAATGATTCAAAAAATGGGGATTCTATTTCAACCCATAAAATTGATCACTATAACATGAAAAATATTAAGAGTGTTTATTTAATCATTAAAACGTATATTTTATATCATATATTCATTCTAAAATAAATTATACTAAAGGAATTAAATCTTAATATCTATTTGAAATATCTAATAATCAAAATATGAAAAAATGAAAAAAATATTACACGATTTGACCAAAATCACTACAGAAAAGGTTTCTTCATAAATATTTCCAAAACTTTATTCAAAATATTTTATTAACAAGAAATAATTTATTATTAAAACTATATAATACTTTTAAATTTTCTTTTAAAAGTGAGAAATTCACATTATGGTGTTTACCCAATATTATAGATCAACCATATTCTTAACATGATTGGTAAACAAGGAATAAAATTTTTATTTTATTTCTTTTCAAAATTTATTAGTCTATAAATTCATGATGTAAAATTTCAAAGATGGTAGATCATCTTCTATGAACATTACTTCTCCTTCATTAGATTTAATAAATCTATGTCTCTCAAGCTCTTTACAAAATCTAGAAACAATTAATAGTTCATTAGTATATTGATTCTATTAATTTTAAATAAGCCATTTTGTGTTATAATCATAAATATTAGTATAAAAATTATTTTTCAGTTATAAAAATTACCAACATGAGGTTTATATGGAAAATACTTTTGAAAAATTGAAATTATAGAAATTCATCATTTTAATATGAAAATAGTTTTTGGATAGATGGATTATAGTAGTGATTACCCATAGTCATTATGAGATGAATAATAAATAGTCATTATCTAATTTGTATTTTTTTTAATTTATGATATATATTTGAAATGTTCATAATAATAATAGATTTACAGAAAATAGTATTGGGGATGCTTCATAGTCCACATTTCATTTGGTGTTTTTGAATGACCTATGATGGAAAACGATTTAGTATAAACAAAATTGTTTAATGATTATAAAATAAAATAAAATTACAATCTAAATTTCATATCCAAAAAAAATAATACAAAATAATATCTAGTTACACATTTTAGATAAGACAATTAATTTTGGTGTACCAGCTAGAGTAATTTGTGATAATTTACGAAATTCTCATAGATACTCATGAATTTATAACTCAAAAACTGTCAACATTACGAAGATCATTATGTTCAGAGATTCTATAAATTTTATTAATAAACTGTATTCATTATTAAAATGAACATTTCAAAATATTTTCACTTTTTATTCATTATATAGACATTGCTAAAGTGTATAATTTATAATATTCACTTTTTATATAGAAAATTTCACTCTATTATCAAATTTTCAGTCGACTTATCCCTTAACCAACTACCTTCATTTATAGAAATAATTTTTTTAAAAAAAGAATATGCGATTCAAATCCGGTATCTAATAACATAGAAACAATCTTAGAGACATTTATTTCTAGAAAATTAAAAACATATATATCTTAACGATCAATGGGTCACTTCATAATATCCTCTTAAAACTATTGATAATTTGTCTTCCATTGGAATTTTTACAAATGAAACATTTTTATTTTATTTTAATGTTCATGTTTGATGATTTTAGAGAGAATATATGATATTTTTAATTTCCAATATTCTTTTTCAAATGATATTAACATTACCATATCCTTTATTCTTCATAATAATAATGAAAAAACTTTATGTTCTTATCATCTTTTTTATACATATTTAGACGCCCGTGGACGTTTAAATTAATAGATCTTATATTCAAAATAATAATTAATAGATTAAATAGTATTTTAAATGGTTATAATAAATTTTTAAATCACAAATATTTATTACGATGAAACTATAACCATTCCATATTTTCTTATGTACCTAAAAATTTATAGCAAATAAGTAAAAACTACGGGTTTCATCTAACATATTAGATCTGAACCCTTTAAATCAATATATCTTACATCAAACATAATATATCATAAGATTGTGTTTATTCTTATTATTATCATATATTGTATTAATAGGTCTTTTAGTAGTGGCATTATCTAGAATACTTCTCTAGAGAACAGTTATTTTCTCACCATGTTTGTAAATAATTACCAACATAGGATGCCAATTAATAATTTTATGACAATTTAGTTTTGATTATTCAATAACATATATCAATAAAATGTTTCTTTTTTTAATTACATATATATCTATTAAAAAAATATCACATTATTTGTATCATGTATATTACTATTGAAATTTAATATTTAATTCGATATACTCCCACCAAAATAATACCCCTTACTATTAATTAGAATATTCAAGATAATATCAATTTTTATACATGTCTCAACTAATTTAATATCATATCTTAAGGAATGTATATTTATTAGAGCAATATTTTTAATTTTATATAATAATATTTTTTTTCAATTGGGTGAATCAAATAATTTTTTATTTATATACATAATGTGATAAAATCCATGACTTTTGGTTTCAATCCAATTTGGTTACTCTATCAAGATTCAACCAATATTTTCATTAAGATAAATAATTATTTTTTCACCTAAAAAGATAAACAATTAATGGATAATTATGTTGTACCCATATATATAATATATTAATGTCATAAATTGTTTTACTCTTATTATAAGGCATCTAACACTTTTATTTTCGAAATAATTTAATATTTAGTCTCCCTATAACCATTATATTTACAACGTGTATGCCATAAATAGTTATATTCATACTAAATCAACAATATTTATCTTATAAAAACACAATTTAAAGGACGTATATTAGTTAAAAAATTCAGTAACATTTGTATCCCCTATAATTTTTAAAACATTAATCACATTACTTTGAAAATTTATAAATATAAACATCAATTTTTATAATCCATAGTTAGCTATAATTGTTATGGGGTCTCATGGAATAATAGACATAACATGTGTTATATCATAATAGGGTTGAGTAGAAACCCAATACCTAAAACTATGTTTATGTTGAGAAATCAGGTTATCAAATATTTTATCGATGCTTCATGTGAGCATTAATTTTTTTTTCATAATGTTGATATATCATCAAAATATAATACTATAATATTTATTTTATATGTTTTTTATTATTATAGTGGGGATTTAATACCACAAAATGTATTTAATAATTATTAAGACACAAAAACACATAATCTGCAATAATAAAAATATATACATGAATAAAAAATAAAAAAATAAAAAAAATTGAACAAATATTTATTTTTAAAAATGTTTTTGACTATTCTGATCAAGATCTAATTATAAAATCAAATACTAATTTATAATATAATGATAAATTTATTCATTATTTCATTCATAGGATCTTAATCAAATCCCATAGATGATTGTTAATATATAACTAAAATGGTATATAATGTACAGAGGAAAGTCTAAATAATTTCATAGATTACAAAAACTATTGAACACTCTTGGATGAGTCAAACTATATAAAATTGAGAACTACATTTAAAAATGTAAAAATAGATTTATATCTACATTTCTCCTTATAATGTATAGTCATGTGATCATTCAATAGCCTCTACAGGACCCAAATAAATAGAAAACCAATAGTGTGTCAATAAAGATCCTTTGACGGTATTTCCAGGCTACAAATAGCCTTAAAGATGGTTTATGACCAAAAATAATATTGTATTTATTAATAAATCATCAAATTATTTAAAAATATAAAATATCGTACTTATAATACTAAATTAGAAATACCAGTGACTTTTTTTTATCTATACACTTCCCTCATTCTTATATTTATAATATTCTCCTCCATTCCTCCTTTAGTGTGCCATGTTATTTATCCTTATTATGTTTTCCTTCCATTTAGATGGATATATATATATATATATATTTGAGTATCAACCCTATCATTCCATATTAATTTTCATCATACCTTTTCTACAAATAATTATTTCATATCCATACAGCGAGACCCCATTTATGGTCATATGAGATGGTGCATTATTGTTTGGGATATTCATGGTGGAAGTGTCCAATGGTTGATCCCATTGGAGAGTCTTAATATCTTCTATATTTTTTATTTCTCTAACATCATCTATTTTTCTTGGTTTCTTTCTTAAGTGGTGGGATTTATTTTATGTTATTTTATACAAAAGTACAATATTCTTATCTACTCATTCCACCACTCACATCATGATTGACCAAATATTTTCCATACCTTGTAGTGTTTTTTAGCATATTGGGATTTTGTTGGTTCTTTGGAATGGTTGTAGGTCTTTTAAGTTTCATTTTATTATTTTATTATTCTATATTTTAGTATTTTTTATTATATAATAAATACTTTCTTATGGTTCTAGAAATAATTTTCCTATCAATGGTTTTGTTTTCATTGAGGCTTTAGTGGTTAAATTATTTTCTTTATTTATCAATTCTTGAATGATGACCTTCAATTACATCCTCATCATTATGAAAGTTGATAATACACTTTGGTTATTCATTTTATTGGGTTTTTATTCCCTCTGATGTACCGAAAATATTATTATAAAGAAAATTATATTTACTATATTTTTTTTGTGGAAATATAAATTAGTATGTTATAGGTGCATTTTCTTATAGGTTTTCTGTAACGACCCAGACAGCAAAGCATGGAGTCGATGTCTACTACTAAATACATTATAATGATTAGAAGTTATAAATCCATGATTGACTGATCATTTTATTTGTCTTGGTAAAAAAGATATATAAAATAATATTGTATTACAAATGAATATATTGATTACAACATACTTTTTTATAATTTCTAAATAAATAAGATTGAAGATAAATGTAATCCATCTATAAAATCCCAGTATATATTTCATAGTACACTTCCTAGATTCCTCGTGAAATAAACATAAAAAGGGTGAGATTAAATAATTATTAAGGTAAAAATATACCACAAGAAAAAATGAATCAATGAGAATAGTCAATGTGGAAAGGTGAATAACTAAACACACATTCCATGTAATCAATAAACTAAATAGAATTATGTATTCAATATGGAAAGGAAATAACTATAAGTACATTCCATTAAAGTATCTAGATAAGTGAATATCAATATTAAATGTTAGGAAACTAAAACACATGAAACTATTCAATTAAATAAAAATGAAATGTATCTATAGATATGTCGACGCATTATCTAATGGTTGAATAATAATAGACTTTTGAAAATACGATGCATCAATATATATGTCGACCAAAAAACCAAATGGATGAATAATATAAAAATATATTAGAAAGAAAAGATTAATTATTGGACACTATGTTTCTTAAGTACATGTTAACATTACTATTTGGACCTTTCACAAGAAATTTTACAAAATGTTAGGTAAAAACCCATCTAAGGTGTCTAGCCAAATGACTCATCCTATGACACTACTGATGCATCGAGGGGCAATATATAACCGGCCCTGGCACATGTCTTACTAGTCCAAAAAAATCCTCATACATCAAATTATTTATTTAACAATTTTCCCTATCAAATAGACATATGGATTAAGAGATACAGGTTTATTAATATTAACCATGATCATCAAGTAACTGTCAATGTTGACATCGTATGTAAAATGTTATATAGTTTATTCAGTATTAATATCCATGATAAATGAAATGGACAAATTTTGGGAAATTCAAGGTTCAATGATCATTAGAGATTGAATATTTCAAGGGGACTAATTAATAAATCAATGAAGTTAATGTGAATATTACCATTGGCCAAATAAATCATAAACCGTCTAGGGTAATATTAAGTATATTATTGATAAATCAAATCCCATGGAGAGTAAAAATAGATGGTTATTTTCAGTAATGAAATAAAATAATATATTTTATAAATATTATTGAGGAAAATATCCCTTACATTTGAAAACCCTTTGGAAAATAACTTTCTTTCAAATAAATCATTTAAACTTGAAATTGAGGGTTCAATGAAATGATGACAGATGAATCCGTACAAGTCATATGAGGTAAAAAGAATATTCCTTTTGTAAAGAAAAATGTTAGAAAATGCCTTGTTATAAAATCGACTAGAATATTCCTTTAAAATATAGGAAAAACCCAAAAGGTTAAAAATTTCGTTTCCAAATCATTTTAAAATCATTTTTGAAAACCTTTTTAACAAAACATGGGTTTTTTAATAGAACAGGTTATCTGATGAAAGAGATATACAATGTCAGGTTTTATGAAAAACATTTTCTAAAACATGTGAGTACCGAGGAGTGAAAAATGGAAATAATACATGAAAATGGACATGAATAACTAGAAAATAATGAAAGGGATATATTGAACAATAGTTATAGAATTAACTCAAATGGAAATACCATTGAAATATCAATAAAGTTATTTTTGAGAAAAGTAATCTTTAAATAACCCAATGTTTCCCATACCACATAGAAATATTCTAAAACATAATCCTCAATAAAAAATAACATTATCTGAATTTTTACAATATCATTATAGTAATTAGATTCTTGATATATCTTGTAAAGGTATGTATATACACCATGTAAAATAAACTAGGTGCTATTACCATACCCATGTACTCATAGAGTATGTGTCTTGTTTCTGACACCCATTCACTTAGAATTTGGGTGTCCCAAGTGGCATGTGATATTTAGATCACCTTGGTACCCTAGCCACTAAAACCAAGGGCCTACATGACACGTGTTATTCAGTTAACATATTGTGTAATTAGGGTTTTCCTATAATACTAGATTAGAAACATATATATTTGATCCACGATTCCATATCAAATCATGCATCAGGTTAAACCAAAATATAAGGGGACAAATTTTTTTGAATACATACCACTAGTTGCTAGAATGTGGGTCTCCAATGGTTTATCTTAAGCCCATACATACCTCGAGGTCCCGTGTTGTATCTTAGTCTTTTTCTCAGTTCCTAGATCCATGAGACAAGCACCCGTATCCTATGAATCCACCTGTTCATCATTACATTTCAAAACTATACCCACACATTCTATCATGAATCCAGTGGTTTAGTTAAGCTAGATTCAACCCGGAAATGTCAAACTACCACCCCATATACCCACAGTGAAGAAAACAATGATAGGAATGGTGAAGAGTAAAAAATTATTGTGAAGAAATTATTGGCCAAAATATAGAGATTCTTATTATTAGGGTGAGGAACATGGTATAAATTGAATTAAAAATTATAAATTGATACTCATGCTCATGAAAAGGCTCATAATAAATTAAAAACAAATAAAAGGAATTTATTATTCTAAAACATTAATAATATTGGGAAAAATAAATAATGTTGACTCTTACGTTGATTTTGAATATTAGTTGATGAAGATTGTGTTTTCCAATGGAGGAAGGTCCTTTGAATTTTATTCACCTCAATTCCCCTTGATGAGGTGGATCATTGTCATGAAATCACAAATTTCTAATAAATAATGTGGAATTACGCTCTCAATGGTCATATGGTTATGTGACTATGTGTGGAATTCCACCATAAAAATTCTCAAATATAGTAAATTAAGTTTTATGGGTTTAATGATTTAATTAAATTAATAATTAATTAATTAACTAAACGCACCCACCAAAAACCATTTTATCTAAAAACCCCACGCTGATAAACATTATGTCAGTCCTAGGGTTATCCTTACATTGTAGATTTGACCATTGTATTAGACTTTATATGTGAGACTCTATTTAACAGTTATCCCATTATTTTTGAAGAATAATTTCTGTGTGATATAAAATATTTTTAATATTTTTAGAAAATTAATTCCAGGAACAATGGGCCCCATAATCACGTGATGTATAATCACCTGGATCTGAAAATATTTCTAAATATATTTCAAAGACATAAAATAAAAAATAGGGACTATAAATGAAATTATTGAGAATCCTATTTCTTTTACATAAGATATATTATGAATAAATCATTATGAATCCCATTTCCATTCATGGTTTCTGATATGATGAATATTTTATGATAATGTGGCACATGAATGTATGATTTTCAATATATGACAGGTGTGAAAAATATATCCCACTAATTCATTGAGTAATGATTAATATCTCATGACATAAAATGGATTAGAATTAAGAGTTAACAAAGTTAAAAAAGTGGTTGTTCCCACTATGATAATCATAGGAGCAAACCTTGACTAAAATAATGGTTTTGGTTGTTATCCCTTTACGTTATGTTTTTTGTAAATGATACTTGACTACTTTTAAAATTATTTTCTAGGATTTTGAATATGTCAAAATTCTATGACTTATTCCAATTTTATTGTTATTATGTTTCATTTTCATTGATTATATCATGATTCATGTCTTGTTAACAACAAAGATTTATTCCATGACTCATGTGTATGTCCTATGATATGTAGGGAATAGTTTCCAAATATTATTCTAATGTTCTCATACCCTTATGATTATGATAGGTTGATATCTCTAATGTTTACCCTTATTGAGCATCTAAGAAAATCTGTTATTTTGTATTCTTTCCTAGGTTATGAAGAACGGTTTAGTGTAAGAATTTTCTAAGATAGGGTCATATAAATGAATTAATTAATAAGATAAAACGTTTTTGATAACCATAATTATATGTATATATATAGGGAAGTACGTTACAATTTGGGTGAAGGATAGAGAGAGTGGTTTCTGAGCATTTACATCCTTGTCTAGATACTAAAAGTGGATTATTCTCACGTATAGTTGTACACATAGTTAATAATGATGAAAGGGGTTCATTTCACTGGACACAATCATTACCTTGTGTATGAAAACAATCCTTTCTACATTCCATGTTTGAAATTTATAGGGGATAGTTTTTTTAAATTCACAAAATCATTATGAATGATTGTAAAGGATTTGAATTGTGAGGATGAATAACCTAGGTGAAGCCTAATGTTTAATCATTTAGATATCGTTTATGTTATTTTTGATTATTATGTGGTATTCAACTATGATTATTATTACTCAAAATAGTTTTTTGGGTTTATTCAATGGATGGTACCTGATGTAACCATGTTAATTATGTGTGCGATATAAAATGAAATAATTTTACTCCAAATTTTTTTTATTTATATGATATGGAATGGAAAATATTTTTTAAGTATGAAAAATACTTCTAATTATATTAATCATGACGAACATACAAATGAAGAAAGAAAAAAACATTCCATTGAGTCCTTCATGAAGAAAAATCTACCTTATTTTAGTGGTTCTGTCGATCCACTAGTTATTTAAAAATGTACTAGTACCACTAAAAAGATATTTTTCATTCTCCATTGTTTGGAGAGATAAACATTAGTCTCTTTTTCTATCATTTGAAATGATAAGTGGATAAATGGTGGACTCATATTAATTATATAATTCAAAAAGATGAAATTAAATACATTTAATGTGATGATTTTATAAACATACATTACAATAAGTACATTCCTCTAATTCTTCACATGAATAGATAGAAGTAAATCTACTAGTTAAACAAGAAATTTTATGAATATATTGGTTCCTGGATATGAATTTTATAATACTAATGTGTTATGAATCTAGTATTATCATCCAACCTAAATTTAAGGTTAATCAATTACTTAGTAAAATAAAACCAAGTATTAAAATGTGTTATTCACAAGGTACATTAGTAATTATGTTTAAATATTCATATGTTCTATCAGGGTGGAAATATATGTTATTGTTACCCATAAATATTATAATTTTTTTATGAAAAAATTGTATTTAAATGAATGTACACAAATCATAGAGAAAAAGAGATGATCATTTCTTTCATGCTCAGAGTGTTGAAAAAAACATGGATGTCATAGTATTAAGTGGAGTAATGAATTTAGTATTTTTAGATGGATGGAAATTATGATATTGATTTCCAAAGATATGGTAAGATGTTATACTATAACGAATATAAAGAGAAAGCACCATAAAATTCATCACTAACACTATAGTGATTAAAATAAAAACATTATGGGAATTATTCAAATTAATTACACAATATAATTACCAAAGAAAATCCTAAACCAACACACCATATAATAAAAAATGAAAAAGGGAAATCTTATAGAGTCACAATAGTTTTTGTAAATCTCTAAAATTAAGGAACACATACCCTCCACTCCTTAGTTGGAAATTTCATGTTTTATTTCATGTGAATGAACCCAATGAAATCATTATTTTTCATACATTATAGAAATTTTCTGTAATTGTATGTATTTATTATATACCTCTATAAGGGTTTTGGAAATATTAAATTACATTTGATATTATATCAAATAATGGATGAACCTAACCTTCCTTGGGATTTTATTATATTATATAAAACTTATTTAATGATGATAGGTTAATTTTTCTTTTGTAAGAATATATGTATCCATTTAATATTATCTTCAATGTTTTGGATACCTACATGGTTTTATGAGTTTAATATTGATAACTTGTTCATTATCATAGATTCAGATTTTTATATTTTATGTGTAATGTCCCTGACCTCTCTGGTTCATTCCATTGTGAAAATGTGGTGCTGGAGGTGTTCCGGGAGGTCAAGGTAACTTGGGGGTGTGTTTGGGTGGACTTTTAAGGAATGATAAAGGGAAATATCTTTCGAACGGTTGGCATATGGTTTTTCTAAACCGTGCATCCAAACCGTGCAAGGTTGGTGTTGGAGGTAGTGGCTAACACACGGTTAGCGCATGGTTTTTCTAACCGTGCGGACTAACGTTGTGAGGAGTGTTTGGTGAGGCAGAAGATAATGCATGGTTAGAGCACTATATTTTAAACCGTGGGCACATAATGTTAGATCCTAAAAATGTGGATCTGAACTCCTTTGCATCTTAATGGTTCGTTTAAGCCTCTAAGTTGCCATAACATGGGATTACCATTCCGTGGAGGTAGAAGAACCTCTCCTAAGGGATTTGGAGGCGATCTGGCGTCTTCTCATGGTGAATCAAAGCCGGTTTCATGAGGTATGTGATCGTTCTTGTTTTGTTTCTTAGATCTACTTAGATCTACTTCTCCTCTTCTCACTATTTATTAGATCTATGCCCTTTGTGGATAGATCTAAGCGTGTGGATGTCGAATATGATGATATTTGATGTATGTTATGTTAGGAGAGGAGATCTAAGGAGGATTTGTGGAGAATTGACCTGGTTCTTAGGGCGTTCTTCGAACCATTGTGGTTTTCCTCACAAAATAGTTGAAGTAGGGGATTCACAGCTTCTTTAATTGTATAAGTGCAATCGTAGAGTTATCATGATTTATCCCTTTTGGATCACAATGAAATTGACCTAATTAAATACTTGATCCATATTAAAATAATTGGTTTGATCGCATGTTTTTTCTTTATACCGTGATAACGGTTTGCCTCTTGATTTTCTATATAGTGTGACATCTATGCCTTTCTTGTTAGAATCTTGTTCTTGATTAAATTGATAAAGAACGTAAAGCCAGAATTAATTGATAATTAATTGGCTAAAGATAAAGAGGCATGTAGACGAATCTGGTTGTTGTTGTTGTGGTTGTTCTTCCCATTTGATTTTAATCAAATTTATGCCGATGTGCGTGTTTAATTAATTTGGTTGGTAAACATGAAATCTGTTTGTACTTGTTGTTTGAAGGTTAGATGCCTTGTAAATAGGGCCAAGAGCCCAACTTGATGTGATATTTGTTTTTCCTGCTGCTTGTGCTGTAATGTGACCCCGGAGGGTTGTTGTGATATGTTGAGGCATAAAGGCCTTTTTGTTTGTGGAAGCAGATGACACATAGAGTGGAGATATGTATCGGTTTATATGTATGTGGGTGTTGGAGAGGAAACTAGGGATGATGTAATGGGATGTATGTGACAGTTGAATGCTTGTTGATTCTTTGGTTGTTTATCTCCTTTACTTTTCCCCACATCTCAAGGAAGTTGGTCTTTCTTACCCATCTTCCAAAGGAGCCAAAGACACGTGGGGTATGCCACATGCTTTCCGTGTTTATCCTATCAAGGGATAATGGGTCTACGCTCTATCTATATGTGGAAAAGACTTGATGGGTAGTACATCTTCTCACCGTGTTGATCTCCCTTGTGTTTAGTATCATACGATGCTTTTCTAGAATGCTTGGGAATATGGGAAAGTAATTCTGAAATGATTGTTTTATTAAATGATATTAACCCATGGGTTTGGAGTTTGTTGAAACTAAATGATGAGGTTGAGAAAATTTGAAAAGGATAGTGGAATTTTTGGGTGTGGTGTTAATGGAATTTAATGTGGAATTGTTCTTGTTTAATTAGTGTTTTAAGAATTAATTAACATACAGTGGAATTGATAAAAATGGAATGAAGTAATCTAATAAAGCCCTTCAATGGTTGTGTGCTTATAGGATACCTAGTCTTTGAAGTGGAATCCCGGAGTCTGAGAGACGTTATCTGCAGTTGTGTCTAAGACTAGGTTATTCCCATAGTGTGGTTATGAGTTATAATATATTCTGTACTATTTGTGTTACTGTACGCTACTCCACCCTGTCTGTAAGCGAAACTGACACCCTGGGGATTCTCAGCCCTATGGGTATTTTCCCCAACAATTCTCTGGGAGGATGAATGGCTGACTACCCCTATGACCATGCTCTCTTCTATTGGTAGATTCTTGTTCCATTAGGCACAGCGGTTAGTTTTTTCCCATATATGTGTGCAGAGGGCTGTAATGGCTTCTGGTTATTCAAACACATATATTCTGGATATAGTATCCTATGGACTACTATAGGTGTAATGTGCATAGGCTGTGATGGATTGAGGATCCTTACCCTGGGTATGGGCTTTAATGACTTGAGGTATAATACCCGACGTATGATACATGTTATGCGAGCTGTGGTGGCTCCCGGATACTACATGGTTACTTTTGGTTGTGAGGATGGTGTGGTGCTTAGCCCAAGTGTCTATGGGAACTCCTTTGGAGAGAGATGCACAGGACGTATATTGTTGGGTAAAAGCGACAAACTAGTGGGGAAGTAGTAGTAGGGTACCCTTGATATTCTTTATTATATGCTATATTCTTCTATGCGTTACTTGGTGAGAGTATCCATGGCGAGGTTGAGAACCTAGTATACTTGTTTCTATGATGATTTAGTTTCACTTGTTGTTCACTCTTCTTAAGCATGATTTCATTACCTTTGCAAGAGAGGCTTCAGGGAGGATCCTACTGAGTATACTGTTATACTCACTCTATGTATATATGAACTGTTTTTCAAGTCACTTAGAGCAGGTTGGAGATCAAGCTGGTTTCTACTAGCATGGGGTTGTAGGAGCTGTTCGGGTTTTTAGTTGCAGCTATTTTTAATTTCTTTTGGGTACTTGCTGTTTTCCCTTTTTATTTGTAGTACTTTTGCATGACATTACATATGTGCACTTGGGTTTTCTTTTATACTTCAGTTCTGAGTTGGAGTTGGTTGGTGTCTATCTTATATCTTTCTTCCGCATGTGTTCTCTTAGAGGGTAATTCCTGTCATTTTTGTGTTACTATACCCTCAGTGCTACTCGCTAACCCGGTGCCTACTGGAGGCGGGACTTGGGGGTCATTAACTCCTTTATCACATTTTCGGCCCAAGAGAGGTACACTTTGTGGCGAGGGGGTCATGACAGAGTGGTATCAGAGGCAGGTTGATAGATAAGATGATGTTTAGAGTTAGGCACTGGTGAGGTTGCATGGGTTTGTAGTGCAATGGTGACATTCATGCTTGGAAAGTGAGGTAAACATTGGAGACCGACTATGACATAGGCGTTTAGGGCCCCATATGATCTGATTTACAAACCTTTAAGTTTTCAATGGCTACTAAAAAGTGATACTGGATGCAGTGTAGAGACCTAGGAAAGGATCATGCATCATTTTTCTTTGTTCCTGTGTTTGAATGGGTAGACCTTGGGATAGGTTAACCTAAAATGAATAAAAGAAAACAATTATTTAATTAATGTTGAGTCTTCCATATTCCAGGTTTAGGAGCTCTAACAGTTTTTTATTTTACACGTATAGCACCAGGTCGACGTCCTCGTCAGGTTCGCCAAGAAGAATCCTAGCAGGCTGTGCTAGCATATCACCATCAGGTAGAGGTTTCCGACGACGACACTTGGAGGAAGACACTCCGAGAGCTTCAACACCATAGTCTGCAGAAGTATAAGGGCTCCGTTTCAGAGGCAGTCACGGAAGACTGGTTGGAGGAGGTCAAGATAGGATTCGGTTGGATCCGTTCTCGGAAGGAGCACTGGGTGTCCTTATCTAGGACGATGCTGCATGGAGTAGTAAGGTAGAGGTGGTTCTTGTTCCTCGGGGATCGTGAGGAGTCAGCAATCTCATGGGAGGAGTTCCGAGACAAGTTTAGAGTCGAGTTCCTTTCCTCGACTACGAAGGCATCCAGTCACCAGGAGCTTCTTACCCATCGACAGGGGAGATCTAATGTTTGAGGGTTTGGAATCCATTTCTGGAACCTTTTACGGTATTCTTCAGACTTGTTACCAGATGATTAAGCCAGGGTGAGGCATTTCGAGGAGGCTTTGCATCCAAAGAACCAGCACCAGGTCACCCCATTTATGCTAAAGAAATATCTTGTGGTGCTATTGAGGGTAGAGGTTATCGAGAGGACTATGGACAGGATGGGATCATCATGAGAGGGGGATCATCACGATCCCTCATGAAGCAAGGCTTTGGTGCGGGGTTCCCGGTTTTCAGTGCAGAAGTGTTTCCATTCAGCCGTGGGTAGGTCCCAACCCTTCACATATCGTTTCCCCAGAGGCAGCAACTCCCAGGCCTATGCCAAGGTATCAGGTGCATGATTTTCTTGTGGTGGTCATGGCCATAAGTAGTGGCAGTTCCTACCCTTTCAGAGTGGTCATCAGGAACTTGGCACTACGCTCCAGGTTCCTCCGTTGAGGCAGTTCCAGTCGAGGCCGCAACCACCAGTTGCACCAGCTTTAGATCAGCAGAGGGTAGATGGGGCAGGCAGAGGACAACCCCATGATGCTCCCCATTCTTAGAGAGTAGAGCGTGACCATGGTGGTGGTCTTCATCAGGGTCAGAGAGGCCATGGAGGAGGTCGTTGTTAGCTTCATGCTCTTGCATTTCCAGCGCCAGACGAGCCAGATGTCGTTCGAGGTACACTTTTCTTGTTTTCTACCTTGGTGTATGCATTGTTTGATTCAGGAGCGACACACTCCTTCATATCACCTACCCTTGTCCATTCTTTGGGACTTGAGGTGGAGGGGCTTCCAGTGCCCTTGGTGCTGACTACACCAGTTGGAGGTCAAGCTAGCTTGTTTGAAGTATGTAGAGACTGTGAGCTAGTGTTGGGGAAACACTGCTCTTGGGGAGATTCCTTATGTTTATGGACACAACAATATGATTTCATCCTCAGCATGGATTGGTTGTATTCAGTGCAGGCTATGATAGATTGCTTCAGGAAGAAGGTCATTTTCATTGGTGCAGATGGAGTGAAAGTGGTGTTTGATGGTGAGCGAGATCCTTGTATGGGTCATAGGTGCGTTCCATCCTTATCATCCATAATGGCCGAGATGATGCTGAGTTCTTCAAAGGATCAGCAGTTGGCATTTCCTTAGGTCGTAGAGGAGTACCCTAATGTCTTTCCAGAAGAGGTTGTATCCTTATCCCTCAATGAGAGATCGAATTCGGGATCAAGCTACAGCCCGGAGCGTCTCCTATATCTATGTTTCCCTATAGGATGGCCCCTTCTTAGTTGTGAGAGCTACTTATACATCTTGATGGTCTATTGCAGTGCGGTTTTGTTTGGCCAAGTGTGTCACTATGGGGTTCACCTTATTTTTGGGAAGAAGTTCGAAGGCAGTTTGCAGTAATGTGTCGATTATCATTGCTTAAAAAAAGTGACAATAAAGAATCGATGTCCTCTTCCATGGATTTATTACTAATTCGATCAAATAAAAGGTGCAAGTTGGTTCTCAATGATCGACTTTCGGTAAGGATATCATCAGATGCGTGTGAAGAATGAGGATATTCCGAAGACTTATTTCCATTGTCATCATGGGAATTATGATTTCGTTTTAATGACATTTGGCGTGACAAATGCTCCAGCTATGTTCATGGGATTGATGAATGTTGTGTTCTGTGAGTTCCTGGACAAGTTCATGGTAGTTTTCATCGACGACATCCTTGTGTACTCCACATCTGAAAAGGAGCATACAGAGCATCTAAGATCCAGTTTGGGAATTATTCACCAATATCTTTTGGTCAAGAAGTTGTCGAAGTGTGAGTTTTGGGCTCGAGAATTCCATTTCACGGGGCATGGTGTGTTCCAATAGAGAGTAGTTATGGATCAATCGAATATAGAAGCAGTTTTGTCTTGGGCATCCCCCAAGACAGTTTCAGAGGTGCAAAGTTTCCTTGGTCTTGCAGGCTACTACAGGAGGTTCGTAGCCAATTTATCATGAGTATCGACTCCTCCAAAAACTTTTACTAGGAAGTATCAGGCTTTCATATGGACTGATTAGTGTTAGGAAGCTTTCGAGTATCTAAATGAGAAGTTAGTAAGTACTCTAGTCCTTTTTCTTCTAGCCATAGGTGTTCAGTCTGATGTTTTCTATAATGCTTCACATCTAGGGTAGGGATGTGTTCTCATGCAGTAGAGGTCAGTTGTTTCTTATGGGTCTCATCAGTTGCATCTCCATGAACACAACTATGCCACCCACGATCTTGAGTTGGCAGTCGTGGTGTTTTATCTGAAGTTGTGATGATATTACGTCATTGGTGAGCGCTTTGTGGTTTCACTGATCATAAGATTTTGATTTATGTTTTCTCCTTGTGTGACTTGAACTTGTGACAGCGTCAGTGGATGGAGTTCTTATAGGAATATAACTTTGAAATATTGTATACACCTAGAAAAGGAAATATTGTAGCTTATGCGCTGAGCCTAAAGTCCCATAGTGATGTTGTGCGTGAATTCGTTGATTCCTAGAGAGTAATGGAAGAACTGTTAGCTTTGCATCTTGATATGGAAGAAGTCTGAGATAGAGGTTTTCTATTCCATATGACAGTGCAGTCACCCCTGATGCAGAAGGTGGAAGAGTCCCTGTTGGGTGATCATGAGGTGGAGGACTGGAGGGACTGAGTTGTTTGTGGTGAGGCCCTTGATGGTTGGACTGAAGATGAGCAACAACGAGTGTTGTATCATGGAAGGCCTTTCATCCCTCTTTCGATTCAAGATATGGTTCTTAGAGAGCTCCATAGTTCACCTTTAGCAGTACATCCTGGCATAACAAAGATGTACTGATCCTTTAGGAGCCAGTTTTGGTGGCCTGGGATGAAGCATGCGGTTGCGGAGTTCGTGTCATGATGTTTAGTCTACCAAACGGTAAAGGCCGAACACCGTGTTCCAAGTGGTCTTCTTCCTCCATTAGAGATTCCTCAGTGGAAGTGGGAGGAAATCTCAATGGAATTTGTTACAGGTTTAACTCGAGCTCCAGGAGGACATGGTGCTATTTGGGTAGTAGAGGATTGTTTAACAAAATCGGCCCACTTCATAGCGATCATGGAGTCAAGCTCAGTGGGAGTTTTGTCAAGACAATATCTAGAGGAGGTTGTGATACGTCATGGAGTCCCTAGGATGATCATTTCTGATTGAGATCCTCGCTTTAACTCCAGGGTGTGGAGGGGTCTCCACCATGCTTTTGGTTCTCAGATATGCCTTAGAAATGCTTTTCAACCTCAATTGAAAGTCCAGATAGAGCGATCTATCCAGACTCTTGAAGACATGTTACACAATTGGGTTCTTGATTTTGGAGGCTCATGGATGAGGCACTTACCCTTGGTGGTGTTCGATTAAAATAATAGTTTTCACTCCACCATCAGTATGGCCGACATTTCCGTTCTTTGTTGTGCTGGACTGGGGTTGAAGAGTCAGTAATTCTCAGACCGGAACTAGTGTAGAGTACAACTGAGATGGTTTAGGTGATTCATTAGAGGATGAAGGTAGAGAAGGACCACCATAAATCCAATGCCTATCAAAGAAGGATACCCTTAGAGTTTAATTTTGGGGATCATGTGTTTATGAAGGTGACTCCCTGTCGTGGGAAGCTAAGGTTTGGTCGTGGAAGTAAACTTTATCCCCAGTTTGTTGGGCCTTTCAAGTTGTTGTCTCGTGTTGGGGTTGTGGCGTATCGCGTAGCACTTCCCCTACAGATGAGTCGGATACATGATGTCTTCCATGTATCACAACTCTAAATTTATCTTCACGATGACTCTCACATCTTTTGATTGGGGAGAGATCAATGTTGATGGTGAAACATCATTTGAGGTGCAACTAGTGGAGATCCAAGACCACATGGATAAGGTGTTCGAAGGGCATTCTATCACCTTAGTTCGTGTCTTGTGGTGACAGAGTGGCTTGGAGGAGAGTACCTGGGAACATGAGTCATAGATGCATGTCCAGTACCCAGAGTTTCTTGATGTTTTACTCTTATCATGTATCATTGTAAATTATGTGGTTGTGGAACTTTCATGTTTATTAGATGACACCCGTTGTTGCTTTGGTGGCTTGATCTCCTTTGAGAGGTATCTCGATGGGTGGTTGTTCAGACCCTTCATTATTTTCTCTTTAGGTGGGTTTTGGATTCTCAAGGACGAGAATGTTTTGAGAGGTATCTAATGTAATGGATCGGACCTCTCTGGTCCATTCCTTTGTGAAAATATCATGCTAGAGGTGTTCTGGAAGGTCAAGGTAACTTGGGGGGTGCATTTGGGTGGAATTTTAAGGAAACATAAAGGGCAATAGCTTTCACACGGTTGGTGCACGATTTTCCTAAACTGTGCAGCCAAACCGTGCAAGGATTGTGTTGGAGGCAGTGGCTAATGCATGGTTAGCACACTGTCTGTCTAACTGTGCGGACTAACCATGCGACGAGTGTTTGGCAAGGTAGAAGTTAACGCAGGGTTAGGGCACGGTTGGTTAAACCGTGCGGACTAACCATGCGGGCACTTAAAGTTAGATCCTAAAATTGTGGATCTGAACTCTATTTCCTTTAAATGGTTCGTTTAAGCCTCTATGCGGCCATAACTCGGGATTACCCTTCCTTCGAGGTAGAAGATCCTCTCCCAAGAGTTTTGGAGGCAATTCAGAAGATTCACTTGGTGAATCAAAGCCGGTTTCTTGAGGTAATTGATCGTTCTTGTTTGGTTTCTTAGATCTACTTAGATATACTTGTCATCATCTCTCTATTTCATAGATCTGCGCCCGTTGTGGGTAGATATAAGAGTGTGGATGTCAAATATAACGAGCTTTTGTCTTGGTTGTATTGGGGGGTAGATCTAAGAAGGATTTTTCGAGAATCAACCTAGTTCCTTGGGCATTCTTTGACCGTTGTGGTTTTCCTCGAAAAATGTTGAGGTAGGGGATTCACAGCTTCTCTAATTATTTATGTGAAATCGTATTGTTAGCATGATTTAGCCCATTTAGGTCACAATTAAATTGACCTAATTATATACTTGAACCAGACTAAAAGAATTGGTTTGATCGCATGTTGTTTCTTTGTACCATGATAATGGTTTAGCTCTTGATTTTCTAGATAGTGTAATATCTATGCCTTCCGTGTTAGCATATTGTTCTTGATGAAATTGATAAAGAATGTAAAGCTGGAATTAATTGATAATTAAATGGATAAAGATAAAGAGTCATGTAAATGAATCCGATTGTTGTTGTTGTGGTTGCTGTTCACATTTGATGTTAATCAAATTGATGCTGATGTACGTGTTTAATTCAGTTAGTTGGTAAACCTGAAATCTATTGGTGCTTATCGGTTGAAGGCTTGATGAATTTAAAAAGGGCCAAGATCCCAATTTGATGTGATATTTGTTTTTCCAGCTGCTTGTTTTGTAATGTGACCCTGGAGGGGTGTTGTGATATGTGGAGGAATAGAGGCCTTTTTGGATTTGGCAGCGGATGATTCCTAGAGTGGCGAGATGCATCGGTTTATATGCATTTGGGTTTTGGGGAGGACACCATGGATGATGGAATGGTATGGATGTGATTTTTGAATGCTTGTTGATTCTTTGGTTGTTTTTAGGCTTTACTTTTCCTCACTTATCAAGGCTTCTGGTCTTGCTAACCCTTCTTACGAAGGAGGTAAAGACATGAGGGGTATGCCAAGTGATTTCTGTGTTTAGTCTCTCATGGGATAATGGGTCTACACTCTTGCTATAGTTAGCAAAAACTCAACTGGTAGTACATATACTCACCGTGTTGATCCCCCTGGTGTTTAGAAGCATAAGATGATTTTCTAGATTTCCTAGGAATATAGGAAAGTAATTTTGAAATGAATGTTTGATTAAATTATGTTATCCCATGGGGTTAGAGTTTGTTGAAACTAAATGATGAGGTTGAGAACTTTTGAAAGGACAGTGGAATTTTTAGATGTGGTGTTAATGAAATTTAATGTTGAATTTTTCTTCTTTAATTAATGTTTGAAGAATTAATTACCATACAGTGGAATTGATAAAAAAGGGAATGATGTAATCTAAAAAATCCCTCAAATGGTTGTGTGCTTATAGGATACCTAGTCTTAGAAGTGGCAGCCCGGTGTCTGAGATACATTAGCTGGAGTTGTGTCCAAGACTAGGTTATTCCCATAGTGTGTTTGTGAGTTATAATATATTATGTACTTTTTGTTTTTCTATACGTTACTCGATCATGTCAGAAAGGGAAACTGACACCCTGGGGATTATGAGCCTTCGGGGGTGTTTTCCCCAACATTCCAGTGGGAGGATGAATGGCTGAATACCACCTTTGACCCCGCTCTCTTCTCTTGGTAGATACTAGTACCATTAGGCACATCAGTAAATTTTCCCCAGATATGTGTGTAGAGGGCTGTAATGGCTTGTGGTTATTCATAGACATATATTCTAGATATATTATCCTATGGACTACTATAGGTGTAACGTGAATAGGCTATGATGGCTTGATGATCCTTACTTGGTCTATGTTCTATAATGGCATGATGTATAATACCCGATGTATGATACACGTTATGTGAGCTATGATGGCTCCTGGAAACTACCTGGTTACTTTTGTTTGTGAGGATGGTGTGGTGGTTCACCCAATTGTTTGTGGGAAAGACTTTGTGGGGACCATGGTGATGATTTTGGAGCCTAGCCCAGGTGTCTACAAGAAATCCTTTAGAGAGAGATGCACAAGACATATGTCGTTGGGGAAAAGAGGAAACCCAATGGGGAAGTAGTAGCGAGGTACCCTTGATATTATTTATTATATGCTATATTCATATATGTGTAACTTTGTGAGAGTATCCATGATGAGGATGGGAACTTAGTATACCTGTTTAGGTGATGTGTTAGTTTCACTTGTTGTTCACTGTGCTTTAGAATTCTTTCATTACCTTTGCACGAGAGGCTTCGAGGAGGATCAAACTGAGTATACTGTTATACTCACCCTACATATATATAAACTATATTTAAATTCACATGGAGTAGGATGAAGATAAATCTAGTTTCTACTAGCTTGGGGTTGCAGGATCTGTTTAGGCTTGAGGTTGTAGTTGTTTTTACATTCTTTTGGGTACTTGTAGTTTTCCCTTTTTAGTTGTAGTACTTTTTCATGACATTAAATATATGAACTTGGGTTTTCTTTTATACTTCAGTTCTGAGATGGATTTGGTTGGTTTCTATCTTATCTCTCTCTTCCGCATGTTTTCTCAGATAGGGTAATGCCTCTCATTTGTGTGTTACTATACCCTCGGTGCTAGTCGCCGACTTGGGGCCTACTAGAGGCGGGACTCGGGGGTCATTATCTCCCTTCTCACATTACTGGCCCAGGAGGGGTACATTTTGTGGGGAGGGGTCGTGACATTATGTGATGGAATTGTAACAAGATTAAATAGATTTTGGGACTCATTTACAATAATACAACTATTTGGATATATATATATATTTATTTCAAATGTATATTGTGTGTAATTAATTAATATTTTTAATACATGTGACTAAACGTATTGGTAAGATTATTTTTTTATATTATCCATGATATTGATATTATTAAGGGTTATCACAATTTGGGAAAATTACAGGATTTATATTAGTATATATTTGAAAAAATAAGATTTATATTCCACTAAACAAACTATCACATCTATCAAGGCCATGGCACTTGTAACCAAAATAGAATAGAGACAAGGGTACAATTCTAACCACTGACCTATGTGAAAGAATATATCTAGTGAGACAATATGAAGAGAGATATTTCTGATTAAGTATCATAGTGATTGATATATCATCATGTTAAGTAAGAGAGAAAAATGTTTAATCAAATTATATGACCATTATCAATACCAGAATAAAAATTGGAAAACAACACCAGGGTATTATCTCAGGACTCCCCAAAACATCTAAGATGAACAATTCTATAAGGGTTATATTCAATAACTATGAAAATACATCACTGTTCCTTTCTCTGATAAAATATTTCTCTCTAGATCATCATTCCTGTATATACATTTCAAAATTGGTATGGTTTCATGGAAATCCACATTATATTGTATCTTATTAGGATTCAAGGTTTACTTCGATGTTCTAGTGAATTCATTAGAAATCCATTAATATAGAATAGAGTTTTAGTACTATATAACCTCACCAAAAATATGGTTAGTCTAAGTGAATAATTAGAACCATAGAGGATATATTGAGTTGTTGTTGTATTGATTTAAAATGTTGTTAGGACCAATATCTTTTTCTAGTTGTGTTTTTGTACAATAATAACTTTTGCTCGATAATTCAAATTCCGTCTATGAATCCCACTATGGAATGATGTGTAAACATCCAATGTTTTGTGATATAGTCATAGAAATATAGTTATTAATACCCAATATTCCAAAAGAAATGGTATAGAAGGTTAGATATATTCAAAAACAATAAAGGGAGTCACAAAGTCAATAGAAAATTTATTCTTATAGTCATTAACATGGTCTGTAATTTGAAGTAGGTGAGAAGGTATTTATTTGATTCTCATAATGGATGAAGTTAATCACATTTAGTAGTGTGGGAAAATAACCCTGTGTATATAGGTCCCTCTAAAATTCGTAATCATATTGGGATAGTATCTTATTGATTTTCATATCCATCAGACCTCTCTCATGTTCACTTTTTCTTCCATGTATATCTCTTACGGATCTACATACTAGGAACTTCACGTGTACTAAAATAAAAGGTTGTACCACATGAGAAAGATATTTCTTACGTGAAAATTCCAGTTGATATTCTAGATCTTAGGAAGACAACTCTATGAAATAATACCACTCCCATGTTCAATGTTTTCTTGGTGATACCCACAGCATAAGGAAACTACACAGGAACCTACCGATGTAATGAGGAAGAGAAATCCGTATTTTCTTATACCAAATTGATCTATTTTTGATAAAAAATAAATTTTTAGGGTTTTAAAATTAAGATATTGAGTTTTTTTTGAAAAAAAATTAAAATAATTTCATTTCATTGATATATTTATTTACACGCAACATCGAGTTTTTAATAAACAATGATTTATAATAAATATTATTATTTTTAAATAACCACTATTACATGGTTATTAAATATTTCTGTATGAATTGGAATAACCAATTTTTAGAAAATTAAGTTATATTTTTTTATATAAATAAAAATATTGATAAAAAGTAAATATATTTTTTTCCTATTCAAATTCTTTGAAAATACATTTTTTATCAAAAAAAATACTTTTTATTGATTTTTGAGAAAAAAATAATCCAATAAAAATTTTAAAATTAAAGGAATTTTATTTGAAAATATTAAAATCAGTTTTATAATAAATATATAAATATTATATTAGGGATAATTTTGTGTATTTTTACGAAAATATTTATTTTTTGATGAATACGAATAATATTGGATATATTTGAAAATAATATTTTAATTTTAAAAACTAATAAGTTTACATTAAAAAAACAAATTTACAAGTAAAATTATATCAATTTTATTATTAATAATATAAAATAGTTTTTTAATCAATTTCACATTGAATTCTGGTATAGAAACATTTTAATCCTTTGAAAGTCCTCTCTTCATAAAACCCCCTTTTTAATCATACCTGTGAGATTATTCATAAATAAAATTATTCCACATAAAAGGTTTGAATTCGATAAAATGCATTCCATATTTTGAATCATAAAAATTTATATTATATAAAATTTTTAAAATAGTTTATTGTTATAAATTTTATTGAAAAAAATTATTTATCACGATTAAGGTAAAAAAATTGTTTTGCGCGTTACATATGTTTCTGTTAATATTAAATTTCCAAAACATAAGTATTTTATTTGATAAATTTTATTTATTATTTATAAAATATTGGTGTAAATTAGCAATTAATTCTCACATAATTTATTTTCTCAAATGATAAATTACCATTGTAATTAAACTAATAAAAGTTACCGTAGTGAAAATTAAAATTTCAAAATTAAGTAAACATAAAGAATAAAGAATAAAATGTATAAATCATGTGGTTTTTTTCTTTTTTAGGTATTTTTCAACCTTATAATATCCCAAATATATTTTTAATCAATTTTTGGGGATGTTGGGGTTATATTGACTTCCTATTATTAAATAGTTTTGAGTATTTATAAAAAAATACACTCTCCTATGATAAAATGTAACCTCCTCCGCTGAGTAATTTTCACATATTGATATATTTTTATTGGAAAATACCTAACAAAATCTATCCCCAACATCGTTATACATGTTCTATATAAACATGTCATCCTGAAATTGGAATCATAAGGACCTTAATAGGAGATCCAAATGAGGTTTTTCTATGTGATTGTAATTGCCTTCCCAAAATTTGTTCTTTTTCATTGGTCTCCAAATACATTCAATATTTCCTAAAAAATTACAATAAAATTGAAAAATATATAAAATATAATTATATGTTATTATTTTTATTTTATAAACCATATGAAACTCCTCTTCCATAAAATATACAATTAATCTGTTGATCGTTTGTATGACAAACTATCACATCCCAAAATGGTGTAATATTTTTCCATAACCACCACTAATAGAATGATATAATGTTATATTTTACATATATATATATATATATCATATCTATGAAATAAATTTACTTATATAATTTCAATATCACATATACCTTATTACTATCAATTCATTAGGAAATACTATAACGTCTCATGTGTGTACGGTGGACTACTGCCTCACACAGCTATATGATTGGTCCTTCACTTAGGATTTACATGGAAGGAAAAAAGAATATTTATAATGAAAAAAATATGATTATACGATTTTTAAGATATTAATTAATGGAAATATTTTTTACCTTTCTTTCATTTCGTCTATCAAGAAAATAGATATAGTATTCTTGTGTACATATGACCTACCATATACATAAAGTGTGAAATTAATTTTATATCTCTAATTATATAAGATTAATATAAATAAATATATATTGAATATATAAGATATTTATATCATGGTTATATTTCTTGATATGGTGGAACTATAATCAATATATAGCTTCAAAAAATGGAAAACCAAAACATACACAAAGAACAATGTAGTTAATACCCAAAATGTAATTTCAATATGAAATTCTAAATAAAAGGGTAATAAATGGTCCTAATTGAATAATATATGGATTTATACATATTTTTATAGTTACTTAATTGATTTATATTAGATTTATATTTATTATATGAGTAGTTTTAATTTGTATAATGGAATTTGATACTTAAGGTAAGTGGTTTATATCTAAATTTATAATATACTAGGAACATGTTATATTGTGAACCTATCCTCATTTATAATGTGTATACACAACACATTTATCATGTTATATAATGAAATTAATTATTATCATTATTTTTAAATTTACATTTAATTTTATCTTTTCATAGGGCTTACAATTTAATGTTATTAATGTGGTAAGTGTTTTATGATATAATATAATCATTTATCTGGAATGTTTATTTTTATCCTTAAGATGATGGAATATTATAATCCACCACATTAGAAACTCATAACAATTATTCTCATCTTGTGGTTTCATTATAATATTTTTTCCCATCATTTAACTATATCTATGTACTAATTATTAAAAAATAATTTTCTAATAAAAATAGAATGTATATGTCAGTTCCTTGGGAGAACCATTTTCCACCATATCTATTTTTTCCTCATAAAAATAAACCAAATTGTTTTTACTAATATAAAATTATAATTTAAAATAAATTTAAATCTTGTTTTTATTTATAAAAAATTTAAACTATTCATCATGAATTTTCCTAAATAAGGCATGATTATTTTTTATTGAAAATTATAAGATTAATGTTTTTTAAATGTATGACATGAATTAATTTTTCTACCATCATAAACTCTAAATGTTTTTAAATATTCCTTTATAATTTTCAAAGGATTTTGGAAAAACATATGTTTTAAAAAGTTATTATTTCAATGTTACGACCTTACTTTTCTCATGAAATCTTTTAAACCATTCTTAACGGTTCCATAATAAGTTTCCATAGTTATTTTCAATGAAAATTATTTTGAAATTATTTTCTTTAATAATTGTATTTAGAATTGGAAATTCTATTTTCTTCATAAAATGTTTTAAATGATCCCAAATACTTGTATTATAATTTGTAAGGTTATTTTCAAGGAAATGGATTTGGAAAATTATTTATGTTGTGAAGGGTTTTTTGAAAGTGGAATTGATATTATAATAAACAAATTTCCATGTAATATTTAAAAATAATTGTACATCTTAGATGGTGTCCCCTAATAAAACATATTATTTACTTAGGATATGATCCAAGGATACCATTTTTTTAATTTTACCAAACATTTTTTGTTTATTATGATAAGATATTTATGAATCCTTTTCTCCAACATAGATTATACCATCATAAAATGATATGAAACACACATCTCTCTACAAGGGTAATACTTGAATAGAATAATTAAAATAGTATGAACCATGTTTCTTTTCCATATGTTCTTCTATGATGACAAGTTTATGAAATCCATTTCTTTTAATGGGTTTTGATATGATTATTGTTTAATGATCTTTTGGAACATGTATGTACGATTTTTAATAAGTAACAGGTGATGACTATATCCCCCTCTAATTCAATAGTTAAATATTTATATCCTAAGATATATAGTACTAGAATGGGGAGTGAAGCCATTTTAGAAAGCTACTTTGTCTACTATGATATTATTGGTAGTGAACCTTTCCTACTAAAATGGTTTATGGAGTGTACCCATTCAAGTATGATAGCTTTGGAAATAAGACTTGACTCCTAAGGAAATTATTTTCAATGAATATGTGTGTGAAAAAAGTCTATGTATTATTCTTATTTTAGGATCTAATGGATCATGTTCTTTTATTATATTATGATTAATTTTGTATTTACTTCCATGATTTATTACTTTAAAAATCTTATGATCTATGATAAACATGTCATAGTTTGAAAATATTATTATCATGTTCCAATACCCTTTTGATCGTGACATATATATGTCTTCCTTATTTAACCTTATAAAGAATCTGATCACACCCTATATTGTATTTTCATCCCGGGATTGTGAAGAATGGTTTTATATATTATATTTCTAATAAGGGTGATAAATATAAGGAAATTAGTGTGTGAACATGTAGTTTATATATGAACTAGTTGTTTTTGTCTCCATGTTTCCAATGGCACTATACCTAAATGATTCTCGTGTGAATTATTATATTTTGTACTAAATAATTATTTAATATGATTTATTATCTATGTATGAGATATTTTGGTATTAACACGTCCTTTTGGGAATACCTAATTAGATGATAACATACTTCCATTAATATATATTGCATAATATAAAATATCTCTTTGACACCATTATTTGACTAAACTTCAGGCATAAAAACTAACCAATATGTTATTTATAATGAGATAAATCGTACAATATCATGTTGTATTTTATATCACAAAAACATCCAATGAATATTTGAAATAATCTATACATTATTTATAATAATAATATTAGATGATATATATATGTGGGAATTAAAATGAATCCCACTTAATGATTAGGTGTTAAACATGTATATTTGGTTTTGATAATATATAAAGGTTAATGATTATTCACATAATCAGGACATATTAAATAATATATAATTTATTGAATATTTTTTCATTATGGAATTGAAGGTATACTATATATAGATGATCAAACATAGAGGTCAGATAATTGGTTGTTTGAAACAAAATTATGAAAACATTTATGATTTCATTGATTTTTTTCACCCATTATTTTTATAATGAAATAACATAGGGTTGGAAAAATAAAATAATTCTATTCTATTTTTTATATTTTCGGTAACTATGTATACCTTCCATAACAAGATCATTCTGGTTTTAGTTAATTGACCATCATTGATCAAATTAATGATGATGATTTGAAATGACATTTTGGTTATACATTTTTTATATCATGGGATAAATTTTATAGTAGTGCATTTAATTATTTTATTTATCTACTTCTGGGATATGATATTTTATTAAAAACCCAACATTAGTATAATAGACACCTTCATGATTTTTAAAATAATTTTTTTAAATTTCAAAAATATTATTGAAAAATGATCATTATATGTTATATACACTATAGATAATTGGAAATATCAAAACCAATTATTATTATATCATATGTAGTGATGTATGATATAACATTTAAAAATAGTATAGGTCCATGTGTTTTGAAAATAGATCTTTCTAACATTGTTTTTATACAAGATATCATATTCCTCACTAGAGTTAAGAAACTGTATATGTGAAGATGAAAGATATAATATATAGAAATCATAATATGTGGTAGAAACACAACCATTGATATATTGATAATTTTTTATATGATTGATAAATATATATTATGATAATTATGTGATTAATTTTGTTTAGTGTTTTTCAATAAGCTATATAAGATATAACTAAATATAACATAGAACTCAATAACAACAACAACAAAAGTTACAAACAAACATCACATAGAAGTGTTTGGATTTTTTATATCATATATAGAGTTGAATTGTATATTATTATTCATAATATTATATTTTCAGTTTTTAAATATATTTAACGCAATATAAATTATAATGTTTTTAAAATTTTTAAAAATTGGATAATGTATATTTATTTAATATGAATGGTAAATATTTATATATTTCATTGAAAACATATTTAACCGATGAAAAGAAATATTTTTTCTAAATATGATCATTGTTTGAAATAAATATAAAGTAAATTATATTTGAATGACTTAATTTTTTTACCCTATTATAATTAATTTCCCACATAAATTTATTAACATAACGTTTAAAAGTTTTATAAATAAAATATTTTAATTATAAAGGAGTTCATATATGTTTCATTCAAATGATAAATATAAAATCTTCATATTTTTTAAATAAATACGAAGTGTTTATGTTTACATTTTATTGGTTTCACAAATTAATTTTGAATTAATTTTAAATTTTTTAACATTCATAAAAACTGAACTTTTTTAAAATAACTTTTAAATGTTTATAAACCATTAATTAATTTATTCCATTATTCATGAATATATATTGTTTATATTATAAGTTCTATAAGGATTTATTTAAATTATTTAAGATTATTATATAAAAATTCATATCTAATAAGTAATGAGTTTCTTTATATGTTATAATGTCTGATTAGCCAACGAGCCCGTACCTGAGTGGTTAGGGCTTCTTCTTGGAATCCAAGAGCCCCAGGTTCAAAACTGGGTGGAGACGAATTTTTGGGTACTGTAAAAGTATCGTAGTAGGCACTGAGAAGACAATGTAGCAGTTACTGTAGTAGTTACTATAGCATCTATTGTTTGGTACAGTTGCAGCCTGAACTATTCACCTGATTTGGTCTTTCGGGCCACCGGTTTGGGCCAACATGTCCCAAGGACCTTTGGGCCATCAAAGGCCTTCGGGCCACAGGGGCTTCAATCCATTGAAGACCATGAAGTATCCCAGTTCACATATATCAGGCCCCAGAAAGGGATCAGAGCAAAAGTTGAAGTCACCAGTAGCAGAGCTAACCGGATTGGAAGAACGAGATGGTATAGAAACAGCCATCGGGACCAGACACTATGCAGCTTTGTACGGGGAAATGATAGCTGATCATCAATGAAGGTGGGGAGCTAAAGTAGGTCAATGATGCAGAAACTGGGGAGGGGCTGTTCTAGTGGGCTGGTATTATAAGTCATGTATGGGAATGGTATGCCTCTAGGCCTTCGTGTCATGTATTATGGGTCATGTCAGACCTTGTGCCTTGGTCCTATGGGTCAGGTTTGGGTTCTACATCAACCCTTAAAAGAGGAATTATGTATAATAAAATAAAATAAAGTCCTTCGGGCCATTCAGAGTATAATGTATGATTATTTTTATTTCAAACATGGTAAATGGTTTGATAATTGAAAATATAATACAAATTTTTTATTACAAATATTCATACAATTTTCAATTTAATATCATACAGTAAATTTTTATAAATATTATGTGTTGATATATATATATATATACTAGGATATTGAATTGAACTTTTATTGTACTATGGACTATGGTTCCATTTAGAATAATATGTTGGATTACTTGTTACATTACATATGGACATGATTTGGATTTTTGTGTAATACCCTGTAATTCCATAATTTTTTTTAAAAATAAATATGATTATTTGAAGACAAAGCTATGAGACCAAACCTAATTCTGAGCCCCAGAGTGGCTGAAATATATTTTTGATCTTTTTTTGGAGTTTCATTTAAGAATCGTGTGACCAATTTTTTCTATCATTTTTATCGGTGTCCAGATAAAAAATATGAGGGCATTATTGTACTCAAAGCCTCTTCATTTTCCTAGAAAGGGCATAACATTAGCTTGCGTGGGCCAATAATGGAATATAGTTTCTGGCCATAAATAATGTAATTAAGTAACAACTATTTTATTTACAAATCCTCATAACTCATAAATGGTAACTCGAATTAGAAATAAGAGTATCATTGATCTCGTGAGGGCATGTTTCCCTTAGGTGAAGCCAAACCACAATTAGCACAGGGTCAGGTTGAATGATTGTTTTTAAACTTTTATTAAGGTAATTAAAATGACATGCATGCGTGGTTTTTGAATGTTCTAAATGGGTCCCCAGATTGAGCATCTCAGGGCACTGTTGTGTTAGGAATGGAAAAATTACCCATGAATGGACTTAACCTCTATCAACATAGTTCGAGGAAAAAAAATAATTTTTAGAATTTTTAAGAATAAAATAAAATAGAATAAAATAGTTTACATTATTCAAAAAAAAATTGTTTCCCTGCAACATGGCGGTGAGTAAACTATTTCAATCTATTAATGAAATAGCGAAATGACTCATTAACTGAAGTGTAATGGAAACATTGTTTCATAAATGAAATAGTGTAACGACATGCTGACTAATCATAACAGAAACACTACGACACAATTCTATTTTAATAATATGATAGGGGTGGAGAAATGGATTAAGATATATAATCATTCTAATGACCAAAGATGGAGTTATATATTATGACGAACTCTAGTGAATCTGAAAAATGATGACATCACCATGTTGAAGGGATCCAAGACAAATGAATGAGGAACGCCAGCAGCTTCCAACGGATTATGAATCCCCATAGACAGATATACATCAGTGACAAACCTTCCTTCCAGGTCAATCTTCCAAAGTTAGGGGTTTTTATTTTAATTATATCATCCCTCATACATATTTTTGAAATGGAAACCGTGGATCAACCCACAAATAGGTTGACCTACAGTTTGATCATTCTTGTTGAATAATTATGGTTTCCATTCATGATCAATAGAACATGTGAAGATCAACACCATGAACAATGATTGCGCGGGTACATTCCGTGATTTATTGGTAGCTTTTAATCTCACCTTTGACAAACATTCTTATCATTAATCGTGGGTCAATGAATAGTCGATCGTTGCACAACTATTCTCGGCACAATGATGATAGAAGTACGATTACGACCGCGATGATCGGATCGAGGCGGTGTGGGAAATACCACTGACTGAGAATTTCCTTGTGGAGGGGATAGAAATAGATAATTTAACCCCAAGAAATGAAGAATGTGTCTCAAGGACTCCGAAACACCCTATGGATCGAATAACGGACCATTGAAGTGTGTCTGGTGGTTCACTAATGAATCTGTCGGCATGGTGGTCGGTGCGTCGCGATGGTGGTGGTGGAGGCACACATCATGAACATGTGGTGGTGGCCGCTCTACATGGCTACCTAGGAGGATGAGCCATGGATCTGGCCAAGGCGTGACTGGGACCCACGGAAAGCTTTCAGTTGCATCTGAAAACACATCATGCGTGAGCAGACTAGATGACCAAGGAGGCAGTGCCAGCTGGAACTGTGCGGTGCGAGACAGACGTGGAAGAGTCGTGTCCGGGATGGAGAAACCAACCCACCTTTTTGGGTCGGGTTGGTGTTGGTAGGCTACACCTAGCTAGGCAGGTTGGGTCGGGCCTAATGGGCTCTCTTGGCTGACCAGGTTGGACCGGGCTCAAACCCAATCGGACCTCACTTGGATAAAATGCCAGTAACATTCAAACAGAACATACGTTTGATGAGCTATCTATGGAGTTGGGGACCTTTCTACAAGAATATCCTTTGCAGATACTCTAATTGAGTTTTGGATTAATTTGGAGGATATCCTATTGATTTCAAGAGTATGCACACCAGATACAAGATGACATTGAGTAGAGTTAGGGTAGTTATCTTGAAGATATTATATGATAGTTACTCCATTGACAACTCAGGGTGCGAGTACTCTTTATTCCACTTCTTAGGGATATATGAGACTCTCCACATCAAGGTTGTGGGTTCATTTATTTTAGGTAGCTTCTTCTAGGAGAGTTACTCGCCCAAAGTACTATGGTGAGTGTTCTTGGAGATATTCATGAAGGAAGAGTAGATACTCCCATGTGGGACTAGGGAGTGGGTTCTCTAACATTGGAGTTGTTACTCCCATTCAGTTCCAGGGTGCGAGTCCACCTTACGCATTACTTCGGTAGAGTCAGTACTCTCCTATCAAGCTAGGGAGTGGGGCCTCGATCCCAGGTTTAGTACTCCCCTAAATATATATAGTATAGTTCCCCAATAGAGAAAAAATTAACATAGTTGGTACTCCCCTAGTATCAGGGTACGAGTCTTCTAGTCAGTGAGTAGTACTCCCCTATAGGGTATGGTGTATTTCCTCGATGTACAAAATATTACTCCCTTATAGGGTAGGGTTTGGGTCCTCAATATACGATTTAGTACTCCTCTATCATAATAGAGTGTGTGTCTTTCATGAGTAGTACACACCTATTAGAACTAGGACCTGATTACTCACTTACGGAAAAGTACTCCCCCTACCTTGAGTAGTGAAGGGGATCATGTCCTCCGTAGGAGTGGGAGCTCCCGTGACTAGAGGGATCATCTACAAGAGGTTTCCCCCTCTACTTGACGATATCAATACATAAGTTGATGTAAATTATCTCTCGATTAGAATGAGGGCTGGGACACTGCTAATATGATTGACTCGGGTATCACAGGATAGTCTGGTTAAGTGCTCCCTAAACTAAGTGAAGTGGAAATGAGAATACCTTTTCACTTGGGCTTTTTTAGTCTTGTATTGGGTGCAATAGAGTGATGACTAGACCTCTTGCACAGGGCACTTGATCAGAACTGAGTTGTGTTATACCTGATGGAACCTATCTCTCAAACGGTTCCATTAGGGATGGATAAGCTAATAGAGTGTGTTCTCCTTGTTTTTATGTTACCTTACGAATCTTAAGTGATAATCTCAAAGCTAGTTTTAAGGTTGGGACCTTATGTTTCTTAGTGGATGAGAAGAGTATATTTGGATGACCTTGGTATATGTTTGGGAATATACCTGGGTAGAGATGACTATGTGTTTCCTTGTGTTTTTTCTCTTGTGTTTTACCTTTATGGTTTTAGGATCCCTTCCTGATTATTGTTTTACTCAACCTAGCACAGGATTTTCTTAAATTTTTTTTGGCTTGTGTAGATGATTTCATTGATGGAGTATAAGGAAGACTAAGACTAGGGGGTGCTCATTGAGAGTAGATAGAAGTGGCATACTCCTTCATCTTGAGGAAGATACACACCACCTAGCCTTCAAGTAGGTTTCTCGAGGGGAAAGTATCAGAGACATGGGGTCTTACCTATTTTTTGTCTTTGTTTTGGTGGGATTGTATACTATCCTAGTTTTCCACCTTGAACATTACGTTATTTTGTAATATGGTTGTGTTTTACTTAGTGATATCATGCATAGTTTACTTACTGTTTCTTTTCCAGTTTTGTGGAATGGGGTTGTGAGTGTGTGTGTGCACACATACATGGTAAATTTCTCCCATTTATTGTATAATGCCTTTGGCACTAGTCTCGATCCCATAGCCTTTGGGAGGTGGTCTTGGGGTAGTCACGACATGGGCCCTTGGAGACAGTTTGTTATGTTATGTTAATATGAATTTTATCATTTAAATGCAATATTTTCATATGTATTTTTTATAATATGGATATAGTGATGTTCCTAATGTTATAATTAATATTTTATTATAAACACATAACAAAAATTATTGATTTTGTAAGGAATCATATATTAATATGATAATAAAATCTTAATTCTTTAATATTCTTGAAATGTATAAATAAAATAAAATAATATAATATTTACATGATGGATAAAATCTATTTGTATTTTTGTTGTTTTTAATTGTTAAAATTATTTATGGATGTTGTTTACTATATTTTCTCTACATGTGATAAAGGATATTGAAGACAATATTTAAGCATATGAAAGAAATGTGTCTATAGAACTTTAATAACTCCATCGATGATTAGGACATTTCATGACTATAATTCATAAGGATAATCATAAAATCTTGTACATATGAATCCCATGGTTAATAAATAGTGTTTATTGAATGTAGATTCTATATGAATCATTTGTGTAGAAGTTACTTTGGAGGAATTCTTCACACCATAAAGAACTTTATTGCATCATGATGTTTTTTTTATAATCATAGACAAACAGAAGTTTCATTCCAATATATAATATTTTTAGATTTTTTAGATTCTATCCTAGTGAATCACACACAGAGAAGAAGAAGGTCATTACATAATTGGTTTTGTGTTAATTTACATTGTTCTATCCTATTGTGCCTCATGTAATTATGAATTAGTTCATGTCACAAAAAAGTTTAGGATAAAAAATTATTTTAGGTCCATGCCAAAAGTATTAAACAATGTTAATGGTAAATATACTAAAATAAAAGTTATTTATTTAACAATAAATTTTATATATGTGGAAATAAATACTAAGGATACATTATCCTTATAAACTAAACCGAATTAAAATTGTTCTTATTATGAGAAGAAGATCACTGCATAATAATTTCATTTCATGAAATTCTAGGAATATAATAGGGAATCAAAAGGTATTTCATGGATCAAATTATGAGGGTAATAATGTATCTCAATAACCAAATTAGGATGTGTCTAATATGTAAAAAAATATTATAATTTGTGAATAATATTATTTTATTTCAACCATTAGATAAAATATGTTAGTTGAGTTCTCTAAAACTGCTCAGAATAATTCTTATGATAAGAGAATTAATGAGTCCCTATGAATTTAGAAAAATAGGATTATCTCAAAGCGAAGGGAATATATTTAGTTTTTTCTCATTAAGAAATAAAACTAGAGATAACAATGAATTGGTATAGGAATTTTTATTTCAATGATTAAGGATTATCTAAACACTTTTTTACTGGAATCTTGACATATTTTTCTCATGTGATACAAAATTTTAGTTTTAGTTTCTCATTATGCATTTTTATAGAGTAGTAATTTTATATAAGTAGTAATGATATCCTATATGTATATGGGGGATTTCAAATTTTTTATATTTTTTGTGGATAATGCATCTATATGGTTAGTGAAACAATAATATTTTGTAATCACATATCATGTAGTGTGCATAGTGTCGCAGTTTCATATGCACATTTCAATGCATTATATAGGGATTATTTAAATTGGGTGAATGATGTAAAATCACATCTCTTAGTTTAATAATTTATTCACATAAATTTTATATTGAGGTATATATTGGTGTTACTCAAATTATAGAAAACGATAATGGCCATGGGTAATATTGAAAACAATAACACCCTGACTCACCACCCTTGGGGAATATATGTAAGTCCCAAATTATATTACCCTTGAGTATGTGTATATATTATTATAATGGTATATAATAGAAACATAATGATAAAAAATTACACATAAATTGTTTAGTACTAGTAAAACTAGATATATAAGAAACCATTAGATTACATTAAAAATAATTATACAACAATTGGATACATGAAACATTAATATTTCTTCTTTAAAATAACAAGGTCATGTACTATAATCACCATGGTTTCCTGGGGAAATGAGAATCAATTTTAATGGAATAGTTGAAGTTCTTATTGAAGGGCTTAATACTTTTGAATCTATTATATATAAGTATATAATCAGTAATATGTCATGAAGAAGCATATTCTATAAAATTAGTATGTCCATATATTACATAAAAATTAATAAATGCTTGGATAATAATAAATGATCTCTTCATGATGGAATTCACAATATCCCATATCATAATGATATCACTAAGTCCTTGTTCCATGAAATAATATAGATACATTTAATAATTTTTTAAAAAATTGAACTATTTTATTTCATCAGATCAACAATTGAATCAAAGGGATATATAACTTTAGGGTCCACACATCACATAATAAGTCCAATTCCTGCATAATTAGAAGATTATGGATTAATAATATATATATTATTGTTCTTAAGGGAATCGTATAAATTTTTATGGATAATTATTCAATTTTTTCCATATAGCAATATAGATATATTAAATTTCAATATTTAGTTTATTTATTAGGTATATATTTCTATCATGGGGAATATCCCATTATCAAAATAGAAATATTATAATATTCTCATTGACATAGATTGTACCCCATTGAAAGGAATGATTACCAAATATAAGTGAAGCATAATATCATTGTTTAATGATACCAATGGGTAATAATCATTCATTATGATTTGTAAATTATTTTGAATTATACGAATCATATCCCCATGAGTGTCAAACTAGGAGTGTCATTAGACCCATTAGTTATTCGTTGAGTGAAAATATTTTTAATTCATAAAAAAAATTCAAGTTTATTTCCGTTGCATAATTTGACAGAAATATTATATCCACATATCTTAATCATGGAATGGATTTCATTACTATGAAAACATACACACTTTAACAAAATAGAAGACATTTTCTGTCTATGGGAATGTTGGAGTGTTATAATGGGTTATAAAGGTAGTATAATAAAAGGAAATTATAATAACTCATATATAATTTAATGTAATAATTTATAATAATGAAGTGTAATGATATTTTCCAATGAAAATACAATGAAATTTATGGATTCTAAAAATAAAGGTAGAGAACATGTTTGGAACATGTACTTAACAACATAACCCTTTTAAGCTTGAAGTCAACTCCATATAACATTAAAAACCACATGGAGAGACTATTAGAAGGAAAAATGAGAGTTAATTAATTCTAAATGGATTTATATTTTATGGTAATGAAATAAAGGTTGGATATTTATAGTAAATTTGGTGGGTTTTTTTATTAATTCTACTGCACTGACCATAGAATATTGGTCATAAAAAATTCGTAATTGATATAATTCCCATGATTATAGCCTATGTCATATGAAATGTGGGTTGTATATTTTATATTTTAATTATTTATCAATTTAACCCCCATAAACTTATATAATATTTTATGGTTACAAGATTTGTTTTCATAAAAAATTTATTTAAACAACATAAAAAATATTTTAGGTTTTTTATGAATTTATATAGGTTTGGAAATTTAGATTTATTTCATTAAAAAGAATTATTTTAATGAATAAGACCATTTTTTATGAAAGATATTTTTTTATCTATTATATAATTTTAATTAATTATGATTTCATATTCAATAAAATGTAATCATACCATATGTTACTTTTTATAAAATATTTCAATTTTCTTGTAAAATAATTAAAAACTATTTATTGGACTACTCCAACGTAATGATTCTAAATATTTAATCCATTTTTTTATTTATGCTCTCATTATGTATATTTTATAATATAAATATCACAAGGAAAATGTAATTGAATTTCTAGAAGAATTTATACTTCCCCTGTACTTAACCCCAAGACATATTACCCCTCATCATACCACTACACTCCCTATGGTTATGATGTTCAAGGGTCATACATTAATGATGTTTATGACATACAAAGATAATATAGTTATTTATACTAGTGTGACATTATCAAAAAGAACAATAGGATTCATCCTTTATAATATAGTTTTTTATTTTGTAATGTTATGGGAAAACCTCAGTGATGTTAACTATTTCCCACCCCCTAATATATGATATCCATAAGAGATTTTCCCACTATTTGTGGAATTTATTTCTCCCTAATATATTGATTCACTCTCAACATTTTATTTAATATCAACTCATTCTAATAGTTAATTTATAATGTATTTTTTTATCACTTCCCATTAATTCACAATGGAAAAATTCCAAATAGTGTAAATCCATAATGGCCACAACATCCCATGGACTTAACGTATTGGATACATTTTCTTTCTATGAATTCATTAAAACCAATATTTAAAATACTACTTATCATGTTTATTTAATTCAATATCTTGATTTCATTTCTTATAATGTACTTTTTTTTACTACTTTTGTTATAGTTGTGATATCCATCAGATAATATGATTCATGATATATCTACATTGAACATTAATTATTTATGATTTTATATTATCTATTATTAGTTATAATATTCTTATTTCATTTTTTACTTATGTTCTATAGAACATATTTTTAAAATAATAATATGTTTTTTGATTACATAATTGTATTTGTATCATATTAGAGAACTATATAATAATTTGATAAAGAAAATTTGGGGAGTATATAAATATATGATCAAGTGAGGGAAATTGGTCTTTATTAATTCCATATACTCCCAATTTTCCTCTTCCAACAGGTGATTCCCCTAATGAAATTTTATTAGATGGGTTGTCCAATTCTATACATTGTATCTCTAGTTTCGATAATTTTGAAAGGCTCTTCATTATATGATATATAAAGATCTAACTCTATTTCAATAATGGTCAGAACATGTTTAGGGTCTATAATATACATATTTAACAATGAGATTTGAAATACATAGAAAAATTTATAGATGTTAGGTACAAAATCCCAATGATAATCCAGAACTCTAATTCATTATATAATTTAAAAAGGTCAAATATTCCTTGATCTTAAATTTTATTTATTACCAAACCTTATAACCGCCTTCCATGTATATACATTGAAGAAGAAATTATCACCAAAATAGACTTTCATATATGTTATCTGATTATAATGATAACTTTTATATCAGTTTTTAGATATTTTTTTAGGAATTTTGATAGTACGAACCTTAATAGTTTATTTTACAATTAATTCTATAACAAAGAGATTCCATTATCCATCTTCATCGGATAAATTTAGATTCATACATATTTCTCATACGAGGAATTATATGTTGTAATGTTTATAATCAAAAAGAAGATGTTATTTTACATAAATCTCCCCATATGTAGTTATTAGTTCCAAAATCCTTAAGAATAAAGTGAACATGACCTCAATATATCTTCTAAAACATGTGTGGTTATTTCAATAATTCTATTAGTTTAAAGGTAATAACAGGTTCATAAATATAGTATAATTATCAAATATTTTTGAATACCCCATTAAAATTTTGATCTCTAAATAGGGTTAAAATTAAATATAATTTAAGGATGTTCATCATGAAATATTCATGAATTACTAATATATTTTCATGTTAGGTGTTCAAGGGGTTAGTCCTCCCATATTTATATGGAATTTGAAATATTTTTAATACAATCCACAATGACTCCTATATAATCATTGATCTTCAATATCCTAGGAAATCTGTCAATTCCAATGTGATTTTATCCCACTATAATATTGATATATTAAAGTATTTCATCACACCCTTTAGTTACTGTCTCTAAGCCTATACAAGTTGGTATACTAATAATATTGACTCAATAAAAAATTAACACATCATATTTTCCCACCAAAAAGTGTTATATTAGATCTTTATACATCTTATAATTATCGTGGTTTATAGAGAAGTTAGAGCTATTTTATTTATCCAGAAATTCCCTCTCTATAATAGGTAATAATAGTAAAAATAAAATCTTTAAAAAAATAGACACATTATATTCATAAAATATGTATGTCAATATCAAATATTTCAATTCATTAATATTATTTTATAAATCATTGTCATCTTATTGAGGTGTCCTTTTCTTATTTTGAAATAATGGTATGAAAGTTACATGGAAAATGAAATTTTCCCCATCCTTGGTAATTACCATTCAAAAAGTTATAAATAATAGAGTATTGGATAATTTCCCATTATTGTTATAGAAAGGAATATAAAATATATCTTACATAATTAATTTTACATGTTCTTTTCTTCCCAAGGTCGTAGTTTATTTCATATTCATAGTCCATGAGTTGTTTTGACCATCTCCATTGCCAAATATTTATTTCTTTCAAAGTGAATACATACCTTAATCAATTAGCATCAGTATATGTTCAATATATAAAGTATAAAAATACCATTACTTTTATGTACTTAAAGATTATGTCTACCGACTAAAGATATTGATTTGGATAGTTTTTCTCATGGGTTTTTAATTTCTTTTTTTGAAAATAAACAACTCCATTCTTCTATATAAGGACACACTAATGTCCATTAATTAATAAAAATCAACATTTCAAAAATAATACACATTAATATTGTAATATAATATTGGCTCCCTAATAAATCTTATCAATAGATTATAAGAAAATTATTCATATTCCATATTCAATTAGAATTAATCCTCTTAATGTGTCAACTCAGTTAATAGAAAATGCAATTCATCAAATTTTCAAATAATATCATATAGTAACAAGTTACTCCAAGAAAACTAGATATCTTAATTATAATTTTTATTGCGGGTCGATATTTGACATCCATATTCATTGAGGAACTAAATTAAATTCCATCCTTGTAGACAATATGTCCAATAAAAGACACTTTCAAAAAAAGAAATTCTCACATAATAAATTTAACATATAGACACTTAGCCATTAGAGTATCAAGGAAAATATTGAATTGGTCTTCATGATATTCATTAAATTATAGTATATCCTGATATCAGCAATAAAAAAATTATGAATATAATAATCGAATACACTATTCATTAGGTTTAAAAAGGAAAATATTGAATTTGGTAAACCAAAGGAAATTATAGTGATTTCATTATTCTCAAACTTTATGAAAAAACATGTATTTATTCTATTATACTTTATTATGGTTAATTTATCATAACCATGATGGAGATCAATCATTGGTAAGGATCGATCATAACATAGTTTATCAAATAAATAATCAATATTAGGAAAATGATACTTTTTATTTATTGTAATGGAATTTGTATCTCCCCAATAAATACATAATTAACTCTAATTATCTTTATTTTTTAAAATAAGGCTTATTCCCGCAAATACGAATGACCAGGGTGTATAAATCTCATATCACACAACTCTTTTAGTATTTTATTTAACTACATTAATTCTATAAAATTATTTCTATTGGGTGGTTTCAAAATGCATTTTTCATCCGGGATAAGGTAAATAGAGAACTCAATTTCATGTCAAGGTGGATATCTATGATTTTACTAAAAAAATACATCAACATGATACCTCAGAATAGATATATACTCTATTCAAATGATACCCTTTATATTAATTGAATTATAATTCTATAAGATGTCCATTATCATGAGCCACTAGATGTGGTTCCAAACATGAATCAGGTAACAATGCCTCTCCTCTAAAAACTATGTTTTATATTTCAACCTCATAGAATTTAATATATCTATTTTGATAATAAATTCTTTTATTATAAATTTAAATCTAATCAATAATATGTAATGAATAAAATTAAAATATATGTATAAAACTATTTTTTGAATTAGGATAACTCTGTGCTTTAAAAGTGACAAATTAGGATACATTGGTTTCAATAATACATTCACATATAAATTTATCTTAAAACTCATAAAATATTATACTAAGAGAAAATTTAATGTTCATATGAAATATGAAATATATGAATGAATTTATGGATCCTAAATTAAATAATTCATTATATAACTACATATTTATTATAAGATAATAAGATATAACATCATCTGTGAACCAAAATTCTATCATTATGATTTCATAAGATAATAAATTCACCCCTTTTCTCTTTTAGGGTAGATTTTCATGACACATGAAGAATTTTCTTGAATAGAATCTCATCTTCATGTTATTTAAGCATTGAAAATTAAAATATTCTATTTTTTCATAAAATTGTTGATATTTATTCCCTTTATCTCTATAAAAATAAAAAAGTCCCTATCCGACTAAACAATACACATGGATCTTTTTATGATTATTATTACATGTATTCAATTTTACCTTTACCATCTTATCCTTTATAATATTTAATTCATCCTGGAACAAAATATAAATTTTATTCTCATGTTTCCAATGGAATTTATAAACCATAGACAACCCAATATTAGTCTTCATTAAACACAACCTTATTTCATTATAAGAGGTGATTGTTTGAAAGACATGTGAACTTCATATCCTTAGATGAAATTATTCAATGAATAAATATATATCTATTTAATTTTTGTGTATGTAAACCATAATAAATATTTCTAAACATAAAAATTATTCTTCAAACAAATTAATATAAACCAATTAAATTTGTATTAAATTAAATAATTTCTACTCAATGTCATCTTGTTGTTCATGTGGAAATTAATTTTCATAAAATATATCATTAAAATAATTCTACTATAAAATATCTATCTATATATCATTTTTATTATTTTGAAACAAAGACCACTATTTTTTCATCACCACCCTCTAGAGGATATACTTTCATGATAACATTATCCATCTCACTATATCACAAATTAGAGAATATAACTTCTAAGGACAAAACACATTGTTTTGAAAATAATGGATTTTTATTTCCATTGAAATTTAGATTTTTCATATTCATAAAGAAGTCCAATGCAATTTTTATATTTTATGGATAAATAGGATATTATGTATGTGTAATTTTATTGTTAATAACCCATGAGAGCTAACATAATATAATGACACTATATTATACTCTAATAAAAATTTCAGTATAGAAAAATCCCTATATATATTATGGGTGTTGGCATTGTTTTTTTCTTCTGTTATGCACCATTTCTATAAAATAACATATAATTAAATATTTTAGGAATAAATTGTTGAATAATAAATCATAGTGTTTTAGTCAAATTCATATTCTGGAAATGCATCATTTCAAATATAGATACATTTATATAATATACTAATATTTTATATATGTTTATGTATATAATAAACTTCTTCAAAATATTTTTCATAGTGTTTCTATTAAAAATTATCTCATATCAACTGTAACTCCCAAAATCTAATACACCGATGTTTTTAGTTTTATAATTACAATGACACTGATTAAATTGGTCACAATTCAAAAAATACATAATTTTAACAATCTCATAAAACTATATATAAATGTATATATATATATATATGAAAATTTCACTATATTGGAATATAAAAATGAAATAATTTAATACCTAAAAATTAATTATTTCTCTTGGAAAATATATATTCTATTCATATTAATATCCATGGATTTCATGGAAAATATAAAACAATATAAATAGCATATCATAGTTACTTAGTTAGGGGTATTGTATAAGAAACTCGTTAATACATTAGCATGGAGTCATTAATATGATGGGAAAAAATATATTCCATAAAAATAATATAACCATGAATTACATAACAATAAAAAAAATCATGAATATGAATGACTAAATTTCATAGTGATGGAAATTTTAATTTCATAAAAAGAAATAATATCGTCAATTCCTAGTTCCACAAAATCATTCGTTTATAAGAAAATATTTTTCCAAATCCCCATATATTTTTCTGATTTTTTCTACGAATGCATTAACGGATTTTATAATTATGGGACCCACCCTCCACATTATAAGTCTAATTCATCGATCATATGATGAGAAAAGATAGAAATTAATTTAAGTAATATTGCCAATGGAACATCATAAATATTTGGGGATATGTAATCAATAATTATCACTATTAGAATATAGATATACAAAATATCAATATTTCACCATTCAATTGAATAATATATCTATATAAGATAATCTTCCACAATCAACTCTCGAAAAAAATTATATTCTCAATATAATGGAAAAAACATATCAAAGGAATGATAAAAAGGCATTAATTAAGAATAGATTAATTATTAAGGTTTATAATTTTAATATATTCCTTCTTTATCATTCATAAAGTAGATCATGAATTATCAAAATAATACTTGCCCAGGAGTGTCAAACCAAGAGTTTAATAAGACCCATTAGTTGTGAATCAAGTGGTTATTAAGTTAGTACCCATAATATATTTTATTACCCATTAGAGATTCTAATCCAAGGGATTCATTAACATATTTTTATCCATATAGGGATGTTAATATAACTAAAACCCCTCTTTTATAAATTTAACAAATATTAAGCATTTTTTTGTAGAAATGAGAATGATTACAACTTAAAATAGTATATAGTGTTATTATAAGGAGTATAAATGTGTATATATAATTGATAATATAACATTGTATTTATATCAAATAATAATAAAACAAAATAAAAATGAACTGAATGGAAAATGGAAGGATTTAAAAACCATGGTAATGAAGAGTATATGGGCCCTCACCTTGAAAAGTAACTTCTTAATTCTTGAGAATAATTCATTTGAACATTAGAATCTCCATATATAGACGCTTGAGTAATAAAATGAGTGTCAATTAATGATAAATGGATTTTCATCATAGATAAATGCAATAATGGTTGGGTATTTATAGAAAATGAGGTGGTTTAGTAATTTCAATTCATCTGTGTTGGACTCCACACTATAAAAAATAGAAAAACATTATCCTTCCCATGGGTATTAACCATGGATTTTCCAATGGTATTTCTTATATAGTGACTAAATTTTAGAAACATATTATTAAATAATTAAATCCACAATAAAATATATTATATTGAATGTGAATAAAATCTGTTTTCATAAAAAAATACATTTAACATTTTAAAATATTCTTTGGGTTTTGGAAGATTCAAAACATGTTTTTGAAACTAATTTTATTACTGTAAATGAATTATATTAATTTATAAACCAATTTTTACTTTATTATTCTTTTTAATATATATTACATAAGTTTAATTCATTATGATTTAATAATTATTATTTTATATTCATAGTGTATTTTATTTTTTAACCCAAAAATGGGGTTTTCAAAAAATTATCAAAAATTCGCTATTTAATTATTGTAATTCTAAAATTAAAAATATGAAATAAATTTTATCAAATTAATACTATAATATTGAATATTTTAGTTTTTATATAATTGTGAAATATTTTTTAAAAATATTGCATCAGAGCAAACATTATTTTTTTCTGAAAATAATTTACCCTTCACAATTATATAACCCCTATATACAAGACCTCATATCAATATAGAATAATTAATAGGAGTAAGATTTCCAATTGTTTTACATTCATTGGGTGGTTCATCTAACATTGATAAGGTAGTTAATTTTAGTATCACAATCTTCTCCAATTGAAAACTCCACTAGATTCTCTGTTTCTACATTTCTATTTGTGATTTGTCTAGAGATGACTCTAGTGATGATACCTACATCATAATATTTATTAAATGATATTAACAATGGATTTACCATATTTTTTAAGGACATGGCTTCCCCCTTCCTCATTAAATAACTCACATTTTTACCTTTAATATACACTAATATATTAGTTACATTATAATAGTTATATTACCAAAAGTTATAATTCTCAATTGTAATAATGTGTAACAATCATAATTCCCAATCATGAAAATTCTAAATTCATATAGTGAAGTTTCATACTAACTTTCTATAAATTAATTTATACAAAAATACATAAATACTAACTCAAAATTTTAGTTCATTCAACACATCAATTTCATGTCATGTGCTTTTCATCAAGGTACTTGTTTTGTTATAGCTATGATGTTAATTGGATAATATGTTCAAAGAGTCATCCATTTGGAAAATATAAATATTTTCTACTACACATTATTAGTAAATAGAATTCTTTATAATTTATTACCTTTGATCTATAAGAAATATTTCACTTTAAAATTATTTTTATTTATTACATGATTTTCTTAGGTAATATTGTATTCCATGAATAGGGACCAACAAGTATCTTTATAGAATAGGTTATAGGGTGAATAGTTTTTACTCTTGGAAGTACGGTGGTAGTGAATGTTGTGAATCATAATGTAAACCATGTTTCCGAGGGAAAATTATTCCTTTTGATGAAAATATAATGCAACATTACTACCATTATCTTGGAATTGATGATTCCATAACCTTTGCGCTAGGAAACTTTCATAGTATATAGTGTATAGATTTATTTTAAATGGAACATAAGGACACTAATATTTATTCTAAGGATTCAATTCATTGGGCGATCTTTTTCCAAATCATTATAAACCAAGGTGATATATTGAAAATGATCTCAGGATATGTGGGAAAATTTGTTTAATATTTAATAAAATTTACTCTAATGTAAGTGAGGTAATGTTTAATGTGTCGAGGAATAAATATGTTGTTTTTTGGATGATCCAAAATTATATAGTGGATGTTTTTTAGCTCAAAATATTTTTATGTAAAATAAATTAGGTAGTATAAGATATTTATGTTTTCAAAATTAATAAAATGATAATAATTATCCTAACTCTATTTTTTTATATAATGATATTAGGTCTTGAAAATAAGTATCTAATGTATGTAACATTGGATAGACTACATAGTATTCTCATTAAAAATTATTTGAAGAATGAAGATAATGAATCCAGATTAACAATGAAACCATAAGACATAACCTTCATGGATATAAATAAATTACCCAAAAAATTACCCTAAATATAAATAAGATAATGTGTTAATGTTATTTCTAATATATAATATAAACCTATTTAGAAGTGAAATTTAAATTAATGAATACACTCGATTGATTTAGGTGTGGAAAAGATAGTCACCTGAAAACTAGGTGTCCCCAAAAGCTCCATGATAATGATGATGATGATGGTGATTCTTGTGTTTGGAAAGAATTAATTGTATTTAATGGAAACCAAATCTAGATAATGGTATTCATTAAGATAAATAATCTTATTTCTAATGAAGTTAAGATGTTGGATAAAAAAACCATAATGGTTTAAGGACTATAGGGACCATAATAATGATTTATTAGTGTATGTTATAGATAATAAACTATATGAAGATAGTTTTGATAAAGATATTTAAATTTAAGGTAGTGTTTTTATAAAATTAATTTTCAATGTTTCACTTGAATAAATTAACATATAAAAATGTATAAGAAATAAAATGGTGTAACATACGATTTTATTATCAATATATAGTAATAGGAGGTGGATAATTCATAACTAAATGCAGAGATTAATAATATCAACTTGAGATACTTTGGAAACATAAAATAATAAGTTATTACTAGGCCTCACTATGATGAGCACGTATATATAATTTATTCCAAAATGAAATATTTCAAAATCGAATTGAAATAATTTATGTTCTCAAATGAGAATCCTGGATGTGGTTTTCAAATTATAAAGGCCATGAAATATTTATCAAAATTGGTATGACATCATGTAGTTCAATGATACCATCCCCAACCCAAAATAAATTCACTCACAGAGATTAATTCATAGAAATTTATTATTTACCATTATTTAATCACTTCATAAGCAATGTCAAATATATCATGGATTATGATCAAAATAATATCTATATCATGGTTAGTGAAAATACCCAAGAATAAATACCTTGATGGAAGTTGTATTTTTAATATTTTAAAAATGGAAAATGTTAATGTAATATAGGATGGAAACATTACACCAAAAATATGGTTTTACTAATATAAAATGTTGGCAAAAACCAATTATATATCCTTTGTTACTAGAATATATTTTATGGAGTGATAATTCTAAATAATAAGAAAAAATAAATTCTCTATTATCTTATGATTTTAATGGATACTAATTTTAGTGGAGACATCTCATCCACAGTGTTATTTATTGTGCCTAAAGGTAGTCCATGATACTCAAAAAATATGAATGGAAATGTGTACATACTTTATCAAATAATTTTAGAACATAAATTAGGTTTTCATTCATTCAAGATAGAAAGGATTTCATTAAGTAAGAAGACATTAGACTTATCTCCCATCAGTAAAGTTTAAAAAATGGTCTTGGATAAAGAAAAGAATGTCCAAGGATGAAAAAATAGATAAAATTTCTTTCATGTTTTTTACAGTTTAGGAAAATGGATTTTAGATAGAGGGTATATATTTTATAAGATAGATAATAAATATATTATCATGAGCATATAATATGATGATGATCAAGTTATTTGTTTTATAAAAAATTAGGTATATAAAATCATTCACTTCAACAATTATTAAGTGTGTGGGAATGAATTAAGATAAAAAATATTCATTTAGTTTAAATCCATAGTAAACATTCATAATGTTTTATACAATTTTATGACTTAGAACATGTGGAATAATTCATCATGAAGAAATATAATACAGTAATAGAGGTGGTATTATTTTTTCATGGTTGAATAACAAAGGGGTTTCATTTTATTATTAGTGAATAAATTTTATTCTTACTATCCTAATAAGATCAAAATAATTTATGCCTCATGCAGTTGATATATTTGAGTTAATGATATTTATAACACACTGTGAAGAACTATGGCACTCAATCCCTACCCAGGAACACATGTGATCACACTCACATGTGTGATTCTTTTTAAAATTGTAATCTTTTATAAATTACAAATAATTCAAATAAAAAATTCATTATGTTTTTATGATATATTTAATGTGGTTATGTATAATATTATTAATAACAAAGACTCAAAATGGAAGATTCAATTTATTTTATTTATTGATTTGTATAGTACCGTGGACTGAATTATCGTTATCAAACAAAAATATGATGAATTAATGTAAAACATAAAATATTAGGGAAAAGATTCATAATTTATAAGTGTATAAATTTAAACTCTCCTAACAGATAATGGAATGAAATTCCCTACAACCTTAGTAGATTAATATCTAAAAATAAATGTTATTCAATAACAGGATTAAAATTTGAGGACTCATAAAAAAATGGATTCACTAAAATGGGAAAAGAGATGGTAAACAAAATTCCTCAAGTGATTCATATAAGGAAAATATATCTAGAATTATATTGTAATGTGGAAATACTTACATTGGTGTATGTATCCAATTGTGGATTTATTTTTCTAAATGAGTAAATGATCACCTATAAAATTTGATAGGTTTAAAACCAATACATAAATACATAAAAATATTTTTATGTATCTTTTCTATTCTGAATAATTATAATAAAATAAAGGATAAATCATGTCGTAAAGATGTTATTTTTTATAGATATTCAACCACGTGTAAGGAATATAAATGATTCAAAAATTAGTAATGAAAATAGTGAAAATACTAGATGAAAACATAATGGGAAAATAGAATTTATTTAAATTAGATTAGAATATTAATAATTCTATTCAGATTATTTTACAAGAAAATAACCCAAATTTTATGAAGAATTTGATGAAGAATTCTATGGATATTAGGTATCTTAAGGGATGATAGACGTCTCAAATGTAATCTATATTGATGAAAAATATATATCATGAAACCAATACTCCAATAAAAAATAAATATGAGCATAAGTCACTAAGAATAATATAATTGGTGAAAAAACTAATCATAATAAAATAATTGGAATTCGGCCTTGGAAGAATTTTTTTCAATCTATGGTAGAATGTGAAAAGTTTTAATTGGATGTTATAGATAATAAATTTGGTTTATGTGATTAATGGTGAATAATACCAAATTTATAAGAATGTGGTATGGAAAGTAATTAGAAGGACATTGAATAAGAATTTTATTAGAACCAAATGGATTTTTCAAGTAACCTCAATGAATATGTTATAGAGACATATAAATAGATTGGTTAGATTTCTAGGTATGTCTCGAAATAGAAGGAATCAACCTATATTATAATTGTGAACCTATGGATTGTCTTCAAACCAAAATATTATTCTCTTATATAGTTGTGAGGAAAAATTACAAAAACATATAAAATGGATAAATTTTTTGAAATCCTTAATATTGTCATTGAGTTAATTATTATATAGAAAAACTAATGGATTTCTGGTATGTGAAGATTAAAAAATGACAGGAAAACAGTAGATGGATTGGTAAGGCATAAAACAAGTACTATATTCAATGTATTCATGGATTTAAAAATAATTTATTAATCATGGATTTCAAAAATAAGGGGTGAAATGAAAACATTATATCAAGAGGGAGATATATTATTGGATGTTTTTAAATATACAAGTAGTTAATCTAATATTTGGATTCATAGATGAAACCCAATGCAATTGGTTTTTTGAACAAAAGAGTTAAGAGTTTGAGATGTATTTTATTATAGAATTATATTTTGTTTACTTTCATTAAGGTAATAAAAAAATATGTGAAGACATTAATTTCCAAATAAAATTCAATATGGAGTATCTAAAATGATTCTATATGGACAAATCAAACCCAACAACAACTCTAGAGGCCAGTTCTAGGATGTTTTCAATGTATAATGATGGTGAAAATGTCAATATGATATTTTATAGAAACATTATTGGTAGTTTACATTAATTAATAGCCACAAAACCAAGAATTATTTTTTCCACATGTAATGTTTGACATTATCAGTGTTATCCTAAACAAATTCTTATAAATTCTACGATATTAATTCTTATATATATCAATAACATGGTATATTTTCTCATGTTTTATTATAGGATTTCATAGATGTATATTATGGGATTGAAAATTTTTTATTTGGTTGGTTTTTGGATGTTTTAATGTCAAATTCATGTTGTACTTTTTAGTATGGTATCACATTCATTTCATTGATAATAAAGAAGTTAGATCACATCTATTTATTTTACTAAAAGGATAAATACATAATACCCCCTCAAGAGTGTTCCTAAATGATATTGATAAACAACTACTTGCGTATATTAGAATTGATATGGTATCTACTATTCCTATCAATTGTGAAAACTCAAGTGTTATCAATTATAGTAATTATACTATTAATCAGTACATAGGAAATAAAATTGAAATAAAATATTTTTTCCTGAAATATATGTTATAGAAATATTTTTTAATACTGAAGTATGTGTTAATAAAATGATAATGGTATACATTATGATCAAGGAAGAACACAAGTTATATTCTTTATTGCATTGGTTTTCTAATAGATTCAATATTAATCTAACAAATGGGATGACTTTTAACAGGGACCTCCACTCCCATGTGTGAATATATACTTTTTGTAAATATTGTTTTATATTTTAAAATTAATGTTTTAAATACAAAGAATATTTTTTGAGAATTTAATGATGATTTATTTGGGTTTACATAGAATAGAGGATAATGTGTTCATGTTTTATATGGAGAAGTTTTATGGAGTGTAATTTCTTATTGAAAAATGGGGAGCAACTTTTATTAAAATAGGTGGTAAGTTTATAAATGAAAAATCTGTGGAGATGGCATGGAAGTTATAGTTGTTGTGCATGAAGACCAATGAAGTGCTTTCATGATGGTATTCATATAAAAACCGATGTTTATCATACTGATATCGACAAATGTATTCTTGGAGTTATTGATTAGTCATTTATTTATAGACTCCATAATGAAAATAACTGAATAGGTTTTCTTTGAATAGTTTTCAATGTTTTCTAGTAATGAATTTTGGTATCAATTTTTGAGTAGTTAGCAAATACTAATACAAATATTGTTGTGAAAAAACGTTTTATTGGTTTGTTCAGGTTGTGTTTTTTTTCATAATTCTCAATGTATCATGATTTATGAAGATGCATTCAGACTGATGAAGGAGTCCAAAAAATACTTAAAAATCATAGAGAGTATTTCTATATGCAGTGAAAGTGTCATTCTATGATATATTTATTCATTCAATGACTAGAGTTCATAAAGTTCAATCTAGGATTTCAAATATCTAAATAATGGAGTGAATAAATGTTATGCAATGAAGTTAAATTTCATAGGAAACATTTTAGGAGAGGGAACCCAAGAGGAATATTTTAAATCATAAAGCACATGATTTCACCATTAAGGGGATTTTCCTCGTATCCCTTCCAAATCTCTTATGGGTCAAAAATATCATGGTGGATTTTTTGGTTACATCCCAGGTGAAGCTCATGCTTCTATGATTTGAAGGGGAATTTAAATTCTTCTTTCCAAATGAAACTCATATTTTGAAAAAATATGATATCACCAAAAAAATTAGAAGATTGAATTTTTTTGAGGCCCACACCATAATCTCTAATTATGATAAAGGTATACACCTCAAACTAAAAAAATTATTTTCCATAATTTTTTTATCTATGAATCATGATCTTAAGGATGATTTCCCGCCTTAAGCATTTCTGAATATTCATTATTAATAACAAAATAAGAATTTAATTTCATGGAGATGTGAATTAAGGAAAACCTAGAAATTTAAATATAAACTAAAAGGGGTGTAGTGAATTATATTTCAGGGGGAGTAATGAAACATAATCAAAACTATAATTCTAGTGTAGTAAATTGAAAAATCCTTGATGGATAGATGATATGAATATTTAGTATAACCTGAAATAAATGAAGATTTATATTGGCTCTATCTCGAGATGATCGGTGGTGATGAAAATGATTATTCTAATGGATGGTATTTATAGATTCTCATAATTTTTTTAACAACTGATATATTATTTTTGATATAATTTTTTGTCATTATTATTTTTATATTAATACAATATATAAGGATCTTTAGTCACTTATATGTTAAATTTGGTTGTAAATGTTGAATTCACATGGTTAGTGTGAACCCTATATTTTTAATCACATATCAATTAGTGATCTCTATTTTCTATATAAATAAAAACATTCTAAGGAACCCCCATAGGATTATAACATTTTTATTAACCATGTAAAATTACTAATGGTCATTTAAAACTATATTAAATTAAATGTGACTGTGAGAGAGGGAAGAGTGTCCCTCAAAATATGGAATGAGAACATGATCAAGTAAAATATTTAAAATTTAAATACTCTGAATCATCCACACCCCCAACCATCTTTGGGAATATTTTTTGATTAAAGATTAAAATTACACATATTTAAAAATTAGAATAAATATAAAATAATGCATAATCATATTTTTGAATACATGTTTTTAAAAACCCCATAAATAACATTGTGTAGAATTCCATCCAAAAGAAAAAACATCAATATTTGAATAATTAAATATGATTGTACCTGCTGGGAATAAATTTCCATTGATTTAATAGTTTAAGGGAATTATAATGTTGGTGATCATAAAATTCATGTTCTAATATTTTACATGATCATTGGTTTTAACCTATATGGGAACCATAAATGTTAGGTACCCAAAAGATTGAAGTTGGGGAACCCATAATATGAATTAAAAAAACACTTTTCTACCAAATAATCTAATAGTTATATATATTATAATGAAAATTAAAATTTATTAAACAAATAGATAAGTAATGAGGTAAATATTAAATTTTAATAAAATCTCTATGAAATATCGATGTTATACAATATATAAATTTATATTAAAATAGGTTTAATTATTTATGTTTGAGTATATTAAATGAAATGTCAATTTTAATTTCTATATGAAATAAAATATATTAAAAACATATTTTTCTTACAATTTTAAGGAAAATTAATATATAAAAAACATATATTTGATATCAATTGTTTAAATGTAATAATATACATGGCATTAATTCCAAAAATAATTATTAAAATTTTAGAAAAATTCTTAAAGAATTTGTAAAATTATATGTTTTTATATAAACCACTTCTAAAATCATTAGTTTATTAATATATTTAAGATAATATAATTATATATGATTTATTATAAATAATTTATATAAAAATATAATTTAATTATTAATTTGTTGATCAGAATATGTAGAGGAAAAATATGAATATTAATTCTTATATAATGACATACATCATAAAAATATCTACATGGAAAGATCTTGGTACGAGATAAATAAATGGTTCATAAAGGTTTGTTTTGCATAAAACTATTTTTGGAACTTATATTTCCACAAATGAAATTAACATGACTTCAAAGATACTAGGGTATGTTATTATATTGGGCCTATCTAGAGACTTTAAAATAAAATTTTAATAAAATAATTTATTGAATTAATCATTAATAAATTTTAATCATTATAATAAAATATTTGATATTTTAAATATATTGTGGTTAAATAAGAAATAAATGTGTGTTATGAGGTCATGTTCTATGATAATGGTGAAAAGTGTTGAGAGTAAATGTTTGTGTAAAAGGAATCAAAATAATGATTATGGTGAGTCTACACATACCTATTTGTAACTGAAAGAGGAAGAGTTACAAAACGATGGGGTTTTTCCAATATTAATATTAGATATTTACAATATAATAACTAACAATTCCTTTTGGTTGTATGAAGTATCATAGATATTATATATTAATTATTTATTTTATAAAAAATAATATTCTTATTTTTGAAATAATATGATAAAAATTTACAGTATTCCATTGTTTTGTATATGTACATGAATTTAAATTGAGGAAGATATAATAGAGATAATACTGGAGTACTACTTATATGGAGTAAAAATTATTTATTATGTAATAAAATATTCTTTAAATTTAACCATAATGGATCGATCTACCATGACTATATCTTTTTTTATATAATATTATCATCAGTGAAAATATAATACATATAATGTTAAAAAAATTATATTTTAATTAACTAATGTTTAGAATAAAATGATTGGTTCATGATCATATAATAAAAATTTAAATTTTAATAAAATAAATTATTCTTGGACATTTTAAATATTTTTCAATCAAATATAATAAAAAATAATTACCTATATTAATAAGTTTTAGAATATATTTTATTTTATAAATTATTTTGAATTTGTTTCTTTTAAAGAAAATAAATTTTATTTAATGTATTCTTTTGTGATATGATTTTAATTTTCTTCAAATAATGGTAATCATATGTGATATAATTTTGGCGCATAAATTATTTTCGTAATAGAATAATATAAATTCATAAAATATATGTAAGATACCAAATAGAGATGTTTTAATGTTTATAGAAGATAAAATATAAAAAAATAAAATTTCAAGTGCTTATGTAAAAGATATAATTAAATTAGAATTAATAAAATAATAATATATATACTATATTAATGTATGACATCTATTATTATAAAATTAAGAGATTAATATTAGACATATCTTATGTTAAATTATCAATTTTGTCAAATAGATTTTTCATTAAATAAAATTATTATTTGAGTTATATTGAAAATCCATTTTAATAAAAATGTAATTTTCTTCTGTCCCATGCGATCAATGACAGTAGTACATGTTTAATATGTTTTATATTTTAATTATTAACAATTTCATTTTACTATAACCTTTCTGATTGGTTAAATCCTTAATCCCCTCTTCTGATATCTCTATTCCTCAACTGAATAAGGTAACAATTTAACAGCACCAATTAAAAGGATTTTCTAGGTTAATTCATTGAAAAATACTCCTTCAATGATTTGGGTTAACTTTTGAAACCTATTTTCTCCACTATAAATCATATTGACTAATGAAATAAATTATCTCTTCTGAAATCATAGATGAAATATTTCAAAGTTCTCGGTCTGTAATGATCATTTGTCTAGCTCTCAATGAGTTGTTCATACTATCTCCCATTAGTTGATGTTGTCCCCCATAATTCGTCAAATATAATAATCTATTTACTATTTATTTATATTATCTTTTGTCAATGTTTATATGGTTCTACACATTATTGTGAACATATTTTTGGATTCCTTTATCAATTGGTGTAATGGATCATAATCCTTGTCCTCCTTTGATTCCACACATCTTGTTCTTTCTTAAGATTTCTTAGCATTTACAACCTATTAGATTAATAATATAACATCATAATTAGTATGAAAGGATGAATTATTCCAACTTTTTACTTAAGTAAGACAATAAAACAATTCTGAATGATTTCTTACACTATTTTTTTTGACAAACAAGAGGTTATGGATTAAGTGATATTCAAATCCACCTTACTCCTCAAAATAATAGAAGAACATTAGATTTATAGTTGTATGATAACAAAATATTCTAAAAAAACACACAGTGAATTTATTTTATTTTGTTCAGTTATAGAGATTTAATTATCCTAGCCAACTTGCATATACACTCACTCAAAACTAGGATATCTTTAATATTTCCATATTTTTATTATTATCATGGTATTTTATCCTTAAAACGATGCTACAATAAATTTATCCATTCACATTAATTATCCATAAATGGAAAAATCATAATATTTTATTGTTTGAAACAAAAAATCATTATTAATAAATAATCATACATATGTCCCATAATTTGTACTAAAAATTTAAACATATTCCTTGTGAAACTAATTTGTATGTCTCTTCTAACATAGTTTAAAAAAATTCCAACAGTTACCATTTTTCATACTTAGAAAATATATATTATCATTAATCTCTATCAGCCCTAGATTCATCCTCTACAAAAATTATACTAATTTTAGAAAATAAATATATTCTATTGATGTATAATATATACACAAATCAGCTACTTTTGATAATGTAATCCCTTATAGTGAGAAACATTCTTTTAAAAAATTATAGATATAGAATTATTAAATTTCTATAAAATTAATCCTATGAATCTTCTTCTTCTTCTTAATATCATGATGATCATCCTCTCACTCAACTATCTCAGAACTAAATAATTTATACATTAAATACTAGATTGAGTCCTGGCTGAACAAAATTTCCCTTATAATTTTAAAAATATGATGATTATATTTTATTATAAGAAAAATTTATTGATTCATTTATAATAAAGAATATGGGTATCAATATCATTGAAAAATATTAATGTATCACCATAATTTTTTTCCATAAGAATAAGAAATTTAGGAAACTTGGCATTTGAAAATATTAGAAAAAAATATCTTAGTCTTTCATTTTCCATCAATATTATTCTCCATAATTTTAATATAAGTAGTTATAATTTAATTTCTTGAATCACACTACCTTCATGGAGTTTTTTTGCTTATAATATGATATAATAGATTTGAAATCATCCTAATATTTTTTCTTACCTATTAATCAAATCTAGAAGCACATGTTTTAATCCAAATAAAATTTTATATTTTCTTTATGTTTTTTTCATACACCAATGTATATAGTCCCATATGATACAGAAAATCATGATTTCATATATTTACAGATACCTTAATAAGGAACATATATATGAATTACCATTATGGATATGATGCCCATATAGAGAGATTCCAAATTTTTAAACTCATATGATGATTATGAAAATTTTGGTTCATGATTACATAATAAATATTTTGTTCAGTTAGGGGGATATGATGTTTAGAAAGCCGTTAATCATCCTTATAATGTAAAAATCATACTTAATTCCTCTAATTCTAATGCGGCCCTTTATTCTCATATAGAACATCTTTATTACATGTCCCTTCATTCTTACATACTTCTCATTATTAAAATTAAGGATGAATGACCATTACAGTAAACTAATCTATAAAATAATCATAGTTTCAGAAAATATATAATAATAAAATTCATTAAAATGTGTTTAGGATAACCTCATAACACCGAAATTCCATCTAAATCTATTCATATCACCTAATATGTGTTCATAATAATTCATGGATGAAGTAGAATATTTTTAACCACTCTATCTTATTAATAATATCCTTTTGTATAATTTATGAACAAAAAACATGAAGTATGTTTTTTAGTTTAACAAAATTAATCTAAACACTCAATATCATCCTTCTCAAAACCTCCATACATGATAATTTAACCCAAATTATATAGTATTATTCATGAAATTTCACTCGAGGATGAATTATTTGGCATTATCTATATAAGTTCCCATCCTTAAACAATACATTATAATGAGTTTCAGTATGGAATTTACATTCCATAATATTGGGAATATCTTTAGGTGTTGAGTATCAGATAATTAATAAATAAATCAATTATAAAAAAAACTATAACATAAAAGTGGACACTTTTGATCAGTATAATTTTTTTCTATAAAATAAATCATTTAAAATAATTCCTGAATTCTTTCCATGGAAATTTTCAAATCATTATACTTGGATTATTCCTCTCAATTACCCATTAATAAACTATTTGATCAAATTTTAAAAACATGGTATGATCAAAAAATCATAGTAGGGGATATAAAAAAAGGAGACTATTAATTCAATAAAAATATGAATAATGATATAACGATTACCATTGACTTCAATGCTCTATTAGAATAAAAAATAAAACATTTTTATTTGAAAAATGAATACATGTATTACTAAAAAAAATAATTATAACCCATATTAGTAAATTAAATAAAACATTTGGTGACTTAAATTATCATACAAGTAAACCCTTTCAATTGTAATAGTAATATGACTGAATTCCAATATAATCATTGCCCAATGCATTGGAGAGCTATAACAGACTCACCCAGTTCTATTTAGTCCCCCACATGTTAAGTTTCAATGGTCTTTCCCAGTGATATTTGTACCGCCCCATGTTTTGAGGTAACAAGATATCCCAGCTCTATCTAGGACACCACTTGTTAGGCTCTAATTGGCGTTACCAATGCAATTTCACCAACCCGATGTTAAGATGTAATGAGATTACCAAAAACTATATGGATACACCCATTTATCAGGTATAATTATCAAGAACCATATATTGAATAATCCAGTCTCATCATAAATGAATTTGAGAAACAATTTTAGTCCCATGTGAAAATAATCAAATAAAAATACCATTTTCCTTTAAAAGCCCATTTTGAATACGAGAAAAAATTAATTTAAAAATTACTTTTAATTAAAAATTACGAAAAAATGAAAATAGGAATTTTAATTTAATAAAACATGTAATAAATGAAAGAGAATATTGAAATTATATAATAGTCACAAAAGAGAAAAAGTTTTTGTTCTATGTATCTGAAAAATAGAACATTTCTTTTTTTATTTTGTTAAAATGATTAGATTAAAAATTGTAAAAAGATTACGTTTTTGGAATAAAAGTAATGAAACACAAAATAGAATTAAAAAATACTTTATAAAAAATTTATATAAATTAAAATATAACATAATATCAATTATTTTAACATGGAGGAAATGTTATTGAAATTAAATATTTAAATATTTAAACAGATATTTATAAATCCAAGTGTCATATACCACTTTGAACAAATTGAATTATAGTCACCATAATGGAGTAAAATTTAAGAAAACATTAAACAAAATTAGAATAAATAAATTAATTATATGAAATTTTAAATGGTATGTATAAACACCACATAATATAAGGTGGGTGTAAACATCAAAATATGTCATTTTAAAACGAGATTATAACGATGTCCCTTATGATGACACTTAACCGTAAAATGTGTCATTGAGATCATGAATCGTCAAATCATGCTGATTATTTAATTGATTCAAAACATTTTTCATGATTTTCATTTCTTTTATTTCACTAATTATAATTTTTTATATAATTACCTAATAAATTATATTTACATTGGGTGTTTTGACTATATTCGGCTTATTTGTTAAAAATAACTATGTTAGTATGAATATGGTCACGGTGGTCTCTATATAATCATTTATAGAATAATAATCATGAAATAATTTTCATATATATAAATCAATTATAATTTTGAAATTATTCAGGAAATATTATTTAGAAAAATGAACCAATGTTACAATAATGGAGATGGTAGGTCGTACGTACGCATGAGTAGCATTCCAAATTTTCAATGATCTTTATTGAATGATGGAAGCGAACATTTATATTTCCATAATGATAATTATATAATTAATAAAATATTATTTAATAAAATATAATTTTATCTATAATTATTTTAATTTAAAAGGAATCACATCACTTTGATGAGGTGATTGTCTAACAGACCATGAATGCCGTTATCACGCTTTCTGTGTGTTAAAAATTAAAATTAAAAATTATATATTATATTAAAAAATGTTAATTATTTCATTAATATAATATATATTTCATTTGTATGATTATTTTCATTAAAACTATATATAATAGATTCTATTTAATGTTTGAATGTATCACACCTCCTTGAGGATGAAGTAGTTCACACATCCACAAACAATGTTATCATATTCCAATAAAATAAAAATAATGAACCTATTTGTTATATAAATATTAAATAAGTATTAAGACATTATAAATGGTATAAATATCATATAGAAACCATATTTTCATCATAATTCACATCCATGAGTATTGGTAAATTAAAAATGAACGATATTATTTCGTGAGGAGATAGTCCACTGTACACACAAACAGTAATTTCATTACCCATTTCATGGAAGTGTGAGTAGGATTATGTAGAATGCATAACATTACAAAATATAAATCTATCTATGTTTCATAGGTTATTAAAAAAATAATTTAATTATAATAATTTAATGGGTGTAAAAATTAATAAAACAAAAGTTCTCATTGAATAACATGAACTATTTTTTAGGTATCTCCTTTTTATTTTTTCTAGAGGACTTACTTGGATTAATTTAGAAACAAGTGAGGATTATAGGATTATAAGAGTTAATTTTTGAGATAATATGACATGGTTTTGGGTGAGGTAAAATGATTGAGAGGTGCGGAGATGTTGGGAGAGTGGATTTCCTTTTATAGTGGAGGGCGAGTAGAATTATTGTAAATATCAAAGGGTAAACACTATTAAGAGGTCTCCATTAACTCATATTCATACCAAATTGTTAATTAATGCAGTTTAGGGAAATTATGGTGGATCAAAATTAACACCACAAAAAAAGTGAATCATTTTTATCATTCTGTTCCTTAGTCTTTATGTTTACTCAATTTTATCATTATAGTTTTCACTAAGGTAACTTGTATCTTTTTATTTACCTATGTAATTTATCATTTAATAATAGAATTTAAAATAACATAATTATATAATATAGACATAATTATTAAAAATATAATGATTAATTCATTAAATTGTGATCGTTTTTGTGTGTATAATTAATTTCATTACGAATGCTTGTCATGTGCAAAACCTCATTTTAACCTTAATCACATTAATTAACTTTTTTATTATATTTTCACTAATTATAATGTTAATAAATAATGTTGAAATTACTAGAAAATAAATATTTTAATGATTCCAAAAAAATTACCCATCATTCAAAATTGAGTTCATGGTATTGAAAAAATTAAAAATAACCATAATCCTACAAACATGGTGAGAAAGTGGATATTAAAAGTTAAAATTTCCAAATGATTATAATGTTTTTATATCTAAGTTCAATATAAAAATTATAAAAATTATGTAAATTTTAATAATAGATATATAATTTATCTATTTTTATTTTAAACCGACACAAAATATAATTTACCAATATAAATTATGGAGATTAAAATGTTGTTTTCAATTAAAATTTAGTATTTTTCACTATGATTAAAAAATGATCTTTCTTATAAAAATACCAAAACATCACCATAATATAATTTTGATATTATTATTTAAAATTTTAATTCAATAATTTCATATAAAATTTTTAATATATTAATGAATTAGTTTAGAACCAAGTGCTCTATTAAATAGCTATAAAATTGCCTTTTAAAAATATAAATCTTTTTATGATTAAGATTGAGTTTATTCTTATATCAATCCTATAAATCTTATTGGATGAATTTTGAAAACTTTTCTTGAATTTATAATATATAAATTTAATTAATATCTTTCACTAATAATGATTAATTTTATTTGTTAAGATAAAAAGTAATTCTGGTCATGAAAATAACTTTTCATAAAAAACAAAATTTATATTCAATTATTATTTATTATAATTTATAATTAACTAGTAATAATTAAATTAATTTTATAAACATGTGTAAACTATAATGTTCTAATTTAGTTAATTTATTTTATTCCCACCATTATAAATTCTACGAGATAACTATCAAAATAATATTAATAGTATATTGTTGTCTGGTAAGACTCGGGCTTCTGTGTAGCATAAGTCACAGAGAAAATAGATATTTTATACACAATAAGATAAATATAGTGTTTCTTGTGACACAATATAAATTATGTAATAATTGTAATACAAAATATCAAATAATTTTAATTTATTTGTATGAATATATTTCATAAAATCTCAGGATATAACATCCTATCCCATTAAATGTATTTCTCCCTCAAAATTCGTATTGGTTACCAAATGATTAACATTTATAAAATTCCATTACCGAATCACACATAATACAAATGGTTAATAAAACATCAGCTTAAAAATGGAATGTGGTGAACACAAAGTCAACAAAAGTTACCCATAACTAGGATTCCACATAGTTAGAAAATTGGTGGGAAATTAAAAGATCGATTTGGAAGGAAAAACTATTTACCATGGAATAATAGTGAGTTATAGATAACTTGGTCACAAGGATATTAAGGATGAAAAAACTATAATCAAAATAGAAGTGTAAAATTTCACCAATATCGTCTAAAAATATTTTAATAGGTTAATATTTTATTTCGAAATCCATTTCCCATAGTAGAAGGATTCCTTCACCATAAACACTCAAAAATAAAAAAAATATTATTGATGAGTAGAGATTCAACATTTCATCAATTTTTACCAAAGAACAATACATTTTTTCTAAAAAATGAGTATCCATGATGACTTTTCATGCACGAAGCACTATAATAAACTTTTAACAGCTCACATAACCCTCAAAACAATAACACAATATTCCACCTATCTTTAGATATTAAACAAAACCAAAATGGATTTCACACAATAAGAAATTTAAAATTTTATTTGATAATATAATACATTAATATAGAATGTTTAATATTAATACTAAAATATGAAACAAAATAAATAAATATATATATATATATATATCTATATAACCCTAATGGCCACCAATACCATTAAGCTTTCATCCACAAATATAGTGGTATTATTCCTCAAATAACTTTTAAACCTATTAATAACATATCTATAGAGTCTAAGTAATTGTCTTCTGAGGTGTTATTAGTATTTAACACATTAAAAATATTTATACATACAACATTGGTGTTATAATCAACAATTGAAAAATATTAAGCTTCATGTACCTGTTACAACTTCACTAGATGACCCAATATGTAACACTCCAGGTAAATAATGAATATGAAATTTTCATATTAATCCATATTTTTGAATAAAATATTAATATGGCTTTAAAGGGGACGCTATGCTCGATGGCGTACCCAACACGCAACAACGAGTTTCTTCGGAATCTTACGTTGCACTCTAATAATAAAATAATAATAATTCAAATGGTAGTAAACATGTAGCCATTGTATTGGCGGGAATGGATAGAAATAACTAAAATATGATTATATATGTTTTTAAATGTTTTTACATTTATCCAATAAAAGCTAAAGGCTTAAAATACGGAAAGAATTCAATTTTAGGCGTAAATGCCCTAGTTTTCACTAAAGGTTCACTTATCGCCTTTTAATGGAGAATTGTCATTAAATATAGTTTTTTTCACTCTTAAACATTATTTTGGACCAAATTAAACTCTTATTAAGAATCGGGACATCAAATATTAATTTGTGTAATTTTTTGGTATTTTTCCGATAAAGTTCATTTTTTAATGAATAGTGTAAAATGTTGTATTTTAATTCAAAACCTCTTTTTAATCTAATTTATTTATATGATTAGATTCTATTTTGAATTGGTATTAAAGTGAAATTAGAAAATATTTTTACCATTAAATCCAATAGTGGTCGTTGGAATTAATTTCACTTTGAAATCAGACTTAAACTAGTGTCAATCTTTTGATACTTATTGTTTTATAAAAACACGCTATTTGCTCTGACAGCGGGAATTAATTATTAAATTAATTAATGTGACTAATATGTTTTTAATTTTATAAAACAGACTTCATTTTTGAATTTGGAATATCAAATATAGCTTAGGGTGAATTTTTGGGATTTTTCTGAAAAACTTCAATTTTTGATAAATAGTGAAACCACTAAGTGGTACTTATAAAAGCTGATTTTTCGTTTAAATGAAATTTTACCACTTATGTGTTTTGAATTTCAAAAAATCCGACATACATGGTTGTCCTTAAGAAGTAAAATTTGGTTCAATGGGATAAAAATAATTTTTTGGTGAATAGTAACTTATTAAGTTTTTAATCGCGATTAGTGGTAATTAGTGTAGTTTAAGGTATAAATAATGCTTTAATAATATAAAGTGACCAAGAAACATGTCCCAACCTTATTGGTTGTTTCATGGCCGACCAATACAAGCCATGGGTCATCTTGGGGACCCCATGGATCCACTTTGGTTGGGAAATGACATAAATAACATTTTATTTAATGTAAAAGTAAAATTGACACAAACATGATATGTTTTACTAAAACAATTTTTAAGTGGGGTTATAAAAGTAATATTTTTGATTATAAATATTATTTGGAAAGATAAAAATATTTCCTACATCATAGTATTTTTTTTATAATTTTTAGACATTAAATAAATTAAATTATTTATGACATAATAATGATGCAGCGATGACATCATTAATTAACGATTTAAATAAAATGGAAAGATAATGTAAAATCTACGAACTACACATGTCCAAAACTTATTGGATGAGTGTATTTCGAAGCCTTATCACCTTATCCACGAATTATATCAATGTGGGACCTTTTGAAACCGAAACACATTTTCAAATAAAGTAATATTTCTTTACTTTCCAAAAGTGCCCCTCCTCTCCTCTTATAAAAGGCCCCCACCTCTACCTCATTTAACACACTCCTCAAGACTTTGGCTCAGCCAACCCCTGCTCATTTACTCTCTCCACATCCCTCTCCTCATCCTAGAGGATTCCCTTTGGGCATAATACTTTCAAAGGAAGCCTTTAAGATCAAATCAAAAGGAGTTACACTTTTAAAGGTAATTCATTCTCTCATGTTCATTTGTTTTATTTTGCTTCTCCAACCCCCTAAACTCTTTTTATTTACTTCTTTTGTAACAACAAAAGTATATTCAATATACTAGGATGTTGTTATAATATTTATTCGAGCTACACTCTCACACAACTACATCAAATGGTTAAAGAACATACGGTTTCCGTGGATGGTGAAATTCTGCCTCTCGAAACGATGATTGTTCAATACTCATTTAACACCTTCAAAGGTGGCCATTATGATGTCACTATTTTTATATATGATATATAATATGTTTATGTTTTATTTATGCTTATGTATTTTTCATTTTTGTCTTACCTTTATGTCTTCCATTATGGGTATATGCGATATCTTCATTTAAGGAAGTGCGGACTACCGCCCCCTCAAAGTGATTTGATTCGTTAAATACCATATGTGGGATGTATAAAGGATGGAAATATGATATTATATATGATATTATACTGGAATTATAATATACCTTTATATCATTATTATTCCATTATATAAAATACGAAATAGAAATGAAAGTAGCGTTCATGCGTACGTACGGCTTACCGTCTCCATGAACGGTGCATTTCATTTCTTACCTCTAAATGATTATGTAATGTTATAAATGCGTGAATGTACTGGATATATATGAAATATATGATATCTACATAATTAATACAATTCTGGATATAATAAACATTTGGCCACATGAACAACATGTAATTGTAAGAAGTCCACTTTCGACTTAAGAACCAAGTATCGACAAAACAAATATTATTAACTTAAATGATTACATAATGTTTATGACATGGTAATAAGTGGTATAAAAGTAATAATGAACTTGAAAAAGTTTCTTAAGGAAGTACAAATTAACTCAAGTTTATTATTCAGGATATTAAAGAATGATCGAGTCAAGTCGGACCCGAGGTAAGGGATCCTACAACTCTCTTTCTTTTTAAGTACACTCTTTTATGTCATTTATTTTAAGCTCGTCTTTCTTATGATTGGTATGTTATTTTATATTAATATTACTGTAATTTTTATGTTCATGTGATGAGATACCCTATTCTCTCTCATCAATCCATTTTGGAAGTTTTGAGTGGCGCCGTTAGGCTGCCGAACTTTCGTAAGAGATCTAACCTCTCTCTTTCTTTTTAAGTACTCTCCTTTATGTCACTTCTTTTAAACTCCTCCTTGCAATGTTGGGGGATTTTCTTTTATATTCCACTTTCTGTAAATTCTATTATAATATGATGGGATACTCTATTTGATCTCATCAATCCATATTCGGATGTTTTATGTGGCACCGTTAGGCTGCCGAGTTTTCGTAAGGGATTTTTCATCTCACTTTTATTCCCGTGAGATTTATGCTACATTTGCCACAAATTCCATTGAGTGGTGTATGTACTTCTCATTATTCTACTCTTTGTGTAATATAATTTCGTTTATGAGTATTTACATCAATGACCTATTGTCTTTCTTCATGGGGTGTATGTTTTGAAAGATACCCAAGTCGGTAAGAGAACCTTTCACCCTCCTCTTTTTTAAAAGACTTCTTTTATTGGGTCTTTTAATTTACATATTTTTATGTTGGGATATGTTCTTATACAGCCTTATTGAAGTAAATTTTATGTCCAAGTGATGAGATACACTTTTTATCTCTCATCAACTCATTTTGATGTGATGCCGTTAGGCTGTCAAGGGAACTTTTTAACCCAATTTCGATTTCTTTGGGTTCAACTTGTAGTCATTGAATATGTCATCCATTGAATATGTGTGAATGACCTTTTATTGTTTTACACTTAATATCCACTTATATTGGGTGTATATATATTTTTCACACATATTTTGAGATTGATTTGTCCTTAATTTAAGGATACCTTCTTTATAAGGGATTTCATCACATTTGACATTTCTATTGAGGGTTCATTGTTGTTATGCACCAATTCACTCTTATATGGTGTATATACTATCCTTTGGAGTATTATATCATGAATCCTTTTATTCTAATGATATTATAAAGTTCTGACTAAATGTTATTCCTCGATTATTGTATTCAAGTGTCTCTAATTTTGGTAAAACCCCTTTAACCAAAATATCGTTTTAAATGATTTAATTATTTGTTCTTATTAATATCAAAGTTTTAAAAATGGTTTTAGGGATTTATTTATATGGATATTAATGGTTTAAAATGTAAAAAGCTTCAAGGTGTTATGGGACACTTTGATTCAAAAATATCTTTATTAAATGTTTTAAATGGTTTTGGAAATGGGTTCTTTTTGAATGGATTCATTATTTCAATATCCTAAAATGTTATATTGTGATTGAAATGTGGAAATGTTATGTTTCCTTTATTCATGTTTATGTGATACGATTATGTTATGGTTCTTGGGCATTGTTATGAAGAACAGGTGGTTCCGTGATAAACTAAGGGCGGGTGAGCCCGATATAGCTCTCCAATGCATTGGGTAACGTGAAGGAGTGAAACGTTAAGGTTTCTCCGAAGAGATTTAGGGAATATACTGTGATGGGTATTCCAAACGTAACCAAGAGGGTTACTCCCTACGTAAGAATGTTATGAATGCCTCAAGTTACCTTTATGTCTTATGTTTTCTATGATTTATTCATGGTTTGATGAGGTATGTTAAAGTGCCTTTGTTTTATGGGTAAAGTATGATATCATTCTTATGTATATATGAACTCATGTTTCCTTTCCATATTTTTATAACTCTTACTGAGCTTTTTATTCTCATCCCAAGTTTTTGAAATGTTTTTCATAGGTCAAGGTAAGGGTACATGATGTGATGATAGTGTCAAGGATGTGTCAAGAAAGAATCCGTGTTATATTTTAAATATGTTCCCGTTGATGGGAATAATGAATACTGTCTTTTATGTAACCACTTTGTTTAAATGTGGAATGTAATGCATGTTTCATGATCTAATTCTCTAAAACTCTAAATCTGAAAAGACCCTCAATGTGTAATCTTGTAATAACTCAAGATTAAGTAAGGTTTTAAGGCTGGGGCCTTATAGTTGGTATCAAAGGTCGGTTTAGATAACATTAGAGGTTAGGGTATTCTTTAAGCATAAGTGACATTACCATAATGGTTAGGATTTCATAAAGAGTCATAGTTTTAGATAAAGTGAATGAGTAAGTGTATCTTAGTGTTTACCTTCCTCATTAGTACATGATGGTTTTGTTGATATACTCACACTGACATTTCTATTTTTAGTGAATGGAAGGATCTAGCAGGCACCAAAGAGACAACAGGTTTGAAGGAAACTGTGGTGGTTCCCTGATTAAGATACTAGATAAAATGGAGGATTGAATGAGGAAACTCGTGGTTGTTCTAAACCAAATATCAAGGAGTCGTGATCAACAAATTGAACCTTGGTATGATCTTTAATGCATCATGTACGAGATGACCAATCCATGTGGAAGTTCAGGTAATAATAATAAAGGTAACCATTAGAGTTTATATGATCCTTACTTTTGAGGTAATTATGGGTTATTATATGATATGCTGGAAAATGAAAAGCATGAGATAAACTTGAGGTTAAAATATGTTATGATCATTTTTGATGATTTTATTTCTTTTGGGGGAATGATTTGAGAATTATATAGTTTTGGAAAAAGGACAACACGTAGACCGTGTGACTACCCGTCGCATCGGACAAAGCTGTGAGAATCGAACCCACAACCAAAGTGCGACTGGTATTTATCGCCTACCACTGGACTACATGAAGTCCCTGGTTAGTTTGACTGATTCTATTTAGTTATACAATTTTATGAATTAAGAGTAAATTGATTTTGGAGGATATGTGATTAGGATAATTACTTTTCAATGCGGGACATTAGGAGCGACTAATGTTGTTTGGAGATAAATGTTATAATTTAACTTGGAAGACTATGTGACTAAATCCTTCAAATATTTGGGTTTCAATCTTATATTGGTTTACTTTGAAGAATTTTATGGACAAATTGTTTATCATATGGTCCTCGTTGAACTTTGGGTTTTGTTGGACAAATTTTGGAGATTAAGAATAGATTTTCTTTTTATAAGGGGTTATCCTTTTCTGGATTATCTGATCTTGTACTAACATTTTTGGTTTTGGTTTTGGTTAAAGCCTAAATACATGGGATGTATATAGTTCTCTTTTGGGGATTAGGTGATTCTCTAGAAGTTGATTATAGTACTCTTAATGCGAAAAAGTCTCCCTAAATACTCGTCTTTTGGAAAAAATATTAGTTTGACTAAGGAATCTAGTAAAAGTTGAAAGTCAACATGATAAGTGATTATGCTTCCTTATGAATAAATTCCTCAATAAAAATTAACTTAATACAAAAAATTTGTCTATTAACTTTTCCTACTGGGGAACCCAACACCTTTTAACCCATCACAAGTTTGTGAATTTTTTTATTGTTAACTTTCTCCTAAACATGTTTTCTATCACTCTCCATCAGAACATGACCCTATGTTTTCTCCTCCATGTCCATATTTTCATACTTGGAATACTAGTATGGGTTAACTTAGGTGACCTCTGTGCTTATCTTTCTTTATTTTAAAGAGATTGTTTTACCGACTCTTGTTCCGATGTGGGACGTTCAAGGATGTTTCCAAGCGCAATTTTAAAATTGCGAGGACGCAATTCCCAAAAGGGGGGAAGGATGTAACACCCCAAGTAAATAATGAATATGAAATTTTCATATTAATCCATATTTGTGAATAAAAAATTAATATGGCTTTAAAGGGGACTCTATGCTCGATGGCGTACCCAACACGCAACAACGAGTTTCTTGGGAATCTTACGTTGCACTCTAATAATAAAATAATATTAATTCAAATGGTAGTTAACATGTAGCCGTTGTATTGGCAGGAATGGATAGAAATAACTAAAATATGATTATATATGTTTTTAAATGTTTTTACATTTATCCAATAAAAGCTAAAGGCTTAAAATACGGAAAGAATTCAATTTTAGGCGTATATGCCCAAGTTTTCACTAAAGGTTCACTTATCGCCTTTTAATGGAGAACTGTCATTAAATATAGTTTTGTTCACTCTTAAACTTTCTTTTGGACCAAATAAAACTCTTATTAAGAATCGGGACATCAAATTTTACTTTGTGTAATTTTTTGGTATTTTTCCGATAAAGTTCATTTTTTAATGAATAGTGTAAAATGTTGTGTTTTAATTCAAAACCTCTTTTTAATCTAATTTATTTATATGATTAGATTATATTTTGAATTGGTTTTAAAGTGAAATTAGAAAATATTTTTACCATTAAATCCAATAGTGGTCGTTGGAATTAATTTCACTTTGAAATCAGACTTAAACTAGTGTCAATCTTTTGATACTTATTGTTTTATAAAAACACGCTATTTGCTCTGACAGCGGGAATTAATTATTAAATGAATTAATGTGACTAATATGTTTTTAATTTTATAAAACGGACTTCATTTTTGAATTTGGAATATCAAATATAGCTTAGGGTGAATTTTTGGGATTTTTCTGAAAAACTTCAATTTTTGATGAATAGTGAAACCACTAAGTGGTACTTATAAAAGCTGATTTTTCGTTTAAATGAAATTTTACCACTTATGTGTTTTTAATTTCAAAAAAATCCGACATACATGGTTGTCCTTAAGAATTAAAATGTGGTTCAATGGGATAAAAATAATTTTTTGGTGAATAGTAACTTATTACGTTTTTAATCGCGATTAGTGGTAATTAGTGTAGTTTAAGGTATAAATAATGCTTTAATAATATAAAGTGACCTAGACACATGTCCCAACCTTATTGGTTGTGTCAGGTACGACCAAGAAAAGACATGGGTCAGCTTGGGGACCCCATGGATCCACTTTGGTTGGGAAATGACATAAATAACATTTTATTTAATGTAAAAGTAAAATTGACACAAACATGATATGTTTTACTAAAACAATTTTTAAGTGGGGTTATACAAGTCATATTTTTGATTATAAATATTAATTGGAAAGATAAAAAGAGTTCCTACATCATAGTATTTTTTTTATAATTTTTAGACATTAAATAAATTAAATTATTTATGACATAATAATGATGCAGCGATGACATCATTATTTGACGATTTAAATAAAATGGAAAGATAATGTAAAATCTATGAACTAAATATGTCCAAAACTTATTGGATGAGTGGATTTAGAAGCCTTATCACCTTATACACGAATTATATCAATGTGGGACCTTTTGAAACCGAAACACATTTTCAAATAAAGTAATATTTCTTTACTTTCCAAAAGTGCCCCTCCTCTCCTCTTATAAAAGGCCCCCACCTCTACCTCATTTAACACACTCTTCAAGCCTTTGGCTCAGCCAAACCCTACCCATTTACTCTCTCCACATCCCTATCCTCATCCTAGAGGATTCCCTTTGGGCAGAATACTTTCAAAGGAAGCCTTTAGGATCAAATCAAAAGGAGTTACACTTTTAAAGGTAACTCATTCTCTCATGTTCATTTGTTTTATTTTGCTTCTACAACCCCCTAAACTGTTTTTATTTACTTCTTTTGTAACAACACCAGTATCTTCAATATACTAGGATGTTGTTATAAGATTTATTCGAGCTAAACTCTCACACAACTACATAAAATGGTTAAAGAACATACGGTTTCCGTGGATGGTGAAATTCTGCCTCCCGAAACGATGATTGTTCAATACTCATTTAACACCTTCAAAGGTGGCCATTATGATGTCACTATTTTTATATATGATATATAATATGTTTATGTTTTATTTATTCTTCTTTATTTTTCATTTTTGTCTTACCTTTATGGCTTCCATTATGGGTATACGCGATATCTTCATTTAAGGAAGTGCGGACTACCGCCCCCTCAAAGTGATTTGATTCGTTAAATACCATATGTGGGATGTATAAAGGATGGAAATATGATATTATATATGATATTATACTGGAATTATAATATACCTTTATATCATTATTATTCCATTATATAAAATATGAAATAGAAATGAAAGTAGCGTTCATGCGTACGTACGGCTTACCGTCTCCATGAACGGTGCATTTCATTTCTTACCTCTAAATGATTATGTAATGTTATAAATGCATGAATGTACTGGATATATATGACATATATGATATCTACATAATTAATACAATTCTGGATATAATAAACATTTGGCCCCACGAACAACATGTAATTGTAAGAAGTCCACTTTCGACTTAAGAACCAAGTATCGGCAAAACAAATATTATTAACTTAAATGATTACAAAATGTTTATGACATGGTAATAAGTGGTATAAAAGTAATAATGAACTTGAAAAAGGTTCTTAAGGAAGTATAAATTAACTCAAGTTTATTATTCAGGAGATTAAAGAATGATCGAGTCAAGTCGGACCCGAGGTAAGGGATCCTACAACTCTCTTTCTTTTTAAGTACACTCTTTTATGTCATTTCTTTTAAGCTCATCTTTCTTATGATTGGGAAGTTCTTTTATATTACTCTTACTGTAATTTTTATTTTCATGTGATGAGAGACCCTATTCTCTCTCATCAATCCATTTTGGAAGTTTTGAGTGGCACCGTTAGGCTGCCGAACTTTCGTAAGAGATCTAACCTCTCTCTTTCTTTTTAAGTACTCTCCTTTATGTCACTTCTTTTAAACTCCTCCTTGCAATGTTGGGGGATTTTCTTTTATATTACACTTGCTGTAAATTCTATTGTAATATGATGGGATACTCTATTTGATCTCATCAATCCATATTCGGAAGTTTTATGTGGCGCCGTTAGGCTGCCGAGTTTTCGTAAGGGATTTTTCATCTCACTTTTTTTCCCGTGAGATTTATGCTACATTTGCCAAAAATTACATTGAGTGGTGTATGTACTGCCCATTATTCTACTCTTTGTGTAATATACTTTCGTTTATGAGTATTTACATCAATGACCTATTGTCTTTCTTCATGGGGTGTATGTTTTGAAAGATACCCAAGTCGGTAAGGGAACCTTTCACCCTCCTCTTTTTTAAAAGACTTATTTTATTGGGTCTTTTAATTTACATATTTTTATGTTGGGATATGTTCTCATATAGCCTTATTGAAGTAAATTTTATGTCCATGTTATGAGATACACTTTTTATCTCTCATCAACTCATTTTGATGTGATGTCGTTAGGCTGTCAAGGGAACTTTTTAACCCAATTTCGATTTCTTTGGGTTCAACTTGTAGTCATTGAATATGTCATCCATTAAATATGTGTGAATGACCTTTTATTGCTTTACACTTAATATCCACTTATATTGGGTGTATATATATTTTTCACACATATTTTGAGATTGATTTGTCCTTAATTTAAGGATACCTTCTTTATAAGGGATTTCATCACATTTGACATTTCTATTGAGGGTTCATTGTTGTTATGCACCAATTCACTCTTATATGGTGTATATACTGTCCTTTGGAGTATTATATCATGAATCCTTTTATTCTCATGATATTATAAAGTTCTGACTAAATGTTATTCCTCGATTATTGTATTCAAGTGTCTCTAATTTTGGTAAAACCCCTTTAACCAAAATATCGTTTTAAATGTTTTAATTATTTGTTCTTATTAATATCCAGGTTTTCAAAATGGTTTTAAGGATTTATTTATATGGATATTAATGGTTTAAAATGTTAAAAGCTTCAAGGTGGTATGGGACACTTTGATTCAAAAATCTCTTTATTAAATGTTTTAAATGGTTTTGGAAATGGTTTCTTTTTGAATGGATTCATTATTTCAATATCCTAAAATGTTATATTGTGATTGAAATGTGGAAATGTTCTGTTTCCTTTATTCATGTTTATGTGATACGATTATGTTATGTTTCTTGGTCATTGTTATGAAGAACGGGTGGTTCCGTGATAAACTAAGGGTGGGTGAGCCCGATATAGCTCTCCAATGCATTGGGTAACGCGAATGAGTGAAAGGTTAAGGTTTCTCCGAAGAGATTTAGGGAATATACTGTGATGGGTATTCCAAACGTAACCAAGAGGGTTACTCCCTACGTAAGAATGTTATGAATGCCTCAAGTTACCTTTATGTCTTATGTTTTCTATGATTTATTCATGGTTTGATGAGGTATGTTAAAGTGCCTTTGTTTTATGGGTAAAGTATGATTTCATTCTTATGTATATATTAACTCATGTTTCCTTTCCATATTTTTATAACTCTTACTGAGCTTTTTATGCTCATCCCAAGTTTTTGAAATTTTTTCACAGGTCAAGGGAAAGGTACATGATGTGATGATAGTGTCAAGGATGTGTCAAGAAAGAATCCGTGTTATATTTTAAATATGTTCCCGTTGATGGGAAGAATGAATACTGTCTTTTATGTAACCACTTTGTTTAAATGTGGAATGTAATGCAAGTTTCATGATCCAATTCTCTAAAACTCTAAACCTGAAAAGATCCTCAATGTGTAATCTTGTAATAACTCAATATTAAGTAAGGTTTTAAGGCTGGGGCCTTATATAATATCTACTGTAGAAGTAGAAAATTAATTCACCATCCCATTTTTATTATCTTAATGATGATTTCCACCATCAGAATGTAAAATTAGACACATATTAGCATAATATCCCTTCTCAATGGAAATAAATAACCTAATTATTGGATGGTTATTGTGTATCTCATTCATTGGTTTTGCAGGGATCTTTTCATTACATTCATGAATCCTTTGACCAAACTGACCATAATAGAAACACTTCCCTCATCATTTGAAACATTCATTGAGTTTTGACATTCCACACATGGAAAATTTTGGTTGATTAAATATATATTTATTAGGTGACCATTTCTATGTATCCATCCACCATAAAATTTTCTTAATTTTTTCATCTTGAGGAACATACATGTTAGCACACTCTCTATATATAGTTTCTCACCACAAAAATTCATGTTCTCATAAATATTAAATTATGGAGAGGGAAAATATATTTATAGGAATGTTTTTAATAATTAGTAAAATATATTAATTTTACCATCAATGTTTTGAATAATGTCGGGAACATACCAAGACAATCTTGTGAAGTTTACTTCATATATAGAGATGAATCATCATCCTTTTACTTCAATTAAAAGAATTTTTCTTCATAATAGGATGAAAAAATAAATTGAAATGTCTCATGGAAAAGGTCATTAAATGTTTCCCATTCTATATAATCTAGATCATGTTTCTCTGTAATATTCTTAACCAAATACCACCATCGATCTGCTTCACCATAAAATTATAGATGTAAAGAGTTTCTTATTTCCATTTTGAGAATCCGATGACATCAAATTTATTATATAGGGAATTGATGAATCCTTCAGCTTCCACTGGGTACGATTATCCATTGAATTATGCGAGATTTTACCTCATGTTCCTTCAGATTTCGTCTTCTAAGTTCTTGAAAACCTCAGCGCTACTTAACCTCACACTGGTAGTATGTTTTAAGTAGACACGACTATCCATTGATGCATTAAAAGGATTCATCTTCACCTCATGGGATCCTCATGAAAGGGATATAGTCGTCTTTTCTGATAGCCACCATATCATGGATCACTTCGAATTGGAGGTGGACCTTATCAAAGCCTGATCGGGGGCCCCTTGTAACATCAATGGGATTCACTTCTTCCTCCTATGATGGTCCTTGTACATCCACATGAATCATGATTCACCATTTTCAGAAGTCTCGGTATGCTTCCCCAATTATCCATAACCTTTTCAAAATTCATATGTTATCAGAATGTTGGGTAACCTCATCTATAGGTTTCTATGCTCTGGTAGTCTTATTAAGGTAGTGGGCCATCCTGTCAATCCTTGGGTATGTGTAGAAGTTTACGCATATCTGTTACCTTTCGAATATGTTTGGCTAACTGTTTTTGAAGAATACAGAAGAAATATACGAGTGGTTTATTTGAATTGGACTGCTTATTGTTGAACGTACAATCACTTGGGACACTCTTTGGATGTTTGCCGAAGGGTACCTTCAACACAGGATTTAGAGACTTTTCGTCAGAAATACCAGGTTGTGGAAAAGCGAGAGGATGTTTTAGAGGGTAAGGATTCTATGGTTTAATGAGGTGTTGTTATTGAACAGATGGAAATTGGATCAAATGACTACATTTAACATTCTCAGTCACCCAATCCATTAGATCAGGAGGGTGTGGAGGGTGTTCAAAAGGTAGCTATGGTCAGCCTTCATGGTCCCTAGTATATAAAAGATATGGTGACCCAAGCTAATTTAATGGTTGATGGTGTTTTTAGAAGGCCGAGGTATGATTTGGAGGGCCCTTCCAGGTTGTTCTTACAAAATGATGTTGATTCGATCCTTATAGAAGATCTGGTGGAACATCACAGGAATTGAACTGTAATAGCTAGGAAGCTGCATGCTGAAGGATGGTAGGGAGGAGGGGTTACCACTAATTTGGAAGTGTCCAATCAAGTCAGAACTAGGGAAGTTCAGGGTCATGTTCCTTTTACCAGGCCATTTCATCAATTGATAAATAGGTTCAACGGCCTCTTAGAAGTAAGATTGAATTCTAATCCGAACAAACATAGTGATGCTGAGGGGGGATGCAAGGAGAGCCACCTTGATGAAGATTTGGGTCACGAGGAGGCCTCTATGGATGTGGAAGAGTCTCTTAGTCTGGATATGAATAATATGCATTACAAAGCAGAGTACTTAATGACAGATGTTGAGGATGAGGGAAAGGAAACTATTAAAGTTAATAGAATTGAGGTTAGGTGTCTTTTGATGATTGAATGAAACATGCCTATACATAGGAGATGGAATGACAAGGGATGCAATGAAACTATTTTGGAGAACCTCTTTTGGAAAGAGGGGGTGTACTTCATAGGTAGATAAAGACAATGTGAGTGGTCTTGCCAACCGGTCGTATAGGGATACTGTAGAAGGTAGGGGAAAGATAATGATAGAGGATGAAGGAGTGCTGTCTGCTATTCCAAGATGATGTACAAGGAAAAAATACTCTTACGTACCACCTCTGGAGAATACAAGAGCTTCATATAAGAGGGATAGTGGGGTGATCATGAAATTAAAAAAAATATCTTGTCCAAGAAATATTGTCTAGGGAAGCTCTCACTAGATAAAAAGAGGAGTCGGGACCATCGTGATAGCCTCTTGAGGTGTTATAATCCTGCTTCTGAATGAGAAATATCTATTGTCATGGAGGACTCCTATGTTGTTTGTGGAGACAAGTATTGATATTATGATTTGTAGTGGTTTTTCTGGTATGTTCATGTTGTTCTATTTCATGTTATAGGAATGTGGTTTCATCTGTTGTGATCTTGTAAGGTTTATCCCTAGACTTAATGTGACTCTTGGTTTCCAACTTTTCAAAAAACTGTTTGAAATAATAAAATTTCATTTTTAGGAATTCATCACTAAAAAAACAATTTTATTCCAATTACAACCATCTCAGGATGCTGATTTTTATGTATTGTTTTCTTTCAGGGACTTCCAATTATATATTTCTTGTTTCCTCTATGGAAACCACTCTGAAAAATAATACATTAGTTGAAGAAACATGGAAATATATAAATTATATTCCATTTAAAATAAAACATAAAATTTATTTTTATAAAGTAATGCTATTAAAAATATCTTAATATATAAAATTGTCTAAACATTTTTTTATACCAATAGTATGGGCCCAGATTTAATCCTTACAATATATTGTGTTTTATAAAAGACTTTAATTTATTTCACTTGCTGGACCTTTTTTGTTTTAGTTTTTTAGATAATTATGACATAACACATACATAAGAAACCAATAAAATAAAAATTGGACTCCTCTAACCTGTATCCATTTTTTTATAATGTAAAACTCTTAAAATGATGATAAAATTCTTTCATGGAAAACATCTACAACATTAAACTTGAATTATTCCATTTCATTTACAATCCTTAAACCCTATAAAACCATTTTAAAACATAGTATGAGCATAAAATATCATAAAGGTATTTTAAAAGAATGGAATCCACTATTTCTATAAAAACCTGAAAACTAATATCATATTTACCTTTATCATCAAGGTTATTACGCCATATTAAATAAAATAGTTTATATTCAAAAATAACAAACCATTTTTCTCAAAAAAATAATTAATACCCAATAAATGTAATTAATACACATTTAGGTTCCATAGAATATCATATTCATAATACTCTTTTAGAACCCATTAAATTGGAATAAAATGATTTCCAAATTACAATAAGGATCATTACATAATGCATTGGTGAGCTATAATATGCTCATCTAGTGCTATCTAGGCCACACCATGACAACCTATAACAGGATTTCCCAACACTATCTAAGCCTCCCCATTATATTTTTTAATATGATTTCTCATCATAATATGGGTTACCCCATGTTTGGATGTAATGTGATTTCCCAACACTATGCGGGCCATCACAAGATAAGCTGTAACAGGATAACCTAGTTATATCTGAGCACATCCATTTCTTAGGTATAACGATCAAGAACCATATAATAAATAAAATAATTTTTTCATAAACCCTTTGAAAAACGCTTTTTAAACCACATGAAAAAAATGAATAAAAATGCTATTTTTTTAAAAACTCATTTCCAATACAAAAAAAAATTATTTTCTTTGACAAACCATTTTCAAATAAAAAATTCCTTTAAAATATACAAATATGTATTTTCATTGAATAAAACATGTACTATTGAAATGGAATATAGAAATTAAATAAAATTTATGGAGTAGAAAAAACATATTGTCTATATAGGCAAAGAATAGAACTTTCTTTTCTTTCATTGTCAAAATGATCCCTATAAAAAACATAAAAATATTTATTTTTTGAATCATTGGAACATAATTCAAAATAGGAAAAAAATTACTTGATAATACTTCTATATAAATAAAAATATAAAATAATATCATTAATACTGAGATGAAGAAATGGATTTCAAAATTAATATTATAACGATTTAAAAAGATATTTTTAAATCAATGTGTCCCATAACACTTTTGGAAAAATTTATTCACAAGCACCCTAACCAATAAAATTAAGAAAAAAAATTAATAAAATGAGAATAAATAAAATCATGATATGTTATGTCAAAGGATCTTTATATATACCTCCTACTTGAAGAAGGGTGTAAAAATCAAAATAATTCCTCAATGAATGGAGATTGAGATAATGTCGCTTACCATGAGTCTATCTTGTCACATGAGTCCTTAAATTCAAGAATAATAAACATAAGTTTGTTATTAAAGTTATTCAGAACTGTTTTAAGGTTAATCAATAATTTTATTTCTCATATTACAATTTTGTTTACAATTACCTAATCTATTAAGTTTTCATCCAATGTATTGGCCATATTCGACATATATGTCAAAAATGACTGAGGTTGGTTGATTATAGTATAGGTGATCACTATATAAAAATATCCAGAATAATAATCATGAAATTAATATTATATTTATAAATTATTTATAATTTTGAAACCAATCATTAATGATTATTATAAACAATGAATCAAAGATACAATCATAGAGATGATAGGTTTTACGTACGTATGAGTAACATTTCCATTTTTCAATGATCATTATTGAAAGAAGAAAAATAACATTTATCTTTCCATAGTTATCATTATATCACAAATAATATTATGTTTAATCATATATATATATATATATAATTCTGATGTTTTAAAATAAATCACATTTCTTTGAGGAGGCTGTAGTCCACACTTCCACGAACGACATTATCAGTTTATTAGTGTGTGAAAAGGTAATAAATAAAATGAAATATTATATTTAAAAAAAGGTAATTATTTAATCAATATAATATATATGATATTAGAATCACATTTTTATCCCACATTTAATTTATTCCATGTTATTTTTGAATGTATAAAATTGCATTGAGGAGGCGGTAGCCCGAACGTCCACAAATGATATCATCGTATTCCCACAAAATTGAATGAATGATGGTACACGTTATATAAAATTTTTAAAAGTATGAATAAATCATAGATATCACATATATATATATATATATTGTAAATTATAAAAATATAATTTATATAATTTATATGAACCATTATAGGTAGAAAAAGAAATGTAAATGACATCATTTTATAAGCCGATTGTCTGATGTACACACAGATGATGATTTCGTTACCTATTTTATTGAAGTTCATGTAGAAGTAGGTAAAAAAATTAACATAAATTTTTTTCATTAAATTTTATATATCTATATTATTATACAATCATATTATAATAAAAAATTATGGCATAAAAAGAGAAGTAAATCAAAATTAATCGGTGAATAATGTTACATCTTCTTTATGTAATTCCTTTTGGTTTTCACAATAATACTTCCTTGATTTCCATTCATCCAAAATTGATTATTTTGGAGATAGATGAGGGATGTCGAGATATTTTTTGTAAAGGGTTTGGATAATATAAAATTATTTATAGGTGTATATAATTGGATTGTGTTCATTCCCTTTTATATTGGAGTAGGGGTGGTATTCTTGAAAATACAAAAATGTAAACACTATTGTGAGGTCTCCATTACCTAATGTTATTATAAAATCAGAAAATATTTCATTAAAGGGGTATTATGGTCAATAAAAACATACAACAGAAAAAAATGTTTATTATCATTTTTCCTTATTTTTTGTTTTTCTCAATTCTGTCTTTATAGTTATTACTATGGTAACTTGTATCTTTTTATATACCTAGGTAATTTATCCATTATATAATCTAATTAAAAATATATTTATTAGATAATTTATTCCCAACTAATCTTAATATTAAATCAAAACCATTAAATAAAAATCCTATGTGTCGTTAATTAATTTTAATACAATTGCTTGGCATGCGCAAAACCCTGTTTTAACCTTAATCGCTTTAATTAATTTTCACCATTTTCCCCAATTATTTTGGTAACGAATTGATTGGAAATTATTAGAATATAAATATTATACATATTAATAGGAATTATAATTTTTTATATATTTTCAATTCATAGTAGTGGAATAATTAAATTTAATGCTAATCACATAGACATTGAGATAAAGTGGGGTTTTAAAGTGAAAATGTCTAAAATTTTACTAGGTTTTTATATGTAAATTCAATATAAAAATGTCTATAATTAACTAAATATGAAAATTATATGTATAATTGATCAATATTTTACTTTATAACTAATTTAATAAATATTTTAACAATATAAAATATTTAGATGAAAAATAAATTTTCAATTAAAATTCAGTATTTTTCCACTATTAATCAAAAAGTTAATCTTCTTATAAAAATGAAAAAATACAGCCTATGGCATTTTCGAATATCATTTTTCATAAATAAATATTATTTTCTCATGAAAAAATTATAATGGTCAGAATTTAGGTCAAAACTGAGTTCTCCATTAGACGGTTGTAAAACTATATTTTAATCATATAAAACATTTATGATTATGTTTTGATTTATTCTTATCTTAAGAATATAGAACTTATTCAAATAATTAAAAACCATTTTATTGAATATGTAAAATATATATCATTAATATATTTCAATAATAGTGGCTAATATAATTTATTATGTTGAAATTCCATTAAGGTCATAAAAATAATTTTTCCTAAAAACACATCCTTTATATTCAATTTGTTTTTATTTCAATTAATAATTAATTGCAACCCAAAAAATTAATTTTACAAAAATTTGTAAACAATAATTTAAAAAAAAATCTCATTCATTCCATCCATTCTAATAGATAGGTGATAACTATCATAATAATATTAATAGTATATTGTTGTTCGGTAAAACTCATGCTTGTGTGTAACATAAGTCATCAATGGAACTTGATGTTTTGATAAATAATTGTAAAACATGTTGTTGTGTGTGACACCAAATAAACTATGTATTTGATGCACTAAAATATATCCCTAAATTTAAATTAATTTTAAAAAATATATTTTATTAAATCTTGCAATGTTACAATCTATCACTTCCATGAGAGATCAAAAATGTTTTTTTCTTGATAAATATTGCATAAATACAATATATCAGTGGTAAAAATCCAAATAATACTCCAACACACTATATGTATTATATATATTTATCTAACCTATGGAATTTTTCTTTAGAATATAATACATATGTCCATACATGTAATATTGGAGCCACTCCAAGAATCAATCTTGGATAGATCTTCATATACTAGTCTCAAACTTCATCTACAATTTATAATGGTTATAACTCAATCACATATTTCAAACATCAGAAACACATATTGAAATATTCTTATAATCATATAATCATATTATTGGAAAAATTAAATACAATCATTGAATTTGAAATATCCCCATTTTTTTGAAATACCATTAATACTCCATATCATAGTGTATACCTTCTCTTGCACCCCATATTGAAAATAAATTAAATGGAATATATAGGATTCTACACACTCATTGAATACTATTTATCGTGATAAAAGGGACAACCTATGATAAATTGTTCCCCATCTTGGATATAAATTACTACTCAATTCACTAGTGATAGTTGGATGGTACCATATAAAATAAGAGCCTTTAATTAATCGTCAATAGGTTTATGTGGGATAACCTATATATAAATTAGTATATATTCAATTAGAAATCAATGTTTTCCACAAATTTCAACATGTTTGATACTATTCTCAATTGTTTTGGTCTTTTTTTCTTATTAATTTTTCAAAAATTTGTCATGACCCCTTCCCTATAATGATGCCCCTCTCGAAATCGCAATGAAGGAATGAAGATAATGACCACCGAGTCCTGCATCTAGTAGACCCCGTGATGGTGACTGTCACCAAGGGTATAAAGATCTCACAATATGAGATACATTATCCATTATATGAAAACATGATCAGGAGAGAAGATGGTTCATCCCAAAACAAATAAAATACATACATACATATATATATAATAAATCCAAAACCATTTCACATGCATGTTTAAAAATATAATTGTTATAAAACAAGATTATATAAAGTAAATACAAAGAACCATGCTAAGTAGTAACACATAATTTGTCCCAAATTCCATGATAATAATGCCCAAAATGATCCATGTAATCTTCATGGAAACTTGAAAATAGTTTTATTTGCATAGGGTGAGCATACTACTATACTCAGTAGGAAAAACCAAAGTCTCTTCTGCATATGTATAGAAGTGTATTAATTCCCCTATGGGAATATAGTAGAAACCAACAACACAAAAAAAGGAATATTATCTTTCCAAACCTCATGCAGGAATTCTCACGAAATAGTTAATGTAATGTAATGTAATATAATAATAACATCATTTTATTTGGTAACCGTGCACCATTATCCAATATTTAAATGCTCATACCATAATATAAAATGTCATGGTGCTTTCACACTCTTCCACAAGCTGCATGACATAATATAGCAGAATACACATGGGCCTTAGAGCTTGTCCCACAACCTGGAAAAGGGTTTCTCACCACACCCCTCCCACAAACACTTGGTCCACAAGCATAAAACAACCTAAATACACATGGGAATGTACACCATATGTCATCTTGTAGACACTTGGGAAAGCACATCTCACCCGTAGACACTTGGGCCTCACAACCAAATCAAAACCAACCTCAAGAGTATTGGGATACCAATGCATAGGAGAGGGAGTAGGGGAGATCAAGTGACCAACCATCCATACTCCCACCAGGATGTTGGGAAAGAAACCCTCCCCTGTGACGAAAGGGGTGTTTGGAACATAGTTCTCAACTAGGTTTGGGTACATACATAAATCAAAAGAAAAAAAAAACAAAATAAAAAATATAGTTTCCGAAAAAACCCATCCCAACATATGGATTCCCAAACAACAACCATCCCACAATACCACCTTCCCCGGTAACCCTAAATGCCTATATTAACACCGGAAATAGTCACTTTGGATGTTTATAAAACAAAAATTCATCACAAAACCCTTTTACTAACACCCATTTAAGTAAACATTATTGATCCTATATTTCTATTTTTCCATCCCTACATAGAAAACTATCGTAAACAAAGCAAAACCAGCAACAGAACAAATCCCAATAGAGGATGAAAACAATGATAAGTGACTTACTCTACACCTTCCACTCACATCGATCTCATAACAACCACTTCTATAATAATTATTCAAAGTGATCCATCCCAAATAATCCCACAAAATAGATCAAACACTATCTCATACTCACACCCCTCAATACCTCTCATCGCAACCATATCATCCCCAATGCACAAACATACCACACCCAACACATAAATAAACATGAAAAAATACAAACCAATGTAGTCCCACTATAAAACACTGCTCAACCATCCAGGGATTTCCTAATGCATAAAAATTATCACATACCCCATAAGCACATAATAGCATAACCCGATCACAAACCCACTATGAAACACTTCATGTTCATTCTACAAATAAACAAACCCTCGACTAGAGATTCCATCACACCACCTGAACCACCCTCATTAAATTGCCATCCCCACAACTCCACTATGGACCAAATCAAAATGAATCCACATACAACACATGACAACTTGAAGATGGTAAATGTGTATTCATATTTAACAAAAACTCATTCTTTAATTTCACTTTGATAATTCTGGGGTGAACACAAAAGGTGTATAATCATAGGGATTCCAATTAATTAACTCAATAAAAGTGGTGAATTAATTTTACTAATATAAGGTAGTTTAACATTAAACCGATGAAAAACATCCACAAGTTGTCACTCTTTTGCAAACAAAGACTACCAATGACCATTTTTTTCAGTGGGCATGTAACCAATAGGATTAACATCATAGATCAAAATAACAATAATCAAAAGCATGTGTAAAATTCCCCATCCCATGTTTATTTTTTAAAAATTATTTTATCATCCTTAATGAATTTGGATTAAACCTTATTCCCAAGGAGACAATAGTACTCCCACCCCACATGATGCATAATTAAAAGAGATGATGGGATACCTCACAAGAAAGAGAGTGATCGACACTTCCTGTTTGCACCAAAAATAGGGGTACGCGTACATCAAGTGACTTTGTAGGGAAATAATCAACCAAACCCAAGAAAACTCACATTGGAAGAAGGCCTTGGGTATGTCTGGTATCAAGATAAATTGAAGAAGAAATGAACAAGGGGGAGATATTTCATCTTGAGGAATATATGATCCGATTCACAGATTTCATACAGTTTTAAATTTTTAATCAAAGGAAAATCTGAGCAAGACTATATGATTTTGACCAATTAAAATCCCCTGGAATCATAGGAAAATTAATGAAAGAATTTATAGACTTTGGATTGGTCTCAATTCACTTAAAATCTATCATTGAACATATTTTAAATCAATGAGGGTGTTAAAAGGAAAAAACATGAATAATTGAGAACGTTGTGCATGAAAAACCACTAGATGAGGCATCGACAGTGAGACACTGCCAGTCATGCCACCGCCAAATGAGGAACAATTAGATAAGGAAATACTTGTTGAGGAATCATCAAGAAGACCTACCTCTAAGAATGAGGAACCTCTAGTTAAGGAACTATTGGGAGAACGACTGTTAGTGAGCCAGCAAACGAGAGCGACTGCCTGGGTAACACCACTAGGATGAGACACCACCGGGGTGACTCTGATATAGTGACACCACCAAGGTGATACATATCCAGGGTGAATGTTCAAGGGTGACACCAAATGGGTGATATACTATTAGAGTGAGATATCGGTGGGGTGACACCGTCGTTTCAAGTTACCATTAGAAAACTTGAAAAACAAAGGATTTTTGAATAGTATTGAAATAAGTCATCCTTACATACTAAGACAACCAAACCACCAGATTTCCCACAATATAATAGACTAGAAAGGTTTTAGAGATTACATCAAATACCACTGAAACTATTCTATCCCTTTGAGAATTTAAAACCAACCAAAATGGAAAGCGTTGAAGGGTCCAAGAAACCATCCTCTAAAATATCTCCCAGGAATCTCATCACACTTGAAACAATTACACAAACTAAACACATGAATGTTCAATGATAACCACCTGATATTACTGAAAAGTTGGCGTCAAACCTTGGCATCCAAGAACACCTCCATTAACATAAGCTAACCTGAATTACTAGAGGGAACACATCAAAAGCACATAAAACACACTGTTCAAACACATGGATCAGGGAATTCCTTCCCCAATGTCAAGATACTATCAGCTCTGGGTGGCACTGACTCGCCCACAAGGATTTAATTGTATTTCAATTAATGCATCATGATCCTGAGTCATTTCATCCCTTTTAATGTGTTAGGACAGCATCACAAATCATGGTACTAGGAAACAACTCGTCTCAAAATAAACAGGGTTCATCATTACATAACAACGAAAAATGAATGAAAAACTTAGAACAACTCTGGGTATAGGGAATGAATTTTAATTTATCACTCCCAAGTAGTATCCACATAGACACCATGACATTATAACACACGATCCAAAAGAAATGGTCCATCCATGAATCACCTTATCTCGATGATCTAGGGTATATATCAGCCACTCCATGTACGTCGCATAATCTTTAATATCAAACTCTCCTCAGTAAATGAAAATCAAGTCATTGTGAAGATACCAATGAATTAGAGATATGTAAATATGTCTGGAATACTCTCTAAATATAGTGGAAACACTAACTAGTAGGCTACTTCATCGACCATTCCCATCATATCAAAGGGTACAATGAACCTCAGAGTATGATTTATTCTTCTGAAAAAACTATACTGACCACATCAATAAGAATCCTTCATAAACACATTGTCCCCAACCATGGACTCCAAGGGACTCCTCCTGCTATTGGAATATAAATTCTTACAATCTGGTTCTTCTTTCATCCTCTCACGAACAAGATGAATGTTTTCTGTCAAGCTCTAAACTATTTTCGAACCATGAAAAATTGTATCCCTAAATTCTACCAAACACAAGGATGAACAACATGACCTTCCATACATGGATTCAAATGGAAAAATTCTAATGGAATAGTGATAACTATTATTATTATATAACTCAACCAAGGGCAGGTACATACCCAAGATCCACCACAGTTCAAGATGTATGCCCACAACATATCATCCAATGTTTGGATAATCTATTCATTCTACCCATAAATTTGGGGGTAGAAGGTAGTGTTGAGGCGTAACTGAATTCCAAAAGCCTGCTTTAATCCCCTATAGACTCATGAGATAAAATACGTATCCATATATAAGATAGTTGATCTTGTAACTCCATGTAACCACACCACTTCAACCACATACCACTTCATCCACTATGGCCAACTCCTTAGTTGCTAATAGGTGAACTGATTTGGACAACAGATCCACTACCACCAGTATAATGTCATTGCCTTCCTGAGATCTCGGTAAACATGTGAGGAAATCCATCAATATTTCATCTCACTTACACTTGGGGACATCTTAGGGCTACAAAAAACCACCAGGAACATGGTGATCAACCTTTTCCTACTGAAACACAAAGCACTTTGTTACAAACTACACCACTTCCTTTTTCATCCCAGTCTACCAAAACTACATCCTCATGTCAGGATATATCCTGGGAAATCCCTACTGTATTGATACGGGTGAGCTATGATACTCATAGAGGACTCCCTCACACATTTCCACTAGAACAAATAGCCTTCTACAGAACATTATTTTATTTTTACCATCCTTCGACCATCCCTCCAAATCATCACTATGGTCAACACTATCACATAAATCCTCTACCATTGAGTCCCCCCATTAATAATCATCCATGTACTACATCAGCGAAGACTAAGTGTCATCTAAAACAAGCAGCCTCAGTCACAATCAATTCTTTCATCCAAATACATGGCTACCAACACCTCTATTGCCTTCCATGCATCCAAATATTCCCGAACTATTTCCTTTTTTGAATTCCTGGTCAAGAAATTGGCTATTAAATTCCCCATTCCTATGGTGTAAGAGTTATAAAATTCATAGTCCTTGAGAAACTCCATCCACCTACATTATTGGATTTTTAGATCTTGTTGGGAAAAGATATTCTCCAAACTGATGAGATTTGTGAAGACCACAAAGTACTGCCCAATGAGGTAATTCCCCCACAACATCTATGAAAATGGGACCACTACTAGGTCTAGATCATGGCAGTCTTAGTTACATTCATGAGGACGTAACATCCTAGACCTATAAGAGATCACACTCTATTGTCTCATTAGAATGCATCCCAAGCCCAAACAGGAAGCATCAAAAAACACCTCAAACATCACCCCTTCAATTGGAAACCAAAGCACCAGAGCACTGAAAAACTACCCCATTAAATAGCCGAACTCTTTTGAAACTAATTACTCCATAAAAAAGAATATAAATTCTCAATAAAAGTCATTAATGGAGCCTCAACATGAAATAAATAAGGTACAAATATCCTATAATAGCCTATTAGGATGAGAAAAAATTAGACTTATGAAACATTATTAGGTGATGCCCAAGAAAAAACTACATCAACCATTGAAAGACCAACTTTTATACACTAAATTGATAATAGATGTACAAGGGAATGCACATCTCATGTCTTGAACTTTCAGTTGGATAGGATTCTGTAGATCTTGTGGCATTAATGGACTTATAGGATGTTCTTGAGATTCTCGTTATAATGATCCTATGAATTAGATTAGATCAATATGTCATCAATGAATAAAATGATGAACTGGTCTGGGAACCTAAGAAATAAAGAATTCATAACCCCCATGAACTTGGTTATTGCATTCGTAACACCAAATTAAATGACTACAAACATGAAGTTTCCATAACTACACCCAGAAGCAGTCTTTGGAACACCTCCCTCCTTCAACCTCAACTAGTGATATATAGACCACCGATTGATCATAGAAAATAAACATTATCCTCTAATTTGGTCAAAAGGATCTTATATCTTCAAGAGGGGGAAATGGTTCATGAATATCACTTGATTCAAACTCATGTTGTCAATAAATAAACATAGACTACCATATTCCAACTTTTAGAACAACACTGGATGACCCCATAAGAACACATTGGTCCAGATAAAACCCTTCTTTATCAGATCCTCTATCTAGATCCAAAAATCATGCAACTCATAATGTTTTTTATGATAAAGATCCATCAAAATTGGGGAAACACCTAGCTATATGTCTTTTCGGAACTCAACATCAAGTTGAGGGGGGTAGAGTCACAAACTCTTTGGAAAAACATCCAAGAACTCTCCAAAAACTATAGGATCCTATACTATCTCAACATCCAAAAATTCCACTGACTGTTTGACTAATATGTATTGAAGAGTATCCTTACCAAACTATCCACCTGATAGCTCTTCTCGCAAAAAATAACAAACGTTTTTTATTAAAGTCTTAAAACACAACTCTCCTCTGGAAGCATTCAATAACCGCATCAAAAATATAAAACCCATTGATGCCATGAATAAAATAATATGGATGAATCATCATCAATAAGAGATCTGCATAGGACTGATGCAGTCCCATCAACAGTCCACATCACCACCATACACAAAACAAGTTTTTCAGAGCTCTTACGGATGTAGTCAACACTAGGGGAATGTGATGTCTCACTAAAATAGAGAATAGGATAGACCAAGTACCACAAAGGATTGTGAATCTTCTAAATCAAAAAAAAATTAACAAGAAAAAGTAATGAAAAAACTGATTGTATAGTGAACGATATATGACCCAACTAGAACTGATGCCTCTATGGTATGTAACTGACCACACCTAACTCTTCTTCCCCTCTGTTGAGAACAACAACCATGACCCTTCCTTGGTTGAGGTCCCTATGGAACACCCTAAGGTCATCCTCTACCTTATCCATCTCACCTCAGTAGAGAAGGGGCTAGCTATCCCTACTGTTGAAATGGTTTGGCCACCAACTACATCCAAAGAGTTCATTTAACCCACCCACCCCAACTATACTAGGCTCAAATGACCATTGAGAACTGACTCTGATTATGAAAATTGTCCCCAAATGATAAACACATTGGTCCGAATGTTATAGTAAAATCATGCTGACTAGAAAGTCGAAAGTGGAAATAGAGAGGTAAACTACCAACTAACCGGAACATGGAAAGCCATAACACCTCAGACCCACTGCTAGTATCATTTAGCTAAGAAGAACCACATTAGATTTACTATTGCGGTAGTCCTCCTTAGGAGTGCATCATCTCAACTACCTCTTACTTATTTTCAACCGCAAGTACATCGGTTGGGTAAAGGGTGTAACTATGTACTTGATAGAAGGATGAAGTCCCTCATCTAGACATCTTTCACAGGACTCCTCATCCAAAAATAGATTCATAGAAGCAAGAAGTAGATCCTTGAACTTTTTCCCCAACTCACATACCGACATACTCCCCTACTAGGGGTAGTGTAACTCCTACCTCATATCTGCCTCCATGGTCAAGGAAAGGAATTATGCTCAGAACTCCTTTTCAAAATTGTCCCACAGAACGCCAACCTCCATCTCCTTCCCCAGGTTAAATGGAAACCAATAAACCACAACTCAACTCATCATGCTCATGGACCAAGGAAACCTATACTCCATCAGAGCCTGTATCAAAATGATGTTGATCACAAGATCCTCATACCAGATCTCTGTTTACACGTATAAAACACTTCCCTCACAATTTCCCAAAGTCTTCCATTGCAAAGAATGTGGTTTCCTCTACCATTGATCATCCTCCATTGCTCGATGAACCCTCTATCGATCAACCATGCTAGCATGATAATCATCCTCTTCCTGCACTTCACATGACAAAAATAGGGTGCCATAGGTAAAAAATGTAAACATGGAACTTCTAACACAGAGTGTTATATAATTTTATTTAAGATTCATATTAACTCGTTATTTTTTTAATTTACTAAAACACATGGTTAATATAAGAAAAAATCATTATGACGCATGTAACTTTCATAGGGTATCTACCCTTCAAAAGGTGTTGCCTCACTTGGTATTTCTGTAGACTCATAGTCTGTACATTGGATCACGAGGGTCCCTAAAAACCAATGTTCTAGCCGGTCTTCCTTAGCATATGTCACCCAGTAAGGTTGTGTGGAATTGTTTCCCTACCAACCCATACAATCCTTACTGGTCCTTACTCCAAACACCTTTCTATCTCTAAATTATTATACTTTGATACCATTATGTCCCAACCCCCTCCCTCTAAATATTCCCCTCCGGATCAAGAAATTAATCTATAGAGATAAGGATTCCTTGAGTCCCGCCTCTAGTAGGCCATGATGTGGTGACTATCACCAAGGGTACAATGATCTGAAAATATTGGAGGTATACCCTTTAAAAGAAAAAAAGATCAGAAGATTAGATGGTTCATCACAAAACAACTCCATGATATAAATAAAAAAACCATTCAACATGCATGTTTGGGACAATAACTGTTACAAAACAAGAGTCTCTAATGTAAATACCAAGAACAAGGCTATGTAGCGACTCACAAATTGTCCCAATGTCTGAGCTAGTTTGGCCAGAAAGGTCTACATAATACCACTAGAAACATGAAAATAGTTCTATGTACATAGGGTGAACATTCATTTATAATTAGTAAGAAATGAAAAAGTATCTCCTCTTCAAGTGGAGAATCATACTAATGCCCATATAGGAGAATATTAGAAACTAGCCACACCTAACAATGAATAATAGCCATACCAACCTCACTAACGTATGCTCACCAAATAACACAAGTCATTTAATGTAATATAATAATCTTATCGACATTTTGGGCATCCCACACAACTTACCATTGGTAAATTTCTCATACGCTAATAGAAAATGTCTTGGCACATCAACACTCTTCCACAATCCCCATTTCACGATCTGCCTGCACACAATTGGGCATCAGAGCTAGTCCCACAACCTTGAAAATTAAAGCTCACCACACCCAACCCACATACACATGGGCCACAACCATACCACATCCAAAAGACACTTGGGAAAGCACAAAAAATCTCATCCGATAGACACTTGTGAAACACACTTCACTCGTAGGCACCTAGGCCTTACAACCGCACCATAACCTACCCTAAGAGTCTTGGGCTACCAATTCTTAAAAGTGGGAGTGTGGAATATAATGTAACCACCCATCCATATTCTTACTGAGATGTTGAAAAAGACACCCTCCTCGGTGACAATGGTGGTGTTCGACCGATAATTCTCAACTATGGTGGTGTGCATATTAAAATCACATGAGAAAATATTGATAATACATATATATAATAAACACTAAACCCAACCAATGGGTTCCCAAATTTCAACCATCCCAGAGTAACACCATTGCTTCTACGCCGAAATCCATGTATTAACAATAACAACAGTTACTTCAGATATTGATAAATGAAATACGATTCACAAAATTCTTCTCTTAACATGAATTCAATTGAACATTATTATTCCTTTTTTTCCATCCCTAACTGAAAAAATATAAACCATATCACAAAACAAGAAACACAAAGAATCCAAAAGGTTGAAGAAAAATATGGTAAGGGTGTCACTCCACACATACTCCTCACTTAGATCCCATACCAACCACTATGATCATCGTTCATCGAAGTCATCCTTCCTAAATCATACACTAAAATAGAATAAATTATATATCATACTCACACCCATAAATTCCTCTCATATCAAACAAGGATTCCCCACTACACAAACTTACCACACCCAACACATATAGTAACATGAAAAAAACACATCTTAGTACTATCCCACTACACAACACTACTCTACCATCCTTGGCATCCCCTCTGCATAACACATATCACCCACCCCATGAAAAAATAACAATTCAAACTGATAACAAACACACTGTGAAACACTTACCATTCATTCAAAAACCAAACAAACCCTCAACCAAAGATTCAATCATAGAACTCGAACAATCTCACATCCATTACCCATGATCACGACCCCATTACATAAAAATTCAGAATGAATACACATATAGCACATGAAAACATGAAACAGGTAAAGGCGTATTCATATTTAACATAAAATCGTTCATTAATTCAACTTTGATAATTCAAGGGTGATAAAAAAGGATTATGTTCTTGGGGAATCCATTTATTTAATTGAATATAATTGGTTAACTAGTTTTATGCATGTATGGTAATTCAACATAAAAATTAGTAACAATCAAAAAATTAATCACCCATGTGAAAAAATATAACCAGAAACTATGATTCTAATTGGTAATATAACTCATAAAACTTATAATATAGATCTAAATAACAATAACCCATAAGGATGCATAAGATTCCACTACCCATGTTTATTATTTAAAAACGGATTCAATTGTCCTTATTGAATCTACATTTAATTGTATTCACAAGGATACATGAGTACACCAACCCATAATAATACATAATTTAGAGAGACGATGTGATACCTACCTAGAAGAAGAGCGATCGACACTTCCGGGTTGCATAAAAAAACACGGTGAGCGTACACCATGTGAGATTATTGGGAAATAGAAAACCAAAACCTTTAAAACTAACTATTGAAGAAGGTATTGGGTACATCCATCCTTAAGATAAATGATGAAAGAATGAACTAGGTGGAAAATATTTTGTCTTGAGGAATATCTAATATGAGTCAAATCCATGATATAGTTGTATGTTTACCATTAATGGTGGAACTAATCAAGATTAAAATTTATAAGAAATAAAAATCCCCTGAAGTCTTAAGAAATTTAAGATATATTTTAAGGACATTGAATTAGTATAAAAGACTATAAAATATATAAATAATCTTTTTTAACATCATACAGAGTTTCAAAATGAAAAAAACTAGAAGAACTAGGAACATTATTCACGAGGCACGTACTCTGAACTAGGAATTTTATAGAGTGTTTGATTATATAACCTTAGTCTAGTGTTTAAAAATTTTGTGAGCTATTTCATCATGTAATGGCATTTGTTTTTCAAACAATGGTTTCCTACATCCCCTTAATGTGGCTTAATATAAATTAATATTTGGATGTATGGATGTTCACGAGGCACCACCAGACGAGGAACCACTATTTAGTCCGCACCAGTCAAGGAACCGCCAGATAAGGCACTGTTGGATGAGGATATATCTGGGACACCTACCTCCAATAATGAGGCACCACTGGTCAAGGTACCACTGGGAGAACTACCATCTGTGAGCCACCGAGCAGCCACCAAGGTGACACCATAATGGTGAGACACCTCCACAATGGCACCGACATGGTGAAATCATTGCATTGAGATGACATTGGGGTGACACCAACAAGGTGACACTACTAGGATGAGACACCTCCCATTTGAGATACCACCAGGGTGACACAGTTTACATGAGATATTGTTGGGAAACTTGAAAACTATAAATTTTTTGCAATGTGTTGTAATGATTCACCTTTACTTCCTAGGATACACCAAACAACATATTTCCCACAAGATAATGGACTAGAAAGTTCCCAACTATGAAAAAAATGAAAATCCTTCTCACATCTAAACAGTGAAATAAAACAAATTCTTTATCAATGGAATAAAACTCACCTTTTCTCTTACCTTTTTCATTAACCAATGCCCCAAAGAAATATTTATTATAATAAGAAAAATCGAATAATATTTTATTGGCATACATATTATTCTTAATTTTATAACATTATAGAATGTTAAATATTTCATTACATATCACACCTTGAAATCATGTCATCATGTTTTCTACCCATTTATTGACAAAAAGACTTCCTCTTTCCAATGCTAGTTTATATAATTCAGGATGAGTAGTTTTTCTTTCCTTCTAGTAGTGACAACCTCATTCAACACCCCTTTTAATTTTATTTAAATGAATTCCACACATGTTAGTGCATAAAAATGTAAATAAAGAGTGGGGTTCCATTGATTTCTAGTAATAGAAGATAGATTTGGAATCACAATGTACTAATATATTACATTATTTCAATCTTATTAACTGAAAGGACTATCCATTCCTCTACATTTGATTTTTCTGTTCTTTCATTCTTGAGAGAGAATGATTATTCTATTATTTTCGATTTTCAGATTTTTTGGGACCGTTTTTCCCTATTTATCCAATATTGAACAATATTATTTATGTTATTTCTTCCATATTTTTTCAAAATAACCTTTTCCTAAAAGCATTAATGATAAATTTATATAGTTCTATTTGGAATACTTAGTATTATCATATTGCTTCCTCTAATCATTTCAGATCTAAGAATATGTAGGTCCATTCCAAAAAGTATTGGCATGAACCCTATATCATATTTTACTTTGTGATCATATCTACCCCATATTATATTTTTATTTTTATCTTTATTCTAATCAGATAGACTTATATTCTTAAAAATTTTCTTTATCATCCTTGGAATAATTCTCTACCTCATAGATATACATTTCATATTTTTTAGATAACTCCCCCTTTTTTCATTAAACCTCTATAATAATGAAATATTATTTCATCAATTAAACTCTCTGAATATAAATATCCCACGACACCATCAGTATCCTCTAAATCATTCTCTTTCAACATGTCAGTGAGTTTTATTAACTAAATTCTACATGTTTTATAATCATCTTCAGTAAGTTACATATCCTTATTCTATGGGGGTTCTATTTTTCAACTCAAATAAACTTATTCTAAAGGTATGGGAACTTCTAGTTTGAAATTATTCAGACCAAACACATCTATTTTGATTTTATGATTCTATATAACTATATAAATAAAATCTATTATCAAATAAGATGAATGAAGTAGTATGTAATTTTGTTGGGTATGGTCTCCCCAAAATATTTTGATGATTTATATTAAATTTATGATGGTTTATCATAGTATTTTAATCATATATTGATGTTATTTTTACCTTTAAGACACTATAATTTTTCTTTACATATCTATTCTTCCTTGACATCTTTTTTTAAGCTCATACAAAATCATATCATGTTCTGATTTTTTCACCATAAAATTATTAATTTAATGGGAGAGATAACTTACCTTTTCATCTTAAATTATTTTTCATTTGTACATAATCATTCAATTCATCTTGAACTATGCATTTTTCTCGCAGTTTATTTTTCATAAAACCTGTAATAGGTTTTTTAATTTTAATATGTTCTTTAAGTATTTTACTCACGTAATGATTATGATGTGACTTTACACTCTTCATTTATAATAAAATTTCACATTATTTTTATATAAAACTTTTTATTAGTTATAGAATAATATTCTCATAATTGTATATAACTTCCCTTAGAATGGTTTTCCTACTCATAAACTTTTCACTGACTAAACCACAAGTGGGTTATGCAGTATGTGTTCCCAATACTTCTCAAACTGATGGTTGACCCCTATTGTCACGACCCGCCCTCGGGGACCGTTCCGTGACTACCCCAAGCCCGCCTTCCATAGGCCAGGGGTTGGGGACTAGCACCAAGGCATAAATCCCGGTAAAAAGGGAAGGCATTGCCTTTGTAAAGAAAACAAACACCACAGAGTAAGCAAGCGGAAAGTAAACACTAAACAAAAGCAGAGTACAACTGAAAGTGCGGAAAAGTAAATGGGCCAGTATACAAACCCAAACTGAAAGTAAAGTACAACTAGAAAGGGAAAACAGCAACTGAAAAGTAAAAGCCGCTACACTGAGCTGTCCACCGGAAATCCCTCCTGAAGGGTGGATACAGATAGCTCCACAGCTCCACGGGTCCCGCCGTCCGCTCCGTGCACGTCCCGCCCAGTGGTCCACCTCTGGGTACCGTCCCGCTCTGCAAGCCTCAGCTAAGGTCAATGCTGTCTGTCGTCTGCAACCAACACAACGTAGTGCGGGCAAAGCCCGTGCAGGGGTGAGTATAAGCTACTCAGTAGGGACCCCGAGACCCCTGAAGGTCTCTCAAATCCACAAAGGATAAACCAAGAAGAAAGGTACAATCACGAAGTAACAACCGACACTGCTTAGGTATATGCCCATACATATACCTAAGTCATCAATTTCAAATACGCTCCAACCTCCGAGCCCAAGTACAACTCAGTCCACACAGGAAAGTAAACGTATTCCACACAGGATAGCAAAACGTAATCCACACAGGGTTGCACAACACAATCCACACAGGAAAGCAAAACGTAATCCACACAGGTTTGCACAACACAATCCACACAGGAAAGCAAAACGTAATCCACACAGGATCGCACAACACAATCCACACAGGAAAGCAAAACGTTTCAGCTCACACATGTATACTTCTTCAAAATACGATAAAGATGATCACTGATCCATCTAAGTCGTCGGACCCACGAAGGATCGATAGGTAACTAACCCCCGCAAAGACCCACACAGGATCGGGCCCACACAGGACCTGTTGGCGCTGGTTCACACAGGACCGCTGAGCGCAAAGACCCACACAGGATCGGACCCACACAGGATCGGGCCCACACAGGACCTATAGCACTGATCCACGTAGGATCGCTGAGTGTTGTAGTCGTCGTCGTCGAATCCACACAGGATCTCTGTAATGTCGTCGTCGCAGTCACAGTAGCAGTAGTAGCAGTAGTAGTCACAGTAACAGTCGCAGCCAGCACTAGGGTTCCCGCACACAGCAAGCTCGTTCGGAGGGTCCGCTCCACGAGCCGAGAGGCTGATACATCAACTATCACAAAGTCCAGAGTTGATGTATCCAAAAGTTCCGTATCGTCAACAGGAACTCAACGCAACAGACGGCGCGTCGATCGGATGCCCGGTCTAAGAGTTATTGGCATTTTCGTCCCCGGGGCCCGGTTGGTTTTTAAGGAAAAACCAACCCGACCGTACTCCACCTGCGTCCAAACCTCGGGAGGAATATGCCAAAAGATTCGTCTCACTAAGAGGAACACAACACAGCTGACGGCACGTCAATCGGACGTCCGTAGCTCAAGATATGAGCGTTTTCGCTCCGAAGGCCCGGTTGGTTTCGTGAACGAACCAACCCGGCCGAACTCAAAGTAAACCGAAACCTTGAGTGCGATATACTGAAACGACCGTCTAGATCCAAGGATCGCGTTTCCGCAGACGGTTCGTCGATCGGAGGTCTGTGGCTCATGTTATGGCCAAAAGACCGAAAATGATTCGAAACGGGGGGGTCCGGGTCCGGGTCGACCCGGCACGACCAGCCGGCCGGCGGTGCGGCGGCGCGGCGGCACGGCGGCCCGGCGGTGGCGCGGTGGCCCGGTGGCGGCGCGGCGGCCTGGCGGCGGCGCGGCGGCCTGGCGGCGGCGCGGCGGCCTGGCGGCGGCGCGGTGGCCTGGCGGGGGCGCGGCGGCCTGGCGGCATGCGGGGGGGGGGGGGGGGGGGGAAAGCCCCCGCATTCTTGGAGTGGCGGCGCGGCTTAATGTCGCGCCCTTTGTGGAAAACGGCCCCCCTTGCGGGGGCCAGCTTGATTAAACCGGGGGGCCTCCTGCCACCCTCAAGGAAACCGCCCCCCTCTTTATGAGGGGGGTTTTTTTAGAGCTGGCCGAGGGATTAAATTCCCCCGGTTTATTACCATCCGGCCGGCCAGCTGGCCGGCCGGTTTTCTCCAACAGGACCGGAAAATTCGGTCGCCTCTTCGGCTTCCGACGCCGGCGGCCCGACCGCCGTTCTTCTCTTTCCGCCGCGGCCCGGAACTGGCCGCAGTGTTCGTCGTCCGGCGCGGTGCGACGGCACCGCGCCCCTCCGCCGCGCCTTCGATTTCCCTTGATGCGGCGCGGCGACGTCGCGTTCTTGAAGATTCTTCCATGGCGCGCGCGCGACGGCGTCGCGCAAGATAAACATACAATTATCCGCGTGGTGCGACGGCACCACGCCACCTTGCTTCCACCCGCAAGATACAACAACATGAACGATGGAGGGGGTTCGGCCGTGTTCATGGGGTCCGGCCCCCCTCACGTTAAATAATAACACAACTTAAAATATTCAATTGCCTCACGTTAGACATGCTAGATCCACGATCAAGAATGAAATAATTAAACAATAAATCAACAACCCCTACCTTGGTATAAGGTTCGAAGATTTGTCAACATTCCGCGGAAGACGACGTCGCAGAGGTCGGCCGTCGTGGTCGTCGTTCGTCAAATCCGATGATGAAGAGGTGCGTCCGATGTGATACGTCGTTTTTGAATCTTCGTATGCCGACGAAGGGAATCCGAGGAGGAAGCGGCGTTCCCTCTCGTTGACACGGAAGACGAAGAAGAGCGGAGCAGCGTTCTTCGTCGGAACTTGAGCGTTCTTCGTCAAGTTGAGCTTTCTTCGTCAAAGATTGAAGATGAAGGAGAAGCTCTCAAAATCCTCTCAAGAACAAAGGAAACCAACCCAACAAAATAAAATAAGCTTAAGCTTATTTTATTACACAACCCTCCTCTTAGAATTTCAAAGGTTTGAAATTTAAATTAACCCTCTTCAATTAATTAAGTCAAATTGTCAACATTAATTGAAATGGGTTAAAGGGGAGGTTTTGAGAGAATTTGAGGAGTTGGGGTTCGTGTGGGCCCCACCACACTTAATCCTCCCAAGGGAGGTTAAGTGGATGTGGGTCCCACTCCCAACTCCCTTTGGTAGGATTTATCAAGTTAAAATAAAATTTGTTCTTCACAAATTTTCTTTAACTTAAACTAAAAACCCAAAAACTAACTTTCAACCCGCAACAAACGCAACTTCCGAAAAGGTCTCTTTAAGCGAATATCGGCGCTGCGAGTTAATCGGTGCTCTCGGATTTCAATTCCGAGCAACGGATCAAAAGTTAGAAATTCTCGCTCGTTCGTTCACTGAACATACCCGAGCCAAACTTCGGAAAATGATTCCGGGCACTCCGGGCCTCGGAATCAGGTGCCGTCAGAAACCGCACTCTTGTAAAATTCTAAAGAAAATTAAGAAAAAATTTCCCTTTAATTTTACGGGTCTTTACATTACTCCCACCTTACGGCTTTACGTCCCCGTAAAGATACATCAAAAACTAAGGAAACAAATGAGGGTACTGGGCACGCATCTGAGCCTCCCGATCCCATGTGCTCTCCTGGAGATTCCCGTGCTGCCATCTGATGCACACAAGAGGAATCGATCGCCAACGCAGGTCCCGCTCCTGTCGATCCTCTATCTCCACCGGAACCTCCGTAAAAGTCGCCCCATCGTCAACGTCAAGCTCCCCATGGTCAATGATGTGCGTCGGGTCGTGCACGTATCTCCTCAGCTGAGATATGTGGACGACGTCGTGCACCCGGTGCAACTGAGGTGGTAGAGCCAGGCAATAAGCCACCTCGCCAACCCTGCTGAGGACCTGGAAGGGTCCGATGAAGCGCGGAGATAACTTTCCGCCTCGGCCAAATCTCCGAATACCACGTCGAGGTGAGACCCGCAAGAAGACGTGGTTTCCATCCTCGAACTCTAGTGGCCTCCGTCTCCAGTCAGCATATGACTTCTGCCGGCTCTGAGCTGTCCTCATCCGCTCCTAGATGACCTGGACCCACTCTGTCGTGGCCTGGACAATCTCCGGTCCCATCAGAGCTGCAAGATTTCTTCTTTTCCAATAAGATAAATCTGGTCCCATCCCCTGGATGAACCACATTCATTGCCTAAAACAGTCAATCCTAACATGGATGTTACTAATCCATACCAAGGATGACGTCGTAAGGCCTCGACGCTACTACTAAGAGATTCAACCGTTACTCTCGCCTCCAAGGGTTGAGTCACACTGTCGGTATCAGTGTGTGGTAACTGGGTCTCCTCCAGTAGATGTCTCACAAGTGAGGGTCAAGTCAACAGCCAAAACTGGAACCTCATTGTAACATCACGAAAGAGGACAGGAACGAAAATATCACAAAGGTATGTGTCTTTTATTATTGCAGCTCATAATACAAGACGCTACACAAATGCAACTAGGAACCAGAAGTACAAAGGATGTATCCTCTAGTTCTGCTCCTGTCCATCGGCTCCCAGAGCTCCATGATCGAAGGCCTCCGTTGCCTGAAGTTGAGCTCTCGCATGTTCACCTACTCCCTGTGGTTGGGGTGGACCTCCTGGTGGTGGTGGTGGAAGAGCCTCAAAGCGTCTCCCACCACCGGCTGCTCGTCTAGCTCCTCTGCCTCGTCCGCCTCCTCCCTGCGGACCGCCACGGTCGAACCTCTACCTCTGCCTGGGAGGTTCTTCACTTAACTGCTGATCATCAGTATGGCGGGTCGGACAGTCACGAGCCATGTGTCCAATCCCGCCACAGGAGTAACACTACCCACTCTCGGCACTCCTGGCTCTGACTCCACCCCAGCTTCCTCGTACAACTGAGCCTGAGTCGTGTTGTCGGCCACCGGTAGGTCTGGTCTGGCTGGAACCCTAAGTCATCTGTCGGCTACCTGTTGCCGAAGACTCCGCTATCTGCCGCCCTGCGGTAGGTCTCACTGTGGACTCAGCCAGGAAACTCTCGATCAGGAGGGCTCGCTCCAGTACTCCTGTCTGAGTCGGTATGCTGAGGGAGATCAGCGATGCCCTGATCTCGTGTCTCAAACCCTGCTCGAAGGGCCGGGCCTGGAAGAATGGGTCCCGTACCATGTCGGTCGAGTAGCGCGAGAGATCGGTAAATCTCGCCGAGTACTGAGCGACCGTCATGCTTCCCTGCCGCAGCTGAAGATGCTCCTGGATACGCACCGCACGAAGGGTGGCTGGGACGAACTCCGAGCGAAAAAGGCTCTCAAAGTCCGTCCAAAGTAGAGATGCCTCATCGTGCACCTGGAGCATCAAGCTCCACCATAGTCCTGCTGCTGCGTGTAGTAGGCTCGGAGCGAGGATCACCATGAGGTCTGCTAGTGTCCTCACTAGCCTAAACACTCGTATTACTACCTCCAGCCAGTCCTCTGCTGCCTGGGGATCCGTCTCCCCGCGAAACCTGGGTGGTAACTGGCGCTGAAACTCATGCAGTGCGCTGAGGCGACGTGCATCGTCAGCGGCTGCTGCTGGAAGCATCGGGGGCTCGGCGGGTAGAGCTACCGCTGGTGCCACTGCTGACAAAGGGCCCTGCACCGAGGCCTCGTCGCTCGGTGGGCTGTCGTCACGCTCGACTCTCGGAACCCTAGCTGGCTGCCGTCGTGGGGCCATCCTGAATAGGATACAGGTGCGCCACGGTCAAACATTATACCTGGTGAGCTGACACAAAGAAATCACAAAGAAAACTTTGAAACACACACGCAATCAATGTTTTCGTGCATTAAGTCGGAAATCAGAAGTCATGGTCCTGGTGTACGGATACGTCGGCCGCCGCACCAACACTGGACTCCATGGACTGATAACCACACTCAATACGCTAAACATTATTGCTTCACATAGAAAAGATCAGAGATCGCGGTAGAACCGAACTCCTCTGATACCAATTTGTCACGACCCGCCCTCGGGGTCCGTGCCGTGACTACCCCAAGCCCGTCTTCCATAGGCCAGGGGTTGGCGACTAGCACCAAGGCGTAAATCCCGGTAAAAAGGGAAGGCATTGCCTTTGTAAAGAAAACAAACACCACAGAGTAAGCAAGCGGAAAGTAAACACTAAACAAAAGCAGAGTACAACTGAAAGTGCGGAAAAGTAAATGGGCCAGTATACAAACCCAAACTGAAAGTAAAGTACAACTCGAAAGGGAAAACAGCAACTGAAAAGTAAAAGCCGCTACACTGAGCTGTCCACCAGAAATCCCTCCTGAAGGGTGGATACAGATAGCTCCACAGCTCCACGGGTCCCGCCGTCCGCTCTGTGCACGTCCCGCCCAGTGGTCCACCTCCAGGTACCGTCCCGCTCTGCAAGCCTCAGCTAAGGTCAACGCTGTCTGTCGTCTGCAACCAACACAACGTAGTGCGGGCAAAGCCCGTGCATGGGTGAGTATAAGCTACTCGGTAGGGACCCCGAGACCCCTGAAGGTATCTCAAATCCACAAAGGATAAACCAAGAAGAAAGGTACAATCACGAAGTAACAACCGACACTACTTAGGTATATGCCCATACATATACCTAAGTCATCAATTTCAAATACGCTCCAACCTCCGAGCCCAGGTACAACTCAGTCCACACAGGAAAGTAAACGTATTCCACACAGGATATCAAAACGTAATCCACACAGGGTTTCACAACACAATCCACACAGGAAAGCAAAACGTAATCCACACAGGATTGCACAACACAATCCACACAGGAAAGAAAAACGTAATCCACACAGGATCACACAACACAATCCACACAGGAAAGAAAAACGTTTCAGCTCACACAGGTATACTTCTTCAAAAGACGATAAAGATGATCACTGATCCATCTAAGTCGTCGGACCCACGAAGGATCGATAGGTAACTAACCCCCGCAAAGACCCACATAGGATCGGGCCCACATAGGACCTGTTGGTGCTGGTTCACACAGGACCGCTGAGCGCAAAGACCCACACAGGATCGGACCCACACAGGATCGGGCCCACACAGGACCTGTAGCACTGATCCACGTAGGATCGCTAAGTGCTGTAGTCGTCGTCGTCGAATCCACACAGGATCTCTGTACTGTCGTCGTCGCAGTCACAGAGCAGTAGTAGCAGTAGTAGTCACAGTAACAGTCGCAGCCAGCACTATGGTTCCCACACACAGCAAGCTCGTTCGGAGGGTCCGCTCCACGAGCCGAGAGGCCGATACATCAACTGTCACAAAGTCCAGAGTTGATGTATCCAAAAGTTCCGTATCGTCAATAGGAACTCAACGCAACAGACGGCGCGTCGATCGGATGCCCGGTCTAAGAGTTATTGGCATTTTCGTCCCCGGGGCCCGGTTGGTTTTTAAGGAAAAACCAACCCGACCGTACTCCACATGCGTCCAAACCTCGGGCGGAGTATGGCAAAAGATTCATCTCACTAATAGGAACACAACACAGCTGACGGCACGTCAATCGGACGTCCGTAGCTCAAGATATGAGCGTTTTCGCTCCGAAGGCCCGGTTGGTTTCGTGAACGTACCAACCCGGCCGAACTCAAAGTAAACCGAAACCTTGAGTGCGATATACCGAAACGACCGTCTCGATCCAAGGATCTCGTTTCCGCAGACGGTTCGTCGATCGGAGGTCCGTGGCTCATGTTATGGCCAAAAGACCGAAAATGATTCGAAACGGGGGGGTCCGGGTCCGGGTCGACCCGGCCCGACCCCCCGGGTCGGCCCGAACCGGGTTGACCCGAACCGGGTCGACCCGACCCGGGTTCGACCCGGCGGTGGCGCGGCGGCCTGGCGGTGGCGCGGCGGCCTGGCGGCGGCGCGGCGGCCAGGCGGCGGCGCGGCGGCCTGGCGGTGGCGCGGTGGCCTGGCGGGGGCGCGGCGGCCTGGCGGCGCGGCGGAGGCGGCATGCGGGGGGGGGGGGGGGGGGGGGGGGGGCAAAGCCCCCGCTTTCTTGTAGTGGCGGCGTGGCTTAATGCCGCGCCCTTTGTGGAAAACGGCCCCCCTTGCGGGGGCCAGCTTGATTAAACCGGGGGGCCTCCTGCCCCCCTCAAGGAAATCGCCCCCCTCTTTATGAGGGGGGTTTTTTTAGAGCTGGCCGGGGGATTAAATTCCCCCGGTTTATTACCATCCGGCTGGCCAGCTGGCCGGCCGGTTTTCTCCAACGGGACCAGAAAATCCGGTCCCCTCTTCGGCTTCCGACGCCGGCAGCCCGACCGCTGTTCTTCTCTTTCCGCCGCGGCCCGGAACTGGCCGCGGTGTTCGTCGTCCGGCGCGGTGCGACGGCACCGCGCCCCTCCGCTGCGCCTTCTATTTCCCTTGATGCGGCGCGGCGGCGTCACGTTCTTGAAGATTCTTCCATGGCGCGCGCGCGACGGCGTCGCGGAAGATAAACATACAATTATCCGCGTGGTGCGACGGCACCACGCCACCTTGCTTCCACCCACAAGATAAAACAACATGAACGATGGAGGGGGTTCGGCCGTGTTCATGGGGTCCGGCCCCCCTCACGTTAAATAATAACACAACTTAAAATATTCAATTGCCTCATGTTAGACATGCTAGATCCACGATCAAGAATGAAATAATTAAACAATAAATCAACAACCCCTACCTTAGTATAAGGTTCGAAGATCTGTCAACGTTCCGCGGAAGACGACGTCGCGGAGGTCGGGCGTCGCGGTCGTCGTTCGTCAAATCCGATGACGAAGAGGTGCGTCCGATGTGATACGTCGTTGCCGAATCTTCGTATGCCGACGAAGGGAATCCGAGGAGGAAGCGGCGTTCCCTCTCGTTGACACGGAAGACGAAGAAGAGCGGAGCGGCGTTCTTCGCCGGAACTTGAGCGTTCTTCGTCAAGTTGAGCGTTCTTCATCAAAGCTTGAAGATGAAGGAGAAGCTCTCAAAATCCTCTCAAGAACAAAGGAAACCAACCCAACAAAATAAAATAAGCTTAAGCTTATTTTATTACACAACCCTCCTCTTAGAATTTCAAAGGTTTGAAATTTAAATTAACCCTCTTCAATTAATTAAGTCAAATTGTCAACATTAATTGAAATGAGTTAAAGGGGAGGTTTTGAGAGAATTTGAGGAGTTGGTGTTTGTGTGGGCCCCACCACACTTAATCCTCCCAAGGGAGGTTAAGTGGATGTGGGTCCCACTCCCAACTCCCTTTGGTAGGATTTATCAAGTTAAAATAAAATTTGTTCTTCACAAATTTTATTTAACTTAAACTAAAAACCCAAAAACTAACTTTCAACCCGCAACAAACGCAACTTCTGAAAAGGTCTCTTTAAGCGAATATCGGCGCTGCGAGTTCGTCGGTGCTCTCGGATTTCAATTCCGAGCACCGGATCAAAAGTTAGAAATTCCCGCTCGTTCGTTCACTGAACGTACCCGAGCCAAACTTCGGAAAATGATTCCGGGCACTCCGGGCCTCGGAACCAGGTGCCTTCAGAAACCGCACTCTTGTAAAATTCTAATGAAAATTAAGAAAAAATTTCCCTTGAATTTTACGGGTCTTTACACCTATGGCAGTAAAAGATTTTCAATGATGATCAAAAAAAGAAACTAGAGGGATAAACACATTAAAAATTTTATGATAGGGTTGGATGATTATGTGGGATTGAATGAACAGGAATTAGTGGTTATGTTAGGGGAACTCATGTTGGGAGGATGTGAAGTTTTCAATGCTTACTGGTGTAAGCTCTTTAAATCTCATGTATGTATTATTGATTTTGAATTTAATAATTTTTTTGGAATTAATTTTGAGTAAAATTCATGTCACCACTTTTCGAGAAAAAAAATTGGAGGATGAACACAATTATTTTTCATTTCCCACTTTTTTTTGTTCTTGTATATAATGGTTATGCATTACTTATTATCCACACAGCTTATATCAACACTTTTGTACCTAGAGTAGATTCATCATTCTACTCATGTTTTTTCCATCTTGGATTTGAATTAAATATCATTCATTAATTTCTTTTTGTAAATAGTTTCATTCCTTATACTATATTTAAGGATTATTTTTTGAATCTAATTAATTAAATGGTAACATATCACCACCAATGATAATATTTTTTAGTCAAATATACCATGTAAATTTCTCATCAACTTCTTCATAATTATTTAATATTGTAGACTATCTCTAAATCCTCTATTATGAATAGAAATATCCTAGAACCCTAGAAATTATTATTCCTCGGTCTCATCATCATCTATCCATATGTATTTTACCATAACTCCATAAATCGTATTATTGGACTACTTTTTTCCTCAAATTGGATATATAATGATTTTCCATCCACTCACATCTATCATTTTTAGTTTTACGTATTGTTTTATTAATGTAGACTTTAATATATATGGGTGATATGATTGAACTACCAGATTTACCATTCACTTTATGATTTATCTTATCTGAAAAACTCTATGGTTGATCTCTTCTGATTGGAATAAGTATGAATTTTATTGCATCACTCACCTCAAGACCTTGTGATAGAAAATATGAAGCTAATAGTTCATAAAAACATAAAAATTAGTACCATTAGAAAAATGTAATCTTAAAATTTTTAGATAATTGATATTCACTATGCTTCTACCTAGATATTTAAAAAGAAATGATGATTTTTTTTCATTTGATGTTCTCTGTTATGGTGAGATAATTATTAGGAGGAGTGATGAATGTGTGATGTGTTGTTTTTTTATAAAATCATCCTTTAACACAAACTACATAGTTAATTAAATCACCAATTTTTTATTTGTCTATCTAAAAATATCATTTGAATAATTAAAGAAAAAATATATCTATAATATAAGGATTCACTATGTTTGTGTAACACCACAAACTATTAAAATTGGAACATCATATTCAATTATGTATGTGACATCAATCAACATGTGTAGAAAGGAATATAACATCCTTTGAATTGATGTTATATTTACTATTTTCAATATATTCAATATAATATATATTTTTCAATGCACTCCATAAAGAGATATCTTGTGTTGTATGCTACAATGACTTTCTTCAATGGTTGTGTTACATGCAAGACTGTTTTTTATAGAATGCTATTACTATAGTTATTAAAAATCAAAAGTATATTCTACCATTAAAATTGGAGGTTATAAATAGTATTAAATTATTTACAAAATACATTTTCTAATTAGTTTTTAACCAAATAATTATAAATGAATATAAAAACCAATTTATTATAATGTAATTGTTTGTATAAAAAGTATTTTTAAGAGCCAAAGGAATTTATCATATTAAATTTTACTATTAGCTAGTAATAGATAATATTAATGAAATTTAAATATTATATATTGAATAATTATTTTTTAGATTCATCAAATATACTACATAGTTATAATATAAGAACATATCCAATTTTATGCATAAAACCTATATATTTCTAATGGCAATTTTGTCACATTTTAATGAAAAACGCATTTTAAAACTAAATATAAACTATTTTTAAATGTAATTTGAAAAAATAAACTTATTTTTAGAACTTGGAATATTGAAATTATCTTGGGGTGATTTTTATCTTTTTTTGAGAAGTTTCGTTTAAGATTAAAAATAAAAAAATACCATATTTTATTTAAAAACTAACATTTAATTTAAATTATTTAGAAAAATAATTTATAATATGACAATTTATAATATAATAATAGTTCACTTTTAAAGGAATTGATCCAATTTTTTCATTATAATAATTTTTATCCTGATTTTATATATAAAAACTTTTTAATCCTTTGAACATATTCACTTTAATAACTTACTTTCTCATCACACTTATAAGATTAATTTAAAATAAATTCTACCACATATAACTATGGAATTTTGACAAATGGATTCCATATTTTTATAATGATTAATTTATGTTATATACTAAATTCAACATAAATTTTTACCATAATAATCATTTAAAATCTTTTAAATTAATTAACGTGATTAAAATTAAACTGGGGTTTTACTCATTACATGTGTTTGTATTAAAATAAATTTTACGCACACATATAATTTTTATTTAATAAATTTTAATTAATATTTAAAATATGTTGGAAAAAATTATACAATAAATATATTTTTAATGATAATAATAATGGATAAATTATAGAGGTAAAAAAAGGAAACAAGTTACCTTTGTCAAAACTGAAAAGATAAAGTTGAGTAAACTTTTAGAACAAGGACTAACTATATAAAAAATGTATTTAATTTGTGTGTTGTAGGTATATACCGACCCAAAAATAACTCCCATAATATTTATTTTATTTTTTTGGAACATGAATTAAGGGAGACCTCCCAATAGTGAATACTTTTTGTTATTTTTGAGAATTCCACTCCTCCTCCGTTATGAAATTGAATTCAATCTCCTAAGTTATTCAAACCACCCAATCCATTTTGATTGACCTGAACCTACCAATATTATTTCCCAAAATCTATCCCCATATCATAGATTCCTTAATTTGGGCATAAATCCAACCAAGGAAGGCCTTTGGTGGAAGCTAAAATGAGATACTTGAAAAAGATGTAGTGTTTATCAACAAACATCTTTTATTTTTTTCTTCCACAGACACATTAAATGATTTTTATATAATTATTATAAAATAAAATAAATATAGTAAATATGATAATATTTTATTATTTTAATGTATTAACTGAAAATGTTACAAGCATTCTTCAAATATGTTATGAAATAATCGATCATGTATATGGCAGACTGCCGCCTCACGAACCGATGTCTTTCATTTTTTCATTACCATTTTCAGGTTTCGACACAATGAAGGAAATAATATTAATATATGATATATATTATATTATATTATTTATTATTATATAATTATTATATAACAAGTAAATTTATTCTCTCTATTTTTTGGGAACAAGATAACATCGTTCGTGTTTATAACAGGCTAGCACATCCAAAAGAATTGTGATTCATTCACGATTTAAATGGACTGTATCACAAATATAGTTTCTATAAAAAAATATGATATATATGTCATAATAATGTTATTGGATTTATATGATATATATTTCATTTACATTTCTATCATTTAGTATGGTAAGTAAATGGAAACATCGTTCATTCATACATACATCTTACCATCTCCATGAATGACATATTTCATTTCATTTCACCAAATATTGTGCATTACTATAAATAAATATATAATGAATATATATATTATATTTAGATAATTTTTTAAATATTGGGTTCTATTAAATCAATATGTAAGTAAGACGAAACAAATTAAATGTCAAAACATATTTGAAAAACAAAGAAATTAACACATAAAATAATGAAAATAATGAATGACTTTTAACAAATGGGTGGTAAGATATTATAGAAGGATGAAATATGATATTATAAATAAAAATATTTTTTATTTATTTATTTCAATTCATAAAACCATTATACATTTGGTTAAATAGAGTTCTAAAAAATGGGTGTAAAAGTTAATTGATATCATCTCAATATACATTCCATTGTGAATTATTTGTAATTATGAACAAATTCACTTTTATGGGATATATATACTACCCTATTGATATGTAGTATCATGAATAATTAATTCCTAATTTTATTTTGAGTGTAAATTTTAATTATTTCATCAAACTCTCTCTTATTTGAAAATTAACAAGTGATAAATGATATTGTGAAATGTAACATTCTTCTGTGATTGCTAAATTTCACTTGAAAGAATTACATTATTGTAATCATATTTCATTTTAAATAAAATTTCAATTAAATTTACATATTTTTGGGTGATATATATGATTATTTCTTAAACCATTTTACATTCTCACAAAATTTATTTACTTCAATAGTTAATTGATTAATTGGAGAACTGTAGATAAATTTGTATCCTTTAATCAATAATGATCTTTGATTTTTCATATATTACATACATCAATATCATTAATAAATATTTGAGGAATGATTTGGATTTTAACTTGATGGTGGGACATAGATTTAAAACATCCCTTCAATGTATTAATAAGTCTCAAGAGAGAAATCGACTAGCCAAATTAAATATATTATTACATATAAATTTAAACATTCTTGTGAAAGGTCTCGATGGTATATTATTTTCATGTTCCTCTAACATTATCTCTAATAATTGATCATTTACTTCATTGAGAGTTTATCTATAATTATTATTACCCATCATATTTTTGAATTATTAATATATATGGATGCATTTCACTATCATTTTATATATTAAATGACACATGTTTCAATTATTTCCCATTCCATATTGATTCTACCTTATATGATGATGATAGTCATGTTTTTTAAATATTATATCTTGTTCATTTATTTACCATTCCATATTTATAATTTTAATGTATTTGTGATTACATCTACTATATTTAACCCTTACTGGGAATTTTACCTAAACCTTATTTTTCTTTCTTTCTAAAAGATTCCATGTGTAACTGTCCAGAAATTCAAAAATTTGTTTTATTATAAAAAAAATATTATTAAGATATTTTATTTATAATAAAAACAGTCTAAAAAGGATTTTATGAGAATAAATAAAAGTCAATATAAATGGGCTGGTATTTTGATAAATTATAAATTTCGTTACAATCCAATTCACTATTAATATTCACATTATAATATAAGCTGAAAAATATTTAATCTTATATATGAATAATTATATTATTATAAATGTAATATATTTTTATTTTTGAAAATATGATTACGGGGTTCTAATTATAAAATATAGTTTGAATTAATGTTTTATAAAATTAATAATAAAATGAATTTTGTTTAATAAAATTATAATTTTATAATGTAACCATCTTAATAGAAAATTAAAATTATAAATATATAAATTTTATAAAATTATTATATAATTTGTTTTATAAAATTTTGATAATTTATAAGTTGTGACAATATTAATACTTTTAAAAATAAATTTATTAATATAATAAGTTTTGTTTTATAAAATTTAATTTTTATATGATAATATATATGTATATTTATATGATATTTTTTATGAAGAAATTATTTTATAAAATTATAATTTATAAAAAAATTTCTATATAATTAAATATATATTTATATAATAAAATTAATGATAATAATATGATATTTATTTGAAATAATAATTATTATATAATAATAATAACAATAATACTAATAATAATATAAATAATAAACGAATATAAAAAATATAAAATAAATCGTGAAGGGAGGGGGACTGAGGGTTTGTGAGTTGGAAGTCGCGACACCACGGAGGATCTCGAGCAGAGGAGGGTTGCCTTTGGGTTCAAGATGTGGATGAAGTCAAGTCATGCAGGGGTCTGCGGAGGTCGCACCATAGTTAGATTTGATGTCATCTTGGGTATCAGAACCATGGGTGAGGCTTTATTGCTATCATTTTCAAGTCCATGCAGTAGATGCCACTTTGGTTTCGACTAAGCCATGACTGACGACCTGTGTGGGGGTTTGATCGATGATGTCCATGTCTTGTGGTGGGTTCCAATAAAGTTTAGGGTTTGGTTTTACCTATTTTCATCATTGGATTATTTGTATGAATCTGTTATAGATATGGATTACACACATCCTTCTTCATCTTTGTCAAATACATTTTTGCAGACCATAGGATGGGCGTAAGTGAAATATTTTTCGGTTGTTGACTCTTTGTTTATTTTTCCCTCTTTTAGTTTTGGTCTAAAGATTAGTCTTGGTTTTCCTATTATTATAATTTCGAATCTATACAGATTTTTTTGACAGGTTCTTCCATTTATTTATATTTATTTTTTTGCAGATACAACTAATGTGTAGATATATAAAATATATATATTCTATTCTGATGTATGCATCATTAATTTTCATTCGTTGAATGCTTACCTCTAGTATGGAGCTCAAATATTTTTATATTTTTATCACTTTATATGGGTATGAAAACACATTTATCATTGTGAATATAAATTTTCAAATTTGTTTGTCTGGTTTGAGCTTAAGTGTTCTTTTGAAGGAAAGGAAACTTCATGTGTTTTTCTGTTGCAATTCAGATAGGGGTATAATAAAATTATTTTTATATTTTTGTTCTTTTTTTTATTAAATTACAAAATAGGATTATAATTTTCAATTATAAGGGTTTTAAAGTAATTATAAATTTGGAATAATGTATTTAAATAAAATTATATAAGGGGTCATCTTATAGATTATGTTTTGGATTTAGAAATATATTATTTTTATCTATAAAATTCGGGTTTAATTAAAATTACGTCTTAATTTTCTAGTAATAAAAGTTTGGTATCTTCTTTAAAATCCATTTACTTAATATTTTTTTATTTCCAGGAATTACATTATCATGTGTTCACGTTCCTTGGTACGTGTTCACGTTTATTTTAAAACCATCAAACCATCAGTTTTTAATTTATTAAGATGAATTTATATGATTTTTATTCAGTTTTGAGGGAAAACCCACCCACTAGAAAGAATAATTCCTAATAAAAACACCTTCATTTCTTTTTCCACTAGTTCCACTTGAAAAAAGGAGGTGGAATATGCTTTGGTTTGTAAAAAATATGAAAGGCTGTTTTTTTAATTTAATTTCAAACAATTATTATGTTTATATTTTCATGGATATAAAATTTATATACATGCATGTATATAATTATGTGTTTATATGTTAGTGTTATATTATATATTTTATACTTATATAACATGTAATTATTTTTATGATACTATTGTTATGTATATATGTGTATGTGTATCATCATGTTTTAGGTTCATCAATTTTTCATACATGAAATTTTAAATTGTAACCAAATTCATTATAAATTATAATTCCAAATTTATAAATATATATTAGGATTTAATTCATGTTAAAAACATGTTGAATCCCACAGAAACCAATTTTATATTAAAGGGTTATTATACTTTGATGTACACCTATGCACAATTATGATCGATTATCTTAAAATGTTATTCTAATAATTTCGTGTGTGGTGTATTATTACTTATGAATATTAAATGATGAAAATGATAATATTCTATTTTTATAAGAAGAGTTTATTTATTTATGTCATCAACTAATATATATAATTAATTAAGAAATCATATGATCAAGATATTTTCAAAAGATATAGTTTTTATAAGATATATTATATGAATTAATGAATGTTATTTTTTTGTACAAGGATGTTTAATGTTATTAAAATTTCTTGTAAAGTTATATTACATGATTTTTTATGATATTAAAGAGTCGCTAGACTTTTTCAAGATAAATTCAAATATATACATATACACAAGTATTATCTTTAAACCAAGGGTTAATAATTTTTATACAGGAATGTTTATATTTTGGGGAATTTAATGTAAAAGGTTTTGTCATTAATCCTTTAATTATTTATCATGATCATAACCTCCAAGTATTATTTATAAACCATTTTCCACTTATATATATATATTTATATAATTTTGTGTTTTAAATTTTATTTAATAATAAATCTACAAATAGATATTTTCATTTATTTGATTTATAATGTGAATTTATTCCGTAATGGTGAAATCATAGTCACATATATTTAAAAAAAAAAGGTTCATAACATGCCGTCATGTTATTTTAACCATAATTTTGACACATCTAAATACAATCATCGCCATGCATCATGTGTAACATCGACACATATTTTGTTCATAATAAACTCATGGATTAAAATAAATTTTCTGATATTAGCAACAACATGGATTTATTTAGTAATTAAAATTTTTTATTTATAATTTTTTGTGATAAAGATATTTATTTATTATAAATGATTATTTTAAGATGAAAAAACTATATATTATTTTTTGATTAAATGTTCATTTGTATTAGTACTCATTTTATTGATGGCATAAAAATAAAGAAATTTATTTTCAGTATGAGATAAATAATTTTATGTATTAAGTTTTAATATTTTCAAAGATGTATGGGAAATAATTAATTGGTTAAAGAATATGTACATTAATAATTTAGAAATTAATTTTTTTCAACTATGATTAAAATAGTAATAAATCAATGTTGTATGGGAAATTTTATTTTAAATGCATATTTTTATTATACATTTGGGGAATTCATTTGACATGTTACGTGATGGGTGAGGCACATTATAGCCTCTCGATGCATCGACAGGTCTCATGAAAGGAACTTGAGTAATGGAATGAGGTCTTGAGAGAATGATTATGTTGTCCAAAATTACTCATTCACACATGAATTATACATATTATGTGATATGTGAGGCCCGCTATAGCCTTTATGTGCATTTCTAGGTGTCATGAGACAAAGTAGGTCTCGGCATGAAGAAATGAAAAAATGGTTATGTCTGGTCTTCACACGAGGTCTTGAAAGAATGTTAATGATGTCCTATATTATGAATTTCTCATTATAAATCACGTATGTGAATGTATATATGGTTATTCGACTAATAGAATAAATATGGATAAGAGTCACTCTCCTATGAACATGTATTAATCAGTAATAAATATTCATGAATAGATGATATAATGTTTATATAATTATGTATATCATATATTAGGAAGGGATAATTGTTTGTTTTCAATCAATAAATAAAGGTTAAAAACATAACTATCATTTCATGGTTTTCATTGATGTTATAACTGATAATTGATATCATTCTTTTGTAAATTAAAAACAAGTAACATTTCATGTGAAAAATAGTATCTACACACCAGGAATGTCATACATAACTAAGTATGGTCATTATTCAACTGATAAGTTGAATTTCATGCATTTATGATTAAGTAAATGCATATATTATAATGAATTTTATTTGTAACTTTAAAAAAAATTAGAAATTTTGAGCATGATATTATTCTAAAAGTTATTTCATAATCTCTTAAGAAAATGATCCTGATGTTCTATGAGATATTTTAATTTAATTAATTAAATCATGTGTTCTATTGAATTGTTTTAAAGAAATATTATTTCCTAATGGTCCTGTTTTAAATTCCCTTACTGAGAATATCCAAAACTCACCCATTGTTTAATTTTTTTATTGGTCACTTTGATGTCCAAAGTTGTATTCCATCATTTTTGACGCATGAAAAAGTGATTTATGGATTTTTTTCTAATTATTTTGAAACAGTAATAATTTATAATGTTTGTTCCTATCTCTTTAGAACCTAGACTAGTGAATGGTACAATGCTATGCATTGATTAAGGATGGGTCCTTAAAATTAGAATCAGAATAAAGTTATGTAAAACATTAGAGATTATATATTTTCATATAAACATTATAGTACTGGTATGTAATGGGTCTCCCTCTACCAAGTTAAATATGTCTTTTCATTGATTTAATAATAAATGAGGCTTCAGCCCCAACCATTAAAAAAACATTACAGTATATCCTAGCTATTATTTAATCTATCATATAAACAATTATATTATTATAAAAGTAATCTAGATTTATTTTCTAAAATATGATTATTGGGTTCAAATTATAAATTTTGATTTCAATTAATGTTTTGTAAAATTATTAATAAAATTTAATTTTATTAATGAAATTATAATTATATAATGTAACAGTTTTAATAGAGAAATGATATTATACATATATGAATGTTATAAAATTATATTATAATTTGTTTTATTAAATTTTTAAAATTTATAAATTATGTTAATTTTAATACTTTTAAAAATACTATATATAAATATAATTAATCTTGTTTTATAAAATTTAATTTATTAATGATAATATATATATGATAGTTTTAATGATTGAATTTGTTTTATAAATTTTTACTTTATAAATGTTTTTATTTATAATTAATTGTCCACTTAAATAATAAAAGTTATAATAATTAAATTTTATTATTTTAAAATAGTAATAATAATATAAAAATAATAATAATAATAAACATATATAAAAAAAGAGAAAAGAAATCCTGAAGGGAGGAGGGCAGAGGGTTCACGAGTTGGAAGTCGTGGCATGGGGGGGATCTCAAGAAAAAGAGGGTTGTCTTTAGATTGAATACGTAGCCAAAGTCGAGTCAAGTAGGGGTCCGCATATACCGTTCCATGGTTATAGTTGAGGTCATCGTTGGTGTTGATGCCAAAGGTGATGGTTTGTCACTATTGTTATAGAGTCCATATAGTAGATACAACTTCAATTTCAAGCAAGCCAAGACTGACTGCCAGCATGGGGGATCGATCAATGAGGTCTTCATATTGCGGTAGGTCCCAATCAAGGTAAGGGTTTCTATTTTTCTAGTTACAGACGAAGAATCTTTGTAAAAATATACTTTATATCTGGATTACACACACCCATTTTCAAATTTGTCAAATTAATTTTTGCAGACTATTTGTTTTTTGTAATTGCAATATTTTTCTATTTTTACCTCCTTTTTTATTTTGCTCCCTCTTTTAGTTTTGGTCCAGAGATTATTCTTGGTTTTCTTATTGTGATAATTTTGAAACTATTCGTATTGTTTGGATCGGTTCTGGCGATGATATATATTTATTTTTATGTTAATATACCTAATGTGTGGATATATAAAATATATATTATATTCTGATTTCTCTATTATCAATCATCTTTAATGGAGAGCTGACCTCTGGTCCACAACACTACAATTTTCATATTTATATCATTGCATTTGGGTATGAAAATGTATGTACCATTCTGAAAATAAATAAGAAACCCTGTCTGTTCTGTGGGAGATTGAGTGTGTATCAAAATCCAAGGAAATCTCATGCCTTTTTATGCTGCAATTCAGGTAGGGGTATACTAAAATTATTTCTATATTTTTTTCTTGGTTTTATTAATTTACGAAAGGTGATTATTATTTAAAATTATAAGGTTGTATTGAACTAATTTACAAATTGTGATTCTTGTTTTTGGCATTAAATTCCGCAAGGGTTTATCTTATAAATTATCTTTTGGTTTTTTAGTTATATAATTTTTAAAAAAAATATGTTTTTAATCAAAAATGTGTCTCCATTTTGATGATAAAAATGATTATTTTATTCTCAAAATTAATTTAATTATTATTGTTTTCTATTTTAATGAATTACATTATCATTTTTTCATATTCCAACATATGTGTTCACGTTTATTTTAAAACCTTCAATAAATGAATTTATAAATTTGTTAGATAAATTTATTAGATATGTATTCGGTATTAAGGGAAAACCACTCCCACTAGAAAGAACCTTTCCCAATCCAAAATCCTTCATTTTCCATACTTGTTAGACTTGAATTAAGGAGGAGGAAATTTCTTTGGTTTACAAAAAATAGGAAGGGTTATTTTTTAATTTAATTTCAAAGAAGTCTTAAGTTTATATTTCCTTGGATATATAAATTATATACAAGCATGTATGCAATTATATGTTTTTATATGAGCGTTATGAAATATCTTTTTTACTTCTATAACATGTAATTATTTTTATTATACTATTAATAGGTATATATATGTATGTGAATATTTATGTTATATGTTCTTCATTTTTACCTGGATGATTTTTTAAATTGTAAAAATAATTATCTTAAATTATAATCCCAAATTTATAAACATATAAGATGATTTTATTCATATTTACAAAGATGAAAAATCCCACTAAAACCAATTTTATATTTATGGTTTATCATACTTTTATGTACACCTATGCACAATGATGATTTACGGTCTTAAAATTTTATCCTAATAATTATGTGTGTGATGTATTACTTCTTATGAATATTAAATAATGTGAATAATAATTTACTATTTCAACAAGAAGATTTTATATTTTTATGTGATCAACTTATGCATATAATTAATAATGAAATTTTATGATCATGGTATTTTCACAAGATACACTTTTTATAAAATGAATTACATGAATTAATGAATTTGATTTTTTTTATAAGGTTTCTTAATGTTATTAACATTTCTTGTAAAGTTAAATGACATGAGTTTTGGTGATATTAACAACTCCCTATGCAATTTCCAATAAAAAAATCATATATAGATATATATATGATAACTCTCTTAAAACCGAGGGTTAATCATTTTTATACGTGAATTTTTATATTTTGTAGAATTTAATGTAACAGGTAGTCTCTTTTAACAAATAATTAAATATCACATATCCTTAAATGCATGTATGATTTCTAAACCATCTTTCACAAAAATATTTATGTATACATATAAGTTTATGTTCTAAATTTGATTTCATATTAACTCTACAAATGAATATTTTTATTTATCAGAGTTACAACGTGAATTTATTCCACAATGATGAAATCAAGGTCACATTTATTTATATATTAATATATGTATGAATTGTTTATTTCACATATAAATATATATGAAAAGTTTTTGGAATTAAATGGTAATTTTAAAGGCATATGGTTTCTAGGGATAATCTACTTACAATCTATTTGAATTTTAAAAATATTTACTTACTCATGCATATGTAGAAATACGTAAATGTTTATATCCATTTGATAAATTTTGTATATATTTGAAAACATAAGAGTTTGAGTTTAAAAGAAAATTTCATTCCACAAAGACGTACACATATATGTATACATATATATTTTACCTTTAAATAAGGATGAAATGCTTATGTTTATACCTTATATTATCATGTTTTAATAAAAATGCTCATAACATGTTATCTTGTAATTTAAAACCTAAGGATGTTTTATCTACATACAGTCATGGACATTCATCAAGCGTAACATCAACACATCTTCCATTCAAAATAAATTCTTGGTTTCAAATAAATTTTCTTAGATTATCAAGAACATGGATTTATTCAATAATTAATGTTTTTTATTTATAATTTTATGTGACAAAAAATATTTATTTTTTGTAAAATATTATTTTGAGAAGAAAAAACAATATATGCATATTTAGATAAATGTTAATTTATTTAAAAACTAATTTTTTATAGATTAAAAATAAACAAAATTATTTCAAGTATGATATTAATCATTTTATAGATTATGAATTTAACTTTTAAAGTGGTATGAGACACATTGGATTGTTTAAATAATATGTACCTTGATAATATGGAAATGAATTTATTTTTCATCGATTATTAAAATTAAAATAAACAAATGTGTTATGGAACACATTAATTTGAAGGAATACTATTATTAGACATATGACGAATACCTTGGACATTTTACGTGATGGGTGAGGCCCACTATAACTTCTCAGTGCATCAGAAGTTCTCATGAGAAAAACTAGTTTCTTGGAACAAGGCTTCGAAAGAATGAATATTTTGACCAATATAATGCATTCACACATGCATTGGGCATATTATGTGATGGGTGAGGCCTATTATAGCCTCTCGGTGGATCAAAATATATAATCAGAAAAACTAGGTCATGGCACAAGGCCGTTAGAAAAAGATTATGTATTGTCTTGGCATGAGGATCTGACAGAATGTCTATGATGTCTCGTATTATGCATTCTATCTTTATGAATCTAGTAAGTTAAAGTCCATGTCATTATTATACTAGTAGAATAACCATGGATATGAATCTTTCTCTTGTGAACATGTATTAATTAGTTATGCATTTTCAAGTGAACATGGAATATTAGTTTATACTAATGTATATAATTTACTAATAAGTGATAATTGATCATTTTCTATCCATAAACAAAGGCTATGAAAATAACTATCATTTCATGGTTTTCATTCATCTGTTAAATGATAATTGATATAATTTTCGTTATAAGTTTTAAACATGTATCATTTCATGTTAAGATTGTATATTGACACTTGGCATGTCATATATAACTGAGTATAGCCATCATCCAAATTATAAGAGGAATTTCATGCATTTAATTTCAAGTGTGTGAATATTTTATAATGTATTTTATTATAAACTCTTAAACAAGTTTAGAAATTTTTAGCATGTGTTTATCCTAAAATATGCTTCAGAATATCTGAAGAAAATGATGATGACGTGTTATGAGAAATGATAATTTCATGATTTAATGCATATGTTTTAAGGAAATGTTTTAAAGAAAAATTATTTCTTAATGGTTTTTTAAAACCCCTCACTGGGAATATCCAATGCTAACTAGTTGTTTAAAAATTAATTTTTTACAAGTCACTTTGATGTCCAATGATGGACCCCATCAATTTTTTATCATGTGAAAGTGATGTTTGGATTTTTTTTGTTTGTGTTTTTGGAAACACTGATAATTTCTAATGATGGTATTTAACTCTCCAAAACCATGACCGGTGAAAGGACCTCTTCCATGTAATGTTTATGGTCGGGTTCATACACTATGAATAGTACCATGTATTATATGAAAATATTTGTTAGATGGAATAGTGATGTTTTAAAAAAATGACATTGTAATTTTTATTTTCAACAATAATTATAGACTCATGTATGAATCTATATTAAAAAAATACTAAACTATTTGATCCTTTTGGATTTAATTCCTTATATCTTTTTTAAATTTAATTGTACCAGGTACCGGGTCTGGGATTCTAGGGTTGGGTTTACTCTAGTTGGTATCAATGAACGATTATTAGAAAACTCGAGAACTAGATTTATGAAAACATATCATATGTAAAATAACCCCAGGATAAACATTTAGAATTAGTGAAAAAAGAAAATCCAAATGTTTAGGAATATAATTTATGCTTCATGGTGTTATAGACTAATCTAGTGCACCTCCATATTTAGAAATGGTTCCTTGAAGATGTAATGAGAACCACCTCAATGAACATAATCCATAAAGTGTGTATTTTACTTAATTTTATGGATTTAGGAAAATATTTGTAACGTAACTAGTCTCCAAATAATTATAACCATATAAAGTTAGTATCATGTTCTAAATATATAGATAAATAATTCTCTATGTATAGTGTCTTGGAAGGAAAGAATGGGATCAATATGATGGATGTGGAAAATATTGATATAGGAACGAAAAGAAATAAGAGTACCCAACCATGTGATAATTGTTGAAATAAACACCCTAGTACTTACTTAAATGGAATGTATGTTTTCTATAAGTGATGAGATAAATTCTATCATGCTTATTATTTCAAGGGGAAGATAAAGTTTTCTAGTGTACAATTCTTCAACTGTAATAATATGGGTAACAATGAAAATAATTTCCAATGTTTCAAATCAATACACCGCAAATAAAACTAATGAATGATGTCTAAGCTTATGATATTACCACGTATAAAGTATAATGATTGATGTACTTGTGTTTGAATCTATATTTATATCTTTTGAGTATTTTACCTATGATACCCAGGTTATAGAAATTTAGAAATATATATGAATTTTACAAAAATACTATTTATTAAATAATTTAAAATAATATGTTGAATGTTACAATGAAAAGTGATATGGTGGAAATTTTAATTTCTTGGAAAAAATATGATTTTTGAAAAGATAACTATCATTATTTTTTTGATGTTGTTAATATGGTGTTCAAATAACGATATAAGTGATATGGATAATGTAAATTGGACATTATTGACCACATGGGAACAAAATAATGATTTATTTTGATACATTTGCTTATTTTATCATTTATGAATTTTAAAACGTTTTAGGATTTATAAAATGAATCAAAAAATATATTTTTTACCTAATTAATATTGAATAATTCATGTCTTCAATTTGGATTTATAGTAATGCAGTTTATCACAACATTTTACAAAAATACATGATAATGGTATTCCCAAGTTTTTTATGTGATTATCCAGATACAATTTATTTTATTGTGAATATAATTTTTATTTATTAACGTTCCATATAAATTTTTATAAACATATTTTGGGACGAGCATTAAGGGTAACTATATATAGAATGTATTTAGTTGATATTAATGTGTAATGGAAAAAATGTGTCTTTCTAGTTTTATTTTAGTAATGGAAGGGTGAATATCTTTCTACTCTTTTATGGATTATATGATCGATTAAAGTATATTTATTCTTGCTTAAAATATCATTTTTAAATATCAATTTGTTGGAGTAAGGGATCAATTTCAATTTGAATGAAGAAAAACCAAAGTAATTGTTTTTATGATATTGAAATGTACTACGTAATTATATTTCATTATATTATATAAAGTGATATAATTCCTCATCTCTTAGAAATAAGGTCTTAATATAAATTTTATATCATAATACCTTCATTTATGTTGAACTAATGGTCTTTTAATTCATCAAAGATATATGGTTTGGAGTCCCTCAACAATTCTTTTATCAGTCACATTCTTTTGATCAATGACCCAAATAATGTTCAATAAATATTTATGCATTTACTCGATATGCATGATTTCATTTACCCCCCCATGTTCTCTCATCTATAATACATGTAATGTTATTATTCTAGATAATATTTGTACTTCATTTTTGTTCTTATTACGAGAATTGATTATTAAATATTTTTTTGATATAGATTTTTCAACACTGATATTTTCTAATTTCTAACCCTTAATTATCTAGATCTTGTTTAAATTTCTTGAACACAATTAATTTAAGGTGTAGATAATGTAACATCTCATAATTTTAAAATGTGATCATCTTATTCATTTGTGTATATAAACCGCAACACCAAACATAGAACTAAATATAAAATCCTAAGACTTTTTTATATATTTAATATTTTTTTAAAAAATAACATCTATTATATATCCTAAAATTTATTCCATAATAAGTAAGCATTAATTACATTCAACAATGAGTTTCTTAGAGGTCTTGCATTATACGCAAGACAATGTCTTAACAAAGGCTATTAATATTATTATTTAGAATGAAAATTTTCTCCTAGATAATAATTTGGATTTTATAAAAAGGATTATATAACATATGAAATATATAGTTCAATGAAATTATTTACAAATTGATTATAAATTTTAATAAAATCCAATTGAATATAAAAGAAATGTTTTTATAAAAAACAATTTTTATACACAAAAAGTGTTTTTTCATAATAAACTAAATTAATTATAATTAGATGATGATATTAATGAAATTTATATATTTGGAATTAAATAAAATGTTTTCATATTAATAAAATATATTTTGTATTCATAATATTATAACAAATCTAATTTTACACTTATAAAACTATATTTTTATAAAGGTAGTTTTTTCTCCATTTAATGGAACAATTGTATTAAATATATAAAATGAAAATTTTATGATTTTTATTTGAAAAAATAAACATCATTTTTGAAATAATAATGTTAAAATTATATTATGGGTAATTTTTGGTATTTTTTTGAGAATTTTATTTGTTGATGAATAATGAAAAAAATGAATTTTAATTGAAAACTAACATTTATTTTAAATTATTTATGAAGTTAAATCATATTATGAATTGGTGTCAAATTAAAATTAGTTAAATTTTATATCAATTAATACAACTTATTCTATTAGAATTATTTTAATATTGAATTTATATATAAAAATTATTCAAACATATTTCAATTTTTATATTAAAACCCCGCATTCCAGTCACATCTATGATATTAATTAAAATAAATTCTACTACATCTGTGAATAGAATTTGAAAAAATTTATTACTTATTATAAATTATAATAATTCATATTTTATAATATGTGCATCTTAATATATTATCATAATTTTGAGTGAAAATTGTAAAAATTAATTAATGTGATTAAGTATAAAAGAGGGTTTTACAAGTTACATGTGTTTGCATTAAAATTAATTTTACACCCACATTGTATTTTTATTTAATTAATTAGAATTACTATTTATAATCAGTGGATCTAAATAATCAATTAAATACCTTTTTAATTATAATATTAATAGATAAATTTACTAGGTAAAAAAAGATACAATTTATGTTGTAAAAAACATTAAAAGAAAAATTAAGTAAACCTAAAGTCTAAGGAAAAACTCGATAAAAATGTATTTATTTTGTTTGGGGATGTTTTTAGTAAAAATATTAATCCACACCTACATTATTGTTTTATTTTGGAAGAACAATAGGTAACAGATACCTCCCAATAGAGAATACTTTTGTGTAGCTACAAGGATACTACTCCTCCTCCATTATAACATGAAATTTCTCTACCCACTTCTTCACACCACCCTAGATATTTTGATCAATCAAACCCTGAGAAAATAACTTCCCAACTTCACTTACCAAATCTTATAAGTATTATCGTTTTAATAAATCCATTCATGGAAGGTCTTTTATGAAAACCAATGAAATACAGCTCAAGAAGAGGTAATGTTCATCAATGAACATTGTTTTTTTATTTCTTCCTAAAACCCCTTCAATTATTTTTATATCTTGATTATATAATTACTTCTAAATATTAAGTATACTATGATTTTTTTTTTAATTTTTTTCCCAAAAAAACACACTTCCATAAAATGGGTTATGAAATAATTATTCTTGTGTACGGTGGACTACCGCCCCGCGAATTAATGTTGTTACATTTTCAAGTACCACTTTTAGAGGATCATAATAATGATAGAATTGGTATTTATAAATGATATATAAGATATTTTTAATTATTTTCATTTTTTAATTATCAATACAACACATATCTGCATGCTTTCCCTTTTGTGGAAATATGGTAATGTCCTTCCGGCGTACGGCGGACTACCACCTCACGAAGTGATATGATTCACTCACACATTACATGGAATATATTAAGGATGTTTTAATAAACACATATGAATTTCATGATATAAAACTGTAATTTAATAGTATATATATATATATATGTCATTTAATTTTCTTTTTTCTAATACGACAAGAATATGGAAATATCACTCATTGCCTAAGTATGGCATATCGTCTACATGAATGGTTTTTTTCATTTCTTATAACCATTTTTTTGGATTAATCTAAATATATATAATATATACATATATAATAAAAATATATTATATTTACAAAATTTTTTACATTATGGATTTGAAAAATTCAACATCTAAAAAATAAGAACCCAAAAAATATGAAATCAAAACATGCTCAAAAAACAATTTAATAAAAACACAGAACCATGGAAATAATGAAATATTATTAACAAACAAGGGATAAGATGCTATTAATGGTTAATATATGGTATTATAAATACTAATATGGACATTTTATTAGTTTAAAAAATGTTTAAAACCATTACATAGTTGGTAAAGGTCCTTAAAAAATATGGATCTCAATGCAATGGATTTCTTATCCATTTACAATTAATTGATACTCATTTGTTGTTATGCACCAACTTACTTTTATGTAGTGTATATAAATATCATTTAATATGTAATATATTGAATAAACAATTAATCAGAATTTTATATGTTTCTATTTTAATTATTTCATCTAAGTGAATTTTACATGAATATTTCCACATGATAAAAGTGATTATGAAATCTCAAATTCATTTTTGATTATTAATTAAACATAAAAAACACTTTATTGTAATATTTTTTCAATGGAAATTTCATTTCCATTAAATATCCATATTCTTGGGTGATGGATAAGATTGATACATAAACCATATAAAATTTTCACATATGGTGATTACATTGAATTTTATTTCATTAGTTGGGGAAATATTTGTAACACCCCCAATTTTTATAGTACATTATCTTTTTAAAGTAATTCAATAGCTTGTGATACATGCAACACCGAGTTCGAACACACCATAAATTACCAAAATAACACTTCCAAAAAATGTTATGAATTATATTAACTGAATTTTGAATTTATGTATATCTATATAATTTTATCATTTATCTTTTCTATTTCTTTGACATAATATAAGGACAAATTCAATATATAGATAAAAGATGTATTTTTCAAAAACTGATGTTTTACTGTATTTTAATGGAAAAACCTTATTAAATCCAATATTTGACACTTTTATTTATTCATTTTAATTAAATTAACTTCCTCTTTAGAGGCGGGACATAAAAATATAGTTTGGATAATATTTTGGTACATTTCTGATAACATTAATATTTTGATGAATATTGAAAAATACTAAATTTTAATTGAAAACATCTTTTTTAATCGAAATAATATATAGTGGTAAATTATGAATTTAAGTGGTTATAAAGTATAATTAGATTATATTTTTATCATTTAATATAATATTGGTCATTTTATGTAATTTCACATTTAAATTGTACAAAAACAAATGTCACCCTTTTGATAGATTTTACTTCTTAAAAACTTGCTTTGTATTTTAATGCTGGTAATTGTTTTAAATTAATTAATGAAAATTATATGTTTTATATAAGGTAAAATGGAAATAATTTTTTAAATTTGACAATTCAAAATTATCCTTTGGTGAATTTTTGCAAATTTTTCTGAAAACATTGAATTTTTTATGAATAGTTAGAACACTATGTTATTGATTATAATTAGATTTTTATTTTAATATTTATTATTTTATTTAAATTTTTATTAATTTCCAAATAGATACATAATATATATTAGTCCAATGTAATTTATTGGATTCATTTTATAATAATATTTGACATGAATTTTTTTATTGAATTATTTTAACGTCTTTACCCACCTTCTAGGAACATTTTCAAATTTTCATAAAATCTAATTTTACCACATTTGTGAATTGAATTTAAAAAATCTGATCGAAATGGTTGTCATTATTATGTAAAAGGTGATTTAATGGGACAAAAATAAGTTTGGTGAATTGAAGCTTTTAATTTTTATTTACCGCGCTTAACAGTAAATAGTGTAATTAATGGTAAAAATGATATTATAATTAATCTAACACACATATTAATACTATTGGATAAGTTTATTTAGAAAATAATAAACCATTTCAATAAAATATGATTATTTATGATCCACTTGGAATAGATTAAGTCATTTATTATTATTTTATTTAAAGAAGAGTAAAAATTGTTAAATTCAAATTTTAATAACTAAACCATTTTTAATATAGTGTTAAAAATAAGATAAACTAGATTATATATATAAATTAGAAATATAAAAAGATTTCCTACATCATGATATTTTTTTTATTTTTTAGACATTAAATAATTAAATTTATTTATGACATAATGATGATGCAATATTTAACTTATTAATGAATGATAAAAATAATTGATAGTATAAATATCAAAATAAATGTAAATTTAGACTTTTGTGTTGAGTAAATAAGGGTTTCCTTATGAAATTTCCATTCCTTCATATATGGGGGAGATTTTTGAGTCATCAAGGTTTTCTTATGACTTGACCATTCCTCTTGTTTTGAAAATCACAAACACCTTATTTCAAGGCAAAACTCATTTTACCCTATTTTATTTCCATAAGGAAAATTTTATTCCAAAAGGAAATTTACCCATACAATATTTTCATTATTCATATCAATATTTTTCTTAAGTATAAAACTTGGATTCATATCTAAAACCTCAGAATATTATAATACTTAGATATGAAGCATTCTGTTTTAGAATCTGAATTCCTGTTACAAAATTTTCTGAAGTTCTACTCTGAATTCCCTATTATGAACTTTTATAAAGTTCAACTATGAATTATGAATACAAACTTATACAATGTTCTAACTATGAATTCTAATGATAAATTCTGATTACAAATTATCATTATGAATTCTGATGATGAATTCTGACTACGAATTCTCAGTATAAATTCGGATGATGAATTTTGATTACGAATTCTCATTACGAATTCTGATGATGAATTATGATTAAGAATTATGATGATGAATTCTGATTATGAATTCTCATTTTGATTTCTGATGAAGAATTCTAATTATGAATTCTCATTAATAATTCCAATGGAGAATTCTGATTACGAATTCTCATTACGAATTCTAATGATGAATCTTGATTACGAAATCTCATTACAAATTTTGATGAAGAATTCTGATTACGAATTCTCATTTTGAATTCCTTAGAAAAATAGAATCTGAATATCTCTTTATTATAGACTCCAAATTCATTTTCTGGTTAGACTTCAAACATTAACTTTTATTGCTCCAAACTTTCATTTTCTCTCCATTCCATATATCAGTTTTAGTTATACTTTCACTTGTTCTATTATAAAACGATGTCGTGACTTCAGTTATCAACTAACCATTGCTTGAGTGACACATGTACAAGACCCTATGAAATTCAAGGAAGACTATGACCATTGGATGAGGGAGCTGACCGTTGGAGCCATGCCTATAAATAAGAGCTCATTTGAAAAGAAGAGAACACTTGAACACTTGATAACATCTTTGAAATCTGTGAGTACATGCTGCTGAAGTGATTTCTAGGGAGAGAGGCTCTTATAAACTCTCATATTCCATACAGAAATCTTGAATATCTTGTTCAAAATTTTCCTCGTGGAGACCTACTTTGTGAGACTCCGATTGTTGTAGTGTACAATCGAGGGCTTCTAGGGATAGGAAGACAGAGGTGTCGACTAACTGATAGTTGAGGGCTTTTGGGGATAACAAGACAGACTCCGCTATTTGTATCAAGGGCATACCCTGGATTGGATAAGACATACTTTCATGAAAGTATAAATCAAGGGACTTTTATCCAAGGTTGTTGGATACCCTTCTCTTTGGGTGAAAATATTTTATACTTGTTAGTAGTTTTGTTTCATGTTTTTCTGCTTCATTTTGTATTGTTAAGGAAAGTATAATTTTCTTATACATCCTCATTATTGTACATTATTTTAGTGTGATTATATACGCTTTAAGGTAGAATCTCATTTGTTGCAAACTTTTATTATGTATCATTTATGAAATCACTTTTCTGGAATCAAGCAAGATATTTGATCTTAGAGGTGTTGTGAATTTTGGTTATTGGTAAAAGTTCCAAAGGATTTTTTAAAAAAAATACAATTCACTCCCCCTCTGTTATTTGAGAATCTCATTAAATATTCAATCCTACATTTGGTATAACAGAGTATATCATACAAAGAAAACCATCCAAAAAATAGGAATTAGGGTATTGGTTCAATCTGAATTAATCTCACGATTAGATTCAGAAGAGAATTCTCAGAATCATATTTTCAAAATAGATTTTTTGGAATCATATTTTCGGAATCATATTTTTCAGATTCATATATTCGGACTCATATAGTTAAGATTCTTTTTTTCTTATAGACATTATTGATCTATGTTTTCCTTGATTATGATATTTTCTCTTATTTAAAAACTCATTCTACTAACAAGTTTGTGTGGAAATGATTTTCTTAAGGAAGGTAGGTTTAAACGTTGGTTCTATAGATAATCTAAATCCTACCAAACCTCTTGTATTTTATGGAAATGATTATGAATAATGGAGAGATAGGGTGAAGACTTTCGTTATCAATACTGGAGTTGATAACTATCTAATGATAACTAGATATTATAATATTCCAGATAAGGAATTGAGAACCTTTAAAAATTAGAAGAAATCAGAATATCAATCAATTTTCAGAGTCCAAAATTCGTTGTTATGTTCCATGACTAGGAACATCTATAGCCAAATATATTTGTGTAAAGCTGCAAACAGTATCTGGAAAAAACTACAAGTTACACATTTTGGTACATCCAAAGTCATAGAGACCAGAAGAGCTATGTTGAGAGCTGAATATCATAGTTTTAACGTTCTTTATGGAAAACCTATAAGCAAAGTACAACAAAGGTTTATGACTGTTGTGAATTTCATGAAATCTATGGGTGAAAAAGGATTGGATAATGAGGATCTTGTGGATATGATCATAGATATCATGCCAAATGAATGATAGTCCAATAGGAAAGCTATTGATGAGAACATGAATGTCACTCATATTTCCTTAGATGAGTTGTTTGGAACACCTCTTCAGCATGAAACCAGAATGAAGAGAGATGATGAAAATGTCAAGAAGAAGAATGGAAATGGATGAGTTGATTTTACAACCACTTCTAAACATATGAAATTCAAGACCCCATAAATGGTAAGAAGTTCAAAATAAAAGAAAGTCATTATTCAGTCAAAATCTAGTGACACAGAAAAGTCTGAGAATAAATTAGCTAGTCTTGCTCGAAGAATGAACAAGATTGTTTCTCAAAGGAACCATCAGAATAAGCACAATAAGAAATACTAAAAAGATAATAAAGATGGAGAAGTTATGTGTTAGGAATTTAAAAGAACATGTCATATCAAACCTGATTGTTCCTTGTTGAAAATGAAGGAATGGAATTTATAAAGGAAAGAGAAGAAATTCTATAGATCAAAGAACAAGAAAAGTCTTAAAGCTAATGATTCTTGGAGTGCTAGCTGTAGAGATTCTTCATAGAGTGAATCATCTGAATATCATTCATCAAAACGGAAGAATATGGGATTCATTGCTATTACTACTTTCCACAATACATGTCTTATGGCCAAGGTACGCTCTGTCGAGGCTTTAACAAATTTATCTCTGGATAATAATCACTATTCCGAAAATAGAACTTCAAATGAAGATAATTAATCATCAAAAAATGATGAATTACCTTCATATGAAGAAGTTTATAGATTTTCAAAGTTACTTGAAGAAATAAAATTTTAAAATTTCTATGAAAATGGAAAAGACAAATACTAGGGAAAATATTATTACAAAAGAGATTTCAGATCTTTCTAGAGATCATAGAGATAAAGAATAGCTTTTAGAAAAACATTATGAAGACCTTGTGAAAGAAAATTATGATAAAGAAGAACATTCTAAAGATCATAAGAATGTTATTTCAAAGATAAATGTTTTTGAGGAAAAATCTAACTCTAAGGAAATGATTTTTGAGGATAGGAATTTAGTCATCAGACTGAAATCTGAAATATTTTCTCATAAGAAGCGTCTTGCAAAATTTATCCCTAGGAAGGAAAATTTTGAAAAGATGTATTCTCATATCAAACCTCAAGGAAACACTACTGGAGTAGGATATACTCACCAAAAACCAGTTTTTAAAAACAATTATTTTGTTTCTTCTAAAGCCCCTTATTGCACTAAGTGACACAGTGGTGGGCATTAGATGAAAATTTTCTCCTTGAATAATGTTCAATCTCTTGGGTTTCATAAATATTATTTTTCTAAACAGATTTGGATACCCAAAATTTTTTTGTCTAACAATTTCGGATCCATGTAAGTCTGGATTCCAAAAATCTAACTTTTTTTATTTTCAGGAAAATAGAGAAGGTACCAGTAACAATACATGGTACATGGATAGTCGATGTTCCTGGAATATGACTGGTAAAAAAACTATTTTGAATGGATTATCAAAATGAAAGAAGGAAAATTATCTTTCAGAGATAATGATCAGGGAGAAATTATTTGTATAGTTAACATTTTTGTTCATGAAAAAAAATTGATTTAAACCCTTCAGAGCACTCTATTGCTAAAAACATAGATATAAAGCATAACTTTCTTAAGGATCACACACAAAAAAGAGATATCATTTTTCAATTAATCGGAATGCAAGATCAACTAGCGGATGTTTTCACAAAATATTTACCCTCTAATAGATTTGAATACATTAAAAAAAATTTATTAATGATAAACATATGGTAATCTTCCTTGATTAAACTTTGTTGAACCATTCTCCTTATAGTAATAAAATACTTTTCATAGGGGGAGTACATCTATTGTTGATGTTTTTCAAAATATTCATAATCAAATTTTCATAGTTAGTTTTTCAAAATTTTATTAATAAAATTTTCGTAGTTGGTTTTTGAAATTTTCATAATTGAAATTTTCGTAATGGAAATTTTCATAATGGAAATTTTTATAATGGAAATTTTCATAATGGGAATTTTCATAATGGGAATTTTTGTAATTAAGTTTTGTACTCAAACTCTTTGCAAATTGGAATGTCTGATTCAGAGTCATCTACCCTGGGACATGATTTTGTGGTTCAATCCCTGAATAAACTAGTGGATACCATTCCGTTCATTCCAGAAATTGAATCTGGATTCCATATGCTTTCGCAAAGAACGAATCTGAAATCAGACTTTGTATCTATCGTAATGGACCGATGTGTTAAGATAGAGGCTGATCAAAAAAAATTCTTGATCAACTATGAATCCCACTATAAATCGTGCAAGCATATTACCAAATGGTCTAAGAAAATTATTGAAGATATGGAAGAGCTTGATCAGTTCCAAGAAGATTTTGAGGATGATTTTGGTAGTGAAGATGTCAAAATAAAAAATCTTTCAGACATTTTTTAGGAAAAGCTAACCCAAAAACAAAATACTCAGATTCAACAGGTGACAGATATGAATGGGATGCTTAACTCTATTTCTCAAAGCTAGAAGGGGGAAAGAGATCTCCGGATTGAGATCCAAGAGAAGCTTATAATGTAGGATGAATTACTGAAGGTTCAAGAAGAGGCCATGTGTCACGACCCGTCCTCGGGGCCCGTGCCGTGACTACCCCAAACCCGCCTTCCATAGGCTAGGGGCTGGAGACTAGCACCAAGGCGTAAATCCCTGTAAAAAGGGAAGGCATTGCCATTGTAAAGTAAACAAGCACCACAGAGTACAAGCGGAAGAAATAAACACTAAGTAAAAACTGAGTACAACAGTAAGTATGGAATGTAAAAGGGGCCGGAAATACAAGCCCAACTGTAAAGTACAACTCAAAAGGGAAAACAACAACTGTAAAGTAAAGAGGATACACCGAGCTGTCCACTAGAAATCCCACCTGAAGGGTGGGTACAGATAGCTCCACTGCTCTTCGGGTCCCACCGTCCGCCCTGAGTACGTCCCGCCTAGTGGTTCACCTCCAGGTACCGTCCTGCTCTGCAAGCCTCAACCACGATCAACGCTGTCCGTCGTCTGCAACCAACACAACGTAGTGCGGGCATAGCCCATGCAGGGGTGAGTATAAGCTACTCAGTAGGGACCCCGAGACCCCCGATGGTCTCCCAAAATCCACAAAGGATAAACCACAAAGGAAAGATACAATCACGAAGTAACAACCGACACTGCTTAGGTATATGCCCATACATATACCTAAGTCATCAATTCCAATACGCTCCAACCTCTGAGCCCAAGTACAACTCAGTCCACACAGGAAAGTATACGTATTCCACACAGGAAAGAAAAACGTAATCCACACAGGATATCACAACACAATCCACACAGGAAGGTAAACAGGATTCAGCTCACACAGGTATACTTTGTCAAAAAGGGTGAAAGGAATGATCGTATATAGATACTGAATCATCTAAGCTAGGACCCACATAGGATACAAGACCAGCACAGCTAGGACCCACATAGGATACAAGACCAGTTGTCTTCATTGATTCATCTATACTGGGACCCACATAGGATACAAGACCAGTATTGAATCATCTAAGCTGGGACCCACATAGGATACAAGACCTGCACAGCTAGGACCCACATAGGATACAAGACCAGCTGTCTTCATTGATTCAACTATACTGGGACCCACATAGGATACAAGACCAGTATTGAATCATCTATGCTGGGACCCACATAGGATACAAGACCAGCACAACTAGGACCCACATAGGATACAGGACCAACTGTCTTCATTGATTCATCTATACTGGGACCCACATAGGATACAAGGCCAAAATTGAATCATCTAAACTGGGACCCACATAGGATACAAGACCAGCACAGCTAGGACCCACATAGGATACAATACCAGCTGTCAGATCCACAAGGATCGATAGGTACTAATCCCCGCAAAGGCCCACACAGGATCAGACCCACACAGGATATGTAGCACTGATCCCTGTAGGATCGCTGAGTTCTATAGTCGTCACCGTCGAATCCACTAAGGATCTCTGTACAGTCATCGTCGTAGTCCACTGAGGATCTCTGCACATTCATCGCTGTAGTCCACTAAGGATCTCTGCATATTCGTCGCTGTCGAAGTAGCAGTCGCAACCAACACTAGGGTTCCTGCACACAGCAAGCTTGTTCGAGAGGGTCCGCTCCACGAGCCGAGAGGCTGATACATCAAATGACACAAAGTCCGAGGTTGATGTATCCAAAGGTTCCGTATCATGAACAGGAACTCAACGTCGCAGACGGCGCGTCAATCGGACTCCCGGTCTTAGAGTTATTGGCTTTTTCGTCCGAGGGGCCCGGTTGGTTTTTAAGGAAAAACAAACCCGACCATACTCCACATGCATCCAAACCTCGGGCGGAGTGAGCCAAAAGATCGGTCTCACTTAGAGGAATTCAACAAAGTCGACGGCACGTCAATCGGACGTCCGGAACTCAAGATATGAGTGTTTCCGCTCCGAGGGACCAGTTGGTTTCGTGTACGAACCAACCCGGCCGAACTCAAAGTAATCCGAAACCTTGAGTGCGATATACCGAAAAGACCGCCTCGATCCAAGGATTGCACTACCGCTGACGGCGCGTCGTTCGGGGGCTCGTAGCTCAAGTTACGAGCAAAAGACCGAAAACGGTCCGAAGACGGGGGGTCCGGGCCCGGGCCGACCCCCCTGGGTCGGCCGAACCGGGTCGACCTGACCCGGTCCAACCCGGCCAGACCTGGTCCGGTCCGGACTGGGCGCGGCCCGGCCGGTGTACCAGCCTGGCTCGTCTCGGCCGAGCGGCCGTGCAGCTCAGGTACCGCGGGGCGCTGCCCCCGCGGTTTGGAGGTGCCGCGGCCCCGCGTGGGGCCGCCTTGAACAAGCGGACGCGGCTTCGGCCGCGTCCCGTGCAGGCGAGCTAGACCCGCATTGCCGTAGGTCTGCTGGCTGCCACCGCCGCGGTTTCAGCCCCGGCGGCCCTGTCTGGCGGCGCGCCGCCGGCGACCCGCGCCGCCGGTAGCTTCTCCGGGCCACCGGAGTTGCTCTGGTGGTCCGTTTTCCTTCCCGTCTGCGCCGTTGTTCCTCCCGGGTCCGTTCTTCATTTCGGGATCATCAAACCACCCATGCATCACGTTTTGTCATCACCCACCAATTCCGCACAACCACTAAGAACGACGGAGGGTTGTCGGGCCGTATTCGTTTGGTGCGCACCCTCCGCGTTAAAATAATAACAACGGGAGAATTATTCAACACATGAAACCACAATTTTAACAAAATAAATTGTTTATATGATTCCGGTTCTTTACTTTTAAATAAACGTTCACAGGAATATAAAATATTCAATACAACCCCTACCTCGTCAAGTCATCGCCTGCGGGTTCTTTGCGGATTTGATCGTCGCGGAAGGAGAGGATCGTCGCGGTGTTCGGCGCTGCGTCGACGAACTCCGAGGTTCAAGAACAACAGATTTAATTTTAATAAATAAATCCATATTGAGTAAAAATCCAGAAAGGAATTTAAATAATCGCAAACACTCACCTCAAAGGATGATCGAAGGTTTTTGTCGTGGAGGAAGGAACGTCGCGGAAGAATGTTGCGGGAGAGGAAACGTCGGCGTCGCGGCACACAGTGTCGTGTCGTCGATTTCCACGGGTTTGGCATTCTTCGTCGGAGGCCGACGTTCTTCGCGTTCTTCTCGTTCTTCGTGTTTTCACGAAGAAGGGTGAAGGCATAAGAACTTCTGTCAAAAACCTCTTAAGGTGTAATCCTCCAAAATTCGGTGTTGGTCTTATTTTATTATTACGCCAACAAACGAATAAGAGGTAAGTAACGACCCATTAATTCACAGAATTAATTCAACGAAAGAAACTGCCCATTTCATTCACGAATATAACCGCCCAATTAAATGGTGCGTTAAGAATTTAAGAAAATGCATCAGTTGACTTTCAAAATTACGGGTTTTCGCGGGTGCGTTACTTAGCGGAAAAGAAACGGCGGAGCTCGTGCGGGCCCCACCTCAATAATATCCTACCAAGAGGGTAGGATATTTTTGGATAACACCATATCCGCATCAACTCAGCTTAAGCCGCTTTAAGTGGCTTCAAGTGGCTTCCAAGTGGCTTAAGAGAAATAAAATAAAGTTTGTCGAACAATTTATTTTATTTCTTAACTTTAAGCCCAAGAGTTAAAAACCACCACCGAGCAAACACAACTCCGAAAAAGGATTTTCTAAGCAAATACCGACACTGCGATTTCATCGGTGCCCTCAGAATTCGATTCCGGGCAACAGTTCAAAAGTTAGAAAAACCCGCTCGTCCGTTCACTGAACGTACCTGAGCCAAACTTTGGAAATCGATTCCGTGCACACCGGGCCTCAGAATTAGGTGCCGTCAGAAACTGCGTTCTTGTAAAATTCCAAAGAAAATTAAGAAAAAAAATTTCCCTTGAAATTTCCGGGTCTTTACATTACTCCCACCACAGGGCTTTACGTCCCCGTAAAGTTTCAACACAAACTAGGGATATAAAGGCGGTAGAGCTAGGTGGTAAGCCACCTCTCCAATCCTGCTGAGGACCTAGAAGGGTCCGATGAAGCATGGAGACAACTTGCCACCTTTTCCAAATCTCTGTAATCCATGTCGAGGTGAGACCTGCATGAAGACGTGGTCGCCATCCTCAAACTCTAGTGGCCTCCGCCTCCTGTCAGCGAAAGACTTCTGTCGGCTCTGAGCTGTCTTCATCCGCTCCTGGATGACCTGGACCTTCTCTATCATGGCCTGGACCACCTCTGGTCCCACAAGTGCTGCTATAATTTCTTCTTTGCCGATAAGAGAAATCTGGTCTAATCCCTTGGATGAACCACATTCTTTGCCTAATACCGTCAATCCCAACATGGATGATACTAATCCATCCAAGGATGACGTCGTAAGGCCTCGACGCTACTACCAAGAGATCCAACCGTTACTCTCGCCTCCAAGGGTTGAGTCACTCTGTCGGCATCAGTGCGTGGTAACTGGGCCTCCTCTAGTAGATGTCTCACAAGTGAGGGTCAAGTCAACAGTCAAAACTAGAACCTCTTAGTAACAACACAAATGAGGACAGGAGTGAAAACATCACAAGGGCATGCGTCTTTTATTATTACAACTCATAATACAAGACGCTACACTATAGGAACAAGGAACTAGAAGTAAAAAGGACGTATCCAATAGTTCCGCTCCTGTCCATTTGCTCCCAGAGCTCCATGATCGAAGACCTCAGCTGCCTGAAGCTGAGCTCTCCCATGTCCACCAACTTCCTAAGGTCAGGGAGGACCTCCTGGTGGTGGCGGTGGCAACACCTCGAAGTGTCACCCACCATCTGCTACTCGTCCAGCTCCTCTGCCTCGTCCGCCTGCACCCTGCGGACCACCGTGGCCGAACCTCTGTCTGGGAGGTCCCTCTACCACCTACTGCTCATCTGTAAGACGAATCAGGCAGTCTCGAGCCATGTGACCTCACCCGCTACATGCATAGAAATGCTTTCCCCTCGTGTAGCTGGCTCTCATTCTTGTGCCCCGCACAACCGAATCTTCATCCAGTGACTGCCCATCTGATGGTCTGGCCCGTTTGGACCTCTGCGTCACCTGTCTACTGCCAACTGCAGAAGACCCTGCTCCGGGCCATCCTGAGGAGGGCCCTGTCACTGGAGCCTGCTCGGCGAGAAAAATCTCCACTAGAAGGGATCTCTCCAACACCACTGCCTGTGTCGGATTGTTGAGGGAGATCATCGAAGCCCTGATCTCATGCCTCAGTCCCTACTCGAAGGTCCGGGCCTGGAAGAACGGGTCTCATACCATATCTTTGGTGTAGCGCGAGAGATCAGTAAATCTCACCGAGTACTGGGCCACTGTCAAGCTGCCCTGCAACAGCTGAAGAAGCTCCTGAATGCGCACCGCACAGAGGGTGGATGGGACGAACTCGGAGCGGAAGATGCTCTCAAAGTCCGTCCAGAGAAGAGATGCCTCGTCGTGCACCTGGGCATCAAGCTCTACCATCGTCCCGCTACTGCGTGCAGTAGGATCGCAGCGAGGATCACCATGAGGTCTGCTGGTGTCCTCACTAGCCTGAAAACTCGTACGACTGCCTCCAGCCAGTCCTCGGCTGCCTGGGGGTCCATCTCTCCTCGGAACCTGGGCGGTCGCTGACGCTGAAACTCGTGCAGCGCTCTAAGGCGATGTGCATCGTCAGTGGCTAGGGCTGGTAGCATCGGTGGCTCGGAGGTTAGTGCTACCGCTGGTGCTACTGCTGACAAAGGGCCCTGCACCGAGGCCTCGTCGCTCGGTGGGTTGTCGTCACACTCGACTCTCGGAACCCTTGCGAGATGCCGTCGTGGGGTCATCCTGAAAAGGAAACAGGTGCGCCACGGTGAGAACAGTATACCTAGTGAGTTGATACAAAGTAATCACAAAGAAAACTTGAAACACACACGCAATCAATGTTTTCGTGCATTAAGTCGGAAATCAGAAGTCAGGGTCCTGGTGTACAGATACGTCAGCCACCGCACCAACACTAGACTCCCTGGACTGATAACCACACTCAATACTCTAATCACTATTACTTCACATAGAAAATATCAGAGTCCATGGTAGAACCGAACTCCTTTGATACAAATTTGTCACGACCCGTCCTTGGGGCTCGTGCCGTGACTACCCCAAGCCCACCTTCCATAGGCCAGGGGCTGGTGACTAGAACCAAGGCGTAAATCCCAGTAAAAAGGGAAGACATTGCCTTTGTAAAGTAAACAAACACCACAGAGTACAAGCGGAAGAAATAAACACTAAGTAAAAACTGAGTACAATAGTAAGTACGGAAAGTAAAAGGGGCCGGAAATACAAGCCCAACTGTAAAGTAAAACTCGAAAGGGAAAACAACAACTGTAAAGTAAAGTCGCTACGCCGAGCTGTCCACTAGAAATCCCACCTGAAGGGTCGGTACAGATAGCTCCACTGCTCTTCAGGTCCCGCCGTCCGCCCCGAGTACGTCCCGCCCAGTGGTCCACCACCAGGTACCGTCCTGCTCTGCAAGCCTCAACCACGATCAACGCTGTCCATCGTCTGCAACCAACACAACGTACTGCGGGCATAGCCCGTGCAGGGGTGAGTATAAGATAATCAATAGGGACCCCGAGACCCCCAAAGGTCTCCCAAAATCCACAAAGGATAAACCACAAAGGAAAGATACAATCACGAAGTAACAACCGATACTACTTAGGTATATGCCCATACATATACCTAAGTCATCAATTCCAATACGCTCCAACCTCCGAGCCCAAGTACAACTCAGTCCACACAGGAATGTATACGTATTCCACACAGGAATAAAAAACGTAATCCAAACAGGATAGCACAGCACAATCCACACAGGAAGGTAAACATGATTCAGCTCACACAGGTATACTTCGTCAAAAAGGGTGAAAGGAATGATCAGATATAGATACTGAATCATCTAAGCTGGGACCCACATAGGATACAAGACCAGCACAGCTAGGACCCACATAGGATACAATACCAGCTGTCTTCATTGATTCATCTATACTGTGACCCACATAGGATACAAGACCAGTATTGAATCATCTAAGCAGGGACCCACAGAGGATACAAGACCAGCTGTCTTCATTGATTCAACTATACTAGGACCCACATAGAATACAAGACAAGTATTGAATCATCTAAGCTGGGACCCATATAGGATACAAGACCAGCACAGTTAGGACCCACATAGGATACATGACCAGCTGTCTTCATTGAATCATCTAAGATGGGACCCACATAGGATACAAGACCATCACAGCTAGGACCCACATAGGATACAAGACCAGCTGTCAGATCCACAAGGATCGAGAGGTACTAATCCCCGCAAAATCCCACACAGGATCATACCAACACAGGATCTGTAGCACTGATCCCCGTAGGATCGCTGAGTGTTGTAGTCGTCGCCATCAAATCCACTGAGGATCTCTGTACAGTCGTTGCCACAGTCCACTGAGGATCTCTGCACAGTCGTCGCTGCAGTCCACTGAGGATCTCTGCACAGTGGTCGCTGTCGAAGTAGCAGTTGCAGCCAGCACTAGGGTTCCCGCACACAGCAAGCTCGTTTGGGAGGGTCCGCTCCACGAGCCGAGAGGCTGATACATCAACTGACACAAAGTCTGAGGTTGATGTATCCAAATGTTCTGTATCTTCAATAGGAACTCAACGTCACAGACGGCGCGTCAATCGGACGCCCGGTCTGAGAGTTATTGGCTTTTTCGTCCCATGGGCCTGGTTGGTTTTTAAGGCAAAAGCAACCCAAACATACTCCACCTGTGTCCAAACCTCGGGCAAAGTGAGCCAAAAGATCCGTCTCACTTAGAGGAATTCAACAAAGTCGACTACACGTCAATCGGACGTCCGGAGCTCAAGATAAGTGCGTTTCCGCTCCGAGGCCCCGGTTGGTTTCGTGTACGAACCAACCCGGCCAAACTCAATGTAATCCGAAACCTTGAGGGCGATATACCGAAACGACCGTATCGATCCAAGGATCGCGTTGCCGCTGACATAGCGTCGTTTGGATCCTCGTAGTTCACGTTACGGTAAAAAGACTAAAAACGGTCCGAAGAAGGGGGGTCCGGGCCCGGGCCGACCCGGCCCGACCCCCCTGGGTCGGCCGAACCAGGTCGACCCGACCCGGTCCAACCCGGCCGGACCTGGTCCGGTCCAGCCTGGGCGAGGCCCGGCCGGTCGGACCGGCCTCGCTTGGCTCGGTCGAGCGGCCGAGCAGCTCAGGTGCTGTGGGGCGCTGCCCCCGCGGATTGGAGGTGCCGCGGCCCCGCGTGGGGCCGCGCTGAACAAGCGGACGCAGCTTCTGCCGCGTCCCGTGCGGGCAAGCTGGACCTGCGCGGCTGCTGGTCCACTGGCTGCCGCCACCATGGTTTCAGCCGCTGCAGCCCTGTCCAGCTCTGCACCAGGGCGCCGCCGCCTCCGGCTGCCGGCGCCACCGCCCCCGCGACCCGCGCCACCGGTAGCTTTTGCGGGCCACCAGAGTTGCTCCGGTGGTCTGTTTTCCTTCCCGTCTATGCCGTTGTTCCACCCGGGTTCCGTTCTTCACCGCGGGATCAGCAAAACGCCCTTGCATCACGTTTTGTCATCGCCCGCCAATTCCTCACAACCACGAAGAACGACGGAGGGTTGTCGGGCCGTGTTCGTTTGGCGCGCACCCTCCGCGTTAGAATAATAACAACGGGAGAATTATTCAAAACATTAAACAACAATTTTAACAAATTAAAAATTTTCATATGAATCTGGTTCTTTAATTTTAAAGAAACGTTCACAGGAATATAAAATATTCAAAACAACCCCTACCTCGTCAAGTCGTCGCCCGCAGGTTCTTTGCGGATTTGATCGTCGCGGAAAGAGGGGATCGTCGCGGTGTTCAGCGCTGCGTCGACGAACTCCGAGGTTCAAGAAAAACAGATTTAATTTTAATAATTAAATCCATCTTGAGTAAAAATTCACAAAAGAATTTAACGAATTGCAAACACTCACCTCAACGGATGATCGAATGTTTTTGTCATGGAGGAAGGAACGTCGCCGAAGAACATTGCAGGAGAGGAAACGTCGGCGTCGCGGCACACGGCATCGCGTCGTCGATTTCCGCGGGTTTGGCGTTGTTTGTCAGAGTCCATCGTTCTTCGCGTTCTTCGCATTCTTCATGTTCTTCACGAAGAAGGGTGAAGGCACAAGAACTTCTGTCAAAAACCTCTCAAGGTGTAATCTTCCAAAAGTCGGTGTTGGTCTTATTTTATTATTACGCCAACAAACGAATAAGAGGTAAGTAACGACCCATTAATTCGCAGAAATAATTCAACGAAAGAAACTGCCCATTTAATTCACGAATAAAACCGCCCAATTAAATGGTGCGTTAAGAATTTAAGAAAACGCGTCAGTTGACTTTCATAATGACGGGTTTTCGCGGGTGCGTTACTTATCGGAAAAGAAACGGCGGGGCTCGTGCGGGCCCCACCTGACAAATATCCTACCAATAGGGTAGGATATTTTTGGATAGCACCCTATCCGCATCAACTCAGCTTAAGCCGCTTTAAGTGGCTTCAAGTGGCTTCCAAGTGGATTAAGAGAAATAAAATAAAGTTTGTCGAACAATTTATTTTATTTCTTAACTTTAAGCCCAAAAGTTAAAAACCACCACCAAGCAAACGCAACTCCGGAAGAGGCGTTTCTAAGCAAATACCGGCGCTGCGATTTCATCAGTGCCCTCGAAATTTGATTCCGGGAAACGGTTCAAAAGTTAGAAAAACCCGCTCGTCCGTTCACTGAACGTACCCGAGCCAAACATCGGAAATTTATTCCGGGCACACCGGGCCCCAGAATCAGGTGCCGTCAAAAACTGCGTTCTTGTAATATTCCAAAGAAAATTAAGAAAAAAAATTTTCCTTGAAATTTCCCGATCTTTACACCATGAAATCCCAGGGAGAGGTCCTGAAGGCTCAGGAAGACAGGATCAAGGCATTAGAAAAGAAAGATGAGGAAGATCCCAATGAGATGTAGAAGTTGAAGGCCATTGTCAAAATGCTAATGCCCAAGGAAAAAGAAACAAAATAGTCCACTCTATTCTTTTGTTGTATTTTTCCTCTGTACTAATTCATTCAATCGTAATGGTTTTTTGGTTGTGTGTTTGGTTGTCTATACTAATATTTTAGGTACATTATTATTTTCCATCCCCTCAAACTATTTCTGAAAATCACAAAGGGGGAGAAGGAAAAAAGAATTATAAAAAGGAGAAGGAAAAATGTCTAAGTGAAGAAGAACTATCCCTATGTAAGGGTAGTAATCATTACGAATATTTCCATATTCAAATAAAATTTCTCACTACGGAAATCTAGAATACAATCTTTAGAGTTTTGGAGCCTAAGGGGGAGTTATTCGTATTCACCAATTTTCCTAAAAAAGGGAGATAAGTTTTAATTTCAAAGTCTATAAATTTATTCTATGTTCCTACATTCTTTTTTGGAAGGATGTTTTTGATTTACAAAAAGGGGGAGATTATTGATTCAAGAAGGTTTTCCTTATGACTTTTCCATTCCTTCATATAAGGGGGAGATTGTTAAGTCATCAAGGTTTCCTTATGACTTGTCCATTCCCCTTGTTTTGAAAATCCCAAACAGCTTATTTCAATGCAAAACTCATTTTACCCTATTTTACTTCCATAAAGAAAATTTTTGTCCCAAAAGAAATTTCCCCTTACATTATTTTCATTGTTCACATCAATATTTTTCATAAGTATAAAAATTTGATTCATATCTAAAACCAAAAAATCTTATAATACTTAGAAAAGAAGCATTCTGTTTTAGGATCTGAATTCCTATTACAAACTTTTATGATGTTCTACTCTGAATTCCCTGTTACAAACTTTTATGAAGTTCAACTCTGATTTCTGAATACGAACTTATATAAAGTAAAAACGACGAATTCTGATGATAAATTATGATTACGAATTCTCAGTACGAATTCTGATGATGAATTCCGATTACGAATTCTCATTACAAATTCTGATGATGAATTATGATTACGAATTCTCATTACGAATTCTGATGATGAATTCTAATTATGAATTCTGATGATGAATTATGATTATGATTTCTCATTATGAATTCTGATGAAAAATTCTGATATAAATTCTCATTACGAATTCTGATGACGAATTTTGATTATGAATTCTCATTATGAATTCTGATGAAGAATTCTGATTACGAATTCTGATTACAAATTCTGATTACGAAATCTCATTAAGAATTCTGATGAAGATTTCTGATTAGGAAATTTCATTACAAATTCCTTAGAAATACAAAATCTGAATATCTCTTTATTATAGACTCTGAATTCATTTTCTGGTTAAACTCTGAACATTAACTTTCATCACTCTGAACTTTCATTTTATATCTATTCCGAATATCATTATTAGTTATGCTTTCACTTGTTCTATTATAAAACGATGTTGTTCCTTCAGTTATCAACTAACCATTGTTTGAGTGACAGGTGTACCGGTCCCTCCGAAATTCAAGGATGAATATGACAGTTAGAGGAGGGAGCCGACCATTGGAGATGTGCCTATAAATATGAGCTCATTTGAAAAGAAGAGAACACTTGATCACTTGAAAACATATTTGACATCTGTTCTTACATGATGTTGAAGTGATTTATAGAGAGATATGCTCTTATAAACTCTCATACTTCGTGCAGAATGTTTGAATGTCTTGTTCAAACTTTTCCTCATGCAGACCTGCTTCGTGCGACTCTGATTGTTGCTGTGTACAATCGGGGGCTTCCAAGGATAAGAATACAGAGGTGCTGACTACCTGATAGTTGAGGGCTTGCGGGGATATCAAGACATTCTCATATCTTTGTATCGAGGGCTTACCCTGGTGTGGGTAAGATAGACTTTCCTGAAAGTATAAATCAAGGAAAGTTTATCCATGGTTGTTGGAAACCCTTCTCTTTGTGTTAAAATATTTTATATTTGTCACAAGTTTTGTTTAAATTTTTTCCACTGAATTTTTCACTATTAAGGAATGTATAAATTTTTTATACTTCCTCATAATTGTACACTGTTTTAGTTATATTCTATACTTTTTAAGGTAGAATCTCATGTGGTTTCATTTCCGTAATCACTTTTCCAGAATCAAGAATGATATAAGATCATAGAGGTGTTGTGAATTTTTGTTATTATTAAAAGATGCAATGGAATTTTTTAATGTATACAATTCACCCCCTTCTTTTATTTGAGTATCTCAATACATATTAGATCCTACATTTGGTATAATAGAGTATATCTTTCTCAGACATAAAATCCTAACAATTTGATGCATTAAACTAATTTTCAAGGACAATATGAAATGTTAGTATTGATTTAATGTATTTTCTTATGTAATCATTTATTTTAGAATTTCCCAAAAACAAAACACAAAATAGTGTCGAAATTGACATAAATGTGTTTTTAAAACAAATACTATATTATTAAATAATATAATATTCGTAAAAATATAAGGTTAAGCCGAAAGACATATATAATGATAGATATGTCATTAATTAACCACTTTAAATGTTATTGGAATTTTATAGTATGTTTATTAACCATATACTAAAAAAATACAAGAAGACATTGTTAATTTTAAAATGTTTAATTAAGAGTTAAATCTAAATGATATGGTTAATATTGTGACAAAAACTTGTCTAAAACCTATTGTTTGTGAAGAATTAGACAGATACCCACCATATCCTAGAAATAAATACATTTGGAACCATTATAATCCGAAACTGATTTTATAGTAAAATAATATTTCAAACTTTTCATAAAGTGACCCCCTCCTCTCTTATAAAAGGGTACTTTCCCTTCTCTCAAAATTGCACCTTCAAATCCATTTTACTTGGACAAAACCTCTCAAATATATTTCCAACTACACTCACATCAACCTAGATGCCTTAATGTGATCATAAATCCAACCTATAGATAAATGATTATCATATAACAAAGGAAACATCCAAAGAAGAGGTAATAATTTCACCACCTCTTCAAAATTGTTTTATCCTTTCACTTCCTCTTTCTTTGTTTTTTCCATATCAAAATAATAAATCCAATACCTTATACATAATGTGATTTTATTATCTGTATCTTACAACCATATTCATTATTATATTCATCTTATAAATGAAAAATTCACCATATGTGTGTACGTACGGCTTACTGTCTCCACGTCGTGGTGTAGTTTTTTTATTCAACACTTCCTTATTCGGATGGGTATCATAATGAGTATAATTGATTTAAATAATAAATATAATAATTATATGATTATTGATATGTTATATACCATCCAATTACATAATATTTCACCATCGATAGAATGATATTTTCGCTTGTGCGTAAGTATATATTACCATCTCCATGAACATGACAAGATTCATTCCCCATCGTAACCATTCAAAAATAATTTTCATTTTATGACTCTAAATAACGATTAAGAACTTAATATCATTCTGGATATGAATCAAATAAATACTATCCATAACAATCATTACTTATGTAACAAAACATATATAGGAAAACAAATCAGTTAACACCCGAAACATTTATACTACCGAAATATTATTAACAAAGAAATATTTAAAGATTATATATGATATCATATTTATGTATGTGTTTCTTGTACAATTTTATAACCATTATTTAACTTTTATAAAGGAGGTTAACTTACCCTCGACTAAGAAAAAGTACAAGGTAAGGGTTAATTTTAGAATATCTTTATTATCAGAGGCTGTTTATACATAAGCATCTAATGGGGATTATCTATCATACTCATCCATGTTTCTTAAAAATGAATATCAAAACATTTATACTATTTATTACATTATGGGTTAAATTCATTTATACCATTGTTTTACTTTTCGCAAAATATTTTTAGCGGAATCATTCCATCATTTCCCAAACAAGGTACTTTAGGACCTTTTTGAAAAATTATGGTAAAAATGTTTTTTACGTATACGGCGGGTGCAGCTATTTTCTGCTGTTATAACACCTTCAAAGCATCCCTTAAAAACATAAAGTAATATTTTCAAAATAAATGTTTTCTTTAATAATAATTTGACTTTTAAATGATTTCAAAATAGAAATAGATATTTCCATCATATTGTTTTGATTTCATCGATGTGAACATCCTTTGATGGATTTTACACTCGTTTGATGTTGATTAATTATGATATAATCTTCAATATTGTATTTAAAATTTAGTGATATATTTGACTATGGATGTATTATTTTTATTCCATTCATGGTTTATAGTTAAAGTATTAACATTTTGTATGCTAGTTTTAATACTATTGTTTTTGTTATGTTTCAACCTTTTCATATGATGAATGCATTGGACTTAGTAAGTGGAGGGTGGATCCTGATATAGCTACTCGATGCAAAAGTAGGTATCATGAGACAAACTAGGGTCTTGGAATAAGGTCTTGACAAAATATTATTTTTAATTTTGGCACGAGGCCTTGACTATGTGGTTAAGAAGTCTGTCATTATTGAGTCAATCATTTTGAAATTTGGTATTGATATTACATGTGATTATTAAATTAGTAGAATATCCATGTGAATAAGTATATGAAATTATTTGATTTAAAATTTTCATATTATGCTAAAGTTTATGTTTAAAATTATTTTGAAAATGTGTTATACATTACCCTAAATATTTATTCTTATTTATTATAGTTTTTGTAACAGTGTTGTCCTTACGGAGCATCTGAGCTCACCCATATCTTATGTTTTATTTTCTAAGGATATGAAGATGTATATTAGGATTAACCTATAGGGATATACCAAAGGATATGTGTGTGTTCATAGGGTACCAAATGTTTTTTATTTAATGATATAATATAAAACTTATATATGTATCTAGTACTTCCATGGATACTAACCTAATCAGTCTTTAGAGACTTAAACTCTTGTGATCATGCCAATGTTATGTAATAATGACTAGACTATCGGTAACTAGGGTCGGGGTGTTATAGTTGGTATCTGAGGAAGTTTAATAAAATCCGTGGAATTTATATTCAGATAAACACTTATTAGAGAACATCACCCTATGATATACATTGAGGATTAGTATAGAAGAACATCCAAAACATTTTGTAGTGTAAATATTATGTGGGTTTTATAAGAAAATAAATCTTTGTCTGGATACAAAAAGGTTTAGGAAGCTTGTCAGAGATGTACCTAGGAGTGAGAACTTCTACAAGGAGTTTTTGGCTTGACCTGAAGTATCCTGGTACATGACAATAGGACTTCCTACACTATTGGTATTGAAACTCCCATGGGATATTCTTAGGATAATTAAAATTTTCTTTACAAACCATTATGAAAGATATATGAGAAAATACATACTCAAAGAAAACATTTGTATGATTATGGATTAAATTTATAAACTTTTTTTGTGTCTGGTATTTTACAATATTGGAATTATGCATTGTGATTCATAAACTACCCTGGTGTATGAAATTGTTTAGAAATGGTGCCCAGTAGAAGGAATGAGAATGCCAACAGTAATCATGATCCAAAGTGTAAGAAGGATCATATCTCTCATGGGCTTAAGCCAACATTTATAAGGTAAATAGTCTCTAACATATTCTCATAGTATAGAAAAATAGTATCATGTATTGATAAGATAACTAAATAATTTTTTGAGTCCTATGGCTTTGAATGGAAGCTATAGAAGAAAAGGATACTAGAGAGAAAAAAATGGATAAATGGAATAAGGGAAAGAAGTATTTTCCCATATGTGATAAATGTGGAAAGAATCACTATGGTAAATTATTGAATGGAATGGGAGTTTTTTATATATATGGAGAAAAAGGACAACAAGTACGTGATGGAAAGGTTAAGAAAATGGTTTCAAATATATAATGTTTCATTTTCAAGGAGTTTGGATACTACGTGAATCAATGTCCCAATCAATAGAGTATACCCCAGATAATTATATTTAATAATAATATAGTTATGATACTACCGCAGATGAAGAGTAATAATTAGTGTTATTATTTCTTTAATGAATTATGTCATTTGAGTGTTGTATCAATGATGTACTAGTTATATTAATTATGGATATAAATAAGGATTGTACCCTAGTACTATTTCATTGAGGATTTGAGATTATATGGTACTAGGAAAAGTGACTCAACAACAAGTTAAACATTTTGTAAAATACATGGTTGAAGGTAAGACAAACATTAATGTTGTTTTGATACTGAGGTAGTGATTTTGGAATAATATATGGTTAATTTAGATTAATTATATTGGAAATTATAAACTACCTTGGAACCGATTGATGTTTTGTTTATTCCATCATTTTGGAGTATACAAAATTCATTGATATAAATAATATATCTAGTATTATATAAGTAATAATGAAGCATGAATATAATCAATAAGGTTTTATATAAATTCAAGGGGTTACCATTTTTTAAGAGAATAAATGATGAAGGTACTCACATATTATTATGTGGAAAAAATAGATCTTCATTATGTTTTGTTGAACTTCCATATAAATTTTTGGACTATAAGTTTGGACATAAGTATTTTGGATAGGTATAAATGTTGTAATGGATTATGTTAGACATTGGATATGATGGTTTAATGTTAAATAATTCTTAAGATTATTTTTTTTATAAAAAGGACAACCCAAAAGTCTGACGACAACCCGTCGCATCCGGCAAAGCCTCAAGACTTGAACCCGAAACCATAAGGAGAAAAGGGTACATCCCATACAACTAGACTATGTGATGTCCATGTTTGTATAATGTATTTTTTATAATTATATGATAGATGAATTATAAATTTATTTTTATTAAAACCATATACGATTAGGATAAAGTAAATACTTTTGAGTTCTATAATCTTTTGAAGTGAAAGATGAGAATGTTGTAGAAATTATTTAAAATATGGAACTATACTTGTCAAGTATTTTGTTTCTTATTCTGTGAATAAATTAATTCTTAGTATTTATGGAAATGATCTTGAAACCAAAAATGTGTTATCCTAATACCTTATGTTTCGATGAACTAATAATATATAAATTCATCATAGATTTTTGGATTTTTGGCCCTAAATTTTCTATTTATTCTTCACTTGTTTTTGATTGATGACCTCAATCACATCCAATAAATATTTACTTTATACCTCAAATTATGTGTCTCAAATTTCCACCAATGTCCTATTATTTGAAATCCTAAATTGGTGGTGACTTTTTCATTTCCCATTCCCTCTTATTGAGACTAAATATTATTAACACTATTTCTGAATTGGGGTTTCCACAAAGGTATTATATATTTTAAACCTTTAATTATTTAAGAAGAATTTCATATTGCGCGTAAAGAATTTATTTAAGGAGGGGAGAATGTAACATCTCAGGATTTCATAGTACATTATCTATTTAATGTAATTCAATAGTCTGCACCAAACACGACACCGAGTTCGAACGATCCACGGCTAACCAAACAAATAGTTCAAAAAAAATTAATAAATATTACTGAATAAATTTTTAATTATATATATATATCTTATATAATTTTAACATTAATATTTTTTGTTTCTTATACATAATATAAGGAAAAAGTCAATTTTGCAGATAAAAGATATATTTTTCAAAAAATATAGTTTTTCCTCCTTTTAATGAAAAATCATTTTCAATTCCAATATTTGAAAATTTTATATATTTATTTAGTTTAATTAAATTCTTCTTTAGATTAAGGAAATAAAAATTTAGTTTGGATAAATTATCGGATCTTTTCTAATAACATTCATATTTTGATTAATAGTGAAAATATAAAATTTTAATTTAAAACAACTTTTTTAATTGAAATAATATATAGTGTTAAATTATGAATTTAGAGTTTTTTTGAAGTATAATTAGATTATATTTTTTCATTTAATTAAATTTTGGTCATTGTAAGTAATTTCACATTTTAATTAAACATAATCAAATGTCAATCTTTTGATTGTTTTTTACTTCCTCAAAATCGGCTTTCTGGTTTTGATAACTGGGATTAATTTTAAATTAATTAATGAAACTTTTATTTTTTAAATATGGTAAAATATACATCATTTATTAATTTATCATATCAAAATTCTCTTACGGCGATTTATTCTATTTATCTGAAACCATTGATTTTTTTTGAATAATTAAAAACACCGTGTTATTGTATAAAACCGAATTATTATTTAATTAACTATTATTTTTCTTTAAATTTATCTTAAAGTAAAAATTGATATATAATAAATATATTAGTCCAATTTATTTAATTTGAGTCATTTAATAATAAGATTAGATATATAATATTTTATTAAACTTTTTAACGTCTTTTACCCACCTTTTAGGCACACTTTCACATTTACATAAAACATAATTTTACTAATTCTATGAATTTAATTTCAAAACTCTGACATACATGGTTATTATCAGTATGTAAAATGTGATTCAATGGGATGAAAATAATTTTTTGTGAATACTACCTTTTGATTTTTATTTACCATGATTAAAAGTAAATAGGGTAATTAAAGGTAAAAATTATATTATAATTACCCTAACGCAAGTCATAATTCTATTGGATAAGTGTATTTCAACCAAAATAAACCTTTGGAATAAAATATTATCCTTTTTGATCCACATGGATATGATTATTTTATTTATTATTATTTTATTTAAAGAAGAGTTAGAAGTGTTAAATTCAAATTTTAAAAACTAAACCATTTTTAATATAGGGTTTTACATAAAATAAATTCTACCATAAAAAATCATTAGAAAAATTAAAATATTTACTAAATCATGGTATTTTATTTATAATTTTTATACATTAAATAATTTAATAAATTTGTGAAATAATGATGACGTTGTAATTACCTTATTAATGAAAGATTAAAATAATTGATATTATAAATATCCAAATAAATAAAAATTGATAATTTTATACATTATATTAATTTTATAGGTTAATATGAAATGTTAGGATTGGTTTAATATATATTTTTATAAGTAATCATGTTTTTTTGGACTTCATAAAACCCAACTACTAAATATTGTCAAAATTGAGATAAATGAGTTTTTAAAACAAATATTATATTATTAAATGATATAACAGTCATTAAAATCTAATTTTTGGCCAGAAGACTTATATAATGATATATATTTTATTAATGAACCACTTGAATTTCTCTTGGAAATTTATATTATGTTTATTAACCATGTAATAAAAAAATACAAGAAGACATTGTAAAAGTTAAAATATTTATCTAAGAGTTAAATCTAAAATATAAGGTTATTATGGTGAACTAAACTTGTCTAAAATCTATTGGTTGAGACGTTTTTGTCTCATATCATTATTATCTTTTAAATAAATCTATTTTAAAATATTATGAGCCAAAAATGTTTTTATAATAAAATAATATTTAAAGTTTTTCCTAAAGTGACCCTCACCTCTCTTATAAAAGGGTACTTCACCTTCTCTAAAAATCACACCCCAAAGAATTTGAATTAGCCAAACCCTACTCAAATATCTTCGTAACTAACCTAAAATAAACCTAGAGGACATAATTTTTTCATAAATCCATCCTAAAGATCCCTTTTGATCAAATCAAAAAAGGAATCACACAAAGAAGAGTTAATAATTTCATCACCTCTTTCAAAGTACTTTTCTTCTTCAACTTCCTCTTTATTTGTTGTTTCCATAACAAAATAATAACTCCAATACCTTATAAAACTGTGATGTTATTATAAATATGGTGAAACCATATTCATTATTTAATCCTTCCTTTGAATGACAATGTAACCATATATTCGTACGTACGACTTACCGTCTCTAGGTCGTGGTGTAGTTTGTTATTCAACACTCCATTTTTTTGATAGGTATGATATTGTGTATAATTGATGTAAATAATAAATAAAACATTTTAGGGATATTTATATGTAATAAACTATCCAATTAATATGATTTCACTATCAATTGAATGATATTATCGCTCGTGCGTACATACAAATTACCGTCTCCATGAACACGATGAGATTCATTCCCCATCGTAACCATTGAAGAATATTTTTTATTTTATGATTAAAAATAATGTTTATAAACTTAATATAATTCTATATTTGAATCAAATACATCCTATACATAAATAACATTACTTACATTAGAAAACCTATAAAGGAAAATGAATTAGTTAACACCCGAAACAATGATACTATTGAAATATTATTAACAAAGCAATATAAGAAGATCATATATGATATCATATTTATAACGACCCATACATTACATACATTGTTAATACTTCAAAATTGAAGCATACTTATTACAACATATAACAAAACCACGAAAGGACCGTATAGGTATAGTGTCTTTAGAAACTGGGAAACATAAACAACTGGTTCATAAAGCATCTACACTGTCTCCCATTTATTTCATCATATCTATAGTCCCTTTTGGCATATCTTACTTAATAACCTTCTTCCTGACCTGGGGAAAGAAAACATACCAAAGGGTGAGCTCAAATGCTCAGTAAGGGTAAACAAAATAAATATCAATCACATCATATACATAAGAACATAACTTTTGGAAATCTTAACCTGCAAAAGAGATCATAATTTCATAACATGGGATAAATCATGGCAGTGAAATGTAATCACAATAATCATAACTTAAAACATGAAACTTTGTGGCATTCACACATAATCATAGAAAATCATTTCTTGTTAGTCAAGACTCATTGCCAAGACTATCTTAGTGGACAAAAGTCCCTTTCTGAACCGAGTCACCCTCCTTTCAGTCCTGTTTCACTAAACCGGTATAACTTACCGTTCCAGCCATGTCTATCTCATGAGATATAAAATCTTTACCCAATTCATTTGAGGGAGATATAGGTCCCACCCATCTCATAATGATACCATTCTTATGTGTTCCACAAAATCATAAATCATACATCATTGCATAATCCTTGTAATAAAAATGGGATTCTTAAACAACATGAAATCATAAAACAATTCATATAAGATAAACGAAATCATAAAAAAATAATTCCATCACAACATAATCAAATAAATGTAATAATGGGGATAAAAACAGAACCCTTTATTATCTTAGATGGAAAATAATTTTGATATAACAATTGAACTTCATTCTTGAGGAAAATATCCTTTCTTCTTCAAAATTTTTTTTCCTTTCTTAACATGTCATACAACTTTAAACTAAAAGAAGTTGATTAAAAATAAACTTGAAAACTTGTAAAGGAAGATTCTTGGAAATATTGTTTTAAAAATCCATTCATGTCGTATAAGTTAAAAAAAACATCCTTCGTACTTTTGTCGGAAAAGTCAAAAAGTACATCGTACGAAAAACGACAAAAGATTCCTTTCATATCTTTTACTAAAAACCCGTCTAAGGGTAAAATTGGATTTAAAAAATTGTAGTTGGATGGAAATAATATTACATATATAGGAAAACATGGATGTGCATGATAAAATACACCCCAGTAAATACTAAAGTATAAGCAATCTCGGATAAAAATGAGATTGTGATATTTACCTTACCTTAGGTACGACTTGCTTTGTAAGTGTCCGAACCTCCTGTATAATGATTTAAATAATGTTATTGACTTATTCCATAATCATACTTATTTTTATGATATCATATATGGTCATATTCTTAGCTTCTTAGTAGTAATATTTCATTGCTACTTGTTATTCGGGTGTTTATAACTTTTTGTTCTTATGCGTGTTTTGTCGAATAAATTCTTATTATTTTATTTAGGTTATAGATAACTCATTTACAGAATGGTATTATTATAATATATATCATATTCATTCAATTAAATTCATTTATATAATCATTATGAAATGAAGATCATGTAGAATGAGTCGCATCACATCGTGGAGACGGTATTCCGTACGTACGCACGAGTGATGATATCGTTCCTATGATCGTGGAATTATATTGGAGTATATGTATACTATTTAAGAATTAATATCACTTTATAATAGTCATACATGTTCATTATTTACACCATTATACCCATCCAATTAAGGTGGTGGTGGAAAACAGATTACACCACGGTGTGGAGACGGTATTCCGTACGTACGTACGCGCGGTGATTTATTTTTCCGTAGGATGGATAGATGGTGAAATAGGTTTGTTTCATAATTATAATAACATATCAGTATATGAGTGATACTGATGTTATTACTTCATAATTAAACAACTAAAGAAGAAGAAGTGGAAGAAGAAATAAAGATGAAAGAATCGGTAACGGACATTACCTCGTCTTTGAAGTGCTTCTTTGAGACCTTCTTTTAGGGCACTAAAATTGGTATTTGAGGAAGAAAAGAACCTCTAGGATGTTTCTAGGGAAGTGTAGAGTAGAATTGGGAAGTGGTTTGCCGAGCCTGAAGGCTCAAAGTGGTGTGAGGAAGAGGGGGAGGAGGTGTCCTTTTATAAGGGAGGAGAGGGGCATCTTTGGAATAACTAAAACTATTATTTTATTATAAAGTCAATTTCGGTTTTAAATAGCTCCAAATTGATATATTTCGAAGCTAAGGTGGGGATGGGTCGAAATAATCTTATCCAATAGAATTTAGACAAGTTTAGGTTCCTTTTTTAACCTTATCATTAAGATTTAACATTAAGTTAAATAATTTTACTTTTACCATGTCTTCTTGTGTTCTTATACTATAAGGTTAATAAACATACTATATGAAGCCAAACGAACCCCAAATTGTTTATTATTAATATATATAACCTTAGCTAAGTCATTTTGCCGAACCTTATATTTTTAGGAATAAAATAAAAATTAATAATATAATATTTGTTTTAAAAACTATTTTATGTCAATTTTGACACTATTTAGTAATTGATTTTTGTGAAAATCATAACAGAATGATAAGTTCGAAAAAAGTTAATTAAATCAATACTAACATGTTATATTAACCTAGAAAATTAGTGGAATTCATAAAAAGTCTCAAATTACATTTATTTTGGTGTTTATAACATCAATTATGTCAATATTTCATTAATAAGATAATTACTGCATCATCATTGTGTCATAAATAAATTAAATTATTTAATGTCTAAAAATTACAAATAAAGTACCATTATGTAGGAAATCTCTTTAGTTTTATAATGAATATTTATAGTCGAATTTATCTTATGTATAACCCCATATAAAAAATTATTTACTTATTAAACTTTGATTTTATCTATTTTAACCCTTCTTTAAATAAATTAATAATAAATGTCCTAATCTAATCCAAGTGGGCCTAAATGGTCATGTTTTATTCCTAAGTTTGTTTTTGGTCGAATTACACTTATCCAGTAGAATTAGGACATGTGTTAGGGTAATAATAATATCATCTTTACCCATAATTACCCTATTTACTTTTTACCGTGGTAAAAAAAAAGAAAAAAGTTACTATTCACCAAAAATTATTTTCATCTCATTGAACCACATTTTAGTCCATGATATTAACCGTGTCTCTCGGATTTTCGAAAATACACTCACATAAGAGGTAAAATTAAGTTTTATGAAAAATTCAGTTTTTTAACTACCACTTAGTGGTTTCACTACTCATCAAGAATTGATAGTTTTCAGAAAAATACCAAAATTTCACCATAGGCTAATTTCGATATTCCGAATCGAAAAATGAAGTCTATTTTGAAAAATAAAATTTATAAAATTTCAAAAAGTGGTTATTACTATTCATAATGGCTAGTTTTAATAATATTTTAATAGCATATCGTTGTTTAGTGAAACTCGGTATTGCGTACGACGCACGCTATCGAGGAAGGTCGCGATTTTGTGTAAAGCAAGCCAAGCAAGTGTTGTGTAGAAAAAGATTCCTTTGATGATTTATATAATATAAAAGTCTCGGGTGTTACATTCTACCCCCCTTTAAATGAATTTCTCCCTCGAAATTTGTCACTTTTAACAAACAGATGAGGATACCACTCCCTCATCATATCCTCAAGTTCCCATGTAGCTACTTCTAATTGGTGGTTCCTCCATAAATATTTCACCAATCGAGTGGTCTTGTTTCGTAGGACTTTTTCGTTACGATCCAGAATCTCTATCGGTTGTTCTTCATAAGAATGATCTTGCTCCGGCGGTACAACTTCTGAGCTGAGTACATCTGAAGGATCAAGTATGTACTTTCTCAGGAGAGATACATGGAACACATCGTGAACTTGAGAGAGATTCGGTGGAAGCGCCAATCGGTAAGCTACCTTCCCTACACAATCCAGTATTTCGAAAGAACCGATATATCTAGGGCTAAACTTCCCCTTCTTTCCAAATCTCATAACCTTCTTCCAGGGAGATATTCGTAAGAACACTTTATCTCCCAATTCAAACTCTAGGTCTTTTCTTCGGCTGTCGGCATAACTTTTCTGTCGACTCTGAGCTGCTCTTATGTGTTGTTGAATAGATCTGACCTTTTCTTCCATTTCATCAACGAGATCAGGTCCTAATATCATTCTTTCCCAAACTTCATCCCAGTAAGTTGGAGTCCTGCATTTCTTTCCATAGATAGCTTCATAAGGATCCATCTCAATAGCGGAGTGAAAGATATTATTATAAGAAAATTCCGCCAAAGGTAGGTGTTGATCCCAACCTCCTTTGAAATCCATAGAGCAAGCTCTCAACATATCTTCTAGGGTTTGAATTGTTCTTTCAGACTGACCGTCTGTCTGAGGATGATAAGAAGTGCTGAAACTCAACTCTGTATCCAGAGTATGCTGAAGACTTCGCCAGAACTTCGAAGTAAATCTCGGATCCCGATCAGATATAATAGAAAGTGGTACTCCATGCAATCTTACCACTTCCTTTACATATATCATGCCAAGCTGATCTAGAGAGAAATTTTCTCTAATAGCAATGAAGTGTGCAGACTTTGTAAGACGATCAACTATGACCCAGATAGCATTATTGCCTTTGGATGTTTTAGGAAGTCATGTGACAAAGTCCATAGTAATGTTTTCCCATTTCCATTTGGGTATGAGTAATGGTTGTAACATCCCCTTAGACTCCTGTCTCTCAGCTTTAACTTGTTGTCAAACCAAGCATCGAGAGACATATTCAGCAGCATCTCTTTTCATGCCATCCCACCAGAAGTACTCTTTCAGGTCCCTATACATCTTCGTGCTTCCAGGATGAATAGATAATGAAGAACTATGAGCCTCATCCAGCAGCTCCTTCTTTAATTCGGGGATGGGAGGAACACAAACCCGATTCATGAACTTTATTATCCCATCACAATCAAGGTTGAACTCAGGGACATTTCTCACCTTCTTTTGTAACTCGACATCTTCTTTATCTGCCTCTTTAATCTTCACATGTGTAGATGGTTGAACATTCATTTGAGAGAGATAAGATTTTTCCTCTTCAATTATAATTCCAAGATCCATCCTTTGTAAATCCATAAATATTAGATCTTTTGTGATCCTCATCATGGATAAACTAGCATGGTCTTGTCAACTTAATGCATCTTCCACCTTGTTTGCTTTCCCAGGGTGGTAATGGATTGAGCAGTCGTAATCCTTAATCAGCTCCAACCATCTTCTTTTACGCATATTCAGCTCCTTTTGTGTGAAAATATACTTTAAACTTTTATGATCAGTATAAATATCACACCTTTCACCATAAAGGTAATTCCTCCAAATCTTTAATGCAATGATTACCGCAGCTAACTCTAAATCATGTGTTGGGTAATTTTTCTCATGGATTTTCAACTGTCGTGAGGCATAAGATATCACCATATCATTTTGCATAAGAACACACCCTAATATCTTCTTGTATGCATCACTATAGATCACAAACCTTTCTCCACTACAAGGCAGTGTGAGCACATGTGCAATGGATAACCTTCTTTTCAACTCCTTGAAATTCTCTTCACATTCTTCCATCCAGAAAAACTTAACTCCTTTCCGAGTCAACTTGGTGAGTGGATTAGATAATCGTGAAAAATCATTCACAAAACATCGATAATATCTAGCCAAACTAAGAAAACTTCGGATCTCAGTTACTGTTGTTGGTCTCGACCATCTTTCGATATCCTCTGTTTTTTCTGGATCCACAGATATCCCCTCTTTTGAGATTATGTGACACAAAAATGCAACTTTTTGAAGCCAAAATTCACACTTGGTAAATTTGGCATAAAGCTTCTCCTTTCTCAGGGTATTCAATATAATTCTCAAGTGATCTTCATGTTCTTCCTTTCTCTTTGAATAGACAAGAATATCGTCTATAAAGACTACCAAAAATTGATCAAGATAGTCTCTAAATACTCTATTCATTAGATCCATGAAGATAGCAGGGGCATTAGTAAGACTAAATGGCATCACTATAAATTCACAGTGTCCATACCTTGTACGGAAAGCCGTCTTTGGTATATCCTTCCTTTTGACCCTTAATTGATGATACCTTGAACGAAGATCAATCTTGGAAAAGTATTGAGCTCCGCGTAGTTGGTCAAATAAGTCATCAATGCGTGGGAGCGGATATTTGTTCTTGATAGTGATCTTGTTAAGTTCTCGATAATCAATGCAGAGTCTCATTGATCCATCTTTCTTCTTAACAAATAGAACAGGTGCTCCCCAAGGTGATGCACTAGGGCGTATGAATCCCTTATCAAGATTCTCTTGGAGTTTCTTCTTCAATTCCTGCAACTCAATTGGGGCCATTCTATAAGGTTTCTTTGAAATAGGCAAGGCACCCTGTACGAGTTCTATTGAAAACTCAACTTCACGATTTGGTGGAAGTCCCGGTAATTCCTCTGGAAAGACATCGTCAAACTCCCGTACAATGGGCATATTCTTAATTGTGAGTTTCTCACCAACCATTTGAGATAAATAACCTTCATTTAGTGGAATCAAGACCCATAAGATGGAAGAAATTTCCACTGGAAGGTTATGTTCATCCTTGCATTGATAGACGATCATAGATTGATCTGGAATATGAAATGTGACTACCCTTCTTTGGCAATTGATATGAGCTCTATATAAAGAAAGCTAATCCATTCCAAGAATCACATCAAATTCCATTATAGGAAGGATCACAAGATTTTCAGGAAGCACTTTCCCACAAACTTCGATAGGAGAAGAATTATAAACTTTTGATGCGACTGTTGTGCCATTAGGTGTTGTCACAGCTAACTCAACATCTAATTGTTGAGGTAATACGGTGATACCCTTATAAAATTCATCAGAAATAAAAGAGTGGGTGGATCCAGAATCAAATAAAACATTTTCTACTTTAGAGTGGATGGTAAGTGTACCTTTCACCACATCGTTATCATACTCCACATCGCTGATAGAAATTGCATGTGACTTTCCTTTGTCTTTAGCCTTAAGAGTTTGTTGACGTCGACCATCATCATCAAACCTTGTATAAGGGCATTTATTGGCATAATGCCCCATCTCCTTGCACATGAAACATTGAAGTGTAGTAGGTTCATTCTGTGTATCCCTTCCTTTGTTTGCATCATTAGACATCTTCTTCCCATCATCGCGGCATTCAAATGCCCGATGACCTTCCTTTCCACATTTGAAACATTTACTTGTCCCTTTAAGACAACTCCCTCAATGTTTCTTTCCACTCTTTGAGCATAAGGGAAAGTTCATCTTCTTTTCAGTGTGCTCTTTAGATTTTCCTTTGAATTCCATTTTCCTCTTCTTATCAAACCCATATGACTGATGGATTACTCCAATCTCCATCTCGACTTTGAGAGCACATCGAACGATTTCCTCATAGCTATTGAAGTCCCTTATGGATAAAGCCCTTCGAAGACTTGGTTTTAAGCCACTAAAGAATCGATCGATCTTACTCTCAGGTTGGATAATAATACCAGAAGTGTACCTTGCAAGTCTTGTAAAATTTGCTTCATAGGTACCAACTGATTCATCATGCTTTTGCTTTAGTTCAAGAAACTCTTTCTCCATCTTTGTTTGGAGAATACGAGGGAAGTACTTATTGAAAAATAAGTTCTTGAACTCATCCCATTCCATAGACTCAATTTCATCCCTTTGCCTCATATTCTTAATATGATTCCACCATTGATCAGCATCTCCTTCCAAACGATACACTGCTAGGATGACTTTATCATGTTCAAAACATTGAAGAACTGAAAATATCTTTTCAGTAGTACTAATCCATTGTTCAACAACTAATGGATCAGTAGACCCACTGAAAGAAGGCGGACGCTGCCTCCTGAAGGATTCAACAGAATGTTGCTCCTTACTTTGCTCGTTTGGAAGTCCTACATGATTCAAAGCTTGAGAAAGTTGTGTGAGAATGGCTACAAGATTTTGCATTCCAGCTCCCATAACGTTTGGTTTCTCAGGGGGACAATCATTGCATTTCCCGTCGCATTCCGCATTAACACGGTTCCTTCGGGTTCCAGCCATTGACTAAAACCAAGAAGAATAGTGTGAGCAACACTAATTATAATAGGAAAACCACATAATCAAGAATAAAATTTCACACTTAAGGTCTTATCCTAGGTTATTCATGGCCATTTCTAAAACACTAAGATTGTGTTCTATGCTTAGACTTATCCTTAGGGTCCTTACTAAGGCTTTCACATCCTAGTTTCCAAAGGTTGACTATACCTTTCCTTTGATACCAACTATAACAACCCACACCTTACATACATTTTTAATACTTCAAAATTAAAGCATACTTATTAAAACATATAACAAAACCACGAAATGACCGTATAGGTATAGTGTCTTTAGAAACTGGGAAAGATAAACAACTGGTTCATAAAGCGTCTACACTGTCTCCCATTTATTTCATCATATCTATAGTCTCTTTTGGCATATCTTACTTAATAACCTTCTTCCTGACCTGGGGAAAGAAAACATAAAAAAGGGTGAGCTCAAATTCTCAGTAAGGGTAAACAAAATAAATATCAATCACATCATATACATAAGCACATAACTTTTGGAAATCTTAACCTACAAAAGATATCACAATTTCATAACATGGGATAAATCATGGCAGTGAAATGTAATCACAATAATCATAACATAAAACATGAAACTTTGTGGCATTCACACATAATAATAGAGAATCATTTCTTGTTAGTCAAGACTCATTGCCAAGACTATCTTAGTGGACAAAGTCCCTTTCTGAACCGAGTCACCCTCGTTTCAGTCCTGTTTCACTGAACCGGTATAACCTACTGTTCCATCCATGTCTATCTCATGAGATATAAAATCTTTACCCATTGCATTGGAGGGAGATATAGGTCCCACCCATCTCATAATGATACCATTCTTATGTGTGCCACAAAATCATAAATCATACATCATTGCATAATCCTTGTAATAAAAATGGGATTCTTAAACAACATGACATCATAAAACAATTAATATAAGATAAAAGAAATCAAAAAAAAATAATTCCATCACAACATAATCAAATAAAAGTAATAATGGGGATAAAAACAGAACCCTTTATTATCTTAGATGGAAAATAATTTTGATATAACAATTGAACTTCATTCTTGAGGAAAATATCCTTTCTTCTTCAAAAACATTTTTCCTTTCTTAACATGTCATACAACTTTAAACTAAAAGAAGTTGATTAAAAATAAACTTGAAAACTTGTAAAGGAAGATTCTTGGAAATATTGTTTTAAAAATCCATTCATGTCGTATAAGTTAAAAAAAACATTCTTCGTACTTTTGTCGGAAAAGTCAAAAAGTACCTCGTACGAAAAACGACAAAAGATTCCATTCATATATTTTACTAAAAACTCGTCGAAGGGTAAAATTGGATTTAAAAAATTGTAGTTGGATGGAAATAATATTACATATTGAGGAAAACATGGAAGTGCATGATAAAATACACCCCAGTAAATACTAAAGTATAAGCAATCTCGGATAAAAAAGAGATTGTTATATTTCCCTTACCTTAGGTACAACTTGCTTTGTAAGTGTCCGAACCTCCTGTATAATGATTTAAATAATGTTATTGACTTATTCCAGAATCATACTTATTTTTATGATATCATATATGGTCATATTCTTAGCTTCTTAGTAGTAATATTTCATTGCTACTTGTTATTCGGGTGTTTATAACTTTTTGATCTTATGCGTGTTTTGTCGAATAAATTCTTATTCTTTTATTTAGGTTATAGATACCTCATTTCCAGAATGGTATTAGTATAATATATATCATATTCATTCAATTAAATTCATTTATATAATCATTATGAAATGAAGATCATGTAGAATGAGTCGCATCACATCGTGGAGATGGTATTCCGTACGTACGCACGAGTGATGATATCGTTCCTATGATCGTGGAATTGTATTGGAGTATATGTATACTATTTCAGAATTAATATCACTTTATAATAGTCATACATATTCATTATTTACACCATTATACCCATCCAAGTAAGGTGGTGGTGGAAAACAGATTGCACCACGGCGTGGAGACGGTATTCCGTACGTACGTACGCGCGGTGATTTCTTTTTCCGTAGGATGGATAGATGGTGAAATAGGGTTGTTTCATACTTATAATAACATATCAGTATATGAGTGATACTGATGTTATTACTTCATAATTAAACAACTAAAGAAGAAGAAGTGGAAGAAGAAATAAAGATGAAAGAATCGGTAACGGACATTACCTCTTCTTTGAAGTGCTTCTTTGAGACCTTCTTTTAGGGCACTAAAATTGGTATTTGAGGAATACCAGAACCTCTAGGATGTTTCTAGGGAAGTGTAGAGTAGAATTGGGAAGTGGTTGGCCGATCCTGAAGGCTCAAAGTGGTGTGAGGAAGAGGGGGAGGAGGTGTCCTTTTATAAGGGAGGAGAGGGGCATCTTTGGAATAACTAAAACTATTATTTTATTATAAAGTCAATTTCGGTTTTAAATAGCTCCAAATTGATATATTTCGAAGCTAAGGTGGGGATGGGTCTAAATAATCTTATCCAATAGAATTTGGACAAGTTTAGGTTCCTTTTTTAACCTTATCATTAAGATTTAACATTAAGTTAAATAATTTTACTTTTACCATGTCTTCTTGTGTTCTTATACTATAAGGTTAATAAACATACTATATGAAGCCAAACGAACCCCAAATTGTTTATTATTAATATATATAACCTTAGCTAAGTCATTTTGCCGAACCTTAGATTTTTAGGAATAAAATAAAAATTAATAATATAATATTTGTTTTAAAAACTATTTTATGTCAATTTTGACACTATTTAGTAATTGATTTTTGTGAAAATCATAACAGAATGATAAGTTCGAAAAAGGTTAATTAAATCAATACTAACATGTTATATTAACCTATAAAATTAGTGTAATTCATAAAAAGTCTCAAATTACATTTATTTTGGTGTTTATAACATCAATTATGTCAATATTTCATTAATAAGATAATTACTACATCATCATTGTGTCATAAATAAATTAAATTATTTAATGTCTAAAAATTACAAATAAAGTACCATTATTTAGGAAATCTCTTTAGTTTTCTAATGAATATTTATAGTCGAATTTATCTTATGAATAACCCCATATAAAAAATTATTTACTTATTAAACATTGATTTTAACTATTTTAACCCTTCTTTAAATAAATTAATAATAAATGTCCTAATCTAATCCAAGTGGGCCTAAATGGTCATATTTTATTCCTAAGTTTGTTTTTGGTCGAATTACACTTATCCAGTAGAATTAGGACATGTGTTAGGGTAATAATAATATCATCTTTACCCTTAATTACCCTATTTACTTTTTACCGTGGTAAAAAAAAGAAAAAAGTTACTATTCACCAAAAATTATTTTCATCTCATTGAACCACATTTTAGTCCTTGATATTAACCGTGTCTCTCGGATTTTCGAAAATACACTCACATAAGAGGTAAAATTAAGTTTTATGAAAAATTCAGTTTTTTAACTACCACTTAGTGGTTTCACTACTCATCAAGAATTGATAGTTTTCAGAAAAATACCAAAATTTCACCATAGGCTAATTTCGATATTCCGAATCGAAAAATGAAGTCTATTTTGAAAAATAAAATTTATAAAATTTCAAAAAGTGGTTATTACTATTCATAATGGCTAGTTTTAATAATATTTTAATAGCATATCGTTGTTTAGTGAAACTCGGTATTGCGTACGACGCACGCTATCGAGGAAGGTCGCGATTTCGTGTAAAGCAAGCCAAGCAAGTGTTGTGTAGAAAAAGATTCCTTTGATGATTTATATAATATAAAAGTCTCGGGTGTTACATTCTACCCCCCTTTAAATGAATTTCTCCCTCGAAATTTGTCACTTTTTAACAAACAGATGAGGATACCACTCCCTCATCATATCCTCAAGTTCCCATGTAGCTACTTCTAATTGGTGGTTCCTCCATAAATATTTCACCAATCGAGTGGTCTTGTTTCGTAGGACTTTTTCGTTACGATCCAGAATCTCTATCGGTTGTTCTTCATAAGAATGATCTTGCTCCAGCGGTACAACTTCTGAGCTGAGTACATCTGAAGGATCAAGTATGTACTTTCTCAGGAGAGATACATGGAACACATCGTGAACTTGAGAGAGATTCGGTGGAAGCGCCAATCGGTAAGCTACCTTCCCTACACAATCCAGTATTTCGAAAGAACCGATATATCTAGGGCTAAACTTCCCCTTCTTTCCAAATCTCATAACCTTCTTCCAGGGAGATATTCGTAAGAACACTTTATCTCCCAATTCAAACTCTAGGTCTTTTCTTCGGCTGTCGGCATAACTTTTCTGTCGACTCTGAGCTGCTCTTATGTGTTGTTGAATAGATCTGACCTTTTCTTCCATTTCATCAACGAGATCAGGTCCTAATATTTTTATTTCCCAAACTTCATCCCAGCAAGTTGGAGTCCTGCATTTCTTTCCATAGATAGCTTCATAAGGATCCATCTCAATAGTGGAGTGAAAGATATTATTATAAGAAAATTCCGCCAAAGGTAGGTGTTGATCCCAACCTCCTTTGAAATCCATAGAGCAAGCTCTCAACATATCTTCTAGGGTTTGAATTGTTCTTTCAGACTGACCGTCTGTCTGAGGATGATAAGCAGTGCTGAAACTCAACTCTGTATCCAGAGTATGCTGAAGACTTCGCCAGAACTTCGAAGTAAATCTCGGATCCCGATCAGATATAATAGAAAGTGGTACTCCATGAAATCTTACCACTTCCATTACATATATCATGCCAAGCTGATCTAGAGATAAATTTTCTCCAATAGCAATGAAGTGTGCAGACTTTGTAAGATGATCAACTATGACCCAGATAGCATTATTGTCTTTGGATGTATTAGGAAGTCATGTGACAAAGTCCATAGTAATGTTTTCCCATTTCCATTTGGGTATGAGTAATGGTTGTAACATCCCCTTAGACTTCTGTCTCTCAGCTTTAACATGTTGTCAAACCAAGAATCGAGAGACATATTCAGCAGCATCTCTTTTCATGCCATCCCACCAGAAGTACTCTTTCAGGTCCCTATACATCTTCGTGCTTCCAGGATGAATAGAGAATGAAGAACTATGAGCCTCATCCAGCATCTCCTTCTTTAATTTGGGGATGGGAGGAACACAAACCCGATTCATGAACTTTATTATCCCATCAAAATCAAGGTTGAACTCAGGGACATTTCTCACCTTCTTTTGTAACTCGACATCTTCTTTATCTGCCTCTTTAATCTTCACATGTGTAGATGGTTGAACATTCATTTGAGAGAGATAAGATTTTTCCTCTACAATTATAATTCCAAGATCCATCCTTTGTAAATCCATAAATATTGGATCTTTTGTGATCCTCATCATGGATAAACTAGCATGTTCTTGTCAACTTAATGCATCTGCCACCTTGTTTGCTTTCCCAGGGTGGTAATGGATTGAGCAGTCGTAATCCTTAATCAGCTCCAACCATCTTCTTTGACGCATATTCAGATCCTTTTGTGTGAAAATATACTTTAAACTTTTATGATCAGAATAAATATCACACCTTCCACCATAAAGGTAATGCCTCCAAATATTTAATGCAAAGATTGCCGCAGCTAACTCTAAATCATGTGTTGGGTAATTTTTCACATGGATTTTCAACTGTCGTGAGGCATAAGCTATCACCATATCATTTTTCATAAGAACACACCCTAATCTCTTCTTGGATGCATCACTATAGATCACAAACCTTTCTCCACTACAAGGCAGTGTGAGAACAGGTGCACTGGATAACCTTCTTTTCAACTCCTTTAAATTCTCTTCATATTCTTCCATCCAGAAAAACTTAACTCCTTTCCGAGTCAACTTGGTGAGTGGATTAGATAATCGTGAAAAATCATTCACAAAACGTCGATAATATCCAGCCAAACCAAGAAAACTTCGGATCTCAGTTACTGTTGTTGGTCTCGACCATCTTTCGATAACCTCTGTTTTTTCTGGATCCACAGATATCCCTTCTTTTGAGATTATGTGACCCAAAAATGCAACTTTTTGAAGCCAAAATTCACACTTGGTAAATTTGGCATAAAGCTTCTCCTTTCTCAGGGTCTTCAATATAATTCTCAAGTGATCTTCATGTTCTTCCTTGCTCTTTGAATAGACAAGAATGTCGTCTATAAAGACTACCACAAATTGATCAAGATAGTCTCTAAATACTCTATTCATTAGATCCATGAAGATAGCAGGGGCATTAGTAAGACCAAATGGCATCACTATAAATTCATAGTGTCCATACCTTGTACGGAAAGCCGTCTTTGGTATATCCTCCCTTTTGACCCTTAATTGATGATACCTTGAATGAAGATCAATCTTGGAAAAGTATTGAGCTCCACGTAGTTGGTCAAATAAGTCATCAATGCGTGGGAGAGGATATTTGTTCTTGATAGTGATCTTGTTAAGTTCTTGATAATCAATGCAGAGTCTCATTGATCCATCTTTCTTCTTAACAAATAGAACAGGTGCTCCCCAAGGTGATGCACTAGGGCATATGAATCCCTTATCAAGATTCTCTTGGAGTTTCTTCTTCAATTCCTGCAACTCAATTGGGGCCATTCTATAAGGTTTCTTTGAAATAGGCAAGGCACCCTGTACGAGTTCTATTGAAAACTCAACTTCACGATTTGGTGGAAGTCCCGGTAATTCTTCTGGAAAGACATCATCAAACTCCCGTACAATGGGCATATTCTTAATCGTGAGTTTCTCACCAACCATTTGAGATAAATAACCTTCATTTAGTGGAATCAAGACCCATAAGAAGGAAGAAATTTCCACTGGAAGGTTATGTTCATCCTTGCATTGATAGACGATCATAGATTGATCTGGAATATGAAATGTGACTACCCTTCTTTGGAAATTGATATGAGCTCTATATAAAGAAAGCTAATCCATTCCAAGAATCACATCAAATTCCATTATAGGAAGGATCACAAGATTTTCCGGAAGCACTTTCCCACAAACTTCGATCGAAGAAGAATTGTAAACTTTTGATGCGACTGTTGTGCCATTAGGTGTTGTCACAGCTAACTGAACATCTAATTGTTGAGGTAATACGGTGATACCCTTATAAAATTCATCAGAAATAAAAGAGTGGGTGGATCCAGAATCAAATAAAACATTTTCTACTTTAGAGTGGATGGTAAGTGTACCTTTCACCACATCGTTATCATACTCCACATCGCTGATAGAAATTGCATGTGACTTTCCTTTGTCTTTAGCCTTAAGAGTTTGTTGACGTCGACCATCATCATCAACCCTTGGATAAGGGCATTTATTGGCATAATGCCCCATCTCCTTGCACTTGAAACATTGAAGTGTAGTAGGTTCATTCTGTGTATCCCTTCCTTTGTTTGCATCATTAGACATCTTCTTCCCATCATCGCGGCATTCAAATGCCCGATGACCTTCCTTTCCACATTTGAAACATTTACTTGTCCCTTTAAGACAACTCCCTCAATGTTTCTTTCCACTCTTTGAGCATAAGGGAAAGTTCATCTTCTTTTTAGTGTGCTCTTTAGATTTTCCTTTGAATTCCATTTTCCTCTTCTTATCAAACCCATATGACTGATGGATTACTCCAATCTCCATCTCGACTTTGAGAGCAAATCGAACGATTTCCTCGTAGCTATTGAAGTCCCTTATGGCTAAAGCCCTTCGAAGACTTGGTTTTAAGCCACTAAAGAATCGATCGATCTTACTCTCAGGTTGGATAATAATACCAGAAGAGTACCTTGAAAGTCTTGTAAAATTTGCTTCATAGGTACCAACCGATTCATCATCCTTTTGCTTTAGTTCAAGAAACTCTTTCTCCATCTTTGTTCGGAGAATACGAGGGAAGTACTTATTGAAAAATAAGTTCTTGAACTCGTCCCATTCCATAGACACAATTTCATCTCTTTGCCTCATATTCTTAATATGATTCCACCATTGATTAGCATCTCCTTCCAAACGATACACTGCTAGGATGACTTTATCATGTTCAAAACATTGAAGAACTGAAAATATATTTTCAGTAGTACTAATCCATTGTTCAGCAACTAATGGATCAGTAGACCCACTGAAAGAAGGAGGATGCTTCCTCATGAAGGATTCAACAGAATGTTGCTCCTTCCTTTGCTCGTTTGGAAGTCCTGCATGATTCATAGCTTGAGAAAGTTGTGTGAGCATGGCTACAAGATTTTTCATTCCAGCTCCCATAACGTTTGGTTGCTCAGGGGGACAATCATTGCATTGCCCGTCGCATTCCGCATTAACACGGTTCCTTCGGGTTCCAGCCATTGACTAAAACCAAGAAGAATAGTGTGAGCAACACTAATTATAATAGGAAAACCACATAATCAAGAATAAAATTTCACACTTAAGGTCTTATCCTAGGTTATTCATGGCCATTTCTAAAACACTAAGATTTTGTTCTATGCTTAGACTTATCCTTAGGGTCCTTACTAAGGCTTTCACATCCTAGTTTCCAAAGGTTGACTATACCTTTCCTTTGATACCAACTATAACAACCCACACCTTACATACATTGTTAATACTTCAAAATTGAAGCATACTTATTAAAACATATAACAAAACCACGAAATGACCGTATAGGTATAGTGTCTTTAGAAACTGGGAAAGATAAACAACTGGTTCATAAAGCGTCTACACTGTCTCCCATTTATTTCATCATATCTATAGTCCCTTTTGGCATATCTTACTTAATAACCTTCTTCCTGACCTGGGGAAAGAAAACATACAAAAGGGTGAGCTCAAATGCTCAGTAAGGGTAAACAAAATAAATATCAATCACATCATATACATAAGCACATAACTTTTGGAAATCATAACCTGCAAAAGAGATCATAATTTCATAACATGGGATAAATCATGGCAGTGAAATGTAATCACAATAATCATAACTTAAAACATGAAACTTTGTGGCATTCACACATAATAATAGAGAATCATTTCTTGTTAGTCAAGACTCATTGCCAAGACTATCTTAGTGGAAAAAGCCCCTTTCTGAACCGAGTCACCCTCGTTTCAGTCCTGTTTCACTGAACTGGTATAACCTACCGTTCCAGCCATGTCTATCTCATGAGATATAAAATCTTTACCCATTGCATTTGAGGGAGATATAGGTCCCACCCATCTCATAATGATACCATTCTTATGTGTGCCACAAAATCATAAATCATACATCATTGCATAATCCTTGTAATAAAAATGGGATTCTTAAACAACATGACATCATAAAACAATTAATATAAGATAAATGAATTCATAAAAAAATAATTCCATCACAGCATAATCAAATCAATGTAATAATAGGGATACAAATAGAACCCTTTATTATCTTAGATGGAAAATAATTTTGATATAACAATTGAACTTCATTCCTGTGGAAAATATCCTTTCTTCTTCAAAAACATTTTTCCTTTCTTAACATTTGATACAACATTAAACTAAAAGAAGTTGATTAAAAATAAACTTGAAAACTTGTAAAGGAAGATTCTTGGAAATATTGTTTTAAAAATCCATTCATGTCGTATAAGTTAAAAAAACATTCTTCGTACTTTTGTCGGAAAAGTCAAAAAGTACCTCGTACGAAAAACGACAAAAGATTCCTTTCATATCTTTTACTAAAAAATCGATGAAGGGTAAAATTGGATTTAAACAATTTTAGATGGATGGAAATAATATTACATATTGAGGAAAACATGTATGTGGATGATAAAATACACCCCAGTAAATACCAAAGTATAAGCAATCTCGGATAAAAATGATATTGTGATATTTCCCTTACCATAGGTCCGACTTGCTTTGTAAGTGTCCGAACCTCCTGTATAATGATTTAAATAATGTTATTGACTTATTCCAGAATCATACTTATTTTTATGATATCATATATGGTCATATTTATAGATTCTTAGTAGTAATATTTCATTGCTACTTGTTATTCGGGTGTTTATAACTTTTTGTTGTTATGCGTGTTTTGTCGAATAAATTATTATTCTTTTCTTTAGGTTATAGATACCTCATTTCCAGAATGGTATTAGTGTAATATATATCATATTCATTCAATTCAATTCATTTATATAATCATTATGAAATGAAGATCATGTAGAACGAGTCACATCACATCGTGGAGACGATATTCCGTACGTACGCACGAGTGATGATATCGTTCCTATGATCGTGGAATTGTATTGGAGTATATGTATACTATTTAAGAATTAATATCACTTTATAATAGTCATATATAGTAATTATTTACACCATTATACCCATCCAAGTAAGGTGGTGGTGGAAAACAGATTACACCACGACGTGGAGACGGTATTCCGTACGTACGCACGCGCGGTGATTTCTTTTTCCGTAGGATGGATAGATGGTGAAATAGGGCTGTTTCATACTTATAATAACATATCAGTATATGAGTGATACTGATGTTATTACTTCATAATGAAACAACTAAATAAGATGAAGTGGAAGAAGAAATAAAGATGAATGAATCGGTAACGGACATTACATCTTCTTTGAAGTGCTTCTTTGAGACCTTCTTTTAGGGCACTAAAATTGGTATTTGAGGAAGACCAGAACCTCTAGGATGTTGCTAGGGAATTGGAGAGGTGAATTGGGCAGGGTTTGGCCGATCTTGAAGGCTCAATGTGGTGTGAGGAAGAGGGGGAGGAGGTGTCCTTTTATAAGGGAGGAGAGGGGCACCTTTGGAAAAACTAAAACTATTATTTTATTATAAAGTCAATTTCGGTTTTAAATAGCTCCAAATTGATATATTTTAAAGCTAAGGTGCGGATGGGTCGCAATCCTATTATCCAATAGAATTTAGACAAGTTTAGGTTCCTATTTTAACCTTATCATTTAGATTTAACATTAAGATAAATAATTTTACTTTTACCATGTCTTCTTGTGTTCTTATACTATATGGTTAATAAACTTACTATAAGAAGCCAAACGAACCCCAAATTGATTATTATTAATATATATAACCTTATCTAAGTCATTTGGCCGAACCATAGATTTTTAGGAATAAAATAACAATTAATAATATAATATTTGTTTTAAAAACTATTTTATGTCAATTTTGACACTATTTAGTAATTGATTTTTGTGAAAATCATAAAAGAATGCTAAGTTCGAAAAAAGTTAATTAAATCAATACTAACATGTCATATTAACCTAGAAAATTAGTGTAATTAATAAAAAGTCTCAAATTACATTTATTTTGGTGTTTATAACATCAATTATGTCAATATTTCATTAATAAGATAATTACTTCATCATCATTGTGTCATAAATAAATTAAATTATTTGATGTCTAAAAATTACAAATAAAATACCATTATGTAGGAAATATTTTTAGCTTTCTAATGAATATTTATAGTCGAATTTATCTTATGTATAACCCCATATTAAAAATTATTTACTTATTAAACGTTGATTTTAACTATTTTAACCCTTCTTTAAATAAATTAATAATAAATGTCCTAATCTAATCCAAGTTGGCCTAAATGGTCATATTTTATTCCTAAGTTTGTTTTTGGTCGAATTAAACTTATCCAATAGAATTAGTACATGTTTTAAGGTAATAATAATATCATCTTTACCTTTAATTACCCTATTTACTTTTTACCGTGGTAAAAAAAGTAAAAAGATACTATTCACCAAAAATTATTTTCATCTCATTGAACCACATTTTAGTCCTTGATATTAACCGTGTCTCTCGGATTTTCGAAATTCCACTCATAGAAGTGGTAAAATTATGTTTTATGAAAAATTCAGTTTTTTAACTACCACTTAGTGGTTTCACTATTCATCAAAAATTTAAAGTTTTCAGAAAAATACCAAAATTTTACCGTAGGCTAATTTCGATATTCCGAATCCAAAAATGAAGTCCATTTTGAAAAATAAAATTTATAAAATTTCAAAAAGTGGTTATTACTATTCATAACGGCTAGTTTTAATAATATTTTAATAGCATATCGTTGTTTAGTGAAACTCGATATTTCGTACGACGCATGCTATCGAGGAAGGTCACGATTTCGTGTAAAGCAAGCCAAGAAAGTGTTGTGTAGAAAAAGATTCCTTTGATGATTTATATAACATAAAAGTCTCGGGTGTTACAATATTTATGTATGTGGTTCTTATATAATTTAATAACAATTATATAACTATTATCTAGTAGGTTAATGTGCCATTGAATAAAGAAAAGTACATGGTAAGGTATAATTTTTCAAATCTCTTTATTATCTGATGTTGTTTATACCTAAGCATCTATTGGGAATTCATTTTCTTCCTCATCTGTGTTTCTTAAAAATGAATTTCAAAACAATTTTATTATTTCCTAGAATATGGATAAATTTAATTTATACCCTTTGTTGACTTTTTATAAAAAGTTTTGGAAGGAATATATCAATCATTTTCCAAACAAGGTACATTATGTCCTTTTCTACAAATTAATGTAAGAATATTTTTTACTTATATTATGGGGCAGCTATTTTCTACCGTTATAAAACCATCGAAGCATCCCTTACATGCTCATAAGAATATTTTCAAAATGAATGTTTTCTTCTAAAATTTTGTGAATTTTAAATGATTTCAAAATATAATTAGGTATTTCTCTCAGAATAGTTTTTATTTCATCTCTGTCAACATCCTTTTATTGATTTTACACTCATTTGATGTTGATTTATTATTATATAATCTTCCATATTGTATTGATGTGTTGGTGATATGTTTGATTGTGGATGTGTTATTTTTATACCATTCATTATTTATTGTTAAATTATTATCATTTCTTATGCTAGTTTTAATATGAATGTTTATGTTATGTTTCTGTAACACCCCGACCCCAGTTACCCAGAGTCGGTGAATTATTTAAATACATTGGCATGATTAATGGAATCATGTCCCAAAGGACCGATTAGTTTAGAATTCTTGGAAAATATATTACATACATGAATGTTACATTACACTTCATAACATAAAAAACAACATAAATAATCCTTTATGAATGCCATTATTCCCTTGTCTTAACCCTGTATATCAATCACAATATACTTCTTGGAATCCTGAAAAAAAACATAGAAAGGGGGGAGCTCAAACACTCCATAAGGGTAAGAAATACAATGGAAACTTTCATAAATAAGCATAAACATTTAAGGAAATGTATAACTAAAACAAAATCCTTTTAAAAATAAACTTCAATATAGTATGGAAAAAATAAAATTTAATAATTCCATTTACTAATTCACATAGATATTCTACTAATCGAATAATCACATGCAATATCAATAACCACATTAATAATGATGGAATGCATAATGTCAGACTATCATAACCACATAGCCAAGGCCGCTTTCCAAGATTACAAATAATATTTTTCCAAGGCCTTGTGCCAAGACACTAGTTTGTCTCAGGATACCTACCGATTCATCGAGGAGCTATAGTGGGCTCCACCCTTAAAATATTAAGTTCAATGCATTCCCATATGAAAATGTTCAAACATAATATAAACATTCGTATTAAAATTAGCGAACAAGATGTAAATACTTCATCCATAAACCACGAATGGTATAAGAATAACACATCCACAGTCAAACACATCACAAAAACTTCAAAACAATATGGAAGTTTTGTATCATAATAAATCAACTTCAAATAAACTTAAAATCCATCAAAGGATGTTGACATAGATAAAATCAAAACTATTTGAGAGAAATATCTCTTTTTTTGAAATCATTTAAAAGTCACACATTTATTAAGGATGTAATTTAAAAAAGATTTTTGAATCAAAGTGTCCCATTCCACGTCGGAACTTTTGAAAAGAAATATCATTTCAAAAAATTCATGTCCATATAAATAAATACTTAAAATCATTCTGAAAACATGGACAATAATTAAAAATATTTACAAAGATAAAACATTAAAACATTTGAAATTATGATTTTGACAAAGTGTACCTTTTAGAAATTCTCTAAATATTCATTTTGAAATCATTTAAAAGTCACATAATTATAAAATAAAACATTTAATTTGAAAATATCCTACTAATAATGTAAGTGAAGATTCAAAGATTATATAATGGTAGAAAATAGCTGCACCCACCATATAAGTTAAAAAAAGACCTTCTTACCTTAGTTCTGTCGAAAAGGTTAAAAAGGACATTGTTTAGAAAAAGACGAAATGATTCCTTTATAAAAATATTATAAAAAGTCAAACAATGGTATAAATTAATTTAAACCATATTCTGTAAAATAGTAAGAATATTTTGAAATACATTTTTAAGAAACATGGATGTGGATGATAAAGAGGTCCCAGTAGATAATTACGTATAAACAACCTCGGATAATGATGTGATTGTGAAATAAACCATACCATGTACTTTACCTTGGTTGGAGGTAGGTTAAACTCCTGCATAATGGTGAAATAATTGTTAGTAAATGATACAAGAATAATATACATTATTATGTTATCATATATGATCTTTTAACATTTCTTTTTTAATAATATCTTAGTATTATCGTCTTTTCGGGTGTCAACTTACTCGTTTTATTTTATTGTTTTGTTACATAAGCCATGTTTTTCATGGATAGGTTGTATCTAATTCATATCCAGAATGATATCAAGTCCTTAAACATTATTTTTAAATCATCAAATGAAAATTATACTTGAATGGATACGGTGGAGAATGAATCTCATCGCGTTCGTGGAGACGGTAGTCCGTACGTACGCACGAGCGACAATATCATTTTTTTTGATATTAAAATAATATTTAATTGGATGGTATATATTATATACTGAATCATTATCATGTTATATTTATTATTTACATGAATTACACATCATTATTATACCCACCCAAATAATAATATATTGAATAACAATTACACCACGACGTGGAGACGGTAAGCCATACATACGCATGTATGCTGACATGTCATTCAAAGGATGGATAGAATAGTGAATATGGTTGTACCATATTTATAATAATATTAAAGTATATAGGAGATAATGTATTAATTATTTCAGAATGATAATAACAATGAAAGAAGAATTTGAAGAAGTAATGAATTTGAAAATGGGTGGTGAAAACATTACCTCTTCTTCAGGTTCTTCCTTTTGATTTGATCAAAATGGCTCCATAGGTTGGCTTTCTGATCAAACTATGGCCTCTAGGTTGTAGTTAGGGAAGTTTAGAGAGTATTTGGGCAGGGTTTAGCCGATCCAAAAGGCTTTGATGGTGTGAATTAGTGAGAAGGGGGAGTGCCCTTTTATAAGAGGGGTGAGGGGCACCTTTGGAAAAGCTAGAAATATTATTTTATAATAAATTCATATTTAGTTTCTAATTTCCACAAAGCGGATTATTTAATTATTAATGTGGGGATGGGTCTAAAACCAATCAACCAATAGAATTTAGATTGGTTTGGGTTATTATATTAACCTAATCTTTAAGTATTAACTCTTAGTTAATTAGTTTCACTTTTACAATGCCTCTTTTTATTTTTTTTATTATATGGTTAATAAACTTACTATATACATCAAAGAGACCCCCAAGTGGTCAATAAATGATACACCTATCATTATATAAGTCACCTGGCCTATACTTATATTTTTAGGAATTTAATATCAATTAATAATATAATATTTGTTTTAAAAACACTTATATGTCAATTTTGACACTATTCAATATTTGATTTTTGTAAAAATCTTAAAAAGAATTATTAATTCGAAAAAAGTTCATTAACTCCATACTAAAATGGGATATTAACCTATAATATTATTTTTATTTATAAAAATTCTCAAATTACATTTATTTGGGTATTTATAATATCAATTATTCTAATTTTTCAATAAATAGGTAATTACTGCATCACCATTGTGTCATAAATAAATTAAAATATTTAATGCATAAAAATTATAAATAAAATAAAATTAGGTAGGAAATGTTTTTATCTTTCTAATGAGAATTTAAAATAGAATTTATCTTATGTATAACCCTATATTAAAAATATTTTAGTAAATAAACATTGATTTTAACTCTTTTAACTCTTCATTGAATTAAATAATAATAAATGTCCTAATCTAATACAAGTGGACATAAATGATAATATTTTACTCCTAAGGTTGTTTCTGGTTGAGATACACTTGTCCAATAGAATTAGGACATGTGTTAGGGTAATATTAATATCATTTTTACCCTTAATTACACTATTCACTTTTAACCGTGGTAAATAAAAGTAAAAAGTTACTATTCACCAAAAATTATCATCATCTCATTGAACCAAATTTTAATCCTTGATATTAACCGTGTCTCTTAGATTTTATAAATTCCACTCACAGAAGTGGTAAAATTATGTTTTATGAAAAATTCAGTTTTTTAACTACCACTTAGTGGTTTCACTATTTATCAAAAAAATGAATGTTTCTAGAAAAATACCAAAAATTAGGCTTAAGATATATTTGGTATTATGAATTCAAAAATGATGTCTATTTTACCAAATTCAAAACATATTATTTTCATTAATTAATTTAAAAATTAATTACAGTCATCAAACCAAATAGCATATTTTTAAAAGATAATAACTAGTAAAAAATTGACACTTGTTTATGTCCGGTTTAATTGTGAAATTATGTACAATGACCAAAATTGTATTAAATGGTAAAAATATATTCTAAATAGACTTTAAAACCACTCAAATTCATAATTTATCAACATAAATTATTTCGATTAAAAAAGTTGTTTTTAATTAAAATTTAGTAATTTTCACTATTCATCAAAATATAAATGTTATCCGAAAAGATCCAAAATTTCACCGTAGGCTAAATTCGATACTCAGAATACAAAAATGAAGTCCATTTTGAGAGATAAAATTTATAAAATTTCAAAAAGTAAGTATTACTATTCATAACGGCTAGATTGATTGGTTGTGGTGTGTGTTAGAACTCAAAGTTGCGTACAACACACACTACTGTATTATTCATGAGAAAGCGTACCATGGAAGCATGGGAGGTTTCATTGTAAATTATTTATGTCCCCATTCTAAAAATTAAATTTATTTAGTCAAATTGAATATATAAAAGTTTAAAATATTGGATTTAAAAAGGGTTCACTATTAAAAGTAGGTAAAAGTGCAATATTGAAAATGAATTTGTTCTTACATTATGTCTAAGAAACACATAATATGGATTATAAAATTATAAGGATTATTTAAAGTATAAAATTTAGTTAATAATATTCATATCCTTTTTTGAACAGCTTGTTTGGTAAGTCATGGTGTGCTTGAACTTAGTGTTGCGTGTAGTGAAAGTTATTGAATTATTTTGAAGGAATAACACACTATGAAATCATGGGGTGTTACATTCTCTCCTCCTTCAACAAATTGCGTCCTCACAATTTGAAATTTTTCTTCGAAAATAAAAGGTCGAATATAAAAAATATCTTTGTGGGAAAACCCACATTGGAAATTGGGTTAATAAAATATATTCTTAATAAGAGGAAAAGAGAAATGAAAGGATCACCACCAAATTATGATCTTTATTCAGAGATCATTGGAGGCATTTAGAGACATATAATTGGAGGAAAAATGTAAATATTTATAGGTAGTGATTGAGGTCATCAATCACAAACAAGTGTAAAATTGAGGGTCTTAAATTCATCATTCTATGATGATTTAAAATACCATCGGTTCAGAAAAACATATGGTATTCGGATAACACATTTTTTTTTGTTTTAAGACCCCTTCACAAAAGTATAAAAATTAATTTCATCATTGAATAATAGAAGAAGAACATTATATACTTGACAAGTAGAGTCTCATCCTTTAACTATGTTCTGCCACAAACTCATCTTTCACTCTAAAATATAATAGAACATAAAAATAATATTTTATTTATCCTATTTGTATAGGGTTTAAAAATGAATTTATAATTCATCTAGAAGAACCATTGAAAAAATTACATTATTCAATCCAGGACATCACGTGGGTCAGTTGTAGGTGATACACCCTTGTCGCCCTTCGGTTGTGGGTTCAAGTCTTGTGGCCTTGCCGGGCGCGAAGGGTTTCCACCTGACATCCGGGTTGTCCTTTTTATGGAAATCCAAAATAATCCAAACTAGAACTATCCAAAATACTTCAGTCCAAAATTTATATGGAAGGTAAACACAATGAATATCCTTTTGCTGCGTAATAACATGTGAACACCTTCATTATGTATTCTTTGAAAACACTGCAACATCCAAAATTACCATAAAACCATATTCCTTAAAGAATAATAGATATACTCCTTCAATCCAAAAATGTTTTAAACCCCAACAATGATGGAATAGACAAATCATTAATCAGTTTCAAGGTAGTCAAGAATATACAATATAATTTATCCAAATCAATCATGTATTATTCCAAAATCTCTACCTCAGTATCCGAAGCATATTATGGTTTATCTTTCTCTCAAGCATATATTTTCCAAAAATTTAACCTGCTATTGAGTCACTTTTCTTTTTTCCACACAATCTCAAGTCCTTAATGAAATAGTACTGTAGTAAAATCCTTATATACTCCATAATTTTTATAACAAGTACATTGTTGATACAACACTCAAATAACATAATCAACATAAGAACTCTAATCATTCCTCTTCATCTTTGGTAGTATCATAACTTGATTATTATCCAATAGCATCATTTGCGGTATAGTCTGATGACTGAGACATAGGTTCGCGTAGTGTCCAAACTCCTTGTAAATGAAGCATTTTACATTTGAAACCATTTTCGTACCCTTGTAGTCATGTACTTTTTTCCCTTTTCCTCCACACTTATAACAAACTTCCATTCCTTTCAGGAAAGTTCTAGGGTGTTTCTTCCCACAGTTATCACATATGGGAAAATTCTTCTTTTCCCTCTTCCCTTTATCCATCTTTCTCTCTTCCATAATTTTCTTCTCTTGCTTCCATTCAAAGCCATCACACTCCGAAAACTCGTTACTTATCTTATCAACACATGATATTATTTCTTCATAGGATGATAATAAATGGGAGACTATTTCTCTTATAAATTATGGCTTAAGACCATGAAAGATATGATCCTTCTTTCTCTTTGGATCATGTTCATTGCTTGAGTTCTCATTCCTTCTACTAGGCGCCATTTATAAAAAATGGCATACACTAGATTAGTTTATTAATAACAATACCAAATCACAAACATGTAAAATGCATAACATAAATTAAATAGTTTATGGATATAATCCATAATCATAAAAATGTCTCTTTTGAGGAAGTATATACTCATAAACCCTTCATAATGGTTTGTAAAGAAAATCAGAATTATCCTATGCATATCCCCCGGGAGTGTCATAACCAAGAGTGCAGCAAGGCCTGTTGTCGTGCACCAGTTCCCGTTCATGTCTAGCTCAAAGAGGTGTTTTCGGGTTTTACCCCTAGGTACATCTGTGACAAAGCCGCCAATACCTAGTCGTATCCAGACAGGGATGTATTGCTCAGAAAACTCACAAAATTTCTACAATACCAAAATTCTAGGAAGTTCTTCTATACTAATACTCAAATTTCATCTAAGATCTATTTGCTCAAATCAGAGTTTATCTAAATCTATCTTCCAAAGTTTGTACTAAACTTCCTCTGATACCAACTGTAACGCCCCGACCCCAGTTACCCAGAGTTGGTGCATTATTACATAACATTGTCATGATCACAAGAAAGATAAAGTCTCAAAAGACCAATTAGTTTAGTAGCCTTGGAGACACTAGATATATTCATAAAGTTTACATTACATCAATAAGTGAAAAACTACAACAATATATTGTCTTCATATCCCCTCATACTATCCCTACAGGTCATTCATAATAAACTTCTTGGAATCCTGGAAAAAAAACATAGAAATGGTGAGCTGAAATGCTCCGTATGGGTAAACAATACAGCAGAAACTTTCATAAATAAGCATAAACATTTAAGACAATGTATAACTAAAACAAAAGCCTTTTAAACATAAAAATCAACATAGTATGGCAAAAATAAAATGAAATAATTCCATTTAATTATTCACATGGATATTCTACTAATCGAATAATCAAATGAAATATCAATAACCACTTTCATAATGATGGAATGCATAATGCCAGACTATCATAACCACATAGCTAAGGACTCGTGCCAAGACTACAAATAAGATTTTTCCAAGGCCTTTTTCCAAGACACTAGTTTGTCTCATGAGACCTACCGATGCATCGAGGAGCTATAGCGGGATCCACCCGTCACATATTAAGTCCAATGCATTCCCATATGAAAAGGTTCAAACATTACATAAACATTCGTAATAAAACTAGGATACAAAATGTAAATACTTCATCCATAAACCACGAATGGTATACGAATAACACATCCACAGTCAAACACATCACAAAAACATCAAAACAATATGTATGTTTTGTATCATAATAAATCAACTTTATATAAACATAAAATCCATCAATGGATGTTGACATAGATGAAATCAAAACTATTTGAGAGAAATATCTCTTTTTTTGAAATCATTTAAAAGTCACACATCTATTAAGGAAGTAATTTAAAAGAGATTTTTGAATCAAAGTGTCTCATTCCACTTCGAAACTTTTGGAAAGAAATATCATTTCAAAACATTCATGTCCATATAAATAAATACATAAAATCATTTTGAAAACATGGACATTAATTAAAAATATTTAAAAAGATAAATCGTCAAAACATTTAAAATTATAATTTTGATAAAGAGTACCTTTCAGAAATTCTTAAAATATTCATTTTGAAATCATTTAAAAGTCACATAATTATAAAATAAAACATTTACTTTGAAAATATCCTTATAAGCATTAAGGGAAGCTTCAAAGATTTTATAATGGTAGAAAATAGCTGCACACGCCGTATAAGTTAAAAAAAGACCTTCTTACCTTAATTATGTCAAAAAGGTTTAAAAGGACCTTGTTTGGAAAATGAAGAAAAGATTCCTTTATAAACTTCTTATAAAAAGTCAAACAATGGTATAAATTACTTTAAACCATATTCTGTAAAATAGTAAGAATGTTTTGAAATACATTTTTAAGAAATATGGATGTGGATGATAAAGAAGTCCCAGTAGATAATTACGTATAAACAACCTCGGATAATGACGAGATTGTGAAATAACCCTTACCTTGTACTTTTCCTTGGTTGGGGGTAGGTTAACCTCCTGTATAATGGTGAAATAATTGTTATTAAATTATACAAAAATCATATACATTTTTACGTTATCATATATGATCTTTTAACATTGCTTTGTTAATAATATCTTAGTATTATCGTCCTTTCGGGAGTTAACTTACTCATTTTACTTTATATGTTTTGTTACATAATCCTTGTTTGTCATGGATAGGTTGTATCTTATTCATATCCATAATGATATCAAGTTCCTAAACATTATTTTTAAATCATCAAATGAAAATTATACATGAATGGATACGATGGAGAATGAATCTCATCGCGTTCGTGGAGACGGTAGTCCGTACGTACGCACGAGCGATAATAGCATTCTTTTTGTAACACCCCAATCTTCCACGGTACACTTCTCTTTGAATAATACAATAGCGTGTGTTGTACACAACACTGAGTTCAAGTACACCACGACTTACCAAACTAGACGTTCAAAAGAGGTTATCAATAGTATTAACTAAATTTTAAATATTATATTATCCTTATAATTTTAATCCATATTATGAGTTTCTAAGACATGATTTATGAACAAATTCATTTTTTTCAGATAAAAGAAGTATTTTTTCAAAAAAATGAAATTTTACCGCCTTTTAATGGCGAAGCCTTTTTAAAACCAATATTTGAAACTTTTATATATTCAATTTGAAAAAATGAAATTATTCTTTAGAATTGGGACATAAGAATTTAGTATCAATAATGTTTTGGTGTCTTTCTGATAACATTCATATTTGGGTGAATAGTGAAAAATACTATATTTCAAATGAAAACAGCTTTTATAATCAAAATAATTTATAGTGTTAAATTATACATTTTATTTGTTTGGAAGTATAAATAGATTATATTTTTACTATTTAATCCAATTATGGTCATTTTAAGTAATTTCACCTTGAAATTGGACATAAACAAGTGTCAATCTTTTGATAGTTATTATTTCTAAAAAATACGCCTTTTGGTTTCGAAAGCGGGAATCAATTTTAAATTAATAAATTAAAATTTTATGTTTTGAATTTGGTAAAATAGAATTTATTATTGGATTCAGAATAACAAAATTATCCTCGGGTGAAATTTTGGCACTTTTCGGATAACTTTTATATTTTGATGAATAGTAAAACAATTACAAACTTTTAATTAAAAACAAATTTTTTAATCGAAATAATTAATAGTGATAAATTATGAATTTGAGTGGTTTAAAATTATATTTAAAATATAATTTTACCATGTAGTACAATGTGGGTAATTGAACATAATTTCACATTTAAACCGAACATAAACAACTATCAATATTTTGATAGTTATTATTTCTTAAAAACACGCTTTTTGTTTTAACAACGGGAATAAATTTTAAATTGATTTCTGCCACTTCTGTGTATTGAATTTGGAAAAATATATTCCATATATAGAATAAGGATTTCTAAATTTTGTAAATAGGTAACTTTTATTTTTAGATATTTTGAATAATTACTTCGGTAAATATTTTATTTACCATGGTTAAAGGGTAAATCCGGTAAATAAGGGTAAATAAATAATATTATAATAATATTAAATTACCCTAAAACGTGTCTTAACCCTATTGGTTGATACATGACCGACCATGGGCATCTATGGGTCGATTTTGGGACCCCATGGATCCACTTGTAAGTGATAATGACACTTTTTATTAATTAAGTTAATGTAATTACAAAAATGAAAAAAGCATATATCTTTTAGAAAAACAATTTTTACATAGGGTTATATATGTTGGATGTTAGACTATATATATTCAATATAAGTATAAAACGATTTCCTACATAATGATATTTTATTTAAATTATTTAGACATTATATAATTTATTTTATTTATGACACAATGATGATGCAGAAATTACCATAATAGTAAAAAATTAAACTAATTGATATTATAAATACTCAAATAAATATAATTTGAGACTTTTAATGAATTAAATTAATTTTATAGGTTAACATGACAAGTTATTAATGATTTAATTAACTTTTTTCGAAGTAATAATTCTGTTATGAGTTTAAAAAAAATAAACTACTGAATAGTGTCAAAATTGACATAAAAGAGTTTTTAAAACAAATATTATATTATTAAATGATATTAAATTCCCAAAAATCTAATGTTCGGCCCAAAGACTTATATAATGATAGTTATATCATTAATGGACCACTTGGGGGTCTCTTGGATGTATATAGTAAGTTTATTAACTATATAATATAAAAATACAAAGTGACATGGTAAATGTCAAACTAATTAACTAAGAGTTAAAACTAAAAGATAAGGTTAATATAATGACCCTAACCTGTCTAAATTCTATTGGTTGATTGTATTTCTACCTATTCCCACCTTAAACTTTAAATAATCAACTTTGGAGCCATTATAAACCGAATATGAATTTATTATAAATTAATATTTCTTGCTTTTCCAAAGGTGCCACTCACCCCTCTTATAAAAGGCCACTCCTCCTTCTCATTTCTTCACATCTTAAAAGCCTTTTGGATCGGCCAACCCCTGCCCAAATACTCTCTCAACTTCCGTAACTACAACCTAGAGTCCTTAGTTTGATCATAAAGCCAACCTATGGAGCCCTTTTGATCAAATCAAAAGGAAGAACCTGAAGAAGAGGTAATGTTTTCACCGCCCCTTTTCAAGTTCCTTTCTTCTTCCACTTCTTTTTTCTTTGTTGTTACCATTCTAAAAAAATAACTCCAGTATCTTATATATATTGTGATGTTATTATAAATATTGTACAACCATATTCAGTATTCTATCCACCCTTTGAATAACATGTCACCATACGTGCGTACGTACGGCTTACCGTCTCCACATCGTGGTGTAATTGTTATTCAATATATTATTATTATTTGGGTGGGTATAATAATGATGTGTAAATCATTAAAATAATAAATATAACATGATAATGATTCTTTTTATATGATATACCATCCAATTATATATTATTTTAATATCAAAATAATGATATTGTCGCTCGTGCATACGTACGGACTACCGTCTCCACGAACGTGATGAGATTCATTCTCTATCGTATCCTTTCAAATATAATTATCATTTGATGATTTAAAAATAATTTTTAAGGACTTGATATCATTCTGGATATGAATAAGATACAACCTATCCATGATAAACATGGATTACGTAACAAAACATATAAAAGAAAATGAGTTAGTTAACAACTGAAACGACGATAATTCTAAGATATTATTAACAAAGAAATGTTAAAAGATCATATATGATATCATATTAATGTATATGATTTGTGAATAATTTAATATCAATTATTTCAACATTATATATGAGGTTAACCTACCCCCAACCAAGGATGAGTACAAGGTAAGGGGTTTCTTAACTCACTCTTAATTTCGTGAGAATTCCATTGTTCACCACTTAATTATTGCATGTGGTGTATGTGTTCTGCCCATGATTGTATTCATTGTGTAATATATTTTAATTTATGTATATTTACATCATCATTTTATGATCCTTCTTTCATGGGTTTATGTTTTGTATGTTACCTAATCAATAAGGGAATTTGAAATTTCAATTTCCACTCATTTGGCTTTACACATATTTCATTGATTATATTACACAAAGATTATGTGTGGAATCACTATTCATTTTCTTATGTCATAATTTACACTCCCCTTCCTGTGGATATAATTTTTATACACATAATCACTCCATTGATAATTTCTCATGTCATTGATATGAATTTGATAAGAGTAATTTTAACTCATTCTCCATTTGTTGAGTTAAATATTCGTTGGTGTTGTTTTTACAAGAATATGTGTGAATGTACTTTGATTGTCTTACACTGAATATCCAATAATATTTAGTGTATTTATATTTGTCACACATAATTATGTCGTTGATTTATCCTTAACCTAAGGATACGGCCTTTATGAGAGATTTCATCTCAATTTACATTCCATTGAGACTTCTTTGTTGTTATACACCAAATCACTTTTATGTGGTGTATATAATGTACTTTGACATAGTATATCATTAATTCATTTATTATCATGATATTAAAATGTTTTGATTACATAAATTATTTTTATTCAAGTGTCTCTCTTTTGGTTATAAACTCTAACTAAAATACCATTTTTAAATGTTTTAAAGACTTATTTTTCTAAATCTTTCTCATTAATGTCCATGTTTTAAAAAATGGTTTTAAGAATTTATTTATATGGACATTAAAGTTTTAAAATTAATACTCCTTTTAAAAGTTTCAAAGTGGTATGGGAAACTTTGATTCAAAAATCTATTTTTAAATGGCTTCTTGACAAATAGTGTGACTTTAAAATGATTTCAAGAAAAATGGGGATATTTCTCTCAAATAGTTTTGATGATTATTTTCATCTATGTCAAAATCCTTCATTATTCTTGATTGAGGTTAATGTGATACAATAAAATCTTCCATATTGTATCGAATGAGATATGTTTGACTGTGGATGTGCTATTTTTATACCATTCATGGTTTGTGGTTAAAGTATTGACATTTCGTATGCAAGTTTTATTACGAATGTTTATGTTATGTTTAAACCTGTTCATATGAGGAATGCATTAGACTTAATAAGTGACGGGTGGAGCCCGCTACAGCTCCTCGATGCATCGGTAGGTCTCATGAGACAAACTAGTGTCTTGGCACAAGGCCTTGGAAAAATCTTATTTGTAGTCTTGGCACGGGGGCTTGGCTATGTGGTTATGATAGTCTGGCATTATGCATTCCATCATTATGAAAGTAGTTATTGATATTGCATGTGATCATTCGACTAGTATAATATCTATGTGAATAAGTAAATGGCATTATTTCATTTTATCTTTGCCATTTTATGCTGATGTTCAAGTTTAAAAGTCTTTTGTTTTAGGTATAAATTTCCTAGTGTTTATGCTTATCTATGAAAGCTTCTGCTATAATGTTATCCTTACTGAGCATCTGAGCTCACCCCTTTCAATTTTGTTTATTTTTCCCAGGATTATGGAGAAGTAATTTATGAATGACTTGCAGGGTTAGTATGAGGGGATATGAAGACAAGTTGCTTTTTTTGATGTAATGTAAAAATTTATGAATGTATCTAGTATTTCCAAGGATACTAAACTAATCGGTCTTTCGAGACTTGATCTTTCTTGTGATCATGCCAAGGTTATGTAATAATGCACCGACTCTGGGTAACTGGGGTCGGGGCGTTACAGTTGTATCAGAGGAAGTTAAGTACAAACCTTGGAAGCTAGATTTAGATAAACATTGATTAGAGCACGTAGACCTAAGATGAACTTTGAGGATTAGTATAGAAGAACTTCGTAAAATTTTGGTATTGTAGAGATTTTGTGAGTTTTCCGAGCAATACATCTATTTCTGGATACGAGCAGGTAGAGGCAGCTCTGGCACAGATGTACCTAGGGGTAAAACCCGAAAACACTGCTTTGAGCTAGACTCGAACGGGAACTGGTGCATGACAACAGGCCTTGCTGCACTCTTGGTTACGACACTCCCAGGGGATATGCTTAGGATAATTTACATTTTATTTACAAACCAATTTGAAGTAATATATATATATAAGATGAGAGTAAATAACCTTGGTTAATCCTAATATGTTTCAAATTGAGAATATGGTGACATGTTAATCTCTAAATGATTTTATGACTACTGTTACTCACACAATGATTTCTGGTTTTAGTCAATGGCTATATTCCATGTAAGTCATAGTGACTTTGAGAATGATGTACACGGTGGGAACAGTGGTGGAAATTAGCAACAAAATGGAATTTTGATAAGCGTAAAAGATATCGTCTTTATGACAAATTATTTTTCCAAAAATATGATCAAAAATATATATATTAACCAATTATCAGACTCAACAAAGAAGAGAAAGGTGATGAATGATAAGAGCTCCAGTAGTGGAGACCATGGAAAAAGAAATCCTCAATTTCCATCATGCAGGAAATGTGGAAGCAGACACCTAGGAAACTGTCTCAATGGGACAAAGAAATTCTTTACGTGCGGGAAGGAACGACATAAAGTGAAGAATTGCCGAATAAAAATGAAGAGTACTATGGAAGAAGATAAAAATGGTCCCAAGAATCCATTTACAATCATTTTCCATAAATGTAGGGGACCTGACCATTACCCGAGTGAATGTACTATTCTATAGGATATTTTCCTGGTCAGAGAAGAAGATATGTGGAAATAAATGGTTGGATAAATGTTTAAAAATTATTAGTGATCCTTATTGAAGGGTTTACATTGGAATAATTTTCTATTGTATTTGTAACCCTAACGTTTGCCATGTGAGAATGATATTTATGGAAGAATTATCTTTTCTCTTGTAGATATAGTTATAAATAACCATTTGGTTTTATATGATCATTGGGTTTGAGGAAATTACAAATTATTATAATTTTGGATGAAAATGCAAGGTATGAGATAGCATTTGTGGTTAAATTTTGTTATGGTTATTTAGTGGAATTTATCTCATTTTGGTAATGCTATAAAATATAGTTTTTGAAAAAGGACAACACGTAGACCGTGTGACAACCCGTCGCATCGGAAAAAGCTGTGGGAATCGAACCCACAACCAAAGTGCGATTGGGATTTATCACCTACCACTGGACTTCGTGAAGTCCATGGTTAGTGTGACTATTATTTTTATTTAAATGATTTTATTGATCAATAATAATTTGATTTCAGATCTTATGTCTTATAAAATGAATACCCTTTGTATAGGGAAATGATTTTGTGATTATGTAATAAATGTTATTTTAGAAGTTGTTTGCTTTGGTGTGAACACTATATGCCCAAGGAAAACAGAATAGTATGAGATTTCATTTGAGGAGTAATGGTTGATTTTTATCTATGTTTTTATTGTGGATTTATAATGATTTGGGTTATTTATGGAAATGATTAGGTTAATTACTTTTAAGTATGTGACCTTAAGAGTAATTAATGTCATTTGGAGATACAATTTAACACGGAAGACTACATTCTTAATAAGTTTTGGTTTTCAATATTTTTTTTGATTATATCGAAGGATTTTAAGTACAATTTATTATTGAATGGTATTTATTTAACTTTGGGGTATTGTCGGTTTAATTTTGGAAATTAAGATTAGTGTTTATTTCTATCAAAGATATCCTTTTGGGGGATCATTAGATCTTGTACTAACCATTTTGGTATTGATTAATCTATAAAGACAATGTAAATATATAGTTCATCCTTTATGGATCATGTGATTCTATAGAAGTTTATTCTATCTCTTCCAGTGTGACCAAGTCTTCTTGAATACTCATCATTTAAAAAAATGAGTTAGTGGTGGAAATTTATTAAAGAATGAAATTATACTTAAAATTTAAGTATATATCTTTATATTCTTAGTCAATATCATAAATGAATTCCTCATCCTTATGTAATGTAACTTAAAACAAAAAAATGTTGTCTTTTTACTTTCCTACTAGGAGACTAATGGCTGTTTGTCCCAACACAAGTTTGTGGTTTTCTTATTGTTAACTTTCTCCTGATCATGATTTCTATCCCTCACCATCAGAACATGACACATAGTTTATCATCCATATCCATGTTTTCCTACATGGAGTCCAAGTATGGGTTATCTTGGTTGACCTTTATACCTCTCTTTCTTTATTTTAAAGTGATATTTTTATTGAATCTTTTTCTGATGTGGGACTTTCCATTCTCAGGCCCAATTTTTAAAATTTCGAGGACGCAATATATTGAAGGAGGGGTGAATGTAACACCCCAATCATCCAATGTACACTTCTCTTCGAATAATACATTAGCGTGTGTTGTATGCAACACTGAGTTCAAGTACACCACGACTTACCAAACTAGTCGTTCAAAAGAGGTTATGAATAGTATTAACTAAATTTTAAATATTATATTATCCTTATAATTTTTAATCCATATTATGAGTTTCTAAGTCATGATTTATGAACAAAGTCATTTTTTTAGATAAAAGAAGTATTTTTTCAAAAAAATTAAATTTTACATCCTTTTAATGGCGAAGCCTTTTTAAAACCAATATTTGAATCTTTTATATATTCAATTTGAAAAAATGAAATTATTCTTTAGAATCGGGACATATGAATTTAGTATCAATATTGTTTTGGTGTTTTTCTGATAACTTTCATATTTGGGTGAATAGTGAAAAATACTATATTTTAACTGCAAACAGCTTTTTTAATCAAAATATTTATATTGATAAATTATAAATTATATTGTTTTGGAAGTATAAATAGATTATATTTTACCTATTTAATCCAATTATGGTCATTTTAAGTAATTTCACCTTGAAAGTGGACATAAACAACTGTCAAACCTTTGATAGTTATTATTTCTAAAAAATACGCCTTTTGGTTTCAAAAGCGGGAATTAATTTTAAATTAATAAATTAAACTTTTATGTTTTGAATTTGGTATATTAGACTTCAGTTTTTTATTTGGAATAACTAACATAGCCTAGGGTGAAATTTTGGTACTTTTCGGATAACTTTTATATTTTGATGAATAGTAAAAAATTATTAAATTTTAATTAAAAACAACATTTTTAATTGAAATAATTAATAATGATAAATAATGAATTTGAGTGGTTTAAAATTATATTTAAAATATATTTTTACCATGTAATACAATGTGGGACATTGAACACAATTTCACATTTAAACCGAACATAAACAACTGTCAATCTTTAGATAGTTATTATTTCTTAAAAACACGCTTTTTGTTTTAACAACGGAAATTAATTTTAAATTCATTTCTGCCACTTCTGTGTATTTAATTTGGAAAAATAGATTCCATATTTGGAATCATGATTTCCAAATAGTGTAAATAGGTAACTTTTATTTTTAGATATTTTGAATAATTACTTCGGTAAATATTTCATTTACCATGGTTAAAGGGTAAATTCGGTAAATAAGGGTAAATAAATAATATTATAATGATATTAAATTACCCTAAAACGTTTCTTAACCCTATTGGTTGACAGATGGCCGACCATGGGCATCTTTGGGTCGATTTTGGGACCCCATGGATCCACTTGTAAGTGATAGTGACACTTTATATTAATTAAGTTAAAGTAATTACAAAATTGACAAAAGCATATATCCTTTGGAAAACCAATTTTTACCTGGGGTTATATATGTTAGAATTTAGACTATAAATATTCATTATAAATATAATAATATTTCCTACAAAATTATATTTTATTTACATTTTTTAAACATTAAATAATTTAGTTTATATATGACACAATGATGATGCAGAAATTACCATAATAGTGAATAATTAAAATAATTGATATTATAAATAACCAAATAAATATAATTTGAGACTTTTTATTAATTACACTAATTTTATAAGTTAATATGACATGTTATAAATGATTTAATTAACTTTTTTCTACGTAATAATTCTGTTATGAGTTTTACAAAAATCAACTATTGAATAGTGTCAAAATTGACATAAAAGAGTTTTTAAAAAAAATATTATATTATTAATTGATATTAAATTCCTAAAAATCTAAGGATCGGCCAGGAGACTTATATCAGGATATCTATATCATTAATTGACCACTTGGGGGTCTCTTGGATATATATAGTATGTTTATTAACTATATAATATAAAAATACAAAGTGACATGGTAAATGTCAAACTAATTAACTAAGAGTTAAAACTAAAAGATAAGGTTAATATAATGACCCAAACCTGTCTAAATTATATTGGTTGAATTTATTTCGACCTATACCCACCTTAACCTTTAAATAATCAACTTCGTAGCCATTATAAACCGAATATGAATTTATTATAAATTAATATTTTTTGCTTTTCCAAAGGTGCCACTCACCCCTCTTATAAAAGGCCACTCCTCCTTATCATTTCTTCACAACTTAAAAGCCTTTTGTTTCGGCCAACCCCTAACCAAATACTCTCTAAAAAGCCCTCAATACAACCAAGATGCCTTAGTTTGATCAGAAAGCCATCCTAAGGAGCCATTTTGATCAAATCAAAAGGAAGAAACCAAAGAAGAGGTAATGTTTTCAGCACCCCTTTTCAAGTTCCTTTCTTCTTCCACTTCTTTTTTGTTTGTTTTTACTATTATAAAATAATAACTCCAGTATCTTATATATAATGTGATGTTATTATAAATATGGTACAACCATATTCCGTATTCTATCCACCCTTTGAATAACATGTCACCATACGTGCATACGTACAGTTTACCATCTCCACGTCGTGGTGTAATTATTATTCAATATATTATTATTATTTGGGTGGGTATAATAATGATGTTTAAATCATTAAAATAATAAATATAACATGATAATAATTCTGTATATATGATATACCATCCAATTATATATTATTTTAATATCAAAAGAATGATATTGTCGCTCGTGCGTACGTACGGACTACCGTCTCCACGAACGCGATGAGATTCATTCTCTATCGTATCCTTTCAAGTATAATTATCATTTGATGATTTAAAAATAATGTTTAAGGACTTTATTTCATTCTGGATATGAATAATATACATCATATCCATGACAAACATGGATTACGTAACAAAATATATAAAAGAAAACGAGTAAGTTAACACCTGAAACGATGATAATTCTAAGATATTATTAACAAAGCAATGTTAAAAGAACATATATGATATCATATTAATGTATATGATTCGTGAATAATTTAATAACAATTATTTTAAAATTATACAGGAGGTTAACCTACTCCCAACCAAAGAATTGTACAAGGTAAGGGGTTTCTTTACTCACTCTTAATTTCATGAGAATTCCATTGTTCACCACTTAATTGTTGCACGTGGTGTATGTGTACTGCCCATGATTGTATTCATTGTGTAATATACTTTAATTTATGGGTATTTAAATCATAATTTTATGATCCTTATTTCATGGGTGTATGTTTCGTAAGTTACCTAATCGATAATGGAATTTGAAATTTCAATTTCCACTCATTTGGCTTTATGCATATTTCATTGATTATATTACCCCAAGATTATGTGTGAAATCACTATTCATTTTATTATGTCATAATTTACACTCCTCTTCCTGTGGATATAATTTTGATACACATAATCACTCCATTGATAATTTCTCAAGTCATTGATATGAATTTTATAAGAGTAATTTTAACTCATTCTCCATTTGTTGAGTTAAAAATTCGTTGGTGTTGTTTTTACAAGAATATGTGTGAATGTCCTTTTATTGTCTTACACTGAATATCCAATCATATTTAGTGTATTTATATTTGTAACACATAATTATGTCATTGATTTATCCTTAACCTAAGGATATAGACTTTATGAGTGACTTCATCTCAATTTAAATTCCATTGAGACTTCTTTGTTATTATACACCAAATCACTTTTATGTGGGGTATATAATGTACTTTGACATAGTATATGATGAATTACTTTATTATCATGATATTACAATGTTTTGATTACCTCAATTATTTTTATTCAAGTGTCTCTCTTTTGGTTAGAAACTCTAACTAAAATACCATTTTTAAATGTTTTAAAGACTTATTCTTCTAAATCTTGCTCATTAATGTCCATGTTTTAAAAAATGGTTTTAAGAATTTATTTATATGGACATTAAGGTTTTAAAATTAAAACTCCTTTTAAAATTTTCAAAGTGGTATGGGACACTTTGATTGAAAAATCTATTTTTAAATGTGTTCTTGACAAATAGTGTGACTTTAAAATGATTTCAAGAAAAAGGGGGATATTTCTCTCAAATAGTTTTGATGATTATTTTCATCTATGTCAACATCCTTCATTATTCTTGATTGAGGATAATGTGATACAATACAATCTTCCATATTGTATCGAATGAGTTATGTTTGACTGTGGATGTGCTTTTTTTATACCATTCATGGTTTGTGGTTAAAGTATTGACATTTCGTATGCAAGTTTTAATACGAATGTTTATGTTATGTTTAAACCAATTCATATGTGGAATTCATTGGACTTAATATGTGACGGGTGGAGCCCGCTATAGCTCCTCAATGCATCGGTAGGTCTCATGAGACAAACTAGTGTCTTGGAACCAGGTCTTGGAAAAATTTTATTTGTAGTCTTGGCACGAGGCCTTGGCTATGTGGTTATGATAGTCTGGCATTATGCATTCCATCATTATGAAAGTGGTTATTGATATTGCATGTAATCATTCGACTAGTAGAATATCCATGTGAATAAGTAAATGGAATTATTTAATTTTATCTTTGCCATTTTATTCTGAAGGTCATGTTTAAAAGGCTTTTGTTTTAGTTATAAATTGCCTTAAGTGTTTATGCTTATCTATGAAAGTTTCTGCTATAATGTTATCCTTACTGAGCATCTGAGCTCACCCCATTGAATTTTTTTCCCAGGATTATGAAGAAGTAATTTATGAATGACCTGTAGGGATAGTATGAGGGGATATGAAGACAAGATGTTTTTTTGATGTAATTTAAAACTTTATGAATGTATCTAGTGTTTCAAAGGCTACTAAACTAACCGGTCTTTCGAGACTTGATCTTTCTTGTGATCATGCCAATGTTATGTAATAATGCACAGACTTTGGGTAACTGGGGTCTGGGTGTTCCACTATTGATATTAAAATAATATTTAAATGGATGGTATATATTATATACAGAATATTTCTTGTGTTATAATTATTATTTACATGAATTACACATCATTATTATACCCATCCAAATAATAATATATTGAATAACAATTACACCATGATGTGGAGACGATAAGCCGTACGTTCGCACGTATGCTGACATGTCATTCAAAGGATGGATAGAATACTGAATATGGTTGTATAATATTTATAATAATATTATAGTATATATGAGATAATAGATACATTATTTTATAATGATAATAACAATGAAAGAAGAATTTGAAGAAGAAATGAATTTGAAAAAGGGTGGTCAAAACATTACCTCTTCTTCGGGTTCTTCCTTTTGATTTGATCAAAAGGGCTCCTTAGGTTGGCTTTCTGTTCAAAATACGGCATCTATGTTGTAGTGAGGGAAGTTTAGATAGTATTTGGGCAGGGTTTGTCTGAATAAAAAGGCTTTGAAGGTGTGAATTAATGAGAAGGGTGAGTGCCCTTTTATAAGAGGGGTGAGGGGCACCTTTGGTAAAGCTAGAAATATTATTTTATAATAGATTCATATTTGGTTTCTAATGGCTCAAAAGTGGATTATTTAATGGTTAAGGTGGGGATGGGTCGAAAACCACTCAACCAATATAATTTAGACAGGTTTGGGTTATTATATTAACCTTATCTTTAAGTATTAACTCTTAGTTAATTAGTTTCACTTTTACAATGTCTCTTTGTATTTTTTTATTATATGGTTAATAAGCGTACTATATACATCCAAGCAACCCCCAAGTGGTCCATTAATGATAGACCTATCATGATATAAGTCTCTTGGGCTAGCCTTAGGTTTTTAGGAATTTAATATCAATTAATAATATAATATTTGTTTTTAAAACTATTTTATGTCAATTTTGACACTATTCAATAATTGATTTTTTTAAAACTAATAACAGAATGATTACTTCGAAAAACGTTCATTAAATCAATACTAACATGTCATATTAACCTATTAAATAATTTTTATTTATAAAAATTCTCAAATTACATTTTTTTGGGTATTTATAATATCAATTATTCTTATTTTTCATTAATTAGGTAAATACTGAATCTCCATTGTGTCATAAATACATTAAATTATTTAATGTCTCAAAATTATAAATAAAATAAAATTATGTATGAAATGTTGTTAGATTTCTAATGAATATTTTCAACCGAATTTATATTATGTATAACCATATATTAAAAATGTTTTAGTAAATAAACATTGATTTTAACTCTTTTAACTCTTCTTTGAATTAAATAATAATTATTGTCCTAATCTAATAAAACTTGACCAAAATGATAATATTTTACTCCTAATGTTGTTTTTGGTCGAGATACACTTTTTAAATAGAATTAGGACATGTGTTAGGGTAATATTGATATCATTTTTACCCTTAATTACACTATTCACTTTTAACCGTGGTAAATAAAAGTAAAAAGTTACTATTCACCAAAAATTATTTTCGTCTCATTGAACCACATTTTACACCTTGATATTAACCACGTCTCTCGGATTTTAGAAATTCCACTCACAGAAGCAGTAAAATTAATTTTTTTGAAAAATTCAGTTTTTTAACTACCACTTAGTGGTTTCACTATTCATAAAAAAATGAATGTTTCCAGAAAAATACCAAAACTTAGGCCTAAGATATATTTGATATTATGAATTCAAAAATTATGTATATTTTACCATATTAAAAACATATCAGTTGCATTAATTAATTTAAAAATTAATTCCCGTCATCAAAACAAATAGCGTGTTTTTATGAGAAAATAACTATCAAAAGATTGACACTTGTTTATGTCCAGTTTAATTGTGAAATTATGTACAATGACAAAAATTGTATTAAATGGTAAAAATATATTCAAAATATACATTAAAACCACTCAAATTCATAATTTATCAATATAAATTATTTCGATTAAAAAAGTTATTTTTAATTAAAATTTAGTAATTTTCATTATTCATCAAAATATAAATGTTGTCTGAAAAGTTCCAAAATTTCACCTTAGGATAAATTAGATACTCCGAATACAAAAATTAAGTCCATTTTGAGAGATAAAATTTATAAAATTTCAAAAAGTAAGTATTGATATTCATAATGGCTAGTTTGATTGGTTTTGGTGTGTGTTAGAACTCGAAGTTGCATACAACACACACTACTGTATTATTTAAAGGAAAGCATACTGTGGATGCTTGGGATGTTTCATTGTAAATTATTTATGTCCCAATTCTAAAAATTAAATTTCTTTAGTCAAATTTTATATATAAAAGTTTAAAATATTTTATTTAAAAATGGTTCACTATAAAAAGTTTGTAAAAGTGCAATACTGAAAATGAATTTGATCTTACATTATGTCTAACAAACTCATAATATGGATCCTAAAATTATAAGGATTATATAAAGTTTAAAATTTATTTAATACTATTCATAACCTCTTTTTAACGGCTTGTTTGGTAAGTCATTTTGTGCTTGAACTCAGTGTTGTGTGTAGTGCAAGTTATTGAATTATTTTGAAGAAATAACACACTATGAAATCTTGGGGTGTTAAAGTTTCAACCTTTTCATATGTGGAATGCATTAGAATTTTATGTGTCATGTGGATCCTACTATAGCTCCTCGATTCAAAGTTAGGTCTCATTATAAAATATAGTGTATTGGCATAAGGCCTTGATGAAATCTTATTTATAGTCTTGACACGATGCCTTGACTATGTGGTTATGATGGCTGAAATTATAAATTCTGTCATTATGAAATTATCTATTGATATTACTTGTGATTATTTTACTAGATGAATATTTATGTGAATAAGTAAATTGGATTATTTGATTTATTTTTTCCATATTATTCTGAAGTTTATGTTTAAGAGGCATCTATTTTAGTAATATTTATTTCCTTAAATGTTTTTGCTTATTTATGATATTTTCTTCTACATTGTTATCCTTACTAGGAATTTGAGCTCACCGCTTTCTTATGATTTATTTTTCGTAGGATTTGAAGAATTATATTATGATTAACCTATAAGGATATTCCAAAGGATATGAGTGTTTTAAAAGGGGACATAAGTTGGTTTTTTATTTCATGATGTAATGTAAAACTAATGTATGTATATAGTACTTACATGGATACTAAACTAATCAGTCTTTCAAGACATGATATCTTATGGTCGTGACAATGTTATTTAGTAATGCACTGAATCATGGTAACTATGGCCAGGATGTTAATGTTTGTATCAAAGGAATTTTAGTACAAACCATTGAAACTAGATTTAGATAAATTCTAATTAGAGAACATTACCATAATATAGAAATTGAAATTTAATATAGAAGAACATCCAAAAAATTTAGTAGTGTAAATATTATATGGGGTTTCCAAGAAAATACATCCTTGTATATATACAAACAGGGTAGAGGTGCCTCTACCACATATGTACATATGAGTGAAAACTCCGACAAGGAGTTTCAGGCATGAACCGAGGTATCTTTGTACATGACAATCAGCCTTTCTTCACCATTGGTATTGGCACTACTGTGGGATATGCTTAGGATATTTCACATTTTCATTAAAAACCATTATGAAGCATATATAAGTAACTACTTCCTCAAATAAAAATGTTTTTTGATTATAGATTGTATGCATAAAATTATCAACTTATGTTATGTATTTTCCATGTTTGGAATTATTCGTAGCGATTAATAAACTAACCTAGTGTATGACATTGTTTTAAATAGTGCCATGTAGAAAGAATGAAAACTCTATCAATAAGAATGATCCAAAGAGTAAGATGGATCATATCATTCATGGTCTAAAGCCAAAATTTATGAGGGAAATATTCTCCCACATATTCTCATCATATAGAGAAGTAGTATCATGTGTTAATAAGATAATTAATGAATTCTCTGAGTTATATAGATTTTAAGGGAACCTAGAGAAGAAAAGTATGGTAGAGAGATAAAAAAGGATAAGGGGAAGATGGGAAAAAAGATTTTCCCATATATGGTAACTGTGGAAAGAATCAACTAGATACATGCTTGAAGGGAATGTGACTTTGTAAAAAGTGTGGAGAAAAGGGACACCAAGTATGTTATTGCAAGGGTATGAAAAATTATTCAGATGTAAAATGTTTCATCAAGAACGAGTTGAGACACTATGTGAATCAATGTCCCAATCATCAGAGTATATTGAAAATGATGCTATTGGATAATAATCAGGTAAATATACTACCACAAGATTAAGAGGAATAATTAAGGTTCTTATTTTCTAATGAATTATGTCATTTTAGTGTTGTATCAATGATGTAGTGGTAATATTAATTATGGAAATAAGTAAACATTGTAATGCAATACTATTTCATTAAGAATTTGAGATTATATGGTACTATGTAAAGTGACTCAACAGCAAGTTATGATTTTCGTAAAATACATGGTTAGAGGAATGATGAACATTAATATGGTCCTAAGATTGATGTAGTGATTTTGGAATAAGTGATTGATGATTTGAAAAAACTATATTGGATACTCTTGTCTACTGTGGAACAAATTTATGGATTTTTAATTCCTTCATAATTGGAGTATTAAAAATTCTTGTATATAAGAAATATATATAGTATTATCAAAATAATAAGGGATAATTAATGTAATAAATATGGGTTTATGGAAATTCAGGGTGTTACCATGTTTTAAGAGAATACATGATGAAGGTGATCACATGTTATTATGTGGAAAAAAGAGATCCTCATTATGTTATGTTGACCTTCCTTATAAACTTTTGGACTGTGAGTTTGGACACAAGTATTTTGGATTAGAGTAAAGGTTGGAATAGATTATGTTGGACATTGGATTCTATTGTTTATGGTTAAACGATTTCTTATGATTATTTTGGGATTTTTTTATAAAAGTGACAACCCGTAGTACGGGCAACAACTCGTCGCGTCTGGTAAGACCGCAATACATGAACCCACAACTGATGGTTGACATGGGTGAATCACATTCCAATGGACTACGTGTTGTACTAGTTTATGTAATGTAGTTTTTATAAATGATATTATAGATGAATTATAAATTCATTTTTTTGAATACCCTATATGATTAATATAAATAGAGTATTTTTTTAGTTCTATTATATTTTAAAGTGAAATATGATTTTGTGGTAGAAATTAGTTAAAGGATGAAACTCTACATGTCATGTACTTTTTTACTTATTCTATGATGAAAATATTTCTTAAGAATTAACTAAAAGATCTAAAAACCAAAAAATTGTTATCATAATCCCTTATATTTGGAAGACCAAATAATATTTTAAGTCATCATTTATTTATGGTTTTGTGGCCCTCGATTTTCTATTTATTATTCACTTGTATTTGATTGATGACCTCAATCAATCTATATAAATATTTACATTTTCCTTCTAACTATGTGTCTCAAATTGTGACTAATATTCTCATATTCAAAATCTTAATTTGGTGGTTCCTTTTTCATTTCTATTTCCCTCTTATTTAGACGATATTTTGTAAACCCTATTTCCGATTTGGGTATTCCACAAATGTATTTTCTAATTTTAACCTTTTATATTTGAAGAACAATTTCATAATTCGAGGACAAAATTTATTGAAGGTGGGGAGAATGTAACACCATGGTATTTAAATTTATGTTATATCTTTAATGTAATTCAATAGGTTGTGCTACAAACAACATCGAGTTCAAACGCACCACGAAATTCCAAAAGAGTCATTCAAAAATAAGTTATGAATAATATTAACTACATTTTGAATTTTATATATATCCTATATAATTTTAACATTCATCTTTTGTGTTTCTTATACAAAATATAAGGACAAATTCAATATTTCAGATAAAAGATGCATTTTAAAAAAATGCAGTTTTTCCACCATTTAATGAAAAAACCTTTTAAAATCAAATATTTGACACTTTTATATATCAAATTTAATGAAATTAAATTATTATTTATATGTGGGACATAAAAATTTATTGTGGATAAATTTTTGGTAGTTTTCTAGTATCATTAATATTTTGCTCAAAAGTGAAAACAACTTTATTTTAATCGAAAACAACATTTTAATAAAAATAATATTTATTGATAAATTATTCATTTGAGTGTTTTTAATGTATAATTATATTATATTTTTATCATTTAATATAATTTAGGTCATTTTTGTAAATATATATTTAAATTTGACATGAAGAATGTCAATCTTTTGGTAGGTTTTACTTCTTAAAATCCACTTTCTGGTTTTGACAACATTTATTAATTTCAAATTAATTAATTCTACTTATATGTATTAAATTTTATAAAATATACATAATTTTTTAATTTTTCATATCAATGTTATATTAGGGTGAATGTGTGGTATTTTTTTTGAAAACATTGAATTTTTTTATGAATAGTGAAAAACACTGCGTTATTGTTTAAAACAAACTTTTTTTAAAAAATTAATATTTTTATTTAAATTTATCTTAATGTCAAAATAAATACATAATAAATATATTAGTATAGTGTAATTAGTTGGAATCATTTTATAATAATATTAGATACATAAACCTTTATTGAACTTTTTTAACGTCTTTTCCCCACCTTCTTGGCACATTTTCAAATTTGCATTAAACCTAAATTTACCGCTTTTTTGAATTTAATTTAAAAAATAAAATAGAAACGGTTTTCATCAGTATGTCAAAATTTATTTAATGGAATTAAAATAATTTTTATTTAGTAGTAACATCTGATTTTTATTTACCACATTTAAAAGTAAATAGAGAAATTAATAGTAAAAATGATATTATAATTACACAAAAACATGTCCTATTTCTATTGGATAAGTTTATTTAGATCAAATCAAACATAGGAGAAAAATATGATCCTTTTTTATCTACTAGAATTAGATTTGGACATTTTTTTGTTTTATTTAACGAATAGTTATAAGTGTTAAAATCAAAAGTTAATAACTAAACCATATTTGGCCAATCAAATTTTTTCTCATTTTCAGAAGCTGGTTTATGGGTTCCCGGTACCCCGCTACATGAGACCAAAACAACCAAATTTATAAAAACAAAAGAACACAAAAACCCAAAAACCATTATAAAGGAACCACGAATCAAGGCGCAATAACATCAGAAAGGCTGGGCAAATCCACAAAGGATTATGTTGAGCGTCCCCCGACGTGACCATCGACACCGACTCAAATCCTCCCATTGGTAAGCTTCCGAGGAATTCACAGAGCCTTCATGAGATGAAATGGAACTCCAGGATCCACCCCCAAGGACGTCAAAGAAAACCCGAATGAAGATGACCATATCTTGATGTCATTAGCACCCTGACCCACAGACCACATAAAAAGTCCCACCAAAACACTTTAAAAGCAATGTGAGAAACAAACCCAATCAGTATGGAGGTGAAGCCTCATAATCAAATGAAAAATTACCAAAGCATAGCCTTAGCATATTAGTTCTTTCCTCCCAATATATATTCCAATTCATTAGCCATACCTTAGCATCAGTATCTTCCCTAATAACATCTTTAATGTAGGGGTACATAGAAGATAAATTCGACTATAAATATTTATTAGAAAAATAAAAATATTTCATACATCATGGTATTTTATTTATAATTTTTAGTCATTAAATAATTTAATTTATTTATGACACAATGATGATGATGTAATTACCTTATTAATGAAATATTAAAATAATTGATATTATAAATATCCAAATAAATGTAAATTGATATTTTAGATTCACTAAACTAGTTTTCTCGGTTAATATGACATTTTAGGATTGATTTACTGTATTTTTTTAAGTAATCATGTTTTCCTACTTTCACAAAAACCAAATACTAAATTGTGTCAAAATTGACATAAATGAGTTTTTAAAACAAATACTATATTATTAAATGATATAATATTAATAAAAATATAAGGTTATATAAAAGGGATATATAATGATATACATGTCTTTAATTATCCACTTTATGTTTTTTTCGAATTTTATAGTAAGTGTATTAACCATGTAATAAAAAATACCAGAATACATTTTAAAAGTTAAACTATTTAACTAAGAGTAAAATATAAAAGGAAAGGTTAATATAGTGATCTATGACTTTCTAAAACCTATTGGTTGAAAGTATTTATAACCATACCCACCTTAGACTCTAAATTAATTCATTTTGAGCCATTATAAAGCGAAAATGGTTTTATAATAAAACAATATTGCATGCTTTTCCTAATGTGACCCTCACCTCTCTTGTCAAAGGGTACATCCCCTTATCTCAAAATCAAACCGCTAAATCCATTTGTCTCGGACAGACCCAACTCAAATTTCCTCTCAAAAACCCTCACATAAACCTATAATTATTAATTTGAACATAAATCTATCTTAAGGAGCCCTTTTTATCAAATCAAAAAGGAAGCACCCAAAGAATATGTAATAATTTCAACACTCTTTCAAAGTTCTTTTCTTATTCCAGTTCCACTTTATTTGTTGTTTATATAATAAAATAATAAATCTACTACATTATTCATTGTGTGATGTTATTATGAATATGGTACCACAATATTCATTATTATAACCATCCTATGAATGAAAAAGTAACAATACATGCATACGTATGACTTACCGTCTCCACATCATGATGTAGTTTGTTATTCCACACTTCATTATTTGGTTGGGTATAATAATGAGTATAATGGATATAAATAATAAATATAACATGTTAATGATTCTATATATGTATTTTACCATCCAATTACATTCAATTTCACCATCAATGGAATGACATTGTTTCTCGTGCATACATACGAATTACCGTCTCCACGAACGGGATTAGATTCATTCCCCATTGTAACCATTCAAGAAGAATTTACATTTTTTGATTAAAAATAATTTTTAAGAGCATAATATTATTATGGATATTAATAAAATACACCCTATACATAATAAATGTGATTTACATAACAAATCATATAAAGAAAAATGAATCAGTTAACACCGGAAACAATGATGCTAGTTAAATATTATTTACAATGAAATATTATAAGATCATATATGATATCATATTTATGTATGTGGTTCTTTTATAATTTAATAACAATTATTAATGTATTTATACAAGATATTAACATACCCTATTCTAGGGAAAATCACAAGGTAAGAGTTAATTTTACAATATATTTATTATCAAGGTTTGTTTTTACCTAAACATCTACTGGGAATTCTTTATCTCCACATCCATGTATCATAAAAATTTATTTCTAAATTTTTTTTAATATTTCCCATATTATGGGTTAAAGTCATTTAAAACCTTGTATGAATTTTTGAAAAATATATTGAAAAGAAATTTTACATCACTTTCTAAACAAGGTACATTATTACCTTTTCGACAAATTAATTTAAGAATAATTTTTTTACTTATACAGAAGGTGCATCTATTTTCTTCCATTATAACACCTTCAAAGCTTCCCTTACAATCATATAAGAATATTTTCAAAATAAATGTTTTATTTTATAATTATTTTACTTTTAAATAAGTTCAAAATATAAAGATATATTTCTCTCAAATAGATTTGATTTCATCTGTGTCAATATACTTTGATGGATTTGACACTCCTCTGAAGTTTATTTATTATGATAAAATCTTCCACACTGTATTTATACTATGATGGATTTTACACTCCTTTTACACTCCTTTCATCTCATGATACAATCTAGTGTATTGGCATACGTTTTTGAAATACTTGCATTTGTAGTCTTGGAATGAGGCCTTGAATATGTGGTAATGATGTCTGACATTATGAATTCCATTATTATGAAATTATCTATTGATAATACATGATTATTCGAACAGTAGAATATCCATAAATTAAATAATTTGATTTATCTTTTCCATATTATGCTTAATATTAATTTTAAAAGTCTTGTGTCTTAGTCTTATACATTTCCTTAAATGTTTATGATTATTTCTGATATTCTCCACTATATTGTTATCTTTACTTAGCATTTGATCTCACCCAATACTTATGTTTTATTTTTACAAATAAGTGAAGAAATATATAATGATTAACCTACAAGGATAGGCCAATGGATATGAGAGTGTTCAAAGAGACACAATGTGTTTTTTCATGATTTAATGTAAAACTTCTGTATATCTAGTACTTCTAAGGATACTAAAGTAATCGGACATTCGAGACATGATCTCTTATTATCATGCCAATGTTATGTAATGATTCATTGAATCTAGGTAACTACAGTTGGGGAGTTAAATTTGGCATTATAGAAAGTTTATTACAAACCATTGAAACTAGATTTAGATAAACATTTATTATAGAACATTACCCTAAGTTATAATTTGAGGATTAGTATAGAATAACATCCAAAAAATTTGGTAGTGTAAATATTATGTGGGTTTTCCAAGACAATACGTCCTTTCCTGGATACAAATAGGTAGAGGTGGATCTGGCACAGATGTACCTAGGAGTGGAAACTCTAATATGGAGTTTCGGGCTTGACCCAAGGTATAATTGTACATGACAACAATTGTTGATTCACTCTTGGTATTGAAAATCCTAGGGGATATGCATAAGATAATTAAAATTTTATTTACAAACGGTTATAAAGGATATATGAGTAAATAATTTCTCAAAGAAAACATTTTTATGATTATGAATTATATGTATAAATTTTCAATTTATTTTAGGAATATTACATATTTGAAATTATGAATTGTGATTCATAAACTAAACTAGCATAGGACATTGTTTAGAAATGGTGCCCAGTTAAAGGAATGAGAACTCCTGCAATATGTATTATCTAAAGAGTAAGAAGGATAATATATTTCATGGTCTTAAGCCAACATTTATAAGGGAAATAGTCTCCCACATGTTCTCATTATATAGAGAACTAGTATCATCTGTTAATATGATAAGTAAAGAATTATCCACATCCAATGGCTTTGAAAGGAATCCATAAAGGAAACGTATGTTAGATAGAGAAAATGGATAAAGGTAAGAAGGGAATGAATGACTTTCCTATATGTGATAACATCGGAAAAAATCACCTTGGTAAATTATGGAAGAGAATGGAAGTTTTTTATATGTGTGGAGAAAAAGGACACCATGTATGTGATTACAAGGGTAATAAAAAAGGTTTCAAATGTACATTGATTCATCTACAAGGAGTTGGGACACTATTAAAATTCATGTCCCAATTATCCGAGTATACAAAAAATGATTATATTAGATAATAATCAAGTTACTATTCTACCACATATGAAGAGGAACAATTAGTGTTCTTATTTTTTAAATGAATTAAGTTATTTGAGTGTGGTATCAACGATGTATTGGTTATATTAATTATGGAAATAAATATGGATTGTATTGTAGTACTATTTCATTGAGGATTTGGGATTATATGGTACTATGAAAAGTGACTAAACATTATGTTAAACGTTTTGGAAAATACATGGTTGAGGGAAAGATAAACCTTAATATTTTCCTGATACTGAGTTAGGGATTTTGGAATAAGATATGGTCGATTTGGATAAATTATATTGGATATTCTTGACTACCTTTAAACTGATTAATGTTCTGTTAATTCCATCATTGTTGGAGTATTCAGAATTCATGGATATAAATAATATCTCTAAATTTCTATAAGGAATAAGGGAGAATGAATGTAATCAATAAGGATTTATGGAAATTCAGGGTGTTTCCATGTTTTAAGAGAATACATGATAATGGTACTCACATGTTGTTATGTGGAAAAAGGATATCTTTATTATGTTATGTTGACCTTCCTTATAAAGTTGTGGACTATGAGGTTGGACACAAGTATTTAAGATATGTCTAATGGTTTTAATTAATTAGGATGTACATTGGATACTATGGTTTATGGTTAAAACATTTCGTAAAATTATTTTTGTAATTTTTTATAAAAAAGACAACCTGAAGGTCGGGCGACAACTCGTCGCATCCGGCAAGGCCGCAAGACATGAACCCCCAATCGAACGGTGACAAGGTTGAGTCTCCTACCACTGGCCAACAAGATTTCCTGGTTTTTACAATGTATTTTTTATAAATGATTGGATAGATTAATTATAAATTATTTTTTTTGAAAACCCTATATTATTAGGATAAATAAAATATTTTTTAGTTCTATTTTCTTCTAGAGTGAAATATGAATTTTGGGTAGCAATTAATCAAAGGATGGAATTGTTCTTTTCAAGTACTTTTCTTGTAATCTTTGAAGAAATTAATTAGAAAACATTAGGGATAATGTTTTAAAACCAAAGGTGTGTTATTCAAATACCTTATGTTTTGATTAACCAATAATATTTTAAGTCATCATTGATTTATGGATTTATGGCCCTAAATTTTCTATTTATTCTTCACTTGTATGTGATTTATGACCATAAACACTCCCTATAAATATTTACAAATTTCCTACAATTATGTGTCTCAAATTTCCAACAATTCTCCTTTATTTAAAATCCTAAATTGGTGGTGACTTTTCCATCTCCCTTTCCCTCTTATTAAGAATAAATTTTGTTAACCTTATTTCTGATGTCAGTTTTTCAAAAAGGTATTTTCTATTTCTAACATTTTATTTTTTAAAGATAAATTATAAATTGTGAGGACACAATTTATTAAAGGAAGGAAGAATGTTACACCCTCGGATTTTATAGTACATTTTCTCTTTAATTTATTTCAATAGCTTGAACTACACGCAATACTAAGTTCGAATGCACCACAACTTACCAAACTTGTCGTTCAAAAAGCATTTATCAACAATATTAACTGAATTTTGAATATTATATATATCCTATATAATTTTAAAATTCATATTTTGTGTTTCTTAGACATAATATAAGGACAAATTCAATTTATCATATAAAAGATGTATTTTTCAAAAAAAGTTATTTTTCAACATTTTAATATAAAAAACATTTTAAATCAAACATTTGACACTTTTATATATTCAATTTAATAAAATTAAATTATTCATTAGAAGAGGGACATAACAATTTAGTTTGGATAATTTTTTGGTACTTTTCTAATAACATTCATATATTGATGAATAGTGAAAAATAATAAATTTTTATTGAAAAACACATTTTAAATGAAAATAATATATAGTGTTAAATTATGAAATTGAGTTGTTTATAAGTATAGTTATATTATATTTTTATCATTTAATATAATTTAGGTCATTTTAAGTAATATCACATTTAAATTAAAAAAAATGATAATCTTTTGATAGTTTTTACTTTTTAAAAACACACTATCTGGTTTTGACAACGAGAATTAATTTTATATTAATTAATGATAAATATATGTTTTAAATTTCATAAAATAGACATCAATTTTGAATTTCTCATATCAAAATTAACATAGGGTAAATTTTGGGATTTATTTTTGAAAACAATAATTTTTTTTGAATTGCGAAAAACACTACATTATTATTTAAAATAGATGTTTAATAAAACAATTAATATGTAAATTATAATTTTTCATAAAGTCAAAATAGATAAATAATACATATATTAGTCCAATATAATTCATTGGAGTCATTTTCTAAAAATATTATACATATAAAATTTTATTGAACTTTTTTAACGTCTTTTACCCACCTTCTAGGCACATTTACAAATTTGCATAAAACGTAATTTTACTGCTTCTGTGAATTGAATTTCAAAAATATGACACACACAATTTTCATCAATATGTAAAATTTTATTTAATGGGATGAAAATAATTTATTGGTGAATAGAAACTTTTGATTTTTACTTACCACTATTAAATGTAAATAGGGTAATTAAAGGTAAAAAATATATTATAATTACCCTAACCCATGTCCTAATACTATTGGATAAGTTTATTTCAATTAAAATCAACCTTAGGAATTAAATATGATCTTTTTATCCTCTTTTATTATATTAGGATGTTTATTATTAATTTATTTAAAGAATATTTAAAAGTGTTAAATTCAAATTTTAATAACTAAACCATTTTTTATATAGGGTTATACATATGATAAATTAGACTATAAATATTCATTATAAAGATAAAAATATTTCATACTTCATTGTATTTTATTTATAATTTTTTGATATTATGTAATTGAATTTATTTAGGACAAAATAATGATGCAATAATTATATTATTAATGAATGATTAAAATAATTGATATTATAAATATCCAAATAAATGTAAATAGAGACTTTTTATGCATTCAAATAATTTTCTAGTTTAAAATGAAATGTTAGGATTTATTTAGTTTATTTTTGTTTTAAATAATCAAGTTTAGTTGACATTCATAAAAATTAATTACTAAATAGTTTCAAAATTGACATAAATGAGTTTTTAAAACAAATACTTTATTATTAAATTATTTAATATTCTAAAAAAATATAAGAATCATACAAAGGACTTATATAATGATATATATGTCGTTATTGAACCACTTTATGGTCAATTGTAATTTTATAAAATGTTTATTAACCATGTAATATAAAAATACAAGAAGACATTGTAAATGTTGAACTCTTTAAGTAAGAGTTCAATCGAAAAGATAAGTTCAATATGGTGACATAAACAAGTCTACAACCTATTTGTTGAGATCCTTTAGACCCATACTCACCTTAGCATCGAAAAAACTTCATTTGGAGCTGTTATAAACCAAAAATGATTTTATAATACAATACAATTTTAAACTTTTCCTAAATCGACCCTCACCTCTCTTATAAAAGGGTACTTCCCCTTCACTCAAAATCACACATCCAATGCCATTTGGCTCAGCCAAAAACAACTAAAATATCATCCCAACTACCGTAAATTCAACCCAGAGGCCTTAATTGTATTGTAAAGCTAACCTATAGAGCCCTTTTGATCAAATCAAAAATGAAGTGCCAAAAGAGAAGATAATAATTTCATCACCTCTTTCAATGTTCTTTTCTTCTTCCACTTCCTATTTCTTTGATGTTTCTATAAAAAAAACTCAAATACCTTCTACATAATGAGATGTTATTATAAATATGATACAATTATATTAATTATTCAATCCTACCTATGAATGAAAAAGTCACCATATTTGTGTACGTACATCTTACTGTCTCCATGATGTGGTGTAGTCTGTTATTCAACACTTCATTATTTGTATGGGTATAATAATTAGTATAAATGTTATAAATAATAAATATAACATGTTAATTATTATTTATATGTAAAAAAATATCCAATTACATACTATTTCACCATCAATAGAATGATATTGTTGCTCGTGCGTACGTAGGGATTACCGTCTCCACGAAGGCGACGACATTCCATCCCCATCGTAACCATTCAAGAATAATTTTCATTTTAAGAATAAAAATAATTTTTAATAACATAATATCATTATGTATTTTAACCAAATACATCATATCCATAACAAACATGACTTACATAACAAAACATATAAAGGAAAGAGAATCAGTTAACACCTGAAATAATGATACTATTGAAATATTATTAACAAAGAAATATTAGATAATCATATTTGATATCATATTTATGTACGTGGTTCTTGAATAATTTAATAAAAATGATTTTACTATTATAAAATTTGTTAATGTTCCCTCAAATAAGGGAAATTACAAGGAAAGGGTTAATTTTACAATTTCGTAATTATCTAAGGTTGTTTATACGTAATCATATATTGGGAATTATTTACCATCCGCATCTATGTTTCTTAAAAATGCATTTAAAAACATTTTTAATGTTTAATAGATTATTTGTTAAAGTAATTTATACCCTTTCTTGACTTTTTATAAATTTTTTTGAAGGGAATCATTCCATCATTTTTTAAGCAAGGTACATTATAACATTTTTACAAATTAAGGTAAGATTGTTTTTACTTATATGGCAGGTACAAATATTTTCAGCCGTTATAACACCTTCGAAGCTTCCCATACAAGCGTATAAGAATATTTTCAAAATAAATAGTTTCTTTTATAATTATGTTACTTTTAAATGATTTAAAAATAAAAAGATATATTTATCTCTAATAGTTTTGATTTCATCTATTTCAACATAATTTGAGGGACTTTACACTCATTTGAAGTTGATTTATTATGACACAATATTTTATATTTTATTGATGGTTTTGTGATATTTTTGATACTAGATTTGTTATTTTTATACCATTAATGGGTTACGGTTAAATTATTAACATTTTGTATGCTAGTTTTAATAATAATGTTTATGTTATATTTTTACCTTTTCATATGAGGAATGCATTGGACTTAGTAAGTGATTAGTGTGGCCCTCTATAGCTCCTCGATGTATCGGTAGGTCTCCTGAGACAAAATACCATCTTGGAACAAGAATGTGACAAAATCATATTTGTAGTCTTGGCATGAGGCCTTGACTATATGTTTATGATGTCCGACATTAGGAAATCCATCAGTATGAAATTATCTATTTATATTACATGTAATTATTAAACTAGTATAATATCCATGTGAACAAGTAAATGGAATTATTTGATTTATCTTTTCAACATTATACTGGAGTTTATGTTTAAAATTCTTGTGTTTTAGTCTTATACATTTCCTTAAATTTTTATTCTTATTTATGAAATATTCATATATATTTTCATCCTTACATAGCATCTGAGCTCACCCATTTATTTTGATTTATTTTTTATAAGATGTGAAGATGTTTATTATGATTAACCTGCATGGATAGGCTAAAGGACACTACTGTTCTCAAAAGGGACAAAATGTTGTTTTTTTATTTCAGGATGTAATGTAAAACATATGTTTATATCTAGTACTTTCAAATCTACTAAAAAATGTCTAATTAGAGAAAAGATCTCTTGTGATCTTTGCCAATGTTATGTAATAATGCACCGGAACAGGGTAACAATGATCACATCATTACATTTGGTATAATATGGAAGTTTAGTACAATCCGTGGAAACTAGATTTAGATAAACTATATTTAGAGAACATTAACCTAATATAGACATTCAAGATCAGTATATAAGATCATCCAAAAAATTCGGTCGTGTAAATATGATGTGGGTTTCACAAGAAAATACATCCCTTTCTGGATAGATACAAGTAGAGGTGGATCTAACACAGATGTACCTATGGCTGAAAAATTCAACAAGGAGTTTTGAGCTTGACCCGAGGTATCCTAGTACATGAAAATGGGTCTTTATTCACTCTTTGTATTTACACTTTTTGGGTTTATGTTTAGGATATTTCACATTTACTTTAAAACCCAATTTGAAGGATATATGAGTAAGTACTTCCTCAAAGAAAACATTTTTATGGTTATGGATTTTATGAAAAAACATTTCAATTAACATTAGTTATTTTACAAGATTATAATTATACATTGGGATTCATTAACTAAACATGTCTATGATGTTGTTTAGAAATGGTGACTAGTAGAAGGAATGAGAACTCCAACAATAAGCATGATCCAAAGTGTAAGAAAGAACATATATTTCATCGTATTAAGACATCATTTATAAGGAAAATAGTCTTCCATGTATTCTCATCATATGGATAAATAATATCATGCTTTAATAAGATTAGTAAACAATTATCTGAGTCCTATGGATTTAATGGAATACCCAAGAATAAAATAATGGTAGAGGGAGAAATATTGTTGAAGGGAAGAAGGGAACGAAGTATTTTGACATATGTCACAACTGTGGAATGAATCGTCTCATTAATTGCTTGTAGGGAATAGTATTTTATTATAAGTGTGGAGAAAAAGGGCTCCAAGTACTTGTTTCCAAGGATAATAGAAAGATTTAAATTGTACAATGTTTCAACTTCAAGGAGTTTGGACACTACGCGAATCAATGTCCCATTCATCAGAGTTTACTAAAAATGATGCTATTGGATAATAATCCAGATATTTTTCTACCGTATATGAAGAAGAATAATTAGTTTTCTTATTTTTCGTTATGAATTAGATCATTTGAGTTTTGTATCAATGATTTACTGGTTATATTAACTATGGAAATAAATAAGGATTGTATTACAGTACTATTTCATTGAGGATTTGATATTATATGATACTAAGAAAATTGACTCAACAACAAGATACTTTTTATAAAAAATACATGGATTAAGGAAATATAAACCTTAATATAGTCCAAATAACGAGGTAGTGATTTTGGAATAATAGGTGTTTGATTTGGTTATATTATTTTGGATATTCTTGACTACCATAAAACTGATTAATGGTTTGTTTATTCCATCATTGTTGGAGTATTCAAAATTCTTGGATATTAGGACTATATCTAGTATTATATAAGGAAAAAGGGATAATTAACATACTCTATAAGGTTTTATGATAATTCAGGGTGTTACCATGTTTTAAGAGAATACATGATGGAGGTACTCACATGATATGATGTGGAAAAAAGAGATCTTCATTATGTTATGTTGACCTTCCTTATAATTGTTTTGACTATGATTTTGGACACATGTATTTTGGATAATCCAAAAGGTTGGAATTTATTATGTTTTACATTGCATAAAATGGTTTAAGGTTAAGACATTTATTAAGATTATTTAAGAATTGTTTTATAAAGTGGACCACCCAATGGTTGGGTGATTTCCCGTCGCGTCCGGCAAGGCCCCAAGACTTGAACCTGCAAGCGAAGGGCGACAAGGGTGCATCACCTATCACTGGACGGTGTGATTCCCTAGATTGTATGATGTAATTTTTTTAAATGATCTGATAGATGATTTATAAATTCATTTATTTTGAAAACCCTATATGATTAGGGTAAACAAAATACTTTTGAGTACTATTATCTTGGAGTGAAAGATGAGTTTGTTGTAGAAATTAGTTAAAGAGTGGAACTCTACATATCATATATTTATTTTTATTCTATGGAAAAATTAATTCTTAAATTTTTTGGAATGGATCCTAAATCCAAAATGTGTTATCCTAATCCGTTATTTTTTGGTAATCAAAACATATTTTATGTCATTATAGATTTATAGATTTGAGTCCCTCAATTTTTTATTTATTCTTCACATGATTATGATTGCTGACCTCAATCACTGCCTATAAATTTTTTCATTCTTCCACGATTTATGTGTCTGAAATTTATACCAATTTTATCCTATTCAAAATCATAATTTGGTGGTTAATTTTTCATTTCTGTTTCCCTATTATTAAGAATAAATTTTATTAACCCGATTTCCAATGTGGGATTTCCACAATGGTATTTTCTATTTTTAACCTTTCACATTCAAAAAATAATTTCAAATTGCGAGGACACAATTTATCTAAGGAGGGGATAATGTAACACCCAAGGATTTCATAGTATGCTATTTCTTTAATGTAATTTAATAGCTTGTGCTACACGGAACACCAAGTTCAATCACAGCATGACATACCAAAAAAGCTATTTAGAAAGTAGATATGAATAGTATTAACTACATTTTTTATTTTATATAAATATTATACAATACAAACATTTTTCCTTTGTGTTTATTATATTTAATAATCTGAAAAATACAATTTTTCATATTAAAAATGTATTTTTCCAAAAATGGATTTTCCATCTTTTAAAGGAAAACCCTTTTTAAATCCAATATTTGACACTCTTATTTAATCATGTTAATGAAATTAAATTCTTGTTTATAATAGGCTAATAAAATTTAGTTCTGATAAATTTTTGGTACTTTTCTAATAACATTTATATTTTGATGAATAGTGAAAAATACTAAATTTTAATTGAAAAAAACATTTTTAAACAAAATAATATATAGTGTTAAATTATGAATTTGAATTGTTATAAAGTATAATTAGATTATATTTTTATAGTTTAATATAATTTAGGTCATTTTATGTAATTTTACATTTTAATTTTACAAAAACAAATATCAATCTTTTGATAGTTTTATTTCTTAAAAACTCACTTTCTGGTATTGACAACAGGAATTAATTTTAAATTAATTAATACAACTTATATGTTTTAAATTTGGAAAAATATACATAATTTTATAATTTGTCAAATCATAATTATCTTAGAATTAGTTATTGGTATTTTTCTAAAAATTTTGAATTTTTGATGAATAGTGATAAACACTACGTTATTGTTTAAAACATAAATTTTTTTATATAATTAATATTTTTATTTAAATTTATCTTAAACTCAAAATAGATACATAATACATATATTATTAAAAGTTAATTCATTTGAGTCATTTTATAATAAAATTAGACATATAAAATTTTATTGAACTTTTGTAACGTCTTTTACCCACCTTCTAGGCAAATTTGCAGATTTGCATAAAACCTAATTTTACCGTTTTTTTGAATTGAATATCAAAAATACTACAGAAATGGTTTTCATCATTATGTAAAATTTTATTCAATGGGATGAAAATTTTTTTTGGTGAGTAGTCTCTTTTGATTTTTATTTACCATAGTTAAAAGTATATATGGTAATTAAAGTTAAAAATGAAATTATAATTAACCTAAAAAATTTCCTAATTATATTGGATAAGTTTATTGCGACCAAAATAAACCATAATATAAAATATTATCTTTTTCGATCCACCTGGATTATATTAGGAAATTTATTATTAATTTAATAAAAGAAGAGTTAAAAGTTTTAAATTCACATTTTAATAACTAAACTATTTTTAATATAGGACTATACAAAAGATAAATTCTACTATAAATATTAATTATAAAGATAAAAATATTTCCTACATCATCATATTTTATTTATAATTTATAGACCATATATAATTAAATTTATTTATGACACAATGATGATTCAGAAATTTCCTTTTTAATGAAAAATAAAAATAATTGATATTATAAATATCCAAATAAATATAAATTGAATATTTTTATGAAATAAACTAATTTTATTGGTTAATATGGCATGATAGGATTGATTAATTTTAATTATTAGACTAATCACGTTTTTTTGTCATTCAAAAAAACCAAATACTAAATAGTGTTAAAATTGACATAAATGTGTTTTTAAAACCATTACTATATTATTAAATGATATAAATGTTTTTAACAAATTATGGTTTGGAAAATTGGCTTATATAAATATAGATATGTCACTAACTAACCACTCAATGTTTTCTTAGAATTTTATATAATTTTATTAACCATGTAATATAAAAATACAAGAAGATATTGTAAAAGTTAAACTATTTATCTAAGAGTTGAATCTAAAGGATAAGATTCATATGGGGACATAAACTTGTCTGAAATCTATTGGTTGAAAAGATTGAGACAAATCCCCTATATAGCCTTGATATATATCAATTTGGAGCCATAATAAAATGAAAATTATTTTATAATAAAATAATATTTAAATCTTTTTTAAAAGTGAACCTCACCTCTCTAATAAAAGGGTACACCCCCTTATTTTAAAATCCAACTTCAAAGCCATTTGGAATAGCCAAACTCTACTCAAATATCTTCTAAACACCCTCACTTCATCTTATAGGAATAATGTGGGTTATAAAACCAACTTAAGGATCTTTTTTGATCAAATGAAAAAGGAAGCACCCAAAGAGAGGTAATAATTATATCACCTCATTCAAAGTTCATTTCTTCTTCCACTTATTCTTTCTCTGTTGTTTCCAAACAAAAATAATGACTCATGTACCTTATAAATACTATTATGTTATTGTAATTATGTTACAACCATATTCATTATTTTTTCCTAACAATTAATGACATAGTCACTATATGTCCGTATGTACAGCTTACTGTCTCCAAGTAGCGGTGTTGTTTGTTATTCAAGAATTCATTATTTTGATTGGTATAATAATGACTATAATTTAATTAAATAATAAATAAAACATGTTAATGAATATATATATATGTAATATAACATCTATTTACATATGATTTTACCATCAATAAAATTGTATTGTCACTCGTGTGTACGTACAAATTACAGTCTCCACGAATGTGATGAGATTAATTCCCCATCGTAACCATTCACAATTAATTTTCATTTTACGATTAAAAATAATGTATAAGAACGTAATATAATTTTGAATTTTTATAAAATAAATACTATCCAATAAAATGATTTACGTGACAAAAAATATAAAATAAAACAAATCAGTTAACACCTGAAACAATGATACAACTCAAACATTATTAACAAAGCAATATTAAAAGATTATTAATGATATCATATATATGTATGTGATTATTTTATAATTTTATAACAATGATATAACTACTATACAAGAATTTATAGTACCCTCAACTAAGGGAAAATACAAGGAAAGGTTTAATTTTACAGTCACATTATTCTATGAGGTTCTTTATATGTAAGCATCTACTTGGAATTCATTATCTTCCTCATCCATGTTTCTTAAATATTTATTTTTTAAAAAAACTATTACCAAGAATATGGGTTAAATTCATTTATACCCTTGTTTTAATTATCATAAAATGTTTTAAATGAATCATTCTATCATTTTACAAACACGGTACTTTATGAACATTTCGAAAAAATTTAGGCAAGAATGTTTTTTTACTTATACGGTGGGTGCAGCTATTTTCTACTGTTATAACCTCTTAGAAACATCCCTTACAATCTTATAATATCATTTTAAAAATAAATTTTTAATTTTATAATTATGTTACTTTTAAATTATTTCAAAATATAGAGATATATTTCTCCTGAATAGTTTTTATTTCATCTATGTTAACATCCTCTGATGGATTTTACACACGTTTGATGTTGATTTATTATTATTCAATCATCCAAATTGAATTGAAGGTTTATTTATATTTTTGACTATTCATGTGTTATTTTGACACCATTCGTGGTTTATGTTTAATGTATTAACATTTCATATGGTAGTTTTTTCACATATGTTTATGTCATGATTCATCCTTTTCATATGGGGATTGCATTGTACTTTGTAAGAGTCGGGTGGAGCCCACTATAGCTCCACGATTCATTGGTAGGTCTCATGATACAAACCAGTGTCTAGTCCCAAGGACTGGAAAAAAATATTATTTTTATTATTTTTATAAGACCTTGATTATGTGGTTATGATGTCTGGTATTATGAATTCCATCATTATGAAATTAGCTATTGATATTAAATGTGATTATTCAACTAGTGGAGTATCCTTGTGAATATGTAAATGGAATTATATTATTTATATTGTCCATATTATGCTGACCTTTAATTTTAAAAGTTTTGTGGTTTAGTCTTATACATTTCCTTAAATGTATATGAATATTTATGATTGTTTTTGGTATATTGTTATCCTTACTGAGAATCTGTGCTCACCTATTTCTTATGATTTCTTTTTCCCAGGATGTGAAGAAGTATATTATGATTAACCTGCTAGGATAGGGAAAAGGATATGAGTGTGTTCCAAGGGAACACATTGTTGTTTTTTTATTTCAGGATGTAATCTAAAACTTATATACGAATCTAATACTTCCATGGCTACTAAACAAATCAGTCATTCGAGACATGATATCTTGTGATTGTTCCAATATATTGTAATAATGCACTGACTCTGGGTAACCAGGGTTGGGTTATTACAATATTAATAAATCATTATACATTAATCAATATAGATATTTTATAATCCATATTGTTCATGAATTAAATCGATTACTCAATATATAATGAATGATTTGGACTGAAAAAGATGAGTGGGGCCTAGACATTATATAGTGGATCGATGCATCAAAAGTCCATTTGAGAAAAATTATTTTTCCAAATTAAATTAGTTTCTACCTTATGTTTAAACATTGTTGTTAAAGGAGATTACAGTATTGGTTTTCAAGGGCCGCCAAAATGATGTATAATAATTAAGCATTTCCTTCATAGATAATTTAGTTATTTTTATTATTATGCATAATTTTTTAACATTGATTTTATCAACAGATGAATTTCATTCTTAGTTTATTGGTTAAATGGATTGTGTTTCAATTATTTATATTTTAATATTGATTCTAGATTATCTTATCAGGATAGTCAAGCTAAATAAATCTAACGTGTGTTCAGTTATTTACCATTCTATATTTATTATTCTTATTTGTTGATGATTAATTTAACTATATTTATCCCTTAATAATCATTAGATCTCACAATTATTTTTCTTATTTTCCATGGGATTACCTGATGAGTACTAGGATAGATATGAAAAGATATAATAGAGGGAATACTATTATTCTGGAAAAAAATTATATTGTAATTTCTACACTCAATTGTAATTAAAAACCCATTATTTGTATCTATTTTACCAATGCTAATAAACTATTACATCATCAATTTTTAAATTCCTTGTATCTTATTCAAATAAAATGGTAGAATGCACTAACTATAGAATTTTTGGTTGGGTTCAATATAGTTTGTCCTCAAAAGCATAATCCTTTCCAGGTTTGGGATAAATTTTGAGATATTATTTCTCCCTAATAAATCGGTATGATTATTTGTAAAAATTTTCTAATAAATATTCTACCGTGAAATCCCCTAATGTTTATACTCTCATGTGATCATATTTTTACCTCTCGCTGGGTTCCCTATATTACATGTCCCTTGTTGAAACTATCACTCGGAAAGAACCTCCATAAAAATTCCCATGAATGATTATATATATTTGAACACACAATTGAGAATTTTTTCTAACATAATATAATAAATGGATCATTCAATTACACTATTTATTATTGAAGTAGTGAATCATCCATGTCCTCCTTAAAGTCCACACAACTGGGTCTTCTATTGTGTCTCTTGTCCTTGATTACCTATTCTCCTAATGATGTTATACTATTTCAAGTTATAAAGGAATCTAGCATATCACTTTCTTCTTCACATAAAAACAACAATAATAGTTTTGGTATTCTTTCTACACTAATTTTATGAATATTAGTTTCCAGATATTGAAAGGTTCTTCTTTTACTTATTCTTATAAATTAAAGTATTTCATAAATTTATTTCACTTTGGGTAGAATCCTATTCCTCACTACAAAATGTAGAATAATCAATTATCATATATTTCTTTTATGGATTTAATTCCCTTATAAAACTCACACCTTGACTAACTCATATATAGAGGATCCATCTTCATTCCCTATGCTTTCTATTTCTTAATTTACTAACCATTATATATATTCTCATCATACTGATCTATTCATAATAGTAACAATGTAGAATAATGTTGATTCAATGAGATGGGGGAGAATTAGAGACTCTAAATCATCAATTTTGTCCTAGTGAAATAAACCTCTTCGCCTGTTAAATTGTGTATTGATTGTTGTTCAACACTCACACACACAGACAAAGATACACACAATAATAGCATGACATATTTACAATGTTCACCTCTCAAAATTAAACTATTGGTCTTTGGCCTGATCTAGAATCTATTTAGATCATATGACCATCTATTTTTAACATATGGGTACAATAAGTGTGGTATATCCATAAACTATTACTAAATAAAGTATCTTGAATTTGATTGTATATCATGTATAGGAAAAAATAATGTAATCGTTTATATAAACATAAATAAAGACTTCTAACCATGACTTCCAATTACTGAATTAGTTCTTCCCTTATTGTTCTACCACCACAAGAAATATATTACAAATATCCTCACTTTATGCCTGTATAAAAATCCACTTATAATTATTTTTTGTTCTTATTTAAACATCTTCTAATCTATGAATTTATCTTTTCATATTTTCTTACACATTTTTCACTTTTCACAACAACATATCTATATTTTTGAATTTAAAATTTAAATTCAATCGAAATTATTTCAACTCATTTTCAATCATAGAATTGTGATTTAAGACTCAAAATATAATATTCATCCATTTCTAATTTTTATTTCATTTAGATCAAAATAACCATTGTATTCTTCATATGAATCTAAGGAAGTTAGAACCCTCAAATCATCCCAAAAAACCTTGTACAACACGTTCTTGGGCATTATGACACCACCTTAAATTTTCTAAGTATTCACATAACTACTATACACTGATACAACATGATCAATATTCTATAGTGTGTAGGTAAAAATATTAAAACAACCAGAAAAATAAATCTGATACACTATATTTCATGACGTTGGGGTTTTGGTGCATTGGTTAGCCATTTTCAATAACTATAACAAAATTTATAAAATTTTATTTGGAATGGAAATATCACTATAGTGTATTCCTTCTATATCTCTCTTGACAGTGACATAGTCAGAGAGATATAGTGTAGTTATTCCAAAAAAAAATTATAACCATCAAATTATATCTAACTTAAGACGGTGTCTTGGACTTCCCATTTGTAGTGTAGATGTTCTAAAAACTCTAGAGACAACAACTTTTTTCCCATAATCCTCTACACCATGGTCCTACGATGTGGTATAGATAACATATCACCTATCATATGGAAACATATTTTTTTCATTCACATAATTAATGTAGAATGTTCCTTTTATTATAGCATGGTCCAGTATATCCATATTCCATATTTATCCTCCAATTCAACATGAATTATTAAATTCATTTGTGATATATGATTACTAGGAAAACAACACATAGAATCTTCTGATTTAATCACATAAAATATGATTTATGTATTGAAAAAACTCACATAATACTTAATTTTATCTTCTTATCGAAATATTAAATTTCAAAACTCACATTAACCTTCAAAGAACCTATTTTTTCTCAACAATATTCATTTTTAGATTTCATTGGAATACAAGGAACATAAATCTGTATTAATATTTCAATGAAATAAACATGGATCACTATTCAATAATTAAATCCCTACGTGAGTGACCAACATTTTTAGAATAATAATATTGAAGAAATAAGTCCATTTTTTCATAATATCTCGATCTATATGAAGCTTATTTAAAGATGACCTTCCAAACACTAAACAAAACATTATCATCAAAAAAATTTCAAACATGGTGAAATCCTTCTACAACTTTACATAAGTTGTTAATAGAGTTCAGATAAATAAATCACATTATAACCATTTTAATTACCCAATATAATTATATGATTCCCATAAAGATAATACATTTGAATAGATAATACCCCAATACTATATACTCTTGTTTTTCCATGAAATTGGAAAATAGAGAAAAGAGAATTCTTATATTTCAATTATGCTTCCCAAATGAAAAAAAGAATGAAAAGATGAAGGAGGGGATAAATAAAAAATCAATTATCCATATAATGGGTGAAATTCAACAATTAACTTCAATATATGATTCTGAAATGATTATTTTGATTGTGTTTTGGTAAGAACATCCTCAATTTTCAATTTTGTAGGATTAAATTCTATCTTCAAGTCATCATTATTTTCTATCTCTTTGATGAAGAAATTTATTTATCATTGTTCCTGAACCTTTAATTTTGAATTAAGAAAATTTAATGATTAATTTAACTTTTATCATTATATCCCAAATGTAATGGAAACATCACTTTGACAATAAAATCATATAGTTGAGTCTTCATCTAGAAAAGTTGTGTTGAGGCATGAGTTGATCCACATATTTATCATCATTACATAGTAGAGTAATTGATTTTTTATTCAATGAGTGTCAAAAAACACATCTTTATCAATGAATAAATTCCCCACCAGATTTATATTGCCTATCATCAGTGCATCATACCAAATTTTCATATAAATAACTAAGAAAATTAATATTCTATTTTCTATGATATATGAAGAAACAAATTTTTTAATAAGATATTTATAAATATTATAATTCATGTAATAATATTATATACCTTGGGAGAACATTTATTTCTATAATAAATTATAATATTTTAAAATATATCTATCCTTAAAGATATTAAATAATTTAAACATTCCATCAGCTTCCAAAATTCTCATGTATCTACTTCAATTACATGTTTTTCTTTATCTACCATTGTACCTAATAAAATTGGTATAAAAATATACTTTTAATCATCCATGAAACAATTTTTCAAAATTTTATTATAATACATATCCTGAGATATGAAAATATTTTCTTTTTCATTATAAATTTTTAATCTAAGAATGTATTTCATCTCACCAAGAATGGAAATTTCAAAAATATTCCTCATTTATCTTGTAGATTAATCATAAAATACGCAATTATTTCATGATAAAATTACACCATTTTCATAAACAAAAACAATAAGAAATACCTCATTATAATCATTGATATATATATTGATGTAAACACTCCATTTTTAAAAAATCAATGCCTTTAGACATGTGTCATTCTTAGAAAACAAAGGTCATGGAGATTATTTTAGCCTATGTAAATCCTTCGTTAAATATAAAGAACATTTATTATTTTTATCAATCATGAAACAACCTGATTGTTCAATATATACTTCCTCTTAAAATTAAAAATTGAGGAAGGAAAATTTGACCTATCTTTTAATGATATTGAAATGCAAACATGCAATAGTATGGAGAAATTATTTTATGGTTTCAAGTATTGAAAATGAAGAAATGGTTTCATTGACGTCAACTCTTTTACCATTAGAATAACCCTTACATGAAAATATTTATTTATTTGTCACCAAATCAACTTATTAATTCATCTTATTTTGGGACACCCACATTGTTCTAATAATGTTTTTTCATTGGTCAAGGGAACTAAATCACAAGTCTTATTCAATTAAATATTATCTTGTTTTATATTCAATGCATCAACCCACTCTTTATGTTTTATTTCTTCCTATACATATTTTGGTTCAACTTGAGATTATTTTGAGATATGATAATTTATCAATATATTTCCAGAATTAAAATTTTACAATGATTTAGATAAAAAAATTCTGTATTATCCTCGGATGATGTAAACTAAATTGTTATTTATAAATAATTTTTTAAAAAAATTACTTTATTAACTAGAACATCATCATTATTCTATATATATTTAGAAACATCATATTACTATTTAAAAAAAATATTCATATTCATTAATTTATGAAAATGATTCTTCATCATAGTTCATTTTGTATATGAATTCAAACAATTTCACATAAATATCATAACTAATATTACTTATCTCGTGGTTGTAATTACTTTTTTCTCTTCCATTTTATAGATAAACAAAAATTATCCAATAAATACCTATTTTCTAAAATTTTACAATATTCTCACTTTTAACAATGATAATAAAAGTAAATCTATGCAATATAATCTATTTAAAAATTTGATATTTGTTGTAGTACATATCATATAAAGAAATATAAAAATTTATCCAATAAAGATATTGATTTTGATTATGCACTTCTACTCTAATAGTTTATCGCCATAAAATGTTTGATGTTTAGTGCTATAATAACATAGTAAAAGACATATGCAGAAGAATTATATCCTATCATGAAACAAAAACATTTGTTTGTAGTGTTTATGTTTCATTGACTTCATGAATAATTACATACTTTTTATGATATTATTAAAATCATCAATTGTTAAACTCAGCACCATTTTTAGTTTTAATATTATTCAAAGAGAAACTACAATCTTCCACTATACTTCACATGAATATTTTGAAACTCATTCATTTATATCATTTATATTTCTTAAGAATAATGTATAAAATGAATGTAGAGTCACTATTGAGGAAAATAAAATAATTATCCCCATTTTGACTTCCTCCTCATATGCCTAAAAATGATAGAGTAAATTCGATTTCCCAGAAGAATAATTTTTATTTAAACCCTCTTGTGTGGAGTATTTACAATATTTCTCTTTTGAAAATATTAACTTAGACTATTAATTTCTCATTTATACATAGTAAAATAATGAAAATTGAATCTATAAATGATCTTATACATGTTTTTTTTGAAAAGAATGACCTTATTATTTTTTTCCAAGGGTGGTGCCTCAGTCAAAGAACAAGGAACAATTTATTGAATAGAAAATTAGCAGATTACATGAGTCTGAAAGACAGAATTTTATTACAAACATTATAAAATAAAGGAAGAAATTCCTCAATTAAATCATCCCGCCAAGTAATTCTCTGATTAACCCCTTTGTTGGTGAGACCATCAGCAACCATTTTGGCTTCCCGGAAATAATGAGTGACAATGAAGTTGATATCCAGAAGTGATGCAAGGCATCTCATCCAGAAAGTAGTAAGCTGCCAGGCAGGATGAATCGTACCCTTCCAGATGGCTTGGACAATAGTGGTCGAGTCACTCTCGATCCAAATATTGTTTCAGCCCTTTTGTTTTACAAAGTAGAGAGCATGGATCACTCCCACCATTTCCTCTTCCAGAGACGAGGCAGTGCCACAACTTCCATAAAAGCAACCATGACACTGACCAAGGAAATTTATGAAAACGACACCACAGCCCGCATGACCAGGATTGCCTTTAGGGGCACCATAAATCTTAATTTTGATCCAACCTGGGATCAGGGCCTGCCAAAACAGCTCAAAAGTGCGCCTCGACTATCTGTAAAGACCATCAATTTGATGCCGTTGAAGAATCACGAAATCTCCAACAGTTTTGTCACAAAATGCTTTCTGAAGAGGTTCCACATCTCTAATCGCAATGAGTATCTGGATCCGACCATTATTATGATTGAAAGAGTAATTTTGGTGAATAATAGCATTTCTATCATACCATATCACATGCAGTAGCTCAGCAAAAGCATCTAAGAAGAGTTTTTTTATTTTTTTTGCAAGGTTTCAAGCTCCACACAGCACATTAATTGATTGTTGATAGTATAAATAAGGATCCATCTGCAATCAAAGATGTCAGTAATAAAATTAAAAAGAGAAGAAGCAGTTTCCCATGACAAAAATAAGTGGTTAGTATCTTCTCTATGTTGATGATATAATTGACACTTGGAGAAAATCTAGATCCCAAAAGCCTACAAACAGGCCTCTGTGGGGACCCGATTGTGGGAAATACGCCAAACATGAGTAAATCTAGAAATCTTAATCAAAGGTTAGTCAAAAGATTTCAACCAACAAAAATTAATCTCAGAGTTGGAAAAATTATGTTTGTAGAAATTTTTGGAATCAAGGGGACCATTATGAGCAGGTTCCCTGATGAGAAAATCATTAGAGTTAGAAAAAGTGTAATTGTTTATAATCAAGTTGATGTTCTCAGGAAATCTATCATAACTTGAATTAATGATATCATTAATAGTGCAATTAGTATTTTCAGGCATTGAATCAGGAGTCATCAAAGAGATGAGAGGGGTACCAGTCCAATTGTCCAACCAAAAATTCATGGTGGATTCATTGATGACCATCCATCTGGAAAGAATGACCTTATATTGATGAATTAGTTTATTTTACTCTTTTATCCTTAAATATAATTATTTTCAAACATCATGAATATGAAAATAATTTTCTTTTATTCATTTCACACATTTGAAGATATATACATCATTCTTGCTATTCACAAAATAAACAAATATTTTTGAAACATCACTTTATTTACTTTATCTCATAATTGAGATACACTAAAAGATTGTCTTTTAGTTGTTCAATATACAATCTGATTTTTTATTTTGAATGATATTTTAAAAATAAATGTTGATCCAACAACTTTGATTTTTAGTTATCCATAATTTCTAATGTCTATAAAGTCATATTTTTATTTTTTTTAATGTAAGTTATTTGATTTGATTATTTTGTAAAATGAGAATAAGAATTGTTGTAAAAATTTCATTGACATTATCTATTTTAATATTTATAATATACATCATAGAATAATCCTTATTATTTGACTTTATCCTCCATATATGGAGACATCCCATCACATTAAAAGCATTCCATTTGATCTGGTTACATATAAATACACCTTTTTATTAATATTTCCTATTTTCTTTTATCACTCACAAACATCTTCCAATAGTTGAAATCAATTCGTAGTTTTGAATTCAAATTTCCAAGGTTTTATCTGGATTTTTATATGTTAAGTGAGATGAATCCTATAAAAATTTTTCTTCTAAACAATATAAAATTTTAATTAAATTATCATTAAACTAACAAATCTTTACTTTGTTCAAAAGGCCTCCACAGTACATGTAATAACCTTATAAATCATATTTTCATTGATAGACATAATTTTATCAAGAACAGTGAACCTATCTATCAAAAATATTCCCATGATTAATATTTGGATCCTTTATGAAGTCATAAATTTTGAGACCTACTTACCCATCCTTATTAATATGAATCTACTTATAGGGGATTGTTTCTATAATATTTTTAGTATTTTTTCCATTAATTATTTGGATTTATATTTTTCAAAATCTAAAAAATCAATTTATTTTTCTAGACCCATTATCTTCTTCATTTTATTTTTATTACCAATCATAAAAAAGGCATATTAATTTTTTTATTTTCATATATTAATGATTCTTTCAAATTTTCAATAACCATTAAAATACATGAGAATTACCTAACATAATAAATAAGCATTTGATAATTTTATCTTATTTTTTTCAATATATTTTAAATTCTCACAATTTTTTTAAAAAATATATAACAACAACTGTTTTATAATAACATCTTATTTAATATTAAATCATTTGTTATTGAGTTCAATAACAATTACAATCAATTCAACAATTGATTCTTACAATTTTAATTTGTCAGTAATATGGACTCATTCATTACATCTAGAAGATTGATTTTCTATCATCATATTTAATATATATTTTACAAAATATATATATATAAGAGAAACTTTTTGATTTATCATGTTAGAATTAATTCCATTTATGTTTCATCTTTTTATTGAATTTCATTATAACTTTCACTACTGAGTTCTTCTACATTCACCTTTATAATGATCATTTTTTCTTCAATACATCTTCACATTTTAATTTCTTATTCCTCATCATTTTTATCCCTAATTTAACATTTATATATTAAATTTTCCTTTTCCATTTTGGTAATCTTTTTATATATTTAGAAAATACACATGTTCTTTCATATATTAATGACCTTATTTTAGCGAGTCTACTTGGTGCATAGTCTTTTTCATTGATGATTTAATCTCCTTTTATATTAGGATAATTTTCAACAACATTATTGAAAGATCCACAACCAAATAATTTAAATATATGTTGATATTTAATCCCTCCTTTCCCTCTTCATGAATGTCTAGATATTAATATCATCATAATATCATAATTTTGACTCAAATCAGAATCATAATTTGAATAATATGAATCTAATTCACCACAATTCTTCTAATTCATTTCTTCTTTCGAGGATTAAAAAAATTATTCTTTTTTATCCTTACACTATATATTGAGAACACTTATTTTAAAATATCATAGGAAATGAGAATACGATGATAATTGTCTATATTTTGTGATTCTTGATCCCCATCATCATGAGAAGAATCTTTATCAACAAACATGTCTAGAATGACAAAAAGTATTTTCTAAAAAACTATTGTAACTTTTAATTTCTCACTATCACATATTATAGGACTAACAATTTAAATAACTCTTGTGAATAAGTCATTTAAAATTTCACCTCCATTCCTTTTTAGATCTTTATATTTCAGTTTCTAAATATGTCGAATCGCCTGATTCGATATTTTATTTCTTTTATAGATATTAACATGTTTATAAAAAATATATATGGATTTCATAATACCTCTCAATTTGAGAATCTAATTTCCATATAATGATGTAATTATAGATTTTTTATAACCATTATTTGAAACATTAAATTAATTTGTTTCTGTAAATAACTTATAACTATAAGGTTATGTTTCACCATCATGAACATCTAAAGTGGATGAAAAATGATAAGGAAACATCCTATTGTTCTAGATATGATAATTTTTCCCATTTTGAGTGGTAATTCCCTTTATATTCATACGATAAGTGTTTTAAATGAGAAATACCCTAAATTCAGGAATACGGATTTTGAAAATAGATAAAATTTTCTCAAACATTAAACATAAAATAAGTAATGAGGGGAAACATTGTTATAATACCACATTAAATATAACCTCTATGATCAATGTGGAATCACTATGACCTAGAAGAATCATGGATTCTAATTAATTTGTGTTTTAATGGTGAAACAACACTCCTCATAGGATAAATATAATATTTATTTTTTAAACACACACATACACAATATGGGAACATCATATTTTTAAGGATTTCATTTCAAAATGAGTAGGATAAAATTATTATTGGTATTGATTCTCATGAGATCATATAAATAAATTGTCTTAACATATAACTATTATGAGTAGGGTTAATCATTTGACACGTAAACATTTACTCCCCCATCTATTATTGTGCATCGTTCCCTAATAAAATAAAATAGATTGTGATATAAAAAAACATGAAATCATTATAAAAACATCATTAAATTAAGGAATAAATTCCCCTCTCCTTATTATTTAACTTGTTGAAATTTAATAAGAATCACATAACTATTTTATAATATAAATTGACGCTTCTCCAAATAATTTTCACACTTCTAAAAAATTCTTACTTCCAAGTTTATCTAAAAAATTTATTAATAATTATTAATTCTCAACATAGTGTATCTAGATTCTTTTACTAGAATGAATTTAGTATTAATATTCAATCCAAATTCATTTAACTAATTTTTCATTAATATCCATTGGCTTTGAATATAAAGTGATTATTGTAAACCAATTCTAGTCGGTAGTGATTTTAGATTGAAATAACCTCTAAATTCATTAGATGAAGAAAAGTCTTCATGAACCCCAAATTCTCGAAGAAACACCCTTATACATCATAAAATTGGGAATTATCGTGCATCCTATTGGGTTCTAGTATATTTCACATATATTACATACAAGGATACCTCAATGTAAATGTATTATGATGTGGAGAATTCTATATTTCCAAAATACTAAAACAAATATTATTTACTTTATGGAATGATGATTTAAACAATGGAACGATCAATTGGCTATGGTGTAGATTTCACCAAAATTATACAACCATTAAAATTATTATATAGTTATCTATTTGGTGGAGATCTCACTATGAAATAGGCTTTATTTTATTCTCTTCAATTTGTCTATTCATTTATCATTGTAATGGATGTTGAATAATAACATGAGACTTTGAATTCTATCTAACTTACCATTATAGTGTCCACTCCCCACTATGACATGGAGGTGAAAGAAACATTAGAGGCACCAATAGAAACCCACCAACTTCAACAGTTTGGTACTTATATAATGAATGGATAAAATCTCTTATGGGAAATGGACACAAGTTATGAAACTTGTTTATTGATACCATGACATGTTCTCCATTGGGCATCATGGTCTACTACATCATTCACCTCCATGTATCCTCATATAAAACTTGTATCATAAAATTCAATCATGATATATATGCACTAATAACATGTCACATTTAATCATAACTTTTAATCCATTATAATATAATTTATATATTAGAAACCAAATACAAAATATTGAATCGCATATAACATCTAAATATTGTCTCTCACAAATCACATCAACCATCAAAGAAAATATGGGGATCATCAAATTCAACTTAATTATCAAAAAAGGAATAGTTAGAATGGATTTTTATTTTCATATAAAAATAATTCTTATTAAATGACCATATAAATATTCCCAATATTATTATTTCATTTTATATAAGATAACAAATGAATATATTTTTTATGTGTTTTAAAATATAATTTAATGGTATATCATTCTCTTCATTCCCATTTTTTAAACATCATTTAATATGTCATATAAAAGTTATTGTAGGATCATCTCATCTTCCTCAAAATATACCACCAGAAATATCCAGAAAATATATTCCAAAACTATATAGACTATAAGACAATTAGAATCCCCTAGTGTAAAAACCCTATGAGTAATGAGATATTTTCTGTAATGTTATCCTTATTCAAGATTAATTAATGTCACGAAAAATTAACCTAAATTTTATTTTCATATCAAGGGTGTGAGAATATTCCACATAATAAAATTTCATCAATATAATTCATTTACTCTTTAAGAAACTACTCATGCATCGACTCATCTTTATTTAAATCATTCTTAAAATTATTAAAGTGTTATCATTAAAAAATTATAATGAAAAATAGATAAATAGAAAAAAATCAAAATATTAAAGGAAAAATAAATTCTGCTTTTCTTTTTTATTCAAATTTAAAATTATGGAAACCCATATTTTCATATTTTTAGAATCAACATATTAGTTTTTCTTCCTCATTTGATTTTATAATAAAATCATTTACAATCAAAAATAATAATTTTTCATGCCAGAATCCCACAAAATATTTGAGTTCTGTTATATTTATAACAATGTATAATAGTTTTAATATCATTAAATTCCATTTTATTCTTGATAAAAAAAATTTGAAGCGTATGTTTTCTGTATAGAGAAATTAAAATTTTCAATAAGGTTTGATGCTTAAACTGATGTAAATGACCCATACAATATATAAATTCATTCATATAAGGATTAAAAAATTCCCCTCATAGGAATCATGAATAGTTTTTTGACCCTTACAGTGCTTATTACTATGAAAACTAATTCTTTCTTACAAAAAACATATACAGTTCCCACAAATTTTGGTACATGATTTGGTATCGATGATAATTCTTACAAAGGTTAAGACAAGGATTATGCATCCTTTAATAAACCTTAGGAAGTAAATATCATGCTTATGGGTGAAAATTATTACATGTCTGTTCATTTCTATATAGCCTTCATTATTAAAAATCCCTTCATGCTTACAAACTACTCATATTTATATATAACAAAGAATGAATTATATGGTCTACTTATCCTTATAAAAGTCATACTTGAAGAAATAAAACTAATGAAAAAATCATTCAAATAATATTTGGGTGACCTTAAAACACCTCAAGGAATCTGAAAATCCTTAAATCATAAATTTTTTAAAATACTTATGGAATTATTAACATAAATTATAACCTCTTTATCTCTCTTCCAATGTCATTTTGTTAAATTCATAAACATTCTATTTATTTAATGTCATGTAGTTAAATTAACATATGTTATAGACTAAATATATTATTTTAAAAACCAAAATCTATTATATTTTAAACGATATTATACAACACCCTTTTTGAATGATAACTCTTGTATTGATTCTCTAAGTTTAGCTAGCTCTTCCTTCATAGAATTAACCTAGTTTATTGATGTTAGATTCATATTTACAAGTTCTTCCCAGTAATTAAATAATTGTATCACCATAAATATTCTTATAAACATTGAATATTTTTATTTAACCATAATTAATTCTCATTATGTTTTAAATCAACTGACCAATCATTTGTTTTTTTTGCTAAAACATTAAATTTTTAAAGCCACGCACTTCATTTTTCATCCTTGAACATCAAATCCCATTTTTAATGTAAGTATCTCAATTTTGTCTTATATATATCTATATTATATATTTAAATCTTACTATCATCATATATATCATCTTTATTGAAAAAAAATTAGTCCACACTTGTGATCATCAAAATTGTTAAAAACATTATAATATTTCATATTACATTATTTGGATAAAACTTTCATGTATTAAAAAAAGGATAATTTATCCAAATCATTCCATTATTTAAATAATTATTCATAAAAGGTATAATATCACTAAATAGTTTAGTAAGAGTGTTGTTTTTTCAGATGGACACATACTAATGTGATTGTTGTTATATATTGATATAACATTTCATTATAGAACTAAAAAAAATATTAAACAAAACCACAATTTAGGTAGTGTTGTATTAGGATTTCATAACAAATATACTTATCTATATATATTATTTTTCATTATTTTTAAAAAATATTTTATAAAAATCTTAATTAAATAATTTATTCAAAAGTATTTCCGGTTTATCACAAATATTTTTGTAAATCCAAAATCATGATAGAGGAATGATAATTAACCCCTTGTAAAATAAATTACTAATATATACATGGTTCAAATTAAACATTGAAACACTTGGTTTAAAACTATATTTTATGATTCATTTTGATATATTATCATAGAGATATATATTTCACTCATGTTCCACAACTGTTCTTATTTAATATATCACATGGAATTGAATGTATAGTTTCATTGGTTTTTTAGAGCCTATTTTTATGTAAAATCTCATTGTGTGATGTCAAATGTTTATATTTCATGTGAGAAATGTTACATTGATTCCATTATTATTTTATCTTAGAGGCAATGAAAATCATGGCTTGCTTAAGTGATATGCTGTTCATGTGGTATATTTCGTAGTAAAAATGTTTTTGTTCTTCCTATGTGAGAAATATAAATTATGGGACTAAAAATTGAATGTGGCCAGACTTAGTTATGATACAAGTGATTTAATTTCCATTTAAATGAATATAATTTATTATGTTCATTAGGATTTCTATTTTTTTATTCATTTTTTATGTTCAATATTTTTTAAATCAATAATAGATTTATTTGTTTTACTATATGATTTTTTTAGATTTTATGGGTGTAAATGTCATATTGAAAAAAATTATTTATATAATTATACTAGTGTATGATATATGATTGGTAGAAATATTTTTAGAGATACATGTATTTGAGAGATATGACACATGAATACTTTGTGGGATACATTCTCATTAATCTTTTCTAAAGATCACCCATTTTTAGGGTTATAAATATGGAATTCATAATGACTGTCAATTCCAAAATGGACAAAAAAATAAATAAAATATTAATTTTCATGTAATAATGTAATGGTAAAATACTATTATTTTAATTTAATAACTTCCTCAAATTACTATTGTAGTATATCTATATTTTTAGGATATCATAATAAATTATAAATCAAATAAGAAAATGTGAATTATATATAATGTATAAGAATACTTGATATAGTTTATTACCAAAATAAATACATAAAACAATGGATTATATCACATGCTATTATATATTATTTCCTAAACATGGAATATTGGTTCAATATACAATTTATTCAGTGAGATATAAGAATATATCTAGCAGCTGTTTGTGAAATAGAAGAGTAACATTAAAATGGGATAAACCATTATTGAATTATATAATAACAGATATTACATCATGTGGTATTATATAATACTCATATTTCCATTTAGTATTAAATATATGATATTTTATCTATAATTAACCCATATATTCTAGATTTTTTGAGATTCTATTTTTCAATGGGTGAATTTTTACCTATGGAATTACATAAAAAAACTATGATGATAAAATGGAGGAAATGGAGAATAAATAAGTTTAATGGGGATGTAAATGACTAATATGAAAAATATTTTTTTGTCACTTCATGTTCTATGGGATGAAATTAATTACTAACACGTGAAATCCTTCCCCTAACATTCGAGTAAATGGAATCAAAATCCTAGTAGATTATTGGACATTCAGTGGGGGATAGTAATGTTTTACTGGTAACATTCTTTATAAAATTCAGTGAAACTATTATTTAGAATATCCTGAAAAAATTTATAAATATGGGGCGTGAGTGATCATTAAACTTATAGTAATATTTGGGATTCTTCCTCCACATCTTCTTCTCAATATGTTTTGGGATTGTTGTTGACCTTCTATTTTTGGAGTACTCATGATCTATTAGTTTAAGTGCGTCATTATCATTTTGGAAAAATTAATTTTATCTATATTTTTTAGTTTTATTAAATTATTAGTAGTTATTATACCAAAATATCACTTTATAACATCTCTGTGTGTTTTCATTGATTCATTTTATTATATTTCTTAGAACTCAAATTTTATGATAAACCCATTAATTGAAACTATTGTTTTCATAAACCAATACATTTGTAACCTTATTATATAATTAATATTTTTATACATGTTTGGTTTTTTAAATAATCTGAACCAAAACATCCGGACTTCCCTTAGTCATAGATAGGCTACGTGTACCACCCTAAGAGAGCCTTTAATAAACTTGGGTTGGTAAGAATCACTATGTCCGCTTAACACACATAATGATAGGTCTTAGAATAATGAAAATTTATTCAACACACAAACTATGTATATTCAATAAAAAATTTTGTATATAAATATTAAGAATATAATATAAATAAATAAATGAATTAATCTCTACGGTTCACAACAAAGTAGTGATACATAGAATGTAATTTTCAGGGTAAAAAACACTCATTTCTAAGAGTCAAATCCATCCAAAATACTAATAAGATCGTGGTCTATGTTCACACTCCAAATCTATTAACTATAGGATAACACCACCACTAAGTACTACTCAATTACCATAACACATAGTCTAATAAAAACCCTAATGAAGTTCTTGTCTTCAACCTAATACCTAAGACATTCCAAAAGATACACCCTTGTCGTGCGGAGTAAATATATACCCAATAGGATGCTGTGAAAACTATAAATAGATAGAACATGATCTGTCATCTCATTATCAAAAATCAGATAGAGGTAAAAAGTATATAACAGATATGATGAAGGGGAGTAACTAAGAATAAGTAAGATAAATAATTATCCACATTGAGTTATTATTAAACAAAATTTTCTACTAAAAAAACTGAATCTCCCAAAATCAACAATTTACAAAAACCAATATGGATTAAATAACGTAATTTTATGCCTCACATGATTATACATCATTATAGAGAGAATAAAAAAATAGGGGATCCAAAATAGTATGGTAAATAGGATATTACCTTACATTACATATATTTTATGACGGGTAATATGGGGGAAACCCAATGATAACTATAATTTGGCACATATAGAGAGGATCAATAAAGATACGTAATAGGGTAGATCTTGGACCCTACCAATGGGATAGGTTAGAGAATCTACACCTGAACAAAAGTGACCCAAGATTATTTACATATACATTTCATCATTTTATATGTATATTTATATCATCTCTTAACAATATATTCTAGAGAACTATAATGGTTTATTTTATTTGGAGACAACATACATAATCAAATTCTTTCAGGATAGATCATCAATAACTCGCACAATGTACTTCACACATAATACCTTTCTAATACACACCCTATTTAAAACAATTATTATAAACTATTGAAAAGGAATCATATGAAATGGTTAGAGTAGATGTGTAATAAGGGTAAACATATGAAATATTAATCAAGGATCATAAGTTATAATAATAAAATCACTAGGATATGTGAATATGAGCATGATTTACAAATTCTATATGTATTGAGTTAAAGTCAAATAATCATGAATCATATAATAATACATTATCATAACAAAATATAATAATCATAAGAGTGATAAATCTACAAAAAATAAATTTTGAAAAATGATAACATTCATAATTACAAGAAAAGTTTTGTTGGTATACACATAAGAATTGAAATGTCTTTCCTTTTCCAAGGCTCACTGGAAAACCCATCGTTATGGACAAAGACCCATGAATGATTTGTTTCACATGGTTTTCCCTCATTTTATTATTCATGGATCAGTTCAAGGACTATAATAGTGGGTAGATTCCAATATTTAATTGGGTTCCCTAACCTAATAATGTTTACTTAGACATGTCTTACTACCAATCATATTAGATAGTTTTCAATTATAGAAATTATCTCACTTCCCATTTTATTTCACATTACCTCATTAATATTTATTTATATTCTATGCATGAGAAGGTTATATAATTCCAAGACCACCTATTATATAATTAAAACCATTCATAACTAGGTCACAAGATCATAAAAATGATCATCATAGTATAACACCTAGAAAAGATACATCTTTTATAAATATTTCACCATTACTCAATTAACCCATGAAAATAGATAAATGTATCATGGAGTTAACTTTAAAATCATAAAAATTTTATATATTGGATAATTATTGGGTTTAATAATATGATCATAAACCTATTTCATCATAAAAATTCTTAATGGTTGTTTACATATATGAAAAAAACATTTTATAAAAAAATTTAAAATATGATTTAAAAATCATGTAAAAAAATCATTTATTTGGTAACATTTAAAAATAAAATTACTAAAATATTTTTAATATGGTATTATTTGAAAAAACGTTCACAAATTTTAAAATATTATTCTTAATTAAGCAAGGGCACATGGGTAGTAATATTGTTTCAAGTCATATACTTTAACAGAGAAATTTTCATTCACATATTTGTAGAAATTAAAAAACAATTGAAAATATTACTTTTATGAAATTTTAAAGAATTAAAATGTATTAAACATAACCTATATCAAATATTTATGTATTTAAAATTACTTTCCTAAAATATTTTTTATTTAATAGACATCGAAGATAATGATTATTGACATGAAAAGAATAAATAATGATGAATTTTATTGAAATTATTTCCTTGACCATTTTAATTTCCAATGAGAGGAAAAATGTAATAATAATTTATAAATATATGAAAAAAATGTAGAATAAAATGTATTGGGTTTAATTTATATAGAATATATATCATCCCATCATGAAAAATTGACATAGAAAATCTAAAAAAAAATGGGATCTTAACACAAACACTTACCCCAAGTCAATGATTTCATTGTAGATATTCAAAAATTATATATAATAAACATAGACTAATTATAAATATATTTAATAACTATATTAATAAATTAAATAACATTTATAATTCCTTTATAATTTCTAGTTAGTATTTTATAAATAATTGTTCATTAAAATGAACATTCGAGTGAAATCAGATCCATTTTCAATTTCATGTTTCAGATCAATGGTTTCGATCCTTATAGATTGTTCATGGTTCCAACACCTATGGAATATTAAATAGTTTAAAATTATAATATGTATTCATTATATGAACCTTTATAATTATTTATATAAGGGGGAAATAAAAATGATTTAAAACACTTCATAGAGATAACAATATGGGTGTACGCATGAGTGATATTTATGCCATTCAATTAATAGAAAAAAGAATGGTAGATAATAAATCAATATCATAGAATCAGATTTATATAATATATATATATAGTATAATTTAATCATTAAATATATCCTTATTACCATCCATGAAAAGAGAAAATGATAAATGAATCGCATCACTCTGTGGAAGTGGTACTCCACACGTACGTACAAGAGACATTATCCTTATCCATCCACTAGAAAGGAGATAGAAAATCATTATAACATTAACATAAAATCATCTATGTTTATAAAATATGACTAATATAATATTTTAATATGGTTATGTGAATTTTTAGGACATATAATAATAATGAAACATCAAAAAGTTTGATGAGAACCTATATCTATTCTTCGTGTGTCTTCTTTAGAAAAGAACATTCAATACTTATGGATGGTCGTTCTAATAATATTAGCATCACAAATTAATTAATGAGGTTATTTGGATAGTATTTGGTAGATACTTTTCAATATAAATCACTTGTGTGTCATGTGATTGTGTTAAATGGATGTTCCCTTTTATAAGTGAGTTGGGTGGAAAATATTTAAATATTAAGAACATTAAAATGATATTATATAAATCATTTAATAAACAAGATAAAAAATTTAAATTATTCTATGTTAATAACTTCAATCTCAAAATTAAATCATCATATAAAGTTAAATAATTTTGTTGTGATATTTTAAACCTCATCTCTTATGATAACCACACTATTCTCTATCTTGACCCTTACCATGGAAAAATGATTTTCACCATGGAAACTATTCATTATAAATATATATTATGGTAACATTATTTAATAATATAAATTATTTAATTCCAAATATAGAATACATTATACATTTTACAATTATTATAATTGGAATAAATTAATTCTAATATCTTATAATAAAAATTGTAAAACCCTTTTTTCGAGAAAAATATTTTTAATAAAAATATTATTTTCCCCATTTAATACATAGTAATGACCAATAGAGTAATGATAATATATTTTATTAAATAAATGATCTAACAAATAAGTTATAATTATTTGTAAATATTTATTAATTTAATTTACTAACATAAAAATACTTTTTTCACATAAAAACAATTTTATGAAAAATAAATCATTTTACAATCAAATGACATCATCTCAAGATTTAACGAAATGATAATCAATGTATGATTAATTGTTAATTTTTTAAAATTAAATAACTATATATTTTACCCAAAATAATTTATTAGTGATCCAAATAGTTAATATATATAAATACATTACATTGAAAATTAATTCTTTCAAATAAATATGATATTGTTTTTAACATATAAATTTTTTAAAAATTATATAGGAATTAATAAATAATTAATCATTAAGAAAAATCTTATTATATATTTTTATTAGTTTAGTAACTCCATTACATAACCACAAATCCAAAAGTTATTTTATAATAGATATAATTAATAATTTTACTTCAGTAGTATATCGTAGATTATTTAAGATCTATGTTGTATACAAAACAATATATCAATGAAGTCAAATTTAGTTGAATAATATTATATTATAAAATCATGGGATTTTTCATGGACCCATGCAGAGATAACTAATTTTATCTATAACTAATCCACATATAGAAGATATCACACCCCATGTAATAAATGTGATACCAACCTCTATTAGTTATCAAAACCTAAAAAGGTTAAACAAATCATATCACATATCGCCTTATATTGATGTCCAAATCTTGCCCAGTATAACATTCCACATGGTAAAACAATCAATATGGAATGTAGATAGACCCACATACTAGTTCCATGAAATGAGATATTTTAATCCAAATATTCTAGAATAAGTACATAGTGTGAGATATATGGTACATTTCATGAAGCCCCTATGTTGTAGCTCAAATGTGTATCAAAAAAATGGATGGAATATAAATTAAAACTATATAGATTGTTTTTCAGACTATATTGAATCTCAAAATAGGAAGGTTACATTTTAGGAATCCCGACAACTCATTTTATGTTCCATTATTACATGTAATGTTCTCCCTAGCCACATGGAATGTAATACCAATCAATTACATGAGAATTTAATCTTTGAACACATAAGGAAGGATAGATAAGGGTATATGTGGCCTTGGATATATCCTATGTATTGTGATATTTAACTTGATATGAAATATAAGTTTTTGACATCTATAAAATATATGATTTGTTCTCTTCTGAAATGCACATCATGTAGTCCGGTATTTAATCTATATTTCAACCCTCAACAAGAAATCTCAAGAACATACTAGGATTTACCTTCAAATAAACATATCAATGAAATCAAATTTATTTAAAATAAAATTTATTATAAAATAATGCAGTTTTTCATATAAGCATGGGGAGATACTATTGTCTATCTATTGATGAATAATTTTTCGAGGATTTCACACCCCATATAATAAATGGTGTACCATCCTCCCGCAGTTTTCCAAACAACAAGAGATTAAATAGATATTATCATTACTGATTGATAATTAATGTCATAATCATGTCCAGTGTATAATTCCTCGGGATAAAATATTCAAGATAGAATATACACACACCCGAATTTGAGTTTCACACACAGAGTTTCAATCCAAATAATTTGGAAGAAGTGTGCACAAGGAACTCTAAGGTACATGGAATATATAACATATTTAGTAACTCAAATGTGAATAAGAAATATTAATGGAATGTAAAGGCAGTAAATATAGGGTGTGCGTTAGACTATATAAAATGTAAATATAACAAGGGTACTTTTTTTGTACCCTCAAAACTCATTCTATGTTCCACTGTTACATGACATGTAGTCTCCAAATAACATGAAATGTAAGGAAAATTAACCACTTGGGAATATACTCCTTATACATGCACTTCCAGATAGTGACAGTTACATAAGGACATGTTTATGTCACATAACATGTGAAATTTATATCCTTCTAAAATAATAATTATCACAACTATGAAGTATATGATTTGTGTTCTCCTGAACTACATGTCATGTAGTCTGGTATTTAAAATATATTATAACTCTCACCATGAAATCCCTGAAACTTATTATGTATTACCAAAAATAATGATTGTTAATTCACATAAAGGCTCAATTAATAGTCTGACATAACTAAATTTCACACTTCATCCATTTACTTAAATAATTTAATACTTTACCACCCAAATAAGACTCATTTCTCCTTATATATAAATGATCAAAGAGGTAACTAACCCACCCTACCTTTATTGTTCATCATCACCATAAGATTCTTTTATTTACCATAACCCCTATTCATAAACAAAAAAAATTACATTTTCAATAGATTAGATGGAAATTAAAACTATACCAAAAAATTTGAATCATCAGGATAACCATAGAGATATAAAAAATACAAGAAAAATAATAGGATTGATACATAAAAACATAAATTTATCCATCTATATTTAATTTTCTAAACCAATTTATCAGTTATTGGTGTCAAACCTAAATATTAGATAATAAAATTGAAAATAAAAATAATATATGACAATTAAAATTTCATAAATTTATTTTTCCGTGAATAATAAGGGATTTGAATAATAGAAAATAATACCTAATAAAGAAAAATAGGTGGTGAGAAAAATCACAAAATAATAAATGGTTTCAACTTTTCAATGTGTCAGTCACCGAATAAGATTAAATAGGGGTCTATTTAATTTGTGATCATTAAAAAATATTATTTTTTCATGAATCACGATTGATACCCTCCATCTCCCCCCTATAATGACACTCTAATCCCATAATTAGATATATCTAACCCTATGTATTAGAGATAAATATTTTTAAAAAGTTGAATAGTTATTAATATTCTATTACATAGACTAATAATTTAATTTTTTAATTTAAAACATGATTCCTCCCATGATAATAATCATTCATAGAACCTCGTTGAAATGGATATTTTATTATTCCTAATCTAAAATAAATATCCATGACTCAACCAATACCTTAGTTCTCAAATATTAAACTCATCTTATAATAAAAAACATTATTCATGAATATGAATGTTCACATGATATATACTATATAATATTTTTAATATATAATTACCATTTCTCCTTGATCAATGTAAATTTTCATTGGATCCATAACTCAACATAGATTTTTTATTTCAAATTTTAGAAGGTTTTAATAGGAAAAAAGTAGAGTCATTTCATCCCCCACACATCATTTTAATCTATCATGAAAACTACATTCTTCTAAAAATGGTGAGGGTATTAGACCAATATTTGGATCTCACACTACATAAAACTCTTTCAAGAGGTCCAATATTTCCAAAGGAAATGTATCGGTGGGAGAGATTATACAAAAATGGTCCACTACTAACAAACCTCAATTGCTAATGTGTATTCTGAAAATGTGTCTCCATCATTGATGTGTAGCTTAACTCAGTTAATGATGGTGGATGGTTAAACAATGTATCTTCTCATTTATGAAACATGAAATATGTTATGTACTTGATAAACAACATGGTAAAAATGAAATGATTTTAACCTAACCACCATTTGTAGAATATGGAATAGAACAAGGAGAAATGGTGACACATCAATTCCATTAGATAATATCTACAAGTCACACTTATGTGGGAAAATCAATAATATGTGGTCTCCCAACATAAAATATCAGGTTATTTGTCAAATGGCTATGTAGATCTACTGATGGGTATGAGTGGTACCCATATTCTCTTGGATCACATTGACATTTTTTATTTTTACCTAAAATAACTATTTCACTATTTGTGTTGAGTGAGTAATATTTAGCTAGTGTATGGAAGATCTACATGGTCTCCAATATAGGGATATTAATGGTTCTTTCCAATCATGGAGTGATATCTGTTATTGTATATCAACTCCATAATGGGAAAATGATCCATCTAGAATTTTATCAATTTTAACTTGAAAGACCTTATAATATCACCAATAACCTATATGGTTCAATTTTAATGACCATCAGTCTAAGGGTGAATCATAGTGTGTATCTGTAATGAGGTCACAATAGCCTCCTCTAAAGCACTCAATAATTGGGATGTTAACAAAGTGTCATGATTTTAGATGATCATAAATAGTGTGACATTTAGTTTGAAAATCACCTGAATATATAATAACCCCATGATCTTCACTAAAAAAAACCCCTATGTGGAAATTAAGTGTGCCAAAATGGTCCAAAAATCAGAAGAATCACCGGATATAATAATAACATATGATTGATATTGAAATTCACATCAAAACATATATTGATATACCATAAAACATCCACTCTAGATATTAATAGTGTTTTTCTAAACCTATTCACATTTGGTTCATTGTATTAATTCATACATACGTGATTCTTCATGGAACAACAACAAAAAACACTCCATGTCATTCCTTATCATAAAATCTAGTGTCAAAGGTCCCGAAACATCATCGGAATTCTAGGATATACCACTATGTCAGATGTATGGATATACGTCATTAAATATTTATATAGGGTGATTGTTCCTACCCATGGTCCTTAGATTATGATGACTTGATACCAAAATTTAAAAAATCCATATGGTCATCACCTAAGAATATTTGGTTATAAAAAACCTTGCAATCGATGTTTACATGTTCGACCATCCTCCCATGCTGAATAAGTAGTGGGGTTAACACCAAAGAGTGAAGAAAATATAATAATTATTTTATCACCAAGTGAAAATAAACTGCTTCCAACTTCTTTGATTCCTTTACCAATAACTTATAAGTAAAATTCTTAGTAAGGAAATATGTCCACATGTTTCCCTTTCTTATAGTGTAGAAAACCTACACATTCTAATATTATAGGAATTAATGAAGTATTATCTTTATTATATTGATATTAATATGAATAATAATATTACTGATTCTCTAATGGATTGAGTATATTAAAAACTACAAAATAAGAAGTTAGTTCCTATATTCCATCTAGATAAGTACAATAGTATCCAGCTTAATGTCAAGGATTCCATAATTCAAATAAAAGGAATCAAATTTATGGACCCATAATCAATAATTTGTATCTTTTATATCAAAATAATAGAAAACATATCCCCAGAAGAAGTGGAAAAAATCAAATAATAAAGACTATCCTCCGACAGTCCCATAATAGTATTTATAGTAAATCACTACCTTGACTCCTAGAAGTCCCTCAGATATTAGACCAGGTAAAAAAAAATACTTCACCATTGTATAAGGGAAGTAAATTGTTCATTAACATTTTAATATTTTTAAATTTAACATTATTAATTTCAATATACCCCAATAAATTTATAAAACATAGAATTTATCTTATTTGTATCCCAATAAACCATGGAATCATCTTCAATAAATCTATTGACATGCATTAAAAAAGAAAACATGCCCCATGATATAGACATATCTAATAAAAAACTAATACTTCAAGGGATTTTTAAATATATTATTCTACTAATATCTTTTTAGTATAACCATCGTAGGTACCACATGCTCGTCCTTTGATGACAGAGAATAATAATTTTATTGATGAAGACCATAATAAATTATACTTAAAGGGATCAAGGATATAGTTTAGAATCACCATGAACAATGTTAGTTCCAAAATCATGATAGAGACCATCAATAATTACTCATAATGGTCATTATGGAACATAAATTCCCTCTTTATAATGTCCTCCTAAGAGAACATCATATGGGGATAACATTACTAGATATCGATTATTGAAAACCACTTCACTCTCATCTTATATTAAAGGAGGTCATCAAACCTATGTGTATGGAATTTTTCATGTATACTTCCTAATTAAAGTGTTTATAGTCAGTAGAAATTATTTAGATATTCTATTCCAAATTATAGAACAACACTGAGGATACCTATATAGACTCATGATATCTAATAAAACTTTTTTCCTGATGTTCCTCCAATAGCACTCGTAGCACCCAAAGCATGTTCGAAGAAATATGATAAGATTAAAAAGATATCAATGTGGTACTAGGTTAAAAATTTATACTCATTTTACCAAATTATCATTGAAAAAACCCTGATACATACTTTAATATATAATATATGTACTTTTTGGGTCTTACTGTACGTTATATGATTGAAGAATCAGCTACATGATGTTCCATTATTTTCAACAAATTAGAGATCAATTAGACAATTTTACACAAAATCCAAACTCATCTATATATATAGTACTTCTATATCAGGAAGAAACATCTCAATCCAAATGATCAAAGATCATCGTTCTCTCACATTGGCATTCTGTTTCACTATTAACTATAGTTATCTAGTCTAGAAAATGAATAGATTCATTTGCCTTAATCATAAAATCATAAAGATCCCATATTAACCTCAAACTATTGAGAGTGATCTCAAATACATGGTAGATGTGTGTAATCGTGGGTTCTATCCCAAAAATGACTATAGTTACATGGGTTGAGATAGAGGCTCTTCTAAAAAATTATGGTCTCAAAAGAGGAATAAAACAACTAAATAATAGATCGCACCCATATCTATATAATCTAATTTTAATATAGAGAACACACATATCATCCCATGAATATATTATGAATATTCACAGAATTTACAACAATTTAATAATGTTTACTTGGTCCTTGAGTACCACCACCGTGGCCTTGGTGCAGAAAACATGAAAGTAATAATACTAGAATCATGTTAAACAATAATATTTTTCACAATACACCATATAGAGAACCACTATCTCATTTAACAAAACCACATACTTAGTGTCCATAAAAATTAACAATACCATTCCATGTTCAATATCATGTGTAATTCCCCCTAAACTCACTTCCAATATAGGGAATTCATAAACAAATTATTGGAGTACATGAATTAAAATCAATTGATGTGACTCAAATTTAATCATAATTATAAAAAATATGAATATAAAATATTTATTAACCTAAACACTAAGTAATTTCTAGGTTTATAGTCCTATAGAGTAAGGAGAAAAAACATTATCCAAAAAACCCATATCCTTCCCAAGAAAATAACATTTCACCCTCTGACAAATAATCCCCAATTCTATAATAATATTACAATATCATCCCCAAAAATTATCCACACAATATAATCTTCTAACCTTTTCAGATTTATTAATATACTTCTTATCTTATGAAAATGATAACATATTAAGGGTGTGATAAAAATCTCACAAAGGGGGTACCATATATAAAAAGATATAATATAAATAATAAGTCATGAATAATATAAAAGTAAAAAATAAGAATCAAATAATTCAATATAAATGATCACATGGACTTGAAATAAATCCATGGATGCTATAAATATACAAATAATCACATCGATAACAGTAACTAATTAGAAGTTAGTGAATTGATTAACGTGGAACATATTTCTTACCACCATAACACAAAAAATTATTTATTTTACCATCAGGATCACAGATAGTACATTTTTTCTTACATAACCACAAACAAAAAATTATTAGTTAATGGGAAGGCAAACACAAAATATCCAAACATTTTTTTCTATTGAGACATAATGAGTCATATAAAGGATATATTTCCATAGTCCCCACCAATTACTTAATTATTACTATTATATTTTCCATGTGAAGGAACTAAATAATAATACAATATTCAATTAGGTTTATTTAGTAGTCAATAGAAATCCATAATAAAATACAAACACGCTGGATGTAAAAACGTTCTATAGTCAATAAATAGAAAAAAATATCCAAATCCATTTAGAAAAATGATTTTTATTGTACAATTAGGTAATGTAAAAAGTTAAAAATAACATATTTCAAGGATTTTTACATAGATGAAAAATACCTTTATAGGAATAACACATTGAATACTGCCACATAAAAAAGGATCAAGATTTCAATGGGTTGATACAAAAAATTAATCACACCAATGTAATAATACACAGTTGCATTTAGATTGTGATTTATAAACTTTTACCCCAATGGAAAATTGTTTTGGATGTAAATATGAAAATTAAATCGAAACTATAAAAATAAATTTCATAAAACATTTTGAAATTTGTCTTAAACCGATAATGAGATGAGTCTTTTTAAAAATTAATTTTATTAATGGTAAGAGAGTAAAACTTTTTTTACATGTAATTTCAATCAATACTAGTAATGGAGCATTGAAAACAACATATTGGTTTTATTTTGGAAATGTGGGGAGGATGATAAAATATATTATTTTGAAAACCAATTCATATTTAATATTTTAAAATATCATTATTGAATACCAAAATCCAAAAAAGGATGAAAAAATTTATTTTGATAAGCGGTAAAGAGAAATAATAAGATAATAGATAAAATACATATTTATTATTCAAAATTTGAAATTTAAAAATTTTATAAATTAATTTATATGGATATGAATGAGAAATATCAATTAAAGACGATGGAGTTGTTTGTAAAAACAATTAATTCATACAAAAAGTCCATAAAATGTGATGAAATGATGTAATTAAACATAGAAAAGTATTTTATGATAATAAAATTTAAATATATAGAATATAAAGTGGATGTTAATTATAATTAATTTAGAATATATAATTTATAATTCTTATAATTATAAATATAATGTATAATTATCATTACTCTATATAAATAAATTGAATTAATGAAACACTTACGACATTACTTTAATCCTAGATCAAATGATTTTGATGAGTGATTTCATGAAAATAAATGCAGATCCTCATGAATAAACATCATCTATAATAATATAAACCAATGTGTCTTAAGGTAAACTGAATAAAGAAAAAAATGGTTTGAAATATGAAACTTGTCTTGATAAATTTAAAATATAGATAAATAATTCTTTCCTTGGATTCCCATGTAGTCATAAATTTATAAAAACTTCTATAATAAACATAATTATACTAATAAATAATTTCAGAACCTTATGCATATTAATTAACTTCTATATTACTTAACTATATCAATTCACTAAACATGTATAAGTTAGTTTTATTTTTTTGAATCATCCGATGTTACTATTTCATGCTTGTGTTTATAATGTGGGTGTTGAACCTGATTATTTGATATCATTTTCATAATTACAAGATAATTAAATAATTGTAAATAATTTTGTTAAAAAAATTTTTATATCAAAAATTTATCTTTATGGAAAGTGAGTGCATGGATCGTGAGGGAAAGATAGATGATGATTTTTTGGGTAATTTATTGATATTAACTGATCACATTATAATGATATTGAATTTTTATATTATCTTTTAAGAGACATGACCTTGTATATTATTACCCCAAAATATAAAATATAGTCATGAAATATATTATATAGCCTTCTAAGTAATATAGCGATTAAAAATTTGACATGTCGCTCCATGGAGGAGCTAGACTTTATGAACACAATGAAAATGTTTTCATTTCCCACATAAAAATAGGATTATAGAAATTGATATATCATTTAATAATCATAATAATTATTTGAATATAATTTTTATTCCATAAATATACCTTATTTATTCATCCATGTATGGTAATTATGAATAATGGGACACATCACCCATTCAGGTGGTAGTCTGCACATACAGATGAGCGACATTTTAATTTCCCATATAATGAAAGAAATGTAGAAATTGAATTTTCAATTTTGAAAATTGGTTATGTTATAAATATCATTTTTATTTATTAAATAACATATTTTAATAATCAATGTATGTTAATTATGAAAAATGGAACACACCCCTCATGGAGGAATAGTCAATATGTCTGTAAGGATAACGTTTTCAATTTTCTATTTGTAGAGAGTTGAAGGTTTAATGGTTATAACATGATTATAATAAAAATAAACCACATGATTAATATTTATTTTATTATATAAATTTGGTTATAATTGTTTTTAGAGAGGGAAAATTTAAATGATAAAGAGGAGAATATTAGGAAGTAGATAATACATGCATTCAATATTTTAGTATCCTCTTAAAGAGTTATTAGAATAAGATAAAATTGTGAAATTTAATTAAAAAAATTTCTATAAAGAATTTATTTTTTATATATAGAAGTAAAATGATATTATTTTTAGGAGAATTTAAATAATAGTATTATGTCTTGAAGTGTGTGGAATATCATTATTTTATAGATTAAAACAGGTGACTTTCCATGTAATTGAATGGTTGTTGAAGGTTATGAAACATATTACATCAGAGTCTGGTGAGTTGGGTGTGGAAAGGATGGTAAAACACGTATGTATTATTTTAAGACAAAAAATAATTTTATATGTTCTATGTGTCACGTAAACATTACAAAAATCTAGCCACATATGTTACTCTTTTTTGACAATTATTAAACATGATTAAAAATTGACCATGGTAATTAAATTGTTATTAAAATTATTATATCTCCCATAACAAAAAATATAGATGTGTCAATATAAATGTAGACTCCATTTAATGAAAATATCTTTCTAAATATGAGAAAATTAACTTCTTATTTAATGAATATAATATATAAGAAAACTATTTTATAGAAAAATGCAGTATTATCCATTCAGTGTTTTATACCATTTTAATAATTTAAATAGTGTTAAAAAATATTTTTATGTTTAAAAAATATATTATAGTCATCATTAAAAATATTTAAATTTATATAATTTATTTTAAATTTTAAAAAAGTTTAAAAAAGAAATTATCTAAAAAATATATGTTTTTATATGGTAAATAATATTTATTTGGGTAAAATATTATTTAATTAAACAAGAAGTGAAGTTATCAAAAAATATTTATAATGTAAATAATAAAATGAATACTTTTTATTAAAAAATTCAATGATTTGGGAAAAATAATATAAATAGAGGAATTTATAATGTATATCTATTTATTTTTTAGTAAAATACATTTTTTAGTATAAATATATCTTATTAATTATTTAGATACAGTTATGAAATTTTACCAATGAATTTAAATAGTAAATGGCCTTTATTTTTCATTCAACATTGATTAAAAAATGTGGATTATTCTCTACATACCATCCAATTAAATTTTAAATTTGTATTTGATACGTCAAATAATTATAATTTAAAATTAAATTATCCAGGTTCTTTTGTGATTAGTATTTATTATTTTTAAATATATATATTATATATTTTAATGATATCTTCATAATTAAATATTAGGGTGTTACATTCTCCCCCACATAAATAAATTTTCTCCCCGCATTTTTTATCACTATCTAATAATCATAATTAAGGATTTATAAATGATTTACATGACTCAAGATATAATTTCATGTGATAAAATTCTATACTAAATTGGGTAATACTAGGAAACTCATTTTCATGATAGAGTGTTAAGACACATATAATGGAGATAATCATTGTAGAGATCTTAAAGTCATCATTTCATATAAATCTCCTTGTGAGCCTTTCATCAATATATGGTCTTTGTTTGACTGAGTTTGAAATGTGTGGAATTATTATTTTGGTAAATAATATATTTTATATATGGATATAGTCATTAAATTCAAACTAATTATTTACAATAAGTCTATCATGAGAAAATTTCCTCAAATAGACACATAAGATACAATAATTATATAACTTGAAATAATTATGTAATAATTCAATATTGAATCATTGGGGTACTGATTTCGATTATCCTTGAAAATATCATTTTTATAGTGGTTTTCTAGAATAAAATATCATTTTACATCAAAAAATAAAAATCAGAATATATGTGTACCTTAATTATTGGTATCTTATTCAGTATTAGTGATTTTATAGGATTTACTATAACTATTTTTTAAGAATTTATTTTATAATGTCCAAACACATTAAATATAAAATATTTAATTTCTCATTGTGACATTGAGAAAACAACATTTTTTCGATCACATTTATTCAACTCATCATTTTTTCTTGAATTATGGTTTATCGACAACCAAATATTTCTTATGTAATGTAACTTCTAGTTCATTTGAGGCACTCTTTAGGAGAATAATCCCTCATGTTTGAAAAATAATAAATTGAGTAATCATTACCCTTCAATCATCATCAAATGAGGTTTTGTAGAACACATATTTTCTATTATTTATTTCATTTTTTATATTCATCAAGGTTAATATATTTAATTAAAAATCATGATACATTGTTAAAAAATCGAATGGTTTCACACTTCATCTCATATATCACATGATTATTCACATAGATAATCAATGTAATATACATGAAACCCATTCATAACACACTTACTCTATGATAAATAAATGAATCTAATAAAAATAAATATAAAAAAAATAGTTTTATAGTATTATAAAAATAAAACCGTTAACATAATTTTAATAAATTATAAATTTAAAATGTACCAAAAAAATTCAATCATGTTAATATAGTTTATCCAGGGATTGAATTTTAATGGGTTTCTCTAACCAAACCATAAAATGTCCCAAAATTCAATATAATAGTTCATAAATAGCATGTGAATTTAAAAAGTATATCACAAGGGACTATCAAACCTGGTGTCCAGATAATCTTCTTTAACATGCATCTGGTGTAGATCATTTTAACAATATACAATCATTTTATGGTAATTACCACATGGTGCATTTTTTATATAACCTATAACCATGTGTTTGTTTTTATACATTGATATCATTGGTAAGATGTCATACATCATACACTTCACAAAAAGTTTATGTTATTTTCAAATATATAGTAAAATCCCTAGTGTTTTTAACAAATTTATAATTGTTTAAATTTATAATATTATTTAAATCAATGTACTTATACTATATAATACACCAAAATTCATGGAAATAAATGATCATATAATTTTACTAAATCCTAATCCTAGAAACAAAATAATTTTGAAATAAATACATACCTTCATTATATATACTCCAAAAATATAATATTTTTTCCAAAATAAACTTAATGTCCTTTGAAACAAACCACACAACATACCTAAAGAAGACCAATATCGGGGTCATTAAATTTTTCAAACATCTAAAGTTATCTAAACCCTAATTTAATACCAAATGTGATGGTTCAGACTAATAGTCATGAATTCGAGAGCACATAAATATATTCTCTAAATACGAATATTGAAATAATCTATAGTGACATTAACATAACCATTCAGTAAAACAATATAAATAATAATAAATAAATTACTTACATACCCAATGCCATTTAGGTTTAGATTTTTGAGGGATAAAAAATTATCTAACTAAACCAATATCTTTCCCATATAATTCTATTTCCCCTCCATAACAGGAATCACTTATTCTATAATATGTATTTAATATCACAAATGAAATTTTCCATATATCTGACCGTTATATGAATGTAATATTTATTAGTCTTATATAAAACTTTTGGAAATCAAATAATAATAAGTGTCATATTAAATGATAAATAAGGAGTAATGTATATCAAATGATAACTTATAAATAACAAGGAATAACTATTATCAAAGTTATAAATATTAATTAAATAATTCTATATAATATATCTAATTTTATTGAAATAAATCCATAGACAAGATAACAATATATATAATCACCAAGGTAATAATAAATAATATTATAGTGGTGAAATGAATAATGGGGGACATCATTCTTACCTTTATAACTGTAGACATGAACTTATTTATTTCATTATGACCATAGAAAAGGCCCTAGTTGTAATTACAAGACCAAAACCATGGAATTATTAATTAATACAAAGTAAAAAAACCAAATACCCAAAAAAAATTCTCTAATGAGTCCTACCAATACATGAAGAGGATATAAATCTCATTTACTCACATTTCACTAACTCAATTATAATTTATTTTGCATTTTATTGAAAATAATAATAATAAAATAAATAATCAAAAATCCGTGGTAACCATTAAATAATGATATTAAAATAAAAATATATGGGAAATCAACACATTCCCCAAAAAAATTAACAAAATTATCATGAGACATATTAATAAATAAGGTGGATGACATCATTTCGGAGTATACCATGTTAAAAAAAATAGATTTGAATAATTTTTATATAAACGAAAATACCATCATAAGAAGAACACATCAAATTGAACCACATACATAAGTATAATGAATCTGATTATTATATATAAAAAATTCAATCGACCAAATGAAATATTTTAGATGAGTAGTTAAAGGGTAATTCATGAATCATTTATCTATAGACATTATAGATTTTGGTGATAAATATTAAAATGTAATGAAATTCCCCAAATTTTATTTCATAATTTTTTTTAATAATTATTATAAAAATAATATTTTATGAGTCTCTTTCAGAAATCATATTTTATAAGTAAGAAAGAATAATTTATATTAAAATTTATTTTAAATCCCGGTGATAAATCCTCATAAATGATATGATGGTTTACTATAATACATGTTATGTTCAACATGAAATAAATTGTTTCAAATATAAAATCATTTTTAATATTTTCAGACAAAATTATTGAAAATCCAATCAAAAAAACTATAATAAAACATTATTTTGAAAACATATAAAGAGAAAAAACAATACTAGTTGAATAAAAAAATATTTGGGTTAAAGAATTAGAAAATGAAACATTTTTTCAAAAGAAATAATATTGGTATTGATGAGAAAAATATATTAATGACTGTGGGGATAATTCTCCAAAACATTGCATTTTTATGAAGAAACCCATCAATGGAGAAGAATTGAGTTAATAATCATTCAAAAATGATCTTAAAAATAAAATAAAATATAAATAATGAAATATGAAGTATAAAATAATTTAATTATAAGGTAAAATATACTAGACTTAAAATAATAATTTTTCAATGAGAATGATCATAACTCAATGAACATAAATTGAGGTAAAACAATACATATGTAATTTTGTAACTATTGGATAAAAATAATTTTAAATAAAAATTTACAAAAAGATAAAAAAATTCCAATATATAGAAATTAAAAATAATAATTATATAATATAATGTGGTATTCTAACAATTTACAAAATACAAAATAATTTTCAATATCTAATATGTCAAAATTAAGTGAAAATTTTGACCATGAACCCTTCCATGGATTCTCTATTTGTTGGATGTGCTCTAAACCCATCTATAATAAATGTAACTATGTTAGTATCATATTTAATAACTATATTCATAAATATTATATTTTATATTCTTTATTATTTTATCATTGAATCAACACATATTATTTGTAATGTTTATTTCTATTAGAAAATGTCAATAGTTTCATTTATTTCATCAATTGTTTTCATGGACATTTTAAATAATCGTTCTTTAGTACAAAGTTAAACTATAAAAAAGATATTAAAATAATTTTTATCAATGATTTATTCATACCCATGATCACGCTATGTAAATAATGGGTATGATTTTTGAGAAAGGGATATATAATGAATTTTCTTTAGTTAAGTTATAGGTATAAATATAGTGCTTAATAATGATTAGTAGTTTCTTATTTTTCCTTTCAAAACTATGTTCATGACATATATTAACCCTAAATATAATATAAATTTATTATATATATATATTATAATCAACCATTTCATATTTGGATGAAAGGAAAAACCTATCACTCTATTGAGGTGTTGGTTCAAGGAATGCACACATGAAATTTTTATTTACCATATAATTAATAGAAGGTACAAATTGATTTATCTTTTCAAAATCGTAATAATTTTATAAATATCTAATGTATTATCATTACTATTAAAAAATGGAAATCAATTAATAGTAGATAGAATCAATGGTGTGATTTCATAATTTCATTCTCCATGATATTAACCATCAAAACCTATTAAGTTTTCTATATTCTCAACTATATAACTCGTCCTTGTAGAGTGGATACTTTTCATTATCATGTTTTTTATAATTACATCAAATTACCAATTGTAGTTTTTTAATAAATTTGTTTAGTGGTATAGATTTAGTACATCATCGTATTTATATTTTATATTGAGATGTACTAATTGTATTCATATTATGTTTATTCATTTTTAAGGATAATAACATTATCATTTTTTTATTTTTTTTATTTCAAAAATCCAATTTAATTGTTTCGATGGTGAAGAAATTCCCTGAATCTATTTGAAGTTGTTCAAGTGATATTGAATTTTTCATCTTAAAGTCAATTAGGAATTATAATGATATATCAAGATACATTGAGCAGTTTTGTGGGAACATTATATAAATGAATAGATAAGGTAAGTATATAAATATTATTAGTTTTTGTGGATGTCTAAAAAGAATGTTTCGATACTGTAAAAAAATATCGGAGTTTCTGAAGCAATTTTGCAGTTGTATATGGAATATATTTGGAAACCTATAGTATTTATTTTACTATAAGTTATACAATGTTTTGGAATCACTCAGGACCCATGGTGATGGAAATGAAATAATATTATCGTGATTTAATCAGTTTACATAAAATTCTAAAAAGTGTTTTGGATGCTAAATAGATTCACCGAAGATTGGGATTGCAGATTCCCAACTGTAGTTTTTCAAACTGTTATTACATAATATTTTCAAAAAAATTGTCATTTTTAGAAGTCTAATTTATTTGATTCATGGTACTTTAGAATGAAAGTATTATTTTCTAAATATATTTATTCTAGGACAGATGTTAAATATATTGTTAATGGGCTCTAAAATATCATGGAAATATCTAAATGCAGGTTGTCCAGTTTTCTAATGGTTTATTTAAAATTTATGTTTGAAATAGTAAACATATTGATCAGTAACCCTATATTTAGATAATGAACATACGGATTATCTACCCTAATATAATTTTTGGAATCATTATTCATACACTACATTCAGGAACATCGAACATATGATTAATTGATTCTATGTTTGGAATCAACCTTACGTTGGATGGATGAATGTTTGGATTCTCATCAATAGATTATGTTTGTTCCCTTTGTTTTGTGTAGAATAATGTATTGGTGGAACCTATATGGAATAGGCCTGTAAGGGGAGGAGCATGAGCGAGATCTGCCTCAGCGTCTATGGTTTCCCGGCTGTCGCCTCTCTTTCGTCCCTCCCTTCTCGTCTTCCTGCGGGCTAGGGTTTCCGCCGCTCTTCCCCTTCCTCTTCTCCTCTCTTTTTTGTGTTTCTTGTTTCGCTACTTCGAGTTTGGATCTATCATCACTCGGTTCAGCGATGCATCTAGGATTCATGTCTGCGAGAAACCCCATTCGGCGGAGCGACCCGTACGGTCAAGATCGATGGAGCGACGTGTGCGGTCAAGAGCGATGGAGCGACACTTTTTCTGTCGATGGACACTTTGACAGATCAAGTCTTGTGGTTTCTCCTAGTGGTCAGTATGAGGAAGGGGAATTATTGCCATATTCCAGTGCGTTGTTTTTGGTTGTCTAATTTGCTGAATATGTGATCTGCGATGCATGTGTATATTTTGGTTCCTGCTTGATTTGTATTTTTTGATTTCTCTGCTTTCGAATGGATGGAGGCTGATAACGGGTTTTTGACGCCTTATTGTGATGTTTTTATGTTTTTTTTGACAATTGGGGCTTAGGATTTTCGGTAATGTGTTGGCGACAAGGGGTGTACTGTACAACAGCGTGCCTTGAGGAGGAGATTTTGAAATCTATTTTTGTGTTCTGATGTTTTCGGGTGGATTTTGGAGGATGTTTGTGATGTTTGAAATTTTGTCTTTTGGTGTTTAGAATTTGGCATCTTGTATTGTGAGGTTCATACTCACCCTAAATTGGTTTATTCATAAAATGAAAAAAAGTATTTCAGGTGGTGTAGAAGAATGTATTGTTCAAAAATGATACATTATTAAGAACCCAATTCTATGAAAATGAACCATACTCTATGTATATGAATCATTAGATTTGTATTTTTTTTCATTACATGAATGAACAATACATTTGAATTTTAAATGATAGTGTTCTAAATTCGTGATATTTTTCATGATTTATACAATAGTATTCTTATTATTAAAGATGATTATAAAACCTTTTATGACAAATTCAATATCTCACATGAAAATGGTTAATTAATTCTTATTAAAAGGAAAGTTATGAATCTCTTTGAATGATTTTTATTTCAAATATTCATGATAAATTTTTATGCTAGTTTTCAAGAATTTTTTTTGACTCTATTTAATGTGGTTTGAATGGGTTTAAATAGTGGTGTTAAGTTACTCAAATCATATATTATTATGAAGATATTATTGGAGGAGTTATTAGAATTATTTTTAATTAATTTATTAGAGATATATTCTATAGGAATAAAGAGGAAATAATGTTACATGATTCTTGGGGGTATAAATGAAGGCTATAGATTCAATTTATTTTGGAAATCCTGAGAATTGGAATATTGTTACAACTGCTAGATATTTATTCTCAGTATATCTTTGGAAGGAAAATAATATAGACAACAAAGATAAATGGAGACCTAAATACTATATTAAAAAAATGTACTGAAAATATTCATATTAAAGCTCAGCACATCTGAAGAAAGAATTGAAATTCTTTGTTCATTATTTTTCTCTCAAGGTGTAAAGATAAATAAAGCCTGCACAAACATTGTATAATATATATTTTTTATTTTAGTAAGATGAAGAAGCCTAATCGAAATTAAATATCATTTTTATGGCACTATTGTTCTATATTTATTAAATATTTTCATTTTTCTATTATTGCTGAAAATGTGTAGTTCAACCTGTACCACCAACAAAATCAATATCTATTGATTTGGGAGAGTATCGGCTACATGGACTCAGTCACGGTGGAGTTTCAGATTCTCGAACAACATTTTGGATATTTTAGTTCCATGTAAAAAAACCGAAGGCCTTGTGAATGACTTATAAGTTGGAAATTTCATATACTCAGTTGTGAAAGGTCTTAACATAAGAAGCCCTACTTGAGACAATCATGATGATGTGAAGTAGATTTTTGGTGGAGTGGACTAAGGGATTTCTATTCCCTGAAACAACCTACATCCTTGGGTTCTTTTCCTTTATTTATTTCCAGTTATCTCTAAAAATAATGATAGATGGAAAATATCACTTCATTTCAAGAGGTACGTTTTAACATTACCAAGATTCTCAAAAACTCAGAATTCTACCCCACTCTTTTTTCTTCATCCTAGTCATCCTGAACTAACAATAGGTTTAGAGGGTTTATTTTTTGAAATATTGGATATTTATTTTAGCTATAACAAGATAGAGTTAATTATTCAGATGAAAAAATATCTCAATAGAAAAACTCATAGAAGTTATGATGATTACTCATTCTCCTCATTTTAAGGGTGATAATTAAGGATGATGTAGAGCATTCATGACTATATATATAAATATTATTGGTTTAAAATTTTATATAAATTTTTTCAAACATTAGAAAATCCATAGATAACTTGAAAAGTGGTATTCTTATAAGGAATTCGAGCATGATATCAATTCAAAATCCATGAATACAATCATATGCGGTCTTGGTCCTGATGAATTTAATTTTGTTTTCAATGTGATAATTCCATTGATATGTGGAAAAAAATTGAGCATTCATATAAAGGAAATAAAAAAATTAGATAACTAAGGTAAAATAATACAGAAAATAAATTTTACAAATTCTGGATGCAGGAATATGAAAGCATCACTCAGATGAATGGAATATTAATACAAGATGTTAATGATGTTGTTGTCTTGGGAGCAACTAATATAGAATCAGATCAGACCATAAAGGTACTTAGAGTTTTACCTTCTAAGTGGAATGAAATATCATCTATTATTCGATAATCCAAAAGAGTTAAAAAATTAATGATAAAATAACTGATCAGAACCTTGATGGTACTCCTAGAAGAGATGCAAGTAGAAGATGAAAATCACATTTCTATCAAAAAGAAAATAGTTTCAAACAAATTTTAAATGATTGAATTTTCTGAAACAGATAATATCCATTTGGTTTCATGTGATGAGCAACCAAATCTTGGTAAAAATAATTATCATGTTGTATAAAAGTATAAAAGGGAAATTAAATGTTGAATAAAGAGAAATATATAAAATTATATGAGTGTAAAAAGATAGTTCATCTGACACCTTACTATCCTTTATATAAATAATAATTAATATATAAATTTAAAATAAATATAATGAATGACTTGAAGGATACTAGTGATTCATATGAAGATGAAAATGATGAGTCTAGTAAAAAATTAGAAGCTAATCATTAAAATAGAATGTTTAATCTATGTCTTGTGAATCATGCAGATGATATGAAATCTTCATAATATTAATGTTATAATATTTAATGTTATTATTATGAAAAACATAATAATATTATTTATATTGGGAAAAAATCCCTCAATGTATCATTGAATCATTTTTGAGGTGATTGTGTTTGTGGACAAAGTGGACATTTGTGTTGAGATTGTTGACAAAGAAAACCATGAAATTAAAATTTGTTGACATAGGGGATTTCATGGTGGCTTGTCGATTTCAATAGATGTGGTTAATGATAAATGTTTTATTCAAGAACATCGATAAAGTAATGGATGATCTGGAGGCCGTACAAAAAGAGCAGATATAGGGTGGTGTCGTTTTCCAGTGTTTTCCAAATTTTTGGGCCTAAAAATCGACAAATGAAGAAAAGTGGTTTTTGTTAAAGGGACATGTGCGATGTGTACTTGAAAGAGAGGAAACTTGTGTGCCATATGTTTTTAAACATCAAAGCATCAAAATATGGAAAATGGATAAGGGTCGTGCAAGTTTTGGAGTTGTTCTGGGAAGAGTTTTGTGCGGTAAGAGACATGCACGCTGAAACATTTGTGCCGAGGGGAGAGTTGTGCGTCGTCGCACAGGGTATCCAAATGAAAATAAATACAGGTCAACCACTCCTCATTCTTTGTAGAGTTCGAGACATAGAAAAATCAGACCTCCTGTCGCGCAGGTGTGGTGGTCGCGCAAGTGGTGTGTGGTCACACAAGTATAAGTTGGACGCCAGGTGATACTTCCATGCCTAAGGTGGTTTGGGTGAGTAAGGAAGTGTGTCGTACGGGTTTTGAGCAGAAGAAGGTTGTGTCACGCAAGTGGTTGAGGTGGACATGCGCTCCATATTTGAAGAAGGGTGAAAGTTTTTGGTTGCATGCCAAAATTGGATTTGTTGTAAATGGATGTGCATCACACAAGTTTGGAGTAGCAGAAGCTTGTGTCGCTCAAGTGGTTTAGGTGGACTTGAATGCTAGTTATGACGTGATTTCTGAGACTTGTTCACCTACTTAGATAAGGGTTCCACGTAATGTTGATTCATGGTATAGATTCAGGGCTGCGTGAAAGCTGGATGATTTCCCGATACCTTCGGTGCAAAGTGAAATTCATCTAAGGGTGAAAGTTGGACATCAACAGAGCATCTACATACATAGGAAGATGCATTCCTTCATGAAAATGAAGAGACCTACATGTATATAACTATGATTGGATCATTTCTTGAGAAGTAAGCAAAGGAAGAGGAAGAATGCGATCGTCTACACCGGCAGTGAGCTAAAGAGAGAGAAATAGGGATTGACCCATGGGAAAGTAGTGAGATGACCCTAAACCTTTTAAAGGCAGTGAGCCTAGGACATAGTGACTATTCCCGAACCATTGTATCCACATCTATTGAAGAATAGTGTAATTTGGTATAACCAGAAACTTGTCGGCATATGCTTCTTAGATGTAGCCCAGTGAGGGTGAACCAAGTAAAAATCTTTGTGTCTACCTGCTTACTTCCCTGCATTGCATTTAAAGCATCATCATCAGATAAAGAAGAAAATAAGTGATCATGATAAACACACAAGTTCAAACAAAGTGAACCTTGTAATAAAGATTTCATGATCCAGTGGGGCAAGAAGAACATTGAAAAAGAATATCCATACCCTGATTCACCCCCCTCTCAGGGTATATAGGCCCCTATTGGTCCTAACAATTGGTATCATAGGGAAGGTTGATTTTATCAAATTTGTTTTTTTAGACTTGGTGTAGTCTATTTGAGTGATTAATTCAATCTACTCTTATATTTGTGCGACATGGAAAAGGGAAAACATCAATGAAGAATCAGAAGTCGGGTGATATTCCTCGGTGTGGAAGTCTGTATGGAAAAAGTGTGATTCAATTAAAAGAATCAAACAGCTTACTGGAAGAAGGTCTGGATGAATCTGATAGAGAAACTATTGATTCACTCAATCATGATGTAGTAATGATTGAAGTACTTGAACTTCAAAGTGATACCGAAACTACTGATGATGAAGAAGTTTCAAGAAGGAGGACACCAGTAGATTTTGTCAACATGACAAAGAAATTAGATCTGAAATTGGATGAAGAAGTAAAATCTAAAGATATTCGGATCCAGGTATTGTAAATGGAGTTCAACAAGATGAGAGGCTTAAATGAAAGGCTTATATATGTATCCACTGAAATAAGGGATAAGAATGATTCTCAAGGTGAAGAACTACAAAAGATGGATAAAATTAAAGGGAAAAAAGGCTGAGGATTATGAAGAAAATGAAATTTCAGATGAAGTTCAAAATCTGAAAGCTATAAATGATGATCTCATCACACAGTTGTCTAATGATGTTCCGAAGAATCATAGGCTCCAACAAGATAATGAATGTGTCTCTGAATATATTTCTCAAGAAAAATTGAAAGTAAAAGAGCAAAGTGGTATGGTAGAAAAGATCACAAAAGAACTGTCAGATGAGATGAGTGGTCGAAAGAATCTCGGAAGAGAATTCATTGCCCATCTTGAATTAAGTGATATGAATATTCAAAAGTTGTAAGAAGAGATAGAATCACTAAAGAACGAAGTGGTGAAATTCAATTCTAGTGGAAATCCTAAAATAAAGGATGCCCTGCACTTACTATTTTATTATCCTTCACCTGGTGATGATGAAATGAAATGAAAATTTGCTATTTCTGAAAAGGGGCAAGAAAAAATTTTCTTATCTCAAAGACCAAACATTTTGGGAAAAACTAGAATTGGATTTGATGAATCACCTCCCATGCATAATAGAAAAAGAGCTGTGAACAGTTCCAGATGTGGAGAAAATCTTGTAGGTGTGGAAGATAGGCCCAAGAACACAGTTACAAGAAGTAGAGACGACATGCTCTATTTCTACGAGATTCATGGCCACACATCAAGAATCTGTTCAGAGGCTCTAGAATGCATTTTAGGCTGTGAAAATATAAACTTTTATAAATCTGAGAATAAGAAGATGTGTCCTTAGAAGTCAGAAATAAGTCTCTCTCAGAGGAAAGAATTTATCAAATGCTATTATTATGGAAGAATGGCACACACCGTGAGTGTGTGTCAGGAAGCACAGGAGATCAATTTTAGAGGAGGAACTCAGGCGGCATCAACATCTCGAAAGAGAAATGTTGAAATGAGGTATGCCACTGATGGAAAATGTTTTATATGTTCTGATTATGGGAATATTTCAAGACATTGTAGTAAGAAGAATGTAGGAATGGAAGAGAAAATGGAGAAGAGATTCATGACTTCAGTGGTGTATAATGAGAAATCCTGCACTGAAAGAAAAATTTATAAGTTAAATAATTGGCTTAGAGCCTTAAGGAAATCACATGGAGATGAACGAAAGGTGTATTAGTCTACTCTTCTGAAAAAATAAAAATATCTCTCTTGTAGTGAATGTGAACAAACCTGGATGATTAACGAGATATATACTATAGTCATGAGAAAGAAGAATGCAGATTTAGTGTAGGACTCACCACCAGCACAAAACAGTTTGGTGACTCAAATATCTAATAAAAGAAAGATGAACAACAAATGCATTGAAAAATTTGAATGTTGTGTTCCACAGCGAAATGTGGAAGAATGAGGAAGATCCATACAATGGTGGCAGAAGAAAGGGAAGAATCCAAACATAGAGATTCATACACAAAGACATAATCAAAGGAAGTTTCATATTGGTGGTACATAAAATACAGATGTGTGTACAAGTGGGCTTAAACCTCAAATTGTGAAAAATGCCAAACCTGAAAAATCTACATATCATAAAAAGGATCAGTATGTGGGTAATGAATTCTTAGTCATATGGCCAGAGAAGCTGAAGTTATCTTGGAAGCTAGAAGAAGCAAGGAAGGAGTGTGATGCTCTTCCAAAAAGAATCAATTGGATGACACATCGGGATCAACCACAATCATCTTTTTGAGGATTATAGAAATGCCTCTATCTATATGTATATAAATGTTGTTAACTGATTATCCATGTGATTCATGTTTTAGGGAGATACGATCCAAGAGGAAGTGGCATCTAAAGATGAAAAGTGAAGAAGTGATCTGCTTCAGAGTTTTAATTGACTCAAATATGGTACCAAAGATGATGAATGAAGGGAGAAACAGAGAACAATAGGAAGTGATTGTGTTATTAAAATTATCTCTTGTTTCCTACCCTGATTTTAGACTTAGTAGGATTAGAGATTCAGATAATGGCTCAATGATGAGTGACATATGAGAATAAATTATACAAGAGAAGAATAATAATTATGGGCTATCCCCAAGAAGTGTTGCATTACATAGGGGGAGCATTCAATAACAAAATCAGATGCAAGATCCATCAAAGCAATAACTGGATTACTCAGCTCAGGTGTTTCATATCGAGGGAAGAGTGAAACATAGGGAGAAACAACAATAGTCATGCATCTCATGCATATCTATTTTGTTCTAACAAGTGGTATTAGCGGATAGTTTTCAGGATACAAAGAAGCTGAAAGAGAGTATCAACCATGTATCAACAAGAAGCTAATTTTTTTTTGAATGAAATGGAGCATCTGATCACTTAAATTTTGAGAAATTTCCGAATGAATGTGATGAGGAGAAAAGAAACAAAGGGGGATAATAAGTGACTGATGCCCATTCAGAAAATAATTTGACATGGGAAGTTGTTTCGAGGCCAGTAGATAAAGAATGTCATCACGACTAAATGGGTCTATCTGAACAAGATAAATGAAAATAACATAGTGATTCAGAACAAATCACGATTGATGTGCAAAGGATCCTCCTAGATAGAGGGAATATATTTTTATGAGACATTTACACATGTTTCAAGGCTGGAGACACCCAAATTATTTTTAGCCATAATTGTGCAAAGAAAGTTCAAAGTGTTCCAAATGGATGTCAAATATGAATTCTTGAATGGGATTCTAGAGGAATAAGTGTATATCGACCAACCAGATGGGTTTTCATTCATGATGATGAGAACAAGGTTTGTCAGCTGAAGAAGGTATTATATGGGCTAAAACAATCACCGAGAGCATGGTACTCAAGGCCTGATGAGTACTTGAAGAAGCTTGGTTTCAAGCATGGTGGAGTTGATTAAAATCTCTATTTTAGCACTGATAGTAATCAAAGGATGATGGTATTAGTTTATGTCGATGTCATAATATTTTTCGTATCAGATGAACTCAGTGAAGACAGTTTTCCAAATTCATGTAAATGAGTTTGAAATGCCAATGGTTGGAGAGATAACGTTTTTCCTTGATCTACAGGCGACACAAGGAAGGAATGGAACATTCATCTCAATCCAAATCTACCATGTAGGTTTTAAGAAGGTTTGGAATGGAAATTTCCATGGCGAAAAAAACTCTGATTGCTACATGAAGGAAATTATCCAAAGATGAGGATGCAAAGGCAGCTAATATAACAGAACATAGGCAAATTATTGGAAGTCTGTTGTACTTGACCGCATGAAGGACTGATATGGTTTTTGACACATTCCAAGTAGCGATATATCTGATTAATCCCAAGGAAATCCACATGTTTGCAATGAAAATAATAATTCACTATATCAAGGGCACAATGGACTTCGGGTTTACATATAATGAAAAATCACAGACAGAGTTATTGTGATATACTGATGCAGACTGGACCAGTTCAGTGGATGACAAGAAATCAACATTAGGAGGTGCATTCTATCTTGGTGGATTCTGTATTTCTTGGCATAGCAAGATGCATGATCTCATTTCATAGAGCACCACGAAAGTTGAGTATATTGCGACCACTCAAGCATGTACATAATTATTGTGGATGAATCAACATCTTGAAGACATGGGAGTTGAAGTGATGTCTCTGATCGGAATCCAGTGTGATAACTCAAGTGCTATAAATCTTATCAAAAATCCAGTTAATCATTCAAGGAAAAATCACATTGAGATAAAGTATCATTTTATCAAAGAGAATGTTGATCAGGGAATCGTGAAGTTAGAGTATGTGCCTACAGAGCTACAGGTTGAGGACATTTTGACAAAGGCCTTACCCAAGGAACCTTTTGAGATGCATCGACTGGATCTGGGAGTTCATTCGACTCCCTTCACTTAAAAGAGTGTGTATGTGGGACCCCCCCTCTCCCAGAGGTATTATTTGTTTTTCCCTAATGTGCTGATATGTGTTCTATACTCTGTTACAGACTAAAAAGGAGTGAACTTTGTGTTCGATGAAAAAGGGGAGAAAATTGTGATTGTTCAAGGGGGAGACAATGTGGCTATTTGAAAAATCCTGAATGATATGGGGAGAAGCTGACAGATGGAGCAGCGAGATAGGGGGAGCAATGAGAAAGGGGGACCATATTAAATATGACGATGCTAGAAGTGATCAATCTAAGAATAGATATCACGACAACTGAGGATCATGATAAAAGTAGAAGAGTGATGTTGGACTGTAGTAAGAATTTTTCCAAAAATTGGTTTCAGTTTGTTGTCTAAAGTGGATGTTAGGGTTGACGTGATTAATTGATGAATTTTTTCATTTACTCTTGTTTCTCATGATGATCATTGCTCATGTGGGCTTTGATTATGTGGTGAGTAAATTCTTGATCGCTATCAGAATATCAATAGGCGAATGGTGGATGAAGAATTAACGATGTATCTTTTTATGGAAGGGTTTTCAACAAACCCAAAGGGGAAATTGTTTGGAAAAAATCCCTCAAGGTATCATTGAAGTATTTTTTTTGAGGTGATTCTGTTTTTTGCCAAAGTGGACATCTGTGTTGTGATTTTTGACAATGAAAACCATGACATACAAATTTGTTGATAAAGGGGATTTCATGGTGTCATGTTGAGTTCCAGAGTTGTGGTTAACGATCAATGTTTGATTCAAGAACTTCAAAAAAACAATGGATGATCTGGAGGTGGTACAAAAAGATCAGATACATGGTGGCGCTGTTTTCCAGGGTTTTCCAAATTTTTTGGCCTGAAAATCGACAAATGAAGAAAAGTGGTTTTTGGAAAAGGGAATTGTGCGCCATGTACTTGAAGGAGTGGAACCTTGCGTGCCATATGTTTTTCAAGATGAAGGCATCAAAATATGGAAAATGGATAAGGGTCGCTCAAGTTTTGGAGTTGTCCACACAAGTGTTTTGCGCGGTAGTAGACTTGCGCACCAAAACATACCCACTAATAGGAGACATGTGCGTTGTCACGCAGGGTGTCCAAATGGCTATAAATACAGGTCTACACCTCCTCATTTGGTTCAGATTTCAACACTTAGAAAAATAATAGCTCCCGTCGTGCAGGTGTGTTGGTCGCACAAGTGGTGTGTGGTCACACAAGTATAAGTTGCGCGCCTACGATGGTTTGGGCGAGTAAGTTAGTGTGTCATGAAAGTTTTTAGGAGAATGAGGAGGTGTCGCGCAAGTGGTTGAGGTGGAATTGTGTACCAGATTTGAATAAGTGAGACCAACACACCTGCCCAGGTGTGTAGCGCAGGTTTGGAGTAGCAAAAGATTGTGTCGCGCAAGATGTTGAGTTGGACTTGCGAGCCAGTTTTTACTTTCCCGCCGAGACTTGCATGCTGACTTAGTGAAGGGCACTATGTATGGTTGTTTCACGATAGAGATTTAGGGCTGCGTGAAAGTTGGAAGATTTCCTGATACCTTTGGTGCAAAGTAAAATTCATCTACGGGTGAAATTTAGACTTCAACAGAGCATCTACATACAGAGGAAGATGAATTATTTCATGAAAATGAAGAGACCTACAGGTCTATAAACTGTGAGTGGATCCTTTCTAGAGCATTGAGCAATGGAAGAGGAAGAAGGTGATCCTCTCCACCGGCAGTGATCCAGATAGAGAGAAACAAGGAGTGACCCTTGGGAAAGCGGTGATATTACCCTAAAACTTGTAAAGGAAGTAATCTTGGGACAGAGTAAATGTTCTCGGACATTTGTATCCAAATCTAGTGAGGAATAGTGGAATTTTGTATGACTGGAAACTTGTCGGCTTAAACTCCTTGGATGTAGCCCAATGAGGGTGAACCAAGTAAAAATCTCTCTGTCTGCATGCTTACATCCCCGCATTGCATTTAAAGAATCATCATCAAATAAATAAGAAAATAAGTGATCATAATAAACACATAAGTGCAAACAAAGTTACCCTTATAATAAAGAGGTCAAGATTCAGAGGGGCAGGAAGAACATTGAAAAAGAATATCCATACCTGGATTCACCCCCCTCTCACGGTATATAGGCCCCTATTGGTCCTAACAATTGGTATCATTGGGAAGGTTTCTTTTATTAGATTTGTTCGCATCGACTTGATACAGTCTATTTGAGTGATAAAATCAGTCTACTCTTATATTGGTGTGACCTGGAAAAGGGAAAAACATCAAAGATGAATCAGAAGTCAGGTGATATTCCCTAGTGTGGAAGTGTGTATGGAAAAAGTGTGATTCAATTAATAGAATCAAATAGATTACTGAAATAAGGTAATAGAACAAATATTTTCAACTACATTATTCTGAATTTAAATTTTTTTAATCCCACAAATCTATTATTTAAAGGTCAATTGTCACACTTCATGTTTTATTATAATGTCTCAGCCATAAAATTTTCTAAACTGATAAAAATTGAATAATTCTTATTCTATAGGTTTTTATGTTCGATTATCTTCATTTTATTATTCTGCACCTAAATCTCAAACAATCATTTGGAAGCTCAAATCCAGCTCACAATCTAGTCCTCAAAAACTGTGCACAGAACTGCATAATTTTATTCATGGGAACATATCTCATTTACGGACGAACCATTGTTGCTGAAATTTTACATGGAGCTAGAAGAAATCATGATAAACATGTTATATGAATATTTCCACGCATTATTCTTTAATTATCAAGGATATTAATGCGTTTTAACTCGGTGCATTGGAAGATGAAGAGTCTCTTTGGATGAATTGAATATCCGGATTAAATTGGCTATATCTATCTCTCCACGTGTCCAATGATTCTCAAATTTTGTTGTCAGATATAGAAGAGAATAGCGAACATCTTTCAAGTAGTAGCCTGTTCCAAATTCTGTCATTAACGAGGCTATCCACGAGACTACATTCACAGATTATTTTTGGAGCCAAAATGTCACCCCCTTTCCCGATAAAAGTGTATCCCTATTTCATTTCAAAGGGCTGGAAAATTGGGAATTTCATTTGTTGGCCATTATATGTAGTTTAGTCTTGTATTTTATTTTATTTTCATTCTGTAATAGCAATTCTTATTTTTATTCAAGTGTTCTCCTTTCTCCACTTTTCAATCTCTCTTGTTTTCTTCCCCCGTTTTCTCCATCACTGTGAACTCTTATGCTCGTGATCATGAGTAGCTAACCTGTGGAAGTTCCTGGGGGAGTAATCTAGTGATGAACCCAAGTCTTTGTTCATTTATGTCTTAATGTTTCTTATTTTTTTAGATTTTTACCCAGGGGGATCATAGTGGGTAAGGTGCCTTTGTGTCTCAACTTGCCACCCGAGGTTTAGATTTCACTTCGGCAATATTTTCGTTCGATCGAGGAGGCGGATGTGTGGTATCTCGGTGCTCCTTGAGAGTACCATAGGATCACAACAATATGTAGAGGAGGATTTTCATGCATATGATGGAGAATTTTCATTAAGTAAATTAGAAACTAATAATGAGGCAATGTAGGTTCACTCTGGGTGATGCTCTCGGGAATGTCTCCTTTCTGTCTTAACATCATTCTGTTTGCATTCATTCTGTTGCATTGCATCTGCATATTTACTTTTAGTTTTGTATTTCTAATTCAAAAATATCATTTTTGGTCATTTTAGTGTATATATATAGCGAATTATAAATAATGAGTGATTGACTGCAAAAGGTTCCTCAAGAGATCGACCTAGGTCAGCCACTGTGCTGCACTTAGTATAAATATTTTTGAGAGCGCGCACGACAACGCTTCATCAAATTTCCACCATTTTCAGGGAGCCAAGTGGTATTCACTCATTATTTTTATTCACATATTGTAAATTATTTTTCTTCCATTCATTTAAAAAAACAATAAAAAATCAGAAATTCCAAAAACTAAATAAGAAAACTATTTTGATCATGATGTATTTCAATAGTGATCATTATGCCTGGACTGACCAATCACAGGTGCATGAAGAAGTTCAATATGATCATGAATACCAAATTAAAGAACATAAATAAGAAATTAAAAAACTGAATGGAAAAGCTTAAATGGTTGAAGAATATATCCGTTCAATGGTGCAACAACACGAACCTGAACCAGAACCGGAACCTGAACCAAAACGAGTGCTGGAAGACATTTCACCAATCATTTTTTACATCAAAGAACATAAGGAGGGTGAGAAGGTGCTTCTAAAGGAATTAATAATATCATTCAGTACTCATAAATTTCTCAAGGAGGTCCCTGATGTACACATTCCAACGGATGAACTTATGGGAGATCAAAAGTTTTTGAAAGAATCATTGAATCACTTTGTTGAATATAACATGCAACTTGATCTTTCTATTCTTTCTAGTGAACAATTAGAACCTTTTGACCACTCTCTTGAATTGGAAGATGATGAAGAAGAAGCACCTGATGAGATGGAATTTCCAATGGTCTTTCCTGAAGAGATCAATTTCCAAGCCGACTTACTCGAAAGGGAAGATTTCTTAATTAATTCATCTTGTTTTAATTTTATTCAAACTATATTGTTTTCTAAATTCTCCTTTCCTGAAATTTCTCATACAGTACAAATGGATCAGATTTTGGATGTTACAAAAGAAACCACCGAATTGGTGGTGATCAATGAAGAAGATCCGAAGAAGCTGGTGGTGGTGTGACTGCCTCCTCTACAACAAATTTCATACCATTTGGAGGAGGACACCACAAAAGTTCACAGGGAGCACCCCTATATTCTACTCCCTCCCACTCCTGAACTCAAATTCTATATATCTAATTTCTTAGGGGTTGGGAACTTTCTTATTTTATTTGGGGTTCTCAATTCTTGGTGTCTACTGATGGACACTGGAAAAAGTCACATGTGGTGGTTTATCTCAAAGAAACCACATCCACCATCTGATTGGGGATAATCTACTACAACTGCCTGACTAGGGGCAGTAAAAAACCCAGAATCTACTTGGGGGTCAAACCAAGAATTATCCTTTTTCTATTATCCTTCCTCTTTCTATTTTTTTTATTTTCATTATGTCTTTTCATTTATTTCTTTTAGTTTTAAAGTGGTAATAGCTACGAACTTATCCCAAGGCCACCACTAAAAATAAATCAGGTTGTGTCTTTCCTTTTCTTTATTTTGTTTTCTACCCAATTTAAATTATGTATGAAAATATCATGATATTAATTGAGTTTAAAATATGGTAGTAAATGGAGTAAGTGTGGGGGAGGGATTTAAACTTGTTTTAGGAATATTTTGTGTGCTTTCATTTTATTTTTCATGTTTTTTTGAAATTTTCTTTTTTTCCTTTTTTATTATTGGTGTGTCTTTTGGAATGTTGATCTGAATTGAATAATTTGGAAAATTCAAACCAACTTGGTATTTTTTAACATTTCTTGATTTGATTATTTGAGGTTTTAAATGATTTCTGAATGGATTTTTTTTTCTGATTTCCAATCTTTTCATTTGATGACGTTTGATTGAATATGAAACTCATTTGCACTAGTTCTAACCAAATTGAATATCATACCCAACCCGAGAGGTTTCTAAACCTATTTGACATCTTCTTATAGTTATCATTTTCTTTAGAGTCTTGAGACATGTTGTGTGATCCTGAACGATCTATTTTACTCTTTTTTAAAGCTATTAGTGTTCATAGAATGTGTTAAGTATGATTGAGGCATTACATTGAAAGCCCTTTTGCATTCAACTCTTATTTTGGCCTACCTTTACATCTGACCTTATTTAGGACCCTTTTAGCCATTAAATACATTGTTAGTAAGCCACATTACAAGACATTTATCCCTTTAAAACCTTCTCTAGAAGTTAAATGCATGATTAGTGTTGAACTTAGGTGTTGGGGAGGGAGAAGATGGGTTGTATTTTGATTTCCTAATAAAATACTTTTGAGATGATTTGAAAGTGTTTCCATATTTATTGCTACTTAGGTGGAAGAAATATCAAGATGGGAATATTTATGGGTGGCCCAAAATATCATTACATATATGGTCTGGCTGTTCACCAATATTTGAAGATCAAAATCTCCCTCTCTTTTCCTCCAAAACATGATTCTAAAGAGAAATCCAGACCTGAATTCATGCTAAAAAATGCTACAAATGGGGAAAAGAGGGATGGAAATCATTGATTCTGAAATTCAAAGTGTAAAAATCCCAAATGAAAATGTTTTTGGAGGTGATTCATTTTTGAGCTGATTGAGGAGCACACCATTCTTGAGAAAAACTGTTTTCATGCATTTACTCCACTTTAGAGCATAACCATCCTCATTCTGCCTCAGATGTTTTTACATTTGAAACCTGCAAACCCTAAGCCTATGAACAAACCATTAAAAATACCTCAATATTGACACATTTGTGACTCTGTGAAGTGGATATACTAGGAGGATAGAAAGCCTATGTAAATCACACATGTTCTTGGGAATGAGAAAAACTCCAAATTAAATATCCTTGAGTAAAGAGAGAAATATTTTTATGGGGAGGTAGGTACGACATGAATGTGAGGATTAACATGGGATTGAATGTATTCACATGATTTTTGAAGAGATTGGAAATTATTATTGATGTAGGAGGCATGATATATTCTCTGATATGATAGTTGAGTTGTGTTATCATTTATGCTTTGAGAAGTTTGTTTTTGACCATGGTATAAGATGATTGCCCTGGAGTGCAATGTTTAAGTGTGGGGAATTGATAGAACAAATATTTTCAATTATTTAATTATGGATTTTAATTTTTTTAATCCCATCAATCTGTTATTTAAAGAGAAATTGTCACACATTATGTTTTAGAAGTATTTTGAGCTTAATTGATAAAATAGAAAATATTGGATTTAAATAGTTTTCATTTATTATAATGTTTTGGCCATATATTTTTCTAATCTGATCCCAATTGAATAAATATTTTTTATAGGTTTCTATGTTCTATTATCTACATTTTATCCTTCTTCACCCAAATCTCAAACAATCATTTGGAAGCTCAAATCCAGCTCACAATCTAGGCCTCAAAAACAGTGCACAGAACTGTAGAATTTTATTCATGGGACCATATCTCATAAACTACCAAACCATTTGAGCTGAAATTTTACATGTTTCTAGAAGAAATCTGGAGAAACAGGTGTAATTAATATGGTCTCATATGATGCTTTCATTCTCAATGTTATTAATGTGTTGGAACTCGGTGCATTGGAAGATGAAGAGTCTGTTTGGATGAATTGAATATCCAGAGTACATTGACTATATCTCTCTCCCCACGTGTCCAATTATTCTCATATTTTGTGGGTAGACAGAGGATAGATATAAGAATAACTGTTAAGAAGGACCAAGTTCCAAATTCTGTCATTAATGAGTTCATCCACCAGCATACATTCAGAGATTATTTTTGGAGCCAAAATGTCACCCCCTTTCTGTATAAAAGTGTATCCCTATTTCATTTCAAAGGGTTGGAAACTTGGGAATGGCCTTTGTTGGACATTATATGTAGTTTAGTCTTTTATTTTATTTTATTTTCATTCTGTAATAGCATTTCATATTTTTATTCAAGTGTTCTCCTTTCTCAACTTTTCTATCTCTCTTTTGTTTTCTTCCCCCGTTTTCCCTATCACTGTGAACTCTTATGCTCGTGATCAGGAGTAACTTACCCAATTAAGTTCCCAGGGGAGTAATAAAGTGATGAAACCAAGTCATTGATCATTCATGTATTAATTTTTCTTATTTTATTAGATTTATACCAAGGGGTATCATAGTGGGTAAGGCGCCTTTGTTTCGCCACTTGGAAACCGAGGTTTAGCTTTCACTTCTGCGATATTCTCCCTCAATCGAGGAGGTGGATGTGTGGTCTCTCGGCGATCATTGAGAGTACCATATGTTCACACAAAAATGAAGAGTAAGATATTCATGCGTACGATGGGGCATGTTCATTAATTAAATTAGAAACTAATAATGAAACGATGAAGGTTCACACGGGATGATGCTCTCAGGAATGTGTCCTTTCTGTCTTAACATCATTCTGTTTGCATTCATTCTGTTGCATTGCATCTGCATGTTTACTTTTAGTTTTGTATTTTTAATTATCAAATATCATTTCTGGTCATTTTGTTTTATATATATGTATTGAATTAGAAATAATGAGTGATTGACTGCAAAATTCTCCTCAAGAGATCAACCTAGGTCATCCATTGTGCTGCACTTAGTATAAATATTTTTAAGAGCGTGCATGACAATGCTTCATCATAAAGCCTAGATGAATAAGATAGGGAAAATAATGATCCACTCAATCATGATGTAGTAATGAGTTAAGTACATGAACATAAAATTGACAACAAAACAACTTATGAAGAAGGAGTTTCAAGAAGGAGGCCACTGGTAGATGTTGTAAACATGACAAATAAATTGGATCAGAAATTGGATGAAGAAGTCAAATCTAAATATATCCCGATCCAGGTATTGAAAATTGAGGTCAAAAATCTAAGAGGCTTAAATCAAAGGCATATATATGTAGCCACTAACCTGAGAGAGAATAATTATTCTCAAGGTGAATAACTACAAAAGATGGCTAAAATAAAAGGAAAACAAAAGGCTGATGATTATGAAGAAAATCAAATGTCGGATGAAGTTAGAAATCTATAAGCTAGACATGATGATCTAGTCAAAAAGTTTTCTAAGGAAGTTCAGAAGAATCAAAGGCTCCAACAAGAGAATGAATCTGTCTCTGAATCTGTTTCTCAAGAAAAATTGAAAGTAATGAAGCAAAGTTGTATTCTAGAAAATATCACTCAAGAACTGGCAGATGAGATGAGTTTGTGGAAAGAATCTCAGAAGAGAATTCAATGCCCAACTTGAATTAAGTGATATGAAGATTCAGAAATTGGAAGAAGAGCTATAATCAGTAAAGAAGGAAGTGAATAAATTCAATGCTAGAGGAATGACTAAAATGAAGGATTCCTTGCACTTACTATTTGATTATCCTTCATGAGGTGATAATGAAATGAAATCAAAATTTTCTATTTCTGAAAAGAGGTAAGAAAAAATTTTCTCAGCTCAAAGACCATACCGTTTGGGAAAAACTGGTATTGGATTTGATGAATCACCTCACATGAATGATTGAAAAAGAGATGTGAACAGTTCCAGATGTGTTGAAAATCCTGTAGGTGCTGGAGATAGGCCCAAGAGGACAGTTACAAGAAGTAGAGACGACATGTGCTATTTTTGCGGGATTCATGGCTACAAATCAATCTTTTGTTCAGAGGCTCTGGAATGCATTTTAGGCTGTGAAAATAGAAACATTGATAAATATAATAATAAGAAGATGTGTCCTGAGAAGTCATAAATAAGAGATTCTCATAGGAAAGCATTTGTCAGATGCTATTACTGTGGAAGAATGGGACACAGCATGAGTATGTTTCAGGAATCTCAGGAGCTCAATGTCAGAGGAAGAACTCAAGCGGCATCAACATATCAATAGATAAATGTTGAAATGAGGTATTCCTTTGATGGAAAATATTTTATATGTTCTGATTATGAGCATATGGAAAGACATTTTAGCAAGAAGAATGTAAGAAAGGAAAAGGAACTACAGAGGAGATTCACGACTCCAGTGGTGTATAATGAGAAATACTGCACTGAAAGAAAAACTTATAAGTTAAATAATTGGCTTAGAGGCTTAGGAAAATCACATGGAGATGAACGAAAGGTGTATCAGTCACATCCTCTGTCAAAATCACAACATCTCTCATGGAGAGAATGTGAACAAACTTGGATGATTAAGGGGAGATCTACTGCAGTTGTGAAAAAGAAGAATGCAGATTTAGTGAAGGACTCACCACCACCACAAAACAGTTTGGTGACTCAAATATCTAATAAAAGAAATATTAAAAACAAATACATTGAAAAATTCACATATCATGTTCCATAGCGAAAAATGGAGGAAAGAGGAAGATCCCTACAGTGGTAGATGAAGAAAGAGAAGATGCCAAAAAGAGAGATTCCTACAGAGATATGGAATCAAGGGAAGTCGCATATTGATGGTACATCAAAGACGGATGTGTGTACAAGTGTGATTAAACCTCAAATTGTAAAGAATGCCAATCCTACAGAACCAACATATCAGAAAAATGATCAACATGTGGGTAATGAATGCTTAGTCATATGTCTAGAGCAGCTAAAGTTGGCTAGGCAGCTTGAAGAAGCAAGGAAGGAGTTTGATTCTCTTCAAGAAAGAATCAATGTGTTGACCCATTGGGATAAACCACAATCATCTTCTTGAGGATTATAGAAATTCCCATATCCATATGTATATAAATGTTTTTAACTGATTATTAAAGTGATTCATGTTTTAGGGAGATACAATCCAAGGGGAAGTGGCATCTAAAGATGCGAAGTAGAGATGTGATCTACTTCAGAGTATTAATTGACTCAAATCTGGTACCAAAGTTGAAGAATAAAGGGAGAAACAGAGCACGATAAGAAGTGATTGTCTTGTTAACTTTATCTCTTGTTTCCTACACTGAGTTCCAACTTAGTAGGCTTATAGATTTAGATAATGGCTCAATACAGAGTGAAAGATGTGAATAAATAATGTAGGAAAAGGAGAATGATTATGGGCCGAACCCCATGAAGTGTTGCATAACATTGGGGAATCATTCAATAACAAAATCAGATGCAAGAGCCATCAACAAAATAATTGGATGACTTAGGTCAGGTGTTGCCAATAGAAGGATGAAAGAAACACAGGGAGAAGCATAAATAATCATGCATCTCAGACATATCTATTTCGTTCTTACAAGTGGTACTAGCTAATAGTTTTCAAGATACCAAGAAGCTGCAAGAGAGTATCCACCAAGTCTCAACAAGAATCTCAAAAAAGTAGCTGAAATAAATGAAGCAACTGATCATGTAAATAGTGAGAAATTTCCTGATGAATGTGATGAGGAGAAAAGAAACAAAGGGGGAGCATAAGTGACTGATGCCCATTCAGAAAATAATTAGACAAGGGAAGTTGTTTTGAGGCCAGCAGATATAGAATGCCATCAGGACTAAATGGGTCTATCAGAACAAGATGAATGAAGATAGCACAATGATTAAGAAAAAATCATGATTGGTGTGCAGAGGATACTTCCAGATAGAGGGAATACATTTCGATGAAACATTTTCACCTATTTCAAGGCTGGATACAATCAGATTATTTTAGCCATAGCTATGAAAAGAAAGTTCAAAGTGTTCTAGATAGATGTTAAATCTACATTCTAGAATGGTATTCTAGAGGAAGAAGCATATATCGAGTGGCCAGATGGGTTTCTCATTCAGGATGATGAGAACAAGGTTTGTAAGTTGATAAAGGCATTATATGGGGTAAAACAAGCACCGATAGAATGGTACTCAAGGTTTGATGAGTACTTGAAGAAGCTTGGATTCCAGCATGGGGGAGTTGATTAAAATCTCTATTTCTATAACGATAGTAATCAAAGGATGATGGTATTGGTTTATGTCGATGAAATAATATTTGACGGATCAGATAAAGCTAAGTGAAGACATTTTTCCAAATTCATGAAAACTAAGTTTGAAATGTCAATGATTGGAGAGATAATGTTTTTACATGGTTTACAGCTGACACAAGGAAGGAATGGAACATTAATTTCTCAATCCAAATATTCCAAGGAGGTTTTAAGAAGGTTTGGAATGGAAAATTTCAAGGAGATGAAAACCCTGATTTCTACCTGAATGAAATTATCCAAAGATGAGTATGTCAAGGAAGTTAATATCATAGAATACAGGAAAATTATTGGAAGTTTTTTGTACTTGACCGCAACAAGGCCTAATATTGATTTTTCCATATTCCAAGTATCGAGATATCTAAGTAATCCCAAGGAAAGCCACATGATTTCAGTGAAAATAATACATTAGTATATCAAGGACAGAATGGACTTCGAGATGACATATAATGACAAATCATAGACAATGTTATTGGGATATACTGATGCAGAATGGGCCTATTCAGCGAATGACAGGAAATCTACATCAGGAGGTGCATTCTATCTTGGTGGATTCTGTATTTCTTGTTTTAGCAAGAAGCAATATTTCATTTCATTGAGCAGCTCGGAAGCTGAGTATATTGCAGCCACTGAATCATGTACACAGTTATTGTGGATGGATCAACACCTTAAATACATGGGAGTTGAAGTGAAGTCTCCGATCGGAATCCAGTGTGATAACTCAAGTGCTATCAATCTTAGAAAAAATCTCATCCATCATTAAAGGAAAAATATTATTGAGATAAAGTATCATTTTATCAAGGAGAAGGTTGATCAGGGAATCGTGATGTTGGAGTATATGCCTACAGAGCTACAGTTTGCAGCCATTCTGACAAAGGCCTTACCCAATGAAGCTTTTGGGAGGCATCTACTAGCTCTGGGAGTTCAGTCGACTCCCTACACTTAAAAGAGTGTGGATGTGGGACCCCCCTCCCCGAGGTTCTCTTTGTTTTTTCCTAATGTGCTAATATGTGTTCTCTACTCAGTGACAGACTACAAAAAAGTGACATTTGGGTTCATAGATATAGGGGGAGAAAATAGTGATTGTTCAAGGGGAGGCTATTTGAAAAATCCTGAATGATATGGGGAGAAGCTGATAGGTGGAGCAGCGAGATAGGGGGAGCAATGAGAAAGGAGGAACGTATTAAATATAAAAATTCTATAAGTGATCGATCAAAGAATATATATCACAACAGCTGAGGATCGTGATAAAAGCATAAGAGTGGTGTTGGAATGCGGTAAGAATATTTCCAAAAATTGGATTCAATTTGGTGTCAATAGTGGATGTCACAGTTGACGAGATTCATTGATGAAATATTAATTTACTCTTGTTTCTCATGCTGAGCATTGCTCATGTGGGCTTTGAGTATGTGTTGAGTAAATCCTTGATCGCTATCAGAATATCAATAGGCGAATGGTGGCTGAAGAATTAATGATGTATCTTTTTATGGAAGATTTTTCAAAATACCCAAAGGGGAAATTGTTGGGAAAAAATCCCTCAAGGTATCATTGAATCATTTTTTATGTGATTGGGTTTTTTGACAATGTGGACATCTGTGTTTTGATTTTTGACAAAGAAAACCAAGACATACAAATTTGTTGACAAAGGGGATTTCATGGTGTCATGTTGAGTTGAGGAGGTGTGGTTAATGATCAATGTATGATTCATGAACTTCAAAAAAGGAATGGATGATCTAGGGGCTGTACAAAGAGATTAGATACAAGGTGGCATCGTTTTCTAGTGTTTTCCAAATTTTTTGCCTGAAAATCAACAAATAAAGAAAAGTGGTTTTTGGAAAATGGACATGCGTGCTGTATACGTGAAGGAGAGGAAACATGATCTCCATATGTTTTCCATGATCAAAGCATCAAAATATGGATATGGATAAGGGTCGCCCCTGTTTTGGAGTTGGTCACACATGTGTTTTGCACAGTAGGAGAGTTGCGCACCAAAACATGCGCGACGAGGGGAGACATGCGCGCTATCACGTAGGGTGTCCAAATTCCAATAAATACAGGTCTACCCCTCCTCATTCGGTGAAGCATTCAACAGTTATAAAAATCAGACCTTCCATCGCACAGGTGTGGTGGTCACGCAAGTGGTTTGTGGTGCGCAAGTATATGATGCATGCCTATGGTGGTTTGGGCGAGTAAGGAAGTGTGTCACACAAGTTTTTAGAAAAATAAGGATGTGTCATGCAAGTGGTTGAGGTGGACTTGCACACCATATTTGAAGAAGTGTGAAAGTTGTTGGTTGAATGCCAAAATTTGATTGGGTGTTAAAGGTTGTGTGTCCCGCAAGTTTGGAGTATCAGAATCTTGAGTCGTGCAAGCTTGAGTCGTGCAAGTGGTTGAGGTGGACTTGCGCGCCAGTTTTGACTTGCGCCCTGACACTTGCGTTCTAGATTATAGAATGGCTCCAAGTAAAGTTTATTCACGACAGAGATTTAGAGCTGCGTGAAAGTTGGAAGATTTCTCGATACCTTTGGTGCAAAGTGAAATTCATCTACGGGTGAAAGTTGGATTTCAATATAGAATCTACATACAGAGGAGGATGTATTCCTTCATGCAAATGAAGAGACCTATAGGTCTATAAACTGTGAGTGGATCCTTTTTAGAGCAGTGAGCAAAGGAATAGGAAGAAAGTGATCCTCTCCACCGGCAGTGAGCTGGAGAGAGAGAAATATGGAGTGACCCTTGGGAAAGAGTGAGATGATCCTAAACCTTGTATAGGAAGTGAGCCTAGGACAGAGTGACTGTTCTCGAACCTTTGTATCCACTTCTAGTGAAGAATTGTAGAATTTGGTATGACTGGAATCTTATCGGTGTATGCTCCTTGGACATAGCCTAGTGAGGGTGAACCAAGTAAAAATCTATGTGTCTGCCTACACACATCCCCAAATTGCATTTAAATCATCATCATCAGATCATGAAGAAAATAAGTGATCATAATAAACACACAAGTTCAATCAAAGTGACACTTGTAATAATTATGTCAAGATCCAGTGGGGTAGGATGAACTTTGAAAAAAAATATCCATACCACGATTCACCCCACTCTCAGAATGTATAGTCCCCTATTGGTCCTACCAATTAGTATCAGAGGGAAGGTTTCTTTTATTTGATTTGTTTTATTTGACTTGGTGTAGTCTATTTGAGTGATTAAATAAGTCTACACTTATCTTGGTGTGACATGGCAAAGGGAAAAACATCAAAGAAGAATCAGAAGTCATGTGATATTCCACAGTGTGGAAGTGTGTATGGAAAAAGTGTGATTCAATTAAAAGAATCAAACAGCTTACTAAAAGAAGTCCTGGATGAATCTGATAGGGAAAATATTGATTCACTCAATCATGATGTAGGAATGAGTGAATTACATGAACATCAAAGTGAAACTGAAACAAATGATGATGAAGAAGTTTAAAGAAGGAGGCCACTAGTAGATGTTTTCGACATGACAAAGAAATTGGATCAGAAATTGGATGAAGTAGTCAAATCTAAATATATCTAGATCTAGGTATTTAAAATTGAGGACAACAAGGTAAGTGGATTAAATAAAAGTCTTATATATGTAGCCACTGAACTACTGGAGAAGAATGATTCTCATGGTGACGAACTACAAAAGAAGGATAAAATTAAAGGAAAACAAAAGGCTGATGATTATGAAGAAAATAAAATGTCAGATGAAGTTAGAAACCTGAAAGCTAGAAATGATGATCTAGTCACACAGTTGTCTGAGGAAGTTCAGAAGAATCAATGGCTCCAACAAGAGAATGAATCTTTGTCTGAATCTGTTTCTCAAGAAAAATTGAAAGTTAAGAAGCAAAGTGGTATAGTATAAAATCTCAAAGAAGAACTGGAAGATGAGATGAGTTGTGGAAGGAATCTCAGAATAGAATTCAATGCCCAACTTGAATTAAGTGATATGAATATTCAGAAGATGGAAGAAGTGCTAGAATCAGTAAAGAAGGAAGTGGATAAATTCAATGCTAGAGGAAAGCCTAAAATGAAGTATGCCTTGCACTTACTATTTTATTATCCTTCAACAAGTGATGATGAAATTAAATTCAAATTTTTTAATTCTGAAAAGAGGAAATAACAAATTTTCTTAGCTCAAAGACTATACAGTTTGGGAAAAACTGGTATTGGATTTGATGAATCACCTCCCATGCATGATAGAAAAAGATCTATGAACAGTTCCAGATGTGGATAAAATCATGTAGGTGATGGAGATAGGCCCAAGAGGACATTTAAAAGAAGTAGAGACGACATGTGCTATTTCTTCGTTATTCATGGACACACATCAAGCTCATGTTCATAGGCTCTAGAATGTATTTCAGGCTGTGAAAATAGAAACTTTGATAAATCTGAGAATATGAAGATGTTTCCTAAGAAGTCAAAAAGAAGTGTATCTCAGAGGAAAGCATTTGTCAGATTCTATTACTGTGGAAGAATGGGACACACCATCAGTATATGTCAAGAAGATCAGGATCTCAATGTTAAAGGAAGAACTCAAGTGGTATCAACATCTCGATAGTGAAATGTTGAAATGACGTATTCCTTTGATAAAAATGTTTTATATTTTCTTATTTATGGGCATATGGAAAGGCATTGAATTAAGAAAAAAGAAGGAAAGAAAAAGGAACTAGAGAGGAGATTCACGACTCCAGTGGTGTATAATGAGAAATCCTGCACTGAAAGACAAAGTTATAAGTAAAATAATTGTCTTAGAGCCTTAGGGAAATCACATGGAGATGAAAAAAAGGTGTATCAGTCACCTCCTCTGTGAAAATCACAACATCTATCTTGGAGAAAATGTGAACAAAACTAGATGATTAAGTGGAGATCTACTACAGTTTTGAGAAAGAAGAATGCAGATTCAGTGAAGGAATCACTACCAGCACAAAACAGTTTGGTGACTCAAATATCTAATAAAAGAAATATGAACAAAAAATATATTAAAAAAATTCACATGTAGTGTTCCACAACAAAAAGTAGAGGAAAGAGTAAGATCCCTAAAATGGTGGAAGAAGAAAGGGAATATTCCAAACAGAGAGATTCTTACATAGAGACGGAATCAAGGGAAATTGCATATTAGTGTTACATCGAAGACGGATGTGTGTACAAGTGGGCTTAAACCTCAAATTGTGAAAAATGACAAACCTACAGAATCAACATACTAGAAAAAGGATCAACATGTGGGTAATGAATGATTACTCATATAGCTAGAGCAACTGAAGTTGGATAGGATACTAGAATAATAAAGGAAGAATTTTGATGCTCTTCAAGAAAGAATCAATGGGTTGACCCGTCGGGATCAACCACAATCATTTTCTTGAGGATTATAGAAATGCCCATATCCATATGTATATAAATGCAGTTAACGGATTATCCAAGTGATTCAGGTTTTAGGGAGATATGATCCAAGGGGAAGTGGCATCTAAAGATGCAAAGTGGAGAAGTGATCTACTTCAATGATTTAATTGACTCAAATATGGTACCAAAGATAAAAAATAAAGGGAGGAACATAGACAAATAGGAAGTGATTGTGTTATTAACTTTATATCTTGTTTCCTACACTGAGTTCCAAGTCAGTAGGTTTAGAGATATAGATAATGGCTCAATGTTGAGTGATAGATGAGAATAAATGATGCAAGAGAAGAAGAATGATTATGGGACTAACCCCAAGAAGTGTTGCATAACGTAGGGGGCAAATTCAATATCAAAATCGGATGCAAGATCCATCAAATAAAAAATTGGATGACTCAGCTCAAGTGTTGCCTATCGAGGGAAGAAAGAAACACAGGGAGAAGCAGCAATAATCATGCATCTCATGCATATCAATTTCTTTATAAAAAGTGTTATTAGCTGATAGTTTTCAGGATAGCAAGAAGCTGTAAGAGAGTATAAACCATATCTCAACAAGAAGCTCAAAAAAGTAGCTAAAAGAAATGAAGAAACTGATCACCGAAATAGTGAGAAACTTCCTAATGAACGTGATGAGGAAAAAAGCAACAAAGGGGGAGCAGATGTGACTGATGCCCACATAGAAAACAATTAGACATGGGAGGTTGTTTCGAGGCCAGTAGATAAAGAATGTCATCAGGACTAAATGGGTCTATCAGAACAAGTTGAATGAAGATGTCACAGTGATTCAGAACAAATCACTATTGGTGTGCAGAGGATACTCCCAGATAGAGGGAATAGATTTCGATGAGAATTTTTCACCTGTTTCAAGGCTGGAGATAATTAGATTATTTTTATCAATAGTTGTGCAAAGAAAGTTCAAATTATTCCAGATGGATGTCAAATCTACATTCTAGAATGGGATTCTGGAGGAAGAAGCATATATCGGGCATCTATATGGTTTTCTCATTCATGATGATGAGAACAAGGATTGTCAGCTGAAGAAGGTGTTATATGGGCTAAAACAGGCACCGATAGCATGGTACTCAAGGCGTGATGAGTACATGAAGAAGATTGGTTTCCCACATGGAGGATTTGATTAAAATATCTATTTCAGCAGCGATAGTAATCAAAGAATGATGGTATTGGTTTAGGTCGATGACATAATATTTTGCGGATCAGATGAAGCTCAATGAAGAAAGTTTTCCAAATTCATGAAAAATGAGTTTGAAATGTCAATGATTGGAGAGCTAATGTTTTTCCTTGGTCTACAGTTGACATAAGGAAGGAATGGAACACTCATTTCTCAATTCAAATATTCCATGGAGGTTTTAAGATGGTTTTGAATGGAAATTTCAAGGAGATGAAAACACTGATTTCTACCCGAATGAAATTATCCAAAGATGAGGATGAAAAGGCTGTTAATATCACAGAATAGAAGAATATTATTGGATGTTTGTAGTGCATGATTGCAACAAGGCCTGATATTGTTTTTGCCACATTCCAAGAAGTGAGATATCAGATTAATCCCAAGGAAAGCCACATGCTTGGAGTGAAAAGAATACTTCAGTATATCAAGGGAAGAATGGACTTCGGGTTGACATTTGATGACAAATCATAGATAGAGTTATTGGGATATACTGATACAGACTGAGCCGGTCTAGCAGATGATCGGAAATCATCATCCGGAGGTCCATTCTATCTTGGTGGATTCTATATTTCGTGGCTTAGCAAGAATAAAGATTGCAATTCATTGAGCACCACAGAAGCTGAGTATATTATGGCCACTCAAGCATGCACAGAGTTATTGTGGATGAATAAGCATCTTTATGACATGGGAGTTGAAGGGGAGTCTCCAATCGGAATCTAGTGTGATAACTCAAGTGCTATCAATCTTAGTAAAAATCCCGTCCATCATTCAAGGACAAAGAACATTGAGATAAAGTATCATTTTATCAAGGAGAAGGTTGATAAGGGAATCATGCAGTTGGTGTATGTGCCTACAGAGCTACAGGATGTAGACATTCTGTCAAAGGCCTTACCCAAGGAATCGTTTGAGAGGCATCGACTGGCTCTGGGAGTTCAGTCGACTCCCTTCATTTAAAAGAGTGTGGATGTGGGACCCCCTCTCCCCGAGGTATGCTGCGTTTTTCCCTAATGTGATGATATGTTTTCATTACTCTATTACAGACTACAATGTATTGACCTTTGGGTTCATTGACATAGGGGGAGAAAATTGAGATTGTTCAAGGGGGAGACATTGTGGCTATTTGAAAAATGATGAATGATATGGGGAGAAGTTGACAGGTAGAGCAACGATATAGGGGGAGCAATGAGAAAGGGGGAGCGTATTAAATCTGACAATACTAGAAGTGATCGATCAATGAATAGATATAACAACGGCTGAGGATCGTGATAAAAGCATAAGAGTGGTGTTGGACTACGGTAAGTATATTTCTAAAAATTGGTTTCAGTTTGGTGTCAGAAGTGGATGTCATGTTTGACGTGATTCATTGATGATGTTTTCATTTACTCGTATTTCTCACGCTGAGCATTGCTCCTGTGGGCTTAGAGTATGTGTTGAGTAAATCCTTGATCGCTATAGGAATATCAATATGCGAATGGTGGCTGAAGAATTAACGACGTATCTTTATATGGAAGAGTTGTCAACAAACCCAAAGGGGAAATTGTTGGGAAAAAATCCCTCAAGGTATCATTGAATCATTTTTGAGGTGATTGTGTTTGTTGACAAAGTGGACATCTGTGTTATGATTATTGACAAAGAAAACTATGACATCAAAATTTGTTGACAAAGGGGATTTCATGGTGTCATGTAGAGTTCCAGAGCTATGGTTAACGATCAATGTTTGATTCAACAACTTCGACAAAGTAATGGATGATCTGAAGGCAGTACGAAAAGATCTGATACAAGCTGGCACCATTTTCCAGTGTTTTAATAATTTTTGGGCCTGAAAATTGGCAAATGAAGAAAAGTCGTTTTTGGAAAAGGGACTTCTGAACCGTGTACTCAAAGGAGAGGAAACTTGTGTGCCATATTTTTTTCAAGATCAAAGAATCAAAATATGTCAAATGGATAAGGGTCGTGAAAGATTTGGAGTTGGTCGCACAAGTGTTGTGTGTGGTAGGAGACTTGCACGCCGAAACGTGCGCACTGAGGGGAGACTTTCACACCGTCGCGCAGGGTGTCCAAATGCCTATAAATAAAGGTCGACCCCTCCTCATTCATTGTAGAGTTCAACACTTAGAAAAATCAGTGCTCCCATCGCGCATGTGTGGTGGTCGTGCAAGTAGTGTGTGGTCGCGCAAGTATAAGTTGCACGCCAGGTGATAGTTGTGCACCTAAGGTTGTTTGGGCGAGTAAAGAAGTGTGTCACGCATGTTTTGAGCAGAAGAAGGAGGTGTTTCGCAAGTGGTTGAGGTGGACTTGCGCGCCAGATTTGATGTATATTTAATGTTGTTTGTTACATTCCAAAATTGAATTGGGTGTAAAATGTTGTGCATTGCACAAGTTTAGAGTAGCAGTAGCTTGTGTCGTGCAAGTGGATGAGGTGGACTTGCGTGACAGTTTTGACTTGCGTGCCAAGACTGGCGTGCCATCTTAGAGAAGGGAGCCAGGTAGGGTTGATTCACAGCAGAGATTCTGGGCTGTGTAAAAGCTGGAAGATTGGCCGGTACCTTCGGTGTAAATTAAAATTCATCTATGGGTGAAATTTAGACTTCAATAGAGCATCTACATACAGAGAAATATGCATTCCTTCATTAAAATTAAGAGATATACAGGTCCATAAACTATGAGTGGAACCTTTCTTGAGTAGTGAGAAAAAGAAAGAGGAATAAGGTGATACTCTCCACTGGCAGTGGTCCAGAGAGATAGAAATAGGGAGTGACCCTTGGGAAAGCCGTGAGCTTACCCTAAACCTTGTAATGGTAGTGATCCTGGGATAGGGTGACTGTTCCCATACCTTTGTATCCACATCTAGTGAAGAATAGTTGAATTTGGTATGATTGGAAACTTGTCAGTGTATGCCTCATGGACGTAGCCTAGTGAGGGTAGACCAAGTAAAAATCTCTATGTTTTCATGCTTACTTCCTAGCATTTCATTTAAAGCATCATTATCGGATAAAGAAGAAAATGTGTGATTATAATAAACACACAAGTAATAAAAAAGTGACCTGTGTAATAAAGAGGTCAGGATCCGGTGGGGTAGGAAGAAATTTGAAAAAGAATATCCATACCCTAATTCACCCCATCTCTCAGGGTATATAGGCCCCTATTGGTCCAAACAATTTATGCTTCAATATAAAATTTAATATTTAAATAAATTTCATAAAATTGTTAAAAAAATTAAGATTCTATTTCAATACATAAAATAGGTTTTTAAAATTATATTTTTGATTTATGATTAAATTATTCCCAAATTTCATGTGATATGCATGATAATAAAATTAAAGAATATTTGGATGAAGTTGATATTTTAATGAATGCTCCATGCATTCTTATCAAGAGAGATAATTATTTGAATAAACTTATTCATAAAAATAAAATTCCAAAAAGAAAACATGATATTGGTAGTGGTGTAAAAAATCCAAAATCCAAAATTATTTTCTTCCTAGTTCAAATAGAATAAGCATGTCCATTGTTAAATGTTTTGATTGTGTTATTAATGGTAATTATTCCAATGAATATTTTTTTACACATCCTAAATTTTGTTGTTTCTAGCATGTTCATTATTCGAAATCATTATCAAGATTTAATTATAAACTGTTATTTAAAAATAAAAATATTTGGTTACCTAAATCATTAATTGCTGACACTTCTAGACCCAAAATTAAATGGGTACCAAAATGCACTTGTATCTGATACATTGCATATATTAACCACTAAACTTCATCTTTAAATCATCAAGCAACTGCTTCAAAGTTATGAGAATTTATTATATTCTTATTTATTATTATATTAAATAGATACTTCATTTGATATGGAGGGTTTATTCCAGGATGTATTTAATTTCCAATTTTAATATTCAATTTAAATGCATTAAATTTTTTATATAGGGGGGAACTTCTTTAATGTTTAATCTTTTATTCCTCAACATTTAATTATTCATTTTATTAAACAATTAAATCTTCTTTAAATATTTTTTTATCAAATGAATTAAATCGGTAATGTATTTTATTTTAACAATGACTATAAAATTTGTTATTACGATTTTATATAAAACTTTATCTTTCCTGTAAGAATGTGTGTAAAGATTGACAATTAAAATTATTTTCATGTGTTAAATTAATATATTCCTATTGCGTATACATTATTCCTCTATTATATTAAAATGTTTTGGTCCTTTATGAAATATGTAAAACTATAATTAAATTAATTGAAAATCCATTATTATTTTTACTTATATATTTATTTTTTTATTAAAAAATATTTTATTTAAATTCCTATGAATTATTTTATTAAAATTTATTTAATATCAAAAATATTTAAACGTGGTCTTATTGGGAGTAATTTTAAATCTATATGATGTGTTCAAATGTTTTATTATTATTTAATGAACTAAATGTTTTAATACATTCATTACAAACACTTGTTATTCACTAAATAATATTTTATATTTTTTCATGACTCCATGATAATATAATTGTGTACTTGGAAGGAATATTAAATTTATAGATAGTTTATATAGTTTTATTCATGGAGAACATATTGTGGAATTACTAATATTTTTTTATTTTTTTGGGAAAAATTATTATTTAATTTTTAAGTATTCCAAAACAAATATTATTATTCACATTTTAAATATTTTAAAAATAGTTAAAAAAGGAAGAATAAACTTTTTTTCGAATTTTATTTTATTTAAGGAGATGCAATTTTATTTCTCAAATAAAAAAATCATGGATGAAAATTTTGTTTTTCAAATTACAAATTTCTTTTTAGATACTTCAAATTTTAAATTCCTATTATTTATATAAGAGGTAAATATATTTTACTAAAGAACAAAATTTTTTGTCTTTATAAAAAGGTGGAGAAATTTTGATAATAAGTTATGTTTTTATAATTATCAAAAAGAGGGATGTATTTGAGTGGATCCTTGTCATTATAATTTTTATTTAGTTTTTATAATCATTACATCCAGCCAATCTATATTTTCTAATGAATTTGTTTAGTTTTTCATATTTAGTATGTTAAAGTATTCATTATATATTTCAGTCTAAATTGAATATATTATTATTGTCTTTATTTTATCATAATGATAATAATATTATATTCATTTCATCTGTTGATGTTAAAATACAATTCAATTTTTTCGATGGTGAAAAAACTAACAAAAGATATTACAAGAATTCTATGTGATATTTTAGTTTTTATCATAAAGACAATTCAGAATTATATTGATATATAAATATATATTAATTATATTCATTGGTGAGCTATTCTATAAAATAGACAATGAAATTTCCAAAACATCCTTTGTTTCTGTGAAATTCCGAAAAGGATGGTTTGGTACTCTAAAAAATCACCGGAGTTTTAGAAGAAATTTTCCAAAATTAAAATTAATTGATTTCAAAACCTATAGTTTTTATTTTATTTCAACATATAAAGATGTTAGAATCACTCAAGACCTAGGGTTGTGGGAAATAAATTATCTTATCTTGATTTCATTAGTTTACATCAATGTCTAAAAAAGTGCATTATATGGTAAATAAATTAACCGATAATTTAAAATGTTGTTTCCCAGATGCAACTTTCCAAACTGTTATTATTTTATTCTTTCAATGATATTGGGAGTTATAGAATGCGGATTGATTAAATTATTTATCCTGTACAAATATAGTGATATTTCATAAATATAAATCTTATATAAAAAGTCTAAATCTATTTTTAATGAGCTCTGAAAATTCATTTAAATATCTAAAAGAAAACTATCCAGTTTTTTGAAAGATTATTTAAACCATCTATTTGAAATTTTAAATTTAGGGGTCAACAACCCAATGTTTAGAAAATGAAAAATTGGAATATTTATCCTACATAATATTTGGTAATAACTGTTAATACCCTACATTTTAGAAATTTATTGTATGGTTAATCAAGTCTACATTTAGAATCAACATTTTGTTAGAAGGGTGAACATTTAGATTTGCATCCCAATGTTAATTTTGATCCCTACATTATGCGTAGATGAATTTATGGTTTTTGTAAAATCTGTTGGCATGAACCCTATGCAATTAAAGGGAACCATATGCTACATAGTTGAATGTGACATTTGGTTTTTTTCATTATATGATGGAACCCTATGTTTGACATATCAATGATGGTGTTAGGAATCCATGATATTTTTATGTGATTTATTAAATGGTCTTCTTAGTATTATAGATTGTTATAAGGTGTTTTTATTACTAATTCAATGGATTATATGTAATGGATTTTGTCATTCCTATTTATGAGTGATGTTATGAATATATTTTCATGATTTTGATTTCAAATATCCATGACTAATTGTGTTTATAGTTTTTTAGAATTGTTTTGAGTATATTTATAGAGGTTTTAATGGGTTTAAAGAAGAGTTTTAAATTGATTAATTTTTTTGTTTTTATGGAGATATTATTGAAGGAGTAATTCAAATTATTTTTAATGCATTTATTAAGGATTTATTTAAAAAGAATAAAGAGGCAATGGTGTTATGCAGTTCTTAGTGATATTTATGAAAGATATTGACTAAATTAATTTTGGGTATCCAATTAAGGATGAATGTCATTAAAACTATTAGATATTTATTTTTTATATATGTCTCTCTCAGATAGGAAACTAATATACATAATTAAGATAAATAGAGATATGTATAATATGTTAAAAAAGAGGTGATGAAAACATTCATATTAAATAACGATCCTTTTGACGAGAGAACTGAAATTCTTCATTGACTCTTTTTCTCTCATGGTGTAACGAAAATTTAATCCTATGCTAATATTATATAATCTGTTTTAAATTATTTTTTGAATAATAATAATCTATCTCATAATTGAATATTATTTTTATTCTACTATTGTACTATATTGAAGATATGATTTCATCTATTTGTTTCTACAGAAAACTATGAAGTTCAACCTATACCATCATAAAAATAATTATCTATTGATTTGGTAGATTATTGGCTGCTCAGAATCAGTGATGGGGGTTTTTTAGCTTCTTGTAAAAATATTTGGATATTTCAGTTCCCATTAAGAGGTCCAGAAGGAAATGTATAAGACATATAAGGTGCCAAATCCCTGTACATTGTTGGGGAAGGACTTTTGAATAGAAAACTTACTAGTGAAAATAACCAATATAATGAATTATATCATTTCTAGAGTGGACTATGAGTTTTTTATCCCAAACAACTAGACATCCTTATATTCTTTTCATTTATTTATTATTTTTTGCTCTATCTTCTTTGAGATATATGGAAAATATCACTTCATCTCAAGTGGGATGTTTTAATATTACCAAGTATTAAAAAAGATCCCAATCCACCCCCCTATTAGGTCTTCATTATAGTCATTGTGGCCTAACAAACCACGCTGACATGAAATGATTAACTAAATAATGTAAGGCACATGTTTTTTGAAGGTTTAGTCTCATCGTGTGTAGCTAGTCTGTGTTGTGTTGACTCTTGTCGATCCTCAGATAGTCATCATATAATGAATGTGAAGAAAAATGATATGGATCCCATAAATATACTTATATCACCTAATAGTAAATATTTCTAGTTACCACCAATAGTAATAGTTTACTTTTCATATAAGAAATCATAATATTGGAAGTATAAACTATTCTCATTTTTAACTCTCTTCAAAATAATTATTTTAGAAAATTACGTTCTATATGGTCTATTTATTCTCCCTCAACACTTTATGCATCCATAAGTTGTAATTTTCTTCCCAAAACCATAATCTCAGGACTAAAAATATCTATGAAAAAATTATAATTTTTATAATAAAGTTAATTTTCATCACCTTCTGTGTTTCATCATGTATTAATCTTACAAAACTCATAATATCTTCTTGAAGGGCCTTATTACTTTATATACATTTACACTTCATGAATAAATATGAAATAATTTGGAATATTACTCCTTAGTATTCAGATGATAATAAATCTATTTAAGAACCTCCCATGATTCTATATACCCCATGTTCAACATATATATATATATATATGTTAACTACTACATCATGTATTCATTTTAAATAATCCTCAAAACTCAACTCGAATAATATACATTATATTGTTAACATTGTACCATGATCATTCTGCACAACATCATCACAATAAATTAACTTTACCAAAATGTTTATTTCATGTAGATATTTCATGTAAAACATCTTTTTATATAATCTATATTCCTAGTATGAGATTTTTTTTACAGTTATTTAAATTCATCCTCTAATTGTTTTTGAACTAAAATATTATATCATTAAATATTGTTTATAAGAATGTTTTTACTCATTATAGTTCCTCCTTTTTGACATCACTCTATAATTATTATACCCAACTTCTTAAGAAGGTTCATCTTTCAATGTATTCCAATGATCATTATTTCATGATTCATCTACTAAAAAATTGTTTTCTAATGAATTTTATTTTGTTATTGTCACATACATGACTTCTTTTAATGTTATTTTCAATTTAATTTTCAATCATTATTTGTTTTCGGAGTTTCCCATGCATATTGATGGAAATGGCGTGTTTTCAAAATTTGGGCCAAATCGTGAGCCCATTTCCACATATGAAAATATTTTTTTTCTTTTATGAATCCTCCATTTTTCAACATTTTAAAAACATTACACTTCCCAATTGGAATCCCTTTAAATATTAAACCCATAATATCAATTTTTACCCCATATGAATCCATAATAATGATGGATTTGGGTTTTTTATTATGGTATTGGATAAGCCCGTAAGGCCATTTCTTTCTTTATTTTTTTTAAATTTTTAATAAATCGTTAATTTTTACTATTTTTTGGTGATTTTACCACCCACTCAAATCCAGAAACCTAAGGATCACCCCCATTTTCTATTTTTCATCTTTGGATATCATCTCCCCCACAGATTAGGGAAGTATTTATTGGTCTTTCTCAAATCGTCCATATTTGAAGAGGTAAAAAGTTTCATTCATAAATATTTCACTTTTTCCCCTATTTCAGTCCCCACATGACCTAATAAGTCTTAGTAGAGCCTCCCTACCTATTTTGGCTACATCGGGATTCAACTATTTGTGGATTTGGTCTGATTTCTTCAAGATCCCTCATGTAAGTGGGTTTGCTTCCTTCCTCATCCCATTTTCTTATGGTTTCTTCCTTTTGCATAGGGTTTTATCCATGTTTTCGTGATGTTCATAATCTATATCATCTAGGGTCCATACCTAGTTTTTATAATTGTGTCTTTTTGTTGAAATCTTGTTAATTAGGGCTCGGTTTCACTCCCTTGTAGTGCGACAGTGGTGTGGTTGACGTTTCACACAATAGTTTGGGGTTTTTTTGAACAAGTGGTAACTGATTCCATATGTTTCCACTATTGGATGAGTTAGTTTTTCTTGATTTATATTTTTAGAAATATTCTCTTATATTGTGTTTGGTGAAAAAATCATATTATGTTTCATTTGTTAAGAGGGTGGTTTTTATGTGGAATTTTTATGCAATAATGAATATTTTTTGTGTGTATTACAGGTTATGTTTATTGGGGTTGTTTTATGATTCTTGGAATAGTTTTATTAAATAAAGTTACGGATTCCAATTCTGGTTTAATGTAATATTAGAATGATTTTTTTATACAAAAAGGCATTTTAATTGTATTTTATGCCCAAAACGTGGTTACACTTCATGGAATTGTTTTGTGAAGGTTTTAAATGGTTTCTTGATTTATATAAGAGGTAAAACTATGTTTCCAAAATGTTTTGGTAGGAGTGTAATTTGGAAATGGTATATTTTAATTTTAATGGGCCGTTATGTGATGTGTTTTATCTTGTAAGGGTTTTATAATGTTTTTAAAGGATTTATTGAAGTGTGAAAGAGAGTTGGAACGCGTTGTGGGGTATTTCAGGGTGAGTATGTATTTCATAAATAATTTGAATGAGAAAGGGGATCATGTGACATGTATGATGGTTTTTTGGTGTGTGTGACTTGGAAGTGGTATTTAAATGTGATAATTGAATTTCATGGCTTCTAGAACTTGTTTGAGCACAAGAGTTAACACCTAGGTATCTTGGTGGGTGGATGTGTACTATTATAATAGTGATCCCATAGGGTTTGGCCCATGTTCCACGTAGTAAGTTTGACAATGAAAATAGTAACAAATCAATAATGATGATGATGATGATGTTCGGGATCCTCTAGGTTATGGTTATGATCCCTAATACTATCTCGTGTTCATGAGAACAGATATTTTCATGGTAACTTTCATCGAGTAAGAGGTACCTAGGACCCACAAAGAGTTAGTAACCATGGTTGTTTCTCATTGCCAGTGATCATTAGATATTTTATTCCTACCATATGTATATGGTATTTTTTGAAGGGTAAATTTAGTAGCATTGGTATTCTATTTAAAAGTGTTAATTTCCTTTAATGTAGACCACCTGATAGTTGTTTTTATTCAAAGTTCTATATTTTAGAAATCGTTACTATCATTTAATGTTAAAAACACATGAATTCTTTTTGTATTATAATTATTATAACATGGAATCATTTGTGGTTGCATCCTACTGGGATTAGGCTCACAACATACTTACACCTTGGGTATAAGTATACATGGTTATTTTGTCGTAGGTTTGGGTAAAGATTTTAGTTCCAATTTTACAGGTTTCTTGCGTTACTTATTGCTGCAGTGTTGTGGATATGGATTGAGGGTGGTTATTCTTGCTGTGAAGAGGTTCTTGGGCTGTACTTTTTGGTTTTCTTCCTTTGTAATAGACTTTTAACATTTTCTTAAATTGTGTAATTCAATTCTAAAATTTATTAAAAGATGTCTTGGATAGAAAAATGAAGATTTTATTTATAGTAATCACTTTTGGTTTATGTTCATAAACTCTGGTAAATAATTCCATGATTACATTTTATTATACCCAAACACTTTTTCCAGCCCGTGGGGACTGGGATAGCCCTTCAGAACATTCCACGGGCCGACTTTGGTGTCGTTTTGATGGCAACCAGATTCTGTTCATGAAAAAATAATCTCAAAGGGGTCTGGGTTTCTCTCTTGTGTCATTCAATTTATGGAAGAGTTAGGATAGTCCAGGGTTAGGGTTATCAGGACGTGACATTTTGATAATGATTAGGGTGCTTGACTGGCTCACCTCATAATGGGATTCAAGTTACCATGTGATGTCAGGTTATATCTGAGTCCTTTTGTTTTATTGGTTCATCGGTGATTGGGGAAATGAAATGATAGTTGGGTTAATGGTCTTGGTGATCTCATAGGGCCTGGAAATCCATTTTCAGACATGGATATTGTTCTTGAACACTCTCCGTGATGGGGAAGTGATTGGAGTATGGCCTCCAACCATATTTCCAAGTCACCCACTAAAACTAGTTTCCTATCGCACTGTCTTATGTCATTTTTTGTAATCTTGGAAGCTTGTTTTAAAAATTATAAACATGACTTGATTTTAAAAATGTGAAATTTTATGAAATTATATTTTTGTAAATAAAAAGTTTCCTAATTTAGAAAATGTTGGAAATTAATTTTTTAAACTATTTTCAAATGTTATATGGTTGGTTTTCACCTCTTTTAAAAGTACAAATTATGTTAGAGTGGGATTTAAAAATCTATTTCAAAAATACTTTGATTAATTATTGATTTTTTTAGTTGAATGAATTGTTTTGGAAGTTTATGTGTAGGGTATTAAGATAAATTTTAATTTGGAAACTAGTAAGCATTTGAAATGTTTTTGAATCATTCAAATATTTTTAAAATAATAAGAGATCAGTTTTTAAATGGGTTGGTGTTGATGAAGGAGAGTTTTTTGATAAAAATTAGAGTGTTTTAAAATAGGATGAAATGTTTCTAAATTAATTAATTTTTTAGAAGTGAGTTTTTATATTAATTATTAGAGATTTATCAAATTTTTTGTAAGACATATATCAAGTCTGATTTTGTGGTTAGTAGTTTTAAGAAAAATGAATGTGTCGGTTGATTGTTATGTTTTTGAAGAGTGGAAAGAATTTTTGTTTTAACCATTGGTAATTTTGTGAGAAACCAAATGCATGGGGTTATATGGGATGATGTTTGGTTAATAACACAACTAGATGTGTTCTGGGATGAATATGAATAGGGCACATAATGTGGCACAGAAACATGCATGTGTGAGGCCCAAGAGATACCATTGGTGGATATGATAACTGTCAAACCATTAATTTTCAAAGATAGTTTTTAAGGAAAACTAGATGTCTTGATAACTATTTTGGGGTGGTGTGTCTTATGTGTTTCTGGAAAGGTTTTTGTTGTGGGATGTTTTGAGTCTAATGACCCTCAGGGTTGAATGGTGTTTTGGGTTTCTGTTTCTTTGGTATGTTGGGTTGAATGGATGGTTAGTGGTCTCTTCTGATAAATTCTTGTAAAACCATTATGGTGGTTCCCCTCTTCTGTTTGGTTCTAGTTTTTGGCACATTTTGACCAATGTACCATCTTTTTTGGCTCCTTGGGTTCTCTCGTTGGATATGTTAAGCCCCCATTAAGAGTTAATACATGACTAAAGTGCAGACTAGATTGTTTTAGAGTTGGAAGATCCTCCGTTTTAACAATATAAAGAATACTTTTATCATGATTTGGATATTGAGTCTACACCATTTCTTTTCATGTATTTCATAACCTTTTGTACCGGTAGAGTGATTGTAGAAGTTTGAAAGAGACCATAGATTTTTAAGTTACCTTATTCATCAAAGATTAATGTAGTATAGAGTTTTTATAGTGGATGTTGTCTAAGAGGGCCTCTATGACATTCATTAATCTCTCAAAAATGAGGGTTTAGGTTAAACCAAAAGTGTGGGGAATATGGTCATTATATGATGATATGTCCATTATTAAGAAATAGTGTTCTGTCTGGGACTCATTATAAGTTCCCTATTCATATATTGTTTCTATCAGTGTCAAAGGACATGTTCGGTGACAGCTTGAGATGTCATGTGCTCATTTGAATGCAAAAGTGATGGTTATGAAATCATTTGAGATTATCTATTTTTTGGAAGTGTGCCTCCATTTGGAAAATCTCGATACCCCCTGTTTAGAGGAAGGTGTTTGCATGTGTCATTTACTCATTCCATTTTTCCTCTGAAGAAACAAGGGGTGAAGTGTGTGCATCTTCTAAAATCTAGTTTTGAAAAAATGTAAGGTTTTTTTAAAGTGAGGATGGAGTGTATTGTGTCTTGTTGAAACCATTTGGGATCATATTTTTTATATTTGTGGAACCGAAAGAATAAGTTCTGTTCGGGGTTTTCCCAAGGCTTGATAGTTGGGACGAAGATGCTTTGATCATCTGAACTCCAGGAATAGGTCCAAGAGTGAATCTGGTATGTAGTCAGGGGAAATCCTAGGGTCGTTCAGTCCCTTGTGCAATTTCATTTTCTTATTATAAAATATGGGAACAATTTAAACCACCGGTATTGATTTCATTCTCCACTTTTTCTCATTCGGCTGAAAGATGTGGGGTGATCTAATAACCAAGTTATATCTCATGTTCGTGATTTTCCCCCTTAAGTTTCATTAGATATTTTATAAAATTTATGAAATATTTTCTGGGCAGATGGTAGTAGACAGTTTGCGTATAGTTAGTAGTAACCATGCAATAACCAAGGAAACAATGAAATAATAGATAGTAGATACCACATGGTCTCCGCATGGCCATGCGCCTTTTCCCATATAACCTCAAAAAGTTACCCCTTTGGACATATTGCTTCACATGATTATCCAACGATTTCCCAAACTTTGTGGACTAACCGTGTGGACGTGCCAACTCTTTATATTTTGGGGTCTTTTCGTGTCAGCCCATGTTAGTGTGTATATAATTTTAGTTCTAATGGTGTGGATACCCACTATGGGTATCATGTAAGTTATTTTCAAAAAGTCTAATAAATTTATACCACTTATTCCAGGGAGTCTATTCAGGCCTCCCCTTTTAGTGTCCTGATTCCGTCTTGAGAACATTTAAGTTGTCTCTTATGGTGGGGAGCCCATTTATGTCTCCTCATATCAGTAACTCAGTTTTTTCCACAGTACCTTATTGTCAATAGGTTTTATCACTCAGATCTATTTAACTGTATACTTTCTTCTTGGTTAAATATTTGGATTGGAGTACAGCCAACAATTTTGTTGAAGTGATACTATAGTAACCCGGTTTGATGTTATTTTTCGTTCGGGTAAATTGTGTGAGTCTTGTTCAGATAGTGTTTGAGGTGTTTTGTTTTGAGAAGAATTATGAATATATTTTATCATTTTTGGAATGGGTTGTATGTTTTTTTCGGTGAGAGTATTCCTTCCTTGAATGATCAACTAGAGAAAACGTAGCGTTTTGGGGGCGGGTGAAACTTGACAAATGAGTCCATTTTTTCCTTTCAGTAGGGTTTTGTTTTTAATTTTAGCCTTGTTGTGGCATTACAAGGGATTAAATATTAATGGTGGGGATAATTGAAATATCCATGATATATTTTAAAGGTATTTTTCATTTAATTTCTTTCATTTATTTTTTTTGGGTTTCCCAAGCATTTTGGTGGAAATTGTGGCATTTTAAAATTTTGGCCAAACCGTGGGCCCATTTCTAGATTGAAAAATAATTTTATTTTTCTTTTACAAATACTTAATTTGTCAACATTTTACACACATTCCACTTCTTAATTTGGAATCCCATAAAATATTAAAAACACCATATAAATTTGGACCCCATAGAAATCCATAATAATGGGAGATTTGGGTTTTTTATTAAAGTATTGGGCCGGCCCGTAGGCTCATTTCCTGCTGTAATGTTTTTTTAGTTTCTCAATATCTCATACAGTGTTTACTATTTTTTGAGGATTTTACTTCTCACTCAAATACAAGAACCTAAGGCTCACCCCCATTAGAGATTTTTCCACTTTGTAACTCATCTTCCATGTGTATTAGAGAAATCTATCTTTGCCTTTCTCAAATCTCCCATATTTGAAGAGGTGAAATGTTTCATTCATAACTCCTTCATTTCTAACTATTTTCCCCCACTTCAGTACCCAATTAACCTAATAAAACTTATTAGAGTCTCCCTACCTATTTTTTCTACTTCAAAATTCAACAATTGGTGGATTTGGGATTATTTCATCAAGATCCCTCAACTACGTGGGTTTCCTTCCTTCTACCATTTGCTTAGGGTTTCCCCTTTTTCTTAGGGTTTAATCTATGTTTTCTTGAAGTTCCTAGTTTCCAGCAGCTAGGGTGTATACCGATGGTTTAAACTTGTGTTTTTTTTGTGAAATATATTGGATTAGTTCTCCATTTCACTCCATTGTGGGGCAGTGATGGTGTGGTTGATGTTTCTGACAACAGTTTGCGGTTTTTGACACAAATGGTTGGTGATTACATCTGTAAGAATTATTTGATGAGTTTGTTATTCGTGATTTATATTTATAGAATTATTCTATTACATTGTGTTTGGTGTGAAAAATATATTTGGTATAATTTGTTAAGCGGTTGGTTTTTATGTGGCAATTTTGTGCAAAAATGTAAATTGTTTGTTCGTATTCCATGTTGTGTTCATTGGGGTTATTTTATGATTCATAGAAATTATTTATTAAATGATGTTATGTCTAAAAATTATGGTTTTTGAGATATTGGTATGATATAGTTAATAAAATAGGTGGTAAAGAAATATTTTATGTGCAAAATATTGTTACACTCCTTCAAATTGTTTTGTGATGGTTTTTAATGGTTTCTTTATTTATGTATGAGGTTCAACTATGTTGCCAAATTGTTTAGGTTGGAGGGTAATTTGAAAATGGTATATTTTAATTTTAAAGTGCTATTATGTTATGTCTACTATGATGGGAAGGATTTATAATTTTTTTATAATATTTTTTTAAGTGTGAATGAGTGGTGAAAAAGTGTTGTGGGCTGTTTTGGTGTGAGTATGTTTTCCAAAATGAATGTGAATGAAAAAGGGGATCATGTGACATGTGTGTGTCTAGTATGGTGTGTATGTTTCAGAAGTGGTATTTTCATGTGAAAATTTTATTTCCTGGATAGTGGAAATTGATTGAGCACCAGAGGAAACAACCATGTATTTAGGTGGGTGGACGTGTACTAGTATGCTAGTGATCCTATGAGGATTGACACCTCTTTCAAGTAGCATGTCTGATGATGAAAATACTAACTAAACTATGAGGTTGATGATGATGATGATATTGGTGAACCAATAGGTTATTGGTATGATCCCTACTAGTGGATAGTGTGCATGAGAGCAGATATTTTCATGGTTACTTTCACCGAGTACGAGGTACGTATGACCCGCAATGAGCTAGTGCCTCTGGTTTTTTCCCGTTGCTGGTTCTCGTTAAATATTTTATGATAACCATCGACAAATGGTATGTTTGGATGGATATATTTAGTACCTTTTTAAGTATATTTCAAAGTTTTTATTTATTTCACTATAGCCCACCTGAAAATGATATTTATTTAAAGATACATATTTTAGAAATTTTTAAAGAATTTCATGTTTACAAAACCTGAATGATTTTTGTCTTATATTCATTATCAAAAGGAATATTTCATGGTACAATGCTAATGGTTTTTGGATTAAACCACACTTAAACATTTGGTGTAAGTCGACTTGGTTATTATGTTGTAGGTTTGGGGGATGATTTTAATACCAATGGTGCGTGTTTCTAGCGATCTTTATTTTGGAAGTGTCGTAGAGATGTCTCAAGGTCGGTGCCTTTTATTGTGAGAAGTATCATGTGAATTTTTTTGTTTTTGTTGCTTTAAATTATCTATAGACATTGTCTTAAATTGTATAATTCAATTATGAAATGTAGTAAATGTTATTTTGGTTTTAAAAATCCATATTTGTTTTATGGGATTTACATGTTGTTTAATGTTTATAAACTTTGGCAAATTGTTCTAAAATATCATTTTATCATACCCATGAACATTATCCAGATTGTGGTGATTGGTAACTACCTTCGGGCCTTTCCACAGTCCAGGTCAGGTGCCATTTTGATGGCGACCGGATTTGGTTTGTGACAGTTACACCATCTAGTTTTTATTCACATGTACTTTTTTACTCAGGAATGTAAAAATTGCATAAAATGTTATTATAAAATTTAAAATACTAAATAATATATTAATATTAAAACATATAAATATTCCTCTTATTATCTATAAAATCATTCTTATTCAGGTAAATTTTGTTATGAAATACTGAATTATTCCATGAATTTTCTAATATCAAAAACCTCAGTTTTATGATCATATCAAATTTCTTTTTAAAAAAATTAATCTATTTCACCAACCTTAATCAAGTTAATGTATTATATAATACTACATTATAATAGTTTATTACTGAAAATTATAAAATTTGGAAGATCTTACTTTAGAAAATTCATAAATTTTCTAAAATTAAAAAATTATTAAAAGAAAAAATGTTGATAAAAAATTCAATGACTTTAAAATATCAAACCAATAGTTCTTCTATATATTAGATTATATTTTTTTGCATCAATATCAACAAATATTAACACAAATTTCCACAAAACCATATAATTTATCATAATGTGGTTTCTTGAAACCACATTTCATGATTGAGTGTTGTTTTTTGAAGTAATTTAATCCATTGGTGACAAGATTCTTTTCTGAAATGATATTGATAAAATATCTATAAATCATTTTTTTGAATTTTATATTTTTGTACCTTTACTCCCGCATTCTATGAAAACACTATCTTTTGATTCATAAAAGATAAATTATATACTCTTACATCTTCTCCCCCTTTGAAAATAAAATCCTATGGAATGTGGTGGTTATTCAACAAATTTTGTAAGTCATAAGTGGAGGTTGAACATATATTTTAGGTTAAATTATACAATTCATTCCCTTAGAATAAATTTTGTTAAAACATCATCAATTTGTTATTTTAGTGAAATATTATCAAATGATATAGGTCCTCTAAAACTACAATCATTTATGAAATTATTTTAAATACCATTCTAATTTGATCTATAATCTTACACTTGAATATAAGATAGACCAATCGAAATTCTATTATCACAAATATTTTTAAATGTATTTATGATAATTACCCAGAAATCCTCCAACTGAATCTCCATCAATAGAATTTTGGTACATTTCTAGGTGGAAAGACATATTGTACATATATTATACTCAATATTATTGAATAATTTTCAAAATTGCAACTGAATAATTGTTCTCTTAAAAACAGTGTTCCTAGAGATGTTCATTTTAGATAATTTAAATATCTATCCAAATTCATCTACTCCATGCCCCGAAGGCCAATAATTTTTATTGATTTTTTATAATCAACCTTTCTAGGGGTGAGGTGGAACCCTTAAAATGCCCGTAGTCTTAAGTATTACATAGACCATAGGCCTTAGAGGAATTCATTGCTGGTAGGCTTCAAACATTACAAGCAACCAGACTAACTAATTGGAAGTGCTCCTCCACAACATCTTCATCATGAAATCAGCTCTCCACCTTCGCATGGCTGTTCAGCTAGAATTTTACATGCATGCACAAGCTTTTCTCAATGGTAGGTGTCATACCCTCTCATTCTTGGAATTTTGTTTCTAGCTTCTACTATGGTGAATGATCCTTGCTCCTCCTCCTTCTGAAACCTGTTCCATGTAGGTTGTCTAGTTTGTATCTGCACATAAGGTGGCCCGAAGGCATTGAGGTGGCCCTATGGTCTTACTGACCTGATGTCCTAGGGGGATCGAAGGCCTTAAAGGACTCAAGGACCAAATTAGTGGCCCGAAGGCCCATACGGTGGCATATTCTCAGCTACTACAGTGTCAAATAGTGCCTACTACAGTTCTGTTATAGTTCCTACTACAATTCTGCTTAGTACCTCCTACAATACCTACTACAGTAACTGCTACAGTACCTGCTACAGTGCCCCAAAGATTATCCCCCACCTAGATTTGATCTCAGGTCTCTTTTATGCACTTAAGGAGTCCTCACCAACTGGGCTGAAGCTCATGTGCATATCCATCCAAATTAGTTCTTGATGAAACCAAGTTTTTTCAACTCATTACTCCATATACACATCAAGCAATAATTTTATTTTCATTTTACACACATAAGGATTATGTTTTCTACCAATATGTGTGATTCCATAGGATCACTGTCTTATCATTTGAACAAGTTTATAGAATATAAAATGTATTGTCTTATTAAATTACGATAAATAAAGTATATGATTTTATTTTGAATGTAATTTTGTTCTTATATTCATGATTCCATATTCTCTCATTCTAAAAAATCTATAATAGGTGTACTATCTTATTTTTATTGATCATATAAATTTATTAAGAATTCATTGGAAAAAAATTTCTTTTTAAGGGATGATGTATCATTATTTTTGATGAACATATACTCATATATAGATATTCAAATCTGTAGCATTGATAAATTAATTATATTATTCATCTGTTTAGAAAAATCTTGTATATGATTTATCTTTATCACTAGGAAAGATTATATATATAATGTAGAAAATTAAAATGAGGATAAATTTACAACATTCATTCATATATATGTTTCTTTCATCATTTACATTGTCAAATTTAATCTCTTTCAAAAGACAATGTATTTCGAAAATAGGGAATGAGTGGAATATTTTAATTTGTATGAATCAGTATTATTTTACAAACCATAGTTCAATAATTATACAGTATAAACCCATTAGGATAATCAATGTAAACTAATTCTTAAATTTATCAGTTTTAAATAATTAATTATTATCAATTTTATATACTTTTCAATTTTTATGATCACTATCAACTAAAAACATTATAATGGATTCAAGTCTTAAAACTAGAGGAATTGTTTCCTCGAAATAAAAACCTTATACCAGTCAGTACAAATTGGAAAATAACAAAGTATTATACCATGAAATTGGACCATTTTCATTGATTCTATATCTAAACACACATTCATTCATATAAATTTATACCATTGAGATATAGTAATAGGATCACAGGTGTTACTTTTATCAATTTGATCCAAATCATCATTCATCACATTTGACTATTCATTATACTCAATTTTATTAAAATGGAAAGGGGTTCCCCCTATTAGATATATGGTGTTTCATTTTAAGACATAATTTTATATATTTTATAAATAAGTGACTAAATATTTATAATGATATTAACTAGTATGATTGTTTTTTTACAGTATATAATTTTATTTTTTTCATCATGTATTATAATCTCCACAACAAGATTAATCAGAATCATCCTATAAATGTTCAGGATCAAATTCATCTTTATTTTTGTTATGTAATTTTAATATTATCATTTTATCTATTTTTAAATAATATATATCATCATTAAAAACTTTTTCAATGGTGGATTTTTTTTAAATGATTTTTACATCTAATAAATCATCCAACCCATGTTCCCCTGAATCATATCACATGTAGCTCATTTTGTAGGATTACTATCCTATAAAAAATATTTCTTCCCCATATATAATTTATCTTCCATAAATCCATATTCATAATATTTTCATGGAAAGGACTCCCAAAAAACAAAATCTATTTTAATATAGTCCTCTTCTTATCCCATATCACATATGGAGTATTTTGTTTGTTCCAGTGAAAGGAAAATTTTTCTAAACATGCATAAACGTACTTATAGCTTATCTCCTAGAGAACATTGAATGTTTATATTTAAAAAGAAAGTAACTTTCTATATAAAATATATTTATATTTTTCCTTTCCACTACTCTAATTTTTTTATGAATATTTAGAGAATTATAATAGTGTTTAATTCATTGTTTCTTTATCTATGAATCAAAATAGATACATTTACACTCTTTTGTATTTTCAATTATCATTTTTGAAATATAAACACACATATCTCTCTCAAAATCCATTCTAATAAATTTAAATCAAAACATGGCCTCCAAATTAGGTTTTATGAATATTATATTGGTCATCAGAGGGAAATCATTAATGAAATTAATAAATTATAAATTAACCTTTTTAATTGATGTCTCGTCATCCAACATATGTTAAAATATTTCATCTCACGTTTTATAGTGGAATAAATTTCATATTTCGCATGACTTCATATAACCACCCCTACATTGTGAAAAGTTTTACAAATGAGGTTGTATTTCAACTTCATGTTTATACTATCTCTTATAGCATCATACTTTAATAATTTTAAAAAAAATCATCAAGATGACTAAGTCTATAATTAAATGAATTGTTTTTATAATTAGTACTCAAATAAAATGATTTATTGGGTCTCAAATTGGGAATAGAATAACATGGTTCGTTTTAACTTAGTAATGTTTTCCAATTTTCAAATATCAAATGATATATGAGTGATTTATGAATATCAATTCCTTTCCATAATCATAGAGTTGGATAAAACATTTTATATTTTGTTTATATTGCATAAAAAATATAACATCCATTGAATTTAACTTCCATGCTTCAATTTTTTTCATATAAATTTCTCTTATATTTGTGAAACCATAATTTCCAAAGGAGACTACCCAACCCTTGAGTTCTTCAATATTTTTTAATATTTCAAAATCAACAATAATATGTAAAGAATATTCAAAATCATGTAACTATAGTTTATTTATTTTTCAATAGAAAAATCGTATCAATAATTAATATTTCATCAATATTACTTTTATCATCTTCTTTTTATTTTCAGGTATATGAAACCTTCCCCCTATGTTTTTATGAAATATTCAGTATAGTGAACTAGTTGGTCACAAATTCAATAAATTTTCTTTTAAGTAGTCAAATTAATTTTGTTTTGTGTATTTTATAACATCTTTTGAATTTTATTTTGTATCTTTCATTGACTTAAATAATTCTCCTAATTCCCCTATATTGGTTTCCTCCTTTAGTTCTAACTTACTCCCAAATATAGACATGTTATTCTATAAATTATATGTTGTTTACTGAATATCTCACAACATAAAAAATATATGGTAATACACTATCATTAAATATAGAATGTTTTTCTTAGGGATATTTTTATTGAGATTCATAAAATATTATAACATATGATTTCTCATTGCATGAGGAATCATTTTTCTAGAATATATTTTATAATTTGGTTGATGTAAAATATATATCAATGCATTCGCAACCCAAGAGCACACATTTTTAATTCTTAATCCAATATTGTTATTAAACTCATATGATTATTAAAATTTACAAGATATATATTTCACCCAAATTTGTAGATGATTTTTTAGTATCTTGATATATTTTATTCCACTTTTATAAGGTATTATTTAAATTATTATTCATAATCATAAAGAAATGTTCTTCCCAGAAACATCTTCATTATCTATTTAATATCTATTATATCTTAGTATGGAGTTTTTCATCAAGGCCTTTCACTATATTTCTCTTTTTCATAATGTCCATCTTGAGTTTATATATGTTAATATATTCTTTTTTTATATATTTCTTCATAATTATTTTCCCAATTAATCTTAAATGCGCTAGATTCATTCTATGTTTATTTTTTTCTTTTGACATGCCTCATTTTATGATCTCAAAATATGTTACAAATATCTTTATTCAATTTATTATTATTCACTACATGATTTAATTTTATTTCTTATAACAAATCCATGATTGTTTTGAAATTTTTCAGAACTTCATCTTAGGATAAATTGTTTTTAGTTGGGCCTTGCTCTTCCTTTTTACACATTAGGGAAGAATTTTATACATTTTGTATATTTAATTATATTCTTGGAAATTTTACCCCACTTATTCCACTTATTTAGATGGTATATTTCAAAATATTTGATCCCCCACATTCAAAATATTAGAGTGGGATATTACATTTTTTACTTTCATTAACATGTTAAAAAATTCAAAGAGATAAGGTAATTAATCATATTATTATCTTCATAATAGTCTTATTTATCTTCCAATTCACTTTGGTCCATTACCTAATATTCTATTTCTTTGATTTTAAATATCCTTATAACCTTTATAGTAAAATATTCTTTAATCATCTTTTTTATTATTGGATTTTCCCTCATTTTATACAAAAAAATTATATTATATAATCAATTAAGAAATATTTATATTATATTATAATTTTAATAAATAATGAATAAAAATATCTAAAATTATTCTTATCATTTTTTTAAAATAGGTTAATCTTCCCGGAAATCTTTCATTCCTCTAATGTTATTGAAAATATCAGTCACATTGGTGATGTTATCATTAATGTTTCATTATCCACCATCCAATAATCATAAATGCTTTTTATCTAGATTTAAATAATTTATTATGTTCGATTAATATTACCATTAAATATATATTTATGATTCACCCAAATTTCCTTTAATTTTGGAGACCAATAGCATTCATATAATCATTTTAGAACAAGGAAATTGGAATAACATTAAGATATTTTCCCTCAACGTTGAGATTTTATTTTTCAATAAATTACATCAGAGCGTTATCCATTAATTAAAACTATATAGTATATGAATTAATCAACTCATAAATAAGAGATTGAAAATTGGGTATCATTATTTCTAATCAATGATAATTTTATTCATTAAATTAATAAATGCCTCTTTTTCTAACTCTGTTGAGAATATCCATGGTAAATAATATAGAGATTATATAGAGGGAACCCCCTTGAATTTTAACTAAATTTTCTAGGAATTTACAAACCACTATAGGGGGGGTGAATTAGTGGTCTAAATTTACAATTTCATTCCAATAGAAATTTAACTCTACGACTTGTCAAATATTAAACCCTCTTAACAATATAAATCAACATGACATGCATGGAATGATAAATCAAATATTGTAAAGCATGCAAGTTAATACAAGGTTTAGGCACAATGTGGGAACCTATTCATTTCCCTTTCAACTAAAATAAATCCAAATATATAAAAAATATAATGAAATTAAATAGAAATGATCCAACTACTATTATGCTCATTTATTTCCTGATTGTTAATATTACCAGTTCCCACACATTGTAGTATTTCAATTTTTTCAACATAATATAATATTTGAACTTTGAAAACATCTCACTATAAAATATATCAAAAATAGTTATATGGAACATCACTTAGTTGAAGTTATTCTTTTTAATACTCAAAAATACATTATTATTGAATTTGGATATTTCTACTCACCATTTTTTTTGATTGAAATACCTTCTTTAACACTTAGGAATTTATGAGTATAGTTAGTTAGTGTCACCATGTGTGATTCTTGACATGTTAATATTAAAAAACTCACAAACTCATCTCGAAGGTCCATCTAGCTATATATACTTTGACAATTACTGAATATTTTAGAGATACATGGAATTTTGACTCCTTAATTTTTTCATGTTCATAAATAAAATTAATAACATTCGAAGATTTATGAAGATACAGAGTCAACATAAATATCTTAATTTTTTTAAACTCATATTTTTATATATTCAAAAAAAAAATAGATAGAATCACAAAATAAAATAATATTAAACATTGATCATCTAACACTATATAATCACAATCATTTGAAATTACATAAATTTAATGGTAATATAGAATATTCCGATAATGGTTCTCATAACGTGAAAAATAATTTTATTTTGTAATTTATAGAAGACATTGTCTCATTATTCCTTAAAAGTTTTATAACTAAATAAAAATTCATAGAACATTATATTGAATCATGAATGTAGTAATTTTTATTACATATTTAATTTCTATACAAATGAATCACTGTTGTTCCAAAATTCATAAAAAAGGGATTCTTAAACTTCTTTTCAATCATCATTAATTAATTTTCATCTTTTAATATATTTTTTATAGTTCATATACATTAGTTAAACTATCCATCATTCAATATAGTGAATAAAAATTTCTATTAATATAAATGATTAAATATTATCTTCCTCTAAAAAAGAAAAAACTAATTATTTTTTTATAATCCATAATCTAACTATCTTTACAATTACCCAAAAACTTGTTATTATTCTTATTTTTAGGTTCAATTTCTCTCAACTTTTCATACGTTCTATAGAAAAAAAAACATTATTCTTATTCTTATCATACATTTATACATTTGATAAGTCATTTGAAACACCAGCCATTATCTAGTTCCAGTAGTGGATCATACATAATTATCCTTCTATTATAGTCCAAACTCTTCAATATGGAATATTATCACCCAAAACATTCTTATAATTTCCTAAAATATAAAATAATTCACTGAAAAAATGGAAAAAAAAATCAAAATAGAAAAACCATGCTTTTTAATTTAATCATGAAATATACCCTTTGAAATAGCCATGTAAGGTGGTTGTTAGAAACAAAACATGTCACTCATGGAGGTGTTATATTTCATGTAATTATATATTAAGTTTCAATTTCTTATCTAATAAAAGGAAAGTAGAAGTTTATTTATATTTTCATAATCATGAAATTTATATAAATCTCATAATTATTCACTAATACCCTCATTTAACCATCCATATATAAAGGTAATAGATAATTTTTTTTCTCTCGTAGAGATGGTAATATATATGTATTCATGGAAGACATTTTCAATTTTTAAAAAGACGATATGGGGATAGAAATTGGTACAAGATGTATATAATAACATTTTAATAAACTAATGATATTGATATAATTATATTAACATGGATATAATATATATGGTGGATGATGGATAATAAAGATAAGAAAGAAAATATTATAAATTTAATAATACTAGCATTGAGGATTTGAATCTTCTCTTGGAATTAATATGGGAATTTAAGTGCATCATAAAATTAAATGTAACCAAGGGATGTAATATCTAGATATAGATTATAATATTGGTGACATGAATATATTTTCATGGTAATTTCAACTTGGAGTGTCTGTAGATGTTGGTGTCTTTGGCCTCCTTTTATAGGTGAAAAGAAGAGCATTTATTTTAAATTAAATAGTGTGTAATGTGTATGAATGTAATATCATGTGAGTTAGGTTATTTATGTGAAGGATGTTTAGAAAAATATGTATGTAAGAATTTTTAACCAAAAAGATTTATTCTTTAATATCTATGTTTCATGTAATCTTAAATAAATTCATCCACTTAAGACACCCATTTTAACCCTTATTAACCTTGATTAAAAGTTAGTCCTGGTGAATATTTTTCTACTAATAATTTATGAATACTACATTAACTTAATTTTCAAATGATTAATGTAAATTTTAACTCCATTTAATATAATCATATTTATGAATATGATAGAATTAACATTTAAATTTAAAAATACAGAAAATAAGAAAACCATTTTGTTAGTAAAATATATTTTACATTAACTATTTTAGATAGTGTTTCCTAATTAAATGATTGTTAACAAAATTTATGATTGAAAAATATATTATATTAATTATTTAAAATAGTTTAGTTTATTTCATTTAGAACAAAATTAGACAATATTTATAAATTTATTTTTTATTAAAATAATTATTTTATTATGTTAAATAATATTTAATTTCATACCACTTTGTATAGAAACAAAATAAACATATATGAAATGTTCAATATGATGATTAAAAATAAGAATATAAAATTTATTGGTATGTATTTATAGATTTAATTTAAATTAATTTTAATATAAGAACACATAACTTATAAAAATATTAATAAAAATGAATTTTTGAGAACATCTTGTTCTTATTTGTTATTTTACTACACTAATTAAATTATATATATATTTAAGTATTAAAATTTACCTTTATTTTCAATGATATGTTGATTTTATATGGTTGTTACTTCTATTTTTAACTTTTTTTGAATAGAAAAATGATAACTATTTAATTTAATACTTAAAAATTTATCTCGTAATGCCTTGGTTCATTTTGGAATATTTTTTCATGTTTTTTAAGATATATGGTACTTATTTAAAATATAATTACATAATTAAATCTCAAGATATTACATAAATCCTCTATCTTAAGATATATCTACTACATAATTGTTCTCAAATACACATTAATTTGGGTATCACTACACTAGATGACCTTGACCCTGAAAGGTATAAAAACACCTACCTCCCTGCTAAGGAGATCCCCTCCATGAGTCTTGAGCTACAAATAATATGGTATATGTATGAACAAATGAGTGTAAAAGGAATCATAATGTTGAATCATTTCAACCTCTTCTTATTGTTTATTTCTCTACACTTATATGATCACTTACAACACCAATTATCTTCCTCAATTAAGAAAATAAGTTTCACAAAACCAAATCTCACTCTAGAACCCTTGTATATGAGATAATGAAAACATGGGACACACCTTCTCAATTATACATAGAAAATACCCACTCATACATTTATTCTTATACTAATCCATCACATAACATGTTTAATGAGTAATCCATCAGATATTTGAGTCTCAAAATAAAAAATTTAATTATCATAAAACTCTTTTATAGCTCTAGAATATATTTAATTGTCATATATCATGATGTTGCAGGATAATAATCATGAAATAAAATGTTATAAAAATCTATATTGGGTATTCTGACCTCATCATGAGTCTCTGTTATCATTCTCCCCCGGAGATTCTCCACGATCTTAAGAAAAATGGTTTCTATGACTACCATATTGTCAGGAGGGGCTAGAATGTGAAGGAATAATAAAAAAACTACTTGATATAATCCTCACCCACATAGAATTTTGGATCAATAGTGAAACAGGTGGTGTCTTATAATATCTCCTTTGGATAATGAATCCCTCTCTCTCTACATGGATCAAACACCATATAAACATAATAATGAACTATAGACTAGTCACCGAACATATAATAATTACAACATATATTTAAGACCCTAGATCGATATCTAAGGTATGATATCTTACAATTTAATAAGATGGACCACTATTAATAAATCATTTGATGACATTTTTCCCGTGTAACTCATAAAAATCAAATATCATTCCTATATGATTCATCATCCATTGTTTAGATTCTAATTGGTGTCTCAGAATATTGAGTCAATGATAATGTTATCTATATACATGTGAATATATATATGTTATTTACCTGAAATTACTTGGATTCTTTAACACAATATATGAACTATTGTTAACATATCAGAATTTACCAAAATCCCCAATCCAATCCTCACTAAACATCTATCTTCATTTTACATCCCTTGGATAACCTCTCTTCAACACAACTCTTATTTTACCCAACCCGTCATGACCCCTCTTGGGGTGATATAGGCCTATTGTAGTACACCAATCATGCCTAAAATAATAAAAGGTCTATTGGAATGTACCATGTAGTAATAAATTTTTAGTGGGGGCCTTATCCTCATATTCTTATACTCATAGAACCCATACATATACACAATAACAACTCAGCATATTGATGAGGAGTAAAAACCTGCAATAAATCGATGCGTCATCCCCAAATATTTATAAGTGAGAAATAGTACATAATCTATAAATTAAAGGGGATAATGAAAAAACAATATAAATAAAGAAATATAACACGGAAAATAATATTTGGGATGTCCCTACTGATGTTCCTCATCCAAAATACATTGGCTACAACCACCACCAAGAACTATTATAATCTTCCATCTTTTGAACCACCAATATAACTATTAAACTTCTTATCTTACGAAGAATACATGAAACATATAGGATAAAATATATATGAAGAACTGAATATATATATATATATATGAAGTAGTATTCTCATCAAAAGTAATAAGATATCAATGGATCATCCATCTAATAATCACATTTCAGTATGGGAGAAAAACCAATATATTATCTTGGGAGAGAATTCCAGATATATCAATATGTATCATTATTCATAAACAATTATAAGAGAAAACTTTTGGGTACTCCACAAATCCAAGGGACCAAAAATCATTGATCTTTGGAAACCCACCGAAATAATAATTAAAATGTAATCCATCTATAGAGGACCCCACAGTTGAAAGAGTTTCTCTCAGTTGTAGAGGATCCCGCACCCCAGGATAATGGTGAGAATATGAACCTGAGTTTAGGATCAATTAGTTGATCCCCCATAGAGGTTAAGATAGGGATATATAACCAAATCTATAAATTGAGCCATATATAATGGATTGCATTTCATAGGTAACAAAAACTAACCACATGATGAGATAATGGATCATTAAATGAGGTCCTTAGGTGGATGCCAAAATCGATCTATAACTGAACTATAGATAGAGGATTATGTACAAATGGTAATATATAATATACATCAATCCATATATAGGAAAGTTATTCTCTAATCACATTTCCCATAAATATGATTGTTGGCTATCCATTTCTAATGAGAGTAAAATTATTTTATTTTCAATTGACTTGTCCTATATTTAATTATGTTGGACAACATCTCATTCAATATGGAAATACGATCATGATGGACTATTCAAAATACCAAATCTAATTTCCGATAAAGGAGACATAACAATCCGAATAGTCTAGGAGAAGTACATTGTGTGTGTTATAGGCTACTCAGAGTGTATCAACTAAGTATTAGTCAACCTATGTATTATCATAATATATGTCTTGAAAATCCACCTACGTTGTGAATATGATTGTGTAAATTTTGTGTTAGTCCATGAGTGTAAATCGGTGTGTTCCAGCACAACTCATGTAGTTTTCCATCATTAAATAGTGTGTGGTCCATTAAACAAAGAGTGTAAGGAAAATCATTCACTCAGATGTATAGTCAATGTATATTTCATTTTGATCAGTTATAGATATATAAAATGTGGGTTATATAACATGTATTTTTATATATAAATCTGTTTGAGTACCTAGTCATCACACCAATGATGTCATGTGGTCTTACAAACAATATGATGTGTAGTCAGATATCCAAACCTGATTCAACCTTTCACATATAAATATCACTATTCTATATAAATTTTCCTTAAATTGATTTTATTCTTTCCCTAATTCCAAAATAATCACGGAAAATCCACTAGAATTAAATTTTTACCATTAATTTCCAAAAACCCTTTTTTAATCACCCTTAGTACATAATTCTTCCCCATGTTTCATGGAACGTGGTAGAAACTATACTGTTATGCCATAATGATCTATTATCATCTTAATATCCTTTTTCTTTCCTCACCCCCACTGTTTAAACCAAATAAAATAAATATATTGATATTCAATAATGATTTTAATTAGATCAAGAATATATAACCACCAACTTTGTGGTTGATCAATGATGGGAACATGACAAAAAAATGTTGAATCCAAAAAAAATTATGACTATCAATGATGGTTTTTTTCTGACCAAAAACCAAAAATATATGTTAAGACCCAACAATATATTAAATTCACATAACATATCTATGTTCTACCTATACAAGATCATTTAATCATCCTAACCTATAGATTAATATAAACCCCAATTTGATTCCCAATTTTATTGGTCAGACATGTACTCTTTAATTATGGAACTCATTAATATATTCTCTAGAATCTAAATTTGATATAAACAATTTCATCCTAAATGTAACCATTCATTTATACAATATCAACAATAAAACATTATTCACTAACACACTTGTGACCTTTTAGTTTAATAAATTTTATTGTTATAAAAAATTATCTAACCAACCTATATCATTCACGTCCAATTACCACTTTTCCTCTATACCAAAAAATCAATTATTTTTTCATATGTTATCAAAATATCAATTGAAATTTCCCACACATGATAATCTTCTAATCACATCATATTTTTTACTTATATTCAAAACTTCTGGAAATTGAGTCATAATAGGGAAATGTCAAATGATCCGAAAGGTTTAATGTATATTAAAATTTATCATATATATAACAATTCATAGTTTTTTTAGGGAATAAATAATAATAAAATTATTATATATAACTCATCCCATGATCATGAAATAAATACATGGTTAAAATAATATAAAAAATAATCACATGGAAAAAATATCTTATTTCAGGGGAGTGAAATTCATAATGTGGGATATCATCTTTACGATAATGAATGCATCAAAGAAATAATTTAAATATTAATAACCACATCCAAGAAAGTAGTGGTATTTCCTTGAACACAGGAAATGATTTTTTAATTGATGGGTAGGAAAATACCAAATACCCAAACTAGTTTCACATACGATAATAACCAATACCTCAAAGGGATATAAAACTATTTGAACTTCAAATCACTAAAATATGTCCAATGAATTTATCATTTGAAGGGAAAGAATAATATTACAATACATAGTCAACATACCTGAGTAATCATTAAGAAAATATATTGAAATTCAAATATATGAGATTTCAATACATTTCCCATTCAATATATAGAATAACATTATCACAAGACATCAAGAAAAAGAATTTGTATTGTATCTTTATGGAATATAACTAGTTAGCCATAATATTTTAAAGAATCTTAATATTGAGTAAAAATACATATATAATTGAAAAACATCCAATGGTACTAGATAAGGAAGTATCTTGAATTTAAACTATTTATTTCCAAAATTCAATCAAACAAACAATAATATTTTACATGGGTAATTAATGTATGGTTCATGAAACATTAATACAAAAGAGGTATATATTATGTTGAAAAAATATAAATATAATGAAAATCAGGAAAAAAAATAATTCATAAAATAATTTAAACATTATTATTAGAAATAAATATTGTAAGTATCTTTAAAAAATAATTTTCTATTTGGTAAAAAACCTTTTTAACAATAATTAAAATACATCCAAGTAATGACTAAAAAAACATTATATAATGGTTTTCTAGAGGAAATATGGAGGGGAATATTAATTATATTCTTTTGAAAATAAATTCCCTTTTTATTCCATAATAATACATTATTGAAAATTTAAATAAAGAAGGATTATAAAACAATACCCTAAAAATATATAAAGAGTAATTACAAGATCACTAGAATAATTATATATTTGTGTTTCAAAACTATAAATTTAAACATTTTTTTGGAAATATATAATATCATTATAGAGAGTAAATGTGTTTTAAAGTGTGTAGGGATATTCTAAACAATGGTTCATTTTTGTGAAAAAACACATGAATGGAGAATAATTGAGTTAATAATCGTTCGATGAAAATATTATAAGAAATAAATTTATATCCAAAAAACTAAATAGGATGTATAATATAATTCAATAATAAGGTATATTTTTCTAAAATTATATGAATAATGATCATGAAGAAGGATCATAAATTAAATAAAATAAATTGAGTTTGAAAAATACATATAGAATTTAGTAACTTTAATATAAAAAGAGCTAGAATTATTAATTTAAAATAAGGATTTTAAAACCCATTAAACAGAGTTGATTAAAAATAAAAATGTTAATAAGTGAGATAATGATTTTTTATATACAACATTTGATAGAAATAATAGTTTGAAATATGAAACATGTCATAAATAATTGAAAATTATGACTATGTAACCTTACCTTGGATTTAATCATTGTGGGAAAATCTCTAAAATAATTTATATTAAATGTAAATATATTAATAAAAAATATCAGAAACATATTTATATCAATTTAATTTTATATTATTTATATATTATCATCCACAATGTTTGAATTTGTTTTTTACTCTTTATTTCTTTCAACAATTGTTAGTAGTTTTGATTTTTTATTAATGTTTTTTAATGATGATGTTGAGCCTCATTCTTTGATATTATAAACAATTATCACAAAAAACAACTAAAATATAATGAAATCATTTTGTTTCAATGATTTATGATTCCCCATATTCAAATGATATACTCTTTGGTAATGGTTTTATTCAATGGGATATATAATTAATTCTATTTAGAAATTCATAAATAATAATTTACTACATTATACTGACCAATAATTATTAGGTTATCCTTCCAAAACTATGTTCATGTAATTTCATAATCCATAATATCAAATATATTTATCATCATTTTTTATAACCAGCCATTTAATTTGGCAATGGATTCTATAACATGTCACACCAAAGTGGAAGTAGTTCTTGGGAAAATATGTATGATTTTTTCATTTACCATATAATTAATGGTAGGTGGAAATTTATTTATATTTTCAAATTCATAATTATGCTGTAAAATCCCACTTATTGATACTCCTAGGAATTCATGGAAAACTAGAATGGGTTATTTGAAATAGTGGTGTAATTTTTTAATTTCATTCCCAATGAAATTTCCATTCACAACATATTAATTTATATATATTCTCAACCATATATTTCAAACTCACCCAACCTGAAATGATAAATAAAATATCATAAGTAACTCATTTTTTTAAAAGTTTTTCTGCCAATAAGGGTAGGTTTATTTTTTATGTATTCTCTTTTTGATCCCGATATAGTTAGTATATAATGCAGGTGAATATAAATTATCCAACCACCATAAAGCTACTTCTATATTCTAACATGAAATATTACCTATTTCCACTAGTTCTATTATTTTATTTTTCATCCAAGACAATATAATATTATAAATCTATTATAATCTCACTATAAACATTATTTGAAATAATATTTCTTGAACATAACCTATTTATGGTTTATTTACCATCTATCAAATCTTAATGCTTCTAAAAGATGGAATTTATTCCTCAATGTATTGATTTCATAGACCATTATATATTTCATAATAAAGATAACTCGACACTAATTCTATTTTCCCCACATATAAATAATTCAAAAATTATATGAATTTATATTTCTAGAATAAATAGTAGATTCATGGAATTTTACCTCCTATAGTTTTTACATGGTCATAAATCTCATTTATAACCATAAATGATTTATGATAAAATGTAGTTAAAATAAATATCAATTAAATTCCATAATAATTAATATATTAAAATATTCCTCTATAATCAATTAGATCATGAATTTCATCTTGTGAATATTGGACATTGATCATATAACTCAATATCATCAAAATTATTTGACATTATAAAAAAAATTCTATCTTCGTATTGAATTTTTTCATAATTTTCTATGGATTTAATAAATAATTGTAGTTTTATTTATGTTCTAAACATTATTCAAGTATGCATCTTTTATTCCCCACTCAAACATTATTTCATGAAAATTTGTTTTCATTAATGAATTTACTTATTAGTCCACATTTCTTTTCTACACTGAGAAATAATAGTAAAAGAATACTTTCTAATATTGGGATTCTTACAATTCATTCCAATCATTATTCTTTCATGTTTCATTTAAAGAAACATTTCTTTCTCATGTATATACTTCAATTAAACCATCTAGTGTTTATTCTTTTTTAATTTTATTCCGAGGACCATTAAAAATTTCATGATATATTCTTATAAAATACAAAAAAATAAAATATTTTGAATGTGAATATTATCAATCGTTCTCCGATAATATAGAATCACATTATTATTATGGTGATTTAGGTTATTTTGAGCTCAATTATTCCAAATATATCTTTATAAAAAAACCTTAGATTTAGGGTCATATAACATTTCATCTTTTAAAAATTCATTTGTCGTATCATCCTTCATCTAGTTTTTTAGTGGATCATTCAAAATTATACTTCAATTTTACTCAAATCACAACTACAGGGAGCATTTTTTATCTTAAAATTCAAAAGATTTCTAAAAATACTAGAATAATGAAAGATAAAGTGTTAAAAAATTACAATGACTTTTTAGAAACACTATCAATAATATTTTACTCAATTTTCTATCAAACCACATCCTCTATCATAAAATAGTTTATTTACTCCACACTATTATATTAAGTATTGTTTTTTATATATTTCCATCTTTTAGTGATGAGAAATTTTTGGCCATGGTATGGATAAAATTCCCAGAAATCTTCTTCCTAAATAATTATTTTTAGTACCTTGACTCTCTCTCTTTATAATGGACACAACTTCAGATTCATAGTAGATAAAGTAAATAGTTTTTCTTCTTCTCCCCCATTGACTACAAAATAAAATGAAATTGTTTTTCATTCAATAAATTCTTTATATTAGCCACAGAGGATGAACATATAGTGTTAGCATCAATTCCAAAATTCATTCCCATAGTGTAGTTTTAGGGATATCATGTGAAATTTAATATTTCATTGAAATATAAACAATATTAACATATCATCTTCAAAATAATTCCTTGATGAAATAATAAGTAATATAAATATATTTAGATTTGTAATAATGAACTAGATTTTATGATATATCAATTTATATTGGGTTATCACAAAAATTTTTCCATGTATTTATGATATTTACCCAAAACATTTCATATAATCATCCATCCACATCATTTGTGAACATTACTAGGTGGTGAAAACAAATTAATCTTATATTTTATTTAATTTAACAGTTATTTTTTATTTTTCATATTCACACAATATTCTCTAAATAAGAATGATCCAATAATTTTTTTATCATTTAAATCCCTATCCAATTTAGTACTCGTGAACCCATGTAAGCCCAAATCATCACTCAAGCTATATATATTAAGATAATTTGATATTAATTGAACATAAATTATTATTTCTGTTGAAACTTACATGTGTGAATCATTTGGGTCACACCAATATCATTCAGAGAAGGTTATATTATTTAAAATATTTTTTATAGTTAGTTAATATAAATGAATCTTTTGATTATATTTTTAATGTATATTTGTCTCCCAATATTCCCAATCTAATATTCTCTCATTATAAATCCAAAAATAATGGGTATAATAATATATATTGAATATTCCATTCCAAATTTATGATTAATTCATATATATACCTTTATTTTGAATCAAATATTTATATTACTTCTTGTTAAAATCATATTAAAAAAAGATATTCAACTCTAAGAACATAGAAATCTTAAATATCCTATTCATATGATCAAAAAATTGTCCATGATATTTATCCAGGTTACCAAGAAAAAATATTTCATAAATTTAGAAAATGAATATTATGGTCCATGTACTCATCTATTTCATATATAATTTTTTTTGAAATTTTTCCTTTAAAAAATTCTTAATGATTCATGAAACAATCAGGTTTTTAGAATTTGTCATGATCATATGCTTTCAATTTTTTAAAAACATTATTTACTTTAAACATCTTGGTACAATTATTATAATGTATATACACATCAGGTTTATGAATTTCAAAATATTCATTAATTTCTCCATTAAAAATACTGACTTCATATAAAAATTAATGCTTTTAAATTTTTAAGAGATGTACCAACTAAAAACAATTTGATTCTTTCAAGTCTTACAACTAGAGAAAGTGTTTACTAAAAATGAACCCATTCTACTAGTCAGTATCCCTTTTCATCTAACATATAGTTATTCCTTGAAATATATCCATTTTCAATAGGTTTATTTCTATACACCCATTTTATTACTAAAACACTATATCATTTTATTCTATGAATTAGGTAATAGCTGTTATTTATATCAATTTGATCCAAATATTCATTCCTGAAATTTATCCATTCATTAGACTCAACTTATTTTAAAAAAGATTGTGGTTCCACCTCTGAGATAAGTGGTGTTTTATTTTAAAACCTCAATTTCATTCTATTATAAACTCAACATTATTTATTTAAGATTATATTATCTACTTCAACTTATTTTCTATATTCCGTAATATTAGTTTATATTATCATATATTATTTTCCTTATCCCTGTATTATTCTGAATCAACTAATAAAAGGTTATTCTTGAAGTAATCTTCATTTTAATTAACGTCATTAAAATTTATCATAATATTTTTTTATGAAATACATATCATCTTTAACAACATCAATTAATATGGGATTATTTTCAATAAGTTTTATAAAAAATGAATCAACAATGTTATGTGTCCATTTATTCTAGCACTATAATCTTCTTCCATTTGATCAATATCCAATTAAAAAACATTCTTTACCAATTTTTCTTCAAACTTTTCTAAATCCATATTCATTAATATTCATTAACAAAGGAATCCAAATAAAATAAATCATTTCAATATATGACTCTTCTTATACAAATCATCATAGGGAGTCATTTTTTATTCGAATCAAAAGAAACAATTGTTTTCGACATGTAAAACTAATCTTACAACTTATCTCATGGAGAGGTTTGATCATTTATATTCAATAATCATACTCTATCCAATATAAACTAGACTTCATTTTTTATTTCTAGTAATGTACTTTATTGGAGTATAGGGAGCGTTATAATGTGGACTGATTATTTTTCCCTTTATCTAAGAATTAAAATAAAAAATTATTTACTCTTATACATAGTCTATTATAAACATTTAAATTTATGCACTCCCTCTATATAAATATCCCTTTAGAATATTTAAAAAAATACATGACTACTAATTTTAGATTCATGAATATTACATTTTTTATCTAATAGAAATACTCAATTAAATTAAAAAATAAATAATTATACTCTATTGATTAATATCACATCTACCCATATAGATAGAAATTTTTGAGATCAATTGGACTGGTGAACTAAATATATACATTCTTAGGATGTAAAGTAACTATCATTCATTCTGACAAGTTATACAAATGATGTTGGATTTATTCTTTAATTGTAGAAAATATATTATGATGACTTATTTTGAAATTTTGATTATAGTATTATAATCAAGATTAACAAGTATTAAATTCAATAACTTGTTTTTAAAATTATTATTCAAATAGAATTAAATAATAGACATCTAATCATTAGTTGATTAACATGGTTCTTCCTCGCATAATGACAACTATTACATATTTCAATCATTTTATGGTACATGAGTCATTTCTGAAAATCAATTACTTCCCATTATCATAGAGATAGATAACACATAACATGTTTGGTTCATGTAACATAACATGTTTAACCTCAATTGAATTTATCTTCTAATATTAAATTTCAGCCTTACTAATTCCTCTTATTTTTATGGATCCACAATTTCAAAAGGAAAATTATCCTTCCTCATGTGCTTCAATATTTTTTATGATTTTTATATCAACTATAATTTTTTAGGAATATTCATCCTTAAGTATTCATGGTTTAATATTTTTTAGAATAAATAGACCAATACCAACAATAATTTATTTTTATTCAATATTACTTTTCAAAACATAATTTCCTTCTTAGAAACTAAGTAATTTCCTTAAAAGTTTTTATCATGAAATACTCAACATCGAAACCCAGTTATCCACCCTTAAAAAAATTTATTATATGTAGGGAAATTGGTTTTCTGTTGTAGGGTTTTTACCATTTTACGACATTTATTTTATATCGTCATTAACCTAAAGATGTTTCTTACTTTTCCTCCATTATTACTCCCCATCAGTTCGTACCTACTCATAAAGAGATACATTTTATTTCAACAATAATTAGATTTTTTTCATAATATTACACAACACAAACAATATATATTTAACCTCAATATTCTTTATTAGAATGATTTTTTTCTAGAGAGAAGTTTTTTTAGATTGAGATTATATTATAACATATTATTTTTCATATCATGTGGAATCATTACTCTGAATGTTATTTTAAAGTTTAGTTAATGTTAAATATTTATTAGATGCATTCTGAACACATAAGAACCTGTTATTATTTTTAAATATATATATATTGTATAATTAAATGATCATTAATGTTTACATGATGTAGAAATAACCTATATTTTTGGATCATTTCTTTTAGTTTTTGAATATATTTTAGCCTTCACCTATGATTAATTAATTATGTTATTATTCAAATGATTAAATATATTTTCTGCCTCAAGGAAACATCACTATATCATACATATCTCATCTACCTTAGTAATATGTTTTTAAACAATATCATTCACTATTTCCCCCTATTTCATAACATCTATCTTGAGTTCAAATATGTGTATATATTTGTTTCTAGACATTTTATTTTTCCATTATTTTTTCCACTATACATCCTTAATAATAGGTACTATTTATATTGTTTCATGTGTTTCCCATGACACAAATTATTTTATGATTTTAAAATATTTTATATATAATCTCTTTCACCTTAATCATCATCATGGTATAAAGAATATTTATTTAGTATAATGTGAACCATAATGTTTTTGAAACACTCCCAAACTTAATCAGAATATACATTCTTTTTAGTATACCCATACTGTTCCTTTTTACTAAATATATTTCATTTTTTATTTTTAGTGAACTATTTATCAGGCCGATTTATCAAAATGCTTATAATATTTATCCCACTTATTTAACTTAGTATTTTCATTAAATTCAACATAATTATTTTCTCTATATTTTATATTTATATGCTTTATATGAAAATGATTAACCCCCCCCCCCCCGAAGTTCAAAATACTAGAGTTGGATTTTCAATTTTTTATTGAATATACCCTTTCAAAATTTGATATGAGGCACAATCCTATTATTCACTTTATCATCATATTCTAAATCATTCATTTCACTATATCCCATTACCTTGAATCTGAAGTCTATAATTCTTATCTTCTAACATCATAAATATATATATGTCTTCCTAAATCTTCATTTTCAATATTGGAGATCTTCTAATTTTATATACACCAATAATATTACATAATTCATTAATAGATTAATTACTCATATATTCTAATGTAGATAAATTATCACCAAAAGTATCCAAAAATTTATTCATAAATTTTTAAAAATAGTATATTTTTCATATATATATATATGATTCTTCTAATGTTGCTAAAAATGGAATTCCCTCTGATGAAGTAATCGTTATTGTTTCTTTATCCACTATAATGATATATTGAAAAATAAAACTATAGATTTAATTATTTTCTTCTATTACATTAACATTCCCTTTGTAGTTTAATATATGTTTTACCAAATATTGGAGCATTGTTAAGATACCAATAACCATTATATAATCATTTTTTAATAATTAAATTAGATTAGAATTAAGATATTTTCCATCAACCATGATATTTTATTTTTCAAAAAATGACATAAGGGAACCATTATTTAGTGATCGAAGCACTATAGAAGATATATGCATCAAATAATGAAAAAAATCAGAATATAGGTTATCATCTTTTTTCCAACTATGATAAAAAATTTACTTAAAGGTAAGAATACTTATACTATATACTATATTGATAAAAATTATAATAATGCATATTGGATTCGTATAGAGAGACCCCCTCATGGATTTTAATTGAAGTTCTTTGGAATGTGTGAACCATTGAAAAATGGGTGGGGATTAATAAGTGGTTATAAATTACAATGTCATTCAACCAAAAATTTACCTCTAGAACATGTAAATGTTTCAATCCTTTCAACGGTATAACTCAACCTCACATGTATGCAATGATAATGAAAATAATGGTAGACATAAATTTCTTTACAAGATTTCTCCCAATATGGGTACATATTTCTTTCTAGTTCAACTCACATAAATCCACAAATATCAATAATATAATGAAACTAAATAGAAATGATTCAACTCCTACCAGGAACCTTATTCATCCAAATAAGAAATAATATATGTTCCCACAAGTTGTAAGATTTTATTTTTTTCCAATACAATATAATATTTTAATTTTAATATAATCTCACTATAAAATCAATCCCAAATAAGTTTTTTTCAATACCAATTTTATAAAGGCATAAATTCTCTCACTCAATAATACAACCTTCAGTAAGTTGGTAATCTATAATTATTACAGAATTTTTTTAAATAAAATATCTTCTTTTAAACATCTGATTATTTGAATTTATTTTATTAGTGTCACATTCAGTGTTTTATTACTCAAAAATATCACAAATATCAAAAGATAATATTAAATGACCTTATAAAATTATATAAATATATAATTTTTGACCAAATAAGAGATATATGGAATTTTAACTCATCGATATTTCCATGTTCATAATATATTTAGGAGTATTAAAAGATATAAGAAACTCTATAGTAAGTATAAAACTCCAAATAAATATTCCATCAACTGGTATTTTATTATATTATACGAAACAAATATCTAGATTCAGATGCATTATTTTGTGAACATTAATCTATTTTCATCCAACTCATCATCATCATACTTATTGGAATTTAAAAAAATATATAAATTTGATTTGGAATATTACAATAACATTTCTCATTATATAACCAATAGTTTTAGTATGTGATTTCATTCTACACATAATCTCATTATTTTGTTAATTATTCACAACTCAAAATTATTTACCACAAATTTTTAAGGATTCATTAATTTACCCCTTTTTCACCATTGTTTTCTATATAACTTAATCTTTATTGAACTCAGTGTCTTGAGAAGGTGTTTTTAATCTTCCTTTCAATCAAAGATCCTTTATGTTTCATCTTTAGATATATATTTTTGAGGAATTTAAAATTTTTAAACCCTCTAAAATATACTGTTGTTAAATATAATACTGATTAATATAATTGATAAAATAACATCTTTAACTAAATAATAAAAAAGTCTATCGTTATTCTATAATATAGAAAAAAATCACCCAATATCCCAAAAACATGTTCTTTTTCAAATATTCTAGGTTAGGGGGAGCTCAATCTATAAAATTTATTTATGACATCAAAAAAAATAGTTTTTTTCACATCATATATTTCTTCTTTTGAAAATCTATCCTCAGCAAAAACTATAGCATACAAAATTTTATGAAATATGTTATTTTAATTAAATATAAATTAATTAATAAAAATTGATACATGATATTTATATTTTTGATTAAATCACATGAAAAACATGTTTGTATTTTATTACATGAAACTTCTATTCCCTTTGTTTAATTAATTTTTATGCAACACCGACTCTTACCGAACAACAATACACCATTAATATTATTTATTCAAGATAATATTTATCACTTAGCCATTGGAATGGATATAAAGTATATGAACAATAAATTATGAAAATTATAGTCCCATAGGTTTATAAAATTAATTCATTGGTTAGAAATTAATTATAAATGATAATAAAGACCAAATTAATATAAAGAATCTATTTTTATGAAAACACTATTTTCAGAACCCAAATGGAATTTATATCTAAAAAATAAATTAATGACTCTTAGTGAAATATATTAATGTAATAAATATGTTATATAGAAAATGTTTTTAAATTCATATAGTATGTCTCATTGAATTAAGATAAGAATAAGTAAATATTTTAGCATAATAAGTTATATATTTTTAAAAGGAACATTTAATTCCCTTTTATGGAAGAATTTTTTTAACTAAATTTTTAAAATTTAAAAAAAATTGAAAAAAATCATTTTTAAAACATAATATCAAAATTTAAATTCGGTGAATTGTTGGTATTTTTCTTAGAATTTTCATATTTTGATGAGAAATGAAGAAAATAGAATTTTATTTTGAAAAAAAAATCATCTAAATAATTTTCCCAATTAATTTATGTTATTAATTGGTTTTGATGTATAATTAGATAAATTTTATATCATTTAATCCAGCTTTGGTATTTGAATCATTTTTATAGTGTTTTAAATATAAAAACATATCAAATGGTTTTAAATTTTCAATTTAAAACGTTTTTACAGTCACGTATGTGGGACTAAATTTAAATTAATTTTTTCCACTTCGATGATTGGAAATTGAGAAAAATTATTATGTATTTGTAATAAGAATAATTTATAATTTCAAATGAGTTAAACATTGTTTTTCATTAAATATATTAGTGAAAGTATTTCAAATTAATTATTGCGATTAATGTAAATATATGTTTACATATTGGTTAAACATTATTCTCAAGGGGCCAAATGGCATATTAAATAGTATGAAACCCATTTTATGGAAATTATTAGACCATATATCCTCTTGTATCAAATTTGGATAGTCATTTTAGGCACTTGATATAATTCCCTAACCATAAACATTTCAAACATTTTACTGTATTCATGAATTTAATTTCATTATCATTGATGTTATTTTTAGGTTTAGAGTTTTAGATAATTAGGGTATAACTATTACATAACATACCCATACATTATATTTGGATAGTTCCACTTAGTATCCACTTTTTCACCAAAGGAAATACTTTTAAAATATATAAATATTTATTTTTCTTGATAAAAATCTTCATGACTTCTTATTTTACATTCCCAACCTTATACCCAACTGAAAACATTTCAAAATAATGGGATGAGCACAAAAATATTAGTAAAGAATATAAAATAATGAATTAAAATGTTCTTCATGAATATTTTGAACTAAAGAAAACATTCTCATAAAATCATACTTTTCATCCATAAAAACATAAGCTCTTTTACATACCTCATGAAATTATTAGAATCCAAAAAATATTTCATATTAATCATAAATAATAAATGTAACTTTTGGAATTTGTATCATCCTTATATTATTTCTTTCAAAACTACATTGGGATTAACCTCCATTGTTACATTTGGGATATCGGTCACAATATATTACATAAGTATCGTTGGAGAAACCTTATAGTTTGACTCCATAAAATTACCCAATTAATATGAGATATACCACAAGCTCACATTCCCTTAGTTTACCATGGAACCAATTTTGTATATAAGCAATTACCATGATCCAAAACACAATCACAACACATAAATTAGGCATTAAAGAAAACTAACATTTCTATATTGCAATCAAAAGATATCATTTCATGATTTTGACATAATAAATCCACTATAAAAATAATTAATTAAATAAATACATGATAAATAAATATAATATTAATTTCCCTTTCAAAATAATTTTGTCTTATAGAAAAATCCAAATATGAAATAATGGTCATGGAATAGAAGAAATCATTGACATCGTATATGTAAAGAAAACATTCCTTCTATTGTTTTATTTCGAAATTCAATCCATCCATATAAAAATATTACTATTTAAAAGGAAATTAATTAAATTATAGATATAAATATAAGGTAATATATTAAAATTTCATTTATTACAAAAGAGTTGAACGACATAATAAAATTTCTGAAGTTTAACATAAAGATTATAAATTTGGTTAAGAAATTACCTTATCGCAAGTCTGACTTGTCTTGTACATTATTTATCTTCATGAATAAAAAACATAAGTTAATTTATATATGATTAAGAAAATTTAGGTATTTTATTATTTATATTATATAACTTTTTTTGATTTCATAATATTTACTTAATTATTTAAGTTTATATCACACATTTTGTTGATATTCGATTCTTGAGTCGAAAATGAACTTAGTATGATGTCAATAGTCCTTATTATCATAAGTCTATTATATTAATAATATAAGACAATATATTAATATTTGATATTATAATTATTTAATTTGTTATAATAATCATTTAAGGCAATATAAATATTCTACTCAGGAAGACGTTGGGTTATACGTACGCAAGAACACAATTGTCATTTTTCTCATCTTATTGAATGAGCAAAATTAAATGAAATTTATATAAATATATATACATATATTATATCATTTTTGATGCATTAATATTTCATTTATATCATAAATATTTTCTAAATCAATCGTTAATACATTTCAGGTTATTTATGAACAAATCGCATCATTTTGAGTAGGCGGTAGTCCACACCTTCCCTAACAAAGTTATCGTACAACTACAATTTTGAAATCATGAAGGTACGTTTAATATAAAAGTTATATAATATTAAATATTTTATTTTATAAATAATAAAATATTATTCTTCAAAAATAATGATTTTATGACCATCCATGAAGTCGATAAAGGAAAAATAATAAAAAATTTATTCATAGAGGCGATTATCTGACATAACTAGTAAAACAATTTCAATTCTTAGAATAAGAGGAGGTGATAATTGAAATGCATATGAGATATTCCATTAGGAACCAATAACTCTAGTATATAAATGATTACGAATTTATCATACACTTATGGATTAATGAGTAAAGGGGAAATTAGAAAAATCAAATAAATTAATAGATTAGTTTGATAAAATTACCTCTTGAATATCGCCTCCTTGATAGACCATTAATGACCATGGATTTGATGTTTTGGTGATACCATAAGAAGTTTGAAGTGGGGAGAGTTGGGAGTATAGGTTTGGGTATAGATTTTCGGAGATAAATGAATTTTTTGGGACGAATTAGGGTGGTAGAGAGGTGGTTTTTATACATGAGGAGAGGTGTGTTCATGTGAATAATTAATTGATAATTTTATAGTAAAAGATAAGCATATTGAGGGGTAATTAAATCCCATGAAATTATATTGTAATTAATGATTTATATCCAGGTTAGGTTCAAGATGCACCTCAACCACCCTATAAATTTTACAGTATTTATGTTTGTTTGTATTTTTTAATTTTAAATCGAATAAAACATTTACTTTTACTATAGTAAATAATTTTTTTCCTTGGTAACAATTTTATAGATAAAAATTAAAAAGACCTTAAACCCTAATTTAAATCTCCTACCTCCAAATATGGTATCCATTTGACCTAGTTAATTAATTGAATTAGGATAATTGGATTTCAAATTAATTATATTGGAAAATATTAAAAGTGGGATTTTAAACTAAAATGTTTGACAATAGGAAATGTCTTTATATATAATTTCAATTTGAAATTGATTAAAATGAAAAATATTGAATTGAGAGATAAACAAGTAATTTTAAAATACTTTAAACCTAATTAAAAGGATAATATACCAATTTAAATAAATTAGATGAAAATGATGTTTTGAATTAAAATGTAGTATTTTCACTATTCATTAAAATATGAATCTTATCAGAAACACAACAAAAAATTCAAACTAAGTAGATTTTGATGTACCACATCCAATGAAGAATTTAAATTTTTTAAATATATATTATAAAAGTGTCAAAAACAATATTTAATATGGGTTGGCCATCAAAAGGCGGTAATTCAACCTTTTAAAAATATTTGTGTATTTTATGCATAAAATTGTATTTATTCTCATTTTAAGTCTCTAAAATTTACTAGATAAAAGTCAGAAAAAATTAATAAAAATGCTTAAACATAATATAGATAGTTTTATTAATTCCCACTAATACAATGATTAGGAAATAACTACCATTTAATAAAATAATACTAATAATGTATTATATTTTGGTGTAACTCGGTCTTGTGTGGAACATAAGATTATGGAAACCCCATTGTTTCTTATTGAGTACACTATTCGAAATAGTGTCCTTGTTAAGGTAAAAATAATATCCAATTAATAAATATTAATAGATATAAAAATGTTTTATATTATAATTAACCAGGACATTACATCCATCCTACCTTTAGGAAATTCAATCCTCACAATTTAATTCACTTATAAAATATGTGGTTGAATTTATCCCTCGTTGAGTTTTTAGATTCCCCAGTTTCCTCATAAAACATATGGGTTTTTCATTAATCCTTAAACTAATGAATCACCTTATTCCACAACACTTTCTCTTTATAGTTAACACTCTATACTTTCTGTTCCTCATAAAAATTATTCTCTTCCACTAAACGACTTCAAGGATCAAACATGAGATGAATTCCGTATATATTTTCTTAATATTGAAACCATAAAAACTTTTTGTACCTGGGATAATCTTGGATTTAATTACACTCAGTAGAAAACTGATCCAAATTTCCCTAGGATTTTATAGGTTCCAATGAACTGTGGACTCAGTTTTCCCTTCACATCAAAATCCATCACACTTTTACATGGATAAAATTTGATAAAAAATGATCACCTTCTACAAAATAAAAATAATTTCTCTGGTAATATGCATAACATTATTTCATGCTATGGGATTTTATCATCTAATTCTCAATCAATTGAACTTTTTTACCATCTCAGTATCCATTTCTAGTACCATCAACTTCCTTTCACTTACTTCATCCCAAAAATCTATATTTTGAAAATGATTTTAAAATAATGTCTCAAATGGTGCCATATGTATTAAAGAATTAAAAAAGTAATTTAATGAAAACTCAACCAATGAAAGATGTGGATCCCAACTTCCCCATTATTTTATTGAACAAGAAAACATCATATCTTCTGACATCATAATTGTTCGTTTTGTCTTTCCATATGATTGAGGATGGAAAGTTGTACAAAAATTTAATTCTATTCGCAATGAATTATGAAGGACTTTCCAAAAGTTATAGATGAACCTAAGAGCATAATCTGATATAATGAAGAGGGGAACTCCATAAAACCTGACTATATATTTAATATATAATTCATAATGTTGATCAAGAGATATATTATCTCTAATTAAAAATGTGAATATTTAGTTAATTGACCAACAATAACTCATATAACAATATTACCATGAGTAGTCTTTTGGTAATCCCAAAAAAATTCATAGATATATTTTCCCATTTCTACTCTTGCACCAGCAAAGGCTGAAGCATCACCATTTGGAATTTTTCTTTCTACTTTAACCTATTGAGGATTCAAACACTTCATAGTAGATTCATCCATATCTCTTATCATTACATCCCAAAAGTAAAACTCTCAAAGAATTATGTGTATCTTAGTACTATGAAGATGAAATGAAAACAGAGAACTAGGAGCTTCACATATCAACTCTTTCTTCAATTGTGGATCACAAGGCACACATAAATTCTTTCAAAATATAAAAATACCATATTTATCAAATTTACATTATTATAAATTACACATCTAAGAAAATTATACCTTTTTTCGAAAACTCACTTTCTTCCTTATGTGCTTTCATAATTATTTCAAATAGTGACCATTATAGTGAATCCTAAAATAGAAAGGAGGAATTTTCTTCACCAACAACTAACATTCCAAATTTTATCATATCATTAACCAAAGTATCATGTTCCAAATGTAACATGGTTAATACATTATTTAGATTTTGATTGAAAGCATTAACCACATTATTTTATTTTCTCGGATAGTAATGAGTTTTGAAATCATAATATTTGAAATCTTCAACCCTCTCTTATGTATAATTTTCAATTCTTTTTGAGTGAATATATACTTCAAAAATTTTTGGTTGGTATATATTTAAAATTTTACTCTGTACAAATGATTCCTTCAAATTTTTAAAGCAGAAAATAGAAGATAATTCCAAATCACTATTGTGGTAATTTAAATGATGAGTTTTAAACTAATGTGAAGCAAAATAACTAACCTGATCATTATTCATTCAGAAAAAACCAAGTCCTTTCAATTAAGAATCATTGTACATAAAAAATTAACTATTTTTCGAAAGAAATTCCAATACTAGGGAAATCACCAAAATTTTATTCAAATCATGAAAAAAATCATTTCATACTTTTTTCCGGATGAACATAACACCTATTTGGCTTAACAAAATCAGTGTGCTAGATAATGATGAAAAATTTTCCACAAACCTCTGGAAATAGCCTGTTAAACCAAGAAAAATATGAATCCCAGTTATATTTTTGGGTCTTGGACATCACTAACTTTTATTTAGAAGGATCAACATTTATGCCATGTTTAAAAACATTGTGACAATGGAATAAAATTTATTGTAAACAAAACTCACACTTTCTGAATTTCCCATATAGTTTATTTCATTTTTTGGTTTGAAAAATATCCCTTAAATGAGTTTTATGATCTTATTTAATATCAGAATAAAATAAAATTTCATCATTAAACACAACCACAATCTTTTCCAAAACTCACTAAATATTCTATCCATAATACCTATGAACATAACAGGTTAATTTATTAACCCATATAGAATAACTAAAAATTCATTATGGTCATATCTAGTATGAAACATGATATTTGGAATGTCTTCTTCCCATACATTCAACTGATGGTTCCCTAACCTTAATTCAACCTTTAAAAAATACATGGCTTCCCGAAGATGATCAAAAAAATCATCAATATGATGAAAAAGATATGTGTTCTTAATAGTGATGTTATTAAATGTTGTTTTGGAAACTCCAAGTCAAATTGAACCATATTTATTTTTAACAAGAAATATAGGACCACCACATGGTGACATGCTATGTCTAACAAAACCATTATCTAATAATTCCTGTAATCTCTTCTTCAAATATAATAGAAAAAAATTGAGACATTTAGTAAGGGTGTTTTCAAATTTTCATAGATTTATGAACTAAGTGGACATTAAATTCAACATTCTAGTTGGGTATAATAATAGACAACTCACTTGGGAAAACATCAAGATACTCATTTTCCAATGAATCTATATTAAACTAAACACTTCCATTATTTTCCCCAATATGATCAAGATAACATTCATTTTAATATTTAACAGTCTCTAAACATCTTGCTATTATATCAATGGGAAGGGTTCATACTTGTATACCAAATTAAATTCTTTCTTAAATGAAATTTGATTAACTCTATATTCAATATTATCCTGGTAAACAGAAAACCAATCCATTCCCAGAGTAAAATAAAATCTAATAAATGAAAAACATCAAGGATAATAGTAAATTATATCCATATACAAGGAAATTAAGATTATTATAATTTATATTTTACATCAAAATTTCACCCAACGTTTTTTCCATATGTTCTAGATATATTTCTTGAGGTGGAATTTACAATTTACTAGAAAATTTATTAGAAATGAAATAATGTGTACACCCTGAATCAAACAACACATGGGCATAATCTAGGTAAACAGAAATGTACTTCAGACCAATTTATTTGACGGCCCAACCTCTGATGAAGTATTTTCAAAATGTTTCACCACACCTTTCTACATATATTAAGTTTTCTTATCTTCATTAAAGTTCTTCATAAGACAATTTCTTTCAAAATGACCCATATCATTGTACATAAATAAAATTCATTGACTGTAATTATGATTTTATATTACCACTACCATTAATTTTTTTATTATAGTTATGAGCCTTATGGATTATTTAACCATATAGAAAGCACTTACTAGTATTCAAAAAGAATTATCCATTATGTTTTAACTAAAATGTTAACAAATTATACACCTAATTTTCATACCATCAGACTTTTTTAATAAATAATTCCCTTTCACCTGTCAACTTGACCTATTTTTCCATTGTTTTTCAAAGAACACATGATCATTAGATAACTCTATTTCCACCTTCTTCACACATCAAACATGGTTTTCGTATATTTTGAACTCATGAGAGGACAACGCCCTTTGATACATTGGATTTAATCCATAGTAAAAATGATTGATTTTACTATCATAAACCTGGATGAAATATGTATCATACCTATAATGTCCCGACCCTAGAAGCCTAGATCCCATGTGTTATTTTAATACAATGAAATGATTACAAGGAATCAATTCCTGAAGAACCAATCACATTAGTAGTGTATGAAAATAGATTACATACATGAATGTTACATTACACATTCAAACATAAAACACATCATAAATAATGATTTAAAGATGCCATTATTTCCCTAGCATATCCATCAATAACAATCATTATACACATCTTGGAATCCTGGTAAAACAAAACATATGAAAGTGGTAATCTCAAATTATTAGTAAGGTTAAATAATTTATCAGAATCTATAAACTTTTAAGGAAATATTTGTAATAAAAACAACATCATTTTTAATCATAAATTTGAACATAATATAGATAAAATAAATAAACATTACCATATAAACATGCAAATGGATATTCTAATATTATAATAATCACATGTAATAAATAATTTTATAATGAGGGAATTCATAATGTCAAACATAATAACAACATATTGAAGGCCATATGCCAAGACTATAAATAAGTTTTATTTAAGTCATTGTTCCAAGAAACTGAGTTGTATTGGGAGACCTACCGATGCATAGAGGATCTATAGCGGTCTACACCCATCACTTACTATTTCCAATGAATTCCTCATATGAAAATGTTTAAACATAACATAAACATTTGTATTAAAACTTTCATACGAAATGTTAATCCTTTGTCCATAAATCATGAATGGTAAAAAAATAACACCTTTGTAACACCCGAGACTTTTATAAGAAATATTTTGTTTTTATTTTATATAAATCATCAAAGGCATCTTTCACTACACACAACACTAGCTTTGCTTGCTTTACACGCAATCACAACTTTCCTTGATAGCTTGCATCGTACGCAATACCGAGTTTCACTAAACAACAATATGCTATTAAAATATTATTAAAACTAGCCTTTATGAATATTAATAACCACTTTTTGATATATTTTAAATTTTATTTTTCAAAATGGACTTCATTTTTGGATTCATAATATCGGAATTATCCTAGGGTAATATTTTGGTATTTTTCTGAAAACATTCAATTTTTGATGAATAGTGAAAACACTAGGTTACTATTTAAAATCCAACTTTTTATTTAAATAATTATTTATTTTATTTAAATTTATTTTAGGTCAAAATTGATACATAATACATATATTAGTTCAATGTAATTCATTGGAGTCATTTTATAATAATTTTAGATATATAAAAATTTTATTGATCTTTTGACTGTCTTTTACCCACCTCCTAGGAGAATTTGCAAATTTACATAAAACTTAATTTTACCACTTTTGGGAATGGAATTTAAAAAATATAAGAGACACGGTTGATGTAAGTAAGTAAAATGTGGTTCAATAAGATGAAAATAATTTTTTGTGAATAGTAACTTTTTACTTTTTTTAACCACGATTAAAAGTAAATAGGGTAATTAAGGGTAAAAATGATATTTTTATTACCCTAACACATGGCCTAATTCTATTGGATAAGTGAAATCTGACCGAAAACAACCTTAGGAATAAATTATGACCCTTTAGGCCCATTTGGATTAGATTAGGACATTTAATATTAATTTAATTAAAGAAGGGTTAAAATAGTTAAAATCGATGTTTAATAAGTAAATAATTTTTAATATAGGGTTATACATAAGATAAATTCGACTATAAATATTCATTAGAAAGAAAAAGAGACCTCCTACATAATGGTATTTTATTTTTAATTTTTAAACATTAAATAATTTAATTTATTTATGACACAATGATGATGGAGTAATTATCTTATTAATTAAATATTGACATAATTGATGTTATAAATACCCAAATAAATGTAATTTGAGACTTTTTATGAAATAAAATAATTTCATAGGTTAATATGACATGTTATTATTTATTTAATTAACTTTTATAGAACTAGTCATTCTGTTATGATTTTCACAAAAATCAATTACTAAATAGTGTCAAAATTGACATAAAATAGTTTTTAAAACAAATATTATATTATGAATTGTTATTTTATTCCTAAAAATCTAAGGTTTTGAAAAATGACGTAGATAAGGTTATATAAATTAATAATAAACAACTTGGGGTTGTTTTCTCTTGTTATAGTACGTTTATTAACATTATAGTGTAAGAAAACAAAAAGACACGGTAAAAGTAAAATTATCTAACTTAAATTTAAATCTAAATGATAAGGTTAAAATTGTAATCTAAACTTGTCCAAATTTTATTGGATGAGATTATTTCGACCCATACCCACTTTAGCCTCGAAATAAATTAATTTGGAGCTATTTAAAACCGAATATGACTTTATAATAAAATAATATTTTTTGGTTTTCCAAAGGTGCCCCTCTCCTCCCTTATAAAAGGGCACCTACTCCCTCTCATCCTCACAACAATTTTAGTATTAAAGCTCGGCCCACAGATGAAAAATTCTCTTCTCCACTTCCCTAGAAACATCCTAGAGGTCCTGGTCGTCTTCAAAGAACAATTTTAGTGCCATAAAAGGAGGTCTCAAAGAGGCGTTTCAAAGAAGAGGTAATGTCTGTTACTGAATCTTTCAACTTTATTTCTTCTTCCACTTATTATTATTTAGTTGTTTCATTATGAAGTAATAAAATAAGTATAACTCATAAACTGGTATGCTATTATAAGTATGAAACAATCCTATTTCAACATCTATCCATCCTACAGAAAACGAAATCATCGCGCGTGCGTACGTACGGAATACCGTCTCCACGCCGTGGTGTAATCTATTTTCCACCACCACCTTACATGGATGGGTATAATGATGTAATTAATGAATATATATGATTATTGTAAAGTGATATTGATTTTGAAATAGTATACATACACTCCAATACAATTCCATGATCATGGGAACGATATCATCGCTCGTGTGTACGTACGGAATACCGTCTCCAGGATGTGATTCGACTCGTTCTACATGATTTTCATTGATTACAGAAATTAATTGAGTGAATAAATATGATATATATTACACTAATACAATTCTGTAAATGAGGTTTCTATAACCTAAAAAGAAGAATAAGAATTTATTTGACAAAACACGCATAAGAACAAAAATTAATAAACACCCGAATAACAAGTAGCAATGAAATATTACTAACAATAAACTAATAATATGACCATATATGATATCATAACAATGAGTATGATTCTGGAATAAGTCAATGACATTATGTAAATCATTATACAGGAGGTTCGGACACTTATGAAGCAAATCGGACCTAAGGTAAGGGAAATATCACAATCTCATTTTTATCCGAGATTGTTTATACTTGGGAATTTACTGGGGTGTATTTTATCATCCACATCCATGTTTCCTCAATATGTAATATTATTTCCATACAACTAGAATGGTTTAAATCAAATTTTTCCCTTTGGTTAGTTTTTAGTAAAAGATATGAAAGGAATCATTTGTCGTTTTTCATACGAGGTACTTTTTGACTTTTCCAACAAAAGTACGAGAATAATATTTTTTTAATATTACACGGCATGAATGGATTTTTTAAAACATTATTTACAAGAAGCTTCCAGTACATATTTTCAAGTTTATTTTTAATCAACTTCTTTTAGTTTAGAATTGTATAACATGTTAAGAAAGGAAAAGTGTTTTTGAAGTAGAGAGGATATTATCCTCAAGAATGGAGTTCAAGTGTTTTATCAAAATTATTTTCCATCTAAGACAATAAAGGGTTCTGTTTCTATCCCTATTATTACATTGATTTGATTATGTTGTGATGTAATTATTTTTATGGATTTCTTTATCTTATATAAATTGTTTTATGATGTCACGATGTTTAAGAATCCCATTTTTATTACATGGGTTATGCTATGATGTATGGTTTATGATTTTGTGGCACACATAATAATGGTATCATTATGAGATGGGTTGGACCTATATATCCTTCCAATTAATTAGGTAAAGATTTTATATCTCATGAGATAGACATGGCTGGAACGGTAGGTTAAACCGGTGCAGTGAAACACGACTGAAACGAGGAGTGAACTCGGTTCAGAAATGGACTTTGTCCACTAAGATAGTATTGGAAATGAGTCTTGACTAATAAGAAATGATTCTATATGATTATGTGGGTATCCCAAAAATATTCATGTTTTAATTTATGATTATTTTGATTACATTTCACTACCATGATTTATCCCATGTTATGTAATTTTGATCTCTTTTGTAGGGTAAGATTTCCAAAATGTTACGTTCTTATGAATATTATGTGATTGATATTTCTTTTGTTTACCGATAATGAGAATTTGAGATCACCCTTTTGTATGTTTTCATTCCCTAGGACATGAAGAAGTTTATTAAGAAAGATATGCTAAAAGGGACTATAGATATGATGAAATAAATGGGAGACAGTGTAGACGCTTTATGAACCAGTTTTTTATGTTTCCTAGTTTCTAAAGACACTATACCTATACGGTCCTTTCATGGTTTTGTTATATGTTGTAATAAGTGTGCTTAAATTTTGAAGTACTAACAATGTATGTAATGTATGGGTCATTATAGTTGGTATTAGAGGAAGGGTATAGTCAACCATTGGAAACAAGGATGTGAAAGCCTTAGTAAGAAACCTAAGGATATGTCTAAGCATAGAATAGAATCTTAGAAATGGCCATGAAAAACCTATGATAAGACCCTAAGTGTGAAATTTTATTATGCGTTTTTCCTATTATAATTAGTGTTTCTCACGCTATTGTTCTTTGTTTTAGTCAACAGATGGAACCCTAAGGAACTGTGTTAATGCGGATTGCGATGGGCAATGAAATGATTTTCCCCCTGAGAAACCAAACGTTATGGGTGCTGGAATGAAAAATCTTGTAGCCATGCTCACACAACTTTCTCAATCTATGAATCATGCATGACTTCCAAATGAGCAAATGAAGGAGAAACATTCTATTGAATCCTTCATGAGGCAGTGTCCACCTTCATTCAGCGGGTCTACTGATCCACTAGATGCTGAACAATGGATAAGTACTACTAAAAAGATATTTTCAGTTCTTCAATATTCTGAACATGATAAAGTCATCTTAGCAGTGTATCGTTTGGAAGGTGATACTGATCAATGGTGGAATCTTATCAAGAATACGAGGCCAATAGATGAAATTGAGTCCATGGAATGGGACGAGTTCAAGAACTTAATTTTCAATAAGTACTTCCCTCATATTCTTCGAACAAAGATGGAGAAGGAGTTTCTTGAACTAAAACAAAAGGATGACGAATCTGTTGGTACCTATGAAGAAAATTTTACAATACCTACAAGGTATGCTTCTAGTATTATTATCCAACCTGAGAGTAAGATCTATTGATTCTTTAGTGGATTAAAATAATGTCTTTGATGGGTGTTAGCCATAAGGGAATTCAATAGAAATGAGGAAATCGTTCGATGTTCTCTCAAAGTTGAGATGGAGATTGGAGTAACCCATCAGTCATATGGGTTTAATACGAAGAGGAAAATGGAATTCAAAGGAAAATATAAAGAGCACACTGAAAAGAATCTGAGTTTTCCCTTATGCTCAAAGTGTGGAAAGAAACATGGAGGGAGTCGTCTTAAAGGGACAAGTAAATGTTTCAAATGTGGTAAGGAAGGTCATCAGTCATCTGAATGCCGCAATGATGGGAAGAAGATGTCTAGTGATGAGAAAAATGAAAAGGCTACATAGAGTGCACATCCTACACTTCAATGTTACAAGTGCAAGGAAATGGGGCATTATTCCAATCAATGCCCTAATCCAAGGGTTTTTGATGATGATCTACGTCAACAAACTCTTAAGGATAAAGACAGAGGAAATTCACATGAAATTTCTATCAGCGATGTGGAGTACGATAAAGAATTGGTGAAAGGTACACTTACAATCCACTCTAAAGTATCAAATGTTTTATTTGATTCTGGATCCACCCACTCCTTTATTTCTGAAGAATTTTCTAATGGTATCACCGTATTACCTCAATAATTAGATGATGAGTTAGCTGTGACAACCCCTATTGACACAAAAGTCGCATCAAAAGTTTATAATTCTTCTCCGAATGAAGTTTGTGGGAAAGTGCTTCCTACAAATCTTGTGATCCTCCCTATAGTAGAATTTGATGTGATTCTTGGTATATATTGGATTTCTCTATATGGAGCTCATATCAATTTCCAAAGAAGGGAAGTCACATTTCATATTCCAGATCAATCTTTGATCATCTATCAATGAAAGGATGAACATATCCTTCTAGTGGAAATTTCTTCCCTCTTATGGGTCTTGATTCCACTAAATGAAGGTTATTTATCTCAAATGGTTGGTGAGAAAATCACGATTAAGAATATTCCCATTGTACGGGAGTTTTATGATATCTTTCTGGAGGAATTGTCGGGTCTTCCACCAAATCGCGAAGTTGAGTTTTCAATAGAACTCATACCAGGTGCTTTACCTATTTCAAAGACACCTAATAGAATGTCCCCAATTGAGTTGTAGGAATTGAAGAAGAAACTCCAAGATAATCTTGATAAGGGGTTCATACGCCCTAGTGCATCACCTTGGGGAGCACCTGTTCTGTTTATTAAGAAGTAAGATGGATCAATGAGACTTTGCATTGATTATCTTGAACATAACAAGATCACTATCAAGAAAAAATATCCTCTCTTGCGCATTGATGACTTATTTGACCAAATACGTGGAGCTCAATACTTTTCCAAGATTGATCTTCATTCGGGGTATCATCAATTAAGGGTCAAAAGGGAGGATATACCAAAGACGGATTTCCATACAAGGTATGGACACTATGAATTTATAGTGATGCCATTTGGTCTTACTAATTCCCCTGCTATCTTCATGGATCTGATGAATATAGTCTTTAGAGACTATCTTGATCAGTTTGTAGTAGTCTTTATAGACGATATTCTTGTATATTCAAAGAGCAAAGAAAAACACGAAGATCACTTGAGAATTATATTAAAGACCCTGAGAAAGGAGAAGCTTGAAGCCAAATTAACCAAGTGTGAATTTTGGCTCAGAAAGTTTCATTTTTGGGTCACATAATCTCAAAAGAGGGGATATCTGTGGATCCAGCAAAAACAAATGTTATTGAAAGATGGTCGAGACCAACAACAGTAACCAAGATCCGAAGTGTTCTTGGTTTGGCTGGATATTATCGACGTTTTGTGAAAGATTTTTAACGATTTTGTAATCCAATCACCATGTTGACTCGGAAAGGAGTTAAGTTTGTTTGGATAGAGGAATGTGAAGAGAATTTCAAGGAGTTGAAAAGAAGGTTATCCAGTGCACCTGTGCTCACACAGCCTTGTAGCGGAGAAAGGTTTGTGATCTACAGTGATACATCCATGAAGGGATTGGGGTGTGTTCTTATGCAAAATTATATGGTGATAGCTTATGTATCACGATAGTTGAAAATCCATAAGCAAAATTACCCAACTCATGATTTGGAGTTAGATTCGGTAATCTTTGCATTAAAGATTTAGAGGCATTATCTTTATGGAGAACGGTGTGACATTTATACTAATAATAAAAGTTTAAAGTATATTTTCACACAAAAGGAGCAAAATATGCACCAAAGAAGATGGTTGGATTTGATTAAGAATAATAACTTCTCAATTCATTACTACCCTGGGAAAGAAAACAAGGTGGTAGATGCATTAAGTCTACAAGACCATGCTAGCTTATCCATGATGAGGATCACAAAAGATCCAATATTTTTGGATTTACAGAGGATGGATCTTTGAATTATAATGGAAGGGGAAAAATCTTATCTTTCTCAAATGAATGTTCAACCATCTATACATGTGAAGATTAAAGAGGCACAGAAAGATGAAGTAGAGTTACAAAAGAAGGTGAGAAATGTTCCTAAATTAAACCTTGATTGTGATGAGATAATAAAGCTCAGGAATCGTGTTTGTGTTCCTCCCATCCCCGAATTAAAGAAGGAGCTTCTGGATGAGTCTCATAGTTCTTCATTCTCTATTCATCCTGGAAGCACGAAGATGTATAGGGACATGAAAGAGTACTTATGGTGGGATGGCATGAAAAGAGATGTTGTTGAATATGTCTCTCGATGCTTGGTTTTTCAGCAAGTTAAAGCTAAGAGACAGATGTCTAAGGGGATGTTACAGCCATTACCCATACCCGAATGGAAATGGGAAAACATCACTATGGACTTTGTCACAGGACTTACTAAAACATCCAAAGGCAATAATGCTATCTGGGTCATAGTTGATCATCTTACAAAGTCTACACACTTCATTGCTATTAGAGAAGATTTCTCTCTGCATCATCTTGCCAGGATATATGTAAAGGAAGTGGTAAGATTGAATGGAGTACCACTTTCTCTTATATCTGATCGGGATCCGAGGTTTACCTCAAAGTTCAGGCGAAGTCTTCAGCATACTCTAGATACAGAGTTGAGTTTCAGCACTGCTTATCATACTCAGACAGACTGTCATTCTGAGAGGTCAATTCAAACTCTAGAAGATATGTTGAAAGATTTCTCTATGGATTTAAAAGGTGGTTGTGATCAACACCTACCTTTGGTGGAATTTTCTTATAATAATAGCATTCACTCCAGTATTCAAATGCCTCCTTATGAAGCTCTCTATGGAAAGAAACGCAGGACTCCCATTTACTATGATGAAGTTGGGGAAAGAAAGTGATTAGGACCTGATCTTGTTGATGAGATGGTAGAAAAGTTCTGATCTATTCAACAAGACATAAGAGCAGCTCAGAGTCGACAAAAAAGTTATGCCGACAACCGAAGAAAATACCTAGAGTCTGAAGTGGGTGATAAAGTGTTCATACGAATATCTCCTTGGAAGAGAATAATGATATTTGGAAAGAAGGGAAAGTTGAGCCCTAGGTATAACTGTCCTTTCGAAATAATGGATCGTGTTGGGAAGGTATCTTACCGATTGGCGCTTCCACCTAATCTCTCTCAAGTTCACGATGTGTTCCATGTATCTCTCTTGAGAAAGTACATACCTGATCCTTCACATGTACTCATCTCAGAAGTTGTACCGTTGAAACAAGATCTTTCTTATGAAGAACAGCCGATAGAGATTGTTGATCGTAGTGAAAAAGTCCTACGGAACAAGACCACTCGCTTGGTGAATGTTTTATGGACGAACCACCAATTTGAATAAGCTACATGGGAGCTTGAGGATATAATGAGGGAGAGGTATCCACATATGTTTGTTACATGTGACGAATTTCGAGGGCGAAATTTATTTTCAGGGGGTAGAATGTAACACCCTAGACTTTTATAAGAAATATTTTGTTTTTATTTTATATAAATCATCAAAGGAATCTTTCACTACACACAACACTATCATGGCTTGCTTTACATGCAATCACGACCTTCCTTGATAGCTTGAGTTGTACGCAATACCGAGTTTCACTAAACAACGATATGCTATTAAAATATTATTAAAACTAGCCGTTATGAATAATAATAACCACTTTTTGAAATTGTGTAAATTTTATTTTTCAAAATGTTCTTCATTTTTGGATTCGGAATATGGAAATTAGCCTAGGGTGATATTTTGGTATTTTTCTGAAAACATTCAATTTTTGATGAATAGTGAAACCACTGGGTTACTATTTAAAAACCAAATTTTTATTTAAATAATTATTTATTTTATTTAAATGTATTTTAGGTCAAAATTGATACCTAATACCTATATATTTTCAATGTAATACATTGGAGTCATTATATAATAATTTTAGATATATAAAAATTTTATTGAACTTTTGACTGTCTTTTACCCACCTCCTAAGAAAATTTGGAAATTTACATATAACATAATTTTACCGATTTTTTGAATGAAATTTAAAAAATCTGAGAGACACGGTTGATTTCATTAAGTAAAATGTGGTTCAATGTGATGAAAATAATTTTTGGTGAATAGTAACTTTTTACTTTTTTTACCATGGTTAAAAGTAAATAGGGTAATTAAGGGTAAAAATGATATTATTATTACCCTAACACATGTTATAATTCTATTGGATAAATGAAATTCGACCAAAAACAACCTTAGGAATAATATATGACCATTTAGGCCCACTTGGATTAGATTAGGACATTTAATATTAATTTATTTAAAGGAGGGTTAAAATAGTTAAAATCAATGTTTAATAAGAAACTTATTTTTAATATAGGGTTATACAGAAGATAAATTCGACTATAAATAATCATTATAAAGATAATAATATTTCCTACATAATTGTTGATTATTTTTAATTTTTAGAAATTACATAATTTAATTTATTTATGACACAAAGATTATGAAGTAATTATCTTATTAATGAAATATTGACATAGTTGATTTTATAAATACCCAAATAAATGTAATTTGAGAATTTTTATGAATTACAATAATTTTCTAGGTTAATATGACATTTTAGTATTGATTTAAGTAATTTTTTTAGAACTAATCATTCTGTTATGATTTTCACAAAAATCAATTACTAAATAGTGACAAAATTGATATAAAATAGTTTTTAAAAAAAATATTATAGTATTAATTGTTATTTTATTCATAAAAATCTACGGTTCGTCCAAATGACTTAGATAAGGTTATATATGTTAATAATAAACAACTTGAGGTTCTTTTGGCTTGTTATAGTAAGTTTATTAACCTTATAGTGTTAGAAAACAAAAAGACACTTTAAAAGTAAAATTATCTAACTTAAAGATAAATCTAAATGGTAAGGTTAAAATAGTAACCTAATTTGTCCAAATTCTATTGGATGAAAGGATTGCGACCCATACCCACCTTATCTTTGAAATAAATTAATTTGGAGCTATTTAAAACCGAATATGACTTTATAATAAAATAATATTTTTTGTTTTTCCAAAGGTGCCCCTCTCCTCCCTTATAAAAGGGCACCTCCTCCCTCTCTTCCTCACACCACTTTGTCCCTTAATTCTTGGAAAAAGCCTTAAAAATTATCTTCTCCACTTCCCTAGAAACATCCTAGAGCTCCTGGTATTCTTCAAAGACCAATTTTAGTGCCCTTAAAGGATGTCTCAAAGAGGTGCTTCAAAGAAGAGGTAATGTCCGTTACCGATTATTTCAACTTTATTTCTACTTCCACTTTTTCTTCTTTAGTTCATTCATTATGAAGTAATAACATCAGTATAACTCATATACAGGTATGTTATTATAAGTATGAAACAACCCTATTTCACCATCTATCCATCCTACGGAAAATGAAATCACAACGCGTGCGTACGTACGGAATACCATCTCCACGCCGTGGTGTAATCTATTTTCAGCCACCACCATACTTGGATGGGTATAATGGTGTAAAAAATGAATATATATGATTATTTGAAATTCATATTTATTCTGAAATAGTATTCATACACTCCAATACAATTCCACGATCATGGGAACGATATCATCGCTCGTGCGAACGTACGGAATACCGTCTCCACGATGTGATGCGACTCGTTCTACATGATTTTCATTGATTACATAAATGAATTTAGTGAATAAATATGATATATATTACACTAATACCATTCTGGAAATTTGGTATCTATAACCTAAAAAGAAGAATAAGAATTTATTCGACAAAACACGCATAAGAACAAAAAGTAATAAACACCCGAATAACAAGTAGCAATGAAATATTACTAATAATAAGCTAATAATATGACCATATATGATATCATAACAATGATTATGATTCTGGAATAAATCAATGAAATTATTTAAATCATTATACAGGAGGTTCGGACACTTACGAAGCAAATTGGACCTAAGGTCAGGGAAATATCACAATCTCATTTTTATCCGAGATTGTTTATACTTTGGAATTTACTGGGGTGTATTTTATCATCCACATCCATGTTTCCTCAATATGTAATATTATTTCCATCCACCTAGAATTTTTTAAATCCAATTTTTCCCTTCGGTGAGTTTTTAGTAAAAGATATGAAAGGAATCTTTTGTCGTTTTTCGAACGAGGTACTTTTTGACTTTTTCGAAAAAAGTACGAGAAGAATGTTTGTTTAACTTATACGGCATGAATGGATTTTTTAAAACATTATTTCCAAAAAGCTTACTTTACAAGTTTTCAAGTTTATTTGTAATCAACTTCCTTTAGTTTATAATTGTATGACATGTTAAGAAAGAAAAAGTGTTTTTAAAGTAGAATAGATATTTTCCTCAAGAATAGAGTTCAAGTGTTTTATCAAAATTATTTTACATATAAGATAATAACGGGTTCTGTTTCTATACCTATTATTACATTGATTTGATTATTTTGTGATGGAATTATTTTTATGAATTACTTTATCTTATATGAATTTTTTTATGATGTCACGATGTTTAAGAATCCCATTTTTATTACATGGGTTATGCTATGATGTATGGTTTATGATTTTGTGGCAAACATAATAATGGTATCATTATGAGATGGGTGGGACCTATATTTCCCTCCAATGCATTGGGTAAAGATTCTATATCTCATGAGATAGACATGGCTGGAATGACAGGTTAAACCAGTTCAGTGAAACAGGACTGAAACGAGGAGTGAACTCGGTTCAGAAATGGACATTGTCCACTAAGATAGTCTTGGCAATGAGTCTTGACTAATAAGAAATGATTCTCTATGATTATGTGTGTATGCCACAAAGCTTCATGTTTTATGTTATGATTATTGTGATTACATTTCAATACCATGATTTATCCCATGTTATGAAATTTTGATCTCTTCTGTAGGGTATGATTTCCAAAATGTTATGTTCTTATGAATATGATGTGATTGATATTTCTTTTGTTTACCCTTACTGAGCATTTGAGCTCACCCTTTTGTATGTTTTCTTTCCCCAGGACAGGAAGAAGTTTATTAAGTAAGATATTCTAAAAGGGACTATAGATATGATGAAATAAATGGGAGACAGTGTAGACCCTTTATGAACCAGTTGTTTATGTTTCCCAGCTTCTAAAGACATTATACCTATACGGTCCTTTCATGGTTTTGTTATATGTTGTAATAAGTGTACTTCAATTTTGAAGTACTAACAATGTATGTAAAGTATGGGTCTTTATAACCTTCATAGTCAAACATATCAAAACTAAATAAATACAATATTTAAGATTTTATTTATAATAAATCAACCTCAATCAAGAATAATATCCAAAAAAATATGTTGAAATAGTTGAAAATGATTAGTAAAACTCTTTGAGGGAAATTTCAATTTTCAAGGAAACATTTAAAATTAACATAATTTAGAAAGAAAGACATTTAAAAGAAGTTTTTTTAATCAAAGTGCCACATACCTATTTGAATATTTTGAATGGAATTAACATTTTAAAACATTCATGTCCATATAAAATAATCCATAAATCCATTTTCAAAACATGGAGATTATTGAGAATATATTTAAATGAATAAATATTTAAAACATTTAAAATGTTGTTTTAGTTAAATAGTCTATTAAATATAATCTTTTTGAAAAATATTTTATGAAACATGGACTTGGATAATAATTTTATCCTATTAAAAATAATACACTTAACCAATCTCGAATAATGAAGTGATTGAGGAATTAACACTTACCTTTTTCTTTCCATTAGTTGATGGTATGTTTAAACACATGTATAATGACCATATTGTGTTAATAAATTATAACCTAACCATATTAATATTTATGATATCATATATAATTAATTTAATACTTTATACTGCCCATTTAATAATAATTTCCATGTTAATGTAACATTTCAAGTAATAATCACTTTCTTTATCATACATATTTTAACAAGTTATTCTTGATCGTATGAATTGGATCCTAATTTACATAATTACAGAATATAAAACATTATTTATTTATGATATATATTTATATTATAAATATGTATAATTTATAGAAAATTGAAATGGAAACACCCTTCATGGAGACCGTATTCCGTATATACGCAAAAATGCTGTGTTCGTTTTCATATCATATTGAATGAATGTAAGTGAATGATATATATGTAAATACATGCTTATACATATAAATAAATTTATATATATAGTATAATTATTATGACACATATTACATACTTATTAATAATATATATTTTTATAATCATCATTAAATGAAGAGTGTGGAAATTAATCTCATCGCGTCGTGGAGATGGTAAGCCGTATGTATGCACGAGGAAAAAATATCATTCTATTGATTGTTAAATAATATGTAATTGGATGTTATATTATATATAAATAATAATTAAAAAGTTATATTTTTTATTTAAATCAATTATACTCATTATTATTTTCATCCAAATAATTATGTGATGAATAAAAAACTATAACACAACGTGGTGATGGTAAGCCATACATACACACTTTTTGTTAATTTATCATTCATAGGATGGATAGATTAATGAATATTTGTATAACATATTTATAATAACATCACATTTTGTAGAAGGTACTGGAATTTTTTATGGAATCAACAAAGAAAGAGGAAGTGGAAGAAGAAAAGAACTCTGAAAGAGGTGATTAAATTATAACATTTTCTTCAGGTTATTACTTTTAATTTGATCAAAAAGGATCCATATAATGGCTTTCTGATCAATTAAAGGCATGTAGGTTGATATGAGGGTAGTTGGGAGAATATTTCAAAATGGTTTTGCTGATCCAAATGGATTTAGAGGTGTGAAATTAGGAGAAGAGTAAACACCCTTTTATAAGAGAGGTGAGGGTAACTTTAGAAAAAACATGAAATATTATTTTATTATAAAATCATTTTCTTGTTTTAATGGCTCCATATAAATTTATTTCATGTATAGGGTGGTTAATTTTTTAAAACCTCTCTATCACTAAGTTTTAGACACGTTAAGGGAACCATATAAACCTTATTTTCTAGATTTAACTCATAGATAAATAGTTTAACTTTAACCATGTCTTCTTGTATTTTAGTATTTAATTGTTAATTAACATAATATAAAATGCCAAGAGAACCTAATTGGGTTAATTAATGACATATAATATATAATTATATATGTTCTTTGGACAATATTTATATTTTTAAGAATAATATATCATTTCATAATATAGTATTTGTTTTAAAAACTCATTTATGTCAATTTTGACACTATTTAGTACCTGGTTTTTGTGAAAGTCCAAAAAACAATATTACATAGAAAAATATACAATAAATAAAACCTAAAATGTTATTTTAATATATAAAATTCTCTAATGGCATATAAATCCCACATTTATAATTAATATGATATTTATAACATAAATTATTTTAATCTTTCATTAATAAGATAATTACTACAACATCATTGTGTCATAAGTAAATTTTATTAGTTAATGTCTAAAATTTTTAAATAAATGACCATGGTGTAGGAAATAATTTTAGGTCTCTAATAAATATTTATAGATTAATTTATCTTTTGTATAACCCTATATTAAAGTGGGTTTAGTTATTAATCGTTGAATTTTACACTTTTAACTCTTTTTTAAATAAAATAATAATAAATGTCATAATATAATAAAAGTAAATCAAAGAGGATCATAATTTATTTCTATAGATTATTTTTTTTGACAAATATTTATTAAATATAAACTGGATAAGTCTTAGTGTAATTATAGTATCATTTTGACCGTTAGTTTCCATATTTACTTTTAATCGTGGTAAATAAAAATCAAAAGTTACTGTTCACAAAAAATTATTTTTATCCTATTGACCCACATTTTACTCACTAATTTCAAACATTTCTATTTGATTTTTTGATTTCAATTCACTGAAGTAGTAAAATTATGTTTTATGCAAATTTTCAAATGTGCCTAGAAGGTGGGTAAAAGACGTTAAAAAGTTAAAAAAACTTTTATATATATAATCTTATTATAAAATTACTAGAATGACATAAATTGACCTAATATATGAATTATGTATCTATTTTTACATTACGATAATTTTTAATTAAAAAATAAAAATTATTTAAATAAATGACAGTTTTAAATACTAACGAAGTGTTTTCACTATTCATAAAAAATTGAATGTTTTTAGAAGAATAAAAAAAATAACAATAATATAATTTTAAAATTATAAATTCAAAAATGATTTTTTGTTTATCCAATTCAAAATATAGAATCTGAATTAGTTAATTTAAGAAAAAATTCCCATCATCAAAACCAAAATACTGGTTTTTAAAAATTAATAATTATCAAATGATTGACATGTGAATATTTCCAAATTAAATGTGAAATTACTTATAATGAACTAATTACATTAAATAATATAAATACAATATAATTATACTTCAAAACGATTCAAATGTATAATTTAATACTACAAGTTATTTTGATTGAAAACGTTGTTTTCAATTAAAATTTAGTATCATTCATTATTCATCAAAATAATAAAGTTATAAAAAAACAGAAAAATTTTATCCAAAGTAAATGTTTATGTTCTTATTTTAAAGAAGAATATTATTTTGAAAAATTAAATATATTAAAGTGTTATATATTGGATTTAAAAAGGGTTCTTCGTAAAAATATGGTAAAATTGAATTTTTTTAAAAAATATTTTTTCATCTTAAAAAATGAATTTTTTATTATATTATTAATAAGATACATATAATATGTATTCTAAAATTCAATTGAGTATATAAATTTCAAAAGGCAGATAATATTATTCATAACTAGTTTTTGAATACCTATTTTGGAAAGTCGTAGTGCGCTCAGACTCGGTGTTACGTGTAACAGAAGCTATTGAATTACATTAAAGAGATAATTTACTATGAAATCTTGGTGTGTTACATTCTCCCGTCCTTCAGTAAATTGCATCCTTACAATTTGAAATTGTTCTTAAAAAATGAATGATTTAAAATAAAAAATACCTTTGTGGAAAACCCACATAGAAAATATGGTTAATAAAATTTAGTCTTAATATAAGAGAAACGTAAAAGGAAAAGACACAACCAAATTAGGGTTTCGAATAGGATAACATTGATGGAAATTATAGATGCATAATTTGAGGAAAAATGTAAATATTTATAGGGAGAGATTGAGGTCATCAATCACAAATAAGCGAACAATAAATGGAAAATTGATGGCTTCAAAGCCATAAATTTATGATGAGTTAAAATATTATGAGTTCATCAAAACATAAGGTATTAGGATATCACATATTGGGTTTTTAGATCATTTCCCTTCTATTTAAGAATTTATTTCTTCATAGAATAACAAAAATAATAATACTTGACAAGTAGAGTTCAATACTTTAACCAATTTCTTCCACAAACTCATCTTTCATTCCAAAAGATAATAGAACTCAAAAATATTATATTTATCCTAATACTATAGGGTTAAATAAATGAATTTATAATTAATATACCAAGAACGTTTTAAGAAAACTACATTTTACCATCGAGGATATCTCATAGGCCAGTGGTTACTGATGCTTCTTTGTCGACCTTTAGTTGTAGTTTCAAGTCTCACAACCTTGTAGGATGTGAAGAGTTTTTTCTCAACCTTCATGTTATCCTTTTTATAAAAATCCAAAAAATAATCTTAAGAAAATTTTTAAGCCTAAAAAATAGTATCCAATGTCCAACATAATTTATTCTAACCTTTAGACTTATCCGAAATACTTATTTCTAAACTCACAGGTCAAAAATTTATAAGAAAGGTAAACTTATTGAAGATATAATTTTCTACGTAATAACATATGAATACCTTCATCGTGTATTATCTTAAAACATGGTAACAACATTAAATACCATAAAACCTTTTTGATTAATTTCATCCTCTCTTATTATTTATAGAATACTGGATATACTTCTTATATCAAAAAATGATGTAAACTCTAATAATGATAGAATAAACTAACAGATAATTAGTTTCAAGGTAGTCAATAATATCCCATATAATTTTTATAAATCAATCATATCTTATTCTAAAATAATTTTCTCAATTTCAAAAACATATTAAGGTTTTTTTATCCCCCAACCATATATTTTCTTAAATGTTCAACTTGAAACTATGTCACATCACTTGGTACAATAAAATCTAAAATCCTTTATGAAAACATACTACACTACAATCCTTACATACTTTATAACTATTATGACTTGCACATCATTAAAATAATACTAAAATTACACCATTATTTAATAATAACGGAATAACACTAATCATTCCTCTTCAGTTGTGGTAGAATCATAACTTTATTATTATCCAATAGCATAATTTTTGGTATACTCTGATGATTGGGACATTGATTCGTGTAGTGTACCAACTCCGTGTAGATAAATCATTGTACATTGGATACATTTTTCAAACCATTTCAATCACAAACATGATTTTTTTTCTACACACTTATAACAAACTCACATTCTTTTCAAGAACTTCCCATGTCGATTCTTTCAATAGTTATCACATATAGGGAAATCATTCTTACCCTTATTCACTTTATCTTTATTTATCTCTACCATCCTCTTCTTATATGGATTCTCTTCAAATCCATAGGACATAGATAATTATTCACTTATCTTATCAACACAAGATACTATTTTCTCATTTGATGATAATATACAGGAGGCTATTTTCTTTGGAAATATTGGATTAAGAACATGAAAGATATGATACCTCTTACTCTTTAGGACATGTTTATTTCTGGAGTTATAATTCCTTCTACTAAGATCCATTTCTAAAAAACAACATACACTAGGATAGATAATATCATAATGTATAATCCAGAAATGATAAAAATTATCAACATTAATTGAATATTTTCACACATTTCATCTCATAATCATAAAAATAGTTTTTTGTTAAAATATTTACTCACAAGTCATTCAAAATGATTTGTTAATAAAATTTGAATTATTCTAATCATATCCCCCAAGAGTGTCAATACCGAGTGTGAAGCAAGGCCCATTGTCGTGTACTAGGATACCCCAGGTCATGCTCAAAAGTCCTTGTCGGACTTTTCACTCCTATGTATATCTATTCCAGATCCTCCTATACCTATTTGTATCTAGACATGAATGAATTTCCCCGAAAAACTCATATAATATTTACACTACCAAATTTTTTGGATGATGTTCTATACTAATGATCAAAGTCTATCATTGGGTAATGTTCCTTAATCAGAGATTATAAAATTATTTTTTCCACAGTTTTTACAAAACATCATCTAATACCAATTGTAATTCCCCGACCCCAGAAGCCTGAATTCAGTGCATTATTTTAATACATTGGAATGATTAAAATGAATCATGTACCAAAGGATTAATAAATTTAGAAATCTTGTAAAATATATTAAATACATTAAAATTACAGTATACATTCATAAATAAAACAAAACATAAATAATCCATTGAGGACTCCATTATTTCAATATCTTAACCATGCATATCAATCATAATACACTTCTTAGAATCTTGGGAAAACAATACATTAGAAAGGTGTGAGATCGGATTCTCAGTAAAGGTAAATAATTTAGCAGAAGCTAAAAACAATTAAGGAAAGATGTGTAATAAAAACAAAGTCCTTATTAAATATAAATTTGAACATTATATGGAAAAAATAAATCAATCATTACCTTATAAACATGCACATAGATATTCTACTAGTCGAATAATCATATGTAATAACTAATTTCATAATGAGGGAATGCATAATGACGGACGTCCTGACCACATAGTCACAACCTCATGTTAAGACTACAAATAAATATTTTGGCAAGGCCTTGTTCTAAGACACTAACTTGTCTCATGAGACCTAGTAATTCATCAATGAGATATATCGGTATCCACCTGTCACTTACTAAGTTCAATGCATTCCTCATATGAAAATGTTGAAACATAACATAAACATTAGTATTAAAACTATCATACAAAATGTAAATACTTTATCTAAAAAAGTTAAATGGTATAAAAATATACCCTTCACAGGTAGACATATCATAACTAATTCAATACAATTTTTAAGGTATCATTTATAATAAAACATCCCTAACAAATAATAATATCAAAAAAATTTAACATAGATAAAAATGATAAGTAAAACTCATTTAGAGAAATATATATTTTTCATGAAAACATTTAAAAGTCACACAATTTAGAAAGGAAAAAATTTTAAAGAAACTTTTCAATCAATGTGTCCCATACCACTATGAAACTTTTGAAAGAAATTAACATTTTTAAACATTCCTGTCCATATAAATAAATCCTAAAATCCATTTTGAAAACATGGACATTGATGAGATAGAATTAGAATATTAAATATCTAAGACTTTAAAATGATGTTTTAGTTAAAGATCCCATTAATAAGAATCCTTTTTAAAACTCTTTTATGAAACATGAACATGGATAATAAATATGTCCCTCTAAAATCATACACATAAACAATCTTGGATAATAATGTGATTGAGGAATTAACCATTACCTTATTCTATCCTTTAGTCAAGGGTACATTTAAACTCATGTATAATGACCATAGTATGTTAATAAATTATACGAGAATGATTTTAATACTCATTATATCCTATATTATTAATTTATTACATTATGCTACCCATTAAATAATAATTTTTATATTAAAGTAATATTTCAGGTAATAATCGCTTTCTTTATCACACATGTTTTAACATGTTATTATTGATCGTATAACTTGGATCATGTTTCACATACTTATAAAATATAAAATATAAAAATATATAGCATATATATTCTGATAATAAATATGTATAATATACATAAATATGAAATAGAAACATTGTTCATTGAGATGTTAGTTTGTATGTATGCATAAACATTGTTTCTATTTTCATAACATATTGAATGAAAGTAAGTTAATGTGATATATGTAAATACATACATACATATATATATATATACATATCCAGTATCGTTATTATTTCATATAATACATATGTATTAATAATATATATTTTTATAATCATCGTTGAATGGTGAACATGAAAATGATTCTCATCGTATCTTGGAGACGGTAATCCATATGTTTTCACGAGGGATAATATCATTCTATTGATGGTGAAATCATATGTAATTGGATGATATATTATTTATAAATAATCATTAATATGTTATATTTATTATTTACATCAATTATACTCATTATTATGCCAATCCCAATGATTAAGTGATGAATAACAAACTATGCCCTGACATGGAGACGACAAGTCGTATGTACGCACATATGGTGACATTGTCATTTATATGTTGGATAAAATAATTAATATGGTAGTACCATATTTATAATATCATCAGTTTATTTATAAGTTACTAGTGTTATTATTTTTTATTGAAAAAAAAGAATGAGGATGGGGAAGAAGAAAATAACTTTGAAAGAGGTGATGAAATTATTACCTCTTCTTCAAGTGATAACTTTTGATTTCATCAAAAGTTCTCTATAGGTTGACTTTATGATCAAATTGAGGCCTTTATCTCTAAGTGTGGGTAGTTGGCGGGATATTTGGATAGGGGTCGTCTGAGAAAAATGTCATTTTAGGTGTGAATTTTGTAGAGACCCGAAGCTTGACGTACATGTATATTAAATTATTTTTGCAGAATACTTAGTACATTACAAAAACACACACACAAGGACTGTAATAGTTTAGTGTCTTTGGAAACATGGAATAAAATCTTCTAATCGTGGTGAAAGATCTTCAACATCTCCCATAAAGGTCTTCCTTTTTTTTACCTAAAACCTTTCTTTATATCCTGGGGAAAAGAAAACATAAAAGGGTGAGCTCAAATTCTCAGTAAGTGTAAACAAAAGAAATATCAATCACATCATATTCATAAGAACATAACTTTTTGGAAATCTTAACCTGCAAAAGTGAGAATAATTTCATAACATGGGATAAATCATGGAAGAGAAATGTAATCACAATAGTCATAACTTAAAACATTAAACATTGTGGCATATATACATAATCATAGAGAATCATATCTTATTAGTCAAGACTCATTGCCAAGTCTATTTAGTGGACAAAGTCCATTTCTGAATCGAGTAACCCTCGTTTCAGTCCTGTTTCACTGAACCGGTATAACCTACCATTTCAGACATGTCTATCTCATTAGATATAAAATCTTTACCCAATGCATTGGAGGGAGATATAGGTCCCACCCATCTCATAATGATACCATTCTTATGTGTGCCACAAAATCAGAAATCATAAATCATTGCATAACCCATGTAATACAAATGGGAATCTTAAACATCATAACATAATAAATCAATTCATATAAGATAAAGGAATTCATAAAAAATATTCCATCACAACATGATCAAATCAATGTAATAATATGGATAAAAAAAGAACCCTTTATTATCATAGACGGAAAATAATTTTGATAAAACACTTGAACTCCATTCTTGAGGAAAATATCCTTTCTTCTTCAAAAACATTTTTCCTTTCTTAACATGTCATATGACATTAAAATAAAAGAAGTTTATTAAAAATAAACTAGAAAACTTGTAAAGGAATATTCTTGGAAATAATGTTTTAAAAATCCATTCATGCCGTATAAGTTAAAAAAACATTCTTCCCGTACTTTTGTCAGAAAAGTCAAAAAGTACCTCGTACGAAAAATGACAAAAGATTCATTTCATATCTTTTACAAAAACTTACTGATGGGTAAAATTTGATATAAACTATTGTAGAAGGATGGAAATAATATTACATATTGAGGGAACATGGATGTGGATGATAAAATACACCCCAGTAAATACTAAAGTATAAACAATCTCAGATAAAAATGAGATTGTGATATTTCCCTTACCTTAGGTCCGACTTGCTTTGTAAGTGTCCGAACTTCCTGTATAATGATTTAAATCATGTTATTGAGTTATTCCAGAATCATATTCATTGTTATTATATCATATATGGTCCACTTATGACTTTATATTACCCGTTCTTTTGTAAATTCATGTTTAAGTAGCATTTTGGGTAAAATCGCCTCGTTTGTCGTTCGTGTTTTTAACTTGTAATTATTCATATGATTACATAGATCATGATTACTTAATTCCAGAATATAAAACATGATTTATTTATATATATTCAGAATATACATATATAATAAATCAGTAAATGGAAATAAATACACCGTTCATGGAGACGGTAGTCCGTACGTACGCATGAACGCTGTTTTCGTTTCCTTATTGAATGGAATTAAGTAGATGACAAACATATAAATAATTCAAGTATAATTGTTATGTCATATATTTCATTATTACGTATTATATATACTTTATAATCATTCATGAATGGTTAATCATTGAGAATGAATCTCATCGCGTCGTGGAGACGGTAGTCCGTATGTACGCACGAGCGATGATATCGTTCCCATGGTCGTGGAATTGTGTTGAAGTGTATGTATACTATTTCAGTATCAATATCACTTTATAATAATCATATATAGTTACTCATTACACCATTATACCCATCCAATTAAGGTGGTGACGGAAAATAGATTACACCACAGTGTGGAGACGGTATTCTGTACGTACGCACGCGCGGTGATTTCATTTTTCCGTAGGATGGATTGAAGATGAATTAGGGTTGTTTCATATTTATAATAACATATAAGTATGTAAGTAATACTTATGTTATTACTTTATCATGAAACAACTAAATAAGAAGATGTTGATGAAGAAATAAATTGAAAAGACCGGTAATGGATATTACCTCTTCTTTGAAACGCCTCTTTGAATCCTCCACTTAGGGAACTAATATTGGTCTTTGAAGAAGACCAGGACCTCTAGGATTATTAAAAGGAATTGGAGAAGGTATTTTGGCAGGGGTTTGGCCGAGCTTGAGTGCTCAAATTGGTGTGAGGAGGAGGGGGAGGAGGTGCCCTTTTATAAGGGAGGAGAGGGGCACCTTAGGAATATCTCAAAATATTATTTTATATTAAAGTCAAAATCGGTTTATAATGGTTCATTCGAAGGTAAAGTGGGGATGGGTCGAAATCCTGTCAACGAATAGAATTTAGACAAGTTTATGTTATTATTTTAACCTTATCAATTATATTTAACTCTAAGTTAAATAATTTAACTTTTACCGTGACTTTTTGTTTTCTTACACTATATGGTTAATACACTTACTATAACAGTCCAAACGAACCCTAAGTTGTTTATTATTAATATATATATCCTTATCTAAGTCATTTGGCCTAACCTTATATTTTTAGGAATAAAATAACAATTAATAATATAATATTTTATTTAAAAACTATTTTGTGTCAATTTTGACACTATTTGATATATGATTTTTGTGGAAGTCATAACAGAATTATATGTTCGAACCAAGTTGATTACATCAACAATAAAATATCATAGTATCCTAGAAAATTAGTGGAATTCATAAAAAGTCTAAAATTACATTTATTTTGGTGTTTATAACATCAATTATGTCAATATTTCATTAATAAGATAATTACTACATCATCATTGTGTCATAAATAAATTAACTTATTTAATGTCAAAAAATTACAAATAAAATACCATTATGTAGGAAATTTTTTATATTTCTAATGAAAATTTATAGTCGAATTTATCTTATGTATAACCCCATATTAAAAATTATTTACTTATTAAACTTTGATTTTAACTATTTTAACCCTCCTTTAAATAAATTAATAATAAATGTCCTAATCTATTCCAAGTGGGCCTAAATGGTCATATTTTATTCCTAAGATTGTTTTTGGTCGAATTTCACTTATCCAATAGAATTAGGACATGTGTTAGGGTAATAATAATATCATCTTTACCCTTAATTACCCTATTTACTTTTAACCGTGGTAAAAAAAAGTAAAAAGTTACTATTCACCAAAAATTATTTTCATCTCTTTGAACCACATTTTAGTCCTTGATATTAACCGTGTCTCTCTGATTTTCAAAATTCCATTCACAGAAGCGGTAAAATTAAGTTTTATGAAAAATTCAGTTTTTAACCTACCACTTAGTGGTTTCACTATTCATCAAAAAATGAAAGTTTTCAGAAAAATACCAAAATTTCACCCTAGGCTAATTTCGGTATTCCGAATCCAAAAATGAAGTCCATTTTGAAAAAAAAATTTATAAAATTTCAAAAAGTGGTTATTACTATTCATAACGGCTAGTTTTAATAATATTTTAATAGCATATTGTTGTTTAGTGAAACTCGTTATTGCGTACTACAAACGCTAACGAGGAAGGTCACGATTGGGTGTAATGCAAGGCAGGTGTAGCATACAACACAAGACATTAATGAAATTAAAAAGAATATTTTTCATAAAATCTCGGGGTGTTACATTCTACCCCCCTTAAAAATGAATTTCACCCTCGAAATTCGTCGGGGTTATAAATGATTTACTATAAAAAAGTTTCTTTAATAGAAACCCACATCGTAAAAAGGAATACCAAAACCAATATTTAAAAATAAAAGTATGAAACCTAACGGTTACCCAAATAAACTAATCACTGGGTTTCCACATAGGTGAAAATATGGATATGGAAAAAAATCTAACCATCATGTTCTGATGGAGAGTGGTAGAGAACATGGCTATGGAAAAGCCAACAATCACAAATCCATAAATTTGTGACAATCTAAGGTACCATACGATTAATCATATATAAGAGCACTAGGACAACATTTTTGGTTTTCAAGATTGTTTCCCTAATGTTGAATAATTTGAATTAGAATAAATACTTACTTTATTTTGGTACAATCTCACTGTTGTTCGTGCCTTGAACAATTTACACTTCATCTCTTAAATAAATGAAGTTGAATTTGTTATTCGTGAAGTGTTAGCAAATCATGTGATAGAATGAAGGGTCATTCCATCTATCTCAAACAAAAGGTTATAAAAAGTTATTAAAAATACATAAGTCATTATATAGTGAGATTAATCATATATGGTTCCTAAAATGGACTTATACTTAATATATCATACTGCTTAATATAATGAAACTAGTTTCTACTAAACAGGGACTTCTTGTAGGCCAGTCGTAGGCGATAAAGGCCAGTCGCACTTCGGTTGTGGGTTCGATTCCCAGAGCCTTGTCCGATGCGATGGGATGTCGCCCGTCCTGCAGGTTGTCCTTTTTCTAAAACTATATTACTATAACATCCCATCAATAATACTAACTTATGTCCAACATAATCCATTCCAATCTTTAGGCTTATCCATAATACTGCAGTCCACTCTCATAACATAGTGAAAACGATTACTAGAGATTTAATACCATCGTTGATCCCCATATATCATAAGATATGTTTTGTTGGTCACATTCCAAACATTCAAAGTCATTAATCATGTATTCTCTTGAATACCCATTGAACCTTAGTGAAAAAATGAATACAGTTAAAAATTAACACTTTTCACATACCAAAGTCCTCAAAATTCTTTATACTCAAACCATGATATCACTTAGTCCTTATATCAATCATGAGCTCATGAATACTGTTAAAAATTTAATTTTCTCCTTTTCCCTTCATTATGCGCATATCATCTACATTCCAAAAATATCTGAATAACCTTTCATGGATAGTGGTACCATTAATCATACACTTTCAAATCTCAAGGAAAGACAACAGTGTAACAATCCTTAGATGTCTCTTTATTCCATAGTACCATGATATTTCTTATACAACATTACACATGATAAACATGTAATCATTCCACTACATTCTTAAACCATTGACCGATCTTCAACAATTCTTTCATCTCACATATCATTTGCAGTCTATTCATCATCATCAACATAAATACTACCCATACGACCATACTGATTCTCTTCATGAGACTTTCCCTTAGGGAATTGGTTTGCATAATACCCATACATTCCACATTTAAAACATTTAACCATTGTTGATGTCGTAGCAATACCATTATCCTCATCCCTGGTGTTAACTGAACCTTTTCCTTTGCACTTACGGGCTTTGTGTCCTTCTTTTCCACAACCAAAGCATCTTCCAGTTCCTTTGAAACATTCTCCTTGATGCCACTTCCCATATGATTTACATAGGGGAAATTGAACTTTCATTCCTCTATGGTCATCATGAAACTCCATATTTATCTTATTAGCTGAGTCAGGAAACGTACCAAATTTTACTTTATTGATCATATTATGAGATTTCTGATTCGACATAATAATGATTTTTGGACTTCCAAATCCCATTTCATTTGGTTGCTCATGAATAATATCATTCCATTGTCCATCATATCCTCCATTATCGTGAATCATCTTGTTTCCAGCCATTTTCTAAAACCCAAAAATAATAGTGTGAGAGGAAAAAATCATAATAAAGGGGGAGTAACATTAATATCTAACATCTTTGGTTTAATCTAATATCGTTACGATAGTTCTAGTACTATATCCCATACGTATACTTATCCTTAGGGACATCCCTAGACATACCTTAGAAATATTTCTAGGGATCTCACTAACGTTTTCGCATCCTAGTTTCCAAAGGATGACTAAACTTTTCCTCTTATACCAACTGTAGAGACCTGAAGCTTGACGTACATGTACATTACATTATTTTTGCGGAATACTTAGTACATTACAAAAACACACACACATGGACCGTAATAGTTTAGTGTCTTTGGAGACTCGGAATAAAATCTTCTAATCGTGGTGAAAGATCTTGAACATCTCCCATAAAGATCTTCCTTTTTTTACCTAAAACATTTCTTTATATCCTGGGGAAAAGAAAACATAAAAGGGTGAGCTCAAATTCTCAGTAAGGGTAAACAAAGAAATATCAATCACATCATATTCATAAGAACATAACATTTTAGAAATCTTAACCTGCAAAAGAGAGCATAATTTCATAACATGGGATAAATCATGGCAGTGAAATGTAATCACAATAATCATAACATAAAACAATAAACATTGTGGAATACACACATAATCATAGAGAATCATATCATATTAGTCAAGACTCATTGCCAAGACTATCTTAGTGGACAAAGTCCATTTCGGAATCGAGTAACCCTCGTTTCAGTCCTGTTTCACTGAACCGGTATAACCTACCATTTCAGCAATGTCTATCTCATGAGATATAAAATTTTTACCCAATGAATTGGAGGGAGATATAGGTCCCACCCATATCATAATGATACCATTCTTATGTGTGCCACAAAATCATAAATCATACATCATTGCATAACCCATGTAATACAAATGGGAATCTTAAACATCATGACATCATAAATAAATTCATATAAGATAAAGGAATTCATAAAAAATATTCCATCACAACATGATCAAATCAATGTAATAATATGGATAAAAACAGAACCCTTTATTATCTTAGATGGAAAATAATTTTGATAAAACACTTGAACTCCATTCTTGAGGAAAATATCCTTTCTTCTTCAAAAACATTTTTCCTTTCTTAACATGTCATATGACTTTAAAATAAAAGAAGTTTATTAAAAATAAACTTTAAAACTTGTAAAGGAATCTTCTTGGAAATAATGTTTTAAAAATCCATTCATGCCGTATAAGTTAAAAAAACATTCTTCCCATACTTTTGTCAGAAAAGTCAAAAAGTACCTCGTACGAAAAATGACAAAAGATTCCTATCATATCCTTTACAAAAACATACCGAAGGGTAAAATTGGATATAAACTATTGTAGAAGGATGGAAATAATATTACATATTGAGGGAACATGGATGTGGATGATAAAATACACCCCAGTAAATATTAAAGTATAAACAATCTCGGATAAAAATGAGATTGTGATATTTCCCTTACCTTAGGTCCGACTTGCTTTGTAAGTGTCCGAACCACCTGTATAATGATTTAAATCATGTTATTGTGTTATTCCATAATTATATTCATTGTTATTATATCATATATGGTCCACTTATGACTTTATATTACCCGTTCTTTTGTAAATTCATGTTAAAGTACCATTTTGGGTAAAATCGTCTCATTTGTCGTTCCTATTTTTAACTTGTAATTATTCATATGATTACATAGATCATGATTACTTAATTCCATAATATAAAACATGATTTATATATATATATATTCAGAATATACATATATAATAAATCATTAAATGGAAATAAATACACCGTTCATGGAGACGGTAGTCCGTACGTACGCATGAACGCTGTTTTCGTTTCCTTATTGAATGGAATTAAGTAGATGACAGACATATAAATAATTCTAGTATCATTATTAGGTCATATATTTCATTAGTACTTATTATATATACTTTATAATCATTCATGAATGGTTAATCATTGAGAATGAATCTCATCGCGTCGTGGAGACGGTAGTCCGTACGTACGCACGAGCGATGATATCGTTCCCATGGTCGTGGAATTGTGTTGAAGTGTTTGTATACTATTTCAGTATCAATATAACTTTATAATAATCATATATAGTTACTCATTACACCATTATACCCATCCAATTAAGGTGGTGACGGAAAATAGATTACACCACGGCGTGGAGACGGTATTCCGTACGTACGCACGCGCGGTGATTTCATTTTTCCGTAGGATGGATAGAAGATGAATTAGGGTTGTTTAATATTTATAATAACATATCAGTATGTAATTAATACTAATGTTATTACTTTATCATGAAACAACTAAAGAAGAATATGTTGAAGAAGAAATAAATTGAAAAGATCGGTAATGGATATTACCTCTTATTTGAAACGCCTCTCTGAATCCCCCACTTAGGGAACTAATATTGGTCTTTTAAGAATACCAGGACCTCTAGGATTATTCTAGGGAAGTGGAGAAGAGATTTTGTCAGGGGTTGGCCGAGCTTGAGTGCTCAAATTGGTGTGAGGAGAAGGGGGAGGAGGTGCCCTTTTATAAGGGAGGAGAGGGGCACCTTAAGAATATCTCAAAATAATATTTTATATTAATGTCAAAATCGGTTTATAATGGTTCCAAAGGGTCTTATATCGAAGGTAAAGTGGGGATGGGTCGAAATCCTATCAACCAATAGGATTTAGACAAGTTTAGGTTATTATTTTAACCTTATCAATTATATTTAACTCTAAGTTAAATAATTTAACTTTTACCGTGACTTTTTTGATTTCTTACACTATATGGTTAATACACTTACTATAACATGCCAAACGAACCCTAAGTTGTTTATTATTAATATATATATCCTTATCTAAGTCATTTGTCTGATCCTTATATTTTTAGGAATACAATAACAATTAATAATATAATATTTTATTTATAAACTATTTTGTGTCAATTTTGACACTATTTGATATATGATTTTTGTAAAAGTCATAACAGAATTATATGTTCGAACAAAGTTGATTAAATCAACCAAAACATATCATAGTAACCTATAAAATTAGTGTAATTAATAAAAAGTCTCAAATTACATTTATTTAGGTGTTTATAACATCAATTATGTCAATATTTCATTAATAAGATAATTACTGCATCATCATTGTGTCATAAATAAATTATATTATTTAATGTCAAAAAATTACAAATAAAATACCATTATGTAGGAAATATTTTTAGCTTTCTATTTAATATTTATAGTCGAATTTATCTTATGTATAACCCCATAGTAAAAATTATTTACTTATTAAACTTTGATTTTAACTGTTTTAACCCTCCTTTAAATAAATTAATAATAAATGTCCTAATCTAATCCAAGTGGGCCTAAATGGTCATATTTTATTACTAAGATTGTTTTTGGTCTAATTTCACTTATCCAATAGAATTAGGACATGTTTTATGGTACTAATAATATCATCTTTACCCTTAATTACCCTATTTACTTTTAACCGTGGTAAAAAAAAGTAAAAAGTTTCTATTAACCAAAAATTAATTTCATCTCATTGAACCAAATTTTAGTACTTGATATTAATCGTGTCTCTCGGATTTTCGAAATTCCATTCACAGAAGCGGTAAAATTAAGTTTTATGCAAAATTCAGTTTCTAACCTACCACTTAGTGGTTTCACTATTCATCAAAAATTTGAAAGTTTTAAGAAAAATACCAAAATTTCACCCTAGGCTAATTTCGGTATTCCGAATCCAAAAATGAAGTCCATTTTGAAAAATAAAATTTATAAAATTTCAAAAAGTGGTTATTACTATTCATAACGGCTAGTTTTAATAATATTTTAATAGCATATTGTTGTTTTGTGAAACTCGTTATTGCGTACTACACACGCTAACGAGGAAGGTCGTGATTGCGTGTAATGCAAGTCAGGTGTAGCATACAACACAAGACATTAATAAAATTAAAAAGAATATTTTTCATAAAATCTCGGGGTGTTACAAATTTAAGAGAAAGGGAAGTACCTATTTTAATAGAGGTGGGGGTCACTTGAGGAAATGCTTGAAATATTATTTTATTGTAAAATCATTTTCGGTTTCTAATGGCTCTAAATATATTAATTTCTAGTATCAGGTGGTTTTGGGTGGAAATAATCTCAAACAATAGGTTTTAGACAAGTTTAGGTCACCATATTAATCTTGTCTTTTATATTTAACTCTTAGTTAAATAGTTTCACATTTACCATGTCTTCTTGTAGTTTTATATTACATGGTTAATAAACATACTATAAATATATAATGGAACCTCAAGTAGTTCATTGATGAAATATATATAATTATATATATCATTTTGATAAACCATATATTTTTAGGATTACTATATCATTTAATAATATATAATTTTTTAAAAAACTCATTTACGTAAATTTTGACACTATTTAGTGCTTGGTTTTTTTGAAAGAAAAAAAACATGTTTACATATAAAATAGAACATTAAATAAACCATAACATTTCATATTTACCTATAATATTAGTGGATGGCATAAAAATCACCAATTTATATTTCTTTTCATATTTATAATATCAATTAATTTAATCATTCATTAGTAAGGTAATTATTGCATCATCCTTGTGTCATAAATAACATAAATTATAAAATTTCTAAAAGTTATACATAAAATACCATGATTTAGGAAATATTTATAGCTTTATAATGAATATTTATATTCAAGTATACATTATGTATTACCCTATATTAAAAATTGTTTAGTTATTAAACATTTAATTTTAGACTTTTAACTCTTCTTTAAATAAAATAATAATGAATGTCCTAATATAAACCAAGTGGAGAAAAGAGGATCATATTTTATTCTTTAAGATGATTTTGGTCGAAAAATACTTATCTTATAGAATTAAAACATGTGTTAGGGTAATTATAATATCATACTTAACTTTAAATACCCTATTTACTTTTAACTGTGGTACATAAAATTCTAAAGTTACTATTCACCAAAATTTACTTTCATCCTATTGAACCACATTTTACTTACTGATTTCAACCATTTCCCTCGAATTTTTGAAATTCCATTCACAAAGGAAGAAAAAATTAATTTTTATGAAAATCTGCAAATGTGCCTAGAAGGTGGGTAAAAGCCGTTAAAATGTTCAATAAAATTTTATATATCTTATCTTTTTATAAAATGACTCAAATGAAATACATTATAATAATATTTATATTATATATATTTTTTGACTTTATGATAACTTTTAAATAAAAAATAATAATTATTTAAATAAAAGTCAGTTTTAAACAATAACACATAGTTTTTCACAATTCATATGAAATTTAATGTTTTTAGGAAAATACCAAAACATCACCCTCATCAAATTTTGATATTCAGAATTCAAAAATATAGTCTATTTTAAAAAATTATAAACATAGATGATTCATTAATAAAATTAATATTAATTACCATTTTCAAAACCAATAAGATGGTTTTTAAAAAGTAAAAACTATCAAAAGATTGACATGTGTTTATGTCCAATTTAAATGTGAAAAAACTTATAATGGCCAAAATTATATTAAATGGTAAAAATATAATCTAATTATACATCAAAACCTTTTAAATCTATAATTAATGACTAAAAATTATTTTGATTAATAATGTTGTTTTCAATAAAAATTTAGTATTTCTCACTATTCATCAAAATATTCAAGTTATCAAAAAAATTAAAAAAAAAATTCGAAACTAATTTTTTTTGCCCGTCTTCTAAATAAGAATTTTATTTTGGATATATGACTATATAAAAGTGTAAAATATTATGATTAAAAAGAATTCTCCATTAAAATTCTGTAAAATTTCATTTTTTGAAAAATAATTATTTAGCAGAAAAATGAATTTGTTCTTATATTATGTCCAAAAATAGATTATATGGATTCTAAAATTATATGGAATATATATAATTCAAAATTTCCTCAATAATATTCATTATTGGTTTTTGAACGACTAGTTTGGTAAGTGTGGTGCGCTCGAACTCGATGTTTCGTGTAACAGAAGTTATTGAATTACATTAAAGACATAACGTACTATGAAATCATGGGGTGTTACAATACCTTTCCATTCCAGTAATTTTTTTTCATAATAATCAAATGAATCATCATTTTTCCTCAATTTCATGAATTGTTTTTCCGTCCTATCTCGAACTCCCATAGAAAATTATTTATCAAGAAACTTACCATTGAATTTTTGAAAATCAGGAGAATAAATCCCTTCACTGCCACTAATATTCTATACGATCGACCACCTCTGATTATATTAACCTTAAAATGGTAATAAAAAAGACTAACCTTTTGGTTTTTTAAATGACCCATCACATCGAAAATCTTTTATAGTGCTTTAATCCACCCCTCTTCTAGCACGAGGTTAGATGATCCTTTAAATGATATGGGATGTTGCCTAATGAATTTATCAACTACTAAAATGTTCATCTATGGTTTGTATGGTTGATTTCATGCATGGATACTCCCAAAATTTATCATCTGAGTCAACTTACCATCACTACAACATACTATTCAGTTCTGATTTCAACTATCTCAGGTTGCTGATTTGCAAGGTTGTTTTCCTCTAGAAGTCATCTTAGTAGAACTTATATGTTTCCTCTACAAGAAAATCATTTAAAAAAATATATTTGGAGAATAATGATGGTAATATTTAATTTTTATGTCATTACAATTTTAACATATAGTAAAAATAAATTATTTATATTTCATTAAAAATATCCTAACCAATAAATTTATCTAAAATGACCTATGATTCTGACTATAAGGCTCCATCTATAAACATTACATAATCTTGAGATTAGTCATGAATTTAAATACATTATAATTTAAGATATTTTCATGTTTATTTTTTTTGAGAATTAGGCAATAACTATTACATAATATAACCATACATTACATGTGTAAAATTATACTCAATAACCACTTTTTCCACCAAAGGGATTTCTTTTTCTAGATATAAATATTCCTTACTTATTAATTTCCCTCACCCATCATTATACCCTATGAAAGAATTTAAAAAATGTGGTATAAAAAAATATCACTAAGGAATATAAAATATAGAATGAAACCGTTTGTCCATGAATATTTTAAACTCAAGGAAACATTTTTAAAATATTATACTTTTTACCCACAAAACACAAGATCTTTAAAATAATTCATAAAATCATATGATTCCTAAAAAATGTTTCCAATCATAAATAATAAAGGTAAATTTTGGTATACAAATCATACTTATATTGTAACATTCATTGCTTTATAACAAGTAACCATCATGATTACATTTGGAATAACCATTATAGTATATTTCTTATGTCTCTGTGGAGAAACATTATTATTTAACATTATCTCATTACCCAAATAAATTGGGAGATATCACATTCTAAAACTCCCTCATTTTATCATGGAACTAACCATATATATATATATATATATATTCAATTACCATGAACCAAATCATAATCAAATGACATAAATCTTGCATAAAAGAAATTAAACTTTCCACATTGCAATCACAAGATATCATTTCAAGATATTGACATAATGAATCCCCTATCAAAAGTATATTCACAAAAAAATGCATGAAAATGGAACATGTTATTTATTATCCTTTAAAAAATTCTAGGATTATAATTGAATATAAATATCAAATAATGGTTACGTCATCCAAGAAGTCATTGTCGCGGTATACATTAAAAACATTCTATTGTTATTTCGTAATGAAAGAAAAAAACTCCATATAACAGATACATTTTAAGAAAAATTTAATTATATTAATGATATAAATAAAATATAATTTATTCAAAATTCATTTCACACATAAGAGTTTAACTAATTAATAATGAAGTATATTTTTAACCCAAAGAATGGAAATTGGGTTGTGAAATTCGTTTACCTCGAACCTGAATTCTCTTGTACATAATTTATCTTCCAGAAAAATAAACATAGGTAAAAAAACTTTATTGAGATCCTTTTTCATGTTTGTTATTCATTTTTAGTCACTTCTTACAATGTTATAACAATTACATAATTATTAAAAACATATCAAATATTTTGTCAGTATTCAGTTCATGAGTCAAAAATGAACATGGAATGGTGTCAATAATCTATGTGGGCATAATTACATCATATATAGAATATCAAAAATTAAATAAATATATTATATATTCATTATTTAATTATATATAATAATATTTTAATAAAATGTAAAAACACCATTCATGGAGATGGTAGGTCGTACGTACGCAAGAACGATATTTGTGGTTTTCATGTCCTATTGAAAGTCTAAAATTAAATGAAACATAAATATATATATATAAATATATAATATCATTACCGTAGAATTAATATTTTATTTATATATTATTTTTCTACAAAAAATCATTAATAAATTCTATGTGATGTTAGAACGAATCACATCATTTTGAGAAGGTGATAGTCAACATGTCCCCAAACAAAGTTATCAAATAACCATAATTAATAAAGCATGAAGTTTTTTTAATATAAAATTTTTAGAATATTAAATAGATTATAATATACATATGAAAATATTATTTGAACAGAATAATGGATTTATGACTATCCATGAATCTGGTAATGGAAAAATAACCAAAACATTATTCATAGAGGTGATTAACTAGAATAACTTTGACAACAATTTAGATTCTTTGAATAAAAGGTGGTGAGAAAGGAAATGGATGTGATATATTCTAATTGGAAACATTAAACTCATGTATATAAATGATTTTGGGGTTATCATTTATTTTTGGATGAAGGAGGTGAGGAGTAAGTAGAAAAAATAAATAAAATTAAGAGTGGTACATTGAGAAAATAACATCTTGAATATCCTCTCATTAGAAGACATTTGAGAACATTGGATTTAGTATTTTGGGGGGACAAGAATAAATTGGATGTTGGGAGAGTGAGGGGGAGAGGTTTGGGAAGGTATTTTAGGAGATAAAATAATTTTTTTGTTGAAATATGCTGGGGGAGAGTTGGTATTTATTATATAGTTGAGGTGGATTCACGTGATTAATTTATCGGTCATTTTATATTACATGCTAACCATATAGAGGTGGAAATAAATTAAAATACTTTTTATAGTAATTAATTTTTTTAAATTATAGTTAATTTAGAACCACACCTCAACCTACATTTAAATGTTTTAGTTTTTAGGTATGTTATGTTTTTAACTTTTAATTTTTACCTATGTCAAACGTTTACTTTTAATATAGTGAATACTATTTTTACCATGGTAACTTTTTTATTCATAAAAATTAAATTGACATTAAAAAATAATTTATAATATATTATATAAAACATTTAATCAATTTTATCTAATTAAATTTAATTAATTTTAAAAATTGTATTTGATATTAATTCTATAGACAAAACTAAAAAGCATGTATTTAAAGTGAAACGTTCAAAGGTTTGAAATGTGTTTATATCAAATTTAAATTTGAAATTGAATGAAATGACAAAAATTGGATTAAATTATCATACAATAATATTAATATAGATTATATTAAACTAAAATTATAATCTAAAATTTAAAATAAATTAGATTAAAAATCAGTCTTGTATTAAAATATAGTATTTTCATAATTTATTAAAATATTAATCTTATCAGAAAAATAACAAAAATTAAAAAACAATTTGTAGTCCCATATAAAAAAAGATTATTTTATTAGATAGGTCTTATAAAAGTTTAAAAACCAATATTTAAAATGGGTTCTCCCCCAAAATCCAGTAATGATACCTATTAAAAATATTAGATTATTTAATTCATAATGATCGATTCATTCAAATTTTATGATTCTAAAATTTATTATATGAAAGTAAAAACAGTTCATAAATATTTATAAACCTAATATGTTTAGTTGTGATTATTGTTTCTAATATAACATATAGGAAATAAATTTAATTGGAAATAATAATATTGATAATATATTATTTTTCAGTATAACTATGTCTTGGGTGGAACATAAGATTTTTCAGAAACCCATTGTTTCCTGTCATGTACTCTATAAGAAATATCATCCATGTTAAGTTGAAATTAATATCTAATTTAGAAATATTAATAGGTATAGAAATTTATTATTCTTTAATTACCAGGGATGTTACACATTATGTAAGGGATACCTCTAAATAATTTTTACATTTTTGTATTTACTAAATGATACTCCCCATCAACTATAAAATGTAACTCACCATCCCCCTATATTCATATCTTTCAAGCCATTTTTAATCACACAAGAAAAACCAAATAATATCTAAACATCCCTCCCCCACCCTAGAGTCCTCAATTTTGGATAAAAATCCCCCCAATAAGCTTTTGTTGAAAACCAAAAGGAGTTACCTGAAAAAGATGTAATATATTTGAACATTCATTAATGTTTTATTTCATTATCCACCCAATAAATTATTTCTAGTAAATGATAATATAATAATATTAGTGTCCAAATGGTACTGATATTTATTTTAGGTTAAGGGTTCAATCTACACCTACAAAAACATATATTAATTGGGTAACAAAAATACCATTCATATACGATGAGCTACTACCTCATGAAGCAATGTCATTCTCTTTTCCTTTACCAACTCCCATGGTTTTTAATTATTATAGACAGACTCTTTTTATATGATATATATGTGGAATAATTTTTCTTCATACATGTAAAATTTTCCTATAACACATATCTTTATGATTTCCATTTTTGGTGGCTATGGTAATATAGTTTTTGGATGACTGGACTACCGCATTCTCAAAACGATGTGATATTTTCACAAATTACATGGAATTATTTAAGGATGAGTTTAATTAAAAAATTATTAATAAATGACATATATATGATATTCATGAATTAATTATTTTTTGGGAAATAAAATATATCACTTTATTTATTACCCTTTCACATAATAGAAAAAGTGATAATATCGTTCATGGATGTGTGGAATACCACTTTGTCGACGCGATGTGATTATTGTAACATCCCATGAAATATATATATATCCACAAATATATTTGGCTAAAGTAAATTTTATTTATGATATGATTAAAATTCTTTAAAGATAAATGTTACTTACCTTTTTTATGCAATGATCATTGAAAAATGAGAATGTTAGTCATGTGTACGCACAATCTACAATGATCATGATTATAACATTGGTACATTATTCAAAAAAATAATTCATTGTTGGTTTTAAAGGTATAATATATGTATAAATATGATAATACTATCATTTTTATTATTCTATATATGTTTAAATAAAGTCTTCATTGACCATACCAGACCCATTGATGATAGTTTTGACATATTATCCTAATATGGTCAAAACATCTGACTTAATCAATATTAATTAATTTATTGTTTATAAATTTTTCATAACTAAAATAACTTAGTAAATAAAAGTTTATAATTTTATGAATTTTGTAAATAATTAAAACAATTTTATTTTTCAGGAAGATATGGGACAAATATGACAAATCAGACTCAAGGTAAGGGGTTTCATCTAAATTTACATTTTATTGAGACTTATCGGTTATGATGAACATTGTTAATTTTTTATCGTGTATCTACTCCCCTATAAATTGTTATATCATAAGATTAATTTATTTCATGATATTCAATGTTTAAATTTAACTTACTCTTTCATAGATCTCATGATTCAAAATTTACTCAAGGGGTAAGGGAATTCTTACGTCAATTTCCATTCATTGGGTTAAACTTCTATATCATTGATTAATTTATTCAAAGAATATATATGAAATAAATTTATTTTATTATTGTTTATTTAAACTATTATTGTGTGGGTTTGATTTTTTACACATACTTATATCCTTGATTTATTCTCACTCAAATGATACAATCTTTGTATGGTTTTTCTCATCTAATTTTTATTTTCGCGAGATATATTTTTTATTCACTGATTATTTTTATTATTTGATGTATATTCATCCAAGTAATATATATGATTAATCTTATCGTTAATATTTTGTGTAATTTATATATCCATTTTATAGTATTTTTTCATTGGGTTTCTGGTTATAAAACTAACAAATCATTAGTGGACATTTGTCCAAATATTCTATCTTTTAGGAATTGGTTATTTTATACATGTATCCTCTTTTTCAAAGGTTATATACATATACATCGACAATAAATATCATGATGGAACTTTATTCTATGTTTTCATTAATGTTATTCCTTCAAGGGGATTATGATTCAAATGTTTCAAAGTGTAATTAGATGTGTTGAAATGTTTGTAGATTATTTTACCCATTAATTGTTTTTATTAACAATTCATAGTATTTACATTAATCAATGTCAATAATAGTTATTTTATGATCCTCCACTTGGGATATTTCTTATTAATTCCATACCAATTATTTCTTCAGATGTATGGATATTTTGTTAAATAGAATGTTATGGATGTTGTTTCATTTCCACGAGTTAATCATGTTTTAAAGATATTATTGTGGAACTCCTTTTATTTCCCTTGGTTACTCATTTTTTCAAGAATTTATTTTGGAAAACATTTCTTTTATATAGATTACTAATGTTTCATAGAGATTTTCAGTTTACCCGTTTATTTTCTAAGATGTAATCATGTTTTAATGAGATTGTTATTGGACCCAGATCATTTTAATGTGTTAAACATGTTTCAAAGATATTTTTATGTGACCCATTTAATTTCAATGGGTTAATAATATTATGAAAATAATAAATGTTATTTCAATTTGTTTTTATGAATTATACAAATATTATATTCTTAGACATTGTATATGATGGGTGCACCCATATAGCGTCGGGTGATCCTAATATTTCTTATATGATGGTTGTGCCTAGTTATTACTCTAATGCATTGTGTAATTCTTTTATACAATATATAATTATATTTAATGTTGGTTATATAGATATTCCAACATGTAATAGTTTTTAATAGTTATTTAAGGGTACAATGTGATGATGTCCCAAGATACCAATATGTTTTTTTTCTCTACTATGAGTTTACAATGTTCCTGACGATCAATATTGATATCACCTGGCTCATGATTATTGATTATGATGACTTTTAACTTTCCCAAGATTTCATATTTGTTGGTATGAATGTTGATGTGTGTGATTTATTTTATGATTCACTCATACAATTTGATTAATTCATCATTCCCTTATCCACTCATATGCTTATTGATGACATTCAAATGTTAATTATAATTTTTACCCTTACTAAGAACATAAGATTACACTTCTGATGTTTCATTTTACCTAGGTTATAACGAATCAGTTGTCTTATTTTTTTCTATAATGGTTTTCAAAATTATGATGTTGATGAACAATTATAAAATAAGATAAGTTGTCTTAAATAAGAGAAATATTATTTTTCTCACTTATGGGTCCAAAATGATATGAGTTGTTTACGTAATAGTATTTACTAATTATCCAAAACTCTATACAAATATTTTCTTTGAGGTTATACATGGTCCATGTTTTCCTTTTCACATAATATTTAAATAGAAATTCTTTGTCATAGTTATCGACATCAATGTCAAAAATGTAATGTTATGGATTTCAGAATATGATTCAAGAGTATTGGTCCTAGTATATTATTGTTGAAAAAAATATATATTTAGATAAAATTTTATATGATGATGTTCTCATATGATGGTATATTATGAGTTTTGGAAGATGTTATATTTCTATAAGAATAATTTTTATGATGAGTTGAATGACTTAGAAACATCATTTAATAGTTTTTTTTAGTAAGGAAATTTAAAATATTAATGATTTTTTTGGTGTCCATTGGTTGGGGTTGAGGTATTTTTAAACCCTATGATAAATATTTATTATTTTTATGGAGTAATTATTATTCATTTAAAATAAATTGATAAAGAGTGTTCTTGATGAAAAATCATTGAATCTGGAAAGGGGGTGGGCCTGAACCTAATACTGAAGTATTGTACACAACATCCTCTTTAGCTTGTCAAATTTTTAAAAGGTAAATATTATGTTTCAAACACATGTAATTTTATTTGAAAAATAATTTTTGATTTGACATGGATGAATATATGATCAAATACTTCTAATATTTTTGTGTTAGACATGGTCATAAAATGTTTGGAGAATCATAAAGATATTTATTTATAGAATAATTTATTTTCAAATTTTGGTATTACATTTTATGATTATTTTTTCCTATGATAGTTCATTCCTTTTGGAAATTATCATCACATGTTCTAACCATTATGGTATTTATTAATGTATAAAGATAAGTGGATATCTGGAATAACCATTTTATGGTTATATGGTCTTTATAAGTTTATTTTAGTGCTTCTGAAGTTAAGATATCATCTTAAATATTTCGTGGTGGGGATAAAGACAGTGATATTTTCATGGAATTTTTCTAATGGATGAAATTATACTCATATATTATGTATATTTATTTTCATTCAATTGGCCTAGATGTTAAGAGATTTATTTTACTCTAGGATAATGATATGGGAAGAAAAATATTATCCTATCACCTTCAATTTTGATGAACCAATTGTCTTTTTTATCAACACTGATTGATTTTTTTATCCCATAGCTGTCTATTTATCATTAACATGTTTTTGAATAGTGACATCAATAAATCTCTATAATTATTTATGATTTTAATTTATTCCTTTCTATTTTCTCCCAAGGAGGAATACAAGTAATGCATAACATCAGATAAAATTAATGTTTTCCATATTCCCTTTTCAAGATGATGTTTTATTCACTATTTTTATTATGTGGGGATCAATAAAAGAATTTTAAAAAAATTATCTTTTGAAAAGAATGATGGATTTCGAGCATGAAATTCATTTTAAGGGGGATAAGATGTAACATCTTCAATTATTTGGTAATATACTCTTTAAAATAAATTTAAATTTAATAATAGATTCGTTTAGATGAATTAAATATTTTTTCCTGAATCAAATGAATCGTGATATTTTTATTCTGTTGCATGTAACATCTAATCCCTTTTACGACTTATATTACTAACAACACCGAGTCCTATTAGACTACAATATAATATTAATATAAATATTTTAATATGATTTTTATCACATAGATATTCCAATGGAATATATTAATTTGATTAAATATTTTTTTTTAAAGAATAGTTAAAAATGTTTATATAACTAATTCAATGGTTACTGATTAATAAAAATAAAAATCAGTTCCAAATGGAAATAAAGGATTTGTTTTTATGAAAAAAATATTTTTTATGACCAAATTTGAATTTTATATTAAGAATTAAATTAATAACTATAATTTAAATATATTAATGAAATTCATATGTCATATATTAAAAACAAATAAACCAATATGTCTTATATACCCAAGAAAAGAAAAAATCCAATATCAAGCATAAAAAGTTGAATATTTTTTAAAGAATTATTTACCTCCTATTAATGGAATAATTATTTTAAAACTAAACAATGAAACTTTTATATTTTATATTTGATAAAATAATTTTTGATATAGAAATATGAATATTTACTTTAGGTGAATTTTCGGTATTTTTCAGAAAACATTCATATTTTGATGAATAATGAATAAAACCAAATTTTAATTTAAAACGGCCTTTTCATATAAATAATTTATATAGTTAAATTTTATTTTTAATTTTTTTAATGTATAATTAGATAATTTTTATATAATTTTATCCAATTTTGTAAATTTTAATAATTTTTATATTGATTTTTTATATAAACAACTGATCAAATGTCTGAACATTTTTTCTATTAAAAACATGATTTGTGTCATGTTAAAGAGATTATTTTTAAATTTGTCTATACCAAATATATGATTGGAATTTGGAAATATGTATTGGGTATTTTTAATAATAATAATTTCAAATTTCAAATAACTTTATCTTATTTTGTGATAAAAAAATATTATAAAACTTTATTAAAATTAATTACAGCAACTAATCTAAAAAATCAGTTTACTTACTTTTTAAAAATTAACCATAAGGGGAAAAATAATCTACCAATTTGTTGAAAACTATTTTTATGTAAATTATTAGACAATATAACCTCTCAAATAGAATCCTGATCATTATTTCTTATAGATAATGTAAGGGAGACCACTCAATTGTGTTTACGTTTTTTATGTGTACAAGAATGGAACATCCCCTCCATAATAAAAAGGTATGCATGAGACCCCTCTCATTAAACATATCAAGACATTACAGGTCATAAATGACCTAAAAAAGTAAGATTCTACATAAATACCCACATATTATATTTCTTACTCTGGGCATAAATCCAACAAATGAAGCCCTTTGGTACAAACCAAAAGAAGTTACTAAAAAATGATGTAACATTCTTCAACATGCGGTTATATTTTGTTTCTTTTTTCATGGATGAAATAATTCATATTAAATTATTTTAAAATAAAATAAATATACTTAATATATTTATATTATTTTTTATGTATTCTACCATCAATTATAAAAACTTCATTCAAAAGGGTGATGAAATTATTGTTTGTGTACGGTGAACTACTACCTCTAGAATCTGTTTCATTCATTCATTCCTTTACCACATATTATTATTGGGAATTGTGATGGACATTATATTTATATATGATATATATGATAATTATTTTTTCATGATACTTTTTAATTTTTATATATAACACATACCTTCATGCTTTCGATTTTGTGGGAATACGATAGCATTGTTTGTGGATGTGTGGACTAACACCTCCGAAAAGCAATGTGATCTGATCATACATTACATGTCGTGTATTAAGTATGTGATTAATTAAACATATGTTACATAGATAATATATATATATATATAATATTTAAAAAATTACTACTTTAATGGAAATATATTATACCATTTTTTATTACCCTATCACACAATAGAAAAAGTGATAACATTGTTCGTGGATGTGTGGAGTACCGCCTCCTTGACTCGATGTGATTATTTTAACATGACATGAATTATATATATAATTATATATAATTATATAATATTTAATTTATTATATAATTACCATCATATAATGATAAATGTTATTTACCCTTTTTTATGATGATCATTGATAACTATAATGTCAATCATGTGTGTGTACGAACTACCATCTCCTTGATTGTAATGTCATTTCATTATTGATAAAAATGAGTTACTAATGGTTTTAAAAGTGTAATTGATGAAAAATTATGATAATTAAATAAAATTTATTATTATTTATATGTTTGAATAATTATCTCAATGGTCTTAGTTGACCTGTCAATGTCAATTTTGGCACATAAACTGAATATGGTCAAAATATTCAACTGAAACATTTCAGATTAATTAATGTTATTTAATATAATTATAAATGAAATAAAATTAATAATAATGGAATAAATGTTTCTAAAAAAATTAAATAATTAAAGTATGTTTTTTATTATGAAATATAGAGAACAATCATTACAAACCAGACTCAAGGTAAGGGGTTTCATCTCAATTTACACTTTATTGACACTTATTTGTTATTATAAAAATATTTAACTTATATATGGTGTATATAATTACCTAAGACTTTTTATATAATGATATTACTTTATTTAATTATATTATATGATTAAATTTATTTAATTCTTTCATGGTTATCATTATTCGATAGATACTCAAGTAGTTTGGGAATTCGCTACTAAATTTCCTTCATTGGGAGAAACTTTTATGCAATTGGTTGTGTTATGCCAAAATAAACCCTAATTTAATTATTATATATTTTCAATTTTAATTTTTTATTTTCATTTATCAATAATAATTAAATCATTTATTTATTCTCACTTCAATGAGATGATCTATGTATATTTTTTTTTCTTTTTTCACTTTTATTTCTGTGATATATATTTCATATTCACTACTTATTTTGGTCATGAAATGAATATAATTCCCATGAATTTATTTGATTGATTTTATCCTTAAAATTATGGGTATTTTGATATCCAATGGACTATTAATCTTATATAGTGTTTATGGTTTTGATGTTACTAATGTATAAATGGATTCTTATCACTGTTTGTGTTCTTTGAGACATTTGTTATGTTATACAACTATCATTATTTACAATGAATATAAACTAATCCTTTGAGATGATATATAATTAATATACTTATTATAATGTTATTATAGGATTCATTGAATTTTAATCAATCTTGGGGATTCTGATTGCAATGTTTAAATGTGGTATGGAATGCTTTAAAATTTATAAATATTACTTTTCTCAAGGATGTTCATAAATACCTTTTAATAGTATTCCATTCACCAACAACAAAAATAAATTTTTTAATTATTATACAATGCTTATATTTTGTATTGATACAATCCTCATTATTAATTTAGATGGATTAATATTTTTTCAAATATTTTATTATGGATGTCTATTCTTTTCCACGGGCTGACAATGTTTCAAAGAGATTGTTATGGAATAAATTTACTTTATGTGGGATAATCATGTTTTAAAGATAATTTCATGGAACCAATTTTATTCCATGGTTCACTCATGTTTCAAGGAGATTTTTTCTTACCCAATTTTTCCAAGGATTAATTATGTTTCAATGAGATTGTTATGGAACCCAGTTCATCTCCAAGGGATAACCATGTTTCAAAGAGATTGTTCCGGAATCCATTTTAATTTCTTGGGTTAATAATATTTTTAAAATAAGATATTATTTTTAATGTAATTTTGAGTAATTATATATCTAATTTGTTCTTTGACATTATAAATTGAAGGGTGCACCCAGTTTTCACCAGGTTAGCACTATCTAGATTTTATGTTTGGTACACCAAGATATCACTAGGATGCAATGGGAAATGTTTATATTCCATGGATAATTATATTGGATTTTTTTGCAGGGTTATTACAAAAATTTAGGGTAACATAAGGATTATTAAATATTTTAACGTGATTTGTTCCGAGATATGTTTTCTATATGATTTATATGAGTTTATAACGTTTCTATTTATTGATATTGATATCTCATTGATAATTATTATTGATTACGATGACTATTTCCATTTCTATTTTTTCATATTTAAAGGAATAGGTATTGACAAGTATGACTTATTTTATGATTCACTAATGTTATTTGATTAATTCATCATTAACTTATTCACTCTTATTCTTATTTATGAAATATAATTCATAATTTTATGTTTAACCTTATTGTGCATTTCAGATAACCCTACATATTTACAATTTTTCAATAAATTTTAAATATATATGTTGAATGATAATATATATAAATAATTTCTCAAGGATGACATTGATGACCAAATGTTGAATAAGAAAATATTGTTTAAATGGGAGAAATTTTATTTTGATGAATTATGTGTCCAAGTTTATATGAGTAGTTTATGTAATAATTTTTCCTAATTATATAAAACTCTAACTTGAAAAGGCCCTTGAAATTGTACATGATCCATATTTTCATTGTTTTTTCTATGGTCAAGATTAACGATTTGGGTAAAAATTATTATCATCAATGTTGGAAATGTAGTGGTATGTATTTCAGCACATGATTCGGGATTGTAGGTCCAAGGGTATTATACAAACCATTATCCATTTTAAATAGTGTTACATACAATATTCTTCTTATCTTGTAGTCAAAACAATTCTATATGGATAATTTTCGTTCTATAAAATTTCATCAAATCCTAAAATATAGAAACATGCGTAGAAAAAAAGAAAAAAAACTACTAAAAATTGAATAAATTATTCTTAATTTATTCATTAAATAAACCCTTGGAACTCGACATGTGAGGTGGTTATGATAAATGGAACATTTCACTCATAGAGGTCGTAGATTGTATATACGCATAGACAATGTAACCCCCCGACCCCAGTTACCCAGAGTCGGTGCATTATTACATAACATTGGCATGATCACAAGAAAGATCAAATCTCAAAAGACCGATTAGTTTAGTATCCTTGGAAACACTAGATATATTCATAAAGTTTTTCATTAAAACATAAAATAAAAACTACAACAATATAGTCTCCATAATCCACACTCTTATCCCCTCATACTAGCCCTGCAGGTCATTCATAAATTTCTTCTTCACATCCTAGGAAAAATAAAACATATAAAAGGGGTGAGCGCATATTCCTAGTAAGGATAACAATATAGAAAAAACTTTCATAAATAAGAATAAACATTCAAGGCAATGTATAACTAAAACAAAAGCCTTTTAAACTTGAACATCAACATAGAATAGAAAAAATAAAATGAAATAATGTCATTTACTTATTCTCATGGATATTATACTAATTTAATAATCACATGCAATATCAATAACCACTTTCATAATGATGGAATGCATAATTCTAGACTATCATAACCACATATCCAAGGCCTCGTGTCAAGACTACAAATATGATTTTGCCAAGGCCTTGTGCCAAGACACTAGTTTGTCTCATGAGACATACCGATGCATCGAGGAGCTATAGCGGGCTCCACCCGTCACATATTAAGTCCAATTAATTCCCATATGAAAAGGTTTAAACATAACATAAACATTCATATTAAAACTAGAATACGAAATGTCAAATCTTCCACAATAAACCATGAAGGGTATAAAAATAGCACATCCACATTCAAACATAACTCATTCGATACAATATGGAATATTGTATTGTATCATACTAACCTCAATCGATAATAATGAATGATATTGACATAGATGAAAATAACCATCAAAACTATTTGAGAGAAATATCCCCCTTTTCTTGAAAACATTTAAAAGTCACACTATTTGTCAAGAAGCCGTTTAAAAATAGATTTTTGAATCAAAGTGTCTTATACCACTTCGAAACTTTTAAAAGGATTTATAATTTTAAAACATTAATGTCCATATAAATAAATTCTTAAAACCATTTTTTAAAACATGGACATTAATGAGCAATATTTAGAAGAAGAAGTCTTTATAATATTTAAAAATGGTATTTAGTTAGAGTTTCTAACCAAAAGAGAGACACTTTAATACAAATAATTGAGGTAATAATTTTTTTTAATATCATGAAAATAAAGGGATTCATGATATACTATGTCAAAGTACATTATATACACCACATAAAAATGATTTGGTGTGTAACAACAAAGAAGTCTCAATGGAATATAAATTGAGATGAAATCTCTCATAAAGGCCGTATCCTTAGGTTAAGGATAAATAAATGACATAATTATGTGTGAAAAATATAAATACACTAAATATTATTGTATATTCAGTGTAAAACAATCAAAGGACATTCACACATATTCCAGTAAAAACAAAACCCATGAATTGGATGTTTATCTCAACAAATTGAGATTGAGTAAAAATTACTCTTATCAAGTTCATACCGATGACTTGAGAATTTATCAATGGAGTGATTATGTGTATAAAAAGTATATCCATAGAAAGGGGAGTGGAAATTATGACATAAGCAAATAAATAGTGATTCCACACATAATCACGGAGTAAAATAATCAATGAAGTTTGCGTAAAGCCGAATAAATGGAAATTGAAATTTCAAATTCCCTTATTGATTTGGTAAAATAAAAAACATACACCAATGAACGAAGGATAATACACTGATGATGTAAATATCCATAAATTAAAGTATATTACACAATGAATACAATCATGGGCAGTACACACACCACATGCAATAAAATAGTGGTGAACAATGGAATTCTCACAGAATTAAAAGTGAGATAAGAAACCCCTTACTTTGTACTTTTTCCTTGGTCGAAGGTAGGTTATCCTCCTCTGTAATGGTGAAATAATTGTTATTGAATTATACAAGAATCAATTACTTTAATATTATATCATATATGATCTTTTAACATTGATTTGTTAATAATATCATAGTATTATCGTTGTTTCGGGTGTTAACTTACTCGTTTTCTTTTATATGTTTTGTTACGTAAGCCATGTTTTTCATGGATAGGATGTATCTTATTCATATACCGAATGATATCAGGTCCTTAAACATTATTTTTAAATTATCAATTGATAATTATACTTGAATGGATACGATGGAGAATGAATCTCATCGTGTTCGTGGAGACGGTAGTCCGTACGTACGCACGAGCGACAATATCATTCTTTTGATGATAAAATAATATATAATTGGATAGTATACCATATAGACAGAATAATTATCATGTTATATTTATTATTTACATGAATCACACATCATTATTATACCAATTCAAATAATAATTTATTGAATGACAATTACACCACGACGTGGAGACCGTAAGCCGTACGTACACACGTATGGTGACATGTCATTCAAAGGATGGATAGAATACTGTATATGGTTGTACCATATTTATAATAATATTACAGTATATAGGAGATACTGGATTCATTATTTTAGAATGGTAATAACAAATAAAGAAGAAGTGGAAGATGAAAGGAACTTGAAAAAGGGTGGTGAAATCATTACCTCTTCTTCGGGTTCTTCCTTTTGATTTGATCAACATGGCTCCTTAACTTGGCTTTCTGACTAAAGGAAGGCCTCTAGTATGAAGTTAGGGAAGTTGAGAGAGTATTTGGGCAGAGTTTGACCGAACCGAAAGGCTTTTAAGGTGTGAATTAATGAGAAGGGTGAGTGCCCTTTTATAAGAGGGGTTAGGGGCACCTTTGGAAAAGCTAGAAATATTATTTTATAATAAATTCAAATTCGGTTTTTAATGGCTCCAAAGTGGATTATTTAAAGGTTAATTTGAGGATAGGTCGAAACCCATTCAACCAATAGGATTTAGACAGGTTTGGGTTACTATATTAACATTATCATTAAGTATTAACTCTTAGTTAATTAGTTTCACTTTTACAATGTCTCTTTGTATTTTTATATTATATGGTTAATAAACATACCATATACATCCAATCGACCCCCAAGTGGTCCATTAATGATACCCCTATCATGATATAAGTCTCATGGACGATCCTTATATATTTAGGAATTTAATATCATTCAATAATATAATTGTTTTTTTAAAATCTTTTTTGTCAATTTTGACACTATTCAATAGTTGATTTTTGTAAAAATCATAAAAGAATTATTACTTCAAACAAAGTTAATTATAGAATTAATAACATGTCATATTAATCCATAAAATTAGTTTAATTAGTCTCAAATTATATTTATTTTGGTATTTACAATATCAATTATTTTAATTGTTTACTATTATGGCAATTATTGCATCATCATTGTGTCATAAATAAATTAAAATATATAATGTCTAAAAATTATAAATAAAATATCATTATGTAGGAAATCTTTTTAGATTTATAATGAATATTTATAGTCTATAATCCAATATATATAACCCTTTTTAAAAATTTGTTTCTAAAAGATATATTCTTATGCCATTTTTGTATTTATTTTAACTTAATTTAAATAAAGTGTCCCTATCACCTACAAGTGGCTTCATGGGGTACCAAAATCGAATCAAATATTACCATGGTCGGACATGTATCCACCAATAAGGTTATGAAACCTTTTAGGGTAATTTAGTATTATTATAATATTATTTTTTAACCCTTATTTACCGGATTTACCCTTTAACAATGGTAAATAAAATATTTACCGAAGTAATTATTCAAAACGTCTAAAAATAAAAGTTACCTATTTACACAATTTGGACATCCTGATTCCAAATATGGAATCCATTTTTCCAAATTCAAAACACATATGTGGAAGAAATTAATTTAAAATTAATACCCTATTGTTAAAATAAAAAGCGTGTTTTTTAGAGATAATAACTATCAAAAGATTGACACTTGTTTATGTCTGGTTTAATTGTGAAATTATGTCCAATGAAAAAAATTGAATTAAATAGTAATAATATATTCTAAATGTACTTTAAATCCACTCAAATTTATAATTTATCAATATTAATTATTTCAATTAAAAAAGTTGTTTTTAATTAAAATTTAGTAATTTTCACTATTCATCAAAATATGAAAGTTATCCGAAAAGTACCAAAATTTCACCCTAGGCTAATTTTGATATTCCAAATCCAAAAATGATGTCCATTTTGAGAGATATAATTTATGAAATTTCAAAAAGTAGGTATTACTATTCATAACAGCTAGTTTGATTGGTTGTGGTGTGTTAGAATCTAAAAGTTGCGTACAACACACGCTACTGTATTAATCAAAGAGAAGCATACCGTGGAAGATTGGGGTGTTACATTCTCCCCTCCTTTATTAAATTACATCCTCGCAATTTTTTTTAAAATTGGGATTGATAATATAATGGAAAGTCCCACATCGGAAAAAGAGTCAATAAAACTATCACTTTAAAAGAAAGGAAGAGAGGTATAAAGGTCACCCAAGATAACCCATACTAGGATTCCATGTAGGAAAACATGGATATAGATGATAAACTAAATGTTCATTCCTCATGGAGAGGGATAGAAAACATGATCAGGATAATGTTAACAATAAGAAAATCACAAACTTGTGTTGGGACAAATGATCCTTAGTCTCCCAAGAGGAAAAGTAAACTGGCAACATTTTTTTTGTTTTAAGTTACATTACATAAGGACAAGGAATTCATTTATGATATTGACTAAGAACATAAAGATATATATACTTACTTTTTAAGTAGAGTTTCATTCTTTAATAAATTTTTACCAAAAACTCATTTTTTTTGAAAAATTAGTATTAAAGAAGACTTGGTCACAATGGAGGTGCTAGAATAAGCATCTATAGAAATACATGATACATGTAGGATAAACTATATATTTACCTTGTCTTTAAGGATTAATGAAAACCAAAATGGTTAGTATAATATCTACTAATCCCTAAAATGGATATTACATTAGAGAAAAAAACACTAATCTTAATTTCTAAAATTAAACCAACAATACCCCAAAGTTAAATAAATACCATTCAATAATCAATTGTCCTTAAAATCATTCAATATAATCCAAACTAATATTGAAACTCAAAACAAATAAGAATGTAGTCTTCCACGCTAAATTGTGTCTCCAAATGACATTAATTACTATTAAAGTCAGATACTAAAAAGTAATTAACCCAATCATTTCCATAAACAACCCAAATCACTATAAATACACAATAAAAACATAGATAAAAATCCACCATTACTCCTCAAATGAAGTCCCATACTATTCTATTTTCCTTTGGTATATAGTGTTCACAACAAAGCGAACAACTTCCAAAATAACATCTATCAATTAATCCCCAAATTATTTTCCTATACTAAGGGTATTCATTTGATAATACATAAGATCCCAAATAAAATTATTATTGATCAATAAAATAATTTAACTAAAAATAATAGTGACACTAACCAGGGACTTCATGTAGTCTAGTGGTAGGCGATAAGTCACAATCGCACTTTGGTTGTGGGTTCGATTCCCACAACGTTGTCCGACGCGATGGGTTGTCACACGGTCTGCGTGTTGTCCTTTTTCAAAAACTATATTTTATAACATTACCAAAATGAGATAAATTCCTCCAAATAACCATAACATAATTTAACCATAAATCTTATCTCATAACATTCATTTTCATAACAAATTATAATAACTTATAATAGCCTCAAACCCAATGATGATATAAAACCAAATGGTTATTTATAACTATATCCACAAGAAAAAAGATAATTCTTCCTCAAATATTATTCTCACATGGAAAACTACAGGGTTAAAAATACAAGAGAAAATTATTCCAAAGTAAACCCATCAACAAGGAGCACTAATACTTTTTAAATAATTTTCCAACTATTTATTTCCACAAAGCTTCTTCTTTGACCGAGAAAATATCCTATAGAATAGGGCATTCACTCAGGTAATTTCCAGGTCCCCTACATTTACGGAAAATAACTGTAAATGGATTCTAGGGACCATTTTTATCTTATTCTATAGTACTCATCATTTTTCTTCGGCAATTCTTCACATTATGTCCTTCCTTCCCGCACGTAAAGCATTTCTTTGTCCCATTGAGACACTTTCCTGGGTGTCTCCTTCTACCTTTCCTTCATGATGGAAATTGAGGATTTCATTCTCAATGGTCTCCACTACTGCATCTCTTATCTTTCATGACTTTTCTCTTATTTGTTGAGTCCGGGAATTGGTTAATATATATATTATTGATCATATTTTTGGAAAATTGATTTGTCATAAAGATGATATATTTTACGCCTATCAACATTCCATTTTGTTGCTCATTTCCACCACTGTTACCACCTTGTACATCATTCTCAAAGTCTCTATGACTTCCTTGGAATCCAACCATTGACTAAAACTAGAAAGCATTGTGTGAGTAACAGTAGTCATAAAATCATTTTGAGATTAACATGTCACCATATTCTCAATTTGAAACACATTAGGATTGACTAAGGTCATTTACTCTCATCTTATATATATAATACTTCAAATCAGTTTGTAAATAAAATGTAAATTATCCTAAGAATATCCCCCGGGAGTGTCGTAACCAAGAGGGAAGTAAGGCCCATTATCGTGCAATAGTTCATGTTCGAGTCTAGCTCAAAGCGGTGTTTTTGGTTTTTACCCCTAGGTACATCTCTTCCAGAGCCACCTCTACCTGCTCGTATCCATACATGGATGTATTGCTCATAAAACTCACAAAATCTCTACAATACCAAAATTCTTGGAAGTTCTTCTATACTAATCCTCAATGTTCATCTTAGGTCTACGTGCTCTAATAAGAGTTTATCTAAATCTAGCTTCCAAGTTTTGTACTAAACTTCCTCAGATACCAACAGTAACACCCCGATCCCAGTTACCCAGAGTCAGTGCATTATTACATAACATTGGCATGATCACAAGAAAGATCAAATCTCGAATGACTGATTAGTTTATTAGCCTTGGAAACACTAGATATATTCTTAATGCTTTTCTTTACATCATAAAATGAAAACTACAACAATATAGTCTTTATAATCCACACTCTTATCCTATCATACTATCCCTGCAGGTCATTCATAAATTACTTCTTCGCATCCTTGGAAAAATAAAACATAGAAAAGGGGTGATCTCAAATGCCTAGTAAGGATAACAATATAGAAGAAACTTTCGTAAATAAGAATAAACATTCAAGGAAATGTATAACAAAAACAAAAGCCTTTTAAAATTGAACTTCAACATAGTATGGCAAAAATAAAATGAAATAATGCCATTTACTTATTCACATAGATATTCTGCTAATCGAATAATCACATTCAATATCAATAACCACTTTCATAATGATGGAATGCGTAATGCCATACTATCATAACCACATAGCCAAGGCCTCGTGCAATGACTACAAATAAGATTTTTCCAAGGCCTTGTGCCAAGACACTAATTTGTCTCCTGAGACCTACCAATGCATCTAGGAGCTATAGCGGACTCCACCCGTCATATATTAAGTCCAATGCATTCCCATATGAAAAGGTCTAAACATAACAAAAACATTTGTATTAAAACTAGCATATGAAATGTCAAATATTCCACCATAAACCATGAAGGGTATAAAAATAGCACATCCACAGTCAAACATAACTCATTCGATACAATATGGAAGATTGTATTGTATCATATTAACCTCCACCGATAATAATTAATGATATTTACATAGATGAAAATAACCTTCAAAACTATTTGAGAGAAATATCCCCCTCTTCTTGAAAACAAATAAAAGTCACACTATTTGTCAAGAATCCATTTAAAAATAGATGTTTGGGTCAAAGTGTCCCAAACCACTTCGAAACATTTAAATGTAGTTTTAATTTTAACACATTAATGTCAATATAAATAAATTCTTAAAACCATTTTTTAAAACATGGAAATTAATGAGCAATATTTAGAAGAATAATTCTTTATAACATTTTAAAATAGTATTTTAGTTAGAGTTTCTAACCAAAAGAGAGACACTTGAATACAAATAATTGAGGTAATCAAAACTTTTTAATATCATGAGAATAAAGGGATTCATGATATACTATGTCAAAGTACATTATATACACCACATAAATGTGATTTGGTGTATAACACCAAAGAAGTCTCAATGGAATATAAATTGAGATGAAATCTCTCATAAAGGCTGTATCCTTAGGTTAAGGATAAATCAATGACATAATTATTTGTGAAAAATATAAATACACTAAATATGATAGTATTTTCAGTGTAAAACAATCAAAGGACATTCACACATATTCTAGTAAAAACAACACTAATGAATTGGATGTTTATCTCAACAAATCGAGATTGAGTAAAAATTACTCTTATCAAGTTCATAACGATGACTTGAGAATTTATCAATGGAGTGATTATGTGTATAAAAAGTATATACACAGAAAGGGGAGTGGAAATTATGACATAAGAAAATGAATAGTGATTCCACACATAATCTCGGAGTAACCTAATCAATAAAGTTTGCGTAAAGCCAAATAAATGGAAATTGAAATTTCAAGTTCCCTTAATTATTTGGTAACTTACGAAACATACACCCATGAAATAAGGATAATACAACGATGATGTAAATATCCATAAATTAAAGTATACTACATAATGAATACAATCATGGGCAGTACACACACCACATGCAACAAATAAGTGGTGAACAATGGAATTCTCACGGAATTAAAAGTGAGATAAGAAACCCCTTACTTTGTAATTTTTCCTTGGTCGATGGTAGGTTAACCTCCAGTATAATGGTGAAATAATTGTTATTGAATTATACAAGAATAATTTACATTAATATGATATCATATATGATCTTTTAACATTGATTTGTTAATAATATCATAGTATTATCGTTGTTTCGAGAGTTAACTTACTCGTTTTCTTTTATATGTTTTGTTATGTAAGCCATGTTTGTCATGGATAGATTGTATCTTATTAATATCCAGAATGATATTAAGTCCTTAAACATTATTTTTAAATAATAAAATGATAATTATACTTGAATGGATACGATGGAGAATGAATCTCATCGTGTTCGTGGAGACGGTAGTCTGTATGTACGCACGAGCGACAATATCATTATTTTGATGTTAAAATAATATATAATTGGATGGTATAACATATATACAGAATAATTATCATGTTATATTTATTATTTACATGAATTACACATCATTATTATACCCATCCAAATAATAATTTATTGAATGACAATTACACCACGACGTCGAGACGGTAAGCCGTACGTACGCACGTACGGAGACATGTCATTCAAAGGATGGATAGAATACTGAATATGGTTGTACCATATTTATAATAATATTACAGTATATAGGAGATAATGGATTAATTATTTTAGAATGGTAATAACAAAGAAAGAAAAAGTGGAAGAAGAAAGGAACATGAAAAAGGGTGGTGAAATCATTACCTCTTCTTCGGGTTCTTCCTTTTGATTTGATTAACATGGATCCTTAAGTTGGATTTATTACAAAAGTAAGGCCTCTAGGATGAAGTGAGGGAAGTTGAGAGAGTAGTTTAGCAGATGTTGGCCGAAGTAAAAGTCTTGAAGGTGTGAATTAATGACAAGGGGGGTGGGGGTTCTCTTTTATAAGAGGGGTGAGGGGAACCATTGGAAAAACTAGAAATATTATTTTATAATAAATTCAAATTCTGTTTCTAATGGCTCCAAAGTGTATTATATAAATGTTAAGGTGGGGATAGGTCGAAAACCACTCAACCAATAGGATTTAGACAGGTTTGGGTTACTATATTAACCTTTTCATTAAGTATTAACTCTATGTTTATTAGTTTCACTTTTACAATGTCTCTTTGTATTTTTATATTATATGGTTAATAAACATACCATATACATCCAAGATACCCCAAAGTGGTCCATTAATGATACAAATATCATGATATAAGTATAATGGAAGAACCTTAGATTTATATGAATTTAAAATCAATTAATAATATAATATATTGTTTAAAAACTCTTTTATGTCAATTTTGACACTATTCAATAGTTGATTTTTTTTAAAAATCATAAAAGAATGATTACTTCGAACGAAGTTAATTAAATCATTCCGAAAATGTTATATTGACCCATAAAATTTGTTTAATTCATAAAAAGTCTGAAATTATATTTATTTGGGTATTTAAAATATCGATTGTTTTAATTTTTCACTATTATTGAAATTATTGCATCATCATTGTGTCATAAATAAATTAAATTATTTAATGTCTAAAAATTATAAATAAATTATAATTATCTAGTAAAGCATTTTATCTTTCTAATTAATATTTATAGTCGAAAATACAATATTTATAACCCTTTGTGAAAATTTTTTATCTAAAAGATATATGCTTATGTCATTTTTGTATTTATTTTAACTTAATTAAAATAAAGTGTCCCTATCACCTACAAGTGGCTCCATGGGGTCCCAAAATCGACCCAAATATTTCCATGGTCGGACATGTATCCACCAATAAGGTTAGGACACGTTTAAGGGTAACTTAGTATTATTATAATATTATTTATTAACCCTTATTTACCAGATTTTCCCTTTAACTATGGTAAATAAAATATTTACCGAAGTAATTATTCAAAATGTCTAAAAATAAAAGTTACCTATTTACACAATTTGGATATCCTGATTCCAAATATGGAATCCATTTTTCAAAATTCAAAACACAGAAGTGGCAGAAATTAATTTAAAATTAATTCCCTATTGTTAAAACAAAAAGCGTGTTTTTAAGAGATAATAACTATCAAAAGATTGACACTTGTTTATGTCTTGTTTAATTGTGAAATTATGTCCAATGAAAAACATTGAATTAAATCGTAAAAATATATTCTAAATATACTGTAAACCTACTCAAATTCATAATTTATCAATATTAATTATTTCAATTAAAAAAGTTGTTTTTAATTAAAATTTCGTAATTTTCACTATTCATCAAAATATGAAAGTTATCCAAAAGGTACCAAAATGTCACCCTAGGCTAATTTTGATATTCTGAATCCAAAAATGATGTCCATTTTGATATATAGAATTTATAAAATTTCAAAAAGTAGGTATTACTATTCACAATGGCTAGTTTGATTGGTTGTGGTGTGTTAGAGTCTCAAAGTTGCGTACAACACACACTACTTTATTAATCAAAGAGAAGCATACCATGAAAGCTTGGGGTGTTACAGACAATGTTTTAATTTCCTATATAATAGAAGGGATTAAAAATTTTAATAATAGTTTCATAAGATAGAAAATTTTATAAAAAAACATATTTATTCCTTTGATAAACTGACTCAACCATCCATGTATGATGATTATGAACAACTGACTAGTCAATCATTGTCACGACCCGTGCTCGGGGCCCCTGCTGTGACTACCCCAAGCCCGCCTTCCAAATGCCAGGGGCTGGTGACTAGCACCAAAGGCGTAAATCTTGATGTATGGGAAGGCATTGCCTTTATAAAAGAAAACAAGCACCACAGAGTAAGCAAGCGGAAAAAATTAAACACTAAGTACAAGAGAAGTGCTGAAAAGTGAATGGGCCAGAATACAAACCCAAAAGAATGTACAACTAAAACTGAACAAGTACAATAGAAAAGACAACAACTGGAAGGACGGAAGCAGCTCTTAGGTCGTCCTCCTCGGATCCTACCTGAAGGGTATGTACAAATGGCACAGCTCCTAGGTTGTCCACCACGGATCCTACCTGAAGGGTAGGTATAGATAGCCTCCACAACGCCCTCACTCGTCAACCTCCTCCGTGTGTCATCTCGTCACGAATTCCACCTCCGGATACTGACTTGTCGTGTAGTCCACCTCCGGGTACTAACTCATCGTGTAGTCCACCTCCTCGAACACTCGGCCTCCGTCAGCACTGCCGTCGTCTGCAACCAACACAACGAGGTGCGGGCATCGACCGTGCAGGGGTGAGTATAACGATACTCAGTAGGGACCCCGAGACCCTCAAGGTCTCACTAAAACCAACAAGGATAACCACAAGGAAGATCTCAACAGATAACCTCTACTTAGGTATATGCCCATTCATACACCTAAGTTATGAAGTAACCCATCTCAATCATGAGTAAACACAAGGGTTATGAAATCAACGGATAACCACTACCCAGGTATATGCCCATACATATACCTAAGTTATCAAGTAACCTATCTCAACCATGAGGAAACATAAAAGTCAATGACTCAGCTCAAACCGGGATTTTTTTAATATCGAAACCATAATTGCTGAAGAGCCCCGTCTCTGGAGTGTATAGTAGTCCTGTCACGACTCCGAGGTACTGCACACTGACCTAAGACTGCTGAGGTACTCCTCCTGTCGAGTACTGTGGGCCTGCCTCTACAACCAAGCGCTTCCCACCATGGGTCTGCCGCTACAACCAAGCGCTCCCCCTCATAGCCTCAAGAGGTACTCCTTCTGTTGAGTACCACGGGTCTGCCACTACAACCAAGCGCTACTCCGCCGTGGGTCTGCTGCTACAACCAAGCGCTCCACCACATAGCCTCCAGAGTCACTCCTTCTGTTGAGTACCGCGGGTCTTCCGCTACAACCAAGCACTCCTCCGCTGTGGGTCTGCCGCTATAACCAAGCGCTCCCCACTAGGCTATCCGAAACACACCGAGTCGATCGGTCAAGCAGTCGCCAGGTCTCAGCCGGCGACACGGTCTCCGTATTCCGCACGCTCGTCTCCGGGAGGGTCCGTTCCACGAGCTACTGGTCGGTTCTATAAGTATCACAAGGTCCCATGAAGAAGTATCTCGAGGGACCGCCTCGTCACAGGGGTCTCAACACAACAGACGGCGCGTCAATCGGACGCCCGGTCTGTGAGTTACTAGCCTTTTCGTCCCAGGGGCCCGGTTGGTTTCATTAGCGAACCAATCCCGGCCATATATCAACTTTACCCTAAACTCTCATAGGGTATACTCAAAGGGACCATTTCTCAACGTGATCACCAACGCCGCTGACGGTTATCAAACGGGTGTCCAGTCTGAAAGATATCAGCTTTTCGGTTCCAGGGGCCCGTTTGGATTTCGAGTACAATCCAACCCAGCCAAAATCCAACAACAACCAAAACTCGGGCGAAGTATGCAAAATGTTCCGTCTCATCAAGAGAAAATCAACGAGACAGACGGTGCGTCAATCGGACACCCGGTCTGTGAGTTATTGGTTTTTTCGTTCCAGGGGCCCGATTGGTTTCGTGAGCGAACCAACCCGACCGCACTCCGACGGCAACCAAACCTCGAGCGGAGAAAGCCAAAAAATCAGTCTCACTTAAAGGGAAGCATCAATGTCTACGGAACGTCAATCAGACGTCCGAAGCTCATGATATGAGCGTTTCCGCTCCGAGGGCCCGGTTGGTTTCGTATCCGAACCAACCCAGCCGAACCCAAAGTGTTCGGAAACATTGAGTGCGATATACCGAAACGACCGTCTCGATCCAAGGATTGTGTTTCCGCTGACGGCGCGTCAATCGGATGCCCTCAGCTCATGTTACGGGCAAAATACCGAAACGGTCCGAAGACGGGGGGTCTGGGCCCGGGCCGACCCGGCCCGACCCCCCCTGGGTCGGCCGAACCGGGTCGACCCGAACCAAGTCGACCTAACCCGGACCGACCTGGCTGGACCCGGTCCGGTCCGGCCAGGGCGCGGCCCGGCTCGGCTCGGCCGAGCGGCCGAGCAACGTGGGGGGCACGCTGCCCCCGCGTGACAGCTCCACGGCCCCCGCGGGGGGGGGGGGGGGGGGGGGGCTTGGTCAACGAACGCAGCTTCGCCGCTTCCAGTGTGCAGCAGACCCGCGCGGATGCGGGTCCGCTGGCGCCGCCACGGCGGCGTCCTCCGGCAGTGCGCCGGGTGCCGCCGCCTCCGGCCGCCCGCACCGCCGGTGGTTTTCGCGGGCCACCGGAGTCGCTCCGGTAGTCCGATTCTGTTCCCGTCTACACCGCTGCTCCTCTTGGATCCCGTTCTTCACTGCGGAAACATCAAATCTCCCTTGCGGCACGTTTTTTCATCGCCCGCCAAATCCGCACAACAACGAAGAACCGTGGAGGGTAGTCGAGCCGTGTTCGTTGGGACCGCCCCCTCCCCGTTAGATGATAATAGCCGGGAGATAAAAATTATCATCTGAAAGCGTAACAGGATACAATTTTAATAAATTAAAATTGTAATTTTGATCCGGGTTCATTGTTTTGAAAGGAACCAACCACGGAATAAAATTATTCTTTCACAAACAAAACCCCTACCGATTTCCCGCAATCATGAATACTCATCCCATAACCAAACATCCCGCGGATCAACTTAATATTGAGTTGATCTGCGTTTTTATTTATTTTCAAAAGGAAACATCTGAGGAAAAAGGGTATTATTATCCTTAGTTAAAAACCCTACCTTGTTAAGTTGTCGCATGCACGTTCTTCGCGGAAATTGATCGTCGCTGAAGGTGGGGATCGTCACGTCGGCGCGGTATTCGGCGTTGCGTCGACGAACTCTGAGGACCAAGAAACAACAGATTTAATTATAAATAGTTAAATTCGTGTGTTGTTATAAACCACAAAGATGTTTTAAAAGAAACCCGAAATATCCTACCTCAAGTAGTTGGTGACAGGAGATCAGGGCGGGGAAGAATGTCTCGGATGAAGCTTCATCAATCTCCGAGGGTGACGGTGTTCTTCGCGTTCTTCGCGTTCTTTACGTTCTCCGCGAAGGAGGATGAAGAACTTGAGGTTTGTCAAATCCTCTCAATGAGCATTTTTCCAAAAGTCGTGCGTTGGTCTTATTTTATTATTACGCCAACGGATTTCAAACAGGTTAAGAAACGAATAAATTAATTCATAGAATTAATTCAACGAAGTAAACCGCCCAATTAATTGGTGCGTTAAGAATTTTAAAAAAACGTGTCAGTTGAATTTCATAATGACGGATTTTCGCGGGTGTGTTACTTAGCGGAAAAGAAACGGTGGGGCTCGTGTGGGCCCCACCTCACAAATATCCTACCAGGGGGGTAGGATATTTTTGGATAGCACCCTATCCGTATCAACTCCGCTTAAGTAGCTTTAAGTGGCTTTCAAGTGGCTTTAAGTGATATAAAATAAAGTTTGTCGTACAAATTATTTTATTTCTTAACTTTAATCCCAAAAAATTTAAAAACCGCAGCCGAGCAAACGCAACTCCGGAAGAGGCGTTTCTATGAAAATATCGGTGCTGCGATTCCATCGGTGCCCTCAGAATTCGATTCCAGGCACCGGTTTAAAAGTTAGAAAAACCCGCTCGTCTGTTCAGTAAACGTACCCGAGCCAAACTTCAGAAGATGATTCCATGCACACTGGGCCTCGGAATCAGGTGCCATCAGAAACTGAATTCTTGGAAAATTCCAAAGAAAATTTAGGAAAAAATTTCCCTTGAAATTTTCGGGTCTTTACATTACTCCCACCACAGGGCTTTACGTCCCCGTAAAGCTTCAACATAAACTAGGGTCACAAAAGCGGTACAGAGCACGCATCTGAGCCTTCCGCTACCATGTGCTCACTTGGATGATCCCGTACTGCCAAAGAATGTGAACCTGAGGAATCGATCGTCCTCGAAGGATCTACTCCTGTCGATCCTCAATCCCACTGGAACCTCCGTTAATGGCACTCCATCGCCATCGTCCAGCTCCTCATGGTCGATGATATGCGAAGGGTCAAGCACGTATCTCCTCAGTTGAGATACGTGGAAGTCGTCGTGGACCCGGTGCAACTGAGGTGGATGGGTCAAGCGGTAAACCACCCCGCCTACCCAGCTGAGGACCTTGAAAGGTCCGTTGAACCTCGGAGATAACATGCCGCGTTGGCCACATCTCTGTAAACCTTGTCGATGTGGGACCCGTATAAGGATGTGATCGTCATCCTCAAACTCTAGAAGACCCCAATTCCTATTAGAAATGAAATTCAAATGACTGCTGCCACGAGGGTAAGGTTGACTGACTCAAGAGTGATTGGTCGCACCCTCCTGTGTATGAGTTATCCTATGCTGCCTGGGGTTTCCTTTTCTCCGACCAAGGAAAACCCATCCTGGCGTCGTAGGTAAACCACAACCTTTTTTCCTAAAACCTGCAATTTGTGTATGAACTGTGATTGCCTAGTCCATACTCAAATCAACGTCGTAAGGCCTTGACACTGCCACCATGAGATTCCAACGGAAACTCTCGCCTCGAGGGTCTGACCACACCGTCGGCGTAAGTGTGATTATCGAGTCTTCTCCCAAGGTATCTCTAGACGTGAGGGTCAAGTCTATGGCTTACCAGAAACTCTAGTTCTGGGACAAGATTTGTGATAGCGATGAATGATTCATAACGACGTCTGTTACTACAGAAGCTAGTAGTGGACACAGACCGTCCCTTGAATCATTTTTAGATCCATTGGGTCAAACTCTTTGACCGCATGCAGCCGCAAACTTCCTCCGTCCTCCAGCTCCCTGAGCTTGGCGGGGATAACTAAGGAGGGTGGTTGTCGCATGTTAAGATGTACACCGCCTCATGCTGCTCTCCTAGCTTTGCCTCCATGTCTGCCGATTTGCAGACTCATCTTTCTTTAAAGCTTCCTCTTCTTGAAACATTTAACACGCCCGAGTCTCTAAGACTGGCACCGGTTTCCTGTTTCTTACTGCACTGTGCAGTCTTTATCCGCTCTTGGATGATCTGCACCTTCTTTTCCTACGATCCGGAAGAGTTGCTAAAATTTCTCCTTTGCCGAAAAGAGAAACCCGGTCTCATTTCCCCTGGATGTACCATGCCCATTGACTAATACAGTCAATCATGTCATGAAGGATGCATTCATGCCATAGATGACGTCGTAAGGCCTCGATGTAACTACTAAGAGATCCAACTGTCACTCTCGCCTCCAAGGGTCGAGTCACACTTTCGGCATCAGTGTGAGGTCACTAGGTCTCCTCCAGTAGAAATCTCAAAAGTGAGGGTCAAGTCAATAGTCTTAACCAGGACCACTCAGTATCAACCAAACAAAAAGGACAGGAAATCAAACATCACAAAGATAAGTGTCTTTTTATTATTGCAGCTCATAGTACAAAGACACGAATACAATAGAAAAATGGAACTAGAGTACAAGGGACGTATCCACTAGTTCCGCTCGTGTCCACCAGCTCTCGGAGCTCTACTGTATTGTCCACTTCTTGGCTGTTGCTCAAGCACCCGCCGCTGCTTCTGCCTTGGTGGCTCCTCCAAAGCCTGCGGATCAACTGTACGAGGAGTCGGACAGTCACGGGCCAGGTGACCCTTTCCGCCGCATTCATAACACTTCCTACTCCTCTTATGGCTGGCTCTAGTCCTCTTGGACCTCTGCATCATTTGTCTACTGCCCAAATATGAATCGGCTATTGATCAAAAACCCTGCGTCAAAGGCATAAGCTCCTGTACACGCTCGGGGTGTAGAGCTACTGGCACAAACTCCACCCTGAAGAAGGTCTCGAAGTCTTCCCATGTGAAGTCCATCCCGTCGCAAAACTGGAACGAGTGGCTCCACCACCTGCCTGCTGCTGCCTGAAGGAGGCTGGAAGCAAAGATCACCATGAGGTCTGCTGGTGTCCCCACTAGCCTAAAGACTCTCACCACAGCCTCCAGCCAATCCTCAGTAGCCTGCGGGTCTGTATCTCCCCGGAACCTGGGTGGTCTCTAGCGTTGGAACTCGTGCAGCGTGCTCAAGTGGCGTGCATCGCCTACTGCTGGGGCTGGTGGCATCGGTGGCCCAACGTATGGTAGTACCACTGGTTCCTCTGCTAGTGCCTCAACTGTAAGAGGGCCCTGTACCAAATCCTCGTCGCTCGGCAAGCTGTCGGTACAAACGTCCCTCTAGGCTCTATCTGGTCGTCCGTGAAAAGGCATCCTGAAAGAAACAATGTGACATGGTCAAACGATTATACCTGGTGAGCTGACATGGTTTGAGCTGATATTTAAAAACTTCTGGAAACACACACGCAATCAGTGTTTTCGTGCACAGAGTCGGAAATCGGTTATCAGGGTCCTGGTGGATGGATACGTCGGCCGCCCGCACCAACACTGGACTCCCTGAACTGAAAACCACACTCGGTACTCTTAACACTATTTCTTCACAGAAAGGGAAAAAAGGATCAGAGTCCCAAGTTCTATGGTAGAACCGAACCCCTTTGATACCAATTTGTCACGACCCATCCTCGGGGCCCATGCCGTGACTACCCCAAGCCCGCCTTCCATAGGCCAGGGGCTGGCGACTAGCACCAAAGGCGTAAATCCCGATGTCTGGGAAGGCATTTCCTTTATAAAAGAAAACGAGAACCACAGAGTAAGCAAGCGGAAAAAAAGTAAACACTAAGTACAAGTGAAGTGATGAAAAGTAAATGGGCCAGAATACAAACCCAAAATAAAGTACAACTACAACTGAACAAGTACAACAGAAAAGACAACAGCTGGAAGGACGAAAGCAGCTCCTGGGTCGTCCTCCTTGGATCCTACCTAAAGGGTAGGTATAGATGGCGCAGCTCCTGGGTCGTCCACCACAGATCCTACCTGAAGGGTAGGTACAGATAGCCTCCACAATTCCCTCGCCTGTCAACCTCCTCTGTGTGTCATCTCGTCGCGAAGTCCACCTCCGGATACTGACTTGTCGTGTAGTCCACCTCCGGGTATTGACTCGTTGTGTAGTCCACCTCCTCAAACACTCATCCTTCGTCAGCACTTCCGTCGTCTGCAACCAAAACAAAGAGGTGCAGGCATAGCCCGTGCAGGGGTGAGTATAACAATACTCAGAAGGGACCCCGAGACCCTCAAGGTCTCACTAAAACCAACAAGGATAACCATAAGGAAGATATCAACAGATAACATCTACTTAGGTATATGCCCATTCATACACCTAAGTTATCAAGTAACCCATCTCAATCATGAGGAAACACAAGGGTTATGAAATCAACGGATAACCACTACCCACGTATATGCCCATACATATACCTAAGTTATCAAGTAACCAATCTCAATCATGAGGAAACACAAAAGTAAATGACTCAGCTCAAACCAGGATTTTTTTAATATCGAAACTGTAACTGCTGAAGAGCCCCGTCTCTGGAGTGTACAGTGGTCATGTCACGACTCCGATGTACTGCTCACTGACCTAAGACTGTTGAGGTACTCCTCCGGTCGAGTACTGTGGGCCTGACTCTACAACCAAGCGCTTCCCAACAAGGGTCTGCCGCTACAACCAAACGCTCCCCCTCATAGTCTCAAGAGGTACTCCTTCTGTTGAGAACCGCGGGTCTGCCTCTACCACCAAGCGCTCTTCCGCTGTGGTTCTGCTGCTACAACCAAGAGCTCCCCCTCATATCCTCTAGAGATACTCCTTCTGTTGAGTACCGTGGGTCTGCCGCTACAACCAAGCGCTCCTCCGCTGTGGGTCTGCCTCTACAACCAAGCGATCCCCACTAGGCTATCCGAAACACACCGAGTCGATCGGTCAAGCAGTCGTCAGGTCTCAGCCAGCTACACGGTTTCCGTACTCCGCACGCTCATCTCCTAAAGGGTCCGCTCCATGAGCTGTTGGTCGATACTATAAGTATCATAAGGTCCCAGGAAGAAGTATCTTGAGGGACCGCCTCGTCACATGGGTCTCAACACAACAGACGACGCGTCAATCGGACGCCCGGTCTGTGAGTTACTGGCCTTTTCGTCCCAGGGGCCCGGTTGGTTTCATGAGAGAACCAATCCCAGCCGTATCTCAACTTTACCCCGAACTCTCATATGGTATACTCAAAGGGACCGTTTCTCAACGTGATCACCAACGACGCTGACGGTTCTTCAAACGAACGTCCAGTCTGAAAGATATCAGCTTTTCCGTTCCAGGGGCCCGGTTGGATTTCGAATACAATCCAACCCGGACACTATCCAACAGCAACCAAAACTCGGGCGAAATATGTCAAAAGTTCCGTCTCATCAAAAGTAAATCAACGAGACAGACGGTGCGTCAATCGGACGCCCGGTCTGTGAGTTATTGTCTTTTTCATTTCAGGGGCCCGGTTGGTTTTGTGAGCAAACCAACCCGACCGCACTCCGAAGACATCCAAACCTCGAGCGGAGTAAGCCAAAAGATCTGTCTCACTTATAGGGAAGCATCAAAGTCGACGGTATGACAATCGGACGTCCGAAGCTCAAGATATGAGTGTTTCCGCTCCGAGGGCCTGGCTGGTTTCGTATCCGAACCATCCAGGCCGAACCCAAAGTGTTCCGAAACATTGAGTGAGATATACCAAAACGACCGTCTCGATCCAAGTATCGTGTTGCCGCTGACGGCGCGTCAATCGGAGGCCCTTAGCTCATGTTACGGGCAAAATACTGAAATGGTCCGAAGACGGGGGGTCTGGGCCTGGGCCGACCCGGCCCGACCCCCCCTGGGTCGGCCGAACCGGGTTGACCCGACCCGGTCCGGTTCGGCCTAAGCGCGCGCGCGGCGCGGCCGGCCGGCCCGGCTCGGCTCGTCCGAGCGGCCGAGCAACGCGGGGGGTACTCTGCCCCCGCGTGACAGCTCCGCGGCCCCCGTGGGGGGGGGGGGGGGCTCCCTGGTCAACGGATGCGGCTTTGCCGTGTCCTGTGTGTGCCGGACCCGCGCGGCCACGGGTCCGCTAGTGCCGCCGTGCCGGCGGCCTGTGCCGGTGGTGGCTTCCGCGGGCCACCGGAGTCGCTCCGGTGGTCCGATTCTGTTCCCTTCTGCGCCGCTGCTCCTCCCGGGTCCCGTTCTTCACTACGGAAACATCAAATCGCCCTTACGGCACGTTTTCTCATCACCCGCCAAATCCGCACAGCAACGAAGAACCGCAGAGGGTAGTCGGGCCGTGTTCGTTGGGCCCGCACCCTCCGCGTTAGATGATAATAGTCGGGAGAAATAAATTATCAGATTAAAACGTAACAGGATACAATTTTAATAAATTAAAATTGTACTTTTGATCCGGGTTCATTGTTTTCAACGGAAACAACCACGGAATAAAATTATTCTTTCACAAACAAAACCCCTACCGATTTCCCACAATCCAGAATACTCATCCCATAACCAAACTTCCCGCGGATCAACTTAATATTGAGTTGACCCGCGTTTTTTTTATTTTCAAAAGGAAACATCCATGGAAAAAGGGTATTATTATCCTCAGTTAAAAACCCTACCTCGTTAAGTCGTCGCATGCACGTTCTTCGCAGAAATTGATCGTCACGGTAGGAGGGGATCGTCGCATCGTCATGGTATCCGGCGTTGCGTCGACGAACTCCAAGGACCAAGAAGCAAAAGATTTAATTATAAATAGTTAAATTCATGTTTTGTTATAAACCACAAAGAAGTTTTAAAAGAAACCCGAAATCTCCTACCTCATGCAGTTGGTGACAGGAGATCGGGGCGGGGAAGAACGTCTCGTATGAAGCGTCGTCAATCTCCGAGGGTGATGGCGTCCTTCGCGTTCTTCGCGGTCTTCACGTTCTTCACGTTCTTCGTGAAGGAGGATGAAGAACTTGATGTTTGTCAAATCCTCTCAACGGGCATTTTTTCAAAAGTCATGTGTTGGTCTTATTTTATTATTACGCCAACGGATTTCAAACAGGTTAAGAAACGAATAAATTAATTCATAGAATTAATTCAACGAAAAAAACCGCCCAATTAATTGGTGCGTTAAAAATTTAAGAAAATGTGTCAGTTGACTTTAATAATGACGGGTTTTCGCGGGTGCGTTACTTAGTGGAAAAGAAACGGTGGGGCTCGTGCGGGCCCCACCTCACAAATATCATACCAAGGGGGTAGGATATTTTTGGATAGCACCCTATCAGTATCAACTCCTCTTAAGCATCTTTAAGTGGGTTTAAGTGATATAAAATAATGTTTTTCGTAGAAATTATTTTATTTCTTAACTTTAAGCCCAAAAAAAATAAAAACCACAGCCGAGCAAACGCAACTCCGGAAGAGGCGTTTCTATGAAAATATCGGCGCTGCGATTCCATCGGTGCCCTCAAAATTCGATTCCGGGCACTGGTTCAAAAGTTAGAAAAACCCGCTCGTCCGTTCACTAAACGTACCCGAGCCAAACTTCGGAAGATGATTCCAGGCAATCCGGGCCTCGGAATCAGGTCCCGTCAGAAATTGCATTCTTGAAAAATTCCAAATAAAATTTAGGAAAAAATTTCCCTTGAAATTTCCAGGTGTTTACAATCATAGATACAGTAATCTATAGGTATACATAGAAGAATTTTTTTTCTAATATATGATAAGGAAATATAAAATGTGTATAGTTTGTATAGAATAACATTTCAATATACTAATGATATTGATACTATTATATTAACATAGTTAGAATATGTTTGTTATAAGATGGATATAAAAGACAAAGAATGAATTATTAGGACATGAATAATAATAACGTTGAGAATTTGAGACTTCTCTTGAAATACTACTACTAATTGGAGGGATGTGGAAATTTAATGTAACCAAGGAATATAAAACATGGATATAGATTATATAAAAAGTCACATAATTAGATTTTTAAGGAAATTTCAAGCATGGAGTGTGTCTTGAAGATGGTGGATTACGCTTCCATTTATGGATGAAAAAGATGAACATTAATTTTGAATTAAATAGTGGGTGACGTGAAATAATGGAATTTCATGATAGTTGGTTGAATTAGGTGTGTAATTCTTGGTAAAATGTATCAATATGAAATTATAACCTGAGCAAGGACTTCATTAATATCTATTTTTCAGGAAATATTAATAAATTCTTATATACTTAATTTTTCCATTTTAACCCTTATCAACCTTGAATAAAAATTAACCATAATAATTATTTTACTACTACATATATAATTTAAACTGTACGATTGATTTTTCAAATTTTTTATCATAATTTGAACTCAATTTAATAAAATTATATTTAATAATTGGACAAAATTATCTTTAAAATGAAAATATATACTAAATTTAAAATTAGTTTCTAAAGAAATAGCTTTTCCATTAAGCATTTTAATTCATGTTTCTTAATTAACTAAATATAAATATAATTGTTTTTATGATAATTTTTTTATAATAGTAATTATTTAAAATACTAAAATTTATTTTATATATATGTAAATTAAAAAACATTTATAAAAACAATTATTTTGAAAATAATATGTTTATTATTTTAGTTAATATTTTCTATGGAAACTTTTTTCTATAATAGATATAAACATATAAAAATATTTATATATATTGATTAAAAGTATGAAAAAATTATTTTATTTATTTGATTTATTTAATTTAATTTAATTTTTGTATAAAAATTCTTAACACATATAAATGATATTTTCACTAAAAATATATTTTTGAGTATAAATAGATCTTATTATTTAGTTAGCAACAATAATTAAAGTTTATCTATGATTAAGTATTAATAATTACCATTATTTTTATTTCAATTTATATTTTATAATTTTTTTATTTATATTTTACCCTTTAATTCAAAATATAATATATAATTTGTTACATTTAATAGTTAAAATTGTATCACAAAGAATAACTATTCATTTCGGAACGATGTTGCCAATTTTTTAAAGATATATCATAAATATTTAATATATAATTATATAATTAAATCTTCATCACATACACACATCTTCTAGAATGGGGTCTATGGACAAAATAATTTTCCTTTAATATACATTTGTTTTGCAAGTGTTACACCCAATGAACTCAACCCTTAAAGGCATTGTAACACCAAAATCCAAGATAACTAGATCACCTACATGAGCCTTGAGCTGTAGATAATATAGTATATGTACACGAATATGAATGTCTCTGTCATCATGGTCTTAATTTCTATAATTATACACATATATTTCATGTCGCTACTCCAAGGTGAACACTTCAAACACCAATCATGTAATGTGCCAATTTCGGGTGCCGCCTGAATTTTCCCCATACCTGGTTGGACACAAGGCCTCAATAACATTTAACTGAATGCCAGAGGCTGTCTACTAGCAGTGGGGGCCTTGGGAGTCATAGTGGAGAAACAATACCCTCATTACCAGAGTAACACATCAAAAATAATAGATAATAGTAGTAGAAGCAGTAATAATATCATGCAACAGTGAACATTAGAAGACTCTAAGTAGATAAACAATAGGATCACATATATAAATGATGCATTTCACATTTGTCTTTGAAATTACCCAAACAATTCACAATGCTAAAATACAGTACAAAACCAAATAACAAAGAAAAACAAGTAAATAAATCTAGCAGCATCACAAGCCTCAACTTGGTACCATGACATTCAGATCCACAGATATCAAGCACCTGAAGTAGAAGGGAGCTTTCCCTTATCAATCCCTATAACAATATAATCTGTTTGGGACCAAAAGCCTGACCCAAAAAAGGTGTGAGACGAACCCTAGTAGGCATCCCACAAAATATCTGTGTATAACTTTCCATCAATATATATTGCATGCAATATGAAAAAGGAAGTATTAAACATGAATGTACTCAAAAGTGAACAATCCTATTGTTTCAACTACATTCATTTACCATTATTAAAAAAATAAAAATACATCTCAAGAAACCCTCTGGAATGTTCTCACAGTCCAACCCCTTTGTCTTAACTTTACATAGACTCTCTAAGGAAGAACTCGCCATCAATTACCCTTGTGGTATTTTTTAGGTATTATACAGACTCTCTAGGGAAGCACTCAACGTCCAATTCCTCCAATGTTCTCACAACATGAAACTACAAACACTATAAGGGAGCACTCACATCCATCCCCCTTATGGTCTTGCTAAGTGAAAAGTTTAACAGGCACTCAGGGGAATCCCTCAGTATCCATTCCACCTATAGTCGAACAACACGAGGTTCCCACATCCCTATGCCAGAAATCATGCACAAACGACATTCAACAGCCAATGTAATCCTAAAAGTACTACTTGGATATACATCTAGAGGGAATATCACAACATATCAGATAAAATAAATCCATCCTAAAAACACTAGGAATGAAAAGAAAGAATCCTAACGGGAAAATCATGACCAAATGGTCATGATCAAATCAAACATAGAAAAAACCTCCATAACATAGAAAAAATAACCATATTGACAAACAAGAGTCCCAACTCTAGCAAACAAGCAAAGAGGGAATCAAAAAAATAAAAATACCTAAACACACAATACCCCAAACTAGGGTATTGGGAATGTTTTCACATATAACTCAAATACAATCTATGGAAATGGAAAAACCACCTACCTCAGTCTTGTAAAATCGATATAGTTGAATTTCAAGCTTTTATTCGACCTAGAACACTATAGATCTCTAAAACTATCAACAAAGGATACATCATGAAATAGGAGAAATCAAGATATGAGGCTCTAGAAGAATGAATAACTCACCATTGTGATTCCAACTCAATCGATGGTGGTTGATTAAGAGAATGGATAGTCAATCAGGGGCTCAGAGAAGAATTTTTGCTCCTATCTCTCCTGGATGAGACGAAACAAAACTAAGATGTTTATGTAAATTAAAAGAAACCCTCATTCCATTTAATCAATTAAATATAAAATTACATGGAGTGTATAAGCCTTTACCAGGACCCACTTTAGGCGGTCATTCCAAGTTGTCACATGGTCGGGTACACAGCCATGACTCTGCCAGACACGACTCAAACTCGTTGCTAGAGTACACGGCGTGTACAATGATGTAAAAAATGTGTACTCCTAAAACATTACTTCTTCCCATTTTCCTCAAAAACCACATTAAACAAAAAATCATGCATGAAAAAAGATATGGGATCTTAAAAAATTACCCTTTAGAGAAATTAACCCCCAAATTTCTCCAAAAATGTGGCGATTATGAATAATACTTGAAAAGTTGTAGCCACTAAAATTGTACTATAACACCCTGAGATTTTATGAAAAATATTCTTTTAATTTCATTAATGTATTGTGTTGTATTCTACACCAAGATTACCGTGCGCTATACGCAACACCGTATTAGCTTGCACTATACGCAACACTATTCTTCGATCATGTTACACACAATTTTGATAATAGTTATTCTATGAAACATTGAGTATATATATATATATATTCAATGTAAAATGAAATATGGTTGGATTATGTTATACGAAACAATGAAGGATTCTTTCAAAACACGCAACCCTGACTTGGCTTGCATTACACGCAATCACGACCTTCCTCGATAGCGTGTGTTGTACGCAATACCAGGTTTTAATAAACAACGATATATTATTATAATATTGTCATGAACTAGCCATTATGAATAGTATTAACTAAAATTCGAATTTTATGACATTATTATTCATCTTACACATTTTCTAGAAAATGGTATAATAACAAAATAAATTTTTCGGGTAAAATAAGTATTTTTCAAAAAATGCAGTTTTGCCGCCTTTTAATGGAACACCCACTTTAAATCTAGTTTTTGACATGTTTATATGTTTAATTTGACAAAATAAAATTCTTCTTTTCAATCAGTATATAAAAATTTACATTAGATAAAGTTTTGATATTTTTTCGATAGCTTTCATATTTTAATGAATAGTAAAAACACGCTCTGTTTTAATTAAAAATAACTTTTTTCATTATAATATCGTATGTGGTTAAATTATAATATTTAATGGTTTTAAAGTATAAATAGAATATATTTTTACCATTTAATATAATGTATGTCATTAGAATTGATTTTACCTTGAATTCGTAGGTTAAATCAATTCAATCTTTTGCAATGTTTTAAACAAAAACCCGTTTTTATTCGACAGTGGGATTAATTTTCATTTAATTTCTGCAACTTCTGTGTATTGAATTTTAAAAACTGGATTCCATATTTGGAATCAGTGGTTCCAAATTATGTTAATAGGCTACTTTTTATTTTTGGGAATTATGAATAGTAACTACGGTAAATTTTATTTACAATAGTTTAAGTTATATCGGGTAATTAAGGGTAAATATAACATTATAAAATTACCCTAACACATTCCAAAATTCTATTTGATGACTAAAAGTAAACCCATATCAACTAAGGGTCGAATTAGATTCATTTTATGGACTTTTGACCACGAAAAGAATTTAATTATTATTAAAACCAAAGAAAGTGACAACATGTCACTTTCTTAAAACTTATAAGTATAATAATTTTAACTTAGTGATAAACGTCATAAAACTTCGAACATGAATAGTCTCCAGAAATCTAACAAAATTATCTACATCATGAGAATTTATCTAGAAATTTTTGGGATTAAATAATTATCATTAATTGTGACACAATAGTGATGCAGAAATTATTTATCTAGTGAAAAATTAAGAGTATAGTTTTTATTAAACTAATAGTGAACATAAAAGGCACAAAACCCTGACCAAAACTTATTGGTCATGTAACTTTAAACTATAATCATCCAATGGTAGAATATTTGACAATTTTGAGTCTTATACAAGCAATTATGACACTCATATTATTTTATTTTAAATGATGCCAAAGTTGTCACCTTCATAATTTTAAAAATATAACAATTTAAATATTGTAATTTTAAGATGATAAATTCTAGTTAAAGTATTATTGTGAAATTTAATATATTGATCTTCATCATATGATTTTATTTTAAATTTTTATACAAAAAATAAGTATATTAAATAATTATACAAAAATGATGTAGTAATTATTTTATTAAGAGATAAACCAAATAAATGGTTTTAAAAATAATAAAATAAATATTATATGAACTATTTAATGTGATCCACTAATTTTATAGATACATATGACCTTTTATTAATATATTAAAGCTTTTATTTCGAACATATATTCTGTATATATTTTATTTAAATTCAAATAAATGAATAGTGTCAAAATTGACACTATTGTTATTTTATAAAAATAACATATTATAAAATTGTTTAAAAATCACAAAAATATTTAAAAATTATGAATTTAAATTTATATGGTCTATAATGTTATAAATGAAATAATTATGGAAAATTCTCAACAAAGTAGTAATTATTTGTTATAATTTAAAATTTAGAATTTTATTACCACAAATAAACTTAAATAGATTAAATAAGGATAAATCAAACTAATAAGTTTTAAAATAAGATCCAAACATGTCTAAATTTGATTGGTTGATGATATTACAACCCTATCTCATCTAATATTCGAATATGAGTCATTTTTGGAGGTTTTGAAGTGGGTTTAGAGTTATTATAAATTAATATTTTTAAGAATTCCAAAGGTGCCCCTCTCCCCCCTTATAAAAGGGCACCTCCTCCATCTCTTCCTCACACAACTTTGAGCCTTAAAGCTTGGACAACACCTGCCAAATTCTCCTATACACTTCCCTAGAAACATCCTAGAGGTTCTGGTCTTCCTCAAAGACCAATTTTAGTGCCCTAAGAGGAGGTCTCAAAGAGGTGCTTCAAAGAAGAGGTAATTTCTGTTACCGATTCTTTCAACTTTATTTCTTCTTCCACTTCTTCTTATTAGGTTGTTTCCTTATGAAGTAATAACATCAGTATTACTCATATACTGATATGTTATTATAAGTATGAAACAACCCTATTTTACCATCTATCCATCCTACGGAAAACAAAATCACCGCGCGTGCGTACGTACAGAATACCGTCTCCACGTCGTGGTGTAATCTGTTTTTCCACCAACACCTTACATGGATGGGTATGATGTTGTAAAGAATAACTATACATATTTATTATAACATCATAATTATTATGATATATTCTATCATCCACTCCAATTCAATTCAATAATTATGGAAATGATATCATCGCTCGTGCGTACGTACGGACTACCGTCTCCACGACGCGATGAGATTCATTCTCCATGTTAACCATTTAAGAATGATTATAAAGTATATATAAGAAATAATAATGAAATATATGATATTATAAATCTACAGGATTTATTGTATATATATGTATGTCATCTACTTAATTCCACTCAATTCAATAAGGAAACGAAAACAGCGTTCATGCATACGTACCGCCTACCGTCTCCATGAACGGTGTATTTCATTCCATTTATCGATCCATTATATATATGTATATTCTGAATATATATTATATTTAAATCATGTTTTATATTCTATAATTAGGTAATAATGATCTAAGCAATCATATAAATAATTACAAGTTAAAACAGAAACGACAAATGAGATGATTTTACCCAAAACGCTACTTTAACATGAATTTACAAAAGAACGGGTAATATAAAGTCATAACCATGAATATGCTTCTATAATAAGTCAATGAAATTATTTAAATCATTATACAGGAGGTTCAGACACTTATGAAGCAAATCAGGCCTATGGTAAGGAAAATATCACAATCTCATTTTTATCCGAGATTGTTTATACTTTGGTATTTACTGGGGTGTATTTTATCATCCACATCCATGATTTATAAATATGTAATATTATTTACATCCACCTAAAATTTTTTAAATCCAATTTTACCCTTCGGTGAGTTTTTAGTAAAAGATATCAAAGGATTCTTTTGTCGTTTTTCGTACGAGGTAATTTTTGACTTTTTTTGAAAAAAGTACGAAGAATGTTTTTTTAACTTATACGGCATGAATGGATTTTTAAAACATTATTTCTAAGAAGAAACCTTTACAAGATTTCAAGTTTATTTGTGATCAACTTCTTTTAGTTTAAAATTTTATGACATGTCAAGAAAGGAAAAGTGTTTTTGAAATAGAGAGGATATTTTCCTCAAGAATGGAGTTCAAGTGTTTTATCAAAATTATTTTCCATCTAAGATAATAAAGGGATCTGTTTTTATCCCTATTATTAAATTGATTTGATTATGTTGTGATTGAATTATTTTTATGAATTCTTTTATCTTATATGAATGGTTTTATGATGTCATGGTGTTTAAGAATCCAATTTTTATTACATGGGTTATGCTATGATGTATGGTTTATGATTTTGTGGCACACATAAGAATGGTATCATTATGAAATGGGTGAGACCTATATCTCACTCCAATGAATTGGGTAAATATTATATATCTCATGAGATAGACATGGCTGGAGCAGTAGGTTATACCGGTTCAGTGAAACAGGACTGAAACGAGGGTGACTCGGTTCAGAAAGGGACTTTTTTCACTAAGATAGTATTGGAAATGAGTCTTGACTAACAAGAAATGATTCTCTATGATTATGTGTGTATGCCACAAAGTTTCATGTTTTAAGTTATGATTATTGTGACTACATTTCACTGCCATGATTTATCCCATGTTATGAAATTATGATCTCTTTTGCAGGTTATGATTTCCAAAAGTTATGTGATTATGTATATGATGTGATTGATATTTCTTTTGTTTACCCTTACTGAGCATTTGAGCTCACCCTTTTATGTTTTCTTTTCCCCAGGATATAAATAAAGGTTTTAGGTAAAAAAAGGAAGATCTTTATGGGAGATTTTGAAAATCTATCACCACTATTAGAAGATTATATTCCGAGTTTCCAAAGACACTAAACTATTACGGTCCTTGTGTGTGTGTTTTTGTTATGTAATAAGTTATCCGAAAAATTAATGTAATATCCTTGTACGTTAAACTTCGGGTCTCTACAGTTGGTATCAGAGTGAAAGTTTAGTCAACCTTTGGAAACTAGGATGCGAAAACGTTAGTGAGATCCCTAGAGATATTTCTAAGGTATGTATAGGGATGTCTCTAAGGTTAAGTATACGTATAGGTTATAGTCCTAGAATTGTGCTAAAGATATTAGAATTTAACCTAAGATATTATATATTAAGGTTACTCCCTCTTTTATTATGTTGTTTTCCCTAGCATGATTTTTGCATCTCACACTATTCTTTTTGGGTTTTAGAAAATGGATGGAAACAAGATGATTCACGATAATGTAGGATATGATGGAAAATGGAATGATATTCTTCATGAGCAATCAAATGAAATGGGATTTGGAAGTCCAAATATAATTATTATTCAGAATCAGCACTCTCATAATATAATCAATAAAGTAAAATTTGGTAAGTTTCCTGACTCGACTAATAAGAGAAAGACAAAGTTTCATGATGATCATAGAGGAAATAAAGTTCAATTTTCCCTATATAAATCATGTGGGAAGAGGCATCAAGGAGAATGTTTCAAAGGAACTGGAAGATGCTTTGTGTGTGGAAAAGGACACAAAGCCAGTAAGTGAAAAGGAAAAGGTTCGGTTAACACCAGGGATGAGGATAATGGTATTGCTACGACATCAACAATGGTTATATGTTTTAAATGTGGAATGTACGGGCATTATGCAAACCAAGGCCCTAAGGTAAAGTCTCATGAAGAGAATTAGTATGGTCGTATGGGTAGTATTTATTTTGATGATGATGAAGAGACTACAAATGATATTTGAGATGAAAGAATTGTTGATGCTCGGTCAATGGTTTAAGAATGTAGTGGAATGATTACATGTTTATCATGTGTAATTTTGTATAAGTAATCTCATGGTACTATGGAATAAAGAGACATCTAAGGATTGTTACACTGTTTCCTTTCCTTGAGTTTTGAAAGTGTATGATTAATGTTACCAGCATCCATGAAAGGTTATTCAGATATTTTTGGAATGTAGATGATATGCGCATAATGAATGGATAAGGAGAGAAATAAATGTTTGATAGTATTCATGAGCTCATGACTGATATAAGGAGAAGGTTATATCATGGTTTGAGTATATAGAATTTTGAGGATTTTGGTATGTGGAAAGAGTTAACTTTTAACAACACTCATGTTTTCAATAAGGTTTAATGGGTATTCAAGAGAGTACATGATTAAGGCCTTTGAATGTTTGGAATGTGACCAACAAGATATATCTTATGATATATGGGGATAAACGATGGTATTAAATCTCTGAGAGTGGACTGCAGTATTATGGATAAGCCTAAAGAATGGAATGGATTATGTTGGACATAAGTCAGTATTGTTTGTTTTTCGATATTATTGATGGGATGTTATAGTAATATAGTTTTAGAAAAAGGACAACCTGCAGGATGGGCGACAGCCCATTGCGTCGGACAAGGCTGTGGGAATCGAACCCACAACCGAAGTGCGACTGGCCTTTATCGCCTACCACTGGCCTACAGGAAGTCCCTGGTTAGTATAAACTAGTTTTATTTTATTAAGCGGTATGATATATCAAGTATAAGTTCTTTTTTGGAACCATATACGATTAATCTAACCATAAGATGGACTTATAACTTTTGCTAACCTTTTGTTTGAATGAGATGGAATGACCCATCATTCTATCACATGATCTGCTAACACATCACGAATAACAAATTCAACTTCATTTCTTTAAGGGATTAAGTGGAAATTGTTCAATTCACGAACAATAGTGAGATTGTACCAAAATCAAGTAAGTATTTCTTCTAATTGAAATTTTTCAACTTTAGGGGATTGATATTGAAAACCAAAAATGTTGTCCTAGTGATCTTATATATGATGAATCGGATGGTACCCTAGATCATCACAAATCAATAGCTTTGTGATTGTTGGCTTTTTCATAGTCGTGTTCTCTACCACTCTCCATCAGAACTTGATGGTTAGATTTTTCTTCCATATCCATATTTTCACCTATGTTCTCCTATGTGGAAACCTATTGATGTGTTAATTTGGGTAACCGTTACATTTCATACTTTAGTTTTTAAATCCATGTTTTGGAATTCCTTTTTACGATGTGGGTTTCTATTAAACAAACTTTCGAGTAGTAAACCATTTATAACCCCGACGAATTTCGAGGGCGAAATTCATTTTAAGGGGGGTAGAATGTAACACCCCGAGATTTTATGAAAAATATTCTTTTAATTTCATTAATGTCTTGTGTTGTATTCTACACCAAGATTACCTTGCGCTGTACGCAACACCGTATTAGCTTGCAGTATACGCAACACTATTCTTGGATCGTGTTACACACAATTTTGATAATAGTTATTCTACGCAACATTGAGTATATATATATATATATATTCAATGTATAAATGAAATATGGTTGGATTATGTTATACGAAACAACGAAGGATTCTTTCACAACACGCAACCCTGACTTGGTTTGCATTACACGCAATCGCGACCTTCCTCGATAGCGTGTTTTGTACGCAATACCGGGTTTTAATAAACAACGATATATTATTATAATATTATCATGAACTAGCCGTTATGAATAGTATTAACTAAATTTTTAATTTTATGACATTATTATTCATCTTACACATTTTCTAGAAAATGATATAAGAACAAAATAAAATTTTCTGTTAAAATAAGTATTTTTAAAAAAATGCAGTTTTGCCACCTTTTGATGGAACACCCACTTTAAATTTAGTTTTTGACATGTTTATATGTTCAATTTGACAAAATAAAATTCTTATTTTGAATCAGGATATAAAAATTTACATTAGATAAAGTTTTGATATTTTTCCGATAACTTTCATATTTTAATTAATAGTAAAAACACGCTCTATTTTAATTAAAAATAACTTTTTTCATCGTAATATATTATGTGGTTAAATTATAATATTGAATGGTTTTAAAGTATAAATAAAATATATTTTTACCATTTAATATAATGTATGTCATTATCATTGATTTTACCTTGAATTCGTAGGTTAAATCAATTCAATCTTTTGCAATGTTTTAAACAAAAACCCATTTTTATTCGACAACGGGATTAATTTTAATTTAATTTCTGCAACTTCTGTGTATTGAATTTTAAAAAATGGATTCCATATTTGGAATCAGTGGGTCCAAATTATGTTAATAGGCTACTTTTTATTTTTGGGAATTATGAATAGTAACTACGGTAAATTTTATTTACCATAGTTAAAGGTAAATCGGGTAATTAAGGGTAAATATAATATTATAAAATTACCCTAACACATGCCAAAATTCTATTTGACGACTAAAAGTAAACCCATATCAACTAAGGGTCGGATTATATTCATTTTATGGACTTTTGACCTTGAAAATAATTTAATTATTATTAAAACCAAAGAAAGTGACAACGTGTCACTTTCTTAAAACTTATAAGTATAATAATTTTAACATAGTGATAAACATCATAAAAAATCGAACATGAATAGTCTCCAGATATCTAAAAACATTATCTACATCATGAGAATTTATCTAGAAATTTTTGGGATAAAATAATTATCATTAATTGTGACACAATAGTGGTGCAGAAATTATTTATCTAGTGAAATATTAATATTATAGTTTTTATTAAACTTATAGTGACCATAAAAGGAACAAAACCCTGGCCAAAACTTATTGGTCATGTAAATTTAAACTATAATCATCCAATGGTCGAATATTTGACCATTTGGAGTCTTATACAAGCAATTATGACACTTATATTATTTTATATTAAATGATGCCAAAGTTGTCACCTTAATAATTTAATATATATAACAATTTAAATATTGTGATTTTAAGATGATAAATTCTAGTTAATGTATTATTGTGAATGTTAATATATTTATCTTAATCATAGGATTTTATTTTAAATTTTTATGCAACAAATAAGTATATTAAATAATTATACAAAAATGATGTAGTAATTATTTTATTAAGAGATAAACCAAATAAATGGTTTTAAAAATAATAAAATAAATATTATATGAACTATTTAATGTGATCCACTAATTTTATAGATACATATGACATTTTATTAATATACTAACGCTTTTATTTCGAACATATCTTCTGTATATATTTTATTTAAATTCAAATAAATGAATAGTGTCAAAATTGACACTATTGTTATTTTATAAAAATAACATATTATAAAATTGTTTAAAAATCACAAAAATATTTAAAAATTATAAATTTAGATTTATATGGTCTATAATGTTATAAATTAAACAATTATGTAAAAGTAACAACAAATAAGTTATTATTTGTTATAATTTAAAATTTAGAATTTTATTACCACAAATAAACTTAAATAGATTAAATAAGGATAATTCAAAATGATAAGGTTTAAAATAAGGTCCAAACATGTCTAAATTTGATTGGTTGATGATATTACATCCATATCTCATCTAATATTCGAATATGTGTCATTTTTGGAGGTTTTTATGTGGGTTTAGATTTATTATAAATTAATATTTTTAAGAATTCCAAAGGTGCCCCTCTCCTCCCTTATAAAAGGGCACCTCCTCCCCCTTTTCCTCACACAACTATGAGCCTTCAAGCTCGGCCAACCCCTGCCAAATTCTCCTCTACACTTCCCTAGAAATATCCTAGAGGTTCTGTTCTTCCTCAAAGACCAATTTTAGTTCCCTAAGAGGAGGTCTCAAAGAGGTGCTTCAAAGAAGAAGTAATTTCCTTTACCGATTCTTTCAACTTTATTTCTTCTTCAACTTCTTATTCTTAGGTTGTTTCATTATGAAGTAATAACATCAGTATCACTCATATACTGATATGTTATTATAATTATGAAACAACCCTATTTCAGCATCTATCCATCCTACGGAAAACAAAATCACCGCGCGTGCGTACGTACAGAATACCGTCTCCACGCCGTGGTGTAATCTGTTTTTCCACCAACACCTTACATGGATGGGTATTATGCTGTAAAGAATAACTATACATAGTTATTATAACATCATAATGATTCTTATATATTGTATCATCCACTCCAATTCAATTCAATAATTATGGAAATGATATCATCGCTTGTGCGTACGTACGGACTACCGTCTCCACGACGCGATGAGATTCATTCTCCATGTTAACCATTTAAGAATGATTATAAAGTATATATAAGAAATAATAATAAAATATATGACATTATAAAGCTATAGGATTTATGTGTATATATATGTATGTCATCTACTTAATTCCACTCAATTCAATAAGGAAACGAAAACAGCGTTCATGCGTACGTACGGCCTACCGTCTCCATGAACGATGTATTTCATTCCATTTATCGATCCATTATATATATGTATATTCTGAATATATATTATATATAAATCATGTTTTATATTCTATAATTAAGTAATAATGATCTAAGTAATCATATGAATAATTACAAGTTAAAACACGAACGACAAATGAGACGATTTTACCCAAAACGCTACTTTAACACGAATTTACAAAAGAACGGGTAATATAAAGTCTTAACCATGAATATGATTCTGTAATAAGTCAATGACATTATTTAAATCATTATACAGGAGGTTCGGACAATTACGAAGCAAATCGGACCTAAGGTAAGGAAAATATCACAATCTCATTTTTATCCGAGATTATTTATACTTTGGTATTTACTGGGGTGTATTTTATCATCCACATCCATGTTTTCTAAATATGTAATATTATTTTCATCCACCTAAAATTTTTTAAATCAAAATTTACCCTTCGGTGAGTTATTAGTAAAAGATATGAAAAGAATCTTTTGTCGTTTTTCGTACGAGGTACTTTTTGACTTTTTTGACAAAAGTACGAAGAATGTTTTTTTAACTTATACGGCATGAATGGATTTTTAAAACATTATTTCTAAGAAGCATAATTTACAAGGTTTCAAGTTTATTTTTAATCAACTTATTTTAGTTTAAAACTGTATGACATGTTAAGAAAGGAAAAGTGTTTTTGAAATAGAAAGGATATTTTCCTCAAGAATGGAGTTCAAGTGTTTTATCAAAATTATTTTCCATCTAAGATACTAAAGGGTTTTGTTTTTATCCCTATTATTACATTGATTTGATTATGTTGTGATGGAATTATTTTTATGAATTCCTTTATCTTATATGAATTGTTTTATGATGTCATCTTGTTTAAGAATCCCATTTTTATTACATGGGTTATGCTATGATGTATGGTTTATGATTTTGTGGCACACATAAGAATGGTATCATTATGAGATGGGTGGGACCTATATCTCCCTCCAATGCATTGGGTAAAGATTTTATATCTCATGAGATAGACATGGCTGGAACGGTAGGTTATACCGGTTCAGTGAAACAAGACTGAAACGAGGGTGACTCGGTTCAGAAAGGGACTTTGTCCACTAAGATAGTCTTGGCAATGAGTCTTGACTAACAAGAAATGATTCTCTATGATTATGTGTGTATGCCACAAAGTTTCATGTTTTAAGTAATGATTATTGTGACTACATTTCACTGCCATGATTTATCCCATGTTATGAAATTATGATCTCTTTTGCAGGTTAAGATTTCCAAAAGTTATGTGCTTATGTATATGATGTGATTGATATTTCTTTTGTTTACCCTTACTGAGCATTTGAGCTCACCCTTTTATGTTTTCTTTTCCCCAAGATATAAAGAAAGGTTTTAGGTAAAAAAAAGAAGATCTTTATGGGAGATTTTGAAGATCTTTCCCCATGATTAGAAGATTATATACCGAGTTTCCAAAGACACTAAACTATTACGGTCCTTATGTGTGTGTTTTTGTTATGTAATAAGTTTTCCGCAAAATTAATGTAATATCTTTGTACATTAAGCTTCGGGTCTCTACATGTACATTGGCCTCCCTCTCCCAGGTCTCGTCTGGTTCTCTCTCTTGTTGCAATAACATCTATACAAGGGGAACATACATGCCATAGAGAACCTTTACACTTCAATGAATGATCAGGATAGGATGGTCTACGAATTTGGAATCCACCTCCAAATCAACCTCCTTGGATTTAAAAACATGATATGGGTCTGAGAAGTAACGTTGGAGTTGAGAAATGTGGAAGACACTATGAATAGACCATTACCTATGAGGTAAATGAAACTGATAGGTAATTGGATCTACTCTATCCAAAACCTCAAATGTTCCAACATATATTGGGAAAAACATTCCCAATATTATAGTCCTCTTGTTTCCCAACCTTGGTGTGACACGTAGAAAAAATTGATCATTGACATCGAATTCCGAATGTCATCACCATCGATCTTCATAAGACTTCTGATGTGACTGTGTAGTAGCCATCCTCTTCAGAATCAACTATATCTTCTTTGTGGTCTTCTAGATTGATAATAATTGTTCAACTATATTTATTCTATCAATTATAACCCAAACATCTTCATTCCCTCGAGGCGACCTCTATAAGCCCGTCACAAATTCCATCACGACATCATTCCACTTCCACATGGGAATGTGTAACTGCTTCAAAAGCCCATCTGGTCGTTGATGTTTCACCTTCACCTGCTGGTAGGTATAACACCTCATCAAAAAACCAGAAACATCTATATTCATACTAGGACACTAATACGAACAATGTAGATCTTGATACATCGTGGGGACACTATGATAAACTTCCCAAAATGAAGAATTAAATTCCCAAATCTGCTCCTTGGGTATGACTACTAAAACCCATACGTTACCATCAAAATGAAAGATCTCATCCTCAACTGTCCATCCAGGAATAGGCTCCTCTCATGACACACTCTTCTTTAAAACTAGGCCTTCCAAATCTGATAGTTTCCTCATTCACACTCATTCAAGAAGAATATAGGTAACAACTATAGGAGGAAAAACTCTCTACCCCTATCTATCATTAACCTACAAATGCATCTCAGTTTACAGATACATAAGTTTCCAATCACTTCTAGCATATTGAAATTCTTGTATTTGAGTCCTCCTACTCATCACATCAGCCACTACGTTGCCTTTCATTGGTGTGTAGGAATGATCAAAGTCAACAGATTGAAGGTACTCAACCCACCTTTACTATCTAAAATACAAATCGTGAGGTGTAAAGATAAATTTGACACATCTGTGATCAATAAAAGCCATAAAATTCTCTCCCAGAAGATAATGTCTCAAAAACGATATGGCATGAACAACTGCATCCAACTCCATATCGTGCGTCGAGTAACTCCTCTCATGTAGCCTCAACTTCTGAGACCCATACGCAATGACTCATTCCCCCTTCACAAGCACTTATCCTAGATCAATACATAATGCATCATAGTATAAAATATAGCCCATTACCCACTATATAAAGACTTGTATCGCTGCGGAAGTGAACCTCCCTTTTATCTCCTGAAAGGCTGACTCATAAGAATCATACCATAAATACTTCACACGCTTCCTAGTCAGGCCTGTAAGTGGCACTGATAACCATGAAAAGTCCTATATGAAATATATATAGTATCTAGACATCCCTAGAAAACATTTTACCTCAAATATGTTCTTCTATTTCTCCTTGGAAACTATTGCTCTCACCTTCTATAGGTCTATTGATACTCTTATCCTTGAGATAACTTGACACAAGTAGTGAATTTGGTCCATCCAAAAGTGTAATTTTAAGAGATTCGCATAAAACTGATGCTCAATCAATGTACTCAAAATTAACTCAAGATGTGTGTCATGGTAGTGTCAACTATGAGAGTACACCAATATATTTTCCTTGAAAACTACTATGAAGGAATCCATGTATGGATGGAATACTCGGTTCATTAGTTCTATGATAGCTGCAAGCACATTTGTGAGACTGAACGACATAACCATATACTCGTATAGATCATAATTTCTTTCAAAAGCTGTAAGAGGTATATCTGATAGTCTAATGTGAAAATTATGATAACCATATATGAATTCAATCTTTGAGAACACCTAGGATCCTCGAAGCTGATCATATAGATCATCAATCCTCGGTAAGGGATGCCTGTTCTTCACCGTCAACTGGTTCGGCTTCCGATAATCCACACAAATTTTGAGAGTACCATTTTCCTTCTCCACAAACTGGACTGGCGATCCCCAAAGAGAAGTATTGGGTCAGATGAAACCCTTTGTATGTAAACCCTCTAACTGCTTCTTGAGCCTCTATAACTTTAGTGTAGACATGTTATAAGGAGGAATGGACACTGGTGCCCCTCCTGGCACAAGCTCAAAGGAAATTTCAACCTCTTGCTCTGGAGTCAAACCTAAAAAGTCCTCTAGAAAGACATCCCTAAAACGATCCACCAATATAGGAATTTCTATCTGTGAAATCTCCTAGTAAACAAGATATAGAAGAAAAATTTGGGTTGTAACTCCTCCCAACCATGATGGGAAGGTCTTGCTCTGCTCTCCTAAACATCCCATTCGCCCTTATGTAGAATCAAACCAACCTCTGGTGATGTGAAACTCACCCTACAACGATATTAGTCAACAAAATTCTGGTAGGTAACCAAACTTTTCGAGAATGAAATCATAGCCTATAATATATAAGACAATGAGGTCTCATAAGGAGTGACACCCAACAACCTCAAGAGGGAACACCTTGCACTGACGTACACTAGCCATTATATTCCCCGACAGAGTGTCCAGTGTCAAGACATCAGTAGAATTAATGATATAGAGTCCAGGGATATCAAAAATAGAAATAGATATGAAACTATAAGAATCACGTATATCTAAAAGCGCATAAGCTAAAACTGAGGCAACTATAATTGTTCATCTAACTATAGAGGGTCTAGGATATGGCTCATTATGGGTCTGCACCCCTCCAATGTCAAACCTATACTATGGACCTATGACCCTGCATGACCACCCTGGGTGGATCCACTTTATTTTCACTATAAAACTGGAGACTAGCTACCATAACCATGACCTCCACGTCAGCATGAACATCAAAACGAACATCAGTTCCCTAAATAATTAGAAAAAAGCGGTCCCGCTCTGAATGAGGAGTCAAAAAAACCCTCTGTCACCCACTACTGGTGAGAAGATCTTACTGAAACACGGAATGTGACCGACATTTCAGAATGATCGGCACTACACCGGGTCCCTTAGTAAATGTTGACTCATATGCCTAATCTTCCCACACTAGTATCACATTACCTGGCCACCAAATTATGTATTCTGTCTACTCAGATCACTACTTATAAACTCCTTACTATTCTTCCAAATGTCAGTCTGAGGGATACCAACTCCAGATGTCGATCCTCCCTGGCTCACATCTCCAATATCCCTTAGGATGTGCTCCGTGATCAGTGCATGATTGACTATAGAAGTGTTGGAAGTCAACCTGATGTTTTTACCTGATATTAGATGTCATTCATGAGACATTCCTCAAACATCCTTACCAAAAATAAATATTCACCCTAGAGTGGGTGTGAATCATTGTAGCTATATGATTCAAGAATAATACTCCATGACAGATAGAGTACCCTACTTAAAACTCACGAACTCTCGGGCTTTATTGACCCTCAATGTCTCTAGGTAGAAGTAGTCATATATGGTACACTAGAACTCATCCCAAGCCATACCCTAATGGAATCATGCCTGAGATATAACATCCCACCATATCTTGGAGGAATCAGGAAGCATATACGTAGCGAGCTTCACCACCCTTTATGGTGGTGTCTCCAGATGCACGAAAATAGAAAGCATGGATTCCTACAATGACACTATATCCTTAGGTCCTCTATCCCTTGAGAAAGTGGGAGGATGCTGCTGCTAAAGAACAATGTAAACTATACCATAGATAGGGAAGGATGTGGAACTCCCCTGATGGTCTGAATAAACCTCATGAATCCTTCTCAGAACATTGCATCAGCACCTGTGTTCAAAATGACAGCTGGTTCCAAGGTAAGAACGATGGGATTATTTGCCAGTAGTCTTTGACCAGCCATGTCTGGTGTATGATTGTTTCCCAATATCTAGTGAATAATTTGAGGACATATAACTGGAATGACTCCACAAGGTCAACTGCACACCTTAGATCAATATTATTATGAACTAAAACATTGAAGTTACTGAAAAGAACTAGAGAAAAAATATTGTTTTACAAAATATAAATACACGACGTGTATGTAAAATATAGGACATGTTCCATTAATAATTTATATGGGAATTCACTTCTATAAAAATTGGTCATGTAACACACCAACACATGAAGGGTTCCTTCAATTTAAATGGCATGTACTTGAATTGATTCCTTCTTCCCAAGTTCCCCAACACGACTAATCCACACGGTTCACCTAGAACAAAACTACATGATATGTTCATGCCAGACACAGTGATTACTATAAAGATTACAATATCTGATGTCATTAGTCACATGTTAGGGGACACGTTGACTCTACATGACATGTTCTATCTAGAAACGATGTGTACTACACGAGTTTCATCAATACATTTCATTAGACACATGACTGCACAAATGGTCTATACGAGAAGTTCTGTACATCCAGTACATGACGTGTTCCACCAATGATTTCCCAACCTCATGTCTCTACCCACATATCCATTCACACTATTTATGGATTAGACAATGTGTACATAGTGTACACATCATGTACTTCTATAAGTTGTTCCCTCCTGAATAGAAGGTTACCTGGGATGTATTCATCACTACACACCATGTATTCTAGGTTTTTCAAGAGTGCAATCCTTAGAAACTACACCAAAACCCCATAATAATATTGAAACAGTTATAACAAAATACCAAATTCAGACCTTTGGGGGACCATACTCCCTACGAATCAAATCTTAGCATCTTATTCATGTATATTACAAGGTATAACAGCACAATAAATTACATGATTCAAAAAATTCTGATCAATGAAGGCCCATAATACAACAGGGACCAAATTTTTCCATTCATTCATATTAAACTTTAAAAATTATCAATACCATATCGAACAGAAGATATTTTATCAAGGCATCTATCACAGTAGCAGCATATCTAGCTCAAAATCTATCACAATAATATGTAATCGATAATTCATCCAAAATGAGAAGACAATAATGCATGAAATGTGATCTATGGAAGGTTCATATATGATGCATGAGATGGAATACCCTCATCTCATCAGGTTATAACAAAAACAGAACCTCAATAATATCATCATTAATAGACCAATACATGTGAATCACCCAACAGTGAAATAAAATCTACTATAATAATTGAAAAACTAGAAGGAAAAAAACAATATCAAGGTAAATTTTCTTTTCCCTATACACGGGATAGCTACTACCCAGAAAAAACTTATTAACAACTACTCCTTTGTTTCTATTCCTGTCTATAGGCTCAAATATTTAGTCCAAGAATAAAATGACCTCATTTTATACCAGTTTCTAATGTCCCTATTCCGAGTGCTTCCCAGAGGTGCCCTGTACCCGGTTTCTCACAGGGCCTCAAGCGTATTTCCCTGAATTCTAGAGGCTTCAGACTAGTAGCAAGGGCCTTGGGTGAGATAGTTGGGAAACTATGCCATCATTGGCAGAGTAACATAGAAGAAATAACAGATAACATTAGCGGAAGAAATAATAATATCATGAAATATTGAAAAGTGGAAGAATATATGTAGATAAACAAATAGAGTACATATATCAATGATTCATGTCCCATGTGTCTAGGAAAGAATCTAAACTATTCACAATGACATAATACGGTACAAAACCAAAGTAAAAAAAGGAAAACATGTAAATAACTCTAGAAACATTGCAAGAATCATCTTGGTCCCATGCTCTCTAGCTCTATAACAATCAATCACCTGAAGTAGAAAAGAGCTTTCCCTTATCTATCTCGACAAAAATATAATCTGTTTGGGCCTGAAAGCATGACCTTAAAATATTCTGAGACGAATCCCAGTGGGCATCTACCCAAAATAATTTCATAACTATCCATGAATATATATGTAAGGAAATATGGACTATGAAGAAATAAACATGGAAGTAGTGAAAAGAAAACAAACCATCAGTTTCAACTACATTCATTTTTCTTTATTGAAAAACTACCAAACAATCTCAAGAAACCGTATGGGATGTTCTCACAATCCAACCTCTCTAGAGAATCTTTACAAAGACTCTCTGAGGAAGCACTCACCATCAATTCCCCATGTGGTCTTTTATCAGTAACCAACTGAATCTTTGGGTAATCACTCATTGTCCAATTCCCCATATGGTCTCGCAACATGGATCTACAATCACTCTTAGGGAGAACTCTCGTCCATACCCACTGTGGACTCTCAATGTGAAAAGTATAACAGACACTCTCGGGAATCCCTCAAAGTTCATTCCCCTTATGGTCTAACTACACGAGGTTCCAACAACGCTCTGTAAGTAATCGTGCACAAATTATATTCAGCAGCCAAAGTAATCCTAAAAGTACTACTTGGATAAAAAACTACAAGGAATATAACAATATATTAGATAAAATCACTCCATCCTAACAACACTTGGCAGGGAAAGCAAGAAGAATAACAAGAAAAGATACACCAAATTGTCAAGATCAATTTAACATGGAAAACACCTCCATAATAAGGAAAAAATAATCATATTTACAAAAAACAGTACTAACTAAAGAATAAAAATCATCCCAGGCATCAAGAGGGTTGAAATTGCTAAACACGCAATACACTTAACTAGAGTATTGGGACAATTTTCACATAAACTCAAAGGCAAACTATAGAGAGGAATAAACCACCTTCCTCTATATTGAATGGTCAATATAGTAGAATCTCAGCCTTTGATTCAACCTATTATTCCATAGATCTACAAAAATATCTAAAATGATCAACCAAAGATATCTCACAAATGAGGAGAAATAAAGATAAGAGGAACTATAAAAAGGAAGAACTCACCAAGGGGATTCCAATGAAATCAAAAATTGCTAATTTGGAGAACGAATCTTAAATTGGGTGCACATAGAAGAATCATCACTCTCGGTCGCTCCTGGATGAGACAGAGGAAGAAGATGATGTTTTTTCTGATTAGACGCGACCCCAGTCTGTTTAATCAATTAAAAAGAAAATTGAAAGGCGTTTTGTTTAAAAGTACATGACATATATACATCTTCAACAGGCTCCATTTTAGGCATTCCTACCATGTTGTCACATGGTCATGTACATTGTCATGATATAGCCAGACACAGCCTGGAATCAGTTCCAGAGTACACAGAATGTACAAATAAGTACACAGTGTGTACTCCTAAAACATTCCTTCTTCCCATTTTCTCTAAAAACAACATGCCAAGAAAACACATACCTAGAAAATAAATGATCTAGGTTATTACAAATCATCTAACTCTCCTCATCCAAGAAACTCATAATCAGAAAAGATCACTTTAGAACCCTAGAATAAAATACAATTTAAAAACTATCCACACATTCACAAGTTCCTTTACATAATCTCCACTAATTCATTCATGAACATACTAATATATAAAATACTATGTTATATTAGTACTACATGAGATTGGTGAATCACAAAACATTCACTACAATAATCATATGAAATATATAGCTCTAAAAGATCCTAAACACACATGAACCATAAAGTTAATGGATAATAATATTAATAGAAAATTTTAAAAAACTCTATCTATGGTTGGGTCACCTTATAATGTGTTTGGGTGACCATTCACCCATAAATATTTCAATTCTCTATAGAATACCGAATTCTAGCAGTAAAAACTTGTTAGAAGTTATTAGAATGACAAGGCATAGTCAAACTACTAACTTGAGCCAATATTCACCCACCAAAAGGTCTATCTCACTAGGTAACCAATGTGTTCTCCAACATTAAAACACAGGTAGAAATATCAGTATATGATAATCCTCATATTGATATTTTGGAATAATCAGTTTCACAAAATGAAAATAAATATTTATCTACACAATGAGATGTGCATCTTCAAATTACTGAACTGGAGATAGAATAACTCTACATAATTGGAGGAAACACATTGTAAACATGATAATAAAGAAAATTGTCACACAACTTATCATTATTATGAAACATCCCAGATACCCTGACTATATTTATTTTCTATTATATCTTATGATTTAACATGTTAATTCATAGTCATTAAATAAGTTAATGAATGTTATCTTAAGATGTTCATAGAAATAAAAAAAAATGATGCATGTACCATTTTTGAGATACTAATCGGAGTATTTTTATATCATGTTGATGAGAATGTTATCTATGTGCTGGTGAATAGATATATTTGTCACCACATTATAACTAGGTTCTCTAGCCTTATATACAAAATCTTTATTACTTTATTTCATTTCACTAAATCTACGAATAAATCATTACTAAACATCGATATCTAATATCAATACCTTGGATAATGTATCGTTGATAATAATATTACATGTTACTACACATCATGAACCATCTAGGTTAGCTATGGGACTGAAGAACAACCCCAATCATGCCAAAAATAAGACAAGAGCTACAGAAAATTACAAGGTATGAATAATATTTATAATTAGGTACTTTTACTAATATTCTTCTTAAAAAGTTATTTCTCAATATATACCAAGAAATTTCATCAAATAATTGAGAAGCCTAAAGTATAAATTGATTTATTAATCTAAACCTCTGTCCCATAAGTGGAAAATATTACACAATCTAATATTTAATGAATAAAAATACATAGAATGTGTAAATGAAAAACAATCTAACAAAAAGGAAAGGTGTCCCTGCTCATAATCCAAATCAAAACACTATTGACTTACACCACAACAAAGTACCTCTAAGAACTACCAACACTTGATCCACTAAGATATCAATTAAAATAACTCGCTTCTTTATAATGCACAATATATATTAGGAAATATTTCAATTCAAATGTGTGTATAAACATAATAATCTAGATTCCATAAAAACAATAATTATATTTCAGTGGACCAGTCATCTCATTTTCATATATTTAGAGGGAGAGAAAAAAAAATCCCAGATATGATCATGGGAGAGAAATAATTATAATGGAAGGTTTGACATTATTCATAACTTTTTATAAGAGAAAACATCTTATTACTCCAAAAATAAAACAAACCTTAAATCAATGATCCATATAACCTCGATGGAATCATAAAGAAAATATCATGCCTCTCTAGAAGAAACCACATTATGGGTTGTTTTACAAAAATATGGAGGTTATCTAAACCTATGTTGTATGATATATAGATGACCCTGAGTGTGGGTTATGAGATGCTCTTGCACCCAGAGTAATAGTAGGATTCCAAACCCTATTTATAAATTGGTCCTTATATAGTGGATATCACACCATGAGTAATATGAGGAGATATAAATCTCTACCCACATTATGATAAATTGGATTCTTCACCAAGAACCCTAGGGGGATACATAAATATATATATAATTGACCTATAGATAGATTATCACATACATAAGGTAATTTTGTAGATTCATTACTCTGTATATATTGTACGAATGATCTAATCTGTATTCCCATACATGTCATTGTTGAATATCAGAATATAAATTGTGTAAAATTATAGTCCTTCAGCTTGACTTATCCATTATATAAATTTGTTGTAAAACATCACATTCTATATGGATATTATTTTAGAAGCGATAATTCAAATTACCAAATCCGTATTATTAGAAAGGATAATTGATAATCCATGAGTTCTAGAAGTAATACATCCATTGTTGTATAGGGTACAAAGAGTGTATTCACTAATTACATGTCAAAATATATACAATAAAAATAAAGTACCACCTACATGGTGTATATGTTAGAATATATTATGTGTTAGGTTTTGTGGAAAACATAGATTGTACCACCGCAAATCAGGTTGTGGTCCACCATTACATGATATGTGGTCTGTATACACATGGAATGTAATGAAAATCATCCAGTTATATGTGTACCATATATACACACAATTTTGGTCGGTTTTGTATACATTAAATTTCGTTTAACTCACATGGATCATGATATAAATCTCTTTTGGAAAACCTAGTCACTGTGACTCTAAAATAAATGGAATGTGTTCTTCCAAAGTAGATGATGTAAAGTCAGGTATGCAAAACGGTTTCAACCCTCTACACTAAAATCAAACATTTTATCATATTTTTTTCTACGACTAAATTTATTCTTCTTCCTAATACCCTGATCAAGGATTTAGATCCACCGTATATAAATTTTTTCCATGAATTCCTAATAACTAAATCCATCATCATCCCATAAGTATCTTGATTCCCTATAAATCATGGCATTGAGAAGAAATTATACTATGATGCAATCATGAAAAATAAACACTAGAATATACTTGTTCATTCCACACACCACACTATTTAACCTAAAATTTCTAAAGATATAGGTTTTGAATAATTATTTTAATTATACGAAGAATGTAAATATCTCAAGCTGAGCCATGGGTAAGTGATACAAAATAAAGAACAATGGGGGAAATAAAAATAAAAAATCATTTGACTATCAACTATGACTTTTTTATCCCAAACATTGATCATAGGTGTCAAAACCAAAAAATAAATAAAAAACATACAAGACTTTAGGGATACATATACCACAATCATATAACCTTCCAAACATATAATATAATATAATATATACTTTCATACTAACTGTAATAAAATAGACGCAAAATCATGAAAACTATAACTCATGAATATATTCTCTATATAACTTCTTTGATATAAAAACTTGACACCTAAAAATTACCATTCATTAATAAAATATCAATTATAAAAATTTATCTCCTTACAAAACATGGACCTTTTAGGTTTAGTGTTTTGAGGGCAAGAAAAAACATTCCTACTAAAGAAATATAATTCCCATATAAGGCCAATTCTCACTCTATACAAAGAATAACTTATTCAAAAATAATAATTCACCATATACAATGAAATTATTTTCACATTATACCCTTTTTGGATTGAAATATTTATTAATATTATTATAATTTTATGATATGGAATACTATAATGGGTATGAGAAAATTCATTGATAGGGGGTATTGTATATTGAAACTATCATAGAAATAACAAGGCATGATTATTATGGTAGGAATAATAAGAATCAAATAATTCTATATAACATATTAGATAATATTAAAATAAATCCAAGGGTTATATAATAATATAAATAATCACATTGAAAATAACAACTACATTCTTGGGGGTGAAATTAATAACGCTAGAAATAATTTTTACCATCATGACCATTACCAAGACATTATTTATGTTTTCAGGACCCCAGCTAAGACACTAGTGATACTACCCAGACCACATCCAATGAATTATTGATTAATGGGCATGAAAACACCAAATGAACAAACTATTTTATCATTTCATATCATTTAATAAATCAAGGGGATATAAAACATTTTGATCTAATTTTAACAAAATCAATTCCAATGCATTTACCATGTGAAGGAAAATATAATAAAACATTATATAATCAATTTACCTTATTAATAGCTAATAAATGATATTGAAATATAGATATACTGTATTTCATCACATTGCCTAATAAATAAACAAAATAACCTCACTATAATGCATAAACATAAATAAGGAAGATAATATAATTAGAGAATATACCAAGTTAAAGATAATATCTTTAAATAATTGTTTTATAAATAAAAAACAACATTATAAAAATAAAACATCAAAGTGTACCAACTATGATAGGATTAGAAATTTGATTAGCCGATACCCAAATTAAATTAACTATAATGAACATTTCACTAGGTAAAATAGAGGGTGATTCCTGAAACATTAAACCAAATGAGATATATATTTTTCTGATTAATATTAAAATACAATGAAAATCAAAAGATAATATTTCATAAAAAACTTGTGACATCATTATAAAAGGTAATTTTATGAGTCACTTTCAAAAATTAATTTATACAAGGAAATAAGAAAAGATTTACAAAACTGCATTACAATAAATACCATTAATAAATCCTCAAAATTGAAATAATGGTTTTCCATAGAAAATGTGGTGTTGATGATTAAAGGTATTGTTTTTAAATTTAATTCATTTTTATTATTTTAAAACACTTTTTTTGATATCCCAAATCATGAAAAATATTAGAAAACACTCTTTTGAAAGGTGATGATGATAAATAACAAGATCACTTGGAAAAAAATAGGTTCTGAAATAAGAAATGAAAAAAATAAATGAAACAAATATGGTTATAGAAGATAAATATATATTAATGTGTGTGGTGCCATTATATTTTTACCATTTTTAGGACGTAATCCATCAATGATGAAAAATTGACGTAATAATCAATAAAAATGATTTTATAGAAAATAAATATAAAATTCACCAAAATAAAAGAGGATGTATAATTTAGTATAGTAATAATGATGATTTTACCCAATGAATGGAAACTATGTAATCAAAGTACCAACAAAAATTAGAAACTCTTAAATAAAAATAGTTAGAATGATGGATATATTAAAAAAAATTGTAAATTCAACTAAAAAGAGATTAATAATAATATTAAATAATTTATCCATTGTGGAAATAGGTACAACATATAAATGAAAAAATAGTGTTCAATTTGGAACATTTCAAAAATAATTTAAAACTAAGACCTAGAACCCTTACCTTGGATTCACTATTTTTTATACACGATATAAACTCATCTATTGTTATTTTAACTACATAAATAATATATATATGAACCTTGGTAATATCTATTGGATTTTATATTCTTTATTTTTTATCATTCACAATGCTGGTATATTATTTTTAATGATTATTTAAATTGAAAAATGTAAATAGATTTGATTGTTTCATGCATATTTTTTAAAAACAATGTTGAACCTCATTCATTAATTCCAACTTCAAATTTCACTAAAAAACCAAACTGACATCATTTTTTAAAATTATATATGAATCCCCAAGTTCACATGTTATAATATATCAAAATTTTTTGTGAGAATATAATATATAAAGAATTTGTTTTTGGTAACTTATTGATATTAACATATTTCTTTTTAATGATCGATAATTACTGATTTTTCCTTTTAAAACAATATTAATTACATTAATTAACCCTTAATATTAAATAAATTCATTATTTATTTTTTATTACTATCCATTTTATTTTTATTGAATGGAGGATGTCACTACAAGGATGAAATATTTTGTAGGTACAAACAGATGAGGTTTTCATTTACCATTGTATGAAAAGATTGAAAACATTTACTTATCCTTTAAAAAAATATTTTTTTATAAATATATGATTTATTGATATTTCCAAGAATTCATGGACAACAAATAAGGTTAGGGTCAGTTAGTGGTGTGACTTTACAATTTCATTTCCCCTAAAATTGAAAATCACCAAATACTTATTTTTTATAATCTAAAATATATATTTATACCTCCCCCAAAATGAAATTATAAATAAAATCATTCATGAAACAAATGTTTTTTGAAGGATTGGTCCAGATGTTGGTATTTAGTCTCTGTTATGTTGTCTCCAATCATTCCCCAGATTTTCAATATAAAATTCAAATGAGTAAAAATGTTCCAACTCCTATCAACCTACATCTATCTCCAAAAAGAAAAAGGTTATTGGTTACTAAGAGTTTCAAGATCTCATTTTAATGGAAAAAAACATAATATTGTAAATCTATAATATTATCACTATATATAATTTTTGGAAATACTTTTTCGATATATTTATTTACTATACAGTTTATTTTCTCTCTATCAAATCTACATGCTTCCAGACATTGGATATTTCTTATCAAAACATTTTTTATATAAAATAACTCTTCGTAAACATTTTTAATTTTTAGAAAAAAGTACATTTACTTAAACTTCTTTTTGTCACTTATTATTCTAAAAGAAAGAATATATATCATCTTGTTGGTCCTTCCAACATTACATATTTTTTATTTCCATAATAAATAAGAGATACAAGTAATATGAACTTATCCATTTTCACTTGATCATAAATCAGTTTGATAACCATAAAATCCTTATGATACTCAATTGTAAACTTAAATAAAAATTAAAATTTGTATCAAATTATCATTTAAAATATTTCTCAAAACATTTCTTGAATCATTAAATTGCTTGTTTGAATATTAGATATTGATCATCCACCTCGACATAATCACAATTATTTGACTTTAGAAAATTTTGATGTTCATATAGTATTTTAAGGTAAAATTTATTCAAATGTAATCAATAATGTTATCATGAGATTTTTTCTACACTTATATTAATTTAGAAACTTATTTTTCTCAGTTCAAATACACTTTCATGAAAATTTATATGAAAAGTGAATTTCCTCCAAATTCTACATCCTTTTTTCCCACATTAGTCAATCATAATTATAAAAAAACATCATAAAAATGTTCTTCTTAAACATCATTCCATAAATCATTGTTGTATGTTTCATTTGTAGGTTTTAGGTGCAATGGAAGCACAGTTAGGCTAGAACAGAACATTAATTTTTACCATAATCAATGATTATTTGAAGATCAATATGACGATGAACCCAGGTCTCTACGGAATAGAATCAAGGATTTAGATAAAGAAGGAAGTGGCCCGAAACCTCTATAGAGGATCTTTCACATCCTGTTTATAATTAATTTAATTAATTTCATATTGAAAAGAATTTCTGGATCTTAGTTATTTTCATTATTTATGATGTTGATCTTTCAGAATGACCCTTCCGAATTATCTAATTTCACTTGTGAGGATCCAAACTAGAATCCCTCTTGTATTTATCTACATGTGCTCCGATGGACTCTGATCGACACAAAACGTTCTCCAAGTGCTAGTATGGTGAAGAATGTTTCTTCTGTCAGTCGTTCTTCATTGCTTTTTCTTCAACCTTCAAGAACATCTCTCGTTATTGAGAGGGGTGGGAAGATGATTTGAGAGAGAAATTGTTTAGCTCAACAATTTTCAATTCACCAAGCATGTGGTCTGTTCGCAATGGCACAATAGACATACTTTTCTATTTATATGAATAGAGATTCATTTAAAATATTTAATTGTATAAAAATAGTAAAATACATTCATGATCATATTGAAAACCCATCCTCATTATAATATTACCACAACATTATTTATGGTGCACCAACTTGCACATAACAGAATTATGAATAAAATTCCACATCACAAAATAATAGCAGCATCATTATTATTTTATCTTCTGCCATCTAATAATCATTTACCATCATGAAAAATATTATATAACTATCGGACCAGTATTGGTCCACTTGAACTCCACTTACATTTATTGAACACCTGAATAAATAAATAAATAATTTATTCTCTTATATAAATATTTTATTTACAAACTAGTAAATAAATATTTGTTAACTGTTCAATAAAATAAATACATAAATTTAATTAAATTTATAGGATCATCATAACATCAATAAAATTATTCCACAGTCTTGAGAATAATACTTATTTCATTAATAACATTCAAAAAGTATATAACCATGACCACCAACAAATAAATAGTGTGTGACCCTCTATGATTCTTTCCCATTGTCCATTGGTGGTCTTGCTTAAAATCCCAGAGTACTATATAGAAATGGTTCAAGTCACCCAAGATAAATAATATGAAGTTTCTATAACGAAATCTATATTTTAATGCTCAATGTGTAATATAAACCATTTGTCTCAATATCTCATAAAACAAGTTTCCTAATAGTGCCATCAAACTTATACTTGATACATCATTCATTGACTACCTGAAATAAACCCATAGTTACACCATGGAAATGGAATTTTTCATGGAGGTTAAATTTCAGTCAATGGGCCGAGGTATAATCTTCCATAAATGGAAGGAACAAATATTTCTTGAAATTATACATTAATATCTTGTCACTCTTGATGCACCCAATGTACCCAACATCCTGCCAACTGTCTGTGTGGTGGTTTTTACCAGTAAATCAAAGTGCATGAGTCATGAAACATACTAATTATAATCTAATAGTCTAAGGATCATTATACACATGTAATGATAGAAATTTCTGATGACACCAAAACATGTAGAATTTCTACTGGCGAGTCTATTCTCCTAATCTCTTTTCATGGAGATTACCAAGTGAGAACATCATGAGAGGAAGTATCATCAGCTTACGAGTGGTCACACCTAATGGTCTGAAATCTATCTGTCCCTTCATATAATTTCATCCATTCGTACAACTATATTTAAGAATATTGTTGTAGAATTTCAAGGTTCTCATAATATGGGAGAACTTCAATTACCTTATCAATAAAAAATACTCTGGGACATTATTACATCATAGTCATACAGAAAAATGATCAATATGTAATAATATGTTTAATATTTAAATACATTAAATATCCATGTAATAAATTTTTAACCACTTTGTTATTGGACACCAACTCTTACAAACTCCCATTTGGACTAAAGCCTACTACCTATAACTATTAGTCCGCTAGACCTCACATGGTGATCATGTTTCTTCTGAGTCAGGTCTTTTGTAAAGGGATCCTCCATGTTGTTTTCCACGAAAATACATATCACTACAACTTCACCTCTCTGAGAAAAATACCTCATGATTTGATACTTCTGATGTATGTGATTCATCTGGTGATGAGACCTTTTATCTATTGCAAGAGCCACCGCTATAGTATTATCACAATATAGTGTTATGGGATCATTAATGATTGGTATCACATCCAACTGTTGGATGAAATTTAACATCTATGCTTCATTATTAGTTTCCTCATATGTTGCGATATAATCGGACTCTGCTATTGAATATACAACCAAACTATTATTTGAGCTCTTCCAGCACAAAACACCTCTATTCAATGTGAAGATGTATCCCCTTTGTAACTACATGTCATCTTGATCAATTTGGAAACTTGCATCTGCATTCCCTTTGATAACTAGTTCCTCATATCCACCCTAAACTAGGAATAGATTCTTAGTATGCCTTAGATACTATAGGATAGTTGTGACTTCCATCCAATGATAGTAACCTGGGTCAGATTGATATCTTCCTACCACACATAATGAATAAGCGACATCCAACCTAGTCCATAGCATGGCATACATGACTGACCCAATCACTGATACAAATGGAGTTATTGACATTATCATTCTTTCCTCATGTGTTTGGGGACATATTTTATTGGAAACATGAATTCCATGTGACACTGGAATCAATCCTCTCTTGGATTGTTCCATACTAAATCTCTTCAGTATATTATCAATGTATATACATGGACATAGGTCCAACAATCTCTTAGATTTATCACGAAGAATATTGATCATAATAATATTGGTTTCCTCACCTAAGTCCTTCATGGAGAAGCATTAATTCAACCATTTCTTAACAGACTGTAAGACCGGTATCTTATTTCCATTATGTAATATGTTTTTTACATATACGACTAGAAAAACAAATGCACTCCCACTAAACCTTTTGTATAAACAAGGCTCACATAAATTCATGAAAAACCCAATTTTTTTATGGCTTCATCAAAACGAATGTTCCTTGTCCTGGATGCTTTTTTTAAGACATAAGTGGATTTTGGAAACATTCATACCTTATTGGCATCGTTTGGAGTCACAAACCCTTCATGTTTTTCATTTTTACAACTTTATGATGGTTCCTATTATAGAAGGCTGTCATGACATCCATTTTCCATATATCATAGTCATAGAAATCCAAAATGTAAAGTATAATTCTGATGGATTTCACCTTTTCAACTGGTGAAAATGTTTCGTCATAGTAAATTCCTTGACGCTGTTTAAACCCATTTTCAACCATTCGTGCCTTATATGTATTGGCTTGTCTATCTATGTCTAGTTTATTCTTCAATGCCAATTTTCAACCAACATTATTCACATCAACTGGAGGATATTCCATAATCTGTATTTTGTTTTGATACATGGAATCCATTTCATAATTCCAGGCTTTTATCCACTAGGTAACATATGTTCCACTTACTGATTCCTTGTAAGTTAGAGGATTGCTGTTATCAATTAATAATTAGTCACCATTTTCAATAACTAGAAAATCGTACTATTCTGGTTCTCTAACCAATCATATACAACTAGGTAGTACTTGTGTCTCTAGAAACAAATTCTTCATCCTAGGGGCTTTGTGTATTGTTTTATAAGGCCCCATCCTTAAACCTTACTTAATCATGAGTTATTACAAGATTACACATTGAGTATATTTTCAGGTTTAGAGTTATAGATAATTAGATCATAAAACTTTCATTATATTCCACATTTAAACAAAGTGGTTACATAAAAGATATTATTCATTTTTCCCATCAACAGAAAACATATTTAAAATAAAACATGGATTCTTTGTTGACACTTCCTTGAAACTATCATCATATCATGTACCCTTCCCTTGACCTGTGAAAAACATTTCAAAAACTTGGGATGAGCATAAAAAGCTCAGTAAGGGTCAGAAAAATATGGAAAGGAAACATTAGTTCATATATACATAAGAATGAAATCATACTTTACCCATAAAACAGAGGCATATCAAATCATGGATAAATCATAGAAATCATAAGACATAAAAGGTAACTTGAGGCATTCATAACATTCTAACATAGGGATTAAACCTCTTGGTTACGTTTGGAATACCCATCGTAGTATATTCCCTAAACCTCTTCGGAGAAACCTTAATGTTTCAATCCTTCGTGTTACCCAATGAATTGGAGAGCTATATCGGGCTCACCCGCCCTTAGTTAATCACGGAACCACCCGTCTTCATAATAATGCCCCCGAACCTCAACATAATCGTATCACATAAAAAATGCATAAAGGAAACATAACATTTCCACCTTTCAATCACAAGATATCAATACAACACATTGATATAAAAACATTATGAAACCCATTTTCAATACCAAAATAAAAGAAAAGTAAAACATGGTATTTATTTTTCTTGTAAAAAAAGGTATGGTTTGTAGAGGAAGCCGAAACTCAAATAATGGTCACGGCGGCGGAGGAGTTGTTGTCGCCGCATACCTACGAAAAAAACATTCCCATTTATCGTTTAGTAAACGGTTCGTATAAAAAAGATTCATTTAGAATAAATGTAAAAGTCAAAGGGGTTTAGTCACAGTATAAAAGAAGGATGGGTATAAAAAAAAATATGCCTCAATGAAAGGAGATTGAGACGAAGTCCCATACAAAGACGGTATCCTTGGATTAAGGACAAATAAATTACATAATTATGCGTGACAAAATAATACACCATATATAAGTGGATATTATGTGTAAAACAATCAGAGGTTATTCACACATATTCATATAATGACATATTCAAGGAGTAAAAGTTTATCCCAAAGAATCAAAATTGGGTTAAGAAGTTCCCTTGCAAAAATTTGACAGCCTAATGACGTCACTATAAAATTCAGAAAATGAGTTAATGTGAGATAAAAAGGGTATCTCATCACTTGGACTTAAAATTTAAATCACTAAGGATATAGTAGAACATATCCCAATATAATTTTATGTGAATTAAAAGACATAACAAAAGAAGTCTTTCAAAAAGATGAGGGTGAAAGGTTCCCTTACCGACATGGGTATCTTTCGAAACAAACACCCCATGAAAAAAGGACAATACAACATTGATTTAAATACTCATAAATGAATGTATATTACACAATGAGTAAAATAATGGGTAGTACATACACCATTCCAAGGAAATTGTGGAAAATGTAGCATAAATGTCACGAGAATAAAAGTGAGATGAAAAATTCCTTACGAAAACTCGGTAGCCTAACGGCGCCACTTAAATCATCCAAAAATGGATTGATGAGATCAAATAGGGTCTATAATTATATGAACATAAAAATTACAGAATTAGGAATATAAAATAACATCCCCAAAAATATGAAATATGAGCTTATAATAAATGACATAAAAGAGAGTACTTAAAAAGAAAGAGAGAGGTTGGATCCCTTACCTCGGGTCTGATATGACTCGATCGTTCTTAAACGTCTTGAATAATAAACTTGAGTTAATTTACACTTTATTAAGAACCTTTTTTATGTTCATTATTCCTTTTATATCACTTATGGCCATGTTATAAACATTATGTAATCATTTAATTTAATAATGTTTGTTTTGTCGATATTTGGTTCTTAAGTCGAAAGTGGACTTCTTACAATTACATGTTGTTCATGTGGTCAAAGGTTCATTATATCCAGAATGATATTAATTATTTGGATATCCTATATATCATATATATCCAGAATATACATGTATTTATAATATTACAAAATCATTTTTAGGTAAGAAATGAAATGCAATGTTCATGGAGACGGTAAGCCGTACGTACGCATGAACGCCACTTTCATTTCTATGTCATATTAATGGAATTAAAACCAAATGAGAGGTATGTATATTTTAATTCCAGAATTATATTCATCATTTATATGTAACATAAATCAAATTTAATAACTTTAAATCCATCCTTCATACATCCCACATATGGCATTAAGGAATCAAATCACTTTGAGGGGGCGGTAGTCCGCACTTACTAAAATGAAATTATCGTGTTTAACCACAATGGAAACCATAAAGGTATGCCACAAAAGGAAAATACAGAAACAGAAACATATTATATATCATATATAAATATACTGACATCTTAATGGCCACCTTTTAAGGTGTCATATTAGTGTTGAACAATCATCGTTTCATGAGGCAGAAATTCGCCATCCACAGAAACAGTATGTTCTTTTACCATTTGATGTAGGTGTGTGTAAGTGTAGATCGAATGATTCTTTTAAAAACAACCTAGTATATTTATGATACTGGAGTTGTTACAAAAGAAATGAATAAAAAGAGTTTTGGAGTTTGGAGAAGCAAAATAAAACAAAAGAACACAAGTGAAGACATTACCTTAAAATCGGGTAACTCTTTTTGATTTGAGCTCAAAGGCTTCCTTGGGAAGACTTCTGCCCAAAGTGAGGCTTCTAGGAGTAAAATAGGGATGTGGAGAGACAAAATGGTCAGGGGCTGGCCGAGACAAAGGCTTTGGATGTGTGGGTAAGGATGTAGAGGTGGGGGCCTTTTATAAGAGGAGAGGAGGGGCACTCTTGGAAAGTAAAGAAATGTTACTTTATTTGAAAATGAGTTTCGGATTTAAAAGGTCCCGCATTGATATAATTCGAGGATAAGGTGATAAGGTTTCGAAATCCACCAATCCAATAGGTTTTGGACATGTTTAGGTCATATATTTTACATTATATTTTCATTTTATTTAAATCCTTTATTAATGAGGTAATCGCTGCATCATTATGATGTCATAACTAATTTTATTAATTTAATGTATAAAAATTATAAAAAATATAATTATGTAGGAAATCGTTTTAGCTTTCCAATTAATATTTATAGTCAAAAATATGACTTGTATAACCCCATGTAAAAATTGTTTTAGTAAAACAACTCATGTTTGTGTCATTTTTACTTTTACATTAAATAAAAAGTTATTTATGTCATTTCCCAACCAAAGTGGCTCCATCGGGTCCCCAAGTTGACCCATCGATTATCTTGGTTGGCCATGACACATCCAATAAGGGGAGAACATGTGTAAAACTCATCTCATATTATTAAAACATTATTTTTACCATAAACCACACTAATTACCTCTAATCGCGATTAAAAACTTAAAAGTTACTATTCACCAAAAAATTATTTTAATTCCATTGAACCACATTTTACTTCTTAATGACAACCATGTATGTCGGATTTTTGAAATTAAAAACACAGAGGTGGTAAAATTTAATTTAAACGGAAAATCAGTCTTTATAAATACCACTTAGTGGTTTCACTATTCATCAAAAATTGAAGTTATTCAGAAAAATACCAAAACTTCACCCTAAGCTATATTTGATATTCCAAATTCGAAAATGAAGTCTATTTTACAAAATTAAAAACATATAAGTTGCATTAGTTAATTTAATAATTAATTTCCGCTGTCAGAGAAAACAACATGTTTTTATGAAACAATAAGTATCTAAATGTTGACACTAGTTTAAGTCCGATTTCAAAGTGAAATTAATTTCAATGACCACAATTGGATTAAATGGTAAAAATATATTCTAATTGAACTTTTAAACCAATTAAATATATAATCTAATAATATTAAAAAATTAGATTAAAAAGTCGTTTTGAACTAAAATACAACATTTTCACTATTCATTAAAAAATGAACTTTATCAGAAAAATACCCGAAAATTTACACAAAGTAAATTTTGATGTCCCGATTCTAAAGAAGAATTTTATTTTGTCAAATATAACACAAAAAATTATCAAAAAGTGGATTTAAAAGAGGTTTTCCATCAAAAGGTGGTTAATCGACCTTTTAAAAAATATTAGAATGATTACGCTTAAAATTGGATTCATTCACATTTTTAATCCTCTAACATTAATTGTAAAAAGTAAAAATATTTGACAAACATATATAATCATTTTTTAGTTTGTTATATTCATTTCATCCATCACAATAGCTAGGCGTTAACTACCTTTTAAAATAATATTATTTTATTATTAGAGTGCAACATAAGATTCCCAAGAAACTCGTTGTTGTGTGTTGGGTACGCCATCGAGCATAGCGTCCCATTTAAAGTTATATTAATATTTTATTCAAAAATATGGATAAATGTGAAAATGTCATACTCTTTATTTACCTGGGGTGTTACATCTTTCCACCCTTTTGGGAATTACGTCCTCGCAATTTTAAAATTGGGCTTGGGAACTTCATTGAAAATCCCACATCTGAACAAGAGTCAGTAAAACAATCACTTTAAAATAAATAAAGATAAGTACAAAGGTCACCCGAGTTAACCCATACTAGGATTCCAAGTATGAAAATATGTACATGGAGGAAAAAACAAAGGGTCATGTTCGGATGGAGAGTGATAGTAAACATGTCTAGAAGAAAGTTAACAATAAGAAAATCACAAACTTGTGATGGGTTAAACGATATTCGATTCCCCAATAGGAAATGTTAAAAGACAACACTTTTGTTTTAAGTTACTCTTCATGGATGAATTTATTTTTGATCTTAAGGAAACATACTTACTTGTCATGTTGACTTTAACCTTTTACTAGATTTCTTACACAGACTCATACTTTCCCTAAAAGACGACTATTTAGGAATACTTTCTCACATTAAAAGTACTATAATAAACTTCTATAGAATTACATAATCCACAAAAGAGAACTATATACTTCCCATATCTTTAGACCTCAACCAAAACCAAAACAAAAAAGGTTAGTACAAGATCAGATAATCCAAAAAAGGATAACCCTCTATAATAAGAAAATATATTCTTAATCTCCAAAATTTTCCCAACAAAACCGAGAGTTCAACGAGGACCATTCGATAAACAATTTGTCCATAAAAGTCTTCAATGTAAACCAAACTAAGATTGAAACCCAAATATTTGAATGATTTAGTCACATAGTCTTCCATGTTAAATCGTAACATTTATCTCCAAACAACATCAGTTGCTCCTAAAGTCTCATATTGAAAAGTAATTAACCTAATCACATATCCTCCATGATAGGTTAATCATTTTCATAAATAACCCAAAATCAACTTACTCTTAATTCATAAAGTTACCTAAATAAAAAGAATAATTCATTCTAACCAGGGACATCACGTAGTCTAGTGGTATGCGATAAATACCAGTTGCACTTTGGTTGTGGTTTTGACTCCCACACCTTTTTCTAGCGTGACAGGTTGTCACATGGTCTGCGTGTTGTCCTTTTTCCAAATCTTTATAATTCTAAAATAATTCCCCAAAAAGAGATAAAATCATCAAAAATAACAATAACATATTTTAACCTCAATTTTATCTCATTCCTTTCACTTCCATCATAACATATAGTAACACATAATTACCTCAAAAGTAAGGATCATATAAACCGAAATGGTTCTTTATAACTATGTCCACAAAAGAACATATAACTATTCCTTGAATAAAATTTTCATATATTAAACATCAGGGTTACACATACTAGAAAACGTCTTCTAATGTAACCCCATCCTCAAAAGAGACTTAATACTCTTAAGAATTTCACCATAACTCTTGAAGCCCTTATATGTTGACTTCTTACTCATTCCACATTATTCATGATCCATTAACCCTTCCTTTCCAAACTATTCTGAAATACTTCTTTCCTAAAAACAAAATCATGAATCATATCCTAAGATTCCAAAATAGGAAAACAAAAGTTATGAAATAATCCATACCTTTGATTGGTTATTTTCAGTTTCTTCATCCTCAATCGAAATGGCATTAGGTATTGGTAAACGAATATTTGTAAAATCTTGGTGATCCCATTCACGAAACATCTTCATAGGACATGTGTTTACATAATGACCATGAACACCACATTTAAAACATTCAATTGATCCCTCAGAAAGATCTTCTTTCCCTTTCCTTGAGTCAACTGGATGCTTCCTTTTTCCATGGCAGGTTCTTGCTTTATGACCTTCATTTCCACATATATAGCATATTTCTGTCCCTTTGAAACATTTTCTTAGGTGTTTCTTTCCACATCTTTGACACATAGGATTTTGAAAACACATACCTTTATGATTATTGCATGTAGTTTCGTAGGGTTTTGTTTCACGCATATATGATGCCTTAGAGAAATCACCAAGGTTTAGGTGGTTAATCATGACTCTAGATACTTGGTTGAGGATAAAAACAAGAGTTCTCATTGCAGCTCCCATATCATTCAGTTGCTTGCTCAAAAAACTATCAGAGTTTCCTTCACATCCACTGTTACATTGGTGCCTGCTAGATCCATCCATTTACTAAAACCAAAAAGGATAGTGTGAGTATATCAACAAAACCATCATGTACTAATGAGGAAGATAAACACTAAGATATAATTACTCATTCACTTTATCTAAAACTAGGAATCTTTCTGAAATCCTAACCATTATTGTAATGTAACTTGTGCTTAAAGAATACCCTAACCTCTAAAGTTATCTAAACCAACCTTTGATACCAACTACAAGGCCCTAGCCTTAAACCTTACTTAATCTTGAGTTATTACAAGATTACACATTGAGGATCTTTTCAGGTTTAGAGTTTTAGATAATTAGATCATAAAACTTGAATTACATTCCACATTTAAACAAAGTGGTTACATAAAAGATAGTATTTATTTTTCCCATAAATGGAAAAAATATTTAAAATAAAACATGGATTCTTTCTTGACACTTCCTTGACACTATCATCATATCATGTACTCTTCCCTTGACCTGTGAGAAAACATTTCAAAAACTTGGGATGAGCATAAAAAGCTCAGTAAAGGTTATAAAAATATGGAAAGGAAACATGAGATCATATATACATAATAATGAAATCATATTTTAACCATAAAACATAGTCGTATCAAATCATGAATAAATCATAGAAATCATAAGACATAAAAGGTAACTTGAGGCATTCATTACATTCTTACGTAGGGAGTAACCGTCTTGGTTACGTTTGGAATACCCATCACAGTATATTCCATAAATCTCTTCGGAGAAACCTTAATGTTTCACTCCTTCATGTTACCCAATGCATTGGAGAGCTATATCAGGCTCACACGCCCTTAGTTTATCACGGAACCACCAGTCTTCATAATAATTCCCAAGAACCTCAACATAATCGTATCACATAAAACATGCATAAAGGAAACATAACATTTCCACCTTTCAATAATAAGATATCAATACAACACATTGATATAAAAACATTATGAAAACCATTTTCAATACCAAAATAAAAGAAAAGTAAAACATGGTATTGATTTTTCTTTTAGAAAAGTTATGGCTTGTAGAGGAAGCCGAAACTCAAATAATGGTCACGACGGCAGAGAAGTCGTTGTTGCCGCATACGTACGACCAAAACATTCCCTTTTGTCGTTTAGTAAATGCTTCATATAAAAAATATTCCTTTAGAATAAACATAAAAGTCAAAGGGGTTTATACACCGTATAAAAGAAGGTTGTTTATAAAACAAAATATGCCTCAATGAACGGAAATTGAGACGAAGTCCCATACAAAGAAGGTATCCTTGGATTAAAGAAAAATCAATTATATAATTATGTGTGACAAACTAATACACCAAATATAAGGGGATATTAATTGTAAAACAATCAGAGGTTATTCACATATATTCATAGAACGACATATTCAAGGAGTACAAGCTTATCCCAAAGAATCAAAATTGGGTTAAGAAGTTCCTTTGCAAAAATTTGACAGCCTAACAGCGTCACTACAAAATTCAGAAAATGAGTTGATGAGATATAAAAAGGGTATATAATCACTTGGACATAAATTTTAAATCACTAAGGATATAGGAGAACATATCCCAACATAATTTTATGTGAATTAGAAGACATAACAAAAGAAGTCTTTTAAAAATTGGAGGGTGAAAGGTTCCCTTACCAACATGGGTATCTTTCGAAACATACACCCCGTGAAAGAAAGACAATACAACATTGATTTAAATACTCATAAATGAATTTATATTACAAAATTAGTAAAATAATGGGCAGTACATACACCACTCAAAGGAAATTGTGGAAAATGTAGCATAAATGGCACGAGAATAAAAGTGAGATGAAAAATCCCTTACGAAAACTTGGCAGCCTAACGGCGCCACTTAAATCATACAAAAATGGATTGATGAGATAAAATAAGATCTCTCATTATATGAACATAAAAAATACAGAATGAGGAATATAAAATAACATCCCAAAACATATGAAAAATGAGCTTAGAATAAATGACATAAAAGAGAGTACTTAAAAATAATGAGAGAGGTTTGATCCCTTACCTCGTGTCTGACTTGGCTCGATCATTCTTTAACTTCTTGAATAATAAACTTGAGTAAATTTCCACTTTATTAAGAACCTTTTTCATGTTCATTATTCTTTTTATATCACTTATGGCCATGTTATAAACATTATGTAATCATTTAAGTTAATAATGTTTGTTTTGTCAATATCTGGTTCTTAAGTCGAAAGTGGACTTCTTACAATTACATGTCGTTCATGTGGTCAAAGGTTCATTATATCCAGAATTATATTCATGATTTGGATATCATATATATCATATATATCCAGAATATACATGTATTTATAATATTACATAATCATTTAGAGTTAAGAAATGAAATGCACCGTTCATGGAGACGGTAAGCCGTACGTACGCATGAATGCTACATTCATTTCTATGTCATATTAATGGAATTAAAACCAAATTATAGGTATGTATATTTTAATTACATAATTATATTCATCATTTATAAGTAACATTCATCATATATAATAACTTTAAATCTATCCATTATACATCCCACATATGGCATTAACAAATCAAATCACTTTGAGGGGGCGATAGTCCGCATTTCCTAAAATGAAATTATCGTGTTTACCCACAATGTAAACCATAAAGGTATGACACAAAAGAAAAATACAGAAACATAAAAATATTATATATCATATATAAATATAGTGACATCTTAATGGCCACCTTTTAAGGTTTTATATGAGTGTTGAACAATCATCGTTTTGTGAGGCAGAAATTCACCATCCACAGAAACAGTATGTTCTTTAACCATTTGATGTAGGTGTGTGTAAGTGTAGCCTGAATTATTCTTATAACAACATCCTAGTATATTTAAGATACTGGAGTTGTTACAAAAGAAATGAATAAAAAGAGTCTAGGGGGTTGGAGAAGCAAAATAAAACAAAAGAACACAAGTGAAGACATTACCTTAAAATCAGGTAAGTCTTTTTGATTTGAGCTCAAAGGATTCCATGGAAAGACTTCTGCCCATTGTGAGGCATCTATGAGTAATATAGGGATGTGGAGAGACAAAATGGGCAGGGGTTGGCGGTTCCAAGGCTTTGGAAGTGTGGGTAAGGAGGTAGAGGTGGGGTCCTTTTATAAGAGGAGAGGAGGGGCACTCTTGGAAAGTAAAGAAATGTTACTTTATTTGAAAATGAATTTCGGATTTAAAAGGTCCCAAATTGATATAATTTTAGGATAAGGTGATATGGTTTCGAAATACACCAATCTAATAGGTTTTGGACATGTTTAGGTCATATATTTTACATTATATTTTCATTTTGTTTAAATCCTTTATTAATGAGGTAATCGCTGCATCATTATGATGTCATAAATAATTTTATTTATTTAATCCCTCAAAATTATAAAACAAATATCATGATATAGGAAATCCTTTTATCTTTCCAATGACTATTTATAGTCAAAAATCTGACTTGTATAACCCCATGTAAAAATTGTTTTAGTAAAACAACTCATGTTTGTGTCATTTTTTCTTTTACATTAAATAAAAATTTATTTATGTCATTTCCCAACCAAAGTGGCTCCATGGGGTCCCCAAGTTGACCCATGGATTTTCTTTGTCGTCCATGACACATCCAATAAGGATAGGACATGTGTCAAGCTCATCTCATATTATTAAAACATTATTTTTACATTAAACTACACTAATTACCTCTAATCGCGATTAAAAACTTAAAAGTTACTATTCACAAAAAAATATTTTAATTCCATTGAACAACATTTTACTTCTTAATGACAACCATGTATGTCGTAATTTTGAAATTCAAAACATAGAGGTGGTAACATTTCATTTAAACGGAAAATCAGTTTTTACAAATACCACTTAGTGGTTTCACTATTCATCAAAAATTGAAGTTCTTCCGAAAAATACCAAAACGTTACCCTAAGCTATATTTGATATTCCAAATTCGAAAATGAAGTCTATTTTACAAAATTCAAAACATATAAGTTGCATTAATTAATTTAATAATTAATTCCCGCTATCAGAGCAAATAGCGTGTTTTTATGAAACATTAAGTATCAAAAGATTGACACTAGTTTAAGTCTGATTTCAAAGTGAAATTAATTTCAATGACCAAAATTAGATTAAATGTTAAAAACATATTCTAATTGAACTTTAAAACCAATTCAAAATATAATCTAATCATATTAATAAATTAGATTAAAAAGTGGTTTTGAACTAAAATACAACATTTTTAACTATTCATTAAAAAATGAACTTTATCAGAAAAATACCAAAAATTTACACAAAGTAAATTCTGATGTCCCATTTCTAAAGGAGAATTTTATTTTGTCAAATATAACACATAAAATTTTCAAAAAGTGGATTTAAAAGAGGTTCGCCATTAAAAGGCGGTTAATCGACCTTTTAAAGAATATTAGAATGTTTACGCTTAAATTTGGATTCATTCACATTTTTAATCCTCTAACATTTATTGTAAAAAGTAAAAATATTTGACAAACATATATAATCATTTTTTAGTTAGTTCTATTCATTCCCGCCATCAGAATAGCTAGGCGTTAACTACCTTTTAAAATAATATTATTTTATTATTAGAGTGCAACATTAGATTCCCAAGAAACTCGTTGTTGCGTGTTGGTTACACCATCGAGCATCGTGTCCCTTTTAAGGTAATATTAATATTTTATTAACAAATATGGATAAATGTGAAAATTTCATACTCTTTATTTACCTGGGGTGTTACATCTTTTCTAGTACCAAGTCTTGTTTACCTTGATCCTTGACTTCATTGAAGTCTATATCGCTCCCTATAGTTTTGGAGATGTGATCGCTCTCAATGAATTGGGAATGTCTTACAAACATATCCTTTTGGTATGAGGGGTTTTATAGGTAATATCCTCTTTCTTCCTTAGGGTATTCTATAAAGGTACACTTTGTACCTTGGGGTGCGAGTTTGTTAGCTAAAGAGGCCTTAAGAAATGCTTCGCTACCCCACAAATGTAAATTCGATAACATGCCATTTCTTCCACTCTAGAACTCATATGGAATACAATTTATTGATTTTGTTGGTAGTTGGTTTAGTATTTTTTCACTATTTATAACACATATCCCCTAAAGAACAATGTAACACTCGCATGACTCATCATTGATCTCACCGCGTCTTATATGTCGTGGTTCATCCTTTCACTCACACCATTCCAAAGGGGTTTGTATAGAGGAGTGAGTTGGAATATAATCCCAAAAACCCATAAGTAATCACTGATGTATTATTTAAGATAATATCTTCCTCGGTGTGAGTGGAGTTTCTTAAACTTCTTACCAAACTGGTTCTCAACTGCATTCTTGTATTCTTTGAACATAACAAAAGAATCCTACGTATACCTCATTAAGTAGATATATCCATATCTACTAAAATCATAAATAAATGTTATGAAGTATGAGTACCCTCCCCTTTCATCAACTATAAATGGTCTACACACATCAGTATGAACCAATTCAGGATGTTCTTTAGCCCTTTAACCTTTTCCACTTAATGGTTCTTTGGCCATTTTTCCTTTTAAACATTCATGACATATGCGAAGTGGTTTTAGTTTGAACGATCCTAAATATCCATATTGATGTAACATTGTTAAAAATATCTCCAATACATGACCTAGTCAGTGATTCGAATGTTGGATGTGGTATGAGTCATGTGATTTATCATTGTTATCGATTTCTATAACATGGGTTGTTTAATACAACACGTAAAGACCGTGATTAAAATGGGCCCTACCAAAGAAAATGGTATCTTTGTAAAAGAAGAAACATTCATTTACAAACATGAAAAAAATCCATTTGTATCTAATCTGGATACAAAATAATTTTTTTAGTAATAGAAGGCACATACTAACAACCCCTTACCACCAAGATCATCCTTGTTGACAAAGTGAGGTGGTAGTCCCCGATAGCTACAATAGCAAGTCTGGCTCCATTGGATGCTTTTAGATATACCTCCCCTCAGACAATCATCTTGAATCTACATTGTTCATGTGTTTCGATACATATGTGAGTACCACAATCTGTATCCAATACAAAATTTAAGAAACATATAGATTTTTTTCGATAACAAATGCACCTGAACCATCCCCTTTCTTCTTAGGCTGGGTGCAGTTCTTCTTCACATGTCCCTTTTTGGCACATGCTTTACAAATAGACTCATGTTCCATTTACTCCATTTGATAAAGAATTTCTTGGATGGTTGTGAAGAATAAATGGGCTTAAATCTCTTCTCCTTACCTTTCCACTAATTCCCCATAAGGGCAGAAGGCTTTTCACGCTTCATATTTTTGTCCACTTGGAGAATGTGTATAAGAAGATCAGATAGAGGCTTCTCAATTTTTTTAATTATTTAAATGGAAAACAATGTTAGATAATTCCCTAATGAGTGATTCGAGAATGATATCGGTGTCCAGTTCATAGGGGAGTGTAAATACAAGATCCTCCTGGTGCTAAATGTATCCAATGATCTTGTCTAAATGAGGCCTAGCTGGGGTACCTTATCCAAGATTACTCAGAAATAGTTCCTTAGAGATCCCAAACATTTCTTTTCTTCATCTCTCCTAGTGAATACCATAGTGTTTCTTGATCATGATATACGAATCCTAGTTTTAATGAAACTTCATGAGCTCACTAGACATTTATTATAGCATCAAACATTGTACGTTGACTGCGTCGTTCATATGTTTCTCATAGACCATGAAATCCACATCACTCGCCTCTTTGGCAGGCAGATAAAGTAATGATAACTCCATCACTTAAAACATTCATTCTTGGAATAGAATAACATGAAGGCATATAAACCATTCATGGAAGTTACTACTAGTGAGGATGTTGTATTTATCTAGAATTGATCGCTGGGAAAGTGTGGTTGATGATCTTGTAATTTTTATTCTACAATTAAAAGAAAATATCATTAATACATTCTTGATTATATTTTATGAGAAATAATAAATTTTTATTATGTCTCCCACTATTTTATCCAGTCCCAATGTCCCTCAACATTGAACATAGAATTCCCATTTTCTATGACATTGTAGTGGCATGAATAAATATTCCCCATAGGATAACCATAAAAAGGGATAGTCAAGATATTAGAAGGTATTTAGGTAATATGATCATTCACAACTGTGGGATTTTAGCTCCTTGATCTATTGAGTGGACTCCCCAATCATGAAATCACAACATTTGTATTTCCTCCACTCTTGCCTTCAATATTACACCAAGTCTAGAAATGGATACTTATATTGATGTAATACGGTTCAGTCAACCTATAACCTTTCATAATGGCTTCCTATATAAAATTATGTGCCCCAATAAGGGTTGGACAGACACATCATTGTATTTAGTTATTCCCTTAATCATGTAACTGAAGGCTTCATCGAAATGAATATTTTTTTGTGGGATTTTTATCTCTTATGCCTGAATTTTTTATTATCATTATCACATTATTTTAAATATTATGTGGAGTATACTTATGTGTTTAACCATATCTTCATAATATTTAGTCATATGTCTGGTTTATTTTTTTTCTATCTTGCATTCTTGTTTAATTCATTAATTATGGGATAGTGACACCACATCCATAATGATAAACCAGGTATCTGAATGAAATAAAATAAAGAGCATGATCATGATCTTTTTTAATGGTTAGTTTATCTAGAGGTTGATAAACTGACCCGGACCTTGGGGAAATACACCTTTAACCTTTTGAGTTTGTGTTTACATATTTTTACATATTAACCCCTTTATCTCATGGTATTAGTTTCATCTCATCTTTGACTTGAAATTCCTTCAATAGCATGTGTGTTCCATCCATTACATTTTTTTTAATTCCACATGCAGGTGAGAGGTAAAAAAGGGGTTTTACAAAAAAGAAGCCTTGGGAATGAATTCCATATATATTAATGAGGAGAAGGTTAACATGCCAAGAAATTTAATTGAAATAAATAAATTAAAATAAACCATCCACACACAAAGGTCTTGCTCTAGCTCATGATCATCCATACATGAAAAAATATTTACGCATAAATAAAACTAGCATTAAATTATTTAATTATTCTTGTTTAAGATATATCATGCTTGAATCAATTAATTATCATCTATAATTAATCTATCCTTTTATTTTATACCCTTTTTAGAATTTTGTTGAGATTCTCATCCATCATAATTTTAAACAAATAAATTCTTTCAAAATTATCATTTTACATGACTTTTACCTTGGAAGAAACTCAGTGAATTCTCGTTCATAACTACTCAATTTGTATAAATTAAAATTACCTTGATGTTACATTAAACACACATATATATAACTCATATCATGTATTATGCCTGAGCTGTACGCCTTCACTATGATACACATCTCAAGGGTTTGTATAATATAATAAAAAAAATTATTAAATTTGTGAAATTTGGATGAGTAAACAATTGTAGTTCCGACTACACGGAATGTACTATTGTTAATCATCCATCTAAATTACATACCTGGGGACATGGCATGTAGATGTAATTTGGAATTATTAAGAGTACACGGTGTGTTCACTGGGAAAATTCCATGTAGTATCTGTATTACACGGTTTATATCTGGGGAAGCCGTGTGTGGGGTACACGGTCGAACACTAACCTAGAGGGACTACACGTCATGTCCAGTGGACTACATGATGTGTAATCTAGAAACCGCATGCCACCTATTCTTGGTCAACACATGGTTCCATTTAAGACTTATAAATAATCCATCACACGGCTTGGTTTAATGAAATGGTATGATGCATTGAATCTTGACTACACGAAGAGTACTAACAAATACACACCATGTGTTCTCGTGATGTATGGCCAGGACGTTTTGGGACCACCATATGAGATCCTTTATTTTATATTAATCAATATTTAAAGAGAAGATCATTTTGGTTAGGTGAAAGAGGACTGAAAGTGGAGGAACAGATCTTGAGTTTCATATTTTCATAACGATAAATATCAATTGAAACAACTAAATTATTAGATGCGTAAACCATCAACAAAATATTTAAATAATTATATACTATGATGTAACCTCCCTTTGCTACCACTTTTAGGTTTTAGGTGCAGTGGAAGTGAGGTTGGGCTGTCAGCAATTGTTAATTTTTACCATGATCAATGATTACTCCAGGATCAATACGATGATAAATGCTAGTGTCCACATAATATAATCAAAGATTTAGATAATGAAGAAAGAGTCCCTAAACCATTAGAGACGATTTTTCACATCATGTTTACGATTAATTTAATTAATTTCATAAACAAAAGAATATCTAGATCTTGGATATTTTTTTCTTTGATGATGTTGATCATTCAGAATGACCCTTCCAAATTATCTCATTGCATTCGTGAGGATCCAAACGTGAATCCCTCTAGCAGTGATCATCACGGGCTCTGATGGTCTCAAATCGACCCTACTCGTTCCCCGGGTGCTAGCGTGGCGAATTGAGTGTCTTGTGTCGATCGTTCTTGTTGTTTGTTTTTCTTCCTTGAAGAACGTCACTTATTCTTGAAAGGGAAGTGAATAGGATTCAAGAGAGAAATTTTTTATCTCAATAATTCTCTATTCCCCAGGAGTGTGGTGTGTTCGCAATGGCATAGTAGACATACTTGTCTATTTATAATCTGGTAACATAAGTTTCAATAATTAATTTTATAACACCAATTATGTACATTCATGAACATAGAGAAAATCCATGCTCATAATAATAATACAACGTCATTATTTATGGTGCACCAAATAGTGCAAAACTGAATTATGAATTAACTTCTACATCACAAAATAATAGCAGCGTCATTATTATTTTAACTTGCGCCAAATAATACTTGTTTATCATCTTGCCAATAATTATTTTACTACTAGACCATAATTGGTCTACTCAAACTCCACTCCCATTTATTGAAAAACCAAATAATTAAATAAATAATTTATTTTCTTAAATAAACATTTTATTTAAAAATGATTAAATAAATATTTATTAAATGTTCAATAAAATTAATAAATATATTTTATTTAATATATGTGGTCATCATAACTTGAATAAAATTATTCAACGGTCTTGACAATAATATTTATTTCATTAATTAAATTCAAATATAATTTAACCGAGACCATCAAAAACACATAGTGTGTGCCCCACTAGGATTATTTCTCGTTGGCATTAGGCGGGCCTTCAGAATGTACAAATGTACTATCTAGCAACGGGTCAAGGAATCCAATAGAAAGAACGTAATGTCACAACAATATCATCCACATATGAATGCTCACTGTTTAATATAATCCATTTTTCTCAATATCTAATCAAGTAGGATTCACGATAGTTTCATCAAACATTATACTTGATATGTCGTTCTTTGACTACCTAAAATAAACTCGTCATTACACCATGGACAAGGGATTTTGTGTGAGAGTTTTATTTCAATCAATGGGTCAATATATCAACTTCCATAAATAAAATGGATAAATAAATCCTCTAATTATCCATTAATATCATTTCACTTGAAAAAAGGTATTACAAATTTTTGAGTAGAAAATTATTATTAATTTACAAAATATTAAGAAATTATATTTGTGTAAATTAATCCCAATTTTTTAATCTTCATTTTAATATTTTCTTATGGTAAATTATATTTTTTATTATGAAAATATTTATTTTTAAATAAATAGGGAAAATGGATGTTTCTGTAATACTAGTACCTTTTTCATTACATTAATTAATTTTTAATCCTAATTATTTTTTTATTTGACCATAGTGTAACATAAGTATCGATTAATTTGAAAAAATATAATTAATTATTTAGGAAACAATAATATAATTGATTTTTTTTCTATGAACATTTTTTGGATTAAAATAAATTTTCCTAAAAAAAATGTTTTTCATAGTGTTTTTCAGATTATATTTTTATTTTAAATTTTCAAAATATAGTAAATGAATTTCAAAATATTTAATCTATAATTGGACTGAAAAATTCATTATTTGGTATTGATCGTATTTTATTTTTATTCATAATGAACTGAAATAATTGTAAAAGAAATCAATAATAGGATAATGGTTTAAATGGAACAATGGTGAGACTATAATAATGATATAGGTGATTAAATTTCTTAAAAACATTTATAAATCATATTTTCTCTCAAAATTTAAATCATATATATTCCTACCTTCTAAAATAGTTTAATTTGGAGCTATATGGATTTAATGGGACATTAATATATTTTAATCTATTGAAAAATATCATGTGCATCCTCTCCCTTATAAAAGGACACAACCTACCCTCTCTTCCTCATAGGTCATAGTACATATAAATTATGTAATTCATTCCCAAATCCCTTCCTAACATACATATCCATTATATATATGACTCTTTTGTTCAAAATACAAGACTTAAAATAATTGAGGTGTATTATAAGAGTTGTTGTCTAAAGAATAGGTATAGCTCTTAACCAAGTGTTTTAATTTTATTTATAATTATAAATAACTAAATTATATAATATGATTTATAATATAATTACAAAAAATATCTACCCTATATAGAAATTTTATTCTTCATATAATGAATCCTTAATAAATCTTTGTCTCCATAAAATGGGAATCTAAATTGTCGTTCATGCATACATGTAGACTACAACCTACCAAGGTGATGTATATCATTGTTTATCACCACCATTTAGGGTTGGTTATAATGATGGATTTAATATGTATATATATATGATATTTATTTAATAATTATTCTTCTAAAAATATTGGATATTTTCTATAATTTTACATTTCCATCCATTGCAAATAGACAACATCTCTCGTGATTATGTCTTGGCTACCACCTATAAAAAATGATGTGATTTTTTCATCACCTCATTATATGAATAATTATTAATGTTCATATTATGAATAAATAGCATAGTTATTTCATTATTATGAAACTATAGATTTTAAAACCATAACCCAGGTGAATGTACCAGTTCCATTGATCTGAACTATGTAGTGTAAATAGACTAGGTTACATCAGAATATTCATATAAATGAAGATATTATTAATAAAATATTAATTTAAAATTTAAAATGAATTATAAAAAATGAAATATATATATATATAAATTTGTTTTTTGGAATTAATTTATGACAGTGTTATATTTATTATATAAGAATTTTGAGAACTTATGAATAATGGTATACATGTCATAAGGGATTAATTATATAATGTCATTTACAATCAATATTGTCCATGTTAAATATCCCTTGATAGAATTATTAGGATCTTATTCATTAAAACGCATATAATTCATTGATCCTATATTTATTCGTTCCATTTTCATGAATTAGTACCATTTTTTATATTATAAACTTAAATATTTTGATAAATTGATTCAAAGATTAGATGAAATTATTTCCATTTTTGACTATGAATAATTTCTTCTAAAATGATAATTATTCAATGAAAGTTGTTAACTATAAATGAATTCTTTTAAAAAAATATTTTTATATATATTTAATTTTTTTTACAAAATTTTTATAATTTAATCTTTCTAAATGTTTTTTAAATTTTTTTTTACTTTTGACATAACAATTGTAAAAATTGATTTCTTTTATTTTCTAAATATAGAATAGATTTATTTAATATCAGGACCATTATATTTATTAAAATTTCCTTCAAAGGTATCTTTTTTATTTTAAAGGAAATGTATTTTTTCTATATTATTAGAATTTATAAATAAAATATTATGAAATGATTGGTTTCAATTTCTTATTTTTCAAAAAATGTTGAAATTATATTTAAATTGTAGTTTTTTTAGTAAGAACTCATAATTTTCTTATAGTGTAGTAAGATTAAATCGTATGTTCTAGATATGGAAACAAAACACATTATAAACAGAATTCATGATGTGAATTGTTTTGGGCAGACCTTGTGAAATTAATTTAAAGACTAAATTAATTTACAACCTTGAGCTTTTAAATCCCATTAAATTAGTGTGAATCGCATGTCAATATTACACAAAAGTAAATTACAACCCATGTAACTATCTTTCACCACGTGTCGACATGCCACATGTTTGATTTCACTAGGCGAAATTAGATTTTCACCACAAGTAAGATTTCACCACATATAATTGGATTTCAACACCTGTAACATTGGATAATTGTATTTTTTATTTGATTGTATTTCCTTAGGAAAATATGAAATCAGTTAGAAAACATCATAATATATGAAATGTTGATTCACGTCATGGTATTATGACATTCAAATTATAAAAATAACACATGTTGTGTCACGTAACCTTACGGACACACCTCTTCTCCAGAGCAGAGCAGCTACAGACCTCCCTCATCGATGATGATCCCATGTTCACCTCTTATAGGGACAAAAACTCATTAGAGAACCTCTTTCATTGACGAAAGACACTACATGAACCTCCCGGGTATGGGGATTCTTCACTTTTAAGATATATTTATCTTCTTATCATCTTCCCAGATAAACAAAATATGACTATTTATGGTTGGATATAGATATGTATTTATTAAATCTAGGTTTTGGATTCATGGATCTAGACTATATTATTTTTAATCTAGATCTTAGATTGTTGGGTATAGATCTAAGGTTAAGAGATATTTTTTGGTTTCATCCTGGATTTTGATTTGGGATCTAGATCATGTTATTAATCACATTCATGATTTATCCGCTTCAAATTTGGGATATCCAAAAGAAAAGTGTTCATCAACATTCTTGAGGTTCTTGGTCTAAAATTCAAATCTCATAGTCATGATTTTGATTACATATATGAAAATTTTTGAATTTCTTGAGTTCTTTAGACATTTAGGTTCTTATAGTTCACGATTAATTAATTTATTTAGGTGAATTAAATAATGATTCCATTATGAAATTGTGGGTATGGGGAACAGTTAATTATAAAATTATTATAATATATCATTAATTGGGGAAAATATATTTTATAATTAATTGTGAAATTAGTTATGTGATAATGATATTATTATTTGAGATAATTATGGTTGGAGTTAATTATGGGACAATTATATCTTGAAAGAGATCAATTAATTATGGAATTAATTAATGAAAAAGAAAAATTAATTATTTGATGAATTAATTAATGTGAGTAATGGTATTATTTAATTATTTAATTTTATAAGTGTTGTTAATTAATTTTGGAATTAATTAATGGGAATTGGTGGGATTATAAATATGTTATACTAGATAAATAATTGTTGAATTAATTGTACAACGATAGAGATTATTAAAATATGATTAACTAGTTGATGAATTGATTATTATTACATTGAAGTTACTGAATATATATAATTAATTGAAGAATTAATTATAAAAGTTTTTATTATTATTAAATTTATTGACATTGGATAATTAATTTGAGATAATTAATTATGGTGATTTATTTAATGAAGATAGAGAAATTAATTAATGAATTAATTGATGTTATTAAATTATTATAGTTTGGAGTAATTAGTTGATGTATTTATTAAAGAGTTTGAGTCATATAAATTAATTATGGAAATAATTAATGGAGGTGATATTGAATAATTAATTCAAGAATTAATTAATAGATGTAATGTTATGATTTCAATTTAGGAATAATTAGTTTTCAGATTAATTAATAGAGATTGTTATAATAGTGAAATTTAATGAATTAGATTAATTAATTTTTTAATCAAATTAATGAGGATTTTTAGGATATTGAATTGATAAGATTAAATAAGTAAGTATTGAATAAATTATAATAAAATAAGATTTTTATGTTGGATAATTAATTGTTGAATTAATTATTGTTATTATCATTGATTATTTGAGATAAATAACAATATTTTTACTTATGATTTAATTAGATTCAGAATTAGATAATGAATTATTGAATTGATTGATGAAAAAGATGTGACTAATTAATTGGTGAATGAATAAATGGGAAATTTTATGTTAATGTTTTGGTGAAATAATCAACAAGAATGGAAATTAATAATTAATTTTCAAATAAATTACATGTTTTGGATTAATTAATATATATATTAATTAATGATTGATAAAAGGTGTGTTAGACATGATGATATATGCACATGATAATGATATACATGTATGTCCAAACTATGTAATTAACTGTTCAATTAATTATAGGATATGGGTGACAAAACATGATATAATTAATTGGGGAATTAATTATGGGACAACGATGCACATAAATGAATAATTAATTAGTGAATTAGTTATGAGATATTGAATTAATGTGTTTGAATAATTAATTTTTTAATTAATTATTAGATATTGATTTTGTGAAAAGATGAATTAAATGTAGAATTAATTAATGAACTTGTATTAATTAATTAATATAATAATTGATGGATGTTTTGATGGTTAGTTGTGATATAGAGATTAATGTGTTTAATTTTAGTTGATGTGAAAATGTGAAAACATGTGATAATAAGATACATGTGATGTTTTGATGAAAAGAGATATACATCCATTATTAAAAATTTGGGTGCTAGGAAAGACGATCTAGAATGATGATGACATATATAAATAGATTTGAAATGAGGTATAAATAGGATGATGTATGCCATTAATAGATATATGGGGTTATTGAATGATAGGGTTCTATATATGATGCTTTACACCTGTTATGGGTGCGCAAAATTGAGATTTGGGCTGCCAGGGATGACAATATACACCAACGATATATATATATATATTGATATTTGGGTTGGTATACATGACTTTATACACTAATGGTATTTATGCATGTTTAGAATTATTAGAATATAAATTAAAATCTATTTCAAGGAGCACCCTAAGATATGGCCACACAATTTGAAAAATTCATACTCCAACTTGATTATAATCAGGTGCTATGATATCATATAAAATTTAAATACTTTGAGATTCCACATGGGTTGAAGAATCTATTAAGATATGATAATACCTAGGGAACAATTCATGATCCCATATAAGATGAAGTTAGTATTGTGGTACAGGTATCCTCAGGAACCCTAGAGTTAATATAAATAAATAAATAATAAATAATAATGTAATAAATATTTATTTATGCATTATAAATATTTCTTTATAAAACTAAATAGACTATTTGAGTAGATTTTTTAGACATCATTCATGGTGTAATACAAACTTTTACTCACACCCTACTTGGGATGCCTGATCGGTACCTGAATAGATTACTTGTTTATAGGATATGATAATGGAAGAGTCCCAATGTTAGATAGTTGAACTAGGAATGGAGCATGGATGAAGGAACCAGAATTGGTTGGGGACCCACATGGAATATTTTTTATTATATTTTTTTTTGTATTTTTATATTTTTAAATGGCATGTAAATTATCATAGCAGGTTTCCCTTTGTAGTTAAATATTGTATTTCTTTTTTAGGTTGTATTATGACATTAGTATTGATTATGATTATATATGCTTCATTTTTTGTTTATTTTTTTCACCTATTGAATAACTCTTAAAAAAGAGGGTATATTCCCCCTATGAATGAATTACCAGACACTTACTACTAGTCATCAGCCTCTGACCTATGGGGAGATGCACCTAAGGACATGTGTCGAACCGATTCGGGGCACTCGTGCTGGTACGCTAGTTGGGACGTTACAAAATGGTATCCAAGGGGGTTTTCTTTTTTTTTCATTCTTTGTCGTACTATTTGATAAAGGTAGATAAGAGACTAGGAATTATAGGGATTTGTTTTGAGCTAATGCAAGGGAGTATCAATCCCATGTACATGGGATAACCCATGTTCCCAGAGTGGGATTATATTTATTATTGTTTGCTGGTATAGATGAATAATATTTTACCATGGGTGCCATACTTGTTTTTTGATGGGATCATTGTTAATATTTTATGATTTTTTACTCATGGAACTGAATGGAATGTTATTTTCATCTTCATGCATCATTCATGACACTCAATGTTATTTTGTAACGTGTAATGTTGTTGGAACACCCAGAAAAATGGGTTTTGGGTATATTATTAGACATTAGTTGTTTCTTATTGCTTATGAGTTGGACCGGAAAATAGTTCCTCATATTAAACTGAGAAATACTATAAAATGATTCATGATGTAAATATATTTCTGTGTGCATGAGAAAATTAAATAATGATAATGTGTTTACCCTCGTTAACTAGGACCTTGGTGTAGAATGTTTAATGGTAGTGATAATGCCACAATTTTTACCATGTGGTGGTAAAAAAGGGGGAATTAATTGATATGTTTTTCCTAAATCCCTATTTAAAATTTATTTAATGTTTATAAATGATAATCATTTATCTTGATTAATTTGACCTTTACATAGGTGGTTTAGGTAGTGATAATGCCCTAGTTTGAGAAAATGGTTGTTTATTGTGTGATGAACCATCTGCTTATGGGTTAGTGTGGTGAGATGTTGGCAGGCAGGGAATCCCAAGACTATTGAATGGTTATGTTGTTTCCATTTTAGAATGTGACATTAGTGATGAGTGATTTGTGGTGGATTTCATCTATGAAGTCTTAGCGCACTTTTAATTAATTATGATCATGTCCCCTACCTTGACCTCGCCAAAAGTACACTAAAAAATATTTGGCTTTGTATCTAGATATATAAATTTTATTTTTTGTGATATGGGGACTCTTGGAGGTTTTAATTATGATATTATATATGTGAAGTTAGATAGAGGAAGGTTTAACATCAACAGTTTACAGATGAGGTTCTTAGGATTTAATGGATGTCGATAAAACCCATGGTGGCTGAGTTTCTTGATATAGCAATTCTAAGGAAGCTCCAATGGTCGGGTGTGATGTGTTAGTGGTGGATACAAATAATCATACCATAAGGTTTAAAATGTAAAATCAAAATTACATTGAATACCGTCTAAGGCGTGTGTTTTAATTCCTTAGGTATAGTCCAGGTGGTCCATGGTGGTGGTGGATGTACTTATTTTCTAGACGGTTTTTTGTGGAAACAATAATTGAGAATTATCGTTGGTTTCTATTAATTTTTTGGAACAATGGGTTGGAAAAAACAATGGGTATATTATAAAAGATGATCTAGAGACCGATAATTGTTTTAACACCATCTGATATCTGGGTTGGATCATAGTTAGAAGGTACTTTGGGAAACTACCGTGCATATAGTTCACGTATTGTGGAGATATTGATGGGTGTAAGAGGGAAATTGGGAGGGATAAGGGGATACTATAGCTAAGAAAACCGATATTTTTGAGACAAAATATTAAATATGCATGGGAGTACCACTCTAGGACTAGATGTTATAAGGTGGGGATATTGTACGATCCAATATTTTTTCAGTGGTGAGTACTCGCTGTATAAAAAAAATTATGGAACCAATTCATAACATGTGTTTTTTTAGGTATACCCTATGAATATAAATTATGGCCTAAAATAATGCAATGAATTGAAATTTTACACCCACTGTAAGTAATTTTCTCTGGGTTTCAACATGTCATGAAAGTATGTTACACCCCCTGTAACTATCTTCCACCACGTGTCGATATTCCACGTGTAAGATTTAATCACATGAAATTAGATTTCACCACAAGTAATATTTCACAATATGTAATTTGATTTGACCATGTGTAATCTTTGATTACTATTTTTTAATGGTTAGATAGGATTTCCTTAGGAAAAAGGGGTAATCAATTACAAATCACTATGTGGTTTAAAATGAGGATTCACATTGTGTAATTATCACGCACATATTATTGAAATAACACCTTCAGCATCATCTCACCTTAAAGACACCCCTCTTATCCACAAAAGAGAATATGGGGACATCCCTCTTCAATGTGTAGCCTCCATGCACATCTACCCTGGATCAAAACTCAAAGGTGTAACTTCTTCTTTGACCGAAAACCGTCCACTCACATCCCATGTATGGGTGTTCTTGTTAATTATGATATATTTCTCTTTTGATCCTCTTCCCAGTTAAAACAAAGACAATTATTTGTTTTTCTATCCAAATCTATATTTATTGAATCTATTTCTAGGATTCTTGGATCTTGATATAAATATATTGAATCTAGACCTAGGATCGTTGGAAAAAGATATAATGTTAAGATATCTTTTTTCATATTATCAAGGATTTAGGTTTTGGATCTATACTACATTCTTCATCTAATTCTTGATAGATCTTCTTCAAATTGGGGATATCTCCTTCTAATATTTTATCATTGTTTTCGAGTTAAGTTGTCTAAATGTGAAATCCCATAGGTGTTATTTTTATTACATGTATTCAAATCATAGAATTTCTAGATTTTTTTAACAATTTATTTTCTCAGTGTTCTGGATTAATTGATTAATTTTGGTGAATTAATTAATTTCAGAATTATGAAATTATGGGTTTTTTGTACATTTAATTATATGATATCATAAATTTGGGATAATTAATTTCCAAATTAAATATATGATATTAATATTGTAAAATTTAAGATAATTAATGTTGAAATTAGTTACGTGATAATGATATTATTATTTGAGAAAATTATTAGAGGATTTAATTATGGTATAATGATATATTGAAATTAATTAATTAATTAAGATATTAATTAATGAAAATAATTGTTTAATTAATTGAAAATTAATGAATGTGAGTAATGTGATTAATTAATTATTGAATTTAAAAAAATATGAATAATTAATTGTATAATTAATTAATAGGAATAGATGGGGTCTTCAATTTATGATATTGGATAAATAATTTTTTTAATTAATTATACTATGATAGAGATTTTTGAGATTGAATAATTAATTGAAAAATTAATTATTTTTTTATTTATGTTTTTTGCATAGATATAATTAATTGTAGAATTAATTATTATTTATTTTATGATTATTTAATAAATATATATTTAACTAGTAATTTTAGATAATTACTTTGTGTGAATAATTTAATTGAGATGGAGAAATGAATTCATAAATTAATTGGGGTTATTAAACTTTTTAGTTTGGGAATAATTATTTGGTGAATTAATTGAAGAGGATAAATTTTATTAATTAATTATGGATTTAATTAATGGAGTTGATATGGATTAATTTATTGGGTAACTAATTAATGGATGTAATGGTATGATTTCAAAGCCAGATAAATTAATTAGATGATTAATTAATACAGATTGTTATGTTGGTGAAATTATAGGTATTACATTAATTAATTAGTAAAATTAATTAATTAGTATTTTTTGATATTTAATTAATAATATTGAAAAATTAAGTGTTGAATTAATTATGGTACAATGAAATTATTATATTTTAAAATTAGATTGTGAATTAATTGTTCATATTAAAATAAATTATTTGAGGTAATTAATTGTAGAATTAATTGTGATTTTAGTGACATTGTGAATGAGACAATTAATTATTTAATCGATTGAAAGGAGATATGTGATTAATTAATTGGTGAATTAATTAATGGGAAAGGCATGGTTAATTAATTTATGAATTAATTAACATGAATGAATGTTATTAGTTAATTGAAAAATCAATTATTAGGATTCGATTATTTTATTTATAAATTAATTAATGATTGATAAACATGATGTTTTACATGATAATATATCTAATGATTATAATATACAAGCATGGTGAAACTATGTAATTAATTGTGGAATTAATTACGGGTCTTGGTTGATACAATTTGAGATTATTAATTGGGGAACTAAATATGGAACATTTTTAACCAAAAATGGAATAATTAATTATTCAAAAAATTATGGATATTTAATTATTTCATTTGAATAATTAATTGGTGATTTAATTATTTGTGATTGATTTTGTAAAAATATTAATTAATATTTGAATTAATTAATAGACTTGGATTTATTAATTTATGAATTAATTAATGGATGATGTGATGGTTTTTCTGATATGATGATTAATCTCTTCAATCATTGTTTATGTGATAATGTGAAAACGTGTGATAATAAGATACATGTGATGTTTTGATGGTATGTGATATAGATTCATAATAGAGAGCTTGAGTTCAAGGAATGATGATCCAGACTAATGATGATATGCAAGAATAGTTGACCAATGAAGGATAAACAAGGTGTTCTAATCCAGTGATAGATTTATTGGGCTATTGAATGATCGGGTGCAAGACATGACGATCTATACCAGTTATGGGTGCACAAAAATAAGGTTTGGGGTGTTAGACATGACTATCTACACCAAAGGTATATATTCATGTTGATATTTGGTGTGTTATACATGTTGATCTACAATAATAATATTTATACATGTTCAGTATTGGGATAATTTATATGATGTTCTATCAAAATGAATACTCTAAGATATGTACTAACATGAGAATAATTCGAACTCCGACATGAGTTGAATTAAGTGATGAGATATCATATCACCTTCAAATAAATCAATCTTTGTCACAATTCAAAGTAGGTGTTAATAAATGATATTACCTAGGGAAAGCTTCAGGCTCCGATATAAGACAAAGTTTGTATTGAGGTATGTATACCATGAGGAACCATGATGTTAATATAATTAAATAAATATTAATTGATAATGTGATAATTTATTATTTTGAATTTTAATTATTTATTTATACAACTATGTACACTATTTTACTGAATTTTTTTAGACACCATTGGTGGTGGCTTATAAAGTTGTACTCACACACTACTCGGCTTGCCTGATCAGCACATGAATAGATTACATGTTTTCATGATATGATAAGGGAATAGTCCCTATGTTAGATAGTTGAATTGAGGATAGATCATGGATCAGGGAACCAGAAATGGTTTGGGACCCACATGGAAGAGTATTCAGTGTGTTTATTTATTTTTTGTTTTTTATATTGACACTTGGAATGTAAATTGGAATATCATGTTTCCATTTTCAGTTAAATATTGTATTTATTGATTTGGTTGTGTTATCACATTGGAATTAGTATTTATTATTTATGATTCCTATAATTGTTAGTTGTTTCAACTAGTGTTTAAATATGATAAAATAGGGTATTGTCTCTCTATTAATGACTTACCAGACCCTAACTCCTAGTCGGAAGCCTCTAGCATAAGGTTGGGTGAACTTATAGTCATGTTGTGAACCAATTCATGGCACCAGTGGATGGTACCCCATTCGATATGTTACCTGTCATCTATGTGACCATTACTAATGGATTTTTATAATTTAATAGGGATAATATCCAATGATACAATATTTATTCTTCCTATATATGGTTTCTTATTATGTTGATGAGTTTTTTAGGATACCTATTGTATTTCCAATTGTTATTCTATAATAATTTGATGAATTTTTTATGGTATTTTGGGAAACATATATTTTTTTTCATTATATGATAAGTGGATCCAGAATTATATAATCCTCTATTTCATTGGGTAAATCATTACATCTCATGACATTATTATATGTAATGGTTTTCGGTACTCTATAAACTATATGAAAAAAGTATGTATTTCTTATCCAATAAGATATTAGAAAAATGTAGTGATATCAAATTCTTTATGATAAAATGGTCTTAGAAATTAAAATTGATATATAATATAGATTTTATATCTAGGAGGGATCCACACTATTAATAAAAAAATAATATTCATATTATTTGAACTCTTGGATCATGATAGATATATTTATTCCCTAATCATGTAATGTACTGATTTTTAATGACATGGATCGTGATTATGATCTATGAACAATTGGGTTTTATTGTCGATTGATCATAAAAATATTTCATACCATTATTCCCTTGATATGATTAATTATGATCATAGATTGATATCTCTCATGTTTATCACTACGTAATATCTCAGCTCACTATTTTTAGGGGTTAATTATTCCACGCATTATAAAGACTGTTACCAATTATGTTGAGTATATAAGGGTAACTTATGTAAATAATATGTTTGATACGGTGAATATTATACTTAAATAAGATATTTATGTATATATTCTCCAAATACAATTAACCATTATGGTTCTCGGTCATTATTTTTTGGGTTGAATATTGAATATTCATAAAAAAGTTTTAGTGTCTATATATGTTATGCTTGGTATTCTATAATGTTACATGTTCATTCTAGTTTTATATTTTAGAGTAGGTGTCTATAGATATAGGATTTGTTTCTTTAACTATTATAAGTACGATCATGGTGATATATACATTGGCTACCAATTTATTAAATAGGAGTTCATCACACTCTTTTTTTCTCATGTGGTATGATATTTATGCCTTTTGATATAGTAGTTATCAATATTATTATCAGAATATTATTCTATATAATTGATGGTTAAGTGATCATAGAGGTGTCCTATATGAGTAATTATAGTGAGGCAATATAGATTTCTATTAGATTACATGATTATAGATATGACCACCATGATGGTTTATAGTGTGGATTTGATGATTTTTTTGCATGCATGGTATCTAACTAGATATGTTGTTTTTTTACTTCTAAAAACATGAAATCATTATATTTATAAAAGATTAAGATGTAACAAAAGATTGAGTAGGGCCAAAATTTTGAAAATTTAGGGTCATAACTACATATGTGGTTAGTATTATTCATGGATTAGTAGATAGGATATTAAAACCTATATTTCATAATGTTTTTGTTCATTTATTGTACATACTTGTAAATATGTTTATGGAATACCTTTGTAGAGGAAAGAGGAGTTCACTATTGACCTTATTCATAGTTGTGTTTCATTATCAATTCCAATACATCACATAAATTCTATTAAATTATTTCTACTAATGTTATATTAATCATACCATTGGATGAATGGATTAGTTAAGTAGAGTATATGGCTTTTGGGATCTCCAGTAATATACATTGACAAAAAAATGATAAAATGTTCTTACTAAGTGATTATTTATTGCTGAAAATTGTTTCAATAAAAAATTATTATCAATATAAAAGGAATCATGATGCTATGGATCAATTGAAATCTATTAATTGATATTTGAAAACTGTTCAACTTATCATTATCATAGGATGTTGGATGAGAATATTTTTAAGAAAAATGTATAAACTAATATAAACAGATTTAGTTCTTATCAATTTTATTTTGGGAGAGGATTTATCCTAAAATTTTTATATACATTATTAATTTAATATTTCTTGTATATCTACATTCATTTTTTTGGTATTAATCAATGATATACTGGATTACTCTAAATTCACAGAGAATATTTGAATATGTGTCATAAAAGTTTTGAGAACATTATAAGATTATAGATTTATGTTATCATCCAATTGGTAATTTATATTGGTGTTAGATTTTCAATAAAAAATTTGGTGTTGATGTTATTTACTATCATATCATTATATTTGGAATTAAGATGAAGTTAGTTATTATTTTATCATTATCATGGTACTATTAGTGCATTGATGATAGCTGAAGAATTATCAAAATTGATGTGTAGTAGATGAAGAATTTGACTGACGAGTTTGGACACGATTATTTTGGTTTAATATAGCCTTATAGGTTTTTAATAAAATATTTTAATGGAATGTTTCATTCCATATAGGTATTTTAGGTTGTTATAAATTTTTTTCAAGGATCTAATGTGAAATCCAGAAAATTCCATAATTTTATTGTTGATTCTATGAACATTCTGAGTCAATGAGTATCTATATTTATATATGAAACATTTCATTTTAGAGATTGGAGATTTAAATGGGTTATTTTGAATCAAATATAAAGGATAGTTTTTTTTATCATTTTACTCTTAATACTATAGAATAACTAACCACTAATAGTAAGATAAAGATGAAAATTTTCTATAGAGTATAGAAAAGTAAAATCGTGAAAATTTTATTATGGACATATCTATATATATAAATTATAAAGATTTTATTTCTATAGAAAATGGATAGATATTTAAATATCTAGATCTAAGAGATGATAGAAAATATCAATTAATATGTGGATTATAGAAAGAATAGAAGAATAATATATATGGAAAAATTAGTGATCATTGATGATCTTTTCAAAGATGGAATGTGGGATTTCCTCGATGTCTCATTGAAGGTAATGTTATTTTCATGTTTTCATTCCCAAGTAATGTTAAATGAGGATAAATAAGGATATATCAATGAAAACCTATCTTGATATTCTGAATAAATAAAATTATTGGTAATGTTATTTATGTAGTGGCTTGAATTCCGTTGTAGTTTCCTTTCATTAGAAGTGATAAATGAGATTGGGGAAAGGGAGTGTCCCTTTATAGCTATTGCACTATCCCAACAAAATTATAAGGGTATTGAACCTAGGAATATAATGAGTTATCATAAAACTATAATTGAATGTGTTTTTAAAGATAGTATTACATTGACACACTTCTATTATATACTCATTTTATTTGCCTAGTATGGGTGAACTATGTAATTTTTTTTAATCTTTTATGGATTCATATTTTTAAAATTTTAAGGCATATATTGGTGTGTGTGGGTCGGGTTATTATTTATCAAACTAATTAATATTAATAAAAATTTCAAAACAATGATATATTTATCTAAAGAAGAACATGAGAGTTAACTTATTAATTATGTGGCCACAATAATTTAGGGTGGAGAAAATTTTAGGATTAAGTTATTTATATCAAATGATGGTTTATACATTATGTAATCATTAATGTTTTAATTTCACATATAAAAAAATTAATATATTGATGCACTATATAATATTATTCATCATCTATAGGATTTAATGGATAATGGAAAGTCATTAATTGAAAATATGAATACTCAATAAGAAAAAATAATTAAATAGTCCATTCAACTTGATGAAGAGTACAACTATGTAAAAAATAAGATTGAACAACTAAATTTACAATGGTTTTCTCATAGTGTTGTGGTTATAAATGAGGAGTTACTTTATTGAAGTTAATGGTCATGTTTGCTTCAATTTTATGGAATTTGGTGAGTTAAATCGATATAAATTGAGTAATTAGCATAAATAATTGTTTTTATACTATGTTCTAACTCAATAGTCCTAGAGGAGTTTTTAATTTGTTTTATGTGTTTTATTTTCCAATTGAAAACCATTTATAACGAATCCATATAAAATTGAGTTTATAGGTAATGAAATAAAATTGTGGAATTGTGATACACACATAAATAAAGAGTTGGAAATTATTGAAGGCTTGAAGTATATTAATAAGAGACATGTTCATTATCTCTCAATGTTAATAAAAGGTATGTATTGATAATGTGGGAGAAGATAAAATGAGAGTAATCCTATAATCAATAGACATGAGACAGAATTTTTTCTATATAACAAATTTTATGGATGTGTTAGTGTTTATATTAATTGACATGTTTATTATAATGGAAAATGATATGAAACATAGTTGGTCTCATACTGTAAAATGTAAAAATTCATAGAATATTATAAATATTTTCACTTTCATGGCTTTATTTCATAATAAATGATGTAAAATTGGGATAAGAAGAACCATCAAGAATCTAAAAGTTAGAAGGAAATTTTATTAATTATTTATTGGTAATAAAGATGATTAAATAAATGTTTTATTTTCATGATTATTTATTCAAATAAATATAATATGGATATTTATAACATCTAATTGATAGTTGATATTAGTGTTAGATTTTTTTCAATAGATATTTTTGGTGGTGTTGTTAGAGTTGATGATATTTTAAATAATATAATTTAATATAGAATAAGGCTGAGGTTTATAATGGTTTTATAATTATTAATGTAGTAAATAAGAACTAAATTTGGCCTATGAGTTTCCATGAAGAAAATTTAATGAATTAATAACATGGTTGATGAAATTAAATGAGTTTATTGTATTTATATATAGATATTTAGCATCATTTGGTGAAAATATAAAAGGATTTAGTTCGTCCTAACAATAATTTTAAAACATTTAATGTTAACAAGTGTATTTCAAATCCTATGTATCATTATCATCAAAATTATATAATTTATATGATTAACTATTAATTTATAAACCTACGTAACATCATCCTTTCCTAATGGGGGCATGAGATTCAATTTTATTTTTTATAATATATATATATATATATATATAGTTCAGTGAGTATTTATGTTATGTATGAATATAATTTCATTATTAATAACTATGTGATATTAATCTCAATCAATATTAATATATAAATAGAGATACCAAATTTAAATAAGATTCATTTGATTCCATATTAATAGTATGTTTGACTTTTTAAAGATTATGTAAGAGTAAATGTTGTTGAACTCTAGTTTTCACACCCGTGATAATAGTTGATCATGTTCGGAAGGTTATTATATGAGAGGAAAATAAGTTAGATCATAGGATGAAATTATATTTGGAGAGAAAGAAAATGTTGTAATAGATTCTATATTAGATTTAATTCAACCAATGGATGATAACAAAAATATGATATTTTGTAATGGGGGATAAGGAAATACTGTGATTCCTCGTAGGAAAATTTTAGAGGCTCTCCTTATATTAAAATTTACATGCCATAAAAACTCATTCCACAAAAAAATGTTTTTATATGATCATACTTTTAAATAAAATTTAATTACACTGGGGGGAAAGGAACTATACCATTGATAAGTATTGAATAGAGAAACCTAATATTTTGAATTAATGATTTCCATTTAATGGTGTGATCTATGAAATTTTAAGGATTCTTATTAAATTATACAAAGGGTTATGTCATGTAATGTAGTTACTTGCGGAAGAAGAATATCATGTTTTAATTCTTAAAAGTTATAATGACCAGGTCTTGAAATTAATTCTCCTGTCAATACGGTGTCAAATAAATAGGTTTATATATTTTAAATATCCCATCTTTCATGTGGTAAATCAAATATCTAAATAGATATATTTGACCAGATTTTGTATAAAATTAATGGAAAAATTTCACACTAATTTAATGGAAAAAATATTTTTAGTGATTCATATATAGATAATTTTTTTTAATAGATACAATGAATTTTTTGAAAATAAAATTATGGATATATATATCTCTATAAATAATACAAATTATTACATGGTAGAAAAGACGGAAAAGGTGTACTATCCTTTAGTGAGAGATATACAATATGAAGGAATAAAAAAAATACAATATATGAGATTAATTATAGAATGAATAGAGAAATAACATTTATGGAATCATTATCACTCTTTGAGGATCATAACAAATAAAGAAGGTAGAGTTACAATGACACCACATGGAAGGTGATGTTCTTGCCATTGTTTTTTTCACAACATGCCTATGAAGGAAATGAATAAAAAGGAGATCAAAGATATATTATCTATATTTATTTAATTAGTTACAATACTTGTGATATTTTTCTTTAATTTTCATAAATTTCACTGAGATTTCATTTCTTATGAAGGGGAAAAGAGATAAGAGTAATGGAGTTGCCCTTTGGAGGTAGTTCACCATCCTAAAATAAATTTAAGGGGATAGAATCCATATCTAATGTTACCAATGATAAAATCACTACTGAAAGTATATTAATTTGTTTTTATACTTTATCACACTTTTATTGTATACTTTATGTATTTTCCACACACAATACAATAAGAATTTTAGTTAAGTGTCATAGTTTTTAGTGACAGTTTTAGAAACCAAAAATAAATATATTAAAAGTTTTTTTATTGGAGGTTTTATTTAAAACCATTTATAAATTATTTTAATATGTATTTAATGATATCCTAATTAATAATAGATTTTACAAAAATTCCAACGTCCTAAAAACACCTCTTTCTTAAAAGCCTCTCAACCTTCCCCTCAATGTTAGTTGATGATAGACCCCTCTCAGCCTCCCCCTTAAATTGAGACCCCTTATCGAACTCCTCCCAAACACCAATCTAGCTTCCCTCTTAGCCAAGATGCAGACTTCCCCATTAGCCCCATCACTAGATCACCCACATTGATTCCCTTTTTTCCTCCAAGCCTCCTCACCTTCATCATGATATTTGGAAATCTCTCAATAATTATTTTTCACCCAAATCAATGGTAATTTATTTTATTCTATATTATATATAATATTTTGGAAATACAGTTTGGTTTATTAATTTCAATATTTTAAATATAGTTATATTATTTTAGATTAGTATATTTATGAGTTATTGGGTGTTTGAGGTCTGGTTTATAATCCATTTTTTATGATTAATATTTCAATAGTTTGAGATATGTTACCTCGTTGACATGATTTTATTAATTTTAATGATTTTATAAAAAAAATATAAGCTACTATACTGTTTGAAATTAAAGTGTGATATCAGTTATTTGAAAATTGAATTCAACTGAAAATGAATTAATTTTTAGGAATCTATAAGTGATAAATTCTTCAAATGATTTTATTGATATAAATAAAATAAAGGACTTTTTTAAATAAATAAATAAATATATTGGGTTTTTTATTTATGTCATGATTAACAAGGTTTAGTAACAATAGTTTCTCTACATTATAGAATTTTAATTCACCCTCTATGACACAATGTACAATTTACCACATACCTTTCACACTTTTTATACCATTAAATTTTATCATAATACAATTTCATATTTAGTTATGAATTATACCGATGATGTAGAGAAATCACACATGACACCTATAGTGGATAAGTCTCATAATACAACCAATATTTAGTTTCCAATAAGGGGTTATTGGCAATAATAGTCATCATTATGCTATTAAATATTATAGTGTTAATTAATAAAATATTGATACTAATTATTTAATTTATAATTTTAACATATGAAAACAACAATATGAGTGATACAAACATCATCAGTCAATATGATTAGAGTTTCAATAACATAAAATTAGGTTTTATTTCTATGAATATGTTTTACCAACTCTATTTCTAATTGTATTTTTTTGATGTTTCTACTACAATGAATGTGAATCATTATTAATCTCTATTTGTTATGTAAATTGGATGAAAATTCTATTACCCATAAAAAATTAGTTTAATTCTAAAATTAATATATTCTCATTCTTATGTATTAGTATATGATTAAATTAAACATTTTTACATAATTTGACAGTAATTTAATGAATTTTATTTATTTATATGTATTTGATGTCCCATTTTGATATTATTGATACCATTTCATGTCCATGGATATTAAAAAATATCATGAAAAAAAGAAATATTTCGTGTGGTGATTATAACATGAATTTAATGTAACATCTCTATTAACGTCTAGATGTATCAGAAGGGTTGTAAAAGTTTTCTTAGGGACCAGAGGAAACAATCATTTTCCATCATCATGAAAAATTATATTTTTTATTTTAATGAATATTATTATATAAATAACGATGTTTTAATAGCATTTAAAATTTTATTGATTTATAATTTCATCAAAAATATTTGTACAAGAATTTATTCCACCTGAGAGAAGAAAAATATTCCACATGTTTCTAGCATAATGAGTTTCACTATAATATTAAATAAAAATGTTATATTCAGTTTATTTTATAATATATCTAAAAATATTTAAATGATTTCTTTTTTTGATATATTAGTTATGTAATTATTTTTAAATAGACATAGGAGGTATGTCATTTTTTTTGTACGATAGAGTTATTTCATTATGTATTCCAAAAAAATATGGAATTTATGTCTTTAACCTTGTAATAATATAGGGTAGAGAATTTTTTATTATTGGATAGTGTTCCTAAATTTAATTATAATATAATATTTTTTATTTATAAATTAAATTAATAGAAGTGTGTTAATCCAAACCACAGTTCTAGTTTTTGTATCATCGTAGGATTTCAGGGCATGAGTATTTAGAAAACATTATTCCAGTTATATTTGTGGTATGGGTTACAGTACATCTCCATCATGGATTTTTAGTAGGAAATATACATTTTCACTAATGATGTTAGCACGAGTGGGTGATATAGGAATTGGTTATCAAGGATCACAAAACAAAATTGATGCACTGAAGAGTACTGTAAAATATCAATAATCATTTATTAATATATCAAATGGTCAGGTCAATGCATCGAAAAGTGTATTGGTTATTTTGTTCTTGAATATGAACCAATGTATTCCTAGAGATATAGTGACACTCATCATGGAGGGATGATTGATATATTTCATAAATTTACACTATATTATTCATCTTAATAGTTAAATTTTGTTCACTATATATTAAAAATTATTCTTTATTCCTAAATATAATTTCCACATTAAATGTTTTTAAAGGTTTGGTTAGGAAGTTTGGGATCCATCCTAGACCCCCAATACAATTTACATACCAAATATGGGGCACTTATAAATGGGATTTGGGGAATGATTATTAAATTCCATGTAGGGGTTATGTAATTAACCAACTAAATAACTAGTTGACAAGGGGAATGAGATGTCAATCAATGGGTCGGGTAGGATGAGTGAGACCACTCCTTTAGTCTTTCAGAGAATGTTGTTGGCCTTGTCTTAGAGACAAGTAATATTATCTCTAGAGGGTCATCCGAACAATATTTACAAAAGGATATATATATATATATATGTTTTAAATTTTATTTTATTATGAATTCACTAATTCAATATTCTAAATCTATGGAAGCTCTATCATTGGTTATTTCATTGACAACTTCAAAAATGTGCACCATATAGATTTTATAGATAGATAATATGGATTATGTTCACTTTTAACTGAGGATTTTCATGAATAATTGTGCAGAGAATAAAATCACATACATAGAATTGCCAGTTTTTTTATTTTAATTTATGATTACAATGAATAGTTTAATTCGAAATGAAGGTGTATGTAATTCAATAGAAGATTCAGGATACATCAAAAATAATAAAAAACTCAACTATTTGGTGAGGAACATTGAATATTTTTTTGGATGTGAAAAAATTAAAAGGTAAATCATCCATTGTTGATGAAGGTGATAGTAGTTTCCAAGCATAGGTGGAAATATGTGAATGAATGATTCTTATAATGGATAAAGGAAGAGGAGTGATCGATGTTGATAAGGAAGAGTTGTTTAAAATAACAAGGCATGTGGTTATACCTATTATCTCTAGACAACATCATGCCTCATTTAACTCTAAAGCTATGTTGTATATTTTTTAATCTATCAGAATCAATAGTATTTTAAGATTCCTATGGATTAGTTAAGTAATGATAGGATAGTATAGTATAGTATAATATGACTAAAAAATCCAAAGATAGAAATAATTTTATGTAACTCAAACATGATATTCTAACTTGTGATAGTAGTCTGGTAGAGGAAGATGTATATATTTTCCTGAAATATCTGTTATAGATTTTATTGATAGATATTTATGTTGATGATTTTTAATGGGTATCATTGAGCACAACAAATTTTATCTATAAGTGGTACATAAATGTACTCCTTAGGGGACAAAATTCCAAAATATGAAGCACGATATTGAAACATGAACCAAAAATTAAAGAATGATTATTATCTTTATTCCAAAAATTATAAATTTAGATTATCATAAAAGGGTTCATTTAAGGGCATGAGGCTTACAATAGGAGAAACATGTATTATTTTTCAAGATGAAATTTTAAATCAATAATAGTTTTATTGACTGGATATGTAAATGAGAATAATAGCAATGGTGGAAACACCCAAAGCTGAAATGTAATTAGGAACTTGTCTAAAGATGATTTTTTGGAATGAAGAACTACGGTATTTTCCTACAACTATAAAATGAGTTTATAAATACATATAGAGGTCACGAAAAGAGATATGTATTTACAATTTCGGATAATTTGGAGTATCATGAAGAGGGTTATGAAACAAGTGAATGATTTTAAGTAAATGTGGGACTATATAATAATGAATTAGAAATATAAATTTAATGAAATATAACAATTAGAGTGGATAATTTAAATTATTACTAGGAAAATCCATTTTTATAGAGGGCAGTGTTAAAGGAGTAACCATACAAGAATTTATGGATTGTGCAACTAGTCATTATTTCACATCCAATAGGTTATTTTCAACCCTTACATTTCATTTTTCTAAAAACAAACACTTTAATATCTAGTCAAGATATGAAAAATACATTAAATATGACCTACTATATCCATCCTTGGAGGTACTATTGGGAGGAGGGGACTTTGTGGTGGATTCCTATGTATTTGACGCTATTAGTCCAAACCTGGTGTTGGTAATATTAGAGATATATTATTTATGGTATGTGACCATGAACTAAAATATTATAACCATGAAAAAAGAAGGAAAAGGTACTAGAATTACCTAATGAGGGGTGAATTCCATGATTGAAACACCATAATCTCTTTAAGAATATTTTAAATGGGAAATAATTTTAGTGATGGGGTTTTCATTAGAAATATTATAATGGGGTATAGAATAGGGACATGATTCATTATTCAACAATAAGAATAGTTCCATGTGAAATTTATTCTAATATAGTTAGTTTACAAATAACTTCAAGAACTTATATTAAATAGGGAGGCCAATCATGTTATTAATATGAAGGATGGTCTCGATCATGTCAACAATGCTCAATATAAATAAGATTACTATATGAAGAAAAAAATGAATGTAGGGTTTCAGATATTTTGGAATACTGATTTATTAGACATGTAATGAGCCCATATTCTATCCCAATCATTTTAGTAAATACTGGTTTGTGGTAGAGAATTCACGAAGATTATAGGGAATTCAATTGCTTAAAAACACAACACCAATACACTATTCCTACAATAATGGAGGTAATAGATGTGTTTTTTGATATAAAATACATAAAAAGGTGTATAAAATATTAGGTTTCCCAATTTATTTATTAGAGAATAATAAATTCGGAAAATAACATTTAAAACACAAGACAGACTCTTCATATACCTCATTATTCACATAATATTAATGAATGAATCGACCATTCTCTAGGATACTATGAATGTGGTATTCTAGTAGTCTATTCGAAAGAGTGTATCTATGTAATTCGATGATATTATGATGAAAAATAACATACTAAATGTGATCATCGAGATAGTTAATATAGTCTTATAAAATATTTGAGGAATCATGTTGTGTTCTAATTAGAAAAAATTCACTTTTAAGAGGAGGATTTTATAGTATTTGTGGCGTATCAATTCATCCATGGGAGTTGTGATGGATCAAAAAATAGAGTAAGTAAAACTATATCATGAGTTGTGGAATATAAAATATTTCATGGTATTTAATAGGATTAATAGATAATATTGAATGTTTGTTAAGTACTATGAGAAGGTAGGAAAACCACTAATAGATTTGACAATAAATTAGGGGTTTAAATGAATAACTAAAAATAAAGAATAATTTTAGATTCTAAAAGACCTATATAGGTGTTTTATATTATTTTAGTAAGAATTTTATTATTTTTTATTATCTATGTCTAGAAGCTCAATAAGGTTTGTTAAAATCCTTTATTATATGAATTTTCAGATTAGGTTATAGACTAAATATTAATATATAAAATTTTAATTTCATTTTATATATTCATCTATGTAAATATATGTCATTATTTTCTATGTAATATGGATGTTCACTATGATATGGTGAACTTGTACCATTTTCATTATAGTGTCTCTTATTGAGATTATTAAATAGTAAGGTCTGTTCTAGTTATGGTTAAGGGAATTTTTAGTGTTTGAATCATGAGTACGAGATAAAATAATTCAAGATCCCACTATTATAGACATGTGATGGGTTGAATTCAAAAGTGAGATAAATACATTATATAGTGTCTTATTAGATTTTCATGGAATGCACATGACTTTTTAATTATTCATTATTATACTATTATAAAACATGATTATAGATTAAACATATATCATATGAATTTTAATTTTTTTTGTTCATTGAATATGTTATTTACTTATTTGTGGTAATATAATCTTAACGTTGACATCGGAGGTAGTAAGTATGGAAGGAGGTGAAGGTCAGCAATATGATTGAGTAATTGAGGTTAACATGCAAAGAACATTGTAGGCCCTCTAAGACTCATTTATGTAGTGAAATTTGAATAAAAATGATCTATGATGTAATTTAAGGCTATATCATGAATAATATAATGTTTTTTGATGTAATGTTGTTATTGATATTGTTATAATATATTGAAATCATGATATTTTTTTATATTTATTCTGTATTTTTTTAGTGGATCAAGAGTCTATAAAATTTTTCTTTTTTGAAACTGCATTATTGGTGGATGTTTAAATCACCACTAGTAAAATAAAGATAGTGTTAAAAGATATTAATAAAATAGGTGTTATTGATGTCATGGGTAAACATTTATCTCTATAAAATCTCACCAATGTAAAAAAAATATCTCTATATTTTGTAACAAGAAGAATCACTTGAAAATATAAATTCCATCAGCATGAATCCAAAGATTCTGGAAGAAATAGAAAACAATGTTAAATATTCAACAACATACCATTTCATAGTTTTTTTAAAATACCACATATATACCATAAAACATATGATATATGATTGTTTACTTGTAATTTATATGAACCAAGTAAATTATTATTTTATGAGTGCATGATTTATTTGATTTCCCCAAGAAATAAATTCATGTGGCTGGGATAATAATTAATTGATCAAACTGATTTAAATAAATGATAAATTGAAATTGAATCAGATTATCACGAAAATAATAACACAATATTGTTCTTATTGGTTACTTATGGGGGTGATAGTTGGAATATTATGTTATTTATATTTGGATATGTTTTATTCCCTAATTTAGGCCACCCAATAAAAAATTATCCTATTAAATCCTCTTTTAGGAAAAATGATTGTAAAAAAATGTAGACAATGATAAATATACTATTAAGGTAATGTTTTATGAAAATATTTTATATGATATGGGTATCTGAGTGCCTCTAAATAAAATTCATCTTGTATCCTCTTGAATATTTCCATAGAATGTGTTTTTAATTTGAATATACCATATAGCTTAAGGTTATTATTAGGTATTTATCAGTTATTTTCATTGGATTATAACACCAATGATTAATTTTACTTTGAAATTGATGATATTTTAGTTGGATGATAAATTTCATTTTCTTTCAAATGAAAAAAAATAATGATTTTTTTAATACATATATTGACATTACAAGAAAATGGTAAATCATATATTGTATAATGTAATTTCATGGGCATGTAGTTTGTTCTTCTATTTATAATGTATTATTATGTATTAGCTTATGGTTCATAGATGTTAATTCATAATGAGAAAGACAACCATGAATATGATATTAATTTTAACATCATGGATTATTCATTAATGTATGGGAATAATTACTGGTTATGAGAATAAATTTTGGATCACAATGATCCTAATATTTTTTTATATGTTTTCATATGAATATTTTATCATCCTATATAGGGTTTTAGTTGATTATTTATATTCATTTTGATTTTTAGATGTTGTATAGACCATGTAAATGTAAATTTGATACATATAGTATAAGTATAAAGGCATAGATAATGTTATTTTAGGTGTTGGATAAGTCTGAATAGAAGGCATGTCTCTTGCCTAGGATACAAATTGTTTGTCTTTATATCACTACATATCAATTATAATTTAATATAGATATAGTAGGAAGATCTACTGGATAATAATAACTTTATATTGTTTTGTGAGATAATTATACCTATGGAGCATTGGCCTAATGGGATTCTCATTAGGGAGTTTCTCTTAAATATTAATATAAGTTCTATGGTACCAATGTATATAGGATAGTTGGTATTGTAAGATTTTCTATCCTCTTAGTGGATTATTCATCCAGTTAATAAAATTATTTATTATTAAATAATATGAATGTATTGGTAGAAAAGTATGAAGTGGGATATAAATGTATTTTTATATCAATATCCAACATATCTATGAGTAAAGGTCAAATATTTTATAAAATCATGTAAATTACAAACATTACCCTTTAATATATTAATTTGTTATAAATTTGTGATAGATTTTGTGATAGGATTTATGATACATTCCAATGGAAAATATATAGTGTGTGTTATCATCAAATTATTGATGAATGTTTCTCATTTCTTACCAATAATAGTACAATTTCTAGATTGTGAGCAAAGATAGTTCTCTGTTTAAATATGGTTGATATTCATATAGTATCAAGGATTATTTTATCCAGTAATTATTTACTTTAGAGTATTGAATACTAAAGTGGAAATATTTTAGTTCCCATGTTGTGTTTAGTATTAATTTTTTTTCATATATATATGGATTGGCTATTTGTGTTATTAATGGTTTGGGAATCATATAATAAACTTGAATTGTATATTTGAATGTTCATTGTGAGGATCATTTTAACTTATTTAAATTAAAATATATTAAAAATTATTAGACATCAATTTATATGGTGTTGTAAGATAAACATTATGGTCTACCCTATGAGATCCTTTATATTGGAGATAAGACTGAGACACATCTCTGAATGAGCATTATTTTTTAATAGAGACTTCTAATTGGATACAATTGACAAATATGTTATTGAAAATAATATAATGAATAAAAAATTTATCTGAAAAGCTGTGCTAAATACCTTTTGAATTTTTAATGGTTATCATATATGTATTTTACTATTTCCTTAATTTTTAAATTAGGAGTTGGGGAACCAAAGGAAGTTATAACCATAAATTATGGGTACATTGGATATATTATATTACAACAGTGTAGTTTTATTTTTATAATTTTTCTTACACACAATATTTTATTGAATGATATATTTGATGTTTTGGTTATGGAAATATGTATTAGATATATCTCAAATTATTTGGAAATACAGTGTGAAATTAGTTCCAAAATAATTAGTTGGGTAGTTTCATTTTTTATAATGTACTATAGAGTCATGAACGTATAAAAGAATATGATTAGTTATTTTCATTAATATCTAAACCTGAAAAGATCTAGAAATATGTGATGTGACAATAAGAGGTGATACTAATGAAATAGATATAGTTATTTTTGATGAATTCTCCATAATGTTATAAGATGATGAGAATATTGATGGTGTGGTGCTTTAATGGCATATGGATATCAATTATTTAACAGATTAAACTTATTTCATCCCATTTTAAATATATTTATTTTTTCCTAAATAATATTTTCAATAATGATAATATAGTAAAATGATAAAATTGGAGAGAGACTGGTCTTCGTGGGAAGGTGTGTGTATCATTGGAATTTTGGGGGTGGATAATGAATATATAGTGGCCTTATAGTAACTAATTCTTAAGGATATCACTCTGTTATATTTCTTGTGGTAGGAACCAAAATCAATGTGCATCAGTAGAATTATAATTTTTATTATTGGGTTCAAGGTCATGCCATTTACTTTAAATTTTAAAAAGAATCATTTTGGGTATCTTGGGGAAAAATATTTATAAATATGGAAATGGAATGTTAGTTGAGTTGTTGGAATCCAGGAGATTTGTTGACCCGATATTCATATATTAAATTTATTTAGTGATCTCTATAGTATCATTAAATGTGTAGAATCTAATCATAAAATAGAAGTGGGTAAGTAGAATCAAGTATAAGGTATTGGAGTGATTTATCACTAGTTTCTGACATGGTTTAGGAGTTGTTCTTCAAAAACCCCCACTTTAATTTATTTTAGTATATTTTTTTAATCATTTAATCATCCAAATTTCTACAACTTTTCCACGGGTCACTCTTATATTCCAAATCATCAAGTTGGGATATATCATATTTTTTTCCATTTCTATTTTTTTCTATGTGTATACAAATATAGGTCATGAAAATAAAATCTAGTGGGATAGAAAAGTGATCCTAGATATATGAAATTAGTAAATTTAGTTTTACGACAACATAGTCTTCATAAAATAATTATTTTATAATAATTATGGAATTTAAAAACCTCAATGATGTCCAAAAACAATAATTTATCAATTTAAATGAATTTTAATTAGTGAATCTTGTAAATAGTAAAATAAGCATATTGCATAAGTGTATATAGGAATTTTTTCTTCCTTTAGAATATTTTTCGCCAACATTGAATCATTTTATAGTTGTGAAAAACCTATGATGAGTTATATATTATATTAAATTTTCTACTATTTTTGAAAAACATTTGAACTAAGTTATATGATATATAGATCAAGGTTTTATGGTATGTTTTCTAGGGTTTATGGTAGATAAACCAAGGGGTCATTGTAAATGGACCAAGGTGTCACAGTAAGTGTTTAATGGGTTCATAGTGTAAGACCCCTAGGGTAATAGTGTGTAGATGACACTGTAATGATACATGGAAAATGATTTGTGGTTAGAGGAGATATTGTTATGGTATATTGTCTAGTGACCCACCACATGGCATTATCACTTCCCAATGAAGGATTTTAATGTCTAATGATTTTGATTTACTTTCCATTAAAATTATAAAAAAATAGAGTAAATCATAATAGCATTGTTTTATCCACTATGATTAAGTGGAATAAAAAGAGATCAAACTAGAGAAACTACTCAACTATTAACTAATCAGTTTTAGAATTTAAAATTCCAGTTAAAATAATTAAAAATAAATAAACTACATCTTTTCTATTAAAAGGGTAGACCATTTAAAATAATTTCATATGATAGTTTTTCGATGATACGAATTTCTATTACATTTTAATTTCATTGCACTTATTATATATATGGCTAATATATTAAAAAATTATTGATAAAAATTCTTTCAATAACTCTATATTACATTCATTGATTATGAACAAAAGAACATATTCCAACTAGAATGCATTAAAATTCAATATTTCAAGAAAAAATGTAAAACATGTTACATTCATTACCAAATCCATTTCTATATTATTTATTATCCTTATTAATTATATTATTTTCCCTAGGAATCAATAATTAATAATATAAATAATCAATCTGAATATGATAAAAATTTATACAACAAAAAAACAGTGTATTAAAATCCCTCCTATAATAATTAATTTACCATTCTTTAGGGTTACCACTGACACAAAATTGTTGTGTCTTCTTATTGTCTCATAACAATCATACACCATCCTTCATTACTATTTTCATGGATTTTGGAATTATTTCATAATAGAATATTCTTACACCATATTATTTATATTTCATCAATTATAGATTCAAATTTCCATAAATCACATTCCAAGATTCAAAAATATTTATCATAGTTTTTTACTTCATTTATCCTCCTCGAAATAGATATAACAATAATATTATTGAATAATGATATGAAATAAGTAGTGAATATATACAAATTATGCATTTTGTTTCAGCATTACTTGATCCACGATATATTCATCACCAATTTTATATGGAGTCCACATTTCACCGTGAATTTATCACAAGGTAATATGTACGTTTTAAAAAAAAAAGATAAATAATTACTAGATAATATTGTAATTATAATTATAAGTTTCAAGAAGATTTTTTATATTTTATTTTTCTAAAATTACCATAATATAATTAACTGAATTGCATAATGGATTTCCATTTTCATAAAAAAATATTACTAATCTTATCTATACTCTTTAGTTACTAAATAAAACAAAATATTCATAGAAAATAACTAAAACATGTATTTATTAACACTAATTGACATATAAAATACTGATAAAAACGTATACACATTTAAAATTTATCACATACTCCCACATGTGAACTTTTTCTTTTTTCCATGATAAATTTTAACATAACATAAAATTGAAAACATACATTGTTGGGGGAACATTTAATTCATCAAAGTTATAAATATAAATTAAAGAACAGAAATTTATAAATAATAAAACTCATAAAATAATGATTGTTCCATCATGCATCTTAAATGCCCTTATTCCATACTCCCCTTCAACTCCTCCCACATTATTTATCCATTTTGAATTACTTATGATACTTATGATATACCTTAATTAAAATTTATTTATCTTTATAATGAACAACATTTAAATTTAGTTATAGTCAGTATCAATTATTTTTATTATATCCATAATGTTGAAATATTTCATAATCTCTAAATTTGATATAGGGGAAGGCTAATAATTAGATCATTTGAAAAAATAAATCTATTTATTTTTATTAGTAGGTTATTAATGCTGAATTTCAAAAAAAGATAATAAATGAAACATAATTTTCAAAGTACATTATATAATTTTCAATTAAGGTCAGTAAAAACACTTCTTCATTTGATTTCGAAAAATAAAAATTTTCCAACAACATTTCATCTGAAATTTGTGTTCTTATGAATTCACAATGAATAGGTATTTAAAACATCAGTGATCCAATTTTTTATATTTTTTACTCAACTTCATTTTCATTTAAATTTAAATGACAGGGGAAACATAAAATTATAATACACTATTAATTTATTAATAAATACCCCATAACCAATTATCATATCCTTATATTCATCACTTTTCAATACAATCATTCCTAATATCACAACAAACCAAGAAAATTTCATTTTTTTATCTCAAATGATATCATTTAATAATACAAAAGGAATTTTGGATGGAAATAAAATTTATGCTTTGATGTGGTCTACCAAATTTTTTGTTCATGATATTTATATGATTAAAATAAGTTAGAAAATAATGAATTTTCAATTTTAAAATGTCATAGAAATAAAAAATGTTTTTTTATTTCAATATGATTTTTAATCAAAATATTTAAAGAATTATAAAAGTATTGTATTATCACAAATTCACATCTCAACAATAAACATGTATTGGTGGTATTAAAATGATTATAAAAAAGGGTTTGGAATACCTATTCGAAATGAGATCATAATTATTGATCTATCATTTCTTTGAATGAATAGTAATTATTAGTCAAGGTAATGAATTTTATAATTAATTTCGAAAAAAATATAATATTATCAATCAAAATAAAATCAATTAAAATTTGGAAATATTTTGTGCCTTTAAATATTTTCCACTTATATCACTATCATTTATGATCATGATTAATAAAATTTTCCAAAAAAAATATATATATATAATCTAAATAAGAATATATCATTTATTAAAATGTGGTATGTTTCACGAGGGTATAAAAATCCTTCCCCCATTATTGAATGAAAAAATATCACTATTTTTTTAAATGGTTAAAAGATATATAAATTTTATTCAAGTAATTTATAAATGAAATAGAATTAAAAATATAAAAAATATATAGTTATTCCATATTTATGTAATAATTTCATCATATATTATTGACTGGGTTTTATTTGTATCATAATCCACCATTTACATTTTTTAAAATTTAATATTTATAAATACATCAAAAAAAATTTCTTAAATATAACTCCTTGAAATGATAAAAAATTAAATGTCTAAGAGACATATATAAAAGGTAAATAAATTCCAATTACCATTGAAATATATATCAATAGCTATATATTTCAATATTAATGGAGAATAAAGGATACATAAAATTAGAAATATGAGTAGAAAAACATTGATGTATGAAACATGTGTAAAATATTAAAAATATTAACTAGTGATACCAGAAAATATAGAATGGGTGGCCTAAGAATTGTGAAGGATTGCATCAACATCCGCAATAGTTGTCTCTTCACTCTTATCCTACTGAATTGATGGATATATATATTGATTATAGAGGGATGGGTCTCCCCATGGATTAACCGTATATTAATTGGATATGAAACATTTCAATATTGACATAAATAAAAGATATTGTTGAACTATAGGTTTATTTAAGGCTAAAACATGACCTATATAAAAGAATATACTAGTAATGGTATCTTGGTTAGATCACTCAGTTGATGTTTTTTGCATGATATATATGGATTCATAGACTATAATAGATATTATCTCAAATATTGAGGAACTCACAATGGGATTAATCATGGGATAATCTAAACATGCATTAGCATTGTTTGTACCCTTCTTATTTAGATTCCCCCAAATTATGAGAGAATATTTGTGTAATTATATGTGATAATAAATGGTAATATCGTTAGTGGTAGTGTCTAGATATTCATTTTTCCACTAAAAATAATCTTACAAATTTCGTACAATAAATAATGAAATAATAATTTCGTGATATAGTGTGACAGTGATCCCATAAATGGTCTAAGATGATTGTTGGGTATTGTGAGGGGTAAATTTTGTTATATAAATAGATGTATAAGGGTTTATGCTATATGAAATATCTATCATGGAATATTCAGAGTGAATATAGTGATTTGGAATAAAATGTGGTCATGTTTGATTTATCTCTATTGGCTTGGGTGAAATTAAAAGGATTGGTTTTTTGGTTTGAGTTTTTATATGTGATATGTTATATTGGGTCTCTAAAATCTATGAAATATTTTATTGTATACTCATGATATATAAAAACATGTTCTAAAAAAGGAACATATCTTATAAAGGGATTGAATTAGGATGGCAATGTTTGGGAGTGTATAAGGATCATGTGATGAAGTAATATTTTAGTGGGATATATCATGTCAGTTACCATAACACTCTCTGTTTACGTATAAAATCTCATCACACTAGGAATATATGTTTCTCTTCTAAATCATATTTGGATTATATATAAATAAATTCATGAATATATATTATCAATAAAAAACAAAAAAAAAATAACAATTTATGTTCCTAATAATGTATTCCAAGGTTGAATTATGTGTCTTAGTGGTTTTACTCAAATCTGACAAGAAATTATAGTGTTTGATCTCAGTATGCTACCTAATTTATCAATTCATGATTTTTTAAATTAAATGACCTTAATGATTCTATAATGAGTTTTTCCATAAATATATTAGATATGAATCTATATAATAGTATTTTTTCTACTAATTACATAAATTCCAAAAATGTGACTCATGCTTGGTTAGACATGTTTTGAATCAACGGAAAATATAATGTTGTGTTTTTTGATGTTTCCACAAAACAAAGATTGGGGCTTTGTCACTCTAACCCGACAACCTATTTATTTTATTACATTTCTAGAGAATGTTGGGTTATAGTTACAATATGGATTATAATTTTTATAAAGTAATTAGAAAATTTTATAGTAAGTGATTTTTTTTTAACATGAAATTAATTGAATGAGTGAAATGGTTTTTAATGGGGTGTGGGGTGTTTAGTAATCAATGTGGGTAAAGATAATGATTTAAAATAATGGGGCTTGAAAGATATATATTGTGGATTTAAGTTAGAGTGGACTGATTTTAGAAGGATATGTATATATATGAGGAAGAACAAATTTTGTTATTGAAAATATTTATCTATACAAACTAGGGCTTAATCATAGAATTTTAAGAAACTTTAAATTTTTTGAGAAATTATCATGGACTTCTCTTTTAATTAACCACAGAGATTCACTAATTTTTTAAAATTTCATAATCACTTTAACCACACCACTGAATTAATATTTGACACCATAATTTTTATATTGATAATACTTAATTAAACTTTGTTTTTATTATTATTCCAATATAATATTATAGAGAAAATATTTGATTAGGTAAATTTTTTGAAAAAATATTTATAGGGTTATTTGTTGTGATCAATATTTTATTGAATTTTTTTAGTTCATGATTTATACATTGATTTACCCTTATACGTTCACATAGATAAATTACCATATTTCATAGAAATCTAGAAACTGTATGAGAACGTATGTGTTATTCCCACAAGTAATTATATCACACATCAATGTTATTGTTCTCATTCTACTATTTATCAATGTCTTATGGGGTTATATTATAGGGAAGAAAAGAACATATAAAAATTTAGGAAATGGTCTTTTAGTTATGGATCAATATATTAACTGGTATGTAAATATTTTATTTTCTCATTTAAATAATTGTATCCAAATTATGGATGAAATTACACAAGAATTATTTCTAACTCAATCTTGGGTTCCTTCATGTTGTAATTAGAAATTTTTGAGGTTCAAAAAACCCTCAATCATAGGACTAGTGAAAAAAAACTATTAGATATACACTTAATCTAATATTAAGTGAGAAAAACCTATCAATATATTAAAACATTCCTATATGTTAAAAAATATATATCACATATATTTACAAAATCCCAAGAATTAGAGTTTTACTATCATTTAGGATCAATAAAAATAGAAACTTATATAATGATGCCTGTGAACATTTCTCTATAATTAAGCAATAAAAAACATACATATATAATTTTAATATGGTTTATTCATATTTATAATTCATGCAATGGAATCATTAGAAATTTGTGAGCTCAAAAACTGAGTAAGAAATAAATTCATTAACATTCATCAAGTGTTAGATAATAAGAATATGATAAAACCTGAGAATGGGAGAAATGTCTCATTAAAAAGATTACAAAACAAAAAAAATCTTTATGCATCATAAAATATGGATATGTAATATCTTATGAAAAAATATATAATGTAAGTGGAGATTTTGAGATAATAATCATGATCTAGGTAGCATAACCATAGGTATATATTGTGTAATGTTGACAAGTAATATGCAGTGAATTCATAACATTGGGGATTAGAAATCACTTCTTATTTCACTTAGTTAATTAGGCATCATAACCCATTTTCCTTGGTGGATTAGTAATAAATAACTATATCACATTATTAATACAGATTCACAACCTATCTCACATAGGGGATTAGCCATTACATTCTATTTAACATTTTTTATTAGGAATTACTATGTGTTTCTCACAATGGATTAGGCATGACATCCTATCTCTCTTAGTGCGTCAATAATTATATCATGTTTCCCATAGTGGATTGATAATCATTACGCATTTAATCATATTATAAAAAGAGATATATATCCTCTGCCACAGAATTTTAGTGAGATATAATCCACCAACATTAGTAATAATATATATATGTGTGTGTGTGTGTGTGTGTTACGAGATAATATGAATAAGTTCAAACTTAAAATATCAGTTAATTGTTCAATAGAAAAGTGAATGGGTTCATGAAAAAAATTCCAGAGCATTAGAAAATACATCCATATAAAGAATCTAGTTTTATTTATACTAATGTTTTCCAACATATCTCCATATTTTATTTGCATTGATTCCTAAAAAAATCAATTATTTTCTAATAAAATTTTCAAATTTGTTTTGTTTGGAAAATTTTATTTTTTAATGGTCGACTTCATTTTGTATTATTTTTGTAAAAGAATTTTTTTTTTCAAATTTGTAAAATGTTTCTTAAGAAAACTATCATGAACGATTATAAATTATCATATGAGATATCATGTTTAATAAACTGCTTGGAAATAATATTTCTATCAATGAAAACTATCTAACAAATAGACAAATATATTCAGAATAAATTTTAGTGTTTTGATGAATTAAAATATCATATGAATGTATTACATAGGATAATATTCAAATGAGGTATAATAACATCATATGATAAATTCTTTTTTCAATGCCATGTATCATCGAAACACTAGATGATCATAGGAATAATTTATTTCTCCTACTATATCAAAACAATAAATATTCTAATATTATACAAAGGAGAATGTCATAAAATATTTGAAATTATCATTCAGAGAAAAAAAAGTCATATGAGGATAGAAATTATCATATAGGATAGTTTCAAAATGTTCACTTTACCAATGCCGATAGCATTAGAATACAAAAATATAAAATATCATATGTAGCAGAATACCTTATGAAGTTTAAGATAAATTAAAATGTAAAATTAATTTATAGAGTTTTAGTTTGAGTATTTAACTATGTAAAATGTTATAAGTTGTTTTGAAGAAATAAATAATCATTCAGGATGATAATAACCTTCTAATTATCATTCATACATAGTGTGTATTTTTAAGAGAGTTCATTTTCCCATTCCAAAATTTTCATATCATTATATGTGTTATATTGATGTTCATACCTACTATTATATTTTATTCGAATTTATTTTTTATTTTATGATGAAGGAGAAAATAAAATAATATTTATATATTACAGAATTCATGTAATTATAATGATTACCGTGGTTACAGTATGATATGACCTGTACCTTCTCTATATTCATATAAAAATTTCAAATGTTTGAATAATGACTATGTTTTTAAACTATTCTATTTTTTGTTGACCATTCTAGTATATAGAGATATTTAAAATTAAAATCCAATATAATAAGTAATGAACAGAAAAATAATAAATTTATACTGAAAGAATGTGACGTATACACTGTTTTCCTATACAAACACGTTTTTCATTATTTCATGTTAATAAAAATAAATTATTAACATTATTATTTTATGAAAATATCAATTTCATTTAGGACATAATATAGTTCTAATTTCTGATTCATTGTTTATTTTATTTAGATAAAACTCTTATACTCACTCAAAATTCATCTTGGAACTGTGAGCTGAATCAAAATATCATTATCAAATATCTTTATCATTGATAGATAGATTACTCCTTTTTTAGGTTTATAAAGATCCTAGATATATCTTGTAAAAAATTTATATAATTTTAAATCTATTATAACCTTTTTTAATAAGTTATAATTTCTTACACTCAAATATAATGGTTCCTATAAAAATATACAATATAATGAAATAAATATATCATAAGAGAGGGTATTGGTGGAGTAGACTAGGGAACATTTTTGACATGAACCTGTATAATTCATATGTGGTATGATGATATATATATCATAAACTATATAATATAAGAGTAAGGAATCATTTCATTTCTTATTTTAATTTGGGGTAATGTTTAAAGATCTCAACTCACACTCCGGATACACTATGTATTTTTAAATTGGGTAAAAATTTGTATCATAGGTGGAAACTCTTGAGTTCTATAGTATAACATACTAAATTTGTAAAGATATATTTCAAATAGTTTAAATTGCTAATAATAGAAAGGTAACTTCTATTTTCAGATCTCCTTATTTTGAATGAGATAAGTATTGGTACTTGATTAATCTAAAGATTATTTATCAGAAAAATAATAGTATGAAGGATTATTTTAATGCTAGAAATCCATATAAAATTATTAAATGAGAAATAGAGAAATTTCATTCATTTTATGAAGTCAAATAGGACCTATATTGTGATGTTATGATTGTTATTCTATGTGGATTAGTAATTGATGATTTCAATTGAGATTAACAATGAGACATTACACATGAAATATATAAAACTATATGTGTTACTTATGAAGGTACTGATAATGTAGGAAACATTGATAAAACACTTGAAAAATAATTTTAGATACATTCAAAATGGTTGATTCATAGATAATACCATAGATTACATCAAATTTTATAGAAATTTTATATAATATAGCTAAATTATGAACTATTATTCATAAAATAGATATGTACCTCATGTTACACAATGTTCATTAACCTATATAAATATTTATTTATTCCCATGGTGTGTAATCTATTGTTTAAAATTATTTAAAAATAGAAGATTTTATTTTGAACTTATGTTGTGTGATGTTAATAATGAAGATGTGGTAGGCTAATATAAGATAATAAATAATTATAATGGTACCTTAAATGAATATACTTTCAAAGACTATTATAAACAATGTTAGAGCATAATCCTGATCATCTAGTAAATAGACATCAATATATCCCATTTCAAGTGAGGTTCTTGCTTAATTTTCCATGACCTTCATGAGTCTTGATAATAAGAGAAGAGGAATCAATAAATCCTTATCAAGTATTGAACGGAAAATTAAAAAACTAAAGAAGATATATTATTTTAGTGTAATAATATGCGAAATAATAGCCCGATTACCGATTCCTTAATGAAATTAATAGTGTGAAGGTATTACAAGAAGTTAACAAAAAATAAGAAGGATAATAATGAAATGAATGGTGTATATAGTGTCTTATAGGACCCTAGTGATGAATTCAGTTATTTATCTAAAGATAACGCAGATGATAAAAATTCAAATTTTGTATTGTATGAAACCATATGATAAGGCTCATATTTTTTATTATAATTCTTCTAAATCTTAATTGAAAAATAAAATTTATTAAAAATTTAATGAGTATTGTTATATTTTAAAATACAATTATTATTCCTTCATAAAAAATAAAGAGACTATTAAGAAATCCTATGATGGTATTTTTAATGAAATAACTATAGGAAATTTAAGTAATTTAGAACTAAAATCTACACTTGATGAGTATTAATATTGTTCTATTTTCATTAAAAAAATAATTAATAAATTATGTAAAAGATATTAAAATTATTAGATTTTCTATATCAGAGGCTAAAATTATCAATATAAATATTTTAATAATATCATATTTTTAGGGTAAATATGAAATATGCATTAATATATAGAAACCAATGATGTATTAAAACTATTTTGTTCCCAGTTCATAAAATTGAACCATATATTATATAACAATTCTTTCTCCATGAAATAAATTGTAATTTTTTAAATGATTATTTAGTAATATATCATTAAATATTTGAAATAACCAAGGAATTGACATCATAAAATTTATCAACTTTTTATTATGATAAATCTTGATATTCTAAAAATTATAAAAAAAATTTGTTCCCCAATATTTTACAGCTCACATTGTTGGACCCAAAAACACTTGGTTACTAAAAAATCATCTTTTTTTAAAAACAATTAGTAGGTAAAAAGATACAAAAATAAAAATAAATTCTTTTTTAATGATATTGGATGTTCATGACATATGAGTGGATATTTTTCAAACATTAACTCATTATCTAAAATTGGTGGAGAATATGCCACATTTTCTAACAATTACTAAGGAATAGATGTTTGTATTAAATATACTGATGATCAATATTAATTATTCACTAATAAATAACTGTATGTTTAAGGATTAAAGAATTACCCAATAAGTATTGATTATCTCTTTGATGATAGGTTTATTTTTCAATTTATTAATGTTAAATTTTCAAATCTGATGTTTTATAAATATAATAAAAATTGAAAATAAATTTTTTTACTGTATATAACTTCATTACATGTTAAATTAAAAAATGAATGTTTGATATATTAAATTAATGAATTATGTATTTTGAAAAATCTCATTACATATTGGATATTGATTCTCAATATATTTTGTATAATAAAAATTTAATTTCTATTTTTTCCCAATTCAAATTATATAAAACAAAATTAAGTGATTCCTCCTAAATAAGAAAGAAACACATATCATATTTTAAATTAGATATAGAAGTTTTACCATCCAAAAAACATTAATTTATTTTTATATTTTTTTTGGGACCTTAAAGGATAAATTTATTATAGGGATATCATTTGTTTATGTTTTAGATTATTATTTTTTGTGATATAGAAGGGTATAATTATATCAATTTAAATGTGAATTTTTTTATATTTTTTATTTTTTTGGTAATCTTATTTAAAACATAAACGATTCTACAATTATTCCCTTGGGAAGTGATCATAGGACTCAATCATAGATTTATGAATGTAGTCTATTTTTTCACAAAAAATAAAATTAAACACATGTTTTCTAATCCCAAAACACCTCATAATAATGGTGTTCTAAAGGATAAATAAGACATTTTAAGATGTTTTTTTAACAATTATGGGTGAATATATTATACTGATTAACTTTTGGAAGAACTAGTGAATATAGTATGTTATATCCTCAAAATAGATTTAATAATTAATATATAGAAGAATACATTGTACAGTATATAGAATCATGGAAAACAAACTTCTGGATTACATACAGTTTAAAAAAAAGAATATCTTGAAAAATAAGGATATTCTTGATATGTTTTGTCAAAATGTTGGTGAAGGAATCATCTAAGGTAATCATACCACTTGTAAAGCCTATATAGTTTACAATAAACATTAAATGATATTTAAATAATATAATATTATAAAATTTGATTAAAGTCGTCCCTTTGATCATATGAAATCATAAATTAATAAATTTAGTGATATAATGGATAACATGTGAATCTATTTGAAATAAAAAAAATGCTGATTTAGAACACGATAATGAAAAATAATGACCTAAAAGGGAATAAAATAATGACCTATAATATGTGGTACCTATACAAACTAGAATGCTTTGAATACATCTTTTACAAACTAAAAAAGGGAACATATATGATGGAGTTATGACTTGATGAAGTGTATTAAATCATTCTAAATTTTGTTCATTTTAATTTTTTCCAAAAACTAATAACATTATAGAATCTTGAAGAGATGTGACCAAGTTTGTTTTATGAAAGTGGAATTACACAATTTCAAGAGAAGAGAGTATATAAATTAGTTGATTGAACATCTAATTATAATATAATTGGACCTATCTGTGTAATTATAAATAAGAAGGATTCTCATGGTTATATCACTAATAATAAGTCAATGTTAGTTTCTAATTATTATAATAATGAAATCATTATGGATAATAAAGAGTCCATTTCCCGGGTATCTTTATTACAAGAAATCAAAATTATTTTTGAATATAAATATTTTATAATCATAAAGATAAAGCAAATGGATGAATAATATTCCATTATTGTTCTATTTTTTATGGAGGTATTTTATGTTGAATAACCTTTAGGTTTTGAAGACACCAATTTTCAAAAATTTATTTTTTAGAATACCAAATCTATGTATTGACTCAAAAAAATTTCTGTATAGATTCATATGGAAGAATGATGTCCAGTATTTTATCCAAAATATTTTTAGTGAGAATGTAAAAAACCACTTTATTTGAGATAATTTATTCAAAATATACTATAAAATTTTTACCTTCCATTGATGATTTGAATTTTGGCCCCTAAAATTTAAAATTGTATAATGTTTCTCAAAAAAATAATAAATATTTATTGAAAAGAGAATGATGGATTACTAGAAATTATTGATTATGTTTTAGATTAATTAAAAAGAATTTGAAAATATTTTAGTCCTTTTTAAATTCATTACTGATTAATTGAAAAGGTTTAGATTCCAATGTAGTTAGACATTTTCAACTTAAATAACATCCAATATTATGCCTGACATGATTGAATATATGAAACTTGTAGACACTATGATGTATAGAGGAATAAGTTGTATATTTTTTATCTGAATATAGATAGAAAATTTATTATGTTTTAATTATATTTATGTGAAATATTTAAATAACCCTTAAATAAATCATATTTAATAGGTGCCCAAAATAATTTTACATCAACTTGATGGAACAATTTCATAATAATTACATTTTTAAGAACATATTGTTTTGATATAGTTTCACGTTCAAATTATATTTTTCGTTGTATTCTAGAATGAAAACGTACATCGATAAGAAATTATCATTTATATAATTCTATAGTTTTGAGGTCATGTAAAAAAACAAATAAATTATTGAATTTTTTTTCTATTCGATTTAAGTACATTACAACTGGTTGTTGTTGGGATCACATATTGAGGATAGAAAAACCATTATGGATTTTGGATTTAATTATTATTTTTTCTTAATTAAATTTAATGACACTAGATAAACAATAATTTAAAAAATTATATTAATTTATTTGAAGTCCATGAATATATATTTTAGATAACATTTATTAAGAGGTCACACTAAAAAGTCAAAAATTTAACCAAATTTTATTTGCACTGAAAATTAATTAGCTGGCATGGTTACAAACCCATTTCCAACATAACTAGAAAAACATGCAACTTCCATAGACTTATAGCCATAGTTTGAAAATAGTTTATATATGTAATTTTCTCATGGGCTATATCCATATTTTCCAAAACTATGCCTATAGCCCACACATATAGACATGATTTTAAAAATTGTGGCTATATACCCTTTTTTTGAAGGCCTATAGCAAGATTTTTGAAATCCATGGCTATAGGTCTCCTTACCATGCACGGGAGAAAAACATTCCCACTAAAAAATGGTGCTAAGAACTAGTTCCATGGTTTTCTGGATATTTCCCCGATTTTTAATAATATATAAAGTATAGTATATATAAATATAAAAACATTCTTTAGTGGTGTTGTGTTTGGGGAACTGAAATGTGATGTGAAGGTGTAGGGATTGAATCCAACTAGGAACATATAATTTTTAATCTATTGCCACTATTTTCTAGGTCTCTCTCCACAATTAAAACTGTGGACATTGGTCAACATCCACAGTTGACAATGAAGACACCTATGACCATTGTTTTCAAAACTATGGAAATATGCCACCTATTGCCATGGATAAAACCCTGGCTATATTTTAGACGCTATTTCCATGATTATAGCACCCACGGTTGGGAGAAACTATGGTCATAGCATATGGACACATTTTTGGGCCCTATTTCCATAGTTTTGAACTATGGAAGTCGCCCATTTTTTAGTTGTAGTAGTGATCGGTTTATTTTAAAACAAATTAGTGTTATTTGATTGAAAATAAATTTATTTTTTTTTATAATTATAATAATAATTTTATTTATTTATCTCTTGATATTTGTATATTTTTTAGATATTTTTCAATGAATAATAATTAAAATTATAGGATATTTATATCATCTAATAATGAGACATGGAATGTTACGTTTATTTTTAAATTTTTCATAATTTATCCTATTATATAACATTATAGTAAGAACTTATGTACTCAATAAAAAATAATCAATCATGTCTTAAAAACCATGAGCTTTCATGAACCACATAACTCCTCACCTCACAAATCAAAACACTTATTTTCATAATAGAATATTTTGAATATCAAGAGACATTAATATCACTCTAAAAAGATAATCAAGAATAATAGGGTGAAGTGTCTCATAATTTTTGATGATCCAAATAATTTTTTATGATACACTATGCATAAAAGTAATATATTACACATAAGTTTTCAAAATATACATGTTGATAAAAAAGGTCTTGAACTTTCATGGATTGAATAATTTTTTTATGAATAGAGAACTGAGTTCTACTACAAGATGGAATATAGGTAGTTTTATTGGAATCTGGAGTTCATATTTGAATGTATTGAATATATGGACATACAGAATTTCAATAGGATGCACATTTCGAAATGATCATTAACTTTTTCTATGGTTCTTCACTTCCCACATGAGGAGAGTTTTAATTTTATATTATTTTTTGTTAGTGTCCATTTTGTGAGGTATAATATATTTTAGATATATCTTATTGGATCTCCCACTATATAAAACATTCTAGTCCAATATTTAGAGCATGAAATTAAGACTATAGTAAAATTTATCAAAATTATGATCTCTGAGAGAAAAGATGAAATTTATAATGTTTTTTAGATAATAATCTAATTTATATATTTTTTGTTGAATAATAATTTTAAAATATAAAATAACATCTATAAATATATGTAATATTCATACCATATGTGTATGATATTTTGTTTTTTTTAATGAACTGACACTGATCTATTTGAGAATTTTTATGGAGAAATAAACAAGGATATGGTATTTATGAGTCATGGGATGAGTACTAAAGGATAGTGAATGCTAATGATGATTGAGTTAATATGAATTCATTCCCTAGAGAAGTAATATTCTATTTTGTCTAATGAGATAAAGGAAATCCCATCTCATATTGAGGTGGAGAATCTTATTGAAGCTCTAACCACATCTTATTATATTGTTAGAGATTAAACAGTTGAAAAAATATATCATGATGATAATATATTTATTAGAAGAGTAATAATTGGATTTTTATATGATGAAATTACATCTCCCAAAACATTTGAAGTTAAAATTGTGGGGGAACCAACTGATAGTATAATATCTTCTGAGGAAGTTATTTTTTTCATGGATATGAATCATTTGATACTTATATGAACATATAGATCTTACTATTAATGTTGATTGACTATGGGTAACTGATAATGTGTGTTTATTAATAAATATAACATTCTTATTCCCATGATAGAGTAGCTATTGATGTTTTCACTAAAAAGGTAAGTGTATATGGAATTTGGTTAAGTAATGACTATTTCATTTAGCTCAGAGGCTAACTAAAAAAACTGTATTCTATATTTTGAATAAGTGATACATATTATACCACAATACATTGAGGATTTTCTTTTTAATCTGATTTCTCTTGTTGTGAATGTTGAAAGAGGTGGAATTTTAAATATCTTTATTAATGTTGATTTATAAAAATAAGTTATTTAGGAACCTTCATTTATTATTAAGGGCATGAGAGGATGACATCTAGAGTAACCTACACATCTTTTTTTATATGAGTATTTGACCTTTTATTGTTGGGGAACCTAATTTTTGTGATGCTTAAGAAGATATTTGAAACATTTCTACCACAGGAATTTATAAATTGAATTCTATATCTGAAATTTATTTCTTCAAGTGTCAAGTGGAATATCAAATAGAGAACATTGTTTCAAATTCATATTTTTTTAAAAACAATAGATGATAATTTTTTAATAATATATGATAAATAATTTTTTATTTTAATTTTATACAAAGATTGATTAGATCTAAATGAAACAATTTCTATTATAAAACACAAAGAAAATATGAAAAGTGTATGATATATTAGTTTAATTTCATGAATAGATTTAAATTTGTTTATTACTTTATCATTTTTGGAACCAAAATATAGTTTTCCTTTTGTATATCTTAATAATTTATCCTAAGATTTAATTATGTTATTTGGGAGTGTTTAATAGATGATATGTGGAAAGATAACCATGGAAGCCATTCGAAAACTATGAATATATGACTCATATAAACTCAATATTTTTATTAATTATTCTCATAAAGGTAGATAGATCCTATAAAATAATATGGATTATAATTTTTGATTTGATGAAGATTTATTTTACTCCCTAAAAAGAAATAAACCGAAACTAATGATATAATTATGAAGGAAACTACCTTAATTAGTAATTTATAATTTTATTTAACCCCCAAACTACCATCTATAAAATCCTACATGTTTTATATCATGATATAATGTTTAGTATCATTGTTCTATATATTTTTTGTTTTTACAGCTCGATAACATATTTTCATAAGGTGAGAAGTATGATGGGCCTATTTTGGTTTAGGTAGTTTCTTTAAAGGGTAATAAATTTTCCTCCCATGAATTAATTTTTGATAGTGTAATTTACATGATTCATAATTTATATTAGCTATTTATGCATAGTGATAAATTGATTAATGTGTTTAATAATAACATGAATGAAAAACACAATGTTTACAATGATAATCTCTTTAAATTGCAATAATTATTTAGGTTAGATTTTATTAAAGTACTATTTTTAATATTTTATTTCAATCATGATTACCTTGTCCAAAGGATTAAAATGTTTGGTAAATATTGGGAATATGAATTTCTATCTAACAATTTCATTAATTCGTCATTGAGTATGATACAAAAAACACCATCATTAATTTTATTGATGAATATTCTATATGCAAACAATAGGATTATATTTTTTGAAAACAACATTTAAATTTTCCTATAATTTTTGAAGTATTTAATCTGAATGATAATTTTTCATAAGTATTTCAATAATTTTCAAGAAGTATATAATTAACTTTTATGAAAAAAACATATTTGTTGAATTATTGGTTTGTGAAATTAAATTTTGATAATGAATGATACTTTTATAACCTTATGTTTTTATATTTCATTAGGATTGGGAATTGAAAATTTGTAAAGAACCCAACATTTGAGTATCTAACATATTGGTAGGTATAAAAACGATTCAAATAAATAGTATATTGTATGCCTTGATTTTTTTAGAATATTTATGTAGAGAAGTCCCAGCATTAAAGAAAATTTCAAATGGATTTTAATTTGGGCTTTTTTTTAAGATTTAAATAATGGTTCAACTTGAATAAATTCCTCCTCAAAATTCATTAATAGACAATTTAAATTAATATTGAATAATGAATTGAGTCATTAATATATCTAATAGAAGTTATGGTTTTCAATGGGTGATTTAAAAAATTGAATCTGGTTCTAGGTTTTGAAATCATGATTTAACGGATGATATTTGTGGATCAATATGACCATAAAAAAATATAATTTCTATTATAATCCCAATTTATTTTATCTTATAGATAAATAATACATTTTTTGAATTCAAATATTATTATAGAGCATTATAATTTATTTAAATTTCACTAAATATCCACAAACCTAATATTTTTTATTGGTACTCTATTATAATACTTCAATTTTTATTGTATACCTATCTGTTAGTAATTTTATACAGTCCATAAACACACCTTTTTAGCCTAAAATTAGGTTATATACGTGATTGAATCTTCTACCATGTATGTATCATTATGAAAAGTTTTTTTCAAGTATGATTATACTTTATTGTCTTCATTTACATAAAAATTGAGTTTCTTAAAGAGGATTTTGTTGTGATTCCTTTCTAAAATTTCTCTGAAGATAACTTATTTTGTCAGCTGCAGATGAAACTATGAGATGAATAATTTTTCAATTTTAAATATATCTTTTTATATTCGATTTTAATCATTTCATTCTATAATTTTCATATATGTTTCCATGTAAAAGAACCAAATGTCCCTATAATATCCTTGATTTAATGTTTCAAATTCATAAACTCATTTATCGAGGTACCTGGTAAAAAGAATTATTTAGTGAAAGTCACCATGCTTCTTGAGAGGAATTTGGTAGAGTGGACTATAAGATCAATGTGCCCTGAGCCATTATAAAAATTTTGGTGTTATTTGAAATATTTGTTTCTATTAATAAATATTTTTTTTGAAATTAGTACTTCCTTACATTCTATATCACAAAGGGGGATTAATTTTAAATTAGCCAATGTCTTTAACAAACACAATTCACCCCACTTATTTCATAATATTTATTATGACCAATAATTGGTATTAGAGGAGTGAGATTTGAATAATACTAATAAAAACCAAAAATCATATCCAATGGTAAATATTAAGAATTATGTATAATCTCATGGAATATATTTCATTGTTTACATTGTAATAATTGAATTGTGAAAATTGTGGATGCTCGAAAACACATAAGATTGTCTATTTTAAGAACCATGGTTTCAAGGCTTATATGATCATGGTTAATACTTATGAAATCCCCATAGCAGAACCAAAAAAATGAATGACACTAAATGACAAAAATATAGTTCTATTTTAGATTACCTTGAATAAAATTATCAATAGAATTGGTACCAAAATATTCAGTCAGGTTTCTCAATTTCCTACTATATATGAGATGTGGTAGAATAGTGATGTATCTTATAAAGGAACTAAAAATGTCAGACAATTTAAGTACATCATTACAAAAAAATAATACTTGTAGGGTTTATGATGGAAAATGCATTATAGAAATGAATGGATAATTTACTAAAATAGTCAATGGTGTTTCCACCATGGGAATTCTAATTATTGTGCTATATCAAGCATTAAAATTTCATTTTTACACTAAAAATGGAATGTAATATCAACTAATATTATGAAATATACACTTATTAAATATATGGAAATGAATGAATTAATTTAAACCTTAATGATTTATAATATTGAAAATAAAACAAAAGATCAATATCATAGGATGATGAAAAGGGAGACTACAGCTATAAAATTCACTATTCCAAAAATATAAAAGAATCAAAGAAGGTTGTTATATTCTAAAATGAATCATATTATTCAAATTCTATATAATATCTACATTACCTAGTTAGGAAATATAATAATTTCTATAAAAGGGGGAAATGATTCATTAAATATTTAACTTGTTCGAAGAAAATTTGTTATCGACTGAAAGAGGTCTAGTATTATAAATGAAAACACATGGGGGCATATCAGACATAATTTCCCACAACTAAAGGTAGATAAATTAAAAAATATATAATAAAGAGAAGATGTACCAACTGAAATAGGGATATAATAATAAATTGGAAAACATTATGAAGGTTATGTGGAATTTTTCTAAATACCTTAACAACTCTTTATGTTTATATTATGAATAAGATAAATTGAATCTCAAATAAAACCATTGATTTATGGATAAAGAGGGAGTGGTAAAATAATAATATTTTTATTCTTATGAACCGAAAATGTGATCAAATGATTAATTAGATGAATATTTTTCTATAAACAATGAATAATATGAATCCACATTATAAATTTATAAATTTTTGATGAGTTTTTATAATGATGTCTTCAAAGAATAACATGCCATGTTAATTCATCATGTAGAATTAAAAGAAAAACTAAGAATATATATATATATATATATATATATATATAAATTTACTATGAATGAAGAAAAAATTAATTTGATTAATGATGAAGTATAATCCTTTACAATTTTTTTTGGAGTATTTACTATGTGGGAAGAAAATTTAACAATGATTCATTGAGGATATGTTCATCAAAAAGAATGATACGAACATGGATGTGTTTCTAAAAACCTAACATGTATTGAAACTATTATATTCCTATTTATAATATCAATAAGTCATATAGGGTATACGTTTTTTCTTCTTTTCTTAGAGTTCATTATGATAATAAATTTTCACATTAAAATCCCCATATAAATAGTATTTAAAGGCCTTATGTTTCATTATATTTATCCAAAGTTGATTTTTATATAGTCAAAATTGCCAAATTTTTTCAACATGTTTTTGTGAGAAAGTTGTTAATATAGACTTCCATATCATGAATATAGTTTTAATCATTACTTTTCTCAAAATAAAACTCTATGATAAATGGAATAACAGAAAACATAATGTTAGATACTTTAATGATTTTAAATTCAATGAATATATCCGAAATATAATGTAAATATTTTGCATGTATGACTAAAAGTATGATGAGGGAATATTTATTATATATATATCTCTATAATAATGATATAGTTTTTAATAAAAAATTCAAGGATATTTGATGATTCTATTGAATAGATGTTTGATAAAACTGATCCTTATGACAAAAAAATCAAATAGATGATCTTATTGATTCTTTTTAAAAATTAGGCATGACACTTATAAATATATATTTGAAATTAAACAAGAAAATTATTATAAAAAATAATTTTGTGAATAATATTAAATTTTTTAAAATGATTTTTTTTGAAAATATCATTCCTAAAACCATAATATAAACCCATTAAAATACGATTATAGGAGATCAATATGATGGAGTTAAGACTGAGAGAATTGTAGGAATACTAGATGAGTTCTATTCCTTCCATTCCCAATTTGAACAAAACTTTTTATGAGAATCTAAATAAGATTTTATATAGATATTATCTATGTATTAAGAGAAAAACCAATTCAATAGTAATAGACTCTGCGAATCATTTGGTTGGCCCCCAAACCATCATATGATATTAATAAAATGGGGTTTTAAAAATAAGTATTACTTCCGAATTATAATTACTTAGAATATGTTTGTTCTAGATTTTATGTGTTATAATTTGGAATAAGTAAATGATTATAAGGATATCTTTTCTGTGGTTTGAAGGATTCATGCAATTAAAATCATATAATCTTATGTATCTCATATAAACAATTAATTATACAATTTCTATAGAAAATATTCCTTTTTAAATGGTTATTTAGTGTGGGGAAGTTAATTTTAGCATCCCATAGGTTTTAAATTCCCTCATATATGAAAATATATTTCTTAACATACTAATGAGATTTGTGGACTTGAATAATAATAAAGGCCTTGTTATGAAATATTGATTTATTTTCATTTGAAAACTTGTTTTTTAATAGGATTATAATATTATAATATTTTTATTAAAAATTATTCTTTATATACTTTATTGGGAAAAATCTATATAGAAGATATTATATTTAATTAAATAAATAAATAAATTTTAATGATTATTAAAAATATTGATTAAAATAATTTTAAATTATTATGATTTTGGAATTGAATATCTTTTTTGGTTTCTAAATTTATCAAAAATAATTTGAAAATGTTTTGAATCAAAAAGTATATATTTTTTATTTTTTTTAAATTGTGTTGACTTGAAAATTTTTTTTATTATGAACATCCCATGTGTAAACATGTAAAACGCGATTTGGAAAATGCTGGTAAAATGGTGGAAATATATTTATATGCAGGTGTGATTAGTAGTTTTTAATATTTGAAATTTGGCACACTAGATATTATGTTTTCAGTTTTCAATTGTTCAAGAATTCAGTCAAACAAAAAAGATGCCCATATCATTACAATTAAATGTATATTTAGGTATTTCAATGGAATAATTTTTTATATTTTCATTAACCCAATCTTATAGGTTTTATTTAATATCATATTCATGTGATGAGTTTGGATGTTATAGATTAGTGAGAAAAATAACATCAGATATTTGATGCTTTTTAATAAAGCCCATATCATTAAGGTCTAGTAAATAATAAACATTTATTTTCATCGTTAACAACTAAATGAGAGTACCATTAATATATATTTTTTTCAATAGTTTTTTGAAAAAAACATTTACTTTTGGACTTTAGAATTTAATGGAATCATATTATTATTCTATGTGATAATCATAGTGATATTCATATTTGAAATAATTATGGAAATCACAATAGGACTAATTGTATTATTATTAGACCTATTTTTCTATGATATCTTTTCCATAAAGGAGATATATCTTACTAATTTTTATTTACTTAGTATCAACATGATGATATTTTCACAAAACTACTTTCCACTGCAATTTTGTGATTTTTTAAATGGGGATTTATTTTTATTTAGTTTCATAGATGACATTTAATTGAATTGTTTATATTTTTTTAACTTTTATTTATATGTATATTTATTTTTCGGTTTAAGAGTTTTATTTATTTATGTTAATTATTCTATTATTAAATCTATTATATTAAAATATTCTTTTCATGTTTTATAAACTATAAATAATCATTATATTTTAAAAAATTCAAAATACTATTAATTTAATATTTTCATTAGATATAAAACATCACATAAACCATTTGAGTAAACCCGTATATATATATCACTCTCATAAATTTTAACCCACTAACATTTGATCTATCATGCTTTGAATAACATTAAGACACTTGTTTCTGAATCATTACCCTTCTATTTCTCACCTATGAAATTATGAAGAGAGTTAAAAAATTTGGTTTGAGTGGAATGAAGAGGATGATATCATCTAATTATAAAAGAAAATTTCTATAATCGACTGATATTTATTTTAAATTTCATTGTGGATGAATTTATTGATAAAAAATAACTATTTTTAAATGGTATGTAATACTTATAAAATGACGATAATGTTGAGAATATCTTAAAGATGGAAGTAAAAAAAATTTATGAATATGTATTGGTCAGTATTATAGGATATAAATGCTACTGTATAATAAAAAGACAATAAAAATTAATTCATTATTTCAATAGTAGATATGTATTAGATTCTAAAATCCCTACATTAAAGGGTTTTTCATGTTAGTTAGTGATCAATTGGAGACCTTGTTCGTATGTCGGATAATGTTATGTCTTTTATTTTTATAACCTCTCAAAATTGGATGTTTCTATTAAAAGATTAAAGGGTTGATTTAAATTTATTGTTAAAATTTATTCGATATATTTTCATGCTGCTGATAGCTATGTTGGATAATATTCTATTCTAAGACATTTATGTCATTTTCTTCTGTTTTAAAAAATTAGACTGAATTTAGGAAGATTCATAAAGATATATATGGATCATTTCTTTCAATAAGGATTAAAAAATTTCATTCTACCCCTATAGAATTTATTTTACAATTTTTCTTCCCTGTATAGAAATGATCATTGAAATTTGAACTGGGATATGTATTAATCATTAAAACGTCCTACTGGTTGGAATTCTTAGGAAGCTTGTCATTTTAGTGAAAAACTATGGGTAATCTGTTAATCATTAGTGATGAGGAGGAAAAATATTCAATAGCTCATACTAAGGGGAGGGGTTATAGCATTTTAAATTCAATTGGATATGACATGAATGGTGGAATACATGTTCATAATTATGAATTTTAAAGAGCTAGAGTACCTCATATAGATGGACATTTGGAAGATGCATCAACTAGTGCTATAAAGTTTCTAGTCTATTTTAATATAAGGAATCTCCTTGATGAAAAAACATTATCTAGGGTTGTATAATTTAATATAAAATATAAAAACAAAATTTTAGAGAAAGAAATCAGAGCTATATATGTTCATAATCCATGTAGAGAAGAATATTTGATTTATAAGGCTATAGTTTGAGTTATTTAAGAATTGTATAAACATGATTCTATTGAGGAAAGGTATTTAGAAGATACCATTGTAGTTTCTTCTATTGAAACAAATAAAAAATGCACATGACAAAGAACATCATGAAGATAAATCTCATTTTGGTGAGATCAAAAGTTATCTTATAGCTACACAAACTGAAATGAAGTAGTATTTAGATTCATTTGATGTAAGGTCTATGGAAGGGAGAGTTAAAGAAGTTATTAATGCATCATATTTACTTCGTGATTACTCCTCTCACATTGGTGAGGAGTTCGAAGTTTAGTATCTTTAATTAGTTGATAATTTCGTCTATTAATATGGGATGAGAAAACGTTATTAGATACTGAGGATATGTTATAAGAGAATACATATTCCTTTTTGTTATGTATAGTGTCCATTTTTAGTCATTTAATGGATCAATTGATAATGTTTTTAGAAGATAATCATAATACTGGAATGTCATATAAAGAGTTGAGAAGTACATATGCTTAAAAAAGATAATTTAAATCTCAATAGAAACAAAATTAATGTTTAAAAGAAATTTCCATCCCATATAATTATTTTTATGCTCTTAAGTGAGATATAACTGATAAATTTGGGAATATGAGAAGTTATTTTTTAACAAAATCATATTTTGGGGAGTGGGAAATGTTTTTTAAGTCAGTCTAAATCAGTAAAAGCTTGTTTCCAATAATGCAAGAGATTCTAATTTCAGGGGAGATATGTTTAAAAATGTATTATGAATATTATAGAGGCTGTAAAAACATATTTCTATATTGGAAGAAATATTTTATACCATACAATGTTAAATTATTCCGCAGTATAATTTAATGGAAAATTAGAGAGATAATTGAGAAGTTCACTACAATATAGCAGGGAGTGATGATTTCAATGAAATATTTTGGTGATATGAATATAAAATATTTTTTTCATATGAGACTATATATAAATCTTGAAAAAACATATTCTAGTGGAGGTGCTAAATATGTTCTAGGAGTTTTTTTATTTTATAAAGGAATGGGTTAGGCTAACAAATTATAATTTCAATGATTTAATGCTGGAGTTAAAGGATGTAAATAAAACTGTTCATGATTCCCTAACATCAAACTCATATTTTGTTCTGAATGAACTTTTTTTCATTAATATTAATAACCTTTTAAAACATAATTGATAACATCATTGTAATCTTGGAAAATTGATGAAAATAAATTCCATTGTTAAAATTCTATAATATTTAATTTAATTTTACTAATAGTTTATGTTTCTAATATTATTCATTTTCATGATTCATTTATTTGTGTATTCATATAATATTCCATAACTATGTTTTTATGAATTGACTTGGTTTCAATCAATTGACACACTATCTTTATGATCTCAAAAAAGGTAAGAGAAGTCTTGATAACCACAACAATATAATATTTGATTTAATAAATATATATTTATTTGATTCAATATTAATTTTCAATATTTCCATTAATGTTTTATCCATAATATAGTATATAATCATACATTTTAATTTTTGTCCAATAATATAATTAATATTAATTTTATGCTCACAAAACCTTTATTTGTTTCACTGTTAATGTTTATTTAAGTAAATCTCAATAATATATTTACTAGAATAATTAGTTTATTTTCCCAATAATTTTTGAAGTATGTCGGATTAATGTTTTAATTTTCTATGTATTGTATCCATTTTTAATTATTATATAATCTCTATTTAGAAATATACATTTAAGGTGAATGTTAGAATTTGGAACCTAACTTTTTATAAGGTACACTACTTTTGAAACCTTACTTTGTGAATGAACATTATGATAGGGAACCTAATATTTGTGAATAACACTACATTTGAGTGTCTAATTAATGTGTAGTTAACCCAATGTTTTGAATTAATAGTACATTATGTACCATAATTTTTTTGATTCCATATGCAGAGAAATCCCACTCTTCATGTTTTAGTCTATGGGATGGAAATTTTTAATTTTATTTTGGATTGATATATGGATTTAACTATATTAAAATTGTCATTAAAATCAATTAAATGGATATTTAAAAGGATCTTGTATGATGTATTAAATATAATATATTTCTAATATAATGTACACTTTTCTATTGGTGATTAAATTAAAATTTGGATCAAGTTGTATGTTTTCAAATATAAAATTATGTTGTTTTATTTTTGCATCATATTTAATAGAATAAAATATGGTTTAGTGTTAAATCTTAATGAATTTTATCTTTGAGATAGATGATTTAGTGTGTGAATATATAACATAATATATAATTGAATATTTTCATAATAATTCCCCAATATTCTAATAAATGGATATTTTTTTATTGGGACACTCTAAAATAAAATTTTCTATAATTTTAGATATATATTTTTAATCTTATAAAGTTCATAAAAGATATCTTTGATACTATATTTTGGATACATGCATATTTCAATTGAAAATTTTGAATTCATCCTTCTACTTAGAAGATTATTCTATTACTGATGTCATTCCTTTTACTTATCTATAGAACTCATAATTTCTTAAGGAGGACTATACTATGAAGTCATTATTATATTACATTAATTCTCTCTGAATTTCATTCTTATTATAGTGGAAACTATGAGATGAATCTGTTTAAAAAAATTAACATATTTTTCTATTATAGTGCCAGTTTCAGATACAACATTTTGTTTCTGAGGTTATATGTAAAATAAATAAAATGGTTTATAAATTCAGTCTTGTGAGATATCAACATACTGTACTCAATTTTTAAACTCCCTACTAAAAATACATACTCCTTAATCATCACCATTATCTTCAAGAGTGTATTGGTTCGGTGGACTATGTGTTATTTGTGACAGAAATAACTATAAAAATTATTCACCACTTTATTATATTTCTTTTCATAATTTTTTTAATAAAATATAACATCATTTATTTCTAGATCACAATGGAGGATTAATTTTAAATTATACAAAAGTTTTTAAAATTGAAAAATTCACCCCTTTCTTATGAATTCTTGTTTATTATATCGAATAGTAATTCCTTATTTGAGAATATAAGAAGGTGCCCTCTAGGAGATAATCCTCTTGTTTTCTTACTGGGTATCATTGAGAGACTTAATATCTTTTTCATACACATCATTCATTTACAATATAAAATAACACAATGGTTGTAGAAATTTAGAAAGGATAATTTTGTTATGAACTGTGGATTCCATTCACAATATTCAAAGTTAGAAATTTTCATGATGAAATTATAGTTAGACATAGAAAAACAATAAGAGATTATATTTTAATGGTTTATATGGGTATGAAAATTAATTTAAAATTCATGACTTAGGAAATGTTTATCCTTTTCCAGTATTTGCAATATGTCACCCAGAGCACCAAGGCTTATATATATTGAATGTTATAATTCAATTATACTCTTTATGTTGATGATAATTTGTACTTTTAATCATTTTCCCATTCTTCTTTCAACTATTGGGTGTTTTGATCCCCCTGACACCTATTTTCATTATATTGTTTCTATATTACTCTATGTCAATACCAATTTCAATTTATTTCATTAATCTATATTCTTCCAAATCACAATTCATTATGATATATTGAATGTGTTTTATCTCTCACCCTTGGACTTATTTTTTAATAATATAAAGGGGAAGATAGTCTAATTCAGTAGAAAAGATTATGTTTTCACTCCCCATTTATTATAAATGGAATATGATTATATGATTATATAATTAATATGATAAAAAAATATTAAACAAATTTTTATGGTATTTTTGATCATACAAATACAAGATTTTTTGTCATACTAATACTATTTAAATATATATTAATATATAAAATGTTTTGATTATTGAAAAATACGCTTTTATTTGATTAATAATATTATATTAAGTGTTTTTAGGAAATTATAATTTATTAACTTAATATTTGTTTTTAGATTTGTTTTATTAAATATATAGTTTTCAAGTTGGATTAAATTTTCTTAAGGAAATTATCATATGAGCTAAAAAATTGCCGTTAGAGAGTATAATTTTTAAAGAAATTGTTTTATGGATTGTGTAACACACAATGATTTTATGATATAGATGATTTTTAATTTCATTGGTGTATTTTGTTGTAATATATAAAATTTTAGCTTATGATATATGGAAAACTGTATTATCTTGCAGTAAAAACTACACTATTCTTGGCTTGTGTTACAAATAATTTCATGTTATTTTTATAGAATTAATTTTACGAATCATTGAGAATATATTTTTTCAATGTATAAAATAATATTGTTTAGATAATGTTATATGAAACCCTAAAGGAACCTTTCACTACACACAACTATAACTTGGATAGTGTTGCACGCAATAGAGACCTCCCTCGATAGCTTACGTTGTACGTAATACTGGGTTTTACTAAACAATGATATATTGTTATAATAATATTTAATTATTGGGATATAAACTTGTCTTTATGAATATTATTAACCAAATTTTTTATTTTATATAACATTAAAATTCATATTATATATTTTCTAGAACATGATATAAGAAAAAAAAATCAATTTTTTGGACAAAGAGGTAATATTTTTAAAAAAATTGAAATTCCAAAGCCTTTTGGTAGAGGACCACTTTTAAATATAGTTTCCTGACACATTTATAAGTTATAATTGAAAAAATAAACTTATTCTTTGGAATCATAACATAAAACATTACCTATGTTCAATTTATGGAAATTTTCTGATAACGTTCATTTTTTAATGAATAGTGAAAAATACTGCATTTTAAGTCAAAATTGAATTTTTATCTAATTTATTAATATAGATATATTGAAATTTTAATTAGGTTTAAAGTGTAATTGGATTATATTTTTATCATTTAATTGAATATTTGTAATTTTAAGTAATTTCAATTTTGAATTAGACATAAACATATGCCTAACTTTTGAATGTTTTTACTTCCTAAAAACCCGCCTTTTGGTTTTGAAAACTAGAATTAATTTAAATTATGTACTAGAACTTATGTGTTTTGATGTTGGGAAAATGGATTCCATATTTGAAATTATATTGTTTAAATTTATTCAATAGGCACCTTTTAATTTATTTACATTAGGAATAGTATGTTCAGTAATAATTTTATTTACCATGGTTAAAGGGTAAATCTGGAAAATAATGGTAAAAAATAATATTATAACAATGTTAAACTACCCTAAAAAATATAATTATCTAATTTTATGAGATAATTCCTACCATGGACATACTTAGGTCTATTTTGGGACCCCATGGAACCACTTGAATGTGAAAATAACATTTTATAAGAATTAATTTAAAGTAAAGAGAAATATGACATAAAATTGTATCTTCTTAATAAAATAATTTTTATATGGGTTTATACATAAGATAAATTCGACTATAAATTTTCATTGGAGAGATAAAAATATTTCGTACCACATCATAGTTTAGATATAATTTTTATACAATAAATAAATTTATTTATTTTAGACACAACAATAATTTAAAGAATACCTTATTAATGAATGATTTTAATAAATGAGATTATAAACAATAATATAAATTTATTTTGAAAATGTTTATTCAACCCAAAAATGAATATGAATTTATATATTTTAGTTAATGGTGTTTTTTTAATAAATAATGTTGTTATGGATTTTTGAAAAGTTCTGATATGAATAATATAAAAATCGACATAAATGAGTTTTAAAAAAAATACTATTTTATTAAATTATATAATAGTCTTAAAAATATAATATTCATCCACACGACTTTGATAATGTTTATTTATTCATTAATTAACAACTTGAGGATTTATTGAAATTTTATAGTAACCATAATAACCATATAGTATGAATATACATGAAGACATGGTAAGAGTTAAATTAGTGAACTAGGGGTTAGAGCTAAATGATAAGGTAAAATTTGATACCTAGACATGTATTAAACCTATTTTTTGAGAGTATATCTAAAAATTCATTACAAATATACTAATTAAATGAGTTTTTGTTCTTTTGATCCCGAAAATAATTTTATAATAAAATAATATTTCAATACCTTCTTAAAGCGACCCTCCTCCTCTCTTATAGAATGACATCATCCCCCACATTTCCTCATACTACCATGAGCCTTATAACTCGAAAAACCTTACCAGATTATCTTATATATATTCTTAGTTAACTTTTGGAGGTCTTGGTCTTCAAAAAAGTCCAACCCAAGTGTACCTAAGAAGATATCCAAAGGAAGTCCAATGGAGAAGAGGTAATTGCTTTACCCATTCAATAAAATTTATTTTCTTCTTAAACTTAATATTTCTATGTTTATTCCATACTAAATTATTAGAAAAATTATATTCTACATGTTTATATGTTATTATAATTATGGTACACCTTATACCTCCTTTTATCCATCCTACAAACAATAGTATCACCATGCGTGCGTGCGTACGACTTAACGTCTCCATGTTGTGGTGTAATTTGTTATTCAAAAATACTTTATTAGGTTAAGTATAATGATGAGTATAATGGATTTAAATTATTAATATAACATGATAAGTAGTATTTTATATTTAATATACCATCCAATTACATACCATTTGACCATCAAGATAATGATATCGTCGCTCGTACGTACGTACGACCTACCGTCTCAACGATGCGGTGAGATTCATTCTCCACGTTAACAATTAAATAATTATTATTAAATTTGTATGATGAGTGAAAATAATAATTATGAACATAATCCCATGAATAAAATACATACTATTCATAAAGAACATGAATTATACGGGAAAAAGGAATGGTGAAACAACCTAGTTAACATCCAAAACAATGGTAATATTGAAATAATATTAACTAAATGATATAATAGGATCATATATGATATCATAAATTTGGATATAGTCTTGGAATAATTTAATAACATGTTTTAAACATTATATTGGAGGTCACCACACCCTCGAATAATGATAAGTACAAGAAAAGAGAGAATTTACCAATCCAATTTTAATCCGATATTGATTATACATTAATATTTACTGGTGGTATATTATCATCTTGTCCATGTTTTCTAATAATAATATCATAAATTTAGTTAGTTATAAATTCTATACATAAATTCATTTTTACCTATTTTTAATTTTACTGTATAGTATGGAAAGAATTTTTTAACCATAAGAGGTACTGATTAACTTTTCTGGAAAAAATACAAGGAGAATGCTTTTTAACATATATGGAATTAAAAAATATTTATTTCTTTATAATGCCTTATTTCACTGAATATTACACTAAAATATCTCAATTTTATTTCAGATAAATTATTTTCCTTTAAAATATCACATCATTTCGAGAAAACTAAACATTATTGAAGAAGAAAGGATATTTTGCTCAAGAACTTAGTTCAAGTGGTTTATGAAAATTAGTATCCTTTTAAGAAAATTATTTTTAAATAGGGTTATGTTTATATCACTATTATTAATATGGTATGCTTGTTTTAATGATGGAATGGTATTTTATATAGATTATGTTATAGTGGAATGATTTAAAAAAACCAATTTTATTACTTGGGTTATTCTATGATGAATGATTTATGTTTTTTTGTGGCATGTGTAAGAGTGATTTCATTTTGAGATGGGTAGGACCAATTTATCCCTCCAATTATTTGGGTATATATTTATATCTCATGAGATAGACAAGACTAGAATTATAACTAAATTGGGTTCAGCAATAGATGGATGGAATGGAAAATAAAACCCATTAAATAATGGAATTTTTCCACTTTGATGGTCATGGAAGTAATGAATTTGCTACTATGGAAGCCATATTATGTGCTTATTAGTTTTACATAATTACATGTTTTATTAAAATTTTATTCTATCATGTTTAAGGTTACTTTATGATTTATGCCTTAAGTACATCCAATGTTTATTTGAAGACTAATGATTTTAATGTTTAAAAATTATGTTCATGCTTTTCATTCAAATTTTTATGGTTTGTTTTATGATCTCCATTTTAACCCTTACTGAGAATTTGAGCTCACTCTTTTTATGTTTATTTCACTCAATATATAAATAATGGTTATATGTAATAAAGAAAATGGGGAATATTTTTTTTGGAGATGTTGAAGATTTTTCACAATTATTATAAGATTAAGTTCCATGTTTCCAAATAAACTAAACTAATACGGTATTTGGAGGTCTATTTTTGTCTTTTATTACGTATTATGAAAAAGAAATGTAATTTCCATGTACGTAAAGATGGAACATTAGATTTGGTATCAGAGAAATGTTTTACATAAACCTTGGAAACTAATATGTTAATACATTAGTGAGATCCCTAGAAATATTTTTATGGGATGTTTAGGGATGTCCCTTAGGTTAAGTATAAGTATAGGTTACAATCCTAGAATTATGATAATGATCATGAATAAAATATGATTAATCCTAAGATGTTAGAGATTAAATGTACTCCCCATTGATTATTTTGTTTTCCTAGTATGATTTTTTCCTCTCACACTATTATTTTTGGTTTTTAGAAAATAGTTGGAACCCAAAGGAACTGTGTTAATGATCAACGCACTGGTTAATGCAGTTATTGCCCTATTAAACAAGAAAAGGTTATAGGAGATAGAATCCAAAATATTATTAATATACCTACACAAGCATTGAATCATTCTGGGTATCCAAATAACCAGATAAGGGAACAAAATTCTATTAAGACCTTCTTGTGAAAATGTCCTCACTCTTTAGTTGGTCTTCTGATCAACTTGTTTTTGAACAATGGATAAGTACAATTGAAAATATATTTTTCATCCTTTATTTTTTGAAACATGAAAATGTTATTTTGGTTGTTTATCATTTAGAAGGTGAAGTGGACTAGTGGTGGAATCTAATTAAGAATACAAGTAAAAAAGATGAAACAAAATCCATGTAATGGGATGAGTTCAAAAAGATATTTTTTAATAAGTAATTCCCTCGTATTCATCCAAAATTGATGGAAAAGGATTTATATGAGATTAAGAAAAAGTATGATGAATCTGTTGGTATATACGAGGTGAATTTTACCAAACATTCAAGGAATGCTTCTGGATTTATCATCCAACCTGAAAGTAAAGTTGATCAATTATTCAGTGGCTTAAAACCAGGTCATCGAATGGAATTTACTATAAGAGACATTAGTAGTTATGATGTGATTTTTCATTTCTTAATCAAGGTAGAACTGAATGTTGGGGTTATATATTCATCTCATGGTTTGGACAAGAAATGAAAGATGGAGTTCACAAGAATATCTCAAAAAAGGGTGAAATGAAGATGAATGTTTCCATAATATCTATGTGTGGAAAAAATCATGGTAGGGATTTTCTTAAAGGGAATAGAAAATGTTTCTAGTGTGTAAAATAAGGTCATAGATAATTTGAGTGTCTATGTAATAGGAAAAGTGATTCTAATGATGTTAACAGAAATTAGACTACAGATAACACATCACCAAATCATCAATCATACAAGTGCAGAAAATGGTGCATTATGATAACTGATTCCCAATTATTAGGGTTAATGATGATTATAGATCTCAACAACCTCTTAAATCAAAAGGCAAACAGAAGACACATGTGATCATGGTAGGTGATATTGAGCATTAATAATAAGTGGTGGAATGATTAAGTGTTTATGTAATGGAATTTCAAAATAGTGTTGTGGAATCATATTTTTAGTCTTATTGAATAATGGATTATCTATGTATTTGTTTATTGTGGTTTTCAATAATTATATGGTACTGGTAACCAGGAAAATTGATTGAAATAATTTTGGAAAGCACCAGATATTCACACAATGAATGGATAAGGAGATAATGGGATGTTTGATAATATTAATGGGCTTGTGATTAATATAAGAACAATGTTATATCATAGTTTGAGTTTTTGTATTGTGGAATGATTTAATTTTGATATAATGCATGTTTTCACTATGGTTCTATGGTAATTCATGTTATTATAATGTTTAATGAGAATGCATGATTATGGTATTCACATGTTTAAAATATTACTACAATGAACTGCCTAATGAGATATGGGAAACAAATGTTAAGTAGATTTTGTTCACCTCCTTCTAATGTTTTATATTTTCAGTTTTTGGAAGTATGGAAATTGTATCTATTTAGGGAAAGAATAATTTATATTATGATTTATGTTTCTTAGATTAATGAATTTTCATACAATATGTGGACTTATGCTTATTTGATAACACGTTCTAACATTTTTTTAGACATATAAAATGATATATCATTTTATCGCATGATATTCTATCACTTCAATAATATAAAATTAAGCATAATTTATTTAAATAATATATGAAGTGAAAATTGATCCGAGAATGACCAATAAATATATTTTACTAAAATCATGTAAATATTTCTCCTCATAAAAAAATCATCAACTTTAGGAAAAAGGAGATTGAAACCACAAATGTATTCGTAGTATCTTCTTATCAGATGAATCAGATGATCAATTAAATTATTTCATATTTATGGCTTCTTAGTAGTTAACAATCTCAAAGATAGATTCTCTATCACTATCCATTAGAACATGATGGTTTAATTTCCCTTCCATATACATGTTTTCACTTACCACCTATGTTTTTTTATGTGGAATCCCAGTGATGAGATTCTTTGATTTATGGTTATGTCTCTAACATTCCTTTTTAAAATTATTTTTTAGTATCCTTTATACGATTTGTGTTTCCATGAATGAAACATTAAAAAAGAAAACCATTTATAACCCTGAGGAATTTCGAGGGAAAAATTCAATTTAAGGGGGGTAGAATGTTACACCCTGAGATTTTATGAGATAGATTTCTTTTAATTTCTTTGACGTCTTTTATTTTACACTACACCATGTTTAGATTTACCTAAATGAAACACTGTATTAGCATGCAATATACACTACCATATTCTTTTCTTGTGTTACACAAAATATCATGTTCTTTTCATATAATTCATTTCACCCAATATTGAATATAGATTTTGTTCAATATATAAAAGAACTATGTTTGGATTATTTTTTAGGCAACACCAATGGAATATTTCACTACACGCATCACTGACTTGGCTTAAACTACATGCAAGAGCGTCCTTCCTCGATAGCTTGCGTTGTAAGAAATATCGAGTTTCACAAAACAATGATATATTAATATAATATTATTATTTAGTAGGATATGAACAAGACATTATGAATTATATTAACAACATTCTGAATATTATAAAACATTAAAATTCTTCTAATATATTTTCTAGAACATGATATGAGAACGAAATCTATTTTTCAAATAAAAGTACTTTAAACAAAACAATTTTTACCTACTTTTAATATTTCACACATTTTAAATCTAGTTTTTAACACTTTTATATGCTAAATTTGACAAAATAAACCTTTTATTTGGATTTAGGACATTAAAATTCACTTTTGTTGAGTTTTTGGTAATTTTATAACAATGTGAATTTTGTAATGAATAGTGAAAATACCGCATTTTATGTCAAAATATTCGTTTTCATCTAATTGATTTATATTGTCAAATTGTACATTTAATTGGTTTTAATGTATAATTGTAATATATTTTTATCATTTAATCCTATTTTTTCATTATAAGTAATTTTACTTTTATATTGGACCTAAACACATGTCATTATTTGGATAGTTATGACTTCTTTAAAACCCTCTTTTTTAGTTTTGACAAAATGAATTAATTTTAAATTAATTACTAAAACATCAGTGTTTTGAATTTGAAAAAATTGTATCCATATTTTGAATCAATACCTTCAATTTTTTTTTAAATATGACCCTTTTAATTTTTGGACATTATGAATTGTAACTTTTGAAATTATTTTATTTACCATTGTTAAAGGGAAAATTTGGTAAATAAGGGTAAAAAATAATATTATAATAATATTAAGTATCCCCAACACATGTCTTAATCATATTGAATTAGATATTTCTGACCATGTACATTCATGGTTTGATTTATTTATTCCATGGAACCACATGTATGTGAAAATGACATTTTATAAGAATTAATTTAAGGTAAAGTGAAATATGACATAAACGTATATCTTCTTAATAAAATATTTTTAACATGGATATATATATATATATATTAAATTATAATATAAATAGTAAATGTAAATTTAAATTTATTTCTAACATTATGGAAGTTTATTTATGATTTTTAGACACTAAATAAAAAAAAATTATTAATGACACAATGATGATGTAGTGATTACCATATTAATAGATCTTTTAAATAAATGAGATTATAAATATTAAAATAAATTTATTTGGAAACATTTTATGCCATCCAAGATTTTTATCGATAAATATTACTTGTTATATTTTAAGTATTTTTTTTCAAATGAATCATGTTGTTATGGATTTTTAAGATTTCATGATATAAATAGTATAATAATTGATATAAATCAGTTTTTTAAAAAATACTATTTAATTAAATGATATAATAGTCCTAAAAATATATGATTCAAGAAAATGACTTATATAATGTTGAAACTATCATTATAGTACCTGTTGAGGATTTATTTCTATTTTATATTAACAATATTAAACATATATTATTAGCATACAAGAAGACATGGTAAAATCTAAATTAGTTAACTATGGGTTAAAGCTAAAAAATAAGGTTAAATGTGAGACCTAAACTTTTCTAAGACCTATTGGTTTATAAGATATCTAATATAATAAAATTATATTTGAGTTAAGTTAGTTATTTATATTAATAATCATAAGATAATTTTATCATAAAATAATATTTCAATACCACACTAAAGTCCCCCTCCTCCTCTCTTATAAAATGTCTTGTCCCCCCTCCTTTCCTCACACCACCATGTGACTTCTAGATCGACCAAAACCTACCCAATTCTTATAAAAAAATTATTATTTATCTTATGGAGGTACTAGTATTCCTAATATTCCATCCATAATATCCTCAAAAAGATATCCAAAGGAATTCCAACAAAGAATTGGAATTTTCTTTACCAAATCAATTCAATTTATTTTCTTCTTCTACTTCCTCTTTCTATGTAGATTGCATAATAAATAAATAAATCTACTATATTATACATGATTAAATGAGATTGTAATTATGGGTAAACCTTATAACTCTTTTTATCCATCCTATGAATGTTAATATCACCAAGTGTGCGTATGTACAACTTACTATCTCCACGATGTGATGTAATTTGTAATTCAAAAATATTTTATTTGGATGTGTATAATGATGAGTATAATGGATTTAAATAATGAATATAACATTATAAATGATTCTTTATAATTGATATATCATCCAGTTACATAACATTTTACAATCATGAGAAAGATATAACTGATGTTGCATATGTACATCATACCATCTCCACAACATAGTGAGATTCATTCTCAACACTAATAATCCAAGAATATAACAACCCTACTTTTTATTACACAGTTATACCTGATTTATTAAATAAATTCATCACTTGATACGACATTGAATATTGAGAGGTCTATATTCTTTGGGTCTTAGGAACATTACATAAAATCTTAGAACATAAAACAGAAAACATATTTATTGAAAAGATCCTTTACATGACCACTACATTCCCTCATACATAGCATTGCATGGGATAACCTGAGGACATGAATAAGAAAAATGTGAGATATAAATCTCTTTAAGGGAATAAGCGAGGAATAAAATGAGGAAAACAATACATGTTACACAATAGGCATATCAATGGAGAACACGAGAAACATGAACATAAAGGCATGATAAAGCTTGGTAATCATAACATGGAAGTGTAGAAACAACACTTAACATGGAATTATCATGATCTAAGGCTCAATGCACATGGAGCATGAGTAAACCATCATTGAACATTAAGCACTATAAAAAACTCATTTCACTTGAATTATCATGAGACAACACCCATTTCACATGACGTATCATGATACTATACATTACTCAATGCATTGGAGCACAATCAGGGTGCCCCATTATTAAACATTTCAATTCATGCATAAGTGTTCCACATGGATCATATTACATGAAATCAATAAACATAATAAGTTACTCTACAATTAAGTAATGTGGAATAAATACATGATTTACTATTCAATACATATATTTTCTTAAAGGTTAATACCCTTGATAGAGACATGGGTATAGTATTCACTACACAATGATCATGGCTTAAAAAAACATGGTGTAATTTCATTAGCATAACCGCGTGACATAAGGATTCAAGAAATTAGTTGATGAGATTGAAAAGGGTGTCTCAACATATGAAAATGAAATGGATAGTAATGGGGTCATATGGATACTTGTCCCAAAAAATGTTATGGAATTTATATGTATAATACATAATAATTATGTAGATGTAATAGAGGAGAGAGAAATCCCTCATGGAGTTTTGGCATGGTAATGGGTGTTAATTGTAGGCTTCCATGAGAGAGAAAGGGGCCTCCCATCATCCAATCATAAATTGGACAGTATGGGGGAGGATATAAATCATTCCCCAACATTTTTAATTGAAAAAAGGGTATAACAGTTAATGAAAATTAGATAAAAATGAGAAAGGAAGAAATCCCTTACTTGGAAGTGTGATCCCCACAGCATGGGAGAAGATTGAGAGAGGATTCTATGGAGCATGGGGATCTTTAGTAGTATTATAGAGAGAGTATGGTAGGGTTTGGTCGAACACCAAAGTCTTTTATTGATGAGGAACTGTGAGCTTGGGTGGGTTTAAATAGGAAAAGAGATGGAATTCTTTATTATTTAGGTTTGGAACACCTCACATTAAACTAATGAATACCACATACCAGACCATAGTTTATTCCAAGGGTTTTTTCCGAAGGTAAGTGGAAAACAATATTTTATAAGTACAATGGCCTAAATTTTTAAAATAATATGGTTGCCTAAGTGGAGGTGAGTCACACTCTCAAGGAAAACAGTTTAAAAAGACAAAATGTTTTATAAGTCTTGGTGGGTCCAAAAAACCTTTGTAAAATAAATAAAACAAATATAAAATCACATTATTTTATTGATAAAACATATATTGGTCGAACATAATTTTTATAGTATTTTATTTCCACACTATTGGGTCATTATGATTTCATAAAACACATTATTTATTTAAACAGAATTTTATTTATAACCAAAAATTCGACTCATTGAAAATTATGAAAAAATAACTCTTGGATAATTTTGACATACTTATTCCAAAAATAATACGTATTTTAACTAAATAATTTAATAAATATGTGAATTTTTACTTTTATTATAAAAACAACATTTTCTAAAAATTCATGGGTTTTGAAAAAAACAATTTTCAAACCTTAATAAAAACTACAATTACATTCATAAAATTATATGATAATTTATATTTTATAAAAATTACTTTAATAAAAATATTTTATTAAAATATTATTTAATAAAAAAATTCATTAATTCATTAAAATAGAGTTCTTAGTTCAATATTTACTAAAAATACTATTTTTTGCTTTAAAAATAATTTACAAAGTAATAATAATAAAATAAATGCACATTATTTTTACAAAAAAAATGTACATTGTCATAGTGTTATGATCTCATTACAAAACCCCATATAAAAACAGCATAATATCGAAGGGTAAGGTTTGCGATGGTGACAGACTCTTGGGGTGGCTCAGATAACATCACTCGGGTGGTAATCCCTATTATCTTTCACTTCTCCCATAGTCAGTTCCACTCAAGCATAACGTGGTCAAGATCATCTTGGGGATGGCCAATAGAGAATCCCAATGACACCACCTCCTTTTTGAGCTCCCACAAATGGGATTTTTATGCAGAATGTCTACTGAATGAGGCCATCGCTTCCTTTGTCTGAGTAAATTGAATTTGTTAAAGCCCTATATTTATACTAATCATGTGATCATTATTCAACGGCTATATTAGAAACTGACACAATTTATAATGGTATTTTGAGATCCAAAAACATAAAAACAATGAAGTTCAAATATTATATAACCATAATAAGCCATTTAATTAGATCAAGAATAATTTTCATTAATGATAGTTTTGGTTGTTACAATATTTCCCCCTTAAGAAATTTGGCCATCGAAATTTCCTTTTCCCATACTAAAACAGATGTGGGTGACCTTTCTTTATCATTTACTATGATACCCATGTCTCTTATTCAATCTTGTGGTTTTGCCACAACACCTTGACGAGGGGCATTGTCTTATTTTTTAGAACATTTTATCTACGATCTAAGATCTTCACTTGTTGCTCCTCATAAGAAAGATCGTCTTATAGATGTACTACATCTAAAGATAGAACATTTGAAGGTTCTGGTATTTAATTCCTTAAGAGGGATACATGAAATACATCATGTAATTTGGCCATAGTAGGTGTATGTGCTAGTCAATAGGCTACATCCCCAACACGATCAAGAATCCTAAAGGGGCCAATGTACCTAGGACTTAAATTTTCATTCTTTCCAAATATCACGACCTTCATCCATGGAGATATGCATAGAAATACCATGTCTCCAACTTTAAACACAAGGTCTTGTCAGATATTATCTGCATAAATCTTCTGTTGACTCTAGGCTACCTTGATATGATGGTGAATGGTTTTCACCATCTCCACCATTTCTTCAACGATTTCGGGTCCTAGCAGCATACGCTCACAGACTTCATCCCAACATGCTGATGTGCTTCACCTCTTTTCATGCAGGGCTTCATAAGGTGACATTCAGATGCTTGAGTGGAAACTATTATTGTAGGAGAATTCAACTAGTGGAAGATGTTTGTCCCATACTCCTTTGATGACTGTAGAACACGCTCTCAACATGTCTTGATTTTTTTCGATAGTCTTCTCGTATTGGCCATCAGTTTGAGGATATAATCCATACAGAAGTTTAACTAAGTATCTAGAGCATATTAAAGACTCTTCCAAAACATAGAGGTGAATCTCGGATCTCAGTCGGATACAATAGAAAGTGGTACTCCATACATCCTTACAACTTCCCAGATATATATCCGTGCCCTCAGATATAATGAGAAATCCTCCCAAATTTCAATGAAGTGTGTAGTCATTGTAAGATGATCCACAAAAACCCAGATTTTATTGTTTCCTTTAGATGTATTCAGAAGTCCGGTGACAAAGTCCATGGTGATGTTCTCCTATTTCTTTTCTAGCATGGGCAATGGTTTCACCACCCCCTTGGACTTTTTCCTCTCTTCCTTCACTTTCTAACACAGCATGCACATTGTTGTATACTCAGCAATCTATTTCATCATATTATCCCACCAATAATGCTCTCATAGATCTCGATAAATCATTGGGTTTCCTAGGTGAATAGATAAATTTGAACTATGTGCATTATCCAAAAGTTCCTTCTTCTGCTCTGGACATGATGGAACACATAATCTTTTCCCAAATCTCACAATTCTTTCTTAATTATCATTGAAATCCAAGTATTTTCCTTTTCTAATAGCTTCCACATTCTATTGAATTCCCACATCATCATTTTGAGAATATTTTAACCTTTCCAAAAGATACATTTGAGCATATAAATTTGTGAAATAATTAAGTATGTTCCCTTCTTTATGATTCTCATGTCCACCTTCATCAAATCTAAGTAGATTAGGTCCTTCTCAATTCTCATCAATGATAGAATTTATGGGTCCTTTCTACATAGAGCATCTTTTACCTTTTTCGCTTTCTAAGGGTGGTAATGGATTGACAAGTCATAGTCTTTGATCAGATCTAACAAACTTCTTTAGATCATGTTCAACTCTTTCTGTGTCAATATATACTTGAGGCTTTATTGGTCCATATATATTTCACACTTCTCCACAAAGAGATAATGCCGCCAAATTTTTAAAGAAAACATCGCCCTAGCCAACTCCAAATCATGTATTAGATAATTATACTCATGAACTTTCAATTATCTTAAACCGTAGTCAATAATATTGTCATTTTTCATCAAGACATAGCCCAAGCCCTTCTTCAAAACATCACTAAATTCCACAAAAAGTTATCCACTTGTGGGTAAAGTGAGCATGGGTGAAGTTATAAGACTGCATTTTAACTCTATGAAGCATTCTTCGTATTCATTACTCCATGAAAACATTACTCCCTTCCGAGTTAGCTTGGTAAGAGGGTTAGAGTATCTTGAGAAATTTCTCACAATTTGTTGATAATATTCAGCTATATCCAAGAAGCTATGGATATCTGTTACCGATGTTGACCTCGGACATCCATAAATTGCATCTTTTTTTAGGGATCAATAGTTATCCAACTACATGAGATGATATGGCCCATGAATGATATATCCTTCATCCATAGCTCACACTTTATGTGATTTTCATATAGATTCTCCTTCCGTAGGGTCTCTAGTACAGTTCTCAGATGCTCCTCGTCATCCTCTTTGGTTTTGGTGTATATGAAAATATCATATATAAGGACTACAACAAATTTGTCGAGGTAATTCCTAAAGACACTATTCATCAAGTCCATAAGGTTTTCTGGAGCATTAGTGAGTCAGAAAGGCATTTCTATTAATTCATAGTGCATGTATCTTGTACGAATAGAAATCAGGGGTATATCATCCTTCTTCACCCTTACTTGATAATATCTGGACTGCAAATCCACCTTGGAGAAGTATTATGCTCCATGTAGTTGATCGAACTATTCATTAATTTGTGGGAGAGGATACCTGTTCTTTATCATGATTTTGTTAATCTCCCGATAATCAATGAAAAGGAGCATTGACCCATCCTTCTTCTTAACGAGAGGACTGTTTCACCCCATGGTGAAGCACTTCAGCATATAAACCCTTTATCCAGATTCTCCGATAGTTGTTTCTTCTGCTCCTCAAACTCTACAAAAACCATTATACAAAGAGTCTTGAATATTGGTCATGCCCCAGGTATACGATAAATTTAGAATTCAACATCCATTCTAAGATGAAGTCCAAGAAATTCTTTGGGAAACACTTCACTGAATTCCCTCACAATAAGCATGTCTTCAAGGATGGATTCCTCCTAAGCCCCAATCATCTGATCCCAAAATGTGTTCTCATTGGGTAGTAATATTCATGCTTGAGATGATGGCGTTGAGTAAGATACATCTTCCTCATTGCACTTGTACAGAACCAGGGGTCTATTCTCCATATGGAGAGTGATATCCCTCCCATAATAATTTACGTTTTCTCTATATAAGGAGATCCAATCTATGCCAAAAATTGCATCAAATTCCACAAGAGGGAGTATGAAGAGGTTCACCTGGAAATTCAATCCACAGATTATGATAGGGGAGGAGTTATATTCATGGGATGCAATGACTTCCCCATTTTTCGTACTGACCAACATCATTACTTCCATGATTTGTAGTGGTGCTGGGATTGTTCTAATAAAGTTTTGGGTCATAAAAGAATATGTAGAACCTGAATCAAAAAGTATGGTCACTATTATTGAATGAATAAAAACCATACCTATCATTACTTCGTTGTCAGTGTTCACTTCTGCAGTATTGATGGAATAAACTCTCCCTTGGTGCCTTGGAGGTTGTTGGTTGCCTCTGAAATTCCTTGTCTTGGGGAATTTATTTTCAATATGTCAGGGTTCTTTACAGTCGTAGCAATGAACAACATGTTGAGGTTCAAATGGAGAATTACACTCCTCTGTTGCAGTCGCGGGTTTTTCATGACGGAAATTAATAGAATGTTCTCTTCTCTTCAACACAAAAATCATTTCCTCATCCTATTTAGGAAATTATATAGGTTCTTCTTTCTGTACCTTTGGCAAGTGGGGTCCTGGATCATCTTAGCACCTTTGGATTTTTCCATCGGACCTTCAGCATTAAAGGCCACCTTACTCTTCTTATCCCCATGATACCCCTGATAATATTCGATCTCTATATCGACCATGAGGGAAAATTAGACAATTTCCTCATAGTTGTCGAAGTCATGGATCACCAGCGCTTTCCGTAGGCTTGGTTTTAGCCCACCAAACAAGCGGTCAACCATGAATTTGGGGGGAAACGAAAAATCCGTAGGCATATCGAGCAAGCTTTGTGGAGTTTTCTTCATACACACTGATATATTTATAGTTTTTTTGCATGGTGTAAATGAAGTCCCTTTCCATTTTAAGATGGAGGGTGCACAGAAAATATTTATCAAAAAACATTTTCCGGAAGGCCTTCCATTTCAACGCCTTGATCTCTTCATCTGGCATTGTATTTTTGATCAAAGTCCCCCATTGATCAGATTCAGCTTCAATTTGATAAGCACCCAGAAGAACCATATCTTGTTTGGAATATTGAAGGATGGAGATGATCTTTTAAATGGAGTTGATCCATTTTTCAGACATTGAGGGGTCATATTAACATTAAATGTTGGATGCCTTTATCTCATGAAACTCTCGATAGTGACTTTTTCTTTCTTCGGGGGTGGGGGGGGGGGGGTTAACTTTCTTCATGACCCATGTCTCTTTTAAAATATTGAGTTGACTAGGAGATAAGCATGACAAAGTATGTGATTTCTACTCCCATTGGATTAGTCATCTCATTTTCCCAGTCATCACATTGATCTTTACATCAGTTGTTAGCCTACTTCCTCCTATTACCAACCATTGGTTAGAATAAAAGGAAAGTAAGGGGTTACAAATAAAGGGTAATCCAAGGACGAAACTGATGACTTATAAATAAATTTTATTTCTTTAACTTATGAATCCATAGGGTTGAATCTATGCTATCCATGATCTACTTTATCTCATATATTCATAGGGGCGTTTTTTAATGTCCTTAATAAGGGTTCATAATATGCTTATGAATTTACCAAAGAATATCCCCTGGGAGTGTCGTAACAAAGATTGCATTAAGGCCCATTTTCGTGCACCAGTTCCCATTCAAGTTTATCTCAAAGCAGTGTTTTTTCTTTTTACCCCTATGATACATATGTTCTAGAGCCGCCTCTACCTCCTCGTATCCAGACTGGGATGTATTCTCATAAGAAACCACTTAATCCATACTCACCCATACTTTCGGATGTTTTTATTAAACTTATTCTTTTCTCTAAGTCTTAACCATGGTTTTCTAATACAAATCTCCAAAATAACTAAACATATCTTCTTATACCAACTATAAAAACCCTTCTTTTTATTACACACTTAAACCTAATTTATTACATAAATTCATCACTTGATACAACATAGAAGATCGATAGGTCTACTGTATTTATGGATTAGGAGAATTACATAACATCACTGAGATTAAAACACACAACATCTTTTTTGAAGCCTCCCATTACAGGACCACTGCATTCCCTCGTACATATCATTCCATGGGACAACCCGAGGACATGCCGAAGGAAAGTGTGAGCAATAATGCCTGGTAAGAGAATAAACATGGAATAACATGAAGAATAAAATACATGTTAGACAAAAGGCATATCAATAGATCACAATAGAAACATTAACATAAAGTCATGATAATTCATGATAATCATAACATTGAAATGTGGAAACAACCCTTAACATGGAATTAACGTGAGCCAAGGCTCATTGCACATAGAGCATGAGTAAACCCTCATTTCACATGAAGCTTGAGTAAAACCTCATTTCGAATGAATTAGTTTTAGGAATCACCCACTGCTTATGATGTATTAATATACTATACTTTACCCAATGCATTAGAGCGCTATCAGGGCGCACCCTTCTTAAACATTTCATTCAATGCATAAGTGTGCCACATGGATCATATAACATGGGATCAATCTACATAATAAGTTATTCCATGATTAAGTAATGTGGAATAAATACATGAATGTACCATTTTATAGTTATATGTTCATAAAGGTGAATACACTTTATAGAAACATGGGTATGGTATTCACTACACAATAATATTGGCTTCGAAATACGTGGTGCGATTTTGGAAGCATAACAGCGTGACATAAGGATTCATGAAAATAGTTGATGAGATATAAAAATGTGTCTCATCATATTTACATGAAATGGACATTAATGGGGAAATATAGATACTTATAGGAACAAATTTAATGGAATTTAGATGCATAATATAAAAGAATTACTTGGATGTAAATGAGGAGAGAGAAATCTCTCACGGAATTTTAGCATGGTAACTGGTGTACATGGGAAGATTTAATGAGAGAGAAAGGGGTATCCCATAATCCACACATAAAAAGGACAGTATGGGGGAGGTGAGAAACCATACCCTAACATTTTTAATTGAAAACAAAAGGTTATAGAAACTTAATGAAAATTTGACAAAAATGATAAAGGAAGAAATCCCTTACATGGATTTGTGATCACAAAGGCTTGGGAGAGGCTTGAGAGAGGAATCTTGGGGGCATGGGGCACCTTGGGAGGATTATAGAGAGATGAGGTAATGGGTTGGTCGAACTCCAAAGGCATTGAGTGAAGAGGAAGTGGGAGGATGTATGGGTTTATATACGGAAGGAGAGGGAATTGTTTATTATTTTGGTTTGGGAAACCTCACATTTAACTAATAAATACCACAAACCAGCCCATGGTTTGTACCCATGGTTATTCCCAAAAGGGAGTGGAAAAAAAATATTTTTTTACGTAAAATGGATTAACCTCTTAAAATAATAGGGCTTATTATGTGGAGGTGAGTCACACTATCAAGGAAAACGATTTAAAAAGACAAAATATTTAATAAGTCGTGGAGGGTCCACAAAATCATTGTAAAATAAATTAAAAAAATATAAAATCACATTATATTAAAGATAAAACATATATTTTTTAAAAATAATGTTTATAGTATTTTATTACCACCCAAATAGTTCCTTATGATATCATAAAACACATTATATATTTAAACAGTATTAAATATTTGCCCAAAAATTCAACTCTCTTAGAAAATTATGAAAAATTCACTGTTGGATAATTTCGATTTCCTAATTCCAAAAATAATATTGATTTGGCTAAATAATTTTAAAAATATTTGAATTTTTACTTTTAAAATAAAAACCAACATTTAGAAAAAATCAATGGGTTTAGACAAAAACAATTTGCAAACCTTAATAAAAATTACAATTGCCTTCATAAAATTATATGATAATTTATATTTAATAAAAATTAATTTAATAATAATATTTTATTAAAATATTATTTAATTAAAAAATAAATTAATTCATCAAAATAGATTTTGTAGTTTAATACTAAACAAAAATACTATTTATACTTTAAAAACTATTTATAATGTACAAATAATTAAATGAATGCGCATTCATTAAATAAATATAATGTACATTGTCATAGTGCTATTGTCTTGTTACATAACCTCTTATAACACACGCATTAGACTGAAGGGTTTGGTGTTCGATGGGGACAGACTCTTGGGGTGGCTCAGATAACATCGCTCGGGTGGTAATCTATATTAACTCCCACTTCTCCCATAGTCAATTCCGATAAATCTTAATGTCTTCGATCATAGCATGAACTTGGTCAAGAGCGAAGCCCAATGACGCCACCTCTTTTCCGAGATCCGACAAATGGTCTTCGTATGGGGAAAGTCTACTAGATGAGGTCATCGCTTCCTTTTTCTGTGAAAATTGGATTTGTTAATGCCCAATATTTATACTAATGATGTGATCTATGTTCAATGGATATATTAACAACAGTCAAAATTCGTAATGGTATTTTAAAATCCAGAATCATAAATCCAATGAAGTTCACATTTAATATAACCATTATAAGTCATTTAATTAGATCAAGAGGAATTTTCATTAATGAATGTTTGGTTCATTACAACGAATGATTATAAAATTAATATAATGATTAAAAATAATAATTATGAACAAAATTTCACGAATAAAATAAATCATATTCATAACAAACATGATTTGCATGTCATGACAGGAATGGGAAAATGAAATAGTTAACAGCCAAATTAATGGTAATATTAAAATAAAATTAACAAAATGATATAATTGGATCGTATATGAAATCATATATATTGATATGGTCCTGGTATAATTTAATAACATGATTTAACCATTATACAAAAGGTCACCATACCCTTTCCAAATGAATATTACAACGTAAGGGAGAATTTTTTCAATCTCATTTTTATCCGAGGTTGTTTATATATAAATATTTACTAGGGTTATATTATCATCAACTTCAATGTTTCCCAAAAATATTATCAAATTTTTTTACTATTTTTCTATATATTCTTAAATACTTTTAAACCTATTTTATCATTTACTACATTGTATGGAAGGAATCGTTTAAACTATACAAGGTACCTTTTGAATTTTCTGGAAAAGTAAAAAGAGAATGTTTTTTAACTTATATGGAATGAATGGATTTTTAAATATTCATAAGGTCTTATTTCCATGAATCTTATTCTAAATAATTTTAATTCAATTTTCAAATAAATAATTTTCTTTTAAAATTTTATGGCATTTTGAGAAATGAAAATGTTTTGAAGAAGAAAGGATGTTTTCTTTATGAACTGAGTATAAGTGGTTTATCAAAATTATTTCCCATCTAAGATGATTCTATTTAAATAGGTTTATGTGTATATCCATATTATTACTATGATTTGATTGTTTTAATTGTGAAATGATATTTTATATGTATTATAATAGGATGTAATGATGTTTAAAAAAACCTATTCTATTCGTTGCATTATTCTCTGATGGATGGATTATATTTTTGAAGCACATGTAAGAATGATTTCATTATGAGATTGGTGGGACCTATATCTCCATCTAATTCATTGGGTCAATATTTATATCTCATTAGATTGATAAGAATGTAATGGAATGTAAACTTGGTTCAGTAATACATGGCTAAAATGACATATAAACTCAGTTCAGTAATGTAATTTTTCCACTATGATGGTCTTGGAAACAATTCCTTGTCTACTATATAAATCATATTTTGTTCTTATTAGTTTTCTCAAATTAAATTTTTTTATTCCAATATAATCCTATCATTGTTAATTTTCCATTATTATTTATTCCTCAAGTATTTCCATTTTTTATTTAATGAACCATTTTTTATGTTTAAACATTATGATAATCCTTTTAATTCAAATTTTAATGGTTTGGTTTTTATTATCCATGATTATCCTTATTAAGAATTTTAGGACACCCTTTTTATGATTTATTTTCCACCTAATTTAAATAATGGTTTTAGGTATTAAAAAAGGGTAAGATTTTTAAGGGAAATTTTGAAGATCTGTCACCATGATTAGAAGATTATATTCCATGTCTCTAAAGAAACTAAAATAATATAGTAATTGGGCATATATTTGTTTCATGTATTAAGTATTCCAAAAATGAAATGTAATTTCCATGTACATCAAGTTAGGTAGTTAGAGATAGAAAAATATCTTTATAATAGCTATCAGTTATTTGAAAATGTAAAATTTCTTATGAAAGTCTATTATAGAAGAATTATCATATCAGTTCAAAAAATGTAATATAATCACTTATATTCTAGAATTAAATTTATCATTTAAATATTATATTATCGTATAATTCAATAATTTTTCATACATGGTAAAAAAGTAAAATTACTCATATTAGATAAAGTAAAATATCATCTAATGTTTAAAATTATAATATGTATATCAAAAATAATATACAAGCATAAAATTATCATTTGGAACTTTGTTTCTAGGTCATTAATCCAATGAAAATGGTATTTACAAAAGTTAAAAATTTATATAATGTGGAAAATATTTTAGAGTTAATATATGCCATCATAGTAGAACATATTCTGTAAAGTCAAAATTTAATTGTTTTATTATGTCGATATAATATGATATTTTGAATATATAAAAGACTTATGAGAAATTTAATTTTATTTAAAGTTGTATTTGTTAAAATGTGAATTTTTATGGGTATTTATTTCAAATTTAGAATAATTTCTTAATATTACAGTTATTTGTGTTAATTATTTTCATATATTAATATTGTATGATAATATATAGTTGATTTATGAGTTAGGATTATGGAAATACTCAGACAATTTATAGTAATTAAAGTCGATCAGAAAAAGAACAATGTTATATTCAACACTGATATCTACTTTTATAATTTTTGGGAAATAAAGGACACATTCAAGAACTGAGCTAGTCTTTCGGGATTATTATATTATCTTATAAAAACAATAATTTATGGGGATATTTAAATTAAAAATCAAAAATAATAAATAGAGAAAACTTAGTAATATAATGCTTCAAGAATAATTTGAATAATACTATGTTTTCTAGTATATACAATCTTTAATGTATTTTCTATGAAGAAGATTATTTTCTAATAGTTTGATTTGAAGAATCTATCTAATTTAGTCGAGAGATCCAATATATATATATATATATATATATATATATTCATTAGATACATATTGATATTCTCTAGAAGTACTAGCCATCTATTGTGATGTTTCCTCTTGCAGCTCATAGATTAATCAAAATCAAATTTTGATACATTTTTATATTCATTATATGGAATAGTCCTTGTTCTGAGTGTACAGAGGCTTTGGATAAGACTTCATAAAATGGATCATTATAAAATTTCATGGAACCAATTATAAAAACATACAATTTCATGAATACAATTATCTACATCCACATAAAATGACAAGCATAATTAAATTCACTATGCTTGAAGAGATAGCTTTGGTGGAGTGGAAAGGTAATATTTGTGTCCAGAACAACTATAATCCCTATATTTACTTATATATGTCTAGCTACATATCTGTTAATATAGAAAGTTACATATTGTGAGATGATTTTTATTGGGGTTAAAAATTTAAAGAATGCAATCCATCATACCCCTACTCTTGAGTCACTATATATTTCCAATCGGGAAAATGGGTGGATAGTGGAATAAGACCATATCCCAGGTGTACCATAATAAAAATGAATTTATGTTCACATTGATGTAAAATTACATTTTAATATGATTTTACTAATCAATTATAAAATAAATATGAAAAATCCCTTTAAAAAATCATGATGTCTTCTTAAAAGATTCCTTTAAAATGAAGCACTTGGAGCATGATAAAACATTTAAATGATTAGATTTTATGACAAAAAAGAAGGTTTTCATAATTTTTTTTAAAAATAATTCCTTGAGAAGACATAAATAACATTGATGGCTTATTTATTAAATAGTAAATTGTAAAAAATCAATTATAATGTAACTAATTTCTATTTAAGAGTCAATGTTTTAACATTCAATAATATAAAAATAGTTAGTTTTCTATAAAAGTAAAATTTAATTAAAAATAATTGTAGAAACCATTTCAAAACATAATAATTAATCTTATTTGTTAATAATGGTTGTAAAAAATAATGTTCACATGAAAAACATTAAAAAAATATTCATAAGAATAGCATTACTGAAGAAATATGACGTTAAGAGTCATCTTCAAATGATATTTTCCTGAATGTAAAGTCAAACAATTTACATTTATAATGGATATTCAGTGAAGGATATATTAAATAGGCATGAATGTTTTCTAAAAGAAATTTGTTTTGTAATATGAACCATACAATTATAAAATTCATAACAAATTTTATGTCTATAAATACCAATTTTGAAAACCCACATCGCAAAAAGGAAGAAAAGAAATATTTTTGAAAAGAGAAAATGATAATTTAGAATGTCACATTAAATAATTCAAAATTTTGTTTCCAATTAATATGAACATGGGAATTATGTGAAAATATGGATATGGATATGAAATAATCATCGAAGGTAATTGGGATGATTCTCACCAATATCATAATATTTTTCAGAATACATTTATTAAAGATAAATATTTGAATAAAAAAAATATAATTATACTTAATGATAGAGATGAAATTAATTGTAAAATAATTGAATTTACTAAAAAATTATTAGATTTTATAGGTTTAGGAATAATTAGTATGACATAATAAAAGTGGGTTTGAGTTAATAAAATATCGAAAAACTTCATTATATTTCTAAATGAAAACCCATGAAGGTTTGAAAATAAATGGATTTAAAATAAATATTAATATAATGAATTAAATGATGAATATAAATAAATGGTTACTATATAAAAAAAATTAAACAAGCTAAAAATATGGAAAAAGTCTCTAGGAATGATAATTGATATGAAGAAATCCCTTCTGTCTTGATAAAATTTTAAATATAAATTCATAGAAAGAGAGGGATTAATATTGTACTTAAAGTACAATTAATTAAATATAATTCATGATATTATATATCCAATATTCCTTAAAAATACTATTTAATTAAAATTAGTTTCTTAAAACAAAACATTCTTTATAGAAAGGAAATTGATACAATACAACCTTATATCTAATCCATCTTAGTTGAATGTTCTCTTAGATCTTTTATAACAAAAATAAATATCATAATAACTTAATTAAAAACAATTCATACATATAATCTTTTATAAAAACAATTTACAGTAATTTATTTCAAAATTTGAGTTATTAATGTTTTATTTTCATCATCGAATGTTGTTATATTCTATTAACTTTTTTAGTAAATGTTTCATAGTTGCAATTTTGATTCTTGTTTATATATTGACCAATCATATATTTTTAAAGTTGAAAATGATAATTGATAGTGTATATTGAAAGAAAAACTATTTTTATTAGATAACTGGACACCTCATGATGTTATGATATATCCATTTTAAATAAATTCAATATCATTGATATCTTGCAATGCACAGAACACCGTGTTTGAACGAAGCACGATGATCTATTAATTTTTTTAATTTAACCAGAACATTATAACCAAAATGTTAAGATGAAGGGTATAAATAGTGATAAATAAATAAATAAAATAATATTATTTACACATGTATATAATAAATTTTATCGTTATCTATTGATTATAAATAATATTAAAACTATTTGAGTGATAAAGAAATGTTTATTGAAAAAAATATTTTAATTTAAGGTGGGTTGGTCATACATTGTGAACATGATTTAAAATTTATTTTTACCACATTTAGAATTTTTATTTTGAAAAATATAAATCATTTTTTAATCAACATGTATTTTTTATATTTAGGTGAATTTGTTTAGAATTTTTTAAAATATTCATTTTAAGATGAATACTGAGAGATACATATTTTTATTGGAAATTTACTTTTAATTTAAATTATTAAATATGTAAAATTCTATTGAAAGTATATCATAATTTGAAATTAGGGAAATTACATTAGAGTACACCTAATTTAGATAATTGGAAATAAATCATCCTATTTTTTATATAAAAATTTTATAATTAAGAAATGTATTATATTTGAAAATCACTCTTTCATCGCGTCAATAGTTTATTTTTATACCGAATTCTCCCACATATATGAATTAAATTCGAAAAAATGGATTCATAATTTTAAATAACAATAATTTATATTATTTAATTTGTTCATATTAATTTTTTACCATAATTATTATTGATATAATTTGAATTTATTTGTCACATTTATGGTAAAAATGGCTTTACTAAGGGGTTAGACTAAAACGATAAGAGTTGACATGGGATACCAAAATTTTAAACACCCATTTATTGGTAATACATTAAACAAATATTCTATAATAATGAATAATTACCCATTTTTGATCCATTGGTCTTGAAAAAAATTGGGTATCACTTTATCTTTTCAAAACATTCTTATGTGTCCTCACCCTTATATATAAAATACCACTACATTCCCCCCTTGTTCATAATTAAAATATAATTTATTTCATATAATACCTTCCCAAATCCAATAATTAATTAAATTACCAAAAAATAGAGTCATTTTTTATTATAAATTCAATATATGAAGGCAATATATTAAACATAAAGAGGTTTCTTGTAGAAGAGGTGATATTTTTAACTATGTGTTTCCATATTACATAATCTTATAACGACATATAATAATTTAAAACTATGAAAAAATATAAAGAAAAATTATATCAAATGTAATGAGATTTTATTATCTTAAAATCACAACCAATTTCAATCTCCACTTCTATCAAATGGGAAATGAAATCATCAATCATGTGTACAGTAGACTACCACATTACTAACCGATGCAATGAATTTTCTATCCCCACATTTGAAGTATGTATATATATTCATGGGATTAACATATTTTAATAATTTTAGTGAAATTATAAAACATATATATTAATAATTTCATATATATTGTCTAACATTTCAGTCTTCCAGAGATATGATAACATCTCTCGTTTGTACGAGGGATTACAGCCTAACGATGTGTTCAGATTAGTTTTTTATCTTACTACTTACTTGAATGGAAATAAGGATGACTTTAAATAATATATTTCATGGTTATGATATAATCATACTTCTGGAAAAATAATATAACATATATATTTCTACTTTACAATCCATTATAACACAATTGTGTATCTAGTGCTTACGTGTGGATCGCCTCCTCCAAAAAGAAATATTAAATAAATTCATTTTATTTTATTAATGATGGTAATAAGGATAAATTTTAAGATTATAAATGATATATAAAAAATATCTATAGTTATTTAAAGTTGAACTAATTTATAATTTCCCTTCCTTAAATTCTTTTAGAAAATATGGAAACAATGTTCACATATATATATATGACCTTCATTCTCTATGAATGCTGTAATCCATTTTTTATATATAATATTTATAGATTAATATAATGTTTTATATAATAAATATATTTCATATTTTAATCATGGTTTACATTATTGAGATGATATAATAATGATCAAACTAAATGAACCAAAATTACCTAAGTAAAATATACATTAAAAGGAAACAACTATCACAAGAAACTGTGATTTTAAAAAAGGGATATTCATTAATGGGTGGGAAAATAATATAAGTAATGCATATATGGAATGAGATACATTATTGTTGTTCTTAAATATATGTATAATAAAACTATATTAAATATTAATGAGGTTTATATATATATGATGGAAATGAAAGTTGAGGTAAGAGGATTCACCTCAATTTCCATTTCTTTGAGATACATTCTTTAATATGGACCAATTCACATTTCTGTTGTGTATATATATCCCCATAAAATTATTTAATATAAGTAACCATTTATTTTTTATAATATTTTTTCAAGGCTTATTCTTCCAGGGGTTACAAATTAAATGTTTTTAAAGAGGTAATATTATTGAACAACCTCACTTTTCATTAATGATTGGTTAGTTTATCTAGAACCATTCACTTTTATATAATCATTTTACATTGGATATTAAATTACTCATAAATAGTCATATTATATAATTTATTTTATTATTTATTAAAAAATATACAATTTTTAAATGGTGTGTTTACTTTGAATGTTATTTGATTAATTGGAGAAATATTAATAAATCTATATCCTTACTCAATACAGATATTTGATAATGAGGTAAATTTATATATTATTTAAATCAGTTACTAAATATATGTGGAATTCATTGGACATTAATATATGGGTGGGTTGTAGTTACAAATAACCACTAGATACATCATTATGTATCAAAATACAATAAATTTGGAAAAATTAGAAAGGTTTATACCCATATCTTAAAACTATGTTTTGAATGGTATTGAATGTTTTAGATGTATGAAATTATTCATTCCATCATTTTATTATCTGTTATTGATTTCCATGTGATTATTTTATTAGTAATAATATCAATGGATTTTTTTCAAGCACATGTGATTAATTATACAGATTTAGTTGATCATCAAAAATTTCCACCATATTAGATTCAGTTTATTATATAAATGGAATGACTTTTAGTTATTTTTAATTCAATTTTTATTAATTTTATTTATCAATGATATATTTCACTAAATTGTTAACGTCCCCAACCTGAAATACACTATAACTGGTACCCTGAGACAGGTCTTCACAAGAACTCATGTGCACCTCCCCATATGCTAGAGGATTCTGACAAATTTGCTGGTATAAAGAGATCCATAGGGATAATACACCTATTTATCACATTAAAGATAAAATATAATTAGAATAAATAGATAAAATAACCAATAAGAATAATAAATAGAGAAAATACAAATAAACTGATAAGTAAAAAATTTCACATGCTATAATAAAATCTAGTGAATACACTCCATTCCAAGCAGTAATACAATAGAAACCAACAAAAAAAAACTATCAAAAGACTCTGAACATTGACCAATGTCCAAACTCAGTCCTAACCTTCCATGCTTTAATCCATCATCACAAGAATGTTTATATATTTAGAGTGTGAGTACAAGTTAGTATTCCATAACTAAAAGTTTATAAATAAAATAAACAGTATGTTTAAATGTTTATATATTTAATGAGTCCAATAAATAATAAAATATTAAGAAAAATATTTATGTCAATATCTAATATCCATTTTATGCATTAATTTATATATATTCAACAAAATAGAAAAACTATTTGGGACATACAAGAAGTTTAAGCCATGTCACGTGTGTTACACAAAATTTTAATCACATGGGGTGTTCGTGAATCTAAACTGTCACATGTTAATTATTTAACAATATTCACTTGATCACCTTCATCATTTTTATCATGGGATTAGAATTAAAATAATTTACTCTACAACCTAATACGATCAATTACCATTCATAAGGGTATAAGTCAAGTTATTTATCCCACTAGGGAAAAAAATTAGAACAATTATATCCCACTTACCTCGGAGTGTCATTCTAGGTCATCCATCACATATACATGGGATTTTAAGTCCAAGTAGTCTATTACACTTACATTATAGCATCATACTATGTAGTTTCATCAAATGAAAAAAATTAGTTCATAGAGAATAATTATGAAATCCTAACCCAGGAATTCTATTGGTGGGTTTAGAGAAATATCCCAATCCAACCCATGGGAGGAGCCTCAATCATTTATCCCACACCACCAGCCATGTTTAGATACTAATTAGAATATTTACCACATATTACATAACACATAACAAATATATTCAACACACATAACATTTAAAATTAAAATTTCAAACTTCATTCAACTCAAAAATCATCTTCATGTCATATCCCATTAACAATTTTTCCATTAATATTTCATAACCCATGAATCCACTTTCCTTATACTAAAAACTACTGTAGATAATGTCATTAACTATGCACATTTTTCAATTAGTTCATTTCATACCCATGTTAACATGCCTACATAAATTTTATGGGTCATATCTCACTATCCCATAGGTCATTTCAATGATTTTGGTCCCAACAGACAATTAAAACCAAATATTGATATAAATGCAATTTAAATATATTAGTTAAAATAATTTTTAATCCACCCTTCAAAACAGAGGGCTTCCTCTTTGAAAACTAAAATATAACTCAAGGCTTTTGTTTCCATTTCAGCAATCTAAAATAAGCACTAAACCATTTTTAAAAAAGGGAACATTTCCATCATTTCAAACAACAATTGAAATCTCTTAAAAACCCCCTTTTTGAATCACATTGTGGTCAACACCTCCTTTAAAAATATTTCTCACTATAAAACATAATTTTTCTTGAATAAATATATAATTGGGTCAAAGAACAAAAACACACAGTTGATACCATTTAATCGCCTCTGAATCATTTACAATACAACTCTTCACCGCTTCAATTAATATATTAAACCCACCCAATTAACTAATTACACTTTTACTACCCCTATCTCTAATAATTACCCTATCTCAATGTTTATATATCTTTATTCACCATTTACAAGGGTTTGGATTACCCATCAGGTAGCCATAGGTTCAGTCTCACTAAAAAACGGATCCACAGGGTCCATCAATGGTTCCACACCTCCATATAATTCCCAAATAAAACTTCACATCAACTAATAGAGAAATATTACAAGGCAGGATATTGGCATAACAATATACACATATCAAACATCAATACAAAGGGAAAATATTAAGGACCAGCAACCTCTGGCTCGAAGATGGTTACTATTCCAAACACATCCCCGGATTTGAAATAAAAAATCCTTTATGTCCACAACATATAATCTATTGAAACAGTTATATTTTTGTGGCTTCGGAAGGATATAAGTGATTTCACAATCCCTAATAGATAAAATAGATTAAATATAATTATTAAACTCACCAGGATCTGTGATTCACAAATAAACTCACTCAAAATACATAGCATCAAAGTATAAATAACTCAAGGTTGTCTTAGATATGTTGTTTTGTCACCCAAATTGTTAGAGGACGAATGGTGTAGAAAATAAGTATAGGAACCCTAAATCCCAAGAGGGAAAAATTGGAAATTCCGAGTTTTTAAGGGCCGCACAGTTTTCTCACACATTTAAAAAAAATATGTGTTAACCATGTGTCTACCTTTATCCAAGAGGATCTAAGTCGTGTAGTTTCATATTCTAACCCACATGGTTTTTTAAAATTTCTAGAGACCATGTGACGAAATCTATCCAAAAGTAAATTTGGACGCACGTTTTTCTAGGCAGGGTGCACAGTTTTCATGAACCATGCACCAATAATGCACTATGGATTTTGTGGCCTCTATTCCCAAAATATCAAGTCACGAACTCTCTAAAACACAAAAATACTCTCTTATAAATGAGAACTACCTCACTAACCAAAAAAGAGGTTTAACCAGTATATAAACAAGTACATACTTGTATGAAATGTCAGGATCTTACAATGTTCCACCTTATTCTGACTCATCCTCGAGTTATATTTCCAATCATTACTAAGACGGCAATAATAATGGGCAAGCCAAGGGTAGTACCTCTCAACATTATTTTTCTACACATTCTTGTAGACATGGCCACATTCTCACCACACATGGCCCATGGAAAAGAATTGATCCTGATGAAACATTCCTTACCATTCTCCAATACCATAAGATGATGTTATTCATGGAAGAAAATACCTCAAAATCATCACCACCACAACAAACACATGAAACTGTTCCATGCAAAACCATTCAACCACAACACATAAGGATTCTCTTAAGTCACTAAATTACACAGTGAGATTCAACTGGACCACACTGGGTCTGATCCTCTTTAAAAAATATTAACCAAATCACTCATAAAAATCTTACCCACCTTATATATGGTTTTACTACTGATCCACGCCTGGTTTAATTATAAAAAACATCCACATTCCATTCACATCTCCAGAACTACACCAACTCACAACATGAGTCCCAAGATCATCAGTTCCTTTTTGAAGATTCAAGATGGATAACCCAAACATAATCTTCATTATAAGTTAGTAAATATGTCAACATCAGAGCTAAAACCCATCAGAAAACTGATATAATAATATGGATCCCACATTAGTCAGTCTAAATGAAACCACTAATTATGTCAATTACCGATTATTTCCTTCCATGGACCACCCCACACTATTCTTTCTTCTATCACTGGCCATTTTTCTAGAATTTAGTAATTCTGTAATCTAATAAAAGGGACTAAAAGTACCTGTACTCAACATTAATAACATACCCAACATGTTTTCTAACTCATCACGGCCAATAATCCACAAAATCATTACAAAACATTGGAATTCATTGCTTCCATAAATATCACAAGGATTTGAAACATCCATTGTACATACTCATTTGAGGGTAAGTTGGTTCTTCCTCAGATCCCAAACTGATTACCAATATATACTTATCCTCAAATCTTTAAAATGTTGTGGCTTACAGCTCACCAAATTTTTTTGTTATCCCCATCTAAGTCAGGATATCCTTGGTCAACTCACTCTATTGATTCTCAACATACAATGATGGTACATGAGTACATGACATGGACATGATGCCTATTCAGCTAAGGAATACCATCATCATCTACACACACCTAAAGTAATTCCTCCCGGGAATCTTGTAAAACTCCACCATTCCATCATTATCTACTAATAAAACTTTTTTTGGGTTCTACAGTACCCCTTAACACATCTCTGACTCAACCAATCCAATAACAATTAGAACGACCTTGAGCTTGATGACTTCACTCATATCAGTCGTCCATAACATCCAATTCAATCCCAATTTTTTCCCATGGAAGCCTGAACATTCACTTCACAGGTTTTCCATTGGCATATCAATGAAACTACATCCTCTTCATAGCTTAATCCACACAACTAAGACATAATATAATTCTCCCAATCTTGGGAGAGTCATTGACACCTATTTCCTCAAGAAATTTCGTTGTTTGTAGCTCAAACTCAACTATAAGAGGTTCCAAATAATTTGGATGAAACCATCCATCTACCATTATGAAAACAAAAAAACATCACACCCTAATTGTTCCTGACTTCTGGTAATGACATCCATTGTATTTTTTGACATCAGGTCTACCTTGATAACCTCAATTATAACCTGTCAATGGTGTACTCCTGCACTATACGACTCCCACACACACAATTCTCCATGAGAGTATCAACCAACATGCCTTATTCCCATCTGAAACACATTTACATGGCTAAGAATAATGAAAAATCACTCCTATAATACCAAAAAAGATGTTAAGGTGTTGGGCATGATTGTCACCCAGTAAATGTAAGGTAAGAAGTCATCTATGAACACCGCCACGAACATTCCTCCACCGTTTTCACCTCTTACTAAGAGTACACCTCAATCATCCAAAGGTCGCAGGCTTCCCTTCCTAACAATATCGTTCCAACACTAAAAAACACAACTTGATTTTTATTAATTAAAAAAGTAATTTTTACATCACGACCCCCTACCAAGCGTTCATTAACCAACATAAAATTTTGACACCATTATTGTCACCCCACTCAAGTTCTTATATCACGGTTTAACTAATCACAACAGATACACAACATTTTATCCCACCAGCCCAAACCCAACTAGATTATCACACTATATGGTCCTATCAACATTGACTCCATGGTATGAATGTGTGCTAACCTCCAGCACACCTGAGCACATATCTAAATGGCATAATGCATCTATAACATGTTCCCAGATCAAATTACTCATCGATTCCATCGAGTTCTCGTACCCTCCTGCAGAAAAACACAAAATGAAACTCTAGTTCACATGATCTATACATCAACATAGCTAGTACCAAACACCTAATAACTAAGCTAAACAAGCCACCTGATCTACCATCTTCATCAGACCTAATGATTTATCAATATCTCACCCCATGAAAGCCCCCTCCTAAAAATGGCCAAATCACACAACCACCCTCGCAACAAAAGGTATCCACCGAAGTTAATCCCTGAGGAATGTCCAAGGAAAAACTATAAACTATCTCAAAACCCAATGGAACCCAACATGCTTCAGTTTCACCTCTGAAGAAACCGCATATGCTTCAAATTATATGGAACATATAACACTATTTTGACCTCCCTTGAGGCTACCATCTATTTCCCAAGGATTTCATCACCAATCCACAACTCAATCTGCATCTCCCGAAACCATTAACTTTTCTAATTATTCCTCTAGGTTAATCCTTGACTAGGAATAACACTCCCTATTCCAGTTCCATGGCCTAAAATGACACCCTATTCTACACACACCCAAAAGCACTAACATCTCGAGAAACCTCTCTCACTGGTCATCCTCAAAGTTCAAACACTACCAACTCCCCAAACTTGATCCACACTGCAAAAAGGTCATTTTCACTTTCTAATACATACACATTAATCCTATTTGAACTAGTTTGTCATGATGGTCATCCTACCCCCATTCCAGAAACATTGCATCTAATATACTAAACAACCAGTTACTCTATGTAGCACACCAAAGACACTCACACATTTACATTGGCACCATGAACAAAACACCCACTTGATGGTCTTAAAAATAACTCACAAGGACTCAATCAACAATAGTCACTACCATCACATTAAAAAAAATTATTTCACTACATAAAGGTCACAACATAACTATGGAAAAAATAAACAACATTCAATTAACTGAAACAACTTAACCTGAGGTCTCATATCCAAGGCACTCTTACTTCCACACACCACCCATGCACTGGATCACAAACTAGCACAATGGATACCAACAACCAGTTTCCCCATGTACCATTATATTTCTATTTTGACACATAATTAGACTTACCATTTATTCTCGTAATTTATATTTTCAAAACTTTTCATTTTAAAAAAACTATGCATTTACACATTCCAAAAACCATGTTATTAACCCAACGTTCCAAAAATATAGATTTATTCAAAATCACAATTCAAAACACCACCCCTTATTCACAATAGAAGGATTTACTTTTCACAAATCCCATTCTATGCAACTTTTGAACACCCATCATGACATACAATTTTAATTTTTATACCCATTTGGTTCATCACCATGTCATTTAAAAGTCAATCATAAGAATCATATAGATGTACTACCTATCCTATATACCTATATTTGTAAATAAACACACACACCCTTATTTTCATGTCGATCCATGAGATAAATCCTCATAAATAAATAAAATAACATACAGGTACGCCACCCTAGGTGGAAATATTATCCCACTATGAAATCAAAAAAATAGTACATTATTTCCCACCCCTGGAAACTTGGGTTTTCCCTCATATGTCGGGATTCATGAATCGATGACAAAGCTCATTAATAAGCAGAAATAATACCCTAGTATTATATCTTCATTCCCCAAAATAATTAGACAAAATAAAAATACTCTGATGCGACTTTGTAACATCCCTAACCCAATATCCACAATGACTAGTGCCCTAAGTTGGGCCATCACATGACATCAAGTGTGCCTCCCCGTACAATAGAGGCTACCAACTATTACCGCGGGTCTAAAGAGAACCATGGGGAGACTATACTTTTTTATCATAGTTAATCCAAACATAAGTAACATCAATAGATCAAATAACCAGTAGGACCAACAAATAAACATCATACAAAAAAATAAGTAACCAAGTAAACATGCCATAAAAATATTTTATGAATACACTAAATGATACGTTGTAATATAATAAAATTAAAGATAAAAAAATATCCAGACTCTGAACTGGGACCCATGTCCCAAAGTAGTCATCAGATACCATGATCCAACCCTTAATATAATTCACAACCAAACATCAATCCCTATCCGGAATGGGTACCTGAAAATAGTTAAAATCATCTTGGGTAACCAAGTTCCTTGGCGTCCAGAGGAGGGTGTCAGTACAACAGAGAATGACACTATCAATGGGGTCCAAATAAATAACCAGTATATAAAAAAATGTATACATTTATCATGGTTAATAAATAATAAAAAATAATATGAAAATATTTATGTAATTATGTAATATCCATTTTATCCATTAAGAATCAAGAATCAACCCAATAGAAAAACTAACTTGGGACATTCTAGATTTCTAAGTCCTAGAATGAGGTTTATACACACATTAACCACATAGGTTGTTCATTAATCACAACAATCACATTTCCAGTAGTTAAATATATTAAATTGAAAAATATCATCATTTTTCTCATCGGTTAAGAATTTACATAATTTATACTATGACCGAAGATGACAAATTACCAGGTTTATGTGGGTAAGTCATGTTCCCTATCTCACTAGGTAAAAAATTCCACAACAATTATATATCAATTAACATGGAGTATTAGTCAATATAATACATCACATGTTACTTAGTGTTTTAGTCCAATTTATCCATCCTAATTACCTTGGAGCATCAGTCTATGTAGTTTAATCCAATGCAACCATCAGGGCATCGAGAATCAGTCCTACAACCTAACTTTTGCATATATGGGTGATTTTAGAGCATCAGTCGAACATGGACCATGGGAGGAGCCTCAATAATTTATATACCACCACTAATCCATTAGAACATGATCAATCATCCAACAAAAAATATTCTATATAACTTACCAAACATATTTAACACACATAAAATTTTAAATTCACATGTCATATTTTATTCAACAAAAATAAATCATCTTCATGCCATAACCCATCAACACATTTACAATTTTAATTTCATAACCCATGATCCCATATTCCTTATACCAAGCACTACCTTATGAGATTTCATTGACTATTCACATTAATCTTTACTTCTTTTCATAACTGTGTTAAGGTGCCAAAATAAAAGGTCATCTATCCTATATCCCTAGCACATAATGGAATTAAATGACTATGGTCCCAAAATACATTTAAAACCACAACTTAATATAAAAAACAATTAGAATTAATTATTTAAAATTATCTTGGATCCTCCCATTAAAACAGGAGACTTATTATTTTTAAACAAAAATATTACCCATGATTTTTGTTTCCATTTAATCCATCAAAAAAACCATTAAACCATTTTCATAAAAAGGAATTGGTTCCATAATTTAAAAAATAATTTTAAATCACTAATGGAAACCAAATTTTCAACCGCTAAGGTAAAAACCTCCTTTCACAAAATTACACACTTAAAAACATCATTTTTCATCAATTAATATAAATTTTGGTCAATTCCCCAAAACACATCCTGATGAAAATTTAAAAACCTCTTATTAATTAACCCCAAAACTAAAAACCATGTCAATTAATATATCAACCCCACCCACTAATCCAATTACACATTCACTACCCCCCCCCCCACTCCCATAATTCCCATATATCGAAGTGTAAAAAACATTATTCAACATTTACAAGGGTCTTACATAAAACATTGGTAGCATGGGTTCGACCTAACTCGCCAAGTATTCCATGAGGTCTAAAAGGGGTTTTCACCTCATTCGAAGGCCCAAATCACATTCCATAGCCAACAAAGAATAAACAAAAAAATGCAACACATTGGCATAACCACATACATATATAGAACATAAAGTCGGTGGGAATATCTTAAAGACCCTATACCTCATTAACTAAGTATATTTCTATCACAAACACATCCCTTGATTAAAAAAGAACCACTTTAATAAGAAAAAAGTAATATTCTAGAAATGTGAGGTTTTTAGGGAGTCTGAATGATATAATAGATTCTAAAATCCCTAATAAAAAAATAGAGCAAGGAGGAGTGTTATAATCACCCTAATCTGGGATTCACAACCAAAAACACTAAAAATGCCTATAAATCAAACAACATACACTAATTATATGACTTGGGTGGTTTTTCTTATCACCAATGTTATTGGAAGAGTAATATTGGAGAAAACATGGTTAGAACCCTTAATGACTGAGAGGTAAAAATTGAAAATTTGTATTTCTAGGGGCTTCATGGTTTTCCTGCATGGATAGCCAAACTGTGCACCAATAGTGATATTACCTTTATTAAAGAGGAGATAATTCACATTGTTTTTTAGGTACACTAAAAAGTCTTTTCAAACCCTGTGGAGCCTGTGCTCAGGCCTCTATTCGATAGGAGATCTAGCAGCACGGTTTCCAAGGCTAGGTGCATGGTTTTCACTAATTGTCCATAAATCATGGGTTATGCACTGTGTGGCCTCTTTTATCTAGCTACAATGTATCAAACTCCATGAAACCCCCTCAAATATCCTCATTCACATGAGAACCACCCCACTAACTACAACAAAGGATGTCTATCAAAAATATAAATAAATGTTTTCCTATAAAAAGGTTAGTATCTTAAAAATTGACTATAATTAAAAAGTATCTGATGTCACCTCTTTATTATTTTATATTTTCCATAGAATAGAAGGATGTTTTTTTTATTTATATATGGTGATATAATATGAGGAATAATTATATTCTCAAGTAAAACCCATAGAATATTTTATGTCCATAATTTTTATGTGAATATTAGTTATGTATCAATTTTACCATGATTAATAATGTATTTGGACCTTCATTATTTGATTACTTATATATTATTCCAATGTAATAATATTGATATCATCTCTATGTTATTAAATTCAGGGTCATTTTAGTTAGTATCAAATTAGGTTTAATAAAAACATTGGGAACTAGATTTACCAATGCATATTTTAAAAACATAACCCAATGATATAAATATAGAACTAGTATATAATATTATGATAATGATTTGTTAATGAAGATATTTTGTGGGTTTTCTAAGAAATACATCCTTATCTAGTTACTACATGTGGATGTGGTTCTGGCATAATAGTATCTAGTGGTAAAAAATCTAAAATGGGTGCATTGGTAATGTCATGATCTTCCCCAAGTTTACAACAATGGGCCTTACTCTACATATGGTTTGAAAATCCATGCTGATATTCTTATGATAATTCATATTTATAATACAAAACATTTTGAAGGTCTTGAAATTAAAAATAACCCTAATAAAACCATTTTTATGATTATGAGATTATCCTTGCATAATTTCTTCAATTTTAGTTAACTGTCTTACTCAATTTTGGATTATAGATTATGATATATATTGTTTTTTCCAAATCTAGTATACGAATTTTTTTGAATTAGAACATAGAGGAAGGAATGAGAACCATATCAATGAGCACAATAAAAATACTAACAATAATCATTTCTTTGACAGTGTTAATAAAATATATCAATGGGAAGTAGTCACCCAAAAAATCTCCTCACATGAGGACATAGTATCATGTGATGTGAAAATATAGAATTTATTCTATAATAATTATATATTTTAAGGGATGTAAGATAAGAGGAGGGTGATAATGAAAAAATTGAATATGGGAATGAATGGAATGATGGGTTTCCATACCTGTGATAATTATAGAACAAAATAACCTTTTACTTTCTTAAAGATAACGAGAGTTTTCTACAAGTCAAGGGATAACATCCTCCATTATAATAATTATATGGGAAAAAAGGAAATTTACAATTTTGAGTACATTAATTTTAATTACATGAGGTGCTATGAAGATGAATTTGTCAAGCATCAAGGGAATATAACTCAAAACAAACTAAGGGATCATGGACAAGATTATTCTATTACAAAATATTATGTGGAAGTATGAAATTTCCTAAGTTTCAATTAAATAATTATATTATATGAAAATTTTATCAAAAATATTTTAGTTATACGAATCACAGAATGTATAAGTACATTAATGCATGTATATTTCATAAAGTATTTGATGCTATTTGATGAAAGGTGCTGATAACTGAAAATAGTGATTAAGTGATGAGTTGAACCTCTTGGAAAACACATGATTAAGGAGGGATAACCATATATGTATTCCATGTGATGAGAAAAAAATGACATTTCTATGGGATAGTATTGGTGACTATGAAATTGGTCTGTGGTATGATTTTTTATGTCATATTTTCTTGAGATGACCAGAAGTATTTATTTTTGGAATATATTTGGCAACCTAAAATTTTTTATTTGAAACAATAAATTTTTCATTAAGTGTTCTTGGTGATCATGGTGTTAAAAGTTTTTTACTCTAACCTTAATATCCCTTTTATATTATCTGGGAAATATAATTTTTATTTAGTTACCTTTCTCCAAAAATTCAGTTCATTGAATTTGGACATACATATTTTGGATGAGGATTATGGTTAAATATATATGGAATTGATTAAGAAGAACAATAGGTGTTATTAGATAACTTTTTCTCAATATTTTGGTTTTGGAAAATATATATATCGTGTAGGAATGTGTTTTCATTCCAATGATCTCTTAAATGATCCTAGGGTATACTAATTTATTTTTGTTATTCATTTTATTACTTGAGAAATACAATCTGAATTAATTAAACCATAACCAAAAGATAATATTTTTTCTATAAATCATAATGAAATAAATTATGTATATTTTCATATATTATCAATCTATATGCTAAATAAATTCCTCACCTAAAGGAAATGGATATGAAAACAAAAAATTATCATATTTCCTTTATTTCTAATTAATACGACATCCCCTTAACTAATCACATATATAATGCATTTTCTTTTAATTTTTCCTGATCATTAAAAATCTTTTGATTAATTTCCTCTATAACCCCTATCAATATTTGGTTGTTACACTTTTATTCTATGTCCATGTCATTATATCCACCTATGTTCTGCAACTAGGAATCCCAGATATATAGTTATTCAAGATGGCCATCATTCTTACATTTCTCTCTTATCAAGAAGATGTTTTATTAAACCATATCAAAAAAATTCTTCTATTAACTGTATTTTAAAATATATATTAATTTATTATTGAGATCATTGTTAAGTTGATAGGAATCAATTTATTTAAGGTGGTATAATGTAACACCATGAGATTTAAAAAGGGGAAAATAATATTCAATTAAATATATAAAAAGAAACATAATGTATAGAAGATAATATAAATCCCCAAGACATTATGATATATTCCATTTTAAATTAATTTAATATCCTTGATAGATTTTAATTTACACAACACCGGTTTTTAATGTAACATAGTAATCTAGTGAAATATTACTATTTAAATATTTCCTTCGTAAAATTGCAAATAAGATAGTAGGACTGAATAGTGATAACTAAATTTATTATATTATATGTTTTAAACATGTATAAAATTAAATCAATTTTTATCTATTCATTATAGATATAATAATAACAATTTAGAAGATGAATAAATGTTTCTTAAAAAATGTATTACTCTAAAAGAGGGATTATTGATGCATTGCACAAATAGTTACAAAATAATTTTTAGCACATTTAAAAAACTATTCCATAAAATAATAATTATTCTTGAAATATAAATAAAAAAATTATCTTTGTGTGAATATTTTAGATTTTTTACAAAATACTACTTTTTTAATTAATTGCGATAAATATAAATTTTTACTCCAAATATTATTTTCATTAAAATATATAAATATCTTATTATATTATTAATTTATATAAAAAATATTCAAGTTATTTTTTATTAAAAATAATTTATTTTATTGTAATATATTTCATTTTTAAATTTGATATTAAACAATCTATACTTTTGGTAATTGTTACTTTTGAAAGTAGCTCTTTCATCACATCATATGTTTAATTTTAAATATATTTTTTCACCTAGAATTAATTAAATTTATAAAATTGGATTCTATATTTTTATTAATAATAATTTATATAATATAATAATTTCAACATAATGTTTTAAAAATATTAATAGCCAATGAAGATAAAAAATTATTATTATAGTCAAGGTAAAAATGGATTTACAGGTGGTGTTAATTTAAGAAGATAAGGGTCAAAATGAAATACCAACTTGTAAAAAACCATTTGAAAACTATTTGAATACATTATATTCACTTTGGATTTATAATGACCCATTTTTATCGTTTTTTAATGAGAAAAACAAGGGTACTATATTATCTTTTAAAAAACTCTTTGTCTACTCTCTCACCTGATTAAAAAAGTCCATAACATATCATCTATTATTTATATATCAAAATCCATTTTTATGTCAATTTCCTACCTAAAAATTCCATAATAAACATCACACATCCTATAAACCTTTTTTAGTTCAAAAATCAAATCTAATAATATTTTATGTAAAACTAAAAGGGGTTTATTAAAAATGAGATACATTTTTAACTATGTGTTTAAATTTTACATATTATTATTCTTCCTTTTAAAATATTATATCTAGACTCAGATAATAATAAAATATATATTTTATACAATTGTCTAATTATTTTAATTTCAAAACCAATATTCATCTCCACTTCAATCAAATTTTAGATGAAAAAATCGATTATGTGCACGACAAACTACAGTATCGCGAACGGATGTAGTTTGTTTTCCTTCACTGCCATTAAAGCATGGATAAAATTTTTAATATAAAATTTTCATAATATATTAATGTAGTTATTTTACATCTTTAGTTATTACATAATATATATTACCCCTTTAAATATTGTGAGGGATATGATAATGTCATTCATGTTTACGACAGACTACCACGTTGTGAAGCGATGTGATGTTTTTGCTAATGTATTACATTTATGGTAGTAACAATAGTTCTAATAAATATATGTGATATTTAATATATAAAAAATTTCTGGAAATATAATATTACACCTAACTTTATACATTCAAATCTATTTGAAAAAAATATTGTTTTTTGTGGGTATGTTTGGACTACCACCTCCACAAAGAAAAGTGAAATTCATTTCATTTTAATTTTATATATTTGGAAATAAGGATGGAATATATATATATATATATATATATAATTATAATGATTATATAATTTTGAATTAATATTTATTTTCCTATTTTTCAATGCATCATTAAAAATTTAAGCATCATTCCTCTGTACGTACGACATATTATCTCCATGAATATTATAATCCATTTTTTGTCTTGAACATTTATATATTACTCATAATTCATATATGTTAATATATAATATATTTATGTCATTGTTAAAAAAATTTATATGATTCAAATCTGATCAAATTAAACACAACCAAATTACTGAACTCGAATAGACATAAAAAACGAAGAAATTATCACCACAAACTGGGATTTTAACTTATTTTCTAATAAATAGGTGTTGAAAGACTATCATTAAATCATATATTGAATGAGATATATGAGTGTGGTTATATTATATATTTATAATAAACCTATATTTATTATAATTTTGGTTCATACACAAACTATGGAATTTGAACTTGAGGTAAGGGATCTCATATTGGTTTTCATTTCTTTGAGATATATTTGTCAATATGACCCTATTCACTTTTATGTGATTTATATACTATTTTTTTGTATTTCACATTAATAAATTTTTATTAATGAATATTGTTGTTTCTTATCATGTTTACTCTATAATTGGTTTCAATTTAAATGTTATCAAATAGGTAAACATTATTTTATAATCTTACATTCATTTGTGATTGTATACATTCTCTTGAAATAATCACATTAATGTTATCATTTAACATTGGAAATTACATATTTTATAAATAAAAATATTGTTTTTATATCGATTTGATTATGTCCTAAAAAATATACAATTTTTATATTCAATATTTACATTAATAGATATTTGATTAACAATAAAAATATTGATAAATTTGTATCATTAGTCAATATGAATATTTGATGATAAATCATATTGATTCATGAATTAAGTAAATTAATGTATATATAATGGTTTCATTGTGAAATAAATTATGGGTGGATATTGGTTATAGATATCTCCTTGATGCATCGGTAGGACTCATGAGACAAATCATTTGGACAAATTATAATGGTTTATACCCACATATCTAAACTATCTTCTATATGGTATTCACATTTTTAGCTATACGAAATTATAACTTACATTATTATGATATGATTTATTCATTTTCATGTCATTATATGATTAGTTAGAATATACATGGATATTTTAATGATTGTGTGTTTATTTATAAAGATTTATTTAATCATCATTTATTTTATCCATAATTATCATAGATTATTGATTCAATGTAATTTGTTTTTATTATTTACCATTACATGATTTGTATGATTATATATTCATGATATATTACATTGTATTATTACCCTTACTGAGTATCTATGTTCACCACTTTCTTGTAAGGCCCCAAAAATATAACATAAAAACATTTTAATCGATAATGTGTATGACACGTGACACCAAGTGCGTAAGGTTATTTAATATCAAGATTCATTATATTATATTTAATATTTAAAATATATTCTATATATTTCAATGAATGAAACAATGATTTATCATGTGTTACAATAAATAGAGACCCTCTTCGATGGCTTACATTACACGAAAGGTTACTTTTAATCAAAAATAATATATTATTAAAATATAATGAGATATAAACTAGTCATTAAATTAGTAGTTATGAATAGTTATAAATAACTTATGAAAATTATGTATTATAAAAAGATAGAATGAAATATTATTTTATAAATAAATTATAAATTAATATATGAAGTGATTGAATATAAAGTGAATATTTTAATAGAAAACATTTTTATGTTGTTTTTTTCAACAATATAATATATTAATTAAAATTAGTGATTGATATTAATGTAATATATATATATATATTCAATCAAATAATTTTTACATTAGATCATTAGGATTGAGAAGCATAAGATATGAACAAACATAATTTTACACATAACAAAACATGTGTTTTTATATTAGCAATTTTACCGCCTTTTAATGGAGAACCCATTTTAAATTTGAAATTTTAAATATTAATTTATTTAATATTTCAAAATAAACATCATTTTTAGAATAAAAATATAATAATTAGTTTAGGGTGAGATTTGAATATTTTTTTAGACATTTTATTTTTAATTAGTTGTTAGAATACTGAATTTTAGTTTAAAATTACTTTTTCGTCTAACTTATTTATAAGGTAAAAATATATTTTTAATATTTTTAATTTTATTTATATAATTTTTTTTCAATTATTAAAATTTATTTCATTTTAAAAAATTTAATAGAAAAATTTCTTATAATAACATTCCAATAATTCTGATGTCTTTACATTAAAAACCCACATTGTCAACCCCCCCACAGGATTAAATTTATATGAATTTATTCCAGTTATATTATTTGAATTAAGAAAAATGAATTCTATATTTTGAATCATAATAATTTATAATGAATAACAAGGCCAAATGTTTTCCAAAATATTAGTGAATGTGATTAATATTAATTAAAATGATAAAGTTAAATTATGCTTATGAAAGGGAAAACCATAACCTTATGGCCCAAATTGATCTATAAAAAATTCCAATACCTAGTTTCTGGCCATATATTGACCCTATAATTTCTCTTATAAAGATATTAACATTATTGGATCCACTGTTTACATGAAAAACGTTCATGGAATTTCATTTTTATAATATGAAAAGAGTGAAACTCCTCCTCCAACTTTTTTAAACCTCTCAAGACACTTTGGATCAGCCAATAACCTCCCATATAGATCCTAAACATCCCCAAACTAATTAAAGAACAACTAACCTGGGAAAAAACTACTCCAATTATGACTTTTGTTATAGACTACAAAAAGTTTCCCGATTAAGAGGTAATGTCTTTACTCAAACTCTCTAGTTTTATTTCCATTCCCTAAAACATAAACCCTTCTTATTATATTATTTTATATAAACACATGTATCTTAAATATAATAGTATGTTATTATGAAATTTTTTTGACCTATACATACACAAAATCATTTCTAATGTGTGACAAACATATTGTTTTTGTGTATGGTGAAATACTACCTCGTGAAAAGTTGATTGTGCATGTTATCATTACAACCTCTCATGGTTGTAATTATGAAAAAACCCCTATTTATATATGATATATATGATATTTATTATTTATATATTCTTATTTTATTCTAATATTTCACATACCATTAATACATTCCATTTTACGTTAATATGATAACATCATTTGAAAAGCATGGAATACTACCCCTCAAAGGGATGTGATTCGTTTACACTGTACAATAAACGTATAAAGGATGGTTTCAATTAAACATATTTTACATAAATATCCCATATATTAAATTAATTACATAATTAGATCTCTATAAATATACTATATATATCATTATAATTATTACCATTCACACACATAAAAAGTGATAATGTCGTTCGTGGATGTCTGCACTACCCCCTCCTCAACATGATGTGATTCCCTTTACTTCAAGAAGAATTATATATATAAGTATATATGATTATGTAACATGTAATTTATGATATAATAATCATTATTTAAAAATATTTTTTTACTTACCTTCTTTCCATATCGATCATTGAAAATGGGAATGTTACTCATGTGTATGTATTGACTATCGCACCCATGATCGTAACGTTGGTTAATTTTTCATAAATATATTTAATGATTAAATATAAATTTATAATTAATGTATAAATAATATTATTATATATTTTTTATAATTCTAAATATGTTTTGTAATGAACCAATTGACCATATTTGACCTACCAATGTTATTTTTGAAACATAAACTGAATTTGGTCAAAACACAGGACGTACAAAACAATTTAAGTAGTTATATACAACATGGTAATTACTAAAATAAAATTAATGATAAACATGAAAAAGGTTATAATAAAATGATATAATTATCATAGTTTTATTATATATGAAATTAATGGATGTTCCCCCAAAAGGAAAGGTGAGGTAAGTGATTCTTACGTCACTTTTCTTTCCATGATTCATACACCATTAACACCAATTAATTCTTCTATGTAGTGTACCTACATTCCCTTTTGATATAATAAATCATGAGTAATTTTATTTTCATTGTATTAACATGAATAATTTTATATTCATTAATTTTGGGTCTTCCAATTCATATGATACCATAATAGAAAAGGGAATTTCTTCACAACTTCCATTTCATTGAGACTTATTTGATATTATGAACCAATTCTCTAGTATTTGCTGTATATATTTTCTTTTAATATGTTATATCATGAATATCTTTACTATCATGATATTATATGTTTAATTTTTTAATATTCCATCATAGGGATTATGATTTTGGTTTTTCAAAGTTGTATGGGACCCTTTGAAATGTTTAAGGATTATTCTTCCAAATAATGTTCTTAATGATTATATTTTCAATCCAACTTCACATTGTGGTTGTTACCTTTAAATTGAAAATATAACATTATTTTAATATTTTTTTAATGGAAATTTACTTGAATATTCATATACTTATACAATCTTTATTAATATATCCTAAACTATATATCAACTTTTCATATAGTGGTCACATTGATAATTATTTTATTAATTGGGGAATTATCAATAAATTGATTTTATTTATCCAAATAGGATATTTGATAAGTCATTTGTTTATTTTGATTAATTTATATTGGGGATGATTTGGACTACTAATTATAGGTGGGGCTCGGATTTTTTATAGCCCCTACATGCATCGATAAATTTTCCTGAGATTTATAAGTTCTACAAATTAAGTAGATTTCTATCAGTAGTTTTAAACTGTCTTGTGAAAGTTCATGACGATAATGGTTTTCATGTTCGTTACTCACTATTTCCATTTAAAAATAATTTCATTCATATTAGTTTCAATTATCAATAATCAATGATATTTTTTGTCAATATATCATTAGATACATTTACTTCTGAGTTAATCGATTAAATGAAATGTGTTTTAGTTTCTTACCTTACCATATTTATTCTTTCCTTATCTTGTTTTTTTGAATGGAATTTGTTTTTAGGTATTACCATTTTATATTTTTTATGAAAATCACTCTCAGTTTATTGATTATATGGAATTTGAGTTTTTTCTATTTAGTATGACATGATTATTATTGTCATGGATTAATTATTTCGTCCAATATATGTTTCCCTTACAGAGCTTTTGAGCTCACCCATATTTTTTTCATTTCCCTAGGAATCTAATAAGTGTACTATGAATGATATATATAGATTTAATTGATGGATTAGAGTTATCCTTGATGTTATTTATTTGGATATAATTAATAAAACATGTTGTAATTAGTGTATTATTTTGTAATTAAAGTATATGGTATGTATCTGATTTATCAAGACTACTAACTCACCAGTCATTCAAGATTTGATTCCTTGTAATCATTTCAATATAATATTTGAAACCATTAGCTACGGGTTATAAGGGGTCAAGAGTCTATAGTTAGTATCATAGGATTATTATTATAATCCTTAGGAACTAGATTTTGGAAAATATAGATTAGATAAGATATACCTATGGTTGAATTTCATGAAAAATATAGAAGAACATCCTAATGTTTCATTAATAAATATATTATGTTTTTTTCTAGAAATACATCCATGTTTGGATACTGTTAGTGGAAATGGTTTTGGAATATATGTATCTAGGAGTAATAAATATTACAAGGTGATTCATTCCAAACTCGGGGTAACCAGGTTCAGGACAACGGGCCTTACCGCACACCAGGATTGACACTCCCAGGGGATATTCTTTGGATAAGTCACATTTTCATTAAAAACCTTTTTAATGGTTTTGAATAGATAATGAAAATTAATATACTAGGTAAAAAGTAAACTGTTTTAGATTGAAAAAAGGTGTCAGGCATTAGAAATCCTAAAAATGATGTTATGGTTAAACTATATATGATGGAAGGACCTTTTTGAAAAAATAGATGAAGTATTTATGATTTTGGTTTGTATTAAAAACCATTGATAATAGGATATTTTAAAGATGTGCATCATATTTTTTTTTTAAAATTCTATTAATTGGGTTTAAAAAAATGAAAACGTATAATACATGTGAAAACCAGTCAAATCTATCAAGTTCATGGGTTATGAACCCGTGAAAGAAGGATGATAAGTGTTTCACACCAACCACTGGCCTAAGGAATGACTTAGCTAAAAAAATTATTTTTATTGAAAACACTTTTGGAATAAATATTAATAATGAACAAATATTGTTAATTTTTAGGATTATAAACTAATCTATGAACCATATTTTATTTGAAAGGTATTTAATGAAAAATAATTAGTTTTCCACTCTTTTATAAGCATTATTATCCTTGATATGTTTCTTTTAGTAATTTGTGGATAATAAATTAAAACGTGTAATTAATTTCCAGTAGTAAATGAATGAATTTGAATTTGATCAAAGAAAAAACCAAATTTAGGATTGTTTATATGAAATTGAAATATATGAGGTAATAATATTTTCTTATATTCTTAGGTAGAAAGAAAATTACCCAACATCAGGAAAATGACTTAGAAATAAATAGTTTTCAAAAAACCATAATTTCTATTGAAAATATGGTCATCTAAATCATAAATGTTTGATGGATTTTAGGAAATCTTCTTTATATTCATTTTAAATTATTTTTTATTTATAACCTCATTCACTATTTATAGATATTTATACATTTTCTCAAGGTACATTTCTCTAATTTCCAAAGATGTTATCCTATTTAAAGACCTATTTACATGGTATTTCATGATAACTTTGTACATTTTGTTCTCTCTTTTATGGAGGATGACTTAATAACCATTCTCCGAGTATTGGATTTTATAAATTTTATGTATCAAACCACATGTCACCATGATCGATTTTAAATTGTAAGGATGCAATTTAAATAAGATGGGGAGAATGTGACAACCCAAAAATCTAAAGTAATAACCTTGTATTAGATATTGTGTATGACACGCGACACCATGATTAGAATGTAATATAATTTCAATATAATTAATATTAAATTTACTATTCAAAATATATTATATATATTTATATTCATGAAAGACTGAGTTATCAAGTATTACACGCAAGAGTGACTTAACTCGATGGCTTATGTTATATGCATGACCGAATTTTATTGAACACTGATATTTTATTATATTATAATGAGATACAAAATAAATTTTAAATTAGTATTTGTTATTATTAAGTACTAACTAAATACTATTATGGTTTATAAAAATTAATAATGAATTAATTGGCTATAAATTAATTATAAATGAATATAAGATGTAATTGAATTTAATGTATATATTTTTATAGAATACTATTTTTATGCTAAATTTTATTTCACTAATATATTAAGTTAATTAAAATTATTTAGTGATTTTAGAGGAAAATATATATATTAAATTAAATAATTTTTATATTCATCCAATAGTTTTGATAGACATAAGATAAGAACAAACTCTATTTTACATATAAAAAATCAATGTTTTTATAAAGGCAATTTTACCACCATTTAATGGAAAAAAATTAAATATAAATTTTGACACATTTATTGATTTAATATGTCAAAATTAATTTCATATTCTATATAAAAACATAATAATCATTTGAGGGAATATTTTTTCTATTTTTTTAAACATTTCATTTTTTAATGAAATTTAAAAATTAAAAATTTTAGTTCAAAATGTTTTATCATTTAATATATTTAAATACATTCATTATATTTTCAAATTTTTTTAGTATTAAATAGAAATTTTTTTATCAATAAATGAAATTTATTTTAGTGGAATCAATTCCACTTTTAAATTGATTATAAAAAATATAAAACATCCAAACCTTTTTACTTTAAAAGCCATAATTGTCATCATGGATGCCAGATTAAACTTAAATAAATTTCATCCAATAATATTATTTAAATTTTAAAAAATTTATTACTTATTTGGAATCATAATAACATATAATTTATAAAAATGAAAACTTTTTAAACTAAAAATAATATTGGAAGTGATTGAAATTAATTAAAAATATTAAGGTTTTGTTGGCCTTAATAATGGACAAAACCTCAACCTTATTGCCCAAAATAACATATAAGATTCTCCAATACCTATTTCATGAACATATATAAACCATATAATCTATTTGATCGATATTTGACCATTATTAGATCCACATTTATCAATAAAAACGTGCATTTCCTTCCATTTTCCAAATAATACAACTGTTCCACTCCTCCTCCACTATAAAAAGGCATCATATCCTCCCACTTTATCACACACCAATATACACTTTTTCTATTAAAATATCTGACCAAATAGATCCTAAAAATAACTAATCTCATCTTAGAATCATTCCCTTGGTATTAATGTCTTCTAAAGGAGCTTTTTGGTGCAAACCAAAATAAGATACCCAATTAAGAGGTAACATCCTCTCTCAAGCTCTCTAGATTTATTTCAATTCACCATACCATAAACCCTTATTATTAAATTATTGTATAAAAAATATCCCCAATATATTAGAATATGTTTATTCTATATTTTTTACCTAAAATTACACATACTTCTATCTAATGGGTAAGGAACATATTTTTTCTCTGTATGGATAACTACTGTCGTGCATTTTTTCCTTTAACACATATCATGGTGGACATTATCCTAGAAACGCTATTTATATATGATATATATTACATTGATTATATATTTATACTTATTTAATCATTTTATTACACATATAATTAATAATTTCCACTTTACATTAATGTGATAACATCATTTAAGGAAGTGTGGGCTACCACCCCATTGTAGAGATGTGATTCATCCACATTTTACATGGAACCTAAAAAGGATGTTATAAATTAAGACTATTTGAATTAAAAAATATAATATTCATTAAATAATTAAATTTCTATAAATATACTATATATATCATTTTTATTACCATTTCACACACATAAAAAGTGATAACGTTGTTTGTGGATGTTTAGACTACCACCTACTCTACACCATGTGATACTTTAAACATAAAAAATATTATATAAATAAGTATATAATACTAAATAAAATGTTATTGATAACATAAATATCATTTTGAAAATATACAGTGTTATTTGCCTTCTTTCTATAATGATCATTGAAAAATGGGAACATTACTCATGTGTATGTACGGCCTACCGCCTCCATGATCATATTGATGGTTCATTGTTCACAAAAATTTATAATTATTGGTTTTAAAATTATAATTGATTTATAAATACGATAATTATCTTATTATTATTATTCTAGATATTTTATTTAATTATCCATATTACCATAGTTTACCTAAAAATTTTATTTCTGACACATAATCTGAATTTGGTCATAACACTTGACGTAAACATAATTTTATATGTAATAGTACAAAAAAAGGTAATAAGTGAAATAAATGTAATTATACACCTATAAAATGATTTTAAGAATCAGTATAATTAAATTAATTTTATTTTACTGGAAATTAATTGAAATTCCCCATAAAGGAAACGCAAGGTAATGTATTCTTGTCTCACTTTTCATTATGTGTGGAAATCTCCATTAAGAAAACATAATTAATTTTTGTAGTGTACCTAAGACCCCATTTGATATTTTATATACTAAATTATTTTATATTCATGTAATTTTAGTGCATAATTATATGATCATCACTTTTGGGTCTTCCAATTCCTATATTAACAGAGTGGTATGGTAATTTTGTCTCAATTTACATTCCATTGAGACTTATTTGTTATTATGGACCAATTCACTTTTATTTGGTGTATATAATGCCTTTTAATATTTTAAATCATAAAAATAATTACACTCATGATATTATAAGTTTTATTCTATATTACTCTAACATTGGATTAGGATTTAAATTTTCATAATTTGGTATGAGACATTTTGGAATGTTTAATGATTATTCTCCTAAAGAACATTCTTAATGATTATCATTGAAATAACACTTCCTTTTATGATTTTTAAAATTCTATAGAAATTTATTTTAATCATTTTTTCACTTTAAATTTACATTAATATACATATTCTTATATAGTGGATATAAATATTTAATAAACTATATATCATTTTTTCATATGGTGTTCACTTTGATGGTTAATATACTAACATGCGAATTATTAATAAATTTATATTTTTTATTCAATATGAATACTTGATAGGAAATATTGTTTATTTTAATTAATTGATATGAGGTATTATTTAGACTAGTAACGATAAGAGAGTTTAGAACAAATATAGCCCCTCGATGAATCATTAGGTTCTCATGAGACAAATATTTTGTTAAACTTTAATGAGTTTCTATCCACTCTTTTAAACCATCTTGTGAATGATCATGACGATATAAGTTTTCATTTTCCATATCCATTACGGCCATTAATAATGAATTTACATCATACAATATTATGTTATTATTCATCCATGTGATTTTTCATTAACATATCTATGGATACATTTCAATTTTTAATTGATTAAATGGAATGTGTTTTAGTTTCTAACCTTGACATATTTAATTATCCCTATCTGGTTATATGAATGGATGGTGTTTCTAGTTATTACCTTTCCATATTTTTTATACACTTCCCATTCAGTTTATGTGTTAAATGGAATGTGAGATCATTTATTTACCTTTCTATGATTATTATTTTTTTCTTATTCATTATTGCTTCTCCAATATTGTTCCCTTTCGGAGAATTTGAGATCACCCTAATTATTTTAATTTTCTTAAGAGTCAGATAATATTACTATGAAGGTTATGCATACATTTACTATATGGATTATATATATTATCAAAGTTATTTTTAATGAATGAAGAAAAAAACACTATTTTCCTTTGTATATCAATTTTTAATAAAAGTATCATGTATGTATATGGTTTACCAATACTATATAACTCCTTGGATCCTCAAATTTAATTCTTTGTAATTGTGCCGATTTAATAGTATATAAAATTGGATATCAGCTATCTAGGGTTGGGTTACAACATTTCTAATGATTTATTTTATATTGAATACTAAGAAGCATTTTATGATATATATGGAGGAATAAACTAATAGAAATAATGGCCTTATAATAAAAAGTTTATATCATGATTTTATTTGTAGTTTTAAATTAATTTATGTAAATAGGTTACCAATACTACAAAACTATTCAGTGATTCAGAATTTGATTCATTGTGTGTTATATTAGTATAATAATATAAAAATTTTCTCCAGTATACTGGTGTTGGGATTGTTTCATAGATTTAATGTTCACCATTCATATAAAATTATATGTAAAAATATTGGTGGTATATAATGATTTATAACGTTATAATTTTATATCAAATATATTTTAGTTATGATTTTTAATGACTGTGTAGGTGTTGATGTTGTTTTTGTAGTATTTAATTATCAAGTGGGTAATGCAATTATATTATATTAATATGAATTTTGTGAATCCATTTTGGTCCTAGGTATATATATATTTTATGACTATTTTATATCTTTGGAGTTTCTAATGGAATTTGGGAGTTGGGGGTTGAGAATATGAAGTTTTGGTAGAGACAATCTAGGTGCACAGTGTTCACATTGTATGTAGCAACCCTATGGTATAGTGAAAAATGTATCTGCTAGTTCTATTGATATTTTTCATAGGTTCATAATTTTTTTTCTAAATATATGAGTATCTAATGAAAAAAATTATAGGGATTGGGTTTTGGTCATGATATGGTTGAATATCTTATATAGGGATTTTCAATCCATGAGTATTTTCCTTGGTAATCATGTAGTTTATATTCATGAGATAGTAGGGACCACAAGGTTTGTGAATAGTTTTTTATCCATGGTACTTAATCTTGCGACCCATATTGGTTTCATAAAATTGGAAAATTACCAAAATACCCTTTCTCAGTTTAAACTATAATATACTCCTAGACATTCATTACATCAATCAATATATTCCATGACATTATAGAAGGATATATCATTGCTCTCATGTTGAATCTCTTTCATTATTAGTGGATCTATTTGAGGTATGATATGATATCCACCCATTATCTAATCATATTTCTATATCTATCCTCATTCCCACTTTTAATTAATATAATGAATCTATTATGGGTTTCTATTGGTGATTATATAGGGTTTAATGGGTAATTTATGATTTTTCATATGGATGTAGGCTTCTAAGGATCTGATCACTTCATTTCCATCCACTATTTATGATGGTGACTTTGTTTACTCCATTTGTGGTGTACGTGTCTCTATAAAATGGTTATTTTCCATGGAATAATTTTATATTATTATATTTTATTTTTTTGATACTGAAACTAATTAATTTATAATATATGATAATATATTTTTGTAAATTAATATTTGGATTCCTAGAAATGGTTTCAATGGGATTTTGTTTCAAAATAATTTTACACATTTCACTTATTCGATGAAATACCCCAATGATGATAATGACTCTAAATTTATTTTTAAATAATGTGAGTGGTAATTTTGTTCTTTTGAAAAATTATTATAAGGTCATTATAATGGATTAATTAAATTTTTTGGGAAGAGATAAGATATAAAAATCATTGGGTGTGTTGGGTTACAGAAATATACAGTCTATTGTGATTGTGACAATGCTAGGGATTACAGATAAGGCTTATTATATATTTCCAGCTAATGTGTAGCATTATACTAAAAAGATTTTATAGGAATTAGTATCACTAGTAATATAATTATTCCAATATATTTTTCCTTTAATGTTAGAGTAATGCATTTATATAGGCTAATGACCATTTGGAGATTTTAGATTTTTTCATGTTGTTATTGTTGATGTTATTTTTTTTTCTGTGATTTTTCACATGATTGACTTTTGAGATATAGATTATTTTGAATACCACCATCAATTTTATCATTAATATTGATTTATATTTTACTCTATCTTTGAATATAGTCTTTTTAAATAGAAAAAACAATGTATTCTTTATTTTAATTATTTATAAATTAATTATTTATAAAAATTATTTGTTTTATTGTTTAAAATAATGTGTAATGGTTGATATATAATGTATATATTCATGGTAGTATCATATAGGGTGGATTACTCAAACTCATCATATTGTTTTTGGTTTATAGAAACATATATTTATATGATACCTATAAAGGTAAGGGTTTTATATAACTTGTTTCCTACTCATGTTTAATATCACTTTCATGGTGGGCTTGGAGAGGGGTGAAAGATGATCCCATAGAGAACTTTATAGGTCTTTTATTTGGTTTGATATTGATATTATCCTAATATATTTGTTTTAATATTTCTAAAGGTTATGTTTTTATTCTTCATTAATATATTATGGTTGTTTATCCTTATCTTTTTAAACAGAATACATGTTGATTTTTATTTAATTGTGAAATCATTCCCAGGGATATGTCTGTTGAGACCAAGGTGTTTTCCAATGGCCCATAGAAATACGGAAGATGTTTTGAGCCTTATAGTGTCCCCTCTTGGGTTATATGTCATGTTAACCTATGTTTAATAATTAAAAAATGGTATAAGTACCCATATTTGTCCATATTTTTTTGGTATACTAGAAAAGGGTCATCAGAACTTAGTAAGTAAGTACATATTTGTGTCTGGATAGCTCACTATTATATCCAAATTTATGTTTCCTGGAATGGTTAATAATTTTTCATCAATATTTGAGCTTTATTTTGGTATTATTAAAATGAAAATTATTTTGGGATTATTTAAATCATCCTTGTAACAACCTTTTACTTTTTCGATGTATTTAATATGGACTCAAGTAGTTTAATTTTTGAATTCATTGATTTCTTGTACATTGATTTAATATATGTATGTATGGATCATTTAATTTTAATTATTTTTTTCATGTACATCTAAAAATTAATTATTTATAAAAAATACTATTTTTTTGGTTTTATAAAGTTGTTTCCAAAATGTGGATTTTCATTTATTGAAGTTGTCAAATCTAAATTTTTTATAACGTGGTAGTTTTTATTTAAAAAATGGGATGGTTCAAAATGTCACTATGGACTTGAATTTTGATTCCAAATGATAATGTATGAAATTAAAATTTTTAAATGTGTCAAACATTGATAAAATTTCCTTGAATGTTTTTGAAATATTTTTAAAGTAATTTTTTATAATTTTATCTGGTATTGTTCTTTAATGACTGAAAGCTACGTTTTAAATAGATATTTGTTTAATAATGAGGTATTGAGCTCAAAATAATCGTAAATCAATAGTTTTTATGAATACAAAATGTTTTCTGAGATGGTTTTGTTTCGTATGACACTTTCTGAAAAATAATCCATAATAGATCTTTTAATCAAATTTGATTGAAATGATATCACCCTGGACTTGTTTTGGATTTCAAAAGGGGAAACACACATTTTAAAGGGTGTATTTATGGTTTTTAAATAGTGTGTTAGGTTCTAGATGATTTATAATAGATGATAATTTATTTTTCATTAGCATTCCGATTCATTTCTTACCGTTAAAGGCCCATTGGAGTTCTTAATTTTAATCGGATGATTTTAAAAGACTCTATTGATTTCCCCTTATGTTTTTCACCACTTATATGGGTTGTTTTCCTAAATGAAATACTAGTTAGTCAATTTTTTGATTTTATTTATTCCATTGCAGTATGAAATCCCTAAGGTTATCTGTTGTGAGAGTGATGAAGACTAGTTCCTTTTATAGCCTGATCATACAGGATTTTATAGATCTTGATCTTGATATATTCGACATCATCAATGATTAATATTTGGTTGTTAGTTTTAAGGAATAGATCGACTATTTTCATTTTTTAGTATAATATTTATCTTTAGATTGGGTTACTCACATCTTTAAAGGTGTGTGGGAACCTTGATTTGGCAGATGGGTTATTCTATTACTAAAGTTAGAATGATCCAATGATAACTTTAAAACAGGGTTCTAGATGTTTCCCACCATTTATTAATTTTTATAATAAGATCCAAAGTTGATGAGTAACATAAGTTTATGATGATTTTTATAGTTTAATGACAAAAATAGTGGACTATTTTTATATTGACCTATTTTTTGGGAAATATCTAATATCCTATCTATTTTATCTTATGTATCTCATTTAGTTGAAAGAATTTGATGTTTACTATTGTATTTTTTGGCCAAAAGATTTATTTAAATGTGACTATCTCCTTGGGATTCACTAGTTCCCTTCCCAAATAATATATATGCAATACTTTATATTTTTGATGATTAATGGTATCATAACTAGGTAACTATCAAGAAAAGATATCCCTTTTCAAATTATTGATTCCCTATTTGATCAACTAAAGGGATTAGGATTTTTTTATAAGGACAATATATTTTTGGGATACAATTACCTAATAATATGACCTACGGATATTCCAATGAAACTATTAAAGAATAGGTATAGGTATTAAGAGTATCCTGGTATGTAATTTGGTCTTTATAACACCCCAACTTTGTCTATGGAATTGATGAATTGAAATATTCATTGATTACATGACCATGTCATGGTCGTTATTTGGGAATATATTTTTCGTGTATTCCTTTGCGGATGAAGAACATGGGTATCATATGGATACTGTTCGTAGGACACTAAAAAAACATAGCCTATATGAAAATATTCTTAGACTTGCGTTTAAATCCATAACATGGAGATTTTTTTGATGATATATTTTAGCGAGAAATCATAGTGGATGATGAGAAAATTTGGTTATTGTTGTCATGGCAGCTCCCAAAAATGTGTTTGACATTTTTGAGAATCTTGGGCTTGTATTGTTTTTAAAAGGATTTTTTTCAATATTTCTTTATGATTTATTCTTCAATGATAATGTTAGAAAATAAATGTGTTATAATCAAATTGAACAATAACTTCCAATAATTTTTTGTGGAACTAATGGTGAGGTTTACTTTAGATCCAATCATAATTATTATGAAATTATGTTTCAGTATGATGTCTTATATGATTACTATGTTTTGGGATTATGATGCATTCTGGTATAGTAGAACATGGCAGTGGCCTATGGATATCTCCACCTACATACTTATGATAAGAATTATAAAAAATTTGATAATAGGTTGTCTATAGTGATGTATGTGCTTAAGATATATCACAACAATCACATTGTTAAGTTGTTTTCTATCTATTTGGGGAAAAATATCCCGCAATGAATCTTTACCCCAAGAGACCCAACTTCTTATATATACTCTAGGTTGATAATGTTAGGTCAGTTTATTTTGATATTTATTATAAACTAAGAAAATGGAATGTTCTCTATGATTTGTTGATCATGTTGTTATTTAATCAATAATTGAAGGAATAAGTGGTGGAGTATTCTTTGAGGATTAATTTCTGTGAGATGTGAATGTATTGGGACGCAGTTGGTGATTACGTGTTGCTTACATGTGTGAAACTTCATTCAAGATATGATTATTGTATTCAGCTTGTTCAATAAATAGATTTCGATTTTCAGTTATTTATTAAATTTCTAAATGGAGGGGATACCTCGGGTGACTATTCTCAGTCTATTTATTGTGTTTTTTCATTATTGAGGATGAATGATATTCTAATAACATTGATGCTGGAGTTGATGGATATTGGACATTGGTATAAGTAGTCCATTAACCATAGGTCCAAAAAACTATATCATGATTTTATTTGTTGGTATTAGTGGTTATGGATTAGGTAATATATTAAAATAATTTTATCTTGAGATCATTCCTTCTATAAGATTAAGAAAGGGAACCCAATACTTGTTGGTTTACATTAGCCTTTACCTATTCTGGTGTGGGAGTGGGATAAGATAATCGTAGACATTATTGTTAGATTACCATCGACTCGTTGTGGGGAATAAATGATTTCAATTGATTAAATTTATAAATTCTATCATTTTTATAAAATTTTAGACATGATGGATGTAGAATATATCATAAACATATATGTTTAAGAGGTTATAGAGCTCCAGAGAGTGCCTTTTTCAACAGTTTTTATTTGATTACTATGACTTACTTCTCAATTAAGGAAGGGTTTACTAGATGTGAAGGGTATCTAGTTTAAATTAATCATAGTATATCACTATCAAACGTATGGAGTAATTAAGAGTCTAGTTTATATTATTGATTATATGATTTGGGTACCCATGCAAAATTTTAGTGGTTTTTGGGAAAATAATTTTTCCTTGGTTTAGTTTTTCAATAATTATAGTCATCATGATTTAACTAAAATGTTTCTTTTAAAATAATTTTATTTGTGGTGATGTAGATAAATTTTATGTTGTAAAATGTTGAGAGAATGGTCTTTTGATGTAATGAATATTTTTCAAGAGACAATAGATAAAAAAACATTGATCCAAAAGAGGATGCTGAAAATGCAGCATCACCATAAATCTTACTTGAATAATATTTTCTGAAAATTATAGTTTAAGATAGGTTACCTTGTTTTTCTGAATTACTTATCGCATTTGGTACATCTTTATTTGTTAAATCCCCATTTGGGATGACCAAGTAAGGTGAAACCAATGTTTGTATCCCATTTCTAGATTATAAAATGATTTAAAATTATGGATTAGCATCCTTACATGTCATGTCGCTTGGAACCCATTAATGATGTGTTTCAGGTTTTCCAATTAGGGAGATATCACATGGAACCATACCTTGTGATATAATGGGAATATGTTGATGATGAGCTTGACACTCTAGAGGTTGAGCAACCAATATAGATTACGGATCATTAGAATGTTGTGTTATATTGTCCAATGATTCAGTTGTTCTAACTAAAATTGAAGGTCAGAAATGATATCCAATAGAAAGGGGAATATAAGGCACTGATGATACAATAATTTCCATATCTATATTCATATTTATAATCTTATGTAATTTCTTAGGCTTGAGAGTGGCATTGTAATGGGGGATTCTAATACCATCTATGTCACAATTATACTAGTTTTCATATTAATTAATATAGTTGTTGTTCTAATGTGGTTTGGTAGTTTGTGGTCAAAAATTTTGAGTTTGGGGGAAAATAAATCCAGCTCATGGTCTATACATGATTTTTAGTAAACATGAAAAATGGATTTTTTGTTCTTCTGGGGTTTTATAATGTTTGATCCTATTATATCTAATTGTGCGAGTCACCAGTTCTATCCAAGGAAGTGAATTTGGAAAGATCAAGATGTTGTTTCGGGGATTTTTCAAGGTTTATGAAACCATGTATCTCGTCCCAATTAACTATTTGTTTTGATTTTAAATGGATAGTTGTTATTGTATAGTCAGTGCATGAATTGGCTAACTGTGCATCCAAACTGTTCAACTTGTATGTGTATCATAGAATTTAATAATAAAATGGTAACCATTCTCACATTAACCTCTAATAACATACTAATAAGTCATTTTTAATTGAGAAATTATTTTACATTATAGTAGTTCCACCAATTACTCTCTTGGATATTTTCATTAATTATTGGTGGATATATTTGAGGTATACATCAATATACAACTATTATTCTCTCCCATTTCTAGATCTCTAAACAATCTATTTTCTACTTCAAGTGTTTAATATAAAGAGGTTTTCTATTTCAGGGTCTATAGGGATTTTTGGGAAATTAAAATGATTATTATATATCTATGATTCTAAAAAATAGATCTCGTCATTTCAACCAACAATTTTAAAAGATAGTTATGTTTCCTCTATTTAATAGGATGGTGTCTCTATACAATGGTTCATTCTCAAAGAATACCATATTTTCCCTATATTTTCCTTTGGGTTGGATACAAAAATTATTTATTTTTCCATATAAGTGGTTTTAATTATTTGAATTCATCATTGATGTCTTGTAAAATTGTTTTGAAATGGGGTTTTCCTTTATAAATAGTTCTAAGAACATTTTTTGTTTGATAAAACACCTTAAAATTATCCTAGACTGAAAATGGGTTTTCATTCAAGGGAGAGTAAATACCTTTCTTATAGGAATTATTCATAATGAATCAATAATCCATTATCTGAATGTTTCAAAAAATTATAGATGATTGAAAACCCAAGTTCGCTTGGTTATGGATATATAAAAACCATAGGGAGTGTGACACCGCTATGGATTATGGATGTGGCACATTATGTGGTAGCATCTTATGTGTGTCCTAATATCGATAGTCTATGGAAGGAATAATTAAAATTATGGAAAAATTTATTTATGTTTAGTTTTCCTAACGTTTACTAGTAACATATTCTCATTACCTAGAGCCCATTTCTGTGATTTATTATTTTTACATTGTGTTATTCATGATGATTTTTATGATTTTATTTCTCACACGTTTAAATTTTGAGATATGATTTCTTTTGACTACTTCCCTCTATTACGTCATTACTGTTGATTTTAATATTATCATGTCTTTGAATATGAATTGTTTTAAAATTATGCTAAATGTTTTTTATTTGAAATGTTTCTAACTTAAATTACTTATAAAATTTACTTCCATGTAATTCTAAAACATATGATTTCTTGTTGAAAAAAAATTACAGATTCAAGGTGTTATCTTACAGTTAATTTTCTTCACACAATTAATATGACATTGGGAATATGCATACATTGTATTAAATGGAATAGATAATTTTAAGGGTGTTATATAGCCACATAGATTCTCATAGTTGATTTTTATTCTATGGTGTGTTTAGATGGTGGTAACAGATGGTCACATGGAGACATAGTCTTTGATTTAGTTTTTTCTGTGATTAACGTTATGGATTTATTTAAATATGTATCCTGGTTATGTACATAATCATCTATGATGTATACCGGTTGAGTAACACTCTCTTATAATAAAGGATACATGTTATCTTGTGTTTTCAGTGTGAAATCATTTCCACCTTTATATGTATTGTTACCCAGGTTCTTGTCACCAACTCGTATCAATTAGTAATGTGCTTTAATAAACGTGGTGAGTATGGTTTTGAATGTGAATATTTTAAAATAATATCATTATTATAAAATTATAATTATATTATTTTGATACAATTATTATGTGGAAAATATTTGAATGATTTCTATAAAAATGTAAAATACTTGAGTAAACAACTAAGTAAGCCTCTCTTGTAAAGCCTGTAGTCAACACATGCGCACGACAAACACGTTCATTTTAAATGGAAAATGATGAACATAGTGATAAAATTTTCATTTAAGTATCTATTTTTTTAAAAATAATATAAATATATTAAATATACATTTATAAAAATTTATGTAAGGATAAGATGAAAATTTCTGCACGCAATTCATGGAGGTGGTAGTCTGAATTTATGCATGACAATATCTTTATTTTTTTCTAATATTATTAAAGGATGGAAGAAAAATAATATTCCATTAGTATAAAAACAATACAAATACTACTAATACTTTTGAAATCATAAATACATTGATATAATAAGTTATATGGGGTAAAAGAGTAAACGACACAACATGGCTCTATTGAGAACATTATGTATCCCTTCAGATGACCTCACATGGGTAACACCGTAATGATCATTGGAATATTATTATGGAAATACCACAAATTCTACAATATGGATATATTTTTTCGGATAGACCAAAATAAATTTATTGTAGTCAAAATATTAATAATGATGGATTCAATAGTGTAGATAAGAGATCATTTTATTGAAGATGCAAATGAAATTTTTGTAAATATAGATTCCTAATATAAATAGAGTAGTTATTTTATTGGGAATGCGAAGAGAAATTGAAAAATAATAAATTAATCAATGAGATAATGCGGATAATAAATACACCATTAAATTTTCATACTTGTGATAAATATTTTTTTTCTTTTACTATTATATTTTTCTCTTTTACAATTTTTTATTTTCAACATGGTAATTAATTTTAACATAAGTAATTTAAATTTAATGCTTATAAATATAACATAACTTATTAAATAATTTGTATTTAATAATTATTAATATTAAATCTATTTATTAAAATAATATATATTTTTATAAGAATAATTAATTTTAACATGAGTGCATGAAAATCTAAAAAATCATTTATAAGAAAACTAGATTTAAAATATTTAATGTTATGTTTAGGAAAAAAATACCAATGTTGTTTATATTAATTAAATTAGTTAATATATAATTCAACCAATGAGATATATGTGCCTTTAAAATATATTGAAATATTATTTTCTCCTAATGAAAACATAATGAAAAGTGAATGAATATAAACATTTTTTTAGAAAAATATATATTAATTTTTGTAAAGTTAGACATCAATTTTATAAATAAAAAATATTTTTTACAAATGTATTATTTCATCGTATAAATATTCTTTTAATGATAATTTTTTTTAATTTTTAAGTTATAATTATTTCTTCATATAGTCATAAACTCTTTGGTTTCATTGAAAAATGTTTGTTTTACAATGCACCATAAAGAAATTATTTTAGAAAAAAAACCCAAAAATATAAAAAATGATAATATTATTATTTGAAATATCAAAATAAATAATATATAATAAAATTAAAATTAAAAAATTGAAAAATTTATATTTTACATAAAGATTGCAAATATATAGAAACTTATTTTATTAAAAAATAGACATTTAAAACTATATGTTTTCAATATATTATTAATAATAAATTTAAGAATGTTAATATATTATTTAATATATTGAAATATTATTCATATAAATCCTTTAAATGTGGTTTATTCAATTTAATAATTTCATAAAAATTTAATTTAGAATGATAAACTCTTTAATAATTCAATCATATTAAATATATATCCTTCAAATAATTTTATTTTTTAATGGTTGATATTTTTTGGGTAGATGTGTTATTATTATTCATAATTGTTTAGTAATTACCATCAAATATTTCATGACACTTTTGAGTATAGTATTGATAATAAAAAAATCTTTTGAACAGAATATATTTAATTAATTTGAATTTATATTTTCTATTCTTAGGGTTTTAAATTCCCCTAATATAAATTGTCTCATCACAATTTTAAAAATCTCTAATAAATAAGAGTATGTAATGGTATCCAAATGGTTTAAATGACTCAAAAATGAAATTCAAAGGAATACCAATCTTGTTATCTTATAGAATACTATATAACACATTTTTCCTTAATAATATTTTTATATTAGTATTCACAACCGTTTATTTCAAATTCATCTCAATAAATAAATCTTAAGAGTTTCTTGTGAAAAAAAATCCATAGTTACAATATTAACATCGTATTTTGAACCAAAAATTAAATCCAATAATTTTATGATATTATCCAATTAAATCATAGTATATGTTAATTATTATTTGAAATATAAATCCTAATATGTCATCTCCTATGAAATATTAAATTAAAACAACGATATATTTAGTCAAATTAGGTCACACTTGGTTAATCATATATATATATTCTTATTTAACTTATTTTATACAAGCCCATTTTCCTTTATGGTTCCTTAACAACACTAGTTATATATAATAGCCTAAAATTAAATGTTTAACCATTTATAATAGTTCTTAAAGATAATTTTAATTAACAGAATAATATCCAATGGGACAATCGTGTAATGTGTGCAGTCTTATTACTATTCATCATACACAAAGTGACTATTGATTTAATGCCCAACCAACCATTTTCAATGTCATTCCCAATAAGTGGATATACACTACAACCACAACAATATTCCAGTATCTACATAGGGTTGTAACTTATATAAAAAGCACATACTAAAAAAATTAACAATAAATACAAGATGTTAGCATATACATAGTGTTATTCTTATGGTGTTCACTATTTTTTTCTCATCATAATCTAAAAAAATAAAAAAATTAATACTCAAAATTAATTAAGCCCTTCTATGATAATAATGGATACATTGAAAACCTACACTCCCACAGCATGATATGAAAAAAAACTTCTTTAAACACTATATTTGAATCAAATTAAGATGATCAAATATTTATTTCATGACATCACCCTAATCGGGGCTTGAGCCACAATAACCCTAGGCCAGCCAACATAGGTCTGTGATCCGTGCTGAAGGCATAAAAAACATTCATAGGCCTTTTACTACAAACCAATAAAACACATGTACATATAAATTAATAATTTCATAGAAAAAATATGTTAAAATATAAAATAGTGTGAATGTAAAATAAGCATAAAAACTCATGGGTGTACCAGAGTATAATATTGGAAAACCTAAAACATAATGGAAAAAAATATACACCCATCCTGAAAGATGAACCAACATAAGAAAAATGGAATGAAAAATGAGGGGAGAGCCTAGCCCCTGGTCTCCATGATATGACCACAATATTCAATCCAAATTACTAGGTATCACTAATCCACACATTTGTTATCATAAACATTTTTGTTTCTTTTATATGACTTGATACGTACAAGAAACAACCATGCAGTGGTGATTATATTAAAACCCTATATGATGCCCTGATAGTAGTATTAAGAGATATATAAGTATTATAAAGGAAGTATATAGTAAATATTAGGAGTTCAAACCAAAAAAAAATAGAAATAGTAACCATATCCAAACATAAATGGATCTACATGGTGTGTAGATAGACTACACGTAGAGTCTTTATCACCCGTATTAAGAGAGTAACTGCATCTAATAATGAAATGATAAACATGGAAATCATGTGCAATAACCCATTCATCTTCACAACCCATGGTAGAAGAGTATCTAAATAAAAAGTGATGGATAATGATATATATATATATATACTCTATGAAAAATAAATACCAAATGAGAGAGTAAAGGTATCTCAATCTTGTAGATCATCCAATGAAAAGTGTTTCCAATATTTATATATGCGTAAAAACGAGTGACATCATCTCCCACCTATGCCCTACTGAAAACCACCATGGAAAGCCTTTACTCATCACTATGACACACAATTGAGGGGAAATAATATATAGGTATAGGACCCATGCCTTAGTAAAATAGGAGGGTTCCACTCAGTTGGATATGTAGAATACTGATACCACGTTCAAATAGGGGATTTCAACACTAACAGTCAATGGAGGACCAATACACTACCATTTAGGAGGGTTCCACTATGATATTCAATATAGTACCCATGTATTTCCAAGAGGGAGGATTCCACACCAATAGTTGATATAGGACCCATTATCTACCCAGTAGGAGGGCTCCACTCTCTAGTGAAAGAAGACCCATTCCCAGACGCTATATAAGGGTTCCACTATAATAGTTTATAGAGGAACCATTCCTATCCTATCTAGAGTGTTCCACTCTAATATTTTATAGACGACTTATTCCTAGATCAGTGGGTGGGTGCTACTCTAGAATTCATCAGGGACCCATTCCCATCCTAGATGAGGTGTTCCATTCTAGATGACTTGATTGATCTTGTGTGATCACTCCCATAATCTAGCATCATCGAAAAAAGATAAATAATCCATAAAACTCTCTTGGCACAACAAAAGACACAATTTATGGAACAATCAAATTCTATGTAAAAAATCAAAATATTGTACTCACACGCCAAAATATAATTCACAACAAAGGTGGTATGAGAGTTTAATGTTTCCCAAAATGGAAACAAAGTCTACACGACTTTTTAGGGGACCTATATGGAGTGTGATCCCACTCCATCACCTATATATATACCACTTTGTGCACAAATTGACATATTTTCATGGATACATGGCTTTTTGGGAATATACATGTCGTGTCCATGCCACTTGGGATGTTTCCCATGTAATTGTTTGTGTTCTTGTTTACATCCCATTTACTTTATTACATTCCATTCCACTTCACAATGGGTGATACCTAGGTCTCTATCCATTCCCATGTTCGGTTGCCATGTCAGTTTACATAAGTACACAACCATGTGCAGGATGTGTATTTTCACATCGGGTCATCCTCATGTGTCTCACTACATGGTTCAACCAACAAAGAAAGGGGGTACATGACATATTAGATGTATAGACCCCATTAAAACCTTATAATTTTGCAAAACCATAGATATCATAGTATAGGGGACGAAAAACATGTCTTAATCATGATTAATGGAATATAGTCACTTTTTTAAAGATTATCATATCCAAAATCCATCCTCCAAATCAGAGTTCACCACATTAAATCTATAATTATTCACTCTGAGTAATGGTGGATCTAGTTATAGTTTCTCATTTTTGACCTTCTAGTAGTTGAAAACTGGTACATGTTGGAATTCATTGGTTTTTTTCACATCTTTTACACCTTTGATTATTTTCCATCAATTATTTTCAATTCAATAATTAATATGATCTCCCATAACCGAAAATACATAGACAAACTCCCCATGTTTGTTGATTTATTCCTTCCACACAGATTTGTCACAATTTTGAGGGTCTGATCACATTTGATACTACTAAGAGAAGTTGAATTCAGACCACAGGATCAAATTGGTGATGAAATGTGAATAATTTGACAGAGTAAGGAAGGAGAAAAAAAATTTATTGATCTTTTCCAATCATTATTAGCCAATAATCAAGAACTGGTGTATTAGAGTTATAAAAACAAGAATAACCAATTAAATTTCAATATGTTGGGTGTATGAAAAGGTTATAAATAGAACATATCATAAAATAATTATTGATATAAATCGATTAATAAAAATATATTAGTACTAATTTTGAAATTCTTACATAGATATTGGATCATTCGTCATCAAATAATGCACTCACCAAAAAATAGAGGAAGTTATTACATTCACTACGTCATGATCTTCTCCAATATAGATATTCATCATTGTTGAATGTTGATTCACCAACAAAAGGAGATGAATAATGTAACATGGAAATTATAGGGTTATGAGTTTAACCCTTAGAAAATATCCAAAACAATAAATTTATACAAAATAATATTAGGTTTTCTTAAATTAAACAATTAAACTAATTTATTAATTCAGCTTATAATGAAACATAAAATGGTAGAAATATATAATCACCCCCCTCCAACCTATTTTTGGTTACTCCTAGGAATAAAATTTCATTAAAGGCTCCATGGTGGTTTTTGGTTTCTGATCATAGTTGGAATTTATGATTTATACAATCTCCAATAAGGTATTATCCAAATTGACATAAATTATATTTAATATTTATATAAAATTACTTTTGGGAAAACAGGGCCCCAAAATTTCACATCTTATTAGTTGCTAAATCTTAGAATATATATATATATAAGTCATAAAAGCAAAAAACGGGGTCTCTATAGCATTCCCTCCTTAATAATTTTCATTCCCTAAAAGAAAAAATTGAAAAAGACTTTGGGTACCATGCCCACATTTCACCCTCTATCTCCCAAGAGTTATCAATGACATTCTAATGCTACCATAACATGTGAACATATGGGATGATCTATCAATAGAGAGTCATCCCATGTTGATCTTCTATTTCTATAAGGTTCTCCACAAAAGTGGCTCTGTCCTTGATGTGCATATCACCACAGTCAATGAAATGTGTCTGGTAATGTACATATCTCCTCATTTACGATACATGGAAGACATCGTTAACCCATTCAAAATATTGGGGTAGGTCGAGGTAGTAAGAAACCTCACTGACCCTATTCACAATCTTGAATTTATTGCTGAAACTTTGGGATAACTTTACTCACCGGACAAATCTTTGCAATCCTCATCATGTGGAGACACTCAGGAAAACATGTCCCCCCTTCTCAAAATCCAATGTCCTATGACAACAGTATACATATAATCTCTACTTACTCTAACCCTTCCTCATCCACTCATAGATAACCTAGAAATCCTCTGTCATTTTCTGAACCAACTCTAGAGCCACAGGAGAGATATCACCAATCTCTGACGAGCATAAGATTAAATAATAGGGTATTCTATACATGGACTCAAATGGGTACATTATTAAAGAAGATTATTAGTTGTTTTTTTATGAAAACTTTATTAGGGGAAACCGATCCTCCCAACTTCGAATGAAGTCTAGCACGCAAGTCCTCAACAAATCCTCAAATACCTAGAAAGTGTGCTTGGTCTACCCATAGGACTGGGTGTGATCAGATGTACTAAATGATATTTGGGCCTTGAATGACTCATTAAATACTCTCCATAATTGTTTTGTAAGGGGTTCATCATAATTAGATATAATTTTTGAGGACTCCAAATATCTTATAACAATATAGCATATGTACATATACTCAAAAATATCATTAAAGTCTACTCCCTGATAGCAAGGAAGTGTGTCGACATTCTGAGTTGGTAAAATATCAACCAAATGGTGTCGTGTCCATTCAATATGAAAGGAATACCTATCACAATGTCTGTGTATATGTTATACCACTTACAATCTGAGATATAAGGTGGTTGAAAAAAACATGTTGAAAACTTCTTATTAGGCTTTACCTGCTGATATAAGAGGCACTAAGAGACGAAATTAACTATTCTCCACTTCATTTAAGACCAAAAAACTACTTCTGGAGGTATCTGTGAATCTTCACCACAATGTGATGTCAAACATGGGGAGATGTGTTGAACTCTAGCATCACCTCCTCCCATATTTTGATTAGATCCACCAATCATCCATGGAAAAATATATTATGATTCTCTTCTTTAGAATATACATATGGTGAATACCTTGTAGATATATGTTCTACAAGACCTCACATTTGAGGTATCTCAACTAGGGTCCTCTCACATGCTCGAGAATTAGATGTATCGACACCGTTGACTGACGGAAACCTATATAATTCGGCTCCCCCAGGGTCAGCTACAAGGAATCCAACTAATCGTAAGACTCCTATAATAAGAGATATAGGTACTTTCTACAAAGAGTATACAGTAATATGTAACCCATACCTATATTATATACTATATCAAAGTCATTTCCCTGTAGGAACTCCAACCAACACTCTTATATCAAGATCTTGTCTCTTGGCTTGAAGACGTCCCTGAGACTCTGTTGGTCTGAGTAAACCATAAAGTGCACTCCAAAAAATAGTTCATCCACATCCTTAGGGAGAATACTACCACTCCTAGATCTAGTTTTTGATTCACATAATTCTTTTCATCATGTATCTACTACCATGAGCCATATCTGATATCTTCATATTTCTACATTGACATAAAACTGATAATAGCTCCCATGGAATTGAAATACACTAAAAACTCCTCACCCTTATTTAATAGTCTCAATATAATTGAACTCTTCATTTATACCCTCGACACATCGAAAGACCACTTACAATTCATTTTCTTAAAAATTTGATACCCTTTCTATGTTAGGGAGTTAATAGGGGATACAATGATAGAGATATTATCCACAAACCTCCTATATTTATTTTCCATGATATGAAATGTCCACACCTCTGACATGCTCTTGGGTGGATCCCAATAAAGACATGTGTTAGTCTTTGATGGGCTAACAACTAAACTATTCTCATAGATGACATTACCTAGAATTTGATCCTCAAGAATCTAGAACTAAATCGATGTGATGTTTTTTTATAAATTTGATACTCTCGAAGTATATTTTGAGCCAACCTCAAGGGATATGCATTCTTATCCTCTAATGCTGTGTATATATGAATTTTTTTTATAAATAAAATCAAAAACTAGACTATGTATTATTATAAGGCATGGTTCATTAACGAAATTAACCCAGCAAAAAAAATTTGAGAATAAATGGAATCAACACTAACTCATAATTAATGTATTGACATAATAATACTAGATACATAAAATCATATTGGGAACAAGATAGTTGGAGATCTTTTTTGGAAGTAAAAATTAATTTTTTTACAAGTGTGTTGTCATTTTTGTCAAATGGGATAAATCAATTCACATTGAAAACGTTTTGAACAATCAAACTGACCATCATAATCAGGATATTGAGTATCAGAATAATTATCAATTTCAATCATATTTGGAGTATTATTTTCTAAAAGAAAAGGCCCATTATAAAAACATTGGTTCTAGAATAAGGTTTGGATTGTAATAATTAAGAGAATCATATTTAGCATGGATATAATAGAAATATTATTATTCGTTTCTACTTTTTATCTTCAATGAATCATAATTATGTTAAAAAACTTTTAATGCTAGCTTGGTGAAAGAAAGGGGAAGTGATTAAAATTGTATAGAGGCTAGTCAGAAAAAAAATATTACTGAAGGAATAGGATGTTATACAACATCCCGATCAAATTCAGATGATTCTAATCATGATCTTCAATGTAGACAATTTCAAAAAGGAAGTCCTTCATTCATGAAAACTTTTGTTAAAGAAGGATGTTCCTGACATTGAAGCTTTCTGATCTTCGGTCATCGGTGTGGGATCATTGGATTCAAATTTGTTAAAAGTTTATAAAGATTGATCATAATTAGAAAAACTAATGGTTCTAGTTTCTAGTCTAACTAATAAGATAAATGATATAATTTTTCAATGTAATGATTCAATGATATTTTTATAAATAAAAGATAAATAATTTATGTGATGAATGTTCATTAGTACCCTATTCCAAATTGAAATATGTTGTTGATGTCAAAGTTATTGATACCAGTCCATCATATTCAGTATGTCATCGTAATCATCAAAGGATGATTTTTTTTCATTGGGAGTTCTTATGATAAATCAAAATGAAAAATAAATAATGCTGCTAAGGGTAAAAAAATAAATACAAAGATAAATAATCAATTTCAAGTAACATAATATTGAGAAATACTTTTTCTTCATCATAATGAAGAAATTGGAATGAGAATAATGGTTTTCTAATTGGTATAAAGGAAAGTAATCATATTTCTTCCACTATGATTTGTTTTTCAAGAGGGTTATAAAAATTGGACTGACTAGTTTCCCTCAAAATAATCATAAAAAAATATAAATATGTATATGAATAATGTTTTATAGAAATATTGAATATGTCTATTTAATTATATATTCAATTTGTATATATAATCATAATATATAAATTGTTTTGGGAAATTATAATTAAGAATCATATTAGGGTAGAATATTTTCTCATAAATCTAAATCATTGAAGAAGAAAATAGATATCCAAAATTTGAGGGAATCTTATGGAATTAAAAATTCAATAAAAGATTTAGATTCAAGAATGATCAAATATTAATTATTTTTTAAAAAAGGAATAACGTTTTCAAAATCCCTCTTAAACCATTTTATCATGACTATAAATGGAGTGAAATACTTTTTTTATTATAGGAACTCAATCACTTCTAATGTAGGAGAGAGAATTATTGGAATTTTTGAAAGAAGAGGTTTCTAGATTGTGCATAATAAAGAATGTTTTCTAGATAAATGTAGAAAGGATAAGAGACAATATCATATTCAGATAGTTACTATATTTGTATGTATAATCAAGCCATAAAAATGATACTAAGATTTATAGATATAGGAATAAGATGTTCCGAATTATTTCAATGGTATTCCAAAAGAGTTATATTTTTTATATTGTTCATTTATAATTAGGAATCAGATTGAGTATCATTACTATGTCTAAGACGTTCTTTCCAATTGTTAGGTAAGATAGTAAAGAATTATTTTTTGAATAATATATTTTTTAAAGTTTATCAAATAGAATAGAAACATGCTTTTTCCATATATATATTTAAAAACATTCATGTTACATGATGCACATGCATTGCTGTATTTAACATAGTGTTATACAAGTGTATGGGAAAATAGTACTTATTGTATTACACCAAAAATGATTTTTATCTAGTGGATTTTTTGGTATTGGATTGTTTCTAAACCATACCAAGGATGTGTCTACTTTTACTTATAAGTAAACCTTGTAAATTCTTGTGTTACAATGGATGTGTGTTTGATTTGATTTCAGATGATAAATAAGTCATTAATAGAAGGTAATGGTTTTTTCCAAAGTAATGAAACATAATAGAAAATTATATCATGAATTAACCCCCCACCCACACCCCTCTCATTGATACAAGAATCTTGATTGGCCAATTACAAGTGGTATTAGTGTCATGTTCTCTTTATTTACTCTTCATTGATGTTTTCAAGATTTTTTTAATGGAGAATCTGAATTTTATAATAGTAAGGGTATTATTATCATCAATTAAAATAAATATCATATCTAGAAATATATAATGATTCCAAATATTATGTATCTTGGTTATGATGTTATTAAAGCTAAAATTGATATATTTCCTCCTATTGATGATAATGTTCTGATCAAAACTATTTATATTAATAATTATAAGAATGATGGAATAGATAAATATGTTTTAATCTCATCACTTTTTAAAATTGAATTTTATAAGATTGAAATATGTTTCCACTACCAAAGGTATCTCAGATATGTTCAAATAATTTTTTTTGGGAAATGCAAATGAGAATAAGGAAAAATTAAAAACATAGATATTGAATTATGATGATCAAAAAAATGGGTGAGTATAATATATTGGGGACTTATTTAATAGGGTAAATTAAATCACCAGTTCTATCAGATGTCTTGGTGAAAAGTTTGAGTATTATACAGTTGTATAAAATATTAAAAGAATTATTCCAAATTTTGAGGATGAAAAATTCTCTTCTGTAAAATATTTAGATTTTAAAATTCAATATTTGGATGATATTCATATTATGCTAATTACATATGAAATAATAACCGAAACATTATAAAGGGGAAAGGAACACATGATATGGAAATTTTTTTCAAAGCTGCCTAGAGAGAAAAGTTTTAGAAGGTTCCTAAAGAAGATGATGGTTCTGAATCTGACTCAGAAAATTAAGTATGTAAAAATATTGATGAAATTTTTTCAACATTTTATAAAAATATGGGAAGTGAAAAATGAAAATACAAAGTTAAACTACCCTTTAAGTGTTTTGAATGAGGATTCATTTGTAACATATTAGCTAATTTCTCTCAAATAAATATATAAGAGGAGATTGATGGAGAAGAAATAATTCCAAGACGTTCATAGAATAAACAAGGTGATAAAGAAAAAAAATTCTAGAGGGAAAGATAGAAAATTATCTAAATATTAAAAGATAGTATTCATATCTAAAAACGATAAAGATGAATATAGTAAAGATGAATCTGAAAAAAAAGAGCATTCTATTGAAAATGATTTTATTGAGAAAGAAAACAGCGAATAATTATGTAGGATCAACTTTGAATAACATGAAACTAAATTATACTTTAATATTAAATAATAATTAAAATAATATATAGGGAATATTAGGATGCTTGAATGTTAAATCCGAAAAGTCAAAAATTGAAAAATTACCAACAAAAAATCAAGAAGGGTTTCTTGAAGCAAATGTATTGATGTTGAATGATATTGATAATTTGGAGAAATAGTTTTAAAGATAAAATAATAAAAAAAATCTAGAAGTAATATTGAAAAGAAAAGAAAAAGAGTTGGAATTTTTCCAACAATCACTTTCTTAAGATGAACATATATGTATAGGTTTTTATAACTCTATATCTGAAGTTGGTGAAAATTATCATACGGTGGAAATTTATTTGGTTCAATACTTACCATCAATTGTTGAAAATAAATCTATAAATGTTATTAAAGAGAAAAAATCTTGGAAGGGTATATATATGGCCAACAACAACTAAGTTGTCAAGTTTGAAGTTTCTCAAAAATATGAGACCAGAAAATATTCTATTACTTCTAGGTCTGATAAGGTTTTAAAAAACCGAGCTAAAAATTATTATAATTGTTGATAGAAGGGTTAGTGGTGAACAAATTTTTGATAAGAAAGATAGGATGGTTATAGGGAAACATGTTCACAACATCGTTCAATATCGGTGTTTTAGAGGAAAATATTCATTCTCAAGATAGTACTTGAAAAACGTATTGGTTAAACCAGTAACGTGCGTTGGTTCAATAAAAAACTTTTTTTCTACCAAATACATGTTTTGGTAAATATGTGTTGGTTCAACCAAAAGCGTTACTACTATTCCACAAATTAAAGAAAGATTCTTTTACGGGGCTCCTAATACCCTCAAAGGGAGAAGTTTGAGAAGGGTGTTCTAAGGAAACCTGAAAAGGATTGTGTGAAAATTGAAAATGGGTTCTATCCTTAGGGAAATATTTGTGAAAGTTGTGAGTAACCCGAAAATCTTCAAAAAAGATGTCCAATTTTTTAATGATATAATAAATTTTTCTTAACAATTCTCAGAATCTAGAATTTACGAATTATTTAGTGAATGAAAAATATAGTGTTGTTGAAACTACACTCAAAGTAAAAAAAGGAGAATAAACATTGATTTCAGATTGGGGGTGTTCCTCTAATATGAATGTATATTTAATATTCTTTTAAAATATGAGTGATTTTAAATAAGTAATGGTGACATTTTGAAATAATGAATCTCTGAGAATCAAAGGATTTGATTCATTCATCATTGGGAAAGAATGGTTGATGTCCAATAAATCACTATATGTTGACAGGATGAATCACATTTATCTAAGTGTTTAGATGATGGAACAAAATACATTTTCATAAAATATGGATTTGTTTTCAAATTTGAGGAATATATAAATGTTGTTACTATAGTCTAACTTATAAAAGGATGACTATTAAATGTTGTTGAAATACAACACATTTTTTATATGGGTACAGTGGAAGAGAATCAATTAGGACATAAAATAATGGGACACGTGCGTTATAGGAACATGTTAATGTTATAAAAATGAGACGGTGTATCTAATATGTCTTATATTTCATGAAGAAGTGATTGTCTTTTCCATATTTATCATAAAGGAGAAATTACATACTCAATGGATAAAATAGTTAATATTTGTTCAAAACAACCCATGTAACTTATCCATTCTGTTATTTGTGGTCCAATGAGAAAAAAATAAAATAATTGAGATAAGTAATTCTTTACTTTTGTTAATGACTTTACTCCCATTCATTATATCATGTATATGAAACATAAGTCATATTATTTGAAAATGCATAAAATTTTATAGAGGGCACCAAATAAAGAATGTGATTATTCAATGAAATGTTAAGAACTGATAATGGTGGTGTGTGTTAAAATATTGAATTTGACTGTTATCTTGAGAACCATGTAATTCATCATGACTTCTCATTCACCATACACTACTCAAAAAATGTGTTTTCTGAAAGGAATAATAGAAGTCTAGTTGAAATTGGTAGAACTATATTACATGAACAGGGTCTCACTCATTACATTAGGAGGAAATTAATGAGTACTATTGTGTATATTCAAAACTGATGTTTCTATAGACCAATTTAAGATATGACCCCATATGAATTGTTTTATGACAAAACTCAATATTTAAATAAGTTAATAGTTTTTTGGAGTACATGTATCCTCAAAATTAAATGTGTATACATCGTAATTTTGATAAAAAAGGTGAAGATGGAATTTTTATTGGTTATTATCTAGAATAAAAATAATACCAATGCTTCATAAGAGAAATGTGAAGAATTTATGACTATATTAATGTGAATGTTATTGAACATGATAAAGATGACAAATAGAATTATGCTAATAAGAATGGTGATAAAGATCACAATTTTTTTTAATGATATATAAAGGGATATTGAAAATATTAATCCTATATAAGAAGAAAAATCAAGCTCAACTATTTTATGTGATGAGAAATAAATTTGAAAATATCATCCCAGGTTGAGGAAAAAAGTGGATTCTTATAACATTATTGGTTATCAAAATCAAGATGGTTTAAACAATAATGACCCAAAAAATTGTAACATATGATTCCTTATAATCAAAAATGGATATGAAAGATGTTAATATTGATTTTGAACATATGTAATGGATTCAGGATATGAATAAAAACACAGATCAGATAGAAAATAATGATTCTTGGAAACTGATACACAATCTAGATAAAAAACTTTTAATTGGAACAAAATGGGTTTTCTAGAACAAGTTGAATGAATATGGTGAAGTGATAAAGAACAAAATAAATAACAGTGTGCAAAGGATACTCATAGATAGAAGGAATTGAATTTTATGAAACCATCACTCCACTAGAAAGGTTAGAAATAGTCATAAGCTTTCTTACAGTTGGAGCAAAATAAAGTGAAAAAAAAAATTAAAATTGATGTTATGTCTGCATTGATTAATAGGGATATTGATTCAGATTTTTACATTTAAAACCCATGTGGATTTTTTATCAGGAAATATGATATTTATGCGGGTTAGATGATGAAATTATTTTATAGTCTGGGATGATCTATATTGGAATGGTATTCTTAATTGAATACATTTTTAATGAAGAAGAATTTTAAGAAGGTAAGATTTGATAACAATCATTACATCATGGAAAGTCAAAAGTTTTCAATCATCGTAACAGTTTTTGTTGATGACATTATCTTTGCTAAGAATGATGAAAGAAATTATGAATGATTTTATAACTAGATGAATTTATTTGAGATATCTATACTAGGATAAATTAAATACATTATTTGGTAAAAAATCTCTAAAATAATAAACCAAATTATAATTTTCACAAAATTGATTCTAATGAATTTTTGAATAAGTTCATCATGAAAAATTCCAAACCATTTTCAACACCAATTTCAGTGGTAACATGGTTTACAAAAGATATGGAATGAAAATAAGCTGATCATAATGAGTTTCACAAGATAATAGGAAGTTTATTGTATTTGGCTTCCTCATGACCAGCCATTGTTTATCTTATTACATTATGTACCAGATTCTAGAGTTCTACAAAATAATCACATCTATTTGATAAAAAAAATGTTTCACATATATATCAAAGGCATAATAAATTTGGTAATAATGTATTATTTCAGAGAAAATATTTATTTTTTTGTTTTAATTTTATTATTTACCAGAAAATTTGATGATAGAAGATCTATATCTGTTGGAGTTTTCTTTTTTAGGGAATATTTATATTTGTTGGTATATAAAGAAAAAATATCAGCAACTCTTATCATAGAAGAAGCTATGTATGTTGTTTTCAGACAATATTTTTCTCATCTTATGTCAATGGAGACTCAGCTGGGGGATTTAATTATTTAAGTGAATTTACCCTTGCTCTGGGATTATGATAATCAATGTGCACTCAACCTTTGGAAAAATCTAGTACAAAATTATTTTTCAAAAAATATTGATATCAAATATCATTTCATCAATTATAATGTGTCAATGATTAAATTTAATCTAGAGTATGTTCCTATATTGTAACAAGTTAATAAAATTTTAGAAAAAAGTTTTCCAAAAGAATATTTTTCACAATTCAGGTTGAACATGGGAATACAACTTCCTCCTCATCAAGTTTTAGGTCTGTTTTTTGTCCCCTCTATCATCTCTTCTTTAGATAGCATTTTCAAGGTCGATAATTGATTCATAAATCTATTCATTGAATATGTGATAATCCTTTTAAGGAAGAATTAATAAATGTGGAGTTGTGGGTATGTTTTTATCTAAGCATATATGTGTGTTAACAATAATAAATGTTAGTTGGAGTGGATATAAGAAAACGTTCTTCTCAGGAATTTTGATGAAGAAAAGTTTAAGAACATGTAAAAAGGTGTAAAGAAAACATAATGAGTTTTCATCAGTCACTACTTTTAGAAATCATTTTTAAGGCCAACAATTATTTTTTATTATAATGTGTTTTCTCAAGTAGGCTTATAATTTTCTATATGTAATATATAGCTTGAGGTTAAATAGATCAATGATTTATGAATCCTAGTTGACCAAAAAATCAATGGGTGAGATTTTTGGAAAAAAAATTGGATGGAGAAGGTTTTTTGAAGTAAGAATAATTTTGTTTTACAAGGTCATTATCATTTCATACCAAAGATTATAAATCAATTTAATTATAAATGTTTTGGATAATCAGATTGACCATCGTATTCATAAATTCTGACTTAGAACACTTAAAAAATAAATCACTTTTAGAAGATGTTTTTTTTAATAAAAGGCCCATCACACTCACTTTGGGTCCAAAATAATGTTCTGGTCTTAATAAGGAAACAAATAAAATTTAGCATGGATCTGATAGGCAAATGATGATTATTTTATATTTTTTATTTCTTGAAAATCATAATAATTTTCAAAACATGTGATTATATCCTAGTGAATGAATGGGGGAGTGCTAAAAATTGTGTTGAAGCATGGTTTCAAAAAATAATTATTGGAGGAATATGATGTGATAAAAATTACAAATTAATTTTAGAAAATTGTAAAATTGGTCTTATACATAATAAAATTCCTGAAGGATGTTATTATTTAAATAAAAATATTATGTAATAAGGACATTTATTATGCTTATGATTTCTGGTCTTAGGTTATCAGTGTGTTATTATCATTTTAATATTTTTTAAAGGATTGAATGGTTGTTTATAGTGAAAAAAAATTAAGGGTTCTCATTTTCAACTAGACTAATAAGACAAATGATTTAAATGTTCAAAGAAGTAAGTTAATGTGTTTTATAATCATAAAAGATAAATAAGATAAGTGATCAATGTTTATCAGTATCATAATTAGAAAATAATGAAGTTGCTAAAGTCAATGATGCTGATACCATTCCACTGGATTCATTATTCCATCATAATCGTTAGAGGTAAAATTATTTTCACTGGGTGTTTTTGGGACCAATGATGTGGAAAAGGAAGTAATTTTTTGGTTGTAAAATATAAAAATAATGTCATAGATCAATATATAATTTTAGGATCCATCGTATTGAAGAATAAGATATATTCATCGTAATGATGAAATCACAATGAGCATATTGTTATTTTTATTTTTACAAAGAAACATAATGGGATTTATTAATTTCTAATTTGTTTTCAAGAGGGTAATGAAATTCAAAGTGTCCTAATGAACTCATCACAATTGTAATGGAAAATTATAAAAAAAAATCGGATTGATGTTTTCTATGAATATTGATATTGTCTATTTCTTCATATATGTAACTAGTATGATATATCATAATGAGTAAATCATATTGGTGAATCAGAATCCTAACTCATATCTTGAATAATGATTTGTTAGGAAGTATAGTGTTGATTAATTCAAAATGAGATATAAAATTTAATGTAAATTAAAGTTATGAAAAAAGACAAAGAAATATCCAATATTTAAGGAATATTTAAGATTTGGGAATTTTGGTAATGTGTGAAAACATATTCATAATCCTAAAAAACCATTATGGTATTCTATAAAATTAGAAGAATACTTTATTTATTCAATAAATTGAATCACTCATGGAAGGGGATATAGAAGCTCTACAATTCTATCAAGAATAAGTTTCTAGAATATTCTTACATGAGGTAGTTTTCCAGATATAAAAATAAAGAAGAAGAGACAAGATCTTATTCCAATGGTTTCCATATTAGGATGTATAATCATAATGTAAAAATATCTTTTATATTTGTAGACTAATGAATAAGAAGTTCTTATGTTTATTAATGGTATTTTGATAGGGTTATATTTTACTTATTGAGCAATCTGACTTGGGAATCAGACTGGATAATTAGACTAAGTATCATTATGATGTCCAGTAAGATCTATCTTTCTTCGTTGTAAGAATGTGATGAATATTTTTTGTGGAATATATTTGTGAATGCTGATCAAGAAACATTATAACATTATTTATAAAAAATTTCAATATTTTTTTTCTACATGAACTACATACGCCTTTGTCTCAAAAATAGTGTTAGATGATTGTAAGGGCCTATGTTACTCATTGTATTCCACACAATGGGACTTATTTCATATAGATTATGTTGTATTAGATTTTTTCCATACCATACCAAGTATATAGATACTCTAACTGAGTAGTGAACCTTATAAATTCTTTTGTTCCTATGGATGTGTGTTTTACTTTTATTTAGTAGAGAATGAACTATCTAACAAGATTTGATGGTTGTTTCAAAAATAAAGAATCATGAAATAAAAATATTTCAATAATTCACTCCTCTACCTCTCAGTGATAAAAAATCCTAACTATGAAATTACATGTCGTACTCATGAACCCTCAACTATTGGTATACTAAACTGCAATCGTTCATCGAGAATCATCTTGTGTATCAAAACTATTCAAAGAAGTCAGTAATCCTCAGTAAGGTGAATTTTTTTAATTGGGTCCTAGTTCTGACAATTATAGTCCATGAAAAGCCATAATATCCTATCAACCTTTTTAATGAACAACACTAGATCATCCTAGTGGGACACACTGAGCCTGATGGAACCCATCAATTGAAGGTCCTCCAATTGAAACCATATATCCTCAAGATTGGTGGTGCCATCTGATATACCTAAGAAGGTATTGGAGTTTTCTTGGGATACAGGTCGATAGAAATATCCATCTCCCACCTCAGAGGTTTTCCAAAAATGACATTTGGGAAGATTTCCACCTAATCCACCATAGCTGAAGGAATCCAAATTCTAGAAGATCTTGCCACACCAAGGGCTATACACACTAATTTATCTGTGAGAGACTTTAGCCTCTTACTCTTAGTACACACTTTTCCTTTCATGAGATTTGTCTCACCAGAAATGGAAGAACTATCTACATAAATGATAAGACATCGAACTCATTTGTAGTGAAAATAAATCTAGGCATGCTCCATAGATAACCAATCCATACCCAAGATTTCCTCATTGGGTTCCCTCTGGATGACTTTAAGGTCCCATGTGAGCCTTTTTTACCAAGAGATATCTTGCACTGCTAGAAGATAAAAGATATAAAATATGTATTCCCTGTAGGAACCTCAAGGCAAAGATGCTATGGTAAAGCCTCCACGAGGAGCTCTACTTCGCACACCCTGATTATAGATATCAAGGAATTAATGGAACCTATGAATTATAATACAGAATAAATAGTATAAAATACATTGATTGTACCTATAATCATCGTGTGTGATGCAAGGTCATACATATCCAAAGCTTATAGTTTTCCATAACACAACCTCTAGCTAGTAGAGCCAAATATGGGATATGTGCAGGTGCTGGTAGGGGGATATGATAACATCATCTACCAACTATATCACTACATGATCCTCTTCTAGATTCGCCTCTATAGAGACCACCCTATCGTGGCTTGGGAGATCCCTAATCATAGTGTTTCCTCTAATGTAGTGGTATCACCTATCTTTATGTTCCCCTAAGCATGTCTGGTCAGAAAGTCATGTGTTATGTGACCTCACCCATCAAAAGAAAAGAACCAACCCTATTCAGTCTTTCCAGGTACTCTATGTTGTACTTTTTCTACACAACCACACATATTAGTCTTATCATAATAGGTTCTCCTATGACGAGATCATGTCAACGAATTCCTGCAAGATTTTGTAGATTACCCAAATCTATGAAATCCACTTTCAGATCTAGTTTCATGGAGTCCATGTGATAGGGAAATCTTAGTCACTAGTTCTCACATTAACACCCCAATATATGTGGGAATGCACAAGGATACCACACCTGCTTGGATCTCTCTACGATGACCCTTCTCAAGCATTCATCCTCAAAAGTAGCCATCTAGGATCATGTCATTGGAGTAATGCATAAGGTTATGTGAACATCATTCTGTACTATTCCCCTACCATCCTTACCTACTTATGATCTAGAAGTTATTTAATCCAAACTGATTACAAGCTTGATGGGCAGTAATCCTCACAAAAAATGTTGGAATTCAGGCCATAAGAGTGTAGAATCATCATGAATTTTAGTAACAAGACTCCATTAGTACCCAACTATTCCATAGAAAAGGCTAGATTCTATACCAAACACCTAATACATGAGTTTCTATATGATTATTAAAAAACTGACAACCCACTCTAGGAAATCCTTCACTGCTTGGGGATCCAGCTTTCCCCAGAACCTTAGGAACCTTTGCAGCTAGAACTCGCATAGTGTAATAAGGCTGCGTGCATTCCCATCAAATCCTACTGGAATTATCTAATTATCAAATGGTTGGTAGAAATGTTAAATTCCCACCTAGAGGAAGATGATAATGGGATATACCCTAAACATAGGCCTCATCTCACATCAGATCATCATCACAATTCAGAATTAGAATTCTGGAAGGTTATCATCATGAAGGTTTCCTAAAATTTAATCCATATGTACCGTGATGAAATGAGAAAATATATATATAATACAATGGTGAGTTGACCCATCAAGGATAGTCGAAGTCTCAATCCTCTATGATTTATATAACATTGATCCATTAAACCAATATCTTGATATTATCAGTCCACAAGAAGGTAGTAAGAGTCCATGTGAAAGGATACCAATGTCCTCCTCACTTGTGATCCATAATTAAGAAACATTAACACAATTTCCCTAAATCTAGACCAAAAATCATATGTGGACTATTACAAACATCATCCCAATAATGGAAGAACCTTTGATACCAATATCTCACAAGTTGACCCTAACCGGGGCTCAAGAAGAAAAAAACCCAAGTCTTCCTCCATAGGCCAAGGGATGCTTACCAACACTGAAGGAACAACTAACACGAAGAAGAATTTTACATGAAACATTTATTCACACACACAAATCCCTCAATTCATATGTGTAAAATAAAAATAATTAAAAAGTGAAATTGCTAAAATATAATCACAGAATGAAAATCCTCTACGATTTATAAGAGTACAATTGAGAAAACTAAAAAATTAAAGGTGGAAAATACACCCCCAATAAGAAAGACATCCCAAACTAATTGAAATGGAATGAAAAACATTAATATATATCATCTCCTGACCTCCATTTTTTATCATCATATAATGTCCAATATAACTGGTATCCCTATGGCCCTCTATAGTCACTCCCGACAAGTATGACATCTTCACAATACATGGAATGTGCGGGAAAAGCCCTGGAAAGGGGAATCATATACATACCTAGTAGGACACCCCAAAATCCTAAGGGGGGGTTCTATGAAATACCAAAGTCATAGAAAGATAGTAAATAGTAAAAAAATATACAACTCAACCCAAAACAAGAGAATGAGTAACCGCATCCAAACAAAAGGGGCTTAACACAGTGGGTAGATGGAATACATGTATAGTCTTTTCTACCCATATGAGGAGAGTAACCTCTTCAAGCCATGAGATGAAAACCATGAAAGGAAAGTGTCATACGATTTACATCTTCGTAAACCATGGTAGGAGAGTAACCAAATCCAATGTTATGAATATATATATATATGTATATACATATATACATATATATACATACTCAGCTGAAAGAAGATCTAATGAGAGTGTAATAGGATCACTATCTCACAGATCATCCATTGTAAAGAGTCTCTATTAGTTCCAAAAGTCTAATAGTAATTCCCAGTTTCTGGGGAATCCACACATCAAAAAACACCCTTTTCAAGACACACCTTTCCATTGGGATACACAATCAAGTTGAAATAGTCTCTTTGTAGAGGAAGCAATACCTGGCAGAGCTGGAGGGTTCCACTCAGTATGATAGATAAATGACCTATACCATGTTCTAGTAGCAGTTTTTCAATCCAATAGTTGATTAAGGACACATGACCTACTCATCATAACCATTCTACTCTAATAGTTGATAGAGAACTCATTCCATACCCACTTGGATGGTTCTACCCTGATAATTTATAGAGGACCCATGTTATTACTAGTTGGAGGGTTCTATTATAATTTTTTATAGGGGACTCTTTCCAGGCCATGTTGCTAGGTTCCATTATCTAATGATAGAGGTCCTATTCCGTGACTCTGTAGGAAGTTTACATGTCTGGGGTCTATAGAGGACCCACTCCAAGCATAGATCGAGGGTTAAGCTTTAATAGTATGTAGAGGACCCATTCCCATCTTCATAAAAGGTTCCACTCTAATTTTCATTGAGGATCCATTCCCATCCCTGATAGAGGGTTACACTTAAGAAGCCTTTGGTGATCATACATGATCACAAATCAACTTCAAGTGTCTGCTAAAAACCAATTCCCAAAAAATCTCACATCATACGTTAAAATCCAAAATGATGTGTAACATCACGTTATATGAGGGAAAACACATGTTATAGCGTAATATCTTTCTAAAATCTATGTCAAATGATAGTGGTATGAGAATTTGAGGTTTCGAAAAAAGGAAACAAGGGGTACACAACATGTGAGGGGTCCCACATAGAATGTGTTCTTTCTCCATCACCGAGTAGTGTCCCAAGATTTAAATAGATCACCACTGATATAGGGAGACATAGAGTATATGTAATATACACAACATGACCTTAACACACATGCGGTGCTTCCCTTGTGCTTGTACGGGCCCCTGTATCCATCTGGTGTACTTTTGTATATAGAGTGTATCTTCATAAGGGGTTTCATGTGTGTCTCGAGTCATGACCATGTACCATGTTTGTTTCTATGTACTTTAGTGAATATATATGTTCCTATACATTTATTTTCACACGGGGTCCTGTCAGTGTATGCCTCCACATGACTCAACCACCCAAGAAAGTGGGGTACATGACATATAGGATGGCTACATACCATTACATCCTTATAATTTTTCAAAATCATAGTCTCCACTACGAAGGTGATACATAACGTCTTTTTATTATTATATATCACATATTATCCTATATTTTAAATATTCTCATACCCACTATCCATGCTCCATGTTCGAGTTCTCCACCTCGAATTTGGATTCAACTCATCCCAGAAATGATGGATTTCAACATTGATTTCATTTTCCGCCATCTGATGACTAAAAAATGGACCTATTTGTCTTTAGAGGTTTCTCACAGGCCAATCACACCTCTAGTTTTTCCACTATAAATGATTTTAAATCAAATCATCAAAATGATCTCTTATAACTTTAAATCCATCCAAGAAAACCATAGGCTTTTTGACCTTTTCCTCACAAGAAGGTTCATCACAATTCTAGGGTTCTGACTGAGCATGGTACCACATAGAAAAGTATAAATTAGACTACAGGGTCCAACCAGTGAATAAATGCAATGAAATTACTGAGGGAAGGCACAAGAATATATTTTTATTGATCATTTCCCTGAATTGTTGTAAAAGGATGATGAATATGGATATCCAAGAAAAAAAACAAGAATCACCAAATGAAATTTCAATACATAGGTATATGAAAATGTAAAATTGGTGAAGATCATAAAAGGGATAATGCTGGTCAATCGTTTTAATAAAAACGGATTAATCTATAGTTTTATAAATTATACTAGGAGGATGGATCATTACCTATCAAAAATAATTCCCAAGAAATAATGGAAGAATTCATTGCATTCACTACGTCCCAATCTACTTTGATCCATATATATATCATCATCAGTTGTTGAAACGCCAATGGAAGGATAATAAGACTGTATTTTAGAGATTTTAGTGTTACGAGGTTAACATAGGGTAAATCACTATAAAAGGTAATTTATATAAAATCCACAAAGGTTATGTTAAATTTAACAATTAAATTAATTTATTAATTAAACATAAAATACACCCTCCAGTGGTCAAAAATCTGAAATCCCCATGTCGATCTATTTTAGGTCATTCCTATGGTAAAAATTATATTTTTCACTCAACCATGGTTTTATATTTCATATTTATTCATCTATTTAAGTATTATCCCATTTTATTTATGAAATTGTGTATGAATAATATAAATTATATTTAATTTTTTTATAAAAGAAATTTTTGGTGGATTGATCCTTAGAATAACATGTTGTTTTGGCTACTGGATCCAAAAAAATTAATTCAATGTCTGAAAAGGAAAAGACAAGGACTCCAAAATTTATTTTAAATAATTTCTATATTTGAAACATTATATCTCAATAAAATAACATCATAACAATATTGGAAGGTTTAGTATCGTTTAATATTAGCTGCATAAGAAACTTGTTTTATAATAATTATGAAAATTTATTAATAAATGATCCAGACAAGAAATTTATAATTCACATATGTTATACATAATTTTAGATCCTATGGAATTGAAATATAAGAAATGGGTGCACTAAACTTATCATTAATGGATAAACTCATCAAAATTACACCAACTATTTGATCCTAAGAATATGATAAAACATGATAATAGGAGTAATATCATATTGATAGTTTTTTAGAAAAATAATATTTTTCTATAATCCATGATAGGATGAAATTTATTCTAAATTAAAAAATACCATATAAAAGGAGTGTGAGATTATGAAAATGAGCCATGGAACATAATTATGGCCCTACAACAATTAAATTTGGTATTATAATATGTATTATAATGATGACATTGTTGATTAGGAAGAGATTCATATTTAAGATAATTGATCAAGCATCACTACTAGTTTCATTTAGATAAAGAGGTTTGACTTCCCATTTACCTTATTAGGTCCGGATTCACTACCTATTTCCAATAATGATTCATACAATAATTCATGTTTCCCATAGTGAATCAACAATTACTTCCCATTTACCATAGTGGATTAGGGATCATTAGTCATTTCCAATTATAATATGTTGATAAATAAATATTTAACTAATAAATTGGGGGGAACATAGGACCCAAGTCCTCTATAAAAATAATCATCTATACATATGTGTTCCAAAAGAATATGAAACATCTCATAATATAATCATATTTTATTTAACCTTTGGAAAAGATATTGGTTTCATGAAAAAAAAAATTTGGACATTAGATAACTCATCTAAAAAAAGATGGTTGATGGTATCATAATAAAATATCCCAAGTGCATCATAAGGAACATAAAATTATATTTACATTTATGTAAAATAGCATTTTAGGATTATTAATAAAATCCCTTTTAAAAAAATAAATAAGCGTTTCTTTTTTAAAAAAAAAATTATATTTTTTTAATTCACTTTTTAAAACAAAAAAATTGTGTTTGATAAAAAAATATAATTATTATCCTTTATAAAATATGTTTTGGAGAAAAGAATTATTATAAAATAAATTTGTTTTCAAAAACATCCATTGAGGTGAAATAAAAAATTCTATAGACATCTCTCTCAATATAAAAACCCTTTAGAATATATTATAAATGAAATACTACTTTCTAAAAAAATCAATATTTATATTTTTAGAGAATATTTTATTTTTATTTTAATATCATTTATAAATTTAAAAAATTGAAATAAATTTTATAATATAAATAGTACTAATTTTAAATTATAATGATTACAAAAGAATATGTAGAGATGGGAAATACAAGAAATCGATTTTAAAAAATATTTTTTACACTTATCAAAAAACTAAAAATTAATAGGTCTCATTTAAAAAAAGTTTTTCTAAATTTGAATTGAAAATTTTCATAACATTTTACATTTTAAAAATTTATCTTCAGTTTTAGTGCAATGTAAATGATAGTAAAGTTCACTTGTGTAAATTTATAGTGGAATATAAAACAAAATTTTATTAACAGAAAACATTTTAAATATTTACAAATATCATTGGTGAAAAGACACAAAATAAAAAGGATGTTATAACATATATTTAAAAAAATAAAGAGATATTTATATGTCATGTGAAATAATTCACAATTAGATTTCCAATGCATGATAAAACTAATAGAAATAAATATTATATATATGGGAGAGAAACCATCATAAAAAACCATACATATTATTATTATTAATGCCATAATTTTATAGGGAAAAAATTCATCAAGGAGGATGATTTGAATAAATAATATCATTCTTCTTATAAAGTGGGAGAGTTTTCAATATAATATTATAGGGTTAAAAAATAAAATTGTATAAATAATATTTGTAATGTGAATCATTTTAACTTAATGAAAGTGTGTTTGAGTTAAAAAATTACCTAAAAACATTACTATCATTCAAATCCTAATCCCATGAAAGGTATAAAAAATGTTTGACATTTAAATTAAATTAATTTAATTAAATAATTGAATAAAATATGAAAATTTATAGGAAGAAATCCATAACTAATTTATTAGTTTATTAATTTGGAAGAAGTCTCAAATAATAAAAACCTAGATGACAAAATCCCTTGAGAATTGACAAACATTTTTAATAAAAATTACCATGAAATAAGGGGCCCTAAATTGAAATTATAATACCCTGAAAAAATGAAAATTTATAATGTTATATAATAAATTGTCTATATTCAAACCAGTTAAATGAAATAATGTGCATATTAAAAAACATGCCTTGAAGAAAGTAAATTGAGATGAAACACACATTCCTTTAATCCCCTTGAGTTAAAAGTTCAATATCCTCATGCAAAAAAAATAACTATAATAACCACCTATTTCATAAACTTATTCATACCAATAATCTCTTTATTAATCATTTATTATATCTTATTAAAAATATATTATTTAGTTATAATTTATTTTCATCATCGGATGCTATTTTATTCGATCGAGTGTTTAGAACATGTTTTATATCACTAGTATCAATAATTATTTATGGATTCAAATTTAATATTAATGAGATCATTATATAAACAATTAAAAAAAATTATAAATATTTATAACTTTTTAATTCAAATGTATATATATATATTTGTTATTATTTGTGACAATAGGGTTAGTGATGATCTTGTTCAATAATTTTTAATGAGAAAATATATGTTAAAATTATAAAATGTTTAATATTAATATAGAATTTTCAAAAAAAAACAAAAGTAACAATAATTTATCATAAATTTAAAATATTTTTGTACATTTTATTAGTTATCAATGATATATATTTTTATTATTATTCAAGTGGGTTATTAATATGGTCCAAATATAAAAAGACAAAATTTATGGGTGAGTATTGTTTATAAATTAATTTTTTTATAATATCATTATTAAATAATAATAGGTATATAATTCATATTTTATTGTGTTTTTGGAAAATATTTTAAGATACTTAGTTATATATTAAAATAACATAGTGAAAAATGAAATATGTCAATTTCCTATAAGTAGTGGCTTGAACATACTCGTAAACAATGCTTTCTTTTTTCTAATATTAGAAGGAATATTTTGAATGATTTACAGTTTTATAATCATAATATTTTCTTAAATATTTTGTTAATTCATTAAATATAATTTTAAAATTATCAATATAGAATGTTTATTAAAAATCATGCAAGTCATTCATGGATACAGTAGTCCTCTTGTAAACTTGATGAGTTTTTATTAATAAATGGTTTTAGAGGAAGTTAGAAATGAATACTGAGATAGTATAAAATAATTTCATAATATTATTAATACTTATGTTATCAAAGTTTCATATATTTAATTGGATTTAGGGGTAAAAGATGAAAATAATCAAGATATCTTGCTTCATACAATTACATCTCTCTTTTGGTTATTCCCCATTCAATAACAGTGTAAGGATCATTAAGATAGAATTTTTAAAAATAAATGATTTTTAAACATTTAGAGATATTTATGGAAATAATATGTTATATGTTTCTTGAAATAAAAATTTATAATGAGATTAGAAAATGGGTGTAGTTGAGATTTATTTATAGGTGATATTAATGGTATTTTTATAAATATATCTTCTTAATATAAAGTGTGAACAATATTTACATATCATGTGGAGAAAAATTGTAAAACAATTGAGTGGTTGATGATATATAGTAAATAATACCCTTTATATTTATTTTAAAAAAATATTTAAACATTGTTCTATGTAGTTACTCATTTATGTTACAGTTTTACCATTTTTTACCAATATAATTAATTTTATGTTAAAAAAATTATTTAATGGATAAAAATAAATCACTAATATTTAAATAATTTTTTTTATAAAACCCAATTATTAAATAAATTTTTTAAAATAATATTTCAATTTTTAATTAAAATTAATTTTAAGATGAGCACATGTTAAACGCAAAACACTATTTTTAGAGAATGTGTTATACATAAATATTTTTAAATATACAAATATAAATATTTACAATTATAATTTCATTAATTGGTTTACTATATTCAAAAAGATATTAATATTAATTAAAATAGAGATAGAATCCTAATTTCACCTAACTAAAACTAAATCAAAAGATAAATACAAAAAAATCTTATTATAATAAAAATTTTGATTAATTTTTATAATGTTATTAATGTGTTTTATAATTAAAAAATAGTCTATTTGAAGGAACTGTTACAACATCTATGTAGCCTAAGACAAAAACTATAAAAATATTCACATGTAAAACCCCCAAGTCATTTTCATGTCTCATGTGAGTTTTAAATTTTCTCCATAATATATTTTAATGGAGTCATCGATTGATAATTTGATTTCGGGGGGAGGGGGTCTTATTGTATAGTTGTTAACTAATTTTTCTAATCAAGTGGAAAACCATATAAGGTTGAGTTTTTTTGGAATGTTTTATTTTTCATGGTTTTATAAAATTATGTATAACCATGTGAGACTAAGAGGTGACAATGTGGTGTAGATTTGTTTGATAAAATAGAACTCGCAAGGTTGAATCATGGTTTTACTAATATTGTACCTAGACCAAGTGTGTTATTTATTTCATTAAAAATTTACTTTTTACCAATATTCCAATGATTTACTAATGTTATTATGGCCCACATTCTCTACTATTTCATTCATAACTGTTAACCTTATAATTTGAGATTCCCCCACCATTTGGATGTGTATTCTGTTGGATTTGTTTGTGTTTTTGTTTCAGCTAAGCCTAATTTTTATATATTTATTCATATTTCCCCCTTCCAACATCTTGATCTTACATTTATAAGGGAGTTTAAATCCTGATATTCTGGGATGGCCAATACATATATTAATAATGGGGTTTTTTTATTTCTTATGGTTTGGAGCGTGAAAGCTACTAAATTCAAAATCCATCAATTATCATTCAATATTGTATGTTTTAAACCATTTTTAGGTAGTTGTCTTTATTTACAGGAATTTTCCATGGATATCTGAATTCATTATATGATTTGGTTTTTTATTAAAATTCATTTTAATTGATATATATTTTATTTTTAAGCAATTTTTTTGGAATTCATTGGTCTATGTTTTTCATTTGATGTTTAACGTGGCCTTCTAGAAGGGGTTTGGTTTAAAGGAACACCATGTATTGGTTAATATAGTCTATTGGTTATTTATTATTTTAATTAGATTTATAAAGAAGTTTTATAAATTTTCTTATTTGGAGGATGGTGATTTATCAATATGGTAATGTATTTTTTGTAAAATTTTTTTTTCATTTTAATTTTAAGTATAGACATTATAATGTTGAGTTATATTTCATGGAATATAAAATAGAATAGCTAGGGTGTCATGGTGTTTTTTCCAAGTTATAATGAAATCATAATGGGAGGAGGACTAAGAGGGATTTTATTTTGTTGACCAGAAGTCCTAGGGAGCGCTTATGAGATTTTCTTGGGGAGAACTGTGAGTGCTTCCAAATATGTTATTTTATTTTTCAATAAAGAAAAAATTTTATACTATAAAAAAATTTTCTTTTATGGTTACATTCCTATTTTAATATTACATTTTCCTATTATATATATATTCTTTAATTAATTGTGTTAGTACCTTGTTTAATTTTGATATGTATTGGTTTTTATATTTCAACTTATTCGATCATATAATGATGATTATTATAATAAAATTGTTATGGATTTTTTGAATATGTTGATTATTTATATGATGATATTATTAAATTTATTTTCATGATACATTTGGAATAATGTGTTGAAATAAGGTTTTTTTAATGAAAACCAATGTCATTTTCAAATGATTGATTCAAAATTAAATACTTTCAAACTGAAATTGGTTTGGGAAATGAGTTATCCAAACCATATTTAATGGTTATTATGGTTTAAAATCATTAAATATATTTATTATAGAATATTACCATGAATTGTGCCTCACACACAATATATGACATTGGGAGTATTAAAAATTTGTTTATTAGGAACCAGTTAAAGGAATGTAATCTATATGCGTAGGCTAGACTTCTGGATTACCATTATATGAGTGTTCTAATGCAAGAGATTTGGTCCTATATGGTTAAATCATGATGATCTATTTTGTCATTTTGTATTGTTGGGATATATGTATTCATCATCTAGGTGTTAATCCTTATTTTAATTATTTTATATTTTAATGTAATGGAAAATGTAAATACCACTTTCATAAAAAGTTATGTATGCTCATATGTTTTTTCTAAAATGTCAAATTTTAGTCCTTAAGGCATTACTGAAGTTTAATTTTATTTTCTTCAGACTTCGATTAAAATTGCATGCCCGTTTAAATTGGTGGATGGGTCATGATAGTTTAACATGGCCAAAAAAATTCCAAGAGGTTATTTTTGTAGGAACTAGTCCATCTCACTATCCCATGGTGATCAGTAACATGATTCAGGCCTTGTGGTGTGATGAATTAGCTGATGGGTTGGGTTGACTAAGGATGGTTTACTACAAAATGGTAGCAGATCCAACCAATTATTCATGGGTAAGTTGTTGAATGAGTATTTGACTAGAAGATCTTGGGAGGTATGGCTAGAGGTATTCGTATCATATACCACTTAAAATATACCCTATAGATTTCATTAGTGGTCTGGGATTTATTTTTTATTTTCTGAGCCTTTTTATGGACTATTTTATTGAACTTTGAAAATAATTACCTATTAATTAAGAATTACAAGGAGAGAATTTTGGTTTTATGATTTTTTGGGTATAATCAGGTGGCCAATAGATGTTTAATAATATAGGTTCATGGATATTAGTAACCAAGAAAAAATCATTAACCCATTTCTATTAACATCCATGGAAAATTTCATAGAATCCACATGATCTACTAAATAATACTTCCAAACCATGAATAGTATAAATATGTTTATAATTTAGAAACCTTATCCCGAAATTTATTCAAAATTATTATTTATATTCATGTTTTTAGGCCAATTATGTTGGATTATTTGGGTCAAAATAATTACTATTTTAGATTCAATTATATTTTTTTGAGCTTCTATATTGTGTGTTATAGAAACATCCTCCAAAGAAGAAAATTTATAGGCTTAGATATTGTGTGGTGGAACATTATAAATTTTAAAATTTTATCATTGATCTATATTTGGTGTAGTTAGTGATCTTCATTATATAATGTTCTTCAAGAGATAACATGGTTATCAGAATATGTTTATAAATTTACTAAGAAAAATCCACCAGTCTTCCTTGGAGACAAGGGATATGACAACCCTACTTTTATTACAAACATAAACATGATTTATTACATAAAATATCACTTTATACAACAAATAAGATCGATTGGTTTAGTGTCTTTGGGGCTTAGGACCATTACATAAAAACTTAAAACATGAATCACAACATCTTTAATGAAAACTTCTTTTACATGACCACTGCATTCCCTCGTACTTAGCATTGAATGGGAGAACCTGAAGACATGCATAAGAAAGGGTGAGCTATAAATCCCAGTAATGGAGTACACATGGAATAACATGAGGATTAAAACACATGTTATAAAATAGGCATATCAATAGAGAATAAAAGAAACATGATCATAAAGGCATGATAAAGCAAGATAATCATAACATGGAAATGTGGCAACAACACTTAACATGGAATTAACATGAGCCAAGGCTCATTGCATATAGAGCATGATTAAATCCTCATTGCACATAAATCAGAATTAAACCCTCGTTGGACTTGAATTAGCATGAGTCAACACTCATTTTACATGACGTATCATGATACTATACTTTACCCAATGCATTGGAGTGCTATAAGGGTGCACCCTTCTAAACATTTCATTTCATGCATAAGTGTGCCACATGGATCATAAAACATGGATTCATAAAACATAATTATTTATACCACTAAATAGTAATGTGTAATTAATACATGAAACTTTATACTCAATAAGTAAATGTTCATAAAGGTGAATACCCTTAATGGAGAAATGGGCATGGTATTCACTACACAATGACATTGGCTTAGAAAATGGGTATGATTTCGGCAGCGTAACGACGTGACATAAGAACTCATAAAAATGGTTTATGAGAGAGAAAGGGTTTTCTCATCATATTTACATGTAATCAACAGTATGGAGGTCATATAGATACATTTCCCAACAATTGTAATGGAATTTAGATTCATGATACAAAAGTATTGCTTGAATGTAAATGAGGAGAGAGAAGTTCCTTTCGGAATTTCGGCATAGTAACAGGTGTACATGGGAGGCATTTTATGAGAAATAAATGGGTCTCCCATCATTAAAACAATAAAAGGGCAGTATGGGGGAGGTTTGAAACCATACCTAAATATTCATAATTTAAATTAAAAGGTAAATACAACTTAAAGAAAATAGACAAAAATGAGAAAGTAAGAAAAAACCCTTACATGGAAGTGTGATTCCAAAGGATATAGAGAGGCGTGTGAGAGGCATCATGGGAGCTTGGGGAACCTTGGGAGGATTCTAGAGAGAGTATGGAAGAGGTTGGAAGAACTTAAAAGGATTTTATTATGGAGGAAGTGGGATCTTCGGTGGGTTTATATAGGAAAGGTGAGAGAATTCTTTATTATTTAGGTTTGGGGCCCCTTACATTAAATTAATCCAAACCACAACCCATACTATGGTTTTTGACCGTGGTTTTTGGTAAAGGGAATAGGAAAAAAATATTTTATAAGGCCAAAGTCGGAACATCTTAAAATATTAGGGTTGCTTATGTGTAGGTGAGTCACACTCCCATGGAAATTAATTTAAAAGGGCAAGGTGTTGAATATGTTTTGAGGGGTCCATTAATGATTTGAAAATTAAGTAAAACAAACCCAAAATTACATTATTTTAATGGTAAAACATATATTGGAATATTATAGTATTTTATTACATCACTATTTGGTCATTATGATGTCATAAAACACATTATATATTTAAACGATATTTAATTTTTACCAGAAATTTGACTATTTCAGAAAATTATGAAAAATTCAACTTTGGATAATTTCGACATCCTGATTCCATAAATGAAATTTATTTTATCTAAATAATTTTATAAATATGTTAATTTTCACTTTTAAAATAAAAACCGGCATTTATCGAAAATACATGTGTTTTCACAGAAATGGATTTCAAACCTTAATAATAAATTTTAATTGCATTCATAAAATTATAAGATCATTTATATTTAATAAAAATTAATTTCAAAATAATATTATTATTTTATTAAAATATTATTTAATTCAATAATCCCTTATTTTCATAAAATAGTTTTCTTAATTAAATAATAACTAAAACCACCATTTGTACTTTAAAAACTATTTACAATGTATCAAAAATGACTAGAAATTACATTCATTGTTATATACAAAAAATAATGTACATGAACATAATACTACTTATTTGTTACATAACCCCTTAAAATAGCCGCATAAGACCGAAGGGTAAGGTGTGCGATGGTGACAAACTCTTAGGGTGGCTTGGATAACATCGCTCGAGTGGTAATTTCAATCAACTACAACTTTTCCCGTAGACGATCACGTTCGAGCTTGACATGATGAAGCTCAGCTTAGGCTTGGTCAATGGCGAAGCCCAAAGACGTCACCTCTTTTCTGAGCTCCAACAAATGTTCTTCTTATAGGGCAATTCTACTGGATGAGGTCATCGCTTCCTTTGTCTGAGTAAATTGGATTTGTTAAAGTCCTATATTTATACTAATCATGTGTTCACTGTTCAATGGCTATAATAGCAACGGTCAAAATTATTAACATAAAACCAATGAATTTGACCTTTTATATAAACATAAAGAGACAATTAATTAGATCAAGAGGTATTACCATTAATGAAACGTTGGGTCGTTACGATATTCCCCCCTTAAGAAATTTCTCCCTTGAAATTTTCCTTTTCCCACACTCAAAAAATGTGGGTAACTCAGCTTCATCATATCCTCCGATTCCCAAGTCGATTCTTCAGACTTGTGGTTTCTCCACAACACCTTGACGAGGGGCATTGTCTTATTTCGTAGAACTTTTTCTCTATGATCTAATATCTTCACTAGTTTCTTCTCATAAGAAAGATCATCTTCTAATTGTACCACCTCAGAAGAGAGTACATGTGAAGGGTCCGGTATGTACTTCCTTAAGAGGGATACATGAAAGACATCATGTACTTTGGCCATGGCAGGTGGAAGTGCTAGTTGATAGGCCACAGCCCCGACACGATGAAGAATCTCGAAGGGGACAATGTACCTTGGACTTAACATCCCTTTCCTTCCAAACCTCATGACCTTCGTCCACGGAGATATGTGTAGAAACACCACGTCATCAACTTTAAACTCAAGGTCGCGTCGAAGAATATATTCATAACTCTTCTGTCGACTCTAGGATGCCTTGATATGCTGCTGAATGGTTTTCACCTTCTCCACCATTTCTTTTACCATTTCTGGTCCAAGCAGCTTACGTTCACCAACCTCATCCCAACATGTCGGTGTTCTGCACCATTTCCCATACAGGGCTTCATATGGTGCCATTTGGATTCTCGAGTCTAAACTGTTATTATAAGAGAACTCAACTAGAAGAAAATGTTGATCCCATCCTCCTTTAAAGTACATTGAGCATGCTCTCAACATATACTCAAGTTTTTGGATAGTCCGCTCAGATTGGCCATCAGTTTAAAGATGATAGGCCGTACTGAAGTTCAGTTCAGTATTCAAAGCATATTGAAGACTCTTACAAAACATAGAGGTTAATCTTGGATCTCGGTCAGACACAATATATAGTGCTACTCCATGAAACCTTACCACTACCCTGATAAATATTTGTGCCAGTTGATCGAATGAGAAATCCTCCCGAATAGAAATGAAGTGTGCAGCCTATGTAAGACGATCCACAACAACCCAAATTGCATTATTGCCTTTGGATGTCCTTGGAGTTCCGATGACAAAGTCCATGGTGATGTTCTCCCATTTCCATTCTGGTATGGGAAATGGTTGCATCATCCCCTTAGACTTCTGCCTCTCTGGCTTCACTTGCTGACACAAAAGGGACAATGATGTATATTCAGCTATCTCCTTCTTCATATTATCCCAACAAATGTTTTCTCAAAGATCTTGATACATATATGTGCTCCATGGGTGAATAGAGAAATTTGAACTATGTGCATCATCCAAAAGTTCCTTCTTCAGCTCCTAACTTGATGGAACACATAGTCTTTTCCCAAACCGCCCAATTCCTTCTTCATTAACATTAAACTTCGAGGATTTCCCCTTTTTGATAGTTTCCACTTTTTCTTGAATTCCCACATCATCCTTTTGAGCATCCTTTATCCTTTCCTAAAGAGAAGGGTGATCAATCATTTATGAAAGGATTGATTATGTTCCCTTCTTTATGATTCCCATGTCCATCATCATCATGTCAAAGAAGATTGGATCCTTCTCAATTCTCATCATTTATATAATTGCTGGGTCCTTTCTACTTAGGGAATCTGCCACCTTGTTCGCTTTCCCAGGGTGGTAATGGATTGAACAGTCATATTCCTTGATTATCTCTATCCATATTCTCTGGCTCATATTAAGATCTTTCTGTACGAATATATATTTAAGACTCTTGTGGTCACTATATATCTCACATTTCACTCCATAGAGGTAATGCCGCTATATTTTCAAGGAAAATATCACCACCGCCAACTCCAGATCATGTGTGGATATTTTTGCTCATGGATTTTCAACTCCCTTGAGGCATAGGATATAACATTATCATTCTGCATCAGCACACAGCCTATTCCCTTCTTTGAAGCATCACTGAAAACAACAAAAAGATCCCCACTATTGGGTAATGTGATCACGGGCGCAGTGATAAGCCTCCTTTTCAACTCCTTGAAGCATTCTTCTCATTCATCACTCCAAGAAAACTTTACTCCTTTTGGAGTTAGCTTGGTAAGAGGGTTGGACAATTGTGAGAAATTTCACACAAATCGTTGATAATATCCAACTAACCCCAAGAATCTACGGATATCCGTTATGGATGTTGGCCTCGGCCATCCCCCAATTGCATCTGTTTTGGAGGGGTCCACAAATATTCCATTGCTTGTGATGATATGGCCTAATAACGAGACCTCCTTCAACCAGAACTCACACTTGATGTACTTTTCATAGAGCTTCTCCTTACGCAATGTCTCTAATATAGTTTTTAAATGCTCCTCATGATCCTCCTTGGTTTTGGAGTATATTAGAATATCATCTATAAAGAATACCAAAAATTTGTCAAGGTAATCTCTAAACAATCTATTCATCAAGTCCATGAATATTGCTGGAGCATTGGTGAGTCCGAAAGGCATTACTATGAATTCATAATGCCCGTACCTTGTACGAAAAGCAGTCTTGGGGAAATCTTCCATCTTCACCCTTACTTGATAATATCCCGACCACAAATCCACCTTGGAGAATTATTGTGCTCCATGCAGCTGATCAAACAAGTCATCAATTCTTTGGAGATGATACTTGTTCTTTATCATGATTTTGTTAAGTTCACGATAATCTATGCAAATCCGCATTGACCCATCCTTCTTCTTGACGAAGAGGACCGGTGCACCCCATGGTAAAGCACTTGGGCGTATAAACCCTTTATCCAGATTCTCCTGTAGCTATTTATTTAGCTCTTGAATCTCTACAATAGCCATTATATATGAGGTTTTGGATATTGGTAAAGCACTGGGTATAAGATCAATTGAGAACTCAACATCTCTTCTTGGAGGAAGACAAGGAAGTTCCTCGGGAAACACTTCAGCGAAATCCCTCAAAATAGGCATTTATTCAAGCATGGTTTCTTCCTTGGACTCAATCATTTGAGCCAGATACGCTTGCTCATAAAGTAGTAATATCCATGCTTGATATGATAGAGCTAAAAGAGATTCATCTTCTTCTGGACACTTGTAAAGAATAGGCGGTCGATTCTCCATATGGAGTGTGATTTCCCTCTCCTAACAATTAATGTTGGATCTATATAAGGAAATCCAATCCATGCCAATAATTACATCAAATTCCACCAGAGGGAGTCTGATGAGGTTCACCGGAAAATTCAATCCACAGACTGTAACAGGGGAGGACTTATACTCATGGGATGCAATGATTGCCCCATTTTCCGTACTCACCGACATCTTTACTTCCATGATTTTTGGTGGTGCTGGGATTGTTCCACTAAACTTTCGAGATATAAAATAATGCGTACAACCTGAATCAAAAAGTACATTCTCTATTCTTGAATTAATAACTAGCGTACCTTTCACCACTTCATTGTTGGGGTTCACTTCGGCAGAAGTGATGGAAAAAACTCTTCCTTGCTGCCTTGGAGGTTGTTGGTTGTCTTCGAAAACCCTTGGATTAGGGCACTGATTTGGAAAATGACCCGTTTCTTGGCATTTGTAGCATTGAAAAATGCATTGAGGTTGGAACGGAGCGTTCCTCTCCTTTGTCACAGCCATGGTTCTTTCTTGCCGACAGTTAACAGCTAGGTGCCCTTCTCTTCCACACCTGAAGCATTTTCTTGTCCCCTTAAGGCAATTTCCAGGGTGCTTCTTTCTGCACTTTTGGCAAGTGGGGTGCTGGATCTTCTTAGCACCGTTGGATTTATCCATCGGACCACCAGCATTGAAGTCCACCTTACACTTATTGTCCCCATGATACCCCTATGATTCCCCGATCTCTATTTCAACCTTGAGGGCACATCGGACAATTTCCTCACAGCTGTCAAATTCACGGATCGCTAATGTTTTCCACAAGCTAGGCTTCATCCCACCAAAGAAGCGGTCAACCTTGCATTCAGTGGTAATGAAAAAGCTGGAAGCATATCATGAAAGCCTTGTGAAGTTTTCCTTGTACGCTCCAAGAGATTCTTCATCTTTTTTCTTGAGGTAAAGGAAGTCCCTTTCCATCTTAAGCAAGAGGGTTTACGGAAAATATTTATCGAAAAACATCTTCTGGAAATCCTTACATTCCAATTCCTCGATCTCTTCCTCAGGCTTCGTATTTTTTATCAATGTCCACCATTGATCAGCTTCACCCTCCATACGATAAGCCTCCAGGAGAACCTTCTCTTGTTCAGGACATTGAAGGATGGAGAAGATCTATTCAATGGATTGGATCCATTGTTCATCGATCGTGGGATCAGATGATCCACTAAAAGTAGGAGTCCTTTGTCTCATGAAGCTCTCGATATCGACTTTTTCTTTCTTAGGGGGGTTTGGACGTTCCTCTTGACCCATGTATCTATTCAATTCTTGAGTTAGCTAAGAGAGATGCGTGACAAAGTTCATGATTCCCGCTCACATTGGATTGGGCATCTCATTCGTACAGTCATCAGACTGATCTTCACATCATTTGTTAGCCCGAGTCCTCCTACTACCGGCCATTGGCTGGAATAAAAGGAATTTTAGGGGGTATCACAAAAAGGGTAATCCAAAGACAAAAGTTTATGACTTATAAATAAACTTTTATTTCCTTTACTCATGAGTCTATAGGATTCAATCTAGGCTTTTCATGATCTACTATCTAACATATATTCTTAGGGGCATTTTTTAATAATTCCCTTAATAAGGGATCATACTAAGATTGTGAATTTATCAAAACATATCCCCCAGGAGTGTCGTAACCAAGAGTGCAGCAAGGCTCGTTGTCATGCACCAGTTCCCGTTCGAGTCTATCTCAAAGCGGTGTTTTCGGGTTTTACCCCTAGGATACATTTGTGTCGGAGCCGCCTCTACCTGCTCGTATCCAGACAGAGATGTATTTGTTTGATAAACCACATACCGAGTACTTACCAAAACATAGGGATGTTTTTATTATACTTAGTCTTGTATCTAAGGATTTACTAGGGTTTCTTAATCCCAAAAATAACAAACCCTATCCTCTAATACCAACTATGAAAACCCTTCTTTTATTACAAACTTAAACATGATTTATTACATAAAACATGACATGATACAAAAAAGAATATCGAGAGGTTTAGTGTCATTGGGGCTTAGGATCATTACATGAAAACATAAAACATGAATCACAACATCTTTATTGAAAACTTCCTTTAAATGACCACTACATTCCCTCGTACTTAGCATTGCATGGGATAACCTGAGGACATGCATAAGAAAGGGTGAGCTATAAAGCCCAGTAAGGGAGTACACATGGAATAACATGGGGAGTACAACACATGTTAGACAATAGGCATATAAATAGAGTATAAAGGAAACATGATCATAAAGGCATGATAAAGAACGATAATCATAACATGGAAATGTGGCAACAACACTTAACAAGGAATTAGCATGAGCCAAGGCTCATTACACATAGAGCATGAGTAAATCCTCATTGCACATAAAGCACGAGTAAAAACTCATTTCACTTGAATTAGAATGATTCAATACTCATTGCACATGACATATCATGATATTATACTTTACCCAATGCATTGGAGCGCTATAAGGGTGCACCCTTTTTAAACATTTTATTTCATGCATAAGTGTGGCACATGGATCATAAAACATGGATTCATAAAACATAATCATTTTTTCCATGATACAAAAATGTGTAATTCATACATGATAATTTATAATCAATATGTAAATGTGCATAAAGTTGAATACCCTTAATGGATAAATGGGCATGGTATTCACTACACAATGACATTGGCTTAGAAAATCGGTGTGATTTCGGCAGCGTAACGGCGTGACATAAGAATTCATAAAAATGCTTTCTGAGAGAGAAAGGGGTTTCTCGTCATATTTACATGTAATGGAAAGTAAGGAGGTCATACAGATACATGTCCCAACAATTTTAATGGAATTTAGATTCATGATACAAAAGTATTTCTTGAATGTAAATGTGGAAAGAGAAGTTCCTTTCGAAATTTCGGCATAGTAACAGGTGTACATGGGAGGCATTTAATGAGAGAGAAAGGGGTATCCCATCATTGAAATAATAATAGGGCAGTATGGGGGAGGTGAGAAACCATACCCCAACATTCATAATTGAAATTAAAAGGGAAATACAACTTAAATAAAATTGACAAAAATGAGAAAGGAAGAAAAAACCATTACTTGCAAGTGTGCTTCCAAAGGATAGAGAGAGGCTTGTTAGAGGCTTATTAGGAGATTGGGGAACCTTGGGAGGATTATAAAGGAAGTAGGGAAGAGGATGGATGAACTCAAAATTATTTTAGTTGGGAGGATGTGGGAGCTTGGGTGGGTTTATATAGGAAAGGTGAGAGAATTCATTATTATTTAGGTTTGGGACCCCTTACATTAAATTAATCCAAACCACAAACCATCCCATGGTTTGTGCCCATGGTTTTTGGAAAAGGGAAGAGGAGAACAATATTTTATAAGGCCAAAGTCCGAACTTCTTAAAATATTAGGGTTTTTTATGTGGAGGTGAGTCACACTCCCGTGGAAATTAATTTAAAATGTCAAGGTGTTGAATATGTCTTGAGGGGTCCATTAATGATTTGAAAAGTAATTCAAAAAAACCAAAAATCACATTATTTTAATGTTAAAACATATAATGGCCGAACATAAAGATTATTTTATTTTATTACATCACTATTGTGTCATTATTATGTCATAAAACATATTATATATTTAAACGGTTTTTAATTTTTACTCAAAAATTTGACTATCTCAGAAAATTATGAAAAATTCACCGTTGGATAATTTCCACGTATTGATTCTAGATATGAAAGTTATTTTATCTAAATAATTTTATATGTATGTTAATTTTTACTTTAAAAAAAACCGACAGTTATGTAAAATTCACGGGTTTTGACAGAAATGGCTTTCAAACCATAATAAGAAAATTTAATTGCATTCATAAAATTATAAGATCATTTATATATAATAAAAATTAATTTAGTAATATTATTATTATTTCATTAAAATATTATTTAATTCAAAAATCTCTTAATTTAATAAAATAGATTTTTTAATTAAATAATAACTAAAAACACCATTTGTACTTTAAAAACTATTTACAATGTATCAAAAATGATTAGAAATTATATTTATTATTATATACAAAAAATAATGTACATGAACATAGTAATACTTATTTTTTACATAACCCCTTAAAACAGCCGCATAAGACCTAAGGGTAAGGTGTGAGATGGTGATAGACTCTTGGGGTGGCTCGGATAACATCGCTCGAGTGGTAATTTCAATCAACTTCCACTTTTCCCATAGACGGTCACGTTTGAGCTTGACATGATGAAGCTCAGCTTGGGCTTTGTCAAGGGCGAATCCCAAAGACGCCACCTATTTTCCGAGCTCCGACAAATGGGCTTATTATGGGGAAATTCTACTTGATGAGACAATCGCTTCCTTTGTCTGAGTAAATTGGATTTGTTAAATCCTATATTTATACTAATCATATGATCACTGTTCAACGGCTATAATATCAACAGTAAAAATTCATAACATAAAACCAAAGAAGTTGACATTTTATATAAACATAAAGAGACATTTAATAAGATCAAGAGGGATTTCCATAAATGAAACTTTGGGTCATTACAAGGGATCCCTAAATCATAATGAATGGATAGAATTAGTTGAGTGAATATTTAAATTGTTTAGTATCCATGATCCCTTTTAGGATTTATTCTCTACCTATATGTTAGAAGTAATGAGTAGAAAAAAGTTGGAATAAATGTTATTGTAAAAGTATTATGAGGAAATTTCAGGTAATACTTTTAAAGTGGTAGTTTATCATAATCTCTACTATGTTATTTAATAGTTGTAAAGGCCCATTGGAAAGTTACATTGGAGGATGGGGGCAATTCAATGAAGGAGTACACAACTTGACTTAACAAGTATGATCATGTATCTACTAAATTCTTTATTAATGATTTTATTAAGGCTTATCATTTTGATATGGTCTTGAAGGAAGAGATATGGATCGTGAATATTCCAATTTTCATACTAACATTTTAATATGTTACTAAAATGGAAGCTATAGAAGGAAAAAATGGGTGGAAGATAATCCGTAGTGGTTTTCTATAATTGTTGGCAGCAAGAGATCATTATTTGGTTAGAAGTGTAATTTGGATGAACCCCATCAAATTAGTGGTATGTGTGATCTTCTATAATCTGGTATAGAGAAACTGTTTTCATTAGGTAATTATATAGTGGTCTATTTTCTATATATGAAATATGGTCAAATTAGGATTAGTTTTCCAAAGGCTCTAATGATGTTCCATTACTGTTAGAGTTTATGTCATCTTTGATGATTTTAATAGGATTCTATATAGGGAAGTGGAATTTGTTCCACTTCATATATATGTCCTTAGGGAAGATATGTAGGTTATATGTGTAAAGGTTCTCAAAATTTGAAAAATGAAAATTATAAATGTGTAAATAAGGCTTAGGTATGAATCTATTTGGGAATCTTCATGTATCATATGTGATCCCAAAGGTCCCCAAATCTTGACCAGCCATCATGAGTGGTATGATGTTAATTTCATCTTCCATGGAATCCAATTTTTTTCATAAATGTGATTATAATTCATTTTTAAAATTTAATTTTCTTACTCATTTAATAATTTCAGAAAATCCGATGTTGTTTCTGACGGATTTAAATACTCCATTGGGTATAGAGAAAGAGAAATGATATATATTCCCAGAGTTTCATTTATTGGTCATTATGGTGGATGTCGTTTGGGATTTCATAATGTGATACAAAGACATATTTCACATAATCTATAGTTTGTATTGGTTTGTTAACATAAAATATTAAATTGATTATAACTGACACTTTAGTTTTTTTATATCTTCTAATAAGAGCACTCACATTTTCCCGGGTGAGAGGGATCCAAATTCAGGGAGAGTATGACCCCTTACATTAGATACATGTTTGATTCCATGACTGTCTTATTGGAAATTATTCAATTCCTTAAAACAATGTCTAGATGGTGGTCATTTTATGGTCATATAATGGTGTGCTAATTTTTTTAATTTTATTTTTTTTTTTGGGTTTCTCCACTAGTGATAAATCGATCTCGCTATCAATCTTCTCTTGGGACGATCCCCATTTCATGATGTAATACCGAATATCTCTAGCCAAGATGAAAGTGCTAAATACTTAGCTATACAAAATTATGAGTTAGATATCTATTCATTTTATAGTGTCACTTTTGGAATCTCCGATTCTATTTGAAAATTAGGTGGCTTCCAACCTCTATATTTTCATGAATTAAGGTAATCTCAATCAGTTGTCCATAAAGGTTAAATATATTTTTCCCAGTATTGATAAAAAAATTTATCAGATCAAAGAAACTAATTAGTTTTAAAAGATCAAAATGAGTCAATATACCTCCAGTTGAGGCTCCAAGAGGTGTATATCCATAAGACCATATTTTAATGTCATTATGAAATGTTTAAGTATTTAGTTATGTCGATCAACATTACCAATATTGTTGTAGTCATTATTTCTATGAAGAACCAGACCATACAACTCATTTTATCTTCCTTCATAACAATTTTTCATGAAATATTTGTGTATTCAATGATATAGGTGGATCATGTTGACCATATCATGTTTTCTTTTTTGGAATATTTAGATAACATTTCTTATATTCGAATCTATCAAATGTTTAGTTTTAGATTCTTGAGGTGAGGTTACTGGGACATGTTACTTCTGAGAGATCTATTGTAATGGACCCTATGAATGTTTGAGAACATATTTGCTTAGAGTAGAAAAATAATATGTTCAAGATCATAATACTTTTAATCATATAAGGGTATTAATGTTCTTTTATTCAGTTCATCTCAAGGATATCTTCTTCCATGAAATAATTTTCTATTAAAGGACTAAGGTTTGAGTGGAGAGAGATTTTTCAACACTATTTCAAGAATATTCATATATATTTTAAATATAAAATAGTTTTAATTCTTCTCAATACTGAGAAAGCTAATTTAGTGTATTATGATTCCGTCTGTGTGGGGTTGATATGATTGGTAATAGAGGATAACTATTTTCTAGCCTATGGATTGTCACATTGACTCCAACATGTGCCGAATTTCCCTACCCATGACATTTAATTGTTATTTTATTAATATTTTCATGACTTATTATATTCTCCCTTTAATGATTTTATGTGAAATGTGAATAATTTGGGTGAAATATTAATTATTTAATATTAAGTATAATTTCTGGGGATTTTTCGAAGTAGTCCAATTGAGTCAGTTAAGTGTTTTAATAATAACTATCACTATACTGATCCACATTGGGTGGTTATTGTTTTTTAGGATTCTCCTTCAAATATAAAACATTTCATTAGAAGGTACCATGAGCCAATTCTTCCATTGGAAGGGTCATATGGTCCTCACTAACAAGACCAAAGAATATGTGAACAAACTGGACCAGCCTTGAAGATTGATTTAATGGGCTCAATACAGAATCCCAAAAAACATTAACTCTCCACAATAATTCGGGGGACACTACATGTCATATTGGATAAAAATTTCAAGGCCCAAATCTAAGTAAAAGGGGCCCAAATGAAGCTTCGAAATCCAGCCCACTATTCTGGCCGAGAATTAAAATCAGTATAGTATACATGACATATCTCATGATGTAAGCATCAAATCGAGCTGAGATGTTTCAGTTTGAAATAGGAGATATAGGTGGACGACTTTTTTGATGAACCCATTCGGATTTTAAGGCATATTCATATTCAAAAACCCTTTCACATTATGGACTACAAAAACACTGGATTAAAATGGGCAGTTTTACTTTGTTTAATAAACCGGACATAACTTTTGATCCTTAAGTCCAAATGACTCCTAATTTTGAGAGTAGTCGACCAACGTTATTATCTACAACTTTTTAACAGGATATATCTCGAGATTATTCTCTCTTGATGTCCATGTCTGCGAGCCAATTGTAGGGGTATTTCTGGAATGTAAACAGTCCACCACCTTGGGCTATAAGTACATCCCCTCCTCTCCTTTCAAAAGGGTTGGCATTTCAAAAGAGAGGAGAACATATTGGCACGACCAAAGCCTTTCCAAATGATTGGGAGGACCTTCCATTCTAATGTTTTTAATTGAGAGACTTTTCCTCCTCTCTTTGTTTTCACTTACTTTTGTGTTCTTCATTTTTGTAATTTTGTAAGTCCTTTCTTTTGTAATTCTGTTTTAATGAAAGTTTCTTCTTAAATATCTATTATTATCCTCCACCTTCTGTATTTTAATATTAATGTTCTTAAAATAGTTTAAATTCAATTGAATCTCCTTCCCGTATTTCGCTTCCTCATTCAATCAAAAATCCGTTTTTAATTATCATCATTGTTCGTGTGTGTGTGTTCGACGTACCACTCTGTTCTAATCCCTTTCTTTTTCTTATATTCCAAATTTATCATCATAATTATTATAACCATAATATTAAAAACCCAAATAGCTAAGTAAATATCTCATTGGGATGAGTTATAATTTAGGGATGTTAAGTGATTGAGATTATTTTCTCGATGTGTATTCATTAATTTAACATTTTTTATGTTGGACTTATATGTCATGGATTAATGACATATTTTGTTTAGCATGTTGTTTCCATGGATTATTGGAATCACAAATACACTACCATAAACATGTACTGATTGATATTAGTAACCTATGTTAAGTTAAGGCTTGGATTAAATCCTTAACACTTGGGAATTCAAATCAACTTCAACTTGTGACATGGGTGTTAATTTAAATGCAATATAAAGCAAAGCTCAAGGATATCACAAGCTTAACAAACCTAATGATGAACTCACCCCAATCATTATCAATTTGTTAAATCAATCATAATCAATTAGTCATTACAATTACTCTCTGCAAACAACCCCCCCCCCCTAATAAAAATACAATCAACTAAAAACAAACGACTATTTCAAAGTATCATCGTCGAGGATTCGACACGAGTGCTGCTATACACATTAGCAGAGCACCAAAACATTGACCGGTCAATAGGTGACAATCAGCCATGCGTTTCAAATGGTGTCATTTCGGGGGATGGTTCTTTATGTAGTCATTAGTTTCAGGTTATTGTAAACAATTCCAGCAAAAAACAATATTTAAAAAAAATTGAAAAAAAACACAAAGAAAATCCCGTCTTCCTCTTAAAAATCATAAAGTGAAAAACAATACAAAGAAAAACTCGTCTTCATCTTTCTTCCAAAATCTCTCTGATTTCCCCTTAGCCTCCCAAACAATCCCTCGGATTTGTTTGACCCTAAAATTGAGCGAACACTTCTACAACATAGGAGGAACATAAGAGATACTCAAATAATTCTAGAATCACTCCTCATCCAACCAGTTGAAATTGAAATGGCCAATCCTAGGGAAGAAACCCTTAAAGAACATGCTACCCATGATATGAATTAACAACCTCTTAGTATTCAATATCCAAACATAGAGGTTGACTTTGAACTCAAATCGGGTTTGATTCATCTTCTTCCTTATTTCCACGGCTAGCCGGTGAGGATCCACATCTCCACCTTAAAGAGTTTCAAGTGGTGTGCTCTATCATGAAGCCTCAAGGGGTTTCAGAGGAACAAATAAAACTCCGAGCATTCCCTTTCTCCCTAGCTGACACTACTATGTCATGGCTCTACTACCTTCCTCCTAGTTCCATAACCACATGGAATGACATGAAGCGACTATTCTTAGAGAAATTCCTTCCTGCTTCTCTCACTACTTCTATCTGAAAGGAAATAAGTGGTATCCGTCAATTCCCAAGTGAATGACTCCATGAGTACTGGGAGAGGTTCAGAAAGCTTATTGCAACATGCCCACACCACCAAGTTCCTGACCAACTCTTGATCCAATACTTCTATGAGGGGTTATTGGCTATGGAGATAACTCTCATAGATGCCGCAAGTGGTGGTGCTCTTGTTTATAAAACTCTTGTAGCTGCAAAAGATCTAATAAGTAACAAGGCTGCAAACACGCAAAAATTCCATACTCGAGAACATGCTCAAGTAAAACAAGCCCAATATAATCAATCAATTGAGCCGAACAAAATGACTCAGTGGATGACTGAACTTACAGGTCTTGTGCGATAGCTAGTTGTGGCCACTGAATCCCCAACCTCGTCTTCTCCGCAGTAAATGTTTCTTGGACCTGTCAAAAACTGTGAAATCTGCAACTCTCCATCTCATCCAACTAACACATGTCCACAACTTCAAGAGGATCAATACGATTCATCTGGACCAATGGAGCTCAATTTATCATATACTCAAGGGAACACCAATACTCAACTATCAGGTCAGGTTGTTAGAAACATCAACCAACCATACTCTGAGCCCTTCCCTTCTTCATATAACCAAGGCCTTAGGTATGGTAATCCCATTTTTCATGCCCCTCAATTCCCTCCTCAAAACCCAATCCAATTCCAATATGGTCAAGGTGGTGGTAACTTCAATCAACCTTATTCTTTTGTTCCCCAACCTCAAAGGAACAATCCTCCTCCTGGATTCCATTATCCTAGTGAGCCTTCCCAATTCCAAAACAAATAAAATCGATTTCCCAAGAACCAAACTCAAGGTAATACCAATTCATGACAAGCCTCTTCTTATAAGAAACCATGGGAAATTCCAGTGGAAGATCTTGCCTCCTTCACCCGTTCTAGCCTTAAAAACATTGAAACTCAATTAGGTCGACTTGCATCCCACCTGAGCCAGCGACACCAATCAAATTTCTCCCAACTCGTAGCTCAACCATTACCCAACCCCAAGGGTAATGTAAGTGCAATTGCACTTAGATCAAGAAAGCAACTTTCTATGCCTCAAGATAAGTCCTCCAATCCTCCTTGAATGTTGACCTAGAAAATGAAAATAAAAAGAAACTTGAAAAGAAACCTGAAACCATTGCCTCACCTCCTTCCATTCAACTTAGGAATCCAATTCCATTTCCACAAGCTGTCTCTAATCCAAATAAGTCCTTCAAACCTGATCCTGAAATGCTCGAAATGTTTAGACATGTTGAAGTCAGCCTTCTCCTCTTAGATTCCATAAAACAAATTCCTAAGTATGCCATGTTTCTTAAGGAGTTGTGTACCCACAAGAGGCAACTTAGGACCTTTGAAAATGTTTCCACCCAAAAGTCTATTCCCATAAAGTGAAAAGATCCAGGGACCTTTACGGTTCCATGCCAAATTGGATGTTCTAATTTTGATGACGCACTCATAGACCTAGGAGCCTCAATTAATGTCATGACCAAATATATCTTCTCCAACCTTGGTCTAGGTCCCTTACATCCAACAGGTGTTGTCATTCAGTTAGCCAATCGAAGCCCAGCCAGTCCTGAGGGAATAATTGAGGGTGTCTTTGTCCGAGTCAATGATCTTATCTTCCCTGCTGATTTCTATGTCCTTGACATGGAAGGTGAGACGAACTCTTCTCGATCTCCCCTAATTCTAGGAAGACCATTCCTCATGACTGCGAGGACCAAGATTGATATCCATTCAGTCATCCTCTCCATGGAATTCGGTGACCAACTGGTCAAGTTCAACATTTTCCAAGCCATGCGATACCCATCTGAGGATCACTCTACATTCTCAAGCCATGCTTCTGAGGAAACTTCTATGAGTCAATTGAACCCCATTCCATCATGTTCATCCTATTCTGAAGAGATAGCATCTTGTGAAATCTTCACTAGGATTAACCATGTCATAAATGGTGAAGTTGATGTGGACCTTACATTCAGAGACTCCATAAATTTAGAGGATCATGAAAACTCTCTTGAATCCCATCTCAACTCTGATCTCTACTGCTCCACCTTGGACAGTATTAAGGAAAATGAACCTGAAGCAACTAAAGTCCCTTCTTCCATTCCTTGGTTGTCGAGCCCAAAAGTGAAAGATGAGACTAATCTGAAACCTCTTCCTACACACCTGAAATATGAATTCCTCTTCCATGATCACTCATATCCTGTCATTGTCTCTTCCACACTTACTGAAACCGAGGAGTCAAAACATTTTCAAGTGTTAGAGGAAAACAAAAAGGCCTTAGGTTGGACCCTAGTTGACATACCAGGAATCAACCCTGCCCTTTTCATGCATCACATCCATCTTTAGGAGTCATCCAAACCAATTTGACAACCACAAAGAAGACTCAATCCACTCATCCTTCAGGTAGTTAGGGAAGAGATCACCATGCTTATTCAAGCTGGTATTATCTACCCAATTTCTGATAGTGAATGGGTTAGTTTAATTCAGGTTGTACCAAAGAAGGGTGGGATAACTATTTTCACAAATGAACATGGGGAGGTAGTAACAACTCGAGTAAAGAATAAATGGTGTGTATGCATCGATTAATGAAAATTGAAAGTTGAAACATGAAAATATCACTAACCTCTTCCATTCCTTGATCAAATGCTAGAACGGTTAGCTGGAAAGTCACACTATTGCTTTCTTGATGGATACACCGGCTATTTTGAAATCCCAATCTCACCTCAGGACCAAGAAAATACTTCTTTCACATGCCCCTTTGGAACATATGCGTATAGAAGAATGCCTTTTGGACATTGCAATGATCCTGTAACATTCCAGAGGTGTATGTTGAGTATCTTTTCTGAATTCATTGAACACTGCATGAAATTATTCATGGATGACTTCACCATTTATGGTGATTCATTTGAATCTGGTTTGAATTCACTCTCTCTAGTCCTTAAAAAGTGTGTCATGTGTAACCTTGTGTTAAATTTTGAAAAATGTCACTTCATGGTTGCAAAAGGGATTGTTCTAGGGAACATAATTTCAAAATATTGTATTGAATTCGATCTAGCCAAAATTGATGTGATCCAATCACTTCCTGAACCCACTTCTGTTCGAGACATTCGTTCATTCTTCTCCATGCCTGTTTCTATCAGAACTTCATCCATAACATCGGTAGGATTTCCCTCCAACTCACTAGGTTACTCCAAAATGATGTCACTTTCCATTTCGATGAGGTTTGCAAGAGAGCGTTTGTTGAACTCAAAACTGCTCTAACATCTACCCCAATAATCCAACCCCCAGATTGGTCCTTACCCTTTGAGTTAATGTGCGATTCTTCTGATAGAGCTGTTGGGGCTGTTCTTGGTCAAAGAAGAGAAAATATTCCTCATGTCATCTATTATGCCTCAAAAACATTGGATGAAACTCAATCTCACTACACTATGACTGAAAAGGAACTTCTAGCAGTGGTTTTTTCCTTAGATAAATTACAGACCAATATCTTAGGTGCCAAAATAATAATCTTCACAGAACATTCTGCTATAAAGTTCTTACTCAAGAAAAGTGTTTCCAAACTAAGGATAATAAGATGGATCCTAATGCTCCAAGAGTTTGACCTTGAAATCAAATATAGACCTGGAAAAGAAAACCCTATAGATGATCACATGAGTAGAATTTCTAATTCTTCTCAATCTGAAATCATCGATCCTGAATTCCTCACTGAGCACCTTTCATCTCTCACTCCAAAAATACCATGGTCTTCCCCAATTGTAAATTACTTGGTTTCTGGTGTTTTTTGTTGAAAATTTTTCAAAAGAACAAAAAATGAATTTGAAAAGTGATTCAAATAACTATTTTATGGAAGATAATAAACTTTGGAAAACTGGGGCTGAAATGGAAATTAGGATATGTGTTGAAGAAAATGAGCATTCTTCCATATTAGAATTCTGTCACTCACATCCCGGAGGTGGAAACTTTAGACCACAAAGGACCTCCCGAAAGGTCCTAGACTCTGGATTCTTTTGGCCTTCACTCTTCAAGGACTCACATGAGTTCTTTCAATCATGTCCCACTTTCCAAAAGTATGGCACAATCTCCAAAAGAAATGAAATTCCCCAAAATCCTTTAATCTTTTGAGAAATCTTCGATGTTTGGGGAATCGATTTCATGGGACCATTTCCCCCTTCCAATGGATTCTCGTACATTCTTCTTGCATTCGATTATGTTTCAAGGTGGGTTGAGGCCAAACCCACTAGGAAGGATGATGCTAATACTATTAGTGAGTTTCTAAAGTCCCACATCTTCAAAATATCTGGCACACCACGTGCCTTTATCAGTGACTTAGGATCCCATTTTTGTAACAGAACCATGGAAGCTCTTCTGAAAAAGAATGGGGTTGTACATAAAACGTCAACTTCATATCACCCCCAAACAAATGGCATGGCAGAAATCTCTAATAAGGAAGTGAAAAGGGTACTTGAGAGAATTGTTAAGCCCACAAGAAAAGACTGGCCTGAGAGACTTGGTGAAGCCCTTTGGGCTTATTGAACTGCCTATAAAACACCCATTGGGATGTCTCCTTTTAGGCTAGTTTTTGGTAAAGCGTGTCACTTACCAGTTTAAATCCAACATAAGTCATTTTTGTTAGTGAAAACATGTAATTTTGATCTTGAAAAATCTGGGGAAGAAAGTTGTTGCAATTTGATGAACTGGAGGAGCTTCGACTTGAATCCTATGAGAATTCCAATCTGTACAAAGACAAGACTAAGGTACTCCATGACAAACACATCCTGAGAAAGGTATTTCGTGAAGGTGAAAAGGTAATGCTCTGTAATTATCGATTCCGACTTCACCCAGGTAAGCTTAATTCTCGTTGGGAAGGCCCTTTTATTATTACTAATGTTTACCCATTTGGTGTAGTGCATGTCCAAGTCCCCTCTTCCAAAAGGACATTCACGATTAATGGACATTGGTTAAAGCATCACCATGAGAGGATGCACAATCCTAGATCAAAATCGACTTACACTGGATCCCCAACTTCTCTAGCTGACCTACCACTATATGGAGAAGGCGACCCGCCAAATCCAAACCAGGGGCACCACATTCCCTTTAACTCTATTTATTTCTTCCTCTCTCTACCTCTTTCTTTTTTTTCCTCTCTCTTTAATATATTTTTCTTACCATTTTCTTTATCAAAACCTTTCTTTTCAACTTTATCTTTTGTGTGGGAGTATCATTATAAAAAAAAAATATAAAAACCTAAAAAACTAAAAAAACAAAGAAAACAATCACTTACAAAAATATACAAAAAAATTAAAGAGTCATGCTTACTCACCATCGAGTTTTGAAATTTTGTCCAACCATTTTGGGGAGTTAACAGGCATGTTCTAATCTCAAAAATTTTGTATTTTCCTCATGACTTTGGATAATGAATTTTGTGTCAAAATTAACAAATTTTGAATGCTCAATTTTTGATTTGGAAAATTCTTTTCCCAAACCGTGAGAACAAACAATTGATTTCCTACGAAGGCCACCTATGGCCATCTTTTCAAAATGTGTTTTTTCACCCCCATTTGTGATTGTTGAGTTTTTGGACCTTCGAGCTGAATTTCCTACCGTAGTGTGTATTAATATGATAGAGGCATTTTCTGAACCACATGAAAATCACAATAGCCAAACAGCCTCCCATTTCATTTACATTAATCCTCCCTTTGAAATCCCCTTCGAGCTTATGAAAACCTTTTCTTTTATATCCACATTACAAGCCCAATAACTTATCCCACCCAATATCAACATGGATTTTCATTGCATAATTTATTGAAATTTAAGTCTGTGGGGGGGATGTATTTCATTTTTGGGTAACATTTCCTTACTTTGTTGTGTGTTATCATATACTTGAGGGAAATCATCCATTTTAGTATTGGGGGAGGTTGTCATTCATTGTGATTTGGGAATGTAATGTACAAATGATATTGAAAAGTTTTCAAAAAAAATTCAAAAAAAATTCAAAATCAAAAAAAAAATGAAAAAAATGGGTTCTGTCTTGGGTAGGTCAAAAACACTCTTCCTCAACCATTGACCTTGTTATAAATATTACAATTAGTGTAGTGAGGAGAACAAAAATGGGCTGGGATATGAGTGTGAGATCTGTTTCAAGGTCAACTTTCGAAAAAAAAGAAAAAAAGGAAAAGAAAAAAAAGAACAATTGCATTATATTATTATTGGGAGAAGTTTTTTGTTTTTTAAATATTTTATCTTCCCATTACCTTCATATTTTCTTCCTCTATTGTGTCTTTCTTCACATAATCATTCCCTTGTAAATATGTGATTTCATTTCCTTCCATGTTTAATTTCAAAAAAATGTGCATTGCTTTTTCTATGTTGGTATTTTAACCCTCTTATTCTCTCTCTTGGTCATTATATTCATACCAACCCATAGCCATAGAAAAACCCCTTAAAAAGACTTCTTGATTCTTGTTCACTTTGGATGGGGATTGTAAGCTGAGAGCTCTTTTCAAACTCTAAGATTTTCACTTTTGGTTGGTGAAAGACTGAACCTCCACAAATAAATTTTATCATCTTGAGAGGTGTGAGTTTTGAGTGTCCATATTTTCCATTTCTAAATTTGAGCATGAAAAAATGAATTAGATTTGGAACACTTTTTCTGTAACAACTTGTGGTGGAATTCAAAATGGATGAGTGAAATAGTCTAAACCTCCCCTGATTGGAGAAAACAAAATTTTAAAATCTGTGGGTGAGTAAAAATGATTTTGTCATGTTTTTATATTTGTTGCACATTAGGACATGCACAAAACTAAGTGTGTGGGAGTTGATGTTATTAATATTTTCATGACTTATTATATTCCCCCTTTACTGATTTTATATGAAATGTGCATAATTTGTGTGAAATATTAATGTTTTAATATTAAGTATATTTTTTGAGCATTTTTAGAAGTAGTCCAATTGATTCAGTTTAGTATTTTAATAATAACTATCTCTATACAGATTAAAATTGTGTGGTTCTTGTTTTTTAGTATTCTATTTACAATATAAAACATTTCATTAGAAGGTTCCAAGATCCAATTCTTCCATTTGAAGGGTCATATGGTCCTCACAAACAAGACCAAAGAATCTGTGAACAAACTGGACCAGCCTTGAAGATTGATTTAATGGGCTCCATCCAGAAGTCCAAAAACATTAACTCTATACAATAATTCGGGGGACATTACATGTAATCTTGGATAAAAATTTCAAGGCCCAAATCTACGTACAAGGGGCCCAAATGAAGCTTTGAAATCCATCCCACCATTCTGGATGAGAATTAAAATCAGTATAGTATAAATTACATATATCATGATATAAGCATAAACGCGAGCTGATATTTTGTAGTGTGAAAGAGGAGATATATGCGGCCTCCTTTGTGGAAGAACCCATTCGTATTTTAAGGCATCTTCATATTCAAAAACCCTTTCACATTATGGACTTCAAAAAGACTTGATTGAAATGGACAGTTTTACTTTGTTTAACCAACCGGCCATAACATTTCATCCTTAAGTCCAAATGACTTCAAATGATTAGAGTAGTTGACCAACATTATTATCTACAACTCTGAAGAAGGAGATTGCTCGAGATTCGGCTGTCTTGATGTCCATATCTGCGAGCCAATTGCAAGGGTATTTCTGGAATGTAAACAGTCCAACACATTGGGCTATAAATACATCCCCTCCTATCCTTTCAAAAGGGTTGGCATTTCAGAAGATAGGAGAACATATTGGCACGACCAAAGCCTTGGATAAGTATTGGGAGGACCTGACATACTCATGTTTTCACTTGAGAGAGCTTTCCTCCTCTCTTTGTTTTCACATACTTTTGTGTTCTTCATTTTTGTAATTTTGTAAGTCCTTTCTTTTGTAATTCTGTATTAATGCTAGTTTCTCCTTCAATATCTCTTATTATCCTCCACCTTATGTATTTTAATATTAAAGTTATTAAAATAGTTTAAATTCATTGGAATCTCCTTCCCCTATTTTGCTTCCTCATTCAATCAAAAATCCGTTTTTAATTATCATCATTGTTCGTGTGTGTGTGTTCGATGTACCACTCTTTTCTAATCCCTTTCTTTTTCTTCTATTCTTAATTTTTCATCAAAATTATTATAACCAGAATATTAAAAACCCAAATGTATGAGTAAATATCTCATTGGGGTGAGTTATAATTTAGGGATGGTAAGTGATTGAGAGTATTTTCTCGATGTGTATTCGTTAATTTAACATTGTGTATGTTGGACTTAATATGTCATGGATTAATGACATATGTTGTTTAGAATGTGGTTTCCATGGATTATTGGAACCTCAAATACACTACGATAAACATGTACTGATTGATATTATAACCCTATGTTATGTTAAGGCTTGGATTAAAGCCTCAACACTTGGGAATTCAAATCAACGTCAACTTGTGACATGGGTGTTAATTTTAATGCAATATAAAGAAAAGCTCAAAGATATCACAAGCTTAACTAACCTAATGATGAACTCGCCCCAATAATTATCAATTTTTTAAATCAATCATAATCAATTATTCATTCCAATTAAGCTCTGCAAACAAACCCCCCTACTCAAAATACAATCAACTAAAAACAAACGACTATTTCAAAGTATCATCGCTGAGGATTAGACCCGAGTGCTGCTATACACATTAGTAGAGCACCAGAACTTTGACCGGTCGATAGGCGACAATCATCCGTGCATTTCAAATTGTAATCTATTATGTTTGCATTATATATATTTAATCATTAACTAATTTGGGATAATTTTATATTATATTTTGATAATATAATAATGGATTATATTTTTACCTAGGGGGTATTAATCCTCTAGAAGTTATGATGGGTAGATTATATTCAATCTTTTGATTTCCATATTACTTATACAAATATGAAAGGTAATGTTGTAACCAACACCATGATATGAAATGATCCACTCCATTTTTTTTGAGAATTTGAATATGAGGTGAGACATAGTATTTTTTTCCATTATGAGTCTGGAGGTGTGGGAGGATGAAGAGATGGTTTTATTGATTAGTGTGAAAGTTACCCCCATATCAACTGAGTGAGGATTGATATATTATAAAACCAAGTATGCTGGAAGATTTTTGGTGTGTTGAATGGTGTGGAGACCTTTGGTAATTGACCTTCATATCATAATGGTTCTATCATCTGCAAAAAGTTGTTGGTGATTCCTTTGGTCTTGAGGAATAGGTGATGCATGAGGTTTTTCATTGTAGTTATTTTGGGAATCCTATGGATAAAATGATGTATTATACCCTAAATAGTGTGTATTACTATATTGGAAATTATTTTATCTATTGTATATTTTGTTTCACAAATCATGAACTACCAAAGAATCAAAGATGAGCATTAGAGACCAGCTGGATTTGTGAAACCTCCTCTCATTCTATGCGTAACTCAGATGAAATCTCTATGGAATTAACTATTTTAATTCCTTATACATTGAGTGGGAAAGAGACTATATGGTTTACTATCAACCTTTTGAGTAAATACATACATTGTCATCCCATTATATTTTAATATCCTGGAATTTTTGTAAGGTAAAGAACATTTATTTTTTTGTCTAAATTTCCATTTTAAACCATATAGTTGTTATTAAATGACTAAAAAATGGTTAAAGATAATATTGGGCCCAATAAAATCCTATAGTTTTAGTTTTTTTGGGAAAATAGATGGAGTCACATTGTTATCGCATAGGTTGTAGAAAGCATATAGCTCAACCGTGTGGCCAAATATGACAAGGATCATAGATATTTTAATCATCAACTGGGGGATGCATTCCCTGAAAGAAACCTTGTACCTATTGCTGAAATGAAACAAATGCTAAATTAATGGTTATATCAAACTATGGACATGGCAGTATGAGGGGATAGTTCCCTTTGAAAATGTTATAAAATTGTTTGTATAACCATTTTATCAAGATGTGAGCCTCATTAAAAGATATATAAAATTATAATTTTTCTATTTCGTATTTAAAAACATTAATAAAACGTTAATCCATTCATTTTTTAGAGTACATGGTACCGTGGGAGATATTTCTTTCACTCGTTGTAGGAATTAAATTGGCCCCCTCATCTAGACACCCATCATACCAATTTTTATCACATTGCAAGAATACCGGAAATGGCATCAACCAATTATCTTTTATTTTTATCTTATCTCTCCATCTTCAAAAATATTTCTTCACAAGCTAATATGCCCATATTTTAGGATATTTTTCTATTCTTTAAATTTCTCTCATTCTAGAATAGATATGGAAATGATATTGGATTATTCATCCTCAAATGATATAAGGTATGTGGTTTATATTGTTTTCCACAATTTATCACCAATTCATAAATTTATCCATTATGTTGCAATATAGAATCTTCTTTATTTTATTTATAATTATTGAATATATCAATTTAATTTTTTAAATTATTACCTAGACCTATTATGACTCCTTTTGACCATATTAGTGGTTGTAACCTCCATAATGATCACCCCTTTGGGTAATTCATTATTTATATGATTCTTGGACAACCATCACATGTGTTATGTTAAATTTTAAAATAGAATTTATATAAGTTTTAATAAATAAGTAATTGTGTAATAGTATGGAATTTATCATTCACATTGAACCATATTGATTATGTATGACTTGGCTAAAATGTAATAACACCCTTATGAAAATTTTTCTTTTATAAAAGAAATGGTAATGTATTATATTAAATGTAATGGTAAAGTGTAATTGACTTATACAAGACTTGTTACTATTTATAAATGGTTTCTATTGATTTTCATCCATTTAATTGTTATTATAGTGGTTATTGTTTTGGTAGTATTGAATTTCCAAGGGAATTCCTTGAGATCTCATAAGAAACCACCTCGGTTCATTATGTTGTTTTCCAAGGGAGATACCAATCCTAGAATTTTGTTGCTCTCTTATTATTATATGAATTCCTTGTCACAATAAAAATAATTTAATATTTTTATATCAGGAAATTAGAATGACGTTGATAATCTCCTGGGATTCATCTTGATAACATCAATCACATAACGCCTTAAATCATGAGCTTGTGATCCAACCATAATTAGCCTAGTATTTAATTTTTGATTACTCCATGGAATTATTTAGAGATGTTTTTTCAGTGGATTATTAATGGTGTACCAGTATAATTAAACCTATAGCCTTTTCAGGTTTTATTGTTATTGGTATGAGTTGAAGAACAATTTATATGGTAAAATATTCCTCGGTTCCCCCTTGGGTCCTCCATTAATATAATAATTATCATGGTCACTCTTATCATATTCAAAGGGACAAAAGTTTTATAGGTTACCTATATATAAACATTTGGATTAAGATGAATCATGTTTCATCTTTCAGGAATCCCTTCAAGAATCTAAGGTTGATATGTTTATTATATATGTTTCTTATTCAATGGGTTTTTATTTTATCTTTAAACTTTTATATTTATACTCACACACTATATTATCTATAGAAAACATTAGTGGTGGGACGCTTAGTTATACTCACACCCCATGTTGACCTCAAATTGGTAACTTAATAGACTTCATGGATGTATTTTGGTATAAGAGAAAGGGTTTTTATTTGGATGTTTGATTAATGTGATAGTATAATGTGTGGGAGAAGAGAAGCGAGCAATATCCTGGGATTATTTTGGAGTTTTCCTATCATTCATTATATATATTTTTGAACTAAATATACGTATGAATGAATTTTTTGGGTTTTTTATAGTGTCAAAACATCATCCCCATTTTGTATATGATGTTGATATTATGGTTATTAATTATTTTTTTATTTATGGTTGATTTACTTCCACTGATCATATTATTGTTTCTTCTTTTTATGTTTTGTTATCCTTTTTTGGTGTCCTCCACCCTGACATGAGTGAATAGGCTTCCCTTTGACACACCCCAGGCCACCACTACTAGTTGATATTCTGTAGGGAATAAGGAGGAACAAATAAGGCCATGTGGCCAATCTTGTATTGTTAATTCTGAGTGAACAGGATTGGGGACATCCAAAAGTGGTATCAGAGATTTTGTTTCGTTTTATTACTATTTTGGATGAATATATAGGATATTTGGAAGCATCAAATTTTTTTAATGATCCCATTTTAGGGATTTTATGACCCACATTTTGGGTAAAGTCAAATTACTTGGGATGGTACTTGATGTTCAAGATTTAAATTATTATAGTTACCTATTTCCCCATTGGGTGATTTGATTTGTTGGTGGGATTATTATATTATGGAATTACACATTTATGCAAGTAAATCAAGGAGGTTGTGTTATGTAAAATATTATATGTACCTGAATATAGATATATCATACATTATTCCATACCATGTTAACTCAGGGTATATATTTCATACTACATAACAATATTTCCTGGATAGTTATATTTTAGATTCTACTAATGGTTCATATTGTATTTAAATAATTGGATTAATTAATGTGTCTGGATTTACCTAAATGTTGTTTTCCCATATAACATGATGGTGGAACATTAATTAGACATTTTTATTTATATTTTTACATAGACCAATGGATGCATAAGTTGAATCACTAATTTTTTATAATTAAATTGATTCCAATTACAATTTAAAGAATGTGTGTGCCTCTATAACTTGAGAAGAGTGATCCATCAAATTGAATTATTGTAAAATCATGGTTCTTGTAACATGTTGTACCATCTCAACTTATAAAGTGAATCACATTGTCATATATTAATGAAATATGAATTTAATTGGACCTTGATATATATATATATATGGATGAACTTTTTATTTTTATGAAAAGTTGAGTTATAAAATTTTAATACAACTTTTTTTGTTAAATTTGGATACTAATTACAACATATAGGGTTTCCCTCAATAAATTGTAATTAAAACCTCATATATTGAAACCCATGTGATAAAAACATGGAATATTTCCAACAACCTAACATTAAATAATAGGTAGTTTGGTTAGTATGTTTTGGGTAGAGATCCCTAACACCTATATTTTGTTATGATAACTTACTTATGTTTTTTTAGGTATGTTCCTTGGAATTATCGATATATTCATTTTTGATGTCCCCGGTCATTCTCCAGGAAAATTGTGTAAAATATGTTCCTAATGAGGAGGGACCTATCTTGGTATAAGTTCAATATAAAGAACCTCTATTTTTACATCCTATTATTCCTAAAGTGTGTGCTAATTCATAAATGTTTTTGAGCGGTTTCAATGACGTATTTTGTCTATATAGGGATTTCCTTCAACTAAAAAAACTATTTTTTAGTTTACGTGGGAATTCAAGTATCAGAACCAATCTATTCTATCATGGGAAGGTGTAATCCATGTAGATGAATCTTATATAGAGAAAATATTTTCTATACATAATCTTCTATATATTCCTCCATAAATAAGGATAAATTACATCACTTATATGATTGGAGGAACGTCCAAGAACTAGTGGGATGTGCTAAATTATGCTAATTAGCTTCAGGGTATGGATTGAAGAGAGTTCTAATTTCTCTTTTATGATTAATTATTTCTCAAATTGTTGAGATCTAATCATGATAGTGAGTTCATGCACATATATATGGTCACTATGTCATTTATGGACTATTCTTCTCATTTGATATAGATTTTTTCATCTTGGTTAATTTTTCTAGTTAAACGTTACATAATGTGAGATGGTATAAAGATGAAATCATGTATTCCATCTGATTTCTCGTAAATATATATTGAGTTACTACCATTTAATAGATATTGATACAAACCCTTATCACTAAGAGCTAATTATAAAAATTTTAGGGTATAGTGACAAGTGGTTTAGTAACGTGTTAGGGGATCCCATAGAATGGTAAGAAACAATATCTTGAGTGTCCGATGAAGTGTAATAGTATCCAAGGAATTACAAATGGTTATTCTGTTATATTCCAATAGTGTGGGTAATATGGTCATGGGAATCTTTAATGTGGATGAGTCCCAGTTCATTTATGAAACTACAACAATATTGTATATCTTCATAGATTGTACTGATCCAATCTATCTATTCCCTGTGAGAGAGGATCCTCATCGTCCCTACCTTCTAGACCATGATGTGTTTCTTCCTGCTATGATAAAATATATACTACCACTGGCCATTCGGGTCGAAGAGGTAGACATGATCAAGGGGACCAAAATAAATATGGAAGGTTCCATATCAGTACACCCGTATTAGGTAGGTAGGTTGAATCTATGGTCTGTGTATCAGGCAAGGATTATAAAATATATCATATACTAGAGGAGTAGGGTGTTGAGCTATCTACAGTTTTGGGTATGGTCTTGGAAGCCTCTATGGAGTGAAAATCTGGATACTCTATTTGGATTAAATTTAGAAATTCCATTCCAATACATATATTTCCCAGTTTTTGTTAGATGTAATCATTTCTTATGGGGCTTATTCATCTGTCTGATGACGGGCTTCGACATCATTGTCTGGATGGACTGGTTAGTTCCTTAACACACCTATATTAATTTTTATTCCCCAAGGGTATCCTTCAAATCACCATTGGTAAATAGTTATATTCACAATGATGAATATTATTTAATTTAATTTTATGATAGAACATGATATCATGGCCTATGAAGAGTGAAAGACCATATTTCATTCCATTATATAGATTATCAAGGAACACATCAGTATTATTTCTCTCCAGTAGTAGATAATTTCATGAATGTATTTTCTGATGACCTTTTGTGGATACCTCCAATGAGAGGGATATATTTTACCATCATGGTAGTTCCAATATCAACATTAGTATCAATTATTTTATATAGGATTAATACTATTGAATTTTAGGACAAAAATAGGTAGCTATAGGGCTTTGATGGAAAATATTTTATATAAACCATTATTAATCTTTGAGGATCACCTATCCTTTCCATAATGAAAGGGATATTTACCCTTAGTATTTACATGGATTAGTTATAGATGAATCTGATTATGGTTAAGAACCACTATCCTCTACCACATATAATAGATCCATTTTATAAGCTATATGGATATTAATTTTTCATGAAGATTGACTTGAGGTCAGGATATCATCACATATGAGTTGGGTGTTCATACATACAATGTACAACCTTTTGAAGAATATGTAATATTTGTGAGTGTATAATTATATTTTTATGTACCATAATTGATCCCAAATTATTTATTGCAATGATGAATTGGGTTTTCAACCAAAATCAATATACATTAATTGTTGTCTTTGTGGACAATGTCTTGGTGTACTCACATGATTGACACAAAAATTCTCATTATGTTGATATCTTTTTGAGAACACAAAGAGATAAATAACTATATTCTAAGATCACCAAATTAATTTTTTGCTTCAAACATTTTCCCGTAAATGAAGACATTGTTTTCTAAGGTAGGAATATGTAGAGACCGAGAGAAGGTGAGAGTTGTAGTGTCCTGGGAGCGGCGTAAGAAAATTTTTTACATCTAGATTTTATTTGGTGTATCTATCAATTAAAATAACTTCATTAAATAATTACCATGCCTTATAAAACTTATTATCATCATGAAAAATAATGTTTTTGAATTTATGTGATCAAAAACTTATGTGGAAGATTTTTGGGAGCTGAAATGGGGATTATCTTCATTATTGACCCTCTTTACTCTCGAGCAAGATAGATGTTATATAGGTTAGTATTTTTCTTCATGAATTCGGATGGTATATATTATTATGTAAGATGAGTGAGTCATGAAATATGGGTATCAGCATTTTAGGACACATGGGAATAATTACATAATGCATGATCTTGAGGTAGCAACTACTGTACACGTCTTTCATTTTTGAAGGTATTACTTGCTGGGAGAGTTGTTTGTTGTGTATATATAGAAAAAAACACTACCAATACATATTCACATAGTGTGGAATATATCCAAAATAATTAATTTTGGTTGAATACCTACATTCATTATTTTTCTGATTTCTTATATGCTTGGGAAGGGCATCGTTGGGGATGATTCTTTATCGTGGAGGACACAAACGCATGTAGTTCAGGAGTCCAGTAGTGAGTGGTAATTGATGGAACTATTTTCTAATATTAAATTATATGTATAGAATAATAATTGAAAGTCGTTCATTATAGAATTAGATATGTCCTATTCACTTTTGGATAGAGTGATGAGGAGGCCGATTTTTAATCATGAGGGCTTGGTATTGAGTGAGTGTATTTCCAATGAGGACCCACCTTAATTTAATATTGTTTATGGATATGAGATATTGAGTATTCATAGATTCATATGGGTTCATGAAGACATTAAAAAACAAGAATATATGAGGGTATCATGCCTCTTATTGGATAGTACATTATGGTCTTATAAAGATGTACCATGATATACACCATCAGGATGGGCGGTTGTGGATAAAAATGATGATTAATGTCTTCTTTACTAGTGATTGCACCTACAAGTAGGTGAAGATATAACACCAATGAATTTTAGGTATTATAAAACTATTTCATATACAATTGTTTAGATGGGACAACATAACTATGAAAATTATTAAAATATTTACATGGATTCCTTAAGAAAGAGACAAGGTATGTGTGATTGTTGACTGACTAAAAAAGATCTCTAAGTTTTTACCCATCAAGGATACCGTTTCATTAGATGAAAAGGATATATTTTTTGTCTATGATATTTTTAGACACCATGTTATCCCTCATATAATTTTATTATACAATGATTCGTAGACTAAATCCTAGTAATAGTAGGGGTTGAAAAAATAATAGGGTTTATAGGTATTGTGGATTACAACCTATCACCAAAAAACTAATGAGAAGTCAGAGTATATGGTACATGTGTTAGTGAATATGATATGGGCATGTTTCCTTGATTTTTGGAGGTTATTGGGAGAAACATATCACTCTAGATGAGTTTTCCTACAATAACATTTTCTGTAATACTATCCAGATGGATCTTTATGGGTACTTTTACAGTTGGTCATTTTTATCACCTATGCGCTTGTTATAGGTAGGGGAGGTAGTGCTACTAGGACTTCACACTATTTAGGATATTTTAAAAAAGGTATGACTTATCATAATGTGAATAGATACATATTTTTTTATAATCATTCATATAATATCCTCCATCAAGAACCACATTAATTATAGTTTAGGTATCAAGTATTTTTTGTGTCTTACCAAGGCTATGACATAGACAGATTCAAAAACAACATAATATACTTCAATGATCTGTCAATTCCATTGAGCTTTTTGAGATATTTGAGCTATTATCTTATCTGTTAAATCTAACTAAGAGGTACTGAGTCATGATATATTTTTTCAATATACCTCAACTTCACTATTTTCTCTCACAACTACCACATATCTTTGATCCTCATAATGTTGAGTTAGATGATGATTCTTGTTTGGAGGAGTTTAAAATCCACATTGTTTATCTAAGTATTAAGGTTATCCAAGGTGGGTTCATTCCTCTAGTTCACATTTTATAGCAGCATTACCACATATAAGATGAGCCACTAGAGATATAATTAGATTTATCTATTTTGTGGCAATAAAATTTCTCTAATGTTGATCAACTGATCATAGATAAACATGGGGATGAGTTATCATAATGTGGATTGGTTGTTACCTCCCAAATATTTTATGAGGTTTGAACATTTTAATTTTATTTCTTAATCTCCCATTTTGACCTTTACTTGGACATAAATTAAAAAGGATTGGTTTGGGTTAATTAATGACTTTTAAGATCCTTTATCTTTATACTTTGTAGAAACAACCAGATGCGCATGGTCAGTCAATGTTTAGTGGTAAATATACATCTCAAAAATGAATCCAAGTAAGAGGAGATTCATAGATATTTTAACCATCCACAGTTTTTTCACAAGCTTGTGTAAAAAACTACACACCTATTTTAGCAATGAAATACATTATTAGAACATTATTTATCCAACTGAGTGCCTAAATTTGTGAGGGTTGGTTCATTTGTACAATGTTGGAACATTGTGTGGTTCACCATGAATCTTGTTAAAATCCACGGAAAATGGTCTTTTCCCTTTTTTTATTTAAAAAACTGAAAAAAAACTTTATCCCTTTCATTTTTCAAAATAGTGGGTGTTCTAAGAGCTACTTATTTCCCTCTTCCAAGGAAATGAATCATCTCTCACATCCAACTCCAATCAGACCAACAACTGTCACGTTTAAATCATACTGGTAAGAACATAAATCCAATACCTTATATTCCCAATTTATCATTCAATATTATGTACTATTCAAAGAATATTTTATATGAAAAATTATTAGTGTATTCATTTATACATATAATTTCCCTCATTCTTTCATAGATTTGAGGCTGATACTAGATTTTTGTTCATATACCACTAGAATGAGAGTGGTCTATACTCTATCCCTCAATGTTTCAATTGTTTATATTTTTTTGTTGTGATTCAATCCATAATCTTCATTTATTGGTTATTAATTATGAAATCGCCTAATTTAATTGTGGAAACTATGATTTAGACCTATTATTGAACTTTTTGACCATGTGAGAGGTTAGAACCTCCCCAAGGATCACCCATTTGGGTGATTCCTTAAATTTTTATGATTCTTTGAATCCCATCACAAACATTTCAATTACATTTAAAGGGTAATTTTCATAATTTATAAAAAATAAATAGTTTACTTGGCCCTTTGTTGTTTATATAAAACTTGCATAAAATGTTTGAAATATCAAATGAACATTTTATTATTTAAAAGAAATGGTAATGTGGTTAATTAAATGGAATGGTTAGGATAAATGGATTCATAAATGTAATTTGATTATTTGTAAATTTTTCCAATTTAGTATAGAATTTTTTAATATTAATAGAGATTTCATACATTATCCAACTTTGGATTCATGGGGGAATGCCTTAATCTTACAAAGGAAACCACCATGATTAATTAATCTAGATTACAAGGGAGTTACCCACCATGTAATTTGGTATTTGTCTTATTAATATATGAATTTCATACTGTATTACTGAAGATTTATTTTATTTATATCCATAAATTTGAATGCCTTGAATTGTATCCTTAGATTTAGTTTGATTTTTTTCTAACTTCTAACCCCAATAATTATAAGACTTTGATTTACATTGTAAGTAATCAAGGAAACTATTTCATACTTTTCTCCAAAGGAATGCCTCAGGTGTACCCCATGGATCACAATTATACTCTTTTTCGTGGCTGGATCACAAAATATATGAGCTCACCCAACCTTATACGGTCAAGGATACATCAATATCAAATTAGGTCCTCCATAATTATTATTTTAATCATGTCCCCTCTTTTAATATTTATTATCCCTAAAATTTGATAGCTTTTAAATTCAGATACATAGGACATAATCTGATGTAGGATTGGTTAGCAAACATCCATGAGGAACACAAGAACATAACTGTTGTTATATTGGTTTCTTATTCTACTATTTATCATTTTACATGCTCACTATTGTATTTATACTAATAGTCTAGAATCATTATAGAAACAATTAGAGGTGGCCACCACACTTTTATTCACACCCTATTTAGGCCATCGAATAATACATGGACAGACATCATAGTTGATATTCGGGAAAAATAAATTGGTTTGGCTTTAGATGTTTGATAAAACTGTTAGGATCGTGTATTGAATAAGATAAATATTCATGGTCATGGGATAACTATATAATTTTCGTTTGATCATTCTAGTAATTTTTTATAACATTTTCTAATGTATGCCTCTATCTATTTTTTTGTAGTTTCATGACATTATCAACATTTTTTATATAATGTGGGTATTGTGTATCTTCGGGATTTTATGTTTTTGGAAGATTTACTTCCACTACACATATTATTATTACTCTTTCAGCTATTTTGTGATATGTCTTTTATCACTATGATATTTTATCACATGAGTTCATATTCTCCCCACTGACACAACCTAGGCCCTAATTTCTAATTGAAATCCCCTAGAATATTGGTATGAATATTCTTGGTCATGTAACCATCCGGGTTTACTTACTTATGAGTGAAATGGGCTTGGGAAGACACCAAGGGAGTATAAAATGGAATTGGATCATAATAAAAAATATTTCTGAAATGTTGTTAAGATTGATGCAGTCCCCTTAGAAATATTTTCCTATTGTGTTGGTCATGTTACGTCATAGTTTAAAAGGGACTCTAGGAATAATTGAATACCATGCTGAGGATAAGCATCATGTATCACCTTAGATTTATTGCGAGTTTGTGAGAAATATCCAAACTCTCAAAGATATTCTTTGAGTGTGTGTGCTTTTCATAAGGGGTTCATTTTACATGAACATATATTTTTCAATATTTTCTCAGAAAAATATTTATTTGGAATTGATAATTATATACTTATTTGTGGAAATTTTTTGTTTTCCGTTCTAGTCTTTATTATATTGGGAAGATGTGGGTGATGATTCCTTGTTAGGATAGACTCTCAACCAGGAGCTTCCTGAAATGGTTTTACTAATTAAGAATTGTTTTATGCTAGCTCAATGTCATAATAAATCCTACACTAATAAATTTTATTAAAATATAAAGTATTAGGTGGCTTGTTAGGTGTTCTTAGGGACATTTATTCAAATGGGGAAACATATCTTTAGAATAATGAGGAATATTGAAACAAGTCATATTAGTTCATATCAATTTATGGAATGTCTTGGGAATTAATAATATCTTCTAGATTTTTCAACACATTTTTTCTCAATTCATTATTTATTTCATGATTCTAGTTGAATAGATATCATCTGATCTCTTTTCATTTAATATATATGTATGGTATGAAGGTTTATCCTCATGTTAATATTATGGAAAAACTTATATATTTCTTATATTATCATAAGAAGGTGATCTATTGTATGTTGATCCTACGGGTCTATGTTCTCTGGAGACATTGATGTGATACACCTAAAACATCATAATGGAATTCTTTGGTTATGGAGAACTGAAATCACCTATTTCTTCTCTAAGGGTTCTTGAAGTATTTCTAGGGTGTAAATAGTGGCATAGTGGGGATGTTTCTTATTACGGTTTGGTCCCTAGTATATCTCAATTGTGTTTATAATTATAAGTTTTTTCTTTTTTCTAGTTTTTTGTATATAGGGGGATTTGGTTTTTTGGAAAAAAAATATACCATAGTATATGTTTTGTGAATAATTTTTCTAATCATCTAACTAAGCATTCATTGGTTATTTTTAGAGTAGTACAATTTTTCATGGTTTTGGAATGGTTTTCAAACAATGTGAGGCTCAAGGAACCCATGTGTATTGTATTTTTTGGTTGATATTAGAAAATTCAACATTAGGGAAGAGTTTTTCTAAATATACATCCAAACAATGTGAGTTTACTATGTTATTAAACAATTTGTCTTGTTACCAAAATTATATAGATGGATTTAATATCTTGGAGCCCCTATTCTTTACAATATCTTGTGTATCCCCTTCCTCGGGAGTTTGAGTTTCTCCACATTCATTAGTTGTGGATTACCAATGACCTTCTCATGTTTTTCACTGAGTTAAACCTCTTTTATTATTACTAATTCATCTATACACATTATCATTACTTTTACATCAATTTCTATGGGAGTTAAAATGTTCGATGATGGGTTGGTTGAAACTATAGCTACTAATGAATGTTTTTTAATTTCTTGTGAATTTGGTGTGTGAAGAATTTTTTTCTAAAATATAGTTATTTTAATTCATATTGACAATTTTGGAACCATTTCCAAATTAGGATTCAATATTTAACGGAATTTTCCAAGGGTAACCATTGAATTATTTATCAATTTTTTTATTAAATTTATTTTTTATTTTTTTATGCTCGATGTTAAATACATTTTTGATCTCATTCAAGGGTTTAGTTGGAAATTTTATGGTTCAATTATATTTCCACAATGGTGTTTAATTTTAATAATCCATGTAAATTTTTTAAAAAGAACCAAAAAGATTTTATGGTTTTAAATGGATTTCTAATGATGTTTAAAAATGGTTTATCCTTGATGATGGTGTTAAATCAATATAGGAATGGTGTTTCATGAACAAGATTTTCATTGGAATTTAATGTATAACACATGTGAGGTTGATTTTTTTTGGCATGGAGTAGCACATGGGAAAAACATTTGGTAGGGTATGTTGTCCAAGAAACTGAGATAAAATTTATGGAAGAAAATTGAGAGAGAATTTACTTTTATGACTGAGAAACAAAAAGTGATATTTGGAGTTTAGAACTATGAATACTATCATAGCTTAGAAACAAAATATACATTTAATTTTTCTAGAATATTTTATTTGAAATATCTCACATTAAACTCTTATAGTTATTTTCCATGGTGCATGATACATTTTCATGAATAATATATACATATTCATGCATTATTTTTGTTTATTGTTTGTTTGTAATAGATTGTTTTATTACAATTTATTATTATTCAACAATATGATGATGTTTATCCTTATATTATTTTTTGTGACTTTTTTTATGTTGTTCATGTCTATGTTAAGAGTCATATATTTCATTATTTGGTTTATGTTGATTAATGTTTTGTAAACATGTTTTTTAAGGAAAATCAAATGTATTTTAAAATAATTGATTTTAATTGGAAATAATAAATTGTTAGTTGATTTTAGGAAATGAGTTCTCTAAATTATATTTAATGTTTGTAACACCCAAAGATTCATTGGTACGTTCCCCTTTGATTAATGTAGTAGCTTGTGGTGTACGAAATATGGAGTTCTTACACACCACGAACAATCAAACTAGCCATTATGAATAGTAATACCCCAATTTTAAAATTTTATAAATTTTATTTTTAAAAATGGAATTAATTTTTGAATTCAAAATATCTAAATTAGGTTAGGGTTAATTATTGGTATTTTCTTGAAAATATTAATTTTTTTGAATACTGAAAAACATTACGTTATTGGTTAAAACTGATTTCTTATAGAAATAATTTTTTATTTTATTTAAATTAAATATAGGTCAAAATACATACATAATACCTATATAAGATCAATGTAATTCATTGGAGTCATTTTATAATAAGTTTAGATATATAAAAATTTATTTAACTTTTTAACATCTTTTACCCACCTTCTAAGAGCATTTGCATATTTGTAGAAAAAATAATTTTAACGCTTCTGTGAGTTTAATTTAAAAAATAACTGATAAATGGTTAATATGTGTATGTAATATTTGGTTTAATAAGATGAAAATAATTTTTGGTCAATAGTAACATTTGACTTTTATATAACACGGTTAAAAGCAAATAGGGTAATTAAGGGAAAAAATGATATCATAATTGTCCTAACACATATCCTAATTCTATTGGATAAGTATAATTCGACCAAAAACAACCTTAGGAATAAACTATGATTCCAATGGGTCCACATGTATTAGATTAGGACATTTATTATTATTTTATTTAAGGAATAGTTAAGAGTTAAATTCAAAGTCTAATAACTAAAAAAATTAAATATATGGTTACTCAAAATATAAATTTGACTATAAATATTCATTAAAAATCTCAAATTATTTCCTACATAATGATATTTTATTTTTAATTTTTATAAATTAAATAATTTCATTTATTTATTACATGATGATGATGCAATAATTACCTTATTGATGAAATATTAAAATATTTGATATTATAAATATCAAAATAAATGTAATTTGAGACTTTTGATTAATTAAACTAATTTTATAGGTTACTATTAGTTGTTAGGGTTGACTAAATATTTTTTGGATTAATCATGATGTTATGATTTTTACAAAAACCAAATACTAAACATTCCCAAAATTGACATAATTGTGTTTTTAAAACAAATATTATATTATTAATTGATATAATATACCAAAAAAATAAGGATTGGCCAATGGATAGAGATAAGGTTATATATATTAATAATGAACAACATTGAGTTCTGTTGGATTATTATAGTATGTTTATTAACCATATAATTTAAAAATACAAATAGACATGGTTAATGTCAAACTATTTAACTAAGAGTTAAATTTAAAAGATAAGGTTAAAATAGTGACCTAAACCTATCTAAAACATATTTTATGTGATGTTTTATATCCTTACCCACCTTATCCTCTAGATAAATCCTTTTGGAGCCATTAGAAAACTAAATTTATTTTATTATAAAATAATATTTCAAGTTTTTTCTAAAGTGACCCTCACCTCTCTTATAATGGGTACTTTCCCTTCTCCTAATTTCACACCTCCAAAGCCAATTGACTCTACCAACCCCTCAAAAAATATCCTCCCAACATTCCTCCCTTCATCCTAGAGGCATTCCTTTGGTCATAAAGCTATTTTATGGTGCCCATTTGATCAAATCAAAAGGAAGAACCCGGAGAAGAGGTAAATATTTCATCACCTCTTTCAAGTTCTTTTCTTCTTCCACATCCTCTTTCTTTGTTTTTTCCTTTCTAAAAAAATAACTCAAGTATATTATATATACTGTGATATTATTATAAAATATTACAAAAATATTCATTATTCTATCCATCATATGAATGACAAAGTCACCATACGTGCGTACGTACGGCTTATCGTCTCCCCGTCGTGGTGTAATTTTATATTCAAACACTTCATTATCTAGATGGGTATAATAATGAGTATAAATTATATAAATAATAAATTGAACATGTTATTGATTATTTATATATGATATACCATCCAATTACATACTATTTCGCCATAAATACAATGATATTATTACTCATGCGTATGTACGGATTACCGTCTCCATGAACACAATGAGATTAATTCCTCATCATAATCATCCAATAATAATTTTCAATTTATGATTAATAATAACATTAAAAAACTGAATATCTCTCTGGATATAAATAAAATACATCCTATAGATAACAAACACATCTTACGTAACCAAGCATATACAGGAAAAAAGATCAGCTAACACCCAAAACAATGATATTACTAAAATATTATTAACAAAGCAATATTAGAGGATCATATATGTTATCATATTATTGTATATAGTTTTTGTATAATTAAATAAAAACAATATATCTATTTTAAATGAGGTTAATTTACCCTCTACCAAGGAAATGTATAAGCTAAAGGTTAATTTAACAATCTCTTTATTATTGGAGGTTGTTTTACGTAACTATCTACTGAGACCTCTTTATCATCCACATCCATGTTTTCTAAAAAAATATATTTTAAAACATTTTTACTATTAACTATAAAATGGTTTACAGTAATTTATACCCTTATTTGACATTATATGTTTTTAAAATAATCTTTCCTCTATTTTCTAAACAATGTACTTTATGTCCCTTTCGACATAATTAAGGTACGAATGGTTTTTAACATATACGGAGTGTGCAGCTACTTTCTGACATTATAACATCGTCGAAGATTCCCTTACAAGCAAATAAGAATATTTTAAAATTAAATGTAATATTTTATAATTATATGACTTTTAAATTATTTCAAAATAGAAAGAGATGTTTCTCTAAAATGTTTTTGATTTCATATATGTCAAAATCCATTGATGGATATTAAGATTGTTTGAAGTTGGTTTATTATGATACAAATATTCCATATTTTATTGAAGGTTTTGACATCTGTTTTACTCTGGATGTGTTATTCTTATACCATTTATGGTTTATGGAAAATTTATTGACATTTTGTATGCTGGTTTTAATATAAATGTTTATGTTATGTTTAATCCTTTTCATATAAGGAATGAAATGGACTTAGTAAGTGACGGGTGGAGCCTACAATAGCTCCTTGATGCATCGGTTGGTATCATGAGACAAACTATTTTCTTAGAACAAGGACTTAAAAACATATTATTTGCAGTCTTAGCACAAGGCCTTTACTATATGGTTATAAAGTCTTGAATTTTGCATTCCACCATTATGAAAGTGGCTATTGATATTTAATGTGATTATTCGACTAGTAGAATATCCTTGTGAATTAGTATATGGAATTATTTGATTTTATCTTTTCCATATTATTTTTATGTTTATGTTTAAAAGGCTTTCGTTTTATTCTAATATATTTTTTTAAATGTTTATGTTTTTGTATGAAGGTTTCCTCTATATCGTTATCCTTACTGAGTATCTGATCTCACCCCTTTAAATGTTTTATTTTTCCCAGGATGTGAAGAATTATTTTATGGTTGACCTGTAGGGATAAACTAAGGATATATGTTTGGTTAATTGTGAAAAATGTTTTTGATGTTTAAATTTCATGATGTGATGTGAAACATATGAATGTATCTAGTACTTCCAAGGCTAGTAAACTAATCGGTCTTTTGGTATTTGATCCCTTGTGATCATGTTAATTTTATGTAATAATGCACCGACCCTTGTTAACTGGGATCATGGCATTACAGTTTGTATCAGATGGTGTTTCGTACAATCCTTGGAAAATAGATTAAGAAAAACATAGATTAGATAATACTACCCTAAGATAGACTTTGGGGATTTGAATAGAAGAACATCCTAGAATTTTGGTACTATAGAGATTTTGTGAGTTTTCCTGGAAATAAAACCTTGTCTGGATACATGTAGGTAGAGGCGGCTCTAGCACAGATATACCTTGGGGTAAAACCGAAAAACACAATTTTGAGCTTGACTCAAACGAGAACTAGTGCACGACAACAGTCCTTGACGCACTATTGGTTACGACACTCCCATGGGATATGCCTAAGATAATTATCATTTTCATTGCAAACCATTATGAAGGGGTTATGAGTATATACTTCCTAAATTAAAACATTTTTATGATTATAGAGTATATCAATAAATTTATCAATTTATATTAACTGTTTTACATGTTTGGAATTATCTATTGCAATTCATAGACTAATGTAGTGTATGCCATTCATTAGAAATGGAACCTAGTGGAAGGAATGGAAACCATATCAACACACATAATCCATGTAGAGATTTCCCTCCTACTTGAAATAATTATAGTCGAATTGGTGATGAAACTGGTGCTGATCAACTTATCACAATACTGGGACAACTCACTCAGGTTATGAATATTAACCTTACCCGTATGGATCACCCTGATCCACAATGCGGGGGATCAGTGTTAGACCTCTTCATGAGGAAACAAACGTCAACATTAAATGGGAGTACATATACATTAGTAGCTGAGCAATGGATAAGTTCCATAGAGAAAATATTTAATGCTTTCGGGAGTAGCGAAAGGGAGAAAGTTGTCATGGTAGTTTATCGCCACACGGGAGATACATATCAATGGTGGTCATTGATTCAAAACAAAAAGGAAGATAAATAATTATCAAACATGGAATAGAGGGAGTATAAAGAGATTTTATTATAAAAAAATACTTTCCTCATGACCATCGAGCGAATATGGAAAGACAATTTCTATGTCTGAGGCAAAACAAGGATGAGAATGTCGGAAAGAATGGGGCTAACATTACAAGGTTATCAAGGCATGTTTCATATTATATATGTAACCCAATGAGTAATATTTATCTATTCTTTGATGGGTTAAAACCATTTCTCTAGTGAGAATTAGTCTCACAATCCTTCTTATCATATGAAGATATTGTCTCATGTGATATCAAGAAAGAAAAAAGAATTATTTAAGTCTTACGACTTTAAAGAAAATAAAGTGACAAAGATAACTTCTAAAAATTCTGAAAATGGAAATAATGGGATTAACGGAAAATTTGAATATCCATGCCACAGTAAATTTGGGAATAAACACCCTGGTACTTTCCTAAAGGGAATAAGAGTCTATTACAAGTGTGGTGAAAAAGGCCACCAAGCTCGTGATTGAAATGGGAATAAATAGTGTGTCAATGTTGTAAGATTCAATTTTAGAGGAAAGGGGAATTATGCAAATTAATGTCCTAATTTCCAATGGATCTTACCTCAAAAAAGGCCAAGGGAGCAATGCCAAGCTTATGTGATCACTACTACTGAGGTTGATGTTCCGAAAGACGTGGTTCTAGGTAATTTAATGGGTTCCTCAAGTTTATCCAATGCTTTATTTGATTCTAAATCATCTCATTACTTCATATCTTCCCAGTATGCTTTGAAAATTAGTTATTTTTAAATTTACTTAACAAGATAGTTGTCAGTAAAAACACCCAAGGGAAGTATCTTCGCAACAATATTTTTTGAATCAGTTCCCGTTAGGGCATATAAATGTTCTTTATCTGCTGATCTCATCATAATACCCATAGTTAAATTTGATATAATCCTTCGAATGTATTGGATTTCAGACCATAATGTGAAAATTTATTGTAAGAAGAAGGATGTTTCAATTCTCGATGATGATAAGGAGTACCTTATATTTAGATCAGAAATGTCACCATCTGATACTTATCTAGATCCACCCTCATAAGATCTACTAAATTCAATTATTAGGGGAGATAATAATGAAATAATTATAGGTGAGGAAAATAATGTTTAAATAGAGTATGTACCTATTTTGCAAGAATATGTTGATGTTTTTCTAGAGGATTTACCTGGACATCCTTCAGAACGAGAAATTAAGTTTTCTATTGATTTAATTCCTGGTTCAAGGCCCATATCTAAGACCCCTTATAGAATGACCACTGTCAAATTAGTTGAACTAAAGAAAAAACTAGATGAATTGATTAATAATGGATTTATTCCCCCTATTGTTTCTCCATGGGGATCCCCTATCATTTTTGTTAAGAAAAAAGATGGATGAATGAGGTTGTGCATTGACTACCGAGAGATCAATGCTATAATAATGAAGAACATGTATCCCCTACCACACATTGATGATTTATTCGACCAATATCACATAGATAAATATTTACCAAAGACTAACCTTAGATCTGGATATCATAAGTTGTGTGTGATGAAGTAAGACATTTCGAAAATAGCATTTTGAACCAGGTACGAGCATTACGAGTTTACAGTAATCCCTTTTGGATTGACAAAGGCACCCTATATCTACATGGATCTAATGAATAGATATTTAAAGGAATATGTTGATAAAATTTTAGTGGTATTTATTTATGATATCTTGGTATACTCTAATTTCTATTACGATCATGAAATTAACATTTGCGTTATTCTAATGAATCTTAGAAGAAATGAATTATATGGGATGTTTAGAAAGTGCTAATTCTGGATTCAATAGTTTTCATTTCTTGGACATATTGTCTCTAAGGATGGAATCATTGTTGATCCTTCAAAGACCAAGGAAATCCAAGAATTTCCATTACCGATTAGTATAAATAAGGTACATAGTTTTATTTGTTTAGAAGGTTATTATCAACATTTCTTCCAGAATTTTTCCCAGTCGGCTAGCCCATTAACCAAGCTCACACATAAAGGGGTTAAATTTGTTTGGAAAAAATAGTGTGTAGAATTTTTTGAAGAAATGAAGTGAATATTAGTCAATGCTCTTATGTTGACTCTACTATCAGGGAATGATGGGTTTGTTATTTATAGTGATGCTTCAAATAAAGGAGTTGGATGTGTGCTTATGAAGAATGATAGAGTTATTTCCTATGCATAATGATAGCTAAAAATTCATTAAGAAAACAATCCTAATCATGATCTTGAGTTATAAGCTGTAATCATTAGTCAGAAAATATTAAGAAACTACCTCTATGGTGAGAAATTTGAGATTTATACAAAACACAAGAGTTTGAAATATTTTTTCTCACAGAAAAAACTCAACATGAGGCAAAGACGATGGATTGAACAACACAAGGATTATTATTTCACTAAACACTACCACTTGATAAAGGAAAATAAGATGGTAGATGCCTTGAGTAAAAAGGATCATAGAGTTTTGAACAAGATGAAAGTTGAGAAGGATCATATATACATGGATTTAGTAGCGATGGATATTGGAATAACCATGGAAGGTAAAAAATCAATACTTTTTTAAATGGTTTCCAAAACATATTTATTATAAAGGATAAAGAGTTCGCATACTGATGATGAAGAGTTTCAAAAGTATATTAAAGCTACGAATGTTGGGAGATTGAGTGTCTTCATATTTGAAGATGGAATTTTGAAATTTGGGTAGAGACTTCGTGTTCCTAACTTACCTGATCTAAAAATAGAATTGTTGGATTATTCTCATAGCTCCAATTTATCTATACACCCAGGGAGAACCAAGATGTATTGAAATTTTATTGAAATTTTTTGGTTGGAAAACATGAAGAGAGAGATTTCTTCTTTTGTGTCAAGATGTATGGTTTGTCAACAAGTGAAAGATTAGAGGAAATAGCCTTGAGGGGTTATGTAACGTTTTCCCATACCTGAGTGGAAATGTGATAATATTATGATGGACTTTGTCATGGGGCTACCAAAGACTCCTAGATGGAATGTGGCAATATGGGTCATTTTTTTATCAACATACCAAGTCAGCACATTTTTTTCTATAAGAGAAGATTTAACACTTCAACATATGGCAAGAATATATATTAATGAAGATATAAGACTTCATGGACTACCCATATCGATTATTTCTGATCGTGATCCTCATTTTATATCAAGATTATAGAAAAGTCTTCAGAAGGCCCCAGATACTGAATTTTTTTTGAGCACTACCTACCACCCTCAAACTGATGGACAATCAGAATAGACATTCAAACCTTAGAATACATGTTGAGATCTTTCTCACTTGACATTCAGGGTATGTGGGGTCAATATTTACGCCTGGTAGAATTTTCCTATACCAATAGCTTCCATTCAAGTATTGAGATGGCACCATATGAATCGTTATATGAAAAGAGACGTAGCACACCAACTTGTTGGGATGATGTTGGTGAAAGGAAACTCAGACGCCCAGAACTTGTTGACGAAACGATGGAAAAGGTTAAGGTTATCCAAACCCACATCAAAGCATCCCAAATTAGGCCAAAGAGTTATGCCGATATCAAAGGAAAGATTTGGAATTCCAAGTAGAAGACCATGTTTTCTTGAAGGTATATCCATGTAAGGGAGTTAACTGTTTCAGTAAGAAGGGTAAATTGAGTCCCATGTACATCATAACTTTCTATATTCTAGAATGAATTGGAGTTGTATCTTATCATTGGGAAATGCCTCCAAGTCTCTCCAAATTTCATGATGTGTTTCATGTATCACTGTTGAGAAAATACATTCTTGACCCAATGCATGTACTCACTTATGAGGAACATGAATAGGAACCTGATCTATCTTATTGTGAAGAGGCTGTCAAGATTCATGATATCATAGAACAAATGTGGAGAAATCGTACGACTCGTCTAGTGAAAGTTCTATGGAGATACTATAAGATGGAAGAAGCAACGTGGGAACCTGAGGAACTTATGATGAAGAACCCCCCAAATATTTTTCTGTAGTAATATTCTATAAATTTTAAGGATGAAATTATTTTATGTAGGGGAGAATGCAACACCCCAAGCTTCCACCACACATTTCCCTCTGATTAATGCAATAACATACGTTGTACGCAACATAGAGTTATAACACACTACGACAAATCAAGCTTGTCGTTATAAATAGTAATACCTAATTTTTGAAATTTCATAAATTTTATTTTTGAAAATGGACTTCATTTTTGAATTAGGAATATCGAAATTAGTTAGGGTGAATTTTTGGTATTTTTCTGAACATATTCAATTTTTGATGAATAGTAAAAAACAACGTGTTATTGGTTAAAACAGTATTTTTATTTAAATAATTGTGTATTTTATTTAAATTTATTTTAGGTCAAAATTTATAGATAATACCTATATAATATCAATGTAATTCATTGCAGTCATTTTATAATAAGTTCAGATATATTAAAATGTTATTGAACTTTTTACCGTCTTTTACCCACATCCTAGGATCATTTGCAAATTTGCATAAAAAATAACTTTACCACTTCTATGATTTAAATTTAAAATATACAAGAGAAATGGTTAATATCAGTAAGTAAAATGCGGTTCAATATGATGAAAATAATTTTTGGTGAATTGTAACTTTTGACTTTCATTTACCACGGTTAAACGTAAATAGGGTAATTAAGGGTCAAAATGATATCATAATTACCATAAAACATGTCCTAATTCTATTGGATAAATATAATTTGACCAAAAAAACATAGGAATAAAATATGATCCCCTTCGGGCAAATTGGATTAGAATAGGACATTTATTATTGTTTTATTTAAAGAAGAGTTAAAAGAGTTAAATTCAATGTTTAATGACTAAATAATTTTTAATATAGGGCTACACACAATATAAATTCAATTATAAATATTCATTAGAAATGTAAAAATATTTCTTATGTAATATTATTTTATTTATAATTTTTAGATATTAAATAATTTAATTTATTTTTGACGTAATGATGATGTAGTAATAACCTTATTAATGAAATATTAAAATATTTGATATTATAAATATCCAAATAAATTTAATTTGTTACAATTGATGAATTAAAATAATTTTAATGGGTAATATGACATTATAGGGCTGATTAAATTTTTTTGTTTGAAGTTATCATGCTGTTATGATATTCACAAAAACCAAATACTAAATAGCGTCAAAATTGAAATAATAGAGTTTTTAAAACAAATACTATATTATTAATTTATATAATATTCATAAAAATATAAATTTTGCCTAATGATATAGATAAGTTTTTATATATTAATAATTAACCACTTTGGTATATTTTTTCTTGTTATTGTATATTTATTAACCATATAATATAAAAATACAAAGAGACATAGTAAATGTCAAACTATTTAAATAAAAGATAAATTTTAAAGGATAAGGTTAATATAGAGACCTAAACCTATCTAAAACATATTGGTTGAGATTTTTTAGACCCATACATACCTTATCTTATAAATAAATCATTTTGGAGCTATTAGAAACCGAAAATAGTTTTATTATAAAATAATATTTCAAGGTTTTCTTAAAGTGACTCTCACCTCTCTTATAAAAGGGTACTTCCACTTATCTTAATTTGACACCTCTAAGTCCATTTGGATCTTCCAAAACCCTCCCAACTATTCTCCCAAAATTCATCCATATATCCTAGAGTTTATAATTTGGTCATAAATCCATCCTAAAGATCCCTTTAATCAAATCAAAAGGAAGAACCTGAAGAAGAGGTAAATATTTCATCGCCTCTTTCATGTTCTTTTCTTCTTCTACATCCTCATTCTTAGTTGTTTCATTCTAAAATAACAACAAATGTATCCTTTATATACTATGATGTTATTATAAAAATGGTACAACCATATTCATTATTATATACATAATATGAATGACAAAGTCATCATATATGCGTACGTACGGCATACCGTCTCCGTGTCATGGTGTATTTTTTTATTCAAACACATCAATATTTGGATGGGTATAATAATGAGTATAAATGATGTAAATAATAAATATTACATGTTATTGATTTATTATATATTATATACCATCATATTACATAATATTTTACTATCAATATAATTATATTTTTGCTCATGTGTATGTACGGATTACAGCCTCCACGAACGTGATGGGATTCATTCCCCATCGTAATCATTTAAGAATTAATTTAATTTTATGATTACAAATAATGTTTATTTAATTAATATCATTCGCAATATAAATAAAATACATCCTATCCATAAAAAACATGGCTTACATAACTGATCATATAAAGGAAAATAGATCAGTTAACACCTGAAACGATGATATTACTAAAATATTATAAACAGAGTGATATTAGAGGATCATATATGATATCAAATTTTTTTATATAGTTGTTATATAATTTAGTACCAATTATTTAACTATTATATAGGAAGTTAATGTACCCTCTACCAATGAAAAGGACAAGGTAAGGGTTAATTTTACAATCTCTTTATTATCCGAGGTAGTTTTTATGAAAGTATCTACTGGGGCCTCTTTATCATCCACATTCGTGATTTATTAAAAAATATTATTTCAAAACCTTTTTACAATTTTCTATAAAATGTTTTAATTTCATTTATACCCTAATTTTACCATATATTTTTTAAAGGAATCATTCTTTAATTTTTCAAACATGGTACTTTATGACCATTTCGACAAAATTAAGGTAAGAATGTTTTTTACTCTTTTTGGGAGTGAATCAATTATCCGCTGTTATAACATAGTTGAAGCATACCTTACAGGATTATAAAATATTTTCAAAATAAATATTTTCTTTTATAATTATATGACTTTTAAATGATTTAAAAATATTAAGAGATATTTCTCTAAAAAATATTTATATTTCATCAATGTCAACGTCCTTTGATGGATTTTAAGCTTATTTGAAGTTGATTTATTATGATACAAATATTCCATATTATATTGATGGTTTTTTTATATGTTTGAATATGGATGTGTTATTATTACACCATTCATGGTTTATGGATAATGTTTTGATATTTAATATTATAGTTTTAATATGATTGTTTATGTTATGGTTAAAAATTTTCATATAAGGAATGCATTGGGCTTAGTACTTGATGGGTGGAGCCCGCTGTAACTCCTCGATGCTTCGATATGTCTAATAAGACAAACTAGTGTCTTGGAACAAGGCCTTTACAAAATCTTATTTTTAGTCTTGGAACAAGGCCTTGAATATGTGGTTATAAAGTCTAGTATTATGCATTCCATCATTAAGAAAGTGGCTACTGATATTGAATTTGATTATTCAACTAGTAAAATATTCATGTGAATAAGTAAATGGAATTATTTGATTTTATCTTTTCCATATAATTCTGAATTTTTTGTTTAAAAGGATTTTATTTTAGTCTAATACATTTCCTTAAATTTTTATGCTTATTTATGAATGTTTCCGCTACATTTTTATCCTTACTGAGCATCTGAGCTCTCCCCTTTCTATGTTTTATTTTTCCAAGGAGGTGAAGAAGTATGTTAAGGTTGACCTGCGGGGATAGGATAAGGATATAAGTGTTGTCAATGGGGAAAACAGTTTTCTGATATTTTTAATTCATGATGCAATGTGAAACTTATAAATGTATCTAGTACTTCCACGGCTACCAAACTTATTGATCTTTCAGGATTTAATCCCTTGTGATCATGAAAATGTTATTTAATAATGCACTGACACTAGGTATTTAGGGTCGGGGCATTACAATGGTTTTCATTATTTCAAATCCAAAATTAGATTCAAAGTGGTATCCTTTTTTAATTTTTTCTACAAACCCTATATATTCCTTTAGAGATATGTGCACATTTGTTTGTAAGACATGAGTAATGAAAAATTGAACCATTATCCTAGGTGTGTTATAATTATTTCTATCATCTAATAGATCTGATGAAGGAAATATATACTCATAGGTAAAGTTCATGAGGATTTTATTTTTTGATTTTTTTATCATTAAGATGTGTATATTGGTTGTATGGGTCTTAAAAACTATTTTATGTTTTTTAGAATTTTATATGAGTTATATTTTATTTTTATCTCATATGACATTCTTTGTATGATTCTGTTATATATATTATGGTATAATAATATAGTCACTTTTAAGTAACTGTAGTTATATTATTATTTTACATTGAATCTAATTATTATTGGGTGGATAATCAAATTAGTTGGTGGACCATAAAATTTTGTTATAGAAAAAACCATTCATATGTTGTAATTTATTATGTATTTGTTCTATTCACTAACCCATGATGATTTGGAACGTCCTTAAGACCTGTTGTCATACTGAATCAAGTGATAAGTCATTTTAACCCATGTATGTTTTCTACATCACAAAATACAACAAAAATCACACAAATCAAGGGAACCTTCCATCCATATCAATATATTTACTTCTTTGGGTGGCACTGACACTCTATCATTATTTTAAAACATGTACATAATATAATTCACTTGGATTTAGAATGGTTTTCCCCTCTTTATGTACATTAATTTATAACAAACACCACCATCAAAACATCGATCACAACAAACCCAATAGTGATTATATAGTTACCCATCACTTCCATACAACAATTTAGGTCAGGAAAAAAATTTATCTTTCTTAAATTTATGATTTTCCAAAAAAATTATTTGTGACTTTATATGGTTATCATTTTTATAGAAGTTACATTATTATACCAATACAAATATAGAACCATATATGACCACAATAATGGTACATGTTCACAATAGTAAGAAACATCTACTCAATTATCTTAATGTTACAATGTTACGACATATAAAGGGGTTTATGGATAAATCATAATTAGATAATATTTTTCTTAAGAACACATTAAAACATTATTTTATAATTCATAACATATTATTTTTTAAATATATATCAATAGTTCAATAGAATCAATCAATAAAATTGGAAACCATATTCAACACTAATCCTTTCCATGTCATTTTCTTGGAAATAAAATTTCATTTAATTAACTCTAAGATACATCCAATTAAAATATTAAATCTAGACATGTTTTTGTACCATTAATAAATATAGAATTCTTGTTTTATACATTTGATAACTAAAGAAACACTATAATAAAAAAATAAAGTTTACTCATCCTATTATCTTATATTATATTATCCATTCCCAAATAATACATTTCATAAAAACATTATAATGTTGTTGACATGTTTTTAGATTTAAAAATAAAAAATTCTATTCAATAAAAAATTTAACTATACATGTTTTATCACTATGTGTCATGATATATATACTCAAACTAAATATTATTAATGTATTTAATTATGTACATAAAATTCTTATATAATTTTATAAACATAATATTAATTCCCATTCATATTTAAATAAATCATGATCATTATATGTATTGCTATAATATTATAATTAAAAATTACTAAACAGGCCACATGATCATTATTTACATTTTTAAAATTTCATAAAAAGTTATAAATATTTTGAAACATTATACATGATACCAATAAGACACTACCAATGGATTGAATTGTGAGGAATGATTATTTTAATAATAATTTATTTATTATATAAATGAATGGATCCAACTATGGAAACACTTTCAAATTTCCAAATTTTACCATTATAATTTTAAGCACTTTCCATGAGTTTTGATAAATAAATTTAAATACATCCTCAAATTAAATTCCTAACACATGCATTAGTTATTATATGATCAAATAGAATTGTATTCTTCCATTGCTGGATACATAGATAGTTAAAAATTGAAAACATATGATTGAACATAAAATAATTTTGATAAAATTATTATCCCTTTGATCATGTACTAAAAAATTACATGTATACCACTAGATGGTTTCTTGTGGAGTGAAAACATGTAAGGGTTATATCAGATTCTTGGTAAGGGGTTCCATATAGTGGAATAACAACAAACATAAACATTCAATAAGTGATATGGAAAGAAATAATGAACAACATTAAGCTATAATAAATTGAAAATTGAGGTCATTCTATATCAATGACAATAAATGAAGAAAAGGATTATTATTGTAATTGATATCATACAGAAGGAATACATAATTTAGGACATCAAAATCATGTTTTCATGGTCTTGTACAAAGATAATTTATTTTTGGGGGTAGAGGCATAACCCAAAACCCAAAAATCCTCTTGAATAAGGGACCATTATTTTAATATTAATACTCATGAAATAAAAAATGTACAATAAAAATATTTCAATGGGACGTTAATACACCTTAAAAATAAAATATGTTTCTTTATATGTAACATATCTTATTGAATCAGAATTGAGACAATGAAAAATAGTGTGCCTTCAGTAACACTTTATTGAAAATTCCTTTAAAGAGTGGGCTTCTAATTGAAGTAAAAATACCATAAATAAAATATAATTCATTATATAATATCTGAAAATTGATGTAAAAATGGTAAATAAAAGAAATCATGTTCATAAATATCATTCCATGTCGGTCAGAGTTATGGTTAAATTTGATATTGGTTCATCCATAGTGAGGTTCTATAGAAATTTGGCTGTTTGGGGTTAAATTTTATGAGTAAATAGTAAAATAGGATAGGTTATTATTTTTGATTCATGGTAATTTAAACAATTTGGTAAACATGGGAGTTTTCACTAAGAGTACCAATGGAATTTCACATGTCTTTATAATGGTTTTTCAAACTGTGTGATCCTTAGACAACTGTGAATGTATTTGGGAGTGATCTCAGGGATATCGAAATACTTGAGAATAGTTTATCAAATTGTATGGATGTACCCATTAAATATTTAACCATTATTTTCATTATTTAATTTTCATGTCATCGTTGGAATGTAGGTTGTAAAACTATGCAGCCTAAAAATTTAAAAAATTCCAAACCATTTAAATGTATGAAATTATCCCAATTCCCTAAATTATTTTTATACATATTCTTATCAATGCCACCCTTAATATAAAACTAGCCTCTCTCTAATAACCATTGTGATTATATACATGTATTATATTTTATTTTACATCATTCATGGGTGATCTCATCAATAAATTTTTTAAATCTTCTCCGCTTCTTAAAACATCTCTTGATCTCCCGTCACATTGTTATATTGGATCCAAATTGGGTTGTAATAACTTTATGTGGAAGTTCATATAGAGAAATGTAATTTTTAATGGATATAGGATTTTTAAGACCTCTTCCACTCATTTCAAATAACATATCATAATGGTGACAATTTTTTATCTATTGGATTGGTTTGCATCTCTATACAAAGAGCATAATTCATAAATAACATATATTATTATAAATTCACTTGGATTTATTGGAGAAATTTATTGATTTTATTAATTTTCATATTAAGTGGAATAATGTTTTTTTAATTTTGTTTTTTATAAAATATTTTATGGACTTTATGTTTTTAATTTAATTATTTAATGATGATTTTGACTCAGAAATATATTATCAAGAACAAGAGAAGTGTATCTTTACTGCGAAAATGTTTTAAAACATTTAATGATAATATATAATTTTTTTTGAAAAAATAACACATTAGGAACCTTCCGTATGTTAGGTTATGGATATATTAAAACTTTAGTTTTTGTGGCACCATTTGGGGTTATTGTTATGATATAAATATAATATTGAATGATTCAGTATCAATTTACTTCAATGTATTTCTAGATTAGTGTTCCTTAGCATGCTCAATTATATATTCACGTAGGCTACACCCACTTGTCCTTGGGTTAATACATACTAGTTTTATTTCAAGTTTCATTTCTCACACATTTTTTAGATTGTACTTCTATGTGTAGTTTTGTTTATTCCTTCATTAAATACATCATTTAGTTTTTATATTATAGAATTATATGAATATGAAATGACTTGTTGAAAACTGGATAATATTTTTCCCAAATTATTTTTCAATTGAAATCAATATAAAAAATAATTTTTTAGACAATAATTAATTGTTTCATAGATTTATATATTTATTTGAGGTATATAACCAAGAATTGATTCTCAAACCTTAATTTTTTCCTTCTGTTATTTTTTGATCTTGTTTCATATGACTCGGTTAAAGGATAGGGGTCATGTTGTTCTCCAGCTTCCTCTAGTTTTTGTATTATTATTAGTGAGATGTGTTAGTTGGGATTATTTTTTATATGGATTTGGATCAGATTTATTTTCTTTTTTATGTATATCTTATATGTATTTATGTTGTCTGTATCAAGGATGTGTATAGTACTCTCACATTGTACTCTGTTAACATTTCTCTTTACAATTACTCATGATAAATGTTTTTTTCTCTTTATATTTACATTATGGTGGGTCATATTAGTTTTTTTAAATGTAATCCTTAGTAGGTTCATTAAAATAATATAAACATGTCTCCAAAAAGAGTAAATTGAGATGAAACACGTTGTGTATTATCATGAATTCCCCCAAAATACTTTAATAGTATGTATCACAATCATTAATTTCATAATATCATAATTAAGAAACGTTTTAAAACACATAAAACATATTTAAAATCTAATATATATATATTCAATTGAATAATATTTGAGTTGGGTATTAATAAAATGAATACATAAAATCAAAGAATGCTTTTGGAATCCTGAATATTTTTTAGAAGGGATAATGAAAGGGGTGTAATTATTATTAACTCTTGTATCTCAACAATAGTATATCTTTTGAATATTTTAGGAGTAGTTATGAATATTTATATACATGACCACATGGAAACATAATAGCTTAGAATAAGTAGATTCATGAATTAAAAATAGGTGGTAGAGAATGAAAGAGATATTTCGACATCATAACACTTATAAAAAGGTTTTATTGAATAGTTTTAATTATATGTAAGTGTATTATGTAATTAATATGGAATAATTTATACATTAAATGGTTTAATATATATTATTAAAATTTAATAAATTGAATTTCAAAGGTCATGTCAAAGAATAACTAGTTGAATTAAAAATAGTTGATGGTAACCCATACTTTTCTATGTAAATTCTTAAATCATGGGAAGAGTCATTTGAGAATTAAAAACTCCATGATATGGATGTAGAGAGAAGTAAATGAAAAACTCATGATCAATTACATTGGGGTGTAGTAGGATAAGAGAATGGGTGGGAGTGAACTCCTTTTATTAGTGAAAAATGGTTCTTTCATGAATACATAGTGAAAGGTAGGTGTAATAATGGGATCAGAAGGGTTTTAGGTGGGTTTATTAAGATAAAGAGACTATAGTGTATAAATTCTTGGTCATATATGTGGGTATTATCTTCTTACCTAAAAATTATTTATATAATGTTTATATGGCCATTACATTATTATAATTCTACATTACATATAATCCCATTTTACCCATATTAATATTGATTATTGATCAAGCATAGTAATTATTTAATTACCAAAACAATGGGATGACCCTTATGAACAAATTTGGACCTGATGAATCCTAATATGTGATCCATTTAACATGTCAAAATTTCAAAATAAGAGAAAATTATGTTTCAAATAAAAAAATAAGATATAAGAGAAAAAATATTACAAAAATAGTTCCTCCATATATTATGTGATTTTACTCTTATTTCTTTTTAATTATCCATTGAATGATTGTTTATATAAGTTTATATGTGTCCAGAAATCATATAATAGTCATATTATATTTTATGTAAAAATTAATTATTTATATGAATAATATATAAATCTTCTAAAATAAATTCTTTGAAAACTACCATTTTACTTTTACCATGATAATAAATCTTTATCCTTAGTAATTTAGTTTCAATGACTAAATTAAAAGAATTTCATAATTACATAATTTTTACATATTAAATCTAAATATGATTTCTATTTTATAAGTTAATATGATATTTAATAAAAAAAATTAATTTTATCATTTTCACTCATAAAACCAATTTTTTTAATAATAAAATTCCATCTTAGTTTCATATATTGATTCTGAATTAAAATATAATGTTTATTGTCTTAAAATCAATTTCTAAATATCATAAATTAAAAATTTATAAATAAATATAATTATGTACTCCTAATTTTATAAAGTGTGATAATTTTGGATATGTTTCTTACCTAATGTAGTAGGGTCTCATGTATTGCATTCCCTCCCCTTAAATAATTTCATCTCCATAATTAGGTTATATAACAGCTACAAAAACAATGTTGATACTACTTCACTGTAGAATATTATTAGGACTCCCAAGTTTCTTCTTCTTGATTTTTGTTTATCAAAAGTACTTTCAATATATATGTTTTCAGATACCATATCTCATTCTCTCTAGTTTGAAGAATCCATGAATACTCTTCATTATAATATTATTCAGGCTCTAACTCTATTCCCACATATGTGACCACATTTGTTAGATCCATAATTTATTTTATTTTCTGTGAAACATGGATGATGTAATGTACTATAGATAAGATGGGAGACATATCCATGATACAACCTTAATTCTATCTCGTATTTGAAATTGTAAAATTTATTTAGAGATTAGATTCCTCTTTTTACCAAATCTTATGACTCCCTTCCATAGTGAAAACTTGAAGAATACATGATCCCCATATTGAAATTGTAATTCTTTTTTTCAATTACCAGCATAGATATTTAATTACTTATGTGGTTCATTAATATGATATTGAATCATTTATACATAAAAGGATTCCTCATTTACAAGATATTAACCGACTATCATTATTTATCCAACTTCATCACAATATATTGGGGTATAGAACCTCTTCTCACACAATGATTCAAATGATTCCATAATGATCCTTAATTTGAAAATATTATGTTATGAAAGCTAATCTAAAAATAAATACTAATCACACATACATTGGATGTTAAAATAACATGAAATAAACATGTCTGTTAATGTGTTTATATTCATTTATGACTAATTTTTATTATAGGGATGATTGGGGTTTCATCAATGTGTCTCAGTGTCGAGATCCGTTTGAAGAATAACCCTGATTTTTTATGTGAACATTGGGTCATGATCTAGTAAAATTGATATAAGTTTCATATCAATCATTAATATTTCATTGATATAGATCATAGAAAGCTGATCAAGGGGTAGATCATTTCTTATTTCTAATAAATGTGTGAAAGTTTTATGAAGATCAATGGTAACAAAAATAGAGTACTTTTTAGATGGTGTATTTGGGAGTGTTATGAAAAATACCATTGTAACATTTTCCCACATCCATATAGGTAAAGGTTTAGGTTTCATGCCTCCATTAGGATGACCTATTCCAGCCTTTAACTGTAGGAATAGTTATAATCTGGACACAGAGTCCTCAATTTACCTCTTCATACCAACCCTATAAGAATTTTTCTTCCAATACCAATAAATAAGTTTCCTACCATGGTGTATAGATATATTTGGGCTAGTTGATTCATCTAGTAGTTCACTATATAATTCCTTTATGGGTGGAAATAGAAACCACTTCCCAAAATTCAATACTATATATATATTGATAATAAATTTCAATTTCTCATCATTCACTATTTTTTTTAATTTTTGATAATCATGACAGGATTTATCTATATTATCGAGTAATTTTATTTATAAACATCTTCGAAAATGAATAATGGATCCCTTTAACTAAAAATTACCATAATCATATTTACAAATATTTTAATATATTACCCTTATTAATCTTTATTATAGATAAAATTTCATGGCCCATCATATTCAATGAAATTATACCCTTTTATTTTCTTCCTAAGGTGGTGCTGTATAAAGAAATTGTAGTTGATGAGTAGATCCAACCATCTTATTTTTCTCATGTAAGGATAATTCTGATAGAAGATATAATTCAAAATCATGACATGGGTATATATATCCTTATTTCACCATAAATGTTATGTCTAAATATTTTTGATGAAATTATTATAGTGTCAATCTCAATTTAATGATTTGGATAGTTCTATTCATGAATTTAAATTTACCATAATGCATAGTAAATCACTATATAATTCACCATAAGGACACAACTATGTCCTTTATTTCATATATTAAAATAAATTTAGAAACCTTCCTTACCAGATGACTGAGTAAATATAAGTGCATTAATAAATATAATATTTTAATATATAAATCATTTCCCACATTCTCGGGATGATGTGAATTTAACACCATTATATGATAAATTTTTTAATAAGATGGTTTACTAGTAAAAATATTTAAAAGGCCACCAATACTAACATACTAATTATAATAAACATAGAATCTAAATTATTCCCATTAGTGTGGGAAATTATTTGATATCATTTTTATTTTATGGTTTAATAGATATCTTATCTTAAGAGAAAACATGCGTTATAAAAAATCCATTACACCATCATTATAACCTACAAATTTTCCCAAATAATTATTTTTTCTTAAGGGTCTCTATAATAATTTTTTGATGAATCTCATGCCCTTCATAGAACATAGGGTATATCAATATATCTTTAATCAATACCAAAGAAATGTTATCAGGATACAACATCAATATTGTATTCATTATATACATAATGAAATATGTCTCATTAGTCAACCCAAAATATATTACTTTAAAATCATGTTGTCTATATATTTGTGGAAATTTATTATTCGATATATAGTCCTTCTTCATCCATTGTTATTGATAACCAATTTTAATATCAATCATTGGAAAGTATCATCCCCTTGTAGTTGATCAAATAAAACATGAATTTTTTGAAATGAATACATATTCATTATGTTATTGGAATTTATTTCCCAATAAATAATGCAATGTCTCATTGACCCATACTAATAATTTTAGTAATAAAATAGGGACTCACCATGGTAAAATATTAGGGTTTATAAATCCCTAATCACTCAGTTCATATATTTTCTTCTTCAATTATACACACTCCACCAGTTCTATTTTATAAGGAGTCTTAGGAATATGTCTTTCATTAGGAATTATTTCAATTGAGAAGTATTCAACATGATTTGATATATGAAAAGTTAATTATCTTATAAATACACCAATGAATTTGTGTAGCACAAGAAAATATAATATTATTTGGATATCTTAATCGTCTGTAGAAAATTCTTGATCATCCAATTAGCCTAGAATTTTATTAAGGAGAGCAACTTTTGGAGGGTCCAAATATTATTTTGATGATGAATTTTTTCCTCTAAATTCATAAAATTCTACCTTAACTTCACAAACCATAATCTTCAACTCTTGAAAATAAATATTTCTTTATACTCTAGAATCCAATCCATACCAATGATCATGTCAAATCAAACTATGGGTAGAATAACTGGGTGTGAAAATATGGTATTAAGAATCATCATAATGGGAATTCCCTATGACATTTTGTTATGATAATACTTCTAATCATTGTATTAATTGTTATTTTCATTACTATAGTGTTAGGGAAATATAAATTAATTTTTGGAAAAATTACAGTTATTAAAGAATGAAACAATCATGAATAAAAAAACATTTAATATCTTTTATATAATGATTAATATACACACACTAAATTATATAGAACATTGAATTTTGTTATGGTAATCACATAAACATAACCATTATCCCTTGACCATTTTTTTGGTATGTTACCTTCATGTTTGAGGCATTGGTTTACATAATTTCCCTTTTTCATATCATTAAAGCATCAAAAATTAATAAAAAAATCCATGATCTTTTATTGGTGAACTTTTGGCCAATTTATCTATATATCTAAAAAACTATAGTTCCCTTACTAAAATCCATACGGGGTTTCTTGCCATAGTTACCAAAAATTTTATGTCCAATCCTTTCATTCATCCTTATTACTACATTGTTCTTCAAATGAGCTCATTTGGTATCTTGTTCTTATAATTTTCTACGAAAACATGTATTGGATAAATATTTCTTTATATTAGTGGATTTTATGATTATATCCTCATATGATAAAATGTTATGAGAGAAAAACACCTCTCAATGGTCCATCAATAAACCATTAAACAAATAATAAATAAATAGTTATCATCTATGTACATAGTTCACATTCTTCTAGGATGACTGTGAAATTTTTTCTGTATAATATTTATCATTTTACCCAAATTTTTGTCTAACTGTGGTGTTATTTTCTTCCATTTCAACTCCTTTATCATAGGTAATGTACTTTACAAATAATACCTCAATAAAATATTCTAATTAATTACGCATAATCTCATCTTGCACTTTAGTAATTTTAATTTTTGAACTACATTAGTCCATATATCCTTTTATATGATTAACTACTAAGATGAATTATTAAATTCCATTACTACCAAAAGAAATAAAAAGTGTTTTTGAGGACTTGATACATTGTTTAGATACCAATATACTTTTAATTACACATCATCATCAAGGTTTTTTTTGACATAAATCAATCCATCATAGTAACACCATGATATGGATCGATAGGTATCTCTATAAAGTGATGTTTATTTTTATAACCTCTTTCAATGATCCTAATTTGGTTGTGAAATAGTGAACCTAAAATCTAGATTTGTTAACTATTTCTGGGGGTGTCCCTGCATTGACTCTGGGTGTAGATGTGATTCTCATTCCACCAATTAGACACCAAATTTCTTCAATGGAAAAGAAATAATTATCTGATGATATTGAATTTTAAAAAATTAATTCCTATTATTTTTTGGAGAGTGTTCCCAATAAATATTCATGGATTTTCATAGTAATTTTTTACATAAATTGGTCCATATATATCATATTCCTACATATTACTTTAAACTTCTTGTGATAACAACTTTAAAATTCTCAGAATATAGAAACCTAGATCTAGGAATTATATTAAATTGTTGGTATTGAATTCAAGAGTTCATATAGGATCGAACAACTTAGTATTCATGAAATACTAGTTACATATATACAATAATTTTCAAACATAATATGAAACATTAACACATTGTGATAAACTTATTATAACATATATCATGATGAAGAAATTTACATATATACCTCATTCTAGTATCCTGGGGAACAGAGAAGATAAGGGTGAGCTTAGATCCTAGTAAGGGGTAATGTACAATAGAAGCATACAATACATAGTTAAGGAATTATTGATATGAATTGAAATAATGATCAAAATGAATCCATAATAAACTAAAAACTAAATGTATTCAATTATAAATAGAAATAAAATAATACATAGATAAAAAAATAATCAATGATCTCATATTAATGGAATGTATAATGTTAGACATCTAAATCTAAATGCCGAATCATCATAGTAAGAAAATTTCCTACCATGGGAAGAGGAATATAAAAAAACTCTTTAATTTTATATCATTAATCCTGTTGATTTATCAATGAGTTATATAATTATTTTCCCCACTTGTAACCTCATTAAGTTTATTGTATTCACCATTGTATTGATCAATACCTATCATACCATTCCATAAGATACAAAATACTAAATGACACATGGTAATAATTATAATGATAAATATAGAGAGAAAATATATAGAAAACCTGAAAAAGAGTTTAATAGTCATTAAAAATGAAAAAAAATTCCCCATTTCAATGAAAGAGATAAAATTATCATAACCCAACTTGATAAAATGTTGAATGGTTAAACATTAAATAGTGAATTTATTAATAATCATCTGTATTGGAATGACAATATATTAGAAAATAATTCATTTTCACAAGTCAATAAAATGGATTATATGATCATAATAAATCATAGGGAATAAGTAATTTGGTTTCAAAAGAACATATCCCCAGTGTAACGAAATAAACGAATAAGAATGTTTACATAAATGAAAAACAACCTCGTAAGATAATGCTTAAAAATACCAACTAAGAGGGGATCTGGAGTTGGATTATTTGGTACCATGACTTCTTTTTCCAGAAATTATATCATATATATATATATGAGAATAAATAATGAATCATAAATTTAATTTCCCCTAGATCGGAACCCTCTCAAGTGGCCAAACAATGTTGGTTACTAGATTAAAAGAATACATCCTTGTACGCTAGAGGCCTATAATAAAAATCATAGTTGAATAGAACATAGTATGGAAACTATATCCCATTATATATAGTTGAAATTATAGTTGAAAATTATTAGAGTAATTGAAATAGTGGAAATTTTATACAACCATTAGATAAACAAAATAATGAAGGAAATTGAAAAATCCAACAATATATAATATATGTAATTATAGGTTGAATTATATAAAAATGTTAAGAGGAATGTAAAATAGATAAATTAAAAAAAAACTCAATGATGAATCCCAAGACCCTAGTCCAGATCCCCATGTCAGCCCCTTATCCAATATCCCAATCATCCAATAAGTAATAATCAATAAAATGTTCCTTCTATATTTTCCATACCTACATCCATGTAATCATCTCTAGTGCCAAATTTTGGCCATAATATGGGTAGAGTAAAACTTTGTAGGTCTACATCTCTATGTCTAAAAATACCATTCTGATAACAATTATTTGAAATAAATTTATAACACAGTGTTATTTAAACAATTTATATAACACATAAAATAAAATAACTAATCCTTGAGTTCTAGGATGACACATAGAACTATACAGACCTGCTTTGACTCTGTACAAAATGTATTTTCCATACGGCTAATCCTCATACATCAGGAAACATTTCATCTACCATTCCTTATGAATCAAAACTACGATCTATGAAAATTCCCATGTGGGAATATCATATGTATTCATAGGGTGCAATATCATTTTATGGGGAAATAAAAATCTCGTACTTGAATCTAATTGAATTCCTATAATGGTGTACCTTATGTATTCCCATGTGCTTGTCATAAGGGCTGCTTTTTGGTTCATGTGGTGGGTACTCTTATTCAAGAATGAACCACATGTACCATGCCTCAAAATATAGTAGTCGAATACCATATTCAACCTACTAGAAAACATATATACAAAAAAACAATTTATACCTTTAATTTTTATCCAAATCACGTTCATAGTTGGTTAGTTTATCTAATTATATTTACTATTCATATATTCTCAATTGGTTTATTTTGTTACAATAGGATGAATCACTATAATTAGACCATACTAAGATTCGATTTATCTCAATTCAATTTCCATGCTGAATCATTTTGAATTCTCAATTCACATTATTAATCCAATAACCAATTTTCATAATAACCAATTTAGTGCAACATCAAGGGAAGGATCACCACATGGTTGGCCACAAGACCATTATCAATGCCAATTGACCAAGTGGGTCTTATGTGAGGTCAATGAACTAACTTTTTATCCAAAATAGATTTAATCATTTATTATAGTAATGTGAATGGAAGTCCAATGAAATATTGATTATTGCACATACCGAGGTAATTGGAAAAAATTAGGGTAATGTTCTATACCATTAATATTAAACTATTGATTAATGAAACATCAAAAATGGGGACTACCCATAGATAATTTAAGGTGAGGAAATCAACAAAGAATCCACTGATCACAAAAACATTATGATAAAATCCCAATTTTGAAACTAAAATGAGGTCGTATCACAGTTATAGAGGATATAAGAAGGAAGTGGAATCCCAATGTAAAGCAACTCACAAAATGTCAAAACTAGACTGATGCGTAAAAAGGGATGGAATCAACCAAAAATAACTTAGTGTATCCATTGGGTGTGAGGGAATATGTTTTATGGTGAATGAAATGTTTTCTTGGATCCAACATATAAAAACTCACTACACCTAAGTAATTCACAAAATTAATCCTTAATTCATTATTTGAATGTCCTAAATGGTGTATACACCAGAATCGACATCTCCTAGAGTTTTAAAGCCCCTGATCAAAATTTTAATGATGTGAACCAATTTTATACCAACTAAATGTTTCATTCTATGATCCAATTAATAAAATCTTATCAGCAATAGGTTCAGCTCATGTAACCTTTTCACAATATTAACATTCCTAGAAGATAGATCACAATCCATATTCTATAGAAAATATAATAAATACCTCTATTGATTTCCAACCCCATGGATACACTCATTAGAAATTTATACATTTACCCAGACACCATTAATTCAAAAATAAAAAATCTCATAACAATAGGTCATTTCTTGGTAGAGGCTCTCCATTCGTAAAAAAACATAACAGTAAAGGTGTAAGACATAAAATAAAACTAAAGAAAGCTTAAAAAACTCAAAGAGGTGCATACCAAAAAATTGATGGGATCAAAAAACCTTCATTTGATATGAAAATTAATCCCTGAGATGCTCTAAGGATCACTATGGGGCCCCAATGAACAAGTATGGACATTGTGATAATATATCAAATACCCTCTATAAGGTCACCTCTTAAAAACCCAAAGATAACACTAACCACATACTATAGGTATAATATTAACCAAAATATACTTATAACTAGGTTCTAAAATCCATGTCAAATTATCCTCATCGGATTCACCAATATAAATCTCTACCAAATGATAAGGGTCAAGATGAAATATTTAAGGTTTAAATATGTGGAAAACAACATTAATGGAACATGAGAACTATGGATGGTCAAATCCTTATTCCACTATAACAACCCTACACTCTATCTCCAATATCATGAAAAATTCAAGTGGGGGAAAGCATTCCTTTTTTCTTGATACAAAATTTTTATAACTTAAGAGACACCCAAAGGAAAACATGATCATAAGCATCTAACTACAAAGGTCATCTCTGGTTGTGATTGTAAGATTTTTTCAAGATCTATAACACTACCATCAACTTTCAATTTAACTGAACCTTCTCAGATGTACCCTATATTAGACTATCTCTGATAAGTGCTGACACACATACATCTGACCAATAAAGTGGTGAATGGTACAACCTACCATACAAAGCCTCAAAATTATTCACGTGGATGAATTCCTAGAAGGTTTTATAAAAAACTCTAAAAGTTCCAATGATACTCTCGTGAACAAAAACATTATATTACACAGGCCCATAACATATCCCCCATTATCTAAATCATTTTATAATATTGGCCATCAGTGTGAGGATGATTGGTTTTACTCAGAAGAACCTACGATCCTAGATCCTTTTGAAAATACTTCTACAGCTGAGTATTGAATTGAATATCTCTAAAAATGATATTTCTCATAACATTGTTCATTAAAACTATCTATGGCACATAACGGCCACCTTGATCATCAAAGGTGTAAGTCTCCATGATGGAAAACAGTGGTATAACTTCATAAATTATTCTACAATCACCCATAATGCATCATTAATTTGATATTTCTTGGGTAATCTCATTATGAAGTATATAGAGACATCATCGAACTTCAATTGGGATGAGGCAATAATAACCCATCTAGACTATCATGCTCAACTTTCACCTATAGACAAGTGAAAAATCAGGCTATGATGCCCAATATATACTTTGTGTAATTCTTAGAAACTAGTATTTTCTATTAATATCACGATTAATCTTGATCATATCTTGATGTAATGTGTATATATAAGTGTTAAACTATTTCATCATCTCCTTGTGCAATCCCATAGTAAACCACACTCATCTGCTGAAGAGAATATAATTTCCACTACTATGGTATCATCTTCATGATGACTACCCACCATATAAGATATACCTTAAGGATAATATCCTTGTATTTGTTAACTAATAGATTTTGATCTCAACCAAAAGCATGCATATAATATTTCTCTATGGGATATTTACTTTTCCCTGAGACTCTTGAACATCTATATGCTTATCTACAAAGACTTCCACTATCTTCGACATGTCACCACACTCCTGTACTTACATCATATATGCATTCTAGTTCAATTCCTTATAAATAGTGTTTCCCTTTCCTAGTATACAATCCAACTTGATGTCGATAGGCTATAGATACTCGACCCACCTCTTCTATCAAAGGATCAGGCACTACTATGAAATGATGCACCTCAGGCTCTTTTGGTCCACGTACACCAAAAAACTCTTTCCTAGAAGATATTGCCTCTGTAAAATCTAGTAGTTCATATCAACTACTAACTTAGGCCATGATGTTTATTAATTCCTCACATGCGTTCTAAGCATTCTGGATCCAAAACAAACCACTTGATCCTCCTGCATCAGAACTACTATAAGTCAAACTTCTGATGTATCATAGAACATATTATATAACATACCTAACATAGGTAAGGTGAGGATTGGTTCTATGGTAATCCCACTCATAATCTCATGAAAAAATACATCACATGACTCTAACCAGACATAGTTTTCTACTATCTTAGTTACCTTATTCATTAGATATTTTATATGGGATAAGTCCCATATGAAAGGCCAATCATAACTAGCTATTCCTAGAAATCTCTGAATCTCAAGGAAATTATATGGTCACTAACAAGTTACAATGGTTGTAAACATAACTAGTTCAACTAAAACACTATCATAAGAGATAAAATAACCCATTAAGTGAACTTTATTAATCCCAAAACAACACACTAGTGCAGAAACCGTTTTTTACGTCACCCTTTTTTACGTCGGTTATATAAAACCGACAACATAATATGTAAAACGAGGTTTTTTACGTCGATTATTTAATAACCGACGTAAAACCCTGTGTTTAGTACACCTTTAACGTCGGTTATTGTGATAACCGACGTTATTAATCGCGCGGCTTCGTTTTTTACGTCGGTTATACATTAACTGCCGTAAAAAACAGAAGCGGGGGGCGTTTGTTACGTCAGTTATTGAATAACCGACGTAACAAACGCGGTTTTTGAAGGCCTTTTTACGTCGGTTATAAAATAACCGACGTAAAAAAAGAATCCGCAGATGTTTTTGACGTCGGTTATGGAATAACCGACGTAATAAAACGCGGATTTTGAGCCCTTTATAACGTCGGTTATAGAATAACCGACGTAAAAAAAGAATCGGAGGAAGGTTTTTACGTCGGTTATTGAATAACCGACGTTATAAATGTTTTAAAAAAAATTATAACGTCGGTTATTGAATAACCGACCTGATAACTCATTTAAAAATTTACCCAGACCCGTGGATTGTCATTCACGAGTTTACCTTCGACAGTCGCGACTCGTCTCTCTCGCGCATAAACCCGAATCATCTCGTCCATTTCGTTTGTTTAGATTCGTTTTTCGATCATCGTTTCTCATATTTAATCTCCTGGGATCAATCATCTAAACTCGCAGCACTCAGGTAATCCTCCCACTCGTTCGTTTTTTTTCGCGGATAGTATATATATGTGTGTTGTGATTTTTTTGTGGAAACTAGCTAAGATTCTTCGATTGCGAACCCTTTTAACTCGTTTTGGAACCATAATCTTATTTATCATCCCTAGATCTATTAGTTCGACTTGCAATATTGACTAATTTTATGATTTCGCTAATTTTTCATCGTTTTCTATAAATCCCCGAGAGGGTTGGGGCGTGTCCATTTGGATGGGTTGCCCTTTTACAGTTGTTACTACTTTATTCAGTGATTCCAGGGGGTGGGAGGGCTATCGAGAGGGTTGGGGGTGTCCAGGGGGGTGTCCAAGGGGGTAGGGTGTGGGGGGTGGTGTCCAGGAGGGGTGGGGGGCTGTCCAGAGGGGTCGGGGGGTGTCCAGGGGGGTTTACAAGGGGGTGGGTGGGTGTGGGGGCTGTCCAAGGGTGTGGGTGGGTGTTGGGGGGTGTCCAGGGGGGTGTCCAAGGGGGTAGGGGGTGGGGGTGGTGTTTAGGAGGGGTGGGGGGGCTGTCCAGAGGGTTGGGGGGTGTCCAGGGGGGGTTTCCAAGTAGGTCGGGGGTGGGGGGTTGTGTCCAGGAGGGGTGGGGGTGCTTTCTAGAGGGGTCGGGGGCTGTCCAGAGGGGTCGGGGGGTGTCCAGGGTGGTGTCCAAGGGGATGGGTGGGTGTGGGGGGCTGTCCAAGGGGGTGGCAGCCTGTCCAGAGGGGTCAGTGGGGTGTCCAAGGGGGTGTCCAAGGGGTTGGATGGGTGTGGGGGTCTGTCTAAGTGGGTGGCGGCCTCTCCAGAGGGTATTTGGGGTTGTCCGGGTGGGTGGGGGGGGGGGCTGTCCAGAGGGTTGGGGGATGTCCAGGGGGTGTCCAAGGGGGTAGGGGGTGGGGGGTGGTGTCCAGGAGGGGCGGGGGGCTGTCCAGAGGGGTCTGGGGGTGTCCAGGGGGGTTTACAAGGGGGTGGGTTGGTGTGGGGGGCTGTCCAAGGGTGTAGGTGGGTGTTGGGGGGTGTCCAGGGGGGTGTCCAAGGGGGTAGGGGGTGGGGGTGGTGTTTAGGAGGGGTGGGGGCTGTCTAGAGGGTTGGGGGGTGTCCAAGAAGGTCGGGGGTGGGGGGTTGTGTCCAGGAGGGGTGGGTGTGCTTTCTAGAGGGGTCGGGGGCTGTCCAGAGGGGTCTGGGGGGGGGGGGGGGTCCAGTGTGGTGTCCAAGGGGATGGGTGGGTGTGGGGGCTGTCCAAGGGGGTGGCGGCCTGTCCAGAGGGGTCAGTGGGGTGTCCAGGGGGTTGGATGGGTGTGGGGGGCTGTCCAAGTGGGTGGAGGCCTCTTCAGAGGGTATTTGGGGTTGTCCGGGTGGGTGGGGGGCTGTCCAGAGGGTTGGGGGATGTCCAGGGGGGTGTCCAAGGGGGTAGGGGGTGGGGGGTGGTGTCCAGGAGGGGCGTGGGGCTGTCCAGATGGGTCGGGGGGTGTCCAGGGGGGTTTACAAGGGGGTGGGTGGGTGTGGGGGGCTGTCCAAGGGTGTGGGTGGGTGTTGGGGGGTGTCCAGGGGGGTGTCCAGGGGGTAGGGGGTGGGGTGGTGTTTAGGAGGGGTGGGGGGGATGTCCAGAGGGTTGGGGGGTGTCCAGGGGGGTGTCCAAGCAGGTCGGGGGTGGAGGGTTGTGTCCAGGAGGGGTGGGGGTGCTTTCTAGAGGGGTCGGGGGTTGTCCAGAGGGGTCGGGGGTGTCCAGGGTGGTGTCCAAGGGGATGGGTTGGTGTGGGGGGCTGTCCAAGGGGGTGGCGGCCTGTCCAGAGGGGTCGGTGGGGTGTCCAGGGGGGTGTCCAAGGGGTTGGATGGGTGTGGGGGGCTGTCCAAGTGGGTGGAGGCCTCTCCAGAGGGTATTTGGGGTTGTCCGGGTGGGTGGGGGCTATCCAGAGGGTTGGGGGATGTCTAGGGGGGTGTCCAAGGGGGTAGGGGGTGGGGGGTGGTGTCCAAGAGGGGCGGGGGGCTGTCCAGAGGGGTCCGGGGGTGTCCAGGGGGGGTTATATCTTACTATATTTTGTTTAAAAAATAATATTCAAGAATATTTTGTTAAATACACATCGATTTGTTTTATATTTCAAAATTGTTTACATTCAAATTATGATTTTTTTCATATAAACATATATTTGTCTTCTCTAAAAAATATATATATTTTTGCTATTTGTTATAGGTAATAATGAGTCGATGTTGGATTATGGCACATCGAATGAGCAATGAATATGAGGAAGGTGTTGATGCCTTTTTGGAATTTTCTAGACGAAATGTTCCAAGTAGTTACATTTTTTTCTGTCCATGCCTGAAATGTCTGAATATGAAGAAGTTGAAAAGTAGAGAGATAAAAGATCATCTGATTTGTCATGGTTTCAATCCGAGTTACAACCCTTGGATTTGGCATGGCGAAACTGGACAGAATGTCACTGATGATAATGAATCAAAAGATGGTAACTCCGATGGAATTGAAGAAATGATTCGCGATATTGTAGCAGAACAAATTGAGATAGAACCGACAGTTTCACGTCTATATGGTGATGCCGAAAAACCATTATATCCTCGTTGTACAGATTTTACGGTTTTTTCGGCGGTGTTAAGATTGATTAACCTAAAGGTGAAACATGGATGGAGTGACAGATGTTTTACAGAGCTGCTACAATTGATGAAAGACATTCTTCCAAAAGATAACGATCTTCCAGATTCACATTATAAGGCCAAAAAAATATTATGCCCGATGGGATTGGGATACAGGAAAATACATGCCTGTCCGAATGACTGCATTATATATAGGAGGAATATGAATTTCTGAAAGAGTGTCCTAAATGTGGGACATCACGGTATAAGGTGAAAGAAATATCACAAGCTGATGTAGAGATTAAAAAGCTCCCTTCAAAGGTATTTTGGTATCTTTCTATAATTCCTCGTTTCAAACGTTTATTTGCTAATTCACATGATGCAAAAAGGTTAAGATGGCATGCTGATGAGCGGGTATGTGATGGAAAAATACGTCATCCAGCTGATTGTCCACAATGGAAGAAAATTGATGCCCAGTACCCTACATTTGGAAATGAAATTATAAATCTGAGACTAGGATTGTGCACAGATGGAATGAATCCATACCGAACCCTCAGTAGCACACATAGTTCATGGCCTGTTTTATTGGTAATTTACAACCTCTCTCCTGAAGTTTATATGAAGCACAAATATGTCAGGTTGAGTATCATGATATCTGTTCCAAAGCAACCCGGCAATGATATTGATGTATACTTGTCACCGCTGATTGATGATTTGAAATTGTTATGGGCTGATGGTATTAAGGTGTATGATTCTTATAAAATGGAATATTTTCAACTGCATGCAGTGCTTCTATTCGCTATAAATGACTTCCTAGCATATGGAAATTTGTCTGGATACAATGTTAAAGGGCATAAAGCATGTCCAATTTGCGAACAGCAGACGTCATATTGTCAATTGAATCATGGGAGGAAAACAGTGTACATGGGTCATCGAAAGTTTTTGCCTATGGATAACCCTTATAGAAGACTAAAAAAGTCATTCAATGGCTCACAAGAATTTGATACTGCTCCAAAACCTTTATCCCTAGATTTTTATTTTGAGAGGGTGAAAAACCTTGATGTGACATTGGGAAAGACATAGAAATCTGGTAATGATAGACATATTTGGAAGAAAAGGTCAATATTTTTTGAGCTACCATATTGGAGGTATCATGAAGTCAAACATAATATTGATGTCATGCACGTGGAGAAGAATATCTGTGATTCTTTGATCGGAACATTGCTAGATATTAAAGGAAAGACAAAAGATGGGTTGAATGCAAGGTTAGACCTACTATCAATGGGAATACGTTTGGAGTTAGCTCCCACTCCTAAAGGAAGACGAACATTTCTTCCCCCGGCTTGTCATACATTATCGAAGAGGGAGAAAAGTAGCTTCTATCAGTGTCTTCATTATATCAAAGTGACTCAAGGTTATTCTTCAAATGTAAAAAATTTTGTCTCATTGAAAGACTTGAAGTTGATTGGTATGAAATCACATGATTGTCACGTCATGTTGCAACAAATTCTACCAGTTGCACTGCGTGGAATATTACCCATCCATGTCAGAAAGACTATAATGAGGTTGTGTTATTTTTTCAATTCAATTTGTAACAAGGCGATTGATGTGAATGCTTTGAACATTTTGGAAAAGGATGCAGTTTTTATACTTTGTCATTTGGAAATTTATTTTCTTCCAAATTTTATTGATATGATGGTGCATTTAATGATTCATCTGGTTCGAGAAATAAAGCTTTGTGGACCTGTATATCTTCGTTGGATGTATCCTTTTGAAAGGTATATGAAAATATTAAAGGGATATATTAAAAATCCATATCGACCTGAAGCCTCCATTATTGAAAAGTATATTTCTGAGGAGGTAGCAGAGTTTTGTACGAGCTACTTGGATACGGCGCAACACATAGGTTTGCCTCCATCTCGCCATGAATGGGTTAACAATGAGGGAAAGGGGATTCGTGGCTTGAAAGTCAAATCACTGTCAGCTGAACATATGAAGAAGTTAGAATCATACATCTTGAATAACATAGCTGATGTTCAACCGTATATCACATTGCATATTAATGAGTTGAAACAATGTCATCCAAAGAAGAAAGAAATGTGGATTTTGAATGAGCACAACAACACATTTTTCCCATGGTTTAAAAAGACCTTGCTTGGTAGACCAGATGTATCAGAGACATTAAAATGGATAGTGGGTGGTCCATCTTTAAATGTGATAACATGGTCCGCTTATGACATTAATGGCTATACATTTCATACGAAAGATCAGGACAACAGAAGTGCAGTTCAGAATAGTGGTGTATTGGTGTTTGCAGAAGCAATGCATTTTTCGAGTCCTAAGGACAAAAACCCAATTTCGGCATCAAGTGCATATTATGGAGTGATTAAAGACATATGGTAGGATGATTACTTTAAAATTAAAGTTCATGTTTTTAATTGTAAATGGTTTATCGGTAACAACAGTGTCAGACACGATGAATTTGGAATGACACTTGTTAATCTGAATAGATTGGAAGACACATCTGATTCTTTTATAATGGCAACACATGCCAAACAAATTTTCTATGTAGTAGATCAATCAGATATGCAGTGGGCTGTTGTTTTACAAGGGAAAAAACAATATGTTGGTGAGGATGAATTTGATGAAGATGCTGATTTATGTGAGATCCCTACTTCCATGGAAAGATTAACAGAACATAATGATGAGTATGTTGAAGACATGGTTTGTGCCATAAGGAACGATCACGACGAAGGAATTTGGGAAAACAATCCAACTGTACATTCCTAAAATTACAGGTAACACATGTTTATTTCTTGTTTACATTTAGTTTTTTCATATAATGTTAGATATTGTAAATTTTTTACTTATTAAAACATGTATCAAACCAAAATGATAAAACAATAAAAACCGTAAAGAGGAGAAGTCATGGGCGCACCGGCCGGCCGGTGATGAGCCAGCGGCCGGCCGGTGGTCCAGACAGAGAGGAAGGCTCTCTGTCTGGTCCACCGGCCGGCTGGTGGTGATCCAGCGGCCGGCCGGTGGTGATCCAGCGGCCGGCCGGTGGTCTAGACAGGAAGGCTCTATCTGGTCCACAGGCCGGCCGGTGGTGAGCCAGCGGCCGGCCGGTGGCACCAGGCAGTGGGCAAGTCTACTGCCTGGGTCCTCCGGCTGGCCGGTGAGCTCAGACCGGCTAACCGGTGGACTCAGTGAGTCCACTTTTCAGCTTTCTTGGGCCAACTCCTTGGCAACCTTTTGCCTGTGTTTACCATGTTTATCATTGTTTAACATGCTTACCATATTACCAATGTTTACTATTATGTAATTTAGTACACTTTTCTATTTTCTGATTAAGTAGTACTACAATATTTGAATTTGTATATTTGTGAACTAATGTTTGTTTTTTTGATTTGAAGGAAAATGACAGATCAATCAGTTGATCAGCCACAGGATTCTGGAGATGAGCATATTGGTCATACATCTGTGGAGGAACATTCAAATGATCCTATTACGAAAAAGAGTTCAAAGGTTGGTAAGCGTGGGTGCACACGTTTACCAAAATTATCACTTGCCCGTACGAAGGAGGAGAGGATAGTCATGGAGTTTGATGATGATGATCTTCCTAGAGGTCCAAATTCTAAAGATTTTAAGGGTTTTGTAGCAACTCAGGCTAAGAGCAAAGTAAGCATTCTCTATGATGATTGGAGAAGTGTGGATAAGGCGATAATTTCTCAGATGTGGGTGACCATTTTGGTAAGATGTTTTTCTATTGTTTGACTGTTCTTTAAATGTTTCTAGTATATATAATATTTTTAACCTCTTTTTTATCAGATGACATTTGATATTCCTGACACTGGAGGAGTCAGGAAGAAATGCTTATCGTTGGCTGCTAGGAGATGGAGGGATTTCAAATCAACCCTCTCATCTGATTTCATTTATGGTCATAGGAGTCGTGAGAATCCATGTCGTATATATCCTTTTATAGAAGAATACACATGGAGACAATTTTTTGAAAGTAGAAGAAAAGAATCATTTTTGGTAAGGGCAATGTAAACTTTTATAAGCTTTCTTATATAAATGATCATATTATTGTTTTGTTAATGATTACTTATTCTTAATTTACAGCAAACAAGGAAAGCTCATCAAGAGATCCAATCTAAAAATTTATACCGTCATAGTTTATCTCGGGGAGGATATGCATTATTGGAAGAACAAATTATGGCAGAAAAATTTCAACAACTAAGAGCTGAGTCTTCAAGCTCTGGAGAGGTGGCCCCTCCATCCCCTCCATCTAGACATGAGAAATGGAAAAGTGCTCGGAAGGGAAAAAAGGACAATATATTTCGGAAGAATCGAGACTCGTAGTTGAGAGGATTGTAAGATATCTATTTTATTTATTTAAGTTTACTATTTTCGTCATATATTTCCAATCATTATAGAAATGTTCAATTAATTATTACAGGACTCTCTTGAGGAGCAGAGTTCACAGGGGACATTTACACCATCTGGGAGGGAAGATATTTTATCTGTGGCATTGGGAAAGCCCGAACATCCTGGCCGTGTAGGAGGATATCCGGCAGGTGTATCGGTAAGAAAAGTGTTTCCACGTTCCTCAACTTCTAACGTTGAGGGAGTTTATAAAAAAAATAGAATCCTTGGAGGCTGAAGTCCATAATATTAATGCGACAATGGAGGACAAGATTAGAGCATCGGTGCAGTTTATGTTTGCAGACTTGCAAAGACAATTTCAGGGTGCAGCTCCCACTCCACCTCTCCCAGTAGCTCCCACTCCCCCACCTCATCCTGCAGACCCCATTTTTGATCCTCCTCCTCCGCCGCAGCTACCTACTTATTGTGAGTTGTATGTTGATGATCCTCAACATCATATAGTTGCATATGGGATGGTATATTGTATAGGAGATACAGTTCATCATCAACAGTTAGAGGTAGAGAATCAGAGGGTCACTGTACATGATATTATAGATAGATCAGCTCGGATACCATTACCTACAGATGAGGTGATGACAGTTGGACATAGTATCGGCCATTTTTTACTTTGGCCATCCAGAATTCTTCGACTCATTACCATAGAGGTATGGATGTTATATAATTTATTTTATATTTTTATTAATGTTTTATCATTTGGAAACTAATATATTTTTCAATTTATTTTTACAGGAATACTTCAAAGGTGAAGAAATACTGTATAGACAACAACAAAGACAGATAGCTATGACATCAGATGCAGATACTAGCAGTCTTGTCAAATTGTCAAGATATTCAAATTTGTTGTTGGATCATTATGACTTTACAATGGAAGCTCATGTCTGTGGACGTGAACTAAGTGTGGGGATTATGAAAACTGATATCATGGAGTTTGTCACTGGAGATAAGTTGGGCATCAACGTGGTGAAAATTTTTATCATGTAAGTCTTAACACCTTTTCCTTGCGTTATATTTATTAAAAATGTATACTTATGTCTTCTTTGTATTAGGTATCTGTATAAAATTTGTGAGAGGAATGAGCTGACAGATGTATATGGATTCATGGACCCACAATTGATTTCCCCTGAAGCATGTGCATTGGATGAGGAACAAAGAATGCTTTATATTGCTGATTGATTTGAAAAGAATGTAATCACACAGTGTTGGATGATGCCTTTTTGTGAGAGGTATGAAACACATCCCTCTCAAAGAGTTAATTATCTTTTAACATAAAAAACCACTAACGTTAAATTTCCTTTTATCTGGAATCATTGGATGTTAGGGGTTTTTTGCCCTAGGGAGAAAACACTTTATTGGATATGCTCTCTCCATGATGATGTGCGAGAACGTTTTAAGAATATATTGGAAACGTAAGTTTCAATTTCACAATAGTTTTATATATTATAATGAATTTTAAATTTACCCCATTCGTATTATTTTCTAACAGGGCATGGGTCCACTTTCGAAAAAGCGCAAAGAAAAGGAATTTCAAGATCAAATATGTACATGCGAAGGTAAATATCCATTTATAATATGTACATTTTGATTTATTACATAAAAATAATATATTGAATTTACACTCATTCAAACAGAAATGTCATGAACAACAAGGCATCATCGAATGCGGATATTACATGTTAAGATTTATGTATGAAATAATAACAACTGGGATAGTTCTGAGTTTTGACCTGGTAAGATTTCCTCTTTCTCATAATATTTCAATTTGATTTATTCATTATACACGTTGAATACTATCCTTTTCCTTTGTATCTTTTTGATGACCCTCAACCCTTTACTGCTGAAGATATCAAACACATACAAGTGGAGTGGTCAAATTATTTTACAGGTTTGATTGACTTTTAGTTGTTTGTAATGTAAAATGTAATTTTGAATATTGTCAATGTAATTGTGTATTTCGTAGTCGTTTAGGTTGGATTTAGTTTTTTTTTGAAGTTGACAGTGTAAGTTTTGAATGTTATATAAGTGAATGTTTAATTTTTCTCTACTTCTTGTTTTGGTCTACTGTTGATGGTTTTTCTGGTCTGGATTTTGGTATGGGGGGAGAGGTTCCAAGGGGGTGGGTGGGTGTTTGGGGGGTGTCCAAGGGATATGGGAGGGGTGTCCAAGGTGTGTTTGGGGCTGTCCTAGGGGTCAGGGGGGTGTAAATGAGGGTGGGGGTGTCCAAGGGATATGGGATGGGTGTCCAAGGTGTGTTTGGGGCTGTCCAAGGAGTCGATTGGGTGTAAATGAGGGTGGGGGGGGGGGGGGCTGTCCAAGGGGTGGGGGTGTCCAAGTGGTGGGGGGTGTCCAAGGGATATATGAGGGGTGTCCAAGGGGTGTTTGGGGCTGTCCAAGGGGATGGGGGGGTTTCCAAGGGGTAGGGGGGTTTCCAAGGGGTTGGGGGGTGTCCAGGGGGTGGGGGCTGTCCAAGGGGTGGGGGGGGGTGTCCAAGGGGTGGGGGGTGTCCAAGGGATATGGGAGGGGTATACAAAGGGTGTTTGGGGCTGTACTAGTGTTCGGGGGGTGTAAATGAGGGTGGGGGGGGGGGCTGTCGAAGGGGTGGGGGTGTCCAAGGGGTGGGGGTGTCCAAGGGATATGGGAGTGGTGTCCAAGGTGTCTGGGAGTTCTGTCCAAGGGGCCGGTTGGGTGTAAATGAGGGTGGGGGGCTGTCCAAGGGGTGGGGGGTGTCCAAGGGGTGGGGGGTGTCCAAGGGATATGGGAGGGGTGTCCAAGGTGTGTTTGGGGCTGTCCTAGGGGTCGGGGGGGTGTCCAGGGGTCGGGGGGGGTGTCCAAGGGGTCTGGGAGGGCTGTCAAGGTGTGGGGGGTGTCCAATGGGTGTTTGAGGCTGTACTAGGGGTCATGGGGGTGTAAATGAGGGTTTGGGGGCTGTCCAAGGGGTGGGGGTGTCCAAGGGGTGGGGGTGTCCAAGGGATATGGGAGGGGTGTCCAATGGGTGTTTGAGGCTGTACTAGGGGTCGTGGGGGTGTAAATGAGGGTGGGGGGCTGTCCAAGGGGTGGGGGTGTCCAAGGGATGTGGTGGGGCTCCAATGTGGTGGGAGAGGGCTGGCCAGGTTGTTAGGTGGGTATAGATGAGGGTGGGGTTCAGTTGGGGCTTGGGGGAGGGCTGGCATGGTTATTTTTGTTTGGTTTCTGGTTGCTTTTTGGTGAGAGCAGTGCAATTATTTTAAAAAAAATATCGCTTTCACGTCGGTTATTTTATAACCGACGTGGTAAATAAATCGGTAGGGGTTTATCACGTCGGTTTTTTTGAGAACCGACGTGATAAACCGTTCCCGGGCCTTTTATCACGTCGGTTCTTAATATAACCGACGTGCTAAAAGGCCTGGGAATCGATTTACCACGTCGGTTATTGGATAACCGACGTGCTAAAACGTTTCCCAGGCCTTTTTATCACGTCGGTTATTTAAGAAACCGACGTGATAATAGGCCCGGGGAAGGGTTAATCACGTCGGTTATGTCATAACCGACGTGATAAACGATATCCCAGGAGTTTTATCACGTCGGTTTAGAAAATAACCGACGTGATAAACCCCCCCCCCCCCCCCCGCGCATATTTATCACGTCGGTTATTAATGAACCGACATTATAAACACCGTGATGTTAGGGATGTTACGTCGGGTTTTAAATAACCGATGTAAAAAACGTTATTTATAACGTCGTCCGTATTAACGTCTCCTAAAAACCGACGTAAATAATGAAAAATAACCGCCGTAAAAAATGTTTTCTGCACTAGTGACATTTAGATAGCTTGGCATTAAGATGATGCTAACTTAATGCACTCAAAATGATGTCAAGATGTTGGGAATTACCATCAATATACTGAGAGTATAGTAAGCTTTTGTCGACAAAAAAACCACCACAAAATGATATAGGAAATTATTGAAAATATATTTAATCAATTCCACGAATACAATTGGTTCATTTAATTTACAAGATGAAGACTCCACAACTTCATACAAGACGCACCATCTCCTAAATATTGTCTATGTTATCTCGAATAATATCACTCTCAAATTATTAAATCATAATATTAAGTAAATATTATAGAATATATGGAAACCTATCAGATGATCATGGATATCATTGATACATTGAAGGGTATACCAGTTCTAGACTATCACTTGGTTCAATCTACGATTGTATACACCACAAAGTCTGATCTCCTTCTTAGAGAAAAACAAGATAGTACTCAAAAGTGATGTACTAGGTCATATCTAAAAAATAGATTCCGTATATTTAAACAATATTTACAATTATATAATCTCTTATGAAGACATCATATATAGTATTTTTGAAACTAGAACTACTCTGAACACCAACTCAGTGGTCAACTCAATCTCCCACTTGGGTGTTAAGCCATAGAACTTGTCAGAAACAACATCCATAAAATAGTCTAACATTGGAGGAAAATTAACCTCCAATATTCCAACATTATATAGAGAAATAAATTCAATATTATCCATGATAATATCCAATTTTCACTGAACTAGTCCTACATAATTATTCTAAATATCCCACTCACCCTGGTGAAAATAGCTCCCTTCTTTTGGAGATTGAATGGAATATATCCTTTGATAATTGTTGATATGAGGATTGTATAGGTCTATTAAATCCATGATAATAATTAAATAAAATAATACCATTTATATCACAAAAAATATAAAATAAGGGGTAACCACAAATTTCTAGCGAACATTCCTTTTAAAGCTTCATATTCTCTCACCTCACTCCCAATAGTGAATCGATGATCAAGAAATCATCCATGATTTCACTACCAAGTCCAAAATGATTGAGAAAGGGAATGATATCATGGAATTAGATTCTATTATATTAAATACAATAAAGGGTATATTATAAAATGATCATACCTCTAATGGTAGAGGGTCTAACATCCAATGTAGTTGGATTAGTCTTCATAGTGTGCAACGGACATTCCCCTCTTACATAGGATTCTGTCTGAATCCCCTATTATAATCCCTCTGAGTGGTATTTCTACTTCAGTAATACAATAACAAATCACTTGTCTCATCTTGAATGTGTGGTTAAACTCTAAAAACTAGTCTACTGATGCGTCATTAAGTCTGTCCTAGAATCTAGTACATGTCATGTTCTCCTGTCATTACTCTACTGGTGTGGTGTTATATAGACCCACTAATGATGAACCATCCAATAATAATCATGGAACAAAATAGTGGGTTATAGACACAATTTAATCATGTAGATACTCTTTCCACACAGAAAAATATCAACAATCTATGATTCTGAGAGGGATTTTACTCTCCCAACTTATATTCCTACTACAACGTAGTGGTAACTATCATAATAGTTATTCTTATTGCATGAAGTAGAAAACCTAGTTCAACCCACTAATACTTTTTAGATATTCCTTAGTGAATCTACTAGATTCACCTTTATAATGATATCCTAATTTATCATGTCCTCAAAGGCACTCAGGTGAGAAACATTCACCTGTGACCTGATCTAATAACAAATCTTTCCCTTGAAATGCCTCCACAAGGAAATCTCCTAAGGTTTCACATAGAGATAAAACCAATCCAGGTCTACGAACCATATTTAATTTTCTATCACATAGATGATCTACTATTTTAGGTGCATGAACTCATGATATTTTCCATCCCTCAATGTCACTAGATAAATGTGGCTAAGGGACATTTCTTAAAAGTCCTTCCCTGTAATCTCATATTATTTGTCATCTTACTCGATAATATATCAAATCAAAAAGAGGGTCAATGAAGAATATTTCAAGAATGATTTACCATCCCACTAGTGGGTGTCTTTTGGTTATTAAAGATCATCAGGGATGAATTGATGAATAACCTAATTGATTCGTGACCTCACTATCTAGTGATCATTTCGGGATGTTACTTGTAAAACTCTCTCGTAAAATCATACATGAATGTTTTTATGTAAAAAATATAACTCCTCACGGATATAATTGAACTCAATAATCCTTCATGTTTCTATTCATCTGTATTATTTTTAGGATCCACGGGGAGCTCTAGATCAAAAGCATTAGGATCATGATTATTACCACCCTTCTACTGCTCAATTCGATGATGATAATGATGATGATTACTTTTCTACATAAGACAATAAAAATAATTAAAATAGAGGATAAACATATAGTCAAATTTTAACATGTGAAACATGAATATAAAAATGAGATAATATTCCCTTATACATGGATTAATATGAAAATTGGAATAACATATCTGTTATTTTATATCATTTATCTTATATAACTAGAATCTAATTTCATTTTTCATATTCTCAAATATATCACAAGTAATAAATATGTCCCTATCATGATCAATTAATTTCTATATATATATCTCTATATTTTTACCAGGATTCATGAACACTCGTCTCATGGTATACTAGGCCATGGTTATAACTCTCATGAATCAACAACATCACACGATGTGTGAATCAGCCATGGTGAAATAACATTAATAGTAACAAGTGAACATGAACAATAATACCATCCTTAAGTATTTATCATTTCACATCTACATGGTTTATCTACTCCCATACACATGTTCATTACCTAGTACCAATGCATTCTCAGTCTCTATTCTTCCTTTTTCAAATATTAAAATATTTGAAAATAAAAACATTACCTCAAATAAAACATTGAAACATCCATGTACCTGTAACACTCTTACATGAAAAAACTAGGTTGGTTTTTGGACATTATGTATCATCCCACATATTTCATATTCCACTAACTACTAGTGGAGTTGTATAGATCATAGTGGGGAGAATAAACCCCATGGTATAAATTTTCAATAATAGTGGCATAAATATATGAGTAACATAAATTGAGAAAATTGTATAACAATAATAGATAAAACAAATAGTGAAGGAAACTGGTCTATCCAACAATATCGAAAAAATATAATAATATGATTTAATGTATCACAATATCAATCATATTTTAAAATTTATTGATGAAACAAAAAGAATTATTCCATCCAAGACCTCAGTCCCAATACCCATGTCAATAATGACTCTAATATCTAACCCATCCTTTACGAAACAATAAAAAACAAGGTCTTTTTCTACTGTCCAACCCTGTATCTAGTTGATCTTCTCGGGTACCAAATGGTGGACTGAATAGGGTGTGATTAAAACTTATTCGGATGAAACCACCATGTCTATTCAAAATATGTCTAATATAAAGTGCATGAAATTTAAAAAATTAAATAGTGTTATTTAATAAATTAATACAACATATAAAATAAACCTAAAAATCACCCAGTTCTAGGTTGATACTCATTTGAAGAAAAACCTACATCGGTACCATAACAGATGCCTCTATCACACAGTTGATCCTCTTGAATTAGGAAAGATTTTTTGTACAATGTATCACGAATCAAAACAAGGCTCCATAAGAATTCCCAATATCACTTACATCTTCCAAAGGGAAGATACCATTCCAAGAAGAAACTAATCATTTCATAAAAGATTCCATGAAAATTCTCGTGATTGAGTGACCTAAATATTTTTTATATACACATAAAAATGGGTGAATCAAATCTCAATCGAAGGGTTGTCATTTTCTATAGTGAACCATCAGTGACATGTCTCACAAGACAGTGGGCAATTCCCTCATGCATCCTATTTTCAAACATATATTCAAAAAAAAAATGTATACCTTATATCACTATTCATATCAGATGAATAGTTGTATAATTAATCTCATTCTATTAACCATGGATATATTCTCAACTATTAGATTCTCCTATGATACAAAAAATCACCCCGATCAAACCATGACATGTTTCTATTTATCTCAATTGATTTTACAAGACACAAAAGGATAAATCCATGACTCAAATTATGGATACAAAACCTAGGTTATAAAATTTTCAATTCATCATTACATTAATAGAGAGATCACTTAATCGGTGGCCCCAAGTTTGGTGAAAATGAGAATAGGAAAAAGATGTTCCAATGGGAGGTCTAAAGACTTAATTTTTATCTAACATATATTAAATCATTTATTTGGTTCAAGAACAAGACATTACTAATCAATATAAATTATTTCATACACCAAGATAATTTGAAACAAACATTGGTGTAACATTTTGGTCCACCCACCATATAATAGTGATCAAAGAAACACCCTTAATAAATAACACACATGGTTAAACAAAGGTAAATAAGGTAAAAAAATAACTTTATCACAAAAACATCAAGATTACAGTACTGATTCAAAATCTAAATATTGATTACAGTACCATAATTAATGATAATATATGGGTGAAAAACCCCAATGATAATGAACTCACTATATATAAACACCAGATAAATATATCTGAATGGTATTAAATCGGCCAAAAATATCTCGGATTATTCTAAGCGTCTGAGATAAAAGGCTGCATGTTGAGTGAAATTAAATTCAATCATCACTATATAAAATCTCACTGGACCGTAGGAATTTATAATTTGAATCACCGATTCTTGATGTGAATCCACTATTCATTATGTGAATTTGCTACATGGAATATGAACTACAAAGTAAATATCCTTAGGATAAAATAACCCTAATATAACTTTAAAGGATGTGAAATAGTTTCATGTTGTGTAAATATTTCATACCGTAAACTAGTTCAAGTCATCTTTCTGAAAACAGGTACACATTGTGTAACTTGTTCACAATGTAATCATGTCCAACATATAGGTCACAACCCAAATCATGATGAAAAAAAAACGAACCACCTCTAAATATTTCCAAACCCATATATAAACCTTATAATCAATTTAAAAATTTGCATAAACTCTATTAATTCAAAAAAAACATACAAATAAGAACTTTATTACGTTTTTGGATAAGGGATTATTATCATTAATAGAAACTCAACAACCAAGGTTTAAAACAATAAAACCCCGTTTAAAACAATAAAAACCCAACCAAAAATGTCTTTACCAATGACTCAAAGAGGGGAACAACAAGAAAAAAATTGTATCCTAAACCAATTCCATTAAGTTAAATATTTTTGAAAATACTTTAGTAAATGAATGTTAAAATAAGAAATATATTTCAAAAATCATTTTTAACATTGATATAAAATAAAAATTTACAAGATGCTTTCAAAGAGAACTTTTTAAAAGGTGATGTAAAAGAATTTAAAAAACAATAAATTAAAAATAATTTTAAATAATCATAAATTATAAATATATATATTTTTTAATATATAAATGTCGAGAGGAATACAAGTCACTTTAATATGAAAGGAAAACCCCCTTTTAATATTTTTCAAAAATTCATTTTTTCAAAAAATTCAATTGTAAAAAATGTAATCTAATTTGATTTGTATAATTAGATAATATTATCTAAGAGGTTTATCAAAATAAAAAAGATATTATGGTGGGAGATCCCATTCATGGAAGTAAGATGTTCAAGATAAAACATTATAACTCAAGGAAGGGGATTTGAGATACCAAAAATATTCACTACTAGGGAAACAACTATACCAATATCCACATGAATATGGGAACACTAATTATCATGTAAATACCGGGAAATAAAAATATTTTGTCAAAAATATATATGGGTACTGAATATTCCATACAATGGAATATAGTTCTTATGATGTAACATTTATCAATGAATCACAATTAAAGCCATGAAACAAATTACAGCTTGAATAACACATGAATCAAAAATCATTTAAAGAGAAGGATAATAATTTAACATAAAATTAAAATATTTAAGTATAATTAATGATATAATATCTCAAATTTCAATTAAATACAAAAACTAATTTAAATTAGTATCATAATACCATATATGTATGAAAGGGATAAATTTGACATGAAAACCCTTATCTATTTTCATGAATTCCATGAACAAACATTAACCACCTATATTAAAAATATATTTATATTAATTAGTTAATTTAATAATTTATTCTTACAAAAATAACTTAATAAGCATAACTTATATGGTTACCCATGAATGATATTAGTGAATGGCATTATTACAATGGAGATATATACTTATGGTGGACTATGAAAAAGTTATTATGATATGTATTTATTGAGTGAGAAGGGTATTCTATCAAGAACAAGAAAACATTTGGATAAAAAATGATTCATTATGAAAATTTTGATGTATAATCACACGAAATCAAAATTTATTATAAAATATGAATTTCATGAATTGAAAAGATGAGGAAGATAATCATGTAGTTAATTCTGTAGCATAATGATTATAAAAAACGTTTTATATAAAGGAATTAATGAGAGAGAAATGCAGTATATCATAATAGGGAGTAATTTGGATAGTATAGGGTTTATGAATAACCTATTAGAAGACAATAAATTAAATCTCAAAGGTATCATCACAAAAGAAATACTTGAATCAAAATGTGAAGGAAAAGAACAATTACATTACAAAGTGTTCCCTTCATGTTTAGGAGAACCCACTAGAACATTGGGAACTATTTGAGAGAGCATCAGAGAGAAAAAAGGAATGGAAAATTAGGATCAAGGAATTTGAGGTGGTGTTTTATTAGATATCAGTTGGGAGTGAGATCATTTTATAGTTGAAAGGTAGGGGTTCATCAAGGAATACATGTGTAAGGTAATGGGTCTGAATGGAATCACATGTGTGCTAGGTGATTTTGGTATGTTTGGTGAATTATGTGTATAGAGGTTATATGAGACATGTGGGATTTTATTTATTAACTAATAAGTATTTATGTAAGTGTCATGTAACCTTTTAATTAAAAATAATTCAATATTCCTTATTTACAAAACTTTCAATTATTAATGTTGATTAATAATTATCTATGGTTATTATTTTACTCATAAAAATATAAGTTGAAAATTAATACCAAATTATGATGTGTTGAATCTGAATAAAAGATCCATTTTACATAATTCAATTTCATAATAATAAAAAATAAACATACAAATTTAAATATACAATATAGGGAGATAATTATAAAAAAGTATTTTATATAATAAAATTTTTATCATTATTTACTACTTATTAATAATTGAACAAGTGTTTATATAATCTTTAATTTTTTTGTAACATCACAGAATATAGATATTTAATGTATATAAATATTATTGATTTTTATATAAATTTTATAAAACTTGTAAAATTAATTCTTTTAAAATTAATATATAAATTTTAACCTAATAATAAATAATTACTCTTATATAATTTGTTGAAAATGGAAAAAAATAATATTGGAATAGCTATATAATTTTCAGATACAAAATCTAAATATAAATAATATATTATTAATAAAATTAAAATGTATTGGGAAAATTAATTGGGAATTTTTTTTAAATAAACACTATTTTTTAGAAATATCCCGATAATATATCTCAATAAAACATTTGTATGGAAAATTCCAAAATTTATTTATTTTTTAAAATAAAATTCAATAATTTATAAATTGAAGTTTTAGATATACTTATGAATAATCGATCATTATTTATTATAATGTATCATAGTTACAGATATAGTGCTTAATACAATAGAATGTTTTTGGGTATTATATAATCATTTTTTCAAAATAATTCCATTAACACCACAAGGATGATGATATGTATATTTTTATTGGAAAACTTCCAAATTTTTAACAGTTTTCACTACGTGTGATTTTCATTTTAAAAAATTCTTAAACTAATGACACAAAAAATTGCATCCTTACAATAAATCCCAATCACATTATTACAACATACAAATGGATTAATAATAAAAATATTAATCATGAAAATTAATAAGGGAAATGTTATTCATATCAAAACAATCACGTATTAAATGAATTATCAATAATCTTGTTGAATATTTTTTTAGACTTTTATAATTTTTAATATCCAAAACCATGTTTTTCAATAATTACATAACACATTAATCTTTTATATATTTAATAAGAAACAATAATTGGTATATCATCTTACATTGGAACCATAATACTCTTATAAATGGTTTAAAAAGAAACATTTCAACATAGCTACTTGAAATATACTCAGGTTATCATTACCCATAATGGTTATGAAATTTGGAAACTATTAATAAAAAATATAATAAAATTATTCAATAAATTGTTTAAATAATGATAAAATAGGTTATTATGCATTTAATATTAACAATAGATGAAAAAATAAATTCATAATGTATATCTTTCTAACAGGTAATGGAATTTAAAATTTCAAATATCAATAATGCTTCAAACAAATTACTCATGATAGGTAATCACCATTTTACTCTTTCCTTTTTGGTTATAGAATAATTAAGAAAATCATAATTTCAATACCATAAAATTCTAAATTAATAAAATTTAATTCAACCAAAAATGTGAAACTCGATATTGAGTATAAAAAACTAAAAAAAATTATTTAAATTCAATCTCTTCAATAACATGAAAAATATATAAACATATATATAAATGTTCCATAATATAGTTTAACATTATAAACAAGCCATTAAATTAGTGGGTATGAATATTTATAACTAAATAATTAAAATTATGGTTTTATACTAATTATAAATAATGTAAGAATCATTTAAATGAAAATGCATGTTTTCATGAAAAACATTATTTCTAAAAGGCGGTTTAGCCGCATTGTGCAAACAGAATTTAAAATTAATTTCTAAAAATATTTTTAAATTGATTTGGTAAAATTAAATTTATTTTTTAAATTGTAATAAAAATATATATTACAGTTATTTTATTTATTTCTTTGAAATGATTTATTTTTCGATGAATACTGGAAACTATTTAATTTCAATTAATAACTACCATTTCATAATAATTATTTATAAAAAAATTATATTTTAATTTATTTTTATATTTTCATTAGTTCAAATTTATATCCATTAATATTGTTTTTCATTCTATTCATTTTTATATTAAATTTTTATATCAAATCATTTTAATCATATGAACATTTTCTCTTTCAAAACCAGTTTTCTCATCATGTCTACGTCATTAATATTAAAATTGTATTTTTACACTTCAGAATATGGAATTTGGAATATTCTGATCCACATTTAGAATCATAATAATTTATATTTTATAATATCTTTAACGTAATTTAAAAAAAATAGTGATAAAAAATATTTATCGTGATTAAGGTTAAAATAGGTTTACTTAGTGGTTATGCGAAGAAGAAAAGGGTTAAATGACAAAAAAACATGGATCAAATATTTATTATGGACATATTTAGTTATGAAATTTAGATTTATTTAATATAATTTATTTTATACAATTTTAATTTGAGAACCATGGGTACACCTTTTTCATTTCAAAAACTACAAGTAGGCCACTCACCTCGGTTATAAAAGGGCACATCCTCTCCTCTCTTTTCAACACCATAAGACTATTTTGGTTTGATCAAGACCAGCCAAATCACTCAAAAATTTATATCCAACTAACCTAGATACAAATTATTTGTAAAAAAAATTCTAGTAATACATTTTCCAAAATGTTAAAGAGGTGGTCTAAGAAGAGAAAATATTCTAACTATTCGTTTTTATTTTGATTCTTCTTACACATCTAACAAATATTATTCATTTGTGTTTATAAATTCACCATTATATACCATATATGTACATTTTATAATCTTAAGGTTATAATATATATCTATCTCCAATTCACGAAAATGGTAAATGATAACGCTGTTCTTGTGTGCGATGAACTACCGCATCGCGAATGGATGTGACACATTTTCCATAAACACCTCTCACGGTTGGGTACCATGATGGATATAAAGAATATATAACATATTTCTATCATAATTATACATATAATTTAATAATATAATACAAAATGTTTTTACATCCTTTCCATTGGGGATAAGAAAACATCACTTTTGCATATAGGGGACTCTTAACTCATGATGTGATGTGACACATTTTTTTCACTAACACTTTAGATGGAAGGTTATACAGATTATGAAAATAAAAGTATTTTATATAAATGATATAATTTTTATGATTATTTTATATTTATCATTATAAAATATAATATAACATTTTCACTCATCCATTTTCACTCACATAAAGATGATATCATTGTTCTTGTACATTTGGACTACCACCTTCATGAAGTGAAGTGACTCTATTTTCATCACTACACCACATTCATGATATATATAATTATATTTAAAGAAAATATATAGTATTAAATTTATTATTATCAATTTTGAAAGGTAAAATATATCTTAAATACTTTCCTTAATGATTGTTGAAAAATCTAAATGTAACTCTTGTGTACATACATCTTACCTTCTTCAAGATCGTAACATAATTCATTTCTCAAAAACATCATTCATTATTAGTATTAAAATTATGATTTATGTATAAATATTATAATTATTTCATTATAACTATTTTGGAAATGATTTAACAAAATAATATACAAAAGACCTGGAACATTCATAGAAACAATGTATGAAAAGACAACCAAATTAACACCTAGAAAAATGGAATTAATGAATATGAAATAACGAATGGGTGTTAATTTGTTATAATATGATCATATGTGAAATTGATATATGATTTAACGAACTTGTAATTTGTATAATTACATACCTTCAAGACATCTTAATATTTTAAAATTTCCTTTATAAGTTTAAATTTTCATTTTGAATGAAAATTATTTCCAAAATGTTCTGTGAATTTCTTATTTTAAAATGGGATTTTTTTGTGAAAGTGAAGTTTTCTTCAAATAAATTTTAAATACTATTTTAAGGTATTTATATTAATCAATGACATCAACCCTTTATTTTTAATCTAATGGGTATATGTTTTAGTGAATCTATAATTATTATTTATGTGGATGGGTTATGATCGTTTTCTCATGGGAATCTATTTACATTCACATTCACCATTAATTTTTGTATCCCTTAATATTCCCATAAAATATTCACATTCTTATGAATAGTGTAAATTTAATTTACCCTTAAAATCGATATTATTTTATATAGTCAAGTATATTTCTAAAAATATATATTATTTTTATACAAATTGTTCAATATTGAAGGTTATATATTCATCTCGGGAAATATTTATAAATTCATATTATATACTCGATAAGGGTAATTGATAAAAGGGTACATTTCTCATGAATTTAATATATTATTCAACATATGAGGAATTCCTTAGACATTCAGTGATGGGTTTGGACAAAATTTTAATCCCCCATGATGCTTGGATAGTCTCGTGAGTTGAATCAGTAAGCTTGCATTAAACAGGCTTCTAACCGTATTGTGAAATGTCTTCATGGTAGAGGTTTCACATTTAAAATAACATTACATATAATGATTAATAATTTCATTCATTTTGAACTCAATTACTATTATACTTTATAATTTTACAATGATTTTATCTCTAGATTCATTTTATTCTCAATTTATTTATTAAATTGAATGTGTTTTCAATTATTAACCATACCATATTTATTATGTTTTATATTATCATCATATTAAAAATATATAAATGGCATGTGTGTTAATTTATTTACCTTTACATATTTATTATTATTTATTAAACCATGATAGAGTCCACTATAATTAACCCTTACTGGTCATTTGAGATCACCCTTATTTTGTTTCCTTTCATAGGAATCCAATGTGTCTACTATGACTGGTATGAAATTATATTCTATATGAAATTATTTTATTCTAAAAAAAGATTATAATTAATGTTTTAATATATATTGAAAAACTCAATAATGTATACATTTGACTTAAACTACTAAAATTTTCAGTCCATTACGATGTAATGACATGTATCGTATGCTAACATAACAAATAAATGCACTTGATACACATTACTAGGGTTGGTGTTTCTAATGTTTGTATCAGAGAAAGTATATTATACACCTTGGTAACTAGATTTTGGAAAACATAGATTAGAAAATATAACCAAATTATATACATTGAATAAAATAATAGATGAACATCTTAATGTTTTCTTGAGGAATCAATTATGTGTGTTTTCATTGAAATGCATCCCTACATTGATACTAAAAGTGGGTTTGGTTCTAGAATATATGTATATAAGGATTACACAATTGAAAATGGTTAATTAGGATTGACCCAATCAACACCTCGAGTATGAAAACATGCCTTATTGTGCACCTAAAATGACACTCTCGTGGGGGTATGCATAGGATAATTCACATTTTCAATACAAACCATTTCAAAATATATTAATATATGATGAAAATTAATGAGATAGATTAAACATAACGAGTCTTATATTGAAAATAATGTGTTATGATTTACAATCACTATAAATTTTTATATAGTTTTTCCAATAGCATTATTGTTTTGAATGCTGTGCTTTTTAGTTTTAGTCAATGAATGGTCCTCATGGAATCCTGTTAATATTGAACATGGTGAAAACTATGGTGAAAATGGGAAACCAAATGAGATTATGAGATTAGTGGATAATATCATGATTATACCTAATCAGTTATCCAAAAATATGATTCACATCATATACCTTAACTAACTCTCTGATTCACCGAGGAAAATAAGGATGATGTTTTATAAGGGTTAAGTGTTTGAGACTATGGAGATAATAAGGCTTCATTTCTCTCATATGGTAAATTTGGAATGATACAACCAAAATTTGTAACAGTGAAATGGGAATATAGTTTACATGTGGATAAGAATGGAATAAAGAAATAAATTTTGGACATTAAATAAAGAGTTCTATGGAATGAAAAGATAATCTCATCCTAGGGATCCATTTATTATTTGTTGCATTACATGTGGTGAAATTGAGAATTATCAAATTAAATGAGTTATTATAAAGGTTAAACTCTAGTACATGGATGTAAATTTTTTTAAATAAAACATTTAATGTATTTATTGTCATTCCATAATTATATTGAAGAATTATTTTTACAAATGATATTTTGTTTATGTATTTCATGAAACATATATATAATGTGTTAGTTTTAGAATAATGTGTGTATTAATTAATAGAAGAGTTGTGGATACCACCATGGGTTTATGTGGTTAATATTTATCATATGATCAGTCAACTTAAAAAAAATAGGTTTTATGTGATGAGTTTCTACAATTATTAAGGATGTTTTGGGAAAAATTAATGGAAACACAACCCATTGGTTTTATATATGCTATTGTAGAAATGTTATTTAAGGAATAATTCATTTATAATTTATATACATAAGATTAAAGGTATTGATAATAATTATGGATGATATTATCATTAATAAAATTATAATAATAGTCAAAAAATATTATTAATCTTTGATGAAATAAAGGTGAATTGAAATACTTTGTAAAAATGTTATTCAATGATTAATTTTATTTCATGTATGGTCATAATAATTTTTTGGGAATGTAATTGGTAGTATATTAGTATATTTTTGGTAAAATGGACATCCCATATATTGTGTGACAAACTAACATGTCCAAAAAATCCCTAGGGTTTGTACCCATGACCAAAGGATGACAATGGTTTAATGAAAACCCCTAGACTATGTTATTATTGGGTTAATATGTCATTATTTTTAGTTAAATTATTGATGAGTAAATATTTGTGATGAACCACTTGTGTTACTATTTTGGTTTATAGAATAATTTATTATATTTAATAACAAGTGCTAACCAAATTTATTTTTAAAATAGTTAGACATTGATGAAAAGACTTGGAACCATTTTATAGATACTTTGATGCATTAAATGTGGTTTTTTGTGATTTAATAATAAAAAAAATAATTTTTTGATATTCATTTATTAGAGTATAATAGGAATTGGAAATTGGTCCATGCACAACCAAAGTATGAAATTATACTTATTATAGAATCATATCATGTAAGAATATTTTCTTATATTAATATATAGTAAAATAATTCTTCAACATTAGGGAATGTATCTAAGAATAAAAAATTTATCTTATTACCTACATATAAAATGAATCAAATTATACATTAAATTCTCACATATTTATGGTTTTGAGGTCCTCAACTTTCCATTTGTCATTTTTTATGTTATCAATGACCAATATCACTGTATAATTATTTACACTTTTCTTCCATGTCTTGATCTTCAATTTAAAAAATATTTCTCATATATAGAATCCTAGTTATTTGTTATTTTATATGGCCATTTTACTTCCATTTAACTCTTATTAAGTGTTTTTTTATCAAGTCATTTTCTGTAGTGTTTTTTCAATAAAATAATTTTTCTATATCAAATCCTTTATTTCTAAGATCATGTGTAAATTGTGAAGAAGAATTTTATTTATGTTCGGTAGAACTGGACACCAAAAAAAAACCGTATTTGATAAAATATGATATATGAAAAGTAATCTTAAGAAACAGATGAATATATTTCTTTAAATTTAATCTCTTTAATACATTGTTGAACACTCAACCCTGAGTCTAAAATAAATTTAATATAGTATATCCTTATTATCTAGGCATTAAATTATTAGCTCTAAATATTAATTTTTAATTATAAAAATTATGGTAATCTACTGACTATAAATAAAATAATAATCAATTTAAATTAAATGAAATGTTTTCTGAAAATATTTCTTTTTTTATAAATGACGGTTTAACTGCGTTTTGCACACATAATATAAATTTAATTATTACTAAATTTAGGAAATTTATTTTGTAAAATTTATTTAATTTTTAAAATTTTAAAATCATACCTATCTTAGGTTTAAATTTTAATATTTTTTCAAAATGGTTCATTTTTTGATGAACAGTTAAATATGTAACGCCCCGACCCTAGTTACCCAGAGTCGGTGCATTACTTCGTAACATTGGCATGATCACAAGAAAGATTAAATCTCGAAAGACCGATTGGTTTAGTAGCCTTGGAAACACCAGATATATTCATTAGTTTTACATTACATCATAAAATGAAAAACTACTACAACAACATAATGTCTCCACAGTCCACACTATTATCTCCTCATAATATCCCTGCAGGTCATTCATAACTTACTTCTTCACTTCCTGGGAAAAATAAAACATAGAAAAGGGGTGAGCTCAAATGCTCAGTAAGGATAACAATATAGCGGAAACTTTCATAAATAAGAATAAACATTTAAGGCAATGTATAAATAAAACAAAAGCCTTTTAATCTTGAACATCAACATAATATGGCAAAAGTAAAATGAAATAATTCCATTTACTCATTCACATGGATATTCTACTAATCAAATAATCACATGCAAAATCACTAACCACTTTCATAATGTTGGAATGCATAATGCCAGACTATCATAACCACATAGCCAAGGCCTCGTGCCAAGACTACAAATATGATTTTGTCAAGGCCTTGTGCCAAGACACTAGTTTGTCTCATGAGACCTACCGATGCATCGAGGAGTTATAGCGGGCTCCACCCGTCACATATTAAGTCCAATGCATTCCCATATGAAACGGTTTAAACATAACATAAACATTCTTATTAAAACTAGCATACGAAATGTCAATAATTTCACCATAAACTATGAATGGTATAAAATAGCACATCCACAGTCAAACATATCACAAAACCTTCAATACAATATAGAAGTTTTGTATTATAATAAATCAACTTCAAATAATAATAAAATCCATCAAAGGAAGTTGACATAGATGAAATCAAAACACTTTTTAGAGAAATATCTCTTTCTATTTTTGAAATCATTTAAGAGCCATATAAAACAAAACAATTTCTTGAAAATATTCTTATAAGCTTGTAAGGAAAGCTTTGAAGAATTTATAACGGCGGAAAATAAACGCACCCACCGTATAAGTTAAAAAAAACATTCTTACCTCAATTCTGACGAAAAGGTTAAAAAGGACCTTGTTTTGAAAACGACGAAAAGATTCCTCTTATAAAAAAGTCAAAAAGGGTATAAATGACTTTAACCCATATTCTTGTAAATAATAAAAATGTTTTGAAATACATTTTGAAGAAACATGGATGTTGATGATAACGAGGTCCCAGTAGATAATTATGTAAAAACAACCTTGGATAATGAAGAGGTTGTGAAGTAAACCCTTACCTTGTACTTTTTCTTGGTTGGGGTAGGTTAACCTCCTGTATAATGGTGAAATAATTGTTATTAAATTATACAAGAATCATATACATTCATATGATATCATATATGATCTTTTAATCATTTCTTTGTTAACAATATCTTAGATTTATCGTTGTTTCGGGTGTTAACTTACTCATTTTCTTATATGTTTTGTTACGTAAGTCATGTTTTTCATGGATATGTTGTATCTTATTCATATCCAGAATGATATCATGTCCTTAAACATTATTTTTAAATCATCAAATGATAATTATACTTGAATGGATACGACGAAGAATGAATCTCATCGCGTTCGTGGAGACGGTAGTCCGTACGTACGCACGAGCGACAATATCATTATTTTGATATTAAAATAATATATAATTGGATATTATATCATATATACAGAATCATTATCATGTTATATTTATTATTTACATGAATTACATATCATTATTATACCCATCTAAATAATAATATATTGAATAACAATTACACCACGACGTGGAGACGGTAAGCCGTACGTACGCACGTATGGTGACATGTCATTCACATGATGGGTAGAATACTGAATATGGTTGTTCCATATTTATAATAACATCAGAGTATATAGAAGATACTGGAGTTATAATTTTAGAATTGAAATAATAAACAAAGAGGGAGTGGAAGAAGAAACAAACATGAAAGAGGGTGATGAAAATGTTACCTCTTCTTCGGGTTCTTCCTTTTGATTTGATCAAAAGGACTTTTTATGATGGCTTTCTGACTAAAGTAAAGCTTCTAGGATGAAGGGAGAGAAGTTGGGAGATTATTTGGGCAGAGTTTGGCCGAACCAAAAGGCTTGAAAGTGTGAATAAGGTGGTAGAGGTGGGGGCCTTTTATAAGAGGAGAGGAGGGGCTCTTTTGGAAAGATTGATATGTTACATTATTATACAATTATTTTCGGATTCTAAAGGTCCCAAACTTATATAATTCGTGGCTAAGGTGATAAGGGTTCTAAATCTCTTCATCCAATAGGCTTTGGACAAGTGTAAGCCTTGGATTTTGCATTATCTTCTCATTTTATTTAAATCGTTAAATAATGAGGTCATCACCGCATCATAATGATGTCATAAATAATTTAATTTATTTAATGTCTAAAAAGTATGAAAAAAACTATGATGTAGGAAATCTTTTTATCTTTATAATGAATATTTATAATCAAAATTTGGACTTGTGTAACCCCACTTAAAAACTATTTTAGTAAAATAACTCATGTTTGTGTCAATTTAATTTTAACATTAAATAAATATATACTAATGTCATTTTCCAACTAAAGTGGCTCCATGGGGTCCCCAAGTTGACCCATGGGTTGTCTTGGTCGGCCATGACTCATCCAATAGGAGTAGGACAAGTGTCATGCTCATCTCATATTATTAAAACATTATTTTTTCCTTAAACTGCACTAATTACCTCTAATCGCGATTAAGAACTTAAATGTTACTATTCGCCAAAAATTATTTTAATCTCATTGAACCACATTTTACTTCTTAATGACAACCATGTATGTCAGATATTTGAAAATCAAATCACAGAAGTGGTAATATTTCATTTAAACGAAAAATCAGTTATTTAACTACCACTTAGTGGTTTCACTATTCATCAAAATTTGATGTTTTTCAGAACAAGGCCAAAATGTCACCCTAAGCTATAATTGATATTCCGAATTCAAAAATGATTTCTATTTTAAAAAATTACAAACATATAAGTTGCATTAATTAATTTTATAATTAATTCCCACTGTTACAACAAATAGCGTGTTTTTAAGAAACAATTAATATCAAAAGATTGGCAATTGTTTATGTCCAATTTCAATGTTAAATTAATTCTAATGACCACCATTGGATAAAATGGTAAAAATATATTCTAATTATAATTTAAAACCACTAAATAGTATAATTTATCACTATAAATTATTTTTATTAAAAAAGTTGTTTTTAAGTAATTTTCACTATTCATAAAAAATTGGAAGTTCTCAGAAAATTTCAAAAAATTCAACTTTGGATAATTTCGATATTACGAATACAAAAATGAAGTCCATTTTAAAATATGAAATTTCTATAATTTTAAAAAGTGGTTATTACTATTCATAACGGCTACTTTGATTAGTCGCGGTGTTTTAGAACTCGAAGTTGCGTACAATGCAAGCTATTTCATTATTAAATGAGAAGCGTATCGTGGAAGCTCGGGGTGTTACATTATCCCCTCCTTCAATAAATTGTGTCCTCACAATTTGAAATTTTTCTTTGAAAATAAAAGGTTGAAAAGAGAAAATACCTTTGAGGAAAACCCACATCGGAAAATAAGGTTAATAAATATATAACATTAAAAGAAAGCAAGATAAGTACAAAGGTCACCCGATATAGCCCATTCTAGGATTATATAAAAATATGGATATGGAGGAGAAACAAACCATCATGGTCTGATGGAGAGTTCTAGAAAACATGATTAGGAGAAAGTTTAACTACAAGAAAATCACCAACTTGTGATTGGTTAAACGGTCATTGAATCCCCTATTGGAAAAGTTAACCGACAACATTTTTGTTTTATGTTACCTTTTATAATGTTGAGGAATTTATTTAGAAGATTTACTAAGAACGTAAGGGAATATACATACTTGTTATGTATACTTTCATTCGTTAATAAATTTTTACCACAAACCCAACTTTTACTCCAAATGGTAACGGAACTCAAAAATATTCTATTTATCCTAATTGTATAAGGCTAAAAATGTTAACACATACCATTTAGATTAGTAAAATTATTTTGTAATAACCAGGGACTTCCTGTAGGCTAGTGGTAGGAAATAAAGGCCTGTCGCACTATGATTGTGGGTTCGATTCCTGCAGCTTTGTCTGACGCGACGGGTTATGCCCCACCCTGCAGGTTGTCCTTTTCCTAAAACTATAGTGTCATAACATTCCAAAAATAATCTTCATAAATTTTTTAACCTTAAACAATACTATCCAAAGATCAACTTAATCCACTCCAACCTTTATAGTTATCCAAAATACCTCTATCCAGACTTTCTCTAAAAGGTCTCTTAATTCCATAATCAATTTATCAGATTCCCCAAACAAAGTAAAGTTTTTCTTATTGTCACATACTAAAAATATAATTACCTTCATCATATTAAAACCTTACTGAAATCAACAAGTACTGCAGTACAATCCTTATATATATATCACATTATTCTAATAACCAGAATATAATCCATGAGTCCAAAACCACCAATACATTAGTTTTTCTGCTTCAACTATAGTAACAGCATAAGATTGTCCTTGATCCCTTGGCCTTTTCTGAGGTAAGTTTCCCTGACGCTTAGGACATTCATTTGCATAATGACCCATTTCTCTACAATTGTAGCATTCAACTTTGATAGCCTCTTTCTTTCCCTTGCAATCACGAGCCTGGTGACCCATTTCTCCACATTTATAACAAACTCCCATTCCTTTTAGGCAAGTACTAGGGTGATTCTTCCCACAATTATGCAATAATGGAAAATACTTCTTTCCCTTTTTCCCTTTATCTGTCTCTTGTTCCACCGTTCTCTTCTTCTCTTGCTTTACTTTGTTGTCATAAGACTTAGAGAATTCCTTTTCTGTCTTGATAGCACATGAGACAATATCTTCGTATGATGAGAAGGATTGTGATACTAAAGCTCGACGGAGAGATGGTTTTAACCCATCAAATAAATGATCAATATTACTTCTTGGGTTACGTATATAATCTGCAGCATGCCTCGCTAACCTTGTAAAGTTAGCCTCATACTTTGAAACATTCTCATCCTCCTTTTGCCTCAGACTCAGAAATTGCCTTTCCATATCTGCTCTATGGTCACGAGGAAAGTATTTTTCTAGGAAAAGCTCTTTTAACTCCCTCCATTACATATTCGATAAGTCATCATCTTACTTTGTATTTTGAATCAATGACCACCATTGATCGGCATCTCCAGTGAGGCGGTAAACTGCCATGACAACTTTCTCCCTTTCACTACTCCCCAAGGCATGGAATATTTTCTCTAAGGAATTTATCCATTTCTCAGCTACTATAGGATTTGTACTCCCATTGAAGGTTGGTGGTTGTTGCCTCATGAGTCGTTCTAGCATTGATCCTCCATGTTGCGGATCAGGGTGCTCCATACGAGTAAGGTTGTTATTCATAACCTGCGTGACATGTCCCAGTACGGTGAGAAGCTGATCAGCACCAGTTGTATCACTAGCTCCACCATAATTATCTTGAGCAGGAGGGAAATCCCTACACGGAGTGCGTTCATTGATACGGTTTCCATTCCTTCCACTAGGCGCCATTTCTAAATAATGGCATAAACTAGATTAGGTTATGAATCAAAATACATAATCCCATACTTATAAAACAATTAACATAAATTGAAATATTTATGGATATAATCCAAAATCATAAAAACGTTTTCTTTGAGGAAGTATATACTCATAAACCCTTCATAATGATTTGTAGAGAAAATGAGAGTTATCCTAAGCATATCCCCCGGGAGTGTCGTAACCAAGAGTGCAGCAAGGCTCGTTGTCGTGCACCAATTCCCGTTCGAGTCTAGCTCAAAGCGGTGTTTTCGGGTTTTACCCCTAGGAACATTTGTGCCAGAGCCACCTCTACCTGCTCGTATCCAGACAGGGATGTATTGCTCGGAAAACTCACAAAATCTCTACAATACCAAAATTCTAGGAAGTTCTTCTATACTAATCCTCAAAGTTCATCTTAGGTCTATGTGCTCTAATCAGAGTTTTTCTAAATCTAGCTTCCAAGGTTTGCACTAAACTTCCTCTGATACCAACAGTAATGCCCTGACCCTAGTTACCCAGAGTCGGTGCATTACTTCGTAACATTGGCATGATCACAAGAAAGATCAAATCTCGAAAGACCGATTGGTTTAGTAGCCTTGGAAACACCAGATATATTCATAAGTTTTACATTACATCATAAAATGAAAAACTACTACAACAACATAATGTCTCCACAGTCCACACTATTATCCCCTCATAATATCCATGCAGGTCATTCATAATTTACTTCTTCACTTCCTGGGAAAAATAAAACATAGAAAAGGGGTGAGATCAAATGCCCAGTAAGGATAACAATATAGCAGAAACATTCATAAATAAGAATAAACATTTAAGGCAATGTATAACTAAAACAAAAGCCTTTTAAACCTGAACATCAACATAATATGGAAAAAGTAAAATGAAATAATGCCATTTACTCATTCAAATGGATATTCTACTAATCGAATAATCACATGAAAAATCACTGACCACTTTCATAATGTTGGAATGCATAATGCCAGACTATCATAACAACATAGCCAAGGCCTCGTGCCAAGACTACAAATAAGATTTTGTCAAGGCCTTGTGCCAAGACACTAGTTTGTCTCATGATACCTACCGATGCATCGAGGAGCTATAGCGGGCTCCACCCGTCACATATTAAGTCCAATGCATTCCCATATGAAACGGTTTAAACATAACATAAACATTCGTATTAAAAATAGCATACGAAATGTCAATAATTTCACCATAAACAATGAATGGTATAAAATAGCACATCCACAGTCAAACATATCACAAAACCTTCAATACAATATAGAAGTTTTGTATTATAATAAATCAACTTCAAATAAGCGTAAAATCCATCAAAGGATGTTGACATAGATGAAATCAAAACACATTTTAGAGAAATATCTCTTTCTATTTTTGAAATCATTTAAGAGCCATATAAAACAAAAAATTTTCTTGAAAATATTCTTATAAGCTTGTAAGTAAAGCTTTGAAGATTTTATAATGGCGGAAAATAACCGCACCCACCGTATAAGTTAAAAAAAACATTCTTACCTCAATTCTGTCGAAAAGGTTAAAAAGGACCTTGTTTTGAAAACGACGGAAAGATTCCTCTTATAAAAAAGTCAAAAAGGGTATAAATTACTTTAACCCATATTCTTGTAAATAATAAAAATGTTTTGAAATACATTTTGAAGAAACATGGATGTGGATGATAACGAGGTCCCAGTAGATAATTATGTATAAACAACCTTGGATAATGAAGAGGATGTGAAGTAAACCCTTACCTTGTACTTTTCCTTGGATGGGGTAGGTTAACCTCCTGTATAATGGTGAAATAATTGTTATTAAATTATACAATAATCATATACATTAATATGATATCATATATTATCTTTTAATCATTTCTTTGTTAACAATATCTTCGATTTATCATTGTTTCGGGTGTTAACTTACTCGTTTTCTTATATGTTTTGTTACATAAGTCATGTTTTTCATGGATAGGTTGTATCTTATTCATATCCAGAATGATATCATGTCCTTAAACATTATTTTTAAATCATCAAATGATAATTATACTTGAATGGATGCGACGGAGAATGAATCTCATCGCGTTCGTGGAGACGGTAGTCCGTACGTACGCACGAGCGACAATATCATTATTTTGATATTAAAATAATATATAATTGGATAGTATATCATATATAAAGAATCATTATCTTGTTATATTTATTATTTACATGAATTACATATCATTATTATACCCATCTAAATAATAATATATTGAATAACAATTACACCACGACGTGGAGACGGTAAGCCGTACGTACGCACGTATGGTGACATGTCATTCAAATGATGGGTATAATACTGAATATGGTTGTTCCATATTTATAATAACATCACAGTATATAGAAGATACTGGAGTTATAATTTTAGAATTTAAATAATAAACAAAGAGGGAGTGGAAGAAGAAAGAAACATGAAAGAGGGTGATGAAAATGTTACCTCTTCTTCGGGTTCTTTCTTTTGATTTGATCAAAAGGACTCCTTAGGATGGCTTTCTGACCAAAGTAAAGCTTTTAGGATGAAGGGAGAGAAGTTGGGAGATTATTTGGGCAGAGGTTGGCCGAACAAAAAGGCTTTAAAGTGTGAATAAGGTGGTAGAGGTGGGGGCCTTTTATAAGAGGAGAGGAGGGGCTCTTTTGGAAAGATTGAAATGTTACATTATTATACAATGATTTTAGGATTCTAAAGGAGAAAAACTTATATAATTCGTGGCTATGGTGATAAGGGTTCTAAATCTATTCATCCAATAGTCTTTGGACAAGTGTAAGCCTTGGATTTTGCATTATCTTCTCATTTTATTTAAATCGTTAAATAATGAGGTCATCACCGCATCATAATGATGTCATAAATAATTTAATTTATTTAATGTCTACAAAGTATTAAAAAAACACAATGATGTAGGAAATCGTTTTATCTTTCTAATGAATATTTATAATCAAAATTTGGACTTGTGTAACCCCACTTAAAAACTATTTTAGTAAAATATCTCATGTTTGTGTCGATTTAATTTTAACATTAAATAAATATATATTAATGTCATTTTCCAACTAAAGTGGCTCCATGGGGTCCCCAAGTTGACCCATGGGTTGTCTTGGTCGGCCATGACTCATCCAATAGGAGTAGGACAAGTGTCATGCTCATCTCATATTATTAAAACATTATTTTTTCCTTAAACTACACTAATTACCTCTAATCGCGATTAAGAACTTAAAAGTTACTATTCACCAAAAATTATTTTAATCTCATTGAACCACATTTTACTTCTTAATGAAAACCATGTATGTCAGATTTTTGAAAATCAAATCACATAAGTGGTAATATTTCATTTAAACGAAAAATCAGTTATTTAACTACCACTTTGTGGTTTCACTATTCATCAAAAATTGAAGTTTTTCAGAACAAGGCCAAAATTTCACCCTAAGCTATAATTGATATTCCAAATTCAAAAATGATGTCTATTTTACAAAATTCCAAACATATAAGTTGCATTAATTAATTTTATAATTAATTCCCATTGTTACAATAAATAGCGTGTTTTTAAGAAACAATTTATATCAAAAGATTGGCAATTGTTTATGTCCAATTTCAATGTTAAATTAATTCTAATGACCACCATTGGATAAAATGGTAAAAATATATTCTAATTATACTTTGAAACCACTAAATAGTATAATTTATCACTATAAATTATTTTGATTAAAAAAGTTGTTTTTAAGTAATTTTCACTATTCATAAAAAATTGGAAGTTCTCAGAAAATTACAAAAAATTAAACTTTGGATAATTTCAATATTACGAATACAAAAATGAAGTCCATTTTAAAATATAAAATTTCTATAATTTTAAAAAGTGGTTATTACTATTCATAACGGCTACTTTGATTAGTCGCGGTGTTTTAGAACTCGAAGTTGCGTACAATGCAAGCTATTGCATTATTAAATGAGAAGCGTATCGTGGAAGCTCGGGGTGTTACAAAATATGTTGATTTTTAATTGAAAACATTCATTTCATTTAAATTATATATATATTCAAATTATATTAAAAAAATTATTTTAACATACAATTAGTCCAATTAGATATCAATTAATTAAATTTATGTTATTTTAATCATTTTCATAATAAAATTTTATATAAAAACATTGTAATCATTTGAACACTTCCTCTTTGAAAACCTGTATTCTCAAAGAGTTTGAGGGATAAATTTTAAATTAAATTCTTCCCCTTATGTCAAAGGATATTATAAAATTTGATTTAATATATGAAAACCTAATAATTTATATCTTATAATAAGTTCAACTTAATTTTTTACCATAATTAATAATAATAATAGAAAAAATTATTTTCCATAATTAATATAAAAATTGATATAATTGATTCTAAACCAGAAAATAAGGGCAAAAGTTTCTAAATACATGTATAAAATAATTTATATAGAAGTATTTAAAAATTATCTTGTCTATAGATCTATAATACTTCACTTTTACTCTTTTTAAATGTGAAAAATATGTGTAATATTTTTTTAAAAAACATTACAAGTGTTCCACTAACCTTACATACAAAACGCCACCCCTCTCCTCTCTTATTCACATAGTCATTCAATTTTTTATCAAAAAATACCCACCCATATGAAATCTAAAACTATATCCATACATCCTAGAATCTATTGTTTGTAACAAATTCTTTCTAGGATTACATTAGGTATGATACTAAAGAGTTGTTTCAAGAAAAGGTGAAATTAAAAATAATGTGTGTTTATTTTATTTCTTATTATACCTATTTATAATTTTTTTCAGTTATTATTTTGAAATTAATCATTTTTGTTATATAACATTTTATGACATTTCACAAGAAAATGATCATTAAATTATAGTGTCTTGGAAAAAAGATACATAACACATGGAAACACATAACACTAATTTAATCCTATTTAAAGGAGTAATTAAATGGTCATCCTATGTAAATTTAATGTATCCTAAAACCTAGTGACATACATCAAAGGAATGGGTGAGCCTATGGCTTAGTAAGGGAAAATAGTTTATATCTGAACTTGAGAGAATAAAATAAGAACATGAGAAAATATCATAAATAAATGAGAAACATTATATAATGATAATAATAAAATTAATCATACCTTGAAAATGTGGCTAAAAATTTAATTTATAAATTTATAAGCATATCACTAAGGTGTATCCCCAAGGTGTCATAAAATTTTCAAAGGTTATTCACCAAGGTGTCAAAAAACATATCATCTCTAGAGATTAATTTATTTACCCATGGAATTGGATTGATATCAAGGAAAACCCTTAATATTTCTATATTATCATTTGATCTACATATATCATAATCAAAAAATTCACAAATAAGCCAAAAAGGATAAAATAAATGGGTTTCATATCAAAATCATGACATTTAAAAAATTTATTAAAAACCTGATTATTATGTTATTCATAACACATGGAAAGGTAATGAGTTTTTTATATATGTGAATTTGAGAATAAAATATATCAATTTAATGTTTTGATGAATACCCCTAGAAATTAAATAGTTTTTTTAATTTCAAAAATAATATAAGAGAATTTATTGAGAAAAAGAGGGACATTTTGAGATGAAAATTCATTAGCATAATGTTTATGCAACATGGATTTAAAAAACATTAAAATGAGATTGGAAAGGGGTCACGAATTAATAAAATAATCATAATATAGTATAGAGACATAATTAAATGGAACTAATAACATGGTCTAGAATCTTGAAATACATTCCACATAGAAGATAACTTGAATAGAAAAAGGAGAGTTTGAGGATTCCCTTACCTTGAAGAGTAACTTCTAAAACTATTGGTTCATGACCTTGAGGTAATGAGATGCATTGGATGTAATCCTTGTGATGTAATAGTATCAGAGATTCAAATGTAATGAATTTGGAATGAATTAAAATAAATGAATTCCATGGTATTTATATTTAAAGAGATTGAGTTTTTTTATTAATTTTCAAAGACACCTCATCGTTGGTATTTGAAATACCATGGACATACCAAAGGTATTTTCCCATGGTAGTTGGTAACATGGGACATCTAATAATAAAATTTAATTCGAACTAGTAGAAAATAATTTTAAATTACAATTTATGTCATTATGATGTCATAAAACACAGCAAAAACTCAAAAATTTTATTTTTACTATTTACTTCAATACAAAACATTTTATATAAATATCATAAACTAACCATAACATAATATTGATGTTTTGAAATCGAAAATGAACTTCATTTTATGGAAATGATTTTCTAAATATGAGAAATTTAATTTTTATGAAAATTAAATATGTACATTATAATATACTAATACTTAACTAATAATTTATAAAATAGTTATTTACTTTTACTATTATATCAGATTACCATTCAATATAGCTAAATTATTTTTATACTTACTTAAGTAAGGTTACTATTCCCTTAGTCATATTACAATTCATATGGGTAATATTACTATTCATAATTTACTATTCACCAAACATTAAGATGGTCTTATTAGAATCTAAATTTGTTACTGATCACAACCATATAAGTCGGTTTTTTAATATCATTTCACATTATTAAGTATTTAAATTTAAATAAAATTATATAACCTTTTTTCAAAATTCATTAATAATATAAAATTTCATAGAAAAAACAAAAACAATCATCCTATATTTTTTTGACATTTGAAATTGAAAAAAATGGTTATTTAACTATAATAAGAAATAAAAAATTTAATTTATAAAGAAAATTTACCCAAAGTAACTAATACCTCGTTACATCGGCCCTTATGACACATGCATAAGAGCTAAGTGTAAGGGTGCAATGGTGATAGAATCTTGGGGTGGCTCGGACATCATTGCCCGAGTTGTAATTTCTATCAACCTGAATATCTCCAATAGGTGATTGTGTTAAACATTAACAGGTTGAAGCTCAGCTTGGGATTAATCTAGATCAATGAGAAGTGATGCTACCTCTTTATCTATCTCTCACAGATGAGCATCGTACAGCCCGAGTCTAATGGATGAGTCCATCGACTCTTCTTTCTACATTAATCTTCCATTATTAATTCTATTTTAAACAACTATTAAAACATTGAAAATTATTCTTTTTTCTGATGGTCTTATTGACATATGGTCATATAACAGTCAAAACCTGATGGTCACATTTCATTTATCATTATAAATGTTTTATCGATTATTACATAGTAAGAAATACATTTTCAGGAAAAAAAAATTATTCAGATGTTCTAGTCATTACATGCTTCCCCCCTTTAGAAATTTTGTCCCTGAAATATCAACTCGTACCCTCAGAATAGAAAACTTGTGGGTACTTCTGCCTCATAGTCACTTATTGTTCTCATGTGGCTTCTTCATATATGTGGTTCCTCCACAATACTTTAACTAGGTGGGTAGTATTTTTGTGTAGAATCTTGTCTCTTTGGTCTAATACCTCTACCAGTTTCTCCCCATAAGAGATGTCATGTTCCAGTTGTACCACCTCGGGATTTAGTACGTGTGAAGGGTCAGGTATGTACATCCGAAATGAGGATACATGGAAGAAATCCTAGTCTTTTTCTTTATTTAGAAGAACTTCAGGCTGATGGGGCACTGCTCCTACACAATCAGGGATTTCATAGGGAAAAATGTACCTAGGGTGGATCTTCACTTTCCTACCAAGCCTCATGACTCTCTTCCAATAAGAACATAAAAGAAAGAAGTTGTCACCAATATCAAACCCCATCTCCCTTTGACGGTTGTCGATATAGCTCCTTTTCCAACTCTGAAAAATCTTAATGTGTTTCTATATAGCATGATCCTTTTTTTATCTCATGCAAAATAGTAGACCCAATAATCTTTATCTTTCCATATTTATCCCAACACGTAGGAGTTGTTCATTGCTTCCCACATAGTTCTTCATAGGGTTCCATTTCAATGCTCGAGTGGAAACTATTGTTGCAAGAAAACTCAACTAATGGGTGATGTACATCCCATCCACATTCAAATTCCATTGAACATGTTCTAAGAATTTCCTCGAGTGTTTAAATAGTCCTTTCATATTGGAAATCAGTTTCAGAGTGTTTTGTCTTTCTAAAATTCAGTTTGGAATATAGATCAAGTTTAACATTTATCCAAGAATATTGATGTGAACCTTAGATCATGATCAGATATGGTAGAAATTGGAACACCATGCAGCCTTGCCACTATCTTTATGTAAATAATGGAAACTCGATCATGATAGAAATATTCTCGAATATAGATAATTTGTCCAGTCTTGGTGAGATGGTCCACTATAACCCATATCACATTTTCCCTTGGAAGTTATCATGAGACTAGAGACATGGTCTATAGTGATATTATCCTACTTCGATGCTAGTATGTGTAGTGGTTTCAATACCCCTTTAAGAACATGTCACTTTTTCCTTCACATCATAACATACCAAGAACCATGCAATATAGTCAGTAATCTCTCTTTTCATATAATCCCACCAATAATGATCATGAAGGTCCCTAAACATTTTTATGCTTCCATAATGTATAGAGATTGTAGAGCTAAGAGCATAATCTGTTAGCTCATCGTTTATTTTAGGAATTAATGGAACACATAGTCTTGTTTGATATTTTAGTACACCTTTATTATCAACATTGAAGTCCTGAATCTTCCCATACTTCCTAGATGAAAAATTATTCTGTAAAAAAGGATCTTCAAACTAAGATATACTGATATTTTATATTAATGATTATTGAGAAATCATTTGGGATAGTGTTGATGATTTCCCTTACCTTAAAATTTCCATGTCCAGTTTCACTAGGTCTTTGATCAAGGGATCTCCTTGGATCCTCATCATGGGTAAAAACAGGGTATTTCCTACCTAATGCATCAGTGACTTTGTTTGATCTTCTAAGATGATATTAAATTGATCAATAATAGTCATTAAGAAGTTCCAACCAATTCCTCTATCTCATGTTCAATTCAATTCATCTGAAAATATTCATAAATGTTGATAGCCTATGTATATATCACACTTCTCCCCATAAAGATAGTGCCTACATCATCATAGAAAAAACAATTGCAGATACATAAAGTTCATATGTAGGATAGTTCTTCTCATGAGTCTTCAACTGTCGTGATATAGAAGCAATAACCTCTTAATTTTTCATAAGGATTCACCCAATCCCTTTCAAGTATGCATCACCAAAATTAAAAATCTTTATTTTTAGGGCAGAGATAGCATAGGTCTCGTAACCAATCATTTCTTTATCTCTGGGAAATAGTTGTAATGATCTTTTTTCTAGGTGAACATAACAAATTTTTTAGTTAACTTGGTTAGTGGATTTGGATGTTCAGAAATTATTTTCACAAACCTCCTAAAATATCCACATAATCCATAGATACTAAGAATATCAGTTATCATTGTAGGCTGAAACCACTCCACTACAACTGTTGTCTTCGCATGGAACACTTTGATTCCTTCATTGGTTATAATGTACCATAAGAAATAAACTTTTTGTAACCAAAACTCACACTTTCTGATCATTCAAAAATCATCTCCTTCTGTATAGTTTGAAAAAAACCCATATATGATCCTCATTCCCTTAATTAATTTTTTAATATATGAAAATATAATCAATAAAAACCACCAAAAAATTATCAAGGTAGTCCTTAATGACACTATTAATCAAATACATAAAATTATCAGGTTAATTAGTTAGTCTAAAGGTAATAAAAAAACTCATAATGCCCATATCTTTATGAAAAGGATGTTTTTTAGAATATATTCTTTATTCACACACAATTGATGATAACTAGATCGAAGATCAATCATGGAGATGAATTGAGCCCCATGAAGTTGGTAAAATAAGTCATCAATCCATGGAATAGGGTACAAGTTCTTCATTGTGACCCTGTTCAATTCACTATAATCAATGAATATCCACATTGATCCATCCTTATTCTTTACAAAGATAACATGTTCTCCCTAAGAGAGACACTTGGTGAGATAAACCCCTTCCCCAAAAGATCATGGAGTTTCTTATTTAATTCCTTTATCTCCATATTCTCCATCCTATACATGGTCATTGATATCGGATGTGATCCAGGTATGAGTTCAATAAATAACTCTACCTCTCTTTCTGGGGGAGCTGTGGGTAACTTCTAAGAAAATATGTTAGTTTATTCTTTGATGATGGGGACATGTTCAATCAATATATTCTCATTTCCTTATTATTATTTACCAATAAAATCCATATAGAAGGCTATAGGATGTTCTCCTAGAAAATGATCAGGTTTATATATCTCTCATAGGAAGTTATTAGTAGGTCTTCCATTAAATACAACTACGATTGCCTTGATTCTGAATATGATCTTTGGATTATACCTTGAGGGACATTTCATCCCTAGTATAATGTCAAATTCCAACATGGTAATTAATACTATATTTGTGATAATATTGTGCTCATTAAAGTAAAAACTAGAGTTTCTAAACATTGTTGAAGCTTGGATAATCCCACCAGGTTTCTTCACTGTTAACTTTACTTTATTCAATTTAGGGGTTGATTCTATATTGTTTGTAAAAATTTTGGGAATAAAGTAAATTCATATAAAAAATTAAAATAAGTACTTACTAGATTTGAGATAACAACAAAAATTCCTACCACTTCATCATTTTGATGTTTAGCATCTGTTTTGTGATAGCAGTATCACGACCTTTCGCCATTGGAAATTTTTGAAGAAAGTGGTGATTCCCCTACACTGCCCTCAGATTTGGATAGTGATTGTAAATGTTCCCAAGCTATCCACAATGAAATAATTGAACTTCAGGTAGGGTTCACACCATCTGCCCTTTATCATTAGTTTTCAGATGTTGAGGCTTCATCACACAATGTAATTATGTATGATATGGCCATCTCTTACACACATATTGTAATTCCCACTCAAGAGTAGGAAGTTCCCTAAATTCTTCTTCCCATACTTATTACACATTGGAAGTATCACTTGATTGACTCATATTACTTGATCAAAGATCCTCCCTAATAATGGATCTATTGATAACTTTATATCATTGGATTTGTGATACCATTATGTATCACTAAACTCCAGTACAAATTTCATAGAACTATGCATGATCTCATTATAGTTATCATTGTTTTGGTTGGCAAGATTATTCCACAGATGATGTCTTCATCCCACAAAAAATCTACCAACATTCCCTTTTGATCCCTAAAAAATCATGAGGTGTAACGAAAAAGTCTTATTATGTTCATCTATTAGATTCTAACATATTCATATTCTTTTTATTTCAACTTGAGATACACCTTTTCCATTTTTTTCTCATCAAATGAGGGAAATACCTATGGAAAAAGATCCCTCTGATCTCTTACAAATCCATAGCTTTAGCCAAAACTCTTGGCCCCATGTTTTTAATCAGTTCCCAACACTAATCCGTTTCTCTTTCTATGTCGAAAATAGCATGGGTGAATTTTTCTTGTTCGGAATAGCTGAGCACAAATATGTTTTTGATAGAGATAATCCACTATTCAGAAATCAATGGGTCAGTAGATCCACTAACGGATCGTGGTTGTTGGTGCATAATGGACAAAAAAAGTAGTTTCCTACATGGTAAATTTTTTATCTCATCATTATTGAAGTTATTTAAAATAACATGAGTCAGTTGGTTCATGATTCTCATGAATGTTTCCATTCTAGATTCTGTTGAAAGGTTGTCACTGCATGATCCATTGCGTTCACCATTTTCATGGTTATTCTTATATCCGTCCATTTTCTACACGAATAATACCATAGTGATATACTTATATCATTTATGAATCTTTTATATGTAAATGATTATTATGTCTAAAAACATCATGATGAATCATATTATTCATTAACAATAATTAAATTTCTCTATAAACCCTTTATAATTATTCATGAAAATCCCATGATTAACCAAAAATAGCCCATGAGAGTGTCAAACTAATAGTGAAGCAACACCCTTTTTGGTACACCAGTTCAAATTTGAGTCTTGCTCAAACCGGTGTTTTCAGGTTTTATCCTTAGATAAATTTGTCCCTAACCCACATCCACTTGTTCATATCTAGATGTGCATTTATTTGATCAGAAACCACTTATATAATATTTCACCAAAACTACAGCAGGTTTTATAATATTTGAAATTTTTTATTGAATTATTCCTGATATTTTCATATCATAATTTCTAAAAATAACTAATCTTTCCTTTGATACAACCTACAGAATCCAACCTTTTTATTACATAATTTTTTGTTATATGTTACAAATAGAGTGTCTTTAAAGTATATTGTCTTGGAAAAAAGGTACATAAAACATGAAAACATATTACATTATTTTAATAAAATTGAAAGGATTCTTTAAATTTCAATCATAAGTACAATTAATGCATCCCATAACCTATAACATACAAAAATGGAAAGGGAGATCATAAGGCCCAGTAAGGAAAAAGGGAACACATTTTACATGTGAACTTTAGAGAATACCAAAAGAACATTAGGATATATCATAAGGGAATGAGAAGATACATATCATTATAATTAGAACTTGAATAATATCTTTAAAATTTGGATAAAACATTTAATTCATAAATTCCTAATCATACACCATGGTCCATCACCAAGGTTTCATAAAAATTACCAAGGTTATTCACCAACATATCATAAAACATGTCATCTCTAGAGATTAATTTTATTACAAAATTTATTAGAGTTTTATCAGGGTGCACCCTTAATATGTCTTTATTTTTTAGTGATTTACATTTTTCATAATAAAAACATTCATAAATATCCGAAGGAGTATAAAATAAATGGGGTTCATATCAAAATCATGTTGTTTTAAAAAGTGATTAAAAACATGATCATTATGTCATTCATAACCCATGGAAAGAGAATGTGGGATTCTTGTATGTCAATTCCAAAATAAAATATATCATATTTTATCTTGATGAATTCCTTAGTAGTTGAAATTGGTTTTGGTATTCCCATAAATAAAATAATAGAATTTCTTGAGAAAAAAGAGAGGTATTGTGAGATAAAAATTCTACAGCATAACGTATATTCAACATGGTATTACAAAACATAAAAAAGAGAGGGGAAAGGTGTCACCCATTCATAAAATAATCGTAATATAGAATATGTACATAATAAATTGTAAATAATAACATGGTATAGAATCTAGATAGACATACCACATGGAAGAGTACTTGAATAGAAAAAAAGAGAGGTTAAGGATTTCCATACCTTGAAGAGTAACTTCTAAAACACTATGATTAGGACCTTTATGGCATGAGAAACTTTGTGAGGATTCCTTGGGAGGTAAAATAATTATATCTTAGAGGTTAACAAATTTGGGAGTTATGAAAATGAAGGAATGACATGGTATTTTTAGTAAAAGAGAGGGAATTGTTTTTATTAATTTTCAAAGACACCTCATTTGTGATATTTGCAAAAATATGGGCATGCCCATGGTATTTTTCCATTGTATTTGGAATCATGGGAATCCTCATTTTATAGTTGAATCCAAATGAGTAGAAATTAATATTAAATTACAAATTCCATAATTATGATGTCATTAAACACACCGAAAACTCAAAAACTGTATTTTTACTATTCCTCAAAAAATGACATTATATCACTCTAACCTAGTATTAGTGTTTTCAATTCACAAATAAAATCTATATTTTGAATATAATATTCTAAATATGAGAAATTTAAATTTTACGTAAAATGAAAATTTAACAGAGAATATTCTAATACTTAACTACTAATTTCTAAAATAGTTATTTACTTATGATATTATATCACACTACCATTCAAGATGGCTAAATTATATTTATACATAATTAAGTGAGGTTACTATTCCATTAGTCATACTAATATTTATAGGGATATTACTACTATTCAAAAATTACAATTCACAAAATATTAGGTTTATCTTCTCATACATTAAATTTCTTATTGACCACAACCATATAGGTTCTTTTAAATCATTTTACATTATTAATTTTTTATGGATAAAACATATTTTAAATTACTGTTTTTTTCAATATTAATCAATAATATGAAACTTCATAAAAAAACTAAAAAAATTATCCAATATTAAATATGTCATTTGAAATTTAAAAAATGATTGTTCTATTACATAATAATGAATAACAAATTTATTTATACAAAAAATTTACGCAATATAACTAAGGCCTCATTACATAGCCCCTTATAACACATCTATAGGACCTAAGAGTAAGATGTGTAATGGTGATAGAATCTTGGGGTATCTCGGATAACATTGCATGATTAATGATTTCTATCAACTTGAACTTCTATCATTTGTGAATATATTGAAGCTTAACTTGTTGAATATTGTCTTGGACTTGGTCGAGAGAAAAGACCATTGACACTATCTCATTCCCAAGATCTAACAGATGAGCGTCATTTAGACCGAGTCTACTAGATGATGCCTTCAACTCTTCTTTCTATATTAATTAACTATTATTGTTTTATTGTAAACAAAAATTATAACATTAAAAATTATTATTTTTTCCACCTTTTATATTAACCAATGGTCCTATAACTATAAATACCCGATGGACTTATTTCATTTATACTTATATATTTTTTATGAATAATGACATTGTAAGACATGAATTTTCAAGAAAAAAAATATTATTCGAAAGTTTGGGTCATTAAAATTATTATATAAAAACACCATTATATCATATAAAAATAAAACATTCTATATCAAGGTAATGACCTATATACAAAAAATATTCCATCAAATGGGAAACTATAACGTCGATTGTGTTTACGAAAGACTACAACTTCATGAACTGATGTGACATATTTTCGATCAGCACCACTCATAGTTGAGTATTCTGATGGATCTAAAGTGTGTATATGATATTTATAATGCAATATACGTACTGATTCATAATATCATATACATCATTTAATTCCCATTATTTTGGGGATAAGATTATTCTACTTGTGTGTACGATGGACTAGCGCCTCATGAAGCATTGTGGCTCGTTTTTTCACTAACACTTTACATATAATATAATAACAATATATTTAATAAATATATGTGATATAAGTGAAATAATTATTATATTAATGATATATTTATCATTTAAAAAATAATAATATATTTTTTTTTACCTTTTCAGTCACCTAATGATGAATACATCATCAGTGTACATGTGAACTACCTAATTCAAAAAATGATTTGACTCTATTTTTATCACCACACCACATGGATGATATATATATTTAAATGATTAATATGGTATTTATGATATTTTGATAATTTTTTAATGAAAATTATTACTTTAATCTTTTCCATAATGATCATTATGAAATAGAAACACTACCCATTGCTGTGTATGACCTACCGTCTCCATGACCATAAGGTACATAATTTTTCAAAACCATCATTCATTATTGGTTTTAAATGTATTATTTTTGTATAAATATGATAATTATTTCATGATTATTGTTATATTTATTATGTGATAATATACTATTCCTATGAATTGGAAATTTCTTGACAAAACACACGTCAGAAAACAAGACCATTAACCCCTGAAACAATGAAAATAATGAAGGTTTAATAACAAAAATGTGATAATATGTTATCATTTATCATATATCATATTATAAATATGAATATGGTTCTTTTATAATTTAATAATAGGGTTAAAAACACTACACTAGTGGTAAAATCTTGTTTAACCAAAATGAATCATGAGGTAAGGGAGTGTCTCTCATTTCACATTAATTAAGGTACATTTGTATATCTTGTACCTTTTTTATATGGTATATACAACACCCATTTAACATAAAAATTCATTATAAAATTAATACTTCATTATTTTTCAGGTACCAATTTTAATAATTTAATCCAAGTGTATTTAGATTTAATAGTACCAAATGGTAAGAAATATCATCTCAATTTCCATCCATTGGGGAATATTTTATTGATGTACACTAAATTAAATTTATATATTTTACATACTACACCTATGAAATGTAATATCATGATTAATGAATAATTCATTATATTTTATTCTTCAATTATAATTATTTCTTCCCAGGGTATTTGTAATCAATGTTATAAAGTGTTAATGAGTTGTATAACACAATTTCATTTCATTTGATTATATTACTTCTCCATATTATTTGATATTATATGGTTATGTGTGTATTTAACTAGGAATAAATTATGTTTTATATCAAAAAAATTATGTATATTTACATTTGACATGAATAATTGATTTGTCATTTTATTCACACTTCAATATAATGATATTTTCAAGTGTTTACTTCAAAATATCATTTTAATGAGGATTTATTATACTTGAATTTACATTTAAGGTAGTTATTTGATCATTTTTTTTATAAACCCTTCAATTTTATTATCCACTACTTATAGATGGGATTTTTCATGTAATATTAAATTTTTCTAACACTTTCGAACTTTAAATGACTGTAAAAATGTTTTCAAAAAACCCAAATTAATTTTTCTTTTTGTTTGGAAAACTCTTTTTCATAAAAAATCATGTTTTCAAAAATAATTTCAAAAATAATTTTTCAAAATGGATCCTCAGGTGATTTTTAAAATAAGGAAAATTTTGGTTTATATTAAAAAAGATAAAAGAATCATTGTTTTATCGCACATGGAATATATGCAATTTCTTATTGTAATGACTAATAAATGTTTTATAACTTATTTTATATTTAATTTATGGTTATTATACAAAATTTTGGTAAACATTTAGGTTTAAACTATTATTTTCATAATTAAAATGATACTTTCCTCAAAAAATAAATTAAAAAATATTTTTAAGGTATTTGTATTCTACTAAAACCAAAACGGTTTATTTTTACTCAAAGGGGTATATGTTTTATTGATATCATCCTAATTATTTATATAGATGGTTTATGATCAGTTTGGAAAAGTAAATTAAAATTCCCTTGAAATATACACATTTCATTGATTATTTCACATTAAATTTTCCCAAAATATCAAAATTATTTACAATAGATAAGTTTGTTTCCAAAAATGTATATTATTTTTTAACATGGAGTTATACTTTGAAAGTTATTTATTTATCTATGGAAACACTGATATATAAATATTACTTACCCAATATGGATATTTGATCATAAGGCACATTTTTTATGAATTTAGATATATAATGAATTATTAAGACATGTAGTGCCCAGTGGGCATGGAATTATATATCCCCCTAATGCATCAGTAGTCTTCTGATATGAATATGTAATCTAGAGTAAAATAGGTTTCTAATTATATTTTTAAGCCATCTTATGAAAGGCCTTGATGATAGAGGTATCATGGGCATGAGAACATGACGTCCAATGATTAAGAACTTCCATCATTAACAATTTAATTATTATTACCCATGCTATTTAAACAATTATATTACCTCAAGATTTATTTGATTATTATTTTATTTTTTTAATGTAATTTGATTATAGTTACTTAACATTCAATATTGATTATTCCTTACACAATCATGATAGTTAATTTATTTAAATGAAATGTGTGTTTAGTTATTTACCATTCCATATAAATTATTCTTTATTAATTTATGTTATCTTCCACTATACATAACCCTTATTGGTAATTTGATCGCACTATTATTCTATTTCCCTTCCTAGGAATCCATGAAGGGTACTATGACTAATATGAAAGAATATTATAATGTTTCTAACAATATTCTCAAAAAAATATGTTATAATTTGTGTCTTTAATTTTAAGGTGAGAAACAAGTATTTATCTAGTTTGCTATGAATACAAACCAATCTTACCCTTCAGGATGTGATTCCATATATCTTTTTCCAATGTAATAATATAAGAAACTTTTGGAAGGGTTCTGAGTTTGGGGCCAATATAATAATATTTAATTAGAAAAAACAATATGGAAAGGGTTATAGAAACAGACATAAAATATCAAGATTTATTTAATAAAATTCAATTTTAACTTCACAAAATAACCTCATTAAATCATAAAAATAAACAAGAACGATGGATTTACCTCACTAAAATATCTACCATAAATATAGAACCACTTCACATGTTCATTCATTAAGTTTAGAGAACTTTCATCATATCACATGGGGGCGTAAATATCACATACCAGTCAATCTCCCTAGCTTATCTCAGACACTAAGGGAATTATGCATCATTACCCTATTAATAAATGAAATCAACATAGTATGTAATTCACCATGTGAAAACCAAAAATAAAATCATAAATCAAAAACTCAAAAAACTACTCTAACATCCAAGCTAATAAGGATTATATATATCACTAAATTCCTCCATGAAACCAAAAAAATAGTTTTTATATATTGGGTTAGAATAACATGTAATTTCTGTGGGATCATATCCATTTTTTCTTATGCACATTTGAAAAGAGTATAATAATTCACTAATGGGAAAGTAGAATTACTAACATACACCTAAATATGTCATCTATCCATCCCAACCACACCATGGACCTCTAACCAAATATCATATCCAATATGATATTATATCATTGAAATAATATAAGTGTGGAACCTTAAAAAACGTCCCCTAAAATTTTATACTATTATTCATAAGAATAAATAATCATGTTGATCTGTCAACTTAATTTATATCACATCACAAATCCATAAAAATCTATTTTGGATTGGGACACATCTCCACCTATTCCACCTTTATAATGTTTATAATATCGTGCTAGTATCAATCATTGCACAAACATCTCAACTATATTGCATAATCATAAATCATATATCATGATGGTATCATCAATTTGAATGGAATCAACTACATGTCCTCTTTATACCATTATAACCGATAAAACATATAACATTATCATCATCTTTGTGATAAAATATCCAACACCAACCAAACATAATTTGGTGATCTCCCACACAATGTTTTCACAAATGGTTGATATATAATTCCAACCCTTCATCGTTGGGAAATATCAAACACTAGCACATCATCATCACTATAGATGAAATCATGGTGGTAAGGATCAGGTGTCCATCCCTCAAATTCACCTCCATTGTGGATGTTAGGAAAAACATCTAGAACCCAAAATATTAAGTTATTGGAATGGTTAAACAACTCATGTGGTGTTAATTTAGAAATAATGTAAAAATTAATTATAATTAGATAAAAAATATTCTAAATCTATGGGTTCATCATTATAGAACCAACATGCCTAAAAGAGTCACTCCAATATCTCACAACCTCTTCCACAATCTATTTTCACCACTAATGATACACACTATAGAACTAGGCCACACAATCATCATTTACTTTATCATTTCATTTACATGTCCTAATATTTAATAAAATTATGATTTTACACATAAAACTAATTAATAATACATTTTATTATATATTAACATGGCCCATTGATCTATCATTAAATTAATTTAACCTAATTATATAACATCAATTTCATCCCACACTCACATTTAATTTCACCCCACACGTATTCATTTAAAAACCAATGATATTTCAGTTTGAACATATCAAAATTATTTCTATGGATATACATGAAAAAACACAATATCCTCACACCATATCCCATACATCCCATATAAACCAAATTATACATAATACTATTTCATATGTTAATCCATCAACAAATTCCAAAAATTAAATCGCAATAACCATACATCATAATAAAAAAATATCATCAGAAACCATGTCTCAGGTTAAACAATCATGTCTTCACCACCCATATATAGTCTTCCACTCAAAACCTAGTCACCACTATCACTGGAAAATCCCAAAAATTTCTACTCCCATACCATAAGTCGAAATTCCAATTTCATCACATAGATTATTACATCTCAATATTTTAATCTACCAAAATTTCAAACTAACATAAATGTATTCATCACATTTAATTAACTAATTTTTATAGGTATTCAAAACAAATATTTCTATTATAATCAAATTAGTTAACCATATATAAGTCCATAACAATTTCCTTGTTGTGTGATCAAAAAATATACGAAATAAGGGTTTCACAATCATTATAACAAAAGTATACACAAGGCACCCAATAGACATGATTTTTGTAATAGATAAAATTTAGTATTATTCCATATAAAATATCTTCAAATATGGTAAATATATGAAAAAATTACACATTCCAGTCAAATTAGTGTATAAAAACAATTAACCCTTTATGATGTCTATTAATATTAACTTAATGAAGCAAAAACAAATACATTATTCACACATGCATATAATGATGGAGAAAATAAAAATCCTACACCTAAAAGAATATTTTAGAATCACAACATAAAATAAGGATAATTAGAAACCACCAAAAGAATATTACTATATAAGGAAACATTGGATCCGTTGATGATTGTAGAATATTGAACTCTTGATTCCATAGATTGAATCAAGTGATGAGGACTGAAAGATCCTTTAAAACAATATAGGGTTATCAAAAAAACAATAGGATAAGGAATGGAGGATGAGATAAATTATATAGTTTATAAAATTGAAAAATATGATGGAAATCGATACATTAATGGAAGGACATATTACTTCACATCAAGATGATTCATGATTCCGAGTAATCCATGTCAAAAAAACACTATCTAGGTCATGAATTCCATTATTTTAAATCTGTAATATCACCCATAAAAGTTCACGGTTCTTCAAAACACAACTCATACCAATTGGAAATGTTTCTATCACAATGTAAATTAATTATGTACATAATTCATTTGGTGAAATCATGTTTTGAAACAAAATATTTAAATCATTAAACAACCATTCTCTTTTTTACCATAGTTTCACACATTGAACAAACCATTACTATATAAATTAATCCCTAAATTTCATTGAAAATTCTATGATCCTCCTCTAAACACCTCAAAATCCCAAACTAAAAATGTAATTGTCCCTGAAGATAGAGGCTACTACATAAACCATAGGTATTACGTAAGATTTTTAAGGGTTTATATAGCTAGGGGTTAAGGTGTTATTACTGTGTAAATTATTTTGGTAACATAATTAATGTTATTATAACTTTTTAATTTATTATATATACCGAACTCATTTAAATAATAATTTCCATAAAATAAAAGTAAAATGTGATAAAATGAATTATGTATAATTATTCAGAATATTTAATAAATTTAATTGGTTAAATTTGGTATTTTTTGTTAAAAAGTCGATAAATATGTTAATATGTGAAATATTGAGAAATAAGGTAAAATATATTAAATATGACATCATATATATGTAAGAAAGACCCAATATGAATAATAATGTTATATTGGACTTTTTTTACTACAAAAAATGAATTAAAATACTTAAGGGATATAATTGGACGTTATTAGTGTAGTATAATACTTGAGATAATGGAAAAATAAAATTTTGAATAGTTTAATCTATGAGGCCCCACCCAACAAACCATTAACTAGCCACCATAATTATAATTTAATATTACACCAAAATCAATTTACTTGTTTCCATTTCATTCCAGGATCATCTCCTATATTATTCACTTTAATTGTGAATATTTTATATCCTTAGAAGCCCTAGTTCGAATCCAAGAAGCATAACTATGGTAAGGGTTCTTATTCCTCGACCTTTATTTCCCTATAGTAATTTATTTTCTAATAGTATATTTTATATTATTATTTAATATTACCATACTCTTATAGTATAGTACATTACCATCCCCTTAGTTTAATTTTCATGATAAAATATTAATTAAATATCATTGGACGCTTTTTACAATTACATTTCATTTTAAAGTACAGGTTCCCAATCGTATTTCTTCCTTTTCCAATAGAAATTTTTTAAAATAAAATTAAAATATAAATTCTATATATATATATATATTATATATTATAATACTCTACCATTAATATATTATTCATAAGATTTTATTAATTTTATATCTTAGAACCTTTTTATAAGATGTTTCCATGTCTACGTAAGGTTTATTAATCAAATTGTTTCTTTTAAAAAAGAAACTTAGTCTCCAAAAAAAACTCATTAAATTTATAATATTATGTTATTTCAACATTCCATTAATATATTTTAGATATAAAAATTTATTTTCTTTTATAATAAATTATTTTTCATGAAAATATTTGTTTGTTGTATTATTCAAATTTTTAAATATTACATGTGAATTGAATTCAAAGGAAAAAAATAAATAGAGTAATAATTAAAATAATGAAATTTTAATTCAAAATGGGATAATCTTGGGATATTAGTTCACAACATGATTTTTATGATTCATGTGAATAAGTTGAAAAAATTTGGGAAGTGACATTAAAATTTAGATGAAACGATCACTTTTTGAATATTGAATTTTTCATGATGTGATCTGAATCATTGAAAAAAAAATTGGGAGGGAATCCTTATGATTCATGGAATGAATGGAATATCATTTTCATGAATATATTTTATGGGAAAAATAATGTTCCCATTTTATGAAGATATTAATGGGGTCTAGAATTTAGTTGTTTTAGGACTTTTAGGATTATACCAGATGCTTTTAGTAGTGGAATTTAAGGAATCACAACCTCAATGGGTCTAAATATATACCTATAAATAATAAATGAGGCTGATACTAAATGGGTAAAATAGAAACTATCCCTATGTATAAATTATTTCCACTGAAGAGTCTTCCTCTATGATACAATGATCATTCTTTAGGATTTTTTCTTTCTCTATATAATTCTCTCTCTAATTACTGACTATTGTTATGGGTAACTCTAATTTAGTTTCAAGAAACAAATTGTAATGTGAGTGTGTGTTTGGGAATTATTTTTATTTTATTGGATAGTTATTCGGGTTTTTTAACATCTAATTATTTTTTCAAATTTTTCTGTTCATTTGTGTCATGATGATTGTTTATAAAGTTTAAGGGTATAAATTAATGTGGAAACTAATAGTCCTAGTTTATTAATTACCATTAATATATTCAGACCAATTAGGATTAAATATTTTATTAGGGAACCTAATTCAATAATTTTTTTGTGTGGTTTACTATATTAAAGTGCCAACTAGTAGATCCAGGAGGGAATACCATTACCATTGTATTCTCTTAGACCAACCTCTAATAATGAATATAGTTGAACAACAAAAATGAAAATTTTCAAATCACACAAAGATCTGAAAATTCAAAAAAAAATGTTTTATATTATTTTTTGAAAATATATTTCTATTATCTAATTCTCATTCAATCATGATAAATTTTCTAAATGATGCTTTCATCATCTCATAGATTCTATAAAGAGTCCCATTTTTCATTCAAAGGTAATAAATAATTTTATTGGAATATTAAATACATAATATTATAATCCATATAAAAAATGTAAAGTTATAATGTATTTGGATACTGGATGTGCAATTTTATTATTTTCTGAAATATATTAAATTTCTCCCATAAATAGTCTTTGGTATTGTACCATTTTAGATTCACCAAACATAAAACATTTCACCATAACCTCTAGAAATTAAACATAAATAAGGGTGATCAGAGATGCCTAATAAAGAAAAAGGATATATAAATGATCACTTTACCATAAAATGATTGCAAGGGTATTAGAACATGATCTTAACATTTTAAAATACATGCTTAGTATATCATAGATCGTAATCTTAAATCATTATCAAAAGATTGTTAGTTTATATGAAATTAAAAATAATGAAATACAATAACATGATACATGAGATCATTATTTTTCCGTATAACATAAGTTTTTTTAGAACACATAATCATAGAAAATAATTTCCTTAGTTAACGATAAATGTCAATACTATCTTAGTTGATTAGGTTCACTCACTATTCCATCAAATCATTATCCAATGTTTACACTCAATACTACCATAGTTGAAAATGTCCTTTATCAAAATTGGATCACTTTACATTTATGTTATTATTATCTCATGATATATCCATATTTAACCAATGCATTAATGGTATTTAAAAATCAAGTACAATTTTTTCTTTGGATCATAATTCATTCATTATATATCTTAACTTGTATAAAAAATCGTGGTTCATAAACATATCACAATTTCATTATAGAATAACCTATAGAATATAGAGAGGCATCATAAATATATCATCATCATAATATTAAAACATCTAATGAAATAATAAGGATGGTTAATTATATAATATCTCTATTAAATCATAATATATCACTAATGATTTAATCATATTTTAAAATTCTTTTAAAAGCTCAAATGGAATATTTATATATAAAAATACACTTTATATTTTGGAATCCATTATTTAAAATATAAAATTTTACATAAAATTATAGAAACTATTTTAATTGTAAATAACCATGAAAACATATAAAATAAGCTTCAAAGCATTGATTTATTATGGGTTTCTCAAATTTCATTCATGTCATGTTTGTTAAAACAGTTATTCCATTCACATTTTTGGAAAAATATCAATATCATATCATTTTAAAAGCATCATGAAAATTCATTTTTAAATGTTTTATGAATATAAAAAAATAGAAAAAAATAAGTTTTCATTAAACTGTAAATATTAATATGTATTCATGAAAATTATTTTGTAAAACATGGACATATAAATAAAAAAAATTTCTGACCGAAGTGGGAAATAAAATGATAATTCAATTAAAGTATATTTTCGTTGCCATTAGTACTTATAGAGAGTAAAAGAAACAAAATCATTTTATATCCAAAAATAACCATAGCATAATTAAATTCATGAGATTTATAATATGTAGATCTTGAAATTTCATCATCTAAAACATAATCATAAGTAATCCTTGTATACAATTTGTTTGTAGCATGAAACCCAAACCTTAAGTTATACTTTCTTCGAAAGCACTCTAATTCCCTCTATATTAAATTGAATTTCATTATAAGTTTTAAAAAATTAAATTAATATAACATCATATATAATCCTATGGTAAAATTTCGTCACACATTTATAAATAATTCTTTGTTAAAATTGTTCTTTTGAGGAGTTTTTTCTTGAATTTCATGAAATTTCAAGTTCGATAGTTTTGGTCCTTGAAATTTGATCATGGTTCCCTAATAAATATAATTTCAATAATTGTAAGAATATTATATATACTAATTATTTATATAGATAGAGTTATCCGTGAATTTTATAAATAGAAAAAGTATTTACAATGTTCATAGAGACGGAAGGTCAAACGTACACATGAACACAATTTTCAATTGTTAATGGGAAAAAATAAATTAACATAAATAATAACTTACCTATAAATATTCATTAATTTATCATATATATAATAAATATTCAATAAATTAATCCTTATTTCTATACATGTAAAATTTAAATGAAAAATGATTGACATAGCTTCATGGAGGTGGTAGTCCACACATATGCATGAGAGACATTATCATTTTTTGACGAATGAGAAGATAGTGGATACTGGTCGTTCTACCATCATAATAAAAATTTAGTATCTATTATATACATAATTAATTAATTTATAATGTATTACAATGATTTATAAGTGTTATAACAAGAAATAAAATTGAAAATGATTCATTAAGGGATATACCTCTACGACAAAATTTCCATTTTAGATTAAACTTAAGCCTTGAAAGGATGTTATTTTGGTAAATATAATCTATTTTAGGATGTTATTAATTAATATAATAGGATATTATTTCAGTTATTAGTTGATCTATAATATCAAAATAGTTTTAATAATTAAGGATGGTATGTTCCCTTTTATAAGTAAGGATAATATCAATGTTAGAATTACCTAAATTATTAAATTAGTAAAAATTAAATATCCTGGAAAAAAGAACTCAAAATGGAAATAATTTCAATAGATAATGAGTATAATTTTAATTACTCTCTTCCAATAAAATTATTACATGTTTTTGGTTATTTTTTACCCTTATGTTTTAGTTTGACACCCCCCCCCCCAATTAACACTTTTAACAATTACTTTGATATCCATGATTTATACTTTTTAATGGTATATAAAGATATGATAATATAAAAAGTGACCAATAAATAGACCATGGTTGATATTTTTAACCATATCCTATGAACCTGGACTCACTTTTTTAATTTCAAATCATTTAATTAAACACAAATTACAAAATATCATTAATATCATCTTTGAAAATGCATAAAATATTATCATATAACTTATCTATAACTAATGTAAATTGGTTCAAAAATAATAATAATTATAGGATAATGAATATAATATCTTTATATTGTCAATAAATAAATTGTTTTATAGGTTTATATATCATTTTAAACATTATATTTTCCTTTGACACCTTGGTTATCAAATTTTAAAATTAATTGTGGGGATGATTTTTCCAATATTGAATAGTTTTAATTTTTATAATAGGGTATAAATAGTCTCATAAATTTAGGCCAAGAAATTTTAGATCAATCTTAATCAAAAATTACTTTTTATGGATTTTTTTTTATTTTTAAATAATATTTTTCAAAAAAATATTTTATATTAAAAATTATCAATGTCATTCGGAGAACTATTCATGTAATTTAAAACTGAAAAAATGAAAACAATATAATTTGATTTTATACATTTCACATATGTATAATATCTTATATTTATATTAAAACTTTTTGGGACACTTTAGCTTACCAAAACACGATTACTTTCAATGTTTTTAAAATCATTGACTTGATATTTTACTGCATGCATAAGCATGATATTGGCATTGCACTTCCATTTACTGTAATTATATAATTGTCATATATTTAAAAAGTAATACAATAATAAAATAATTTAATATTTAAATTAATAAATTATATTCTAATATTTGTTATTTTTATCCTATTCAAAAAAATATTATATTTATTAAAATTAAGAAAGTGACATTTTTTACTTTATGTTTTACATTAATATTATAATAGTAAAATTCGAAGAATAATTGAAACAAAGGGTTATGTAATTAAATTTTTTATGATTATACTGGAAATATAACAAGCCAAAAAAATAAATAAAATTTTTTGAATGAATATTATGCCTTATCACATTATCATTAACCCAAATTAACCTATTTTAACTTTTCTATGGTATTAAATATAAAAATCTTTAACTATTCTTAATGAAAAAAAATATAATGGACCATTTGAATGTTTTTTGACCACATTAAAAGAAACAAGGAATCATTTTTTCAAGAATAAATTTCTCTAGTTTGGATAAAAATATTTTTCATAAAAATGAAAAATAAATTCAATAATAGTTTTTAGATAAATTCATTTTAATATATAAAAATTATTATACCCTATTCAACTGTAAAATTGTTTTAATTAAAATTATTTATATTATTCATAATCAAGGAAAACTAATATAAAGTTTAGACCACTAGAAAAAAAATTTCTTTGTAAATTCATCAAACCAAAAATTAAATTTAAAAAAATCGTTGTTTTCACTATTCGTTGGAAAAACAATTTTTTTGGAAATTTTAAAAAAACTCAACCTAAACAAATTTTCCCTGATGATTTAAAAAAAAAATATTATTTTATTTATATAATTTTTTTTAATTTTTATACAATATATATATTATGTACTCACTAATATAAATAAAAACATTTTCTGAAGAATAAAATGAAAATCCTAATAAACGAGTAACTATTCCCAAAGAATTTATCTAAAAATATTTATTAATTATGAAATTTATATATATTTCAAAATTTTGTTAATTATATTATTACATGAAAATTAAATGTCTCGGTTATAATAGTTATAATAATATTCCATAGTTCATTTATTCTAGAAGTCATGTGCCATATACACTATCAAACATTGTTCTCTTTTAAAATATCGATGTGTTACATTCGCCCTCTAATAAATAACATCCTAAAAATTAGAACTTCAGATAAATAATAAAGCTTTAGATATTTGAAAAAATAAATAAATCCCACATCATAATTTTTTTTATTAAACATATTCTATAAAATATTGAATGGTAAATAAGAAGGTCATCTATAATAACAAAAAACAATGTTTCCAAATAGGTGAACAGTAGTGGGAAGTGAAAATACACACTTTTTGGAAAACCTAATTTCAATATTTTTACAATATGTGATATATAAAATTGATCAAAATAAATTGAAAGATAATTAAAAAATTTATTACATCAAAACTATAAATCAATAAGGTTTGAAAAAGAGCAATGATTCATTAAAAAATAATTTAATAGAAAAACATTTAAATTTTAGGATCATTTTCTTAGAGATTTAGATTTACCATCCCAATTATACGATAAAAATAAGAAAATATATGTACATGAAAATTATAATTTCATCCTTTAATCAATTTTTGCAACAATAAAATTTTTTATGTAAACAATGAGTATTTAAGATGAAACTTTTCATGAGTGAAGAACTAAAATCAAAGTAAAATAGATCACATAATTTATAAAAGAAGAACAATATATTATACCAATCCTAAAACTATATATATGACCAAAATGTTTAGTATAAGATAAGATAATATCTAAACTGTATAAACCTTTTTGAAAAAAAAATCATTTTCCTCCAAAATTACCAAAATTATACCAAAGATTCAACATAGATCATTAAAAAAATAAATATCCTTAAATATCAAACTACCCCAACATTTGGAAAATTAATTAATGTTTTAAATTCAAATATGAGCTCACAACATTCAATTTATATCTATAGAAATATAATTTTATTCAATCCAAATAATATATCATTTTAAATCAATGGTTAATCATAATTGTTACATATACCTAACCCCAATAAAATATCTCTCAAAATATCATTAATAAAGGTGATAAATCACTACATAATCTTATAATGTAGTAAAATTAAAAAAATTATGGTTAGTAAAATTCAGATACTAATATGAAAGTAATTCATTATCTAGAAAATATTTTTCTCCTAATAAATGACATTTTTCATGAATCTCTTTTCAACTATCATGATTATTTACTTTCAAGTATCCAATATATCATATTAACATAACATCAAATCATATATTAAACCCAAGGGTTATTTAAACCTCAATATATTATTCTTTCAAAAACCTAGTAAATGATTCAAGTCACCCATAAATATCATTAAATAAGACCTCAATGAAAAAAATAAATTATTAAAACATTTTAATATACTCCATATTTCTGAAAATATAATAAATTTCCCCAAAAAGCTCATAAATAACTTTTTCATCAAATAACTAATCAATTACCTTATCATCAACAAAATTAAATTTTAATCATCGTATATTTATACCAACTAAACATTTTTATATCACTAACAAACACGTATAATGGGTTATATGTCCCTTACTAATTTGTCTCCAGAAATATACCTTATAACTAAATCACATTTCACTGTTATATATTTCCATATCATTAATGAAAAAAATTTATGTAACAATATGTACATATTTCAGTATTATTATTATTATTATTATATCATTGATATAAATCTTCTTAAAAATAATTCTTGAATCCCAAAACATACCCACATCAAGAGTTTCACTTCAACAATTATAATAGCATTGGAACTTAAATGGTATATGAGTTAACTAGTTTATTTAATCTCTTTCTTAGATAATTCCAATATTTTATACACATAAGATAACTAACTATAATTTGTACTTTATGAAGAAATTCAAGTCCCTCTGTTGAAATATTCATTTTTCCTTGATAATTACATTATATATTCCCTTATTTTCCACACCTAAAATACATTTTCTCACTCCATTAAAATGTTTCTCTGAGTTTATCTTTCCACATACATGATATATATGAAGATGAATATTTATACCTATATATTCTTCTTCAAATTCCATTTTTCTCTTATTTTGTGTATCAAGAAACTCTCCCAAGATAAGATTGTTTCACTAAAAACAAGATGGGTTAGTAGTGATAATCACAAGGTTTCTCATTATATCTCTCATTTCATTTAGTTTCACATGAACTCAATTATTCTATTTTCTATCACTTTCTGTGTTTATGTTATTTCTCAAGGTTCTAGCCATTGAATCGTACCAAAAAGTATATTGTGAGAAACAATATTTATAATGATAAATCATATAATAATGAAAAATAATTCATATGTTATATAAATAATTACACCTTATTTACAATCTATGAATCCTTAGGTTTAACCTTGTCCCTCCTTGGTTTTCAGCTATTTAAATCCTTCATGATGGTTTATAAGTAAAATTTGTGTTCCCCTAAGCATATCCCTTGGGGGTATCAAACTAAATGTGATGTAAGAGAACATTCACTAGACACAATAATTATAGATGATATATAGTAAACCAAAACATTTTGGTGTTATATTTTATAGATGTATTGATCCACAGAAACATTTTACTTGTATTATCTAGAATGGAATTTATTTCTAAAAAATCCACACAATTTTCACCGTATTAAAAATATTAGGATTTCGACCTATGATTAGACATATCCCTAGGGTTTTAACGAAAATTAAATAGTCTTGATATCCAAATATTGACTAGTTCCATCTTTTATACCCACTATATCAACCCATACATTTCAAAATTATATATTACATCATTTTAAATGAATACTAAATAAATAACATTATGATACAATCTATAACTATAAAGGTTTTGTATTTAGAGACTAAAAAAAATATTATTATTTTAAGAAATATATTTTATATCTCCCATAAGGATCATCCCATATAATACTACTCTTACAAACACTCTGCATAACACCATTCTATATAACCTATAAAAAGAAAACAGAAGAAATGGTCTACTCAGATGATCAATAATTGTGCACAAGGGAGATACCAATGATCACATTAACATAACATGATAATAAATTTATTGTATCATTTTATAAAATTTGTAAAATCTATAACAATAAAATAATATATCATAATCTTGAATCATGGAATAAATCTTGTCACTTCATAAGACATGAATTATGAATATATCAAAGAACATATTCCCTGAGAGCGTATCATTGGATTAAGATATACATTGTTGCATACACATAAGTATAAAAATTAATTTACTTAGTAATGTCTCAATTAAAATAATATCAATGATAATTGGGTTCCCCCCCCCCATTCCATAATATCCTTTTTCAATATTTTCACCCAAGACTATCATAGTGGACAAAGTCTATAGTTGAGAATGGTCTACTACACATTCTAGTCTTTATTATCTTATAAGATATCCAACATTACCAAACACATTGAATTAATAAATATAATATAGGTCCTACCAATCACATAGATAAAATCTTTCATATGTTCCCCACAATATCATAATAAATTCATCATATATCATAACTCCTAAAAAGGAAATGTGTTTCAAAAACAATAAAACATTTCAACAAAGCATACTCTCTGAAAAATAATTGGGTTTTAAAAACATAACATCATTATAATAAAGAAAAATGATAAAGATAATGAATTAGTATGGTATCATTGGATCATATTAGAAGTAAATAATAAGAAACATCAATGAAAGTTATCATATTTTAAAATTATTTTATTTTATCACTCATATTAATTATTTATGAAATGACCTTTTCATTTTGGAATTACTTATTTATAATAAAAAATAAATAAATATTATCCAAAAAATGTTTTATTTAAAAATAAGCATTGAAAATTTTAAATAAATCATCAAATATTTAAGGTGTCATGATATCAGAAAATTTGGTTCATGTAAAAAATGTTAAAACAAATATTCAATTCATGTGTTTTGACAAAAAATCAAGTTCACATATTTTATAAAGTAATAACTATTTTCAATTCAAAATATTTTTTAAAATATTAAAATATGGGTGAAAATGAAATTAAAAAATCATCATTGATTATTAAAATATATTCTTGAGAGAATTTTTAGAAAACCTGGAATTTGAATAAAATTTTGTTTCATCTCAGGATATATATAAAGACATTTTTCATTTGAAAAGCATTTTTTGTATCTTCACAGAAAATAGGGAGAAAAATAAAAATAAGAAATTTTATATTAAAAAAGAAGTAGAGGGGAAGAAAATTAATGATATTGTTGATACATTTATTATGAATATTCATTTTCAGAAACTTAATTAAATGAAATTCAGAAATACAATGGGATTGTAATATAAATCCCTTAACTCAAGTTCAACTTGATTCAAAAGAATTAAAATCCATGTGTAATAAATTAATGTGTTTTATAAATCTATACCAAAATAATTTACAAAATTATAATATTATATATGATATTATTATAACAGTAAAACATGAATATATAAATAATTCCTCATTAAAATATTCATTTCCATTTGTTAATGGCTTTCTTCCCTTAAGGGTTTCAATTCGGTAGTTCCAGTCCATGAACATTGTTCATGGTTCTGTAAGTTACATAATTTCAATCCAGATTTAAATATAAAATATATAATTTATATATATATATATATATCTCTCTAAAAAAGGTAGAGATAGAAAAATTAATTGCAGCATTCAAGGAGTTGGAGGTCGTACGTATGCAAGAATTTTATTTTAACATATCTGTTGATGGAATGAAATAATGGTAAATCACAATTCAAATTTGAAGAATAATTTTTTATCACATATATCATATATATTAATATTAATTTATCCTTATTAACATAACTTCAAAATAGATGAAAAAAATAATCACTTATCTTTGTGATGATTATAGTCAACATGTACGCTTAAACAACTTTTTAGTTTTCTAATAGATTGCAGGAATATAGATATTAGACGTTCAAAAATAAATAACAAATTAGTATATTTATTATATTGAACTAATTTTTTTATAATGTATAATAAATATTTTTAGTTTGTATAAGTGGTTATAAAATTGAGAAAACATGATTATGAGTGATACCGCTTCGTCGCGAAACCACTTGTAGATTCAATCTTAATCCTTAAAAGGTAGGAATTTTTGAAATACCAGAAGATATATTTTGTGTTTAATCAATATAATATTGTATTAGGGAATGTATTTTATATGATATAAGGATAAATCACTTTGAATAATAAAGGATAAGAGGTTTTCTTTTATAAGTGAGAGAATATAGACAATTAAAATACATTCAGTATTAAATTAATATAAATTTCTATTTCAGGATATGTGTATCCAATTTGAAATTATTAAAATAAAAGGTGGGTATGAGAGTAAATAATCTCATACACTAAATGTTTAACAATTTTTTGTTATATTATTACCATTATCTATTAGTTTGAACCCTATATTCAACCTTTTGACAATTACCCTCATATCACTATTTTTTAATCTTTAAGGGTCTTGAATGTTACTGTAAAAGAAATTGTGACCCATAAATCAAATATAGTTTATATTTTTATCTATAAATAAAATAAAATATATTAATATATGATTTTTATAGAATTTAATTTACCAAAAAATATTATTTATTATTAAATATCCATAATTATATTTTTGGAAATACAATAGATATTATAATATAATGTTTCTAACTCATTACAAAAAGTTACAAAATGAAAATAATTCGAATATAGGTAATATATTATCTTAATATAATCATCCAATTTTTTTACATGTTTAGATATTAGTTTAAACATAATATTTTGGATCAACCCCTTGGTTAATAAATTTTTACCATAACCATGGTAATGACTTTTTGAGAATTAAAAGGTTATAATTTTGATTATAATGTGATAGTTGAAACCTAAATGGAAAATGGGTCATATATATAACAATTTATCAGACTAATCTTGTTCCTGCATGATTTTTTTACATTTAAATAATTTATTAAAATATATATAACATTGTTTCTTATAATGTAATTTTAAGAAATAATTATATAATCTGACTATTAAAACAACATGAAAAAAGAAAATTATAAATATAAAAATATAAAACAAAAAAAACGGAAAATTTATCTTTAAAAATTATTTTCCTCTTTAACACACTCAAAAATTATTACTTTAGCTATATTTAAAAATCATTTACTATGATTTCTTGCTGCATGCATAAGTGTTCAGGGGTGTTGAATGAGAATTCAAGGAAATTATCACATCACTAAAGCAATAAAATTTAATTATAATGATAAAAATATTCATTAATATTTCAAATAATAATTAATATCCTAACATAACTCTTGTTTTTTCCTATGACAAAAAAATTATAAATATTTAAAGTATAAAAGTGATAATTTTTATAAGGTTTTTGAGAAAAAAAAATATAATGGAAGAAATTGAAAATATATTTCCTTGTATATAAGTTTTGAGGATTATTTATGAACTATATCATTAAATAAAATAAATTTTTTCAATTAATTAAATGTTTAGTTACATTATAATTAATCCTAATTTACCCATTTTACCATTATAGTGTGAAACCATTACTATAGTAACTATTCATAATAACCAATAATAAAATAAAACTATTTTAAAATTTGGTCCTCATTAAAATAAATATTGAATCCATTTTTAGTCATTCAGTTTCTATAATTGTAAAAATATACATTATTATAAAAATGAAAACCACAATAAAAACATATTTTTCAAAAAACATCATTTTCTTATAATAGATCATTTAAATAACTTAAACCATATAATTTATTAAAATAAAAATCATAGAGTATTCATAATATAATAGAACACATTTTTATTTTAAAAAAATCTAAAATAATACTATACTTTTAAAGTTATCGATGAAACATTATAGATTCCAATAAAGATTATATTTCCAAAATTCATTAGAAAATCAACAATTTTAGAAAAAAACCCCCAAAAAAACCATATGATATTTTTTATATGATGATTTAAAAATTAAATTATATTTATCCAATATATTTTTGATGTTTCTATATATTATTTATAATATTCACTCACTAAAAAAAATAAAAACATATTTTGACGAAAAAATAACTTTACAAAAACACTGACTACTTATTTCTTATGAATTTATGAAAAAATATTTGTTTTTTATGTCCTAAATATATATTTCATAAGTTATATAATTATATATATATTTAACATTTCATCAACTATGTTATTACAGTCCTAATACTATTTTGTTGTTCATTTATGATCGGTGTGGCGTGTTGTATACACTGTCAGACATCTTCTACTTTTGAAATATAAAGGTGTTATATTTGACCATGAAATAACCTATCAATACTTATAATTAGTTAGTATAAATAGTTTTATTCTTTTATAAATTATTAATTATTAATATCCCTATATGAAATAATGATGATATGCGGGTGACCAAATTTGTATCATCTCTGCGAGGAGCAACTGAATTGTATATTATGAATTTTTTATTTTATTAATTTTAATACTTATTGATTTATTTTCAATTTTTACACATGATTGTTTTCTATAATTTAATAATTATTAATTGATTCAAATATACAGTATTGATGAAAAAATGGAAAGATTTGTTTCTTAGCATGAAAATAGTTTGAGAAAGAAGAAGAACAATGTTATGACTATAGCGGGAAATAAACTGAACCAATAATCTACAGTATATGAAATGGAAAAAAATGTTTTTATCACTTATAGAGTATGGAATTCCTTCCAATACGATGTTTCTAATGAGTATTCGGGTACCTTTATTAACATCAAACTATTTCAAGGTCAAGACTATTATAATCCATATAATTTCAAATAGTGTGTATTTTTATATATTAGCACTGAGGACCCCAACACACATCATAGTTGTTCTAAAGAAAAAATGTGATACATTGGAATTAAATATTGTGTCTATTGATTTGGTAAAATTTAATCTGTTTATATTTTCATTGATATAGAATGAGCGAGAGTTGATACAATTACTTCTAGACTATTCTGACACTAGAGGGGAAGAGTTTGTGAGAAATGTTTGGATTCAGTTCTCTCCCCCATAAATATAAATGAATATTCAAATCAATAATATAAATCATAATCAATATGAATATGAATCTATAAATAATATATCGGTTATATTAAAATATTTATTAATAAAATGAATATATCAAGGAATTGAAATATGTTCAATAATGTATACATTAATTCAGAGTTGGTAACTAGGAAATAGATCAATATAAGAAGTTATAGTAGGAGGGTTTCAGTTGAAAAATTCACTAGAGTAAACATACAACATACACAATGAGATATAAAGATAATTTTTTTTGGAAAAGATAATAAAGACTAAGAATATGTGTTTACATGGTTATTAATAACAGCTAGATGGTAGCCCAAATAAAAATGATAAACAAAAAGTTAGTCATATTGATGGACCTAAAACAAAAAATGGTATATAAAATAATGAAGTAAATTATATTGAATATAATTTTCAAAATAAACTTTAGGTTTTGTGACCACAGCAATAGCTCAAAAACTTTTATCCACCAAGTGGATCATAGTTTAATAACTACAGCATTTACATTCTCTCAAGAGACAAATCCACTAACTAGATGATAAATAGGCTTCATTCACAAATTACACCAAGGAAACCATCAATGAATTTATATCATACTAAAAATATCAGAGAGTACATTTCAATGGTCAGAATGTTATCTCTAAACAACGAAGTAAAACACTCTAAAACATAGAATTTAATATCAGAAAAATTATTTTTCAACACTAATAAATGTACTGAGGAGTGATACCAGGAGACCCAAAATTCATACAATGTGAATATTTTAAGCATGTCATATTTCGAATAGATAAAATTAAGAAGGTAAAACCTAAACCAAGATATTAATAGCTATAATGTAAAGTTTATAATGAGAAAGAAAAGTAAGAATGAAACCAAGATAAATAAAATGTCAATTATGAATATGTAAGAGAAGAACTACTACCACTATACCTACCAAAGATACCATTTTTATAGAGGTTAAAAAAAGGGAAAAGCGGAAATCAAAATGTAAATCTCTAGAAAAAATAATAAAATTTAATATTGAAATATATTTCAGAATATCCCACACCAAGATAATGATGTATGTAAAATTCCAAAAAACAATTATGTTGAACAAAAGAAATTTGGAGGAAATAGTTTCTATTCTAAATAAGTGTGAGTTCTCAACAATGGTATCAAAATATTTTTTAAAGAATAAAAAAACCATGTGTTTATTAAAATCCAATATACATTGGGTCTAACAATTTTGGTGAAGAACCATGTGACTTAGGAGTAAGAATTAACATTATTTCATATAACACATTAAAGAGAATTGGGATAGTGAAGATAAATAGAACCAGAGCTATACTCCATCAAAGATATTATGAAATTAATGTCCATTTGGAATTATTGATGATATTTTGGTTAAAAGTTTAAAATTTCAACTTCCTGGTGATTGTTAGATCCATAAATACAAAAACAAAGGAAAACACTCATATTGGGATCGACATTGTTAGAAAATAGATGAAACTTTATAATAATTAAAAATGAGGATCTATGATAGAGATTTAGTGGGGATAAATAGAGATTTATCATTCATTAGGAGATGAAGAATTATGATGCATAATATGATGATCTAGTGGGATATTGAAAGCTATAATTTCAATATACTTATACACATAAGGAAAGTAATGATGTCTCAATTCACTAAGAAAATGGAGTTAATGACACCATTGAAAAAAATGGGAAGGAAGATAAGAGATAAGATCATTGAGGTTGAAGGTGTAGTGAATCCAACCATGTTTTAAGAGGACTAAGTGGTATGAATGGAACATAATCTGACATTTGTTTTTTAGAATACAGAAATATTTATTGGAATACACAAATGGAAGTATTACTAAGACTATTTTCAAAATTAATACATGTACCCTTATATATATGGATTGTTCCCAGATGAGGCTATTTTTGGATCTAGAATTGGTAAAATATTTCTAATCCCCCTTCAGCAAATCATAAAAATTTATGGTTTTCCCAACACTGTTTAAAAAATATCTAATAGAAGGGAACCAAAGATCATAGGATTTTTAATTTTAATATTTTTATGTATATGAAAATAGTCCTCATATGTTAGGATTTTATTGAAAAAGGAATGCACTTTCACTAGTGTATATTTTAATTTTTCCATCCAAAATATAGGAACTCTGAAATTTAATACCAAGAATGCAAGAAACTCGCGTCATGAAAGAAAGGTTCACAACATGGAATAGTGCCAAAAAGAAAATGATTAAGGGAATCATTATAATTCAAGGATATAAAATAGAGTACATCAATTCAATAGGGTGGTATTTTTTTAATTCTATTATTCTCAATTATGGATAAATAATTTTTACTTGGGAACTTCTAATTGTAAAATGAAAGCACCATGCTTGAATTTATTTTCTATAATAATTTGTTTATAATAAAAAATTTATTTAGGTTAACAATAATTCTATATTGTAAATATATTTTTCAATAAATTATATTTAGTAAAATTGGGGAATAATTAGTAGAGATAATCTTTTGGATTTTTATTTGAAAAATAATTATTTAGAGATATTAATTAAATAATATAAATGATATTTTTTTATAATTATATTTTTTTAATTTTTAAATTCCATGAATATTTAATTGATATTAGTGTGATTTATCATGATTGATTGTCACAATAAAATTCACCTCTTAATTTGAGATTTTGTAAGCCGAATTTTTTAATTATTTTCATGGAAATTTTTTTATAGAAACTCAAGCATTTTTTATTCTAGAACATTCCTTGAATATGTCAAAATCCAGGATTGTATATATTCACTTTAAATATGATTTATCATTTTTTATTAATAACTTTACATTGGAGAAACCATTACATTTATCCTTATTGAATCTAGTAGGATCCATGAATGACCATGTTAATGGAGATACACATTAAATGTTGATCATTCCATTTCATACCCTAATATTGAATTTTTTATTATTTTCACTATTTGAAGTGTGGGGGAGTGTTTTTATATAATGTAAATGGGGTGGAATTTATTTAGGAAGGATGTTTTGGTTTTTTAATTGTTCATTATGAATAATTTTAATATATTATTAAATTCTCATTATTAATTACCACTCATGAAAAAAAAGAAAAATATATATATTTGAAAAAATAAGAAAAAATTGGTTGTGTCTTCGGAAATTCCAAAAACAAAATTGATTGGCCAATTTTCTTTTCATAACTATTATAATATTCTTATGTGTACATACATTGTTGTTTTTTGCTTGATATTATATTTTTCCCTAGTAAACAAATAAAATATAATAATGAGTATGAAGAAAAAAATCAAGAGGGTGCATCATTCATTATGGTTCATAGAATGTTGACCAAGATATTATTTTTGGGAAAAAAGATATTTTAATTTTGATTTTTTTTTCTTATAAAAAAACTAAATTAGATGTTATCCTAAATTTGATCTTTAATTATTATTTAATCATACCTAAATACCTAATTATTTGGATACATTTGATCCTCAATGTGAAACCCTCATGATTATTATGATTTTCACTCTACCATGTGGATAAAGTAGATACACTACAAGAATATGGAAAGGTGAATAATTTTATATATTATAAAAAATCAATTTATACTTGTTCCTTCATTTGTGATTGAAAATAATTCAAATTCAGTCAAATAAAAATTTCTATTAACCTTGATTCTGAATTTATAAAGGTGAATGGAAGAGATGTGTGTCTAAGTTATTTTAAAAGAGAAAATTTAAATTAAATATTTACTTAAATTCCTTGAAAAATGAGGAGTGAATGAAATATTTTATATGATGATTGAAATTTTAATTACACATTTAATTACTCCATTATGTTGACATTGGAATTTAAATATTTATTAATTGATTGTTCATTGTAGTATATTGTGATTTTATTCTTGGGGATAAACCTAAATTCAAGTGTGGGGGTTTCAATGTCTAAATTTATTGCATATATTTGAAATTTAAAATTTAATTATTTTTTATTTAATGTGATAATTATAAAAAAATAATGATTTATTCATATTTTTATAGGTGAAAATGTATTTGAATTTAAAGGAAGTGAAAAAAATATATTCATGAATCACATTTTGGAAGAGAGATTCACGATGTGGGATGTTTGGGATAATGCATCACATCTTGTAGTAGAGGATTAAAGAAGAGGAAAAATTGAAGCTAGGAAGAAACATTCTTTTAATGATACTAAAATTCATGGTATCAATGTTGTAATTTTTATGATGTGAGATGAATCCCAAATAAATCATCTCTGCAGTGAGACCTAAAGATTCAGAGTGTGAATTATATAGTCACACCATTAATCAGGTCAATGGAAAAATAATGATTCTATTTTTTCAATATATTAATAGGGATTGATAATGAATTACCTAAGGAACTTTTTGATTGGCCTGGATGCATTTAGTAGCCACATTTATGGAATTAAATCCACCATGAGGCTGAATATATTTTTATAAATAAGAGACGAGGTTTCTAATGCAATGGGATAATAGAAATTAGATTCAGTTATGAATTGTTGTTGTTGTAGAGTCTTCTCCTGGTCAAATACAACTATAAATTTTTATTTATTATTTTCTATGTACTTTTTTATATTCCTCAATAATATCTTGAGAGGATAACTCTCTAATTTTATAGGTTAATTAATTTTAAGGTAAGTGAGTGTTAGTGAATTATTTTTGTATTAGTTCATTATTATAGTTGTTTCATAGGTAATGTTTTCTCAATGAATTATCTTAATTTATTTAATGATCATTTATTAGAATATTTAATGACAAAACATAATGTGGCTACTAAGTGTTCTGGGTCATGAATGACCATTGTGGAATTTTAACTAATTATATTTAAATATGGTATTAGGTCACCTAATTATGAAATTACCCTAACTAGTTAACCATATGAATGGGTAATATATTATATCAGATAGGAAATACCATTACCATTGAATTATCTTAGATCAAAATATGTAATTTTATATGGAAAACCTACATAAACACTAATTTCACTCGAACATATAAAAATAATTTACTTAACTCAGTTGATTTCAAATAGAATTATTATTTCTCATTCCCATTCATTCATTTAAAAGTTTCTATAATATAATCTTACTATCTCATGGGTTTAAAATTGAACCCATTTTATTATATATCTAATTTTTAGTCCCAATGGTTGGAGACTATTATAATAATATCATTTTTACAATTCATACATATAAATAATATATAAAATAAAGTTATTTTTTAAATTAAATGGATTATTGTGAAAAACAAATATTATATTTTTTATTCATATTTTGTAAGGTGACATGTGAAATGAATTCAATGGAAAACAAAATACTATAATCAAGACTCATGTAATTATATTTTCATTATTTTTATCTTTTATCTATGAATAGTACTTATATTCCACACCCCAGAATTTTATCATTTGTCATTATCATGTAGAAATGATATTAAAATCATTTTTTTGAATTAAAATATTGTTGAAATGATTGATCCATCACTTCCATTGTATTTCCTTTCTTGATCCACTATTTATATAAAATTTTCTATCAATATATATACATGTACTTTAATCCAATAAAAAATTATTGTCATATAAATAATTTTGTGTCACTATGGAATAATATTATGGGTATATACTTCAAATGGGTTATTTTAGAAAATTGGTGATCTCTAATCCTCTTTTTACATCTATTAAAATATAATATTCCTTGTGCATTCTCCCATAGGTATATAATTGAATCTGGTTTTGTGGTGTAAATTTTCTGGTTAACAATTAAAATGTTATATAGAATATCAATTCAAATTACCCTTAAAACATATTTTTATAGGTTACATTATGTATATTCTCTAAATTATGATTTCTCATTACATGTTTATTCTAAAATAATTAGTGCATATCTATATATTAATCTTCTATATTGCATTGTATCTAAAAATTTAATATGATTATTTTCAATAGTACATGTAATATATAGCTCTACAAGATTGAAATAGGCATAGTATTTAATCATTAAAATATTAAAAATCCTAAACCATCCATGGAAATTATGACATGGTTATTAGGTCATACCAAATTAGTTATTCTAAAAACATGAATATAAATTTTATAAAATAATTATGTCATTTCATAGTGAGTTATAGAGTGATTTTTTTCAATATCATCCTAAATATTTCCTAATCTTCTTAAATTTCTTCCAAAATATCCTCACTACCAGATTTTAACAAATATATTAAAAATTATACAGTATTAAGTGAAATTAATAATAATGACTGTGATAAAAATATTTTCATATTTAAGGGCACGTGGAACATATTCCAAGGGTCCATGGATAGTTGAATAGTTAGTCATGGTACATTAAACAAATTTATATACCAAGGGTTAAATATGATATATACCACTGTGTAATTCTGTATAGTGATCCATGTGAGACTGATTTTATTGCAAAACAATGAGTGAATAATACAACATATGCACTACCAATGGAATATTTTTATACTTTGTGTTGTTATGGTAAATTGGTAATTAGAAAATTTTATTAACATGATTTATTGTATCATATCTTATGAAACTAGAATTTAAAATTTTTTATGTGTTTCCACCATTATTTTTATGAATTTTTTTGTGTTATGAGTGAATATTGATTTATAAGTTGTGGTGATCTATGTTTTTATTATTTGACCTTAGATAATGTGGTTGTATGATTGTAATATAAAATTGTTCTTTCCCATAGATGACATATTCATGAAAGATTGAATCCATCCTAATTGTGAATTATTGGTCGAAATGATATATTCCAAAAATATAAAGTGATATTTATTATTGTAATATTTTGTGGATGATACAAATTAATATTACCTAGTAGTATCAATGTGGGCATGTCTATTAGTAAAATGTCTAGACACAAAGCTTAGAAAAATTACTGACATTGGGTGCACTAATGGAAGTGGGAATGATAGAAGATATGTTCTATAGAAAAAATTACATTGAAATTACAAGGAAATGTAATGATAAAGATCCTAGAAGATATGAATAACTGTTATAAGAAGATTAGATGTTTTCAAAATTTAACAAAGGATGAAATCTTATTTGGTTTGTAAGATATTTCTTATTGTGTACCATATTTAAAAAAATATCTAAAAATTATGAAATTTATATATATATTATTATGGGTAATGTATTTGAGATATTATAGATGATTTTTTTCTTCTAGAGAAAAGAGAACATAGACAAGATAAAATCATACATAATGTATAAGATGTGAGAATTTTCCAAAAGAGATATGTAATATATTTTATCTCTTATCATAGGTTTATTATATTTATTACAATGAGGATATATAATTTCAATAATTTATACTACATAAAAATATACAGGGGATATTGAGTTTCGATATTTAAAAAGCTATGGAAAATATCAAATATATGAATACTAGACTATAAAAAGTGTCCAATCAATTAAATAATCAATATTATGATAATCATTAAATTTTAAATAAAACATTATTACATGATGATGGTGAATCTCAATGTGATTACATCATATTATAAGGTAATTATATTCATGAGGTGGAAGTTATTATCAGAACACATCATTTAATTATATGGACAATATGGGGATTAGTATTTCCTTATTTGGTGTGCCTTTTTTCTTTATAAATTAAGATGATATATGGTACTCTTATAATTAATTGGGCCAGGTTAACCTGACACTTCACCTAATCCAACCTACCACTAGGCCTCATGTGTTCCTCCCCATAATCGATAGGCTACCGAATATTATTGAGGGAATAACAGATAAAGTGGGGGAGACTATACCCTATGGTTATAGTGTAATAATAATGAAAAATAACAAAAACATACATGATGATTAACATCAAAGTATGAATAATCAATGAAATGAGATAATGAAATCATGTAATAAATGAAATTTAGAATATTTATAATTACTCAATGCCTGAAAGAAAACACAATAATTGATCACTAATGGGTCTGAGCTATAAAAAACTAAATATATATAGAGGATGCTCTACTGTAAACATCGAGGCAACCCACATATCAAATCTCCACGACTCGCGAGATGTAACAGCCTAATATTGAGACAACACACAAGAAGATATTATTGATAAATAAACATGGAAAGTTATCCCCATATATTATACAACAATTTCTTTAACCTGAATATAGATAAAAATTCTACATGCACATCAAGGTGCATGTACTGGGGATCAGAAAAACATCTCAATATGACACCCTTAAAAGTGAACCAATATTCTCTTTTCATAATAAGTTAATCCATATAGGATATGAATATTCTAGATAAAACATAATAACATATTTCAAAAAATAATAATAAATACATAAATAGTGGTGAAATAATGTGAAAAATAGCCAATTGGGGGTTCTAATATGACAGTTGTGGTAAATCAACCCTCTTTCTAGCCAACACCAAAAGATTTATATTACGTGAATTTAATTTAAAATTGTAATATGAAACATCCATTAGTTCTAAATAAGTTCTCAAATATGTTTAAAGGTAATTTATTTAATTTCATCTACCAATGTTTAATCATAGGAATCCACATGACAACCTGAATACACCATGGTATATGAATCCAATGGAATGATTTGAATAGGAAAACGAATGTCCCCTCCGCATGTATGAGAAATAGTTATATCCAAAATTTCCAATATAATAAATTATTATCCAATATAAACTAGAATGATGCACCTCACTATGGTATGAATCTATATGGACTTGAAGAATTCACTACCATATGCTCTCTATATATGAAATTGGAAGTGAAACAACATACATGGATAATATTAACAACCTAGACAATCTGCATACTTTAGTAGAGGTGGTGCACTCATCCATATCATCCATTAGATTCCTAATAATTTATAACAATATCTATATAATGGATGATATAACCAACTAAAAACTCAATTCCATCACCACATCCAACATATCCCAAGGTATTATCCTCAAACTGAATTCGTAAGTAGAAACTGTCTCAAGAATCAGGGAAAAAGGTAGATATAATGTGGGTCTGTCAAAATATTGAACCCATAATCCAAAAAAAATATAAGAATGTTGATCTAATATTAACCAATAAATAATGAGGCTCTCTCTGTTCCCTAGATATCATCATCGAGTAAAAAACACCACATACGCTCCACAACCATTCTCAAGGCTAAACTAAAACTCAAGGATTCCACATACCGTAGGGTCATAACCTAAGGAAACATCCTACTTGGAACTCCCATGCTTCAACGTAACTCTTTTTTTCTCCATTCAAAAAAATCTGTAGCTAGCCGAAAGGAAACAATAAGAGAAAGAATCCTTCTGAGGGGTACCTCAATCTCATTCAAAGCATGAGACACATGCAGTGCAGAAACATCCCAAATGGACATCAGTGGCATCCAACTGATTCACGATTAGTAACTCCCCCAAAAGGGAATAAAAATGTATTTAAATAATATAAGGTAACCGAACAAAACTACTTACTAGAGATGAATTCATGGAAGCCGGTTATGAGATCCACAGATCACTTGATTAGAAACTATCCAATAAGGAAATCAACAAGTGTCACTCAGAATCATCTCAACATCACAAAATAACTTTTCTATGACCACCATCCAAGGGAATAAACCCAGCCTAAAGGATATAATAGATTTGATCCTAAAACACATGATCTAAATCACAATCACATTATCCTCAAGCTATTTGCTCTAGTAACTAGGTACAAAAAATTTTATCCTGAATGATACTACATTATCCCACCATTCAGTATCTGTTTGACATAAGCTGAAACACATCTGGCCTTGAAACCACAATCCACAAAAAATAATCAGCTAAATACTCTCACTCTAAGTCTCACATCTCACAACCCAAACTTCCAATCCTCAATCTAAAAATGGATGAGCACCCTGAGTGGTGCCTTCTCCATCCTCTCCCTCATTTCATCCTCCCCATCAATTAGTTGAATACCTCAAAGGAGTAAGGACCATGGGATACACATTAATCTCCAATAGATAAGGAAAATGAAAAGGAAAAAATAAAATAAAAGAAAAGAAAAAATGGGATTTGCCTTCCCTAATAGTAGTTATGGGTTTATGCCTCGCTTAGGAAAAACACCGCATTTTAGACTCAACCTCTATGATAAAATCTCAAACTAATGCTCCATTTAAATGATGTCACCAAATTAACGTGTATGAAAATTTTCATATATAATTAATTAAATATTATATATTCCACAAAAAAAAATAGTATGCCTCAGATTTACACCAACCAACTATACTAGTGTAAATAACATATTTTGTGCCAAATGAAGTCAATAGAAAATTTATCTGATATCATTTCACCTAACAATTTATAGTTTCCCTTGAATCACATTAAAAAACATAAAATAATTTTTTCTTGATTTTCTCAACCTCTAACAAACCGGGTCATCACAAATTCCCCTCCCTAAATTTTTATTTCCCAAAATAAAACATAGTTGTTAAAAAACAACCAATATACCACCTATAAGTTATCACAACCATTGCAATCTCAACTTCCTGATGTCCGATCTTACAACATCGTCAAATTAATATCTACAACGGAGAAATTCAACAATGATCAATCTGATGCTTCCCACCATAAGATTATCCTTATCATCAAACTTCTTCCCAAAAGGAAACCTCATGGACCATTCAATGACCATCACTGAATAAAATTTATATATTTGGGCAAACGAATAACACCTAATAGACAACATGAAAATGGTAACAAAAAAATATCATACCTAAATCACAAGGAACATTAAAGATTGTACTAAAAAATAACACATGTTTTACCACCTCCAACAACCTATGGTGCACTTCCCAACACAATACATCCATTACCATTCTCCTAAAAAATGAATCAAGATGCATGCTCACACCGGAAGAGCCCAGAAAAAACCAGGATAACATCCCAATAATCAAAAACCATGAACCCCAAATAGGCTGGTTCAAAAAAATTGTATCACCCTTGGACCATTACTCAAAATCATGGCATATCACTCATTCCATGAATAACAATTCATCCAGCTTCCAATCTGGAACTAGTCCAAATCCACAAGACAATAACCACTCTCTTAGAACACTAAACAAGAAGCAAATAAAAATTAAAAAGGATTTGTATCCAACCAAATATAACATCTCAATACAACCACACAAAATGGATAAATCCCAGTTCTCCCCTTATCAAACACAAAACATAATCTCACCTAACAACACCCTAGTAAAGGAAGAAATTAGCTACCCCACCATGAATAAATAGCCACACCCACTTAGGCCATAATTGATAGAAAGAACATGGGTCTCTATGTATTAATCGACAAAAAATTGCATGAAAAACATCCTCAACAGAGATTTAATACTAGGACTTAAGGAAATGAACCACCTCATGGAATGTCAAGCAGATCCAAACATCCCATAGTAATATTTTCTCTCATCGACCAACCAACAAGACACTCAAATATCATGCCATCCCATAGGGATCTCATTGCATCCCTAAATAAAGGGATTTCATATTCAATATTAAAGGTCATCATTCCATAAGATTCGCATGAACTTTTCTAAAAATAATATATATACTTGTTGTTTAGTTGAGTAAATTTCTACCGTGGATCTATGTGTGAAACACTATATAGATCATTGTAGACACTTTGAACAATTGAACTTCCATCCTCAGTAAAATCTCCACATATATATATATATGTCAAGTGAATCAAATATGCCTATAATGAGGCATGAACATTGGATGATTTCCCATTGTCTAAGCTCCAAAAAACATGATAAACCATAATTCCCTAAACCCTAGCACATTAGACTAGGTGGAATCAAAAATCTACAAAAATGTATTCCAATAATAAGAACCCCATCCCTAGAATCTTGGAATTTCTATATGTAATGGTGTTTGAAACATAATAGTCTGATATCCATAAGATGTTATAACACATTACTCAGAAAGTTTTCGATCTAATCACCAAATCATAAAATCAAACACCAATGATACCATTTTGTAAGGAATCATCCTGAGTCTACCAACTAAGTCAAAAGATCTAAAAAACAATAACTCCAAAAGAGTGGGTCCTTATATCCCAAATGAAATCGACTAGTTGCGAGCGACAAACAGATATAATGTATAGACTATAATTACTGGTCAAAGTAAAATAATAGTGAAAAATAACCAAAACATTCATTATGAAAATCATCAGAATACACATAATAAAAAATCTAAAATAGTTGTATGCCATAATAAATGATATACATAATATATTCATATAATCTCAATGAATGAAAAAAAATCCTCCCATTGGGCGAAACATATATACAAAATAATAAAAATTTAAAATAAATATATAATACTATACTATAATCTTTGAGTCAAATAACCAACCTAGTCTCCTTAACTCTCATGTTGCACCTTACCAATCCTAATACTCATCATGAGCTTCTCCACTTGATCTAGAAACATGATACCTCATCCCTGTACATCATCAAACAATTTCTCCAACCTGAAAGGGGATATATAGTATACTGGTACAATGAGTTATAGATACAAGGGTGGAAAAAAAATCTATGAAGGACACCCCCAATGCTGAACCCATAATATACTATCATAAGAAGTGAATAAACCCATGATATTCCCATACTAGATTAAAACTAATAAAAACTATAATTAATAGAATAATTGCATAAAAAGGGACATAAAACAAGTAAAATATCCAAATGGGGGTTCTAGTCTAAACCCTATGATGAATCTATCCTAGTTAGGTTAATTACATATGATTTATATCCCAGGACTCACCCCACCATATGATATAAGTTTCACCTTCTATATTTACATAGGATATATAGGATTTATGAATTCAAAAGAATGAATATCAAAACCCAAGGAATAACTCAATGTTTCCACATGAAAAGATGAACGTACTGGGTTCTAGGATTCCAATGTAACTATCAATACTAAAGACAAAATCTCCACTCTATACATCTTTGAAACTATCATATTCTAAAAATCATTTAGAAAAAATTGGTCTCTTTAATAGACCTGATAAATATATCTCCCTACATGATCTATACCCTAGTACACGAAGGATTAAATATCTCATTGGAACCATACATAAAATTGTGAGTGCAAAAATATCCATTGAATATACCTACCCGATATATGGGGAACAAACTCAACTATAGGTATTTCACTCATCTAGACCATCTATTAGCTCTATAATCCCATCTAACCCAAGCTATCCAACATAGGAGAGAACCAGATCAATACTCAGGGCCAACACCCCATTCAATATATCTGAAGGTCTCCACATTAAATCATAATCCATTGTAGAAACGTCCTAAAATATCATGGATAAAGGCTAATATAACATGTTTCAGTGAAAATATGGAACCCACCATCCAAAAAAATTAACTAGAAGTATCGATAAACTCTTGGAAAAAAATATTGGGTTCCTCATCATCCTTTATATATCTACATATATAAAAAATCCTCCACTTTCTCTCTACAATCCTCCTAGGCATTAAAAAACATGATGCTCCCACAGACCCAGGGGTCATGACATAAAGTGATGCATAAATGTCGATCCATTATTACACCCATGTTCTTAGGCCAAACTTATCAAAAGATACAAAACCAACCAAAAATATACAACTTGAGTATGACACCATATACGAGGATCCTCTAGCTCATTCAAATCTAAGAATATGAAATGTGTTGAAGCATCCCATATGGACACCAGTGGCCTAAAAATATTCCTTATTTAACAACATATCCCAAGGTGCATCTAAAAGAAAAGAACATAAATAGCTGAACCAAAAAAACATCATACCATATGGTCGTTCTCAATACCCAAATATGACATCCACTTATCACATGATTATAAACTATCGCACAAGGGAATCCTGAAGAGTCCCTAGGAATCATCTCAAACTCAGAATTGTATCCAACCATGATATCCATCTAGTGGAAGCATCCCATCTAGTAGAATCAAATATATATGATCCTCAAGCCCAATATCTAAACCTAGACTAATCTATCATCAATAAATGACATATGTATCAAGGGAGAAACCAAAATTTACTAAAATATAACACTCAATTACACCTTCCATGATCTGTCTAATATAACCTTGAATAGAACATACCTATCATCCACCATAAATCCCAAATAAGGATCTCAATTAACTAACTGATATCTCATATCACAAAACCCAACCAACTGAATGATTCTGGGACTAAAACATATTAGAATCATATTTTAAATGATTTTCCAAAACAAAAAAAAACTCATTAGAAAACCTATATAAGATAAAAGGATTCCACCACTATGATTTATGTTGGAAATCTCATATAATGGACTCCACTTATTTCCAATAATGGTTCTAGTGTGAAAAATGAAAAGATAAGAAAATGTAGGAAAATTTTCCTAGTGTGTACATCATTTTGAAAGTGTGTGTCCATAAAATAAATCCCTAGTCATGGGACATAGTCCACTCACTGTGTACATTCCAAATTACATGGTCTGTGCACCTTATACATTGTCTATACCCTACATAGGTTACCTTACCATGAACCTCATCCCAACCCATTGTGTAAAAACCCGAATACATGGTGTTTCAGTATTATATATTTTTGTATCCCACATTGGGTTCCCATCCATATACCTAGCCATATAAACCAACATGGGGTCTATTCATGTGTGGTATATTTCGACAATCCATGTACCTCACCTAGTAACATAAAATGTACCCTACTCGGCCATGTGCCTTAGCCCGGTTTTTCTTGGTATTCCCCCAACCAGACCTCGTGTCAGAGTACATGGAATATACTGCATAGAAAATGGAATTTAATCTAAAAAACCCATCTTACCTAAAATGGAAGAAAACATAACATGTGCTCCCTAAACCAAACAATATATACATAGGCTATCCCAAATGAAAACCCCCAAAATTACCAAAAATATCAATTTATTCTTGATTAATCTAAGAACAGGTCGGAATGATTACCTAAAACCTGTATAATGATTTAAAAAACAACTAATCTATAGATATTTACACCAATACTTTGAAACATGCATACCTCTAGGAGAAAAAAAACTAACACATCACACTGTATCCATGCCACCGACCTATCGAGCCTCAATCTACCACCAGAAAAGCTCCTTAGGATGTGCCTCCTCCCTCATCTACCATCTTTAATCCTCTCCTTATCTCATCCAAATATCATATGTGAGAGATCCAATATGGTGTATGTTATATTACAAGGGGTAAGAGATATGAAAGAGAGAGAAAAAATGAATATATCATGGGTCCATGACTGATGCCCATTATGGGTTTATTCCATGCCATGGAAAAAACTCCTTTTTTAGGTTGAACCCCAGAGATAGAATCTAAATATAATGACCAATTTAAAATATATAATCAATTAAAAATTCTCAAACAAAATAATATTTAATTATTATATTTTTAAATATTCCATGAAAATTATACATGTGGGAGGGCTACAGTATCATTATGTTGTAATGATTAATAATTATTTGTGTCTTTATATAGTTTTTTTAGGAACTAGCTTGATGTTGTTGTTGTTTATATCATTTTTTATCATGATACTTGTTGAATTATCACAGTATAACATGATGGATATGTTTTCGTGGATATATCAATCATTTGTCGGTCAATATAATCTTTGGTCAAAATTTTTGGACTAGTTCATTTGATGACACATATTTATATGGGTACTTTTGGATGTTTTTCATTTGGTTTTGTTTGGTTCTATTATGTGATTTTTTATACGAAAATGTCATTTTAAAGAAAATAATTATGGAATAAAATCATTGAATGTGTTCTGAAAACACAATTTAAGAACACATAGATGAATAATCATTAAGTCATTAAGAAAATATAGTCATACGTGTGTTTAGTAGTATATGAAAATATTGATGAAATCCCATAGATGTTATTTCATTCATTAATGAGTTGGGGAAAATAAATCTTCATAATATATTACAAGGTGTTTGAAGATAATAATTTCTCCTTCATCTAAAATGGTGGAAATTATGACTCTTAAATATAAGAAAGTAAATTTGATTATAAGATGAGATTCATTGATAATGAAAGATGGTGTTCAAAAATATTGTTAAATCAGCTGAATAAGAGCACTAGACACTCAAAATATTAGTGGATTAATCTGAATATATAAAAAATTATGATTAATTATGTGATGTTTAGGTAGATATTCTTACTATAATATATAGTAGTGTCTAACTCATGACATAAAAATCATTAATAGATATTAATTTTGATGATGTTCAGTTAGAAATTCAATAGATAAAATTTATTAATCAAATTCATGATTTTGGATGAATGTTTGGGTACCTTAAGGATCACTGAATTCTACGATTTGATGATCGTTGATGAGGAATGATTTTTTTATCATTTAAGGCATTAATATTTGGTTGAATAAGATCATAATATGGCGAAGATATAGAGATTTAGATATAAATATTTTAGATTATGGATGGTTATATAAAGGGGTACCTATACACATAACTTTCATCCATTTCAATAAATTTTATAGAGGATGTTATTTTAATATTAAACTATAAATTATAGAATATATTATTGGTTTAATAAGGATGTTTCTAGGTTAATAATGTTGTGTGACAATGAACTGGAACATGCACGTTCCTGATGTTTATAAGCCCAAAATTTGAGTTCCTAAGATAAATTTGATCTTCTCAATTAGAATGTTCAAAGGATAAGAATATTTACCACCGAAGAAACCATTGGAAAGTGTATTCCATATCGCATGTGTTAGGTGAAACATCAAAATCTAGGGAAACATGTTTAACAAACCTATTAAGAGAAAGTAAGATATTTTCAATAGATATTTTATTTGTATTCACTAGTTTCATGTAGTAAAAAACCATTTTTTAGGATATTAATGACAAAAAATAAGAAGCATTAGGGACTAAGAGTGAGACCAAACCTTATAAATCATGGGTTTTTAATGTTAGATTCATTACAACGACATGAAAATATAGCTAATAAATATGTCTTGGAGGATCAAAATGCTGTAAAAAGATATATAGTCTAAATTCCTATTAAAATTATTTTTAAAAGAATAAAATAAATTCAAACCCCACCCCGCCATATCTCGAATATTTTACGGATTTATACTCGGTATTAGATTAACAATGTTCCCAATCAGATACTTATTTATATGGAATGTAAAATATTATCTCAATAAATTGGGGATGTATTTCTCCCATTGATAAATGAAATTATCATGGATAAAATAATAAAATTCTTCCATGAAATTAATCACATTTCTTAGAGGTTATTGATTCATAAACTCTATAATTTCCACTATGGGAGAAATATTATTCCATGATGTTTTCTGAAAAATGAATTTCGGTGTAGATGGAAAATCATAAACAGATATTCTATTTTACTTTTATAAAATTTTTTCTATAAAGGTTATGGGTCTCCAAATTTAAATGGAGACCTACTAAAAACATGGAATATTCTTCAGTGGAAATGTGACTATACTGTAAGAATGTTATATATAGTACATTCATTTTAATGATATCATGGTAGATGATGTGGAAACTATTAACAATTACATCGCCAAATTGAAGGAAAAATACAATAATATCATTGGATTTAGGAATTTCATAGAATGTCAAATATTGTTATCGTTTTTATGAGAAACCATACAGAAATATTAGATTATAAATTTTATATCTTGGGTGATAATGAAATGTTATCTCTTGATGAAATTTAGAACATACATGAGTCATGTGAGACGATTAAAAGACCATAATTTAAAATTAATATCAAGGATGAAATGGTTTTTTAATTAATTTGGAAGAATAAAATCATAGAAATAGGAGATATATATTTCCATGAATTGTAAGGTATCTAAAATTTGAATGAGGAGAATATAGGATTAATATCTTTACAAAGAGTAACATTCAAAATTGAATAGGTATGTAAAAACGTAAACCACTATCTTAATTTCAATATGTTAGGGATCATTCAATTTACAGAAATATTAGGAAATATATTTATATAATATGATGAAGAGGATTTATGTGAAAACCTATAGTGAAATATGTTGGATAAAACATCCATAGTTTTAAAAATTACATAGTAAGTAAGAAAAACAGTATTGGGAAGGACATAAATTATAATTTTGAGGTATAAAGATGAGGGATTCTCTGCTGATTGTATTTTATCATAATAATATATTCTAGATCATTTCAAAACCTCTATGGATCATGTTGAATGATCAAAATATAATATAAATATTGAATAATAGGGAGTTGAATATACTAACATGGGATAAATTAAAAGTTAAATAATTGGGTCTTATATTGAGTAGAACATTAAAATAATTAAAAAATTTAGGGAATCTTAAAAGAATATTTTAGGGAAAAAATATTTTCTCCAAAATGAAGAGCCTTAATTTGTGGAAATAAAAAATATAAAAAAATGTGAAACCAGATATAATAGTCTAATATCTTGATTAAAAACTTTTTCTTAAATAATTGTACTTAAGTAAGACATAATAAAAGGTTCTTGAGGACAAAAATAATTTTAAGATGATTTATTATTATTAAAATGGGGGTTCAAAATTCAATGATGAATCATCTATGGATACATACGAAAATCACTCCAAATAGAGGGTTTATTATACCACTACTAAACATGAAATTTAAACAATATTTACTAACAATGCATGTTCAAAAACTAAATATTAGTGATTATGAGTAGAGAGAGTATGTCAGAAATATTTTACATATATTGATAATAATAAAAACATTCAGATATATAGTTTCCAATAGTAGGTAAAATCATAATAAATATAGTCATATAGACTTCAACAATATTTTCCAAAACAGAATTCATACCATAATAGAATATACAATTTCAATGGATACCATTTTTTGGGGATTATTAAACACCATTCATATAAATATTTTCATAGTGTGAGTTAGTAGGAATATAGTTGCAGAAACACATGATTAAATAAAATAATCATTTGTAAGTTGAGATAAAACTCAAAAAACGAATAAACCAAAAGTTAAAAATACTTCAATTCAAAACCAATTCAAATTCATATTGTAAAATTGTAAAAAAATTAATTATAAAAAAATGGGTTTATATGAATAATATTTTTATGAAAATTATATAGGGAAAAGTTACTTAAGATGAAAAATTAATCAATGTTGGGGAAAAAGGATTTATGAAAAATCTCCATTTTGAAGAAGCTCCTAAAGATTGTCATAAAACAAAACAATCGATTTGTTACAATGTTTATTCCTTTCATATGATATTTTAAGTGAAAATATTTCATAACATTTAATAACATGATGGAGGATCACTTCCCATTGGGAATGATAGTTCCTTCGAAATAAAGGGAATTACTAGCATTCAAATAATATCTCAAAAGATGATTTTATGGATGTTCTATTTATAAGTTAAAATAATAATTACCAATATAGTATATAAAAATATTGTGATTCTACAAGGTAATATATCATCTAGAAATATTCATATATCATATGATCCATAAAATATAGAAAATTTATTAATAATAGAGACAAAACTGGTAGAAATTTATTGCAAACTGTAAACCAATATATAATCTCCTATTTTGCTATTAAGGCTATGATGAACTAATATCCCTAAATACTCCACCATCAGGGGTAAAAAAATATTATCACAATTTAAAAGTAATATAATGTTATAAAATAGTCATATTTTAAGAGATATTATGATTCTATCAATGAAACATGTCATGTGGAAATAGTTTTGGTGATAGTCACAGAGGGTTGATATTTAGTTCTACGGAACAATTGAACATATACACTCAAATTTATTTGGAGTAGTTATGTATCAATCTGTAAATGGTTATCTTCAATTTATCACATTAATTTATTACTTCTCACAGATAAACAAAGTTGTTCTTTAGAATAAAAAATCTAAAGGTATGTAAATGTTTTGAAACATTAGATGTGATGATCAAAAGGAGATTAGAGTCTTATTTTTGAAGATATGAATACAAAATATAAAGTTTTACATAAGTATTTATTTTGAGTTTTATATTATGAAATTTTAAAAATAAATACTAGTATATTTCTCCCTATACTCCTTAAAAAATAGAGTTGTGGAATGTAAAATTAAAAGTTGAGTTGATATGTGAATAACCATTCCAGTTGAAAAAATTATTCATTGTTCTTTTAGATGGAAGCTATAAGTATTGTTGTTCATGTTAATAATAGATATTTGTTGTGAATGGAGTAAAAAATAAATTATTATCAGATTTAATATAAGAAAACTCATGAATTAAATGACTTTACGGTTTTTGGGTGACCATGGTTAATAAATATAATATAAATTTAGGTATTTAGGAATATTTTATGTAATAGTAGAATGATTTATATTCGTGGTATATTCATTAATATTATGAAAATAGGGGTCGTGTATATAATAGATACATATGTTATTCTACTATTATGATGCTGAATTCAAGGAATATACCATCAACATAAGGAATGATAATGAAAGATATATAAATATTATTACATTAGATAGGGTAATACATTTATGCATTGTATATTAAAAGGATTATTTCTAAGAACATAACATAATTTAGATTATCCCAATGATGAGGATAGTAATACATGAAGAAAACTCTAAATGAACTATAAATTAAATAAACAAGTTGAATCATGAAATATCATCAAAATAAAGGCATACATTGTTCAGAGTAGGTTGATGTTGATGATTGAAAATAAAATGGAACTAATATCATGTGAGGAAACTAAATTAAATTTTGATGTATATGACCAAAAATATTGGATACATGTGATAAATGAGGAGTTAGGTAAAATTGAGAAAAATTACTCTTGATATCTGGTTTTTATACCAAAAGTAAATAATTCTATAGGAACATAATATGTTTTTAGAAATAAATATAATGTAAAAAGTGTGATCAAAATAAATAGATCAACATTTTCTAAAGGGGATTCTTATGATGATGCTGTAGATTTTTAAAAATAGTCTCTCATGTTTCATGTATCAAAACCATAAAAAATTATTCGGTATTTGATGCTAATCAAAATAATAACAATTATCAGATTTATGTAAAGTTGAATTTTTTATATAGTGAATTTGAATAAGATGTTTATATTGGGAAGCATTGGGGGTTCATAATTTAATGTAATGGAACCATTGTTTGAAAATTGAATAATGTGTTATGTGGGTTGAAACAGGACCATTGTTCCCATTACTCTAAATTGTTAATTACATGAATTATAAAATCTTTTCAAGAGGTACCATTTATATTAACTTAAATGTCACAATGATGATATTGGAAACCATGATTGTGATTTTTTATATTTTTGATAGTGAATATTATTGTAAATAATTTTTAAAATATAAAAAAATTATCTTTGATACATCAATGATTAGAGATTTAATTTTCAATATATAACAAAAAGTTCAATAGAATGTATAATACATCTTCATTTCATGTAAATGTTATTCTAAAAACATTTGAAGAAATTTGGCATAGAAGAGTACAGTGAACTTATCCCACCCATTTCTCTTGGTATGAGAGTTAGTATATATAAAGTAAAAATATGTATTTATCAAAAGGTTCTATAAAAGTTAATCAGATGCTTACTTTATATAATGGCATTAAGGATATTTATTTTTTATTTAGTAACTCTACGTTCTAGATATTATTGTGATATTAAGGAATCACACATGTTGGATTCCTAAAGAATTAATCGTTTTTTAATGTATCATCAAATTTTGGATTAATTTATAGAATGATTAATGGGTCTAACACACTTGATTTTATAGATATTTATTAGAATGTAGATTGACATTAATAAAATGAACCACAATGAAAACGATATTTATCAGAGAATTTTTCATGTTAAAGAATTATTAAAATATATTTTCTAACATTTAGTAAAGTGGAAGAAAGGAATATACATTCTATACATTCATGTAGTGAGATTTTGCAGATGATATTTTATCATAAATTTTGAAATGTGAGTGTTTTTAACCCTTTAAAATGTAATTTTGATAATAATAGTGAAAATAATTTGTTTAAATATCCAATGCAACACTACAAATATATGAAATATTATATTAAATTTCACTTAATCAATGAGAGTGTTTCTAAAGGATATATAACGTTAGAGTATATAACAAAGAAAGGTAAAATTAGTGATATGTTAAAAAAATTGTATATACTGAGAAATATATGTGGAATTATGCTTTAAACTAAAAAATCATCATTTTCCACTCATATATTGATGTTATAGATAATCCTCCACTATATATTTTATTCTTTTGTAAAATGGGTATAAGTATTCATTGTTGTACTTTATCTTGTGTGATTATAAATCTGGGGTTATAGAAAAAAGGGGGAGTATTTTTTGGAATGTAAAATTTAGAATTTTATTTTTGAGGGGGAGTATATAAAAATCATGGATAAAAAATTACTTTTCACTAAGAGAATAAATTCGCTCAAAATTATTCCATTATCAAGAAGTTGGGTGTTAGCACACATCATTTTTATATATGATGCAGTTTAATGGAAATTTTTAAAATAATAGACAGTGGGATGTTGTAAAATTGAGAGTTATTGGAAATAATGGAAAAAATACAATTTAAGATATTGAATAACCCATGTTTTCTATATTTTTCATCAATTATAAAACTTATATTTATGAATATTTTTGAGTTGTCGTTGAATATGTTGTTTTACGTTTTATTGAATTGAGTCAAGAAGATATAAATTTATGTGATATAGTTATATTACAAAAAAGATAAAATTATTCTGTCAGCCATATTGTATATCAATAGAAGATATAAACTCTTCTATTGATGTGTTACTAGTGAAATCTTATTAATCAAAAACAAGAATGTGAAACTTATTACTGAATTTTTTTACTAGTGATGTAGAGGTATATTTTTTGATATTCACAATGTGATATTCTTCGATAGTCATATATTGAGTCATGAAGTTAAAATTAAGTATATATGGAAGGTTTAATAATGTAATATGAACTAATATATGATAAGTTATCGAAAAAAGCCCAACCAAATTTTAAAAGGATCTATAATGATCAATGTCCTAAAAGATATAAAAAATAGTTATAATAAGCTGGTTTGTAATGGAGGGGAAATAATATGGGGGTTTCTAATAAATTTTAGCATGAATAATATAACTAGTAATCTTATTAAAATTTTATAAAAGTAATAATCTTTTTTAATTAATTATATATTCTATTTTTTTGCGTGATAATTTTCTCCTATATAAATTATAATATTTCTAAGGGACGTCTTTTTCAATAGATAAGATGTTAAAATATTGAAAAAGTGATTCTTATGAAGTTTTATTTTTTATATGGTATTTATTATTTTGATAAAAATGGTTTGATAGAGTATTAAAATTTATATTACGGTAATATGTTTTTGAGATGCTATGTTTTTTTGTTTTCAAGAAGGGCTAATTTAATAAGAATAATAGAAAGAGAATAGAATGGAAAATAATGGAAATTTACAGAAGATATATCTTGAATCTCATACAATTGTAGATGAATTAGAAACTTTTAACCAAGTGATGTTATATCTATCTATTATGAGTTCTAGAAAATAGATCATGAGTATAACTTGGAAGGATTAGGATGATATTAACATCAACTAAATTAGAAAGGGTGGATATTATGGTGATTATAATTGCATTACTTATACATATCAAGGGATTCTAGAGATAAAATGTGAATATAGTTAGAATATGTTATGATAAGATGATGGTTTTAAGAGATAAAATGGTTTATTGAAGCAATAGAATATGGAATTTGGAAAAAAAAATATTTGTAGTGTTAATTCAAAATGATAAAGGTTTTGATGTATTGATTTATTTTATGGAAGAGGTTTTTTCTATGAGTTGGAGCTGAATTAAATTCATGTATGAAAGAGCACTAGAGATATCATTTTTTATGGTGATAAGTAATAGATTAACGATAAAATAATCATGAATAAAATCAATTATTAATATATGATTTTCAACAACCATGATGATTGTTGAGTATAGTGATTTTCAGAGCTTTTATGAACAGTGACACTAATATATTAAGAGGAATTGAAAGGTGATTAATTGTTATTGGAATAAAGTAAAAGATATTGATAATAAAAAAGATATTATTATATTATGTGTTGTTATATAATAGGTGAAAGGACATTTTGAATATTTTTATTCTGTGAATTTGAGAGAAAATATTAAAGATATTTTTACCTGTAATTTTAGAAAGATATATCGGGTCAAAGAAGGTGGCCACTAAGTTCAGAAGGATTGATAATGTTAGAAGCATTTTATAATAGTTTAGGTTTTAAAAATTTGTGTTTTTAATCAAAATTTTATCTTTTTATTCATAAGGCCCAATGTATGATCATATTTTTATAAAGAAGGGGGAATAAATAGTTTTCCTTATCACTTATGATAGAGTAGAAATTTTAACTAGATAGAACTAGAATAAATAACTAATTCGAAAAATGTAATTTATTTTCAATATGTAGCTCATTCGTATTCACATATTTTTTGAGTATATATGAATGAGCATAATAAATGAACATAAAAATTATTATTCAAATATATTATGTAAAAAACCTTGTCAATCTTATGTGCCTTGAATTTACATTCATTACTAATTTTTATTGGTAAGTATGATAAATAAGTTTGTCATGATTAAAAAACATTATCAAGTTTTATATGATAATTTTAGGATAAGAAAACTTATAAAAGAGTTACATTGATTAAACCTCACCCTCATCAGAGGTTCTTCTATTCATAGTAATGTCAGTATTCAACGCATTTACATTATATTACATTATATGATAGAAGTCTACTGATGATTTACTGATAGGAATTTATAACAACACCATATATAAACACATTACTTTTAATGAAAAATATACAGTTTATATTTAATCAATGAGAAATGTAACTATGACCCAGGATAGTGAACACAAATTGTGAAATTATGAAGATGAGGCATAGTACGTCATGTTCGTAAAAAATCTAGTTTTTAATTTATTATTCTGTTTTATTTAGTATATATAATTTGATATAAGGATTCTATTAAAAAAATAAATTTTCTATGTGAAAATTACCGATGATTTAACTCAATCCATTAGTAATGAAAACAACCCAATGATTAAAGATAAATAATATAGATTTAGTTTAATGGATCTAAGGAATGGTTGGTTAGGAAATAGTAAGATTGGTATTTTATCATTTACTATATTTTAGTTCATATCCTAATATTCATTATTCTATTGTGCACCTGATTGATACCGTTGATCATCTATTTGTTAAATAGATTTAAAATTCATGATAAATTACATGAATGATATTAAATAACATAAAAAAATTGAATAATTGTATAATAACAATGGTGAATTGACAATTATAAATAAAATATCATGATGTAATTATATTTTTATATATTAATAAATATTCATTAATTAGAGTAATAATAATTAAATAAACGCATGATATAGAGTTTGATTTGAATTTATTGAGTTTCACTTTTTTTAATCATGTATATTTATTCTTCCATCAATCCAATGTTTTAAAAATATTTTAAAACACTTATTAACCCAAACTCATTTTAAGATCAAGAAAAAAATCATGTAAAGTAGTGATTTCATTAAAAAATAAAAACACCAATCAATAAATTATTGTTATTGATAATGAGAAAATGATATTATAAAATAAATTAATTGAAATTTAACGAAAATTTATTGGACATAAAATCAAAATAACTTAATCATTCAATCACCAAACAATATAAATTTTTATCCAATGGTATTAAACCTTGATGATTTTTTAGAATCCCTTGGTAAGATTAGTGATTAATATAGAATACGAATAGAAATTTCAAAACTATATCTTATCTACTAAAAACGAATTAAATTACACTTCCTAACACATTCATCTTCTTAACAAAGTAATACCTATTTCTCCATAAATAATACTAATTTTTATGGAAAATTACACCAACTAGAATGTGACTCCCCAGGTTTTATAAACTGGTCCAAGTGAGCAATGTTGTGCTTTTTAATGATGTCTCTTGTTTATTCTATTTTATGCTTTGTGTGCTGATAAAGAAATCGAGTGGGAATCAAACATGAAGAATATGATAAACTGTTATATATTTAAAAGATACATTACAACAAGACCCATCTAATTGAAAGTACCATGCACAAGACCTAACACGGCCATAGCAAGACTACAAAGAACCACAACATGGGAAATCAGATAGTCATCGTCTTCAGGGTCCATCAGTGTGAAAAGTATAACCGCCAAAATCACCGCGCACAATCTCAGCACCAGAGGTATGAGAAGAGCCATCCGCCAAGGGTCTGGTGTTTTGAAAATGTTAAACATCCTACCCCTTGCTTTTATAATAGACCTCTAAGGGAATATGACCGTTTTTTGGACCGTTGGGTTCCAATGGTTAAAGTGCATCATTTTATTAAACTTTGGTCTTTATAACGCTTTTATAATATTATGGTATTTCAATATTTTAATAAGTACAAAATATAAGAATTATATTATCGAGTTTTAAAATAAAATATTATTATTGAAAATGAATCTATTTTTATGACGATATTTATATGGTGGAAAACATGATATTTCAAAATGTGTCGAACGGGGTATCAGCAATAATTGAAAAATGTATCTTTTCAAATATCTAAAACTATGTGTTTTAAATTAGAGAAAAACTATGGGTCTTTTAAACATAATTTTATAAATCAAAAAGTGAAGTAAGTTATAAATTGGATTTTAATGGTTATAAGATCCTAGTAGTTATAAAAGTGTGGTATTAAAATATATCTTAAAAAAACTAATATCAGATAGTATCATTTGTTTACCTAAACTAAAATGGGATTTATTTTTATGAGTTAAAAATTACTTATTAAATTTTATGCAAATTCCAAATTATAATGTACTGGTTATATATATATATACTACGAAGTAGTATAATTTAAACGTTTATTAAAACTGTTTTTTTTAAAACATGCAACCCAGGCCATCCTGACCCCGCATGGATCTTCTCCATCCGTTTTTTCCTCGACCGTTCGATCTCGCCACGGTCAATCCCTGTCATTGTTGTGTTTTAAAAATGCTCAATTCACCGTAGCCGTCCGATCTCTCAAGCCAGATCCCAGCCGTCGCGCGTTTTTTTTACTGCTAACCCTGTCGTCTTTAACCTCAAGCCAGGGACTCGCGAACCGGAACAGGTTTTCCGAGGACGCTACCCTCTCCACTGCTCACGTTGACCTCACGCACCCACCTCCGTAGGCTAGGCCTAACCTTCCCCGGATCGTCTCCCTTTAAGAACCGAGAAACCCCAGTGAAAACTGGGACCTCCGGAGCCATCCCGCGCCACCACGACACCAGCCTCGACGCCGCCTCGCCGTCGCCTCGCCACCACGAACCACCTCCAGTTTCGCACCTCACCCCCGTGCATGACCACACTAGTGCCGGCGCTACACTGCTGGACACCAGGCCATCGCCTCGCAGCGTCTCCAAGTGGCCGCGACCTCACCGGACCACCACCGTCCACCAAAGCTCCTCCCGATTCTCCAGCCACCCAGCAAGCCTCCCTCCGGCGAGCTCCTCCCTTGAGCGGTAAGGGTGCCACGTTTGTGTGTTTTTTTTCCACCCATGGTTCTCGGTTCAAGTTTGTATATACATGAGTGTATATATATATACGCCTAATAGTTAAAGGTATATATATAACTTTATATATATATATATATTCCATGCAAACCATACAAATATTATGTTTCTAAGATTTCCTTATAATTCAGTATTTTATGATAAGAATTATACCTTTGAAAGGGGTTATTTTAAAACAAGTCCTAACGTGTACAATCTTTATGTAAGCCTTATATATATAATTATATAATTTTATTAGTTATGTATTTCAATGGAAATCAGTTTTTGATTCTTACTTTGTCTATGAATGATATTGGATGCGAACCAGGTCTTTGTGTTAAGTGCAAACATGTAATAGTTGTAGTTGAAGTTTTATATATTTACAGTTTCTTGAACACTTAAAACCCTTAAGGTTTTGTTCTTTTTTTTTAAACTGAATAAATGATAGATTTTTAGAGGTTTCAGATTTCAATTGAACCATGTTTAATTTATGAGAAACCCTATTTATATACATTGTTTATATATATCCCTATGTATGTATGTGTTTTTAAGATTAATATCTGAAAACCCTAGTTTCAAGAAATGGTTATTAATATTTTTATGCATGTATGATTTTAGCGCTTGCCTATGCTGTTTTATAATTTTGTGCCTAAGGGTATAGCAATGAACTTGTCTAAAGTTTCCCTTGAAATGATTTATTTTTTTTAGGATGTGCTTATTCCTGTTTTAAACTCATTTTAAAAGTATAGGGGTTTAAGGGTTATGCTAACATGTAGAAATCCTCTGTTATTTTTATACCGAACTCGCTGCAATGATTTTTAGTGAGAAGAGTGTAACTGCAAATTCTATGACCAGTGAAGAATATTAATTAATGACAGGTATTATTTTTAAAGTGGTTTATTTCCAAGTGTCGGAATTTTAAAGATTGCAAGTGTTTATTATTTTTATACCAAGCATGCCGCAGTAATTATTAGTGGATGGGGATTTGTTGCAAGTACTGTGACCTGTGAAGTACAATAGTTAATTCCAAGTAGTTCTTTTCCATGTACTGGAATTTTAGAAACTCATCGTTTAATACCCCTTGGGATCAAGTCTCACACATTCATCATCTTATGTGCTTAAATAATTGTTCGATGCACATAGTATTCTTGCTTGACCGTGCCTTCTTTTATTCCATATTTTCAAGTTTATCTGTCATATCATGTATTTGTAAACCAATTATGTAATTGTTACCTTATTCTTATTATTCATGTATATGACTCAACATGAAGAGGAACTAAGAACTAATTACCCAAAGTGGTATGGGACACCTTGGGTAATGATAAATGAAAATGGTATTACCCAATGTGGTATGAGACACCTTGGGTAATATGAAATGAAAATTAAATATTCAATGTGGTATGGGACACCTTGAATATCTGACCTTATCAACATGTGAGAAATGTACGGGACTACCCAGAATGGGGTCCGGCAAGAAGAAAACCCTCCAGGTTGGGGACTGGTTAAAGTAAGCCCTCCGGGATGGAGACCGGTAAAAGTAAGCTCCTCGATGCATCGATAGTTCTCGAGACAGTCGGATTGGGTTTTTACCATTAGGTCATGGAATAAGGCCTTGACACAGAGACCATGAGTCCTTCAGCATAGATTTCTTTGTTTATGACCAACCTAGTGATTATTCCGATTAGAGGAATAACCTTGGTTATAGAACCTTACCTATGAGTATCAGATAAAAAAACACAAGACATATGATACGGAAATGTTGATGCATGACCAATTTCTTTTCCAGAACTTCATTCCAATGTTGTATTTCAATTATCATGTCATGATGTGTATATTTTGTGTAGATGATGCGCTTGTGCGCGACTCTGATGACATTTTCATCTTGTTTTTCATACACACCTTTCTTGTTTATAGACACTTTACTTCGTGCAACCCGTGCATTTTTATTATTATGCTTATCTTGTTTACTAAATGAGTTACCGCTAAGTGTTCTAGTGCATAAGTATGAAGTACTTTACCTCTGATGTAACAACCTTTGTTTAGTTATGATGTTTTTCTTTTAAGAAAACTTTCTATGTATGGAAAAGTATTTTTCAACGTAGTTTTCAAAAGCTGTATTTAAGTATTTTCAAAAACCCCTTACTGAGTATTTCAATGCTCACCCTATGTTTTATGTAAAATTTTTACAGGTTGATAGAGCCTTTCCAAGACATGGATGTTTGTTCTTATCTCAGAAAATAAAGAAGCAAAGCTGTTGTCTCTGATTCTCTAGGATCTAAGCCAGAAAGTTCCTCCTGATGGGTTATGATGTGTGACTAATTTGGTTCATTTGTGCGAAATAAATTACACACCATAACCATGGCACCGGCTCTGGGATACCGGGGTCGGGGCGTCATAGTTGGTATCAGAGGAATGGTTTAGGCAACCTTGGAAAATTAGGACAACACAAAAACATTAATAATGTTTTACTAAGTAAGGTTTGTTCTTAAACATCTCAGATGGAAAGACAGCGAACCACGCCTAGACTCTTGACTCTCCCTGTAGAAATCATAGAGACTATTGTAGCAAAATCATGCTCAACAAGTTATCAACCTTTTGTTAACTTACGACTCACGTGCAAAACCCTCTATAAAATATCGAAACGCTCGAATGTCCTTCGAATCATCCAAGGGTCAGAAGTTGTGTACAAACTAAGGGTTAGTGAGCTGTTTGAGAATTATAAAAAGAAAGGGAAGTACTATGAGGGACTCTTCCTGTGTTTTACCATGAACAATAAATGGTTGGCCTTCCCGGCATTTGGAGAAGCTGAAAAGCAGTTGGACTTCCGCGCAATCTTTATGTACCAAATCCTGTGCTTCATCATGCTTAGGGAGCTCTGCGATTTTGGATCTTTCATAGAATCCTTCAATTATGAAATGGTTCGAGAGATCTTTAGAAACCAAATCCAAGCAGATGTCGTGAAGCTTGATGTCACTTGTTCCCATATCTGGAAAACTACCTGTATCAAGTGGGAGCTTGGCTTCAACCACGATCCACTTTGCCAAAAATGTATTTGGGAAAAGGAGACCCACAAGCTTTGTTCTGCCCTAGGGATTGATTTGAATAGTAACTTCTTCCATGGGCCTTGGAGGTAAAGGGACATCACCAAGGGTGTCAGAGAAGCGGTGTGAAGAAGTAAGTGTATGTACACTGATTGAATTACGGGGACACAATTCTTTTAAGAGGGGGATAATGTGACGCCCCAGGTTTTATAAACTTGTCCAAGTGAGCAATGTTGTGCTTTTTAATGATGTCTCTTGTTTATTCTATTTTATGCTTTGTGTGCTGATAAAGAATTCGAGTGGGAATCAAACATGATGAATACGATAAACTGTTATATATTTAAAAGATACATTACAAAAAGACCCATCTAATTGAAAGTACCCTGCACAAGACCTAACACGGCCACAATAAGACTACAAAGAACCACAACATGGGCAATCGGATAGTCATCGTCTTCAGGGTCCATCAATGTGAAAAGTATAACTGCCAGAATCACCACGCACGCACTCAGCACCAGAGGTATGAGAAGAGCTATCCGCCAAGTGTATGGTTTTTTGAAAATGTTAAACATCCTACCCCTTGATTTTATAATAGACCTCTAAGGGAATATGACCGTTTTTTTACCGTTGGGTTCCAATGGTTTAAGTGCATCATTTTATTAAACATTGGTCTTTATAACGCTTTTATAATATTATGGTATTTCAATATTTTAATAAGTACAAAATATTAGAATTATATTTTCGAGTTTTAAAATAAAATATTATTATTGAAAATGAATCTATTTTTATGACGATATTTATATGGTGGAAAACATGATATTTTAAAATGTGTCGAACAGGGTATCAGAAATAATTGAAAAACGTATCTTTTCGAATATCTAGAACTATGTGTTTTAAATTAGAGAAAAACTACGGGTCTTTTAAACATAATTTTATAAATCAAAAAGTGAAGTAAGTTATAAATTGGATTTTAATGGTTATAAGATCCTAGCAGTTATAAAAGTGTTGTATTAAAATATATCTTTAAAAAAACTAATATCAAATAGTATCATTTGTTTACCTAAACTAAAATGGGATTTATTTTTATGAGTTAAAAAGTACTTATTAAATGTTATGCAAATTCCAAATTATAATGTACCGGTTATATTTATATATATACTGTGAAGTAGTATAATTTAAACGTTTATTAAAACTGTTTTTTTTAAACATGCAACCCAGGCCATCCCGACCCCGCATGGATCTTCTCCATCCGTTTTTGCCTCGACCGTTCGATCTCGCAATGGTCAATCCCGGCCGTTGTTGTGTTTTAAAAACGCTCAATGCACCGCAGCCGTCCGATCTCTCAAGCCAGATCCCAGCCGTCGCGCGTTTTTTTACTGCTAACCTCGTAGTCTTCAACCTCAAGCCAGGGACCTGTGAACAGGAATAGGTTTGCCGAGGACGCTACCCTCTCCACTGCTCACGTTGACCTCGCGCACCCACCTCCGTAGGCTCGGGCTAACCTTCCTCGGATCGTCTCCCTTTAAGAACCGAGAAACCCCAGTGAAAACGGGGACCTCTGGAGCCAACCCGCACCACCGCGACACAAGCCTCGCCGCCGCCTCGTCGTCTCCTCGCCACCACGAACCACCTCCAGTTTCGCACCTCACCCCCGTGCATGACCACACTAGTGCCGGCGCTACACTGCTGGACACCAATCCATCGCCTCGCAGCGTCTCCAAGTGGCCGCGACCTCACCGGACCACCACCGACCACCAAAGCTCCTCCCGGTTCTCCGGCCACCAAGCAAGCCTCCCTCTGGCGAGCTCCTCCCTTGAGCGGTAAGGGTTCCACGTTTGTGTGTTTTTTTTCCACCCATGGTTCTCGGTTCAAGTTTGTATATACATGAGTATATATATATATATACGCCTAATAGTTAAAGGTATATATATAACTTTATATATATATATATTCCATGCAAACCATACAAAAATTATGTTTCTAAGATTTCCTTATAATTCAGTATTTTATGATAAGAATTATACCTTTGAAAGGGGTTATTTTAAAACAAGTCCTAACGTGTAAAATCGTTATGTAAGACTTATATATATATAATTATATAATTTTATTAGTCATGTATTTCAATGCAAATCAGTTTTTGATTCTTTCTTTGTCTATGAATGATATTGGATGTGAACCGGGTCTTTGTGTTAAGTGCAAACATGTAATAGTTGTAGTTGAAGTTTTATATATTTACAGTTTCTTGAACACTTAAAACCCATAAGGTTTTGTTCTTTTTTTTAAACTGAATAAATGATAGATTGTTATAGGTTTCAGATTTCAAGTGAACCATGTTTAATTTTTGAGAAACCCTATTTATATACATTGTGTATATATATCCCTATGTATGTATGTGTTTTTAAGATTAATATCTGAAAACCCTAGTTTCAAGAAATGGTTATTAATATTTTTATGAACGTAGGATTTTAGCGCTTGCCTATGCTGTTTTATAATTTTGTGTCTAAGGGTACAACAATGAACTTGTCTAAAGGTTCCCTCGAAATGATTTATGTTTTTCAAGGATATGCTTGTGCCTGTTTTAAACTCATTTTAAAAGGATAGGGGTTTAAGGGTTATGTTAATATGTAGAAATACTCTATTATTTTTATACCGAACTCGCTGCATTGATTTTTAGTGAGAAGAGTGTAACTAGAAATTCTATGACCAGTGAAGAATATTAATTAATGACAGGTATTATTTTTAAAGTGGTTTATTTACAAGTGTCGGAATTTTAAAGATTGCAAGTGTTTATTATTTTTATACCAAGCATGCCGCAGTAATTATTAGTGGATGGGGATTTGTTGCAAGTACTGTGACCTGTGAAGTACAATAGTTAATGCCAAGTAGTTCTTTTCCATGTACTGGAATTTTAGAAACTCATCGTTTAATACCCCTTAGGATCAAGTCTCACACATTCATCATCTTATGTGCTTAAATAATTGTTCGATGCACATAGTATGCTTGCTTGACCGTGCCTTCTTTTATTCCATATTTTCAAGTTTATCTGTCATATCATGTATTTGTAAACCAATTATGTAATTGTTACCTTATTCTTATTATTCATGTATATGACTCAACATGAAGAGGAACTAATAACTAATTACCCAACGTGGTATGGGACACCTTGGGTAATGAGTAATGAAAATGGTATTACCCAATGTGGTATGGGACACCTTGGGTAATATGAAATGATAATTAAATATTCAAAGTGGTATGGGACACCTTGAATATCTGACCTTATCAACATGTGAGAAATGTATGGGACTACCCGGAATTGGGTCTGGCAAGAAGAAAACCCTCCAGGTTGGGGACTGGTTAAAGTAAGCCCTCCGGGTTGGAGACCGGTAAAAGTAAGCTCCTCGATGCATAGATAGTTCTCGAGACAGTTAGATTGGGTTTTTACCCTTAGGTCATTGCACAAGGCCTTGACACAGAGACCATGAGTCCTTTAGTATACATTTCTTTGTTTATGACCAACCTAGTGATTATTACGATTAGAGGAATAACCTTGGTTATAGAAACTTACCTATGAGTATCAGATAAAAAAACACAAGACATATGATATGGAATTTGGTAGTAAATGATCATACTCATAAGTAATCACTCCTCAATTTGATCGTGGTTCTAGACACCTAATTACAAACTCTTCTTCTATTATATTCTATACCCCACACCCACAAAAATACATTAATCTATTCTTTTTCATCTCAACTAGTTATATCCCACTACATGATACTCTTCAGCTAGTGGTTATACCCCCAACTACTAGATATTTATTCTACTTATTTGATCTTGTGAAGAAAGTAATTAGTCTTTTTTATATTTTATTTCTCAACAAGAATTAGGGATTACATTTTCTAGAGTACAAATTCTTCATTATCATCAATAGATATTTGAAAATAGTTTTTGGTCTTTAAACGTCCACATGATCATGAAAGACTTGAATATAATCAAATATATCATCTCCGAAACATTTTATAGAAATAGATTTTTAGAAAATTTTAATCTAATAACCCTCAATCTAGTTTTCAATGTGTAATTATCCTCTATATAGTGTTGTTTTTCTAATGAAACTTAATCTATTTTTTTATGTCTGGTAAATCACTATGTATTTGATTTCAATATGGATTTATTTTATACAATTATCCTCTTCTTCAACAAAGTATTATCTTGGTTATAAAATTGTGTTGTTATATGTTTAAAAAATAAATTATTTTAGTATATATATATATAATCAACAATAAATTGGGAAAATGATTCGCACCATTATATTGGAATCCTTTATACAAACTTTTAAGAGAATAATAGTGATGTAATTTGAATTTCCTACTCATCTAATATTTCATTTGACTACCTTTAAATCTTCTAAATCCTCATAGTCAATAATCATCATCAATATTTCCTCAAATATTGAAGTCAATTATCTCCTTCATGTATTCAATAAATCTTGGATAGATTTATGAATGTTGAGAGAGGATATCAGAATCATAATAACTATTGAGTATACAAATTTTACATTATTTTCCGCAAACCTATTTATAGTGAAAAACATTGATATTGGATCTTATCTATATAGTAAACTTGGTTTAGAAACCCTATAATTTCCCCATATAGTGATGTCATTATGAATTCCTTTTTTTGTTTACTTTTAATCTTGAGATAATTTTTTGGGGTCCTTTCTACCCAGTAACATTTATACTATGAAATATTTCTTATAGCGTATAAACCTTAGAGCTTCCCCATCTGATGGGGTCAGAAAATTATATCGAGTAGATTAACACAATTACATCTAATGATCATCAACATTCTCATTATCATGGAATGATACATTATATTTCAAGTAAGATTCATAAAATATTATCTATTATAAATACATTACTCAATTAGGGATAATTATTTAGGTTTAGTTAATTTGGAAAAATATAAATATAAATAATTAGTCCATAATTGGGCTATTTCATCTTCACTATGTTCTTCATAACTAGAATCTTTATTATACCTATCATACATAATAAATTTCATTAGATAATGAGGAAATAAAACCTAATAAAGGGTGTTATCAAATGAAAATTAAGGTTAAATAAGAAAGATATCAATATATCATGATCACTAGGGTATGGAAACATGATAATAACATTTGAAAACCATAGCCTTTATATCGTAGATCATAAATCTAGGTGATCAAATTAATATAATTAGTTTATAAAACATGAATGATAATATAATCAATTAACATGAACTATGATAACATAAAATTTTCATAAGTTATCTATTTGTGACATTCACATAAGAATGGGAAATCATTTCCTTAGTATTTCAAGGATCATAGAAAAGTCTGTCGTAGTGGAATGAGTTTACTCCCCAGACCATCATAGTATTCAATGATCACACATAAGACTACTATAGTGGATAATGTCCATTAATGGCCTGGGATAACACCCCATTCTACTCCTATTTAAATAATGATATTACATCATTTAACCAATTAATTTTAGGGTGATATAGTACCTCCTCTAAAAAACTAAACCACATACATATGTGTCCATTAATTGTAACTCCCCGACGCTAGAAGCCCAGATCTGGTGTGTTATTTTAATACATTGAAATTATTACGAGGAATAAAATCCTGAATGACCGAGTATTTTTGTAGTTTTGTAAAGACAAATACATATAGAGGTTCAACATTACAACATGAAAATAAAAAGAACACTAATTTTTTCAATTAGAAACATCCATGACTCCACGATTAAGCATGAAAGTCACTCATAACTTACTTCTTCATATCCTAGGAAAATAAAACATAATAAAGGTGTGAGTTAAATTGCATTGTAAGAGTAATCAATACACTATAAAATAACATAATCAAAAAAATTAGGCATGGTAAATAATTGAAAACACGTGCCTTTATAAATAATAAACTTAATCATATTATGGAAAGAATATGAGATGAGTAAATATTTCCATAATAAAACTTAATCATGGGCATTCTACTATTCAAATAACCACATGAAATAATAATTTTATCTTAATAATGGGGGAAATTAATACTTCATACATTATAAAACATACCATCAAGACCTTATACAAGACAACTAAAAATGATTAAGGCCTCATCCAAAACCATATATCAAATTAGGAAAGGTCATGTCCAAGTCCACATCTATTAGTCTCATGAGACCTATCGATGCATCGATGGGATATAGCGGGCCTCACCCATCACAAAATAATTCCAATGAATTCATAATATTAAATGGGTGAACATAATTAATATATGAATTCATATTGAAAATGACATATGTAATGTGAATAACTTTCGGCAATCATTGAACCTAAACACTAACCATTCGGAATAATATGGTTAGTGGTATCAAAATAGGACATCCATAGTCAGAATAACCAGAAACCCTTAAACAACATATCTTGGATGATATAGCAATAAATAATCCTCAATGATGTACAATATTAAACAAAGGATTTTGAAATTAATGAATATATTTTTAAATGAGACCTTTGAAATATTCTTGAGGAAATAATCCTAAAACAACCAAAAGTGTCCCATACCACCTTGATACATTCAAATAATAATCATTTATAATATCATAATAAGTACGACACTCTTTATATGACATAAAAAAGGGTATTACTAACATTAATATAATTAAATAAGTGGTGAATAGGGCATATATCTCATAAAGTTATTGTGACATGGGAAAATTCATTTTTACCTTTGAAAGAACAGTTATTTCGGAAAATAATTTATATTATCTATTAAATCAGGTTGTAAAGATGAATTTCCTATAAAATAAAATACTTTTACATTGAATTTATAGTTTAGGAATATATTATGTCTCATTGAAGTTATATATTGTAAAAAGAGTTCTTAAGATTCTTTATAAGTAAAACATGTTAGAGCATTAAAGGAAAAGTATTAAAGATAACATTAAAGTAGACAAGAATTTTTTATCGATTAAATTAATAAATGATACAATATAATTTTTCATGAAAAAATTAGTGTTCTTATAAAACTAATGGTGGATTAAAACATATTCGGGTGTACACTTGATAATTGGCAAGAATTTGTAAATATCCCTTGATTCGGGTTTGTTTATTAGGATAATATTTTTGAATGATCCTTATAAAACAAGTTAATACCCATAAAATAAAGAAGCATTATGTATGTAAAAATATATAGGAAATTAAAAAAATATTTGGATTAAATAATAATAAATAAAAATTTAATTGAGGTAAGTGTAGAATAATTGTAACCTGAATGAAAATGGAGGTTAAGGTAGAAATCCCTTACCACATTTTAATCAATCGATTCGTATGCCCCAAAATTAATAATATCCAATTATAAATTTAATGATATTAAAATACATATATTAATGATTTTTTACATCAATGGTAAGTATACATACACAATACACAAGTATTATTAGTGAATACAGAAAATCTTACAAAAATGGAAGTGAGATGAAGAAACCCTTTCCTTAATTCTGAATGTCTTCCGCTCTTGAACATAAAGTCCAAGAATATGAAATTAGAATTATTAATAAAATAATCAAGAACCTATTATAAACATATTTAGTTTACCATGATTTTTGTAATCCCATCACGTCCATATTGATTAGTTATACGATTGTATTTTGTCGTTCTAGAGTGTTCATTTTCATGATTTTCATAATCGGTTTGGTTGTTTTTTAGTAAAGATGTTCATGTGGAATGGATGTAAATCTATATAATTTAATTTACAAATTATTTATAAAAATAAATAGTTGATAATGGTCATTTATATCATTTGGTTACATATAAGGATGATGACTCATTATTTTAACTATTAAGGACATTCACTTATATTTTTTTTTGCGTAATTTTGAGTATTAAGAACTAGTTTGGTCCTACGATTTAATAAAATGTATGTATATTGGTTCCTGAATGTTAATTGGATTATAATAAATATATTTTAGTCGGGTTCAATGATAAAAATGGTTTCATGACTAGTAATTAAGGATAAATTTATGAATGAAACATCCTCATCCATGATAGTTGTAAATTGGAACCTCATAGGTGATGGATTCATTTATACAATAAAAGTGAGAAAGTAACAATATTGATGATGTTTATTCCATTAACATGATTTAATTACACTATATATATGAAAATAGATTTATCATTTTTATTTGGATATAGTAGGTGATAAGAGTATAACAATAGAAAGGAACATGAAATGAAAATGAATAAAATAAAATGTGAATTTACCTATTGAATCCACCACATTGAGAATCTCTTTAAGGGAAGGGGTTTGGTTATTTTGTAAAATCCAAGAGCTTCATAGGCATGAATAGTCATTAGGTAAGGTTGCTTTTATAGAACTTTGGGAAGCTTCTAGGCTTAAAAGAGTGAGGAGAAGAGGTAGTGAGGGGGGTTATAGTGGAAGAGAGGAGTACATTTTGAATATTTTATTCATTACTTGATTAATTCCCCCAAGAAAACTAATAGTGTTGTTTCATGTAGACCATAACAGTAATAATTTCTTGTGTGTTTGAACCAGGTTTCCTTACATCACATATGATGTCATAAATAACGTACATAACTGATAATTTTTATATACGGTATTTTACCATATTTCACTATTCATAAAAAATTCATGTTTTTCAGAAACATTCCAAAAATTCACCTTAAGAATTATTTTATGTGTAGAATTTTAAAATCAACTCCATTTTTTAAAAATAAATTTCTATATATTTTTCATTTTAATTTTTAAATAAAATCATTATTTATTCGAAAAGACAACTTTAAAATTATAACTCGTTTTATAAAAGCTTGAAAAATTTATCATGGTCGATAAATTTATCTTATAACCATAAGAAAATAAAATAACAATTCATGATTATATGTTATGAAAATAAAAATACATTTGACATTATTAAATTACTCCAAAAATTAAAATTAAAATATTTACGACTTATAAAAATACCAATACTTATAATATGATTGTTTTTTAACTTTTTAGATGTCTTAATTGTATTTATATATTAATTGGTGAAGTTTCAATTTTTTATCAAATTTATTATTCATTAATATTCAATACTATTCATAAGGATATGTAACTATTCACCAAAAATTTATGTTTTTCTTTTCATAATATAAATATCTTGCGAAACACAACCATGTATGTAATTTTTTCAAAATTCAAATCACAGAGGTGAAAAAATTATGTTTACATGGATAGGTTATAAAAAAGTGGTGTTTGTAAAGACACAGTGTTCCCTAAATTCTATAATTAATATATATTCAAATTTTTGGGGTGTTACATTATCCCCTCCTTAAAAAAATTTCATCCTCAAAATTTGAAATTGATCTTCGAAAGTTAATGGTTGACATGTGAAAATTCCATTATGGGAAACCCAAATCATGATTATGGTTAAGATATCATTTTAATAAGAAGAAATGAAAATGAATCAGTTAATACAATAAAAATCATCTGAATAAGAAAACATGGTCATGGAAAAAATAATGAAACTATAATGTAGTGACATTAAACTCTAAAACCCCTAAAATGATAAACATAAACCATTTTGTAAATGGTTAAAAATTTCAAAATATAACGATTCAACACCATATAATAAAGGTATCTAAATTTCAATGTTGAACTTACAATTAACCCTTAATAAACAAGAAGGAACTCTAAAATTCACATTCCAAACATGTGAATAACTTCACCATGTATCTTCATGAAATATGGTAATAACTTGAATTATCATAAAAACCATATTTGAAACTATCATTCTTCTATATTCCTTAGGTAAGATACATGTTATTGGATATATTCCTTAAATCTAAAAGTGATGTAAACTCCATCAATGCTAGAATAGACCACTTCTCAGTAAGTCAATAATCAGTTCCAAGGTAGTCATTACTAATATGAATTAATCATTGATTCATCATTATGTAAACATTAGATATGTATTAAGGGTTGTCTTTCCCCCAATCATGTTTTTTTTAAAGATTAACTTTATAATGAATCACTATTACTTTCTACCATCCATCATATGATGTCAAATCCTTAATGAAATAGTACTGCAGTACAATCTTTTTATATCTCGTAATTCTTACAACAAATACATTAATGAGAAAATATTCAAATTAAATGATTTCTTAATAGGAATATTAATCATTCTACCTCATCTACTATTGTATCATAACTTGATTATTGTCCAAAATCATCATTTTGGGTAAATTCCTTTGACTCTTGGGACATTTATTCTCATAGTGTCTCATATCCTTAAAGATAAATCATTGAATATAGAAAAATTCATTCCATGTCTTGAAATTATGATCATGGTGGCCTTTATCTCCATAATTTTAGAAAACTCTTTTCCCACTTAAGAATATACCAAGGTGTTTCCTTCCACAATTATCACATGTGGGAAAATACATCTTTCACATCCTATATTTATCTATGTTTATCTTTGACATCCTATTTTTCTTTTTCTTCTCATCAAATCCATAGGAATCAAGGAATTATTTACATATCTTTTCCACACGTGATACTATTTCCTCATATGATGAGGATACATGGGAGAAAATCTTCCTCTGAAATCATATCTTAAGACCACCAGAGATATGATCCTTTATACTCTTCAAATCACGTTCCTTGGTGATGTTCTTATTCTTTATACTATGTTATTATTCTAATAAATTCTATAATATATATTTTCTTATAAAATTATAAACTATCTATATATCTAAACGTGGAATAACACATAACATAAATTTATGCATCATAAATCTGAAAACCATATAGTTTGGTTACTTTGGGGAAAATATCAATAATAATTTTTTGTAATAATCTTAGGAATTTACCAAACCATATCCACTAGGTGTGTCAAACCAAGAGTAAATCAAGTCCCATTGTCGTGCACCATTTCCCATTGGAGGCAATCTTAAAGTGGTGTTTTTGAGTTTTACCCCTAGATACATCAATACCAGATCCACCTCTACATTTTTATATACATAAAGGGATATATATTCTTGAGAAGACACATAATCTATTCCTTAGCAACATTATAGGATGTCCATGTATAATTATCTCTGAAGTCTATCTTTTTGTTTGGTTCACTAATATACCTTTCTATATCTAGTTTCCAGGTTTTATACTAATCTTCCTCTGATACCAACTATAATTCCACGACCCTAGAATCATCGAGCTGCTACATTATTTTAATACATTTGAATGAATACAAGGAAAAAAATCTAGAAGGACTGAGTATTTTATTGGTTTTTGAAATATAGGTACAAACGTTGGTTCCGCATCACAACTTGAAAAGGAAAACAACAGTAATTTATTCCATTAGAAACATGCATGCCTCCAAGATTATTCCTGAAAGTCACTCATAACATACTTCATCATATCCTGGGAAAATAAAACATAAGAAAGAGGTGAGATCGAATGCTCAGTATGACTATGAAATACAATAGAAAATAACATAAACATAAAAATTAGTTATAGTGAACAATTGAAAACACATGCCTTTACAAATAATAAACTTAAACACATTATGGCCGAAATATTAGCCGAGTAAATATTTCCATAATAAAACATAATCATGGGAATTATACTAGTCAAATAAAATCATGAACTATGAATTTTTAGCATCATTATTAGGGGAATGCATATGTTTGACAATCTAAAACATACTTTCAGGTCCTCGACCTAGATGTCTAAAAAATGATTAAGTCCTCATCAAAACAATATATCATATTAGGATTTGTAGAGACCCGTATCCTGACGTACATGAACATTACATTACTTTTGCGGAATACTTGGTACATAACAAAAACACACACACAAGGATCGTAATAGTTTAGTGTCTTTGGAAACTCGGAATAAAATCTTCTAATCGTGGTGAAAGATCTTAAACATCTCCCATAAAGATCTTCCTTATTTTTTACCTAAAACCTTTCTTTATATCCTGCGGAAAAGAAAACATAAAAGGGTGAGCTCAAATGCTCAGTAAGGGTAAACAAAAGAAATATCAATCACATAATTTTCATAAGAACATAACATTTTTGGAAATCTTAACCTGCAAAAGAGAGCATAATTTCATAACATGGGATAAATCATAGTAGTGAAAATGAAACCATAACTTAAAACATTACTCATTGTGGCATACACACATAATCATAGAGAATCATTTCTTGTTAGTCAAGACTCATTGCCAAGACTATCTTAGTGGACAAAGTCCCTTTCTGAATCGAGTAATCCTCGTTTCAGTCCTGTTTCACTGAACCGGTATAACCTACCATTCCAGCCATTTCTATCTCATGAGATATAAAATCTTTACCCAATGCATTGGAGGGAGATATAGTTCCCACCCATCTCTTAATGAATCCTTTCTTATGTGTGCCACAAAATCATAAATCATACATCATTGCATAACCCATGTAATAAAAATGGGATTCTTAAACAACATGACATCATAAAACAATTCATATAAGATAAAGGAATTCATAAACATAATTCCATCACAACATATTCAAATCAATGTAAAAATATGGATAGAAACAGAACCCTTTATTATCTTAGATGGAAAATAATTTTGATAAAACACTTGAAATGAATTCTTGAGGAAAATATCCTTTCTTCTTCAAAATCAATTTCTTTTCACAAAACATCATACAATTTTAAAAGAAAGAGATTTTATTAAAAATAGTCATGAAATATTTTGGAGGAAGGTTTATGAAAATAAGGCTTTATAAAACCATAAAAATCCGTTTGTGCCGTATAAGTTAAAAAAAACATTCTTCGTACTTTTGTCGGAAAAGTCAAAAAGTACCTCGTACGGAAAAACGACAAAAGATTCCTTTCATATTATTTACTAAAAACTCACCTAAGAGTAAAATTGGATTTAAACTATTGTAAGTGGATGGAAACAATATTACATATTGAAGGAACATGGATGTGGATGATAAAATACACCCCAGTAAATACTTACGAATAAACAATCTCGGATAAAAATGAGATTGTGATATTTCCCTTACCTTAGGTCCGACTTGCTTTGTAAGTGTCCGAACCTCCTGTATAATGATTTAAATCATGTTATTGACTTATTACAGAATCATATTCATTTTTATGATATCATATATGGTTCACTTATGACATTATATTACCCGTTCTTTTGTAAACTCCATGTTAAAGAAGCGTTTTGGGTAAAATCGTTTCATTTATCGTAGGTGTTTTGACTTGTTGTTCTTGACATCATTATTACTTATATCATGATTTACTTACTTCCAGAATATAAAATATGATTTATATATCATATAGATTCAGTATATATATATATATAATAGGTAGATAAATAAAATGAAAAACACCGTTCATGGAGACGGTAGTCCGTACGTACGCATGAACGCTGTTTTCCTTTCCTTATTGTCTTGAAATGGAAGTAAGTAGATGACATACATATGTATATATATACATAAATCCAGTAGCTTTATAATGTCATATATTTCATTATTATTTCTTATATATACATTATAATCATTCTTAAATGGTTAACATGGAGAATGAATCTCATCGCGTCGTGGAGACGGTAGTCCGTACGTACGCACGAGCGATGATATCATTTCTATAAATATTGAATTAAATTGGAGTGGATTATACAATATATCAGAATCAATATGATGTTGTAATAACTATGTATTGTTATTCTTTACACCATTATACCCATCCATGTAAGGTGGTGGTGGAAAATAGATTACACCACGGCGTGGAGACGGTATTCCGTACGTACGCACACGCGGTGATTTCTTTTTCCGTAGGATGGATAGATGGTGAAATAGGGTTGTTTCATACTTATAATAACATATCAGTATATGAGTGATACTGATGTTATTACTTCATAATGAAACAACCTAAGAAGAAGAAGTGGAAGAAGAAATAAAGATGAAAGAAGTGGTAACGGTAATTACCTCTTCTTTGAAGTGCCTCTTTGAGACCTCCTCTTAGGGCACTAAAATTGGTCTTTGAGGAATACCAGAACCTCTAGGATGTTGCTAGGGAAGTGGAGAGGAGAAATTTTCAGGGGTTGGCCGAGCTTGAGTGCTCAAATTGGTGTGAGGAGGAGGGGGAGGAGGTGTCCTTTTATAGGGGAGGAGAGGGGCACCTTAGGAATATCTCAAAATATTATTTTATATTAAAGTAAAAATCGGTTTATAATGGTTCCAAAGGGTCTTATTTCGAAGCTAAAGTGGGGATGGGTCGAAATCCTATCAACCAATAGGATTTAGACAAGTTTAGGGTATTATTTTAACCTTATCAATTAGATTTAACTCTAAGTTAAATAATTTAACTTTTACCGTGTCTTTTTGTTTTCTTTCACTATATGGTTAATAAACTTACTATAACATGCCAAACGAACCCCAAATTGTATATTATTAATACATATATCCTTATCTAAGTCATTTGGCCGAACCTTAGATTTTTAGGAATAAAATAACAATTAATAATATAATATTTGATTTAAAAACTATTTTGTGTCAATTTTGAAACTATTTGATATATGATTTTTGTGAAAGTCATAACAGAATTATATGTTCGAACCAAGTTGATTAAATCAACACTAATATATCATAGTAGCCTATAAAATTAGTGGAATTCATAAAAAGTCTTAAATTACATTTATTTTGGTATTTATATTATCAATTATGTCAATATTTCATTAATAAGATAATTACTGCATCATCTTTGTGTCATAAATAAATTATATTATTTGATGTCTAAAAATTACAAATAAAATACCATCATGTAGGAAATCGTTTTATCTTTCTAATGAATATTTATAGTTGAATTTATCGTATGTATAACCCCATATTAAAAATTATTTACTTATTAAACTTTGATTTTAACTATTTTAACCCTTCTTTAAATAAATTAATAATAAATGTCCTAATCTAATCCAAGTGGGCCTAAATGGTCATATTTTATTCCTAAGTTTGTTTTTTGTCGAATTACACTTGTCCAATATAATTAGGACATGTGTTAGGGTAATATTAATATCATATTTACCCTTAGTTACCCTATTTACTATTAACCGTGGTAAAAAAAATAAAAAGTTACTATTCACCAAAAAATTATTTTCATCTCATTGAACCACATTTTAGTCCTTGATATTAACCGTGTCTCTCGGATTTTCGAAATTCCATTCACATAAGCGGTAAAATTAAGTTTTATGCAAAATTCAGTTTTTAACCTACCACTTAGTAGTTTCACTATTCATCAAAAATTGATGTTTTTCAGAACAATGGCAAAATTTCATCCCAAGCTATATTTCATATTCCGAATTCAAAAATGATGTCTATTTTACCAAATTCATAACATAAAAGTTGCATTAATTAATTTTATAATTAAATTCCGCTGTTAAAACAAATAGCGTGTTTTTAAGAAACAATATCTATCAAAAGATTGACACTTGTTTATGTCTAGTTTAAATGTGAAATTACATCGAATGACCAACATTGTATTAAATTGTAAAAATATATTCTAAATATACTTTAAAACCACTCAAATTAATGATTTATCACTATTAATTATTTCGATTAAAAAAAAGTTGTTTTTAATTATAATTTAGTAATTTTCACTATTCATCAGAATATGAAAGTTATCCGAAAAGTACAAAAATTTCACCTTAGGCTAAATTCGATACTCCGAATCCAAAAATGAAGTTCATTTTGAAAAATAAGATTTATAGAATTTTAAAAAGTGGTTATTACTATTCATAACGGCTAGTTTTAATAATATTTTAATAGCATATCGTTGTTTAATGAAACTCAGTATTGCGTATTACACACGCTATCGAGGAAGGTCGCGATTGCGTGTAATGCAAGGCAAGTCAAGGATGTGTGTTGTGCAAGCTCCTTTTGGTGTAGCGTATAACACAAGACATTAGTAAAATAAAAAAGAATATTTTTCATAAAATCTCGGGCTGTTACATTCTACCCCCCTTAAAATGAATTTCGCCCTCGAAATTCGTCGGGGTTATAAATGGTTTACTTTTCGAAAGTTTCTTTAATAGAAACCCACATCGTAAAAGGAAATACCAAAACTTGGCTTTAAAAACTAAAGTATGAAATGTAACTATTACCCAAATAAACTAATCACTGGGTTTCCACATAGGTGAAAATATGGATATGGAAGAGAAATCTAACCATCATGTTCTGATGGAGAGTGGTAGAGAACATGGCTATGGAAAAGCCAGTAATCACAAATCCATAGATTTGTGATGATATAAGTTACCATCTGATTCATCAGGTATAAGATCACTAGGACAACATTTTTGGTTTTCAATATCATTTCCCTAAAGTTGAAAATTTGCTTAGAATAAATACATACTTTATTTTGGTACAATCTCACTTTTGTTCGTGCCTTGAACAATTTATACTTCTTCTCTTAAATAAATGAAATTGAATTTGTTATTTGTGAAGTGTTAGCAGATCATGTGATAGAATGACTGTTCATTCCATCTGTCTCAAACAAAAGGTTAGCAAAATTATATACATAAGTCGATCTATAGTGAGATTAATCACATATGGTTTCTAAAATGGACTTATACTTCATATATCATGCTGCTTAATATAATAAAACTAGTTTCTACTAAACAGGGACTTCTTGTAGGTCAGTGGTAGGCGATAAAGGCCAGTCGCACTTCGGTTGTGGGTTCGATTCCTACAGCCTTGTCCGAAGCGATGGGTTGTCGCCCGTCCTGCAGGTTGTCCCTTTTTCTAAAACTACGTTACTATAACATCCCATCTTCTATCCTTAAACAATACTAACTTATGTCCAACATAATCAATTATAATCTTTAGGCTTATACATAATACTGCAGTCCACTCTCAATATATAGTGACAACGATTACCAGAGATTTAATACTGTCGTTGATCCCCACATATCATAAGATATGTCTTGTTGGTCACATTCCAATCATTCAAAGTCCTTAATCGTGTATTCTCTTGAATACATGAGTGCAGTTAAAAGTTAACACTTTCCACATACCAAAATCCTCAAAATTCTATATACTCAAACCATGATATCACTTAGTCCTTATATCAATCATGAGCTCATGAATACTATTAAACATTTCATTATCTTCTTATCCTTTCAATATGCACTTATCATCTACTTTCCAAAAGTATCTGAATAACCTTTCATGGTTACTGGTACCATTCATCATACACTTTCAAAACTTAAGGAAAGACAACAGTGTAACAATCCTTAGATATCTCCTTATTCCATAGTACCATGAGATTTCTTATACAACATTACACATGATAAACATGTAATCAATCCACAACATTCTTAAACCATTGACCGAGCTTCAACAATTCTTTCATCTCACATATCATTTGTAGTCTCTTCATCATCATCCACATAAATACTACCCATATGACCATACTGATTCTCTTCATGAGTCTTTCCCTTAGGGCATTTGTTTGCATAATGCCCATATATTCCACATTTAAAACACTTAACCATTTTTGATGTCGTAGCAATACCATTATCCTCATCCATGGTGTTAACCGACCCTTTTCCTTTGCACTTACTTGCTTTGTGTCCTTCGATTCCACACCCAAAGCATCTTCCAGTTCCCTTGAAACATTCTCCTTGATGCCTCTTCCCACATGATTTACATAGGGGAAATTGAACTTTCTTTCCTCTATGATCATCATGGAACTCCATCTTTCTCTTATTAGTCGAGTCGGGAAACTTACCAAATTTTACTTTATTGATCATGTTGTGAGATTGCTGATTCGGCATAATAATGATGTTTGGACATCCAAATCCCATTTCATTTGGTTGCTCATGATGAATATCATTCCATTGTCCATCATATCCACCATTATTGTGAATCATCTTGTTTCCAGCCATTTTCTAAAACCCAAACAGAATAGTGTTAGATGCAAAAATCGTAATAAAGGGGGAGTAACTTAAATATCTATCATCTTTGGTTTAATCTAATATCGTTACCATAGTTATATAACTATATCTTATACGTATACTTATCCTTAGGGACATCCCTAAACATACCTTATAAATATCTCTAGGGATCTCACTAAAGTTCTCGCATCCTAGTTTCCAAAGGTTGACTAAACCTTTCCTCTGATACCAACTGTAGAGACCCGTATCCTGACGTACATGAACATTACATTACTTTTGCGGAATACTTGGTACATAACAAAAACACACACACAAGGATCATAATAGTTTAGTGTCTTTGGAAACTCGGAATAAAATCTTCTAATCGTGGTGAAAGATCTTCAACATCTCCCATAAAGATCTTCCTTATTTTTTACCTAAAACCTTTCTTTATATCCTGGGGAAAAGAAAACATAAAAGGGTGAGCTCAAATGCTCAGTAAGGGTAAACAAAAGAAATATCAATCACATAATTTTCATAAGAACATAACATTTTTGGAAATCTTAACCTGCAAAAGATAGCAAAATTTCATAACATGGGATAAATCATAGTAGTGAAAATGAAACCATAACTTAAAACATTACTCATTGTGGCATACACACATAATCCTAGAGAATCATTTCTTGTTAGTCAAGACTCATTGCCAAGACTATCTTAGTGGACAAAGTCCCTTTCTGAATCGAGTAATCCTCGTTTCAGTCCTGTTTCACTGAACCGGTATAACCTACCATTCCAGCCATTTCTATCTCATGAGATATAAAATCTTTACCCAATGCATTGGAGGGAGATATAGGTCCCACCCATCTCTTAATGAATCCTTTCTTATGTGTGCCACAAAATCATAAATCATACATCATTGCATAACCCATGTAATAAAAATGGGATTCTTAAACAACATGACATCATAAAACAATTCATATAAGATAAAGGAATTCATAAACATAATTCCATCGCAACATAGTCAAATCAATGTAAAAATATGGATAGAAACAGAACCCTTTATTATCTTAGATGGAAAATAATTTTGATAAAACACTTGAAATGAATTCTTGAGGAAAATATCCTTTCTTCTTCAAAATCAATTTCTTTTCACAAAACATCATACAATTTTAAAAGAAAGAGATTTTATTAAAAATAGTCATGAAATATTTTGGAGGAAGGTTTATGAAAATAAGGCTTTATAAAACCGTAAAAATCCGTTTGTGCCGTATAAGTTAAAAAAACATTCTTCGTACTTTTGTCGGAAAAGTCAAAAAGTACCTCGTACGGAAAAACGACAAAAGATTCCTTTCATATTCTTTACTAAAAACTCACCTAAGAGTAAAATTGGATTTAAACTATTGTAAGTGGATGGAAACAATATTACATATTGAAGGAACATGGATGTGGATGATAAAATACACCCCAGTAAATACTTACGAATAAACAATCTCGGATAAAAATGAGATTGTGATATTTCCCTTACCTTAGGTCCGACTTGCTTTGTAAGTGTCCGAACCTCCTGTATAATGATTTAAATCATGTTATTGACTTATTACAGAATCATATTCATTTTTATGATATCATATATGGTTCACTTATGACATTATATTACCCGTTCTTTTGTAAACTCCATGTTAAAGAAGCGTTTTGGGTAAAATCGTTTCATTTATCGTAGGTGTTTTGACTTGTTGTTCTTGACATCATTATTACTTATATCATGATTTACTTACTTCCAGAATATAAAATATGATTTATATATCATATATATTCAGTATATATATATATATAATAGGTAGATAAATAAAATGAAAAACACCGTTCATGGAGACGGTAGTCCGTACGTACGCATGAACGCTGTTTTCCTTTCCTTATTGTCTTGAAATGGAAGTAAGTAGATGACATACATATGTATATATATACATAAATCCAGTAGCTTTATAATGTCATATATTTCATTATTATTTCTTATATATACATTATAATCATTCTTAAATGGTTAACATGGAGAATGAATCTCATCGCGTCGTGGAGACGGTAGTCCGTACGTACGCACGAGCGATGATATCATTTCTATAAATATTGAATTGAATTGGAGTGGATTATACAATATATCAGAATCAATATGATGTTGTAATAACTATGTATTGTTATTCTTTACACCATTATACCCATCCATGTAAGGTGGTGGTGGAAAATAGATTACACCACGGCGTGGAGACGGTATTCCGTACGTACGCACGCGCGGTGATTTCTTTTTCCGTAGGATGGATAGATGGTGAAATAGGGTTGTTTCATACTTATAATAACATATCAGTATATGAGTGATACTGATGTTATTACTTCATAATGAAACAACCTAAGAAGAAGAAGTGGAAGAAGAAATAAAGATGAAAGAAGTGGTAACGGTAATTACCTCTTCTTTGAAGTGCCTCTTTGAGACCTCCTCTTAGGGCACTAAAATTGGTCTTTGAGGAAGACCAGAACCTCTAGGATGTTGCTAGGGAAGTGGAGAGGAGAAATTGTCAGGGGTTGGCCGAGCTTGAGTGCTCAAATTGGTGTGAGGAGGAGGGGGAGGAGGTGTCCTTTTATAGGGGAGGAGAGGGGCACCTTAGGAATATCTCAAAATATTATTTTATATTAAAGTAAAAATCGGTTTATAATGGTTCCAAAGGGTCTTATTTAGAAGCTAAAGTGGGGATGGGTCGAAATCCTATCAACCAATATGATTTAGACAAGTTTAGGGTATTATTTTAACCTTATCAATTAGATTTAACTCTAAGTTAAATAATTTAACTTTTACCGTGTCTTTTTGTTTTCTTTCACTATATGGTTAATAAACTTACTATAACATGCCAAACGAACCCCAAATTGTATATTATTAATACATATATCCTTATATAAGTCATTTGGCCGAACCTTAGATTTTTAGGAATAAAATAACAATTAATAATATAATATTTGATTTAAAAACTATTTTGTGTCAATTTTGACACTATTTGATATATGATTTTTGTGAAAGTCATAACAGAATTATATGTTCGAACCAAGTTGATTAAATCAACACTAATATATCATAGTAGCCTATAAAATTAGTGGAATTCATAAAAAGTCTTAAATTACATTTATTTTGGTATTTATATTATCAATTATGTCAATATTTCATTAATAAGATAATTACTGCATCATCTTTGTGTCATAAATAAATTATATTATTTGATGTCTAAAAATTACAAATAAAATACCATCATGTAGGAAATCGTTTTATCTTTCTAATGAATATTTATAGTTGAATTTATCGTATGTATAACCCCATATTAAAAATTATTTACTTATTAAACTTTGATTTTAACTATTTTAACCCTTCTTTAAATAAATTAATAATAAATGTCCTAATCTAATCCAAGTGGGCCTAAATGGTCATATTTTATTCCTAAGTTTGTTTTTTGTCGCATTAAACTTGTCCAATATAATTAGGACATGTGTTAGGGTAATATTAATATCATATTTACCCTTAGTTACCCTATTTACTATTAACCGTGGTAAAAAAAATAAAAAGTTACTATTCACCAAAAAATTATTTTCATCTCATTGAACCACATTTTAGTCCTTGATATTAACCGTGTCTCTCGGATTTTCGAAATTCCATTCACATAAGTGGTAAAATTAAGTTTTATGCAAAATTCAGTTTTTAACCTACCACTTAGTAGTTTCACTATTCATCAAAAATTGATGTTTTTCAGAACAATGGCAAAATTTCATCCCAAGCTATATTTCATATTCCGAATTCAAAAATGATGTCTATTTTACCAAATTCATAACATAAAAGTTGCATTAATTAATTTTATAATTAAATCCCGCTGTTAAAACAAATAGCGTGTTTTTAAGAAACAATATCTATCAAAAGATTGACACTTGTTTATGTCTAGTTTAAATGTGAAATTACATCGAATGACCAACATTGTATTAAATTGTAAAAATATATTCTAAATATACTTTAAAACCACTCAAATTAATGATTTATCACTATTAATTATTTCGATTAAAAAAAAGTTGTTTTTAATTATAATTTAGTAATTTTCACTATTCATCAGAATATGAAAGTTATCCGAAAAGTACCAAAATTTCACCTTAGGCTAAATTCGATACTCCGAATCCAAAAATGAAGTTCATTTTGAAAAATAAGATTTATAGAATTTTAAAAAGTGGTTATTACTATTCATAACGGCTAGTTTTAATAATATTTTAATAGCATATCGTTGTTTAATGAAACTCAGTATTGCGTATTACACACGCTATCGAGGAAGGTCGCGATTGTGTGTAATGCAAGGCAAGTCAAGGACATGTGTTGTGCAAGCTCCTTTTGGTGTAGCGTATAACACAAGACATTAGTAAAATAAAAAAGAATATTTTTCATAAAATCTCGGGCTGTTACAGGATTGGCCTCAGGCAAGTCCACATCTATTTGTCTCATGAGACATACCGATGCATCAAGGGGATATAGTAGATCCCACCCATCACATACTATGTCCAATGTATTCTTTATATGTAAGGTGTGAACAAAATAAACATATACGTTCCTACTAATACTAAAATATATAATGTAAATTGCATTCCCAAATCATTGAAAATAAACACTAACCATTCACAATAAAATGGTGAAAGGTATAAAAATATCACATCCATATTCAGAATAAACAAAAACATGTCAACAAGATAAGGTATATGGTATCATAATAGATAAACCACAATTAATTACAATATTAAAAAAAGGATGTTGACATAGAAATATATACTTCTAAATGACACCTTTGATAAATTCTTGTGGAAATAATCCTTAAACATTCTAAAGTGTCCCATAACACCTTGAAACAATAAAATCATAATCCATTAGAATATCATATGAATAATGAGACTATTGATATGACATACCAAAGGGTAGTATATACACCAGAAGAAATAAATAAGTTTTGAACAAGTAATATATCTCATAAAATTTAAAGTGATATGATAAAATTACTTTTTTTACTTTCGATAGAAGATTTATTTTGGATAATAATTTATATTTTCCTTGAAATCTATTTTTACATGAATATCCAAAAATTTAAATTACCAGGACATTGCAATTTTATTTTAGGAATAACTTATTTCCCACTGAAGTCAAATAATGTAAAAAGAGTTCTTAAGATTATATATTAGTAATATATTTTTGATAATTTTAAGGAAAGTATTAATGATAATTTTATAGAGAGTCACATTTGTTTTTATAGAACCTGAAATGATCCAAGATCATTTTTCAGGATAAAATTTGTGTTTTATAAAACTAATGTTTGCTTAAAATATATTATGGTGTAAAATTTAAAACATGTAATAATTTGAAAGTATCACTTGAATTGGGTATGTTTAGCAGGGTAAATGTTTTCAGTGATCTTTTTAAAACATTTAAATCCCCAAAAAAAAGAATGATTATAGATGGTAAACATATAAATTACATCAAAAATATTAGTTGGGGTAAATTAGAATAAATAATAATTTATTTGAGGTAAGTATAGAATAACAGTAACCTGAATTAAAATAGAGGTTTAGGTAGATATTCTTTACCACTTTGTAAATAATCGATTCATATGCCCCAAAATTAATAATATTGAAATGACACATTTAATACAATGAAAATATAGATATTCATGGTATGTTAAATCAATGGGTAGTATACATAAACATACACATGTATTAGTAATCAATATATAAATTATCAAAAATATGGAAGAGAAATGAAAAACCCATACCTTATGTCTGAAAGTGGTCTTCTCTTGAACTTATGATACTAGAATATAATATTATAATTATTAATAAATTAATTCAGAACCTATTAAAAATTTATTTACATTATCATGTTTTTATTAATCCAATTATTCCCTTTTTGATTAGTTATAACATTCAATTTTATCATTCAAGAGTGGTAATTTTCTTGATGTCCATAATTGGATAACTTGTTTTTAAGAAATAAAGTTCATTATGAATGGCTGTAAATCCCAAGAATTGAATTTACACATTATTTATGAACATAAATAGGTTTTCATGGTCATTTTTATCATTTGGTTACATATAATTAGAATGAATCATTAGATGATATATTAATGATATTAAGTTAGACTTATTTTAGTGATACTTTCATTATTAAGAACTACATTGGTCATATGATTAAATAAAATGTACATATACCGGTCCCTGAATATTAATTAGGTTATAATACATATATTTTAGTCTGTTTCAACCATAAAAATTCTATCATGACCAGTAATGAAGAATAAATTTTAGAACGAAACATCATTGTCCACGAAGGTTGTAAATTGGAACCTCACAGGCGATGGTATTGTTTATACAATAAAAGGGAGAGAGTAAGAATATTAATGATGGTTATTCCATTAACATTATATAATTTCTGTATATATATTATATTAGAGTTATCATGGTCATTTGAATATAGGATGTGATGAGATTATAACATTAGAAAAGATCCTAAAAGGAAAATGAATGAAATAAAATGTTAATATACCTCTTGAATCCACCTCCTTGAGAATCTCTTTATGGGAAGGGGTTTTGGAAATTTTTCAAGACCAAGATCTTCATGTAAGTGTGGAATCACTAGGGAGGGGTACATGGGCATAACATTTAGGAGCTTTAAATCCTAGAGTGAGGAGAAGAGGGAGTAAGGCGGGGTTATAGTGGATGAGAGGAGTAAATTTTGATTATTTTATTCATTATTTTATTAATTCCTTAAAGTCAACCAACATTGTTTTTTTATGTGAACCCTAATAGTAATAAGTTATTTTGGGTTATATCCATGTGGACTTACATCACTGATTATGTTATAAGTACTGTATTTTACTAATAATTTGTATATATGGTATTTTTCTTTATTTCACTATTCATAAAAAATTCACGTTTTTATGAAAAATACCAAAAAATAACCCTAACCATTAATTGAAGTCTAGAATTCAAAAATGAACTCCATTTTTTGAAAATAAGTTTCTATATAATCTTAATTATATTTATAAATAAATTCATAATTTATTCGAAAAAAATATTAAAATTATAACTCATTTTATAACACCATGAAAAATTAATCAACGTCCCATAAAATTATGTATAACCATTGTAAAATAAAATAAAAATTTATGAGTACATTTTATGAAAATAAATTTCCATTTTAAATTATTAAACTACTCATAAAATTTTAATTTAAATATTTATGACATGAAAAAATAATAATACATATAATATTACCATTTTTACAATTTTAATATTTCTAAATTGTAGTTATACATTAAAGGGCAATGTTTCTATTTCTTGGCCAAATTACAATTCATTACTTTTCATAATGGTATGTTATTATTCACTAAAAATTATTTCTATCTTCAAAGACTATAAATATCATACTGAATGCAACTGTGTAGGACAATTTTTCAAAATTCAAATCAAAGAGTTAAAAAAATTATTTTTACTTGGCTATGTAATAATAATGTGGTGTTTTTAGGGACTCAGTGTTCTAGGTATTCTAGAATAAATCTATTTGTAAATTATTTGGGTGTTACATTAATATTATTAAAAATTCATCATATGATAACCCATGAAACAAATTGGGTTTCATATACATTTCCACATAAAATAACTGGTGAAAAATAAAAAGGTTTACAATTATTTCACCATCTTATAAAATCAGAACTCATGGAAGAAAAAGTGGGTTCCATAAGAATTTTCTCAAGGTATAACCTATATAACAGAAATATAATTAGTAAAACTCTTTTCAGAAGAATAATAAACCATTATATGAAATAATAATAATGGTATCATTGGATAATATACCTAGTAATGAATAAATATCATCAAAGGATATCATCATAAGAGAAAAATAATTTAAAAAATATATCACGTGGAAGGTTTCTTGAGGAAAATACCCATTCTATAAAAATTACTTTATTAAAAATTAAAAATTCATATAATATAATGGAAAAAAATTTAATTGAAAATATCCATAAAAACCTATAAATTATTCTTCAATGAAAATAATTTTAATGTGTTTATAAAATTTTCATTCACTTATTAAATGATAAAACAAAAACTCCTTTCACATTTTGAGTAAATTCTAAATGGGAATTTTTTAAAAAAATATTCATTTCAAAACATTTACTAAAACAGTAAATCATTGTTAAAATTACTTTCATAAACTAATTGTATAATGTTAAAAACTTGTTTCCAAAATAATTTTAGATAACATTAATTTGGAAGAAAGTGGTTTCTAATAGAAGAGATAAGTAATGAGGATTTTTCTTAAAAACATTATTTTTAACTCGTGAGTTCTTAAATATTGTAAAAAGACTAGAAATATTGTACTCTAAATAAATAAATAGATAATTATAAAATAAATCAGTTATGTAAGAGAAAAACCATGATATTTTGGCATTGGAATCATATTCATGAGAAATCCTAATAAATATTGAGAATGTAATAGAAAACAAATACCACTGTGGTAACATGGAATAATAATCCCCATCGATGAATGATGTTAAATGAATCATAGATTCTTATGAAAATAAATAAATTTATGATATAAAATTTAAAATGTTTTTTTATAAAACTCTTAAAAGAATATAGGTTCATAATAAAAAATTGTCTCAAAGAAGGAAATTCGAGAAAAAAACCTTACCTTATGTTTTGAATTAACTCATACATTGTTAACACTCTTGTTTAAAAAATACAAGTTTATTATAAATATATTATATAACCATATATATATATATGTCATACCATATATAATTTAATTATTATGTTTGAGGAACTTTTTATTAACTATTCCCTATTAATGTCACATTTTGGACAATAAATAATTATTTATATATGTTTAATTTTTTTTCCTCTTATAATGATCATTGTTAAATATTCTCCAAATTTTTTAAAATGATATAAGTATCACATATATATTCCTTATATATGTATTTGGAGTAATATATAAAATATAGATTTTGAGAATGACGTATATAGTTCATGGAGATGGTAGGTCGTATGTATGCATAAAAGATGTTTTGATTTTCATGATGCATCGAAGGAAATAATAGTAAAAGATATATTATCATTCAGTAAAAAAAATATTATATATATATATATATATATTGTTTTTATTAAACCCATCTTAATAACAATCAAAGTATACTATGAATGAATTACATCACATTGTGAGGCGATTTTCCTCCATACACTTAAGCAACATTATCATATTCTCAAAAAAAAACACAATGTAACAATGTATACATTATATAATAATTAAATAAGTAAAATAAGAAAATAAATTTAATAGATAAACATTTAAACAGTCATTATATCAAACTTTTATCAGTGGTGAAAGAAAATGAATAACAATGGTTCGTGAGTTGGTAGTCCACCATACACACGAATGATACTTTTGTATCCCATTTGATCGAAGTTGACATTGTTATTGGTCCTTCACTTAACATGAAAATTTAAAATATATTTAATATGATGATTTTAGAATATCATCATGGTTCAATAACAATTGGAAGGGTTTGGAGGAAGAAACAAAATAAAAATGCTCATTGAAAGATGTTACCTCTTATTCTGGTAACATATATAGGTTTACACAATAATCCATCCTAGGATCCCTTTATGACCAAAATATGGATTCTAGGGTTATATGAAAAATATTTAGATATGTACTTTATAAACCAAAATATATTGTATGTGTTAAGAGGGGGGAGAATGGGTGTCCTTTTATAAGTGTGGTGAGTATTACACTTATACTTTTTTAAATGAAAAAGGTGTGAACATGTTTTTTACATGATAAAAGGCCTAAAAATTAAAAAAAAATAGTATTAGAAATTATAGTCTCAATATATTTCCAAAAAATTTGTTTTATTCGATTTTTTCATTTTTAAAATATTTCTTTTTAGTTTAAATCATGATAAATCTATTTTTTCCTTATCTAAGAACAATAATTTCTAATATTTTTACTATTAGTTCTGGTAAAAATATAATTTTACAATATTATATTGTATTAATTATTATAAATCATATTATGTAATCCATTATCCAAAATTGAATTCACAAATATGGAAAAATATAACATGAAATTAATCCCACATATGTGATGAGAAATCAGTTTTTAAAAGAAAAAATGTTCAATAGTTTTAAGCATATATCCAGATTCAATATTCATATGATTAAAATGAACTAATTATTATTAATTTATATTTTATTAAAATAATTTTAATTTAACACCCATGTTAAATTAAAATTGATCCTTATAAATTATTTGAATAAAAATAATGTTTTTAATAAAAAGATGTATTTTTTACTATTCATTTTACAAAATAATCATCTTAGTAAAAGATAAAAGATTAACCCTAAGATAATTTTTACATTATTATTACAAAAATTATATTTATTTAATAAAATAATTTTTCTACGAAAATCATAAATAAATTTTCTTCTTATTTTAAATAATAAATAAAAATATTTCTTTTGAGAAAATAGTATTTTTAAATCATATAAAAATTTTACTGAAAATTATTTTTTTTATCAAAATGTTTTTTTAACATAAAAATAATATACACAATATTTAAAAAAATTTAATTCCTATTCACTCCACCATATTTAATAGCTTGTTTATAAGAGTATTTTTTAAATAATAATATTAATGGTTTTTCATTGTTTTCTAAAACTCGGTGTTGCATGTAATGTATGCTATTGATGACATATAATTTATTAGATATTATATAATTCATAAAATATATGGGTGATACAATGTACCCCTCATAAAATTAATTTATCCTTTGAAATTCCATAACTCTGATACAAATATATGAGTATAATTATGCCTTATCATATCCTTACATTCTCATATAGCTTCCTCAAACATGGTGGTTTTCAACAAAAATTAACCAGAAAATAGATATTATTTCATAGAAATTTCTCTAATTGATCTAGATCATTCACTAATTATTCCTTATATGAAAAATATCACTCATGAATTAAAATATCATAGTTCATTATATGTGAATTTTCAGTTATGTACTTAGTCAAGAGAGGTACATGGAAAAATTATGGACTAGAAATAAGTTTTTTAGAAGATATAAGAGATAATATATGCTCCCAATACAATCAGGAATTTTAAAGGGACTAATATACCTAGGGATTAGTTCCCCATTATTCATATTTATCATAACCTTCATTAAAAGAGAAATTCTTAGAAACAACTTTTCACCAACTTCAAATTATAGATCACATCGATGATTATTACCATAACTTTTTTATCAACATTACATATCCACTTTGTGTTATTGAATGGTTATCACGTTATCTTCCATTTCCTCAACAATTTCATGTATTAATTGATTTCATTATATAAATACATTATATTATATTGGGTAATTATATTTTATTCTATTTATGGATTTCAAGTGATCCGTCTGAATTCATTATTGAAATCTATTATTGTATGAAAACGGAACTATGTAAAAGTATTGATAAAAACAACCTTTGATATCTAGAGAATGGGATCACAATATATCCCCTTTTATTTAAATTGATCTCTCATATTTAATATATTTCTGAGGATGATATAAAGTTCTAAAACTCAACTATGTATCAAGTTCTTGTTAAATACTTCTTCAGAACATCGAGGTAAACCTCATATCTTAATAATACACAATGTAATGTGGTACTCTATGAAACCTTACAATATCCTTAATGTATATCATATAAAAAAGGTCTGGAGATAAATATTATCTAATAATGATGATATATCTTAATTTTTTAAAGTGATCGACTACAAAAAATATTGAATTATCCCCATTAGATGTTTTTGGGAGTCTTATGAAAAAATCCATCATGATGTTTTCCCATTTTCATTCTAGTGTGGATATCATAGGTAAAATACCTTTATATATTAGTCTCTCATCCTTAACATGATTACATACCATAGATATTGATACATACTCTATGATACCTATCTTCATTACATCACACCATAAAAAATCTTTAAAATCTATATACATACTCATAATTCCACGATAAAAATAAAATGTGGAACTATGAGCTTCCTCTAACAACACATTCCTCAAATATAGTATGAATTTAACATATACATGGTTCCAAAAATTTATCATTCAATCATTATCATGTTTAATCATAGTAACATTTATAACCTTCTTTTTTAGCACTAAATCTTCCTTATGTGCCTCTTTAATCTTCATATAGATATATAATTTAATATTCAGTTTAGTATAATAATATTTATGCACATCATTTAGGATTTCAATATACAACCTTTGAAAATATATAAATATGGATCTTGTGTGATCCTCATCATACATAAGATTACACTATCCTTTTGACTCAATTCATCAGCCTTAATGTTCTCTTCCCTAGGGTTGAAACGTATTGAGAAGTCATAATCTGTAATCATTTCTACCAATCTTGTCTAGTTATAACCATGTAATTATGTATAAAAGATATCCTAATCCATTTTTGGATGCACCACTATATATTGAAAACTATTCAATTGTATATGGTAATGCAATAATAGGTTTTGTGACTAATATTATCTTTATATCCTTGAAATTTTCATGAAAATCATCTTTCGAGAGGAACTTGGCTCTCTTTTGAGTTAACATGGTGAGTGGATTACATAGTCCTAAAAATTCTCCACAAACCATCCAAAATATCATGGTAAAACAAGAAATATGTGTATTGTTTTCATCATGGTTGGTCTATCCCAATATTCAATAGCCTCCTTCATTGATGGATTTACCAATATACCATGTCTTGTGATTATATGACCAAAAAATGAATCCTTTTGTAGCCAAAATTACCATGTTTTAAATATTTTATATAGTTTCCCATAATTAAGGTATTTAGTAAATTTATAATGTGATATCCACTATCATCCTTTATCTTTAAATAGATAATAATATATTCTATAAAGACAACCCCAAACTAAACATGATAGAGGAGGAATTAGAATTACTTAATAGAGTCACTAAATATCCAAAGTACTCATACCTTGTATAGAATTTTTTCTAAGTTATATCCTCTTTAGAAACCCTTAATTTATGATATCCATAAAGTAGATAAATATTAGAAAAGTAATAATCTCGATATAACTGATCAAATAGGTTATTAATACGGTGTATAGGATACATGTTCTTGATTATTATCTTGTTTGGCTCCAGATAATCAATGTAGAGTCTCATCAATCCATCTGTGTTTTTAACAAAAAAAGAACTGGTTCAACACAAGGTATATATTTTTCAAAATGAATCTCTTATAATGGTTCTCTTAGAGTTCCTTCAATAATTCCGGCAACTCAATCAGGGAAATTCTGTAGGGAATCTTTTTAATTTGTCTGGAACCATTTACGATTTTTGTGGAAAACTAAAATTATCAATTCAGTGGATGAAAGTGGAACTCTACCAAAAATAAATCAACAAATTCCTACAAAATAAACATATAATTGATATAAAATTTCACTATAAAATCTTATGATAAACAAAAAATATATAAGGGAATTACGACTCATACAATGTATGTGATCTCCATTGAAAGATCATACATATAGTTACATTGATATATGATCATAGATTTGATAGGAATGACAAATATGACTTCCCTTACATGATAATTTATTTGTGATTTCATTATTAAAATAAAATCAATTCCTAGGTTTACATCAAGTTCAAAAAGATGAAGAATGAATAGATTTTTGAAAAGAATATTCTCAAAAAATATAACTACTGAGTAATAATAGACATGATATATGATCATTGTAACATTATGGTTTTTCAATACTATTTATAAATCTAATATTTTGTGTTTCATCCTGACACCCTGATAAAAATATTTAAATACCTAAGAAAGGAAAACTCTAGATTTAAATAAGTCATTAATTGGTCTATAGTGGATGGTAAGTTTACTTATGACCACATCGTTATCCCACCATTATTTAGAAATTGTGATCATATGATATTTACACTGGTCCATCAACTTAAGGGGTTTCAAATTTTGATCAATTTTAATAGCCTTCAAATTTGGGAACTGGTAAGCATAATGTCCATACTCTTTCATTTGAAATATTGGAGTGTGGGTATTTATTTCTGTGGATCATTCCCTATGTTTTCATCATTAGCTAACTTCTTCCAATCACATCACCATCTGAGTTCCCAATGACCATACCTTCCACACATAAAATAATTAATAGTCCCCTTAAGAAAATTTCCTCTTAGATTCTTCCAAAACATTGAACATAATAGATATATCTTGTTCATCTCACTATCGTTTTTTAATTTTTATTATATTTCACTATTTTTATTCCTATCAAAACAAGAAGATTGATATGTAACTATAACCTAAATTTATTCCTTGATAGAACATCAAAAAAATAACTTTATAACTACTAATGTATCATATAAATAATACCCTTTGGAAACATGTTTTTAATCCATTGAATAATTAATAAACATTAATTTAATTTTTTGATGCTAATACCAGATATTTACCTCACATGTCATCAATAATTTTCTACATATGTACCAAATAATTTATTTCCTTTTTGATTTAGCGCAAGGAACACCTTCCCCATCATAAAATAATGAATAAGAGGAAATTAATTATTGAAATATTTGTTCTTGAACTCATCCAAATTCATAGATTCAATTTCATAATGTTGATTTATATTCCTTATAATATTCCACCATTGATTAGCTTCACCTTCCAAATGGTATATGAGAAAAATGGTTTTCTCATGCTTCTAACACTATAAGATGGAAAATTTCGTTCTAGTGGGTATGATACACTTATCTGCATCTACTGGATCAAATACCCACTAAAAGAAGCTAGAATTTTCCTAATGAAGAACACAATAGAACGTGTTTCCCTCCTTTTTGTTTTGTAGTCCAACAAGATTCATATCTTGATATTACTTTTTTATCATATCAATGAGATATTTGATTCCAACTCACATAAAATTTGTCTCCTCTGGAGGAAAATTATTGTACTTTTCAACACACTAAGCATTATCATAGTTCTTTTGGGATATATCCATTTACATAAACACAAAAATAAAATTTTACAAAACAATATTCATTGTGGGGAATCACATAATAACGAAAATTACTTATAGGATGACTAAATTATGACACCTTATTCATAATATATGACACGATAGGTTTATCATAGGTCCTTCATATTCATTTTATATTAATTCCTACACGATGGTTTGTAATGAGTTTGGGAATTATCAAAGAATATCACCAATAATGACCACTCAAGTGTACAAAAAGGGTTATTGGTGTGTGACGGTAATGCTTGAGGCAATCTATATTCACCTTTTACAGATTTATTACAACTAGGTAACTTTTAATCAAATATGCATCAACATGTAGTGTCTAGACAGGGGTGTAATTTCATTGAAACATCTTTCTCTTTCCTTTATAAAAATTCCATGATATTTTCCTATACTTTGTCTCATCCACATAATTATTCTTAGACATATCCATAGGGATCTCACTAATTTTTTTAATATCCTTTTTGCTACATGTTAACAACCTTTGATACTATCTGTAAAAGACCACACTTCTCATACATAAATATTAAATCATAATAGATGAATATTTGTAATTATATCATGACCCATGTAATACTTTTTTATTTATAATGACATTGGAAACATGTACATAAAAATAAATGTTATATATAAGAGATACATCATATCCCATTATTTTTTTTCAATATTAGAACACTTCATAGTAATATCATACATTATTTCTTTTATCAGAACCTAGGGAAAGAAAACATTAGAAAGTGAGAGATTTGATTCTATATAAGAGTAAAAAATAGATATATCAGTATATCATGTGAATAAGGTTATAGGAACATGAGAAAACATTTGAAAATGGCACCCTACATATAATAGATCATAAAATTTAGTCCTGGAATTAATCTTCGAATTTCACAAGAACTGAATCATAATGGAATCAAAGAATATGAATTATAAGAACATAACATTTTCATAATAAATATATTTCCAACATATAAATAATATTATAAAATCCTTTCCCTAGTAGTTAAAGGATACTATCCAAGATGATTATAGTGAAATAAGATCAATCCCCAAACCATCATAGTAGTCAAGAACAACTCTAAAGACCATCATAGTGGAAAGCGTCCCTTACTTAATTATATTCACTCTCTATTCATGTGTAGTTTTATCTCATGAGATATCAATCATTACACAATGCATTGGATGGATATATAGGGCCCACCTGTCATATAATGAAAATCATACATATTTGTGCCTCAAGATAATAAATCATTCATCATATCATAACCAATGAAATTAATAATTTTTCATAAAAATTTCATTATATAAAACATTTGTAGACTAAATATGATTTTTAATCATTTCGTCATTTCCCCAATGCATAACCCATGGAAAAAGAAGCAGGTTTCATAATCGTTTTATCATAGTATAACATATAGAAGGAAAATAAGATTTATAAATATCTTAAAATAATAAATATAATCCATTCATATAATGAATAAGAATTTTATACTGGTATCATATACCTTGTAAATCATAAGTAACATCAATGTTTGTTATCATATATAGAAAATGATTTTGGAGGAAAAAACCCTTGGAACCATTCTCGAGGAAAATTTCATTTCTTTAGAAATGAATTTCATAAAATTATAAATTCATAAAATATTTTGGAAAACATTTTATTTGAAATTAACCTCATAAAATATAAATTAATCATCAATGAAAATAATTGTCAGGACATTGGAAAATTTACACTTAGGTTGTATACATTAAAAAAATATTCCATTCACATTTTCTATAAAATATATATAGGCTTTATTTGGAAAATGAAAAGAATATTACATTCAAATAATTTTTTAAAAAATCAAACAATGTGTTAATTTTTCATTAATAAATAATTTTTTCAGTAATAAAAAATATATAAAAATTTGAAAACATGGTTTTGGAAGAAAAGGAGATTTTAACTTAAGAGAGAAATAAAGATGATTTTCTAAAAAATATTACATTTACCTATTGAAACTTATAATATCTATATAATAAGTAAATATATGATATTACAGGTCAAATGAGATTTTTATACACTTTATAAAATAAAATAGGTTCATAACTTATTATACATCTCAATGAATGAAAATTGAGATAACATTCAATATGAAAATAATTCCAATCCCCTAAATTGGATTAATTAATATATAATTGAGCTAATTTTTATTTAAAACACTATTTAAAAATTAATCCATATAAATTATTTAATCAAAAAGATTGTTTTCAACAAAAAGCATAATTTTTCACTATTCATCAAATAATAATCTTTTAAAAAATATATATTTATACCATTAATTATTTTAAAATTATGATTTAATAAAAGATATTTATTTTATCAAATTTATTTTCTAAATGTTTCAACATTTAATTTTTGTTTATTTTTCACCAAAATAAATAAGATACATTTTTTTGAGAATATAGTATTTTTGAAACATATATAAACATTATAAAAAAATATTATTTTTTATCAATATGATGTATTTATATAAACCAATTATAATTAATATTAATACTGTTTTTATTACTATTTATCCCTCAATGTTAATGTCAAGGTAAATATATTATTATTTAAAAAAATAATATTAATATATTTTCATTGTTTGGTAAAACTCAGTGTTGCATGTAATGAAATCTATCGAAGAAATTTAATATTTTTGAAAAAAATTAATTCATAAAATTTTCAGGTTTTACAAATATTTTTGGTAAAACATTGTTCATCTTTCTCTAGTAATATTTAGATATTTCTTCCTCTGTGGTAGTTCCAAATCCTGTGTCTAATAATCATGTGTTTGAGAAAAATCTTTATTGATAAACTTTTATATATAAAAATTCCATGACTTTATAAACATAGTACTATTTGATACACTATCACATTATTATATAAACTCCATACAAGCTATCTCTATCCATCGCCTTTATGAGTGAACTTCATTTTGAACCATGACAACCTTTTATTAATCATGATGTAAAATATAATGAGTATTGATGAAGCATAATATGGCTTAATAATGTTTCTCTAAACATAGAAACAAATTTTCTATCCAACTGTTCCATGTTATTCTCTTATAAAAATGTAATCACATATTGAAAAAAAATGAAACCAGACCATATTTGGCACAACAATCTCCACTATGTGTTTATTGTTAATATTCCAACACATATTCAAACATATTCAAACTCAATATGTGTTTTAATTATCACTAACCAATGTATGTGTCTTTATTTTCATTCTCACCAATATTAACATGAAAATATAGAGGGAAACACAGTGGTAATCAGAAGTCATTTTATTTTATCTAAAAATATGGGATAAATTACTCTGAATATGAATAGTGTTAAATGAATATCATAATAAAGTTCTTTTAATTAGAAAAATATAACTTTATACAGTTGAGACCGATATAGAAAAATAGTATGTGTAATCATGATAGAAAATGTCTTCAATAATACTTATGTTATATAATATTATCATCATGATTACTCTACTATATTTATATTAGGTGAAATCATTGATATTTTGGTAAGATAAAACATCCACCCATATCGATAATTACATAAAAATAATTCATGTTTATAAACAAAACACCCATTATAGATCATATCTCTCAAAAATCATCACTTCCCCTTGTACAAGAATATGATACAACTATTGAAACAATTATATTCACACCATAGATTAATATTTTCTTCACCTAAATCATTCCACAAAATCCTCCATCATGGCGTTCATAATGTTCCTTAATGAGTAACATTTTTTTTGGTAAAAACTGTACGGTATCAAGACATATCCTATAATTTTTATCCATTAATTTCCTATTGATCTATTAAAATAAAAAATAATAATTTGAATAAGAATGAACGTCAACGATCCTTAGAACTAAAATTCATATATAGAGTCTTCTCATTGTTTAGATTTTGTATTCTTATTATTCTTTACCATAACCATAGATGCATTTTATTCTTTTTTATGAGCCTTCGTAGTTTTTTAATTTATTTCTTCTCTTATATTATGCCTTCATATGAATCATCCATCTGAATTTTAGTTTTAAATATATCTTTATTCAAAAGATTTTTCAAAATTATTTTCATGATTTTCTATTTATATAGTAATATATCCCTATAGTCATTAGTACCAAGACCATATTACTTGCTCCTATTGAGTTTCCTTTATATATTAAAACCATCATTTTAAGATAGATTCTTTTAATAATTTTTATCTTGTTTTGAGTCGTATTTCATAAAATTATCTTTAGTATGTCAATGTATGTCTCATATATTTCTATAATTGGATTTTTAATAAGGACAAATTTCTAGTTTTTTTTCTTTTCATGATATCAATCATATACTAATATATGTGACCAAATATATTAGAATTTCTTATATTTTGAATATTCATCTCACCAGAATAATGATTTAATTATAATATGTTTTTTACATAATTAAAATTGATCCACCTAGATTTGTACCTTCTTTTTTTAAGAGAAATATTGTACCAACATTAGTATAATTTTTGCTAAAATATTAAAAAAAACACTAGAATTTACCTTCAAATATTAATATTATAGATAGATAGTAACTTTTCTATGGTGTTTTATATTATTCTCCCTTTAAAAACTCAATTGTTTTTCATTTAGGGGACATATTCTAGTTTTTTTCTACTCTATATTTATAGAATATTATTTTCCATAATTTTTTACTAATAATAATTCAATTTATCATTTAAAATAAAATATTTAGTAAAAATATCTTCAAATTTATAATTCTTGGGAATATAATCAACATGCCTCTATAGAACATTCATTCCATGATCATGAAAATATTCACATCTAACTTCAACTAATTTGGTGAAGTATTATCTAATAATAGGTAACTCATTTTTTATGAAAAAACACATTGATTGTGTCTTAGAAAATATTCCCTATTTATCCATTAGTCACCCCTCATGATCTTTTACCATCTTCAAAAATTCATTCAAATTTTGTCTGTTAATCTAACATTCCTCATAATGTGTCATTTTATAATTATTGGGATTATCCTATATAACATGTATATATTAATGATCTCTCAAAATATTTTCTATATTATGAACTTTCAATTTTTGTTATATAATCTCATTAAGGTGTTCCATTTCCATTTTTATTGGCATATAATTTTCAAAATGTATATTCTTAGCATATTTATTCAACATTAATCTCTCCTTCTTGAGTTTTTTAATTTTATTAAGATATTAATTAAAAATTTATTATGAATCCATTATATATCTATTATCTTTTATCTGCCATTGCCATTTCATTATAAATTACTTTCTATTTTTACACAAGAAAAGAGTTTCACATCATTATCAAATTCATTATTTGATAATGAAACATCCTCCTTTAATCTCCTAAAAAAATAGTATTTCTATAAAATAATTTTTATTATTTCATTAAATTATGTTAATCTAACATTATTTATTATTATTATAAATCTAAATCATTGATATTATTCAGAGGATAACTTCATTCAAAATGTCCATTATAATTACAATTCTATCACTTAATATATTGCTTAAAATTTCACAACCAATTACACTTTTATCACGGAGAATAAAAACAGAAATTATTTTTTTTGAAGTATTTATCATCCTCTTAGAACATGAATAACTTGATTCATATTCAATTCATTAACTGTAAATTTTTTATTTATAAAATAAATTCAAAATATATTTATTCATTATACATATTGGTAAATACTATTTCATTTCTTATTTTATTTGATAGGAAAATATTTCCAAGTTAATTTATATATAGTATAACAACCCATACTTTACATACATTGTTAATAATTCAAAATTGAAGCATACTTATTACAACATATAACAAAACCACGAAAGGACCGTATAGGTACAGTGTCTTTCGAAACTGGGAAACATAAACAACTGGTTCATAAAGCGTCTACACTGTCTCCCATTTATTTCATCATATCTATAGTCCCTTTTGTCATATCTTACTTAATAACCTTATTCCTGACCTGGGGAAAGAAAACATACAAAAGGGTGAGCTCAAATTCTCAGTAAGGGTAAACAAAAGAAATATCAATCACATCGTATACACAAGCACATAACTTTTGGAAATCTTATCCTGCAAAAGAGATCATAATTTCATAACATGGGATAAACTGTGGCAGTGAAATGTAATCACAATAACCATAACATAAAACATTAAACTTTTTGGAATACACATATAATCATATAGAATCATTTCTTGTTAGTCCAGAATCATTTCCAAGACTATCTTAGTGGACAAAGTCCCTTTCTGAAGCAAGTCACCCTCGTTTCAGTCCTGTTTCACTGAACCGGTATAACCTACCATTCCAGCCATGTCTATCTCATGTGATATAAAATCTTTACCCAATGCATTGGAGGGAGATATAGGTCCCACCCATCTCATAATGATACCATTCTTATGTGTGCCACAAAATCATAAATCATACATCATAGCATAACCCATGAAATAAAATGTGATTCTTAAACATCATGACATCATAAAACAATTCATATAAGATAAAGGAATTCATAAAAATAATTCCTTCACAACATAATCAAATCAATGTAATAATAGGGATAAAAACAGAACCCTTTATTATCTTAGATGAAAAATAATTTTCATAAAACACTTGAACTCCATTCTTGAGGAAAATATCCTTTCTACTTCAAAAACATTTTCCCTTCTTAACATGTCATACAATTTTAAACTAAAAGAATTTGATTAAAAATAAACTTGAAAAATTATAAAGTATGCTTCTTGGAAATAATGTTTTAAAAAACCATTCATGTCTTATAAGTTAAATAAAACATTCTTCGTACTTTTGTCGGAAAAGTCAAAAAGTACCTCGTATAAAAAACGACAAAAGATTCCTTTCATATCTTTTACTAAAAACTCACTGAAGGGTAAAATTTTATTTAAACAATTGTAGGTGGATGGAAATAATATTACATATTGAGGAAACATGTATTTGGATGATAAAATACACACCAGTAAATTCCAAAGTATAAACAATCTCGGATAAAAATGAGATGGTGATATTTCTTTTAACTTAGGTCCGATTTGCTTTGTACGTGTCCAGAGCTCCTGTATAATGGTTTAAATAATGTTATTGACTTATTCCAGAATCATACATATTGATATGATATCATATATGGTCATATTCTTAGCTTCTTATTAGTAATATTTCATTGTTACTTGTTACTCGGGTCTTTATTGCCTTTTGTTCTTATGTGTGCTTTGCCGAATAAATTCTTATTCTTCTTTTAAGGTGATAGATACCTTATATACAGAATGGTATTAGTGTAAAATATATCATATTTATTCATTCAATTCATTTATATAATTACTATGTAATGATGATCATGTAGAATTAGTCGCATCACATCGTGGAGACGGTATTCCGTACGTACGCACGAGCGATGATATTGCCCCCATGATCGTGGAATTGTATTTAAGTGTATTTATACTATTTCAGTATCAATATCACTTTATAATAATCATATATAGTTACTCATTACACCATTATACCCATCCTTGTACGGTGATGGTGGAAAATAGATTACACCACAGCGTGGAGAAGGTATTCCGTACGTACGCACGCGCGGTGATTTAATTTTTCCGTAGGATGGATAGAAGGTGAATTAGGGTTGTTTCATATTTATAATAACATATAATTATGTAAGTAATACTGATTTTATTACTTTATCATGAAACAACTAAAGAAGAAGAAGTTGATGAAGAATGAAATTGAAAAGATCGGTAATGGATATTACCTCTTCTTTGAAACTCCTCTTTGAATCCTCCACTTAGGGAACTAAGATTGGTCTTTCAAGAAGACCAGGACCTCTAGGATTATTCTAGGGAAGTTGAGAAGGGATTTTGGCAGGGGTTGGACGATCTTGAGTGCTCAAATTGGTGTGAGGAGGAGGGGGAGGAGGTGCCCTTTTATAAGGGAGGAGAGGGGCACCTTAAGAATATCTCAAAATATTATTTTATATTAAAGTCGAAATCGGTTTATAATGGTTCCAAAAGGTCTTATTTCTAAGGTAAAGTGGGGATGGGTCTAAATCCTATCATCCAATAGGATTTAGACAAGTTTAGGTAATTATTTTAACCTTATCAATTAGATTTAACTCTAAGTTAAATAATTTAACTTTTACCGTGACTTTTTGTTTCTTACACTATATGGTTAATACACTTACTATAACATGCCAAACGAACCCCAAGTTGTTTATTATTAATATATATATATCCTTATCTAAGTAATTTGGCCGAACCTTAGATTTTTAGGAATAAAATAACAATTAATAATATAATATTTGTTTTAAAACTATTTTATGTCAATTTTGACACTATTTAGTAATTGATTTTTTTTGAAAATCATAACAGAATTATATGTTCGATACAAGTTGATTAAATCAACAATAATATATCATAGTAACCTATAAAATTAGTGGAATTCATAAAAAGTCTCAAATTACATTTATTTGATCATTTATAACATCAATTATGTTAACATTTCCTTAAAAGGGTAATTAATGCATTATCGTTGTGTCATAAATAAATTAATTTATTTAAAGTCTAAAAATAATAAATAAAATATCATTATGTAGGAAATCTTTATATCTTTCTAATGAATATTTATAGTCGAGTTTATCTTATGTATAACCCCATATTAAAAATTATTTACTTATTAAACTTTGATTTTAACTATTTTAACCCTTGTTTAAATAAATTAATAATAAATGTCCTAATCTAATCCAAGTGGGGCTAAATGGTCATATTTTATTCCTAAGTTTGTTTTTGGTCTAATTACACTTATCCAATATAATTAGGACATGTGTTAGGGTAATAATAATATCATCTTTACCCTTACTTACCCTATGTACTTTTTACCGTGGTAAAAAAATGTAAAAAGTTACTATTCACCAAAAATTATTTTAATCTCATTGAACCACATTTTAGTCCTTTATATTAACCATGTCTCTCGGATTTTCAAAATTCCACTCATAGAAGCAGTAAAATTATGTTTTATGAAAAATTCAGTTTTTTAACTACCACTTAGTGGTTTCACTATTCATCAAAAATTGAAAGTTTTCAGAAAAATACCAAAATTTCACCTGAGGCTAATTTCGATATTCCGAATCCAAAAATGAAGTCCATTTTGAAAAATAAAATTTATAAAATTTCAAAAAGTGGTTATTACTATTCATAACGGCTAGTTTTAATAATATTTTAATAGCATATCGTTGTTTAGTGAAACTCGGTATTGCGTACGACGCACGCTATCGATGAAGGTCACAATTTCGTGTAAAGCAAGCCAAGCAAGTGTTGTGTAGAAAAAGATTACTTTGATGATATATATAACATAAAATTCTCGGGTGTTACATTCTACCCCCCTTAAAATGAATTTCTCCCTCGAAATTCATCAATTTGTAAAAAACAGATGAGGATACCTCTCCCTCATCATATCCTCAAGCTCCCATGTAGCTTCTTCTAATTGGTGGTTCCTCCATAAAACTCTCACCAATCGAGTGGTCTTGTTTCGTAGGACTTTTTCGCTACGATCCAGAATCTCTATCGGTTGTTCTTCATAAGAAAGATCTTGCTCCAGCGGTACAACTTCTGATCTGAGTACATGTGAAGGATTAGGTATGTACTTTCTCAGGAGAGATACATAAAACACATCGTGAACTTGAGAGAGATTCGGTGGAAGTGCCAATCGGTAAGCTACCTTCCCAACACGATCCAATATTTCGAAAGGACCGATATATCTAGGGCTCAACATCCCCTTCTTTCCAAATCTCATAACCCTCTTCGAGGGAGATATTCGTAAGAACACTTTATCACCCACTTCAAACTCTAGGTCTTTTCTTCGGTTGTCGGCATAACTTTTCTGTCGACTCTGAGCTGCTCTTATGTGTTGTTGAATAGATCTGACCTTTTCTGCCATTTCATCAATGAGATTAGGTCTTAATAGCTTTATTTCCCCAACTTCATCCCAGCATGTTGGAGTCCTGCATTTCTCTCCATAGAGAGCTTCATAAGGAGCCATCTGAATACTGGAGTGAAAGCTATTATTATAAGAAAATTCCACCAAAGGTAGATGTTGATATCAACCTCCTTTGAAATCCATAGAGCAAGCTCTCAACATATCATCTAGGGTTTGAATTGTTCTTTCAGACTGACCGTCTGTCTGAGGATGATAAGCAGTGCTGAAACTCAACTCTGTATCCAGAGTATGATGAAGACGTTTCCAGAACTTCGAGGTAAATCTCGGATCCCGATCAGATATAATAGAAAGTGGTACTCCATGTAATCTTACCACTTCCTTTACATATATCCTGGCAAGCTGATCTAGAGAGAAATCCTCTCTAATAGCAATGAAGTGTGCAGACTTTGTAAGACGATCAACTATGACCCAGATAGCATTATTGCCTTTGGATGTTTTAGGAAGTCCTGTGACAAAGTCCATAGTGATGTTTTCCCACTTCCATTCGGGTATGGGTAATGGTTGTAACATCCCCTTAGACTTCTGTCTCTCAGCCTTAACTTGTTGACAAACCAAGCATCGAGAGACTTATTCAGCAACATCTCTTTTCATGCCATCCCACAAGAAGTACTCTTTCAGGTCCCTATACATCTTCGTGCTTCCAGGATGAATAGAGAATGAAGAACTATGAGCCTCATCCAGCATCTCCTTCTTTAATTCGGGGATGGGAGGAACACAAACCCGATTCCTGAACTTTATTATCCCATCACAATCAAGGTTGAACTCAGGAACATTTCTCACCTTCTTTTTTAACTCGACATCTTCTTTCTGTGCCTCTTTAATCTTCACATGTATAGATGGTTGAACATTCATTTGAGAAAGATATGATTTTTCCCCTTCCATTATAATTCCAAGATCTATCCTTTGTAAATCCATAAATATTGGATCTTTTGTGATCCTCATCATGGATAAACAAGCATGGTCTTGTCGACTTAATGCATCTTCCACCTTGTTTGCTTTCCCAGGGTGGTAATGGATTGAGCAGTCATAATCCTTAATCAGCTCCAACCATCTTCTTTGACGCATATTCAGCTCCTTTTGTGTGAAAATATACTTTAAAATTTTATGATCAGTATAAATATCACACCATTCACCATAAAGGTAATGCCTCCAAATCTTTAATGCAATGATTATCGTAGCTAACTCCAAATCATGTGTTGGGTAATTTTGCTCATGGATTTTCAACTGTCGTGAGGCATAAGCTATCACCATATCATTTTGCATAAGAACACACCCCAATACCTTCTTGGATGCATCACTGTAGATCACAAACCTTTCTCCACTACAAGGCAGTGTGAGCACAGGTGCACTGGATAACCTTCTTTTCAACTCCTTGAAATTCTCTTCACATTCTTCCGTCCAGACAAACTTAACTCCTTTCCGAGTCATCATGGTGAGTGGATTAGATAATCGTGAAAAATATTTCACAAAACGTCGATAATATCCAACCAAACCAAGAAAACATTGGATCTCAGTTACTGTTGTTGGCCTCGACCATCTTTCGATAACCTCTGTTTTTGCTGGATCCACAGATATCCCCTCTTTTGAGATTATGTGACCCAAAAATGCAACTTTTTGAAGCCAAAATTCACACTTGGTAAATTTGCCATAAAGCTTCTCCTTTCTCAGGGTCTTCAATATAATTCTCAAGTGATCTTCATGTTCTTCCTTGCTCTTTGAATAGAAAAGAATATCATCTATAAAGACTACCACAAATTGATCAAGATAGTCTCTAAAGACTCTATTCATTAGATCCATGAAGATAGCAGAGGCATTAGTAAGACCAAATGGCATCACTATAAATTCATAGTTTCCATACCTTGTACGGAAAGCCGTCTTTGGTATATCCTCCCTTTTGACCCTTAATTGATGATACCCTGAACGAAGATCAATCTTGGAAAAGTATTGAGATCCTCGTAGTTGGTCAAATAAGTCATCAATGTGCAGGAGAGGATATTTTTTCTTGATAGTGATCTTGTTAAGTTCTCGATAATCAATGCAGAGTCTCATTGATCCATCTTTCTTCATAACAAATAGAACAGGTGCTCCCCAAGGTGACGCACTAGGGCGTATGAATCCCTTATCAAGATTATCTTGGAGTTGCTTCTTCAATTCCTGCAACTCAATTGGGGCCATTCTATAAGGTGTCTTTGAAATAGGCAAAGCACAAAGTAAGAGTTCTATTGAAAACTCAACTTCACGATTTGGTGGAAGACCTGGTAATTCCTCTGAAAAGACATCATCAAACTCCCGTACAATGGGCATATTCTTAATCGTGAGTTTCTGACCAAACATTAGAGATAAATAACCTTCATTTAGTGGAATCAAGACCCATAAGATGGAAGAAATTTCCACTGGAAGGTTATGTTCATCCTTGCATTGATAGACGATCATAGATTGATCTGGAATATGAAATGTGACTTCCATTCTTTGGAAATTGATATGAGCTCCATTTAAAGAATGCAAATCCATGCCAATAATCACATCAAATTACACTATAAGAAGGATCACAAGATTTGCAGGAAGCACTTTCCCACAAACTTCGATCGGAGAAGAATTATAAACTTTTGATGCGACTGTTGTGCCATTAGGTGTTGTCACAGCTAACTCAACATCTAATTGTTGAGGTAATACGGTGATACCCTTAGAAAATTATTCAAAAATAAAAGAGTGGGTGGATCCAGAATCAAATAAAACATTTTCTACATTAGAGTGGATGGTAAGTGTACCTTTCACCATTTCGTTATCGTACTCCACATCGCTGATAGAAATTGCATGTGACTTTCCTTTGTCTTTAGCCTTAAGAGTTTGTTGACGTCGACCATCATCATCAACCCTTGGATTTGGGCATTGATTGGCATAATGCCCCATCTCCTTGCACTTGAAACATTGAAGTGTAGTAGGTTCATTCTGTGTATCCCTTCCATTGTTTGCATCATTAGACATCTTCTTCCCATTATCGCGGAATTCAAATGCCTGATGACCTTCCTTTCCACATTTGAAACATTTACTTGTCCCTTTAAGACAACTCCCTCCATGTTTCTTTCCACACTTTGAGCATAAGGGAAAGCTCATCTTCTTTTCAGTGTGCTCTTTAGATTTTCCTTTGAATTCCATTTCCTCTTCTTATCAAACCCATATGACTGATGGGTTACTCCAATCTCTATATCGACTTTGAGAGCACATCGAACGATTTCCTCGTAGCTATTGAAGTCCCTTATGGCTAACTCCCTTCGAAGACTTGGTTTTAAGCCACTAAAGAATCGATCGATCTTACTCTCAGGTTGGATAATAATACCAGAAGCGTACCTTGAAAGTCTTGTAAAATTTGCTTCATAGGTACCAACAGATTCATCATCCCTTTGCTTCAGTTCAAGAAACTCTTTCTCCATCTTTGTTCGGAGAATACGAGGGAAGTACATATTGAAAAATAAGTTCTTGAACTCATCCCATTCCATGGATTCAATTTCATCCCTTTGCCTCATATTCTTAATAAGATTCCACCATTGATCAGCATCTCCTTCCAAATGATACACTGCTAGGATGACTTTATCATGTTCAGAACATTGAAGAACTGAAAATATCTTTTCAGTAGTACTAATCCATTGTTCAGCAACTAATGGATCAGTAGACCCGCTGAAAGAAGGTGGACGTTGCCTCATGAAGGATTCAACAGAATGTTTCTCCTTCCTTTGCTCGTTTGGAAGTCCTGCATGATTCATATCTTGAGAAAGTTGTGTGAGCATGGCTACAATATTTTTCATTCCAGCTCCCATATCGTTTGGTTGCTCAGGGGAAAAATCATTGCATTGCCCGTCGCATTCCGTATTAACACGGTTCCTTTGGGTTCCAGCCATTGACTAAAACCAAGAAGAATAGTGTGAGCAACACTAATTATAATAGGAAAACCACATAATTAAAGAATAAAATTTTCACGCTTAAGGTCTTATCCTAGGTTATTCATGGCCATTTATAAAACGCTAAGATTGTGTCCTATGCTTAGACTTATCCTTAGGGTTCTTACTAAGGCTTTCACATCCTAGTTTCCAAAGGTTGACTATACCTTTCCTCTGATACCAACTATAACAACCCATACATTACATACATTGTTAATACTTCAAAATTGAAGCATACTTATTACAACATATAACAAAACCACGAAAGGACCGTATAGGTATAGTGTCTTTAGAAACTGGGAAACATAAACAACTGGTTCATAAAGTGTCTACAATGTCTCCCATTTATTTCATCATATCTATAGTCCCTTTTGGCATATCTTTCTTAATAACCTTCTTCCTGACCTGGGGAAAGAAGACATACAAAAGGGTTAGCTCAAATGCTTAGTAAGGGTAAACAAAAGAAATATCAATCACATCGTATACACAAGAACATAACTTTTGGAAATCTTATCCTGCAAAAGAAATCATAATTTCATAACATGAGATAAACCATGGCAGTGAAATGTAATCACAATAACCATAACATAAAACATTAAACTTTTTGGAATACACACATAATCATATAGAACCATTTTTTGTTAGTCAAGACTCATTGCCAAGACTATCTTAGTGGACAAAGTCCCTTTCTGAACTGAGTCACCCTCGTTTCAGTCCTGTTTCACTGAACCTGTATAACCTACCATTCCAGCCATGTCTATCTCATGAGATATAAAATCTTTACCCAATGCATTGGAGGGATATATAGGTCCCACCCATCTCATAATGATACCATTCTTATGTGTGCCACAAAATCATAAATCATACATCATAGCATAACCCATGAAATAAAATGGGATTCTTAAACATCATGACATCATAAAACAATTCATATAAGATAAAGGAATTCATAAAAATAATTCCATCACAACATAATCAAATCAATGTAATAATAGGGATAAAAACAGAACCCTTTATTATCTTAGATGGAAAATAATTTTGATAAAACACTTGAACTCCATTCTTGAGGAAAATATCCTTTCTACTTCAAAAACATTTTCCCTTCTTAACATGTCATACAATTTTCCCTTCTTAACATGTCATACAATTTCTTACACTATATGGTTAATACACTTACTATAACATGCCAAACGAACCCCAAGTTGTTTATTATTAATATATATATCCTTATCTAAGTCATTTGGACAAACCTTAGATTTTTAGGAATAAAATAACAATTAATAATATAATATTTGTTTTAAAAACTATTTTACGTCAATTTTGACACTATTTAGTAATTGATTTTTTGTGAAAATCATAACAGAATTATATGTTCAAACCAAGTGGATTAAATCAACACTAATATATCATAGTAACCTAGAAAATTAGTGGAATTCATAAAAAGTCTAAATTACATTTATTTGAGCATTTATAACATCAATTATGTTAGCATTTCCTTAAAAGGGTAATTACTGCATCATCATTGTGTCATAAATAAATAAATTTATTTAAAGTCTAAAAATTATAAATAAAATATAATTATGTAGGAAATTGTTTTATATTTCTAATAAATATTTATAGTCGAATTTATCTTATGTATAACCCCATTTTAAAAATTATTTACTTATTAAACTTTGATTTTAACTATTTTTACCCTTCTTTAAATAAATTAATAATAAATGTCCTAATCTAATCCAAGTGGCGCTAAATGGTCATATTTTATTCCTAAGTTTGTTTTTGGTCGAATTACACTTATCCAATAGAATAAGGAAATGTGTTAGGGTAATAATAATATCATCTTTACCCTTACTTACACTATTTACTTTTCACCGTGGTAAAAAAAAGTAAAAAGTTACTATTCACCAAAAATTATTTTCATCTCATTGAACCACATTTTAGTCCTTGATATTAATCATGTCTCTCAGATTTTCGAAATTCCACTCACAGAAGCGGTAAAATTAAGTTTTATGAAAAATTCAGTTTTTTAACTACCACTTAGTGGTTTTACTATTCATCAAAAATTGAATGTTTTCCGAAAAATACCAAAATTTCACCCTAGGCTAATTTCGATATTCCGAATCCAAAAATGAAGTCCATTTTGAAAAATAAAATTTATAAAATTTCAAAAGGCGGTTATTACTATTCATAACGGCTAGTTTTAATAATATTTTAATAGCATATCATTGTTTAGTGAAACTCGGTATTGCGTACGACGCACGCTATCGAGGAAGGTCGCGATTTCGTGTAAAGCAAGCCAAGAAAGTGTTGTGTAGAAAAAGATTCCTTTGATGATTTATATAACATAAATGTCTCGGGTGTTACAGATAGATTCTCTTGATATTCGTGAGGTAAAACCACAGAATCAAACATTTCTAGAATGCTTCTCATTGGTCTCATAATAATTTTAAATTCATACAGATTCTCAATAAAACCTATTATATTATATATTATTTAGTTTACCCTTGTACAGTACTCATAAATTATTTCATCATTCGTTATATTTAAATATTCTAATCATATATTATAGATTTGTATCTTAGCCTCACCATCTTTAATGCTTCCTTCAGGACTACCACTCAACACATCCCACATCTCTTTTTCTTTTGGAAAATCCTTAATCCTGGTAAAAAATATCTCAATGTGATCGATCAAAATGATGTTTTGACCTTTTATATTAACTTTTAGATTAATTGTTTCAACATTAATCATATAAAACTCATTAATTGGATATAAACCTATTATATTAGTATATATCACCTATAGACTAAAATATAAAAGATAGGGTAATATCCTATCTTATAACTATTATTAGTTTTTAAATCGATTATAGGAACATACCTACTATTACCTAAATTTATATTCTCTATCTTCAATAGTTCGTTGGATCTATCATATTAATCATGTTTTATGATACCAGTTGAAGTTCCCAAATTATTTTAATATTAAAAAGTGGGGAAGGTGTGGGTCATGATATATTTTAAATGAATTGTCCCCAAATCAACCGCAAAAAATTACTAGTTTTTAGTCCCACTCAAAAATATATCTCCACCTCATATTTTATGTAGTATGTGTAATGATAGTGATCAAAAAAAGATATTTACAATGTTTGGAATTAATATGGGAACCCAACCAATTCCATTTGGTTATACCACCCAACAAGAAATATTCACTAACATAATTAGGATTACAAAGGCATACTCCACAACTATTCACACACCCTACAAATCACTCCTCCATTTGAGCATGATTCCACCCCACAGTGACCAACTCCTCTGTCATAGAAGTTTGTGCCCCAAGACTGTCTCTATTCTCTCCCCTTCCTTCTAGACTAGTAATAACCCCTAGATACAAGCCTATTCAACAACTAGTTATACCCCTTTCTATAATATCTCCATTAATCATCAGTGATCTATTTTACAAAAATATTCCACTTTTGTTATTCATTATCCCTATGAAATTTGGATCACTTTTCCCTATATATTAATTATTTAAGATCATCCATTGATCCCTAAAAAGACTAGTGGTATCAAAAAATCTTCCTTCTCTTAGCTTTCCAAATGTTTTTCAGGATACCTTAAGAAAATTTCATCTGGTAATATTCTTTCTAGAATGATGTGTATTATTTTCCTTGTTCATTTGTTCTATATATGATGAACCTCAATATGGTACTATTCCTATCTTGTTAGTATATGTTCTGTGTATATCTTTTTAGATCTCTTTTATCTAGTTCATCTCTTACTTTATCATGTATAATTATGGGATTTCACTCATGTTGTACTCTTTAAATTAATTCCCTAATTCCTATCTATGAAAATGGCATCATCATTGAATCATGATTATCCTTTACCCCATTACATTCGATAGATTCCATTGAGATCAAGTAGATTACGAGTGATATAATTTATATTTCCCACTCACTACAACATTCATTTAACCACATTTAAATCTTCTAAAATGGCATATTTTACAATATTCATAAAAGGTTCCTCAAATATAAATGTTAATGATCTCATTCAACTATTCCTTAAATCTCATATAGATTTATTTTTATTGAAATAAAAAAACATCATCATCATAATTATTCTCTTTTAAAAAAATATTAATGATTTTAACACTCTTTCTAATGATAAACTTATTTAGATGATCCTATCATTCCAATTGACTCGGCATGATAAACTCACCATTTCTACATTTGGTAATCCTTGTGAAAAATCCACTATCTAGTAAATTGTTTTCTTGTGTTATTTGTCTTGATCCTCCCTATTTGGAAGATTTAATGATGAAATAATCCATATATATTACAAACCCAAGGGTCTATCTGATGTACTCATAGAAGTCCATCTTGTGGATTCATGAAATTTCTTTCGATGATCAATGGTTTTCTACGTCCAATAGAAATTGACTTTATCATTTCATTGAGCCTCAAAAAATATTTTACAATGAAAATATATTGTAATATTTAAGAAACTCTAGGATTACCCTCGATCTAGTAAACTTTTTTTGATTATATTAATTTTTCAGACTCGGTATGGTTTTATCCTAAAAACTATAAACTATCATGTGTAATTTATATTTCTCTTTCTCGTATAAGTTTAGACATGTTCATCAAGTAGTATTTATAAATTTATAATATTTCGTATGTTACAAAAACTTTATATTATCATCCTTTGTAAATTATAATCATCAAAGTTCAACCTTCATAGAGTGGAAACTCGATGAATTCAAAACATCGAACTCTTTACTATTTGAAACCTCATAATTTGATAACCTGAACATCATAAAAATATATTTGTCTAGAAAAAACTTAATTGAATTTAATCATGAAACATAATAACCATTTTGTATTCATAATTTCATAAATGATTTTTCTCTACAAATAATTTTTTGCCTTATTAATTTTTCTATGAACATAAATATAATACACCTCTACAATGTCTCTAAAATATTATCCTATAAACACATATTGATATATTGATATCAAATTAAACTAAAATAATTTTGCAAATAATACATACATATCATATATAAGTATAATTTATTATTTTTATATTATATTTAATTACCCTATGTACTATTTATGATCCTAAATTTCTATGTTTTTTTGTATCAAATGAGTAGTCTTCCAAGTGTTCAGATCAATCCATCATTGTTAGTCCGAAACCTGGATCATACTTCGATATGTGACTTTGGTAATCTAGAATACCAGTCTTGATACTATGACAAGAATCCAAGACCATAGAATTCAATATAATAATAATATTTCTGTTTTATGATATTTATTATATTTGAATCACATAAAAAATTAATTTGGTTCATTAAACATTAATATTTAGTTTGATAATATATAATTAAATATTTTTTTTTAATATTTTCAACTAATTTTTATAGGACCATACCTCCACATACCTTTATGTAGTGTTCTAGGGTTTTAAGGGTGTCAAAAAGCAGATAATAAGGGATTTGTTAGTGGGAGATTGAGTTTCATAATATTGAGGTATGAAATGAAATTTTAAATAAGGGGTTCACATTATGATAGTAAATTTATTTTTTTGTGCATGCTGATTCAATTTTTTATACGGTTTTAGTGTACTCTATTCTAATATTATCATTTTATGGAATTTATGTGCTTTTTTATTCATATAAATTATTGAGGTATACCCTATGTGAGGCATGGTTCTTGGAGATTTCTTGTTGGATCCCTATTAAAAATTGTGAGATGCTATAATTCCTATTTTGGTGGGAATGAAGGCTCCATGAAATTTTTCATGGTGATGTATACTGTGTTTATTCATGGGTTTAGTATTGAATTCTAATAAACCAGTCTGAGTACCCTGGTAACCTGATAACCGAGCCAGCACGTATATGACTCGAAGGGCATTCATGATCCCCATTAGTCGGTGACTACCATGAGGAATCATACAACATGCAAGTGGAAACGAATTACCACAAAACAAAACATAATTAAAAAGATATGATAGTATTCATAACCAAATAAATCTTTAGTGTGAGTAAAGTACCAGAATACAAAAATGCATAAAAATCCCGTAGTACTACAACCAAAGTACATAAATGGGAAAACAATCTCGTGGTCCCAAAGGATAAAACTCAAGAAGTCCAAATCTCAACAGCTACATCCACCTCCAAGAGATCCCTTCCCATTTCTCAAACATGGAAGAAGAAATTCTACAAACACCTGGAGATAAAAAGGTAGGGTTTGAGCTTAATCATAGTAGGATACCATAAAATATTCCAAAACAAATTGAAAATATATATTATCCAAAGAAAATATTTCAATATTAAAAATAAATAGGTTTTGAAATTCAAGAGCATTTTTAAATAAAACATGCTACACAGTTTCAAAATGATGGAAAATAAATTTAATGCATAGGCTTTACTTTATAAGAGATTGAATATTTCTAAAATAATGGACTAAATAAAATGGTTACATAGAAAATCTTATGTTAATCTATAAAATTAATTAATTATTTTTAACAATATTGGAATACCTTTACACCTCATATATAAATAAACAAGCAAGAAACATGGTCATCTTCCAAAAGGTATGATAGTATTAACCAGCTATAGGATTCCACACTCTCTATGTGATCTTAGCAAAATTATTATACTCACATCCTCTTAAAACTATCTAGAGGTGAATTTTCACACTCCCATCAGGGATGTGACAAATCGAATATATGATTTCGAACATTGTAATAGCGTAGAGTGTATCCAAATTACTCAACAAATACTTATGGTTTACATGCACTCTTACATGATGGGAAAGTTATTTTAAAACTGCATAAAATAAAATTATATCCCATTCATCCATTTTTAAAATAAAAAATCCAATGCATTTAAAACAAAAATGGGTATTTATAATATATCGTGTCCTTTACATAAGAAAAAATCATTGGCTTTCTATCAAATCATTTTTAAGCCATTTTCACAAAATTGAAATTCATTAAATACAATTCCATCCATTTCACAATTCATTTCCACAATTAAATTAATCAATTTTTTGGAAAACATTTCCATCAAATCAATAATTTAAATTCATCAATTTAAATCATCCTATTTCCATAATCACACACCAATTCAATTGAATTTGGGGTTTTATAATTATATTTTCCTAAACCATTTCAAAACTCTCAATTTACTAGAATTAGTTTTTTATAAATATAATTGAAATATAATGTGACAAAATGAATCTAAATTAGTAATTTAAATTAATCAATAAAAACATGGATAATCAATTTGGCTAATTAGGATGGAACCACCAACCTCTTCTGGAAACACAAATCTCACAATGGCACCCATCAACAAGAATGAAGGAAAATATGATCTCCAAACTCAACCTAGAAAACAATATATAACACCACATTTCATTGATCCATCAATTACACGATGATCCACTAAAACACCAAGAGGGGAGAAATCGAGATAATTGGAATACAAAAAATAACGCTTACCAGAATATTTCCCACCAAAGATATAAAGATTGGATGCCAAAGGAATGGATCTGGTATATTATGAAGGATCTAAGAATAATTGGGGTATGAATTAGGTTGGGGAGAGGAATCTGGTGAAGAATATGAGAGAAATTTCAAGGGAACTGCTTCTTTTATAGGTTGTTTTCTAGGCATTACATAGCATGTAAACCCATTACACACCATGAAGTATTTAATTTTCATAATGGTGAGGACACATTAAATCTATAGCACCCCTTTAAAAAATGGGTATTACATGATATGTAACCCCTACTCATGTCATGTAATTCCTAAGATTCATAACCAATGAAACCCCCGTCATTACTCATTAAAAACCAACATTACATTTACTTAATTTTATGTAATGGGAATTCACATAGTGTACTCTTCACATAATTAACCACACTTCATAACGTGAACCCAGTTACAGTTACATGGTGTTTAACCTAGTTACACATCATTTAATATCGAGAGTGTTAACAAAAACACCCTGTTTAATGTTGAAAAAACCAATAGGTGTCAAACTTTACACTTTTATGTATCCTTGCAATCATAACTCATCCCTAACCCAAAAAAAGGAAAGGAAACCCCTAAAAAGGTTTATTATGTACCTGTTAGAATAGTACAAGGATGTTACAACCACCACATCATAAGAACATTATGTCCCCAAAAATCCTATGAATAATATTCCATGACAAAGAGATGATACCACTTCTCTCTCATCAAGGCCTCACGTTTCCATGTATAATCATTATCATAACTGTGCTTCCATCACACACGAACCAAGGTTATCTTCCTTTCATGTAGTTTATTGGACTCAGAATCAATTATCCTGATTGGACACCCAGTCAAAGATAAATCAAGCTCAATCTCAAGATCACTCATGCTCAATACTTGTGATGGATCTGATAGATACTTTTACAGCATGGATACATAGAACACATTTTATATCAATGCCAACTATGGTGTTAGTGATAAGTGGTAAGAAACTTTTACCACTTGATAAACTACCTCAAAATGTCCCACAAAATGAGGAGTAATATTCCCTTGCCTCCCAAAATGTTGATGACCCAATTGTGGTGAATCATTCAAGAACACCTAATCACCAACTGAAACTCTAAAGATCTATGGCATTAATCTGCATAAGACTTATATCGGATCATTTCTTTCAAAATTATTGGAATAATTAGTTTAATATTAGCTTTCATATCCTATACCAAGATTGGTCCAACCAAGTTACATTCACCAACCTCCATCCAGAATAATGTATATTTACAAGGATGTCAAGTCAAGGCTGAAAAAGGATCCATTATAATTCTAAACTTGTAATTGTTGTTATAAGAGAACTCAACCATCCCCAAATCATCATCCCAACCATGTCGAAGTCAAGAACATAAGAAAAAAGTATATACTCAATAATATATATAGATAGGATTGTCTGGTCATCTTACTATGTATGGAAGGTTGTGCTCAAATGAGCATGTGATCCTAGTGCCACTTGAAGGCCTCTCCCAAAGTGTTATGTAAACTGAGGATCCCCATCAGATACTATAGTTGACAGATCATTGTGTAAAGGAACAATATACTTCACATAGAGGCTTCCCAATATCTCAAACTTGGATATATTATGAATGAGTAAAAATTGGGACAGCTTGGAAAACTTATCTATCACAACCCATATCACATTATATTCACACTAGGTTTGGGGAAACCCAACCACAAAGTCCATAGAGTTTTCATTCCACTTACAAGTATGGACATGAAGTGGCTGATGAAAACCTTATATTTTGGGTGCTCAACATTAACCTTTTGGTAAGTATAACAATGAGAAATAGAATTAACAATGTATCTCCTAATCTAAATCCACCATTACTAAAGTCAAATATCAAAAAAAAATTCGTGGTTCCTAGGTGCACCGACCACTAGAAAGTATTAAAATCCAACATTACAGTCTTTCTTGTTGTTAAGTTCACAACAATGTGATTTCTATAGACTAGAACATCATCTTTGGAGAATGACTATGGGGATACAGTCTCACCACCATTAATATAGTCTATAATTCTATAGAATTCCACATCAAGATCTTGGTCCAGAAGATTAAATCCGAGAAGAGAAAATTTTAACGGAATATAGCCTACCCCTTTCTCCTGAAACCCAATATGAAACTATGCCAAGAAATCCATAAAATTCCACTCTTATTAATATTATATAAAACCATGGGATGGATGTTTCTTACTCAAAAAATCTACAATGGCATTCCTTTTTATCAGTGTATAGGTGGTTTCAATTTCAGACGACTGTAGGTAATTCACCCACCGTCTATGGAGAAGATTTAAATAATTTTGAGAGAAGGTATAACTGAGGATTTTGTGGTATGAACAGATGGTAAACGTTTTTCCATAAATGTAATTCCACTAATTATTATGTTCATGCATCACATGCATAATTTCATGATCGTGGGAAGGATAATTCTTATCGATTGGCCTAAGATGACGAGATCCATAAGAAACTACATAGTATCCCTACAAAATAACTCAACCCAAGCCTAAACTCTATCCATCTAAAAATACCACATAGCCCTACACAGTATCTCGAAGAGTCAACACTACTGTAGTTGTCAAATGACATTTCAGATCACCAAAAGAATTCAAGAAATTTATCATCTAATTAAAACATTACCCACTACTGAATCATAGTAGTCATTTGAGATGACAAATTTGAGAACCCGTTTATGAAGTTGTTGTAATATCTAGCTATGTCAAAGAACCTTCAAATTATGAAGACATTTGGTGTTTTATCCCTAGTTATAACATCCTATAACTTCCTAGGACCCAGTAATATACTATGTTAATATACCCATTGTACCAAATATTTCATTCCTTCAATACAAAATTCACAATTCCAAAGGTTGACATAGATTGGGTGACTTCTCAGTAAAAATAGAAATATTCTCCAATGATGCACAAGATCCTCCTTGGATTTATAGTAATAGAGGATTTCAACAATAATGACTACCAAAAAATTATCGAGATACTCAAGTAAAATCCTATTTATTAAATCCATGGAAATTTAAATTTCATTTATTAGACCAATGGGAATATCAAGGTACTTGTAATGGTATTAACTACTCCTAAAAAAGTTTATGGGATATCAGGTTTTCTTATCTTTAGATTATTGTAAATAGATCAAGGATTGATCTTTGAAAACCACTTCGCACCCTTCATCTGATCAAACAAATCCTTAATCTTTGGAAATAGATAAGTTTTCTATATCGTGACATTATTGAGTTTTTCATAATAAATACATAATAGAATAGATCCATAAGCCTTATTAGTGAAAATAACTGGCTTCACCCATGGTGACAATCTTGGTTGTATAAATCCTTTCTCAGTAAGATTGTCCAACTGGGACTTTAACATTTTCATTTCTAGTGGTTCTATATGGTAGGAGGGAAATTAAAACTGGTTGAGTATTAGGCATTAAGTCAAAAGAGTACTCATCATCCCTTACCAGTGGGAGACTAGAAAAATATGAACGAAACATGTTAGATAACAAGATGATGATTGGTGGGAGATCATTACTAAATGTCTCCCACTCTAGATCAAAATAAAACAATAATATCACTTTTCCAAACACTGCATAATAGATTCTTGTTTGGATCAACCTTTGGTCTCATTCCCCTTGAATGATAAGAGGCACGCCATTGGGTGTTGTAAGGTTAACACATTGAATATAACAATCAATTTGGGATTCATTATTAATGATCAAATCCATCATGAATATGACATTAAGGGATTTCATGTTGAGATATATAAAATTAAAAGAAAGAACAACATTTGAAAGAGACAATGCAACACCCCAACCCTAGATACCCAGAGACGGTGCATTATTACATAGCAATGGCATGATCTCAATGGATCAAATCTATAATGACTGATCAATCAAGTATCCTTATAAGTAATTGATACAAACATAAGTTTTACATTAAATCATGAGATAAAACCAACAAAAACATTTTCCCCATTGAACACACTTATATCCCTTAGCCCATCCTCATAGGTTAACCATAAAATACATCTTCATATCCATGGAAAAATAAAACATTGAAAGGTGTGAGCTCAGATGCTAAGTAAGGATAACAATATAGAGGAAACTTTTATAAATAAGCATAAACATTTAATGCAATGAATAATAATAAAACAGAATCCTTTTAAACCTAAACATCAGAATAATATGAAAAATATAAATCAAATAATTTCATTTAATTATTCACGTGTATATTCTAATCGTTGAACAATCACATGAAATATCAATATCCAATTTCACAATGATGAAATGCATAAATCCAGACTTCATGACCACATAGTCAAGGCCTTGTTCCAAGACTAAAAATAAAATTTTGGCAAGGCATTGTGTCAAGATAGTAGATTGTCTCATGAGACCTACGGATGCATCGAGGAGCTATACTGGTCTCCACCCATCACTTACTAAGTCCAATGCATTCCTTATATGAAAATAATGAAACATAACATAAACATTAGTATTAACACTAGCATACGAAATGTTAATATGTTAACCATAAGCCATGAATGGAATACAAATAACATATCAACTGTCAAAAATATCAAAAAACCTTTAATAAAACATGGAATATTCTATCATAATAAATCAACTTCAAACAAGTATAAAATCCATCAAAGGATGTTGATATAGATGAAATCAAAAGTATTTGAGTGAAATGTCTCTTTCTATATTGAAATAATTTAAAATTCACATAATTATAAAATAAAAAATTTATTGGAAAAATATTCTTATAATCTTGTAAGGGTTTCTTTGAAGGTGTTATAATTGTAGAAAATACCCTCACATGCTGTATAAGTTAAAAAACATTCTTTCCGTAATTTTATCGAAAAGGTCGTAAAGTACCTTGTATGGAAAATGACAAAAAGATTTCATTATAAAAATTTAATAAAATTCAAAAAATGGTATAAATTACATTAAACCATAGTCTTGGAAATAGTAAAAATTATTTGAAATAAATTTTTTAGAAACACTTATATGGATGATAAAGAAGTCCCAGTAGATACTCATGTATAAACAACCTCGGATAATGAAGAGATTATAGAATTAACACTTGCCTTGTACTTTTCCTTTGTATAGGGTATATTAAACTCCTATATAATAGTTTACTAACCATTATTAAATTATACAAGAACCATATACATAAATATGATATAATATATGATCTTGTAATATTTATTTGTTAATAATATTTTGGTAGTATCATTATTTCAAGTGTTAACAGATTCGTTTTCCTTTATATGGTTGGTTAATTAATCCATGTTTGTTATGTATAGGTTTTATTTGACTCATATCCATAATTATATTATGTTCTTTAAAATTATTTTTAATTATAAAATGATAATTTTTCATGAATGGTTATGATGGGGAATGAATTTCATTGCCTTCGTGGAGACGGTAATTCATACGTACACACGTGCGATAATAAGATTCTATTTATTGTGAAATATTATGTAATTATATGGTATATCATATATACAGAATCCTAAAAATGATATATTTATTATTTACCTCAGTTATAATAATTATTATACCCATCCAAATAATTAAGTGTTTGAATAACAAACTAAATCAAGTCATGGAGATGGTAAGTCGTACGTACGCACGTATGGTGACCTGTCATTCATAGGATGGATAGAATAATGAAAATGGTTGTACCAAATTTATAATAACATCACAGTATGTATAAGGTACTAGAGTTATTATTTAATTATGGAAAATACAAATAAAGAGGATGTGGAAGAGGAAAAGAACTTTGAAAGAGGTGGTGAAATTATTACCTCTTCTTTGGTTGTTTCCTTTTTGAGGTGATCAAAAGGTCTCCATAGGTTAGATTTATTACCAATGTAAGCCCTCTATGTCGAATTGAGGGTAGTTTTGAGGATATTTTAGCTGGTTTTGGACGATCCAAATGGCTTTGGATGAGTTATTTTGTGATATGGGTAAGTACCCTTTTATAAGAGAGGTGAAAGTCACTTTAGGAAAAGATTGAAATATTATTTTGTTATGCATTCATATGAGTTTTATAATGGATAAAAAATGATGTATTTTGAATATAAGGTGGTGATGGGACTAAAACATCTTAACCAATAGGTTTTAGACTAGTTTAAATCACCATATTAACCTTATCTTTTATAATTAACTCTTACTTAAATAGCTTAACATTTACCATGTATTCTTGTATTATTATAATAAATGGTTAATAAACTTACTATAATAAGCCAAGCGAACCCAAACTGGTTAATAATTAATATATATAATCTTATATATGTCATTTGGATGATCTTTTTATTTTTAGGAATATTATATCAATTAATAATATAGTATTTGTTTTAAAAATTCAATTATGTCAATTTTGACACTATTTGGTATTTTGTTTTTTTGAAAGTCATAACAACTTTATCAATTCAAAAAAATTATTTAATAATTCTAAACATGTCATAATAACCTATAAAATTAGTGGAATTTATCAAAAGAAACAATTTCCATTTATTTGGATATTTATAATATCAATTATTTTAATCATTCATCAATAAGGTAATTACTACAACATCATCGTGTCATAAATTAATTTAATTATTTAATGTCTAGAAATTATTAATAAAACACCAATATGTAAGATATATTTTTAGATTTCTAATTAGTATTTATAGTCTAATTTATATTATGTGTAACAAAATATTATAAATGGTTTAGTTATTAAACGTTTAATTTAACACTTTTAACTCTTCTTTAAATAAAAAAAATAAGTGTCCTAATCTGATCCTAGTAGACCAAAAGGATCATATTTTATTCCTAAAGTTTATTTTGGTCAAAATACACTTATCCAATAGAATTTTAAAATGTGTTAGGGTAATTATAATATCATTTTTACCTCTAATAACTCTATTTACTTTTATCCGTGGTAAAAAAAAAGTTAAAAATAACTATTCACCATAAATTATTTTCATCTTATTGAAAAACTGTTTCCGACGCTTTTGTCGGGGCGCGCGCGTCTGTCCGCTTGGGCGCGACGGGCATAGATTTCTTGTGTAGAACTGCATTCCCGCTTTCCAAAGGCGGGCGGCATCCACTCTATATTCAGGGACGTTTGCTCCTTAATCAAAATCGAGATGATGGGAAGTCGGTTCTTCCTTCCGTGGATTCCTCCTCCGAACTTGTCACCTAGTCCGGGTCTCCCTCATAGATTTAATACATTGTTCGTGAAACTCTTCCTAGTTCCATGTTTCCATGGACACCAGTTAATTACACTACTTCTGTCAAGACATTCCAAAGGGTCTGTTCAGGACAGCAACCTTCAGTTGGGGGAGTAGTCATGTCGAGGAATCAGTAATGTGTCTGAACGATGGGGAATTGGTGTGTCTGTCTTTTGTCACTTATTATAGGGATTCGTGAGGGCGTGGTAGCCTGAGGCATCCCACATCGAGTGCGGAGAATCATATTCCATAAGCATGTATCTGAGGTTTTCCTTATCTTCTTATGTTTAACATAGGGTATGCCGCAAGGTTAACGTCCAGCGGAGACGAATCGGCTTGATCAGAACACTAGATGGAGTGGATCAGATTGAGGAATTTCCCCTTCAGAGGGGGATGCCGACATCAGTTCCAGCCCATGGGTGACTTCCCAGACACTGTGGATGGGAGTGGAGTGGCATGACCTCACCGGGATTTGGCGGCCCGGGTGAGAATCAAGATGGATGATAGATGGATGAATGAAGTGAAGGGGGAATGAAATGAGATCATCAAAAGGGAGATAGTGAAGTTGGTCTTGAGCCTCGAAGAGACCTCTTACATATCCCCATGGTAGGGAATCAAATTTAGCGTCGTTCGGTGGGACGATGGGACACCCGAGGAGGCATCCCGTGAGAATGGATGCATGGATAGGTGATGGGCTTGAACCTCGTGAGGTTTCCTACGTACCATGCCTTGGAACGGATCAAAGACCATATAGTTCAGGTTGGACTCTAGAAGGACAACGTGAAGGAGGGCAGGGGTCCAGGTGATGGTGGGATTGAACCTCGTGGAGGTTTCCTATGTACCATGCCTTAACATGGATCAAAGTCCACGTAGTTCAGGTTGGACACCGGAAGGCCGACGTGAAGGAGGACCAAGGGTCCAGGTGGTGGTGGGCTTGAACCTCGTGGAGGCTTCCTACGAACCATGCCTTAACATGGATCAAAGTCCCCATAGTTCAAGTGGTGGCAGTGTTGGTGAGCCGATGTGAAGGTGGATTGGGGGTCCGATGGGTGTTGGGCTTGAACCTCAGGGAGGCTTCCTACGTACCATGCGTTGGCATGGATCAAAGTCGTCGTAGTTCAAAGGGCTTCGTCAGTGAACTGACGTGGTGATGAACCCGGGGGTCCACTTATGGTTGGATTGAACCTCGTGGAGTCTTCTTACGTACCATGCCTTGACATGGATCAAAGTCCATGTAGTTCAGGATAGTCACAACAGCTTATCGCTGGACTGGAATGCAGTTTAACATCATGCGGGACGAGGGTGAACCCTGACGTGAATAAACGATGAGCGGTGGGCTTGAACCTCGTGGAGGCTTCCTACATACCATGGATTTATATGGATCAAAGACCTCATAGTTCAAATGGATGTACTGTTTAATGTCATCTGGGACATCATACCATTTAACATCATGCTGGACGGGGTATTGTCGTGGCCAATGCTTACTCTAAGCCCACGTGAGTCATGCCCGGTGTGAGAAACAAGAGGCAGCAGAGACCTGACGATCACATCGCAAAGGGTGTGTCCAGGAGTAATGAAGAGGGGCTTACGCGTTAGGTGGACCATGGTGCTGGGACTTACTCTGGGATGGAGGCCCAAAGTGCGGCAAAGCGCAGGAGGAGAGGTATTTGGGACCAATGATGGAAGGTGTCTCGTTCCCTATCGCGCCCTCCACTGGCCTTAGCAGTGGGGAAGTACGGAGGTACATGGGTTCTACCTTCTATTAGAGAGGCTTGGGGTTTTACACCAAGGTGGTTGCCCTTACCCTGTAGACACACGCTACTCTGAGAAGGAGGATATCATCCCATGTGAAGTTGATTCCATTCTCGTGGAGACGAGCGGTGTATTCAATGTCCAAGATGGGGGGACCCTGCGTGCGAGGCACGAGATTGGGTCACAGTTTAATGTCATGTGTTGAGGATGAGGTTCTTGGCAGTTTAACGTCCTGCAGCTCAAATGCGGTGGATTTACTCTGCACCCCTAGGACTTATATAACCGGTACCCCCTGCCCCTTGTGGGAGAGAAGGTACTAGAAAAGCCGTGGTGAAAGGGGGTCGCAGAGCAAACAATCAAGTGATCCATGTTACTATGGACATGCAAAGAAGCAATAGCCATTATCATACCTATGAGAAGAATCATTTTTCGAAGAAACGCTATAAGTGGTGTTGTCCATGGGACTTTGAAATCACATCGTGCAAACCTAGAGGGTCGCATGGGAAGAGTAATTGCCAAGAAAAAGGGTATCCTTCGTGAAGTGGAATGGATTGGACTTAGCATGGGGTAGAAGTACAAGTGGGAGGTGCTTCGTGAAGTGGAAGGGTGTTCGCGGCGCATAGCCTCGCGAAGAAAAGGTGCCTCGCGAAGCAAGGTGGTGTGAAGGAGTGTGTTTCGCGAAGGACAATGACCCTGCCTTGGAATTTGGATCACTTGTACAGGATGGGAATTTCACAAATCATAAACACCACATGGCTACCCCGGTTCCCTTGGGAATCCCTCCCTTTGTGTAGGCCCTAAGGCTTCGTGAAAGGCATCCCTCTCGGAAGAGGGGCTTAGAACGAGACAAGGCGAACGCCTCTCGCGAAGCAAAAATACCTCATGGAGTTCATGATTCCTAGAGAGAAGGGTTCTTCGTGATTTGGGATCTGAGATGCTGAAAGTTCGGATTGTCCATCCTATGTACTCAGGGGGAGCCCAGTATTTATAGGCAAGGGGCGCCGCGATACAGAGCTCACGCGGCACGACGTGGCGGCAGTTGCATCGTGGCGGGTCACGAACGTCAACCGGGTTCACGGAGTGTTACTGCCTGTGGGGCTTCGCGGCGGGCTCGTGAACGTCAGGGCGTTTGTGGAGCGTTACCGCCTCTTGGGCTTCGTAGTAGGCTCACGAACATCAGGGCATTTGCGGGGCGGTACCACCTCTGTGGATTCGCGGCGGGCTCACGAACGTCAGGGCATTCGCTGAGCGGTACCGCCTCCTTCGCTTCGCGGCGGCCGCGTTGCTTGTGGGAGCTCCGTGTCGGGGCTTCACGAGGGAGTGTGCACGATTCTTTTCCTTCTTCGCTTTGCATCTAATATTTTGGCACCAACAAATTCCCCCCCTCAGACTTGGAGCCTTGGAGAGATCAAGGGTCAAAGTATGAGGGAAAATCGCCAAAATTATTAACATTTCGCGATGCGGACTAGCGAAGAGGGCACACGGGGTGGACAACGGCTGTCTGGTCTGAACGCGTCGTGAAACTCCGCATGGGCGTGACGCGCTGCAAGGCTCCGTGGTCACCGCCTATAAATAGGGGGCTGACCACTCTTTTGTCCTCTCGCGACTTTTTTCCTTTTGCGCTCTCGACATCACGAAGCTCCAGGTACTCTGCGTCTGCTCTCCGCGAATCGAGCTTTGTGGCGAACCGTGAGTCTCCGACTCCGCAACTGCACCAAGTGAACTTCTTCTTGCAGGCTGAGGCCAGGCTCCGCATCTTGGGTTTGCGCACGAGCATCGTGAGAGATCTTCGCGAGCAACCATAACGTCCCGACCCGAAATTTTCCGAGTTCCGAAACCGAAATGGCTCATCAAGAACCTGTATTGGGTGTTCTCATAGATGCCGCCCAGAGAGATGAGATGGACAACTATCTGGGATTTGGAGAGATAGTCTGAAGTCACTCGGACCATAATTTTTTGAAATAACTTCTATCAGAGAGTCAGAAGAACTATCTGTAGTGCAAGAAGCTGCCCTTGAATGGATTCGGGCTAAGGGATGATGTCTTAATTCCTGAGGCGAGTAGGGACGAACCAGCTTACTGGTTCAGGAGCTGGCCATGCTAGCACTAGTGGTTTAGGGAAGCCGATGGTCATGTGTGGGAGGACTTCACATCTGTCACCGCTGACTGTCTCTATAACCATGTGAACAATATTGATGGGAAGCCACTACAACCGGAGACATCCCCTCCTCTGTACCACACCATACTGAAGGCAGCTTTGCAGGATTCGATGAAGGGGTGGTCTGATGAGTGGGACCTGCGCTAGGGTGGCAACTTCACCAATGACTGAGTTTGGGCCTACTGGGTAGGCACCTCATGTGAGGAGTTTGGGGCTGATCTGAGGAGAGTGGGTTTGTATGAGGCGGCATGGGCCTCCCAGTTACACATTTACCAACCGAAAAAGTTGATGCTGGAGTTACTGTGCAGATTGTTGTCTAGGACCAATACTTTTCAACTACACCATGGCGAGGTGGGAATCAGTCTGTGGGATCACTACCACAAAAACAGTTTTTCGCAGCGCCCCCCTTTATCAGTGCTTTTGTTTGCGCTGATAAAGGGCCCCCCTTTATCAGCGCTTTCTTAGTAGCGCTGATAAAGGGCCCCCCCTTTATCAGGGCTTGCTTAGTAGCGCTGATAAAGGGGGGCCTTTATCAGCGCTTTTTTAGTGCTCATAAAGGGTCGACTTCAAAAAAAATTAAAAATATATTAATATATAAATATAGTTATATAGTTATATAAATATAATATATAATTTTTAAATATAATATATAATTTTTCGTTAGCGCTGATAAAGGGGGGTGCTGCGAAAAACTATTTTTGTGGTAGTGAGCGGTAGATCCGGTGATTCCAGAAGAGCAAGGCCATCCAGAGGGGCAGCCGTCGAGGGGATTCTGTAGGATATCTGCTCAAGATCTAGGGAAGCGGCTACGTCATATCGATATGCCAGAGGATGTCGTCTCCCCGGAGTCCTGGGACATTTGGGATGTCAATCGGAAACACCTCAGTCTGCTCGAGATGTGGGAACTCTTGAACCATCGTGGGATGGTTCTGCCAGGTATAGGCCCAGTCCAGGATGGTTTCACAACATCTTCGGTGGAGGCGGAGCAATACTTGAGTGAGCTGGAGGACTACATTCACTCCATTGGTGTCCCACACCCAATGACAGACTGGGTGAGGGTATGGCTGGATCGGACAGTTCCTTCACAGCTATTAGCCGCCGATCTGAGGGAGCACTTCCCCCTGCCGAAAGAATTTGAGGAATCCTCTTGGGTGGATGAGGCAAGAGGTGGGAGCCCATTGGAGGAGGGAAAAGTCAAAGATCAAGCCTCAGATTCGGATGATCTCGCAGAGGCTCTCGAGGGACCATTTTGAGATTCTTTCCACATGGTCTGTTCTCAGGCTATCATGGATTTCTTACCAATGTTTAAACCATCAGGAGGAACTTGTAAGCAGGTCTCACTCTCGCCCCTTGGCGGGTGATAATGCAGGACCTTCAGAACCCTTGCCTATGGATACGTCCAGTTCTGTATCTGGTGGGGCTAGAGCACCCGAGGTGGCTCCTCCAGAATCTCCAAACCTTCCTACAATATAAGGAGGGTCATGCCTCCGGGTCCCATCAGCATCGACTCAAGAGCAGCACTAGGAGTTCGTTCTCCGTAAGTTTCATCTACTGAATTCATTGCTGTCAAATGTAGATCGTGGCAACTAACTTTTATGTCCCTCTCTATCATACAGTTCTCAGACTTGCATGGGATGTTGCAGCAAGGCTGGTCGGGATATCTAGTGGCATCCCTCCTAGGGTAATACCGGTGATGGTGGAGATAGTCCCCCCATCTCCCTGAGATGTAGCAGACACTATCATTTGCGGGACCACCAGCAGGGTCGTGCCTAAGTTTATTGAGGTGGAGTCCAATGACGTGGATCAATCGGCTGACCCAAGTCCCGTCACGCCTACTTCAGCGCCAGATGTTGTGCCGGATTCAACGCCAGATGCAGATCCTGCAGAGGACATCCTACGGGCGTATCCTACATGCAAGCCTGCCAATCACACGGACTAGGATAAAATGGAATCCGATGAAAAAGATAGTATCATAGTCTGCCACCGATCGTGGAAGATAATCACATGCTTCATCAAGGACCCCCCCAAGTGCTATGGCAGAACAAAATGGACAGACTTCACTCGCGGCTGCGCGAACTGTGCGCTGGGGGAGTGGATGCCCAACGTCCTCATGCGCTCATCTGAGATCTCGAGGCTCAGAAGATCTGGGAGTATGATCGTGGGCTCAGCGTGGGCTAGCAGTGGAGGAAGGAGATAAACATCATGAAGCTCCCGGAGGCTGAAAGTGAGGTCCAATAGCTGTAGGCCCGGGCAGATGAGCACAGAGCCTCTCTAAATACACAATCTGAGTTGATCTCATGGTTGAAGGCCCACGTAGCAGAGGAAGAAGAGCATATGAGGCAGGCATCAATAACTATGGGTATAGGTAATCATAAAAGGCACACTAGAACTCATCCCAAGCCATACCATGCTGCTTCCCTTCCCGTGAAATCACATCCCACCATCTCTAGGAGGAATCATGATGCATTTACGTAGAAAGCTTCACCCTCCACTTTGGAAGAGTCTCTAGATTCTTGATGATAGACAGCATGGCATATAACCATGACTCTACAGCCTGAGGTCCTCCTTCTCCTGATATGGTCGGAGGATGCTACTACTAAATAACCTGCATCAACCCTGCCATAGACGGGGCAGGATACGGTGATCCCCTAATGGTCTGTATAAAACTCATGAATCCTTCTCAAAAAAGGTCATTGGAACCTGTATCTAGGATGATGGATGGTTCCAAAAAAGGAATGACTGAAAGATCTAATGGTAGTCCCTAATAAGCCATGTCTAGAGTCTGATAAATTCTCTATATCTGGCATGGAATCAGAGGGTTTCTCGATTGCATGAATCTACAAGTTCAGTCTCGCACCTTATATAACCTTTTATCAAGGACTGAAACATAGATGTGAAAGAAATGGACAAGAGAAAGAAAACATTCAAATTTTACAAATCATGAGTACACAACGTGTATCCCCCATACACGACGTGTTCTCTTAGACTTTTAACAGGGCGTGTACCTCTTCCAAATCTAGTCGTGTAACACCTAAAACACATGGTGTGTTCACCTTGTACACTACATGTACTTGATCCTTTTTTCCCTACCCTAGTTCTTCTACCCTATCAAGACACATGGTAATCATAGAACGAGACTACATGGTGTGTTTGTGCCAAACACAGTACGTACTAGTTATGTTTCATCCTCTCAAGTCATTATTCACATAGTTGGATACATGGGTGACTCTACACGGTGTGTTTATGATAGACACAACGTGTACTTGAATGATTTCACCGAAACGTGTCATTAGTCAAAAGGTTGGATACACATTCCTTACAACATGGTGTGTATGTCCGGTACTAGTTGTGTTCCAAAAAAGATTTATCTACCCCATGTCTCTACCCACACAGATAATGACACAGTTAAATGCTGCATGACATATACTCAAAGTACACGACATGTACTGATGAAATTTTTTTCATTCCTAAACATATGGATACATAGTATATATTTGTTAATACACACCGTGTGTTCTAGGTTTTTCCAGACAGCAAGCCACAAAAACTACTCCGGAACCTAGAAAAACACTGAAACAAACATTAATGTTACAAATTCCGAACTGTAGGTGCCCATACTCTCCATGAATAAAATCATGGAATCAGATTCATGTATATCATTTTATAATAGTGAAACTAGTCACTTGATCCACCAAATCCCAATCCATGAGGGCCCATTACACCTCAGGGACCAATGTTTGGTGCTCGTCCAAAATAAACATTACACATTAGAAATACCCTGTAAAATATTTGTTATACTATCAAGGATTCTATCCCAATAGAATGCATATCTAGCAAAACATCTATCATTTCACAAACCGTCCTCGGGGCCCGTGCCGTGACTACCCCAAGCCCACCTTCCACAGGCCAGGAGCTGGCGACTAGCACCAAGGCATAAATTCCCGATAAAAATGGAAGGCATTGCCTTTGTAAAGTAAACGAACACCACAGAGCAAGCAAGCAGTAGAAGTAAACACTAAGGAAAATCTGGTACAACAGTAAGTGCGGAAAAGTAAGTGGGCCAGTATACAAACCCAAACTGAAAGTAAAGTACAACTGGAAAGGAGAAATAGCAACTGAAAAGTAAAGCCGCAACGCCGAGCTGTCCACTAGAAATCCCACCTAAAGGGTGGGTACAAATAGCCTCCTCTGCTCCTCGGGTCCAGCCATCCGCTCCGAGTACGTCCCGCCCAGTGGTCCACCTCCAGGTACCGTCCTGCTCTGCACGCCTCAACCACGATCAACGATGTCCGTCGTCTGCAACCAACACAACGTAGTGCGTGCATAATCCATGTAGGGGTGAGTATAAGCTACTCAGTAGGGACCCCGAGACCCCCGTTGGTCTCCGAGAATCCACAAAGGATAATCCACAAAGGAAGGATACAATCACGAAGTAACATCCTACACTACTTTGGTATATGCCCATACATATACCTAAGTCATCAATTCTCGTTTAGCTCCAATATCCGAGCCCAAGAACAACGCAGAACACCTAGGAAAGAAAAACATAATACGCACTGGATAGCTCAACACAATTCACAAAGGAAAGAAAAATGTAATCCACACAGGATAGCACAACACAATCCATAAAGGAAAGCAAAACAGGATTCATCTCATATAGGTATACTTCATCGTATGATGATAGAGATGATCAGATATATCCACTGATTCATCTAAGTCGTCAGACCCACAAAGGATCGAAAGGTACTAAACCCCACAATGACCCACAAAGGATCTGACCCACAAATGATCGATAGGTAACTAACCCTCGCAAAGACCCACACAGGATCGGACTCACACAAGATCTGTAGGCGAAGGCTCACACAAAACCGCCGAGCGCTGACCCAGACAGGATCAGACCCACACAGGATCGGTAGCACTGATCCACATAGGATCGCTGAGTGCTGTAGTCGTTGCCGTCAAATCCACTGAGGATATCTGCACTATCGTCGTCGTCACAGTCGCAAACGCAAAAAGCACTAGGGTTCCCACACACAGCAAGCTCGTTCGGGAGGGTCTGCTCCACGAGCTGAGAGGATGATACATCAACTATCACAATGTCCATAGTTGATGTATCCAAAAGTTCCGTATCGACAATAGGAACTCATCGTCGCAGACGGCGCGTAAATCGGACGCCCGGTCTGAGAGTTATTGGCTTTTTCGTCCCAGGGTCCAGGTTGGTTTTTAAGTCAAAACCAACCAGACCGTACTGCACCTGCGTCCAAACCTTGGGCGGAGTAAGCCAAAAGTTCTATCTCACTAAGAGGAATCCAACAAAGTTGATGGCATGTCAATCGGACGTCCGGAGCTTAAGATATGAGTGTTTCCGCTCCGAGGGCTCGGTTGGTTTTGTGAACGAACCAACCCGGCCATACCCAAAGTTCTCTGAAACCTTGAGTGCGATATAACGAAATGACAGTCTCAATCGAAGGATCGCATTGCCGCTGATGACGCATCGATCGGAGGTCCGTAGCCCGAGATATGGGAAAAAGATTAAAAAGGTTCCGAAAACAGGGGTTTCGGGCCCGGACCGACCCGACCCGGCCTGGGCGTGGCCCGGCGTAGCGACCTGGTGCGCCGGCGCGCGGAGGCAGCTGGCTCGGCCGATTGCTGGGGCGGGGGGGGGGGGGGGGGCTTCCCCCCACGTTTTTAACCGCATCCCCCTTTAATGGGGGCCTCTAGATAGCTGGCCGGGGGTTTGAACCCTCAGCTTTTTTCCTGCCCGGCCCGCCCGCCCCAGCCGGTCGGTTTCTGCCACCACGGGGCCGGCGATGGCCGGTCCCCTCCCTGCTCCGACACCGGCGGCCCGCTTCCGGCCGCCGTTTCCCATGATCCGCCGTGGCCCGGTATCGGCCGTGGCCTTCATTCGTCCGGTGCGGCGCGACGGCGCCGCACCCCTCCACCGCGGCCCCGCTCCGGCCCAGGTGTTTTTGCGGTTCTCCGGCGTGGCGCGACAGTGCCGTGACTTGGTTCAATTTCACGGTGGGGTGCGACGGCGCCACACATTACTCGCCGCACGGCCCCGCGCGGTGCGACGACACCGTTCCATTCCCATTCCAACCACATTAGAAACAATAACATGGATAAGGGAGGAGGGTTGGTCGTGACTGTGCGGTCCGACCCCCTCTCGTTAATTGATATCAATTGGTCGTTTTTTCACGAAGGATGACAAGGTAGTATTCAAGAACAAAATAAATAAATAAACTGCTACCTCGAGCGTAGATTGAACGATGGTTCGTCGAATGAGGATTCGTCGCGGAAAAAGACGTCGCGGAAGGAGATGTTGCGGAAGGAGACGTCGCAGAAGAAGATGTCGCGGATAAACCGTCGTGGTATACGGCGTCGCGTAGTCGGTCTCCAAATACTCGGCGTTCTTCGACGGAGTTCGATGCATTATTCGCGTTCTTCGTGTTCTTCGATGAAGAAGATGAAGAACTTCTAGCTTCCCTTAGCTTTTCTCCCCAAACCGCTCAAGCAACAAGTCCCCAAATAAAATAAGCACCTCCCTTATTTTATTAACTCAACAAAGCTTTTGAAATTCAAATATCAACACTTAACTCACTTAATTAATAACATAAGTTGTCAAAAATTAATGGTGAGTTGAGGGGGGTTGAAGAATATTAAGGGGTGGGGTTCGTGTGGGCCCCACCACCCTCATAACCTCCCTTGGGAAGTTGGGTAGTTACCCAGCGTCCACCCAATGCCTTAAACCACTTAATGAAAATAAAAATTGTAGTTAAATTATAAATTAAACTTCCACAATTTTTATCACCTTCTCTCATGAAAACGAAACCCTAGAACCGGTGTTAATAAGCAATTACCGAGGCTGTGGTTCCATCGGTGCCCTCGGAATTCGATTCCGAGCACCGGTTCAAAAGAAAGGAATTCCTACTTGTTCGTTCACTGAATGTACCAGAGCTAAACTTTGGATAGAAATTCCGGGCACACCGGGCCTCAGAATCAAGTGCCGTTAGAAACTGCGTTCTTGTAAAATCTAAAAAAAAATTAAGAAAAACATTTCCTTGAATTTTACGGGTCATTATATTACTCACACCTTAGGGCTTTACGTCCCCGTAAAATAAATCGAAGACTAGGGAAACAAATGTTGGTACTGAGCACGCATCTGAGCCTCCCGCTCCCAAGTGCTCTCCTGGAGGTTCACGTGCTGACATCTGTTGCGCACCAGAGGAATCGACCGTCCACGTTGGACCCGATCCTGTCGATCCTCGATCTCCACCAGGACCTCCACAAAATTCACCCCATCATCAAAGTCTAGCTCCCCATGGTCAATGATATTTGTCGGGTCGTGCACGTATCTCCCCCGCTGAGATATGTGGAAGACGTCGTGCACCCGGTGAAACTGAGGTGGTAGAGCCAGGCGATAGGACACCTCGCCAATCCTGCTGAGGACCTGGAATAGTCCGATGAAGCATGGAGACAACTTGCTGCCTCGGAAAAAACTCCGTAATCTACGCCGAGGTGAGACACACAAGAAGACGTGGTCACCATCCTTGAACTCTAGTGGCCTCCGCCTCCTGTCAGCATAAGACTTATGCCAGCTCTGAGCTGTCCTCATCCGCTTCTGGATGACCTGGACCTTCTCTGTTGTGGCCTGGACCATCTCCGGTCCCAAAAGTGCTAACTCCCAAGGGTCTGTCCAGCACAAAGGAGATCTGCAAGGTCGGCCGTACAACACCTCGTATGGTACCATCCCGATGGTGGAGTGGTAACTTTTTTTGTAGGAGAACTCCACCAAGGGTAGGTGGTCCTCCCAACTGCGACCATAGTCGAGCACACATGCGCAGAGCATGTCCTCGAGAGTCTGAATGGTCCTCTCTGTCTTACCATCCGTTTGAGGGTGAAAGGCTGTGCTCAGACGTAGCTGCGTCCTGAACGCCTCCTGCAACCCCTTCCAAAGCCAGGAAGTGAAGCGAGCATCTCGATCGAAGACGATAGATTGTGTCACACCATGAAGCCGCACAACCTCCTGAACGTAAAGTCGTCCCAAGCTCTCCACTGAGCCCTGCTCTATGATGGGTAATAAGTGTGCCGACTTGGTGAGTTAGTCGACAATCACACAAATGGAGTCATGACCTCTAGAAGTGCGTGGAAGTCCAGTCACAAAGTCCATAGTTATCCCGTCCCACTTCCACTCCGGGACCTCCAAGGGTTGTACCAAGTCTGCTGGAACCTGAAGCTCTGCCTTCACCTGCTGGCAGGTGAGGCATCGAGAAACGAACTCTGCCACAGCTTTCTTCATGCCCGGCCACCAGTGCTGCCGTCTGAGGTTCTGGTACATCTTCGCCACTCCAGGATGTACCACCAAAGGAGAAGTGTGAAACTCTCTCAGAACCTCCTCCCGTAAAGCAACTGGTACCAAGGTACGTCCTTTAAAAAGGACGTCGTGCTCTGCTCCAAAGGAGAAACCATCAGGTGCCTGTCCTTAGGATATCTGTGCACGCCGCGTCTCACAGTCAGCGTCCCCACGCTGTGCCTCTCTGACCCGCTACAGTAGTGGAGGAGAGACTGTGAGAGATTGAAGTAAATCTGTTCCATCTCTATCCACGAATGATATATGCAAGGCGACTAGCTACTATGTCACCTCCTCAAGTAGCTGAATTCCCATCCTCCTACTGAGAGAATCAGCTACCACGTTCCCCTTCCCAGGAGTATAGACTATCTAAAAGTCATAGTCCTGGAGGAACATGAGCCATCGTCGCTGTCTTCGGTTCAAGTCCTTCTGAGAGAAGATGTACCTGAGACTCTGATGGTCAGAAAAGACTATAAAGCGCTCGCCCATCAGATAGTGTCGCCATGTCTTCAGAGCGAAGACCACTGCTGCTAACTGCAGGTCATGGGTAGTGTAGTTTTTCTCATGCGGCCTCAACTGACGTGATCCATAGGCGATCATGGCCCTCTCCTGCATCAGGACACATCTGATTCCAGTCCCTGATGCATCGCAGTAGACTACGTACCCTACTCCACCCCCAGGCAACCTCAAGATAGGTGCGCTGGTCAATCTCTGTCTCAGCTCCTGGAATCACTGCTGACAACTGTCTAACCACACAAAGGGTTTACCTTTCATCGTCAAAGATAAGAGTGGTGCCTCAAATCTGGAGAAGTCTGACACAAATCTATGGTAGTATCCAGCTAGTCCCATGAAACTCCGCACCACCGTCACGCTCCTGGGTGGCTCCCAAGCTAGCACTGCCTCGATCTTCGCAGGATCCACTGCAACTCCCGCCTTAGAGATGACGTGTCCCAAGAAGCGGACCTCGCGTATCTATAACTGAAACTTCGAGAGCTTTTCATAAAGCTGGTGCTCTCGAAGTGTGTCTAGTACAACCCACAAGTGATAGGCGTGCTCCTCCTCAGTCGTCGAGTATATCAAAATGTCATCGATGAAGACCACGACAAATCGATCGAGATATGGCTGAAAGATCCTGTTCATGATGGACATGAACACTGATTGAGCGTTGTTTACACCAAATGGCATAACCAAGTACTCATAGTGGCAATACCGACACCTGAAGGTCGTCTTCTACACGTCCTCGTCCTGAACTCTGAGCTTATGATAGCCTGACCTGAGGTCCATCTTTGAGAACCACCATGCTCCCTTGAGCTGATCGAAGAGGTCATCAATACTTGGTAGCGGATACTTGTTCCTCACTGTCACCTGGTTCAGGCAACGATGGTCGACACAAAGTCGCAAGCTCCCGTCTGCCTTCTTGCCGAACAAAATCGGGGAAGAAGAGGGTGAAACACTGGGTCGGATAAACCCCTTGCCATGCAAGTCCTCCAACTGTACTCGTAGCTCTCGAAACTCGGCAGGGGCCATCCGATATGCTGGAGTCGATATCAGGGTTTTCCCGTGGTACAGGTCAATATAAATGTCTACCTCTCTGCGAGGAGGTAGCCCTGGAACGTCATCAGGAAAAACGTCCGCATACTGATCCACCACTGCAGGAAAACTGGGACTCTGCACGTCAACTGCTCCTAGGATGAGGCTAGCCAACTGATGAGTGATGGGATGTCCTCTCCTCTGCGAGAGTCCATCCTGTGCTGCAAAGGCTCCCTTATCACCGGTGTAGGTGAACCTGCTCCCGTCGGTGCATACACATCGCGCCTTGTGCCTAATACAGTCAATCTGTGCATGGACTGTAGATAACCAATCCATGCCCAAGATGTCGTCGTAAGGCCTCAAAGCTTCTACAAGAAGATCTCAGCCGAAGCTCTCACCTCATATAGTAAGCTCACACTGCCGGTACCAGTGCCTAATCGTCGAGTCTGCTCCCGTAGGAGTCTCTAGCCGTAAGAATTGAGCCAACGGCTCTGTCGGAATCTCCGAGCTCCGAACAAGGGCAGCAGCTATGAATGAGTGACTCGCTCCTGTGTCTATAAGAACTGCAGCAAGGGTGGTATAGACATAGATAGTACCTCTAATCATCTCCGGCGCACCGTGGTCGTAGGCCTCTACTGCCTGGAGCTGTGCCTATCTCTACCCGCCAGCTCCCTGTGGTCGGGGTGGACCTCCTGGTGGTGGTGGTGGTAGAGCCTCAAAGGGTCGCCCACCACCTGCTGCTCGGCCTGCTCCTCTGCCTCGTCCGCCTGCTCCCTGCAGACCGCCACGGTCGACCCTCTACCTCTACCTCGGTGGTCCCTCAATCATCTACTGCTCCTCGGCATGGTGGGTCGGGTAATCACGAGCCATGTGGCCATGCCCGCCGCATGAGTAGCACTACCTGCCTCTCGAAAGACTGGCCCCGTGCTGTGTTCCCCGCACAGCTGAGCCAGTGTCCCGAAGTCGTCTACCTGAGGGTATGGTCTGCCTGGACCCATGAGTCATCTGTCAACTGCCTGCTGCTGAAGACACTGCTACGTACTGCCCCGCGGTAGGTCTCGCTGCTGATGAAGGCTCACCAAGAAAGCTCTCGATCAAAAGGGATCGCTCCAGTACTCCTGCCTATGTCAGAATACTGAGGGAGATCAGCGATGCCCTAATCTCATGTCTCAATCCCTGCTCAAAGGTCTGGGCCCAGAAGATTGGGTCCTGTACCATGTCTGTCGAGTAGCGCGAGAGATCGGTAAATCGCGCCGAGTACTGGGAGACCGTCAAGCTCCCCTACCACAGCTGTAAAAGCTTCTGGATGCACACCGCACCGAGGGTGGCTAGGAAAAACTCTGAGCGGAAGAGGATCTCAAAATCCGTCCAGAGAAGTGATGCCTCATCGTTCACCTGGAGCATCAAGCTCCACCATCTGCCTGCTTCCGCGTGCAGTAGGCTCGCTGCGAGGATCACCATGAGGTCTGCTGGTGTCCTCAATAACCGGAAAACTCTTACAACTGCCTCCAGCCAGTCCTCGGATGCCTGGGGGTCCGTCTCCCCATGGAACCTGGGCGGTCGCTGGCACTGGAACTCGTGCAGTGCACTAAGGCGACGTGCATCATCAGCGGCTGGGGCTAGAAGCATCGGTGGATCGGCGGGTAAAGGTACCGCCAGTGCCTCAGTTGTCAAAGGGCCCTACATCGAGGCATCATCGCTCAGTGGGATGTCGTCACGTACAACTCTCGGAACCCTAGCTGGCTACCATCGTGGGGCCATCCTGAAAAGAAACAGGTGCTCCACGGTCAAACAGTATACTTGGTGAGCTGACATAGAGTAATCACATAGAAAACTTGAAACACACATGCAATCAGTGTTTTCATGCATTAAGTCAGATATCAAAAATCAGGGTCCTGGTGTACGGATACGTCGGCCGCCGCACCAAAACTGGACTCCCTGGACTGATAACCACACCCAGTATGCTTAACACTATTGGTTCACATAGAAAAAGATCAGATTCCCAAGTTATGTGGTAGAACTGAACTCCTCTGATACCAATTTGTCACGACCCGTCCTCGGGGCCCGTGCTGTGACTACCCCAAGCCCGCCTTCCATAGGACAGGGGCTGCCGACTAGAACCAAGGAGTAAATTACCGATAAAAAGGGAAGGCATTGCCTTTGTAATGTAAATGAACACCACAGAGCAAGAAAGCAGTAGAAGTAAACACTAAGGAAAAGCTGGTACAACAGTAAGTGCAGAAAAGTAAGTGGTCCAGTATACAAACCAAAACTGAAAGTAGAGTACAAGTGGAAGGAAAAAACAACAACTAAAAAGTAAAACCACAACGTTGAGCTATCCACTGGAAATCCCACCTGAAGGGTGAGTACAGATAGCCTCCTCAGCTCCTCGGGTCCAGCTATCTGCTCCGAGTACGTCCCGCCCAGTGGTCCACCTCCAGGTACCGTCCTGCTCCGCAAGCCTCAACCACGATCAATGTTTTCCATCGTCTGCAACCAACACAATGTAGTGCGGGCATAGCCAGTGCAGGGGTGAGTATAAGCTACTCAGTAGGGACCCCGAGACCCCCGTAGGTCTCCCAGAATCCAAAATGGATAATCCACAAATGAAGGATACAATCACAAAGTAACATCCGACACTACTTAGGTATGTGCCCATACATATACCTAAGTCATCAATTCTCGCTCGGCTCCAATATCCGAGCCCAAGTACAACCCATACCACATAGGAAAGAAAAATGTAATACACACAGGATAGATCAACACAATCCACAAAGGAAAACAAAACGTAATCCACACAGGATAGCACAACACAATCCACAATGGAAAGCAAAACAGGATTCAGATCACACAGGTATACTTTTTCGTATGACGATAGAGATGATCAGATATATCCACTGATTCATCTAAGTCGTCGGACCCACAAAAGATCGAAAGGTACTAACCCCCACAATGACCCACAAAGGATCTGACCCATAAAGGATCGATAGGTAACTATCCCCCGCAAAGACCCACACAGGATCTGTAGGCGCTAGCTCACACAGAACCGCTGAACGCTGACCAATATAGGATCAGACCCACACAGGATCGGTAGCACTGATCTACATTGGATTGCTGAGTGTTGTAGTCGTCGCCGTCGAATCCACTGAGGATCTCTGCATAGTCGTCATCGTCACAGTCGCAAACGCAGCCATCACTAGGGTTCCCACACACAGTAAGCTCGTTCGGGAGGGTCCGCTCCACAAGCCGAGAGGCTGATACATCAACTGACACAAATCCCAGAGTTGATGTATCCAAAAGTTCCGTATTGACAACAAGAACTCAACGTCACAGATGGCGCATAAATCGGACGATCGGTCTGAGAGTTATTGGCTTTTTCGTCCAAGGGGCCCTGTTGGTTTTTAAGTGAAAACCAACCCAAACGTACTCCACCTGCGTCCAAACCTTGGGCGGAGTAAGTCAAAAGTTCCGTCTCACTAAGAGGAATCCAACAAAGTCGTCAGTACGTCAATCAGATGTCTGGAGCTTAAGATATGGGTGATTCCGCTCTGAGGGCCCAGTTGGTTTCGTGAACGAACCAACCCGGCCGGACCCAAAGTTCACCAAAACCTTACGTGCGATAAACCGAAACGACCACCTCGATCCAAGGATCGCATCGCCGCTGACGGCGCGTCAATCCGAGGTCTGTAGCCCGAGATATTGGCAAAGGACCAAAAAGGTTCTGAAAACGGGTGTTTTGGGCCCGGACCGACCCGGCCCGAGACCCCCTGGGTCGGCCCGGCCCGGCGCAGCGACCCGGCGCCTTGGCGCATGGCGCCAGATGGCTCAGCCGAACGGCCAAGCCGTTTGGTTTACGGGGGGGGTGGGTGGGGAGGGGTGTGGGGGCGGGGTGGGGTGGGGTGGGGTGGGGGGGGGGGGGGGCGGGCGCTGCCCCCTGTGTTTTGTAACTGTGGCCCCCTTTAATGGGGGCCACTAGCTGGCCGGCCGGGGGTTTGAACCCCCAACTTTTTCCATGCCCGGCCGGCCCGCCCCGGCAGGCCAGTTTCTGCCACCACGGGACCGGCGACGGCCGGTCCCCTCCCTGATCCGACACCGGCGGCCCGCATCCGGCTGACGGTTCCCATGTTCCGCCGCGGCCCAGTATCGGTCGCGGCCTTCATTTGTCCGGTGCGGTGTGACGGCGGCGCACCCCTCCACCACGGCCCCGCTCCGGCCGCGGTGTGTTTGTGGTTCTCCAGCACGGCGCGACGGCGCCGCGACTTGGTTCAATTTCAAGGCATGGCACGACGATGTCGCACATTACTTACCGCAGGGTCCCACGTGGTGCTACCGCACCGCGCCATTCCCATTCTAACCACATTAGAAACAATAACATGGATAAGGGAGGAGGTTCGGTCGTGTTTGTGCGGTCCGGCCCCTTCTCGTTAATTGATTGCAATTTGTTGTATTTTCACGAAGGACGACAAGGTAGTATTCATGAACAAAATAAATAAATAAACCCCTACCTCGAGCGTAGCTTGAACGGTGGTTTGTCGAACGAGGATTGGTCACGGAAAAAGACGTCATGGAAGGAGATGTTGCGGAAGGAGACGTCGCGGAAGAAGACGTCGCGGAAGAACCGTTGCGGTATACGACGTCGCGTAGTCAGTCTCCAAGGACTCGACGTTCTTCGATGGAGTTCGATTCATTTTTTTCATTCTTCGTGTTCTTCGACGAAGAAGATGAATAAATTCTAGCTTCCATTAGCATTTCTCCCCAAACCTCTCAAGCAACAAGTCCCCAAATAAAATAACCACCTCCCTTATTTTATTAACTCAACAATGATTTTGAAATCCAAACATCCACACATAACTCAATTAATAACATAAGTTGTCAAAAATTAATGGTGAGTTGAGGGGAGTTGAAGAATATGAAGGGGTGGGGTTCGTGTGGGCCCCACCACCCTCATAACCTCCCTTGGGAAGTTGGGTAGTTACCCAAATTCCACCCAAAGCCTTAAACCACTTAAAGAAAATAAAAATTGTAGTTAAATTATAAATTAAACTTCCACAATTTTTATCATCTTCTCTCATGAAAACGCAACCCCGGAACAGGTGTTCCTAAGAAATTACCGGCACTAAGGTTCCATTGGTGCCCTTGGAATTCGATTCTGAGCACTGGTTCAAAAGATAGGAATTCCCACTCATTCGTTCACTGAATGTACCTGAGTTAAACTTCGGATTGAAATTCTGGGCACACCGGGCCTCGGAATCAAGTGCCGTCAGAAACTGCGTTCTTGTAAAATCCCAAAAAAAATTAAGAAAAAATTTTCCTTAAATTTCATGGGTCTTTACATATCACAACAACATGAAATCAGTGATGCACCCTAAATGGCATGACATGAATTCATGCCACATGGTCTCTAGAAAGTTCTTATATTGTGCATGAGATGGAATAACCTCATCTCATCATGTTGCAATAGAATATAACTAAAATAATATCAATAATAACTAAAAAACATGTGAATCACACAATGGTGAAATCATATCAACATTAATAATTGAAAACCTAGAAAATTGAAAAAATCGAGGTAAATTAGCTTTACCATGTACATGGGTTAGCTACTCCTGGGGATAGCTTATTACCAACAACCTATTATTAAAAAAGCCTATCTATTGGCTAAAATAGTAAGTCAAGAAGAAAAGAATCCATCTAATACCACTTTGTAATGTCCCGGTTCCGGGTGCCGCCCAAAGGTGCCCCGTACCCGGTTGGTCACCTGCCCTCAAGTGAATTTCCCCAAATGCCAGATGCTTCCGACTAGTAGAGAGGGCCTTGAGTTTGATACTGGGGAAACTATTCCTTCATTAGTAGAGTAAAATAGTGGAAAGGGAATTAGATAACAATAACAGGAGCAGAAATATGATACAATGAGTAACCATCGGATGACTGAAAGTAAATAAACAACTATATCATATATATATATATATATATATATTTATATATATAATGCAGCATGTCATAGGTATATAAGAATATATCCAAATAGTCACAATATTGGAATACAGTTCTAAACCAAAGTACAAGGGAAAAACAATTAAACAAATCCAACAGCATTGCAAGCCTTGGCTTGGCCCCATGCTCTCTAGATCCACAACAATCAAGTACCTGAAGTAGAATATAACTTCCCCTCATATATACATGTCGCAATATAATCTTTTCGGTCCCAAAAGCATGACCCAAATAGGGTGTGAGATGAATCCTAGTAGAAAACCACAAAAAGATCTGTTCCTAATTGTTAGTGAACATATATAGCAGAAAATATAAAAAATGAAGTAATTAACAATGATGTGCTCAAATGTAAACAATCCTAAAGTTTAATATAAATTAATTTACATTTACAAATAAATGACCAAACATCCATAAGAAAACCTCTGGGATGTACTAATAGTATAACCCCTCAGGTTCAGCTTAGACAAAGACTCTCTGAGAAATAAATCATCTTTAATTCCCCCTATGGTCTCGTAACGTTAACTACAGACTATTTAAGGAAGCACTCAATGTCCAATCACCCATGTGGTCTCACAATGTGGAGATACAGACACTCTGAGTAAGTAAAAACATATATCTCCCCTATGGTCTCCCAGTGTGAAAAGTATAACAAACACTCTGTGGAAGCCCTTATCATCCATTCACCCAACGGTCTAACTACACCAGGTTCCCACTACGTTGTGTAAGCAATCATCCACAAATGATATCCATCCACCAAATTAAATCTCAAAAATAATACTTGGATAAAAAACTACAATGCATATGAAGAGACTGTCAGAAAATATAAACTCTATCCTAAATGCACTAGGAATGGGAAGAAAAATAGCCTAACATGCAATTATAGTCCCAACGGCCAATATCAAACAAACATGGGAAAACACATTCATAGAAAGGTAATAATCTCTATTCATATTCAACCACCCTTACTCAAGCATACAAAGCATAGCAGTCATTAATATGGTTGATTTACCTAAAGATGCAATACCCTACACTAGGGTATTGGGAAAATTTCACACATATAATTCAGAGACAACTATGGAAAATAAAAAACCATCTACCTCAATGTTGTATGATCATTATTGTTGAAACTTCACCTTTGAATCGAACTATAACTTTGTAGATCTACAAAAACATAAAAAATGATCAACCATGGATATCTCTCGAAAGAAGAGGAATCAAGAGTATAAGTTCTAGAATAAGGAATAACTCACTGATGTGATTCCAATGCAATCGACAATGTTCAATTCGGAGCACAAATAGTGAATTGGGGGCCCGTAGAAGAATCATGATCTTCAGTCGCTCCTGGGCGAGACAACGTTAGAAAGAGTTTTTTCTATAAACGAGACAAAACCCCAGTCCAATTTATCATATAAAAATAAAAATTAATAGTGTGTTATTGAGGGATACATAGAATTTATATGACTTTCTAGGTCCCTCTTTAAGAGATCTCTAGGCCACCCCACACGACCCTTTACTCCGTCGTTACACGACCATCACACACCTACCTCCGGCAACTCGTTACATGACATGTACTCCTAACTACACGGCATGTACTCCTAAAACTTCCAGAAACTCCTATTTTTTCTCAAAAACACAAGAAATAAAGATACTTACCTAAAAAGAAGATCTGAGTTATTACAATTGGAATAATTAGTTCCCCTACATCATGTTTCTTCTTTGATTTGAGGTGATGATCATGGTTGATGTGACTATTTTTTAATCCCAATGAATGGTTATAGTCATCACAATATTCAAAACATTTGAAATAGAAATTATCTTCATAATTCCATTACCAGATAAAATGGTGGTAATTTAGGAACTCTATTTGACAAAATATATAACTCCCATTTGGAATTTCACAACATAGTGGTGGAGGTACATCATATTTTTTCTATAAATTGGGGTTATAAATTCCCTCTATTTTGAATTCTTCTATCCATTCTAAAACCCTTGAAAACCCTATGCCTTCTCTTTATCCTCCATAGAAGACAAATATTTGATCCAAACATCTAGATTCATTTTAGTTTTTCTTTTTTTATCTGAGGGTTTGATGATGAATCAAGGTTACTAGGTCCTATGTGGGCTCCTTATCGGTTTGGTTATGACTACCCATTTATTTTAAACAATTTAATTATTCATTTATTACAAAAAGACATACTTAATATAGAACCATAAGATCATGTGGCCAAGTGTATTTAGTTAGTTATTTTATTTACATAACAAAATGAAAACGGGATACACCAATGTTATTTAAATAATTAATAGCATTCACTTAAAATCCATTGATCTTCAAAAACTATGTGGGTTAAAATTTGGACATACATTTGAATGGGGGATCTATAAAGGATGTTAAGACAATTATTGAATCATAAAATGATGAATTTAATACATGTGAGTCAATTATCATATTACGGAGACAGAAATATTTTAAAATAATATACATGAACATCAAACCATGATATATAATGATAAAATCCAGGAAACATGAAAATGTGGGAACAACATAAAAGGGTTAAATGAGAGTTAAAGTGTGTCTCTCATTACATGGAAATAATATGGAAATTAGTACGGATGTATAAAAACATATTACAACGTGAACACTTGAAAATAAAAATTTGTAATACCAAGAATTTTCTTGATAATATTGATGTGAGAGGATCCCTTACCTTGAAAGGGTGCTTCTAAAATCATAGAATGAGCTTATTAGAAGCTTGGGAACACCTTGGGAGGAATATAGAGAGGGTATGTTAGAGTAAATTCATGATAAAATGGTTTTTAATTAATTGAAATGGGTGTTTGGGTGGGTTTTTATTGTAATGAAGATGGTATTTCATTATAAATTTATAAACATAGGTTTTGGAAACTGTATGTTAAAATAATCAGAATAAAAAACCTTACCAGGGTTTTAGCCGATGTTTTCTAACAAAAAGATGTTTCATTCAACATTTTATAATCGTATGATCCATGAAAATTAAAATAACATATTCAGTGATGTGAAAGTGAGTCATGTTCGTAATGAATGAATTTTAAAAACATAAAATATAATATAGGTTTTGGAAGATTCATTAATAGTTTATAATATTAATCAAATAACATAAAAACAGATTATTTAAAAGGGGAATCATATTTTTTCCATGGATAATCATTATAGAATTTATCACATCACATTTCTAATTTTTTTAATCTCATAACACATTAAATATATTTATACCATATTAAAGTTTACCCAAAAATTTGATTGTCATAGAAAAATGTAATTAATTAACCCTTGGTTATTTTTTACATGATTATTTTAAAAATAATGTTTATTTGATAAAAATAATTTACTCTATTTGATAATTTATATTATTAAATATAAAATCCCTATTTATTAAAAAAAACATATTTTTTTATGAGATGAGTTTTATGATGCTTATAAAGATTATGTTAGACTTCAATACATTATATGACCATTATATTAAAATAAATATTATTTCATAAGAGTACTTTATTAAAATATCATTTATTTCAAAATTCATTAAATTATCAAAAAACATTTTCTCAATTTAAACTATATATATTTTCAAAAAATGACATGTTTTTTATTTATTCATACCAAAACCAAATATTTATCATACTCATTAATTAAAGGGATTTATATAATAATTATTTTTAAAAAATAAAATATAAAAAATCAAACTATTAATTTTTAGATATATATTTTTTTACCCCAATATCTTCCTAAAGGGTAATTTGTTTGATGCTGGAACATTCTTAGAGTGGTTTAGTAGACATGGTTTGAGTTTTTCTCTTGATAAAATTAAACATCACCCATAATCTATTTCTATCATTATTTAGCTGTTGAATATCCGTTTATTTTTGGATATGGTAAAAGTCACATGACGTAATATCCCTTTGATACTATGATAAATGGGATTCACATTGTATTATATTAATTTTCAAGGTCACAACTTCTTTTTTCTATGTAAATTGGATTTTATCATCACCCTAAATATATAAAAATCATAATTGTCATTTGACAATAGTTGTATTTTCAATTGTTTTGATTCTTAATGGAAAATTAAGTTGTGTATTAAATACCTTATAACAGTGAAAAATAACCACAATAGTGCATTCTTTTTCAATAACATCCTAACTTAATAATTCATTTATTAATTTATTCATTTGAAAAGGGGATTTAATTTTTAAAATAGTATGTAACACCCCAATATTTTATGAGATATATACATTTTAATTTCTTTTATGTAATTTATTTTATGATACACCATGATTATATTGAGCTATATGAAACACCATATTATCTTTTGGTATATGCAACACTATTTTTTCTTGTGTTAAACATAATTTCAAGTTATTTTTATAGAATTCATTTCATGCCAGACTGAGTATAAGTGAACAACTAAATATTATTACTTAGTCTCTATAATGGAAGGTATAAATATTATTAAATTCCTTATAAAAACAATTTAAATGAAAATGAGTGAGTCTATAAAATAATAAAATCACTCTTTTTTTATTTAATTTAATGTTTAAAATTCATTTTAAATGTTTTCTAGAATGATATATAAACAAATTCAATTTTATATGATAAAATATTTTTTTTAATGTAGTATTGCCACCATTTGATGGAACACCCATTTTAAATCATTTTTATGAAAATTTTATATATATTCTATTTATCAAAACAAAATTATTTTTTGGAAGAGGGTTATAATGATTTTCTTTCAGTGGATTTTTTATATTTTTTAGGTATGTTTTAAATTTTTTAGTATACTATATTTTAATCAAAAACACATTTTGTGTCGAAAGCATTTATTTGATTTTATAAAATTATTGAATGGATTTAAAGAATAAATAGAATATATTTTTATCATTAAATATAATTTATTTGATTATTATTAATTTTACATTGAATTCAGATAAAAAACCCTTTCAATATTTTGTATTGTTTTGACTTTTAAAAAACTAGTTCTCTCTTTCCCACAATGAGAATAATTTTAAATTAATTACTGAATGTACTGAGTTTTTATTTTTTAAAATTATATTCCATATTTGGAATTATCAAACCATAATTAATTAAATAGCTTTATTTTATTTTTGGTCATTATGAATAGTTACTTCAGTAATTATTATTAATATGGTAAGAGGGTAAAATGCATAATTAAGGGTAAAAATAATACTATAAAATTACTTGAAAACTTATCATATTATTGTTTTATGATTTATTTGGACATAAATCATCCTTGGTTCTAAATGGTGTTCATTGGAAGCCTCTTGAATGAGATTAGGACATTTAATTTATTTTATTTAATGAGGAGTTAATTATGTCTCCCTCAAATTTTAATGATGAAACCATTAGGTATAAGGTTATACATAAGATAATTTGGATAATAAATACTTATTTGAAAGCTATTTTTATCATTTTAATTAATTTTTAATATTTAAAAAATATATAATTACCCTAAAGTCTTATAATTTTATGGTGTACAAATTCATTAATAAAAGTGAAATAAAAAAAACAATTATTATTATAATTCTATTAAGAATCAAAAATCGCAAAAACATGAAAAATTATTATTGGTCGAGTCTATCTTGAACATAATTATCCAATTTTGGGGTTATTGACCATTTTGAGTCATATGTAAGAGATTATAAAACTTATATTATTTTGTTTAAAGTGATGTTAAAGTTGTCACATAAATAATTTAATAAGTATGACATTTTTAATGCCAAATTTTCTAAAAGATAAATTTGACTAAAAATATTATTTTGAAATATATTATATTGATATTCATCATATATTTTTTTAATTTGTTCCAAAAAATATATATTAAATAATTAAACAAATCTTATATGGTAATTATTTTATTAATGGAAGTATCATATTAATGTTATTAAAAATATTAAAATTAATACAATTTGAGCTAATTAATATGTAAAATTATTTTTTATAGATTATCTAGAAACAATTGTGATATAATAAAATAATTTTCCATATGGTAACATCTTTTCTTTATATTTTTTAAAATCCATGAATTGAATAGTTTCAGAATAGACAATATTGTAATTTTGTCAAAACAATGTTTTTTAAATTATTTAAAAATCGTAAAACATTTTGAAAAAATATATATAGTTATTAGATGTTCTATAATGATCTGTGGTACATATTTTTTGCCTATTTTATATTATATAAATAAATATTTTCCCCTTTTATTTTGGAAATATGTTTTATTTAAATTTAAATTAACATGAATAACAAAGTGTTATTTAAAATGATAATGTTGAAATGGGAAAAACACTTGTGTAAATATTATTTTTTTGTGAGATTAAAACCCTATCTAAACTAAAATAATAAATTTTTAAATTTTGGTGTATTTTTAGTGGGTTTTAATTTTATTATAAATTAATATTTTTGAGTTTTCAAAAAGTTTCCCTCACATCAATTATAAAAGGGCGCCTCCTTGCTCAATTATTCACATCAATTTGATCCTAAAAGATTGGAAATAACCTTCGATTTTCCCTTATATACTTCCATTGTAACATTTTAGAGGTTTTTTTACTTCAATGACAAACTCTAGTTCTTTAAGGGGAGATTTAGAGAAAGTACGTCAATGAATAGGTAATCTCCTCTAACGATTCTTTCAAATTTAATTCTTCTTTTATGTTCTCTTCACGAGTTGTTTCATTATAAAGTAATAACTATATTATCACTTGTATTATGGGATGTTATTATAATTTTGAAAAAATCATATTCCACCTTCTATCCATCCTATGAAAAAACAATATCACCACGAGTGCATATGTACGCTTTACCATCTCCACGATGTGGTGTAATATGTTTTTCACCACCAGATGACTTGTATGGGTATAATGATGGGAATAATAACTATATATGATAATTATAACATGTTATTTATTATATAATAATATATGTACCGTCCACTTCAATACCATTACATAATTAACGGAATGATATAATCACTCGTGCATACATATGGCTTATCATCTTGACGATGATATGTAATTCATTTTAAATTATCTACAATAATACATCATTATATAAATGAATGGAATGAATAAATATGATATGTTTCATACTAATATAATTATTTAAATGATATAACTATAGTATATTAAATGGAACATGCTCTATTCCCACATAACATGAATAAGAACATAAAGTAGTTTATAACTGAATAACAAGTAATAATAAAATATTATTACCAAACTGATGATAATTTTATCAGATACGATATTTTGAAAATTACTATGATTCTGGAATAAGTCAATAACATTATTTCAATCATTATTCATGAGGTTTATATACATAAAATGAATAATAGACCAAAGGTGAGGGATAATTTTTTAATCTAATTTTTATCTGAGATTCTTTATACGTTAGTATTAATTGGGGTATATTTATCATCCACATCCATGTTTTCTAAATATGTAATGTTATTATAATATTTTTTAAATTCAATTTTACACATTGGTTAAATTTTATTAAAGGGTATTAATTGACTCATTTTTCATTTTTTGTATGAGTTACTTTTTTACTTTTGCGAAAGAAAATATAAGGAGAATGATTTTTAACTTATTTGGAATGAATGGATTTTTACATTTTCATAAAGGCTTAATTCCATGAAACATCCTCCACACGATTTCATGTTTCTTTTCAAATAAATTAATTTCTTTTAAAATTTCCTAGCATTTTTAGAAAATTAAAAAAAATAATGATGAAAGGATATTTTCCTCAAGAATCAATTTCAAGAGTATTATCAAAATTATTTTCCATCTAAGATGACATTCATTGAATATTGTTATGTTTCTATACCTATTTTCACTATAATTGTTGTTGTGGTTTTATATAATTATATTTATGAAATCCAATTCATTCATATGGATTATGATGGAATAATATTTAAGAAACACATTTTATTCCTTAGGTTACACTATGATTTATGTTTTTGTGGCATATAGAATAATTATTTCATTATCAGATGGGTGAGACCTATATATCCCTCAAATTAATTGGGTAAATATTTATATCACATGATATATACATGGTTAAAATGGAAATTAATTATGGTTCAATAATACAGGGCTAAAATAGAAAGTTAATTTGGTTCAGTAATATAGGGCTGGAAGGACGAGTGAATTCAGTTTTGTCATGGAATTTGTCCACTATGATGGTCTTCGTTACGATCCTTGGATAACATTGAAATGATTTTCTATACTTATTTGTTTTCCACATGTTGATTTTTTATGAAAATTTTATGTTTAATGGTTATTTATGATTTATGCCTTATATACTTCCATGTTTTATTTTATGACTCAAGATTTTATATTCAAAATATATGTTCATGGTTTTATATTATTATGATTATATTTTGTTTTATTTTATCTATTTTTTTCCTTAATGAGCAATTGAGATCATTCTTTTTATGTTTTATTATCCTAGGGATATAAATAATAGATTTATGTATGAAAACTAATGGGGAATATCATTATGAGATATATTGAAGATATTTCACCATGTTAGAAGAATGTGTTCTGCGTTTCCAATGACAATAAACTAATACGGTCATTGGGAGTCTATTTCTATAATGTATTAAGTATTCCAAAAAAATATATGTAATTTAAATTAAAATCAAGCTTAGGATATTATAGTTTTTATCATAGTTAAGGTTTAGTTAACCTTTGGAAACGAGGATTCAAAAACATTAGTGGGATAGGGATGGACCTAGGGATAATTATAACTATAGGATACTATCTTAGAATTATTTTAATGATCATTAATATCCTTGAACTAACCCTAATATTTTAGATATTTAATGTACTCCCCCTTTATTATGTTGTTTTCCTAGTATGATTTTTGTCTCACACACTATTCTTTTTGGGTTTTGTAGATGGTTTGAAAGAGGAGGATTCATGTTAGTGGAGAATATGATGGACAATGAAATGATATTTCTCATGAGAAACCCAATGAAATGAGAGTTTTAAGGGGAAGTATCATTATTATACCTCATCTGTAATCTTATAATATTATCAATAATCTCAACATTGGTGAGTTTCCTAGCCCACCGAATAAGAGAAAGATGAAGTTTAATGGTGATCATAGAGGAAAGAATGTTCAATTTTCCTCATGTAAATTATATGGGAATAAGAATCATGAATAATGTTTCAACAGAACATGATGATTCTTCGGGTGTAGAAAAGAATGGCACAAATCCAATAATTGAAAAGGAAATGGTTCAGTTAACATAATGTACAAGGATAATGGTAATGTTAATACATCAATAACAGTTAATTATTTTAAATGTGTGATTTATGGGCATTATGAAGATTGATTCCCCATGTAAATACCACATGATGAGAATTATTATGGTCATATGGGTAATTTTTATATTTATGGTGATGAAGAGACTACAAATAATATATGAGATGAAAGAAGGGTTAAGAAAAAAATGATTAAGTTTGGTCAATGGATTAATAATATAGTGGAATTATTTCATTTTTATCAAGAATAATTTTGTATAAGTAATTTTTCGGTAAAATAGAATAAATAAAAATCTATGGTTTTTTACACTATTGTTTTTCTTTAAGTATATTAAAATTTATATTTATTGGTACCTATATCCATGATATGTTATTTAATTTTTTTTGGGAAATAAATGTTTTTTTATAATGATTGGTTATATAGATAATGAGTTTTTTGTTAGTATTAATGACCTATAGACTGATATATGTACAATGTGATATCATGGGTTGGGTATTTTTAATTTTTGTGGTTTTTGGTAAGAATTAATTATTGATGGTATGCATTTTTTCACTACGGTTTTATGGAAATTCATGTTATTACAATGTTTCAAGAGAATACGTGATTAAGGTATTCACATGTTTGGAATGTGACAACTAGAACTTCCGTATGAGATATGGTACATAAATGATAAGACGATTTAGTTCACCTCTTTCTAAAGTTTTTTATTTTTTTGAAGGATTGTAATGTTATCCATTTAAGGAAAGTAAAAGGTATACTCTTATTGAAGTTTGTCAGACTAATGTATTATCTCATTATAGGTGGACTTATGAATATTTAAAAACATATGGTAACCTTTTTTTCTTACATATTGAATGACCTAACAATATATTTATGGATCGTATTATCTGCAAACACTTCATGAATGAAAAAATCATTGTTGTTTCTTTGAAAAATGGATTAGGTGGAAATAGTTCGATGCATGAACAACAATGATGTTGTACCAAAATCAAGTAAGTATTTATTCTCAGGAAAAATTATTCAAATATAGGAAAATGATCGTGAAAACAAAACATCATATCCTAATACCATCTTATATGATGAATTATATAGTCCCTTAAATCATTGTATATTTGTGGATTTCTAGTTTTTATCATTCTATAAACATTGTTCTCTATCACTCTCTATCATAACTTGATGGTTTGATTTTTCTTCAAGATCCATGTTTTCACTTCCCATATATGTTCTTCAATATGTATCCCTAGTGAGTAGTTACATTGGGTAACCATTATGCTTCTAACATTCCTTTTTTAAATGAAATTTTAGTATTTCTTTTTTTATGTGATTTTCTATGACTGAAACTTTCATGTTTTAAACATTTTATAACCCCAATGAATATCGTGGGTGAAATTTATTTTAAGGGGTGTAGAATGTAACACCATGATATTTTATGAGATAGATTCTGGATAATTTCTTTAATTGGGTGTGTTGTACAATACAAAAAGATTAGATTAATCTATATGAAACATTGTATTAACTTGTGGTAAACACAAAACTATTATTGGCTTGTGTTACACAGAATTTCATATTCTTTTGATTGAATTCATTTCACTTTAGACCAAGTATAAGTGAACAACTAAATAATATAACCTAGTCATTATAATGGAATATATGAATAGTGTTAACTTACTGCTAAAAAACTATTTAAATGAAGATAATTGAGTCTATAAAATAATAAAATCACTGGTTAATGATTCAATATAATTTTTAAAATTCATCTTATATGTTTTCTGGACAGGTTATAAGAACAAATTCAATTTCAGATAAAAGATGTATTTTTCAAAAAATGTATTATTATCACCCTTTTTGGAAGACCAATTTTAAATCTGCATTTGAAACCATTACATATTCAATTTAACAAAATAAATTTATTATTTGGAAGTCAGAAATAAAAATTTTATTTGCATGAATTTTTGATATATTTTCTACAAGGTGTTAAATTATTAATATAATAAATTTTAATTAAAAATTTTTTTTATTCAAAATAATTTATGCAATAAAATTATAATATTTTCTCATTTTAAAGTATAAATAGAATATATTTGTATTATTCAATATAATTTCTTTCATTATCATTAATTTTACAATGATTTCAGATGTATATATATTTCAATCTTTTGTAATGTATTGACTTTTAAAATACTTGTTCTCTCCTTCTAAAAATGAGAATAAATTTAGATTTATTACTGCAACTTCAATGTTTTGAATTTTTAAAGATGGATTCCATATTTGGAATCAGTAGTCCCAAATTATGAAAATAGTTTTATTTTTTGTAAATTATGAAAAGTTACTTCTGTAATTTTTATTAATACAATAAAAGGGTAAAAAAGGAAATTATAGTTAACAATACTATTATTAAATTACCATAACAATTGTATTAATATCATAGTATGAGTTTTTTTCAACCTTAATCATCACTTTGTCAAAACGGTGTCCTTTGGAAGCCACTTGGATGAGATTAGGGCATTTAATTTAGTTTTATTTAAACAAAAGTTAAACATGTCTCACTCAAATTTTAATAACTAAACCATTGTTATATGTTTATACAGAAGATAGATTCGATTAAAAGAAATTATTTGAAAGATAATATGTTTTTATTTATCATAGTAATTTATTTTTAATTTTTAGGAAATATATAATTACCTTAAATACTTATACTTAGATAGTTTTCAAATTAATTAATTGATGAGAAATCAATTAAACAATTATTATTAAAAAGATAATAACAGTCAAAAGACTAAAAAACAAGACCAATTTTTTATTTTTAGAGTATATATCGACCATAATCATCCATGGGTATAGTTATTGACCATTTGAAGCCATATGTAAGTGATTGTAACACTTTTTTTATTTAATATAAGGTTAAAGTTGTCACATTCATAATTTAATATTTATAGAATTTTTTATTTGAATTTTCAATATGATAAATTTGACTAAAATTATTATTATAAAATCTAGTATATTTATCTTCCTCATATCATTTTATTTTTAATTTTTATTGAAATATATTATATTAAATAATTACAAAAAAATATATAGTAATTATTTTATTAATGGAAATTTAATATTAATTTTATTAAAAATATTCAAATAAATATTATATAAGAAAATAAATATGTCCAACGATTTTTAAATATGACTTCCACCTAATAGTGATATAATAAAATAATTTTTCCAATTATGGCATCTTATCTTAATGTTATCAAAAATCTACGAGTTGAATAGTATCGAATTTGACACTATTGTGGTTTTATTAATAAATTGTATTATTAAATTAATTAAAAATCATAAAACATTTTTAAAAAATAATTAATAATTATGATAATGTATAAAATGACCTAATATACATAATTATGGTCCAATTTATATCAAATAAATAAATATAACAAAATTTTAATACTGGAATATTTGTTATTTTAATTAAAATTAAATAGAATAACTAAGTGTTAATTAAAATGATAATGTTGAAATAGAGATAATGAAATATATAAAAATTATTGTTTAATAATATTATAACGATATTTCATATAAATGTTTAAATTGGGGAATTTTGGAGGTTTTTTAGTGTGTTTTGATTTTATTATAAATTAATATTTTGGGAATTTCAAAAAGTGCCCCTCACATCAATTATAAAAGGGAATCTCCACCCCCACTTCTTCACATCAATTTGGAACATAATTCTCAGAAATACCATATAATATTTCCTTCAAAACTTCCCTAGTAACATTATATTGCTTCTGGTTATCTTCAAAGACAAACTCTAGTGCTTTTAGAGGAGATTTAGAGAAAGCGCGTCGAAGAAGAGGTAATCTCCTCTAACGATTCTTTCAAAATTATTTCTTCTTCTACATTATCTTCATGGGTTGTTTAATAATAAAGTATTAAATCCAGTATCACTTATATACTGATATGTTAATATAATTCTAAAACTACCATATGCAACCTTCTATCCATCTTACATAAAATATAAAATCACCATTCATGCGTACGTATGACTTACCCTCTCCATGATGTGGTGTAATCTATTTTCACAAACATTTGATTTGGATGGGTATATGATGGAAATAATAACATTAGATGATTATTAAAACAATTTATTTATTTTGGAATAATTTATTTACCATCCACTTCGATATAATTTTATAATTAAAGGAATCATATCATCTTCAGTGCGTACGTACGACATACCATCTCCATGATGTGATGTGATTCATTCAACATGATCATCATTAAACCATCAACATATTAATGAATGGAATGAATAAATATTATATATATTATACTAATATATTTTGGTAAATTATATAATTATATCCTTTGAAGTAGAACCTGAACTTTTCAAATAAAACATGCTTAAGAATATAAAGTAGTAAATATCCAAAAAAACATGTAATAATGCTATATTATTACCAAATGGATAACACTATAATAATATATGATATCATAAAAATGACTATTATTCTATAATAAGTGAATAACAATATGAAAATCACTATACATGAGGATCATATACATACGACTAATAATAAACATAAGGTAAGGAATATTTTTTCAATTTCATTTTTATCTGAGATTGATTATACATATGTATTTATTGGGGTATATTTATCATCCTCATACATATCTCCAAAATATGTAATATTATTCTAAAATTTGTTAATGTCAATTTTAACCATTGGTTATATTTTATAAATTGGAATGAAAGGAATATTTTTTCATTTTCGATATGAGGTACTTTTTGAAATTTCCTCTAAACTTATGAGGATAAGGTTTTTTAACTTATAAGGCATGATTGGATTTTTTTTTGTTTTAATAAACCCTACATTCCTTTAAACATCCTCTACCCAATTTCATGTTTATTATAAAATAAATTATTTTATTTTAATATTTCATTGAATCTTGAGAAATGGAAATTTTGTTTGAAGACGAAAGGATATTTTCCTCAATACTTAGTTTTAATTTTTTATAAAAAATCCATTTATGATGACATTCATTAAATATGTTTATTTTTATATCCTTGTTATCACTATGATTTTATTTTGGTTTATCAGAGAATTCTATTTTTGAAATCCAATTTTTTTATATGGATTGTGATGGAATGTGTTTTAGAAAACACAATTTATTCCTTAGGTTATGCTGTGATTTAGGTTATTGTGATGCACGTAAGAATGATTTAATTATGAGATTTGTGAGACCTATCTCTCCCTCCAATAAATTGGATAAATAATTATATCCCATGAGATTTAAATGGTTGAAACAAAAAGTAAATCGGGTTCAGTAACACAAGGTTAAAACTATAAGTAAATCAGATTCTGTAATATAGGGCTGGAAAGGGGAGTGAGCTTGGTTCAGTAACTGACTTTTTCTATTATGATCGTTTTGGATATGAGCCCATGATAATATGAAAATTATTTTCTAGGATTATGGGTTTCAATAAGTTCATGTTTTGTTCCAATGCTATGTTTAATTTTATTTTATTCTTTATGCCTTACGTACTACCATGATTTTTTTTATGAATCAAGATTTTGATATTAAAAATATATGTTCAGTTTTTTTACATTATTATTATTATTATTTGTTTTATGTTCTCCATGTTTAACCTTACTAAAAATTTGAGATGAAACTTTTTATGCTTTCTTTTCCCCATGATGTAAAGAAAGGATTTTTGTAGGAAGACTAATGGGGGATATTTTTATAGAATATATTGAAGATATTTCACCATGTTAGAGGAATGTGTTCTGAGTTTCCAAAGTAACTAAACATATATGGTCTTTGGGATTATATTTTGTTAATTTATTATGTATTATGAAAAAGAAATTCAATGTCGATGTACAACAATCTTTGGTTGTTAGTCTTTGGTTCATTACATTCTTCCACCTTTAAAATTTCACTCTCATTGTTTCATTTCATACACTAAAATAGATGAGTGTACTTTGGTTTTATCTCCACATATAGTTCTCATATTGCATCCTCAAACATGTGGCTATGCTAGAGCTCATTGACCTAGTGGGTTATCCTGTTTAATTTTACATTGTATATTCTAACTATGATTTTCACAAGTTTCACCTTATATGAAAAATAATTCTCTAAGAGTAGCTCCTCCATGTTCAGTACATGTGAGGGGTCTAGTTTTTTACTTCCTTAAGAGGTATAAATAAAACACCTCATGATCATGAGATAGGCTATGTGAGAGTGCATATCTTGAGGACACAAATTTGATGTGATGAAGGGTCTCAAAGGGGCTGATGTATATTTAAATAATATTTCCGTATTTGTGAAACATCAGGACATTATTCCTTGTAGAAATAAAAAATGTAACACTTTATCTATGAAATCAAACTCTAGGTCCTATCGAAGTCTACATACAAGTATTTTACGGATACATTCATCAAATTTCATATGATATTTAATTGTATGAACGTACTTTATCATACCTTGTATAAGATCAGGTACTAAAATTATTTTCTCTCTAAATTTATCATAATATTTTGGACCTATATGCCTATTACCATATAAGGCCTCATAAGGTTCCATTTCAATAAAATAATGAACATTGTTTTTATATGAGAACTTCAATATATGAATTTTATGATCCCTACTTCCATAGAAATAAATTTAACATGTTCTCAACATATCCTCTAGTGTTTGAATGGATCTATGAGACCAACTATCCATATGATGTTGATATGTAGTACTAAAAATCATCCCTCCATCCAAATTATAAGGACTCGGCCTTAAAACATTACTTAATCTTGAATTAAATGAACAATTCACATTGACGGTTATTTCAGTTTTAGAGTTTTAGATAATTAGGACATAACTAATACATCTCAAAACATTACAAAGTAGACACTTCTACAAGGTTTCCATTTTTTCATAAAATAAAAACTCTTAATAAGAAACATGTATACTTCCATGTTTTAGATAGCATGTCTTTCCTTGATCCCATTCTTGACCCTATTCATCTTTATGTCCTGTAGAAAAAATTTCACAAACTTGGGATGAGCATAAAAGGAACAGTAAGGAATACACATTAGAGGAAACTATTAGTTTTTCTAAACTACAAGTAAACCATGAATACTTCAACATAAGTAATAATTTTCACCTTTATGAAGTAGTAAATACTATTCACTGAATAAAAGATCTCTACTTACCCTTTTGTAACCAAATTATTACTCATATAAAGAACACATAACATATAAAGGTAACATGGGCCATAAACCTACATAAATGGAATAACGATACAGTCTACTTCCGCGCATATCACTAAATGGAATAGACTTACGGGCAACTTCCATACCCAATCCTTTGGAAGTTATAATGTAACCACCATTCCTAGTATTCACGGAACCACCTGTCATTTGGTTTATCACGTAACCACCCGTCAAATGTCCAAGTACAATTATAAAATCATAACACATAAAAAATTATAGGAAAGAAGACATTTCAACATTTCAATCACAATATATTACATAAATGTATTGATATAAAAATTCCATTATCAAAACCATTTCAATACCAAAATACATACAATATTATATGGTATTAATTTTTTTTAAAACATTATGGCTTGTTGAGGAATCCAAAGATCAAATAACACTCGCGGTGGCAGAATGGTCGTTGTCACCACGTACGTTAAAAGGAAACATACTTTTTGTCCTTTAATAAATGCTTCGTAGAGAAAAGATTCCTTTTTAAATAAAAGTAAAAGTAAAAATTGTTTATACACCATCTAAAAGAAAGTTGTGTATAAAACAAAAATATGCCTCAATGAAAGATGATTGAGACGAAGTCCCTTATAGAGAAGGTATCCTTATATTAATGATAAATCAATTACATAATTATGTGTGAAAAATATATATACACTCAATATAAGTAGATATTAAGTGTAAAACAACCAGAGTCATTCACACATATTAATAAGATGACATATTCAAGGAGTAAAAGTTTAACCCAAATAATTGAAATTGAGTTAAGAGGTTCCCTTGCGAAAATTTGACAGCCTAACGACGTCACTTTAAAATTCATAAAATGAGTTGATGAGTGAGAAAATGGTATCTCATCACTTGGAAACAAAATATTCATCAATAATGATGTATAAGAACATATCCCAACATAATAATATGTAAATTAAAATACATAACAAAAGGAAGTCTTTTAAAAAGAGGAGGGTGAAAGGTTCCCTTACCGATTTTGGAAACTTTAGAAACGTACAGCCCATGAAAGAAGGGTCACACAATGAAGATGTAAATACCAATAAACGAGAGTATATTACAAAAATAGTATAATAATGGTGAGTAAATACACCACACAAAAGTAAATAGTGGAAAATTTAGCATAAATCTCACTGGAATAAAAAGTGAGATAAAAACCCCATACCTCGTTGTAATCAACCGAGTCATATGACCAAAAGATAATAACCACCATATGAATTTCAGAAAAACATGAATATAAATATAATCATGATAATATATATCAATTTTAAGTACACAATACACCAAATTCCATATTTAATTGGTGACCAATCAAAATCTCACAGAAGTAAAAGTGAGATAAGAAATCCCTTACGAAAATTCGGCAGCCTAACAGCGCCACTTAAAAATAATTAAAATGAATTTATGAGAGTAAGATGGGGTCTCTCATCATATGAGAATAAAAATTATAGTATGATGAATATAAAAGGACATCCTCCAACATATGAACATGGATCATAAAATTAATGACATAAAAGAGAGTACTTGAAAAGATAGAGAGAGGACGGATCTCTTACCTCAAGTCCGACTTGTCTTGTTCATTTCCATATATTCCTGAATAATAATCTTTGGTAATTTTTTAATTTTTTAAGGACCACCATTAAAGTTTATTATTCAATTCATATCACATATTATCATTTTATAATAATTAGTTAATTATGAGAGTTCATATCAGACGTTTTTGTCGATGTTCGGTACATGAGTCAAAAATGAATTTGTTTGAAAAGATTTGTCCATGTAGTTATAAGTACATCATATCCAGAATAGTATTAATGATTTAAATATCTTATATATCCAGTATAAATTCATTTTATACTATTCCATAATATTTGGAGATAGAAAATGAAATGCACCGTTCAAGGAGACAGTAGGTCATACGTATGCATGAACGCTACTTTCATTTCTTTGTCATATTAACGGAATTAAAACTAAATGAGAGATATATATATTATAATTCCAGTATAATATATATGTTATATAGGTGACATATTTTCATTAATTTCATTCTTTTCACATTCCATGTATTGCATGAATGAGTCACATCATTTGAGGGGGAGGTAGTCCACACTTCCTCTTATTAAATTATCGCATTTTCACAACATAAAAAGCATAAAGGTATGTTTTAAATATAAAATAAATAATAATATTGAAAACATAAATACCATATATATCATATATAAAAAAACAGTGACATCATAATGACGACCATGAGAGGCGGTATGAGACAATTGAACAATCATCATTTCGTGAGGCAGTAATTCGCCATCCATGGAAACAGTATGTTCTTTAACCATTAGATAGAGGTGTGTGAAAGTGTAGCTAGAATACTTCTTATAACAACAACCTAGTATATTTTAGATACTTTTGTTTTTACAAAATAAAGGAATAAAAATAGTTTATGGGGTTGGAGAAGCAAAATAAAACAAAAGAACATAAGATAATACATTACCTTTAAATCAGGTAACTCCCCTTGGTTTGAACCAAAAGGGTTTCTTGAATATATTTGTGCCCAAGGTAAGGATTCTAGGATGAATATAGGGATGTGGAGAGATAATAAGAGCAGGGTTTGGATGATCCAAGGGCTTGAGAGGTGTCGCTAAGGGAGTAGATGTGGGGCCTTTTATAAGAGGGAGGAGGGGCACTCTAGGAAGGTGATGAAATGTTACTTTATTATGAAATGATTTTCGGATTTTAAAGGTCCCGAAATTATATATTCCGAGACTAAGATGATAAGGGTTATAAATATACCCATACAATAGGGTTTTTACAAGTTTAAGTCCTATATTTTACCTTATCTTTTCATTTTATTTAAATCATTCATTAATGAGGTAATCACTGCATCATCACGGTTTCATAAATAAATTTATTTATTTAATGTCTAAAAATTATAAAAAAAATTACGATCATGTAGAAAATATTTTTATATTTCAGATGACTATTTATATTCAAAGATATCATTTATTTAAACATAATTATGATTGTTTTACTTAGGATATACAAACCTTTTTATATTTCCTTTCTTTTAAAAAATAATATGATAAAAAGTCACTATCACACTAAAGTGATTCCATGGGGCCCCAAAGTTGAACAAGGCATCCCATGTTAGTCCATGACACCAAAAAAATCATTAGGACCCATTTTGGGGTTATTTTATATTTTTATAATATTATTTTATTACCCTTAACTACATGATTACTAATTAAACACGATGATTAAAGATAATTATCGTCGTTACTATTCATAATGTCTAAAAACAAAATATTCTTAATTAAATAATTTGGAACTTATGATTCCAAATGTGGAACCCATTTTACTAAATTAAAAACTCAGAAATTGTAGTAATTAATTTAAAAGTAAATCCCATTGTCAAAACAAAAGACTGGTTTTTAAGAAGTAAAATTTATCAAAAGATTGACTTGTTTTTACATCCAATTTAAAAATGAAATTACTTCCAATGAACAAAATTTTATTAAGTGATAAAAACATAATTCAATTATACTTTAAAAACAATTAAAATTAAAATCTAACTATATAAATAAATTGGATGAAAAGGCATTTTTGAATTAAAATGCTGTATTTATCACTATTCATTAAAAAAATAAACATTATAAGAAAAATACCAAAATTAACCCTAAGATATATTTGATATTACAAATTATAAAAATGATTCCCATTTTACCAAATTATAATCATATTAGTTTCATTAATAAATTATATAGTTAATTCCCACTGTCAAAACAAATAGCATGTTTTTAAGAAACAATATCTATCAAAATATTGACACTTGTTTCTGTCCATTTTCAAAGTGAAATTAATTATAATAACCACAATTGGATTAAATGGTAAAAATATATTATAATTAAACATTAAAACAATAAAAAATATAATCTAACCATATAATTAAATTATATGAAAAAGTATTTTTGAAGTAAAATGCAGTATTTTTCACTATTCATTAAAAAATGAACATTGTTAGAAAAATACCAAAAATTTATCCAAAGTAAATTAAAATGTACCAATTTTAAATAATAAGTTTATTTTGACAAATAGGTATTATAAAATTGTCAAAAGTTATATTTAAAAAAGGTTCACCATCAAAAGGTGTTAAAACAATCTTTTAAAAATATTAGAGTATTTATTCTCAAAATTGGATTCATTTGCATTTTAAGCCTCTAACATTTATTGGATAAATGTAAAAATATTTAACTAACATATGTAATCATTTTTTAGTTATTTTTTTTCATTACCTCTATTACAACGGCTAGGCGTTAACTATTATTTAAAATAATATTATTATATTATTATTGTGCAACATAAGATTTCAAAGAAACTCGTTGTTGCGTATTGGGCACACCATCGAGCATAGCACTCCCTTTATTGTAATATTAACATTTTATTTACAAAATTTGATAAATATGAGAATTTCATATTCTTTATTTACCCGAGATGTTACATCCTTTCCCCCTTTTGGGAATTTCATCCTCACAATTTTAAAATTGGGCTCGAAAACTTCATTGAAATCCCCACATCGGAAAAGGATTAAATTAAACTATCACTTTAAAAGATAAAATGAAATGTAAAAAGGTCACCCGAGACAACAGAGACGTGAATTCCATGAAAACATGGATATGGAGGAGAAAACAAACCATCACGTTCTGATGGAGAGTGATGGGAAAATATGTCTAAAAGAAAGTTAACCACCATAAAATCACAAACTTGTGATGGGTTTAAGGGTATTTGATTCCCTAGTAGGAAAACTTAATAGAAAATATTTTTTTAAGATAATTTTCATTGAGAAATTTATTTATGAGATTAAATAAATCATAAGTAAATATACTTGTCATGTATACTTTCATCTTTTACTAGATTTCTGACAGAAACTCATATTTTCTCCAAAAGATGAATATTTAGGATGACTTGTTCACATTAAGAGTGTTATAATCAAATTCTAGAGAATCAACTAATACAAAAAAGATAACTATATATATACCATGTCTTTAGAAAAAAACCAAAACCAAAATTGTTAGTACGAGATCAGATAATACCCAAAAAGGATAATCGTTTATAAAAAGAAATACTACTCTTAATATCCAAAATATGTCAATCATTATCCAAGTTCAACAAAGACCATTAAATACCAAATTGACCTTAAAATTATTTAAAATTAAACCAAACTATTATTGAAACCCAAATATCTGAAGGATTTAATCACATAGACTTCCAAGGTAAATATTAACATTTATCTCCAAAAAAATCAGTTACTCTTAGAGTCTCTTATTGAAAAGTAATTAACCTAATCACATATCTTTCATGATAGGTTAATAATTTACATAGATGACCCAAAATGAACTTATTCCTAGTTCATAAGATCATTTGACTAAAAAGAATTAGGTATAATAACTAGGTACTTCATGTAGTACAGTGGTAGGTGATAAATTCCAGTCGCACTTTGGTTGTGGGTTTGATTACCACAGCTTTGTCCGACGCGCCGAGTTGTCACACGGTCTACGTGTTTTCCTTTTTCCAAAAACTATATAATTCATAAAACATTCCCCCAAAAGAGATAAAATATTCAAAAATAACCATAACATAATTAACCTCAAGTTTATATCTTGCCTTTAATTTTCCATCATAACATATAGTAACCCCTAATTACCTCAAAAGTAAGGATCATATAAACCATAATGGTTACCTTTATAATTATTACCTGAACAGCCACGTCGAGTTGTTTCTCTCATACATGATGAATTAGAGAACTCACCAAGGATCTAGTGTTTAATCATGACTCATGATAGTTGGTTGAGAATAATCACAAGAGTTCTCATTGCAACTCCCATATCATTCAGTTGTTCTTTCAGAAAACCGTCACAGTTTTCTTCACATCCACTATTACATTGGTGCCTACTTGATCCAGCCATTTATTGAAACCAAAAAGGTTAGTGTTAGTATATCAGTAAAATCATTAAATAATATCTTATAAGGAGGTTATATACTAAGATATACTTATTCATGTTATCTTAAACTCATTCACTTTATAAATATACCTTTGTCTCTTTCTAAAATCCTAACCATTATGGTAATGTCACTTGTGCTTAAAGAATATCCTAACCTCTAAAGCTTTCTAAACTGACCTATGATACCAACTATAAGGACCCAACCTTAAAACATCACTTAATCTTGATTTAAATGAATAATTGAACTTGAGGATATTATCAGGTTTAGAGTTTTAGAGAATTCAGACCAAACTATTACATCTCAAAAAATTACAAAGTAGAAACTTCTACAGAGTTTTAATTTTTTTCATAAAATAAAAACACTTAAAAAGAAACATTTTTTGTTCCATGTTTTAGATAACATGTCTTTCCTTGATCCCATCCTTGACCATATTCATCGTTAAGTCCTATAGAAAACATTTTTAAAAACATGTAATGAGCATAAAAAGCTCAGTAAGGAATACACAATGAAGGAAACTACTAGTTTTTCTAAACTAAAATTAAACCATGAATACATTAATAATTAATACTTTTAACATTTATGTAGTATTAAATAATATTCATTGTATAAAATATCACTACATACTCTTTCGTAACCAAATGATTACCCTTATAAAGAACACATAACATATAAAGGTTACTAGGGACATAAACATACATAAATAGAATAACCATACGTTCGACTTCCACACATATCACTAAATGGAATAGCCATACGGCCGACATCCATTCTCAATACATTGGAGGTTATAATGTAACCACCCGGTATTCATGGTACCACCCGTCATTTGGTTTATCACATAACCACCCGTCAAAAGTCCAAGTACCATTATAAAATCATAACACATAAAACAATTATAGGAAATAAAACTTTTCAAAATTTCAATCACAATATATTACTTAAATATATTGATATAGAAAATCCATCATCGAAACCATTTCAATACCTAAATACATAAAATATTATATGGTATTTATTTTCTTCACAAAAACATTATGGATTGTTGAGGAATCCAAAGATCAAATAATACTCGCGGCGGCGGAAAGGTCGTTTTAACTGCGTTAGTTAAAAGGAAACATACTTTTTGATGTTTAGTAAAAAGTTACATAGAGAAAAGATTCCTTTTTGAATAAAAGTAAAAGTCAAAATGGTTTATAAACAGTATAAAAGAATGATTTGTATAAAACGGAAATATACCTCAATGAAAGGAGATTGAGACGAAGTTCCTTACAAAGACGGTATCCTTATAATAAGGATAAATCAATTACATAATTATGTGTGACAAATATAAATTCACCCAATATAAGTGGATATTAAGTTAAAAACAACCAGAGTCGTTAAAACATATTCATAGAATGACATATTCAAGGAGTACAAGTTTAACCGAAATAATTTAAATTGAGTTCAGATGTTCCCTTGCAAAAATTTGGCAGCCTAACGGTGTCACTTTAAAATTCATAAAATGAGTTGATTAGAGAGAAAATGGTATCTCATCACTTGGACATAAAATTTTCATCTATATTGATATATATGAACATATCCCAACATAATAAGATGTAAATTAAAAGACATAATAAAATAAGTCATTTAAAAAGAATAGGATGAAAGGTTCCCTTACCGATTTGGGTAACTTTCGAAACGTACACCCATTGAAAGAAGGGTCATAACATGAAGATATAAATACCCATAAAAGGGAGTATATTACCCAAATATTAGAATAATGGAAATTAAATTCACCACACTAAAGAAAATAGTGGCAAATGTAGCATGAATCTCACGGGAATAAAAAGTGAGATTAAAACCACGTACCTCATTGTAATCAATCGAGTCGTATGACCAATAGATAATAACCACCAAATGAATTTCAGAAAAAAATGAATATAAATATAATCATGATAACATATATCAATTGTAAATACACAATAAACCACATTCCATAAATAAGTGGTGACCAATGGAAATATCACGGAATTAAAAGTGACATAAGAAATCCCTTATGAAAATTCGGCAGCCTAATGGCACCACTTAAATATTATTAAAATGAATTTATGAGAGTATGATGGGGTCTCTCATCATATGAAAATAAAAATTATAGTATGGTTAATATAAAATAACATCCTCCAACATAAGAACGAGGAGCATAAAAGAAATGACATAAAAGAGAGTACATGGAAGGAAAGAGAGAGGTCGGATCCCTTACCTCAAGTCCAACTTGACTTGTTCGTTTCATTATATTCATGAATAATAAACTTTGGTCAATTTATAATTTATTAAGGACCTACATTAGAGTTTATTATTCAATTAATATCACATATTATAATTTTATAATAATTAGTTAATTATGATAGTTCATATCAGACGTTTTTGTCGATGTTCGGTACATGAGTCTAAAATGAACTTTTTGAAAAGAATTGTCCATGTAGTTATAAGTAAATTATCTCCAGAATAGTATTAATGAAATAAAGATACTATATATTCAGAATATATTAATTTTATACTCTTCCATAACATTTGGATATTGAAAATGAAATGCACCATTCATGGAGATGATAGGTCGTACGTACGCATGAACGTTACTTTCATTTCTTAGTCATATTAATGGAATTAAAACTAAATGAGAGATATATATATATTATAATTAAAGTATAATATATATTCTATATAGGTCACATAAGTTCATTAATTTTATTCTTTATACATTCCATGTATTTCATGAACGAGTCACATCAATTGAGGGGGTGGTAGTCCACAATTCCTCGTATGAAATTATCGCATTTGCACAACATGCAAAGCATAACGGTATGTTTTAAATATAAAATAAAGAAGAATATAGAAAACATAAATACAATATTTATCATATATAAAATATAGTTACATCATAATGTCCACCATGAGAGGTGGTAGGAGATAATTGAACAATCTTCGTTTCATGAGGCAGTAATTCACCATCCACGGAAACAATATGTTCTTTAACCATTAGATGGAGGTGTGTGTAATTGTAGCTGGAATAATTCTAATAAAAACATCATAGAATATTTAATATACAGTTTTTTTACAAAATAAAGCAATAAAAAGAGTTTATGGGGTTGGAGAAGCAAAATAAAACAAATGAACATAAGATAATACATTACCTTTAAATCGGGTAACTCCCCTTGGTTTGAACCAAAGGGGTTTCTTGAAGATATTTCTGCCTAAGGAAAGGATTATAGGATGAAGAGAGTGATGTGGAGAGACAATAGGAGTAGGGGTTGGATGATCCAAGGGCTTGAGAGGTGTGGGTAAGGGAGTAGAGTTGGGGGGCCTTTTATAAGAGGGAGGAGGGGCACTCTTGGAAGGTCCTGAAATGTTACTTTATTATGAATTGATTTTCAGATTTTAAAGGTACCAAAATTATATATTCCGAGAATAAGGTGATAAGGGTTAGAAATATACCCATACAATAGGTTTTTTACAAATTTATGTCTTATATTTTTCCTTATCTTTTCATTTTATTTAAATCATTCATTAAGGAGGTAATCACTGCATCATCACGGTGTCATAAATAAATTTATTTATATAATGTCTAAAAATTAAAAAAAATCCATCATGTAGAAACTATTTTTATCTTTCCAATGACTATTTATAGTGAAATATATCATTTATGTAAACGTAATTAATATTGTTTTACTTAGGATATACAAACCTTTGTTATATTTCCTTTCTTTTAAAAATAATATGATAAAAAGTCACTATCACAGTAAAGTGATTCCATGGGGCCCCAATGTTGGCACAAGGAATCCCATGGTAGGAAAGGAAACCACCAAAATCATTAGCACACGTGTTGGTGTTATTTTAAATTTTTATGATATTATTTTATTACCCTTAACTACCCGATTACTAATTAAACACGATGATTAAAGATAATTACCATCATTACTATTCATAATGTCCAAAAACAAAAGATTATTAATTAAATAATTTGGACCTTCTGATTCAAAATTTGGAACCCATTTACCAAATTCAAAACTCGGAAATTGTAGTAATTAATTTAAAAGTAAATCTCGTTGTCAACACAAAAGACGGGTTTTTAAGAAGTAAAATTTATCAAAAGATTGACTTGTTTTTACATCCACATAAAATGTTAAATTACTTCCAATGAACAAAATTGTATTAAGTGATAACAAAATAATTCAATTATACTTTAAAAAAAATTAAAATTACAATCTAACTATATAAATGAATTGGATGAGAAGGCAGTTTTGAATAAAAATGATATATTTTTCACTATTCATTAAAAATGAACATTATCAGAAAAATACCAAACTTTAACCCTAAGCTATATTTGATATTCCAAATTAAAAAAAATGATGTCCATTTGACCAAATTAAAAACATAGAAGTTTCATTAATAAATTATATAGTTATTTCCCGCTGTTAAAACAAATAGCGTGTTTTTAAGAAACAATATCTATCAAAAGATTGACACTTGTTTATGTCCGTTTTTAAAGTGAAATTAATTCTAATGACCACCATTGTATTAAATGGTAAAAATATATTCTAATTACACATTAAAACAATTAAAAGGATAATCTAACCATATTTTTAAATTAGATGAAAAATCAGTTTTGAAGTAAAATGCAGTATTTTTCACCATTCATTAAAAAATGAACATTATCAGAAAAATACCAAAAATTTATCCAAAGTAAATTTCAATGTACCAATTCTAAATAATAAGTTTATTTTGACAAATAGAGGTTATAAAATTGTCAAAATTTATATTTAAAAAGGTTCTCCATCAAATGGCGTTAAAACAATCTTTTATAAATATTAGAGTATTTATTCTTAAAATTGGATTCATTTTCATTTTAAGACTATAAAATTTATTTTATAAATGTAAAAATATTTAACTAACATATGTAATCATTTTTTAGTTAGTTATATTCATTCCCTCCATTATAACGGTTAAGAGTTAGCTATTATTTAAAATAAGATTATTATATTATTAGTGTGTAACATAAGATTTCAAAGAAACTCGTTGTTGTGTATTGGGTACAACATCGAGCATATCACTCCCTTTAAAGTAATATTAACATTTTATTCAAAAATATGGATAAATATGAGAATTTATTATTCCTTATTTCCCTGGGATGTCACACAAATATTTCTAAACGTTTCTCTATAAGCTCGATGTAAATCTTGAATCTTGATTAGACACAACGAAGAGTAGAACTCTGTAAATTATCAGCAATTTTTTTTATCTTGGTGAGCTAGTTTAGAGACAAATATTCATTGATAGAAACAAAATATACCAACTTTGTATGGAGATAAACAATCACATAAATTTTTATTTTTTCCTTTAGATGCATTGGGTTTTCCTATGATGAAATTCATGGTCGGATTTTCCAATTTCCATAATGATATTTTCATTAGTCATACCATACCCTTAGACTATTATCATTCATCCTTTACTTTTCAAAATACAAAGAATCGAGACACAAATTCTACAATCTCTAAATTCAGGTTATACCATGAAAGGTTTTTCTTTAGATCCATATAAATATTTCTACTTTAAAGATGAATAGAGAAGAATTATTTATTCACATCATCCATTTTACCCTAATTAAATTATGGTTTTTATGGGACACAAAATTGGGTTCTAAATATTATAACTATATATTTAGAAATGATTAAAAATAGAATATTTTGATACCTTATTCTATACCAGATCATCATAATTTTGGGACTCCTTGATCCCCTAAATAATGGAGTGATGAGAAGTTATTTTAACAAGGTAGTATGAAGATGCTATTATTTTACCCATATCTATCCTCTGCATGTCTAAGAAGATTATATCCCTTATAACCCTCATCATATATCGGGTTGTAGGATCCTTTCTACTCAGATAATTTACCAATATATTCACTATTCAAGGATGGTTATGTATTGATTAATATTAATCATTGACTATCTCTAACTTAATTTATTGGATCATATTGATATCCTTTTGTATGAATGTATACTTATGATTTTCATGATCTTTATATATGTCACGCTTCTCCCCATGAAGATATTGTCACCAAATATTCGTTATGAAGACTATTAAAGAGAATTATAGATCATTTAGTGTGTAGTTATTATGATTGATCATTAATTGGAGAGATGTATAGGTTATCTCTTTTTCATCCTTCATGATTACAAAATCCAATACCATTTTAGATTCATCCTCATAGATCACAAATTAATCCATGCATGTGGGTAATATGAGAATAGGTTCAATGAATATCCACTCCATTAACTCCTTTAATGACTCTATGGATTTATCATTCTAGACAATTGTAACTCCATTTGGAGTTATCTTAGTTAGTGTCATGAAGATCATGATAATTTTCTCAAATATCAATGATGAAGCCCTGGTAATCCAAGGAAAATACATCTTTTTTCATAGATATTGGTCTTGCACTTCCTTCAATTCCCTATATTTTGGAATTATCAATATAGATCACTTTATTGGTGAAAAAATTCCATTGAAATGTTATTTACACTATATAGAAGTCAATTTTACTATACAACTAATAGAAATTTTCATTACTCAAGATCTCCAGTACCCCATTCAATTACTATTTATGTTCCTCATTTTGTTTAGAGTAGACAAGAATTTCATCTATAATACCAATAAAAAATTTTCATGGTAATCACTAATGACTACATTGGTCAATTTAATGAAGATAAGTAAATAATTAATGACTCTAAATGGGAGAACTACAAATTCATAGTACCAATACCTTATATGAAATAAAGTATTGGGGATATCCTCTTTCTTTACCATCACATGGTAATATAACAATTGATGATCCATCAGGAAAAGTATTGGGAACCACATGGCTGATTGAACAAGTCATTAATCCATGGTAGATGATACTTATTCATTATCATAATATTTTGGAACTAAAAATAATCAATGTAGAGGCATTTGAACCTATCCATGTTCTAAAAAAATGTTTGGTGCATCACATGGTGAATAACATGGGAATATAAACCTTTTATCGTGGTTATCCTATAGTCACTTCGGTGGCTCCTCAAGTTCAATCAAGTGAATAATCAATAGGTTCATGGATATTATAAAGTCTCCATGTATATTTTGGAATGAGAACTAAACTACCCATCTAGAAGGAATACCAGGTAATTAATCATGATACTCATTAGTTGATTCCCTTACAATGGGAATATCATTAGGGTTGATGATTACCTTTGTCATAATCATTTTACATAGATATATTTGATCACAAAGGAATAATATCCATTCTTTATATGATGATTCCAGATGATATTCACCATCATGCATTCACTTGTATATAATTAGATAAAAATTTGGGATATGAAGAATGATTTCCCTCTCTCTGAAATTTATGTTGGCTACATTTATCTAAAACTAAACCATGCCAAATATATAATGAAATTTTGGTAAAGGGTGTAATAGAAGATTAGCCTAGAAATTCAACCCACAAATTTTGAAAGGGAATGGCTTCAACTGTTGGGATGAAATAATTGTCCCATTTATCACCTTAAATGATAACTCGACTTCCATGTTTTGATGAGGTTCTTGAATAGTTCTACATTACTTATATCTAATGAAATAATTATTATAACTATAATCAAATAGTATTATTTCTATCCTTGAATAAATAACTATCACACCTGTCACCACTTATTTATCAGGATCAATCTCATCTTTTGTGGTGGAAAAAGCTCACCCACCTCTCAATTCCATAAAGGTTTCTTTTATAGATTATTATCGAAAACCTTTATCTTAATTCATTGATTCATAAAGATCTGTTCTTCAATTATGTTGAAAGACAATAAATTATATTATGGGTTTACTAGAGCATTCATTTTTTATATCACATTAGTGGGTTTCTCCCATAGACATTCATTATCTTATTAACATTCCTTCCGACACCTAAATCATTTACATAGTCCCAATAGTAAGTTTTCATGATGCTCTTATAACACCTCAATCATTTCATGGTATCTTTCTATTAAATACTATCCATTTATTAGATATAATTTATTGAATGAAGCACTATTTCTCTGTGAAACAATACTTGGTTATTTATAGAATATAGTCATAACCTAGCCAATAAACCTAAACATTCATATTCTTTGTTTTAAATTTTGAAAAATAGACATACACTGTTGCGATATGGGTGATATTTGGAGATGAATAGAATCAACATAATTATAGATAAATAGTAATGTATCCTTATGAATATTAGAAAACCCTTATTAATAGTAACTTACCCTTGTGGATAGTGACTTACTGTTTTGAATGGTAATAAGATACTTATGAATTATAACCTTACCAGTGAAAGTATTAAAAAAATTAGGCACCTTACCAATGAAGATGACTATTTTATGTGTTGGTATTTTTGGATTAAATGATGATTTTAATTAAAAAATAAATATTTCATATTTATGAAAACATTTTTACACCATGGAGTTAATATTCGGATTCTACACATTTAAATATGGTTAGTGTGAGTTAATGGAATTTTTCTGAGATACGTGAATTTTAGGTAAATAGTAAAATACAGTAATTATGGTATAAATATATTAATATATAAATACACTATTCCATGTAACATATATGATGTAAAGAACCAATAATTCGAAATAAAATGCATTTATTACTATTTCGGTCATGAAATCACCACTATTTCTTGTCTTATGGAAAAATAATAAACTAATGATTAAAATTTTACAAAAACCCTCCACCCCTCCACTATATAAACCACCCTCACCCCCTCTTACTCTCACATTGCTCAAGATTTTAGCCTATCCCATGTTATTCCAAATAAACTTCCCAAGAACATACCACATGTTGAATACCTTCTGGTCTAACCAAAAGGCCTTAAGGATATTCTCAAGGATTAGTACTCAAGAGTTGAACCTCTCTTCCTTTTTCATTCAACTTCTTTTACATGTTCCATTATATTGTTTCTCTCTCCTGTCCTCCCATAATCTAAATTATATGATAATTAGATTACATTACATGAAATGTAAATTTATTATACTAATTTAATATTTCATCATAATCTCTCTTTTCCCCTTCCTCTTATACTAAAAATGAAAACACCGTCTAAGATGTGTTAATTTATCACATTCAAGGACGACAACTTTTCAATTTCTATTCGTGTCTTCAATTATGGCCTTGAAACCATTTTTATGGATGAAACAGATCATTATATATGATATATATCCTATTTAATAATTCATAATCATTTTTTAAACATGATATTTAATTATAAAATAAATGAGTTCATTGTGATAAAAAACCAATCTAAATAATCCAAGCATTTGTCATTAATATTTTGTATAATGATTCATCCACCCTCAAAATAAAAAAAGAATTTATATGATCATTTATCTTTATATATAATCATTAATAAAACATAATTTCAATTCTATATTCAAACTTACATTTTACATGATCTTCCATAATCATATACAAGCAAACCGATCTTGAAATCCAAGGAAGAAAATGTTTCCAAAACAATAAAATTGAACCACTAAAACCCATAAAAAAGACCCTCAATGAACATAATAAGGTTATATTAAATCCATTAAATGTAGAAGAGGTTGTAGAATTATAAATTAATGAAGTTAATTTTTATTATTCAGGTCATTAATATCAAATGATGAACAAATTCGGGCATAAGGTATGGTTTTTCTCATCTAACTTTTAATTCCCTAAGATTTCCAATGTTTTCCACTTATTTAATGCATGTGGTGTATGTGTACTTCCAATTGATATATAATTATATTTGTATCCATGGAATTTTATGAATAATTTGGTGGTTATTAATTTTTGTCATACGACTCAATTTGATAGCAATGTTGTAATGGAATTTGTCTCAATTTCCATTTCACTGATAATTACTTGGTATTGTGCAACTAATCATTATTATGTGGTGTATCTGACCCCCATTTGAGATATCATTTCATTTGAAATTATAATTATTTTAAATATCCATTTCCTATTATCATGGATATGAATATTTATTTATGTCATATACCATTTCACATATGGTTTTTATTTTGAATGCTGTTTTAACTGGAGAAATATTGATGAATCTATATCCTCTATTCAATAAAAATATCAAAAAGGAATACTTTTCTTATGTTAAATATATTTATAATGAATTATTTGGACTGTTATTGAGGGTGGATCCTACTATATCCCCTCTATGCATCTATAGGTCTCATGAAACATATCATTTGGCGTCAAACTCTTTGAGTTTGTTTCCAAAAGTCAGATGGCTTTCTACCCACAGACATAAACTGTCTCGATGGTATACTGCTTCATATACTAGATACGTTATATCTAAATAATAATCATTATCTTTATTCATTATTCATTTATAACTATCCATGATGTTTTCACTATAACAAAATCTATGGATGCATTTTAGTTCTCATCTTATTGATTGAATGTTTTTTCATTTATTCATCACTCCATATTAGTCATTTATAATTGATTATGATTCAATTATTATGGATTCATGATTCCACTATATGTAACCCTTACTAAGAATTTGATATCACTCTTATTATGTTTCTTTTCCCCAGGTTATGAAGAAGACAAACATGAATAACCATTAAAATAGGTGTTTAATTATAATTTACTATTTATCATATTGTATTTTCTGTCATTCCAAATACACTTTCGGTATCATGTATGGAATATTGACTTCCAAGAAATATAAACTAATCAGTAATTCCAAATTCATTTCATATATTCATTCGAATAATGTTAATTAATGAACTAGATCTTAGTGTCTATGGTTAGGGAATTACAGTTGGCATTATAAAAAATTTATAAACGACCTTGGAAGCCATATTTATGAAACATAGTTCAGAGTACATAAACTAAAGATAAACATTGAGGATAATAAAAGTGTAACATCCATGAATTTTTTAAGGTATAGACTATGTTTATCAACCTAGAAAAAATATCCATGTCTTGATACTATAATTGGATGTAGTTCTGGTATAGATGTATGCAAGAGTAACAAATTTGACAAAGAGTATTGGGATTGACCTAGGGTATCTTCGTTCATGATAATGGGCCTTACTGAACACCTGTTTTGACACTCCTGGGGGATATGCATAGGATAATTTACATTTTCTTTACAAAACATTATAAAGGATTTGAAAGTAAATAAAATCAATGTTTATGTTTGTGAAATTAGTTGTGCATAAATTTTTATATTATGTTATGTTTTTTCTAGTTATAAATTATGTATTATGAACTAATTAAGTGTATGAAATTGATTAGTGATGGTTCCTAATGGAAGAAGGGGAATCAATAACCACTAACGATATATATATTTCCCCACAAATAAAGTCAACATAATCATTGTTGGAGTGAATCAGATCATGACCATATTGGGACAACATACTTAGTTTGTAATGAATAAACATAATACACTTCTGTTGGATCATTTCATGGGATAGAAACCCACATTTTTTGTTGGATTTCCAATATAGTGGTAGCTAAGATGTGCATAAAATTACTTTAAAATATATTTATGTAATTAAGATGAAATGTAAATGAAAAGTTATTACTTATAGTATATTTCCTCAAGGGTGATGTTGATTAATGGTGGTCCTTGATCCTGAATACCATGGAGGAAGAAGAAATACAAGATATGGAATGGAGGACTTTTAGGGAAATATTCTTTGAAAAATATTTCCCTCATGAACAATAAACTAAAATAAATAGGAAATTACTTAACCTAAAACAAAGGGAATATGAGAGTGTAGCAGAGTAGGAGGCAACCTTGACAAGATTATCCAGGTATGCTATAGATTATATATGTGATTCTAAAGACAAGATTGATCATTTATTTGTGGGTCTTAATAAAGGTCAATTAAGGGAACTAGCTTCTCAAACATTTTCTTCATATGATGAAATTGTATTATGTTCCATAAAAATAGATAATTATTTTATTAGATCAAATATTTTCAAGGCAAACAAAGATAAGAAGTGGTACTCTAATAACCATGGAAATGGTGAAGCATAAAATAAAAAGAACTAATAGAAAAAATTCCCATTATGTGATATCTATGGATATAATCATCCAGTAAAATGATTGAAATGCATGGGAGTCTTATATAAGTGTGTAGAATATGTTCATCGATCAAATGAATGAATGGGGGATAATGAAGTAAATGATGTTAAATGAAACAATTTTAGAGATATGTACACTATGTAAATCATTTTCCTAATAACCAAGGGAAGTTTCCTCAGAGGTGGCCATGAGAGCAAGGGAAATCTTATGTGATTACAACTGTTGAGGTTGATGTTTCTAATGATATATTGGTAGGTACTTTAATTGATTCCTCAAACATATCCAATGCTTTATTTGATTTTGGATCATTGAAATCTTTTATATATTCCATGTTTTCCAAGAAAATTAGATGTATACAATTTGATTTAATAAAGAGTTGTTATTCAAATATCATAGTGGATGTATCATTGTAACAATTATGTATCGATCGGTCCCCCTCATGAAACATAAACATGCTTTAGTTTCTAACCATATCATCAATCCAGTGACTGACTTTGATATAATCCTTGGTATGAGTTTTTTCTCATGTTATAACATGAAGATCTATTGAAAGAAGAGGGATGTTATGATTTTTTATAACGGTATTGAATCCATTATCTATAGAGAAGAAACCTCTCTAGTTGAATCTTATCTAGATCCACCCCCAGTAGCTATACTGAATTTAATTATTGGGGATGAAGCTAATTCAATAACTATGGGTGAGGAAATGAATGTTAAAATATACGATGTACCTATTGTGAATGAATAGGTTATTTTGTTTTTGGAGGATTTCCCTGGACATACTACAGTGTAAAAGGTTGAGTTATCTATTGATTTATTTTTTATTTCTAGACCTACGTCAATGACTCCTTATAGAATGGCCACATGGAATTAGTAAGACCAAAGAAACAACTAGAGTAATTGAGTGATAAAGGAAATATCATCCCTAGTGTTTCTCCAAGGGGAGACCCTATTCCCATTTTCATGAAGAAAGATAGATCTATGAGGATGTACATTGACTATATGATTATCAATTATATTATGATAAATAAAAAGTATCATCTTCCTCAAATTGAGGATTTATTTGACAAACTTCCTGGAGCCCAATGTTTTTCAAATATTGACCTTCGATCCGGATTACTTCAGCTTCCTATAAGGAAGGAAGATTTTCCTAAGACAACATTTCATACCAGGTATGGTCATTATGAGTTTATAGTAATTCCTTTTGGATAGAATAATTCACCTTTAGTTTTCATTGATCTAATGAATATGGCATAAATGGAATATCATGATGAATATTTAGGGGTATTTATCGATGATATCCTGGTATACTCAAAAAGATATAAAGACCATGATAATCACTTGTAGGTCATTCTAAAAACTCGTAGAATAAATGAATTATATGGGATGCCTAGGAAGTGTGATATTTGGATTCAATATGTTTCTTTTCATATCTATATTGTCTCTAAGTATGTAAATTTAGTTGATCTTGTGAAGAAACATTCATTCCAATAATGGCCCATGCCAATGAACATAAACGAGGTATTTATTTTTATTTTCCTAGAATGTTACTATCAAAATATCATTCAGAATTTCACCAGACTGGCTAACCCACTAACCAGGCTCACATGTAAAGGGGTTAGGTTTATATGGATATAATAATGTACATATTTCATTGAAATTTGAAAATTTTATTGGTCAATTCTCTACTTTTGACTCTTCCCTCAGGAAATGATAGATTTTTGATATATAGTGATGCATCAATGAATGGACTATAATGAATCCTTTTGAAAAATAATAAAGTTATTGCTTATGAATCATGGAAGTTGAAGACTCATGAGAAAAATTATCCAACTCAAAATCTTGAGTTAAAAGTCGTAATCTTCTCTCTAAAAATATGGATATAGTATCTATATTTTAAAATATGTGAGACAAATATGGATCACAATAGTTTGAACTAAATTTTTATAGAATAAATAACTCAACATGAGGAAGTGGATATTGCTCGAGTTACTCAATGACTATGATTTGTCAATACAATACCACCCATGAATTTAAAATATAGAGACAGATGTATTAAGTAGGAAAGATCACAGACTTCTGACCCAAATGAAGATTGATAGGGATCCTATATTAATCGATCTGATAAACATGGATATGGGAATTATTAAGGAATGGGAAAAATCTTCCTTCACTCAAATTATTTTTAAACCATCTTTACTAGAGAAGATAAAAATATCTCAATTTGATGATGTGAATATAAAAAAAATTAAAGAGGTTAAGAATGGAAGATTGGAAGACTTCATTTATGAGGACCTAGTAATGAAATTTTAGAAGAGGTTATGCATTTCATCATTACTTGAGCTAAAAATGTAACTACTAGATTATTCTCACAACTTATATTTCTCTATACAGACTTGTAGAACCAGTATTTATAGTGATCTGAAGGAATATTTACAGTGGGATAACATGAAGAGAGAAATTTTTAACTATGTTTCAAGGTGTACATTTCATCAAAAAGTGAAGGTCGATATACAAAATACTAGAAGGTTCTTTCAATATATACCAATTATTATGTGGATGTGAGATGACATTATGATGTACTTTATCACGGGACTAATGAAGAAACCTAGAATGAATGATGCAATATAGATGATTGTTGGTCATCTCACAATGTCATTAAACTTCTTTGCTATAAGTGATGGTTTACCACATGAGTGCCTGGAAGGACTTTATATTAATTAATTTATAAGAATTTACGGTACACCCATTTTTATTGGGTCTGATCAAGATGCCCCATTAACATCAAAATTTTGGAAAATTCTCCAGATGGCTTTGGATATTGATCTTCATATTAGTACTTCTTATCAACCCAAAACTGATGGATAGTTTGAAATAACTATTCAAACACTGAAATACATGTTGAGATCATGTCTTTCAAGAATTATCTCCATGTAAGGGTGCCTTAAGGTTCAGTATTAAAGGGAAACATAGCCTCAGGAACATCAAACTATTCAAAATTCAAGAAAGAGTTGGAGTTGAAGCATACCATTAACAAAATCCACCTTCTCTCTCCAATGATAATATTGTGTCCAATGTGTCCTTTTGAAAGAAATACATGCTATACCAATAGATACCCTATCCTTTTACATATAAGATTATATGATTTAAATCATACTTACACATCAGAGTACAAACCAAGCATTGTTAAATCTAGTGTCATGGATGACAAGGCATATAAAACTGAAAACATTGAAATTAATAAAAAATTTCTTTATTTAGAATTTATGAATATCGCATAACATCCATTTTTCTTATACATATTCATCATATAACCTAGGTATAAAATGAACAAAGGGATGAGCTAAAATCCTAATAAGGGAATTAGAATAAGAATAAATCCATATCACATGGGTTAGAAACATGATATAAAGAAATAAAATTCCATGTAACAAACAGGATCATAAAATATAAACATGGTTTAATATAAACATGTAATCATATAAATGTAGAAGAAACATAAAACATGACTTTAGTACGATTCAAGGCTAACCACCAAGATCATTTCCCATAGTAGCACAAGATAAGGCTAACCATGAAGACTGTCACATATAACATCTCAGGTAACCTAACATTACCCATTTCATTGATGTGCTATCTTGGAACACCCATATTACCATTTTCATGAATATGAATTCTACATAAATCATCATACACAATTCAATCATACATAAACGTAACAGAACCCATGGATAGTAATTGGTATCACATTCATGACATAAAGAATAATGAATGGGTGGGTCATAAAAGTATCCACGAGAGAAACTATTTAAAAAATAATTGTACATTGATAAGTTAAAATAAGAATATATCATGTTAATGGATGTAAAATAAAATTGAATACATGTAAGTAGAGTATTTACAAAATTCATAGCATTAAACCCATTTAGTGATGTTTTAAAGGAAAAACTAAAGATCTTACAAAAAAGAAAATGGAAAACTCTATTTTACAAAACCAGAAGGAACCAAGAAGGTTTTAATAATAAAAATAATGATTTTATAAAGACAATGATGGAATTAAGTAGATGAAATAGTGCACTTGTAATTGGGTAAAAAATCAACTAGTTCCCTTAAAATAGTTTTGCTTACTGGGAATTATCGAGGAGTGGATCACATAAAATCATGTATACCCCTAAAATAGAATGAGGTGTGGATATTGAAACCTGATTTTGGAGGATATAAATATTAATGAAAAGTTTTAAATACATATAAAAGACAACTTAATTTGGGTAAAAAGATAGATAGATCAACTTTAATGAATAAAGGTTGTTTAGGTAGAATTCTTTATGGATTATCAGCATGATATAGGGTGTACATAAGAAGTATTAATGAGAAACGAGGGGATTTATAATATTTTCTACATAATGAGCAAATTATGGGGGAGGTTCATAATTATACCCCATTGCTATTAAGTACACATAGAAGGTTATAACATAGAGGACAATCTTGAATAAAAGTGAAATGGAGAGGATCCTTAACCTTCAGTCTGGTGGTATTGTCCACTTGTTATTAATGACCTGAATAAACAAATTAGGCTTATTAATTAGTAATTAAATATTCTCTTCTATATTTAATTTATTTATTATAACCTTTTTTAGTTCATTCAATACCTTTTTTATTGGGTATAATGTCCAATTTTATTGTTTGGGTTCATTTTCTTTCTTGGTTTTTATTGATCGGTTCATATTCGGATAAACATGCATAATGAATGTGGTTGTCTAGAATTTAATATGTATGTTGTTTCTGAACATACAATAGATTACATGGTAGTAATAATTCATTTTTATATTGGGTGTTCTAATGAATTATTGTATAAAACCATAGTGATAACTGTTTTGGTTAATCAGTTGGTTTTGATTACAACAAACTTGTTTTTCCTTATAACATAATACCATTAGTAAATAAGGATTAAATAACCTTAACTTGGATATATTAAATATATAATAATCTTTATAAACCATAAAAAATGTTCAGTTAATAATATTAAATATTACAAATGAAATTGATAAAAGGTTGTCCTTGGATGTGATAAATTAACACATCTCAAACAGTGTTTTCCTTTAATTAAAATAAAATATGAGGAAAAGAGAGATGATAATGAATTATCCCTTTAGGATAATACAATTTCAGTGCATATGTGTTAATAGAGTTACCATACCATTTTGGAGAAGGTAGGTGAGGAATAAAACAATATAATAAACGAACTGAACTGAAATAAAAAACTTAGAAAGAGGAATTTACCAATTGGGTTTAACTCATTTGAGAGCCACTTAAGAGGAGTGGATTTGGTATTTTAAAGAGATTATGTAGTGTTAGATGTGGGTAAAGATCTTGGCAGGATATTTGGTTAGAATATTGGCAAGGAACAAGGCTTTTGAAGAGTGGAGAGAAGAGGGAGTGTGGGGGGGTTTATAGTGGAGGAGAGTAGGGTTTTCCTATTTTATTAATCATTAGTTTATTAATTTCTGTCAGGACCAAAAATAGTGATGATTTCATGACCAAAAATAGTAATATGTGCAGGTGAGGTCGATCAAATGGCCATTTATATCATCCATAACTCAAGCATGATGTAGAAATTCAGGTTTTAGAATTTATTGTGAATTATCAGATTTTACTATTCATAAAATATTCAGGTTTTTTAGAAAAATACCATAAAATTTACCCTCACCATTTTTTATGTGTAGAATTCAATAATTAACTCCATTTTTATATAATAATTTTATTAAAATTTTTATTTTAATTTTTAAATAAAATCAAATTTTATTTAATAAAATAAACATTAAAAGTATGACTCGTTTTATAACACCTTGTAAAAATAATAAAGGTCCCATAAAATTATCTTATAACCACAAGGAAATAATGAAAAAATTTATGATTACATTTATGAAAGTAAATTTTTATTTTAAATTTTTAAATTTTTCACAATATTGTAAATAGAATATTTTTGGCATACAAAAATATCAATACTTATACTATGAACATTTTTTACTTTTAAGATGTCTGTATTGTTTTTAAAAATTAACGGGTGAGGTTTCTATCTTTTATCCAATTTTATATTCATTACTATTCATTAATATTCATAAAGTTTTGTTACTATTTATAAGGGTATATTAGTATTAATAAAAAATTATATTTGTCTTATCAGACTCCGGATAACTTACTTATCACAATTGTAGATGACTGTTTTTTGAAATTCAAATCACATAAGTGTCAAAATTATGTTCAAAGGTAACATTGAACTTAGTCATTCATTATGTTGTGATTTCATGTGATTTTAACATAATTAAAAGAAATAAAAATTCCATTGAAAAATATAGGGTCATTAAATTCTTCCCCCCATAAGAAATTTATCCCTCGAACGTTCGTTTTACATTCTAGGACATAAACTGGTGCAAGTACTTTTCCTTCATTGCCTCCTCCAGTTCACATGTTTCCTCTTCATAGGTATAGTTTCTCCATAGTATATTGACTTGGGGAGTATTCATGTTATGTAGACTTTTATCTCTACAACCCAAGATCATCACTAGTTTCTCCTCATAGGAAAGATCATCCTCTAAATGTACCATATGTTAAGAGAGTACATGTGAAGGGTATGGTATACACATTTCTAAGAGGGATACAAGAAAGATATCATGTACTTTGGCCTTGGTAGGTGAAAGTTCTAGTTGATATCCCACAACCCCTACCCAATCAAGAATTTCGAAGGGGGTGATGTACCTAGGACATAGCTTCACTTTCTTCCAAAACCACATGACCTTATTTCCTTGAGATATGTGTAGAAATACCACGTCTCCAACATTGAACTCATGTTCTTGTTAACGATTATCTTCAAAACTCTTCTATTTAATTTGGGATACCGTGATATGTTTTTTGAATTTTTTTCACCTTCTCCTCCATTTCGTCTTCAATTTCAGGTCTTCATAGCCTACTCTCACTATCTTCATCTCAACACGCCGGTGTTTTTCACATTTTCCCATAAAGGGATTAATATGGTGATTTCAGATACTCGAGTGGAAACTGTTGATGTAGGAGAATTGAACAAGTGGAATATATTGGTCCCAACCTCCTTTTAATTCCATAAAACATGCCCTCACCATGTCTTCTAGTGTCTGAATAGTCTGCTCATGTTGTCCATCATTTTGAGGATGATAGGTTGCACTAAAGTACAGTTCAATGCATAGAGCATTTTGGAGAATTTTCATTAATTAATGTTGGATAACGATACGATACAATAGATATTGGTACTCCATGATTCCTTACCACTTCTTTAATGTGAATCCATGTATGTTTATCAAATGATATGTCCTATTGAATTTCAATAAAGTGAGTTATCATCATAACACAGTCCACAATGACACATATATAACTGTTTCTTGTGGATGTCCTTGGAAGTCTAGTGACAATGTATATTGAAATGTTCTCCCACTTCCATGTTGGTATGGGTAGTGGTTGCATCATCCCCTTATATGTTTTCCTCTTATCCTTCACGTGATTACATACCAGGCCCTTTGATGTGTATTCAGTAATATCCCTTTTTATATTATCCCACCAAATTTTTTCTTAGAGATCTTAATACATCTTTGTGGTCCCTGGGTGGATAGAGAAGGTTGAGCTATGTGCCTCATTAAAAAGATCATTCTTTATATCTGGATCATATGGTATATATAATCATGACCCAAATATTACAAATCCTTCCTCATCAATCCTGAACTCATAAGATTTCCCACTTCGGATAGCTTCCACCCTTTTAAGAAGTTCCACATCATTTCATTGAGAATCCTTTATTTTCTCTATGAGGGATGGTTGAGAAATAATTTGAGAATGTATTGATGATGCTCCTCCCTTAATGATTCCAATTTCTATCCTCTACACATCTAAGAAAATAAAATCCTTTTCAATTTTCTTCACTGATAAAGATGTTGGATCCTTTCTACTTATAGAATCTGCCACCATATTTTCCTTATCGGGATGGTAGTGGATTGATTAGTCTTAATCATTGATGAGATACATCCATATTTGCTAGTGCATATTAAGCTATTTTAGTGTGGATATATATTTGAGACTCTTTTGGTCAGTATATACTGTAGACCCCGGAAAAATCATCCCCAAAATCTTCCAAATTCTCCCATAAATATTGCAGGAGTTTATTCTGTCTCGTAATCTTCGATTTGATAGCATGTAGAGCCTGAAAGGATTTATAGATTAGGAGTTATGGGAATTTGAATTTGGGCTGGAAAACTGGTTCGCGAGGCCCTTTCGCGAATCTCCCTCCACGATCGTGGAGCGTCGTCATGGAGAAAAGAGGCAGGATGCTCCCCAAACCCCTTTGACATTCACGAACCCACCTCGGAGCAAGGAGGTGAGATTCTCTGGGCCCTACGCTACCGTCACTGACCCCCATGAAAAATGGAGAGTCTCACCGCAAATATTTCGGGCCGAGTCATCGACATTTTCCATTGCGCCCCTAAGTGCAACCTCCTTCAACTTATGGAATACCATGATTTGAGAGACTTCTCTACACACAATGAAACCCCTTGAGTCAACATATTCCACTTGGATCCATTCCCATGTCATGAGTTGAGATTCTCATCATCAATTCTTCGAGTACCTTGAGTCGAACCATTCCTCTGGAAACTCTTCCAAACCCTATCACCTGGGTCCTATGCGAGGTCATACCAGAAAGGCCCTCCCTTGCGTAAGACCCAACACCAAACATTTCTAGGGGCCTTATGCCTAATAGTCCAAACTACATGACTATAAACTATAGTACACCCTAAGTGCCAAACATAGGATGCCTCTCTCTCTAAATGAGAGATGCCTTATGCTCCAAGCATAAGATGCCTATAGTCTTATCTACATGACTATAACCTGTAGCACACCCTATGTTCTAAACATAGGATGCCTCTTTCAACAAAAAAAATAGATTCCTTATGCCCCAAGCATGAGATGCCTATAGTCCAATCTACATGACTATAAACTGTAGTACACCCGATGTGCCAAACATAGGATGCCTCTCCCTCTAAAAAAGAGATGCCTTATGCTCTAAGAAAAATATGTCTATAGTCCTATATAATTGAATATAAACTGTAGAACACCCTAACTTCCAAACATAGGATGCCTCTTGCTCTAAGAAAAATATTCCTTATGCTCCAAGCATGAGATGCCAATAGTCCTATCTACATGACTTTAAATTGTAGTAATCCCTTTATGACAAAAATTGGATGCCTCTTACTCAATATAAGATATTCCTTGATTTCCAAGCATAAGATACCAATAGTACAATCTACATGACTATAAACCATAGTGCACCCTATGTTTCGAACATTGGATACATCTTGCCCTATACGAGATATTCTTTATGCTACAAGCATAAGATGACAACAGTATTATCTACATGACTATAAACTGTAGTACACCCTATGTTCCAAACATAGGATGCCTCCGGCTCAAAACAAGATATTCCTTATGCTCCAAGCATAAGATTCCTAATGCCATGATTATAGTGGCATAATTTCAAGAGCATTGGAATCTATTCAAAAATTCCATCAGTCCACCTCATACTTTGTGGGTCCTTTATTCCGATCTTCATCCCCTTCCATGTCTGAAGGGACCCCCTAACTTCCTAGTCCCATGCCGCATCGTATCACCTACTATCCTAGGCCAACGACCCGTAAAATTTTGGACAACGCTTCGAGCCAAGTCCTGTGTTTCGAACATGGTCAGCAATCGACCCTCATTTGTTTGTCCCATTTCAGGCTAATGCAATATGGATGATGTGTTTCAAACACGATCAACAGTTATCCTCCATCACCATGCCACACTCATTGCATTTAAAATGTCGGGAATGTGATTCACACTTTTCATCTCCCTTTGTTCAAACTGATTCCAACGCCCTTGTCATTATCCCACTTGTGCACCAGCGCAAAGGAGAAGGCCTCAAACCACTAGAGGGTTGGGATTCTCTCATGTCCAGACACAAGGAAGACATTATGGGCAGCTTCCTTGCATAATCCTCATTCACTATTGCCACTCCATAGCGACACTCGGGCATCTTCTTTGCGTAAGCCCCATTAACTATTGTCGCTCCATAGCGGCACCTTGGAAGCTTCCTTGTGTAAGACCCATTAGCCATTGTCGCTCCATAGCGGCACCTAGGTAGCTTCCTTGCATATGCCCCATGCACCATCACCACTCCATAGCAGCACCCAGGCAGCTTCGTTGCATAAACCCCATCCATAATGGCCGCTCCATAGCGTCACATAGGAATCTTCCCTACGTAAGCCACATTCACCATTGATGCTCCATAGCAGCACTCGGGCAGCTTTTTTGCATAAGCCCCATTCACTAATTCTACTCCATAGGATCACCTGGGATTCTAACCATGCATAAGCCCTTGTTTTCTCTTTGGGCTGCAATCACATGTAATCCCCACTCCACTTCCCACATACTCACCTTTCACGATGTGATTGTCAGGTCTTTGCTGTCTCAGGACTATCACACAGAGCATGACTCACGTGGTCTTAGAGCAAACACAAACCATGAAATCCAAACTTTGGGTATCCTAGAGTGTAATCCCCACCATCCCAAACTATGAGGACGCTGATCTTAGCTAAGGCAAGGTATGTAGGAAGCCTCACTAAGGTTCAAGCCCAACAACCATTGGACCCCAGGTCCTCCTTCACGTCGGTTCACCGACCCTATCTCGAACTATGAGGACTTTGATCCATGATAAGGCAAGGAAAGTAGGAATCCTCTCTGGGGTTCAAGCCCAACAACCATTTGACCTCAGGTCCTCCTTCACATCGGTTCACCGACCTCATCCCGAACTACGAGGACTTTGATCCTTGCTAAGGCAAGTTACATAGGAAGCCTCCCTGAGGTTAAATCCCAACAACAATTGGACCCTAGGTTCTCATTCATGTCAGTTCACCGAACCCATCCCAAACTATGATGACTTTGATCCTTTCTAAGGAAAGGTATGTAAAAAAGCCTCCTTGAGGTTCAAGTCCAACAACCATTGGACCCTAGGTCCTCCTTCACGTCGGTTCACTGACCCCATCCCGAATTATGTGGACATTGATCCTTGCTATGGAAATGTACGTAGAAATCCTCCCTAAGGATCAAACTCAAAAACCTGGTCGTTCCGACAATCATCATGTTGGTTCACCAACACTGTGGGTAGCCTAGAGTGTAAGCCCCACTATCCCGAACTACGACGACTTCGATCCTTACTAAGACAAGGTATATAGGAAGCCTCCCTGAGGTTCAAGCCCAAAAACCATTGGACCACAGGTCCTCCTTCACGTCGGTTCAGCCAAACCATTCTAAACTATAGGGACTATGATCAATGCCAAGGCATGTTACATAGGAATCCTCCTTGAGGTTCAAGACCAACACCCATTGGTCCCGACCATTTAACGTTGGTGCACCAATGCCCCCATTCTGAACAACGATGACTTTTATCTTTTCCAAGGAAAGGTACGTAGGATGCCTCCACGATGTTCAATCCCACCACCCATGGGACCCCATTCCCTCCTTCACATAGGTCCACTGACACCCCATACTGAACTATGAGGACTTTGATCTTTGCCAAGGCAGGGTACGTAGGAAGCCTCTTTGAGGTTCAATCCCAACACCCCACTGGTTTCGACCAACTTCACGTCAATTCCCACCACCTAAACTACGTGGTTTTTGATCCTTTCCAAGGTGAGGTATGTTGGAAGCCCCCCTGAGGTTCAATCCCACCATCTATCTGGGCCCTAGGACCACATTCACGTTGGTTCACCCCCGTCCTGCATGACATTAAACTGCGGACATCAATCAGTTGTAAGTCGTTGTTCGCCCATCCAGCGGTATGCCATTTTCAACCTCATTCTGTTGTAATCCATTAAATTCCACAATCGATAGTAATCCATCATCCAATGAACTACGTGGACTTTGATTCCTGACCACAGGGTTACATAGGAAGCCTCCATGAGGCTCGAGACCAGCACCCATGTCTCATCCTAATATATCCTTTGATCCCATGTGTTCTGGGATGATCAGGCCCCAAACCAGAGGTTCTACTTCCTTTGAGTCCCATCTTTGCACCCTTTCTCACAGGCCGCCTCCTCAGGAGTCCCATTATCCCAAAGAACTACACAGAATTTGACTCCTTTCCATGAGAATTCGTAGGAAGTCACTTCAAAGCTCAAGGACAACATCATCGTCGTCCTCATGGCGGTTCCATCTCATTCCACATCTACTTCATTCACCTCTCCATCATCCATCCTGATTCTTACCCAGGCCTCCACATCCCAGTGGGAACATGTCATCCATTTCTTCACTGCTCCTAGGAGTACCTGGACCACTATCCAGGTGTAAGCCCCAGCATGTATTAGGGTTGTTGTCCACTATGTACACATTGATTCTTCACCCCTTCGAACTAAGTGTGTTTTGATCCCTGTTTTCTACAAATGATATTTAGGAAACCTTCCTGAGGTTCAATCCCAACCAATGGTAAACCTTGGTGTTCTCACATTTTGGGGTGTACACTCCATGATCCACCCTCAGTGGTGTCTATATCACCTTTCACAGTGTGAAATCTCCCCTCTACGAGACACACCACCTTTGATCTGTCTTTATGAGATTTTCTGATCACCCTCATTCCATCTCCGCAAGACGTTAAACTCATGGTCTACCTAGAATTAAATGTGAGATGCCTGAGGAAAACCTCGGAAGACACGCCTTTGGCTTAACCATCTCTAAAATATAATAAAATCACAGCCTACCTCATGTTAAACATGAGGTGCCTCAGGAAACCCTCGGACGACATGCCATTCGCATAACCGTCTCTGTTAGAGGTTAAACTTGCGGCATACCCTGTGTTAAACATGGGAAGTTGAGGAAAACCTCAAATACATGCCTATGGTATATGATTCCCCACATTCGATGTGGTATGCCTCGGGTTCATCACCATTGAGATTCTCTCTTATGTGGATGAATAAAGGTTCCCCAATGTCCACACATCTAGATATTCTTTGACAAGCCTGATGTTACTGTCTACTCCGATCGAATGTTGCTACCATGCCAAGACCACATGGAATGTCTTGACAGAAGTACTGTAATTAAGCAAAATATACAATGATATGGAACCAAGAACGAGATTCATGAACCATGACTTAATCTATAAGGGATACCCGGACTAGGTACTGAGTTCTGAGGAGGAATCCACGGAAGGAAGAACCAACATCCCATCATCGTGTTTCGATCAAGGAGCAAACATCCCTGAATAAGGAATGGATGTCTCCCACCGTTGGAAAGTGGGATTTCGGGGCAACAGCTGGCTATCCTCCACATACGGAGGTACGTTCCCTGGAAAAATTTTCAGAAACATATATCTCACACATTTCTCCAAAGAGATAATCCCACCAGATTTTCAACTCAATGATCACAAAAACAACTCCAGATCATGCGTGGGATTGTTTTTCTCATCAATTTTTAGTTTCCATGACATGTAATCTATTACTATATCATTTTTCATTAGCACACAACCTAATCCATTCTTTGACACATCACTCTACACCACAATGAGTTCTACAATTGTTGGAAGTGTAAGTACTAGCACAATGGTACACCTCTTCTTCAACTCCTTGAAACATTCGTCACATTCCTATGTCACGAAAAACATTACTCCATTCTGTGTCAGCTTGGTCATTGGGTTTGAAAATTCTGAAACATTCTTCATAAATAATTGATTATACCGGACTAGACCCATAATTTGGTGGATCTCTATTACAGATGATGGCATGTGACACTCTTCATTTGTCTTTGTCTTGGAAGTGTCCACATATATCCTTTTTTTGATGATAAAATTCCACAAGAATGATAATTCCTCCATATAAAACTCACATTTATAGTACTTTTCATACTTCTCATCCCTCCACAATGTCTTTAACATATTATTCAAATTCTCTTCATGTTACTCCTTGCGCTTGGAGAATATCAGAATATCGTCAATAATGACTACCAAAAATTGGTTGAGGTAATCTCCAAAGACATTATTTATTAAATCCAGGAAAATTGTTGGATAATTATTGAGTCCAAAGGAAATCACGATGAATTCATATTGTCCATACCTCATTAGATATTCATCCTTGGGAATTCTTCCTTAATCACCTTTAATTGGAGATATCCTAACTGAAGTTTCACGTTAGAGAAATAACTAGCCCCATGAAGCTGATAAAACAACTCATCAATCTATCGAAGGGGATACTTGTTCTTTATCATTATTTTTTTGAGCTTATGATAATAAATTCATAGGTGCATTGACCCATCCTTCTTCATGGAAAAGAGAACTAGGTCACCCAATAGTGAAGCTCATGGCCATATAAAACCCTTCTCTAGATTCTCCTGTAACTACTTCAACTCTTCCACCTCTATGGTGTCCATTCTGTAAGGTATCATTGATATAGGTAGAGATCTAGGAATAAGATTAGTTGAGAACTCAACCTATTGATCGGGAGGAAGACTAGGATACTCTTGAGGGAATACATCTTGAAATCCCTCAGAATGGGCATGCCTTAATGCATGATTCTATTATTTTTCACAATCATTTGATGTAGATATTCATTCTCACAAGGCTAGAATATCCACCCTTGAGATGATGATTTTAAAGGATATACATCTTGCTCTTTACTCTTATAAATAATTGGAGGATTCATTAGGATTTGATGAGTGATCTCCCTTTCCTGACAGTTGATGATGGCTTTATATAAAGATAGCCAATCCAGGCCCAAGATAGAGTCAAAATCCAATAAAGGAAGTATGATAAGATTTTCTGGGAGGTCAAGTCCACAAATGTTAATAGGGGAGGAGATATAAACCATGGATAAAATAATTTCCTAATTCACTATTCACATAGATAACATGTCCTCCATATTTTTAGGTGGTATTTGAATAGATATACTAAACATGCAAGATATGAATGAATACGTAGGACTAGAATCAAATAGTATGTTCGCTATTCTTTAATGAATAACTAGCATACCTTCCACCACATCATTTTCTAGCTCCACCTCAATAGTAGTGATATAATAAGATCTTTCTCCTTTACATTGAATTTGTTGCTATTTTTCTCTGACAACCCTCGGCTTAGAGAAATTATCCTTATAATGAACATGCTCCTTAGAGTTGTAACACTACAGCAATGACTGATCATTGATCTGAACCTTCCTTTCAATTCCACATTAGCTGGATTTTTCATATCCCTTCAGTAATTCATGGCCATATATCCTAGATTTCCACATTTAAAGAAATTCCTAGTTCCCTTTAGAGAGTTCCCATGATTCTTATTCCGAAAATTATGATTAGTTGGATATTAAGGATTCTTTACATCATGGTATTTGTTTATTATACCACCGATGTCATATCCATTTTAGTTTGTTTTCACTGGGCCCATGAGACCACTGAGAGTCTCTAATACCCATTTTAACATTCAAGGTACAACATTTTTTTAATGGTTGGGGCCGAAGCCTCATTTTTATTATTAAATCAAAGCAAGGTCCTCTTTTAACTGGGTAGAGGGAAACCCATTACATAGCCCAAAGGCCCAGTGGGCTTGTAGCCCATTACATAGCCCGTAGGCCCAAATTCAAAGGCCAATTCACATTCTGTGAATAGTAACCTGATGCTACAGTACCGCACAGTATCGCCGCCGCTACAGTGCCCTACCGCCACTACAGTTCCCTGCCACCGCTACAGTACCCGCTGATGAACAGTGACGCCGCTGCTACAGTACTGCTACTGTAACCTGCACCCCATGGGTTTTGAACCCCCATTTTCCATGTAGCCTTACGGGGTGCTTACCACTAAGACAAACCTCAACTACATTCAAGGAACAACATATAATATCCTCATAATTGTCGAAGTCTTAGATCTATACTCATCTTTATACCATTAAAAAAGTGATCCACTTTGCTTTCAGTGTTCATGAAAAATCTAGAGGTGTGCCTTGCAAGCCTTTTGATGTCTGCTTCATACACCCCGATGGAATCATCTTCTTTCAGATTTACACTGGGGAAATCTCATTCCATCTTGAGATGGAGGGTTCAAGGAAAATATTTATTGAAAAACATACTTTGGAATTCCTCCCAATCCATGGAATCAATTTCATCATGGGGCTTTGTATTCATGATCAATGTCCGCCACTAATCTGCTTCCCCATGAAAATGATAAACCACTAGTACGACTTTCTCTTCTTTTGCACACTGGAGGACTGAGAATATATTTTCAATGGATTTAATCCATTGTTCGAGGAGGATGGGATCAAAAGATATACTAAACATGGGAGGATTTTTACACATGAAGTATTCTATAGTAACTTTATCTTTCCTTATAGGAGTAGGGCATTCCCCATGACTCAATTTATTATTCATAACTTGAGCCAGCTGAAAAATTACTGTCATGATGTCTTGATCACTTGTTCCCTTTATATCAGGCATATCATTAAGGCAATATTCACATTGCATATCACATTGGTTGTTAGAATGTGTTCTTCTATTTCTCATCATTAACTTAGAAAAGGGACATACAATTATAGGGCATGAATATATAGTTATAGAACATAGAAAACAATATTTTGAACATAAAAGGATAAAATTGTACAGGATAATTATATCCAAACTTGTGATTCCTTAGGATTAAATCTAGGTTATCCTTGATCTATTTCTTATCTTAAATTCTTATGAGTCTTTTTTTATTCTCTTAATAATTTTTTGTACTAAAATCGTGAATTTAACAAATAATATCCCCTGAGAGGTTCAATACAAATATTTTAGCAAGGCACGTTTTCATTTACCAAGATACCCACACTCAAGCCCGAAACTCCTCATATAACTTTTCACTCCTAGATACATTTGTGCTATAGATACCTCTACCTTTTTGTATCCAGATAGGGATATATTCTCTTGATAAACCACTTACTCTTTACTTACCGAAACATAGGGGTATTTTCTTATACTTCATCTCATACATAAGGTTATTACTAAATTTATATATTCCTTATATCCGAAAATAACTAGACCAGTCTCTAATGCCAACTATAGTGACCCTAGCCTTTTACATATAACATTTAATTAATTTTAAGCATAATTATACTTCAGATTGCAATCCAAGGATCATGAATTCTAGTGTCTTGGAAGACTAGGAATGTAAAACTAAAAATATGGAACAAAACAAAACATTTTTTTATTTATTATTCATAAAGATCCCCTAAATTATATTTTTCTCATACATCTTCATAGAATAACCAAGCAGTAACATGAACAATGGGATGAAATAAAATCTCAAAAAGGGAATAAGAATAATAATAAATCCGTAGCACATGTATTAGAAATGTGACATAAATAAATAAAAATGCATGTAACGTAATTAATCATAACATATAAACATGGAGTCTTATAAAAATGGATTCATAGAAATGAGGCAGAAACATAAAACATGACTTTAGTATGAGTCGCGGCTAACAGACAAGATCGTTTCCCATAGTAGCACTAGCCAAGGCTAACGGCCAAGACCGTCATACATAACATCTCATGAGACATAAATTTACCCTATGCATTAGAGAGCTATCTGGTCACACCCATATTAACATGTTCATGAATATGATTTCCACCGAAATAATCATACACAATTAAATCATACATAAACATAAGGGAACATAGGTAGAAAAATTGGTATGACTTTCATGACATAAATCATAATGAATGGGCATGTCATAAAAGTGTCAATGAGAGAAAAGAGTTAAAACATATAAGGAAATTAAAAAGGTAAAATAGGTATATAGCATGATAAGTGATTTAAAATAGAAGTGAAAACATGTATGAAGTGTATTTAGGAAATTCTTACCATTAAATCCTTTTAGTGTGGTTTTAAGGAAAACAGTAAAGAGATTTTAAAATATAAAAGGGAACAATATATTATATAAATCAATAAGTGAACCATGAAGGTTTTAATTATAAAAATAATTATTTTATAAAGATAATGGTGGTTTAAAATAGAGGATAAGGTGCACATGAAATTGGGTAAAAACTTATTAAGTTACCTTAAAATTAGTTTTCTTACTATGAAGTATCGAGGAGGGAATCACTTAAAATAATGTATATCTCCAAGAAACAATTATCGATGGATTTTGAAACATGAGTTTAGAGAATATAAAAATCATGTATAATTAGTACATAAAAATAAAATACAACTTCATTTGGGTAAAAAAATATAGAGCAACCCGAATGAATAAATGTGGTTTGGGTAGAATTCCTTATGGTTTATCGGCATGATATTTGGTGTACTTACGAGAGATTAATGATAGAGAAATAGATATATAATATTTTATAAATCATGAATAAATTAAGGGGGAGGTGCATAATCATACCCTTTCACTATGATTTATTCATAAATGCTTATAACATAGAGGATAATCTTGAATAAAAGTGAAACAGAGAGGATCTATTTCCTTAATTCTGGTGGTGTTCTCCACTTGTTATTAATGACCTGAATAAAAAAAATTAGGTGTATTAGTTAATAATTCAAAAACCTATTTTATATTTAATTTATTTACTATGACCTTTTTTAGTGCATTTATGGCCTTTTTTATTGGTTATAATGTTCAATTTCATTGTGCGGGTCTATTTGTTTTCTTTGTTTTTAATGATCGGTTCATGTTTGAATAAACATGTATACAGATAGTGGTTGTTTGTAATTTTTGATTTATGTTATTAGTGAACATATATTTTATTAAATGGTTATAATAATTAATTTGGTTATTGGGAGTAAAGATGAATTATTATAAAAAACCTTAGTAATAATCGTTTTGGTTAATCAGTGGTTTTGATTACAACGAACATTGTTTCTTAATAACTTAATAACATTTGTAAAAAGGGATTACATAAACTTGACTATGATATATTAAATATATAATAATTTGGGTCACCCATAACATAAAGGGTTTCATCCCAGCATTTTTGACGATAAAAGAAATTGATAAACTCTTTCACTTGAATGTTCTAAATTAACACATCTAAAATGGTGTTTTCATTTATTTCAAATAATATTTCGGGAAAGAAGAAAAGATAATTAATTATCCCATTAGAATAATATAATTTTATTACATGTATGTCAGTGGATTTATCATACCATTTGTGTAAAGGGATGTGAGGAAAGAAACATGAAAATAAAAGAACATAAAAAAATAAAATAATTGGAAATAGAAATTTACCTCTTGTGTTTAACTCCTTTGAGAGCCTCTTCATAGGAGAGGAGTTGGTATTTTAAAGAGACAATTGGGAATTGGATGTGGGGAAGGATCTCAGGAGGATATTTGGATAGAATATTGGAAAGGTACAAGGCTTTAGGGGAGAGGAGAGAAGAGGGAGTTTGGGGGGTTCTACAGTGGATGAGAGGAGGGTTTTCATAAATTTTTTAATCATTAGTTTATTAATTTCCCTCAAGACCAAAAATAGTGATTATTCCATGACCAATAATGGTAATATGTGAATTTAGGTTCAAACTAATGGCCATTTACATCATCCATGACTTAATCATGTTGTCGAAATTCCAATTTTAGCATTTATTGTGAATTGTGAGATTTTACTATTCAACAATAATTCAAGTATTTTAGAAAAATACAAAAAATTCACCCTCACCATTTTTAAGTTTCTATAATTTTAAAAATAACTCTATTTTTTAAAACAATTTTCTGAATTTTTTAATTTAAATTTTAAATGAAATTATAATTTATTCAACAAAATCTTCATTAAAACTATGCTTCATTTTATAACACCATAAAAAATTAATCAAGGTCCCATAAAATTTTCTTTTAACTATAAGAAAATAAAGTATCAATTTCGGATTATATTTTATGAAAATAAATTTCCATTTTAAATTATTAATTTAATTATAAAATTGTATATAAATTTTCTTTGACATACAAAAATACGTATACTTAAACTATGATCATTTTTTTTCACTTTTAATATGTTTGAATTGTATTTATACATCCATGGGTGAAGTTTCTATATTTTGACCAATTTTCTATTCATTACTATTCATTACAATTCAAAAAAGGCATGTTATTATTCATAAGGGTATATTACTATTCATCAAAAATTATGTTTGTCTTATCAGACTCCAAATAACATACTGATCACAATTGTAGATGACTGTTTTTCGAAATTCAAATCACATAATTTTCAAACTTATGTTTAATGATCACATAGAACTTAATAGTACATTATGTAGTGATTTAATGTGATTTTTACATAATTATAAGAATGAAAATTCCATTGACAAACATTGGGTCGTTACAATACCCAACACATGTACTCACCTATGAAAAAATGGACCTTGAACCTTATTTGTCTTACTATAAACAGCCTATCGTGGTTCTTGACACTAGAGATTTTTTTTGAGAAATCAGATGACTTGTCTAGTAATGTTTTTTAGAGAAACCACAAAAAATATGAGCCAATGTGGGAACATTAGAATTTTATGAAGAATAACCACCCATATTTTTTTTATAGGGATTTATAAATGAAAAATTTCATGGATGAAATTTTCAAAAGTGGGAAGAATATAACCACCATACATTTTATGGTATTTTTATCTTAAATATTTTCAATTCAATTAATACCCTATAGATCATGAAGCACTGAGACTCTATAAAACAACACATGGTTATTTATAGGCTATAGTCATAACCTATGCATTAAACTTAAATTTTCCACTTCTGTATTTTGAATTTCGAAAAATAGACATACACGATTGTGATCAGGGTGATATTTGGAGTCTAATATAATCAACATAATTTTCAGTAAATAGTAACATACCCTTATAAATAGTAACTTACCCTTATGAATATTAACATACATTTATGAATAGTAATATGATCCTTATGAATGGTGTCCTTACCGATGAAAGTAAAAAATTAAATTTATGCTCCCTAAAAACAAAGATGAATATTTTACGTGTTGTTAATTTTCGATTCATTGATGATTTTATATAAAAATTAAATTTCTCATATTTATAAAGTTATAATTAAAAAATATAGTTCAGTTTTTTATTCTAAACATTGAAAATTTTTTGGGGTGTTCATTTTGATTTTTCTGAAATACATGAATTGTTTGTGAATAATAAAATACAGTAATTTTGGTATAAATACATAATGAGATAAATACAAAATTCCCTACATAATGGATGTTTTAAGAAGCCATTATTTAGAACTGACATGTACTTATTACTATTTTTTTCATGGAATCATCCCTATTTTTATATTAGGGAAAAAGAATAAACTATTGATTAAATTATTAAGAAAACCATCCTCTTCACCACAATATAAACCAACCATCGCCCCCTCTTCCCCTCACACAACTCAAGCTTTGACCCATTCTTATGTTCAACCAAATACACTTCCCAATCCCTCCCCCACATCCAAGACCTTATGTTCTCACCAAAATTACAAAAAAGTTTTTTAAGATATTTTCAAGGGGGTACTCCAAAGGTGAACCTCTCTTCTGTTTTCATTTAAAAGTTCCATTATTTTGTTTCCCTCACCTTACCCCCCCCCCCCCACATCCAAATTCTATAATAAATATATTACCTTACATGAACTGTAATTTTATTATGCTAATGTAATATTTCTTAATCATCTCTCTTTTTACCCTCCTCTAATTCTAAAAATGAAAACACCCCTTGAGTTGTGTTAATTTATCCCATTCAAGGACTACGAGTTTTCAATTTCTATTACCGTATTCAATTATATTTATGAAACAAATTTTTTTGTTCAACAAGGTCATTATATATATAATATATTCTTTATAATTTTATGTAATCATATTTTACAGATGGTATTTAATTATAAAACAATATTAGTATGTGGTGATCAATAAACCATCAAAAAAATCCATGTGTTTGTCATTAAAATTTTGTATAATGAATTATCCACTCCCAAAATAACTGAAAGATTATTATGATCATTTAAAGTTATTTATGATCATTAGTAACTCATAAATTAAATTCAATAGTTCAATTTCTATTTTATACAATCTTCCACACACATATATAAGAAACCCAGTCATGAAAACGAGGGAAGAAAATGATTCGAAAACAATAAATATTAACCTATTAAGGATATAGAAAAGGACATCAATGAACCTAATAATATTATAATAAATATATAAGTAGTTTAGTAGGTTAGTGAATTATTAGTTAATAATAATAAATTTGATTATTTAGGACATTAAGTTCAACCCAAGAACACATTGAGGCATAAGGTAAGGGTTTTCCCATCTCATTTTTAATTCCATGAGATTTTCATTGTTCACCACTTATTTATTTAATGTTGTGTATTTGTACATAAATTTGATATATAATTAGGTTTATATTCATGTTATTATTTGATTCATTTGGTGATTATTAATTTTTTTTCACACGACTCGATTGATTACAACTTGGTAGGGGACATTGTCTCAATTTCCATTTCATAGAGACTTACTTGGTAGTGTGCACCAAATCATTCCTATATGGTGTATCCACAACCCATTAGAGAACATTATTAATTTAAAATTATAGTTCTGGTAAATATCCATTTTATTTTATGTTGGATATGATTTTCTATTTATGATGTATACCATTTCACAAACGGTGTTTATTTTGAATATTTTTATAATAAGGGAAATATTGATGATATATATCCAATATTCAAAAAGGATATTGATATGGTTTATTTTACTTGTATTAAATATATTTATAAAGAATTATATACATCGGTAGTGATGTTCGGGGAATACTATAGCCCCTTGATGCAACAAAAGGTCTCATGAGACAAATCATTTGGTGGCAAACCCTTCATGTTTGTTTCCAAAATTTAGGCGAGTTTCTACCCACAGACTTAAACTATCTCGAATATATAATGGTTCATATTCCACATAAATGACTTCCAAATAATAAGAATTCTATTTATTAATTATTAATTTATTACTATCTATAATAATTTCAATATGAAAAAAATCTATGGATGCATTTTAGTCTTATCTTATTGATGGAAAATATTTTCATTTATTCATCGTGTCATATTAGTCATGTCAAATTGATTATGATTAAATTATTATTGATTCATGATTCCACTATATGTGACCATTACTGATAATTTGGTCTCACACTTACTATGTTTCCTTTCCTAATGTTATGAATAAGAGAACCTCAAATAATCTTTCTAGAAGGCAGTTTATTTCAGTTTATTATGTATCATATTGTATTTTATATCATCCAAATGTACTTTGGGGATCATGTATGTAACTTGGTCATCCAAAACTAATAAAATATCAGTCCATAAAAATTTATTTATTATATTCATTCTATTATAATGAAATAATTCACCGGCTTCGGTCTTCAGGGTTTGGTGTTTTATATCTTTATCCCATTCATTTTAAAATTTTAGTAATGGACTTTATTCCCCGCCTGAGATTTCCCCATCAAATTACTAGAATTAAAATCTATTCTAAAATTCTTATATCTAAATCAATGATATTTACTTATCTTCATTTTTTATTTTTAGCAACAATCGAAAATTTCTTTGGAGCTTTCTGTTTCTTGAATTACAAAATTATTTGGTGAACTTGGATATAGACCACCAAAAAAATAGATAGCTTTACTTTCAAGGAGAATGAAAATTTTGAAGGTATATCATGTTATACATTTTCAATTAAACCTCATATGAACTAATGGATTAATTATAATCTTAATTTTGGATAAATAAATCCCTATTTATTTTATGTAGAAAAATGGGTTGAAAATATTTATCGAACAAATTATTAATTATTTCCATTATCTCTTTAGTCTCTTCCTCATGTTTCATATTTTTGATCAATATATATCATTATCATAGTCTCCCTCAAAAATATTAATAGCTAGTATGAGATTCTCTACCTTAGATAATTGAATTATGGTGAACATATTTTCAATAGGCATGATCCATTACTCCATGATTATAGAATCATAAGATCCAATGAATGATTGATTCCGTTGTCGTATAAAGGTCTCTATTGCCAATTTCAATTTCATAGAATGATGTTGGTTTTTCCAATTATTCTTTTTTTATTCATAGTATGAGTTAATTGAGAAATTATTCTTCTAATGATCTTAATTACATCTCTCATTAGGTTAGTAATCTCATTTGGGTATCCATTATATAGCTCATTACATTGGTTGTTGGCTCAGTTCCTATTATTCCAAGCCATTAAATAAAAAATACTCATAATCATGGATGATAATCCTAAAAATAATAATCACATAAATGGTAAACTATGAATATTGAATATATAACTCATAAATTAAATAAATTCATTAATGTATTAATTTATAGGTTCATATTTAATTTATTCATGGTATATTTTCTAATATATAATTTTATAGGCATTATTGTTACATTCATAACAATTTGAAGAGGGGTTCGTATTTTCCTAATGCATATCCACTAGGATTTAAAAATATGGTGTGTAGAAATGACACTTTTTTTGTGCCCCTAGTGATTTTCATGTCAATACCATTGGACCATTTCTCGGGTTATTTCCCCTAAGTACAACTAAGTTAGAGACACATCTACTCATAGTAGCCAGATTTTGATTTTGTTTCTTGGAATCCTCTTACTCTATAATTTACCATAATGTAGTTCCAGAGTCCATTATTTAATCTTATACCAAAGGATTGAATAATTTTTTATAATCCTAAACCCAAAAAACTAGACTTCAATAAAATAAAAACTACGATATCCCATGTCCTTTATACAATTATATTCATTACTTATTACATAATGAAAAAATTAATAGTATCCCCGAATATCATGAGGCTAGGTGTTTATGAAATTAGGTATATATCATGATAACCTAAAACATGTATACAATAATATTATTTAAAAAAACCATAACATTCCCTTAAAATCCATTGGCCTTCTAATACAAATTTAGATTAATTGGGGGAATACATAAGAAAAGGTGTGAAATAAAGCCTTTTAAGAGAATAATAAAATATTAACATGATGAAAATAATACATGTGATCCTATAACTATCACACCTAGGTTTTTGATTTCACCCTTTGTTCAATTTAAGGTTTGGTTCCCAGTTAATTTCACTAGAACTGGGTGTGATGGGTTCGAATTTTTAAGGTAGTCATTCCTTTTATCTGTAAGAACCCGAGATTTTATGAAAAATATTCTTTTTGATTTCATTAATGTCTTGTGTTGTACGCTACACCAAAAGGAGCTTGCACAACACGCATCCTTGACTTGCTTTGAATTACACGCAATCGCGACCTTCCTCGATAGCGTATGTAGTATGCAATACCGAGTATCACTAAACAACGATATGATATTAAAATATTATTAAAAATAGCCTTTATGAATAGTATTAACTGAATTTTGAATTTTATAAAATTTTAATTCAACTTATACATTTTCTAGAAAGAGGTATAAAAGCAAAATCAGTTTTTTTTGGATAAAAGAAGTATTTTTCAAAAAATATAGTTTTGCCGCCTTTTGATGGCGCACCCACATTAAATCTAGTTTTTAACATGTTTATAAGTTCAATTTGAAAAAATAAAATTCTTCTTCTGAATAAGTGTATAAAAATTTACTTTGGATAAATTTTTGATATTTTTCTGATAGCTTTCATATTTTGATGAATAGTAAAAATACACTAATATTTAATTAAAAACAACTTTTTCATTGAGATAATATATATGGATAAATTATAATATTGAATGGTTTTAAAGTATAAATATAATATATTTTTACCATTTAATATAATTTATGTCATTAGCATTAATTTCAAATTTAATTCATAGGTAAAAACATTTCAATCTTTGGCAATGTTTTAACTTCTAAAATCTGTTTTCTTAACAACGGGATTTATTTTAAATTAATTACAGCAACTTATATGTTTTGAATTTTGAAAAATGGATTCCATATTCAGAATCAGTGGGTACAAATTATGCTAATAGGTTACTTTTTATTTTTGGGCATTATGAATAGTAACTACGGTAAATCTTATTTACCATACTTAAGGTAAATCGGGTAATTAAGGGTAAATATAAGATTATAAAATTACCCTAACACCTGCCAAAATCTTATTGAATGACTAAAAGTAGACCCATATCACCTAAGGGTCGGATTAGATTCATTTAATGGACTTTTTTCCATGAAAATAATTTAATTATTATTAAAACCAAAGAATGTGACAACATGTCACTTTCTTAAATCTTATAAGTATAATAATTTTAATTTGGTGATAAACATAATGAAACTTCTAACATGAATAGTCTCCAGAAAGATAATACAATTCTCTACATCATAGGAATTTATTTAGAATTTTTAGGGATCAAATAAGTTTCATTAATTATGACACAATAGTGATGTTGAAATTAGTTTATTAATTAAAATATCAAATAAATTATTTTAAAAATATTAAAATAAATATTATATGAACTATTGAATGTGATACACTAATTTTATAGATACATATGAAATTTTATGAATCTATTAATGGTTTTATTTTGAACATATCTTCTGTATATATTTTATTTAAATTCAAATAAATGAATAGTGTCAAAATTGACACTATTGTTATTTTATAAAAATAACATATTATAAAATTGTTTAAAAATCACAAAAATATTTAAAAATTATAAATTAAAATTTATATGGTCGAAACTGTCATAATTTGTCAAATTATGGAAAATTCACAACACATATGTAATTATTTATAATAATTTAAAATTTAGAATATTATTAGCACAAATAAAATAAAATTAATAAATAAAGAAAAAATCAAGTTTATAATGTTTAAAATAAATTCCTATCATGTCTAACTTTTATTGTTTGATGAGATTACAACCCTATCTCATCTAATCTTCGGATATGAGTTATTTTGGATGTTTTTAAGTGGGTTTGGGATTTTATATAAACTAATATTTCTTATATTTCCAAAGGTGCCCCTCTCCTCCCTTATAAAAGGGCACCTCCTCCCTCTCTTCCTCACACCAATTTGATCTTTCAAGCTCGGACAACCCCTTCCCACTTCACTTCCCCACTTCCTTATAAACCTACTAGAGGTACTGGTCTTATCAAAAGACCAACTCTAGTGCCTTAAGAGAAAGTTTAAAGGAGGCACTTCGAGAAAGAGGCAATACCTTCTACCGTTTTCATCAACTTCCATTCTTCTTATACTCCCTCTTCTTTAGTTGTTTCATTATGAGGTAATAACATCATTATCACTCATATACTTATATGGTATTATAAATATGAAACAACCCTATTTCACCTCTTATCCATCCTACGGAAAACGAAATCACCGCGCGTGCGTACGTACGGAATACCGTCTCCACCCCGTGGTGTAATCTATTTTCCACCACCACGTTACTTGGATGGGTATAAGGGTGAAAGTAATGAATATATATGATTATTGTAATGTGGTATTTATTCTGAAATAGTATACATACACTTCAATACAAGTCCACGATCATGGGAACGATATCATCGCTCGTGCGTACGTACGGAATACCGTCTCCACGATGTGATGTGATTCGTTCTACATGATCTTCATTGCATAATGATTATATAAATGAATTTAATGAATGAATATGTTATATATTTCACTAATACCATTCTGGAAATGAGGTATCTATATCCTAAAGAGAAGAATAAGAATTTATTCGACAAACACACATAAGAACAAAAAGTAATAAACACCCGAATAACAAGTAGTAATGAAATATTACTAACAAGAAGCTAAGAATATGACCATATTTGATATCATAACAATAAGGATGATTCTGGAATAATTCAATAACATTATTTAAATCATTATACAGGAGGTTCGGACACTTATGAAGCAAATCGGACCTATGGTAAGGGAAAATATCGCAATCTCAATTTTTATCCAAGATTGTTTATACTTCAGAATTTACTAGGGTGTATTTTATCATCCACATCCATGTTTCCTCATTATGTAATATTGTTCCATCCACCTACAATTGTTTAAATCCAATTTTCCCCTTCGGTGAGTTTTTAGTAAAATATATGGAAGGAATATTTTGTCGTTTTTCGCACGAGGTACTTTTTGACTTTTCCGACAAAAGTACAAGAAGAATGTTTTTTTAAACTTATACGGAATGAATGGATTTTTAAAAAATTATTTCCAAGAATATTCCTTTACAAGTTTTCAAGTTTATTTTTAATCAAATTCTTTTAGTTTAAATTTGTATGACATGTTAAAGAAAGAAAAATGCTTTTGAAGTATAAAGGATATTTTCCTCAAAAATGGAGTTCATGTGATTTATCAAAATTATTTTCCATCTAATATAATATAGGGTTCTGTTTCTATCACTATTGTTACATTTATTTTATTATTTTTTGATGGAATTATTTTTATGAATTCCTTTATCTTATATGAATTGTTTTATGATGTCATGTTGTTTAAGAATCCCATTTTTACTACATGGGTTATGCAATGATGTATGATTTATGATTTTGTGGAACACATAAGAATGGTATCATTATGAGATGGGTGGGGCCTATATCTCCCTCCAATTCATTGGGTAATGATTTTATATCTCATGAGATAGACATGGCTAGAACGGCAGGTTAAACTGGTTCAGTGAAACAGCACTGAAACGAGGAGTGAACTCGGTTCAGAAATGGATTTGTCCACTAAGATAGTCTTGTAAATGAGTCTTGACTAATAAGAAATGATTCTCTATGATTATTTGTGTATTCCAAAAAGTTTCATGTTTTAAGTTATGATTATTGGGATTTCATTTCACTACTATGATTTATCCCATGTTATGAAATTATGCTCTCTTTTGCAGGTTAAGATTTCCAAAATGTTATGTTCTTATGAATATGATGTGATTGATATTTCTTTTGTTTAGCCTTATTGAGCGTTTGAGCTCACCCTTTTATGTTTTCTTTTCCCTAGGATATAAATAAAGGTTTTAGGTAAAAAAAGGAAGATCTTTATGGGAGATGTTGAAGATCGTTCACCATGATTAGAAGATTATATTCCGAGTTTCCGAAGACACTAAACTATTACGGTCCTTGTGTGTGTGTTTTTGTTATGTACTATGTATTCCACAAAAGTAATGTAATATTCATGTACATTAAGTATCGGGTCTCTACAGTTGGTATCAGAGGAAAGGTTTAGTCAACCTTTGGAAACTAGGATGCGAGAACTTTAGTGAGATCCCTATAGATATTTCTAAGGTATGTCTAGGGATGTCTCTAAGGTTAAGTATAAGTATAGGTTATAGTCCTAGAATTTCACTAACGATCTTAGAATTTAACCTAAGATGTTAGATATTAAGGGTACTCCACTGTTACTATGTTGTTTTATCTAGCATGATTTTTGCCTCTCAAAGAATTATTTCTGTGTTTTAGTTAATGGAGGGAACAGAAGGAATTCAGTTAACATTGAATCCAATGGACAAATTGGTGACTATGAGCAACAAAATTGTGTAATTCCTAGAGATAAAGATATTGTGACTATGTCGAATCAGTTATCGCGATATATGATTAACTAGGTGAAATTTAGTGGTATTCCTAATTCATCAAAGAATAAGAAGATAGACTATTATTCATGTTCGCATGTTGAGGAGCATAAAGAAAGGAAGATTGATATTTCTAAAGAATGGAAGAAGAACCTTGAGGAATACCTCAAACGGAGGGACCAATGTTATCTGTGTGGAGAAAACGGTCATAGAGTGACAGACTGTTATGGAGTTCAATGTATTATTTGTGGAGAACATGGGCATTACCCAACTCAATGCCCTGACCTAAAAAGATACTTCTAAATCAAGGAAGGACTTATTCCAGGACAATAATTGAAGAGGATGGATTGAAGTGTTTATGTATTGGTATTCAAGAATAATGTTGGTGATGTACTTTTATTGTGTATTAGAATATTTTTGTATTATTCTATTGTGGTTTTCAAAAAATTTAAGGTACCGGTAACCATGAAAAGTGATTCAAATATTTTGGAAAGCAGATGATATGTGCATAATGAATGGATAAGCAGAAAATGAAATGTTTGAAAGTATTCATGAGCTCATGATTGATATAAGGACTAAGTGATATCATGGTTTGAGTATATAGAATTTTGAGGATTTTGGTATGTGGAAAGTGTTAACATTTTACTGCATTCATGTTTTCACTATGTTCAATTAATGGGTATTCATTCTTCAAGAGAATACATGATTAAGGTATTCATATGATTCTAATTTGACCAAAAAGATATATCTTATGATATATTGGGGATACATGATGGCATTCACATGATTGTTATGTGACATTTCAAGTAATCATTTTCTTTATACTATGAGCTTGGACCAAAGTATTTTAGATAAGCCTAAAGATTGGAACGGATTATGTTGGACATAATATAGTATTGTTTAATGATAGAACTTTTTTCGATATTATTGGTGGGATGTTATAGTAATGTAGTTTTAGAAAATGGAAAACCTACAGGACTGGCGACAACCCATTGCGTCGGACAAGGCTGTGGGAATTGAACCCACAATCGAAGTGCGACTGGCCTGTATCACCTACTACTGGCCTACAGGAAGTCCCTGTTTAGTATAAACTAGTTTTATTATATTAAAAAGTATGATATATGAAGTATAAATGCATTTTAGAAACCATATATCATTAATCTCACTATATATGGACTTATGTAAGCTTTGATAACATTTCTAACCTTTTGTTTGAGACTGATGGAATGACCCATCATTCTATCACATGATCAGCTAACACGTCACGAATGACAAATTCAACTTCATTTCTTTAAGAGATGAAGTGGAAATTTTCCAAAGAATGACCAATGGTGAGAGTATACCAAAATCACGAAAGTATTTCTTCTAATTCCAATTTCATCAACTTTAGGGAAATGATATTGAAAACCAAAAATGTTGTCCTAGTGCTCATATATCTAATGATTCAGATAGTACCTTAGATCATCACAAATTTAAGGCTTTCTGATTGTTGGCTTTTCCATAGTCATGTTCTCTACCACTCTCCATCAGAACATGATGGTTATATTTCTCTTCCATATCCATATTTTCACCTATGTGGAAACCCAGTGATTAGTTTATTTGGGTAACCAATACGTTTCATACTTTAGTTTTTAAAGCCATGTTTTGTTATTCCTTTTGACGATGTGGGTTTCTATTAAAGAAACTTTCAAGTAGTAAACCATTTATAACCCCGACGAATTTCGAGGGTGAAATTCATTTTAAGGGGTGTAGAATGTAACACCCTGAGATTTTATGAAAAATATTCTTTTTGATTTCATTAATGTCTTGTGTTGTACGCTACACCAAAAGGAGCTTGCATAACACGCATCCTTGACTTGCCTTGCATTACACGCAATCGCGACCTTCCTCGATAGCGTATATAGTACGTAAAACCGAGTTTCACTAAACAATGATATGCTATTAAAATATTATTAAAACTAGCCGTTATGAATAGAATTAACTGAATTTTTAATTTTATAATATTTTAATTCAACTTATAAATTTTCTAGAATGAGGTATAAATGCAAAATCAGTTTTTTTGGATAAAATAAGTATTATTCAAAAAATACAGTTTTGCCGCCTTTTGATGGCGCACCCACATTAAATATAGTTTTTGACATGTTTATAAGATCAATTTGACAAAATAAAATTCTTCTTTTAAATCAGGGTATAAAAATTTACTTTGGATAATTTTTTGATATTTTTCTGATAACTTTCATATTTTGATGAATAGTAAAAATACGCTAATTTTTAATTAAAAACAACTTTTTTCATTGAGATAATTTATATAGATAAATTATAATATTGAATGGTTTTAAAGTATAAATATAATATATTTTTACCATTTAATATAATGTATGTCATTAGCATTAATTTTACATTGAATTCATTGGTAAAAACATTTCAATCTTTGGCAATGTTTTAACTTCTAAAACCCGTTTTCTTAACAATGGGATTTATTTCAAGATAATTACTGTAACTTAAATGTTTTGAATTTTGAAAAATTGATTCCATATTCATAATCATTGGGTCCAAATTATATTAATATGATACTTTTTATTTTTGGGCATTATTAAAAGTAACTATGGTAAATTTTATTTACCATAGTTAAAGGTAAATCGGGCAATTAAGGGTAAATATAAGATTATAAAATTACCCTAACACTTTTCAAAATCTTATTGTATGACTAAAAGTAGACCCATATCACCTAAGGGTCGGATTAGATTCATTTAATGGACTTTTTTCTATGAAAATAATTTAATTATTATTAAAACCAAAGAATGTGACAACATGTCACTTTCTTAAATCTTATAAGTATAATAATTTTAATTTGGTGATAAACCTAATGAAACATCTAATGTGAATAGTCTACAGAAATATAATACAAGTATATACATCATAGGAATTTATTTAGATTTTTTAGGAATTAAATAATTATCATTAATTATGACACAATAGTGATGTTGAAATTATTTTATTAATTAAAATATCAAATAAATTGTTTTAAAAATATTAAAATTAATATTATATGAACTATTTAATGTGATAAACTAATTTTATAGATACATATGACATTTTATGAATCTATTAAAGCTTTTACTTAGAACATATATTTTGTATATATTTTATTTAAATTCAAATAAATGAATAGTGTCAAAATTGACACTATTGTTATTTTATAAAAATAACATTTTATAAAATTGTTTAAAAATCAAAAATATATTTAAAAATTTTAAATTAAATTTAATATGGTCTAAAATGTCATAAAGTGTCATATTATGGAAAATTCACAACACATATGTAATTATTTATAATAATTTAAAATTTAGAATATTATTACCACAAATAAAATTAAATTGTTAAATAAGGATAAATCAAGTTGATAATGTTTAAAATAAATTCCTAACATGTCTAAATTTTATTTTTTGATTAGATTACAACCCCATCTCATCTAATCTTTGGATATGAGTCATTTTGAAGTTTTTATGTGGGGTTTGGATTTAATATAAACTAATATTTCTTATATTTCCAAAGGTACCCCTCTCCTCCCTTATAAAAGGGCACCTCCTCCCTCTCTTCCTCACACCAATTTGAGCCTTCAAGATCAGAAAACCCCTGCCCATTTCACTTTACCACTTCATTAGAAACCTACCAGAAGTACTGGTCTTATCAAAATACCAACTCTAGTGCCTTAAGAGAAAGTTTAAAGGAGGCACTTCGAGAAAGAGGTAATACCTTCTACCGTTTTCTTCAAGTTCCATTCTTCTTCTACTCCCTATTATTTAGTTGTTTCATTATGAGGTAATAACATCAGTCTCAATAATATACTGATATATTATTATAAATATTAAACCACCCTATTTCACCTCTTATCCATCCTACAGAAAATGAAATCACCTTGCGTGCGTACGTACGGAATATCGTCTCCATGCCGTGGTGTAATCTATTTTCCACCACCACCTTACTTGGATGGGTATAAGGGTGAAGTTAATGAATATATATGATTATTTTAAAGTGGTATTGATTCTGAAATAGTATACATACATTTCAATACAATTCCACGATCATGGGAATGATATCATCGCTCGTGCGTACGTACGAAATACCGTCTCCACGATGTGATGCGATTCGTTCTACATGATCTTCATTGGATAATGATTATATAAATGAATTGAATGAATTAATATGATATATATTAAACTAATACCATTATGGAAATGAGGTATCTATATCCTAAAGAGAAGAATAATAATTTATTCGACAAACACGCAACGGAACAAAAAGTAATAAACACCCGAATAACAAGTAGTAATGAAATATTACTAATAAGAAGCTACGAATATGACTATATATGATATAATAACAATAAGTATGATTCTTGAATAAGTCAATAACATTATTTAAATCATTATACATGAGGTTCGGACACTTACAAAACAAATCGGACCTAAGGTAAGGGAAAATCTCGCAATCTCAATTTTTATCCGAGATTGTTTATACTTCATAATTTACTGAGGTGTATTTTATCATCCACATCAATGATTCCTCAATATTTAATATTGTTCCATCCACCTAAAATTGTTTAAATCCAATTTTACCCTTCGGTTAGTTTTTATTAAAATATATGAAAGGAATCTTTTGTCATTTTTCGTATGAGGTACTTTTAGACTTTTCGGACAAATGTACGAGAAAAATGTTTTTTTAAACTTATACAGCATGAATGGATTTTTAAAACATTATTTCCAAGAATCGTCTTTTAAAAGTTTTCAAGTTTATTTTTAATCAACTTCTTTTAGTTTAAAAGATTATGACATGTTAAAGAAAGGGAAATGTTTTTGAATTAGAAAGGATATTTTCCTCAAGAATGGAGTTCAAGTGCTTTATCAAAATTATTTTCCATATAAGATAATATAGGGTTCTGTTTCTATCACTATTATTACATTGATTTGATTATGTTGTGATGGAATTATTTTTATAAATTCCTTTATCTTATATGAATTGTTTTATGAAGTCATGTTGTTTAAGAATCCCATTTTTACTACATGGGTTATGCAATGATGTATGATTTATGATTTTGTGGCACATATAAGAATGGTATCATTATGAGATGGGTGAGACCTATATCTCCCTCCAATGTATTGGGTAAAGATTTTATATCTCGTGAGATAGACATGGCTGGAACGGCAGGTTAAACCGGTTCAGTGAAATAGGACTGAAACGAGGAGTGAACTCGGTTCAGAAATGGACTTTGTCCACTAAGATAGTCTTGGCAATGAGTATTGACTAATAAGAAATGATTCTCTATTATTATGTGTGTATGACAAAAAGTTTCATGTTATAAGTTATGATTATTGGGATTTCATTTCACTACTATGATTTATCCCCTGTTATGAAATTATGCTCTCTTTTGCAGGTTAAGATTTCCAAAATGTTATGTTCTTATGAATATGATGTGATTGATATTTATTTTGTTTACCCTTATTGAGCATTTGAGCTCACCCTTTTATTTTTTCTTTTCCCCAAGATATAAAAAAAAGGTTTTAGGTAAAAAAAGGAAGATCTTTATGGGCGATGTTGAAGATCTTTAACCACGATTAGAAGATTATATTCTGAGTTTCCAAAGACACTAAACTATTACGGTACTTGTGTGTGTGTTTTTGTTATGTACTAAGTATTCCGCAAAAGTAATGTAATGTTCATGTACGTTAAGCTTTGGGTCTCTACATTATCCATAGACTAGATTTCCCCATTAGGTTTCCTTTTATTTTTAGAAAAACGGTATGTTTTTTGGTTGATAATGTGTGGTGAACAGTTAGTAGAAACTGTGAATCATATCCATGTAACCATGAGGTGGGTTTTAGGTCAAGGCCACACCAACCACATAGCAAAAGCATTGTCGTGCACCTTAGAACAAGAACCATAATGTATGTAGTGGTCTTGGACAAAATATACCATATGAATTATGCATGGTAAGTTATACCATGAAGACTAACTATGTTGTAGGTACCCTCCTCGGAGTAGATGGGCACACGGTCACTGTACGATTTGCAAAATAGTGCATACTAACCATATCGCATGTCCCAGTAATAAAAAATTTGGGGTTTCTTTTCTCCCACCTTGATTTTAAACCACAAACACCCTTTTTTCTCCCCCAGTAAGGATCCACCACACTATATTCCTACTCCCCATATCATGTCTCCCTTGGACCTCCATTTTGGGTGATCTTAGCTTGGATTCTTTAAGGTATCATCATGAAACTCTCTCCCCTCTTGATTTTCTTCTCTTTTCTAGGGTTTCTTCACTTATTTCTCATGGTTTCTGTTTTCCAATAGGTTTGGTGGTTTATTTAGAGTTTGTTCATATTTAATGGGGTTTGATCAGGATTTTCTATGTTAGATATTAACTTTATGGAGTTTATTGGTGGTGCAGATTAGTTTTCACATCAAGTTCCAGAAGATTATTATCAAGAGGTAGGTGGCTCCATGCCTTAATATTTCTAGATGTTTTTAATATTCTTGTTTGTTTGTTTATCCATTTTTTATATTCAAATGGTGTGGTTCACGATATGTTTTCTAAATTATTTGACATAAATATATGATGAAAGGGGGGTTTCGAAATGAGGTTTCCATGTTTTTATATTTTCTTTCTTTCAGAAATTCTTTGAAGTGTTCAATCAATTGTTAGAGGAATGAAAAAGGTTTTTTCAAAGGCACCAATGGTGTGGGTGTGTTTTAAAGAGGGTTTTAAATTTAAATGGGTTTTCTACGATATGATGGCTCCCTTTTGTTAACATTTAGTTTTCCATGATAATTAGTTAAATGATGGGAATCCGGATTAAATTGAAGTTTTTTTGTGTCTGTGGATTATAGAAGGGGGCTTGTACCACAAAAATGGTTGACCTACACATGTTCTTTTCTTGTAATTATTTAAAAATGGGTTCCATGAATTATTTATGTGGTGTAAAATTTTTGTTTTTAAATGTTTTTGGTGTGTGTAAAATGAAGTGTTTTTGGGAAAATGGGTGGGATGCTTGGAAATTCATTGTGAATGTGATAGTTTATGTAATGTGTGTAGTGGAATTGAGCAGAGGGGAATATCAGGTATATAGGTGGGTTTACTATTTATAGTATGATACATGATTTAGAAGATGTTCATCTGATTTTTTTCTTGTAGTATTTAAGATTAAAACACTAATTAAACTATAATAATGAGGGGAGATAACTAGGCCATTGGGGTGTCCCCGCCTTATGGCTCGTGCATGATAATGTTATGATTGTGGTTTACATGCCACACTTTACCGAGGTATGATATTCTAGTGTCCCATTCGAGTAATATTAACCCAAGGGATTCACCCATGGTGCTCTGTTTTTTCATGAGACTAATACCTAGAAGTGACATCCTTCAACATATAGTGGACCTTGAGTGTGTTTTATTTCAAAGCTAGTTTATTTTGATAAAATTATCCTTTTGATATGTAACCATTAAATGTGTTTTTTAAATGATTCCATGAATCAATGGTCTATTTTTAAATTATTTCCCTTCATCATATTTTTCTTTCAAATGTTGTCATAAAACTTCTTTTCAATGATTTTGAATAAACATGCAAGTTATTTTTCCTTTAACTGTTATAGCATGTAATCCTTATTTTGGGTAAAATCTTACTGGGATTTTTCTAATTCCTTATATACGCCATTGTGTGTCTGTAGACTGGTTCACTTTTACTCAAGTAACGGAAAGATGTATGGTGACCATGGTTTCGGTTACCAGGGGTCTTCCCTTTTGGGTTTTCATGTTGGTGGATTGAGTATGTTGCTCCTCATGTTACATCTAAGTTTGGGATGTAGTATTAGTTCCATTTTTATTGTGAATTATGAGAGTTCCATTACTTTTCTTGATCAAGTGAAGTTGCATCATCATTTGGGGGTGGGTAGCACATAGTGGGGATAACATTATGACCTCCCAAGATCAACTTGTAAACCTCTTTTTCTGCACATATTTTTCTAGTATTGTTATTTTCTAGTGGTCATTACGAATATCTTTGAGCTATGACGGAGTTTCAATTTTTTTTATCAAAACATGGAATGTATTTTTGAGGGATGAAAGAGTTATGGTGGGGAGAATTTTCATTATCAGTTTTTTTAATTCACCATTTTTCCGATTCGGGTTTGGTTCTTGGTTATTTTCATGGTAATCGAGAGTGACAACTGTGAATTTTTGGTGTATTATTTCCATTTATCTTGGGTTTAGCTTTACCAATCATTTTTCAATTGATTTTTTGAGAAAATTATATGTTTTTGGGTGGATGGATTTTGGTTCATGGTTGGTACAAGGTTAGTATAAACTGTGTGCCTACTCCAGGTAACCATGCAGTAGGTTGCAAGCCGAGGCAACAACTGACACACGGAAAGCACATAGTTGTATGCGTCAACCCAGGAACTGTGTGGTATGTAGGGGTATTGGTTAAAATCTACCACACAAATTATACATGGTAATTCAGAACATGTAGACTAACCATGTGGTAGGTACCCTCTTTGGTAGAGATAGGTGCATGGTTGTTGCATGGTTTGAAGAATTGTGTGGATTAACCTTACAGCCTATCCAAGTCAATAAAAATAAGTGGTTTGTTTATTCTCTCCCTAATTTTAAATCCCAAACACCCATTTCCCTTCCACATTTAGGATATTCAACCCTAGATCCCTCCTCCCCCTCTTATGGATCCCATGGACCTCCATTTTCTAGATATTTTGGATTGGATTCTTCGAGGGATCTTTATGTAGGAAAATATTCTCTTCAATTTCTTCTCTTTTCTAGGGTTTCCCATATTCCTTATTATGGAATCTGTTATACAATTTCTATGGTGGTAAATATATAGGATTTTCATGTTCAATATGGTTCAATATTGATATTATTGGATGAATATTACCTTACTAGGGCATCATGGGGGTGAAGATGAGGTTTCACATCATGATTTTGACCATTCTTCTTAAGAGGTAGGTTGTTCCATACCATAACATATCAATCTGTTTTAAATTTTATATGTTTTTTATTTATACATGTTGTATAGTCAAATAGTTTTTTGAGAAATTTGTTTTGAAAATGCTTTGACATGCATATATGATGGAAGGGGATTTTCTAAAGGAGATGGTCATGTTTTTATATGTGCATTATTTTGCTAATTCTTGTATTTGTCCAATAAATTTTTTGAGTAATATGAAATGAGTTTTTAAAGGTACATATGGTGTTGGTGTGTTTTAAAGAAATTTTTCAAAAGAATTGGGTTTTCTAAGTAATGATGGCTCCCATTTTTTTAACATTTTATTTTCCTTCAGAATTGTTTAAATGTTGGGAATCATGATTAAAGTGATGTTTGTTTGTGTATGTGGATTTCAGAAGGGGGTTGAACCATGGAAATGTTTGATCTAAACATGTAATTTTCTAGTATTTTTTTAAAAATGGTTTCCTTGAATTGCTCAATTGGTGTCAAAATTATAGTTTTTAAATGTTTTGGGGTGTGAGAAATTAAAATTTGTTAATTTTTTAAAATGAGTGGGATACATGGAAATATTTTTCGAATGTGATAATATTTTTAATATAAGATATGGGACTGATCACTATAGAATGTTGTATATCTAGGTGGGTAGACTAGTTCTAGTATGCAAGATGATTTGGATGTGGTTCTTCCAGATTCATTCTAGCAGGATAGATTCTTAAAACATTATCGAAACTATGAGATGATGAGAGACCATTAGGCCATTAGGGTGTCTACTACCAGTGGCTTGTGCGTGAGAAAGATTTGATTGTTTTTTATATTCCACCTTTTACCAAGGACTGATGTTATAGTATCCCACTCTATCTTGATTAAATTTATGGATTCAACCATACTACTCTCTTGTAAAATGAGACAAATGTGAGGAGGTTCTTTATATAAGAATATGGTGGACCTTGAGTGTGATTCATTTCATATCATGTTTTTTTATAATACTTTCTTTTTTATACATTACCTTTAAAAGTTTTGTTCTTAAAATTATTCCCTAAAGAAATATTATATTTTTATAGTGTTTCCCCTGATCATGGATTTACATTAGAATGTATTACTTAAAAAAATTTATTACGTATTTTTCATAAATTTTAATGTTACTGTGTGTTTATATTTTATTGCAAGGAATAATTATTTTGGGTGGAATCCTTTTGGGAATTCGATAACAAACTACATACACCATTGGTATTATATAGACTTGTTTTATTTTACCTGGGTAAAGAAAATAAGTTCAGTGATCATGGTTTAGGTTGATAGTGGTATTCTCATGTGAGTTTTTTTGGCGTTTTCTTGATGATGTTGATCATCAAGTTACATGGAGGTTTGGGATGGAGTTTTAGTTCCCATTTAGTTTTAGTCCTTATGGGGCTTTGTTCAATGTTGTAATAATTATATTTTGAATTTGGTTATCCCCTCTTTGGATTTGTTATTAAATTTTTGTTTTATTTATCTTTGTCGTGTTTTATGTGTATCTAAACCAGGTAAAATCATTCACATGTTTTTATTTTCGATTCCCGGGAATATGTTGTCAGTCCGTGGGGATTGGGAATTTTCTTCGGGCCATGCCAGATATCTGGTCTGGTGCTAGTTTTTATAAGGAATCAGAATGGTTCATGATAATAAGAATATCAATGTGACATAAAATATTTGGTAATCGTAAACATGAACATAAAATCATGATATAGGTTGATAACATCAAGACAAAATTGGAATGTTGAAACAACATAAAACAAGACATCATAACCTTAAGTCCTGGATAACTTTTAAGAAATCATTATTTTGTTTTCTTCGGATAACATCATGAACCACCGAAATGGTATCTCATGAGATAAATATACTACCAAATTAATTGTAGGGATATATAATTATATCCTAACCGGTCACATTCATATCATGTACATGAATTTGTGTTCCACATAGATCATACAACATAAAAACATCGTTCAACAATTTTAACACCATGATTATAGAGTTTAAGATAAATATAAGGAATTAAAAAGTAAATTAAGGATAGGTACCTCTATTTAAATAATTTTTTTATAAATAACTATAGTTATTCACTACAAAATCATTTGGCATGGAAAATCGAAGGATAATTTCAACATTATAACTAGTGTACATAATGATTCTTGGAAGGGATTAATGAGTGCGAAGGAGGGTATCATACTACTTGTAAATCATAAGGATAATAATATGGTTGTATTAAAACATTATCCTGTACAAAAAATTGGAAATCAAAACGCATAATAAAATAATAGTGCTTGAATATATTGAAGGATTGGGTCCCTTATCATGATATGGTTCCTCTAGGAGCATGAGAAGAGATTATTAAGAGATTATGAACATATTTGAATTAATATAGATAGGGAAATTCCAAAATTATTAATGATTAAAGGGTTTTTAGTGAAGTTGAATTGGATTTTGGGTGAATATCTTACAGAAATATAGAGGGTAATTAATTATTCTTTTCTAAATGTAGGTTCTATACGATATATGATAAAATAATTAAACCAAAAACCATCCTATATTTTATTCCTATGGTTTATAAAAAATAGAAGTGGTTATAAATATATTATACTTTTATGAAATAAATCATCAAAAAAAATATCATTATTGATGTAGAAGTGAGTCATGTTCATAAAGAACATATTTTAAAACTTTAAATTATAACATAGGTTTAAAAGGATAGATTAATTGGTTGTAATATTAATCAAATATCATAAAAAATTATAAATGGGTAAAAATATTTCTGTAATGGTTAACCTTTATAGTAACTATTTCATCACTTTTGGGCTTTTTGATGACATAATACATACTGTATATTTATACCATATATAATTAATATCCAAAAATATCAATTGTATCATAAAACAATCAAAACATAATTATAGGATAATTTTACTAAGATATATTAAAAAATAATATTTATTTAATAAAAATAATTATGATAATATGATAATTTATACTTTGTAATTAAAAATATCCAAATTTATTGAAAAATTCTAATTTTTAACAAGACAAACATTTTTAGAACCTTATAAAGAGTGTATTCATCTTCATAAAATTATATTTCCATTTATATTCATATTATTATTAATAAATATGATGATTTTAAAAAATTAAAAAAATATTTTAAAAATTCTTAAATTTAACAAAAAAGTTTGTCTCAACATAATCTATATATATTTCCCAAAAAAAATTTGATTCCATCCTATCAATGTTTAATTTTTATCCAACTCATTAATAAAATGGATAAATATAATCATTATTTTATGAAAAAATAAAATATAAAACTCATACAGATAGGGTATAGATACATAATCCTTTTTAAAATAGTATACTCCCTAAGGGTATGCTTTGTGATGGTGACACATTCATGGGGAGGTTGACTGGAAATGGTTTAGGGAATGATCTCAATATGCTTTAAATTCTCCAATAAATAGATTTTCTCATAATTTAGTTGTTTGATATCTGTTGGGATTATTCATTGTAAAATTCTATTGATTCAATCTCTTTAAAAATCTCAAAAAATTTGGCTTTCTAGGGTATGATACCATTATTTTTGGTGATCTCTTCTTATTTTTTCTATGTAAATTGGATTGTATCATCACTCTTAAAATATATTTATTATAAGTATAATAATAAAATAGATATTTTAACAATGGTTATATTGTTTACTGGTAATATAAATCCCATAGTATATAATTTATTTAATCAATACATAAACAAATTACTGCCAAATGTTTCTATATCACCATTACATCATAGTGAAATTATTCATTTTAAAAAGGGAACCTCATTTATATAACTTTAATTCATTACATTTGATATATTTAATATCTAATTTATTATAAATATTTAATCTCATTATTTTAATATTTTTTAATGTGGGTGGTTTGAGGCTTCACTTATATAAATTATTATATATATATCTATATGTTATGATTTTTTGTTTCATTAGGTGCATGTTTTTAATTAACCTAATAAGATAATGTGAAAAAATTTAAAAAAATTATTATTGAAAATGGGTGATTGAATGTGTTATATATATATATTCCATGTTATTTATTATATTTGTTACTACTTTTTTTAGTGAACAATTATATTAAAATTTTATTTTTTTAATGGAATTCTTGATATATTTTCATAATTTTATATTTAATAAATAAGTCTAATTAATATGAGTAATGAAGATCTGCCTATAAAATTTTGTGTTTATGCCTAATGAAATAAATAAAAATTGATAAAAAGTAAAAAGGAGGGTTGGTATTTGTGTTTACTATATAAAATTACATGGATATTTATTTTTTATTTTAATTATCCATGTTTTTGTTTATGTTGGTAGTGGTACTGATTCTTGGTGGATATTTTGGAAAGATAGTGTGGTTGTTCATTATTTTTTTATATTGTGGTTGTTGACAATTGTTGTTATAGCGATGTATTGAATTGGTTTATTTGAAAATGTAGTAAGTTGATGTTTTGTATATAAAAGTGATATTATTGGGGTTGTTCGATTTTTATTGTCTGGTAGTAAGTATGGTTGTGGGAGATGCTGGTGTGGGGTTTTCATAGTCTTCTCGGTATGTGGTTAATGAAAAAAATAAGTAAAGAATGATTAAATAAATAAAAGTGTCATAGGATGATGGTTAATGGAGTGTGGTCATGTTTAGGACATGAATTAACATATTAATGTGTAAAAATTTAGTGATAATTTGAATAAAAGGCATAGAATTTGTAGAGTTGATATGAAATATAAGGGGCTAGAATATGTATAATTGATTATAATGTGGTTGGTAATCATTAAATCTGGAACATGGTAATGAGGTTAATAAATTGGAAATTATTGATAAGTCTATTTGTTATTCAGGGTTGAGTGTAGTTTCTTAGGTATGGTTTTGGGTGTCAATATGATTTGGTCATTTTAAATTGAATATTATATGTTGGGTGATGTGCTACTCATTATACCATGGATAGTTTCATTTCAATGTTGTTGGAAGATTGATGTATTATTGATTTCATCATTACGTGAAATCTTATGTTGGGATATTATATAATTATATATTATTTTATTTCATAGGAAACACCACCTATGTTTGGTAACCATACTAATTCCCTTATAAGTACATGGGTTCCTAGTGTTTTCTATAACATCTACCAACTTCCCCAACCTCACTTCCAGGATTATTATAGGTTATCATTTCTTAAGGTTATACTAAATGGGGAATAATAGATTGATTTTATAGTTCTTGTGATTATATATATTGATGATTATTAGGTATACATTATTTTTTGATTCATAGTAGGAATATACTAGAAACGAGTAAGGAAAAAGGTCTACACCCTTAAAGATTATGTTATTCTGAAACATGAGGTTTTGATCAAAATATATAATAGTTGGCCGTCTTTTTTTGGATTTTATTATTGAGGTTGTGTGGTTATGGATATGATGTCAGATGTGGTAATTAATATTTTTTATATATATAGGATGGGAGTGTCATTAAATATTTTTTTTGGGGAATAGGGGAAACTAATCCAATGGGGATGTGGTTTTAGGGTTCCTTTTTTATATTTTAATTTTATATTATTTTATTATATTTTGTATATATGTTTCTTGCAAGATCATTGGTTAGGATGGGTGGAGGTAGACATGATATTGATAATTATATTGTTTAACTATTGACACACTGAGGTGTTAACATGTTTCGTTACAATTTTCATGACAGGTAATAAGTTTGATCCTACAAAGTATTCATGTATTCTCTCCCCAATATATATATATATATATTTGATTTAGAGGAGATAGTTTGTGATACGGCTAATTTATACTACATTGATGAGTTTGTGTTCATTCTTAATAGTTTAATACTATAGGAACCAATCAAGGTATTTTCTAGTTTTTTACATATGATATTATATTTATTATTTGAATATTTTCAAACTAATATGATATAGAGTATATTCGAGGTTTTTATTGTGATCGTAGGATTTATCATGGTAATGCCTCTCGTACGTGTGATTTTATTCCATAAGTTCTTTCTACCTACATATAGCCAATTAATTGAGAAATTTAGGGCCACCCCAATCCTCACTACTATACATAGAGGTGAAAAAGTGGGGGTGAGAAAAAATAAACTATTATTAGAGATATTGTTATGATTTTGGTTTAATTTAAGAATTAAAACATGTTAAGGATTTCACTGTGGTTGGAAGGGAACACATATTAATCAAACATGTGACGTGTTTTAAGATAGGGCGAATGAAATTGATTCAAGAGATTAGGTACCCCTATAATATAATTTAAGGAACTTATGAATACATAATATAATAAGGGAGGTGAAATTTATTGTGATGTGGAGAACTAGGTGTGGTAAACATATCATGTAATTTATTCCTATGTTTGAAATGGTGTGTCTATATGATATCAAAATGAATTTAAATAATTGAAATTAAATAAATTTGTTGTTTCCAGTATTAGTATTTACTTTTTCTATTTTATATAAATGGATGTTGGAAAACATCTGGAAAAGGTTCATGCTAGATACTTTTAATAAGATGTTTTGACCGACCGTATGTGCATCATCCTAATTGATGTGGGTGATTCTTGGAAGATGATGTTTCCTAAGTTTCAATGATATTGTTAAAAAGGGGGTATTTATCCATTAAAAATATCAATAATTGTTTAGATTAATTGGATATAAATGTTATTCAAACATATATAATTAATGATCCATAGACTATACTATTTATCAACCAGTTGTGGGGAGTCGTTCATTAAGGGTAGATATTATTTATTACTAAGTGGGAGGAGTAAAAATATTTATATTTTAATTTATAAAATTAGTTCAATAATTATTTCCATTAATTAATGGTGGATATAGATAAATGGTAAGAGATTCTATATAATTATTAATGGGGAATAATTATGTTAGATTTTGGTATCAAGTTCAAAGACCTCATCCATTATTTTCTAGATTATATAATATATGAGAAGGCTAGGGTGTGATATTTGGGAAGTGATACATCAAATATTCTATATGAGGCTAAAATATTTATATTGACTGTGTTACTATAGGTGTAAAAAAATGTGAAGGTGGTCTGGAATATATATTCATGGCTTGGGTCATATCAATGGGGATGTAATCAGAACATCCTTAGGGTTAGATTTATATATTAAGGAACTTGGATCTCTATAAAATAAAAATATTGATAGAAAAATATCTAGCCATGGTATTATTCACTCTTCTCTAAAGCCACTTTTTATTTACCCAATACAATAAATTTATGATTAATGGGTTTTTCTTGTTGTGTTCACGAAAAATAATAGTTCTGGTTCCTAACTATATTTAGATGTATGTATGGGGTAGTTGTTCTTTTATAAGTGCATCCTCTGTAGTAATTTCATATGGGGAATTTTCAATATTAGAATTAGTATGATTTTTCCCCTATGAGGTGATAGATTAAAATAACACAAACTCATAATGTTCCTCACCCTTAGAGATATAGAGCTGCGCATGATCCTGGAAATTTTCAATCGTTGGGTTAGTGAGGTTGATGACTAGGACATGATCAGTTTCATTTTATAGAGATTCCAATTCCTGGAAATCCAAAGACCATTTGATATAAAATCTACATATATTATTCACTAATTTATACATTTTTTTATTCCGTAGATTCTCACTCCATTCCTTCACCTACCTTTGTTCAATCCTTGGAATATAAGCTAGAGAGACCTCATGTGAACTTGGTGATGATTACAACAATTAGAGGTACATCTAGTTTCCTTGATGTGTTTCAAGGTTGTGAGATTATAATGGGGAAGCATATTTCATTTGGGGATTTATTATATTTATGTATCTAATTATATTTTTTCATCCTTGACACACATTAGTTATATTATATTCACATTTTATAAATTTTTCCTAAATATGTGCCTTCCTCTTTGATATAGATGTATATAAATATGTGCTCATCTAAGATCGAGATCATCAGATTGGTCCAAGGTAATTATTGATTATTATTTATAAGAATAAATTATTCATGTTAATAACGATATAATATAAATAAGTAATGTTTACATTTATTTTCATGTAATTCTTTGAATAGGTTTACAAGGAAAATTTGAAACAACCCACTCAATGTGTAATTTATTTCGGATATATTTTCTACCTAGGCTCTTTCTGAATTTGATGGGGCTTTATTAGATATCACCTTATATGATATGGAATTTGTGGATCTAAATTTATGATCTAATGTAAAAAGGATTTTATATATCCTAGTTGGTTTCCATTGTGTACTCAAGTGTTTTTTCATGAAAAATTTTCATTACTGTATACGGTTGTGCGTAAACATATAGGGTTCAACCCATGTAATGGTGAAGATTCAATATCTTATTCTAAGGATTGAAGATTTTTTCAATCAGTTAAAGTGAACTAACTACATATTAATGACGAATTTATCATATATATACCATCAAATGATGGTAAATTAGGATTGTATCTCCAAGGCAACCTTCATGGTCTTATATGTGTACAATGAGTATATTGTTATATAATTCGGTGAAATAAACACCTCTTTTGTTTTTATGGGATTCATTAACTCTATGTTTTTTGAGATCATGGATAATTATTTGGTATTGTTCAATAAAGACATCCTCATATACAGGGAATTAGTGTAGGAACATAATAGACAACTAAATATGAATCTAGAGGTTCTTCAAAAACATCAAATCTATGTGATGTTACCAAAGTTAAAAAAAATTAAATCACGGGGTATATTTCCACTGTTATGTGATGAATAGGTAGGTAGTTGTGGTTGATCCAAAAAACATTAAAGAAATTATTTTATATGTGAAACCTAATAAGGTTTTCAAGATTCATAATTGTCTTAGTCTATCATGCTATAATCATATATTTTGGTCTAATTTATCTTGTATTTTAGAATCATTAGAGATATTGACTATAAGGAACCATGAATTAATATGGATTGATAATTGTTTTCATGCATTTGACTATCTGAAGAATAAATTTATTGTTCTTCACAATCTCTTGTTTCTAGTGGAGGATCCCATCTGTCAGGTTTTAGTGTGGAATGTGATAATTATTATTTTCCTTTATGAATAACTGGTTAATAATCTTTTACATATCTCACTAATTATACCCCCATTACTGTAAATATACCAATTATGGACACTATTATGAAATATGGGGATTTAATATGATTTTTACATTTCATTAACTCATCTATAAACATTTTATGGTTCACGAACTCTGGGACGGTTACCCCCAACTCACTCTTCTGACCTCATAATTTACGGATGCTTCTACTCTTCTCTCCCAAACATTGGTGGCTCAGTTCCCTTTGTGATTTCCTTCGGTCGACATATTTGATAAATTCATTTTTCAAAAATGGGGGCTTCTAAAACATGCTTCTGTCAGACTCCTGGACAATCGGCACTTTATGATTCGGTTTTCCTCCTCAAAAGATCTCATCACTGTATGGTCCAGGGCTCCTCGTTCCTGTACTAGCTATCATTTTCATCTTCTGAAGTGGTCCTTCAATCTTTATATGAGGCGGGATGCTCCGACAACGACCATGTGTGTACACTTTATTGAGACCCCCTTCCCTTTCAGAACCATTCTATCATCCAAATGCTCGAGAACCTGATAGGCTGCTTTCTCTGTTCAGATTTGAGAACCAGTTCAGGTTTCCACCTAATCTCGCCTCACATATTTTTTGAAGTTGATGTGTCAAGACCCCTGGTTGATTGGATTTGGATTTCAGTAGGAGAAGATTTTTGATGGAAGCATCTGGTTGTGTTTGAGTCTTGGACGGACTTCTGTTCGTTGTGCCACCACCTCGAACACCTGCCTCAATGTTGCTGGCGTGGAGGAAGGAATCCAGGGGGTCACGGTGCTAATGTTCCTCCCCCGGACAAGGTTGGGATTGTGGTTGGGTCTAAAGCTGATCCTCTTTCTAGGATCTATTGTGCGGCTGTTACTTATCAGCAGAAATCATCTTAGATTTACCAGGTCAACCCAAGAGTCTCTGATGTTCTCCATCGGCTGAAACATGATCTATGCATGGATTTACCGTCTGATGATAGTGTTGTTCCACTGTGTTATATTGGGGTTTTTTCGGGTCTTGATCAAGAAAGGGTCATGAGGGATGGAAGGGAGGTCTTCTTGGATTACCAGGCATTGGAGTTGGCTCCATTAATCCCAGCCAATGATGAGGCAGTGGATGAGGAGGTCTATGGGGATGAGTACACTGGTTTGGATTCCCAGTTTCCAATTTAGGATGACCTCTCATAACATTTCCAATTCATGGGTTGTGGGTTTTCCTAGACAAGAGTTTCAGACATGTTGCAATAGTTCGTGCATGCTAGAATTTCTTATGCTATGAAGGTTAATTCTGGAGGACCGATTTCGAACTCTTCAAACCGTTTTGCAGTGTTGGGAGAAGAGTATGGCCTTGCTCGTGAGGATCCTAAAGAGGTGGAGGTCACTCACAGATAGGATCCCTTAGTGGGAGGGGGTTCTTCTTAAGAGGACATGGATGATGCTTTGGATCACACTGTGTCCAAAGCACAAGACATTGAAGAGGAATTTCATAAATCATCGTCGTGGATGAGAAAAAACATCATTGTGGACTCTGACAGCTTCATTACGAAAAATGGGAGGGTGCAGCCTGGAGGGACTACTCCAACCTTCTTATCCCTTCAGTTATAAGATCGGAAACCAATGGTAAGATTCCCCCAAAGGCCCCTACAAATGCAGGAATCATTTCCCCGAGAAAGTTTAATTGTGACAAGCTCGAGGTGGCTGACCCCTCCATCAACCTTGCGTCCTCAGGTGTTAAGGTAATGGTGGATTCCGAACTACAATGCCAGACATGCCTCAATGATGAAATGGATGTTGAAGCTCTGGCCATTATGGCGTCGAAGAAGATGAGGGCAGTCCCACTCAAGGTGGCATGGGAAGTTATCATCCATTCTAAGGAAGAGATGTTGGAGAAAGTGATTCCTTTCAATTCCTCAAAGGAGAATTGGGCTAAGATGTCTGAGAGAGATCTTGAAGTGGAAACTAGTAGGATACAGAAGGAGTGGATTGACAAACAATATCGTATTTTGGAAAGAGGGTTTAATTTAGGGAAGTTAAGCATTGAAGAGTTCATACAGACGTGGTAAAAGTTGGATATTTGGTTTGAGGACCTCATCAAATATGATCTGCAGTTAGAGGTAAATGGACATCTTTGAAAAAATTGTAGGAATAATGCACCTAATAGGCTTAAGCCTGAATTCAATGGTTCATCTATTTTTTTCACTGTTTGATGCTTTGGTTTTTTGTTCGTGCTTGAGTTCTCAATTCCCTTTAAAAGTGTTAGAAATAAAAAAGTAATTTATGATTACAAGTAGTAATAGTGTATCTTCTCATAGTAGGTTTTGAATCTACATTTTTTAGGTTAAATGGTGTTCATGCAGGATTATGACATTGTGATGTCTAAAAAATTATGGAAATGGAATGTATTTAGAGATGAACAAATTATAATTTCACATAGAGATATTGTTCATGGGTTTGTAGATGCATGAAAAATGATAGAGGAAATTGTAACCTTGCATATTGAAATGACATATTCCCTTGATAGGGGGTTTTAATATCATATTATTTTACAATAAACTATTTATAAATTTAGAATATTCTTAGGGGTGAGATTATGATATAGAGGTGTGTATATATCATTTTTCCAATGATGGTATTATTGAGGAATGGTCTGAGGTTATTCAACATTAGATGTTATTTCATATGAGGTTGTTCTTATCATTAGTGATGTAGAATGTGGTTCTTCATTAGTTTTATAGTTCAAATTAGGTATTTCATCTTGGTATATCAAAGCAATATCATTGGATGAGTGAGTTATGGTGGATAGGGATGAAGCGGTCGGTGGAAGAGTTTGTTTCATGGTGTTTTTTGTGTCAAAATTAGAAAATGTATCCTTGTCTATGAGGTCTATTAAAAACATTTGATATCCCTTATTGATGTAGGAGGATTTTTTTTATTGATTTCTCTAATAGTAATCCATTATTTTATTTATTATATAATGTTATATGGTTGATTGTGTACTATTTTACAAAGCCAACATGTTTTTTCAAACAAGAAATTAAGTGTTTTGGATAATCTAATGATTTTTATGTGTATAAGAAAATATTTATTTAAATGGATCTAAGGATGATCTTATATGATCATGATCCTCATTTTATCTCAATAGTGTGGAGCAGTCTTCAACATTATATTGTATCATAACTAATCTAAAACACTACATTTTATGCTAAACTGGATAGCTAGACTGAATGAACCATTCAATAACTACTGTATATGTTTCATACACATGTTCTATTTTTTGGTGGATCTTGAGTGAATCACATGCACTTGGAAGATATTAATTATGATATTATATCTCACTCTTCCATTATTCTGGCTCTATTTGAGCATAGTATGGGAATCCATGATGATCTCTATAGTTTTGGGGAGTGGATGGAGGGTCAGTGTTTATTAGACTAGATGTGTTATAGATTATAAATAGGATGGATTATATTATTCATGATAAAAATAAGACTGCTCTGTGTTTTCAATATTCTTATATTGATAAGATGAGGAGGCCTCTAGTTTTTAGGTTTGTGATCAATTATTTTTTAATTTTCTCTTAATAGATAATGTGATAGGTTTAGTCTTGATACTGAAATATATCCTTGGTTTATCAATTATTTTATTATGTTGGAACACATTGGAAATTAAATATATTTATTACCTATTCCTTTATATGGTTATTAGACGAATGATTTCTTCTATGTGTCAAATATTTTTTACAATCTTCATAATGACTCTCATATTTTTGGTTGGATATATAAGGATGTTATTAATGAAATTATTTTTAGGGAGTTCATTGTAGATATTAAAGATATTTAAAATAATACTCTTTATGGCCATGTAATTACCCGTTATTATGTATTTTCTAGTCTTGGTTGATTTGTGGAATTTATATAGTATCATGAGTTTGGGATCCTCATTTTTTTAAACCTATTAAATCATGAAATTATTTATTCTTTAATATGAGATTATTTTTTATCTTATCTCTCCATTCTTATTCATTCTTCTAGTTCATATACTTATCTTAAGGTTATCGTAGTGGGTTTCTCTATTATTTGGTCTTTTTTTATGATGTTTTCATGATGTATTATAGTGATTAGGAATTTTTGGGAAATTTATTGGGTTTTCTGACGTTTAATATATATTCCTCACTCATTCATGTATATATTTATTCAAATAATCTACTGAGGTATGAGATTCAAGACATGTCTTCTCGGAATTATTATATGTAAATGAGATATTATAATTCATATATTTTTATTTAGTAGATCGTTTAAATTAAAAAAAAGTTAATAAATCAAATTTTAAAAAATAAAAATGATAAAAGTGATGAAAATGTTTTAAATATTTTTTATGATATTTCTTATATTTATTGATAGTTTATTGTAAGAAATTATTATCTATAATTTTTTTGAATCATTTAATAACATTTTATAATAGTATAATTACAAAAATATCAAAGAATATTGGAGGAAAAAATCTGGAAACAAAATTCTTTGTATATTACTAAAGAAATTTTTTTATATGCATGAATGGTTTGAAATGTTAATTGATATATTTTCATCTTTTTGTAAAAACTAATTGCAACTTTAATGTTGTAATTATCTCTATTATGGTTAGTAGAGTTTTTGTTAGTGAGTCGTGGTGCCTGTTTTTGGTAGATTATATGGTTTTTCATACAATGGATAATATTGGTATGGTGAAATGATAGTTTATAGATGTGGATTACTTGGTAGGTATAGAATGTGGGGGGAGGAATTTTTTTATAGTTAGGTTTCAAGGGTTATTGGGTTTTAATGATGTGGTACTATGCGTGTTTTTTGAAGAGGTTAGTGAAGATTTCTAATATTCACCTAGTTATGTGTTAATGAGGATAGGTATATATAATTTTTTGTGGTTACAATAAAATATTAGTGTCTTTAGTTAAAGTAATTGAATGTAATGTGGATGGTAACTGATAAATATGGAATTTGATAATCAGGGTATTAAATCGGATGTTATTGATATATTTTATTTTTATATGAATGTTTTGTGTGGTTAATAAGATATAAAATCTAGTGTCAATGAAAGATGATATATATCAATTAATTGTTATAGGTTAAGTTATGTGTTTGTGATTCAACCATTAGGTTATGTATTTTTTGTGTCTTTTATATGATTGTATTTTTTTTATTTCTTACGCACCACCACAAAAGTCAAGTATCACTACTGATACCCATATAAGAACAATGGTTTTATTCATTTTATGTAACATCTGGGATATAGGTAACCATGATTTTTGGATAATCCCCCTTATAACACTCTATATTCTAGGTGTAGTATATGATATAATGAATTGAGGTTACACTGCAAGAGTTATAATTTTTTGATGTTATAGTGCCTACAATATGATTTCATGATGACGATGAGGTATAGGTTAGGATGTGGCACAAAATAGGTGGTATATATTATAGTAATGGGTAACAACAATCTTATCATTCATATTTTTTTACCATACCCCTTTCATTTTTTATTTTAATATTTGATTAGTGATAGTGTTCATATATTTTAATGTGGTTGTTTCTATAAACACACAAATATGATATGAGGGGTTTCATTTCTTATTCAATAAAATAATAGAGATTTTTTGTCTTTTTATACTATATTATATAGTTTTTATTAGTGATATATTCTTATAATTTTAGGATTTTTTTATTGTATTTGCATCCATATATTTGATTTTATAATGTTGATGTTTGTTCCCTAGTTGTATCCAATTGGGGGAGATCTTTGAGGGTTTCTATAATGTTAAATTTGAATATATTAGGGGTACAAGTGAGGGAAAGACATAAAAATTTCAAATATTTGAGATATACTAGATTCATCAATTCCATGGATCATCCATGATAACATAAAAAATATGGAATCAAAATGAAGGGTAAGATATGTGACCCTATAAAATTTATTCCATCTAAAGTAAAATCTCTCCTTGCATTTTGTCTTCATTTTTAAAGAGGCAACATTATGAAAAAATTGATGAATAATATTCATAAAATTATGTTCAGATATTCATATTATCCATGGTTTAATTCCACATTTCACAAATTTATCATTATTTTTACTTTTATTCTTTCTTTGGTTGGAAATTTCTATATACATTTATGTTTATAGTAGAGTTTTTATAATTTTATAATTTTAAAAAAAATATCATAATTTGAATCATTGATAAATTTATTTATTTATATTATTCAATCTATAAATAAAATATTGGTGTGTTTGAAGGCCATTAACATAAATTTAGATGTTTTTGGACACAAGAGAAACACTTTGTTAAAAGAAATAGAAGTTAGAGAAAGATTCATTGGAATAAGAATTTAGTATTGAGTAATAATTTGGGAATAAATTATATTTCTTTTGAATTTTAATGATACAAACCCCAACCAATGTAGTTTCAACAATTAATATTGGATGATGTTAGTATGATAATGTAACACTATAGAGATTATTAATAATCCATCATTTCCAATGTAATGTTCTAGAGTGAAATATAAAATTAAATCAAGGATGAAAGATTTTAGACATAAAAAACGAGATTATGTTGGTGCTCTAATTTTGTCTCATATTCATCATATCAAGGCTATGTCTATACAACAATGACTAATGAGCCAACATACCGATAATATGTCAGCCACAATGTAATTTAAGGGAATCACTTGACATATTATCACAAAAAACAATTTCTCATAAAATCCCACATAGTAACAGCAAAGAGATAAAATTTCAAGGGGGAATTACAAAACATATGAGCTCCTAAAAAACAAATTCATGTTGTGACACTAATCTCTGAGTAATTCCAAAATTTAGGAAGTTTAGGCTATGTAGTGATTTTTATTTGACCACCACCACATCATAAGGCTATTCTCATATCCATTTTAACTATGTCACTTTATGAGACCATATCCATGAATTAATAATATTCCAGGAATAAATAAATAATACAAAGGCCATCTATATTAGACAATGTCACTCTAAATGGAGACTATATTGGTGAGATAATTTAATTTCAAGCCTCAAAGTGGGATAAATAAAACAATGTCACAGTCTGATGGTAACTCTATAGTTACCCAATTTGAGTATTTACATAACCTTAGGATCCACAACATGAATACCTTAGGCTACCATATAGTATAGATGAACTAATCCATAAAACAGAGAGATTATTCCCTAGAATAAAAGTAAAAAAGCCATTGTAAAATAACTAAATATATATATATTAAAAACATCATAGTATATATAATCTATAAAATAGATTTTTTTTACAAATGACTCATACAAAACAAGACATCCAAACATAAACTGGTTTCCCACTAGGATTATTATATAAAAAATTTTTAAAAATATACATTTCCCTTTTACCATCATTTTCCTCTACGAACAATTTCTCAAAATACTTTTCAATATTCTTTATACCAATCTACTTCATACACTGTAAACAATGTAAAAGAAGGGATAGGGTCTACATACACCCTGGGGTTCCCATGCATGGTGTGAAAAATGAATCTCAGTAAGATCCCTCTATGTCCTCCTTTTATAAAATTACAAATATGAGTATACAAGGGTAATATAAACAAATATTCACACACAAGTAACTGAGACAACTTGTGCTCACCAATCCACCACAACCCCATGTGCATCAGGCCACTATGTTCTAAATAGTCTACCATTATACCCAACAATAACTACTTAAATCCCATGTTAGAATCTAGTATTATCCTAATTTTATCTAACTCATAACCAAGATATTACCCAAATAAAATTTATCCATAATCAACAAAAACACAACCACTACATGATGGTATGGGGTCTGGTCAAATATCCAATCCAAGAACTCATATTCTCTCTCATTGTGGTCCTGAAAAATCCTTCTCACATTAGGGGAGGAAATCTATGATATGATCACTAACATATCTATAAATTTATTTTCTACTATCAATTAGTCACACTACATCATAAATTGATAAGAACCTCTCACTCTGGTAGGTTACAAATCACATCTACTAACCTCTCACTCAGGGAGGTTACACATCATATATACTACCCTCTCACTCATGATGTGATCACAACCTTACCACTACCCTCTCGAATGGTTGGTATCACATGCAATAGGGGGTTCATACACCCTCACTATCAACAGGGGTTCATACACCCTCATTTCCTAAAATTTAATTAACAAATGGGTTCATAACGATTATAGAGTAATCCTACAAGAAACATATCCAAAGGTTATTGGCTATTATATTTCATTCATAATTCCAGGAAACTTATTAATCACTCAATGAATTACTTTATTGAACTTATTAATCTCAAAAATAAATAATTTCATTACATAAAATAACCACCATTTAGTACATATTATTGAAAATAAAATATAACCTATGGTTCAAAAGGACTCCCAGTTTAGATTTTTGTTGGAAAAATCCCATACCTTCAACTTTCTCCCCCTTTTTCAATAAAATAATGAGGTCTATTGATCCTAATTTTTAACTTCATGACTTCTACCCTTGTTCAAAAATCTTCTTTCATCAGATATTGATGATACCTCATCATCATTTAACTTTATTCAAAATCCATATTTAGGGGGGCCAATAGTACTCTTTTATATTTACCTTTAATGTTATTAAAATATCACATGTAGATATAATATAAAACCCTTGTAACCACTATCACTCAGTTTTAATTTATCTTAAAATAAATATACCTGATATATATATTCTTCTAATGAAATATGAGTAATTGAATTTAGCTATTAGTAATGAATCATTAAGAATACTTTAAGACTACCTAGTATGAGATCGTCGGAAGAAACATGATTAAACATAACAAAATGAATTTTGTTTATATAACTCATTAATTCTCATATAATATGTGTCTCTTAAGTAATTTAAAAATTGTAAATAGTATTCTTCCTATGATATCAATAATATCGAAAATAACTATTATTGTATAACCATTTAAGCACCCAATTATAAGGCATACAATGTTAAAAATAAATTGATGGCCTTGTTTGAAATTAGCTCCACATGATGTGATTTCACTTCATATTATAATATATACACTTTTTATATAATGTTAATCCACCTTTGAATTCTCATCACAACCTACTCCCCGTGATTTATTCAAGTTTGGACTATTTCCAAATGAATAATTAATTTCAAAATTGGGGAAAGTTTCAACATTAGTAACATTTTAGTGTAGAAAAAACATTTAGATGATACTAAATGGGAAGTAAAAAAATTGATATAACAATAAAACATTAATTTATATAACTTCATTCTCAATATGATATCAATAAACACTTTTTAATAATTACATAAAAACATAAGGCATGAAATGATGTATAAAATCATAGAAATGGATTGATAAAATTGGGAAAATTTAGATATATATTTAAGACATATTTTCCTATTAATCTTTATTTTAACCAAAACAATTTCAATATTCCAGTATAACCTCACTGATTCTATTTTGTAAAATTCATGATACAACATGTGAATAATGATGCATCTTGATACCACCTATAATTAGTTATCACTACATGTATCTCTAGATTCAACTAAATTATTCTTTTTCTTTTCTTTCCAACCCTTTTTATGAAACTTTATCAATCAAGACATCCCATGAAACTACATGTGACTTTTGATCATTGAATTAGATTCATTATTTTGGAATATCCTATGAATCCATCAACAAACATATATTATTATCCTATATGTATATTAGTAATGATTTCACATCATGTATGTGATACCAAAAAAAATAAATGTATTTCTAATTTGACATCCAACTATGATATTATTTTAATGAACACATAGTTCAAAATCAATTTTCAATAATTAAAAAATAGTTTATATTCTTATTACAATGCATGATTTTAGTTTGAATGGACATGCCCAATTAATTTTCTCCCATTTACTTATTATTAATAAAAAATATATAATATTATGAGAGGGTTTACAACTAACATTCTAAAGAAGTGTATTTTAATTGGACATGATAGGATAACTCATTACATATGATATAATTTATAGATTTTCCTTGAAAAAAAGTCACCTCTAAAAATTCTCATGAGATGATTAAATCAGGATGTTTCTTCTCACAAAGCATGGTATTTATATTATTTGTAACAATAATATCACATTTCCATGTTTCTTTCCCTAATGTACGATTTTTTCAATATTTTACTTGGTTCATTATCTATTCAGGAGAAACTCCAAAAATATTCTTCTTAAAAACATTCATGGTATGGATGAAAGCACTTAATCATACCTTATAAATTTAGCATATAATTTTCAAGAGATAAATCTATTATTTTTTATCTCCATACCTGCTTATTAACTTGCAAGGAAGGATGTTTTTAAAACCCCATCAAGGATACCTATGGAACTTCCCTTTTTTATTTCCACTTCATAAACATAGAATTCCATAAATCTATTTCCAAATATAATAGATCTCCCATTCTTTCTTTAAGGACTCCTTATCACATGATTGGTTATTATTTTAAAGTAAATTTTATCTCTTTTATTACTATAGTACCTTTCTATGTGGCTAGGGTTAACAAAAATATAAAATGATCCAATAAAATATGCATATCATTCAATATAATTTCATTATAATGATGAATTTTAGTATCATGTTTAGCTATACACCATCAATTTCTCACTGCATACATTAATTGGGTATCATTTGATACTATATAAATAAAACATTATCATCATTAAATTTTTTATGTTTTATCTTCTATATCTAATTCCAAATTATGTTTCATCATATTTTGAAGTTATAGCTCTATATTTTCAATAATAAAATACTTCTACTATATTTGAGCATGCATTTTCCTTACCTCTATGTTTGGTTCCATCTCATCACACATTTATTCGCCATGTTGAGTAATAAAACAGATAATACTTCCTCTTAATTCATTCTTGGGGACCATTTTCAATATCATTTCATTATAAATTTATTCAATATGGTCATTATGATTATGATAATCTATTTCATGCATCTTATCAAATTTGTTGAATCTATCTCATCAATTTAAATGTTTTTAGGATTTCTCTTAATATGATAAAAAATTTGAATTCTTTTCAGCCTTAATCTTCATGAATTCACCTTCATTCTTTATCTCATGAAGCATCAATTTCCTTCGGAACAAAAAAACCATATTTACTAAATTATGTGGTTATTGCCTATATAACATCATCATCTAATAATTAAAATGTTACGTAGTCTTTAGCAATGTATTTACCAAACAAAATTGATACAATTTCATATTATAGTATATATAATTAATCATTCTTTTAGAAGGATCAAAATTTCATTCCTACATTCTAATTATTATTATTCTATATCTTCTTGCTTCTATACAATTTATATTCATCAACAAAATTAATTTTCAAACATAAAACTAGTTTCCATTTTCAATCTCTAGAATCAATATTATTCACTTATCTCAATATATATTCTTCATGATTGTAATCCTCTATCATCATCCACAAACCATTTGAAGACTATAAATGAGATATCATGTCAAATATTTCTTATTTCAATTAAATCTTCTACTATTAATTGGACCAAGAGTAAATCAATATTTTTATTTGATTTGCTTCATATATAATTCTAGTCCAACTTTTTAATAATATCTTGGTGATCAAAAAATAATAATGAATTCACATTTTTTCAAATTATACCAAAAAACTCCTTCCTCCATTTTTAAAATTTACTAAAATAAAAAACGTACTTCACAAGTAATTCCATACCTTGAATAGTAATTAAAAACTAAATCATTAAGCTTTAATAATGAATATAACCTTTGGTCTATGAAATCCCAAGATGGATCATGGGAACCCTTTGAGGGGGTGAATCCGGCTATGAGTATAATAAAAACATTCCCAAAAAATTTCTCTTTATACTCTAAAATTTAGTATTTTATACCCTAATTATGAGGAACATAATTAAACTTAGGTTTTAATTATTGTTCACTCTAACTAAAACATAATCATGGATATGGAAATGTAAATGTATGGCACGTGGATAATTCTAAATTTTTCACCTACAAAAGGTTACTCCATGTAGAACATAAAAAAATTTATTTATATTCCCCAATTATAATTATATATCAATATTTTATTACAAGGATTACTAAAGTCTCGTTAAAAACCCAATAATCCCTTAATGCTCTTTCAAAACTCACATATTATATTAATACAACTATGGTATAGATTACAAATAATGTAACACTTCCTCCTATTTAAATGACTTAAAGGTAACATATTGATTTTTCTGTGAAATATATATTACAGACTTTTGTTATCAATGCTCCCGTGAAAACCAATACTATACTCTATTACACATCCAGAAATAAAAAATTCTTTGTTATTAGCGTTTTTTACATAATCATCAAATTGTTCTCACATAATAGAAACTAAAAACTGAATAATTCTTTAAAAAATGCACTATCCACTTCAATGTATAATCTTCATAGATATCCATATGAAATTATTACAATTTTAAATATAATATTTAATATAAATATATCCATAAACATTTTTCTACTTCGAATCAAATCTTTAATGATTTCTTTGTTTCTTTATTCATCTAATTGGATCATATAGTTATAGTTATTCTCCTAAAGTGCGTAGTTACCACCCTCTATATTATGGTTTTTCAATGTTTTTATATCTATCATTCTTTACATATAGTCTTCATATATCTAGGGAATAATTTTAATTTCATATTTTTAACTCAAACTACAACTATCTCCAAACATTACAATTCAATTTCATAATGTTGAACTTTTTCTATTTAATATCAACAATTTAATTTTGGAATAGTTAATTTCAAACATTACAATAACTGGAAAACCCCTTATAAAAATCGATTTCAGTATTTCTATTTTAATTTATATGAAAACAATTTTTACTATTTTTTTATGTTCTCCATGGTGTTACAAGTTATATTTTAATTGTAATCCTAAATGTTCTCATGACATGTATCATAACCCAAAGTCAATTGTGTAGATATTACTAAAATATCAGATCTTCTTACACATACTTACATGGAATTATACTTATGTTGTGACATAGTTAAGGTATTTCAACATGAGATTCCTTGATTTTATAGAACCATAAAATCACATCTAATAATTATTTATAGTGTATCATATTACCTTATGGTGTAAAACTCATTTACCATTATTGGTTACATTATAGAGGTCCCCCACAAAGAAAATACTAGTATAGTTAGTGATAACCCTATTTGATTCACCAAAAAATACATATACATGATGTTGTAATATCTTACTATGAAATTTAAAACACATTTTACATTTTAAATATGGTGTAGTCATTTATATTGGTGTGGACACAACCAAATCTCTTGTATCACTGAAAAAATCCTGGACATCTTTGTTGGTTAACCTTTTATTCTACAACAAAGACCATTTTTACTACCACCATAATGAGTATTAATCACTTCAAAACATTTAGAAATATCACTATAGAACATCACATCATATGCTACAATGTATCATATAAAAATGTAGAAAAACAGAGAAATGATTCCATTAACAACATCATGTCTTCAAAATATTCCAGTGACTCATATTTTATTCTTATTAAAATCATCAATTAACCAAAATCATCATCATATCTACAATGATAAAAAAATACACCATAATTATCTATATATCACACAATCCTTCACCTCATTCCTATTACACTCTGAGTGCATAACCAATTACACTATCTACAAATATTCAACACTTTATTCATGGAACCAAAAAAGTTTATTAATTCTTAATTAATATATTTTAATTATATAATAATGTAATTCAATGTTTATTCACCGATATCTTTATTTCATAATTCCAAAAATTATATCAATAAATCCAAGGAATACATTATGAAACCTCACTACCTCAAATAACTATAAATGAATTCATCATATATCCATTCTTTAAAAAAAAATTCAACAAATCCAACACACCCTTATTTTTTCAATATTATCCCCCTTTTTATTTTTATTGAAATATCATATACCTCTAACTATTTACACTTTTTTAATAAAATACCAAGGATAAATTCTATTAACATTTAATTTTAAGACATATCTCCCTTAGTAAATGAGGTGACTTAAAATAACAAACAGAAATACTACATCATGATTAATGAATATTCAATGCAAAATAAAATTATACATTACATAGAAAAATATTTTTTTACTGTCTTTGGATAATAGATACATTAACATATTATTTTATAAAGGATATTTGACATCAACGATAATGTTCATCATATTATTAACCTTCTAAACATATCATTCATATAACCTTCCATCAAAACCTATGGAAGGAAAATATAACAAAGGGTGAGCTATGATGGCCAAGAAGGGTAATAATATGAGATATTAATCAATGTTCATATGTGATCATATGGGTATGAAAACATAATAATAACATAATTTAGTCATACACAATCAATTAATTATCCATAATCATGAATTGTGTGATAAGATTTTTTCATAACAATAGAAAAAACCATAACTACGTAGAATCATCAATAATAAAAAACAAACCATGATAGAATATCATAAATATAGATTTTTTTAAAGAAAATAATACTATAAAATTTAGATAAAGTATAAATTGTAAGAGGTTCACACTTTAATTTAAGGGTAATAAATCATTCCACCATACAATGTTATGGATATTAAACATTGTATAAGCATAATCCTATGCACATGAATCTAGGCCGATAAAAAAATTATCGACTATATCCAGGTCTGTGCATAACACTATGAAAATGAAATCAGTTTCATGCATAACATAGTTATCTAAGGAGTTATACATATTTACCCAATGAATTGGAGGGATATAGAAGAACCACCCATCATAAAACATTAAACCACAAATCATACATTGGTTCATAAAAACAATAATCATTTCATTCTTTTATAACATGGTAAATAGTAATGGGTTTATAGGGATTTCATCCTAACATCAATAACCCATATAAAATTAAGAGGTTTCATAGAACCATCTATAAAACTTCATCACTATAAATCACTCAAACAAAATAATTGGATGTTATCATTGGATCATATATCTAGTGAAACATAACTAGAATCAAAATATGTTCTCATAAATGAAAAATTACTTTAAAATATCATTTCAACCATTCTTTATAAGCATGTGTAAAGTATCATTTTCTCTTTTTTTTGACATTTTAATTAAAAATATGAGATTATTCTGAAACATTTATTCCATGAAGATAACCATTAAAACATATAATATAATATTTATAGAAAATCATGGTAATAAAAACAAGAAAACATGTTCCTTCCATATACGTTTAATGAAAATATTCATTTCACTCCTTTGTAAAAAGTCAAGAATGACTAGTTAAAAATATTTTGTTCAAATGAAACCATTTAAATTTTTTTAAATAATGGTAATGGCATTTAAAATGGACTTTCTAAACTATATACTGTTAGAAACTAATAATTTTTTATGATAAAAAACATGGAAGCAAAATTTCAACATCTAAAAAATGAAATAAGGTATATTTTAAAAAAAAATATTATCTATCATTCTATGTAACACTGAGAGAAAATGGTAAAGATATATAAATATTATTTGAATAACCATATTAAAATAAAATATAAGGGTTTAAATGGATAATAATCATATAATTTCTCTCAATATAAATTTAGTATGGATAATCTTGAATGAAAATTAAATTGTAACATAAACCCCTTTACCTCAAGTCTCATCTTACTTTGTATGTATTTGAACCTCCTAGTATACATATATATATTATAATTAAATTATAGACCCATATTTATATGTATCATACCATATATTATTTACTTATTACTTCTTATAACATATTTATTAACAATTATTTATTTAAGTCATTGTTTCATTTCAAAATTAATTCATTTTTCATGCATATTTCACTTCGGCAGCCCCAATACATGCAATTTGACTAATGTTCAGTAATATAAATACTTTTTATCATTTCATGAATATAATATTTAACAATTACATAATATTTTATAACTTTTCATATAAATTTTTGATGAAAAATAAATTACATCACTTCATAGAGAGAGTAGTCTTTACATAAGCATGAGGAATGCTTCCCATCTTCGATGGATTCAAATAAAAACAAAATAAAATAGTAATTTACCTATCCATTGTAATAATTATATCTTAAATATAATATATATATATATATAATTTTTTTTAAATCCATTATTATTTCCACCAAAGTGAGCTACCAATGGAAAATGAAACACAACACATCAGGGAGCTGATAGTTTATATATATACTAGTTATGTTTTCTTTTCACATGGGATGAAAAGGATGTGTATGATGGTTATTTTATCCTCTTAATAAACATTATATATATCTATGATAGTTAATTAATTATTTTATAATGGATAAAATAGACTTTCGGAAGGAAAAAGTTGAAATAAAATTAAATGTACTCAATTAAAAGGTATAACACCTCATTGAGAACCCTCTATTATATAAACACTAGAAATGATGATGTTATGGAAATAAAATAATATAATAGATGGGGGAACGAATTTAAGATGTATTAGGGATGCTATTTACTGAGATATAATATTAAAACTTTTTGAACATGGAATAAAAGCATATACCCTTTTATAAGTGAGGGGAGGATCACCCTTGGAGTTTACTAAAGTATCAAATTAATATAATTTAATTTTCATGTCCAAATGGAACAAATTGTTATCTTTATAAGATAGGATAAGGATGATTCAAAAAAATCATAAAGGAAACTTGATAAAAGTTTATATAATTCTTTCATACATATCATTTAGATTTAAACCCTCATTAACCCTTTTGACAATTATCATGATAACAATTTTTTTACCAATTATGGTTCATGAAAGTTAGTATAAATGGTCAAGTGAAATATAAGTATAAGATTCTTGATATGGATGACCATATACAATTGAATTCTATTAAGATAAAGTTTTATTAATTTCACATTATTAAATAAATTATTTCTTAACTTAATATACAATTAAATTCATTTTGATACTATTCATATAATTTGACTTTAAAGGCATAATGATAGATATGGAATTTGAGTATAAATTTTAAAAAATCACTAATATGAAATATTTATCTTAAAATTACATCTAATAAATTATTTTAACCATGTTTTATTTTGTTTAATATTTTTACAATTATTTATTTGATTATTCTATTAATTGAATAAGAACAATTTTGGTGTTGCATAACAGTTTAACTTAATAATTAAATTAAAAAAATTAAAAAACTTCCCAAGATTAAAATATTCATTCTTCCTTAAAATAATCATTTGTAAAAGAATATATCCCTTTTAATACCTATAAAATAATATTATACATGTTAAAATAAGAGGCTTATATTTTCTATTTATTCCTTATATAATATAATAATATATTCAATATAAAGAATAATGGAAAAAATATGCTTTATATTAAAATATTGGATGAGTTAATTTAAAATAAACAAATCCATTAAAAATAATTCAATTTCAGATTGATTTTAAAAGGATTATCGCTTTATTTTTTTATCTTAATTACCTTATTTACCCTCAGTGAGGTGACAAATAATTATCATTTTTACTATTAATTGTGGCTAGAGATTTAGATAACCTTATTAAATAATAATAATGATTATTATTATAAATATTAAAAAATATTATAATATTAAATTTCTACAAGTGGAATAAATCAATTTAATTTTAACTGTAGAAATACAATAAAACTATTTTTAGAAAAATTCATTTTTAAGATTCAATTTGAGTTTACCCTATTTCATTTCCATATAAAAACTGTTAGATAAATGTTAAAACAATTTATTGAACGTATTATATATATATTTAATTTAAATCATTGATTAATATATATTAATTTAATTTATAACTATAAAAATAAATTGTGGGAATAAAAATTTTATTCCAGATTAAATTCCCCATTTATATTCCTATGGTTTTTTTCTTTTCATAAAATCAATTGAACACCAATGAATTCATTTTATACATTTTTAAATAGTATTTATCATATTTTAGTAACTCTTATTCATACTTGTCAATCTATAATATAAGCTGTAACTGTCACTTCAAATAATAGTAATAAATTTAAAGTATATAGAGGTTCATTTAAACCCTCTATTTTGTGTAAAGAAATATATCAATGAAATTATATTTATTTAATGAGAAATATTTTATAAATTATTTTTTTGTTACATTATATCTCCCTTATAAGAATTGTTTCTTTAAAATACTATTAATCTTACAAAAAATACTTAGGATACTTCAACCTCGTCGCATTCATTGGTTCCTATATAACATTAAAAAAAATTAGTCTCACTGAAAAAACTTCCAGGTAAGTTGTTTTTTTCCACAGATCATTCTCTCTTTGTTAAATTTTACACCATTTGTAACAAATAAGAGGGACCATTACACATTTTTTTACAGATTTTAGTTTTTTACATGCGAAGGACGATGTATTTTCTTCTTCGAGAGGGAGATATGGAACACATCATGAACTTGATAGTGATCTAGTGGAAGTTCCTAGTGATAAGTTACCATACCATTATAATTAAAACATTAAAGGGAGTGGTATATATAGGGTGATAAATTCCATTCATTCTAAATCTCAAAATCTTCTTCCAAGGGAATATTCATAATAATACATCATCAGAAATCTTGAAATCCATATTTCACTAATGATTGTTGGTCTACCTTTTTTGTCAACTCTGAACTACCGTGATATTTTGTTGAATTTTTGTAATGGTATTATCCATTTCCACGACTATATTAGGTTCTAATAGCAGTATTTATCCAACTAAATTCCATCACCTTGTAATTCTACACATTCTATGAAATAGATTTTTATAAGGAGACATATGAATACTCAAGTGGAAGTTATTCTTAAAAAAACTAAAAAAATTTATTTGGTAATCCAAACAACCTTTAAAATCCGTAAAACCTTATTTGAACATGTATTCTAGGATTTAAATGGACCTCCAAAACTATAAATCTATCAGAGGATGATATATAATACTAAAACTCAACTATATAACTTGATTATATAAAATAATTCGCTAGAACATTGATGTAATCCAAGGATACTGATCAGATATAATAGAATATTATGCTACCTTAAAAAAATACCTCCTATAAAATGTACATTCTAGAAATATTTTCATTAGATAAATATTCTCAAATGGGAATATAATTTATTCATTTTTAAGGTGATTGACCATAACATAGAGAGTATTAAGAAATTTGGATGTTTTGGGGAGGCCAATAATTAATTCCTTGGATATATTTTCACATTTTCATTCTAATTTGTGAAATGGTTGTAACTTCCCATTCAACTTCTTTCTCTCAAACTAAACTTTTTGACATACGAAGAATCAAGGTATATACTCTGCAATATTCATATTCAACATATTCCACCAAAAACAATATTTTTAATGTCTATAAATATCTATACATTTAGGGTGAATATAGAATGATATAATATGGGCTTCATCCAGTATATCCTCCTTAAATTCAGGTATTGATGGGGCACATAATTGATTCTTAAACCATATCATTCTATCATAATCATGGTTGAACATAGGATAATTTCTCAACTTCATATGAATTTACACATCCTTTATATTCACTTTGTTAACCCTATAATAACCATCATATTTTAAATGAATTATTCTCCCCTTAATTATGATTTCTTGATATTTCTCTAAACATCACTAAATATTAGAACTCTTCTAAAAATAATAATAGAAAAACTAGAATTTTTTTCAACTCAAATAATTAACCACATTTTTTTTCTCCCCATTGTGGTAATATTTTTAATAGAAATAATATTTTATCAACTCCACCCATATTTGATGGATCATATTAAAATATTTTGGTGTGAATATATACTTCAATAATTTATGATCAGAATATATAATGAAATTTCAACATAAAAACAATGACTCCATCTTATTAATGAAATAATTAATAAGTTCGACAAAAAATCGTGAGTTGGGTAATGTTTCTTATGAATTTTTTGATGATGTGAGGAATATTATACCACAATATCATTCTATATGAGGAATAAAACCTAGTCCTTTATCTGATGTATCAATATAGAATACAATCTTCTCTCTACTACAGGGTAATGTATGCACAAGTGTGATGACCATCATTTTTTCAGCTCCTTGTAATTTTACTTACATTATGATATCAAAAATAACAAGTATCCCTTCCACATAAACATGGTTATTAGATTATATGTACATAATAAATTTACTATAAAGAATCAGTAGTACACTTCCATCACAAGAAAACTTAAGATCTCAATCATGGTGGTTGTGTTACGCCATTCTTAAATAACATCTGTCTTCGAATGATATATTTATATACCATCATGAGAAATTAAATGACCAGATATTGTGGCGTTAAATAGAATAAATTTACATTTGTTAAATATTTCATGTATTTTATCTTTCATGGACTTCAGCATATTCCACAAATATCTTTTATGCTCTTCCATGATCTTTTAATTTATAAAAATATCTTCTATAAATACAACCAAAAATAAATAAATGTAAAATATAAAGACTCTATTCATTAAATCCATAAATATATTAATATAATTGGTAATACATAATAGAATTACTATAAATTCTTAATAACCATACCTCATACAGAAGGTTGTATTGTGTATGTATTCTTTCTTAAACCTTAACTGGTCATATCCAAATTTATGTTCAATCATATAAAAGTATTGACCTCTTAATAATGAAAAAATTATAAAATTGATATGATATGGAGGATTATTTATTTATTATTTATCTTGTTATGTAAATAATATTTAATAAAAAAGAATATTTAACCCATTTGTCTTCAAAACAAAAAGAATCTTTGCTCCCGGTTCCAAGGAACTAGGCCGAATGAATCCTTTATCTATATTATAATATATTTTATTCATAAATTTTTTAAACGCAATAAATACTTTCTTATATTTATTATTTTATATATTTATATCATAGGATATGAGTTCTATTGAAAACATAACTTTGTTATTTGGTGAAATACTAGGAAATTCCCAAAACAAATATGAACATATTCCTAACAAATAGGAATATTTTCAATGTAGTGTTTCACCCCAACCATTTGATATAAATAACCCTCTTTAATAGGTATAAAACCTCATATTATGGATTTAATTTCAATGGGGATTGTGGTTTCTTCCCCCCACTGGTATATTAAGAATTGTTGATTTGGAATATTGAATGTACAATATAGTACATAATAATGGATATGATATATATATTGAGATCAAATCCATTCCAAAAATGACATTAAATTCAACTTGAGGGAGAATCAAAAGATTTACATGATAAATATACCCACATACTTTTAACAAATAGAAGCTATAGAATTTATATTTTATCATCATATTATAAATAGTTTTCAATTCCAACTCAACATCTAATAATTACGGTGATAATTTGATACCCATAGAAAATTCACTAGATAAAAAATAGTGTGTAGATTCATAATATAATAATACATAATTTATTAAAGACTAGATAAATATAACTTTCACAATTTTAATCTTGGAACCCTCTTTGGCCATCATTATTACATGAGGTTTTTCTTTGTCCTTTTGCTTTAGAGGTCATCAAGGCTTTTGTCATCATCAACCCTTATAATAGGGAATTGATTTGTATAATTCCTAGACACCTTCTATATAAATAACCGATGTGTGGGTAGAAAATTTTGATGTCATTTATCCCCATTCACTTCATTGACTTCCCTATTCACATCACATTGTAATTCTTTTTCCCGATGTTCAAGTCTTTTACACTCGAAACATCTTATCATTCCTCTTAGTCAATTACCTCTGTTCTTCATCCCATATTTTTTCATGTAGGTTGTTGAATATTCTACTTACCTCTATTTAAAATACCACTAGAGAATCCATGAAACTCCATCTTCATTTTTTTATCACCAAAACAACTAAAATGAGGATTTTTATCTTCAATTTCAACAATGAGTACACATTTAACAATATATTCATAGCTTCTGAAGTCACTTATAGCTAATTTCATTTGACGACTTAGTATCGACCTGTTAAATAATTAATCAACCTTACTTTCTGGGTTAATGATAAATCTAGATGCATAACTCATCAGTCTTGTAAATGTTGCTTCATTCGTATTGTTGGATTCATAAAACTTCATATTTAACTCTAGAAATACCCTCTCCATTTTACTAAAACGTTTTTGGGGAAATAAAATATTGATAAATGTCCTCTTATACTCATTCCAACTCATAAAGTTAACCTATTCGGAATTCCTTGTATTCTTGAAAATATTCTACTATTTATCCTCTTAACATTCCAAGATATAGATTTTTCTGACTAATTTCTCATTGTTTGAGAATTGTAGAATTGAAAATAACTTTTCCATCCAACAAACGGATTATTCAAAAACTAGAGGATAAATTGTCTGGTAATGGTTTTTAGAGAAACCATATAATAGTGGAGGTAATGTGGTAACATGAGGATGATACATAAAAGAACCACCCACATATTTTTATTGAAAAATATCGCGGATGAAATTTCTGAAGGTGGGAAGAATATAACACCCCATAAAAATTATGGTATGTTTATTTTTAATACATTAAATTCATTTTATATCTTGTATTTCATGAAGAAATAATCCTCTATGAAATAATGCTTGGTTATTCATAGGAGATAGTCATAAACTATCCATTAAACTTAAATTTTTTACTTCTGTGTTTTGAATTTTGAAAAATAGACATACACGATTGTGATCTTTGTGACATTTATAATTTGATAGAATGAACATAATTTTCAGTAAATAGTAACATACCCTTATAAATAGTAACTTACCATGATGAATAGTAACATACCCTTATGAATATTAATATGACCCTTATGAATGGAAACCTTTCCGACAAAAGTACAAATAAAATTTTGGCACCTGAAAAATGAAGATGAATATTTTACGTGTTGTTATATTTAGATTAATTGATGATTTTATATAAATAATAAATTTAACATATTTATAAAATTATATTTATAATTTTTAGTTCATTTTTTTATTCTATAAATTGAAAAAAAATAAGGGTGAATTTTTGGGATTTTTCTGAAATACATGAATTGTTTCTGAATAGTAAAATACGGTAATTATGGTAAAGATGCAGAATGAGATAAATACACTATTACCTACATCATGGATGATCTAAGAAAACATTAATTAGTACACACATGCACTATTTACTCTATTTTGTAATGGAATCATTACTATTTATTATATTAGGGAAACATAATAAACTAATGATTAAATTATTATGAAAAACCTCCTCCCCGCCACAATATAAACCACCCCTCACCCCCTCTTCCTATCAAACCACTCAAGATTTCATTCCTGCCTGTGTTCTAACTAATACAATTCCCATTACCTCCTCCACATCCAATACATTCTGGTCTCACCAAAAGTCTAAAAATGGACTTAATGAGATTCAGAATGAGGAGTACTCAAAAGGAGAACCTCTCTTCCTTTTTCTATTCTTTTAAAAGATCCATTATTTTGTTTCTCTATCCTCCCCTCCAAGCATCCAAATTCTATGATAAATCTATCACCTTACGTGAATATTAATTTTATTATGCTAATTTAATATTTCATCATCATCTCCTTTCCCCCTCCTCTTATACTAAAAATGAAAACACCATCCAAGATGTGTTAATTTATCCCATTCAAGGATGACGAGTTTTCAATTACTATTATTGTCTTCAATTATGGTCATGAAACCAATTTTTCTGTTGAACTAGGTCATTATATATGTAATATATCATATTTAATTGTATGTGATCATCCTTTACACATGATATTTAATTATAAAACAAGATGGGTTCGTGATGATTAAAAAAATATCAAAATAATCCAAGTGTTTGTTATTAAAATTTTGTATAATGAATCATCTAACCCCAAAATAACTGAAGTATTTTTATGATCATTTATCCTTATGGATGATAATTAATAACTCATAACTTCAATTCAATATTTACTCCAATTTTTTCCTTCTCTGAATAGACAACTTTTGGGATTAGTGGGAACCTCACAAATTACTGGATACCAATTCAAAAACAAAAAAAATACCACAACTGGAAAACAACACCCAATCCATAATTTCAAATATCAAAAGAAATAAGAGACATCATTACCATCAACAACATTCCACTTGAGCTACATAGCTACACACCCTGATGCACTAAATCACCAGTCATCATCATCATCACTCATCCCAGCACGGGCGAGGACCCGGTTGAAGATCATTTAAATCACAGCTTCAGAGGACCCATCCAACAAGGATCACCATCGTATGAATACCAAATCTAGGACCAAATCCCAAATCCCAGACCAACACAAACACCGACTCAAGGTTGCGCCTCCAGAAATGCCAACTACCACACAAACAGCACAATTCCAAAGCCTCTATGATAACCATCACACCAGGACGACCTGCCTTGGGATGAAAAAACAGGAGGCCAGAGTAGAGTTTGAGGTCAATAAGCCTTACCAGTGGACTAAAACCTTGGACTCATTTCCATCACCAGAAGAATCCAAACATTTTCCACATTGAAGAAACACTTAGTAAATGAACCATCCAAAAACGGCATAGAAGCGGAAGAACACCAGCGAATTGCAACGAAGCCAGAAGTACCCGAGAATGCCGCCGAAGACCCTTCAAGTTTGGCAAAGATGGGGCCTTGCACGATGGGGATGATGGAAAGAGAGGTGGATGAGGGATAATAGGCCTCGACTCACTGAAAAGAAGATAAAAGGAGAATGACCAACAAGGGATCACACGCCATGAGAAGAGAAGGATGATGCACTAGAATAGGTAAAGAGGAACGGGCCAAGAGGATTGTCGTCGTGCAGAGGAAGGTGATGGGAAGATGATAAAACCTAATCTCTGAGAGAGAGCACGCCCCGGGAGAAACGAGGCTTGGAGGAGAGCATGGGAATGAGAGGGAGAGAGGTGGAGGAATGTCGGAGGAGGAATGCCATAGAAGGAACGTCGAAGGAGGACCTTCACCAAGTGTGGGGCGACCATAGGGAGGGAGCAACGGTGGCATCTCTGGGAAGAAACCATAGCGCACCTCAATTCAATATTTTCAATTTCTATTTTACACAAAAATACATACTCATATAAAATCAAACCATACATGAAAACAAAGGAAGAAAATGATTCCTATACTATAAAGTTGAACCTCTTAAGCCGATATAAAAGGCCATCAATGATCCTAATAAGGTTATAATAAATTTATAAAAATTTGAGTATGTTATAGAATTATTAATTAATACAACTAAATTTGATTATTTAGGACATAATGTTCAACCCAAGAACACATTGAGGCATAAGGTAAGGGTTTTCTCATCTTATTTTTAATTCAATGAGATTTACATAGTTCACCAATTATATATTGCATGTATTGTATGTGTACTTCCATTTGATATATAATTCTCTTTATCTTCATGGTATTCTGTGACTCATATGGTGATTATTAATTATTTGTTATACTACTTGATTGATTACAACATGGTAGGGGACACTGCCTCAATTTTTATTTCATTGAGACTTACATGGTATTGTGCACCAAATAATTCTTATATGTTGTATAAATTTCCCATTTATGATCATTTTTCATTTGAAATTATAATTATGGTAAGCATCCATTTTATTTTATAGTGGATATATTTTTTTATTAAGACGTATATCATTTCACATAGGGTGTTTATTTTGAATGTTGTTTTAACTAAGGAAATATTGATGAATATGTATCCTATATTCAATACGGATATCTAAAAGGAGTATTTTTCATGTATTAAATTTATTTATAAAGATTTATTTGGACTGGTAGCAATGATAGGGGCCTAATATATCCCCTCGATGTATTGGAAGGTAACGTGAGACAAATCATTTCATAGAAAACCCTTTAAGTTTATTACCAAAATTTTGGTGAGTTTATACCCACAAACTTAAACAGTCTCGAAGGTATAATTTTTCATGTTCCCTATAAATTATGTCCAAATAATAATCATTATATTTATTCATTATTATGTTATTACTATCCAAGATGATTTCAAAAAGAAAAAATTTATGGATTCATTTTTAGTCTTATCTTATTGATGTAAATTGTTTTCATTTATTCGTCATGCCATGTTTGTGATGTCTAATTTATTATGATTAAATTATTATTGATTCATAATTCCACTACATGTAACCTTTACTGAGAATTTGGGATCACCCTTATTATGTTTTCTTTCCAAATGTTATGAAGAAGGGAACCTTGAATAATATTTCAAGGAGACCGTTTATTTCAGTTTATTATATATCATGTTGTATTTTCTAAAATTAAAAATGTACTTTGGGTATCATTTATATAATTTGGTCTTCCAAAACTGTTAAAATAATATGTCCTTTAAAATTTATTTCTTATATTCATTCCAGTATAATTAAATAATTCACCTCCTCCGGTCTTTAGGGTTTGCGGTGTTACGACTTTATCTAATACATTTTAAAAGTGTAGTATTAGACTTTATTTTAGACATGGGATTTCTCCATCAAATAAATAGAATTAAAATCCATTCCATACTTCCTATATCTAGATCCATTAGATTTACTTATCACCATTTTTTTTAGGAAAAATCGAAAATTTCTTTACAGCTTTCAGCATCTGGAATCACTAAATCATTTGGTGAACTTGTATTTAGACCACCAAAGAAGTAGTTAGTTTTACTTTCTAGGGAATGAAAAATTTTAAGGTATATCATGTTATATGATTTTAATTAATGCTCATAAACACTAATGGATTTATCATACTATTAATTTTGGATAAATAAATCCTTCTTTATTTTAAGCAGAAAAATTGGTGGAAAATATTTATCGAAAAAATTATGAATTTTTTCCACTCCATATCTTTGGTCTCTTCCTCAAGATTCATATTTTTTATCAATATCTAACATTGGTAAGATTTTCCATCCATAGAATTAATAACCAGTATAAGATTATCTACCTTAGATAATTTAACTATGGAGAACATATTTTTAATGGACTTGATCCATTACTCCATGATTAGATAATCAGAAGATCCAATGAATGTTGGATTCCTTTTTTGTATAAAGGTATCGATTGACAATTTCTATTTATTAGGGGGGATATTGTGTTTTCCAATTATTCATGTTTCTATTTAGAATATGAGTAAGTTGAGAATTTAATTTTTTGATGTTTTTAATTGGTTTTCCCATTAGGTTAGGAATCTCATTTGGGAAGCCATTATATAGCCGATCACATTGGTTGTTGGCTCAGTTCCAATTATTCCTAGCCATTAAAAATATATAGAGATAATTATAGATGAAAATTTTATAAATAATAAACAAATTAATGTTAAACTATGAATATTTAATAGATAACTCATAAATGACATAAATTCATTAAATAATTAATTTATAGGTTGATATCTAATTTATTCATGGTATATTTCCTAACATATAATTTTATAGGAATTATTGTTCCATTCATAACAATTTCAAGAGGTATTGTTAATTTTCCAATGCATTTCCATTAGGATTAACAAATATCGTATATACAAAAGACACTTTTCTGTGTCCCTATTGATTTTCATGTCAATACAAGTGCACCTTTTTTAAGGTTATTTCCCCTGGGTACAACTAAATCAGAGCCACATCCACTTATAGTATCCAGAATATGATTTTTTTTCTTAGAATCCTCTTATTATATAATTTTCTATAATTTAGAGTGAGAATCCATTATTAAATCTTATACCAAGTAATTGAATATTTTTTTATAATCCTAAACCCTATAAACTAGACATCACTATAATACAAACTACGACCACCCATGTCTTTTATACAACAAATTTCACAACTTATAACATAAAGAAAAAATAATACAATCCAAAAAGATCATGAGGCCAGGTGTTTAATAAATTAGGTATATAACATGATAACCTAAAACATGTATACCATAATTTTATTTAAAAATCCCTATAACATTCCATTAAAATCCTTTGACCTTCTAATACTTCATTAGATAAATTCACATAAAAAAGGGTGTGAAATAAAGCCAAGTAAGAGAATAATAAAATAATAACATGATGAAAATAATACATTTGAGCATATTAATGGCATGCCTAGATTTTTTATTTAACCCTTTGTTCTGGTTTGGGTTTCGTTCTCAGTTAATTTTATTACAACTGGGTGGAACGGGTTCGAATATTTGGGGTAATATTTCCTTTTCTCTATATTCTGGCTTTCCCCCTCAATTTTCCTTTGATTTTTTGGAAGAACTATATGTTTTTGGCTGGATAGGGTGTGGTTAATAGTTATTTTAAACTTTTCACCCTATCCGAGTAACCGTGAGGTAGGTTGCAGTTTAAGGCCACAACTACCACATAGCAAGCACATGACTGTGCGCCCTATAACTGTTGGATCGAATACGTATGTATGTATATCTATTAGATAGAACAATACAAGAGGGGGGGTGAATTGTAGGTTTAAAAACCTTTGAGTTTTAGAAACTAAGAGATTAGTTTAAATGATCTTAAACTAATACAAATACAAACACCCACAATTGTATTGAATAAAAAAGGTATGATGTATTGTAATACTAATGAATGTAAAACAATTGTATTCAAGATGAACACAATAATAAGAGTAATATAAAGATGAATGATTATACCTTAAAGCATACAGAATCAATCAATACAATATGTAATAGAATGGATGTAATTGAAACAATTACAAATGTATAAGAGATAGAAAAGGAAACAAAAACAATTTCCTTTCTAATACAATTAGCAGCAGAAATGTAAAAGAATTACAATTCTTTTAACCCAAAGAGAAGGGTTATCCTTTCACCTAGGATAAAAGGTCTGTCTCACCAACACATTGGTGAGCCCTCGATGAGATGATCGGTTCGTCCGTCTGCCTATCCCCGGCAGCCCTCGATACGATGATGAGACCGTCCGTCTGCCTATCCCCGGCAGCCCTCGATACGATGATCGGACCGTCTATCTGCCTATCCTCGGCAGCCCTCGATTTTGTAGGTAATCGGCACCTCTGTCATTCAATTACTTGAAATCCCTCGATACGATGATCGGGCGCACAAATCACAAAGCATGAGAGAAGTCACAACATCTCTCTCTGGAACATAATAGAAGAAAAGTATCACAGTTGTATCACTCTTGTTCTCTTGTCTGCTATCTATTGTCTAATGTTACTCTCAGCTTCAAATTACCTCTTATTTATAGGCCTCGGATTCCAACAGTCACATCTCCTCCAACGGTCATATTTCTCCAAAAAACTCGGAGGGACTTGGACACCTGGCATCATAACGGTCATATTGAAACAGAAAGCACGACATCGTATTGATTAGTTTGTAACTAACTCAATGACATCGTATTAGTTAGAACAAGGTATATGAATAAGACAATAATGAGTACGATTTAAATAAAGCATGTGTTTTTTAAAAAGTATCAGCACAAGTATGTAATGAAAGATATGAGAAGCAGAGTCAATAAAAATTCCATATTCAGTACGATCAGCATGTTCAATACGATCAGCATGGTCAGTACGATCAGTATGGTCAGTACGATTAGCATGGTCAGTACGATCAACATGGTCAGTACGATCAGTATGGTCAGTACGATCAGAATGGTCAGTACGATCAGCATGGTCAGTACGATCAGCATGGTCAGTATGATACGATAGACAAGGTTAGTCCGATTAACAAGACATTTTTGATATCCAAAACAAAAACATAGAAGTCAAAAGAGGACTTTTGACTCAAAAATCTCCCCCTTTTTGGAAATCACAACACAAAAAGTAAATATAACAAGAAATACTTATCACCCCCTGAGTTATTGGAAACTCTTCTGAATAAGAAATTGAATACAACTAACTCCCCCTTTGGTATGGACTTTCCTAAGGATTGTATTCGTACATTTTCCTTAAGAGTGTTGTAAAGAATTATCCCCCTTTATAAAGCATTCTCCCCCTTTATAAACATTCTCCCCCTTTGTGATTTACAAAAAGAAATGGGTAAACTTGAATTGTCTGTAAGAGTTATAAAATAAACACAAGACAATGGATAAAAGAAATTTCATTATGATAACAATCAACACTAAACATGAGAACAAATACAAGTAACTTGTTTTCTCATTCCTTCTCCTTTTTGATTAAATCACGAAGAACCGCCTTCATCGTTTTTATCTCCTTCTTGTCTTCAGAAATAGCATCACCTTGAGACCTGAGAAGTTCTTGTTGATCCGCAAAGAGTTGATCCTGATTTCTGATTGTCTCTTCCTGAACTCTGATTACTTCTCCAAGAGAGTGAATTCTATCTTTCAAATTCTTGTTATCTTTGGATAACCCAGAGTTCTGTTTCTTCAAGAGAACTATTTCATCTTTGAAAGATGAGACTTTCGAAACCTCAGCCTGAAAGGCATTCATTCTCTCCTACAAGTCTTTTACTGAAGGAACATTGGTTCGTTGGGAAGATAGAAGAATCAACCTTTCAACTGTTTCTCTGTAAATCTTATTGAAAGCAATTGCAAGATCATTTTACAACCTTCTTATATCTTCAATTTCTATCTCATGATCATTGATTGAGCTCTTTGATTTGTACGACCACTTGGTCATCTTGTTGTAGGCCTTCTTGTGAGCAACTGAACTCTCTGAAAGAACTTTCAAATCGGCTTCAACTGAAAAAACTTTCTTTCCTAATTCTTTTACATAGCCAAAAATTTTCTTTTGATTGTCAGTAATAAAATCAATCTTCCCTTCCAGCCTAGGGAAATATGGAATGGTCTTCTCAACCCTTCTCAAAACATGGACAATATAATCACTCTTCTTGAAAGAGATTGTATGTTCTGAATCAGTATCTTCATAATACGAAGCCATTTCATTCGATCGACTTGAGTCAAAAAATGGATGTTTTCCTTTTGATTTTTCTTTCTACTTTCTTTCTTCTTCCACTTTATCATTAATGACAACAACTTTATCAGTGTGATAGGATTGATCACCTTTCTTTTCTTGAGACGAAAATCTATCTGGAGTTCATGCTTGATCGGAATGAGGGGTTTATTGAACACCTTCACTCAGCTTTTGAACTGATTCCTCCCTACTCATCTTCAAACTCTAAAGGAACTCTAAAATAAAATCTTATTCCCCCCCTTCAACTTCTTTTATTTCCTCCATCAATTTTTTCCCTTTTTCTTTCTCAGGAAGACTCTGTACGATGGGATCTTGATGCACTTCTTCCGTTAGTTGAGCACTAGCATCCTCAACCATTTTCAAGACATTAGAGATATCAAGGTCATGCGCCTTTCTTTTAAAAATAGTTTTCTTTTTCTTTTCATCCTTCAGGGTTTCTTCTACCCTTATTCATTCTGCAAAAGCTTCATCCGGGTCAAGACCGAACTTTGGATCACCTTTTATTCTCTATTCCTTATCCTTTCTCCATTTGGCTACAACCTCCTTAATGTACTTTGGCTTCTTCTTAGGCTATGAACTAGTTTGCGGATCAGAATTTTGAGTAATACCAGTAGATTGAATGTCTTTGGCTGGCATAGGTGCCGATTAATTCTGAGCCGATTCTGCTTCTACATCTCTGACAAAAAGTTTTGAATTCCGATCAAAACAAACATTCAACTTCTTCATAGTACTTTTGCTAATCCAGGAGGGCTTCAAATCTATCAACTTCCCTTTCAAATGAATGTTGCAAAACATCATACTCTCAAGAATAAACTTTGTAAGATTGGCTGGATACATAATCAAATGATATTTGATTGCCCCTGACTTTACATTCATAATTGTTTCGAAAACATATCCCATGATATTTACTTTTCTCATATTTACTAGATAGTCAAGAAGAAAAATATAACAAAATTTCAAAGTTTCTCTATCCCCTTTCCTTGGGATAAGAAAACCTTGCATCCATAAAGCCAAAAACCTATTGTCCGGAGAAAGATGAGCAACTATCCTTTTCTCTTCATTCACAATAAACAGAGACTTCTCGGCGCTTTCTCTGTTAAACGTACTGACTTCCTCTGGTAATTTTTGAGATGGACAGAAAGAATCCCCTTATATTGGGACATTCAGAAAATGTGCCACTTGTTTCACAGAAATAGATAGATTTCTATCGTACACACCAAAATTTATAGCCATGTCTTTGTCGAAAGATACGATTTTATAAAACTGACAGACTTCATCAAAGAGAACCGGATCTTGAGAAACAGGCCTTTCAACACACAAATTCTCCCATCCTTGAAACAAGATAATCCTCTTGATTTTAGAATCATACGAATCATAGAAGTCGCAGGAAACTAACCTCTCCCTTAAAAGGCCTTTTTCTATGAAATCTTTTGAGGACATATCGGCGGGAGTGTTAGTAGAAGACTGACACATAATGATGATGCCGATGAAAGATCGTACGATAATTTAAAAAACAGTGGAGCAGAGCTTCACCTCAAAACCTGAATAAAAAATGTGGGTTTGGGGAGGGGGGATATTTATAGGTGATAAAGAGGTGACCGTTGATCTTCTATGGTCAAGATTAGAGGAAAACAGATCATTGGTTAAGATTAAAAATGAATGAAAATGAAAAAAAATGGAATGTACCTGCCGGAGAATGTAAGGCTATTGTTGGTTTTAGTAAAGTTAAAAAAACACAAACGTACGAAGTAAAAGAATACTATCAATCATTATACCGCTGAAAAACAAAGACGTTACCATTATCTAACAAGCCGATGGAAAAGAATCTCGTTACCATTAACTGAAAAGCCGATGGAAAAGAATCTTGTTACCATTAACTGTCAATCCGATGGAAAAGAATCTCGTTACCATGATCGGTCAGTACAATGGAAAAGAAATTAATAACCATCATCGGTCGATACGGTGGAAAAGAAATTCATTACCATCATCGGTCGATATGGTGGAAAATAAATTCATTACCATCATTGGTCGATACAATGGAAAAGAAAATCATTACCATCATCGATCGATACGATGGAAAATAAATTCATTACCATCATCGGTCGATTCGATGGAAAATAAATTCATTACCATCATCGGTCTATACGATGAAGTAAATAATAAAATAAGACTGTCAATATGATAAACAAATAGGTATATATTACGATAAAAATGTCAATACGATAGACAGAAAAACAAAAAACACATACCAGGAGAGTAAAGGATCATAAGATAAATAGAAACAAACAAAACATAGTAAGATATGTCCTCCTCCTTTCAAAGGGAGTTATTTAATGTAAGGAGAATTGTAAAACATGAAATATATATGAATGATTATTGTAATGTAATCATTCCTATCATCTGTTTTATAAACTCAAACCTATTGGAAGATAAAGGTTTTGTAAAAATGTCAGCATGTTGTTCTTGTGTTCCGATAAATTGTAAAATAATATCTCCTTTTTGTGTGTGATCCCTAAGAAAGTGATGCCCAAAATCTATGTGTTTTGCACGAGAGTGGTGTGCTGGGTTCTTAAAAAGAGCAATGGAACTAGTATTATCACAAAGAATTTGAGTTTTGAAGAAACTCAATCCATAGTCAGTGAGTGTCTCTTGCATCCACAATACTTGAGCACAGCAACTTCCAGCTGCTACATATTCAGCTTCAGCAGTGGATAGTGCTACTGAGTGTTGTTTCTTTCATTACCAAGAAACCAGAGAAACTCTTAAGAAATGACATGTTCAAGATGTACTTTTTCTATCCATTCTACAACCGCCAAAGTCAGCATCTGAAAAACTTTTTAAAACAAAATCATTCCCAGAAGAGTAAAAAAGACCTAAATCCATAGTGCCTTTTAAAAACCGAAAGATTCTCTTTATGGATTTTAAATGAGACTCTTTTGGATTAGATTGATATCTCACACATAATCATATAGAAAACATTAAGTCGGGTTGACTAGCTGTCATGTATAGAAAACTTCCTATCGTACCTCTAAAGATTGTTTGATCTACTGGTTTCCCAGTTTCATCACGATCAAGAGTACTTGAGGTACCAATTGGAGTGTTAATACTTTTAGTTTTGTCATATCCATACTTTTTGAGTAAGTATTTAATATACTTATGTTGAGATATATATGTTCCTTCTGGTTTTTGAGAAATTTGAAAACCTAAAAAGAATGTTAACTCACCCATCATACCCATTTCATACTCATATTTCATTAAATTTACAAAAGAATCAGTTAAATATTTCTGAGTTCATCCAAATATGATGTCATCAACATAAATTTGAACAATCAAAACATTTTTATTTTCCATTTTTATAAAAAGGGTTGGATCTGTTGTACCTTTTGTATAATTGTTTTGTAAGAGAAATCATGTAAGCCTATCATACCAAGATCTAGGGGCTTGTTTAAGACCATATAGAGCCTTGGTAAGTTTAAAAACATGATCAGGATGTTTTGGGTCTTGAAATCCAGGAGGTTGTTCGACAAAAACCTCTTCTTGAACAAAACCATTTAGAAAATCACATTTTACATCCATTTGAAATAGTTTGAAATTAAAGTATGCTGCAAAGGCTAATAGAATACGAATAGATTCAAGTCTAGCTACAAGAGCATATGTTTCTTCATAGTCTATTCCCTCTTGTTGATTATAGCCCTTAGCAACAAGTCGTGCTTTATTTCTAACAATGATTCCATTTTCATCACATTTGTTTCTGAAAACCCATTTTACGCCAATTAAAGTTGTTTCTTTAGTTCTATCAACTAAAGTCCAGAATTGATTCCTTTCAAATTCATTTAGTTCATCTTGCATTAATTTGAGCCAATCATCATCACCTAAGGCCTCACTTGGACTTTTAGGTTCAAATTGAGAAAGAAAAGCAAGATGTTCTACTTCATTTCGTAAGGAATTTCTGGTCCTTACAGGTTGATTTACATCACCAATGATGTTATCACTGGGATGATTCCTAAGAAACAATTGATTTGGGTTTTGTAAAACCTGTTCATCAACATATGGTAGAAAATCTTCTGTGGTAAATGTTTCAGGAATCCTTTCTTGAACATTTTCCTCACAAGAGTGATCTTCTAATAACGGTTGACAAGGATTTTTAGAAAACACATCCGAGGATGTAGGATTGGGTTGGTTGAAAACAAAAGGATTAGTTTCATCGAATTTTACATGTACTGTTTCCTCAATAGTACAAGTGTTTTTATTTAAAAATCTATAAGCCTAAGAATTTGTGGAGTAACCTAGAAATATTCCTTCATCAGATTTTGGTGCAAATTTGTGTAGATTATCTTTTGTATTCAGAATGAATAATTTGCATCCAAAAACATTGAAGTATGAAACTTTAGGTTTTCAGCCATTCCATAACCCATAAGGATTTTTATTAAGAAATGGTCTAGTTAAAACACGATTTATAGTATAACATGAAGTACTAACAGATTCATCCCAAAAGTGATTAGCAATTGAGTATTCACTCAACATGGTTCGAGTCATTTCCTGAAGAATTCGATTTCTTCTTTCAACAACACCATTTTGTTGAAGAGTTCTTGGAGATGAGAAATTATGAGTAATACCTTTCTTACTACAAAATGTTTCAAAATCTGAATTTTGAAATTCACCACCATGATCACTATGAATAGTTATCAATGGTAGGTTTTTCTCTTTTTTAACTTGGGCTCTAAATGTTTTGAAATAGGAAAAGGCTTCATATTTCTTTGTGAGAAAATAGACCCATGTAAATCTAGTAAAGACATCAACTAAAACAAATACATAGTATTTGCCTCCAATGCTTCCAGATTTTGTAGGCCCAAAAAGATCCATATGCACTAGTTGTAATATATTAGAAGTTGAAACTTCATTAATTGATTTAAAGCTAGTTTTATGTTGCTTTCCAAATTGACAAGGATCATAGACTTTTGAAGAATCATATCTAAGATCTGGTAGTCCTTTCACGAGTCTTTTCTTTGTGAGTTTGCTATGATTTCTCAGATTACAGTGTCCTAGTCTTCTATTCCATAGCCATGATTGGTCTTCTATTGCACTTAAGAAGGGTAAGTTTTGGCTCCTAAGGTCTTCTAAGTTAATAGTGTAAACATTCTCTTGCCTATGGGCAGATAGAATGAACTCATCCTTGGAATTGTGAACTAAACACTTATCATTTCTAAAATTCAAAAGGTAACCTTCATCACATAATTGACTTATTTTGATGAGATTTTTCCTAAGACCTTTAACAAACTAAACATTTGAAATAAGAACTTTTCCAAGAAAAACGATATTACTTATTCCAACAATCTTTCCTTGAGCATTATCTTCGAAGGTAACTCTTCCCCCTTTTGTTTTGATAACATTTTCAAATAGGTCTTTGTTTCCAGTCCTGTGTCGAGAACAACCACTATCCATGTACCAAATGTTCTTATTGGTACACTTCTCATTTTCCTGAAAAAGAAACAATTAGTTTTTTGGAATCCAAACATGTTTGGATCCAGAAGGGTTAGATAAAAGAATTTTAGGAATCCACATTTGTTTTGAAAAATGAGAGTTATGAAATCCAAAAGATTGAATTCTGTTAAGAGAACAATATATTCTCCATTGTCCACCACATTGGCACATGGAACAAAAAGTGGTTTTTTTTAGGAACAAAATAGTTATTACTAAAAACAGGTTTAAAATAAGTATAACGAAGACCAAAATGATTTCTCAAAGGTATAATTTGAGAATACATCTTGTCAAAGTTTTCCTTCCCATGAGTAAAGTTTGATAAACATTTTTTCAAGGAAGAAATTTATGACGTTAGTTTTAAAACTATATTCTTATTTTCCAAAACATTTGAATTTGAACTAGAACTAGGCTCTAATATATTTTTCTTTGAAATTACATTTTCAAGATCCTTAGAAAGTTTATCCTTATCAGATTTGACTTTCTCAAGGGTTTTTAAAATACTTTCAAAATTAGAAGTTTTCACATCAAGATCTTTAGAAAGATCTGATACTTCTTTAGTTAAAACTGAAATTCCAGAATTTGCTTTCTCAAGCTTCTTCTTGAGTTTGGAATTTTCATTCTCATGTAATTTAGAAAATCTAGATACTTATTCAAACGAAGGTAATGTATCATCTTCTAATGATGAAGATTCATCATTTGAAGATTCAAAATATCTATTATTAGTATAATTTGCATTCAACGAGACATTTGTAATAGCTTCAGCATTGTGTACCTTAGCCATGAGACAATGATCTTCAATTGGTAATCTGGCTAAAAGTCCAATATTCCTCTATCCTGAGGACTCGTATTCTGAAGAATCATCTGAAGAATCACTACCACTTGCACTCCAAGTATCATTTTCCTTCAATACTTTGTCTTATAAAAATTTTATTGTTTCTTTGAGAGTGTTTCTCCTTTCTATCTTTCCTCTTCAGTAAAGGACAATCAGGCCTTATATGTCCTACTTTCTTAAATTCATAACAAGTTACCTCTGAGTCTATCTTATCCTTCCTATCTTTCTTTTTGAATATATATTGTAAGTCTTTCTTTCCCACAATATTGTTCATCCTCCGAGCAATATTGTCTAACCCATTATCCAAAAGATCACATTCACTTGAATCAGATATAACATTATTGGATTTGGATCTTGTAAGCTTTTCAGGTGTTTTAGCATTAGATGCAAAGGCTACACTACCATTCCCATTCTTCTTCATGTTGAAATCAGCATCTCTCTTCATTTTTGTCTCGTGCTGTAGAAGAGTTCCAAAGAGTTCATCTCGAGAAATCTGTGAAACTTTTATATTTTCATCAATAGATGTCCTTTTAACTCCCATTCATTTGGCATTATATCTATAATCTTATCAACTAGAGCTTCATCATCAAGACCTTTTTCTCCCATAAATTTTACACTGTTGAAAATTTTCATAAACCTTTGTTGCACTTTACATACTGGCTCTCTATAAGGAAAAACAAATCCATGATATTCTGCTTGAAGCATTGATCTTCTTGTTTCTATAACCTTGGATGTACCAAAATGAGTGACTTCCAATTTCTTCCAAATGCAGTTGGCTTCTTCACATGAAGATATCTGACTGTATATATTCCTGGTCATAGAGCATAATAAAGTATTGCGTACCTTGTAATTCAGTTGATATTCTTCCTTCTCTTTCTTAGTGAAAGTACTGACTTCTTTGTCAAGAATTTTGTAACCTCCAGTAAGCATAATAAAATTTTCTACACCAGTGTTGATCACAAAAGTCTTCATACGATCTCTCCAACACTCATAAACATTTCCATCAAAGATAGGTGGTCTAAAAGGATTTAGATTATCAATTGACCCAATATTCATTCCTACCATCTAATACAACAAAAACTTTTCCACTCCACATGTTAGTGTAGTAAGTAGTTAAGATATTAATATGAAAGAAATAGAACAAGAAATACAAATCAGTGTAAAACCTCCTTTGATACCAATTGTTGGATCGAATAAGTATGTATGTATGTCTATTAGATGGAAAAATACAATAGGGGGGGTGAATTGTAGGTTTAAAAACCTTTGAGTTTTAGCAACTAAGAGATTAGTTTAAATGATCTTAAACTAATACAAATACAAAAACCCACAATTGTATTGAATATAAAAAGGTATGATGTATTGTAATAATAATGAATGTAAAACAATTGTATTCAAGATGAACACAATAATTAGAGTAATATAAATTTGAATGATTCTACCTTAAAGCGTATAGAATCAATCAATACAATATGTAATAGAATGGATGTAATTGAAACAATTACAAATGTATAAGAGATAGAAAAGGAAACAAAAACAATTTCCTTTCTAATACAATTAGTAGAGGAAATGTAAAAGAATTACAATTATTTTAACTCAAAGAGAAGGGTTATCCTTTCACCTAGGATAAAAGGTCTGTCTCACTAACACCTTGGTGAGCCCTCGATACGATGATCGGTTCCTCCCTCTGCCTATCCCTGACAGCCCTTGATACGATGATCGGACCGTCCGTCTGCCTATCCCCGACAGCCCTCGATACGATGATCGGACCGTCTGTCTACCTATCCACGACAGCCCTCGATTTTGTAGGTAATCGGAACCTCTGTCTTTCAATTACTTGATATCCCTCGATACGATGATCTGACGTACAAAGAACAAAGCATGAGAGAGGTCATAGAATCTCTCTCTGGAACTTAATAGAAGCAAAGTATCACAGTTGTATCACGCTTGTTCTCTTGTCTGTCGTCTATTGTCTAATGTTACTCTCAGCTTCAAATTACCTCCTATTTATAGGCCTCAGATTCCAACGGTCACATCTCCTCCAATGGTCATATTTCTCCGAAAAACTCGGAGGGACTTGGACACCTGGCATCATAACGGTCATATTGAAACAGAAAACACGACATCGTTTTGATTAGTTTTTAACTAACTCAACAACATCATATTGGTTAGAACAAGATATATGAATAAGATAATCAAGAGTACGATTTAAGTGAAGAATGTGTTTTTGAAAAAGTATCAACACAAGTATGTAATGAAAGATATGAGAAGAAGAGTCAATACAAATTCCATATTCAGTACAATCAGCATGTTCAGTACGATCAGCATGGTCAGTACAATTAGTATGGTCAGTACGATCAGTATGGTCAGTACGATGAGCATGGTCAGTACGATCAGTATGGTCAGTACAATCGGCATGGTCAGGACGATCAATAGGGTCAGTACGATCAGCATGGTCAGTACGATACGATAGGCAAGGTTAGTCCGATTAACAATACATTTGTGATTTCCAAAACAAAAACATAGAAGTCAAATGAGGACTTTTGACTCAACAATAACAAGAACCATAAATTAGGTAGTGGTCTTGGCCAAAATATAATCTATGGATCTTTCATGGTAATTTAGACCATTCAGACTAACCATGTTGTAGGTACCCTCCTCGAAGGAGATGGGTGCATGGTCGATGCACTGTTTGAAAAACTGGGTAGACTAACCGTGTCACCTGTCCCAATTATTAAAAACATGCGGTTTCTTTTTTCCCTCCCTAATTTTAAACCTCAAACACCCCTTTTTCTCCCCCATTCAAGATCCACCACCATAGATGCCTCCTCTCCATCTCATGGCTCCCTTGGACCTCCATTTTGGTTTATTTAACATAGATTCTTCAAGGGATCATCATGAAACTCTCTCCGCTCTTGATTTTATTCCATTTTTAGGGCTTCTCCACTTCCATCTTGAGGTTTCTATTTTCCAATAGGATGGTTGGTATATTTAGGGTCTGTTCTTCTTTAATTGGGTTTGATATTAATGTTCATCATTGGATCTTACACTTATAGGGTTTATTGGTGGTGTGGATTAGGTTTCACATCATTTTCTATAAGTTTCTAATCAAGAGGTATGTTTCTCCATGCCTTAATTTTTCAAGATATTTTATATATACTTTTTTGTTTATTTATCCATGTTCTATATTCAAATTGTGTGGTTCATGATATTTTTTCTAAATGCTTTGACATAAATATATTATGAATGTGGGTTTTCTAAATTAGGTTTCCATGTTTTTATATTTTCCTTATTGTGGAAATTCTTAGAAGTGTTCAATCAATTTTTGGAAGAATGGAAAATGTTTTTTCAAAGGCAGTTATAGTGTGGGTGTGTTTTAGAGAGGGTTTAAAAAGGAAATGGTTTTTATATGGTATGATGTCTCCCTTTCTGTGAACATTTATTTTTCCTTTAGAATTATTTAAATGTTGGAAAGCTTGATTAAAGTGATGTTTTTTTTGTGTGTGGATTTCAGAAGGGGGATTATACCACAGAAATGGTTGAACTACACATGTTCTTTTCTTTTAAGGTTTTAAAAATGGTTTCCATGAATTATTTAAGTGGTGTAAAATTCTAGTTTTTGTATGGTTTTGGTATGTGTAAAATTAGGTGTGTTTTGATTGGTAAAATGGGTGGGATGCTTAGAAATGCATTTCGAATTTGATATTTTATGTAATGTGTGAATTGGAATTGAGCACAATGGAATATCAGGTATCTGGGTGGGTTTACTAGTTCTAGTGTGATAAATGATTTGGAAGTGGTTCATCTGATTTCTTCTAGTAGGATTGATGGATAAAACACTATGTAAAATATAATAATGAGTGGATATCACTAGTCCATTGGGGTGCCCCCACCTAGTGGTTAATTCATCATAATGTTTTAACTGTGGTTTATATGCCACACTTCACTGAGGTATGATATTATAGTTTCCCATTTGAGTAATATTAACCCAATGGATTCACCCATGGTTCTATTTGTGGTCATGTGTCTAAAATGAGGAAGTGACATCCCTCAATATATGGTAGAACTTGTTTGTGTTTTATTTCAAAGCTAGTTTATTTTGATAATAGTTTCCTTTTGATATGTTACCATTAATTTTTTTTAAATGATATCCTGAATAACAGGTTTGTTTTTTAATTGATTCCCTTGATCATGGTTTTCCTTCAAATGGTTTTATAAAAAATATTTTGAAGGATTTTGAATAAACATGAAAGTTATTTTTCCTTTAAATGTTATATCATGGAAGAATTATTTTCCATGGAATCGACTGGGCTTTGGATTACACCCTATATACATCATTGAGTTCCTGTAGACTTGTTCTCTTTTACTTAGGTAAAGGAAAGATGTTTAGTGATCATTGTTTAGGTTTCAAGGGGTCTTATCTTGTGGGTTTTGGTGTCGGTTTATTGAGTATGTTGCTCCTCAAGTTACATATAAGTTTTGTATGGATTTTTAGTTCACTTTTTTACTCTATTCACTTTGGGGTTTTGTTCAAAGATGTAATTATTAAATCTAGAATTTTGATATTATATGTTTGGTTGTGTGTTTTATGTTTTGTTTTATTTATATTGTTGGTTTTTAATGTGTAGTTAAACCAGGTAAAATAATTCATGTGTTTTTACTTTTGATACCAGTGATCTTTTTTCCTACCTATGGGGATCGAGAATGCCCTACAGGTGATTCAAAGTTGGTAGACACTCTAGTTGATTAAATTATGGACATTATCTTTGGCTTTTAAAATTGAATCCACCTAACTTCTTTTATGGTTACGTGGGTCCTCTCACAGTAGGTGAATAGATGTGGAATGTTTAAAGGGTCATTTTTTCTTGAGTTTCTTGAGTTTTCAAAGGTAATTTTTGATACCATTAAGGTTAAAGGTTCTTTCTGGAAGTGGAGAGGGGAATTCTAGTGAGGGGAGGTGGAAGCAGTCTGGGGTTTTTGGTGTTGGTCATTGTCTTAATGGTTCTTCGATCTCTCATTGGTTTCTTCTAAGAAATGGATCATGCAGGCTACCAAGGTGGAAAATAAGGTCCTGAGAAACAATTTTGAATACATGTAGAAATAGTGAGTTTTTGGACTTAGTTTTACGTCCCTTTCAATATAAGTCCCCTTAGGTCTTAATGGTCATGTTTAGTTACATATTTTAGTTTTGTTTTCTCATTTAAATGAAACGGTGGATGTTGTGAAAACTTTTTCGAAATTTTGTTTTAAAAGAAGCACATCTTTCTTTTAAGGAATTCCAAATTTCCATATTTTAGGTGAAAGTTTCTACTATGTATTCTTCCTTCTGAAGATTCTTGTTCAAGGTAAAGGGGATTATGTTTGTGCATATTCTCATTCATGTTTGGGGTGAAGTTACATGTTGAGGAAAATTCGGATTCTGGGCTGTGTTATGTTTTTTTGGTTCTTTTTGGATCGTAGTGTAGTTGTTCATGGAACCAGAAGGAGGCATTCTATTTTTTGGATTCCAACTCTTGACATTGAGGCAAGATATGCTTAAAACATCAGATCTCTAACTGTAAGACTCATATTAAATATAGAGTTCAGTCAGGATGTAACAATTGGGACCCTGTGATATCACATACACTCCACCAAAATAAGGTCATCGGGTCCTGTCCTACCAGGTACCACCAGTTAGATCACAAACCCGTGGTCCCCAGCCTAGCTCTCACCCATGTTCCAGAATGGGTCATCTAACTAATGACTATACCCACATGCCAAAACATGTCTTTCTATTGTGTTTTTCTCCACTCACACACACCCTAGGTAAATTATCATAAGATCACCCATCCTCATCACTACTCTAAGGAAAGCACGCTTAACTATGGAGTTCTAATCAAGTAAACTATCAAAATGGAAGATTAACCTTATTGACATGAGTCATATCATTTATTCATTTAACCCTTTATCATTCTAGGGTGTTACATTCTCCCCCCCCCCCTAGAGCACAACATCTTTGTTGTGGTCTCTACAACTCAACCCAGGCAGTGCACTATACTTAAGGTTTGGTTACTCCTCTGATACCAAATGTAATAATTGGGCCCCAGTGACAGCACAAACACCCTTCCATAACATGTTCCTCGGTTCCATGCCCACCAGGTACAACTAGATGCCCCGTAGACATGTGGTCCCCACCCTGGGGCCCACACACAAGCTCGAATGGGTCATATGACTAATGAATATCACCACATACCGACACATGTCTTTTCTAGTGTGATTTTTCCTCACTCACACACCCCTTGGGAAACATCCCAGAAGGTTTCCCATCCATATCACTACTCTAGGACAAGCAATCTTAACTGTGGAGTTAAATTTAAGTAGTCTCCCAAAAGGGAAGATGCACCTTGTTGACCTGAGTCATATCAATTATTCATTAAACCCTTTACCATTTTGGGGTTTTACAAAGGAACCCCAAGGGGTATAAGGGAACATTCTCTAATGTCTTTCTTCTATGTGGAAGTGGAGACAGTTTAGGCATATTTTGTAGCTATTTTATTTTGAATGGATTTATTTGTTGTGAAGAGGCATCATTACCTCATTTCCATATTCTGGCCACTTGGGTGGAAGAGTTCCTCCTTGGTTATAAGGGGGGTGTGGTCATCTCGTATTATAAAATTTCTTGTGGTTCTGTCTAACCAAGTGTGATTCACCTTTTTATTTCACTTATGTGTCTATCCATGGGAATAGATCTCATTTTTTGGTTCTGTCCTACCAGTTTATGATAGTTTTCTATGGGAGTTGTGGAAAACATAGTGTTTTTGTTTTATTTAGAGTTTATTTCATCAGACCCATTCAAATAGAGATTTGACCTATGTCACAATTCTCATATTGATCTTTACTAGTTGTCCAAGATGGGTTCTTCTTATAGTGGGGATACCAACCATTGGTCTAATAGAATTTATTCTGGAGTGAATCTGTGTTATCTTGTCTCTTATGGTGGGGAGTCCATTTGGGCATCCTCGTGTTGATAATCAAGTTTAGTCTTTGGCCTTGGTTTGGTAGTGGATGGTCTTATAACGATCCACCTAATTCCGGGAAATTCCATTGAGTATGTATTATTGGGGAAGTGTTCCCAATAATTTTGTTGAAGTAAGGATGTGGAGGTTTTCATTGAGATGAGGATTGTACTTTTTCTCTTGTATCATGTAGATGATATGAATTTTATTTGGTAATGTTAGGGTTTTTTTGGATCAAGAGGTTAGATTGTGAATTGTGAGAGTTAATTTAATTTGATTGATCAACTGGAAGTGTTTCATCATTTGGGGGTGGGTGGCACAAAGTGGAGATACCATTCTAGCCTCCCAAGATCAACTTGTAAAACCTCTTTTCCTTCCCATAGTGTTCTAGTATTATTCTCGTCTAATGTTCATTGGGAATCTCCATGAGCTATAATGGAGTTTCTATTTTCTTCAAATAACAGAATGAATTTTTGGGTGATGAAAGAATTATGGTGGGGAGAATTTTCATAATCGGGTTTTTGAATTCACCCTTTATTCTGATTTTGTATTAGTTCTTGGTTATTTTTACGAGAATCAAGAGTGACAGCTCTGAATTTTGGGGGTATGCTTTCCTTTTATCATGGGATTATATTTCCCTAGGTTTCCATTGAGTTTTGGTAAAAATTGTACGTTATTGGGTGGATAGAATTTGGTTCATGGTTGGTGAATGGTTAGTAGATAATGTGGGCCTAGTCTAGGTAACCATGCAGCAGGTTGCAGGTCGAGGGAACAACTACCGCACGGAAAATGCACAGTCATGTGCCTCAACCCAGGAAATATGTGGTAGTTAGGGGACATGGCCAAAATCTACCACATGACATCTACATGGTAATTCAAACCATGAAGACTTACCATGTGGTAGGTACCCTCCTCAGTAGATATGGGTGCATGGTCATCGCATAATTTGAAGAATACTGCAGACTAACCGTACAACCTATCGATGTCATTAAAAATTGGGGTTTTCTTTTTTCACTCCGTAATTTTAAATCCCAAACACCCTTATACCTCCCCCATTTAGGATAATCCACCCTATATTCCTCATCCCCTTCATATATATCCCTTGGACATCTATTTCCAAGATATTTTTGCTTGGATTTATCAAGGGATCTTTATGTAAATCTATCATCTATTGAATTTATTCTCTTTTCTAGGGTTACTAATCTTCCTTATCAAGGCTTCGGATTTACCATGTCTAGGGTGGTCAATTTATCTATTTTTATTGTTTAATTTGGTTCAATCGTTACATTATTGGCCGAATACTACCTTAATAAAGTTTCATGGGGTTGTCTATGGTGTTTTGCATCATGTTCTGGAACTTTCTTCTTAAGAGGTGGTCTGTTCCATACCTTAACATTTCATGATGTTTTAAATTTTCATGTTTGTGTATTTATTCATGTTCTATAGTAAAATAGTGTGGTAAGAATTTTTTTTCCAAATTCTTAGACATGCATATATTATGGAATTGGATTTTCTAAAAGAGATGGTCATGTTTTTATATGTGCCTTATTGTGTAAATTCATGGAATTGTCCAATAAATTTTTTGAGTAAAATGAAATGTGTATTCAATGGTACCTATGGTGTGGGTGTGTTTTAAAGAGGTTTTTCAAAGGAAATTGGTTTTCTAAATAATGATATATCCCTTTTTTAACTTTTTATTTTCCTTGATAATTGTTTAAATGTTTGGAATCTTGATTAAAGTTGTGTTTTTTATGTGGATTTGATAAATTGGCCTGGAACAAGGAAATTTTTGCACTAAACATATATATTTTTTAGTAATTTTGTTTAATGGTGTTCCTTGAATTATTCAAATGTTGTCAAAATTGCAGTTTTTAAATGGTTTTGTTGTGTGAGAAATTAAAATTTGTTATTTTTTTAATATTAGTGGGATACATGGAAATAATTTTTGAATGTGATAACTTTTTTTAATATGTCCAATGGGATTGATCACTATATAATCATGTATATCTATGTGGGAATACTAGTTCTATTAGGCTAGATGATTTGGAAGTGGTTCTTCTCGATTTTTATAGTAGGACTCATTCTCAAAACATTATCTAAACTATGAGATGATGAGAGCCCACTAGGCCATTGGGGTGTCCCCTACCAATGTGTTGTGTGTGAGAAAGATTTTACTGTTTTGTATATTCCACCCTACACCAAGGATTGATGTTATAGTGTCCCACTCGATCTTTATTAACCTTATGGATTCAAACATGGCGATCTTCTGTGAAATGAGACTTATGTGAGGAGGTTTCATCTATTAAAATATGGTGGACCTTGATTGTGCTTCATTTCATATCATGTTTTTTTTATAATAGTTTGTTTATTTTACCTTTAAAATTTTTGTTCTTAAAATTCTTCCTTAAAGAAATAGTTTATTTTTATGTTGTTTCCCTTGATCATGGTTTTCCATTCAAATGTTTTGTTTAAAAAAATTTATAGATTTTTCATAAATTTTCATCAAAGTGTGTCTTTTTATGTTATAGAAAGGAATCATTATTTTGGGTGCAATACTTTTGACATTTGGCTCATAAAAAACATACACTATTGGGTGTATATAAACATGTTTTGTTTTACTTATTTAAAGGTAAGAGGTTCGGTGATCGTGGTTTAGGTTGATAGTGGTTTTCTCATGTGGTTTTTGTTGGCATTGACTTGAGGATGTTGATCATCATGTTACATAGAGGTTTGGGATGGAGTTTTAGTTCCCATTTTATTGAAGTTCTTATGGTGTTTTGTTCACTATTGAAATCATTAAATTTGGATTTTTGTTATCCCTTCTTTAGTTTTATTTTTAAATTTTTTGTTTATTTAGATTTTTGGTATTTTATCGGTATGTAAATCAGGTAAAATCATTCCCATATTTTTATTATTGAACTCAGGCACATGATGCCAGCCTGTGGGGATTGGGAACATCCTTTAGTCCATGTTAGAGATCGGGTTAGGTGCTGGTTTGTATGAAGAACCGGATTGGTTCATGATAGTAAAATATCAATGTGACATTAATAATTGGGAATCTTAACAAGAACATAAAATCATGATATAGGATGACAACATCCAAAAAATAGATAACGTGTAAAAAACATAAAAGAAGACATCATAACCATAAGTCCTGGATAACCACTAGGAAACCATAATTTTTTTTTCTTTGGATAACATCATGTACACCAGACATGGTATCTCATGAGAAAAATATACTTCCCAATTAATTGGTGGGATATATAATTATATCCCAACCAATCACACTCATATCATATACCAGAATTTATGTTCCACATAGATCATACAACATAATAACATAGTTCATCAATTTTAACCCCATGATTATGGAGTTTTGGTTAAATATAAGGAACTAAAAAAATTTAAGGATAGGTACCTCTATGTCAATAAATTTTTCAGAAATGGGGATAATTATTCACTGCTATGTCATTTGGTATAGAAAATCGAAGGATAATTTCAGCATCATAACTAGTGTACATAATGATTCATGGAAGGGATTAATGAGAGTGAAAGAGGGCATCACATTACTTTTAAATCATAAGGATATTAATATGGTTGTATTAAAACATCTTAAAATATAAAAAAATTGAAATTAAAAGGCACAATACAATTAAATCGCTTGAATATAGTGAAGGATAGGATCCCTTATCTTGATATGGTACTTCTGGGAGCATGGTAAAAGATTATATAGAGATTATGAACACATTTTATTTAATATAGATATGGTAATTATAATATAATTCTTCATTAATAGGTTTTTATTTAAGTTTAATTAGATGTTGGGTGGATCTCTTACAGAAAAAGTGAATGGAATTAATAATTATTTTCTAAATAAAGGTTGTGTATGCTATATGATAAAATAATCAAAACCACGAACATTCCCAGATTATTTTCTTATGGTTTCTTAAAAATAGGAGTGGTTATAAATATATTATATGTTTATGTAATAAATCATCAAAAAAATATCATTTGTGATGTGTAAGTAAGCCATATTGATAAGGAACTTAATTTAAAACCATAAAATATAAAATAGGTTTAGAATGACTCATTAATTGGTTGTAATATTATTCAAATAAAATAAAAAAATTATTAATGGGTAAAAAATATTTTGGAAATGGTTACTCTTTATATTACATATTTCATTACTTTTGGGCTTTTATGATATCATAATACTTACTGTATATCTATACCGAATATAATTTATACCCGCAAAAATTAAATGTTTCATAAAATAATCAAAACATTACTGTAGGATACTTTTACAATCATGAATTCAAAATTAATAGTTATTTAATAAAAAAATTATTCAAATATGTTAATTTATAATTTTTGTATTAAAATATCCCCATTTATTTAAAAATAATAATTTTTAAGAAGGCTAAATTTTTCAAAACCTTATAATGATTATATTCGACTTCATAAAATTATATTACCATTTATATTCAAATTCTTATTAATTAATTTGATGATTTTAAAAGAAATAAAAAAAATTAAAAAAATTAACAAATTTGACAAAAAATTGTCTCTCACCTTAAACTAAATATATTTCCCAAATAATAAAATATTGATTCCATCTTATAAAAGCTTAATTTTTATCCAACTCATTAATAAAATGGATAAATATAATCATTATTTTATGAAAAAATAAAATATAAAACTCATACATCTAGGGTATAAACACATAATCTTTTTTAAACTAGTATACTCCATAAGTGTAAGTTTTGTGATGGTGACACATTCATGGAAAGGTTCAGCAAACATGGTTTGGGCCATGATAGGAATATGCTTGAACTTATCCAATATTTTAATTTCCCATAATTTAGTTGTTTAATCATTGGTTGGTATTAATCATGGTAAAATCCTACTTATTTCAACTCCTTCAAAAGATCCAAAAATTTCGATTTCTAGGGTATAATAGTACTATTTTGGTGATCTCTTTTTTTCTATGTAAATTTCATTTTATCATTACTCTTAATATATTTTTATCATAAATATCATTATAAATTGCATACTTTATCAAAGGTTATATTATTTACTAGAAATTTAAATCCCATAGTATATAATTTTTATAATCCATACATAAAAAAATTACTTCTTGATTTTTCTATAAAATCATTATTACTTCATAGTTAATTTATTCATTTTGAAAATGGAACATCATTTTAAAAAAGTTTGGTCGTTAGATTTGAGTTATTTAATATCTAATTTATTCTCAATCTATAATCACAATCTTTTAATATTTTGTTAAGGTTGGTGGTTTGAGGCTTCTCTTCAATAAAATATTATATATATATCTATAGAGTTATAATTATTTTATTCATTAAGTGGATGTTTTTAATTAACCTAATCAGATATTGTGAAAAAAAATTAAAAAAAGTATAATTGAAAATGGGTTACTTATTGTGTTATATTTATATTCCATGTTATTTCTTATATTTTTTCTACTTTTTTTAATTAACAATTATATTAAAATTTAATTTTTTTTGAATTATTGAATATATATTTATAATTTGATATTTAATAAATATGTCTAATTAATAAGAGGAATGAATATCTTCCTATAGAAATTTGTGTTTATGCCTAATTAAATAAAAAAAATTGATAAAAGGTTAGAAGGAGGGTTGATATTTGTGTTTACTATTTAAAATTAAATGGATGGTTAATTTTTATTTTAAATATATGTGTTGTTGTTTATGATGGTAATGGTACTGATTACTGGTAGATATTTTGGAAATAGAGTGTTTTTTTTCTTTATTTGGTTTGTGTTATGGTTGTAGAGTATTGTTGTTATAGCAATAGATTGAATTGTTTATTTAAAAATTTAGTATGTTGATGTTTTGTATATAATATTGATATTATAGGGGTTTTTGGATTTCTTTGTTATGGTAGTAAATATGGTTATGGGAGATGTTGATGTGGGGTTTTGATAATCTTCTACGTATTTGGTTAATGAAACAAATATGTAATTAATGATTACATAAATAAAAGTTTCATAATATGATGGGTAATTAATTATGGTAATTTAGAGGATAATAATTGACAAATTAATGTGTTAAAATTGAGTGATAATGATAATAAAAGGAATATAATTGGTAGTGTTGAGATGAAATATAAGTGGACATAATAAGTATAATTGATTATAATGTGTTTAGTAATTATTAAATCTTGAACATGGTAATGAGGTGACTAAATTGGAAATTATTGATATGTTTTTTGGTTATTTAGTGGTGAGTGTATTTTCTTAGATATTTTCTATGGTGTAAATATGATTTGGTCCTTTTAAATTGAAAATTATAGTTTGGGTTATGGGGTACTCATTCTACCATGGATAGTTTTATTATAAAGTTGTTGGAGGAGTGATGTATTGTATATATTAACATTAGGTGAAATCGTATGTTGGGATATTATATAACTATATACTATTTTATTTCAAAGGAACCACCACTTATGTTTGGTAACCTTACTAATTCCCTTATAAGTACATGGGTTTCCAGTGTTTTCTATAACATCTAACAACTTTCCCACTCTCACTTCTATGATTATTATAGGTTATCATTTCTAAAGGTTATAATAAATGGGAAATAATATATTGAGTTTAGAGTTCATATGATGTAATATGTTGATTATTATTAGTTATACATTATGATGTTATTCATATTTGGAATATACATTTAACGAGTTAGGAAAAAGGTCGATACCGTTAAAGATTATGTTGTTCCATAACATGAAGTTTTGATCCGAATATATAATAGTTGGCAGTGTATTTTGAGGCTTTTATTAATGATATTGTGTGGTTATGGATATAATGTTAGATGTGGTAATTCATTTATTTTATATATATACGATGGGAGTGTCATTGAATATTGTTTTGGGGAATATGGGAAACTATTTCAAGGGGGGTGTGGTTTTAGTGTTTCTTTTTTAATATTTTCATTTGATATTATTTTATTATAAATTGTATATATATTTCTTGTGTGATCATTGTTTAGGATGGGTGGTGGTAGACAAAATGTTGATAATTATTTTGACTAACTATCGACACATTTAGGAATTAACATGCTTTACCAAAATTTTCATGACAGGTAATAAATTTGATCCTACAATGTATACATCTATTCTCTCCCTGATATATATATATATTAGATTTATAGAATATAGTTTATGATAGGGCTGATTTATACAATCTCGATGAGTTTTTCATCATTTTTAATGTGTTAATACTATAAGAACCAATCGTGGTATTTTCTAGTTTCTTACATATGAAATTATATTCATTATTGGACTAGTTTCTAACTAATATGATATAGAGTATATTGGGTTTTTTTATGATCATAGGATTAATCATTGTAATGCCTCTAGTCTGTGTTAGTTTATTCCATAAGTTCTTTCCACCTACATATAGCCGATTAACTGAGAAATTTATGGCCACCCCTATCCTCACTACTAGACGTAGAGGGGTAAAAGTGTGGGTGAGTCAAAATAAACTATTATTACAGATATTGTTATGATTTTGGAAGAATTTTGATATTATAATATGTTAAGGATTTAACTGGGATTGGAAGTGAAAGTATATTAATCAAATCTAATATGTGATTTATGAAAGGGATAGAGGAAATACTTTGAGAGATTACGAACCCCTCTAATATAATTTAATGAACTTAAGAAAAACATAATCATATAAGAGAGGTGAAATTTGTTGTTATGTATACACCTGGGTGTAGTAAACTTATCATGTAATTTATCACGTGTTTGAAATGGTGTTGCTATATGATATTAAAAATGAATTTAAATAATTGTAATTAAATAAATTTCTTGTTTCCAAGATTAGGATTTACTTTTTATATTTTCTATGAATGGATGGTGGTAATCATCCTCAAATAATTCATGCTAGATATATTAAATAATATGTTCTGATCGACCATATGTGTGTCATCCAAAGTCTTGGAGGATGATGTTTCCTGAGTTTCAATGATATAAATTAAAAACTAAAAGTGGGGTATGTCTATATTCAAAATATAAATCTTTGATTAGAGTAATTAGATATCAATTTTAGTCTAATATATATAATTAATGAGCCACAGATTATACTGGTTATCTACCAGTTATGTGGAGTCAATCATTAATGGTGGATATTATTTCATGGTGAGAGAGAAGAGTAAACAATTTTATGTTTTACTTTATAAAATTAGTCCAATAATTAGTTCCATTCATTAATGGTGGATATATATAAATGATAAGAAGTTATCTATAACTATTAAGGGGGTATAATTGTGTTAGATAAAGTTATCTAGTTCAAGGACTCCAACCATTATACTCTTGATTATATCAAATATTAGAAGACGAGGGTGTGATATTTTGGAAGTGCTATATCAGATATTCTATATGAGGTTATAATATTTATATTTACTATGTTAATAGAGTTATAGGAAAATTTGAAGGTGATCTAAAATATATATACATGGTTTGGGTCATATTAATGGGGATGTAATAAGAACATATTTAGGGTTAAATTTATAGATTAATGAACTTTGTTGTGTATAAAATAATGGTATTGATAGGAAAAGATTAGGTCTTTGTATTATTCACTCTTCTCTATTTCTAATAGTTATTTAGCTATTTCAATTAATTTATGATTAATGGGTATTTTTTGTGGTGTCCACAAGAAATAATTGTTCTAGTTCCTGACTATATTCAGATGTATGTATTGGGTAGTCGTTTTGATAAAAGGGCATACTATGTTGTAATTTTATTTGATGACTTTTCAAAATTTGATTTAGTAGAATTTTTTTTACCTTGGAGGTGATATATTAAAATATTACATACTCATAATGTTCCTCACCCTTATGGATATATGTCTAAGCATAATCTAAAAAATTTTAAATCACTCGGTTAGTGAGGTTGTGGACTATGACTCGATCAGTTTCATTCTATAGAGATTCCAATTCCAGGAAATCCAAAGAATATTTTATATAAAATCTTCATATATTATACCCTAATTTATACATTTTTTTATTGAGGAGATTCTCACTCCTTTTATACACCTACCTTTGTTCAATCCTTGGGATATAAAGTAGAGAGACCTCATGCGAAATTAGTTTTCATTACAATAATAACAGGTACATACAGTTTTATTGATGTGTTTCATGGATGTGAGTTGATAATGGGGAAGCATACATAATAGGGTGATTTATTATTTATATGGATATAAGGATATTTTTTCATCCTTGACATGCATTAGTTATATTCTATTCACATTTTTATAAATTTTTCCTAGATATGTGCCTTCCTCTTTGATGTAGAAGTAGAGAAAGTTGTGTTCATTGAAGATTGAGATCATAAGATGGGTCAAAGGTAATTCTATATTATTATTTATAAGAAGAAATTATTCATGTTAATAATGACATAATATAAATAAATTGTGTTTACATTTATTTTCATGTAATTCTTCGAATAGGTTTATAATGATAGTTTGAAACTACCAACTTAATGTGTTATTTATTGGGGAAATATTTTTTAGCCAGACTCTTTCTGATTTTGATGGGGCCTTATTAGATAACACCTTCTATGTTATTGAATTTGAGGATTTAAGTTTATTATCTGATGTAAAAAGGATTTTATATATCCTAGTTTGTTTCCGTGGTTTTCTCTAGTGTTTTTCATGAAAAAAATTCATTACAGTATATGGTTGGTCATAAACACCCAAGGGGTTGACCCATGTAATGGTGAAGATTCTATATCTTCTCCTAGGGATTAATGATTTTTTAGTTCATTTTATTGGATATACAACATATTTTTTATGAAATTATCTTATATATACCATAAAATGTTGGTAAATTAGTATTATATCTCCAAGACAACCTTCATGATCTAACATGGGTACATTGAGTGTATTGTTATACAATTTGGTGAAGTAATTACCACTTTTGTTTTCATGGGAATATTTAACACTATGTTCTTTGAGATCAAGGATAATTTTAGGGTAGTGTTCAATAATGACATACTCATATACTTGGAATTAGTGTAGGATCATAATATACATCTAAATACGAATATATAGGTCCTTCAAAAACATCAACTCTATGTGATTTTACCAAAGTTAAAAAAAATCACGAGGTATATTTCCATTGGTTTGTGTTGAATAGGTTGGTAGTGGTGGTTGACCCCAAAAATGATTAATGAACTTATTTTATATGAGGAACATAATAATGATTTAGAGTTTTATAATTTTCTTTTTCTATCATGATATTATCATATATTTTGGTCTAATTTATCTAGTATTTTTGTATTTTTGACAATATTGACTATAAGGGACCATGAATTAATGTGTATTGAAAATATTTATATTTTATTTGAATACCTAAAGGATAAATTTATCGTTTGTCATATCCTTTTATTTTCAGAGGAGGTTATCATCTTTCAGGTTTCTATGAGTAATGTGATAATTATTATTTTCCTTTATGAATAATTGGCCATTGATCTCTTCCATCTCTCAATAATTATAACCTCATTTCTGTAAAAGTACTAATTATGGATACTATTATGAAATATGGGTATTTACATTGGTGTTTTAGTGTCATTAACACATCTATAAACATTTTCTTGTCATTAAAAATCACAATTTCTTACACTGTATATTTTCATAGTACATATTGAATCTACATTTGTTAGGGTAGATGGTGTTCATGTAGGATTATGATATTGGGATCTCTATAACATTAAGGAAATGAAATTTAGTTATGGATGAACAAAGTATAATGTCATGTAGAGATATTGTTTATGGTTTTGTAGATGCATGACGATTGCTAGAGGAAATTGTAACCCTATATATTGAAATGAAGTATTCCAGGGATTGGGGTATTAATATCATATTATAGTACAATACACTATTTAAAAATTTAGAAGAGTCTTAGGGGCGAGATTCTGAGATACATGTGTGTAGATATCATGTCTCCAATGATGGTATTATTGAGGAATGGTCTAAGGATATTCATCGTTAGATGTTATTTCATAAGAGGGTGTTGTTCTCATTAGTGATGTAGAATGTGGTTCTTCATTATTTTCATAGTTTACATTTTTCATTTCATCTTTTTATATCAAATAAGTATCATTCAATTAGTGAGTTTTGGTTGATATGGATGAAGCGGTTGGTCAAAGTGTTTGTGTCCTGGTATTTTTTTTTGTCAAAATTAAAAAAATTATCATTGTCTAAGAGGTCTCTTAAAAACATTGGATATCCCCTGATTGAAGTAGGAGGAAATTTTTATTGATTTTTCTACTATTTATTGATGATCTCTTTTATTATATAATGTTATATTGTTGATTGTGTTCTATTTAATGAAGCCAAAAGTTTTTTAAACAAGAAATTAATTGTTTTGTATACTCAAATGATTTTTATGTGTATGAGAATATATTGATTTAAAGGGTTCTATGGATTATCATTTCTTATCACGATCCTAATTTTATCTCAATATTTTTTAGCATTCTTCAACATTCCATTGGATCATAAATAATCCAAAACACTAAATTTTATGCTCAACTGGATAGATAGACTAAATGAACCATTCAATATATATAGTATATGTTTCATACCCATGTTCTATTTTTGGTGGTTCATGAGTGAATCAAATTCACTTAGAAGATATTAATTATGATATTGTCTCTAACTCTTCCATTATTATGGATCTATTTGAGCATAGTATTGGAATACCTATTGATCTACATAGTATTGGGGAGTGGTTGGAGAGTTGTCGTTCATTAGACTAGATGTGTTATATAGGATTACTATGAAGGTGTATTTTATTTATGATAATAAGAATACTAATCTGTGTTTTCAATGGTCTTACATTGATTAGACGAGGAGGCTCATGTGTTTGAGGGTAGTGAAGTGTGTTTTTAAATTTTCTCTTCATGGATAAAAGAATAGGTTTAGTCTTCAGACTGAAATATATCCTTGATTTATCAATTGTTTTATTATGTTGGAACACATTGGAAAAAAAATAAATTTTTTACCTACTATTCTATATCTATATCAGACCCATTTTATCTTCTATGTGTAAAATATTTATCAGAATCTTCATAATGACTCTCGTATTATTGGTGGGATATAGTATGATGTTATTAATGACATTATTTTTATGGAGTTCATAGTAGATATTAAAAATCATTAAAATAAAATTCTTTATAGCCATGTAATTATCCTTTATTTTGTATTTTCTAGTATTGGTGGCTTGGTGAAATTTATATAGGATCATGTGTTTTGGACCCCCATTTTTCTAGACCTATTAAATCATGTAATTATTTCTTCTTTAACTGGAGATTATTTTTTATCGCATCTCCCCATTCTCATTGATTCTTCCGGTTCATCTACTTATCATTGGGTTATGGTAGTCGGTTTCTCCATTATTTGTTGATTTTTTATGATGATTTCATGACGTTTTATAGTGATTTGGACTTGTGGGGATTATTATGGGTTTTTGTGGTGATTAATATATATTTTTCACTCATTCGTGTATATATTTCTTTAAATAATATACTATGGTGAGAGATTCAAGACATATCTTCTCTAAATTATTATTTGTAAATGAGATGTTATAATTCTAATATTTTAATTTTGTTGATGGTTTAAATTATTAAAACAAGTTATTGAATCAAATTTAAAAAAAATAAGTGATAAAAAATGTTTTAAAAATTATTTATGATATTTCTTATATATATTTTTAGTTTTTTGTAAGAAATAAATGTCCATGGTTTTTTTAGAATCATATAATAATCATTTATAATTGGATAATTAAAAAAATATTGATGAATATTGTAGGAAAATAATTTGGAAACAAAATACGTCTGTATATTATTAAAGAAATAATTGTATATGGATGAATGGATTGGAAGGTTAATTGATTTTTTTCATCATTTTTTAATAAAATAATTATAACTTTAATATTGCAATTATCCCTAATGTGGTTAGTAGACGCCTTTTTAGTGAGTCGCGGTGCCTCAATTGGGTAGATTATGTGGTTTTCATACTAGGGATAATATTGGTATGGTGAAATGATAGTTTATAGATGTGTATTATCTTGGTTGGTATAGAATGTGGGGGGAGGGGAGGAATTTTTTTCATAGTTAGGTTTCAAGGGTTATTGGATTTTAATGATTTGGTACTATGTGTATTTTTTAAGAGGTTATTATTGTTTTATAATAGTCACGTAGATATGTGTTAACAGGGATAAGTATATATAATTGGTTGGGGTTACAATAAATTTTTAGTGGATTTGGTTAATGTAATTTAATGAAATGTGGTTGGTGACTGATAAATATGAAATTTGATAATGATAGTATTAAATGGGAAGTTATTGATATATTTTTTTGTTATTTGAATGTTTTGTGTGGTTAATAAGATATAAAATCTGGTGTCAATGAAAGATGGTCAATTTAAATTAATAGTTATAGGTTAAGTTATGTGTTTATGATCCAACCCATAGGTTATTTAGTTTTTTTATTTTATACGATTTTAATTTTTTATTTCATACACACCACCAAAAAAGTCAAGTAACACTACCGATACAAATATAAGGACAATGTATTTTAATTTATATAAAATCTAGGATATAGGTAACCATTATGGTTGGATAATCCCCTTTATACAAGTATATATTCTATGTATGGTATATGATATAATGTATTTATGTCACACTACAAGAGTTATAATGGTTTGAGGTTATAGTGCCTATGATATGAATTCATAATTATGATGAGGTTGATGTCATGATGTGGCACACAATGGGTGGTATATATTATAGGACTGAGGAACAAGGTTCTTATCACTCAACTTTTTTACCTTACCCCTTTCATTTTTTATATTAATATTTGATTGGTGTTAGTGTTCATAGATTTAGTGTGGTAGTTTATATAATCATATGAATATGATATGAGGTGTTTTGTTCTTTTCATCAATAAAATAACCTGGATGTATTGATTTTCTATACTATATGATATATTTTGGGTTAGTGTTATCATATTATAATTTTAAAACTTTTTGAGTGTATTTCCACCCATATGTTTGATTTTATACCCTTGATGTTTGTTGCTGAATTGTAGCCAATTGAGGGAGATCTTTAAGGGTTTATCTATTATTAAATTTAAATATATGAGGGGTAGTAGTGAGGGAAGGTAATTAAAATAATAAATATTTTAGATATACTTGATTCATAAATTCCTTCTATCATCCTTAATAACATAAAAATATTTGATCAAAATGAAGGGTAATATATGTGACTCTGTAAAATTTAATCCATCCAATGTGAAATATCTCCTCACATTTTTTATTCATTTTCAATTAGGCATCATTTGAAACAATTTGAGGAATAATATACATAAAAAGATGTTCATATATTCATATTGTCCATGGTATATGCCACATTTCACAAATTTATCATTTTTTTAGTTATTTCCATTCTTTTGTTTTAAATTTATTTATATATTTATGTTTATAGGATAGTTTGTATAATTTTATAATTTTATGAAAAATATCATAATTTTAATCATTGATAAATTTATTAATTTCTTCTTTCAATCTATTAAAAAAACCGATGTCTCTAAAGGAGATTAACTTGAATTTATAAGTTTCTAGACACAAGAGAAAACACTCTGTTAAACGAAATAGAAGGTGGGGAATTATTCATAGGAATACGAATTTAGTATTAAGGAATCATTGGGAAATACATTATATGTGTTTTGAATTGTAATGCTAAAAACCCTAGCCAATGTAGTTTCAATCATTAATATTGGATGATATCAGTATCCCAATATAACACTATAGAGAATTGTAATAATCCCTCATTTCAAATGTAATATTCTTGAGTGAAGAATAGAAGTACATCGAGGATAAAATATTTTAGACTTAAACTCTGAGATTATGTTGGTGCTCTAATTTTGTTTCATATTCATCATATCAAGGCTATGTCCTCACAAATATTAGTTATGCACCAACATAACGAGAATATATCAGCCAAAACGTATATCAAGGGAATCACTCGACATATTATCACCAATAACAATGTCTCATAAAATCCAACATAGGAATATCAAAGAAATAAAATTTCATGGGAGAATAACAAAACATACGATCTCCTAAAAACCCAATCCATGTTGTGACACTAATCTCTATGTAAATCTAAAATTTAAGAAGTTGATATTGTGTTGTGATGTTTACGAGACCACCTCCACATCCTAAGGCTATTCTCATATCCATTCTAACTATGTCACACTATGAGACTATATCCATGAATTTATAATATTCCACGAAGAAATAAATAATATAAAATCCCTATATTTTCGACAATGTCACTCTAACATCAGACTATATTGGTGTGGAAATGTAATTTCAGGCCTCAATATGGGCTCAATAAAACAATGTCATAGTTTAGTGGTCACTCGATAGTGCCCCAATTCGATGAATTACATAAACATTGGATCAGCAACATGAATACCTCAAGCTACCAAATAGTAGAGATGAACTAATCCATACAACGGTGAGACTATTACCTAGAATAAAAGTAAGAAAAAATTGTAAAATAACGAAAAATATATACATATTATAAACATCATAGTATACATAATCTATAAAATATAATGTTATTACAAATGACTCATACAAAACAAGAAAATCACACATAAACTTGTTTCCCACTAGGAATATAATATAAAAAAAAATTAAAAAAACAAACACTCCCATTTTACAATCCTTTTTCTCCAAGAACAATTTATCTAAATACATCTCAATATTATCCATTACAATCCACTACTTACACTATAAACAATGTAAAAAAAGATATATTGTCTACACACAGACAACAGGGTTCCCTTGCATGGTGTGAAAAATGAATCTGAGTAGGGTCCCTATATGTTCCCATTGTATAAAATTAAAAATATATGTATACAAGTTTAAAATAAACAAATATTCACATACAAGAAACTCATACATCTTGTGCTCACCAATCCTCCACAACTCCATGTGTAATAGGCCACTATGTTCTAACTATTCCACCATTATACCCCATAATAACTAATTCAATCCCATGTTAGAATCTATTATTCACCACATTTTATCTAACTCATAACCAAGATATTACCCAAATAAAATTTCTCCATCATCCATAAAAACACAACCACTACATGAAGGTATGGGGTAAGGTCAAATATCTAAGCCCAGAACTCATATTCTCTCTCAAAGTGGTCCAGAAAAATCCATTTCACTTTAGGTGAGGTAATCATTGTAACGATCAATAACTTATCTATAAATTTATGTTCCACTATCAATGAGTCACACCACGTCATGAATTAATAATAACCTCTCACTTAGGGAGGTTACACATCACATCAACCTCTCATTCAGGGAGGTTACACATCACATATACTACCCTCCCACCCAAGATGTGATCACAACCTTACCACTACACTCTTAAAGGGTTGGTATCACATACAAAGGGGGTCATATGCCCTCTCTATAAAGATTTTACCTACTAATACCATATCACTCATAGAAAATTAATGCATCATTGCCACTACCATCTCAATCATGGATGGTTATTCCATATCATCAACTTCCCTCTCATTTAGGATGAGGCCAAAACCTAACCACTAACCCTCAGAAAGGGTTAGAGTTAATCCATCACTTGCATGAAATATAAAATAAGGAATGTACCCAAAAATATATCATCACATTATTACAGGGAACAAGTCACTTGGTACTTAGTGCTTCATAATGAAATATCTCACTATCCATCCAACCACTTAAACTCTTTGTCCTATCTTTTATCACTCATGGATGTTCTTTGAACCCATAACTTGGATAAATCCATCACTATTAAACCTCAAATGGTCTTAAAGGATAAACCCTACTTAAGAAACTCCCCAAATCTCATCATAATGTTAAGAGGTTTTCACTCTCTAAGCGTGAGATCTAAGGTTGTTTCACCCTTAACTCAATGGAATATTCCCCACATGATTTCATAACATTTAGTGGAAGCAAAAAAAATTACATGTATCACATCTATAATAATTATAACTACCCATGGTCTCTATCTATGTCTATCGGTATAACCACACCTTGGTAACACTATCGTCGTGTAGTCCCAAATCCCTCATTGTTATAAAGCACACTTTCGCTTCCTCCAGGAGGTTCATATCAATCCAGCCTCCTTAATTAGGGTTATGTCAGTATATATACATCAACATGGTCCATTTAAACATTTTATAGCCTCAAAAAACAAAGATATGGGGTGGATCAGAGTGTTAGTATAACTAAACATTTATCAAACCTGTCACTTTCTTTGCTGAACAATTATATCTTTTCCCTCATTATATAGAACATTGTTAAAACCTTATTTTCGTTATTTTTTAATCCATACAAAATATGAACATTGATATGGAAATTTATTTCCATGTAATATAGATAATTATACATGGTTTTATTTGTAAAGCTTAATCCAAGAGCACACCCCAAAAATATATTGATGTTCCAGGAGGATAATACTAACACACTATTATATAACAAGGTTTGGGAATTCCTATTGATAGCATAGGGGTCACTAAAACCTATTTATTAACTCACACACTTCATTATTAAAATTATATTGTTGTTTATAGATGATTGAAGTCATCTTCTCAGTATAATGATATAAATTTCACCTTAAGATTTATTCTTAAAATCCATATTCCAGAAACATTTTTTATACTCTAATAAATTATAATATTGTTTGCTATTCCTCTTCTAAATATAATCCAAAATTTATAGGTAGATCTATGTTTTGAACCATTAAAATTATTTCCCAAAACATCAACTAAAAACTGAATAATTCCTCAATTTATTCAAAATCCAACTTATAGATCTAATATTTCTAGACATGCACACAATATTCTGCTAATTTGAACTCTGATGTTTAATAGAAATACAAAAAATGAATTCTAAAAATAAGATTATAAATGATCTTTTTATTTCAATATTCTTCCTAAAGGTACATAAAGTTCCACTTCTTCTCCTAAAATAAAAAATTTCCGCTCTCTCTATTTTAATTTTTATATTTTTTCTATCTATTATTATTATTTGAATATTTATATATATATCTATGGAATTTTTTGAATTTAAAATTATAAAATCAAAATATATTTATGATATAGATTATTTTGATTTATATTCATCCTTTTTATCTATTTCCATTTAATATAAATCATTATATTTAAAATGGTAATTTTGAGACAATATATTGACTAGAAAACTCTCTAGTAAAATCCATGCAAGTATTAAGGTGTAAAATACCTAGAAAACATATTTTATTATTTTGTTATGATATTTATGGAATAATTTATTTTTTATTATATATAAAAAATTTCCACAATAATTTTGTCATAGAACAACCTCAAGGGCGTTGAGATCCCAAAACATTCATAACCACATAAAAAATTTATATGGTGTGATACTTATGATACAATGTTTAAAATGTATTGTGATATGAGGGTCCATGATTTTATAAAACCATAAAATATCACCTTATTTTCCTTTATGGTGTACCCTATTCCCCTTCTATTTAAATATCTATTCAATTGAATAGTTATAATATAGAGGAACTTTATAGTGAAACTACATATAGCTTCAGTGAGACCCCTATTTGACAAAATAACAAATACATGCACACTATTTCATAATCACTTACTAATGAAAATAATTATTCTTTATTTAGATTATAAAGTAGTCATTGACTGTAGTGTGTAAGGTGTTAAATACCCATCAGGAAAAAATCTCTTAGAAATATTTACAATTTTTCCATTTTTAACAAGGCATAGAACTTGTCTGGTACCTCCATATTGAGATCTGATCACTTCAAAACATTAAAAATAATATCCAATTTACAAAACAAATTATGGTCCAATTTTTCTCCTAAAAATATGGAATAAAAATGTAAATTATTCCACTACCAACATCTTGTATTCAAAACACAACCATTAAAATAATTATATTCTTATTCTTCATGACTTTCATGATCCTCCAATACCATCATATATTCAACGATAAAAAAATTCACCATCAGTATCAATACTTCAAAAAGGAATTCCCTATAATTTCTATCGCTCTCTATGTACATCACCTAGTACACATGGGGAAACATATTCAGCACTCTTTTCCTAAAACTCAATTAACTAATGGGTTTGTAATGATTCTAGATTAATCCTATAAGAAACATATCCAATGGTTATTGGCTATTATATTTCATTCATAATTCCAATAAACATATTAATAACTCATTTAAATAATTTATACTACTTCTTCATCTCAAATCAAAATAATTTAATTAAACAAATAACCATCATTTATTACATATTATAGAAAATACAATATATCATATGGTTCATAAGGACCCCCCATTTGGATTTTTGTTGACAAAATTACATTCCTCCAAATTTCTCCCACATTGTCAATAAAATAAACTGTTTCCTTGATCCTAATTTTTAACTTCAAGACTTATCTCATTTTTTAACAATATTATTTCACCAGATACAGATTATATCTCATTATCATATCACTTTATTTAAAATCAATATTCAGGGGGCCAATATTCCTCCTTTATACGCACCTTTAATGTTATTAATATATCATATGTAGATATAATATCAAACCCTTGGAACCACTATCAATAAGTTTTAATTTATCTTAAAATCAATAAATATGGATATATCCATTGTTTTTATGAAATATGAGTGATTGAATTTATCTATTAGCAATGAATCATTAAAAATCCTTTAATACTTCTAAGGAGGAGCTCGATGAAAGAAACAAGATTAAACATGAAAAAATGAATTTTGTTTATATAACCCATTAATCCTCATATAACAGGTGTATCATAAGGAATTTAAAAATGCAAACAATATTCTTCCTATGATATCAATAATATTGAAAAAAACTATTAGTGTTTAACCATTTAAAAACCAAATTATAAGGTATACAATGTAACAAATAAATTGATTCCCCTTTTATGAAATTAGCTCCACTTCATGTGATTTGACTTCAATTTTTAATAGAGGAAATTTTTATATTTAGCTAAACCACATTAGAATTATCATCACAACTAACTCACCATGATTTATTCAAGTTTGGACTATTACCAAATCAATAATTAATCACAAAACAGGGGAAAGTTTCCACTTTAGTAAAATTTTTGTGTAGAAAATACATTTAGATGATACTAAATTGGAAAGTAAAAAATAGATATAATAAATAATCATTAATTTTTATAACTTCTTCTTCAATATGCTATCAATAAAGATTTTTTAAAAATTACATAAAAACATAAGCCCTAATATCATGTATAGAATCCTAGAAATGGATTGATATAGTTGTAAAAATTTAGATATGGATTTGAGTTGTATTTTACTCCTAATCAATATTTTGACCAAAATTATTTCAATATTACCTCATAATCTTACTGATTCTATTATGTAAAATTCATGATACAACATTTGAATAATGATAAACCATGATACCACATATAATTATTTATCACTATATGTATCTCTAGTTTCAATTAAATGATTCTTTTTTTCCTTTCTTTTCATCCCTTTTGATGTAACATTATCAACCAGGATTTTCTACGAAACTACATGTGACTTTTCATCTTTGAATTAGATTCTAGATTTTTTAATATCTTATGAATCCATCAACAAACATATATTGTGAACCTCTATATCTATTAGAAATGATTACACCACTGGTATGTGATACCAAAAAAAGAAATACATTTCTACTACGGCATCCAACAATGATCTTATTTTAATGAACACAAAGTTCAAAATCCATTTCCAATAATTAACACATAGTTTATATTTTTATGCTAATGAATCCTCCTAATTTTAATGGATATTCCCCATGAATTTTCTTCCATTTTCTTCTAATTAATAAAAAATTATACACTAATAGGAGAGGGGTTGCCACTAACATCCTAAAGAAGGGTATTTTGATTGGCCTTGATAGGAAAACTCTTTACATATGATATAATTTATTGATTTTCCTTGAAAACAATAACCTATAAAAACTTCTATAAAAATTATTAAATAATGATTTTTCTTATCACAATGTTTGGTATTAAATTTATTTAAAACATCAATATCACCTTTTCATGTTTCTTTCTCTAATGTACTATTTTTTTATTATTTTACTTGGTTCATTATCTATTCATGTGAAACTCCAAAAATAATCTTCTCATAATTTTTCATGGGATGGATGAAATCACCTAATCATGCCTTCTATATTTATTATATAATTTCCAAGATATAAATATATTCTTTTTTCTCTCTATACAGGCTTATTAACTCTCAAGGAATGATGTTTTGAATAACCCATCAATGATACCTATGGCAATTCCATTTTCATTTCCACTTCATAAAAATAGAATTACATAAATCAATTTCCAAATATTATTGATCCCCCTTTATTCCTTTGAGGAATCCTTATAACACAATTGGTTAATATTTTCAACGAAACATTATCTCCATTATTGTTATAGTATCTTTCTATGTGTCTAGGGTTAACATAAATATAAAATATTCCAATAAAATATGCATAACATCCAATATAATTCATTATAATGAAGAATATTTCATATCTTATCTAACTATCCACCATCAATTTCTCACTATACACATTAATTGAGTATTATTTTATACTATTTGAATAAAAAAAATTCATCATTGTATTTTTTTATGTTTTATCTTCTATAACTAATTTCTAAATTATCCTTCATCATATTTCGATGTTATCCATCTATATTTTCAATAATAAAATACTTCAACTTTATTTGAGCATTCATTTTCCTTACCTATAAGTTTGGTTCCATCCCACACCACATTAATTCCTCAAGGTGAGTACTAAAAGAGATAATACACTCAATTAATTCATTCTTGGTGACCATTTTCATTATCATTTCCTTGTAAAATTATTCAATATGGTCATTCTAATTTTCATATTCTATTTTATTAATCTGAAGATATTCTTTGAATATATCTCATCAACATAAATGTCTGTAGTATTCCACATAATATTATAAAAATTTCAAATTCTTTTTAGTGTTATTCTTCAAGAATTAATCTTCATTCTTTATATCAGGAAGCTTTAATTTCCTTTTGCACAAGAAACATAAAATTTAATAAATTATGTGGTTATCTCCTTTATGTCATCATCATCTAATAATTCAAATTTTACATAATCTTTATCAATAGATTTACCAAACACCATTGATACAATTTCATATTATAGTATATATAATAAATCATTTTTAGGAGACTCAAAATTTCATTCATACCTTCAAATTATTATTATTATTCACTTTATTACTTCTATAAAAATTATATTCATCAATAAAATTAACCTTCAAAAATACAACTAGTTCCCATTTGTTATCTATAGAATTAATACAATTCTCTTTTCTTAATATATATTCTTCATGATAAAAATATTCTACCATCATCCACATACCATTTGAAGACTATAAGTGATATATCATGTTAAATATTTATTCATTCAATTAATTATTCTACTATTATTTTGGAAAAAGTATAAATCCTTATTTTTATTTGATCGTCTTTATATATAATTCTACTCCAACAATGTAATAATGTATTGTTAATCAAAAATAATAATAATGAATAACCATTTTTTCAATGTATACCAAAAAAAAACTTCCTCCATTTTTAAAATTTAATTAAATATAATAAAAATTACATGACACGTAATTCCATACCTCAAACAGTAAACAAAAAATAAATCATTATTCATGAATCATCAATAGAACATTTAGTCTATTAAATCCCATGTAGAAACTTGGGAACCCTTGGAGGGGGTGAATCAAGCTATGAGTATAATTAAAACATTCCCAAAAATTTCCCGTTATACTCTAAAATTTAGTATTTTGTACCCTAATTGGGAGAACCATAATTAAACCTTGGTTTTCGTTATTTTTCACTCTAAACAAAACATAAACATAGATATACAAATGTAAAAGTACGAAACGTGGAAAATTATACATTTTTCACCTACAAACGGCTACTCTAAAGAGAACATAAAATAATTTATTTATATTCCCCAATTATAATTCTATCTCAATATTTTATTAGAGGGATTACTAAAGTCTCATTAAAACCCCAATGGTACCTCACTCCTCTTACCAAACTCACACATTATGTTAATATAACTATGGTATATTTTACAATTAATGTAATGCTTCTTCCTAATTTAATGACTTAAAGATAACATTATGATTAGTCCTTGAAATATATATTACAGACTCTTGTTAACGATGCTCTAGTGAAAAAAAATACATTACTCTATTATATTTTATAAAATAAAAAACTCTTTGTTAGTAGGGTTGTGTACTTGATCTCCAAATTGGTCTCACATAATAGAAACTAAAAACTGAATAATTCTTCAAAAAATTCCAATATCCACTTCCATATATAATCTTTATAGATATTAATATGAAATTATTACAATTTGAAATATACTATTTAATATAAATATATCTATAAACATTATTTTACATCGAATCAGATCTTCAATGATTTATTTGTTGCTTCATTCATCTCATTGGATAACATAGTTACACTTATTCTGTTAAAGCACATAATTCCCACCCTCTATATTATGGGTTTTCAATGTTTTTATATCTATCATCTTTCACATATATTATTCATATATCTAGGGAATAATTTTAATTCCAAATAATAAACTCAATATACAACTATCTCTGAACATCACAACTTTAATTTCATAATGTCGAACTTTTTCTATTTTATATCAACAATTTAATTTTAGAATAGTCAATTTCAAACATTAAAATAACTGGAAAACCCACTATAAAAATAAATTTCGGTATTTCTATTTTAATTTATATGAAAATAATTTTATAGTTTTGTTATGTTCCCCATGGTGTTACAAGTTATATTTTAATCATAATCCTAAATGTTCTCATGAATTGAATCATAACACAAAATCAATTGTATAGATATTCCTAAAATTCCAGATCTTCTTACACATACATACATAGAATCATACATAAATTGTGACATAGTTAATTTATTACAACATGAGGGTCCTTGATTTTATAGAACCATAAAATCACATTTAGACATTATTTATAGTGTATCATATTCCCTAATGGTGAAAAACTCCTTTACCACGATTCGTTGCATTATAGAGGACCTCCAAAAAGAAACTACTAGTATAGATAGTGATAAGCCTGTCTGATTCACTAAAATATATTTTTAAATGTTGTTGTAATATCTTACTATGAAATTTAAAACATATTTTACATTTTAAATATGGTGTAGTCATTTACAGTGGTGTTGACACTAATAAATCTCTTACATCCCAAAAAAATCTTGGATATAATTGATGTTTAACCTTTTATTCAACATCATAGACCATTTTTACTACCACTATATTAAGAACTAATCACTTCCAAAATTTTATAATTATCTCTATGGACATCACATCATATGCTACAATGTCTCATATAAAAATATATAAAAACTGGGAAATGTTTTCATTAACAACATAATGTCTCAAAAATATTTCAATTGCTTATATTTTATTCATATTAAAATAACGAATGAACCACCACCATCATCAAATCAACAATGATAATAAAAATACACCCTCATCATCTATAAATCACACAATCCTTCACCTCATTTCTATTACTCTCTAAGTGTATCACCAATTACAATATCTAAAAATATTCAATACTTCATTCATGAAACATAAAAAATTGATTGCTTTATAATTAATCTATAGTAATTCTATAAGAATGTAATCCAATTCATATTCACAGATATTTCTATTTCATAATTCCAAAAAAACATATCAATAACTCTATAGAATTCATTATAAAACCTCACTACCTCAAAGAACTAAAAATCAATTCATCATATATCCATTATTTGAAACATATGGTCAACCAAACCAACACACCCTTGTTATTTCAATAACATCCCCCTTTGTATTTTTATTGAAATATCATATACCTCTTACTATCTCCACATTTTTTAAAAAAATACAAAGGATACATTCTATTAACTTTTAATTTTATGACATCTCCCCATTATTCAATTACGTGACATGAACACAAAATAAAAAAATGTTACATCATATTTAATGAATATTAAATACAAAATACAATTATACATTACATAGAACAATAATTTTATAGTGTCTTTTGATAATAGATACATTAACATATTATTTTATAAAGGATATTTTACATCAACCATAATGTTCTATATATTATTAACCTTCTAAACATATCATTCATATATCCTTCCATAAAAACATATGTAAGGAAAATATAATAAATGGTGAGATTTGATGTCAAATAAGGGTAATAATGTGAGTTATCAATCAAAGTTCATATGAGATCATAAGGGTGTGATAACATAACAATAATAAAATTTAGTCATACACAAGAAATTAATTATCCATTATCATGAATTGTTTAACAAGACTTTGTCATAACAATATGAAAAATCATAAGTGTGTGGAATCCTCAAAAATAAATAACAAACCATGATAGAATATCATAAATCTAGATATTTGTAAAGCAGATAATGTTATAAAATTTAGATATAGTATAAATTATAATAGATTCACTATTTAATATAAGGGTAAGAAATCATTCCTCTAAATAATGATATGGACATTAAAAACTGTATAAGGATAATCCTATGCACATGAAACCTGGCCAATAAAAAACATATAGACTCTATCCAGGTTTTTTCATAACATTGTGGAAATGAAATCACATTCATACATAAGATAATTATCTCTGTAGTTATCCATATTTACCCAATGAATTGAAGGGATATAGAATAACCACCCATAATCTAACATTAAACCACAAATTATTCATTAGTTTATAAAAAAATTCATCATTTCATTTTTATATAACATGGGAAAAGGAAATGGGTTCATATGGATTTCATCCTAACATCATTAACCCATATACAAGTAAGAGGTATCATAAAACCATCTATAAAACATCATAACCATAAATAACTTAAATAAAAGTATTGGAATTTATCATTAGATCATATCCTTATTGAACATAATTAACATCAATAGATGTTCTCATATATGAAAAATTACATCAAAATATCATTTCAACCATTCTTTATAAGCATGTGTAAAGTATCCTTTTCTTATTTTGGCATTTTAAATAATAATATGAGATTATTTCAAAAATTTGATTCCTTGAAGATAACCATTAAAAAATGTAATGTAATCTTCATAGAAAATAAGGGTTATGAAAACTAGAAAATATTTTCCTTCCATATACGTTTAAATAAAATATACAATTCACAGCTTTCTAAAATGTCAAAAAATGACTAGTTAAAAAATGTTTTGTTAAAATGAAACCATTTAAAATTTTGTAAGTAAACTAAAATTTAATGAAAATTTCATTTTTGGAACATGTATTGGTAAAAACCAGTTATTTTTTTAAGATAATAAACAAGTAATAAAAAATTAATTTTCTAAAAATTAAATAAGGTATATTTTAAAAAAAACATATTATCTATCATCATAAGTACCAAAGAGAAAAAATGGTAATAATACATAAACATTATTTTAATGACCATATTAAAATAAAATATCTGTGTTTTAATGGATAATATTTATATAATCTCTATTAATACAAATTTAGTATGGATGATCATAAAACAAAATGAGATTATAACATAAAGCCCTTTACCTCAACTCTCGTCTTACTTTGTATGTATTTGAACCTCCTATATAATATATATATATATATATTAGAATTAAATTATAAAAACAAATTCATATATATCATACCATATATGATTTACTTATTACAACTTATCACATATTTCATAACAATTAATTATTTAAAACATTGTTTCTTGTAATAATTGATTCATTTTTTCATGCATATTTCACATTGGTAGTCCTAATCCATGCAATTTGACAATGGTTCCATAATATGAATTGATTTTATAATTTAATGAATACTATATTTAACCATTACATAATATTTTATTACATTTCATAAAAATTTGTGATAAAAAATGAATTACATCACTTCATGGAGAGAGTATCCCTAACATAAGCATGGAAAATGTTTCTCTTTTTTGATGGATCCGAAGAAAAAAAAAAGAAATAGTAATTTACCTATCTATAATATTAATAATATCATATATATCATATATATATATATATATATATTTAATCCATTATTATTACCACAAAATTGAGCTAGCAATGAAAAATGAAACACAACACATCAGAGAGATGGTAGTTTATATATATATATAATAGTTATATTTTGTTTTCCCATGGGATGAAAATGAATTGTATAATGGTTATTCAATCATCTTAATAAAAATTAAATATATGTAAGATAGTTTGTTAATTATTTTATAATGGATAAAGTATATTTAGAGAAGGTCTAAGTTGTAATAAAATTAAATGTACTGAATTAAGAGGTATAACACTTCATTGAGAATCCTCCTCTATATTAATCCATGGAAAGATGATATTATGGAAATAAAATAAGATCATAGATGGGGGAATGAATATAAGATTTATTAGGGATAATATTTACCAATATATAAGGTTAAAACATTTTTAACATGGGAGAAGAGGATATACACTTTAATAAGTGAGGGGGGTCACCCATGGAGTTAACTAAAGTATCAGATTAATATAAATTAATTTTCATTCCAAAATTGAAAAAATTGTTTTACTTATAAGATATGATAAGGATGATTAAAAATAATATCATAAAGAAAAATTGATAAAAGTTTATATAATTTTATCATACATATCTTTTAGTATTAAACACGAATTAATTCCATTGAAAATTACCAAGATATCAAATATTTTTACACTTTATGGTTCATGAAAGATAGTATAATAGGTAAAGTAAAACATAAGTGAAAGATGATTGATATGGTCGAACATATCCAATTGAATTCTCTCAATATAATTTTTTATTAAGTTTACATAATTTAATAAAATATTATTTAACTTAATATACCGTAAATTCATTTTTGAGACAATTCATATAATTTGAATTTAACGACCTAAAGATAGATATGGAAGTTTAGGATAAATTTTATAAAATCACTAATATGTTATATTTATCTAAAAATAACATTAAATAAATTAGTTTATCCAAGTTGTATTTCATTTATTATTTCTATAATTTTTTATTGGATTATTCTATTAATTGAATAAACACAGTGTCGGCATTTCATAACAATTTAGGTTAATAATTACATTACTAAAAAATTTAAAAAATACCACGATGAAATAATTCATTATTATATAAAATATCCATTTGAAAAAGAATATAACCCCTTTTAATCCCTATGAACTAATTTTATACATGTGAAAACAAGAGGGTGATATTTTCTATTTGTTCCTTACATAAAATAATATTATAGTCAATATCAAAGAATAATGGAAGAAAGATACCTTATATTAAAATATTGGATGAAAAATTTAAAATAAACTTATCTATTAAAAATAATTCAGATGTTAGATTGATTTTTAAAGGATTGTCACGTTATTTTTTATCTTAATTACCTTATTTACCATTATTGAGGTGAAAAATAGTTAGTATTTTTACTATTAATTATGACTAGAAATTTAGTTAACCTTATTAAATAATATTAATTATTATTATTATAAATATTTAAATATTATAATATTAAATAAGTGGAATATTTTATTATAATTTTATGTGTACAAACACAATAAAACTAGTTTTAGAAAAATGCATTTTTAAGATTCAATTTTAGTTTTACCTCTTTCATTTCCATATAAAAACTATTATATGAATGTTTAAATATTTTATTGAAAATATAATATATATATATATATATATAATTTAAATTATTCATTAACAAAGATTAATTTAATTTATATTTATAAAAAGACATTGTGGGCATTAAAATTGTTTTCCAAAAGAAATTCCCCATTTATATCCAAATGGTTTTTTCTTTTATTAAAATCAATTGAACACCAATGAATTCATTTTATACATTTTTAAATAGTATTTTTTATTATTTAGTTACTCTTATTCATACTTGTCAATATATTTTCTATGGTGTAACTATCAGATTAAATAATAGTAATAAATCTAAATTATATAAAGGTCCATTTAAACCCTATATATTGTATAATGAAAGATATCAATGAAATTATATTTATTTAAAGAGAAATATATCATAAAATATATTTTTTACATTATATTTCCCTTATAAGAATTTTTTCCATAAAATTATATTAATATTATACAAACTACTAAGGATACTTAAACCTCATCACATTCTTGAGTTCCCATATAAAATTCTAAAATTTGTGGCCACATTGAAAAAAAATTCCAGGTAAGTAGTCTTTTTTGTAGATCTTTTTATCTTTGTTCAAAATATACACCATTTGTATCAAATAAGAGGGACCATTACACATTGGTATGACCTGCAGTTTTTTGAATATGAAAGACGAGGTATGTAATTTTTTAAGAGATTTATATGGAACACATCATGAACTAGATAGAGATCTAGTGCGAGTTCATAGTAATAAGTTAAAATACCAATATTATTAAAAACATTAAAGGTATTGATATATATGGGTCTATACTTTCCAATCATTCGAAATCTCAAAACCAGCTACCACGAGCATATTCATAAGAATACATTATCACAAATCTCGAACTCCATATTCCACCAATCATTGTTGGTGTACCTTTTTTGTCGAAACTAAACTACCAAGATATGTTGTTGAATGTATCTAAACATATTTTCCATTTCGATGGCTATATTAGGTTTTAATAGCTTTATTTTTCCATATTCATCCCATCGCCTTGTAATTATACACTTTATAACTGATATATATCCATAAGGAGACTGATTAATACTCAAGTGAATGTTTTTCTTGTAAAAAAACTCAAAAAATAGTATTTGTTAATCCCAATGCCATTTAAAATCCATTAAACCTTATTTTAACATGTATTCTTGGGTTTAAATGGTCCTCCAAACCACGAAATATATCTGAGGATGATATGTGGTACTAAAACTCCACTCAATAGCTTGATCACATAGAATAATTCTCGAGAACATTGATGTAATCCATGGATACTAATCAGGTATAATAAAATATGATACCACCTGAAATATTACCTCCTACAAAATGTATATTCTAGAAAGGCATTCATTAGATAAATCTCCTCAAATGGGAATATATTTCTTTCTTTTTTTAAGATGATTGACCATAACATAGAGTGTATTATCGAATTTGGATGTTTTGGGGAGGCCATTAATGAAATCCATGAAAATATCATACTATTTCCATTTTAGTATGTGAAATGGGTGTAACATCCCATTAAACTTCTTTCTCTCAGCCATAACATGTTGACATACCAAGAATCTTGGTATATAATCTACAATATCCATATTTAGTATATTACATATAATATAATAATTAAAATATCTATAAATATCCATAAATTTAGGGTGAATATAGAATTATAAAATATGGTCTTCATACAGTATATCCTCCTTAAATTAAGGTATAGACGCGACACATAATCAATTCTTAAACCTTATCATTCCATCGTAATCATGGTCGATCATATGATAATATCTCACCTTCTTATAAAATTACACATCCTACTTATACACCTTCTTAATCCTCTCATAACAATCATATTGTAAATGAATTATTCTCCCCGTTCATTTTAATTTCTTGGTATTTCTCTAAAAATTGCTAAATATTTGATCCCTACTAATAAATATTATAGAAAAACTAGAAATTTTTTCAACTCAAATAATCAACCACATTATTTTACATCCCATTGTGGTAATATATTTAATAGTCATAATATTTGATAAACTCCACCCATATTAAATGGATCATATAAAAATATTTTTCTGTGAATTTATACTTCAATAATTTATAATTAGAATATATAAACAAAATTTCACCATATAAACAATGCCTCTATATTTTTAATGAAATAATTAATATGATGGAAAATAAATCTTGAGTTGGGTAATGTTTCTTATAAATTTTTATATTGTTTGAGGAATATTCTGTCACCAAATGAATTTATATGAGGAATAAATCCTAGTCCCTTGTCTGATGCATCACTATAGAATACAAACTTCTCTCTTTTAAAAGTTAATGTATGAAAAAGGGTGATCACAATCATTCTTTCAGCTCCTTTTAATTTTAAATAAATTAGGATATCCAAAGGATCTTGTTTCTCTTCCACATAAATATTTTAGTAGATTATATATACATAATAAATTTACCAAAAATAATCAGCAGTACTTTCCAACGTAAGAAAACATTATATCTCAATCATGGTGGTTGTTTTAGGACATTCTTAAATAACATCTGTCTTTTAATGATATATTTATACACCCTAATATGAAATTACATGACCCAATTTTGATACTTTATATAGATAAAATTTACACTTGTTAAATTATTCATATATTTTCTGCTTCAGGGTCTTCAGTATAATCCTCAAATGTCCTTTATGTTATACCATAATCTTTTAATTAATAAAAATATCTTCTATAAATTCAAAAATAAATAAATAAAGGTAATATATAGAGACTCTATTCATTAAATTTATAAACATATCAATATAATTGGTAATTCATAATGGAATTACTATAAATTAATAATGACCATACCTCACACAGAAGGTTGTATTGTGTATATATTCCTTCTTGACCCTTAGCTGTTCATATCCAAATTTAAGGTCAATATTATAAAAATATTGACCTCCTAATAATTGAAAAAATATAAAATTTATATGATATAGAAGATTATTTATTTATAATTTATCTTGTTAAGTTCATAATAATCAATAAGAAGAACAATTACCCCATATTTCTTCAAGACAAAAAGAATCGATGCACCCCATTCTAAGGAACTAGGCAGAATAAATACCTTATCTATATTATAATATATTTTATTCATAAATTATTTAATCCTAATAAATACCTTCTTATATTGAGTATTTTAAATATTAATATCATAAGATATGTGTTCTATTGAAAACATAACATTGTTATTTGGGGAAAGACTAGGAAATTCCCAAAAAATATAAACATATTCCTAACGAATAAGAATATTTTCAATGTTGTGTTTCACCCCCAACCGTTTTATATAAATAACCCTCATAAATAGATAGAAAAATGTATATTGTGGATGTAATTTCAATAAGAATTTTGGGTTCTTCGCCACACTGATATATGAATACATGTTGATATGGAATATTTATTATATAATATAGTACATAATAATTGGTATAATATATATATATATATATCCAATCCATTCCCAAAGTAAATCTTAATTCAACCTGAGGGAGATCAAAATATTTAAAGGAAGCATATTCCAATGTACTTTTAACAAATAGGAGCTATAGACTTGATATTTGATCATTGTGCCATTAATTGTTTTCAATTACAACTCAACATCTGATAATTAATGTGGTAATGTGATACCCATAGGAAATTTAATATATAAAAAATAGTGTGTAGATTAATAATATAATAATACATTAGTTTTTCAAGAGTGCATGATAAATGTACCATTCACAATGTTAATCTTGGAACCCACTTCGACAATCATTATCGCATGAGGTTTCTCTTTGTCCTTTTACATTAGAGGTTGTCAAGGATTTTTTATACTCATTAACCCTTTCATTGGAGGATTGATTTGTATATTTCTCATACTCCTTCTATATAAGTAACCAAAGTGTGGGTAGAATATATTTTTGATATTTCTCCCCATTCACTTTATTGACTTCCCTCTTCACATTGCATTGGAATTATTTTTTCCGATGTTCAAGTCTCTAACACCTGAAACATATTATCATTTATCTTAGCCAATTACTTTTGTTCTTAATCCCATATTTTTTCATGTACATAGTTTAATATTCTACATAACTCCATTTGACAATCCATTATTTCTTCCACGAAACTCCATATTCCTTTTCTTATCACCAGAACAACTAAAATGAGGATTTGTATCTTTAATTTAAACTATGAGTACTCATTTATCTATATATTCATAGCTTCTAAAGTCACTTATAGCTAATTAAATTTGATGTCATAGTATCGACCTACTAAAAAATTAATCAACCATGCTTTCAAGTTCAATGATAAATCCATATTCATACCTCATATTTTATGTAAATGTTACTTAATTGGTAGTAATGGATTCATAAAACATCATATTTAACTCATGAAATACCCTCTCCATTTTACTAAAATAAATTGGGTAAATTAAATATTGATAAATGACCTGTTATACTATTTCCAACTCATAGAGTTAACTTATTTCCAATTCCTTGTATTCTTGAAAATATTCTACTATTTAACCTCTTAGCCTTCCATGATATAGATTGATATGACTAATTTCTCATTGTTTGAGAATTTTAGAATTTAAAATAACTTTTCTATACCACTTACCTATTTTCAACAATTGGAGTATAATAAGGCCCATAAAAATAGATTGGATGTTTTCATATAAGTGATTCAATTTCACATTTTATTCTTTTATGGAATTTATATTTCAAACATGGTCTTTTTTTAGCACCCATAGAATGAGAATGATGAGTGGTCATAGATTTAAGATATTTCATCCCATATCCCACTATATTTAATTGGAATCCGCATTCAATGTTTACATTATTCCAATAGGGATTTATTTTCATGAAAAACACACAATATCTTCATCAAAAAAATGATATTTTTTATACCTAGAAATATACCCTGTTTTTTTACCAAATATTTCGTATTTTTATCTCAAAAAATAACTAAAAAATTATCAAATACTAGATGAGGAAAAGTAATAATAACATACATAAATATTAAATCATTTTATATGAATATTCAACACATGAAACGATATTCACACCCCAAAACCATTAAATATTAGTTTCTTTGGATACTAGATACATAAACATCATCTTTTATAAAGGATCTTTAGCATCTCAAGAAATGTTCATCATATTATTACCCTTATAGTCATTTCATATATAGAAACTTCAATCAAAACATGGGGAAGAAAACATTAGAATGGGTGATCATGGATTCTTAGTATGGGTAAACATAAGAGATCTCAATAAATTATCATCTATGAGAATAAAGAACATGATAACATAATAAAAACATAAAGAAATCATACCCAAATAATAATATATATACAAACATGAGAAATGGAATAAGGCTATGTCATAACAAGATAAAAAAAGTAATAAGAGTACGAAATCATCAATATTCAATCATAATCCATGGGAACATACATAAACATGGGAATTTTTAAATGAAATATTATTATAACATTATGAACACATATAAACAGTAATATCTTCACTTTTAAGAAAACAACATGAAATCAGGTCCTCACAAAATGTTATGGACATTAAAACAGTTCCACATATAAACCTACAGGTATGAAACTAAGTCCATGCATAAACTTACAAACATGAAAGTTTTTCTAGAGATAATTTTGGGGTAATAATTGACCCACCCATAACATAACATTAAACAATAAATGTCCTACAAGATCCAAAATAATAATAATTTCATCATCATATAACCCATGGGAGAGTAACATGATTCAAAAATATATAATTATAACAATATTTACTTATAGAAAAGTAATAAATTTCATAAACCATCCATAAAACTTATTCATCACAAACCATCTTAGGAAAATAATAGCATTTTATCACTCGAACATATCCCCAATAAAACATAAGTAACATAATTGATGTTCCCATAGATGAAAAATTAATTTAAAATAACTTTAGAACCATTCTTTTCAAACATGATGAAAATATATTTTTTATAACATATAACTAAAAATTACAAAAATATTGAGAAAATAATTTTCATTGAAAATAACCATAAATAATCTTCAAGGAATTATCATAGAAAATAACAATCATGATGGGGAATAAAAATTTCATGTCGTATACATTAAAAGAATTTTTTTTATCACTATTGTAAAAAGACACCAACAACATTTCTGGAAAATATTTCTTTAATGAGATTAATTTAAAAAACAAAATAAAATAAAAGTTAAGGAAAATTAGTTTTTTTAATATTTATATTATAGGTTCAATATTATTTGATATTGTTTGAAGAGAATATACTTTAGAAAAAAATTCATCAAAAAAGAAAGAAATTAGGTCAATTACTCTTTAAAAATATATTCATGATCATTTTAAGTACAGAAAAAGGAATGTTTTAAAATTACATATATAATAACTATATTATAATAAAATAAATGTATTTTAAGGATTATATTAATATTATTTCTATCAATGTAAATTTATCATAGACAATCCTGAAAAAAATGATATTATAACTTGAACCCCTTACCTAATGTCCCCTATTTCATTATACACGTTCCGACCTAATATATAAAATATATAGATTCATTATATAAATATTATGAAACCATTATCATGTATATAATACCATATATTATTTACATATAACATCTTATCTCTAATTTATGGACGGTTCTTTATGGAAAAAACATTTCTTGGTGTTAATAACTTTGTTCTTCATGGCTGTTTCATTTATATGGTCCTAGTAATTGTATATTGATCATATTTTGATAATATAAAAAAATTGATCATTTTCCTGATTATAATATTTAATAATTATATACATTTGTATAACTATTCATTTAAATTATTTATGAAAAATGAGTTACCTCACATTGTGGTGAAAGTAGTCAGTACAAATGCACGGATATTTTTTCAACATTTTGATGGATGGAATGAAAGTGATGTGAATAATAATTAAACTATTATTAATTATAATAATATAATAAACAATATATATATTTGTTAAATCCATTATTAAAACTATTAATTTGAAATGTTGATGAAAAAATAAACCCATCACTTCCTGGAGGAGGTAGGTCACACATATGCATGGGAGATGTTTTCATTTTTTTCATAAGATAAAGAGATGGGGAATAATGGTTTTTACATTATCATAACAACATTTAAGTGTATGTTATATATAAAATTAGTTGTTTTATAATGGATTTCATATATTTACATGACCTGGATGAATAAATAAAATTGAAAGCACTCAGTAAAGAGTCACACATCTTAATTTTGAAACTACCTTTAACATACACCATAATCCTTGAAAAGATATTTTTTTAGAAGTTACATATTAACTAGGATGTGGGTATATAATACTTGATGGGATTATAATAGGGATTTTATGTGTTTTAGGGAATAAAAAATATGAATAAAAGAGAATTTGAGGTTCCCTTTTTTAAATAATGGGGTGGGAAACATTAGAATTAACTAAAGTAATAAATAAATATAAATTAATTTTCATGTTCATGTGGAAAAGTTGATATATGTGTAATATATTATGAGTATGATTCTATATATCCATTACGCTAAATGTTATATTTTTATTGAAATGGATAAGGGGGAACTACCCAAAAAAAATTCATGGGGATCTTAGATAATGAAGTCCCGAGGCATTATCCCATACAAGATTAATGCACTCAGGGAGAAGATATTAAATACCCTTAAAGATGATATGCGGTTTGTCAGTGTTATCTTAATAGTATAAAATGACACAAAACATGTTTCCCTTCATCCATGTGTTTTTTATAATGATGATGTTAAGGAGAAAATATATACACTTTTGAAAAATATATGTGATAGCCCATGGAATAGAGACCCCACCTTTGATAAAAATTAGGATGATCGAGGAGTCAGATTCCACCTAGTAAAAAAATAATACAATGAGTATGGAACACTTTTAACTATTTGATCATTTTAGAATCCTCTCATATGAGGTATTATCTATTTTTATAGTTTTTATTGAAAGTAAAGATAACTCAGCCTTTTGGATCACAGACTGCTGCTCCATCCCGCATGGAGACATTCACGCAAGAACCATTAAGATGAAATTTAATCCCTTGCTGTAGAGGAATCCACCTCACCATGTTATGTTTTGAAGGGGGGCTATGATCCATGAAACTAGTAAATCTACAATCCATAATTCGTCACAACAATGGTTTAAGATCCCTTTTCATGAGTAATGGAACCAACTCTTCCAGAAATGATATATACTTAACCTTCATAACCATCCAAGAATATATGTTACCTTTATATTTGACCTTGTTATGAGAAATCCATAATGTCCAAAATCCTATCACAAAAGAAAATAAATTGTGCCTTTCCCTCATTGTCATTATCTTCCAAGCCATGAAACTAGGAATGTTGAAAATGGCCACAATACATACCATGGACATCATGTCCAGTGAAAATTGTAAGTTCATACAAGATCTCAGACTCCTAGACGATATCAGCGAAAAAAATAGAGGTCCTATTTCTATAGGGGGAATGAAAACACAAACACTTATAATATATGGAGACCCTATTTACCCACACTACCTCATCATTTTGAAGTGCATGGTTATGTATGCACCACATATGGAAGTTTAACATGGTAGGGATATTGTTATACCTTATAAATCCACCCCATGCATCATTTTCTACATCTATAAAAAATTAAGATACATATTTGAAGATAAAAACCAGATGAGGAGACAATATATATGAGTTTTTTAGTTAATTTGTGATTTAAATACATCAAATATTTTCTATTTTGTGGGTTTATAATAGCTTTAGAAAAGGTGGGAAAGTTATTATCTTGTAATAATGAGATATCCTATATCGGACATTCGCAGATTCCCATAACATTTCACACCCAATTTTTATTTCAAAACACAATTGAACCATTAAAAATAATCCACTTTAAATGTTTTGGGACATGGAGTATGTTTCCCCATGTGATATCCCAAATCCTTGAAATTCATACTCCTAAAACATCAAAACGAGTCTCATATTTTTTTGTTGAATGTTTCCGAGAGGGAATGACATTCCATCACATCCCATGATTATTTCACCTAGAGGTGAGTCATTGTGTCCAAAAATATTATATTTATTACACTATCATTAATGTCATGTGACATTTTATGCCATGTGGCCCAGTGATACCTCTCCTAAGCCAGTGCATCCCAAATAAATCATGATAAAATATTCTTACTCTTATGAATAATTATATTGGGGAAAATGGTGGCTGAAAAATCATACATATGGATTTATGGTAAGATACTATTAGAACGGGTAATACACCCGCCAAAGGAGAGAAAATTATTTTTCCATCTAATGATATAAGAATATATGTTACCAAAAATTCTATCGAAGTGATGAATACATTCCTTACAGAGGGAAATTGAGTACAATGATTATTCCATTAGAGATTTTATTCTACAGACCCCTAATATTTCTTCAATTTTCATTCTCCTTCCATTTGAGAATAACATTTATATGTAAAACCTTCTATCCCCATTATTTATGAGTTTATTTCTCCATTTATAGTAAATATAAAGAATCTATATCAATTGTTAGATAGACCTGTTTTTTATGTTAATGAAAAGTAGAAGTTAATCTACAAAAATTATATGAGTAATACCACTGATGTTGAGCCTACACTTGAATGGATAAAAACATACATCATTTCTACATTTATTTATACTACTAAAAGTGCCCTGAATAAAAATGAATAATATGGGGGATAATGGATCCTCCTATCATAGCCACTAGTCTGATTTATAGAATCCATAATTTTCCCCCAAAAGGTAATAAAAATCAATACAGAACAAATGAATCTAATGAATATGTTTATAAAACATTTAAAGAAGCAGATGCATATCATGAATTTGATGATGAAGTTCCACTCAAATTTTTTATAGGAGTTTTCAATATTATATTTGATGGATTTTTTGACCATGTGAATTTCTTATTGATATCACCCACTATTTCCATGTCCATGGATATAGTATTTTCAGTGGACCATCCTTGGATGAATCTATGTTGCTCATCAGAAATAAAATAGCGGAGATGAATTGCTAACCTTCGGTTGATCACAACAGGAATGATTTTATATAGTGTGATGTGCATGCTAATATGTCTTAATAGTTTTAATGTGTAAATGAATATAACCATGGGAATAAGAATAAGACTTGTGTCACAATCCACTATGGGTAAACTCCCTCCATATAAATATTATTAAATAATACCCATCAACTCATTCTTAAGAAATTTCAATGAAGCAATACGTAATTACCCTAGTAATCAACCAAAACAGAGAGAACATATAGAATTGAGGGTAGTCAACATAACCTATATGTATTTCTCATATTTTATATTCTTGAAACCCCCATTCATATCCGGGGAGATCACATTAGGTGTAGAACAAAAAAATAACATGTTCATTACGGTATCCCACCTATATATGAGGGTTACAATATGCATGTAAGGAGTGAATATGGTATGAATAAATACCTCTAACCATGTGAGAATAATTGGTTAAAGATTTATCCATAAGAATGATATAAGGAGCATTGTATCGCTTCTTCTCTTTGATTCACGCAAGGAAGAATGTCATGTTTTCCGTTATTGATTCCATGTCACTAAAGATATTACTCTAGACGCTTATTCTTATTCAAGAATCATGTCATACAACTGGTATTTCATACTAATCAAATAAAAAAAGAATTATCTTTCCACTAAGCTTCAAGAACTTACTTAGCATGTTTAATATCATCTTTAAGACAATCCATGTCCAGAATTAGGGAAGGATTTTTCTTATCCTAGGTGTGAAGATCCTCATCTATCCTTTTATTCTTATTATGAAATCTATACAAATATATACATCCATTATTTTATTCCATGATGATCTCACCACATTATGATAGACAGGATCTTCCTCCCAATAGCTAGAGAAAAATAATTGTTGACTACGTACACTTCTATTAGAAAAGAAGACGATAATGGGGGGTTGGTCATAGATCACATGACGTTAGTGCTCTACTTTTTCATTCTATAATGAAGAGAAAAACTTAAATTTATCCAATCTTCGATCAAGTATAATCTAGATATTGCAGTTAAATTTTTGTGTGTTAAACCATGTAAACATGTACCATGGGTAACCCAAATCCCAGAGTCTATTTGTGATGCATGTCATGGAAATTCATTCAGGTCATTCAAGGATAGAACATATCTGGACCAAGTTTGAAGGATGTTTTTTGGAAACTGAAGAAAGTTTGTGATGAAATTATGGTTTTTTGTTTCCAATTATGGAAATCACATCACTTTGTAAAATATGGTGATCATACTCACAACCATGATTAGAGTATTAGATACAAAATGATTAATAAATTTCATCATATTTTGGGGAGGTTTTCTAGTTGAAAAGGTTCATGAAACTCATCTTGGGTCAAAAAAAGGAGTAATCATAATTTGAAAAGAATTAATGTATTAATAGAACTAATGTAAATATGACGATGATTTAATTATCTTTGAGTTGTCATAAATCATATGTTTTCTATGAAATCTTGTAAAGCTAGACTTATGAAGGAAAGGGGAAGAACAAGAGATGTCAGTCATATTGTGGCTTAGTTGGAAAGAAATAAGATTCTGGAAGGATGGTAAGTCATAATAATTTATATTATTAATTATAAGATATTATGTCGATCCTAATTGGTCTAGAATAATTAAGAAGACATGTTACAAGAGTTAGTTTATGAAATTATAAATTTTGTGAAACTAAATCATTCCAATCTCATTTTATCAGTGTGAGATCACTAAACAAATATTTTTTTGAAGGATGGGAAGCTTTGTTTGGAATTTGAGACGATGAATATGATAGTTTCTAGTTAAAACAAAAAGTCTTCAGATACAATCCATCAAAAAATATATTAACATGGAAAAAGTTACTACTGTCCCTAAGAATCAGACGTAGTGTTCCACTGATCATTAGAGTAATCCTAACATCGCCTATCAGGCTCATGGATGGTAGTAAAATTACATTGGTGGGTGAATTATTTTTTATGGATTTGTTGAGACTAATGGAAAAGAAAATAAGTAGAATTTTTTGGGACTTATAAATTTTTTTATTAGAGATAAATCAATAATTTAGTCACACATTTTCACAAAGTTATGTTTTTTTATTGAGACAATAATTAATGGACTGGGATATGATTTTCATTAATTGGATCAATAAAAAAGGATTAAAAATGTTTATTGACATAATAAAATGTGTTAATAGATATAAGATAACATGTGTTTCTAACATTCAAATTGGAATTTACCCTGATCCAATATAAGAAGAATCATACAGATCAATCAAATGCATACTAACACCAAAAAATTTCATCAGATTCTAGAATTTATTAGACCTAGGATCATCATTCTAAAAAATTAAGAAGATTGGTTTTGTTTGAAGAATTTTGGATGTGTGTTTTCAAATCGGGACTTGAATTTTTTTTGAAATTTTGAATTCTGTACTCATGTGTTTCTAATTGGTGATAAAAACATTATATATTATGACTACATTTATAGAAATAGAATGGAAAATAAATTCTAACAAGGTAGTAACAATTATTATTGAAGCATGGTTTTAATATTTTAATTTTATAAATGTTCACCATAATTATAAGTCACTAGTTCATACATATTACAAAATGATTCCAAAAATTCAACGTGACCATATATCTTCATCCTAATGAAGAAATATAAATGAAAATCAGAATCAGGCTGAAGAATGGTCAGAAATTATGAAGCAAGCATAAGATGTTAGAACACTCGAGAAGGTTCGAGATGAATTGAGAATAGTTTAATAATTGAAGAAGAAGTTGAATATGTATCTGAAATGAAAGGGAAATTGAAGCCTCCATGAATTTGGTTACGCAGAAAAACATTTGAGAATCATACCAAAATAATTTTTAGTGCACCTTTAAAATAAAGTACATGGAACATTTTGAAAGATCAGAATATTATTCACATTTGAAGAAGTTATGGATTTTCTGAAAGATATTAATGAGAAGGAGTTTTTAGATAGTTAATTTCTTTGGATGTTTTTCAGACAGAAGACGAATAAAGAAGTTCATATTCAGTTGTTACTGGATCAAACCAGGAAAGTGGGCCAAGATTTCTTGTATTGAGACAAAAGTGGTTTAAATATTTTTAGTGATATTATGGAAATGATATATTGTTTGACTGAGAAATCATACTACAAAATTTAACTGGGCATCATACTATGTATAGTTACAAAGTCTATAGAATTTATTACCTACTCTTATATAGAAATGTAAATAATTGTTTTTGGAGATTATATTTTTTAATGATTAAAATGAGTGACAGTGGAATGTTTTCAAAAAAAATTGAAAGATTCTTAATGTGTAACAAAAAAATTTTACTACATCATCTCATGGTACTTGAATTGAATGAATTATTGTTTTTAACATAATGTTACAAAAGTGTAAGGGTATATCCTACTAATTATATACAAACTAAAGTATTTTTTTTCTAGTGGATTATGTTGTATTGTATTGTATAAATATCATACCAAGGATTTAGCTTCTCTCTTTTAGTGGTGAACCTTATAAATAGATGAGTTCTTATAGATGTGTGGTTGTTTTGGTTTCAGAAAAATCATAATTAATTTATAGGAGGTGAAGATTATATCATTTGAAAATAATCATAAAATAAAAAGATATCACTGACACAGCCTCTCCCTCTTAGTGATACACAGATCCTACCTGGGAAATAACAAGTGGTATTAAAAGGAAGGTTTCATTAGCTTACTATTTTCATATGTTTTTGAAGAGAATATGTGATGAAGATTTGGAATTGTTTGAATAGTGAGGGGATTTAAATCTTCGATGTTAAGAACTATCATATCTGAAAAAAAATACATTTATTTATGTTATTTCTCTTGTTTATGATGTTATAGAAGCTACAATATATGTATTTTCTCTTATTAGTGAGAAATTTCCTCTTAAATATGTTGAAAAGAAGAATCTGATGAATTCTGAAAGAGCTAAGAAAGGTTTACTCTCACCTCTTTTTAAAAGGGAGATTCTAAGAGTAAAGGTTGTTTCCATATCTAATGGTATTTATGATAATATGAAGAATATTAATAAAGTTAATAAAAATATTTAATAAGGAGAAGATATAAATATGGTGGCAGAATTATGAAGTTATCAAGATAGGTGAGTATGAATCAATTGGTAAAATCTTTACCTGGATAAATTAGCCTATTATCACCATAATATGTATTTGACATATGTTGGAATATTAGACTACTAATGGAAATATATTTTCAATTCTTCCTAATATTTTTGATGCCTATGTTTCCTCACTTGAGGATATATATCCAGAAAAATAATCTCTGGATGATTTTCATAGTAATCTAATCACTTATTAGATGATAAGGAAAAAATTTATGAAGTTCAAAAAATTATAAGGAAATTTCTTTCAATGCTACCAATAAGGAAAAATCTATGAGGGTCACTGAAGAAGACGAGGCTTGAAATTCTGATTCCAAAAATGAGGTATGTAGAAATCTTGATTTAATTTTATCTTTGTCTTCTAAAAATGTGAAAATATGTATAAAAAAGTGTAGAGGTAATCTACCCTAAAATTCCTTCAATATGGAGTGGTTGGGAACTTTATGGGTAATTTTACTCAAATAAATAAATAAGATCATAGAGATGAGTATGATAGAAGGCAGGGAAGATCGTAAATGAAACAGAGTGATATGACTAAATCTTATTAGCATTGGAAAGAGATAAAATTCTCTAAATACGAAGGAGAATATTTCCTATAAATATTATGATGAGGAGTATATTAAAGATGAATATGAAAATCTTATTGATAATTAGGATAAGTATAAATTCATTTCCATAGTTAACAATAAAGGGTTAATAAGTACTAGTTTTAAAGAAGAAGAAGAAAAATAATCTCGATTATAATTTCAACTTCAATAAGAATTGAAATAATCTATAAGTAAGATTCTAAGTCATGAAACATAAATCATAAAATTGAAAAAATAATTTCCCTCATAAAACAATAAATAATTATTTCCTGATGTTAAAATTAATTTATTAAAATATATTCATGTTTTGAATAAATCTATTTAGAAAAAAAATAATTGGAATAAACATATGGTTATAAAGTTGAAGAAAAATGAATAAGATTCAGAAAATTTCCAAATGAATTTATAAATATGTATTAAGGGCTACTTTTATTAGGAATTATTGATCTTAATTTATATAAATATCTCGAAAAGGTAAACATAATAAAGATAAAAAGTTTCCATCAAAAGTTAAAAAGAATGTTGAATTTTTTTAAGAAAATGATTGTTGGGAAAGTTATGTATATGGACAAAACAAACAAAGTGGATAAGTATTAAGCTTCTAAAAAGTTTGAATCTAAAAATGATCTGAAAACTTCTAGTTCTAATGAGGATAAAAATTAAACATATCCAAAAAAGAGATTATGATTGATAATAGAATGTTTGGTTATCATGAAAGTTCTAATAAGAAAGATAATAAGGTAAGAGGGAAATATACTCATAACTCATGATATAATGGAATTTATAGAAGAAAATATTAATTATGTGGATACTATTGGTATTATGGAGGATTTATATATATAAAAAATATGTGTTGGTTTAATCAACAACATTAAAATAATTCCACAATTTATAGAAGGAGATGTTTTAGGGGATGTTAATACTCTCAAAAAAACATTATTAAGGATGTTTTGATGAAATATAAAAAAGTTGTTGGGAATATTAAAAACTGATTCCAACCTATATAAACTATTTTTGGATGATGTGAATAATCTCAGAATCTTGTAATATTATTTGTTGTTTTGAAACTAGCAAAAAAAGTGTTTAACAATTCTCAAAAGCCACATGTGAAGAAATATAAATGGAAAGAAAAATATCTTATTATTGAAACTTTTCTCATGTCTAAAATATGGTGAATGACCTAGTATCTTTGATATTTGGTATTTTATCACATTATAAGAGACTTAAAACCACTGAATAATTTTAAATAATCCATAATAGTAATAGTGAAATTTTGAAATGATGAATCCCTCATAATAAAAGGTCTTGAATTTTAAAATCTGGGAATGGAAAAGCAGAAGTCCAATAAATAATTTTATTAAAGGGATAAAACAAAACGTTCTATGTGTTTCACAACTTTTTTATAATGGAAAAATGTTATTTTCAGAAAATATGGATTTTTTGAGAAATGTTTGGAATACGAAATAATTGTTACAATATACCAATGTACAAAATGAGACTTGCTCCAAGTTGGTGTGGGTCAAAACTATTGTTACGTGGTCAAGGTGGAAGAGAATCAGTTATAGAATAAAATAATGGGACACATGTATCAAAGAAACATGAGTAAGTTATCAAAGGGAGACAGTGTCTATGGTATTCTTGATATGTTATGAAGAATAGATTACTGTTATGAAATTTTTCATAAAGTGAATGTTACAAACTCAGTACACAATAAAGTTTATATCTGTTCAAAATGACACCTGGTGCATAATTATTATGATGATTTTTTCCAAATATAAAACAATCAACTCAGAGAGATAATTACATCATAACTTTAATTCATGACTTTACTTGCATTACATGTATTATGTGTGTGAAATGTAATTAATATGTTCTAAAAATTTTTAAATGTTTTAGAAGAAAATATGAGAAGGAATTTGAGTATTCATTGAAGATGTTAAGAACAAACAATGGTGGTGAATACAAAAAAGAAGTGTTTGAATGTTATCTTGAGAATCATGGGATTATACATAGTTCAGTACACCATATTATCATCAACACAATATTGTTTTTGGAAAGAAGAATAGAATTTTTTTGAAAATGGGATGAAATATGTTACTTCAACAAGGTCTTTATAATTACATTTGAAGGAAATTCATGATCAGTAATTTTTATATTTGACATCAATGTTTCTATAGGCCATGTTCAAATAAGACTCCATATGTTCTTTTTATTAAAAACACAAAATTTGAAACATTTTTGTGTTTTTGGATTCTATGAAACATAAAAAAGAAAGGTAAAATCCATGGAATGTTTGAGAATAGAGTTGAAGATGTAATTTTTCTTTGATGTTATCTTGAAGGAATAGGATATAGATGTTTCAATATTGAGACAAGAAGATTAGTTTACTCTATTAGTGTAAATCTTGTCGGAAAAATATGATGAAGAAGTAAAAAACTCATGATGATAAGAAAGATGATTAGGATGAAATAGTTTTTAACAATTATGATAATGATGAATACAAGTGTAATCCTACTCAGGAGGAATAATTGTAATAATTTTTTTCTAGTGATGAGGAAGCATATTGAAAATTGCATCCCTGGATGAGGAATTAAGTGGAAGATGAAAACATTATTGGTGATCAACAACCACAATTTTATAGAAGAATAACAACAATATTTATTTCACATACTTTCTTATATTAAATAGTTGATCCAAGGGATGTGAATTAATAATTTGAGAATCCAAAGTGGGATCAAGATATGAATAAATAATATAATTAGATATAAAAATAATAATACATGGGAACTCATACATAAACTAAATGATAAAAAATTTATTATTAAAAAGTGTATTTTCTGGGAAAAGATGAATTAAGATGGTAAAGTTATATGAAAAAAAGACATAATAGTATGGAAAGGTTAGTCAAAGATTAAATGAATTTTTTTCATAAGACTTATTTTTTTGAATGGTTAGAATCAATAATAATATTTCCTGCTATTACTGTAGAATGAAGTTACAAAAATTATTCTGATGGATGTGAAATCGTCAATTTTTAATGGAAATCTTGATTAGGATTTTTATATTTGACAAAAAATGGGATTAGTTGTTGGGAAGGATGAACTTTATTTGTGTAAATTAATGAAATCCTTGCACATGAAAAAATCAAGCACAATAAGAATGGTATTCAAAAATGGATGCCTTCTTAAGAAAGATGAGTTTTAATAAAGGATGTGTATATATTAATTTATACATCAGTGAAAGTTAGTAATTTTTCATCATTGTAATTAGTTATTTTGAAGACATTATCTATTCTTCAAATGATTAAATAACATAATAATGATATGCTGATGAAATGAAAAAAATTGATATGTCTATGTTGGGAGAAATTAAATACATTCTATGGTTAAAAATCTCACAAAAGAATAAAAAAAATTTATTCCAAAGAAAAGTATACTAGAGAACCTCTTAAAATGTTTTGCATAAAAAATTAAAAACTATTTTCACACAAATTTTAGTGGGAACCAAGTTTACTAGAGATGGAGAAGGTACGTAAGTTGGGTATAATGAGTTTTGAAAGATGATTCTAAGTTTGTATATTTTATTTCCACAATACGTGACATTTTTTATGTTGTTAGCTTATGTGAAAGACGTCATATTGGTATAGAAGAATAAAATTTATTGGAAAGATAATGAATTATCTTGGTTTTTTTATCAATAATTATTGTTTCCTACAATGAGTTCTATTAAGAAGGATTATAATTTATGATAAGTTCTCCACTAATTGTGGTTTAAAAGTTATGTGATTTATGAACATTGGTTAGAAAAAAAATCCAATGGGGGAGATTATTGTGAACTATTATGAAATATTTTTTTATTGATGTTGAAGGAATGTAGTGAAGAAAGTTTTGTTTTTGTTTTTAAACAAATAATATCACTTTACTTTTTAAAAGTAACCGATTAGACTCACAATATTAATGATATGATAAATTCTACATATCTTATGAAATTCCATATGATTATTAATAATATTTCTTGGAGAAAAGGTTCGTAAGAATCATATTGTGTATGAAATGAATGGATGAATATGAATTTAAAAAGTATTGGAGTCTAAATAGATCTAATTTGAATCTAAAGATGCGTTGTTGATCATGGGGTTCCCATAAATCAAACATTTTTTAGTAAAACATGTTATACTGTACTTATGATGGAAAATGAAAGAATTAGTAATTCCTATAATATTGAGGATTCTTTGGAAATAAAAAATACATTTGAAGGACATGAATTTGTAATAATTTATATTTTTAATAAAAATAATTTATGTTAATTCTAATTGTTCTCAATTTCTTGAAGAATACATGATATAAGAAAAATTTTGTGGAAGAATAATGTTTTTGAGGTGAAAGATTTTCGGTCTCGTTTTATTGGTGCGAGATCACTAAAAATGGATTTTGTTTTTTTGAAGGATGTAATGCTTTTTGGAATGTGAGTAGAAAAATATTCTCATTTTAACTTAGAGGAATCATCCAGAAGATAAAATCATCAGATAAATATATTGACAAGGAAAGAAGTTGCTACTGACAATGGTCATCAGATGGATTGTGTCACCAATCATCAGTGTAATCATGACATTGATCATCAGAACCAGTGATGGTTTAAAATGTTAATCGAGGGAAGATTTTTCTTCTTTTTTAATTTTTGATACTTGTGAGAAATAAAATAATTAAAAGCTACTAGGGCCAATGAAAAATTGGATCAGAGATCAATAAATAACATAGTCAACCATTTTCATCAGGTTAAATTGGTTTTTCAATTGATCCAACAATGAAATAAGTTTTTTGATATGCTTTCTATTAATTGGATCAAGTGAAAATAATTACAAATTTTGAGTCCATTCATGAAATAGGTTAACAAAAATCGGAGAAATGTTGTTTCAACTATCAAACTGAAAGTTACATCGATCCATTAGTAGAAGTTAAAGACTGATTTATCAGGCACAGGCTGACCCCGATAAAACTCATCAAATGATCTAATTTATTGAATGTAGGATCATTATTGTGAAATAAATGAGAATACGAATTTTTTTAATAATGTTTCAATAATGTTTTTGAAGGTGGAATAGAAATATTTCTCACGCGTTTGAAGTTGTTATTGATGTATTGTTGAGGCGTGCTGACATCTTTAGACATTTTAACTATGTTTATTGAAAAATAATGTGAACTAGAGTCTAAAGAAGTAGAAAAAAAATTTATGGAAGAAGTTGTTAGTGTATTAAGTCTATAAGGGTTCATCATAATGATAATTCCTCAATTCATAAATAGTACCAAAAAGTCAAGAAAATTCAATTGACCATATGTCTTCATCATCATAAGTAAATTAGAATAACAATTAGAATATAGCTAAAGAATGGTTATAAGGTATAAAGTAATCTTTAGATAGGATAATATTATATAAGGTTTGTTAATAATGTATAACAATATAAAACTGATGAAGAATTCAATGATGTTTCCAAAATTAATGGGAAATTGTTGTTTTGGGGAATCATTCTAGGCGAGAGAACTTCTCAAAATAATGTATAAACCATTTTTAGAATACCTACAGAGGGAAGTAAGTACATAATATTTAATAATGGATCAGAAAATATTTCATTTGTGAATAATAGAAATATTTTCTAAAATTTTTTAGTGAGGATTTTCCAGATAGAGCATTTCTGAGGATGTTTTTCAGATAGAATAAGAGGAAGAATGATTGTATTACTAGTTACCGAATCAGACTGAGAAATTGGGATGGGAGTTCAGGACTATGAAAAAATTGGTTTATAATCGTTTTATTGGTATTGTGGTGGAGTTTTATTTTCAGACCGAGTAATCAGATATATGAATCAGACTAAGTATTAGATTGTGTATCATTATGAAATCTAGAAAATTTCTTAACTGCTACTGCATATGAATGTGAATAATTTTTTAGAGGCGTATATTTTTAAAATTTGACCAGGAATCATAGTAAAGAGTTTTGAGCCAACTGGTTAATGTTTCCTAATATCTTAAAAAACTTGTATTATGTCATTTTGTTCTACTTAAAGCACATGCACTATTGTATTTAGCATAATTGTACACGATTATAATGGTGTATCACAGTTGTTGTATCCACAAACAATTATCATTTTCTAGTGTATTTTGTGGTATTGTATTACTTCCAAACCATACCAAGGATGTAGCCACACTTATTGATTAGTGAAAGTTATAAATACTTATTTTCCCTTGGATATATGATTATTTTTTCATAAATATGATACTTATTTAATAGGAGTTGAAGTTTGTTTCAAAATAAAAAAAACCTATAGGAAAAAAGAAAATTACTTATTCACTCCCTCCCCATCTCAGTGACACTTGGATCATGGTTGGGAAATATCATAACCGTCCCCCTTTTATTTTCCAAGATTATAGTATGAAGTTAAAGTATTCTCTAATGTGTTATACCACATCACCTAGGTTGAAGCTGCTCAAATACTTCCGTAGAAGATCCCTTTCCCTTGTGTTGAATTTAGCATAAAAACGGTTTATACTAATGAGAAATTATCATAACTAATTTTGATAGAGATATGATGATATGATATAGGGATATATTCAACAGAGTGAAAAATCTCAAAAAATATCCTTAATTTTTAGTATTATGGGTCTCCATTCGTGATGTCATGAAGTCTGATTTTGTTAGAAAATTCACATATTTTTTATGAACGATGTTTGTTTTGAATGAATATATATTGTTCAATGCTATAATACTAAATCTACGATGAAATGATTTTATTTTTTACCCATTCCCTAGTCCTTGGGTTTCCCAAATGAGCACATAGATCATTAAATATGGAGCTTCTTGGATTTGTCCCTATGCACTGATGAGAACGTGTATATTAGAGAATAGTATTCTTAATCCCATTAGGACTAATATCTGTTGTGGGCATCGATTAAATGAAGAGAAATATACTTCAGTTTCATGTCCAAATCCATATGTGATAATAAAATTTATCAATCTTTATAGGACATGGGGATGAATATTGAAGGGGAAGAACCATTGGGGGAATGAACTGGGGTATAAAATGGTTCTATCACCTTATATATAATTTTTTGCTGAACATAAAGAACGGGATCCACTATCCATTAGGTTAGAGGCTCATTTGACTCCAACAAAAATTCTATTCATGAACAAGGGGAGAAAATACATATGGTATAAAACTATTTCAGTTCATGTATTCCATTGATAGTGAACGTATCACCCTTGAATAGTGGGGGATCAATCAAAGTCTAGAATAAATGGATGGAAGGGTTTGGGGAAGAATAAGAGGAGGTGCGGTAATTTACCATTGGGAAAGAGTGAGGGTCAGACTGGAGAACTGACCTCATCCTCTGATCTGAGAGGGAGTCTGACACAAGTGGGTCGTCGGGAGAAGGAGTTCCCATCTTGGATTGGGACTTGTGGGAAACTAAAAGGGTACAACCTTGTATATGGAATGTCATATAGAACCACAGGGGGGTATGTAAACCATCTTTTTCCATCATGAAACCCCATCACCCACCTTGATTATAATGTGAGTATTTTGTGTTGATATAAGTCAATTTCAACTCAAATCATATCCACACACACATATCAAATCCAAAGTGTACACTCATCCGCACATAGAAAATCACTAAGTGTATCTTATCAACCCTGAAGGAAATCCCAAATTCCTAAAGGGAGGGGGACCTATAAGGTTAACACATTCCACTACTTTATGGGAATAGAAGCCTAAGTGATATTCTATTGATTTTCAAAAGAGATAGAAACACTATTTTCAAACAAACTACAACATCTAGGAGAATGCCATCATAAAATCATCATCGGATGCTTGTACATTAGAGACCATTTCATTACAAACATTAGTATTACATTATTATTGTTAAATACTTAAATATTATTCAAATAGATTCCCAATGACTATAGTTGGTATAGTTTCTTTGGAAACATGGAAACATAAAACCACAACATAAGTGAGATATAATATATCCCACTAGGTTTCTCCAGACTGTAACCCTTCATAGACAGATCAATCATAGTACATATCCCTCTAAATATGGAAACATGAAACATAAAAATGGGTGAGATCAAATTCTAAGTAAAGGTAAACAAGGTTGGAATATAAGAATAAACATGAGAATAATGGTATGGGAATGTGATCAGGGAAATTAAATGTCATACCCTGCATATCAATGATCGTGTAAAAAATATTGGTAGTTCATAAGATAGGAATAATAATGAAATAAATAGAATAATATATGAAATAATAACAAAGGAATAAGATATGGACTTATGGAAACAGATAATCATATACTGATTTCTATAGTAGCCAAGACATCACTGCCAAGACCGTCTTAGTGAAAAAATCCATTACTAAACTGGGTAACCCCAGTTCCAGCCCACTATTACTAAACAGAGTGACCCTCATTCCAGCCTTGTTTTACAGAACTGATTAATCCTCATTCTAGACATATATTACTAAACTGAGTAACCCGTTTGTTGGCCCTATTGTTTCTCATGAGATATAAGTATTTACCCAATTCATTAGATGGATATATATATCCCATATGTCACATAATGAAATCATACATTCATGGGTCAAATGATCATAAATAGATAAATAATAATCCATGAAATGAAATGGGAATCATAAAAATGTAAACTTGTAATAACCTGTGGAAAGAAATAGGTTTTATATTCAATTCGTCAAAAACATAACTCATGAATGGAAGAAGGTTTTAAAAGCATGTAACCTGTGAAATAGAAATATGCTTTATAAAAATCCTGACATCAAAACATAATACATTTCCAGAAATAATTGAAATTTAAAGATTGAATAATTTCCACATAAATGCATGAGTAACACCTATGGATGTTATATTAGATAAGAAATAATATTGAAATATATTTTAAAATCATTTCTTGAAGAAAATATTATTTCTTCATTGAAAAATGGTTTTTTATAATAAAAAACTTTTGCAAACCAATTTCATTGAAAATAGATTTGAGAAATTATAAAGGATGATTTGAAAAAAACATTTTTAAATACTTTTTCCTTGAAAATTATCTTCAATGATCTTTTGAAATCATTTTTGAAAACATTGTTTTTTAATACAATAGATTTATGACCAACGAAATAGATGTTTACATATTAAATAAACACATTTTCTTATGTACAAAAGAGTTTAAAAATGGTACTAACACATTAGTGTAACGCCCAGACCCCAGTTACCCAGAGTCGGTGAATTGTGTTAATAAATTGGCAGGATTACATGGAATCATGTCCCGAAGGACCGATTTGTTTAGCAGTCTTGAAAAATATATTACATACATGAATGTTACATTATAATTTATAACATACAAAACAACATAAATAATCCTTTATGAATGCCATTATTCCCTTGGCCTAACCATTCATATCAATCACAATACACTTCTTGGAATCCTTGGAAAAAATTTAACATAGAAAGGGGTGAGCTCAGATGCTCAGTAAGGATAACAATACAGTGTAAACGTTCATAAATAAGGATAAACATTTAAGGCAATGTATAACGAAAAAAATCTTTTTAAACATTAACTTAAACATAAAATGGGAAAAATAAAATGAAGTAATGCCATTTACTTATTAACATGGATATTATACTAGTCAAATAATCACTTTCAATATCACTAACCACATTCATAATGATGGAATTCATAATGCCAGACTCTCATAACCACATAGTCAATGCCTTGTGCCAAGACATCAAATAATATTTTTTCAAGGCCTTGTGCCAAGACACTAGTTTGTCTCATGAGACCTACTGATGCATCGAGGAGCAATAGCGGGCTCCACCCATCACTTACTAAGTCCAATGCATTCCTCATATGAACAAGTTTAAACGAAACATATACATTTATATTAAAACTAGCATATGAAATGTAAATAATTTCTCCACAAACCATGAATGGTATAAAAATAACACATCCACAGTCAAATATATCACGAAACCATCAATACAATATCGAAGTTTTCTATCATAATAAATCTACATCAAATAATCTTAAAATTCATCAAAGGAAGTTGACATAGATGAAATCAAAACTATTTGAGAGAAATATCTCCTTTTTTAAAATCATTGAAAATTCACACATTTATAAATGAAATAATTTAAAATATATTTTTTAATCAAAGTGTCCCATACCTCTTTGAAACTTTTTAAAAGAAATATCATTTCAAAACATTCATGTCCATATAAATAAATCCTTAAAATCATTTTCAAAATATGGACATTAAATAAAAATATTTAGAAAGATAAATCACTAAAACATTTAAAATTCTAATCTTGATAAAGAGTACCCTTAAAAAATCCTTTAAATATTCATTTTGAAATCATTCTTATGAAAAATGGACATGGATGATGAAAATGTCCTAGTAGATACTTACACATAAACAATCTCAGAAAATAATGAGATTTAGGAATTAACCCTTACCAATTTGGTAACTTATGAAACATACACCCCATAAAAGAGGTATCATACAATGAATATGTAAATACACATAACATAAAGTTTATTACACAAAGAGTACAATTATGGGCAGTACATACAACATGAAAAAAGGTAATATTGACAATATAGCATGAATCTCATGGGAATAAGGAGTGAGATGAAAACCCCTTACCTTGCACTTTCCTTTTCCCGAGGGTACATTTAACCTCCTGTATAAAGATCGTAGTATGATATTAAATTATACCATAACCATATTAATATTTATCATATCATAAATTATTCATTTATGACTTTATACTACCCATTTAATAATAATTTCCATGTTAAAATAACATTTCGGGTAATAATTGATTTCTTAATCGTATGGGTTTTAACTTGTTACTCTTGATTGTATCACTTAGATCATGATTTAAATACATCCATAATATAAAACATGATATATATCATATATATTTATAATATAAATATGTATAATAAACATATATATGAAATAGAAAACACCGTTTATGGAGACGGTAGTCCTGCGTACGCATAAACGCTGTTTTTGTTTTCATATAATATTGAACAAAAGTAAGTGAATAAGATATATGTAAGTACATAAATAATTATATATAAATATATATATCTCGAGTATAATTATTATGTCATATATTACATACTTATTAGTAATATATATTTTTATAATCATCGATGAATGGTGATCTTGGAAATGAATCTCATCCCGTCATGGAGACGGTAATCCGTACGTACGCACGAGTAAAAGTATCATTCTTTTTATATTAAAATAATATATAATTGGATGTTATATCATATATAAAGAATACTTATCATGTTATATTTATTATTTACATCAAATACACATCATTATTATACCCATCCAAATAATAATGTATTGAATAATAATTACACCCCGACGTGGAGACGGTAAGTCGTGCGTACACACGTATGGTGAAATGTCATTGAAAGGGTGGATAGAATAATTAATATGGTTGTAACATAATTATAATAACATCAAAATATATAGAGGTTATTGGAGTTATTATTTAATAATGTAAATAACAAATAAAAAGGAAGTGTAAGAAGAAAGGAACTTGAAAGACGGTGGTGAAATCATTACCTCTACTTTGGGTTCTTCCTTTTGATTTGATCACAAGGGCTAATTAAGTTGGATTTATGATCAAACTAAGGCCTCTAGGTTTAAGGGAGGATAGTTTAGAGGGTATTTGGGCAGGTTATGGCCGACCCAAATGACTAATAAGGTGTGAATTATAGTGAAGGGGTGCCATTTTATAAGGGGGTGAGAGGCACCTTAGAAAAACATAAAATATTAATTTATAATAAATTCATATTTGGTTTATAATGGATCAAAATTTATTTATTTCTAATAATAGGTGTTTATTGGTCAAAATAAACTCAACCAATAGGTTTTAGAGAGGTTTGGGTCACTTTAGTAACCTTATAATTTAGTTTTAACTCTTAGTTAATTAGTTTGACATTTACCATGTCTCTTTGTATTTTTATATTATATGGTTAATAAACATACTATAAACTTCCAATAGATCCCAAACTGGTCCACTAATTATCCAACTATCATGATATAAGCCCTTTGGCCTAACCATAGAATTTTAGGAATAGAATTTAAATTAATTATAAAATATTTGTTTTAAAAACTCTTTTATGTCAATTTTGTCACTATTGGGTATTTTGTTTTTGATAAATTCATAAAAACATTATTACATCTAAAACAATTCATATAAACAATCTTAATATGTCATATTAACCAATAAAATTATTTTAATTCAGAAAAATTATCAAATTGCATTTATTTTGGTATTTATAATATCAATTATCTTAATATTTCATTAATACGGTAATTACTGCATCTTCATTTTTTTCATGAATAAATTAGATTAAAAATGTCTAAAAATTATAAATAAAATACCATTATGTAGGAATTATTTTCATATTTATAAGGAATATTTATAATTAAATTTATATTTTGTATAACCCTATATTAAAAAATTTTTAGTTATTAAACTTTGATTTTAACTCTTTTAACTTTTATTTGAATTAAATAATAATAAAAGTCCTAATATAATCCAAGTTGACCTAAAGGGTTATATGTTTTCCCAAAGGTTGTTTTTGGTCGAATTAAACTTTTCCAATTGAATTATAACATGTGTTAGGGTAATAATAATATCATTTGTACCCTTAATTATGTTATTTACTTTTAACCGTGGTAAATGAAAGTAAAACGCTACTATTCACCAAAAGTTATTTTTATCTTATTAAACCACATTTTACTCCAATATATTAACCATGTCTCTGGGATTTTTGAAATTCAACTCACAAAATAGGTAAAAATATGTTTTATGTGAATTTACAAATTCTCCTAGGAGGTGGGTAAAAGACGGTCAAAAGTTCAATAAAATTTTTATATATCTAAAATTATTATAAACTGAATTTAATGAATTACATTGAAATTATATAGGTATTATGATTATATTTTGACCTAAAATAAATTTAAATAAAATAAATAATTATTTAAATAAAAATTTGGTTTTAAACTATAACTCAATGTTTTTCACTATTCATCAAAAATTAAACATTTTCAAAAAAATACCAAAAATTTAAGCTAAGATAATTTTGATATTTCCAATTCAATAATTAAGTCTATTTTACCAAATCCAAAATATAAAAGTTTCATTTATTAATTTAAAATTTATTCTCATTATCAAAACCAAAAGGCGTATTTTTAAGATATATTAAATATCAAAAGATTTTCAATTGTTTTTGTTCAATTTCAATGTGAAATTACATACAATGACCATCATTGGATTAAATGGTAAAAATATAATCTATTTATACTTCCAAACCATTAATATATTTATGTTAACACTATAAATTATTTTTATTAAAAAATTGTTTTCAGTTAAAATATAGTATTTTTCACTATTCAACCAAATATGAAAGTTATCAGAAAAATACCAGAACATTATTGAAACTAATTTATTACGTTATTATTCTAAAGAAGAAGTTTATTTTGTCAAATTGAATATATATATAGATATATGTTTCAAATATTGGATTTAAAAAGTCTTCACCATTAAAAGGCAGTAACATTGCAGTTTTTTGAAAAATACTTCTTTTATCTGAAAAAATGTATTTGTTCTTAGATTATGTTTAATAAACTCATAATATGGATTATAAAATTATAATCCCTATATATAGTTCAAAATTCTATTAATACTATTCATAACCACTTTTTAACGGCTAGTTTGGTAAGTCATGGTGCGCTAGAACTCGGTGTTGCGTGAAGTGTATGTTATGGAATTACTTTGAAGAAATAGCATACTATCAAATATTGGGGTGTTACATTCTTCCCAACTTCAATAAATTGAATCCTCACAATTAGAAATTATTTTTCAAAAATAAAAGGTTGGAAATAGAAAATACATTTGGGAAAACCCACATCAAAAATTAAGTTAATATAATTTAGTCTTAATAAGAGGAAAAGGGAAATGAAAGGGTTACCACCAAATTACGATCTCGATTAGGAGAACATTGGTGGAAATTAGAGACATATGATTTGAGTAAAAACATAAATTTTTATAGGTATTGATTGAGGTCATCAATCACAAACAAGTGTAAATTTGAGGGCTTTAAATTCATCAATCTATGATGATTTCAAATACCATCGATTCAACAAAATATATGGTATTAAGATAAAACATTTTTGGATTTAAGATCCTATCAGTAAGGTATAAGAATTAATTTAATCATAGTATAAGGGAAGAAGAAAAATATATACTTGACAAGTAGAGTCCCATCAGTAAACTAATTTCTACCACAAACTCATCTTTCACTTTAAAAGATAATAGAAATTAAAATTAATATTCTATTTATCCTATTCATATAGGGTTAAAAATGAATTTATAATTCATCTACAAGATGTTTTAAAAAAACACTATATTATTAAATCCAGGACAACACGTGGGCTGGTGGTATGTGATACACCCTTATCGCCCTTCAGTTGTAGGTTCATGTTTCGCGGCCTTTCCGGACGCGATAGATTGTCGCCCGACCTCCGGTTTTTCCTTTTATAGAAATCCAAAAATAATATCAAACTATAATTATCCAAAATACTTCTGTCCAAACTCACAGTCCAAAATTCATGAGAAACGTAAACACAATGAAGATCCTTTTTGTAGATTAATAACAAGTGAACACCTTCATCATGTATTCTATTAAAACACTGCTACATCCTGAATTACCATAAAACCATATTGATTATATTCATGATCCCTTAATCCTTATAGAATACAGGATATACTCCTTCTATCCAAAATTGTTGTAAACTCCAACAATGATGGAATATACAAATCATTAATCAGTTTCAAGGTAGTCAATTATATTCAATATAATTTATGCAAATCAATCATGTATTATTCCAAAATCACTACCTCGGTATCAGAACCATATTACGGTTTATCTTTCTCTCAACCATATATTTTCCAAATATTTAACACGTTGTTGACTCCCTTTTCCTGGTTCCACACAATCTCAATTTTTTAATGAAATTGTGCTACAGTACAACCCTTATATACTCCATAATTATTATAACCAGTACATTTTTGATACAACAGTCAAATGACATAATTCTCTAAAAACAACATAAGAACGCTAATCATTCCTCCTCATCTATGCTAGTATCATAACTTGATTATTATCCAACATCATCATTTGGGGCATACTCTGATGATTTGGACATTGTTTCACGTAGTGTCCCAACTCCTTGCAGATGAAGCATTGTACATTTAAAACATTTTTCATACCCTTGCAGTCATGTACATGGTGTCCTTTTTCTCCACCCTTATAACAAACTCTCATTCCCTTCAGGAAAGTTCTAGGGTGTTTCTTCCCATAGTTATCACATATAGGAAAATTCTTCTTTTCCCTCTTCCCTTTATCCATCTTTCTCGCTTCCATCCTTTTCATCTCTTTCTTCCCTTCAAAGACATAGGACATATAGAATTATTTACTTATCCTATTAACACATGATACTATTTCTTAATATGTTGAGAATACATGGGTGACTATTTCTCTTCTAAATGTTGGCTTAATACTGTGAAATATATGATCTTTCTTACACTTTGGATCATACGTATTTCTGGATTTCACATTCCTTCTATTGGGAAACATTTCTAAATAATGCCACAAACTAGGTTAGTTTATGAATCGAAATTCATAATTCCAAAAATGTAAAATTCCGAATGTAAAATGAACAGTTTCTAGATATAATCCATTATCACAGAAATGATTTCTTCAGGGAGATATATATGCATGAACCCTTCATATTGGTTTGTAACGAAAATGACAATTATCCAAAGCATATCACCTAGGAATGTCGTAACCAAGAGTGCAGCAAGGCCCATTGTCGTGCACCAGTTCCTGTTTGAGTCAAGATCAAAGCGGTGTTTTTGGTTTTTACCCCTAGGTACATCTGTGCAACAGCCACCTCTACCTACTCGTATCCAGACAGGGATATATTTCTTGGAAAACTCAAAAAAAGTTATACAGTACCAAAATATTAGGATCTTCTTCTATAATAACCCTCAAAGTCTACCTTAGGGTAATGTTCTCTAATCAATGTTTATCTAAATCTAGTTTCCATGGTTATTAATAAACTTCCTCTGATACCAACTGTAACTCCCTGACCCCAGTTACCCAGAGTCAGTGCATTATCTTAATATATTGGCATGATTACAAGGAATCATGTCCTGAAGGACCGATCAGTTTAGTAGTCTTGGAAATTAAATTACAGACATGAATGTTACATTACACTTTATAACATACAAAACAACATAAATAATCTTTTATGAATTCCCTTATTCTGTTGGCCTAACCCTGTATATCAATCACAATACACTTCTTGGAATCCTGGGAAAAAATATAACATAGAAAGGGGTGAGCTCAGATGCTCAGTAAGGATAAAAATACAGTCGAAACTTTCATAAATAAGCATAAACATTTAAGGCAATGTATAAATAAAACAAAAGCCTTTTAAACATTAACTTCATCATAATATAGAAAAAATAAAATTAAGTAATTCTAATTACTTATTCACATGGATATTGTACTATTCGAATAATCACATGCAATATCACTAACCACTTTCATAATGATGGAATGAATAATGCCATACTATCATAACCACATAGTCAAGGCCGTGTGAAAAGAGTACAAATAATATTTTTTCAACGCCTTGTGACAAGACACTAGTTTGTCTCATGAGACCAACCGACGCATCAAAGAGCTATAGTGGGCTCCACCCATCACCTACTAAGTCCAATGAATTCCTCATGTGAACAGGTTTAAACATACCATAAACATTCGTATTAAAACTAGCATACGAAATGTCAATACGTTCTCCATAAACCATGAATGGTATAAAAATAACACATCGACAGTCAAACATATCACAAAACCCTCAATACAATATTGATGTTTTGTATCATAATAAATTAACTTCAAATAATCTTAAAATTCATCAAAGGATGTTGACATAGATGAAATCAAAACTATTTTAGAGAAATATATCATTTTTTAAAATCATTGAAAAGTCACACATTTATAAAGGAAGTACTTTAAAAGAGATTTTTTGATCAAATTGTCCCATACTACTTTGATACTTTTGAAAATAAATATGATTTCAAAACATTCATTTCTATATAAATAAATCCTTAAAATCATTTTTAAAACATGGACACTAATTAAAAAGATTTAGAAAGATAATTAATGAAAACATTTAGTATTATTATCTAGATAAAGTGTACCTTTCTAAAATCCTTAAAATATTCATTTTGATATCATTTTTATGAAAAATGGACATGGATGATAAAAATTTCCTAGTACATACTTACACATAAACAATCTCGGATAATAATGATATTGAAAAATTAACCCTTACCAATTTGGTAACATACGAAACATACACCCCATGAAAGAGGTATCATATAATGAATATGTAAATACCCATAAATTAAAGAGTATTACACAAATAATACAATTATGGGAAGTATATACACCACGCAAAAAATAATAGTGGCAATATGGCATGAATCTTACGGGAATAAGGAGTGAGATGAAAACCCCTTACCTTGCACTTTCCGTTAGTAGAGGGTATGTTTAACCTCATGTATGAAGACCGTAGTATGATATTAAATTATACCAGAACCATATTAATATTTATCATATTATACATTATTCATTTATGACTTTATACTACCCATTTAATAATAATTTCCATGTTAAATTAACATTTCAGATAATAATCGCTTTCTTTATCGTACGTGTTTTAACTTGTTACTCATTATTTTATCAATTAGATCATGATTTAAATACTTCCAGAATATAAAACATGTTTTATATATAATATATATTTAGAATTTAAATATGTATAATAAACGTATATATGAAATTGAAAACACCGTTTATGGAGACCGTAGTCCATACGTATGCATAAAGGTTGTTTCCGTTTTCATATAGTATTGAACGAAAGTAAGTGAATAAAATATATGTAAGTACATAAATACTTATATACATAAATATATATATATATCTCCAGTAGCAATATTATTTCATATTTACATACTTATTAGTAATATATATTTTTATAATCGTTGATGAATGGTGAACTAGGAAATGAATCTCATCGCGTCGTGGAGACGGTAATCCGTACGTACGCACGAGCGAAAATATCATTATTTTGATAATAAAATAAAATATAATTGGATAGTATATCATATATACAGAATCCTTATCATGTTATATTTATTATTTACATCAAATAAACTTCATTATTATACCTATCCAAATAATAATTTATTGAATAACAATTATACCACGACGTGGAGACGGTAAGCCGTACGTACGCACGTATGGTGAAATATCATTTAGTGGGTGGATAGAATAATGTATTTGGTTTTACCATAATTATAAAAACAAAAAAAAAAATAGAATATACTGGAGTTATTATTTTACAATGGAAACAACAAATAAAAAGGATGTGGAAGAAGAAAGGAACTTGAAAGAGGGTCGTGAAATAATTACCTCTAGGGCTCCTTAGGTTGGCTTTATGATCAAACTAAGGCATCAAGGTTGAAGGGGGGATAATTGAGAGGGTATATGGGTAGGTTTTGGATGAGAAAAATGTCGTAGAAGGTGTAAATTAGAGTGAAGGGGGAGTGCCCTTTTATAAGGCGGGTGAGGGGCACCTTAGAACAAACATAAAATATTATTTTATAATAAATTCATATTCAGTTTATAATGGATTAAAATTGATTTAGTTCGAGGATAATGTGGGGATGGGTCTAAATCCACTCAACCAATATTTTTTAGAGCTGTTTGGGTCACATTATTATCCTTATCTTTTATTTTTAACTCTTAGTTAATTAGTTTGACATTTACCATGTCTCTTTTTATTTTTATATTATATGGTTAATAAACATACTATAAACATTAAATCGATATTTAAGTGATCCATTAATGATTCACCTATAATTATATAAGTCATTTTTTAGAACCTTATATTTTTAGAAATAAAATATCAATTAATAATATAATATTTTAAAAAAACACTTTTATGTTAATTTTGACACTATTCCGTATTTTGTTTTTGATAAATTCATAAAAGCATTATTACTTAAAACTAAATTCATATAACCAATGATAATATGTCATATTAACCTAGAAAAGTTTTGTAATCCATAAAAAGTCTCAAATTACATTTATTTGGGTATTTATAATATCAATTATCTTAATCTTTCATTATTACGGTAATTACTACATCATCATTGTTTCACAAGTAAATTAGATTATTTAATTTCTAAAAATTACAAATAAAATACCAATATTTAGGAAATATTTTTATATTTCTAATAAATATCTATAATCAAATTTATATTATTTATAACCCTATATTAAAAATGTTTTAGTTATTAAACATTAATTTTAACTCTTCTTTGAATTAAATAATAATAAATGTCCTAATCTAATCCAAGTGGACATAAAGGGTAATATTTTATTTCTACGGTAGTCTTTGGTCGAATTAAACTTATACAATAGAATTAGGACGTGTTTTAGGGTAATAATAATATCATTTTTAACCTTAATTACCCTATTTACTTTTAACCGTGGTAAATAAAAGTAAAAAGTTACTATTCACCAGAAATTATTTTTATCTTATTGAACCAAATTTTACTCCTTGATATTAACCGTGTCTCTCTGATTTTCGAAATTCAACTCACAGAAGTGGTAAAATTAAGTTTTATGTGAATTTAAAAATTCTCTTAGGAGGTAGGTAAAAAACGGAGAAATGTTCAATAAAATTTTTATATATCTAAAATTATTATAAACTGACACTAATGGATTACATTGAACATATCTAGGTATTATGTATCTATTTTTACCTAAAATAAAATTAAATAAAATAAATAATTATTAAAATAAAAATTCGGTTTTAAACTATAACTCAGTGTTTTTCACTATTTATAAAAAATCAAAAGTATTCATAAAAATAAAAAAATTTACACTAAGATAAATTTGATATTCCTAATTCCATAATGAAGTCTATTTTACCAAATTCAAAACATAGAAGTTTCATTTATTAATTTAAATTAATTCCTCCTGTCAAAACCAAAAGGCGTATTTTTAAGAAATAATAAATATCAAAAGTTTGACACTTGTTTATGTCCAATTTCAAAGTGAATTTACTTATAATGATCATCATTGGATTAAATGGTAAAAATATAATCTATTTAAACTTCCAAACCATTAAAATGTATATTTTGACGCTATAAATTATTTTGATTAAAAAGTTGTTTTTAGTTAAAATGTAGTATTTTTCACTATTCACCCAAATATGAAAGTTATCAGAAAAACACCAAAACATTATTGAAACTAATTTCTTATGTACCAATTATGAAGAAGATGTTTATTTTTTAAAAATTGAATATATAAAAGTTTCAAATATTGTATTTAAAAAGGCTTCGCCATTAAAAGGCGGTAAAATTGCATTTTTTTTAAAAATACAGGTTTTATCTGAAAAAATGTATTTGTTCATACATTATGTCTAAGAAACTCATAATATGGATTCTAAAATTATAATGATTATATAAAGTTAAAAATTAAGTTAATAATATTCATAGCCACTTTTTAATGGCTAGTTTGGTATGTCATGGTGTGCTAGAACTCGGTGTTATGTGTAGTGCATGTAATTGAATTACTTTGATGAAATAACGTGCTATGAAATCATGGGGTGTTAAATTATTATAAATTTATTAAACATATTAGAATTAATTTCATCAATATTATTGAGATATTTATCATAATATTTCCTCAATGGAATCATAAACATAAATATTCTCGAAAAGGGATGATATTGTCTCAATAAACTCTTATTACATGGTGACTTGGGATCATACTATCCATGTAAGAAAAGAAAATTAAATGACACTTATTATATCATTAAGATAATAACATTAGTGATACACAATGTAAAATGGATGTATATACACCTCATAAAAGAGTTTTGGTGCATAAAAAAACATGAGTCTCAAAGAAGGAAAATTGAAACAAAAATGTTTTATTGATTTGGTATCCTTTGGAACATAAATCCCGTGAATATAGGACCATAAAATGTATAAGTGAATATTGATAAATCTATATATAGGATACATATAATACAATAATGTTCATTTTATAAATGAAACAAAAGGAAAGAGTGGAGAACAGAACCTATATCTCATGGAAATTAAAAGTGAAATGAAATCCCCTTACCTTGTGTCTTGTCTATATTCGTATTCTAGAATGTAAAAAATATTAATATCAGGTAAATACATTATATGTGCATTATAATAATCTATGAAATATTTTAATATAAAATGGAATATACCGTTCAAGGATATGGTAAGCCGTATGTAAGCATGAACGATGTTTCAATTTTTAATATTGTATTAAAATAAAGTATGTAAATGATAAATGTATATATATTTATGTATACATATGTATCATTAGATTAGTAGATTTAAGATATCATATATATATCATATTTTTTTATTATAACCATCCTTAATACTTTTCATGTGGTGTTTGAATTAATCGCATTGCTTTGAGAGGCGGTATTCCACACTTCCTCAAACAAGATTATTGTATTAACAGCAAATGTAAAGTAAAGAGATTCATGTTGTAAAAGGAACAGATAAGATTAAATACATATTAAATATAATATATAAAATATATAAATATAATTTCAATAATTATTTCCACCATGATGGGTTGTAAGGGATTAATGAATAATCATTGTTTTGTGAGGCATTAGTTCATTGTACACAGAAACCAGTATGTTCAAAATATATTAGATGGAGGTGTGTGTAAGTATAGGTCATACCCTTTGAAAAACATAACCTAGTATATGGATTATAATGGTTTTTTCAAAATAGTGAAATAAATTGATTTTATGGGGTGAATAGAAGAAATAAAGGAAATCATCTTGAGAAAAGATGCCACCTCTTCACTAGGTAACTCCATTTGGTTTGTGCCAAAAGGCTTCCCTGAGATAATTTATGCCCAAATTGACGATTAATGTTCTAAGGGAGGATTTTTTTTATTGGTCAGATCATGGACCAACAAAAAGGGTTTTAGAGGTGTGAGAAATGGGTAATGGTTGTGGCCTTTTAAAGGGGAGGAAAATCACTCAATTAAAATTTATAGAAACTAATTAGGTGTTCACATGTTCTTACCTAAAAATAGTCATAACAAACCAAAAAATTGAATAATGGAAAGTTTATTACCTATATATGGAAAACTAAATGGGTTTTTTACATGTTTCTATGTCTTTTGGGTCTTATATTTAAGGTTTTTCACATTATTAACCTAATTATTCTCTTAACCAATGTAATTAATTTTCATAACCTTAAATAATATTTTTGTAAAAAACAACGATGAAATTTTTAGACATTATAAATTATTCTAATTCCAAATGTGGAATAAATTTTTTTTAATTATAATCATTCAATTATTATAATTTTATTTAAAATAAATCTCGCTATTGGGATAACACTGTATGTGTTTATAGTAAAAAGGATTAAAAGTTTGATATGATTTATGACCAATTTAAATGTGGACTTGGTTTCAATGACTATAATTGGATTACCTAATAAAAAGATTACCTAATTAAACATTTAAATAAAATTAAAATATATTTTACCATTATAAATAAATAAAATTAAAATTTCATTTTGACTTAAAAACTCATATTTTTTCACAGTTCATTTAAAAATGATGTTTGTCAGAAAAATCCTAAAAATTCACCCTATTCTGGTTTCAACATTCTAAATTAAAAAATTAGCTTCATTATATAAAATTAAAAAACTAAATTGGTCTAAAATCATTTTTATTATAAAAACATCAAAAGAGGATTATTTTAGAAAACTATATTTTTAGACATAGAATGACTTTACAAAAACATATCATTTATTATCAATATGTTTTACTTATATAAAACAATTATAATATATATTTGAAAAATAATTACTACTATTCATAAATCTATGTTTAATGTCTTGGTAATAAATATGTTATTTAAATAATTTAAACAATAAAAAGAGATGTTTCGTTGAGACTTAGTGTTTTATGTATCGTACACCAACACAGTTTTGCGTGCATCGTACACCAACTCGGGGTTGCGTGTAAGGTAAGACTAGTATTTTTAGTGCGAAATCATTATTTTAATTAGTTTATTGAAATATAAAAATATAAATATAAACTTATTCAGAAAAAAGGTCCATAAATACTAGGGGTGTTACATTCTACCCCCCTAAAAATTAATTTTCCCTCAAAATTCGTCATTTTTATAAAAAAAATGAGGATACTTATTCTTTAAAAGGGAATAATGTTCCAATGTAGCATAATCTAATATGTGATTTCTCTACAAAACATTGACCTAGTGAGTGGTCTAGTTTCTTTGAACTTTCTCGGATCGGTCCAGAATGTAAACCGTTTTCCCCTCGAAAGAAAGATCATGCTCCAGTGGTATAACATCTAACATCTGTACTTTTGAAGGGTTAGGTATGTACTTCATCAGAGTAGATACATAGAAAACATAATGTAATTTTAGAGATTTATATGAGGTTTCAACTGATAATATATCGTTCAGATATGGTCAATAATTTCAAAGGGGTCGATATTCCAAGGGTTCAGTTTCCCATTCTTCCTGAATGTCATAGTTTCTTCCAAGGTGAGATTCATATAAACACTTTTTCACCAACTTCATATCTAGATCATGCCAAATGTTATCAACATAACTTTTCTTCCTTCTTTTAGCTTCCTCTATATGATGTTGAATGGTTCAAAACTTCTAAATCATTTAATTAATGATCTCAGGTCCCAATAGCTTTCTTTCTCCAACCTTATCCCAACATGTTGGATCTCAGCATTTATACCTATAAAGGGATTCATACGGTGCCATATTACTACTTGAGTGAAAACTATTATTGTAAAAAATACTCAACTAGAGTAAGTTCTTAATCCCAACCACCTTTAAAATCCATCAAAAAAAATCTCAACATATCCTCTTGGATTTGAATTATTCTTTCAAAATGACCATCTATCTGAGGATGATAAGCAGTGTTGAAACTGAATTCTGTATCACTTTTTTTATAAATACATTCCAAAAACATTTAGGTAAACATAAGATCCTTATCTGATATAATATAATGTGCTACTCCATGCAACATTGCCACTTAATTAATGTAGATCCAGTAATAATGATCAAGAGATAAATCTTCTCTAATATCAATAATGTGTGTTGACTTATTAAAGAGATAAACTACCACCCATATATAATTATAACCTTTTGAGGTGTTGGTTAGTCCAACCAAAAAAATCCATAGTGATGTTATACCATTTCAATTTTGGTATAGGTAATGGATTCAACATCCCTTTAGACTTTTTCCTTTCAGCCTTAACTTGTTGGCATACCAAACACTAAGATACAAACTCTGCTATATCTCTATTCATGAAATCCCACCAAAAATATTATTTTAATTCCTTATACATATTATTACTTCCATGATGAATATATAATGAATATCTGTAAGCATGATCTAATAACTCCTACAAATATGGCATGGAAAGAACGCTTAAATGTTTCTAGAACCTTATCTATCAATATTGATCAAGGTCAAACTCAGGAAAATTTATAGCCTTATTTTTCATCTCCACATCTTCCATATGTTCCTTCTTAATATTCATAGATATGGAGGGTTTAACATTAATTTGATAGAGATAAAATTCTTCCCCTTCCTTCAGTATTTCTAGATCAATACTTTTCTAATAAAAAAATATTTTATATTTTTTATCCTCATCATAGAAAAGAAATCATGATCTTTTCAACTCAATGAAGTCTCTACCTTGTTCTCTTTCCCAGGGTATTAATGTATTGAGAAGTCATAATCCTTCATAACCTCTAAACATATTCTCTTGTAAATGTTCAACTCTTTATGGTAGAATATATATTTCAGACTTTTATGGTCGGTATATATATCACACTTTTCACTATAAATATAATTTCTTTATATCTTCAATTAAAATATTACCAGTGCTAACTCCAAATAATGTGTTGGGTAATTTTTCTCATGAATATTCAATTTTCATGAGTCAAATGCTATAACCATGTTATATTTTATAATAATACATCCTAATCCCTTCTTGGATGCATCACTATAAATTAAAAATGATTCTCCACTATAGGGTAATGTAAGAATGGGTGCACTGACCAACCTGCTTTTTAGATTCATGAATGTTTTCCCACATTCAAATATCTAGATAAAATTAACACCCTTATGAGTTATCTTGCTCATAGGTTTAGATAGTTTTGATAAATTCTACCCAAACCATTGATAATATTCATCTTAAAAAATAAATCTATGGATCTAAGTTACTATGGTTGGTCTAGGCCTTCTTTCAAAGCCCTTTGTATTTGATGGATCTACTAATATACCATCTATTGAGATTATGTTACCCCAAAATGAATCCTTTTGAAGCCAAAACTCACACCTTGTAAAATTTTCATATAAATTATATTTACTTAGGGTCTTCATTATAATTCTCATGTTATCACAATTCTCTTCCTTTTTCTATTAATAGATAAGAATATTATCTATAAAGACTACCAAAAACTGGTTGAGGTAATCTCAAAATATTATATTATTTAAATCCATGAAAATATATGGGGAACTAGCAAGACCAAAAGGCATCACTATATATTCATAGTGAACATACCTTGTATTGAATTCCTTCTTGGGTATATCCTTCTTCTTGATCGTCAATTGATGATATCCAGAAAGAAGGTCAATCTTGGAAAAGTATTGAGCTCCGAGTACTAGATCAATCAAGTAAAAAATACTGGGAAGAGGATACTTTTTCTAGATTGTGATCATGTTTAACACCCAATAATAAATGTAGAGTCACATTGATCCATCTTTATTTTTTCTAAAAATAACTGGTGCCCCCAAGGTGGTAAACTTGTCCAAATGAATCCCTTATCATGGTTTTCTTGGATTTTCTTCTTTAATTTGAGAAAATCAATCATGGGGATTCTATAAGGTGTATTTAAAATTGGTGTAGAACCATGTATACAATTTGTTGAGAACTCAACTTCAAATATTGGTGTAAGACTGGGAAACTATTTCAAAAATACATCCTAAAAATCCCAAAAAAATAGGCATATCATTAATGTTGATCATCCCCCAAATCATTAGAGATAAAAAACCATTTTGAATGGGAACTAAGACCCATACCCTACATGTAATCTCCATTAGATGTTCATACATATCATTAAATTGATGGATGATCATAAGAGGGTTTGAAATATCAAATGTAATATTCATTCTTTGATAATTGATGTGGGATTTATGTAGGGATATGTAATCCAGGTATAAGATGACATCAAATTTGACAAAAGTATGAATGACAAGATTTTTAGGAAGCACATTACTATAAACAGAAACTAGAGAATAATCACAGACACAAGATGAAATCATCGTACTATTAGGGGGTTTCACTGATAATTCCCCATCTAATATTTCTGGTGGAATATTAACACTATTCGGAAATTCATTAGATATGAAAGAGTGGGTAGATCCAGAATCAAGTATGAGATTATCAGTTCTAGAGTGGATGGTAATTGTGCCTTCCATCAGGTTGTTATTGCAACCCTCATAAGATATACCAATTACGTGATATTTCCCCTTATCCCTCAACATAAGAGGTGGCTGAAATCGATCATCATTCAAAACTCATGGGTTTGGGTAGTTGTTTTTATAGATCCCCTTCTTCGAACACTTGTAACCTTTAATCATGGGAGGTGAATTTGGTGCAGCTTTTCCCCATTAGAATTTTGAATCGATTTCTTCCCATCACCTTAGAAATCAATTTCTTGATAGCCTTCCCTTCAACATATAAATCATTTATTAGTCCCCTTAACTAAATTTCATCCATGCTTCTTCAAATAATCAGAGCATATAAGAATGTTTGTCTTCTTTTCTTCATAGTTTTTAGATTTTCATTTGAACTCCATATTCCACTTTCGATCAATAACATGAGATTGACACATGACTCCAACCTCAATTTCAAACTTTATTTCACAACACACAATCTATTAGTATCTAATAATGTCACTTAGGGCTAGTGAACTTGTAAACCTTGTATTTAAGTATCAAAAGAACCTATCAACATTACTTTCAGGTTGGATGATAATTCCTAAATATTACTTCATAAGTCTTGTTAAATTATCATCATATGTACCAACAGAATCATCAACCCTTTTCTTCAACACAAGAAACATGCCTCCCATCTTAGTATAAATAATTAGAGGAACGTATATATTATAGAATAAGTTATTAAACTAATCCCTAAACATGGATTAAATATAACCATGCTACCTAATATTTTTTATTAGAGTCTACCATTGATCTGCTTCACCTTCTAACCGATAAGTAGCCACAATGACTTTCTCATGCAAAGAACAATAAAGAATGGAGAATATATTTTCAGTGGTACAAATCCATTGATTAAAAACAATTGGGTTATGAAACCATCTAAAATATGGGGGATTTTTCCTTCTGAAAGAATCAATATAATGTTGTTCCCCCCTTTTATCATTTGGAATTCCTCCACAATTCATAGCTTCAGAAATTTGTATTAGCATAAAAATGATTTTTTTTATTCCCACGCACATAGAATTATTCTGTTCAGGAGAACAATAATTTCATTGCCCATTGCAATCACCATTAAAATAGTTCATTCAAGATCCAGTCATTGACTAAAACCAAACGCATAGAGTAAGAAATAGTAATCATAATGAGGAACCACATAATCATGACAAATCACTTGTATGATGTATAACTTATGAAACCTTACATAATCTATGACACCTTAGTTTTATCCTCAATTATTCAAAGTCAATATAGGAATAAATCCTTCATAATGGTTATAGATGAGTTTTTGAATTTCTATTGCATATCCCTAAATAGTGTCCATCTAGGTGTGCAGTATGTCCTATTATCATGTACTAGATTACCCTGAGTAAAGCCCAGAACATCTTGTCAGATTTATAACCCCTAGTTACATATGTTCTAGACTCAAATACTCTTTTAGGATCCAGATATGTATGTATTTCTATGAAATTATATAGTATATCCTCAACCAAAATTCCACGACATTTTCTTATACATTGACTCAACCCTACACTTATCCTTAGACAAGTCTTTAGGGTTCCCGCCAAGGATTCTCATCCTAGTTTCCATAGGTTAAATACACCTTTTATCTAATAAGAATTGTAGTAACCCACTCTTTACTAACATTAAAATTTCATAACTTCTTTGGAATACTTAAAAATTATACAAATAAATGCACAATGATTATAGTTTGTATAGTGACTTTTGAAACAAGGAAACATAGTACTAGAACAAAAGTGAGCTACAATATCTCCCACTAAGTTATTCTTTACTATAAAACTTCTTAGAAATTTCAAACATAGTACAGATCCTCATAACCTGGGGAAAATGAATCATAAAATGGGGTTAGATCAAATGATCAACAAAGGTAAACAAGGGATACATTTAAGCATAAACATGAGCATAATGGTATGAGAATATGACCATGAAAATAGAATATCATGCCTTACATATCAAACATCATGGAACAAATATTCACTATTTATAAGACATGAATCATAATGAAATAAATATCATAATCCATGAAATCATAACATAAGAATAAGACATATAATTGTGGAAACCCATAAGCAAATATTTATTTCCAAGTATCCAAGACATCACTTCCAAGACCATCATAGTGTAAAAAGTCTTTTACTATACTAGGTAACCCCCATTACATCCCTATATTACTAAGCATCGTGACAATAGTTCCTTACTAGTATTACTTAACTATGTAAAACTCATTCCAATCTTGTATTACAGACCGAATTAACCGTCATTATAGCCCTATTTTATCTCAAGAGATACAAATTTTTACCCAATGCATTGGAGGGAGATATAGGTATCACTTGTCATATAATTAAATCATACATACATGTGTTAAAAATATCATAAATAGATAAATAATAACCCATGAAATGAAATAGGTAGCATAAATATGTGAAGGATATTATAACCTTTGGAAAGAAACAAGTTTCATAATCATTTCATCAAAAACATAATCTATGAAATGAATAAGGTTTAAAAATCATAAAACCCGTGAAAGAGAAATGGGATTCATAAACATCAGTCGATCAAAACATAATCCATTAAATGTATTAATATGAATAGAAACATTGAATAATTTCCAAATAAATGAATGAGTAACTCCAATTGATTTTATCTTAGATGGTAAAATATTTTAAAAGATATTTTAAAAAAATTATGTGGAAAAATTACATTCTTCTTTGAAAAATTATTTTTTATAACATATAACCTTTTGAAAACTTTTATCCTTGAAAAAATATTTGAAAACATATAAAAGAATGTTTTAAAACAATAAAAAAATTAAATTCTTTTTACTTGATAATTATCTTTAAGGATATTTTTACATATTTTTTAAAATCATTTTTGAAACATGGTTTTTGAATATAATAGATTTATGTCCGAATAAAGAGATGGTCAGATGTTTCATAAAAACATTATCTCAAGTATCAAAGAGTGTAAAAATTTTAATAACATATGATGATATATTAAATAAACATATAATAAGGAAACTCAAAAATATTCGTGACAAATGGATTATAATATTTCATTAAAGTAATCATAAACATATACAATCTTGAAATGCAATGTGATTGTATAAATAAACTCTTATAAATTGGTGACTTGGGATCATACTCTCCAAACTACTTTGTCAATTTGGAAACATTTGGAACTAAAACCCCATGAAATAAGTATCATAAAATAGATTTGTAAATACCCATAAGTTGAATTATAGGATACAAGGAATACAATCATGGGAAGTACATACACCACAGTGAATGAAAGTGTAGCGAACATAACATGTGTCTCACAGATATTAATAGTGAGATAAAATCCCCTTACCATGTGTCTTTCCTCTCTTCGTAATCATACAATATTCTTCTATAATAAAAATAATTTTATTAAAAATATTTTATAGAAGAATATTATTATATATATTACTATATATTATTTGATTATTACCTTATATTACCCTCTTATTATAAATCCTATGTTAAGGTTTCTGTTTGGGTAATATTTGATTTGTTCCTCACATGTGTCTTCATTTCTTATATCGTTGGTCTTTATCATTATATCATGATTACAGAATTTAAACCATAATCTAAATAATAGGTATATCCACTATATTTTTATTATTATAATCTATAAAATATATGTGTATAAAATTGAATACATCGTTCATAGAGGTAGTAATCCATTTGTACGTATGAACGGTGTTTCTATTTTTACTGTTCTATTAAAAGAAAATATAAAAATAACATATGTATATATATTTATCTATATATGTATCATTATTGTAGTAACTTTAAAATACTGGATATACCATATTAGTTCATTAAACCCATCCTTAATACATTCCATGTGTTGTGTAAGTGAGTAACATCGCTTTGAGGGGGCACTAGTCCACACTTCCTCAAACAAGATTATCGCATTAACACCCAATGGAAAGTAAATAGATGTGTGTTGTAAAAGTAATAAAAAAGATTAAATACATAGTAAATATAATATATGATATATATATAAGTAGTTTTTCCATAATAATGGCCACTATGATTGGTGGTAATGGAGAAATGTGCAATCATTGTTTTGTGAGGCAGTAGTTCTCCGTACATAGAAAATTTTTGTTCAATATCAATTATATGGAGGTAAATAACATTCATAACGAAATCCTAGTATATGTAGGATAATATTTTGGTTGCACACGAATTTATTAAAGAGAGTGAAAGGGGGTGAAGAAGGGATGTAAAGAAAATGATATTGAGATAAGACTTTACTTCTTCACTGGTAACTCTTTTTGGATGGTGCCTGAAGGATTACTTGAGAACATTTATGACTAGATGGAGGATTCATGTAAATAGAGGATATTTTCGGAGGCTATTTGGGCATATCTTGGATGAAATTGAAAGTGTTTGAGAGGTGTGAGAAATGTGTAACGGTGGTGGCCATTAAAGGGGTGTAAAATGACTCACGTGGAATTTCTTGAAACAAGTTTGTGAACATGTTATTACCAAAAAAAGTCTTACCAAAACAACCATACTAAATAATGGAAGGTTTATGACTGAAATATGGGAAGCCAATGGGTTTTTTACATGTTTCTAGGTCGTTTTGGGTCTTAAATTTAATGTTGAGTACATTATTAACCTAATTTTTATCTTAACCGATGTAATCAATTTTAATCAACTTCGTTAAATATATTTTTATCAAAAACATATTTGGTCTTATAATAAATTGTGAATTATTATGATTCCAAATATTGAATCAATATTTCCAAATAATAATCACAGATGTGGCAGAAATTAATTGAAAATTAATTCTATTTTTGGGAACACACTATGGATTTTTATGGTAAAAATGATCATAAGTTTGCTTAGTATTTATGTCCGATTTAAATGTGGAATTAGTTCCAATGAAAAAGAAATTATTACCTGATAATAATATTAACTAATTATAATTTGAAATAAAATTAAAATATATTCTAACCTTATAAAAAATCAAATTAAAAAGCAGTTTTGAATTAAAAACCGATATTTTTCATTATTCATTAAAAAATGACATTTATCAGAAAAAACTCAAAAATTCACACTAAGTTGATTTCAAATTTATAATTTAAAAAATTTGGTATATTTTATATTATTAAATTTCTAAATTCGTTTGATATTAAAGGATGTTTATTTAAGGAAATGCTATTTTTAAACATTGAGGGACTTTACCAAAAATCATATCTTTTGTTATTAATATATTTTATTTATATAAAACAATTAAAAAATTATTTGAAAATTATTCATGTATATTAATAAAAATATGTTTAACATCTAGGTTATAATTATCCTTTTTAAATAATTTAAACAAATGAAAAGGGATGTTTTTTTAGAAACTCAGGGTTGTGTGTGTCGTACGCCAACTCAGTGTTGTGTGTATCGTACGCCAACTCAATGTTGTGTGCACAGTATACCAACTTGGTGTTGCATGTAACATACAAAAGCTTTATTTAGTGTGAAATAAATCATTTAATTAGTGCATTTAAATATATACATGAATAAATATATTTATTCGGAAAGAAAAAAGGTCTATGAAAACTGGAGGTGTTATAGCCACCACACAGAAGGCATTCCAATTGAGGATTGATATGTGATTCACTGCCTCTAACCCCCTTCATAGAATGATTTTTTAGAAAAAATGGGGTTTTTCCACTCCAAAATGGGAAACCATCATCTAATAGGGGATACACGCAACCATCTCAATGAATTCCAGGGGGAATCAGTTGATAGATATCCATCAACTAACGCTGCAAGTAGGTCACCCAAAAGGAACTCAAGGATTGGGGGGGCCGAATAAAAAAGGAGGGAGATGGATGAAGAAACCAACATTTCATGGAAGGTACTTTCAAAACGTCCATGTATGGTGGAAATACGAAAACCATATTCTTAGGTTTTGAGTCCTAAGGACAAGCAGAGGGCACCAAAGAAAAGTTTTTCATCGTAGAAGTGTACTACATTGTCATTGGGTAACCATTTAAGGTAATTATTCTATCAATAAACATTAAAAAAATTAACATGATGAAAATTCATTATTATTTCTGATAACCATTTATTACCAAGAAAACCAGGTTTTATCTTGATGATAATATATTTGATATATTAAAACAAGAGAGTGGTATTTTGTATTTATTATTTAAATAATCTAATATTGTGGTCACGATCAAATTAGAATTGCACAAAATTTCCTTATATTATAAAATGGGAGGATTAGGGTCAAAATAAATTCATAAAATTTAATTAAGGTTCATATTAGATGTATTTTTATGTTCTTATAAACTTATTTTTTACCTTTATTACCCAATTTACCCTCACCTATGTGAAAAATATTTACCAAGATATTTAAACTTTATGACGAAAAATTATGTTGACCATATTAAATAATATTAATTATGATGACTCAAAATTTTTAATACATTTTATAATATTCAATTTATATATGTGGAGAAATTAATTTTATAAAATGTCTACAAAAATCAATTAAACCCTTTTTAGTAAAAAATATTTTTAGGCTTAAAATTTAGTTCAACATTGTTCAATTCCATGAAAGAACTACTAGATGGATGTTAAAATATTTTCCTAAATATATAATCCAAAAATGTAATTAAAATCATTTATCAATTAATGCTAATTTAATTTATTATGATTGAAACATATTGTATGAATAAAAACTATTTTTTCCCATAAATGTATCTATTTACCAAAAAAAATTATTTTCATTTAAATCCAATTGATAACTAATGAATTCATTTTTTGAATGGAAAATAAAATATTTTCCAAAATTTTTGTAAGACATATTTATATTATTTAATCGAACATATAGGTAATAATTGTTATATTAAATAATAATAATTCAATAGTATATCATAGTTCATTTAGAACCGATGATGATTTTAATGAAATCTAGTGAAGGAATTAAATTTATTTAAATGTAAATTTATGATATAAAATATGTGTTCTAAATTCAATATACTTATTGAAATATATTTTCCAAAGAATTCATCAAAAAATCACATCTTTTGTAAAATTATAATTAAATGGACTATGATCATCCTTCATATTCAGCTTCAATGTTTGTGACATATCACTTGTAAAAATAAGATCACAATCTTGAAACCAACCTCAATAAAAATTAATTTATCTTCTAGAGAATATACATAGATAGTTTCATTGCTCCCCAGAAATATTAATTCGGTAATTTACCACATGGAAATGAACCATCATCAAATCACTTAAGCCTACAAAGTTGGAGCTCATTGTTGGAAAAAAGATTCAAGGTTAACAAAATTAATATTATCCATCTCACTCAAAATATTTCATAAAAAACATGAATCCAGATAAATATAAAATATTAAATAGTAGTCTTCATGTTATCTCACACATGTCATGAAAAACATTAAGTTAATATCCATGAAATCACTAGATCCTAAGATATATCATATAAAAAACAATTTATACCACTTATAAAGAAATTAATACCACATTATCTTACTAATCTTCATTAATTAATATAGAAAAATTTAGATAAAGCTAAAACCCCATTGAATGATCATCATAAGTAACCTACCTTGATTTTATCATAATATGAATACTACTAATTGTAGATGTAAAATATTGAATGTATAAATTTCCCTATTTAGTATCCTTTTATATTCATGAAACACATTTAAATGATACTAAATAATCAACACAAAAATAAAAATAACAAATAAAGCTCAATGTTTGAAGATTATTCATTAATAGGATATCCATATAAATTTTTAAATAATTTCAACACTTAATAAGGCTTGGTACCATATATAAAATACCATAAATTGATTGATATTATTTGTGACATTAAGGTAGTTATATGATATAGGTTTCATTCATAATCATCCATCTACCCTAACTTTAGATCAAAATTCCAACATACTCTCACAAATTCCACTTGAGGTTAGTGTATGGAACCAATTTTAATCTATATATGTATGGAAACAATATAATATCTTTATCATTTCATATCTATCCATATTGAGTAGATTTATTCTTTTTCATTTCCCAACATCACAGTTGATATCAACTTGTAGATCATGACACTCCTTGATACTACGTGTAGCTCTTCGTAATTACATGATATTATGAAAATATTAATATTTTTTATGCCTCTCAACCAATATTTAAATTGAAAATTTGTTTATATTACCAATGATAACACCACATGTATGTGATCCAACTTAAATAAATATATTTCTACTTTGACGTACAATATTTATCATAATTCAATGAAAAAAGTGAATACCAAACGTCTAATAATACACACATAGTGAATATTTCTATTCTTATACATGCACCATCATTAAATACATATAAAATAGGGATTATGTATACCCCTTAATTCTATATCATTATCATATTATACAGTATTATGAGAGGGGTCACCATCAACATCCTTAAAGAAACGATTGTGATTATCCATGATTGGAAAAATATTTATGTCTAATATTATTTATAAACATTCCTTGAATAACATAACTTATACAAATAACTCTCTACATGATTGAATATGATTCTTCTTTTTATAAATCTTGGTATTCATTTAATTTTTATTTTTCCTCGCACATATTAATAATTATTTCTATAAAAATCCACTCATACATTTTTACCAGTATTTTCTCTCTATTAAAGAGAAACTACACCAGTATACCTATATTTATTTTTATTAGTATAGATGAAACCACTTACGCATACATATTGATTTTATTTTATAACTTCCATGAAAGAAATATTTTAGTTTATTTCTTGTCATACCTACTTCTTCTCTAATAAGGAATTCCATTTGGAATATTCCATAAATGATACCTAAATCATTTCCCTCTTCCATTCCACCTAATAAACACATAAATCTACAAATATGTTTTCAAATGGAAAATATTATTCTATCTTTATTTCATGAATAATTATTTTTAGTAGAGTGGGGAATCATTTCATGGATCATTTATTTTCATTATTATTAGAATATCTATTAGTTTGACTAGGGTTAACAAAAATATAGCATTCAATAACAAAATATACATAACATTCAATACAATTCCATGTTTAAGGTGCAATATCATGTATTTTCTGACTATCCATATGAAATTATTCAATAAACACTATATTAGTGTGTCCATTGATCCCATATATAGAACACTTCACCATCATTTATATTTTTATGTTTTCTATTACAGATATAATATCCAAATACTTCTTCTTTATAGTTCGATGTTATCCTCCTATATTTTCAATCTTAAAATCCAAATACTTAAATTGAGATTTCACATCCCTTAACTCTGAGTGGGAATCAATTATATCCCACCATTTTTATTTTAGTCTAGTTCTAAATGAGAGACCATTTTTTCATAATTCATTTATGGTGACTATTTTTATTTTCATTTCTTGTGAATATTTTAAAATAATGTCACCCAGATCATTCAATATATTATTAATAATTATGATTACCTTATTTAAATCCATCTCCTCCTTTATAAATGTTATATAGGCTCCTAAAAATCTATTATACAATCTGAATCCTATTCACCTTTAGACTTTTAAATTTGAAATTCATTTTTAAACTATTGAACCTCTTATTTTTTCTACATAAAATATCAACACATTTAACCCATGATGTGGTTATCTCTATTTTACAATCATATTAAAAACATTAAGGTATTATTTAATATATATATTTATATTTACCAAATAAATTTTCAATATTGTTATACTAAAATATACACAAAAAAATATGTTTTCTTCACCTTTTTTATGATTCAAAATTTCATCTATATATTCAAATTATTATTCTTTCTTTATATTATTACATCTAGAAAAATAAAATTACTTAATATAATTCAATTTAAAAATTCTAAACTGTTCGATTTATTCAATAGAAGAAGTGGTCTGATTATATTCTCTCAACACAGATTCATCACTATTATATTCCACCACTCTCATCCCCAATTCATTTTAAAATTGAAGATGATATATCTTCTTAAATATTTCTTCTTTCAATGGTTTAATCAAGGCTTCTTTAGACTAAGATTAAATATTCATTTTTCTATGATCAGATAGATACATAATTACATGATGAATTTGTAGTAAGATATTTTCAATCAAAACATGGAATGAATTACACATATGTATTTCACAGGATACCAAAAACTTTTTATTCTATTTAGAAAAATGATTACCACCAAATATCATTACCTTCAAAAATTATTCCATATCCTTAAAAATTTCTCAAATCATCTATGTACGTTTGAATACTCAAAAAATTCATTTTGATCTAACACAAATTTTTATTACTTGGGATACCTTTATAGGGGGGAGTTTTGGTTTGAGGATAATTAAACCATTTTCAAACTTATCACATAAAAGTAAACACTTCATGATCATTTTTATGTGTTTGATGGAACACATTCTACCTTTGTTTTCCTTCTTGTTTACTCTAAAAAAATATAATCATATATATCAAAAAGTAAAATTAAGGAACATGTTGACTTTTTCTTCGTTAACCCATTAAAGGATACTCCAAGGAGTACAAACAAACAATGTTTTGATGACCTATGATGCTAATACTGGCTATCTATTACATTAAAATGTTTACTAAAGTCCCATTGATGATCTAGGGGTCACTCCCTCATCTTTCCTAACTCAAACACTACTTTAAAGAAAGGCTATTATAAAAAACTCTTCTTATGTATAGTTGTGTCTTAGATCATGAAATTGATTTCACATATAAGTACATAAAAATTTAATATTATTTCAAAGTATAACACTTTCCACTTCTATTTCATATATTAATAGATATTTTCATGTTATTATACCACATTGTAAAATGGTATATTATAGAAATCTATCTAGTAACACTATACTCAAATTAGATCTTCAATGGTCTTGTTACTGAATTATCCTTCCCATTAGAACAGATAGTTTCACTTGTTATCCTAGAATACATATTTCCCACTCGTTCTATTATTTAATTTAAATTATTCTATATCTCTCATTATTCATAGTAGATATCCATTTATCTAGGGAATAATATTTACGTCAAGTTTTAAATTCAAACCATAATTAACTTCAAAATTATCCTATAATAAATTCATCCATTTAAACTTTTCCCATTTAATTCTAAAAGTTTAAATTTTAAATAGAAGATTTCATATATTAAAATAATTGAATAACTATTCAGAGAAATCCATTTCGACATAAATTTTTGAAATTACCATTAAAAAAATTATGGTATATTAAAACACTCCACAATGTAAACAATATTTTTTTAACAAGTATCCTCAACTACCAATGAATTAATAAATAATACAAAATCTATAGTATGGATATTCCTAAGCATTAAAATACACTTACACATACAAAAGTGGTGTGATACAAAGGAAAAAAATTGTATAATGTGTTCGGGTGTTAGGTTCCTTGAGTTTCTAGAACAATCATATTTGGTATGATCTTCATTTTCTAGTGTAGAATATTCTACTGTGGTTTAGAAATCTATTTACCAGACTAGTTGTCGAATAGAGGTACTCTATGGTGAAACTCGCTATATATTTGGTGAGAACCATATTCGACTCACTAAAAAATATGGTCACACTATATGGTAATCACTTTTTGTGACATAGAATACTACTTTTTAATTCTAGATATGAGGTATTCATTTTTTATAGTGTGAACACTTCCAAACCTGCTTTAGAAATAATGAAATCAATGATATGTTTTTTGTGGTGCATTTTTTATTGTGATTTATAACATTACTTCTACCTTCATATTAACCATAAATCAAAATCTAAAATTCAAAATAATATTCAATGTATAGCACATATTATAACCAAATGCATCACCTTAAAATATCAAAAACACTGAGAAATTATATTGTTAAAAACATAATTAATTCAAAAATGTTCCATGACTACTATTCTATTATTCCTAAAATGTTTTATTAACCTCTAGCATAATCATATCCCTAATTAATCAAACATCCAAATTTAGTATTTCAATAATTTATTAACATCATTTACATATATCTCCCAGCACATCACCATGTAAATATAATTATAAATATTCAAAAAAAATCATGAAACTAAAATATTTTTGTTTATAATGAATTCATAGAATTCATTGAGGATTTAGATCTAATGCATATTCACCATTATATCCCTTTAATAATTTAAAAACAAAATATCAATAAATCTATGTCATACATCATTCAAATTCACCACCTAAAAGAACTTTAACTTCATTAAATATATAAACATTATTTAATACATATTTTAAATAAATCAAAAAAACTTATGTTTGCAAAAATATCCCCATTTTAATAATTTTTACAATATCCCATATCTTCATATTTATCCCCCTTTATCAATAAACACAATTTATAATATCATTTAATTTCTTACATTAATAATTATCATCATTTTTCAATATAATTATCTCACCATATTTGAAAGAGAACATATAATCACACAACATCTCAAAAAATTAAATATTTAGAGGGACTATTCTTCTCCATTATATTAATATTCAATGTTCTTGAAATGTCCCATATAGATTTAAAATTAGAACCTTCCAACAACTATAAATCTAAAATCATTTAAATTTCATGAAACAAAATTGATAGATGTATTATTTTCATGAAATATCAATGAGTGAATTAACCACATATAAATGGATCAAAAAAATATACTATCTTCCTACTAATTAATATCTCTTTTTAGGTAATAACAATCAATGTTATCAAAATTAATGTGGTCCATATCACTCACTAATTCTCATAAATCACTTTTAGATTAAGAAATTTAAAACTTATTATAGTAGTCTTCCTGTGATTCTAATCATATCAAAAAAACTATTAGTTTACAATAAGTTCAGAACTATATTATAAGATATACCATATATGTTTTAAATTTATACTACTTATATGACATTAATATTTTTTTATGTGTTTTATATACCTTTCTTAATACAGAAAAGTTTTAGATATAGATAAATATCCTTCTAATACTCATTGTAATCTATTCTAGAAGATTTATTAAGGTTTAGACTGATATAAATTATAGAACTAAAATCTAAAATGAACAAATTTTCACCTTTAATAACCTTTCAGTATCAAAAAATACATTTAAATTATATTAAATTATTAGGGAAAAAAGGTATATAAAAAATAATCCACTAAGTTTGATTCCGATTATTCAATAAGATATATATACAATTTTACAAGGTATATTTTAACATCATAAGTCCTGAAACCATGTATATAATTATATAAATTGAATGATTCCAATTTTAAAATTGATATATGGATTTGATAATGATTTCAATGCTAATTTTCCTCTAACCACGACAATAGTTCTATATTCAAACATAAAACTTCTAATTCCACTTTTGGGTAATGTTTGATAAAATATTTTAATCATTATATATAACACTTTGATATTTATGACATATTTAACTTTAAAAAATTATTTCTTAGATAGATATATTCTTATGAAACACTAAGTTTAAAAAATCCATGATGTAAATTTTATTATTTAACGTTATAGGTATTACCAAGCCATTGGATTTTTCAGTATAAATATAATTTCATAAATCGAAAAAAAAAACAAATTATTTACATACATATAAAATGATTCAATTACTTTTTTGTTGGTTATAAAATAAAACAAAAACATTTGAACTAAAGAAGAGGTTTTTTTGTTACACTATTCTTTCACAAAATTTGTTTTTTATTTAAATAAATTAAACTAATATCTATTGGTGAATGATTTAAATTAATTTTCTAGATAATATATATAATAAAATATTTTTACATTCATCTAAACGTTTTTACATTGAAATGAATGAATGTAATCTTAATTTTATTTTCTTTATGCATATATTTTAAACTTTTTTTATAACTTATGGACATTTAATATTAAAAAATGTATTAAATTATTTAAAATATGAAAAGTTACAATGATTCAGTAAGGTTTACATAATTTATGTCCATGAGTAATATTTATAAATTAAAACATTTATTACCGTGTTTAATTTTAAAACATGTTTAATTGGGGGGATAACCCAAGAGATAAGGTGTGAAATATCATAAAGCTTTCTTTACATTGTATATTTTATTAGAATGAAACATTTTATTACCTATATTCAATTATTTATAATTTTATAGCCACCATGATTGAGTATGGAATTTATATATTTTAATATTTCAAAAAAATCAAGTATGACCTCTCCATCCCTTATAAAAGGAATCAACTTCTCATAAATTCCTCATAGTAATGACCTAACCCACAAAGGCCCTACTAGATGGTGGATGGTTAGGCTTCCATTAACATAATCCCTCCTATATAGATCATAGGTTGGTGACAAGTTTTGTGAAAGTATAACAAAAATTGGGGTCTCTTTCAATATGTATATGTACGCATGAACGTAGCTGTCTTTATGAAGTAGTGATGATGAATATAAAGTAAATACTATATCCTCAAGATATAAAAAATTCCTGAAATAAACACTATGAAATAAATTACATAATTATATAATAAAAAAAAATTTTAAATGTAAAAACACACACCTGCAACAATATGAATTCAAAATATGAAAATATCTAGAATAATGAAAGCTAGGAGAGCCATAATCATAGTCCTAAGATTGACTACCATGTGTGGTATGTGATGTCGAGCATTCTATACTCCACCAAAATAACATATGATATATCCATCATCTACATAATACGTGAAATGTACGAGAAACTACCATGTTTTGGTGAGTATATACACACCCATTATGACACCTAGAAAAAAAAGGTGGGTAATTGATAGATACAATAGTAATAATCAGCTCAGCCAAAAGTAAGAGGGCACCCAAACCGAAAAACACTCACACACACACATATTATCAAATACAATCCCAAATGAGAGGGAAATTGAATATCCAATGCACCGCCCAGCCTAGGTTGATGAGTCTATCAACAACCCTAAAATTCCATCATTGATGCCCAGCATCTCATGAATGTGTCGATGTAACCTTGTTGAGTACCCACACCCCTAGAGTATTCTACAACGTCAAGGCAGAAACAATCTTTGATAGATTACCCATTCCCTAGTGCATCATGGGGTTTTCACTTAATTGATAGAGGACCCATGCCCTAGTTCTTGAGGGGGTGCCTCTCAGTAGGTTTAGGAACCACACCCTATTCTATAGAAGAGTTTTTCTCTATAGGTGGAGGTCCCACTCACTATTCTTTCAGGGGGTCCACTCATTTAGTAGATTTTCCACACCCTATTCTTTCATGGGGGTCCACTCTATCGATAGAGGACCAATTATCTACATCACGAGGAGGGTTTCATTTAATAGGTAGAGGATCCACACCATATTCCATTATATGGTACCACTAAATAGGTAGTGGATCCATTCACCATTCTATCAAGGGGTTAAACTCAAACTAGTTCATGGATTATGGGAAACCATTCTCTAATGTGACATGGGGTTTCCAATTCCATCATCAATTTGATTATTTTTCTTAATCACTATCATTTTCAATAATATCCTAAAGAATCGTCCTGATCTTAATATTACATGTAATTTCATTAATTAAACTAATAAGAATACCATCATGGTTTAGATGGAAATTAACTTAGGATAGGACAATCATGGTCCAAAATCTGAGTCCAGACGATAGAGATATGTGAGTCATAATTCTCTCAAATGTCATAAAGGGCGTGTATGGGGTCCACACATCATGTGGTCCCACACCACTACCTAGCCATGTTATCCTATGGACATAGTTAAGAGGAAATTTTTCCTTACACAATGTGTAAGTGGACCACATAGTGTCTTTAATCCACACTAGGCTTTACACTTTTCTCCTGGTCACGCATAAGATCATCATGTCATGTCAACTACCTAGTTGTGTACATGACCATTCCTGGGTACCAGCTCATGCCCTTGTACCCCTATAGTAGATGGAGTGTTCTATCACATTGTATCCTAGCCATGTGAAATTGAAAAATTCCATATCCTCCAAGAGAGGCTCACACATAATCTTTCCCTATCCACAATGTGTGTGATCCATAACTACATCAAAAACACTATCACCATAGCTAAGGGGGTTACACACCATGTGTTTGTCTGAGTTACATGCCTTGTAGTTGGGAATTTTTTATATTCCCCATATTACTTCATGTTTCTTCCAGGTCCATCATTTCCATTAGGATCCCCACCATTTTACTGCCCGAAATAAAAGGTATTTACCTTCATCCATTTATTTTACCCTTATGGTGTCTAGAAATCAGAAACTTATAATTCTTACGAAGCTCTAACACCGCCCAAATCCATTTTCAGCTCGATCTCATCACCACATCAGATCCTAAATATGTGGATCATAATATTCAACCCATTATCTATCTAATTCCATATTTTATTTTCCAATTTGATTATCATTTGTGAAAGTTCTAGGAATTTTGGGCTTCGATCACAATCAACCCCACTCCTTAAAAGTCGAACTGTAGTACCCTAGGCCAATGATAATGAATGTGAAAAATTTAGTGGGGGATACGAATATCATAAAGAAATTTAATCTATCATTGGACAATATTTCTTTTCCAATGATCATAAATATTGGATTTTGATAGGTTATTATATATGGACTTGGCCTTAAACATTAAATAATCATTAATTAAATGAATAATTCACACTGAGCATCTTTTTAGGTTTAGAACTTTAGAGAAGTAGGTCATAACATATATATATAAACATTAATATTACATGTAGACACATTTACACAGTTTCCATTTTTTCACAAAATAAAAAATTTTGAAAAAAAGAGTCATGTCTAGTTCCATATTTTAGACATCATGACTATTCCTTGATCCCATCCTTGACCCTATTCCACTTTATTTCCTGTGAAAAATATTTCAAAAACATGGTATGAACATAAAAATCTCAGTAAGGGATACACAATGAAGGAAAATTATTTGTTTTTCAAAAAAACAATTAAACCATTAATACTTTATCATAAGTAATAATTTTCACCTTTATGAAGCATTAAATACACTTCACTGAATAAAAGATCATTTCTTACCATTTTACAACCAAAAGGATACCAAAAAACGCATATAAATAACACATAACATATAAATGTATATTGGGACATAAACATACTTTAATGGAATAATGATATTCTAAACTTCCACACATATCACTAAATGGAATAGCCATACGGCTGACTACAATACCCAATGCATTGGAGGTTATAATGTAACCACCTGTCCTGGTTTATCACGGCACCACCCATCTTTTGGTTTATCATGTAACCACAAATCATGTAAAGACCCGGAAGGTAATTTTTTTCTCTTAAATTCATGGGATGATTACGAGTCCACAAAAATTTACGATGCTTGATTTTGAGGCCCGGTGTGTCTGAAATCAATTTCTGATGTTTTGTTCAAGTATGTTCAGTATACGTAAGAGCGGGATTTTATAAATTTTGAACCGGTGCTCGGAAGTGAAATATGAGGGCACCGTTGAACTCACAGTCTCAGTAGTTTCTTAATGAGACCTTCACCTCAATTGCGTTCTATCAAGAATGGATGTTAGTTTTGGGGATTTAAATTAAAATTGAATAAAAATAAAGTGTTAGATTTATTTTTATTTTTGGTGGTTAAAGCTCCAAGAGGTGGTTAGTGGTGAGGGCCACCACACCATAACCACCCATGAGAGATTATGGTGGTGGAGCCCACCCGCACATAACCTCTCTTGGGAGGATATCCTTGGTGGGTCCCACATGAGCTTTAAACCCCCCGTAACTCCCCCTAAAAGAGGATGAAACTCTTCACCTTCCCCCTTTAATAATTTGAGCCAACACCACCCATTAATTAAATGAGTTGTCTCAATTTATTAAACACAATATTTGAATGGTTGTGCCAAGAAATAATAGACAACTACATCTAATATTTTTTGGTGGAATCTTGGTGAAGCTTTGGGTAGAGAAATAATTCACACACAAAGAATGCCTCTTCCGCCAATGAAGAACGACGAACACCTTTCTTCGATCTTTGACCGAACCAAAGGAGAAGGATCCGGCCATGAATTATTCCAACAACTATTCTTCCTCAATCGCCTACCCCGGATGCTTTCTAACATCAATGAATCAACTTCCTCCATTCCTCTTCTTCCACCGTCAATGAATGACAAGCGAGGAAGGGGTTTTGAGTTTATTTTTGAACTCGTTCTATGTCGTTGAATTTATGGAATGTGATTTGATGAATGATATTAACGTAACAAGGAGGGATCAGACCGCATGAATACGGGCCAACCCTCCCCCTTTGATTGTTCTCGATTGTTGACAACGGTGGTGGCACAATGGATCTTCTAGAAGAATGGACCACGGAGGCCAAAACCATGCCGGGCCGCGGTGTTGGTGGGGCGGCGCCGTCACGCCCCATGGAACAGCGGTGCCGTGGCCAGGGCGGGCCACAGCAGAGCAAGTGGAGCGGCTTGCTGCTCAGCCAGCCAGGAAGAGTGGGACCCAGTGGGTCCCACGTGTTATGAACTAGCTCCACCTAGCACTGGTTTCAGCTCACACCCGAATGGAAACGCCATTCGGGAAGCCAGGGGGCGCACGGTTTCCCCCTGGGCACGCCTAAGGTGGACCCCCGTCGGGCAGCCGGGTCGCCAGGATGACCGAGCCTCGAGGCCGACCGGGTCGCTGGGCCAACCGGGCCGCCAGGCCAACCGGGTCGCCAAGCCAACTGGACTGCCGGACCACCATCGGTCCCGGCCACTCCTTTGGGCAGGTCCACTTCCTTGAGTTGGGAAACCCCTCAGGTTGGGCCACCTATCGGGATGGGCGGCTTCCTTTAGGGCCAGGTCGGAATCAAAGACCGGGTTGGACCCGGGGACTGGGTCGACCCCCAGTCTAGACCCGATTAGCTGAATACACCTTTTCACCCGTATCTTGGGTTACAGGTGTCTGATTGACAAACCTCATGTGGAAATGGAAATATTGGAGCGATACGGTCCTTTTCGAATGTCCCACATTAGTTTTGGACATATTTGGAGTATGGTGAGGTTGGTTTGAACCTAGAAACCAACCAGACCCCTGGAACATAAATGCCAATAACTCACTGACCAGGTGCTTGATTGACGCACCATATATTGCATTGAGTCCCCTATGGCGAGGCTGACCTTTGAGATACATCTACTTGGGAATTCGTGAAAGTTAGATTATCAACCAGTAGATCACGGAGCGGATCCTCCCGGAGATGATCGAGCGGAGTACGGAGACCTAATAGCTGGCCAATACTTGATGACTACTGACATTTCGACACGGAGTGTTTCGACTAGACCAGTGGGGAGCGCCTCTCTGTGACGCAACAGACCCACAGTGGGGAGTTCCTCTGTGTGACACAGCAATCCCACGGTAATCGATAGGAGGAATACCTCAGCAAGCTAAGAGGGGGAGCACCTGTGTGTGAGCGCGGCAGACCCGTAGTGGGGAGATTCTTTGTGTGACACAGCAGACCCACTGTACTCGATAGGAGGAGTACCACAGCAGTCCAGGATAATGGGAAGTGCCTCTGTGTGTCAAGGTAGGACCACAGAACTCTATAGAGGAGGAGTACACCAGCATCCATGAATTCGATAGTTTGATAGGGAGTGTTACATGTTTCCACCCCTAGAATAAAAATATGGTTTTGAGATGAGTCAATGACTTTTGTGTTTCCCTCATGAATGAGATGGGTTAATAGATAACATAGGTATATGTATGGGCATATACCTAAATAAGTGTTATCCATTGTTTCATTACTTTGTGGTTATCCTTGTTGGACATTGTGAGACATTCAGGGTCACCGGGTCCCTACTGAGTATCATTATACTCACCCCTCCACGGGTTATGCCCGCACCTCATTGTGTTGATGTAGACGAAGGACAGCGCTGACGGAGGCTGAGATCACCAGGACTGGACATACCTGGAGGTGGACCTTACAACAAGTCATTACACAGAGGAGTCTGACGAATGTGGAGTGCTAAGGTGGCCATCTGTACCTACCCTTCATGTAGGAACCCCGGAGGATGATCCATGAGCTGTTATTTTCCTTTCATCTGTTTGTCCCTTCTTCAGTTGTACTTGATTTCAGTTGTACCTATACTTTACTGTTGGATTGTATTTTCAGCCCCTTTTTTACTTTCCAGCACTTCTTCTGTATACATTATTTCTTAGTGTTTTGCTTCCATTTATGTACTCTCTTTGTGTGTATTTACTTTTTATAAAGGATATACCTTCCCAGTTTTGGGATTTACGCCTTTGGTGCTAGTCGCCAGGCACTGGCCTATGAAAGGTGGGATTCGGGTAGTCATGGCATGGGTCCTGAGGATCGGTCGTGAAAAATTGGTATCAGAGGAGTCAGTTCTACTACAGAACTTAGGATTCTTGTATTTATTCCTGTGAAGCAATATTGTTAAGGGTAATAAGTGTGGTTTCCAGTTCTGGGAGTCTAATAGTGGTGTTGGTGATCGACGTATCCATACACCAGGACCCTGACTTCTAATTTCCGACTCAATACACGAAAACACTGATTGTGTGTGTGTTTCCAAAAATTTTCTGTAAAGTCATCTCAAATAAGTCATCTCACCAGTAATAGTCTTTTACCGTGTCGCATCTGTTTCACTCAGGATGCCTCCCCGTAGTGCCCCACGAGTCGTACACTCGGACATCCCACTGAGTGATGATGCCTCGGTGCAGGGCCCTTTACCAATGGAGTCACAAGTGGTACCACTTCTTATAGGGCCATCGATGCCACTAGCCCCCGCAATAGATGATGTATGCCACTTGAGCGTGTTGCATGAGTTCCAGCACCATAGTCCCCCATGTTCCGGGGAGAGACAGACCCACATGCGGTTGAGGATTGGCTGGAGGTTGTGGTGAGAGTCATCAAGCTAGATGGGACACCAGCAGACCTTATGGTAATCCTTGCTACGAGTCTCTTTTAGGCGGCAGCATTCAAATGGTGGAGCCTGATACTCCAGGTCCATGATGAGGTGACACTACTATGTTCAGACTTTGAGAGCCTGTTTTGGGAATAATTTGTATTATCCCCCTTTTGTGCGGTGCGGATACAGGAGCTTATTCATCTGTGGCAAGGCTGCATGGTAGTAGAACAGTACTCAGTGAGGTTCACCAACCTCTCGCGCTACTCCACAGATATGGTACATAACCATTTTTCAGGGCCCAGACCTTCGAGCAGGGTTTCAGGTGAGAGATCAGAGCCTCAATGATCTCCCTCAGCATTCCGACGTAGGCGGGGGTGTTGGAGAGAGCCCTTCTATTGTAGAGTTTCCTTACTGAGTAGTCATCAGTAGCGAGACCCACCACTAGTTGATTTTTAGTAGAGTCTTCTACAGCTGGCTGCAGACAGATAACGCAGAGGTCCGAGAGGACCAGACCCACGGGTCTATGTCCGCAGGACTAAGGATCAGTTGTGCGGGGCACCCGATGTAGTGACTTACCTTTCAAAAGTAGGCATTGTTACTCATGTGGTGGGAAGGGTCACATGGCTCGTGATTGTCCGACCCTCTGTTAAGATGATCAGCAGATAGTTGGGGGACCTCCCAGGCAGAGGCAAAGATTTGATTGAGGTGGACCGCAGGGAGCATGTGGAAGTAGAAGTGGAGCTGTTTGAGCAGCTGGTGGTGGAAGATGTTACGAGGTGCTACCGCCACCACCATCACCACCAGGAGGTCCACCCCGACCGTAGGGAGTGTGTGGAAAGGGTAGATATTAGCTTCAAGAAGCTGAGGCTTATGACCATGGAACTTCGAAGATGATTCTAGGTATGATCTGTGTCTACTCCACCTTAGTTTTAGTTCTTATAGACACAGGTTCCATTCATTATTTCATAACCACTTCCCTTGTTCAGAACTCAGAGATTCCGATTGAGTCATTGGCTCGATCGTTGCGGCTAGAGACTCCTGCGAGAGTAGACTCGATGATTACGCACGGGTGTCGGTAGTGTGAGCTTACTCTAGGAGGTGAGGGCTTCGGCTGGGATCTCCTAGTAGTGGCGTGGAGGCATTATGAAATCATCTTGGGTATGGAATGGTTATCTACAGTCCATGCCCATATTTACTATATTAGGAAAAAAGTGCGGTGTGTCCGCACGGATGGGACCAGGTTCACCTTCACCGGTGAGAAGGGAACCTTTGTAGCACAAGACAGACTTACTCGGATGCAGCTGATCACTCACCAGTTGGCTTGCCTTGCCCTCAGAGCAGTTGATGTGGGGAGTCTGACTTATCCTGTAGTGGTGGACCAGTACGCGGATGTTTTCCCTGAAGATGTTGCAGGACTTCCTCCCCATAGAGAGTTGGACTTCTACATTGACTTGTACCCCCCGGGACGGCACCGATATCTACTCCAGCATATCGGATGGCCCCCACTGAGCTTCATGTTCATCGGTTACAGCTAGAGGACTTACAGGGGAAGGGATTCATCCAACCTAGTGTTTCTCCCTGGGCAGCCCCGATTTTACTCACCAAGAAGGCTAATGAGAGCTTGAGGCTTTGTGTTGACTACCATTGCCTGAACCAGGTGACCTTGGAGAACAAGAAACTGACTCCCAAGGATTGACGACCTTTTTGATCAGCTCAACGGAGCACGATGTTTCTCGAAGATAGACCTCTGATCAGGCTATCACCCGCTCAGAGTTCGAGACACGGATGTGCAGAATATGGCCTTCAGGTTTTGTTACGGACACTACGAGTTCTTGGTTATGCCCTTTGGCATAACCAATGCTCTAGCAGTGTTTATGTGTCACATGAACAGGATCTTCTAGCCTTACCTCGATCTCTTTTTCGTGGTCTTCATCAACGACATTTTGATCTACTCGACTACTGAGGAGGAGCATGCCTACAGTTTTCAGGTAGTACGGGATACACTCCGAGGGAACCAGCTTTATGGAAATCCCTCGAAGTGCTAGTTTTGGATTCGAGAGGATCACTTCTTGGGACACGTCATCTAGGAGGCTGGATTTTGCAGTGGATCCAGCAAAGATTGAGGCGCTACATGCTTGGGATCCACCCAAGAGTGTGACGTAGGCACATAGTTTCCTAGGCTTGGATGGATACTATCATAGGATCATTCTAGACTTATCTAAAGTTATAGCACCACAATCGGCCTTAACGAAGAAGGGGAAACCCTTCGTGTGGTCGGAGAGATTACAGATGAGCTTTCAGGAGATGAGGTAGAGGCTGACTAGTGCCCCCATCTTGAGGCTTCTAGAGAAGGTCGTAGGGTATATAGTTTTATGTGATGCATTAGAGACCGGACTTGGGTGTGTCCAGATACAAGAGTGAGGAGTAATCGCATATGGTTCTCAGTAGCCGAGACATCATGAGCAAAACTACGCTACCCATGACATGGAGTTAGCATTAGTAGTCCTCTCCTTGAAGATGTGGCCACACTATCTGATGGGAGAACGTTTTACCATGTACTATGATCACAAGAGTCTCATATATATCTTCTCACAGAAGGAATTGGACCTCAGACATTGGTGTTGGCTTGAGTTCCTCTAGGATTATGACTTTCAGATAGTCTATACTCCTAGAAAGGGGAATGTTGTTGCGGATGTGCTCAGGAACAGGACTGGTATTCAGCTGTTAGGATAGCTGACAAAGCAGCTAGCTACCTTGAAGATATCCTTTGAGGATAGGGATGGATCATCCTATCTACAATCTCATAGATTCACTCCTCCACTTCTTCACCGAGTAAGGGAGGTACAATGTGGATAAGCTGACTGTGAGACACGACGTGCTCAAATATCCACAGGGCATGCACCTGATGGATTTTCTAAAGCTGGAGAGCATGTCATTCTCTTCAGAGGACATACCATGATACCAGTATCACTTCAGGAGGATGTTTTGTAGACTTCCAAACATCCCCTCTAGTAGTATATCCATGAGTGGCGAAGATGTTCCATGACCTCAGACGACAGCACTGGTGGCCAGGTATGTAGAAGGCAGTAGAGGAGTTTGTCTCACGGTGCCTCACTTGTCAGCAAACGAAGGCAAAGCACCAGGTACCAGCAGACTCAATTCATTTCATAGAGGTCCTAGAGTGGAAGTGGTATGGGATATCCATGGACTTTGTTACGGTTATTCCACGTACTTCCAGGAGTCACGATTCGATATGGGTGAGAATTGACCAACTCAGCAAGTCGGTCCACTTCCTACCGATCAGATAGTAGGGCTTAGTAGAGACCTTGGGAATGCTCTATGTGTAAAATAATTTCTGTTTACATGGAGTAACATTATCTATTGTCTCTGACTGTGATGCACGGTTTACTTCCCGGCTATGGAAGGGGTTCCAGGAGGCTTTCGGGACACAACTACATCCGAGCACCGCCTTCCATCCTCAGAGAGATGGTCAGACAGAGCAGACCATCCAGACCATTTAGGACATGCTCCGCGCATGTGTCCTTGACTTTGGACGTAGATGGAGGATCAATTACCATTGGTAGAGTTTTCATATAACAACATCTATCACCCCACCATTGGTATGGAACCTTTTGAGGGCCTGTATGGTCGACCTTGCAGATTTCCTTTGTGCTAGACAGACCCAGGGGAGTCAGCACTAGTGGGACCGGAGATGGTACGGGCTACCATAGAGATGGTGCAGATCATCCAGGAGCGGATGAAGACTACACAGAGCAGGCAGAATTCATTTGCTGACAACAGACGGAGACCTCTAGAGTTCGGGGATGGGGACCAAATATTTCTACGGGTCTCACCTCGATGAGGTATACAGAGATTTTTCCAAGGCGGAAAGTTATCTCCACGGTTCATCGGACATTTCCAGGTCCCCAACAGAGTAGGCGAGGTGGCTTACCGCTTAGCTCTTCCACCACAGTTGCAACGGGTACACGACGTCTTCCATGTATCTCAGCTGAGGATAGACATGCATGACCCGTCCCTCATCATCAACCACAGGGAGGTGGAAATCGATGATGGGGAAAATTTTATAGAGGTTCAAGTTGAGATTGTGCATCGACAGGAGCGAGTCTTATGTGGATGGTCGATACCTCTGGTGCGCGTTCTTTGGCAGCATGGGAACCTCTAGGAGAGCACATGGGAGCTGGAGGCTCAGATGTGTGCTCAATACCCCCATTTGTTCCTTTAGTTATAGTTGTAGCTTATGGGGACGTAAATCCCTGAGGTGGGGATAATGTAAAGACCCGAAAATTCAATGGAAATTTTTTTTCTTAAATTATTGATATTTTTACAAGTTCGTGAAAATTTACAGCGCTTAATTCTGAGGCCCAGTGTGCCTAGAATCAATTTCTGATGTTTTTTTCAGGTACGTTCAGTAAACGTACGAGTGGGATTTTATAAATTTTGAACTAGTGCTCAGAACTAAAATCTAAGGGCACCGTTGAACTTGTAGCATCTATAGTTTCTTAGTGAGACCTTTACTACATTTTACTTCTAGCAAGAATGGAAGTTAGTTTTTGGGAGTTAAATTAAAATTGAATAAAAATAAAGTGTTAGATTTATTTTTATTTTTTGTGGTAAAAGATCCAAGAGGAGGTTAGTGGTGGGTTCCACCACACCATAACCTCCCATGAGAGGTTGTGGTGGTGGGGCCCACCTGCACATAACCTCTCTTGGGAGGATATCCTTGGTGGGGCCCACACGAGCTCTAAACCCCCCTTAACTACCCATAAAGGAGGATGAAACTCTTCACCTTCCCCCTTTAATAATTTGAGATAACACCACCCATTAATTAAATGAGATGTCTCATTTAATTAAATATAAGAATTTGAATGGTTGTGCCAACAAATAATAGACAACTTCATCTATTATTTTTTTTTTGCATCTTTGTGGAGCTTTGTGGAGCGAAATAATTCACCCATGAAGAACGCCTCTTCCGCCAATGAAGAATGACAAACACCTTTCATCAATCTTTGACCAAACCAGAGGATAAGGATCCGACCGTGAAGAACACTGATGATGCTTCCTCCTCGGACTCCTACCCTAGACTCTTTCCGATGTCAATGAATTGACATTTGTCATTCCTCTTCTTCCGCCGTCAATTAACGACAAGCGAGGTAGGGGTTTTGAGTTGATTTTTGTACTCATTCTACGTTGTTGAATTTATGGAATGTTATTTTCTGAAAGATATCAATGTAATGAGTAGGACTCGGACCACACGAACATGGACTAACCCTCACCCTTTGATTTTACTCATTTATTGATGATGGCGGCAGTGCAATGGCTCCGCCGGAAGAATGGACAGCGACGAAGTAACGTGACCAGCGTCGGGCCCACCAGGAAGAAAATCGGCGGCGCAAGGGCTGCTGGGTCACTGGAGGGGTGCGATTTCGTCGTGCTGCGTGGGTTCAAGGGCCACAACCAAGAAGGCCATGACGGTGGGTGGTGGTGCGGTGCCATCGCGTCGTGTGGAGGATCTAGAGGTCATAGTCAGGCTGGGCAATGGCGGAGGTGGCTCGGCATCGTCGTGCCGCATAGAGAAAGGGAGCCACGGCCAGGGCAGGCCGCGGCGGAGCAGGTGGAGCGGCTGGCCACTCGGCTAGCTAGGAAAAGTGGGACCTGATGGGTAAGGCATTTTCTGGACCGGCGCAACCTAGCGCTCGTTTTGAATCACAACCAAATGGAAATGTCGTTCGAGAATCCTAGGGCGTGCGGTTTCCCCCTGGCCATGGGTAAGACAAACCCCCACCGGGAAGCCGGGTCACCCGGCTGACCAGGCCGCTAGGCTGACCGGGCCACCGGCCAACCGAGCCAACCAGGCTGTCGGACCACCATCGGGCCGAGCCACCCCCTCGGTCCGGGCCACTCCCTCGGGCCGGGCTGCCTTCGATCCAAGCCGCCCCCTCGGGCCGGGCTACCCCTTGGTTCGTGCCACCCTCGGGCCGGGCTGCTTCCTTCAGAGCCAGGTCAGACTCATAGACCGGGTCGGACCCACGGACCGGGTCGGGCCCCATTCCGGACCTGATTAGTGGAACACACCTTTTCACCTGTATCTTTGGTTATGGGTGTCTGATTGACGAACCACATGTGGAAACGGAAAGCTTGGAGAGATACGGTTCTTTTGGAACGTCCCACATATGATCTGTACATAGTTGGATTACGGTATGGTCGGTTTGAACCTAAAAACCAAACGGACCCCTAGAATAGAAATTCCAATAACTCACAGACCGGGCGTCTGATTGACGTGCCATCTATTTCATTGAGTACCCTATGGAGAGGCAGACCTTTTAGATACTTCTATATGGGGCGTCGTGATAGTTTGAGTATCGACCAGTAGCTCTTGGAGCGGATCCTCCAGGAGATGAGCGAGCGAAGTATGGAGACCTTGTAGCTGTCTGATACCTGATGACTGCTGACCATTCTAATTGGAGTGTTTCGACTAGCCGAGTGGGGAGAGCCTCTGTATGACGTAGCAGAACCACAGTGGAGAGCACCTCTATGTGATGAAGCAGCCCCGTGGTACTTGACAGGAGGAGTACCGTAGCAGGCTACGAGGGGGAGCGCCTCTGTGTGAGCGTGGCAGACCCACAATGGGGAGCGCCTCTGTGTGATGCAGCAGACCCACGGTACTCGAAAGGAGGAGTACCACAATAGTCTAGGATAGTGGGAAGCACCTCTCTGTGACGCGGCAGGCCCATAATAATCTATAGAGGAGGAGTACACCAATATACAAGGTTTCGATAGTTTGACTTGGAGTGTTACATGTTTCTACCCCTAGAATAAAATCATGGTTTTGAGCTGAGCCAGTGACTTTTGTGTTTACCTCATGATTGAGATGGGTTAATAGATAACTTAGGTATATGTACGGGAATATAACTAAGTAAGTATTATCTATTGTTTCTTTACATTGTGGTTATCCTTGTTAGATATTGTGAGACCTTGAGCATCTCAGGGTCCCTACTGGGTATCGTTATACTCACCCATGCACGGGCTCTGCCCGCACCTCCTTGTGTTGGATGCGGATGACGGACAGTGCTAACGGAGGCTGAGAGTCCTAGGACTGGATTGTACCTGGAGGTGGACCTTATGACAATTCGGTACACAGAGGATTCTGACGGACGTGGAGTGCTAAGGTGTCCATCTGTACCTACCCTTCACGTTGGAACCCCAGAGGACGATCCAGGAGCTGCTCTTTACCTGTTAGCTATTTGTCCCTTTTTCAGTTGTACATGCTTTTAGTTGTACCTATACTTTACTATTGGCTTATATTTCCGTCCCCTTTTTACTTTCCATCACTTCTTCTGTATAAAGTATCACATAGTGTTTTGCTTCAAGTTGTGTACTCTGTTTGTGTGTGTTTAATTTTTATAAAGGCATTGCCTTGCCAGTTTAAGGATTTACGCCTTTGCTGCTAGTTTCCAGCCATTGGCCTATGGAAGGCGGGCATGGGGTAGTCACGGCACGATTCCAGAGGATGGTTCGTGACACATACAATGTCCAAGTACCATTATAAAATCATAACACATACAACAAATATAAAGGAATGAAAACATTTCCATATTTCAATCACAATATATCACTTAAATATATTAACATAACAAATCCATTTTCAAAACCATTTTCAATACCAAAATACATAAACTATTATATCTTATTTATTTTCCTTTCAAAAACTTTATGGCTTTTTAAGGAAACCAAGGATCAAATAATACACGCGGCGGCGGAATGTTCATTGTCATCGCTTGCGTTAAAAATTAATAGTCTTTTTTGACGTTCAGTAAATCGCTTCATAAAAATTATTTCCTTTGAATGAAATGAAAAGTAAAATGTGGTTATACAGTGTATAAAATAAAGTCATGTATAAAACAATATATGCCTCAATGAAAGGATATTGAGATGAAGTCCCTTACCTCGTGTCCGACTTGACCCATTTGTTCTTTCATCTCTTGAATAATAAACTAATTCTAATTTTTAGTTGCCTAAGAAAATTTATCAATTTTATTATTCCTTTTATATCATTTATTACCATGTTATAAAAATTACATAGTCATTTAAGTTAATAATTGTCATTTTGTCGGTATTTGGTACTTGTGTCAAAAAATTGACTTCTTATAATTACAAGTTGTTCATGTGGTCAAATGTTCATTATACCCATAATGATATTCATGATTTAGATATCATATATATCATATATATCTAGTATATACATGTATTTATAATAGTATATAACATTTTGATATAAGAAATGACATGCACCATTCATGGAGACGGTAAGTCGTACGTACTCATGAATGATACTTCCATTCCTATTTCATATTTTAATAGAATGAAAATACAATGATAAAAATGTATATTATAATTATATTATAATATAATATATAATTTCATTAACTCTTCCCTTTATATGTTTCACATATGGCCTAAATTAGTCATATCACTTTTAGGTGGTGGTAGTCCTCACTTTCTCAAATGAGATTATCGTATTTACCCACTATGGAAACCAGTAAAGTAATCTATAAATGAATCATATAGAACCGTAAAAACAATAAAAATATAATATATATCATATATAATTATAGTCCCATCATAATGGCCACCATGAGTGGTGGTTGAAGATATTTGAACAATCATCGTTTCGTGAGGCAGTAGTTTGCCATCCACTGAAACAGTATGTTCTTTACCCATTAGACGGAGGTGTGTGTAAGTGTAGTTCGAATCCTTCTCATAAAAACAACCTGGTATATATAGTATACTTTTTTGGTTATAAATTAAACAAATAAAAAGATTTTAGGTGGTTTGATAAGTAAAATAAAACAAAATAAAACTGAAGAATTTAATAGAATTTGTTACCTTTAATTCGAGTAACTTTCTTTGGATCGAACAAAAATAACATCATGATGTTACTTATTACTAAGGTAAGGACTCAAGAGTGAGTAGATGAATGTAGGGAGATTAATTAGGTAGAGTTTTTATAAGCCAAAGGCCTTGAGAGGTGTAAGGAAAGAGTTAGAGTTGAGGGCTTTTTATAAGGGGGGAGGTGCTCTTTAGGAAAGTGTGAAAATATTATATTATTATATAATGATTTTCAATTTATAAAGGTCCAAAACTAATTAAAGTAGAAGATATTATGACTCTTGGTCTAAATAAAATCATCCAATAATAATTGGACAGGTTTTGGATATTATTAATCTTTATAATCATATTTATTTAAATCATTTATTAATGAGTTAAACACTACATCATTTTTGTGTCATAAATTTTTTTATTTATTTGATTTCTAAAAATTATAAAACAAATACCATGATTTTGGAAATTGTTTTATATTTACAATGAATATTTATAGTCGATACAATAACTTATATTACCCTATGTAAAAAATAATTTACTAAAAGATATTTGTTTATGTCATTTTTATCTTTTCTTTAAATTAATTAAATATAGTGTCATTATTACTCTTAAGTGGCTCCATGGGGTACCAAAATAGTCCCAAGGATTCCCATGGTCATACATGACTCATAAAATATGGTTAAGACAAGTTTTAAGGTAATTTTTTATTATTATGATATTCTTTTTTCCTTCAATTTCCCTATTTACCTTTAACCGTGGTTAATAAAAGTCAAAAATTAATATTGAAAAAAAATATATTTTCATCTTATTGAACAAAATTTTACTTACTAGTAATAAACATGTATATAGTATTAACTAAATTAAATTAATATAAGTGTTAAATTATCATTTCAATGAAAGGTCAGGTTTATAACTACTACTTAGTGGTTTCATTATTCCTCAAAAATTGATGTTTTTCAGAAAAATACCAAAAATTCAGCCTAAGATATATTTTATATACTTAATTGAAAAATAATTTCGATTATACTAAATTAAAAACATAGAAGATGGATTAATTAATTTAAATTTAATTCTCAATGTCCAAACAAATAGAGTGTTTTTAAGAAACAATATCATTAAAAAGATTGACACATGCTTATGTCCAATTTCAAAGTGAAATTAATTTCAATTACCCCCATTGGATTAAATGGTAAATATATAATTTAATTACACTTTAAAACCAATTAAACGGATAATATAATCATATGAATAAATTATATTAAAAGTCACTTTTGAATTAAAATACAGTATTTTTTACTATTCATTTACAAAATAATTTTATCAGAAAGATACGAAACATTTACCCAAAGTAAATTTTGATGTCCCGATTCTAAATAACAATTTTATTTTTGTAAAATAGAACATATAAAAGTTACCAAAACTATATTTAGAGAGGGTTCACCATAAAAAGGTGGTAAATCAACCTTTCAAAGTAAATTATGCTTAAAATTAGATTCATTCACATTTTAAGCCTCTAACTTTTATTGGATAAATGTAAAAACATTTAACAGACATTAATAATCATATTTTAGTTAGTTCAATTCATTACCACCAAAAAAATGGCTACATGTTAACTACCACTTAAAATAATACTATTATATTGTTAGTGTGCAACGTAAGATTTCAAATAAACTCGTTGTTGTGTATCAGGTACTCCATTGAACATAGCATCCCCATTAAAGTATAAATAATATTTATTTCACAAATATTAATAAATATGAAAATTTCATATTTCTTTATTTCACTAGGATGTTACATCCTTCCACCCTTTGGAAATTGCGTCCTTGATATTTTATTCACTTATAAAATAAATTGGGGTATTTATACCTCATAGAATTTTCAGATTCCCACGTTACCTCTTCAACCATATGGTTTTTCCAAAAAACTGTTACCTAGTGAATTACCTTATTCTAAAATATGTTATCTATTCGGTCAAAAATCTAGACTGGTTGTTCCCCCTAAAAGAGATTCTCTCCCAAATAAACAATCACTAGAGTTAAAACATGAGACGGATTTGGCATATACTTTCTCAACATTAAAACATGAAAAACATTTTGTACCTGGGACAAACATGGAGGTAAAGCCACTCTGTACACAACTGATCCATCTTTATCTAGAATTTCATAAGGTCCAATGAACCTCAGAATCAACTTTCCCTTATTACCAAAACACATAACACTTTTCCATGTGTAAACATTTAGAAAGGCGTGATCACCTACCTCAAAAGAAATATCATTCCTTCAGTTATCCACATAACTTTTCAACCGACTCTGAGCTATTCTCATGTGATTCTAAATCAACTGAACTTTTTTTGCCATATCTTCTACCAATTCTGATCCAATCAACTTCCATTCACCTACTTCATCCAAAAAATTGGAGTTCGATAACGTTTTCCATATAATGCTTCAAACGTAGAAATATGCATACTGGAATGAAGTCAGTTATTATAAATAAATTCAACCAAAGAAAGATGTTGGGCCCAAATTCCCTGGTAATATAGTGAACAAGCACGTGGAATATCCTCTAGGGTCGAAATTTTTCATTCTGACTGCCCTTCTGATTGAGGATGAAAAGATTTATTAAAATTTAATTCAGTACCCAATTACTTCTGAAGGCCTTTGCAAAACATAGAAGTAAACTTGGAATCACGATCAAATACAATGGAGAGGAGAACACCATGAAACCTCACTATCTCTTTAACATACAACCAATAAAGTAGATCTAGAGACAAAGTATCTCTAATAGGAAGGAAATGAGAAGATTTAGTCAATCGATCAACAATAACCCAGATTGCATTGTTATATTGAGATGTCTTTGGTAATCCCACAATGAATTTCATGGATATATTTTCCCATTTCCACTCTGGAACAGGTAAACACTAAAGAATCCTTTTTGGTAACTGCCTCTCAGCTTTAACCTACTGACAAGTCAAACACTTTACATTAAAATCAAAAATATTTTTTTTCATTCCATCCCACCATTAATACTCCCAAAAGATCTCTGTACATCGTAGTACTTCCATGATGAACTGAAAATGGGGAACTATGAGCTTCACATAACAACTCCTTCTTCAAATGTTAATCCCATGGCACACATAATCTCTTCTCAAACCTCAAAACACAATCACTATCAATGTTAAAATCAAGATGAATATCCTTCTGAACCAACTCTCCCATTTTCTTCAACTCACCGTCTTCCTTCTGCGCTTGCTTAATTCTTTCTAATAGATATGATCTCACTTACACCTAAAACAAAACAAAAGAATTTCCTGCCCAAAAAACGTCTATGCCAAAGTTCATAAAATCATAAACCAAAGGATCTCGTTCTAAACGTTTTATGGTTAATGAAGAATTAATTTTTTGAATCAAAGAATCAACCACATTATTTTCTTTTCCCAGATGGTAAACAATTAAGCAATTATAATCCATGATTAATTATAACCATCTCTTCTGTCTAATGTCAATTCTTTCTGCATGAATATATACTTCAAACCTTTGTGATCAGTATATATTTCACACTTTACTCCATAAAAATGGTACCTCCAAATTATTGAATAAAAAACAATAGTAGCTAATTCCAAATCACGTGTAGGGTAATTTAACTCATGAGGTTTCAACTAACATGAAACATAAGAAATTAACTGATCATTCTGCATAAGAACACACCCTAGTCCTTTCAATGAATCATTACTATAGATAACAAACTCACCATTTCTTGAAGTAAGTTCCAAAACTGATGCATTCACCAATATTATTTTCAATTCATGAAAACAATCATCACATTATTTTGTCCAAATGAAATTAACACCTTTCCGAGTTAAATTTTTTATTGGACTGGATAATAGTGAAAAGTTTTGAAAAAAACCTCAGGTAATAACCTTACAAACAAAGAACAATGTGGATCTCGGTTTTATTGGTGGTTCTTGGCCATTATTCAACAACTTTTGTTTTAGCAGGATCCACAGTTATGCCATTTTTTAAACAATTTGACAATGGAATAAAATTTTTTGTAAACAAAACTCACACTTGTTGAATTTCGCAAATAGTTTCTTTTCTTTATAGGTTTGCAATACAATACTTAAATGACTTTCATGTTATTATTTACTTTTATAATAAACCAAAATATCATCTATAATCACAACCACAATTTATCACGTGATTCAACTGATCTATCACTTCAAAAAACTATTCAATTCTAATTATGACCATCTCAATTTGCTGATTTGGAAGGTTGTCTTCCTCCTGATGTCGTCCCAATATAGATGCCATTTTTCCTCTGCAGAAAACCATTTTGAACACAGAAATATCATAGGTGTAGAAACATGGTAATCTGTAAATGTTATATCATTTCAATATTAACATAAATTAATTTATGGATATTAATTTAACAATACTCTAACTTCTAAAGTTATCTAACCCGAACTTTGATACCAACAATAAAGACTTGGCCTTAAAAATTACATAATCATGAATTAAATGAATAATTCACATTGAGGATCTTTTCATGTTTAGAGAATTAGAGAATTAGGTCATAACATATACATAAAAACTTTACAATTACATGTTGACACATCTACCGAGTTTCTATAATTTTCACAAAGTAAAAAATCATAAAAAAAAGAATAATGCCTAGTTCCATGTTTATGACAGAATGAATTTTCCTTGATCTCATCCTTGACCCTATTCCACTTTATGTCCTATAAAAAACATTTCAAAAATTTTGTATTAGCATTACAATCTCAGTAAGGGATACACAAAGAAAGAAAACTGTTAGTTTTTCAAAACAACAATTAAACCATGAATACTTTATCATAAGTAATACTTTTCACCTTCATGAAGCAGTAAATAATATTCCTTGAATAAAAGATAATTTATTACCCTTTTCTAACCAAAAGAATACCATAAGACCCATATAAATAACACATAAAATATAAAGGTATCTTGGGACATAAACATACTTAAATGGAATAACCATACAGACGACTTCCACACATATCACTAAATAGAATATCCATACAGCTGAGTTTCATACCCAGTTAATTGGAGGTTATAATGTAACCACCCATAACGGTTTATCACAACACCACCATTATTTTTATTTATCACATATCCACCTGTCAAATGTTTTAGTACCATTATAAAATCATAACACATACAAAAAATATAAAGGAAAGAAAAAATTTCCACATTTCAATCACAATATATCACATAAATATATTGACATAACAAATCTATTATCAAAACCATTTTCAATACAAAAATACATAAAATAGTATATCATATTTATTTTACTTTTAAATACATTATGTCTTGTTTAAGATGCCAAAGATCAAATAATACTCGTTGTGGTGGAATGGTTGTTGTCACCGCTTACGTTAAAAATACACACTATTTTTTTATTATTTAGTAAAATAATTAGCAGAAAAAGATTCCAATTGAATGAAATGAAAATTAAAAGGTGTATATATAGTTTATAAAATATATTCATGTATAAAAAAAATATATGCCTCAATTAAAGTAGATTGAGACGAAGTCTCTTACCTCGTGTCCGACTTGACTGGTTCGTTCTTTAATCTTCAGAATAACAAACAAAAGTTAATTTATACCTGTGTAAGAACATTTTTATAGTTTATTATTTCTTGTATATAAATTATTACCAATTTATGAACACTATGTAATCATTTATGTTAATAATGGTCATTTTATCGATATTTGGTACTTGAGTCAAAAATGGACTTCTTATAATTACAAGTTATTCATGTTGTCAAAATTTCATTATATAAATAATGATATTCATGATTTAGATATCATATATAACATATATATCGCATATATACATGTATTTATAATAGTACATAATGGTATTATATAAATAAAAAATATAAAAGCATAGAAACAATATAAATATAATATATATCATATATAAATATATTTACATCATAATTTACACCAAGAGAGGTGGGTGGAGATAGTTGAACAATCATCATTTCTTGAGGTAGTAGTTTTCCATCCACAGAAACAGTGTGTTCTTTACCCATTAGATGGAGGACTATGTAAGTGTAGTTCAAATACATCTCATAAAAAAACATAGGATATTTAAGATAATTAATTTATTATAAAATAAATTAATACAAAGAGTTTAGGGGTTGGAGAAGTAAAATAAAACATAATAATATGAAAGAATTTAAGAGAAATTGTAACTTTTAATTTGGGTAACTCCCTTTGGTTGGAACCAAACAGAATTCTTGAACTGCCTTCTGTTTAAGGTAAGGCTTCTTGGAGTAGGAGATAGATGTACGTATATTAATTGGGTAGAATTTTAGCGAGATAAAGGTCTTGAGAGTTGAGAGGAATGGATTAGTGGTGAGGCATTTTTATAAGGGGGTGGAGGGGCTCTTTAAGAAAGTGTGAAAATATTATTTTATTAAATAATGATTTTTTATTTATAAAGGACCAAAAATAATTAAAGAAAAATATAATATGAATAATGGTTGAAATAAAATCATCCAATAATAATTGGACAGGTTTTGGATATTAGTTTAATCTTTATAATCTTATTTAATTAAATCATTTATTAATGAGGTAAACACTGCATCATAATTGTGTCACATATAATTTTCTTTATTTGATATCTAAAAATTATAAAAAAATAACATGATGCAGGCGATAGTTTTAGATTTATAATGAATATTTATAGTCTAATTGATAACTTATATAACTCTATGTAAAAATTAATTTACTAAAAACTATTTGTTTATCACCTTTTTTTACTTTAAATTAATTAAAATACAGTGTCATTATCACTCTTAAGTGGCTCCATGGGGTCCCAAAATAGACCCATGTATGCCCATGTTCGTTAATGAATCATACAATAAGGTTACAAAAAGTTTTACGGTAATTCTGTATTATTATGATATTCTTTTTACCTTGAATTTCCCTATTTACCTTCAACCGCAGTAAATAAAAGTCCAAAGTTACTATTCATAAAAATTTATTTTTTTCTTATTGAACCAAATTTTACATACTAATAAAGACTTTTTATGTCAGATTTTCTAAATTAAATTCACAGAAGTGGTAAATTTTCATTTAAATGAAAAAATCAGTTTTTAACGACTACTTAGGGGTTTTACTATTCATCAAAAAATGATGTTTTTATGAAAAATACCAAAAATTCACACTAAGATATATTTGATATTCCAAATTTGAAAATTATGTCTATTTTAACAAATTAAAAACATATTATTTGGATTAATTAATTTAAAATTAATTCCAGTTGTCAAAACAAATAACTTGTTTTTAAGAAACTATATCAATCAAAAGATTGACACTTGTTTATGTCCAATTTGAAAGTGAGATTAATTCCAATGACCACCATTGGATTAAATAGTAAAAATATAATTTAATTACACATTAAAACAAATTAAAAATATAATATAACTATGTAAATTAATTATATTAAAAGGTAGTTTTGAATTAAAATACTGTATTGTTAATTATTCATTAAAAAATAAATTTTATCAGAAAAATACCAAAAATTTACCCAAAGTAAATTTTGATGTCCCGATTCTAAATAAGAATTTGTTTGGTAAAATAGAATATATAAATGTGACCAAAACAATATTTAATGTGGGTTTACCATGAAAAGGCGGTAAATCAACCTTTTAAAGTAAATTATGCTTAAAATTATATTCATTCACATTTTAAGCCTATAACATTTATTGGATAAATGTAAAAAAATTTAACAAACATATATAATAATACATTAGTTAGTTCTGTTCTTTCTCACCAATATAATGACTAGGCGTTAACTACTACTAAAAATAATAATATTATATTGTTAGTGTGCATTGTAAGATTTCAAAGAAACCCATTGATGTGTATCGGGTACACCATCGAACATAACATCCCCTTTAAAGTAAAATTAATATTTATTTTACAAATATTAATAAATATTAAAATGTCAAATTTCTTTATTTTCCTCGGATGTTTCATATAATAAGAGAAACATCAGAAGAATTATACAAGATCAATATAATTAATATATTATGTGGTTCATGTGAAGAATAATTATCAAAGATCAAATGAAGATTGGATCCATGTTCAATATTTTTTAAAAAAGGGAGGAAACCATAATTGATGAACCCTGCCTCTATTTAGGATCAACAATTAATGAATAATTCATTCTCCAACAATGAGGATGGCCTTAATTGTTCACTACATGTTGATCCAACATAATCTAATCTTTGTTCATCATCTGATTCTAATTCATAAATGATGAATTCTCTAAACCTCCTCCTACATAACACAAGGTTTTTGTTGTTAACCCTTGTAAAATCATCATGATAGGGTATTAATAGAGGATTATGGTTTTTTCATTTAATGAAATAAATAAATAAATAAATTATTTATTTAAATTAAACGTACACGCCAATGGATGCTTCAACTGGATGTTCAGTGTTGACCTACCTTAGTTCATTCCTAGGGTAAAACATGCATCCTAGATTCAGCCATTTTTTCAAATTCATGATTCCAGTACCCATTCAAGAGTTATTAAATTTGTTCTAAATAAATACACATCCATTATATTATTATAATTAATATTTTTATAATATTTATTCTTTTCTCATCGGGCTACATAATCTCATGTAGTGTTAACACCTGGATTGGAAAATATTTCATATTATATTTCAAATCATTACTAGGAAAAAATTGGGTAACTACATTATTCAATGTTTCAAAAAAACCGTATCCCTAAAAATAACAAGTTAAATAAAAAAGTTGGTGATACTGATGCTGCAAATAGATTTTCTTCTCCTAAGGAGATCCCTTTTGTTCCCTTATATAGACATGACACATGAACCAAGGGAATGATCCATTGACACAGAATCGTCACCTACCAATACTAAATCTACACTGGATACTTTATAAAGGTGTATCCATCTTCAATGTCTTGATCACCCCATTCAATAAAATAGGTAGGATAATACACGTATCTCTTTACCTGTGACACACGGAATACGGGATGGAACTTCTCCAGTAGTGAGAGTAATTCTAGGAGATAAGAATCCCTGCTGACCCTATATATGAACTCAAACGACCCAATGTACCTTAGGCATTGATTACCTCAATTGAAAATCCTCCAAAGTCCTATTCATGGATGACTCTTATGAAATCATGGTCTCCCGTATCAAACTTAAAGGGAATGCATTGTTGATTTTTCAAATATTTATATCATCTATGTGATATCCTCATATTCTTATGGATCACCTAGGAATTCAGTGTCATATACTAAACCATCTCAAGCCCAAAAGAATATGCCTTGACAATATCAATCCAAAATAATGGTAGCCTGCATGGTCTCCCATATATGGATTCAAAATGTTCAATTCTAATCCAAGAGTGATAGATAATATTATATGAAAACACTACCAATGGAATGTGATCCTCCTAAATCCATCTAAAATCCAAAACACAAGCTCTCTGCATATCATCCAACACATGGATATTGTGTTCTGTACGCTCATCCTTCTAGCAGGGGAATTGCATGGTCATCCTCAACTAGGTTACAAATCACCCCTACGAGACTCCCCATGACTATATCATTAACCACACATCATGGATGGAGATAATTTATTAGGGTACCCAATGGGGTCAGATGATCTACCCCATGTATAAATTTCATAGAATCTACACCAAAATATGCTTCCTAATGGTATGGAACTATACTCAACTTCTAAGCAGATAAACTATCACCCTAATGGAATCGTGACCTCTAAATTTTTGTAGAAGTATGATAACAATTTCCTTGTACTTTTCATCCCATTTTCACTCTGGGATCTCAAGTGGGTATTCCGAGCTTATTTAAACATGGGGATCAACCTTCACCTACAAACTTGTGAGACACTAGGAGTTGATTTAAGTTATTCTTTTCCTTATAATGGCCCAAAAATTATTGTTGAATGTCCTTTTACATTTTCCTGACATCGTGATATATAGACAAATAATATGTGGGAAACCTTTTCATCAAATCCTCTCGTATAATGACTAGAACCACTTTCCAACCTTGGAAAAGAGGGATGTGCTCCGGTCCATTATTAAATCCATATGGTGAATCTCATAAGAATTTATTGTCATGAATAACCTCAAAATTTATGTCCCAAAACTCGGCCTTTCTAATACACTGAAGAAGTATATGAGTCAATGCCAAGGAAAAAAGAAACGTTGCACCATTCTCCTCCATTGGGGTCATCTTTAAAAAATAAAAGTACTTAGACACATCCTACACCAATTGATAATGGGACATACTACTAATGGAATCTAACATCATGTTTTACTTCCATTGAGTAAAGGCTGTCTTGATGTCATAGTCATAAAAAAATCCAACCAGCACCACTTTCTCTAGTTCAGATCTCTCTACGTGAAGATATACATGGGACTCTGACTGTTTGAGTAAATAGTGAAGTACTCTCTTGGAAGATAGTTCCCCTATATCCTCATATATAAGACTACTGCTACTAACTCTAGTTCTTGAGTCACATAGTTATTTGAATGGGGTCTTAATTTCCTCAAACCAAATGAAATCACTGCCTTCTTATGCCTAAACACTTATCAGATACCAAATATAAAGGAATCATAATACACTTCATAATCCTAGACATCCTTTGATAGTATCAAACAGGATAACTGGTCAACCTCAGCCTCAACTAGTTGAATTCTCTCAAACACTACTCATTCATGGAAAATGGATTCATTTTGTACATTGAGGTGGCAAAATGGGTTATAACCCTAGATAAGTATACAATAACCCTCCTATAGTACCCCAACAATAAAATAAAACTATTTAACTCTAACATTATCTTGGGTTGTTCCCATGAAAGAAATTCATCATTCTTTGTTGTTTCCACAACTAATCCAAGCATAAATTTGACCAGAGCCAGAAACTAAACCTCACAGATCCATAATTGGAACTTATATAGATTGTAATAATGTTGGTGGTCTTGGTTAAAGTCTAGGTAAATCATCATGTGGTCTTCACACTCCTCATTTGACGTATAGTTGATAAGTGTTTCATCTCTGAAGACAATTAAAGATCAGTTCAAGTGGGACAGGAAGATTTGGATCATAAATTCCATAAACATAGTGGGGTCATTCTTAACACCTAAAGTTATCACCCAGAACACATAGTGTCCATAGAATAATATAAATCTATATTAAAACTACAATCAATGTGAAGCCTCAAGTGGTGATAGCCAGACCTGAGATCAATCATTGAGAACTGACTCAAGACACATAATAGATCAAAGAGGTCATCAATCCTCATAAAGAATACATGTTCTTTTATAATTTCTATGTTTAGGTGATAAGAATCAATATAAAGCTGCAATATCTCACCTACTATTATCAAAAACAATATTGGGGAAACTCGTGAGGGGAAATTGTGTCTGATAAAACACTTCTCTTGAAGGTCATTTAATTCCACCCTCAACTCTTAGTGCTTAGTAGGTGACAACTTTTATTTAATAAAAGATATCGACATCATCTTTATGTGCAATTCGACACAAAAGTCCATCTCTTTCCTCATAGGTAGTCCTGAAACTTCCTAATTGAATGAATATTTAAATTCATCCAATAATGATAGAATATAACAACTTAAATATCCTATTATTAAAATATAAATACTCACCAATATATGGGTAATGGGTTGTAGCCTCCTTCTCACAAGATTCTCTCACACAGTCCTAAGATCTCTCTCTCCTGTAAAGGATAATATTTTATGACTAGTCTGAAGGTATATGATCTACCCCAATGTTAGTAACTCTCAAATTAAAATGTAATGAAATAATCCATACCAAATATAACATCATAATATTTCATCATGTTGAACAAGAGTACCCATGTGATACTCTCTCTACAAACCAAAATCTCTCACTACTATAAGATAAGTGATATCAAAGAATTGCACCCAATCAAAACCAATAGAAAAAATTGTGTGATAAGTTATCTAGAAGAAGATATAGTTCAAGAATATGGGATATAGAAACAATGTATTGAAAAAACCTATTTCTACTACTATATGATTAGGTATGGAAAAATACATATTTTACCACACATAATCTCTTGAGTTGCCTAGTTATAAGCCTCAATTGCCTACAGCTTCCTACGGCCCCATATGGAATCTCCTTGATCCTGGAAATGGATTATTGGTGGGGGTGGTGGAAGTATCTAATATAATCGCTACAAAACCATTATATTTTATGAATTTTTTTAATATATTATGTTTATTTTTTTATTTCATTACACACAACATCCATTTTTAAAGAACTATGACAAACTATTAATATTATTATTTAAACAACAACATTATTACATTGATGTTAAACATAGTGCAATGAATAAGAATAAGAACATTTTTAATATTAATTGTAATTTTATTATATAAAGAAGAAATATAGATAAAAATACATAATTATTTGTAATTTCTTTATATGGTTCAAAAATTTTATTTTCTCGGAAAACATGTTTTTTATTTATTTTTGTTAACAATATTGAAATTAATTTTTGAAAATTTTGTAAAATTGAGTTTATAAAATAATATTAATTTTTTAAATAATAATGTCTCAATTATAATATTATGATATTTTATACTTTAAAAAAATTCAATGCATAATGAAAAATACTGGTTTTTATTCAAAAATTATTTTTCATTTAAATAATATATAAGGTTATTTCTTTTCAATAGAATATAAAGTAATATTAATTCAATTATATATCAGTTAATCCAATTTATATCATCATTATCATGTTAAATTTTAATTTTCATAAAAAAAATTTAAATATTTTGAATATTTTATTTTTGGAAAACTTTTTTCTCATCACGTCTATAAGGTTAATTTTAAATTAAATTCTACCAATAATGTGAATATAATTTTGAAAAAAGGATTAAATATTTATAATAAGAATAATTTATGCTATATAATAATTATTACATAATTTTTTATCATAACGAATAGTGACAACAATAAAAAATATTTACAGTGGTTATTATAAAAATGGTTTTTCCAATGAAATTAAAATAATAATATAAGGGTTAAAATGATAAAAAACTTATCAAACCAAATTTTTTTAATTATCTAGATATTAACATTTTTTATTATTGATAATGATGCATTTTGGAGCTTTCTATCATCTGAAAAAAGTAGTTTCAACTTTTTATTACAATAAATTAAAAGTATACCACCCACCTCACTTATAATGGGCCTCAAATTATCCTACCCTATTCACAAATTTAATTTTTTTCATAAAATAACTACCCAAATAACATCGTTAATTCCATTCTCTCATCCCTAGATCTTAATTTTTTGGTATAAATCCAACCTAGGAAGGGTTTTGTTTCAAACCTAAAGAGGTTTCCTAAAAAACATATACATTCTTCAATAATAGTTTTTTATTTTATTTATTCCTAGAAATCCATAAATTGTTATAAAAACTTATTATATAATAATCATAGTATCTAAATTATAATTATATTTTGTAATTTTATGTTCATGACCTATAACCATCTTCCCTTCCCTAAAATGGGATACAATATCATTATTCGTGTGTAAAACGAACGACCACCTCATGATCGAATGTTATTTGTTTCTCATCACCACCTCTCATGGATGTAAATAATGAAGTATTAAATATTTTAATTTTATATTTATGATATTATTATTATTATTGAATTTTTATATCACATATGTCATCTAAATTTACATTCTTTGGGTATATGATAATGTTTCTCATGTATACGGTAAAATACAACCTCACGATGAGATGTGTATCATTCATGCTTTACAAGAAAGGTAATACAGAAAGATTTAATGAAAATATGTTATATATATTAAATAAAGAATATTAAATATCATTTAACAGTATTTATTTCAAATCTTCAAGAAAATGGAAACAATGTTGATGCATTTAAATAAAACACCTTCTCCGAGAATAGTGTATTATATGTTTTGTCTATGACTTGTAAAGATTAAAATAAATACATAAATAATTAATATATATATATATATGATATTTTTATCATTGTTAATATTATGGAGTTGATGGAACCATGGTAAAATTAGTATTACCATAAATAAAAAATCTAAGTTAGATGAATAAATTAGTTATTGTTCCGAACGTGACTTTAAAATTTATTTTTGAAAAAGAATTTAATAAATGTTGATATGTATATCATATATGGTATGATATATAAATGTATGGTTCTTTAATAAAGGTATAATAATCTTATATTTTTTTATACATGATGTGTGAATGTATACAAAGAGGTTCGAGTGTTTAGGTATGGGATTTATGTCCCAATTTTTCTTCTTTGACAAATTTGTTATGTTATGCACCTATATTACATTATGAGATGTATAAAAATCCCTTTTGACATGTAATATATTGAATTTATATTTTCTCTTGATATAATAGGTTTAATTTTACATTGTACTTTCATGGGAATTATGATTTAAAGATACCAAAATGGTCAGGGTTTAATGTTACAATATCATCATTTATCTGGATTCCCCATGATTATGCTTCTAATGATGAAATTTTATTATCTATCTTTTATAAAACTCATGAGAGTTCTTTTAAAATGTTTAGTTTTTTGATAATACATTGTTTAACATCAATTTTATCTCTTTACATGCTAAATATTTTCAATATTGTTTTTAAGAAAAATCTTATGTATTTCTCTCTTCAGTCAAAACCCATTTTTCTTCAAAAACCATGTTTTCTAAAAAAAATCGAATAATGTTTATAAATTACTATAAATTTTCCATTAAATAAATTTATACCCAATTTATAACTTTTTACAAAACAAAATTTAAGGAATCTTCTTTTTGTTTCAAAAAATAAGGCATGTTTTTACCAAAAATTACAAAATAATATTTTTTAATGTGTACGTAATGAATGTAAATTTACCAACATAATGAACTTTATTTTTGTTGAATCATAATTTATATTTTTTACAGATTATATTTAATGAAAATTATTCCAAAAATATTTTATAATTTTCTAATTTCAAAAACAGATTATTTTCAAACAAAGGATATTTTTATGAAGAAACATTCAATGTGATTTTTCTTTCAAAATCATTTTCTATATAAGGTGACCACATTTTATGTTATATATGATTTAATATTGATGTGATATAAGGATACCACTGTTATTATTTCCCTGAATTGTTTATTTTTATGATGAGAATATCTTATGAATACTTTTTCTTCTCTATGGGTTATACCGTGTTAAAATACATATAAAACCCACTTCTTTTTCCACAGTCCATGATTTGGTGAAATAATGAAATGATCATGAAAACTATTTCATTTCCATATGTTATGTTGTAAATAAATTTTTATGAAATCCATCCTATTTAATGTGTTTTTATATGATAAATATTTAATGATATTATATAATGAATATGTATTCTATTCATTATATGATTGGTGGGACCTATATATTTGTCCAATGCATTGGGTAAATATTAACATCTCATGAGATAAATAGGACTAAAGTGGGTAGTGAACCTAGTTTAGTGTGATATTTCCTCAACTGTGATATTATTGGGTGTGAAACTTGACAACTATGATGGTGTGGGAGTTAACCCATTCTATTGTGATAGTCTTTGAAACAATCCTTGAGCTACTAAGGAGAATATTTTCTATGCTTATTGGTATTCCAAAAATAAATGACTTATGAAAATATTGTGTTCTAAGGGTTTATTTTTTTAATTCCATTATGATTCTTGTATTATGAACTTACACATTTAATTACATGACTCATATTTATGATCTATGATATTCAAGGTATGGTTTTCAAATTATATTATCATATTATTATGCCCTTATGCTCTTGATATGTTTATATCTCCCTTGTATACCCTTACCGAACATATGACCTATCCATTTATTATGTTACCTTTCATTTGATTTTTATAAAAGGAATTATATATGATTTGAATAATATGGGTTCTATTTTTGAAGAAAATAATGGGAGATGACATAGAACACTTATAGACCAATTTTTTATGTTTCCATGCTTCCAAAGGTGCTAGATTTAATTAATTCTAGTGTGGATCATTAAATAATTTAATGAATACGAATCTATAAAGAATAAATATATGTGTATGAAAAGTTTGGGTCAATTAAGTAATTATCCACAAGTGGTTCCTCAACCTTGAGCCCCACGTGTTCTTCTGCTAGCTCCACCTCCCTAGAGACTGCCCTGGCCATGCCTGGGGGAACCCTGGTCACAGCACTGCCTCGACTGTGGAAGTCCATACACTATCATTATTCTCTCATTGTGACATTATTTAGGTAAATAATGTTCTATGTGACCATTCCCATCAAATACGTACCATCCCCCATCTCCAAGAGGACCTAGTCATCTGTTGAATCCTAGCATTGCATATCTATAGGATTGAGTCTGTCTTTGGGAATATCTATTTTTCTAATATCCTGATGGTTGTAACCTTATTGATACTACATATGACTCAACCCCATGACTCCCAATATTATCCTTTACATTATGGTGTTAGTTAAATATAAATATATCTATCACTAATGTCGATACAAACACTTCATAAAATGTGGGAATGCATAGGGGAGCCACATTGGCATGATTGTCTCTGCGGAGACCTGAATTGAACTTATGCTCCTATAAATAACCATTATAAACCATGTATATTGAGTAAGATGTAATTTTAAGGAACCTCAAATAATACTCAGCAACTATAATAATACACTATTGGAGCTCTAGATGCTCTTAAATCTGAACTAAGCACATCAATGAGGGGTAATAATACTCAAAAAATAGATTTTGGAAGTTAGTCAAAGATAGTGTTGACTAATCATACCTCTATGGGACTAGAATCCACTAGAGCTCTATTTTTATGTGTAAAATACCTGATTTTAGTAAAAGCATCTAATTCATTTTGGTTTTCATGATCCTAAATACATGTATCAAAAAATAAATCTATTCGTCCACTATCTGGGGATTTGTCTCACCACAGATCCTTGGAGTCCTCAAACATTGGAAATCAATGATTTCACTGACCCTACATGAACCCCTTGCCTTCCCTACTAGTATAATATAACAATTGATATATGTGGTTCTACTACCTTCCTTCCTGGAGGAATTCTCTTGTGATAAGGCCCTTGAATTGAGGCCTCATCACCTAATGGATCGTTGTCAGGATCCTAAAATAGTTGCATGGATGACTTTCATCATAAGGAAATCATGAATTTGGTCAAGATGTACCATGGTAAGATGAGCATATATATATATATGGATTTTACTGAAAAAGTAACATCAAAGGACTAAATCCTATATAATGCATGTACTATTGATCATTGTAACCAATTTCTTAGTATTTCGAGTCAACAAGTAGGTATTCAGAGCCACGGTGAATGGATGCATCATCCACCACACCAAAACTAGATTTAATATAGAGAAATACACACTTGAAACACTTTGAAACTATTTCCCTAAGTCTCAACCAATCCTTATATGGGGACTAAATTAAACACCACCCAAAAGAGTGAAATTCTCTGATACCACTCTGTAATAATCCGACCAACTCGGACCCTCTTGGTCGTCAGATGACCATTTTACCACAACCCCAAGCCTGCCTCTACTGTCCGGGGATTGATATTAGCACCAATAAAGTATAACTATAGTTGGATTCCTTTGACTAATGTACCTATAAACATTCACCCAACCATCTCCTCGATATAGTGCATATAAATATAAAATAATAAATGTAAAATATATAAATAAACCATACATGAAGTAAAATGTAGGGAATACAACAGAGTACGATATAGTACAAACACATTGTAAAAGATATAATAAAGACCCAACCAGAAGTGAAGTCCCAACTTGAAACAAACTAGAATAAACAATTCTAAGAGGGTTTGGATTCTAATCTCTAGGTTCGACCACCATAAAGGGTCTATGAACCCATGTATCTTATTCTCTACAAAAATCAATGTTGATTTTTTTTCATTTTTATATGAAAATACACAATTAGGAAATGACCATGCATTGGTGAGTATTTACATACCCAATAGGTCGCCCAAAATAATTAATGGGAGAAATATTGATATGTGATAGAAGTAGTCAACTCAACTAAAACAAAGATATAAATTAATCCCAACAAGATAAACATAAATATATATACCCAAAAGAAACCCAAATGAGAGAGAATGGGGATCTCTATCTATAGCCTAACTCATATAGATGAGTCTTTCAAAAACTCCAGAAGATGTTCATTGATGACCAATATTTCATGTATCCATCAAGAAAATCGTTTCGATAAATAGCACATCACCACTATAATAAATAGTTGAGAATGGAAAATATCCAATAAAGGACCCCAAACCTTGTGTCTCCGAGGTTGCCACTCATTAGATAGAGGACCCATACCAGGGTCTATCGAGGGGTTCCACTAAACAAGTACAAAACCCACACCGTAATCTATCAGGTGGTGCCACTCAGTAGGTAAGGGACACACACCCTATTACATCATGGGGTTCCACTCTATAGGTATAGAAAATACACCCAAATCCATCATGGGGTGACACTTAGTAAATAGAGTACCCATAGCCTAGTCTGTTAGGGGGGTCCACTCAGTAGGTAGTGTACCCTCTCTATAATCGATTCGGGGTTCCACTTAGAAGGTATAGGACACATACTCTCATATATGAGGGGGTGACATTCAAAATAGTTTAAATATTATAGGGATACTATGTCATGATTCAACATGGGTGCTTCCAAACCCATACTCTCTAATGATCCCTCCTGATAACTATCATCATCAAGCATTGATTAGAAAAGAATCATTCTTAGATTATCCCACATTATATCTCTAAATCCACTATGATGGATACAAACACATTCTATGTGGAAAACTGCTAAGGATAGGGTACTCGTATGCCAAAATTGAATTCCATATAAACGAGATATGCAAGATGGAAGTTTCTCAAATGGTGCAAAAAATGTGTCTGAGGTAATCATGGAATGTGGTCCTACTCGTCTTCTCATCCATGTTCTCTGTTAGATATTTCTCAGAGGACATGTCACCTTACATTTCTTGTAGGGGAACAAAAAAAATGTCTTATCAACCTAGGGCATACTTGTGTACTCTTGGACATGGTTATTTTTTCTAGTCATTCCATCTACCTGCCTTTATACCTGTCCATGCCTCAGTATCAGCCCATGCCTGTATACTCACAAAGTATATCATGTGTCCTCCAACATAGGATTATGTCCATGTGTATTTGGAGCACAGCTAATCCACCTAGGTAGGGTCAAACATCCTTTTGTCCCATCTAAACATAATGTGATCCTTAACTCTTCCCAAAACCCTAGCACCTCAACTAAGGGAAATATGTGTTTTCTTTTTTTCTGAGTTACATAGAGTGTAGTCAATATTTTTATAGATTCCCAACTTACCTTTTTGTATCTTCCATATATAGATTTTATACCATCATCCCAACAAGTTGACCACTCAAAATCAATGGGATTATAATCCTTCCATTAATTCGAGATGTCTAGTGGGTGGAACTAGGAATCCATTAATTTTCATGAAACCCACATGCCACCCGATGTTATCTACCACTCGTTATCATCACCACACCAGATCCATCATCTATGGAGAATCACTTAAAACTCAGGATCTCACTATATCCTTAATTTTCCAATTTGATCATCATATTTGAAACTACCCTGATTCCATGGTTTGGATTGTACTCAAACCCACCCCAATAAAGTCGATCTATACCCCTATAAGCCAATGGTGAATAGTGAAAATAACGGACCGGGGAAGCACATAAACGAAGTGAATCTATCAATAGACAACATTTATTTACCAGTTATAATAATTCATTGATTATCAAGGATGATAAAATGTGAATAATGAATATTTCTACTTGATTAAGATAATCAATAATTTAAAGAGCTCATGTAAAGAACAATTATCATAGATCAAAAAAAATGAAATTCATGCTCAATATTTTAATACATAGAATCAAAAACCATAACTGATGATCCTAAACATGATTTAGGATTGATATTTAGTGAAGAAAATGTTCTAGTTTGATCTACTTCACTCTCTTCCTACCGACTGACTAGAAGTTAACTTTTTATTATATTGCACTTTATGGAAAAAGTGTGCAAACATCAAGTTCAACCAGAAGCCTCAAAAACTAAAGAAGATGATATATTTTTTAAATAACAACATAAATATATTAGATTTTTACTAAGTATATAATTTATAGAAATTTTTTGATACCTTTTTATCTAGTTTCTATTTTATAATATCTTCAAATTGATAGTATAATTTGTCCCATGCTTGAAAAGAACTATTCCACGGTTTTCTTCATAGCATTGAAGCCTCTGGACAGAATTAAATGTTGATAATTAATCTTATCACCCTACTCCCTATTTGTTTTAACTATAATAGGTATCTCATTCATCCTTTTTTCATTCTCATTATAATCATGAATATTCAATACCTCCTACAGCATATGTTCCTCTGAGTGAAAAAGAAGATACCATGATTTTTCGACGGTCTCTAAATTTTCATCCCACTATTTTCCAATTGTTTTTAACAATGAAACGTTACCAATATTGGCCTCCCTTTATGAAATCCCCTAAGAATCACTTTGGGGTGAATCAAAAACCATCGAGTCATTCTGGATCTGAGACTATTCTTCGACCATGTTAGCCTTCTTCTCCTGAACATGATCGTTAGATTAATAAACATCAACCATTTCACTACCACTCAACAAAATAAAGCATAACTCCTTCAACTGTTCATTTTTAGTTGAAACATTCTCTATTATCTTGGACCTACCTTTTTAGATTATCATGTATCCATTGGTCTTGGAATGTATGATTATTCCTTACGGTCTTTGTATTTCCTCCTCTTGATCACAATAAAACTACATGGGTCCTTATTTTTATTCTATCCCTTATTATTCATTGGAATGTGAACCCCTCTGCTAGATCCTCCCTTGGAACATTCTTCCAAGAGTTGTCCATTAATATCCCCCTCCCCCCCCCCACCAATATTGATTTTCCAATGATGAATGCTATAAATATCCACTCCAGTCTCACAATTTTTATTAGATAACCCTTGTAAAATACATGTAAGAAGGTATTTATAGTTTATTTTAATTATGTTTATCGAATATAACAAATAATAAATAAATTTTTTATTTATTTAAATTAAATTGACCGCTAAATGGCTGCCTTAAATAGACCTCCAGCATCGATTACCCTTATGACACACCTATGGTAGACCTCAGATCCTGAAATATAAATTGGTCTTGGATATCCGAATAGAGCCTATGATTAGTATTTATTCCTTTACTTTTCAATAACCACATGATTTTGATAATAATATAACTAATATTTTTTATTTTCAATTAGGAGATCATCAGGCCATAAAATCTCACATTGTCTTAGCACCTAGCTCCAAAACTATTTATTAATATATTTCAAAGTCTTGTAAGAAAAAAATCAGGTCACTACACTCAATTACCATGATCCTTTTATAATAGAATATAATAATATTAAAACCCTTCTAAAATATTTCCCCATAACCTAGTGGTAGTGGCTTCATCATATAATAATCCTTATCATACTTATGAGGTATAGAAAAGATAGTTTCTCTATGAAGGGTTATAGTTATAAACCAAGTACATTGAATTTTATTTCTTCTTATAACACTTTTAAATCAATGGTATTTATTAGAAAATAATTAATTTAGAAACTTCAATATACTAAATTTTTTATTTTTATTATTAGATAACCATTTTACTCCTCTTTTTGGTCAAATATGAAATGAATGTATTACACATGCATACATGTGGACTACCGCCTCCACATATCTATATGATTCAGTTTTCGTCACCAAAATTAGTTGTTGGATATTTTAATATATATAATTTTTATAAATTATATTTATAAAGTAATTATTCTTATTTAATTATTTCATCTTATGTAACTTTTTACCTTTTCATTCGTTGGAAAATGGAAACATTCCACATGCGTATGTGTGGACTATCACCTCCATGAAGTGATGTGATTCATTTTTCATCTCTGATCTATATGAATAATTATATTGATGTACAAAATGCAAAATAAAATAATTATTTTATAATTAATATTCTATATATGATGAAACAAATTCCAAAGGAAAATTACTAGAACCATCAAACTAAAGAATGCATGAAACATGGGTTAGTTTCCATAAAAATGATCCTTTTAATTTCAAAATTATTAATAAAAGGATAATTATAAATTATAAACAAATTATACATTGTAATTTTAATATTAATATGGTTCATCAATCTATGTATAATAAATATAGATTTATTATAAAATATGTTTCAACATTTATATTGAAATATGGATAATTAGGTAAGGTTTTATGTTACAATCTAATTACATTTTGGGATTTCTTATTATAAATTTCTATTAAATGATGTAGCAGTCACTATAGTAGTTACTATTCAGTACTGTAGCATCTGGAACTATTCACCCGATTTGGGCCTTCGGGCCACTGGTTTGGGACTACGGGTCTCCAGGGTCTTCGGGTCTTCAAAGGCCTTCGGGCCACAGGGCATGCGGGTCACGTAGACAATGGAGTAGCCTAGTTCCCACAAAAAAGGCCCCAGAAGAGGATCAGAGAAACAGGAGTAGAAACCACCAGATGTAGAGCTAACCAGATTGAAAGAATGAGAGGGTATGGCAGTAGCCATCGGGACCAGGCACCGTGAAACTTTGTACGGGGCAATGCTAGCCGATCAGAAATGCAAAGTGGGGAGCTAAGGAGATAAATGTTTCAAGCTGTTGGGGAGGGGCAGTTCTAGTCGTCTGGGCCTATGGGTCATGTTTTTTTCAAAAGGATCATTGTGATAACTCTATTGGTGATTTTGATATCCTTCCTCGTCTTCCAATTGTGGGCTCTTATAGGAAACCTTGACATACCTTTGAGGTCTTCTGGCAAGCCCTGCTTCCAGGATGGATCAAAGTGAATGTTGACGGCACCTCTAGAGGAATCTCGGGTTCGGCAGGTTGTGGTGCCATCTTCAGAGACTTTCTTGGCAGATGCCTTGGATGCTTCTTCAGTGGATGTGGTATGGCCTCAGCTTTAGAAGCGGAAATGTTCGGAGTCATTCATGAAGTGGATTTTTTCAAGAAAAATGGTTAGAACAAGCTGTGGGTTGAATGTGATTCAACCACTGTTGTCCAAGCCATCTGGAAGGGGGTGGTGCACCTTGCATGACCGCTTACCTCTCGATGGATGAAATGTCTTACTTCGATCATGGATCTCAACTACATTTCCACTCATGTTTTCCATATAACGAACATGGTTGCTGATAGTCTGGACAACAAGGGGGTCAATTAGGTTGCTACCTAGTTGGATGATTTGCCTGATGATTTGCTCCCTTTTTTCAATAAAGATTGTAATATGATTCCATATTTCAGACTCTTGTAGATCCCTTTCTTTTTTATTAATAAATTGTGCCTTGGTCTTTGACTAAGGCACCACCTTTTAAAAAAATCCCTTAAATGAAAATATGTGGATAATAACCATTAAACCCCTTTAATATTCGTCTCATAAGTTTATTTTTGAATTTTTTTTAGTACCATTTTCTAGTATCTGGTACTTGAAGTGATCAATAATTTTTTTAATGGAAATCAGAAATAAATTATTTTTTGGGATGATAAACTTTTTCTTCAATTTCAATAATCTTAAAAATTATTTAATTGATGTTTTTATATAAATAATAATTTTTTTAAAAAATATCATTTTCACTACCATTTGATTTTTTTATAAATTTATTAAAAAAATCATTCTGGATGTTTTTTGAAGAAGTAATTTTTTTAATTTACACAAAAGTTTGAATGGAATGATATCTTCTATCACATACAACATGAATTTATTTCAACATTTCAATGACCAATATTTTATTTTCTGATTACATTACAAGTTTCCTCTGTTTTTTTTAAAAAACGGTATTTTCTCAATATTTTTTGAATTTTTATTCAATATTTTATCCAATGTTAATGATATTTTCCCGTTGTTTCAATGAAATTTTCAAATGGTATTTTAAAAGTTTTTTTTGTTCTATGTTAGCAGCCTTCATGGATTGTTATGATTCATTGAGGATATAATCTTTTGGTACCATATAATTTTACATTTTGGATGGGTTATGATGATGATTATTTATAGATGATTCTTTGAAAGTTTTTTCTTTCCCAAAATTTAATCAATTTATTTTTAAATGTTTATTAATAGTATTTCTTTTCCCCATGTTATATAATAATGAAATGGTGAAATTATTATGAAAGTAATTTCCTTTGAATGGGTTATCATATTATTATCGAATGAATGTTTTATGATCTTATAGAACGCATATATACTATTTTTATTATGTGATAGTTGAGCCTAACAATATACAGCCTTCCAATTCATTGGGTAAGGATGGGTATCTGATGAGATAAAAAGGACAAGAATGGGGAGTGAAACCAGTTTATTATTGGACTTCGTCCACTATGATAGTCCTGGGAGTGAACCATGGCTAAGAAAATGATGGTAATAGGGTTAAAACAATCCACTATGATATCCTTGGTAGTGATCCTTATTTAATGAAATATGATTATGTATATTCCACAAACTTATGTATTACTATTATGATATTTTCTCAAGAATCATGTTTGATTATAGATGATTATTCAAACATATGAATTATTCCATTTTTTTTTGTAAAAAATCCTTATTACATGATTTATGATTAATGATCATTGACTGCTTGGGCTTATTATTGTATGTTATGATCATGTTCTTATTGTTATAGTTCTTTACCTAGAACTAACTTCTTTGTACTTTATGATAAACTTATATATTTTTTTTTAATATTAATATATTCCTTATCACATCATTATTGTTCTTCTTCATAACATAGCATGTCATAATGTCCCAAGAACAGTTGTAACAGTTAAAGATCAAGTAGTTCCCCACTATGATGGGAACTCTGAATATCCTCAACACTACTCTTGAATAAATGTTCTACGGTCGGTTGATATCATTTGAAGTGACACAAATGATATAGGATAACAATTGTGGAGACTCATAGGACTTTGAGTAACCATCTCATGGTGTACACCCCTGGTGATATCTTGTATGATATTCTGAGAATGAAACTCAATAGTAGGAAATCCACATTATAAATGTCATTAGGTGTTCCTATCTATAGACATCTATAATGGTACTAAGACATTAATATTATTATTAATTTATATTATGAGTCATGCAGTATGATTTTTTGGAAAAAACTATGACTACATATACTCATGGTGAGGTTGGATACGTTGGGTGTGTCATACGTAATATTGCATTAATGAATAATGTGATTAAGTATTTATCCCTTATATTCATTAATAGATGTAAATATTGTGGGCCCTTTGATGGAAATGGTAGAACCTAAAGAAATCCATGTACGTGGTTTTCTAGAGGCAAGTTCAATTTCTGAAAAGTTCAAGAATGAGTTATCGAGTATATAGTTTGATGACATTGGCATGCAACCTGCTCGATTGGATATATTGTGATAAAGGGATTATATTATGAGATAAGATTTCGTATGAGGTTACATGTCATTTTGGAATTAACTTCTTTCTATAGGGGTCCCTTGGTGTGTTTCTAGATGCTAAACATAGACTTTAGGTAGGTTTTCCTAATGCCACTAGGAAATAGTCCCCGAGGGTCACACACTAAGTGTATTCAGATTCTCAGTTAAATAATATAATATTTGACATGTTGATTAAATATTATTTTCAGTTGTGGATTAATAATTTTAATGTTATTCTTGATCACATTTTATTTACTTATAGGTTAATAACATAGTTATATTGATTTATTTATTTAATAAATAAATATCCATTATTCAAGGTTCGGTGAATATTACAGTGGATAGGCAGACTGAGTTAAAGAGTCTAGTGAGAAAATAATATTAAATATTATTTTATTAAAATAATATAAAATATTATTTTATTAAAATAATATTTAATTATATCTTTTAAGCTAAGAACATGTCATATAAATTATGTTATTTTTGTTATTATTTGATATCGGGGTTTCATGGGGAATAATAAAATAAGTAACGCAACTTGTGCTAATTATTTATTATTACATAGTGAATTAAATTCCTGGTTACATATCATTATCCTATTAACCAAAGGGGAAACCCAAAAGATATATAGCCCATTTTTTGTGCAAAAAAATTTGGGGAACTTCTCTTAAACCTTGAGTTATTTCTTTCTCCTGGAACACTCTTGATAACGAGAGCGACTATCCTCCACGAGACCTGATAACGCTTCATAAGAGGCACTCAAGGCAGTCTAGAATGGACGACGGAAGCGTAAGGACCTTCCATTCATGCACCCGGAGACTCCTATAGTGACAAAGAGAGATTCTTGGAACAAGTATGGATTATAGCTAGATGAGATCTACTATTTATCCCTAAAAATCAACAAAAGGCTCACCATAGTTCTATGGTCAAACACATCAATGAAGAAAGAAATTCTTGGAGGTATTTCTTTAATTTAATTAAATTAATTATAAAACAAAATATGTTGATTCCCTCTCTTGGTTATAGGTATATTTCTTCATTATCTAAATATTTTATTTTTTTCCATGGATACTCGAATTCAACATCGTATTGATCCTAGAATAATCGTTGACGCCTGTAAAATTTATGGTTGGGTGACGGCCAAACCGCACATCTGCTGCACTCGGAACTGTCATGTGATACCAGAGTGGTCGTATTTTTTATTATAATTTTTTAAATAATTTTTTGATGATTTAAACTTTGATAATTTAGTTTTTCAATTAATATTTAATCATTCTTATAATCTATATTTCCAGATCTATTCTTCCTCTTTCATTTCAAGCATATCTAATAGAAACACAAAAATGGATTAAAATTACATCTAAGATCTCATCAAGATGGGTCAATAATTCTTCTAAGGTAACAAAATAGTACACTTTTTTTATTCGTAATTGTATTTTGTGTAATCCTCCATGCACTTCATGTAATCTGGATTACACACTATGTAGTTGTGTTCAACGCGCTGGGAACAATTCGACAATTTCTCATGTTGTGTGCATTATTGAGACACGGTGAAACTAATTCATACAACACATGTTGAATAGGGTAGAATGGAACATGTTCAGTGAGACTACATGTTTTTTGGCCCACTAAACATGACATGTAGTCCCTTTGGGTCAAGTTCAAGTCATGTATCCCATACGCGGCATGCTCGGCTGGTGACTATGTAATGCGGAGTCCACCTGATGTGTGTCCCACTGGATATGTTGTGAACTCTGAAGGTTTTTGAACAACACATCACATGCCTTATCCCCTAACATTCCTTTGGGTGGACGGTGAGGAGGGTACATGGCTTGTATTCAGATCTACTCATTGTGTACTTTTTTTACATTATGTATATTTAAAATTTATTATTTTCTATGTAACCCTTAAGACATGCACATTCGTGTTGGTATAATGATGGGACACAACATGTGATAGGTTTTCGATATATATATTTATATATAATTAACATCTGTATAATGTTCAAAGATATAAATATCATGTATGAGTTGTATTACAATTATAATTCTGCATACGTGCTACATTTCAAAAAGAATATAGTGTATACAAGTATAATACATATTGGGTAGTTTTGGATGGGTATTCACTCAGTTTCCTCAAGGTACATGTTATGTACATAGTTGACTTTAAATGAATTTTTAATTTCATCAAAATTATAATGAATGAGAATCTTATGGAAATTCAGAAAAATGATTAATATAAAAGGATTTATTAATTAAAGATATTAATTAATCGATTCGACCGTGAATTATCTAAATAATAACGATTAAATAATTGAATTCAATTTTTTTCAAAAGTGTAATTCATTTCCTCTTTATGTATTATCATGAGCTACACCAGACCTCTGTATGTGATTGTTTTCCTTTTAATTTATTTGTTAAATTAAAATTGGTGGTCCATGTTCCATCTTCTCATTAATATGTAGGGCTTGTGTGACCATGGATTCTTTTTATGTAAACCCCCTTTTACCCCTCACCTATGTGTGAGTTAAAGAATATGCAATGTATGGATATCCCAAGCTAGTGGAGGAGGTTCATGTTAGGAGTCTAGGAAAAACCAATCCAAGGCGATACAATGGTGGACGTGTGGAAAGCTATAAACTCTAATCATTAATGCTTCAATGTGGTTCTCCCCTAGGTTGGGGTTAGTTTATCAACTTCTTGATAAACGAACCATTATAAAATTTTGTGATCATACCCTTTATCATATTTTTGTTAGTTACATGGTTTATCATTATAGATGTGTTTTTGTGATCACATAATTTAGGAATTAAATATTATTCAAGATGGAACTAAAATAAAATGTCTTAGGTGAAAATATTATCAAGAAATAGTTAATCACATAAGTATATCCCAATTAATTTTATCAAAAATTTAAAAATATAATAAGAGTAAATTTAATAATAAAGGACAAAATCCCTAAATAAAATATTAAGCTAGTATATCTTTCCAGTACTTTGGTTATAATTTAAGCAATAGTTTAATGTGCTTGACCAGCCAAAGTTGGGATGCTATCAATTATCGAGGAATTTTATTTTGAGATTTTTGGTCGACTTAACATGGTTTTCATTAAGGTTTGACTACCAAAGTAAGACTTGGTGTATTCAAGAGGAAAGGGTTGAGGAAATCAAAAACAATGATTTTATTATTGGGGAGTCCACTCATTGAATCAAGGATATATGATTCAATATAGTTGGCATTTGGGATTCCTATCTAAAACCATTAAAGTTTCGTGACCAGCCAAAGATAGGGTGATGAGAATGGAAGATGGATACTTGCCACTAGAATATCCAAGAAACATGATATTCTGAATCAAATGGTGAGGGCTATTAGGTTTCAACAAAATAGTGAGATACTAATGAATATTTATTTATTTATTTTTCTTAATTTTATCTGGTACAATAATTAAACTATGTTCATCTAATATGTAGATATGGAATTAAAAATGACATCAAACATATCATTGTGATCCATACTCAAGATGGATAACCTTCTCACTAACACTAATTTTTAATAGTGGAAAAGGCACTTTAGGGTCATCCTTATCCATGAAAGGAATCTATATGTACTAGAATAAACTTTACCAGTTGCACCAAAGTATGAGGTGAATGATAAGGATATTTATGTATATGAGAAAAATTTGAACGATGATATAGATGTTTAGTTCCTCGTGATATCTTCTATGACCAAGGAGTTATTGAACCAACAAGATGAAATTGATTCTTATAACATGATTTCCATCCTTCAGGAACTCTATCAAGAGAAGGTGGGACAAGAGAGGTATGATATCTCCAACTTTTTGTTCACTACTATGCTTGGAGATTTGGATTTAGCTGGACAACATGTACTCAAGAATATTGATTACATTGAGAATCTAGACATCTTAGGGATTAAATTCATGGATGAGTTGTAAACATATCTCATACTATCATCACTACACAGGGACTTCTCTAGTTTTATTGGGAATTATAATATTATAAATATTGAGAAGTGGTTATCGGAACATCTGAACCTGATTCTCAATGTGGATAAGGACATAAGGCATGACAAACCTGTAATCCATATGGTGAATATGAAGAGGAAGGACAATGAAAAAAGGAATAAGATTTCTAAATAGTCTAACCATTTGTGAGCATCGTCCAACCAAGAAGACGAATAACTAAAGGCAGGTAAAGGAAAATGATGGATTATGCTTGTCATGTGAAAAGTCAGACTGTTGGAAGAGGAATTACACCCAGAGGCAAGGAGAATCCAAAGGTGCATCCATTATCTAATGGAATATTTACATTTCTACACATTGGGTACTAGATATAGCTTTTGGTTCTCAAATATGTGTTCAAATTTAGGAACCAATTAGATTTTAGAAATTTCTAGAAGATAGGATGATCTACGAGGTCTCAATGGTTTGAGGCTGGATATTATTTCCATTAGTGACTAACACCTTTCGTTGCCGACCATGATCATTTTTGTTTAAATAAACTACTATTATGTTCCAAATGATACCACGAACATAATTTCTGTATTAATTTTAGATATAGATGGATTTATTTCCATGTTCAGAAATAATTTTTTTTTTGTTTTATAGGAATAACATATTATATGGTATGGAACATTTAAATAATGTTTTTTTGTAATAAATTACAAAAACCATGTGTTGGGAATTGATAACAAATCAAGATTACATGAATCATATAACACCCATTTGTGGCATCACTATCTTGGTGATTTAAATTAGAAGCGCCTGAAAAATCATTGTCAAGATATTTATTTAGACTTTTCCATGTTAAAACCCTTTGATAGGTGTCACACTTGTTTTCAAGGGAAAATGAACAACCCACCATTCGGTAAGCAGGTTAAAAGGGAAATAGGGATTCTAGGATGGGCACACACTAATGTGCGTGGACAATTTCTAGTAGAATCTATAGGTGGATATTCTTACTTCATTACTTTTAATGATGGATTGAGTAGATATGGCTATGTCTAAGTAATGAGGTATAAGTCTGAGACCTTTGAGAAAATCAATGAGTTCAATAAGGAAGTCTAGAATCATCTAGGTAAGAATATAGAAAAGCTTCAATCAGATCTAGGTGAATAATATCTTAACCATGAGTTCATTGACCTTTTATGGGAGTCTGATATTTTATTTTAACTCACTCCACCTTATACACCATAGAGGAATAGTGTTAGTTAAAGGAGGAATAATACCTTGTTGGACATGGTATGGTAGATGACGATTCATGTATGTCTTAAATTTTTTTTGGGATATTAATTACAAACGACGTCATAAACAATAAATCAAGTACCAAAAAATGTGGAAAATGGAATCCCCTTCAAGTTACGGTGTGGAAAGAAACATGTTTTTCCACATACACATTTATTGGGATGCGAGGTGTTTGTTAAGGCTTTCTCGGGCAACAAAATATCACCCTTAGGAATGAGGTGTATCATTATAGGTTATCCCAAAGAAACAAAGTGATAGTACCTATATAAACCCTAAGACAATAAATTGATTATTGCTAGACAAGATATCTTTCTTTAGAGGGAGCACATCCTGAAAAAGTGGTTCCTAAAACAAAATTAATGTGTAGGAGTTTAAGAAAGGTTGGGGCTAGAGAGATATGTTTTTCTGGTTACAGAGGATGGTGACTCATTATTGCTGGACAATGATGAAACTATATTCTACAAGGAGGTATTAGAGAGATTAGAAGCTACAATATGGATAGAAGCTATGAATTATGAGATGGATTCCATGTATTAAAACCATGTTTAGATTCGAGTCGATGTTCGAGACAATGTAAAGCCTATTGGATGTAAATGTGTAATCAAGAGGAAACTACACATGGAAGGTAAAGTAAATAACTATAAAGAAAGGTGACTGGCTAAGGGATTTAAAAAGATTCAAGGAATATACTATTTTTGGAACCAGACATGAATTGGAAGCCCTAAACAGGTGATGTTTTAATATTTTTCCATCGACAATCAACGTAAACATGTCAGTGTCAGTGAAAAGCAACCCGATCAATGCCAAGGATATCGCGTGAGGTGTTTTAAGCACAAAATTAAATCATAAAATACCTGGTTTAAATCTGAATCTGTGCACAATATTTTCTCATTGTTGGAAAACTCTGTATAATGAATCTGAAATATAATTCCCCTAGATCATCCACAAACACATCATGGAATCTGTGGGAGCGACGGTCGTTGTAATCTAGGTGCTAGTGCAGAACTGTGATGACGCGTTTGATGCTCTAACGATCACCGCATCACTTCACTGGTGATTCCTGAGACAGTTCTCAATCCATATTCCTTAGATCCAGATCATCTCTCTCTAGATTATGGGATATATGAGAGGAGTGATAATCTCCATGAATAGTTATTGAAAAAATCATATCTTCTTCTATTTATAGTGGTTAATAATAAAACTCAGTATCACCTTGCTGGCCCCGAATAGTTAACCCACTATCAATGACATTTTATGATTATTAAACTGAATCATAAATATTATTATCATTTACTTGTAATATATTAAAATATATTATGTAATAATAATTGAGTCATTAACTCTACTAGTCACTCCCATAAATATTAATTGAACCTTGAATAATTTAATATTCATCGATTAATGTTTTTCATATATTTACTAAAACTTATAAATACATTTAATAAATAAATTCAATACTCATTATTCTACACTTGAATAATATGAATTTATTTATTTCATTGGTAATTCTTTAACCTTTGAAAAATCCCGGACTCCAGTGGTGGGCCCACCATGTCCAAAACCCTATTCAACTGAATAGGGATTATTCTTGAATATGCTATTGTGTTTGACCCTCTAGGACCTTATCTCGATAGTAGTGAATAGAATTCACAGACCAAGAGCAAGATCTAGCAACATATCATGGGCCCTGAAGAGATAAGGATTGTCACAACAGTGACAACCAACCTACGAACACACACTGTATAATATAATCTCTTTGTCGGTAATATATCATAAAGTAGGATGCACTCTCGTGTCATTGTCCTTTTCTTTCATTATTGTTTGTTGATGTAACTGGATGGATTTACCCTCGAATTTCATTTCCATGGACTTATAAAGGTACTTCCATCCATATCAACATGGCCTGGGATATATTACATACATAACTCAGAAGTGACAAATCCTTTCTTGACCATTCAACCAATGTCATGCCACCAATGATGCACCCAACACAAACTACCTCTCCATAACTTCATTGCCATCATTTTATCTTTCATGAAAGTACACAATCAAATGAAATACATTGGTAATGATCTAAAGTCAGGAGACGATTACACATGATTGTAGATAGGAACATCCAATGACACCCAAAACATGTGGTGTTTCAATTGGTGGGTCAGTCCTCATGATCTCACTACAGGAGATCACCAAGTGCGAACTTCATGAGAAGAAGTCTCAATGCTTATGATCCCCCAGCAACTGATGGATAAACATATATTGTGTCCAATCATTATGATGTATCTAGCCCATAGAACATATATTTAAGATTAATTTCATAGAATCTAGAGGTTTTCATTATAGCATGGTAACTGCTATAAACTTTCAATACGATAATTAATCTTTAGACATTACCATTTTTAATAGTGGATGCAGAAAAATCTATACTATAATGGTAAGATGACATCATGAATAGATAACTGTATACAAGATATGGTAATAAAAAGCACTGAATAGTTGGTTCTAGGTCACCCACTATTTCAACAACTACGATGAAATGTTTTCACTAGTTTACAAGTTTAACTCCATCAGAATCAGGCTTGCCATAGAATCTTACCATGACTATGATATTTGGCAGATGGATCTCCACCCTACATTAGAAAGTATGAATCATCTGGAAGATGTTTATATAACACAACCGGAAGGGTTTGGGCCAGTAGGTGATTCCATAAGGGATTGCAAGTCACAGAGGTCCATCTATGAATAGATGCAATCATATAGGTTAGGGATTATTTGATTTGATGAATCCATAAGGAAATTTGTTTCATTGGGAACGAATGTGAGCCATTTGTTTGACAAAGGATTAATGAGAATGTGATCGTTATCCTAGTAGAATATGTTGACTACATATTACATATTTGAAACAACATACATGTTTTACAGTAATTTTAAGACTAGTTGAACAAGTGATTCTCCATGAAATACTTTGGCAGAGCATCCTACATTCTAGTGATCAAGATCATTTGTAATAGATCTAAGAGGCTTCTTGGGCTATGTCAAAGTACATACATTGACCAGATACTAAATTGATTTAGTATGGAACAATATAAGAGGGGATTGATTTTGATGTCACATGGTATGCATCATTCTAAGAAAATGTGTCCCCAAACAAAATAGGAGAACGATATAATGAGTAAGATCCCATTGTCCTTTTCTATAGGATCAATCATTTATACTATACTATGTACTAGGCTTGTGTTTCTTATGCATTGAGCAAAGTAAGAAGATATCAAGCTGATCCAAGAGAACAACATTGGACTGTTGTAAAGGATATCCTTAAGTATATGAGAAGAAAAAAAGATATGTTCCTAGTGTATGGAGGAGACATAGAGCTTATCAATAGAGGGTATGATGATTCTAGTTTTGAGATAGACCAGAATATTCTAATGTTTCTTTTAGGATATGTTTTTTTCTCAACAGAGTAGATGTGACCTTGAAGAGTACAAAGCAGCCAGTTTTTGCTGATTCTACGACAGAGTCTGAATATATAATGGCTTCTAATTATTCCAAGTAGGCCATTTGGATTCGAAACATTTTCTAGAATATTTATATATTTCTAATCATTATAGACCATATCACATTGTGTTGTGATAATACTACACTAGTGAATCTTACAGAGGAGATAAGGTCGCATCAACAGATAATGAACATACTCTAGAAGTATCCTTTCTTGAGTGTTTTAGATCTAATGCGTAAAGTTGAAATGTGTAGAGTTTCCATGAAGGAGAACATTGAAGACCCCTTGACCAAAGTCCTATCTCAACAGAATCATGAATATCAAGTGAGATCTGTTGGACTGAATGTTGTTAGCAGTTGGCTTTATAGAAGGTGAGAGTCTGTTGGAGTTGGTTCCCAAAAAATAAATTCGTTATAATTTATGATAAACTTATATTCATGGTTTTAAATATTAATATATTCAATATGACATCATTATTGTTCTTCTGCATAACATATAATGTGATAATTCTGCAAGAGTATCTACCGCACAAAAAGTTCATCGCAGTTCCCCGCTATGTTGAGAACCTAGATGTGGTGTGACAGTAATCTTGAATAGATTTTATATGGACAGATGATATCATTTAAAGGGAAAAATGATATTGGATATCAAGGGTGGATACTTATAGGACTTTGAAGCACCTTATCATGGTGTAAACCCCTGGTAATATCATATAGGATATTATGAGAATGAGACTCGATAGTAGGAAATCCACATTATAAGTGTCATTGGATGTTCCTATCTGTGGATGTGTGTAATGATCCATAGACATTAATATATTTATTAATGGATATTATGAGTCATGTACTTAGATGTCTTGGAAAAAACCACGATGACATATGCTCATGGAGTGTTAGGATACATTGGGAGCTCACGAGTAATATTTCATTATTGAATAATATGAGAAATGATTTATCCCTTATATTCGTTAACAAAAGTAAAATATATCATGCCTTTTGATATAAATGATATGGGCTAAATAAATCGATGGATAAGGTGTTTTCTAGGAATGTTCTGTTTTCATAAAGTCAAATAATGAGTTATAGATCATATAGGTTGCCGACACTATCGTGCATCCTGTTTTATTTGAAATATTATGATAAATGGATTATATTACATGGTAAGCATTCATATGAGGTGACATGTCATTACGGTGTTAACTTCATTCTCTATGGGTTCCGTGGAGTATTTTTCGATGCTAACCTTGTACTTTATGCAAGCTTGCATAATTCAACTAGGAATGAGGCCTATAGAATCACACACTAAGTGTATCTGGAATCTGAGTTAACTAATGTACTTTTTAACAAGTTGAATATCTATTATTCCCAATTTTGGTTTAATATTTAATCAGGTATTACTGATCACATTTTATTTATTTATCGGTGTATAATTCAGCTAGATTTCTTTATTTATTTAATAAATAAATAGTTTTTATTCAAGGTCTAATTAATATTTTAGAGGATGGGTGGACTGAGTTAAAGGGTCCAGTGAGAAAATAATATTAAATATTATCTAAATAAAATAATATATAATTGTAACATGAATGCTAATCACTTTTCATGGAAATAATGGTATGATTATTATTGTTTGATATGGGTGTTTCACATGGAATAATAAAATAAGTAATGGTACTTGGGATAATTATTTATTATTACCAAGTGAATTGAATTCCCGATTACATATTATTATCTTATTATAAAAGGGGGAAACCCACGACTAGATAGCCACTTTTGGTTGTGAACAACATTTTGAAGAAAATTCCCTCTAGCCTAGAGATCTTTTTTTCACCAAGAATGATCTTAAGAACAAGAGCGGTCATCCTCCACCAGATCAGGGAATGCTTTGGAAGGGTCTCTCAATGCAATTGAGGGCGGACGACGCAAGTGCATGGACATTCGGTGCTAGCACCCAGAGGCTCCTTCCGCAACATACATAGATACGTGGAATACAATTTGATAACTTCTAGATGAGATCTACTATTGATATCTTCAAATAAACGAAAGGATCACTATAGATCTATGGTCAGACACATCAACAATTAATGAAGACCTTGGAGGTATTTCTATAATTTAATAAAATTAATTATAAAAAAAATATGTCAATGCTCACTCGAGGTTCCAGGACACTTTCTAAATTATCTAGATAATTAATTTTATTCCATGGATATTGGCATTCATCATCGTATTTATCCTGAAATTATCACCGATCATGGTAAAATTTAATGTTGAGTGTCGGACCAACCGCTCTTCCACTGCACCCAGAACCAGCATTCAAACCCTTCTACTTATCTTATACTCATATATAATCATTGATTGATATCTGTAACATTTAACCTTACATTTAATTGGAGATCATCCCTCTTATTTTTTTGATCCCTATGTTATGTGGTATGGTTTTAAGTAAGATATATCAAAGAAGTGTACAATGTGATAAGATCTTTTGGGGGATGGTAAAGATATTTATTGAACTAAGATGGTTATTTATCTATTATCTAAATATTATAATTATTTATAGTTTTGGGGAATATTTTTTTATGATATGTATGGAATTTTTATCTAAAATAATACATCATATATATAGTAAATTATTTGGTAACCATAGTTTGTTTATTATAAGGGTTTAGATTATCTTTGGGTTTTACGATAAAATTAATTTATTGAATACCCTATAGGGAATTTTAAGTAAATGATAACAGCCAAAATCTTTAGTAAAGTATAAAGATTCTGTTTTTCTAGAAAATAAATTTTATTCTTGATAATGGAATTCAGATGCTATTGTAACAAAGATCCACGTAGCGGTAACTACTCTAAAAGAGTTTTAGTGGCATTTTATTTATCAATGTTAGTTCATGATGAGTGGGCCTATATCTAAATACCTAGCTGGAAACTCTAGGGGGTATTATTGGGTTAATTGAAATTTTATTTAAGAACCATTATGAAGGAATTGAATAGATGATAACTTAGGATGGACTAGGATAAACCTAAGTTGTTATACATTAAAAATAATGTATTATGATTTAAATATAATATTAATTATTTTTCATGATTTCAGGATTTCTCACTATGATATTTGATGACCATGCTAAGAAATTGGGATTTATTAATGGAATGATGATAAAATGATCATGTTGAGGTGGTGATAGGCTGGATCAAATATTGTAGTATCTCATTTGATATTTATCATAAGTATTAACTATTATCATAAAAATCCTCTAAGGATGTTCATTAATATACTCAATGAGTAAATATTGAATTATAATTACAAACTCATAATGGTATGATGATCACATCTCAAGTCTATATCTCCTCTCTGATATAATTTTATAGAAATATAATTTCAAAAAATCTTTTCATTCATCGCCTTTTTGAATTTTATGTGATGTTTTCTTGGATTAGGTAAATAAATTTAGAGATCGTATGGATTTCATAGTAAGGGTAGTCACATTTGATATTCTAAATCATCCTATGGTTATATTTATGTATATAGATGAATATGAAAATCCAATGAAATTTTCATTTATTTTGTGGGTCTTACTACCTATTAATGAGGGTCATTTGTCATAAATCGATGTAAATAAAATCAACATCAATTAGGAATCTATTGGTTAGGATTATTTTGTTGTATTTCCTAAATACATTCATACTGTTGCACTAAATCATGAAGTTGATTTCTCAATAGAATACATACCTAGTGTTACACATATTTTAATGTATTCATATATGATGGCCATGATTGAGTTACATGAAGTGAATAATAAAGACCAATATAATCATGGTAAGGGTTTCATATTACCTAGTGCATAACCATGGGGTGTGCAGTTTATTTTTTTACAAAGAAATATGGTTTGATGCATATTTTCATTGATTATTGAAAACATAATAAGATCACAATCATGAAAAATTATCGTATACCACATAACAATGATAAATTTGATCTATTATGAGGAGATAAATATTTTCTATTATTGATCCCCAATTTGGTTTTTATTAACAAAGTTTTAAGAAAGAGGATATACACAAGACAACCTTCTGTATGAGTTGTGGTCATTATGATTTTTTTTATTCCATATTGACTTATAAATGCTAATATTATCTTCATGGAATTAATGAATAGATTAATTATAGATTTCCTTGATCACGTTACTGTGGTGTTTTCTGAAGATATTATTATATATATGAAGAGTAATGAAAATAAATATTATTATTTCAGTATCATTCTAAAGAGACTGATTAAGGATAATTTTTAAGCTAAATTTACCAATTATGAACTTTTTCGATATAAATTCACATACATGGGTCATATAATATCAATATAGGGTATATCGGTGGATCCATTAGCACACTAGTGCCTACACTACCATGGAGTATATAATGGTATTTTATCTATAGTGATGCATAGAAGAATGGAATGGGATGAGTAATCATGCATAATGATATATATATAGAATATTCCAAAATGTAATTAAAAATACATGAGAAAGTGTTCCTGAGTCTGGATTTTTAGTGGGAAATATTAGTTTTTTACTTAATATATGGAGGACCTATCTTCGTGGTGAATAGAGTGATATATTTTCTATTCATTATGGATATAATTATACATTCATGTAGATAGAGTTGAATATGAACCAAAGTATGTGGTTGGATTTGATTAAACATTATGAATTCTCAATACACTATGTGACACACCAAGATTTCATAGTAAGTTATTTTCTTTAAAATAATTCAATAGCTTGGGCTACACGCAACATCGAGTTTGAGCGCACAAAGACTTACCAAAATAACAGTTCAAAAAATGTTTATGAATAGTATTAACTTCATTTTAAATGTTATAAACTCAATATAATTTTAATGTCCATATTATGTGTTTCTTAGACATAATATTAAAACAAATTTGATTTTTTAGATAAAAGATGGAATTTTTAAAAATTGAAATTTTACCGCCTTTTAATGGAAAGAAATTTTTAAATCAAACATTTGACACTTTTATATATTAAATTTGGCTAAATAGACTACTTATTTAGAATTGGGACATGAAAATTGAGTTTGGATAATTTTTTAGCGCTTTTGTGATAACTTTTATATTTTGATTAATAGTGAAAAATACTTAATTTTAATTGAAAATAACTTTTTAAATCAAAATGATTTATAGTGTTTAATTAATCATTTCAATGGTTTTTATGTATAATTAGATTATAGTTTTATCATTTTATCCAATTTTGGTCATTGGAAGTAATTTTACATTTAAATTGTACATAAACACATATCAATATTTTGATAGTTTTTACTTCTCAAAAACCAGCTTTCTGGTTTTGACAATGGGAATATTTTTTTAAAATTAATTAATAACACTTCTATGTTTTGAATTCTATAAAATAGAAATCATTTTTTAATTTAGAATACAAAAATTAACTTTGGGTGAGTATTTGATGTTTTTCTAAAAACATTCATTTTTTGTTGAATTGTGGAAAACACTGCCTTATTGTTTAAAGATGACTTTTTATTTAAATAATTATATTAATTTAAATTTATTTTAAATTAAAAATATATATATAATACCTGTATTAGACCAATGTAATTCATTGAAGTCATTTTATAATAAAATTAGATATATAAAATTTTATTGAACTTTTTAACGTCTTTAACCACCTTCTAGGAACATTAACAAATTTACATAAAACATAATTTTATCACTTTGGTGATTTAATTTCAAAAATATAAGAGACATAGTTGAAATAATGAAGTAAAATGTGGTACAATAGGATGAAAATAATTTTTTCTGAATAGTAACTTTTGGATTTTATTTACCATGGTTATAAGTAAATAGGGTAATTCAAGGTAAAAATGATATTATAATCATCGTAAAACATGTCCTGATTCTTTTTGATAATTTTATTTCGAAAAAAAATAAACCTTAGTAATAATATATGATCCTTTTTGATCCACCTATATTATATTAGGACATTTATTATTATTTTATTTAAAGAAGTGTTAAAAGTTTTAATTCAAATTTTTATAACTAAAACATTTTTAATATAGGGTTATACATAAGAAAAGTTGAACTATAAATAATAATTAGAAAGATAAATATATTTCCTACATAATGGTATTTTGTTTATATTTTTTAGATATTAAATAATTAAATTTATGTTTGACACAATTATGATGTAGTAATTATCATATTAATGAATGATTAAAATAATTAATAATATAAATATTACAATAAATTGAAATTGAGACTCCTGATGAATTACAAGAATTTTCAAGGTTAATATGACATGATTTTATTGATATAATGTAATTATTTTGAAGTAATCAATTATTTTTTGACTTTCACAAAAACCAAATACTAAATAGTGTCAAAATTGACATAAATGTGTTTTTAAAACAAATAATATATTATTAAATGATATAATATTCCTAAAAATATAAGGTTAGGAAAAAGTTCTTATATAATGATATATATTTAATTAATTAACCACTTGGGGATCTCTTTTCATTTTTTATTATGTTTATTGACCAACTAATATAAAAATACAAGAAGACATTGTAAAAGTTAAACTATTTAACTAAGAGTTAAATGTAAAAGTTAAGGTTAATATGGTGAAAATAATTTGTCTAAATTATATGGGTGGAGAGGATTTTGACCCATCCCAACCTTATCCTCGAAATAAATTATTTTCTATCCATTTTAAAAAAAAAATATTTTATAATAAAATAATATTTCAAGCTTTTCCTAAAGTGACCCTCACCTCTCTTATAAAAGGGTACTTCCCCTTCTCTCAAAATCACACCTCCAAAGTAGTTTCTCTCAGCCAAACCCTACTCCAATATCCTCCCAACTACCCTCACTTTAATCTATAGGGATTACTTTGATCATAAATTCAATCTAAGGATCCATTTATATCAAATCAAAAGGAAGAACCGAAGAAGAGTTAATAATTTTGTCACCTCATTCAAAGTTATTTTCTTCTTCCACTTCCTCATTCATTTTGGATTACATAAAATAATAATAACTCAAGTAACATCTAAATATTGTTATTTTAATGTTAATATGGTAAAACCATATTCATTATTCTATCCTTCTTATGAATGAAAATGTCACTATATGTCTGTACGTATGACTTATCATCTCCACGTTGTGGTGTAGTTTGTTATTCAACACTTAATTATTTTGATGGTTATAATAATGATTATAAATGATGTAAATAATAAATATAACATGTTAATTATTCTTTATATATATATAATATACCATAAAATTACATATTATTTCACCACTAATAGAATGATATTTTCACTCGTGCGTACCTACGGCTTACCACCTCCACGACTCGATGAGATTCTGATCCCCATCATAACCATTCAAGAATAATATCAATTTTATGATTAAAAATAATGTTTAAGAAAATAATATAATTCTTAATATGAATTAAATACATCATATATATAACAAACATGACTTACATAACAAAATATATAAAGGAAAACGAATCAGTTAACACCCAAAATAATGATACTACTGAAATATCATTAACAAAACAATATTAGAAGATAATATATGATATTATGTTTATGTTTATGGTTATTTTATAATTTATTAACAATTATTTCACCATTATACAGGAGGTTAACCTACCATATACTAATAAAAATTACATGTTAAGGGGTTTTCATCTCACTTTTTATTCTCATGTTATTAATGCTATATTGGCCACTATTTTCTTTTGTGTGGTGTATATACTACCCATGATTGTATTCCTTGTGAAATTTAATTTTATTTATGGGTATTTGAATATTCATTGTATGATTTTTCTTTCATGTAGTGAATGTTACATAATTTACCATGTTGGTGAGGGAACTTCTATTTTCAATTTCAACTCATTGGGTTTTACAAACACTTCATTGATAATTTTACCCCAAGATTATGTGTAAAATCACTATTTATTTATTTATGTAGTAATATACACTCCCCATTGTGTGGATATTATTTTTATAAAAATAATAACTTCATTGATAAATTCTCAATCCATTTATATGAACATGATAAGGGTGATCTTAACTCAATTTCCATTCATTTAGTTGAACATCCTAGTCATTGGTATTGATTTTACAATAATATGTGTGAATGTACTTTGATTGATTTAAAATTAATATCCAATAATATTGAGTGTATTTATATTTTCACAAATAATTATATTATTGATTTTTCCAAAATCTAATGATACATTCTTTATAAGAGATTTCATCTCAATTTACATTCCATTGAGACATCTTTGTTTTTATGTTCCTATTCACTTTTATATGGTGTATATATTTTCCATTGACATATAATATCATCAATATCTTTATTCTCATGATATTATAATATTTTGTTAAATATTGTTCCACAACTATTTTTATTCATGTTTCAATCATTTTCTTAGGAACTCTTTAACTAAAATATCAATTTAAATGATTTAAGGATTTATTCTTCTAAATCATTCTCATTGATGTCCATTTTTTAAAAATGGTTTTAAGGATATATTTATATGGACATGATTTTTTTATAATTAAAATTCATTTCAATGTTTCAATGTGGTATGGGACACTTTTATTCAAAAATATCTTTTAAACAACTTCTTTGATAAATAGTGCACCTTTTAAATGTTTTCAAGAAAAATGGGATTTTCCTCTCAAATAGTTTTGCAAATTATTTTCATCTATGTAAATATCATTAATTTTATTTTATTCTTCATTGAGGTTGATTAATTATAATACAATATTCTATATTGTATTGAATGATTTATGTTTGACTGTGGATGTGCTATTTTTTATACCATTCATGGTTTGTGCTTAAAGTATTGACATTTTGAATAATAGTTTTAATACGAATGATTATAGTATGTTTTACCCTTTTTATATGGGTAATGCATTGGACTTAGTAAGTGATGGGTGAGGCCTACTATAGCCCCTCGATGAATTGGTAGGTCTCATGAGAAAAAATAGAGTCTCTGCACAAGGCCTTGAAAAAAAATTTATTTGTAGTCTTGGCACGAGGCCTTGACTATGTGGATATGATGTTTGACATTATGAATTCCATAATTCTGAAATTAGATATTGATATTACATATGATTATTCATCTAGTATAACATCCATGTTAATAAAAAAATGTAATTATTTGATTTATCTTTTCTATATTATTCTGATGATTAAGTTTAAAAGACATGTGTTTTAGTCTTATACATTTCCCTAAATGTTTATGATTATTTCTGATAGTTTATACTATATTATTTTACCAATAGAGCATCTGAGCCCACCCTTTCTTCTATTTTATATTTCCTAGGATGGTAAAAATTATAATATTATTATCATGAAGGGACAGTCCAATGGATCTGAGTGTGTTCAAAGGGGACACACTGTTGTTTTTCTTTATTTTATGATGTAATGTAAAACATATGTATGTTTCTATTACGTTCAAAGCTACTAAAGTAATTGGTCTTTTGAGACTTGATATCTTATGATCATGCCAATGCTATGTAATAACACCCCAACATTGGGTAACTAGGTTCGGAGTTTTATAGTTTGTATCAGAGGAAGTTTAGTACAAATCTTGGAATCTATATTTGGAAAAACTCTGATTTGAAAACACTACCCTAAGATAGACATTTAGAATTAGTATAGAAGAACATAAAATATTGGTAATGTAAATATTATGTGTGTTTTCCATGAAATATATCCTTTTCTGGATATGGGCAGGTAGAGGCGGCTCTGGAATGGATGTACTTAGGGGTAAACCAAAAAACACTGCTTTGATCTAGACTCGAACAGGTATTGGTGCACGACAATGGGATTTTCTTCACTCTTGGTTACAACACTCCAAGGTGATATTCTTAGGATAATTCACATTTTGTTTACAATTATATTTTTAGGCTTTTAATATAAGAATATAATAAATAAACTTGGTTAATACTGAGGTGTTTTAGATTGAAAATAAGGTGTCATGATATTCTATAAATGATTTTATGACTATTGCTACTAACACTATGCTTTCTGGTTTTAGTCAATGGTTGGATTATATGGAAGTAATAGTAACATTGAACATGATGTATAGGGTGGGAACGGTGTTGTAAATGAGAAACTAAATGGAATGATGATAGGTGTAAAACATATCATCTTCATGAATAAGAACGTTTCCAAAAATATGATATACAATATATACATTAACCAACTCCCAAAATCAAAAAATAAGAGAAAGGAAGAGATAAGAGATCCATCAGTGAAGACTGTAGAGAAAAAAAATCTCAATTTCCATCATTCTAGAAATGTTGATGGAGACACCTAGAAAAGTGTCTCAATGGAACAACGAAATGATTTATGTGTGGGAAAGAAGGATATAAAGTAAAGAATTATCGAGGAAAATGATGAGTACTATGGAAGAAAATAAAAATTATCCAAAGAATCCATTTACAATCATTTGACATAAATGTAGGGGACTTGGGCATTACCCAAGTCAATTCCATATTCTATAGGATAGCCACTAGGTCAAGGAAGAACCCATGTGGAAATAAATGGATGGACAAATGTTTAAATGTACTAATGTTTTTTGTTGATGGGATAACTTTGGATTCCTTTTCTCTTGTATGTGTAACCCTACAGTTTGTTGTGTGAAAATATTATTTTAGGAAGAATTATATTTTCTCTTTTGGATATAGTTACAAAAAACCATTTGGGTTTATAAGATACTTAAGATTGAGGCAATTACATGTTATTAATTTTTTGGATGAAAATGTGAGGTATGAGATAACATTTTTAGTTAAATTATGATATGATTATTTTGTGGAATTTATCTCATTTTGGAGTGTTATAAAATATAGTTTTTAAATAAGGAAAACACACATACCGTGTGACAACCCATCGCATTGGACAATGTTGTGGGAATCGAACCCACAACTAATGTGCGACTGTGATTTATCACCTACCACTGGACAATGTGAAGTCCCTGGTAAGTGTGAATAATGTTTTCTAGTTAAATGATTTTATTAATCAATAATAATTTTATTTGGGATCTTATGTTATATCAAATGTATATCCTCGTTATAGGACAATGATTTAGTGATTAAGTGATAAATGTTATTTTGGAAAATGATCGCTCTATTGGGAACACTATATTCCAATGGAAAATAGAACACAATAGGTTTTGATTTGAGGAGTAACAGGGATTTTTTTAATAATCTATGTTTTTTATAGAGATTCAGGTTATTAATGGAAATGATTAAAATGTCATAGAGAATATGTGATTCTGTTAATTACACTTCTGTATGAGACTTTAATAGTATTTCATGTTATTTGGATATGATTGTTAAGATTCACTATGAAAGACTATGTGATTAAATTATTTTTAGTCTTGGGTTTCATTATTAGTTTGGATTATACAGAAGTATTTTAAGGATAATTTTTTATTGAATGGTCTTTAGAGATGGTTGGGTATTGATTGTTTAATTTTGGAAATTAAGATTAGTATTTCATTATATAATGGATTATCCATTTTTTTATTATCTGATCTTTTAATAACCATTTGGTTTTGGTTAATCTATAAAGACAATGGAAACATATAGTTCAACATTAGTGGATTATCTGATTCTCTAGATGTTGATTCAAGCACTTCGAGTTTGACCAAGTCATCTTGAATGTAAATTTTTTGGAGAAAAATGAATTATTGGTAGAAAATTATTAAAGGATGACACTCTACATAAAATGTAAGTATATCTCTTTATATTCTTAGTCAATCTCATAAATAAATTTCTCAACTTTATGAAATAAAAATTAAAACAAAAAACATTGCTCGTTTACTTTTCTTACTGAAAAACTAATGACTGTTTAACCCATCATAAGTTTGTGATTTTCTTATCTTCAAAATTCTCCTGATCATGTTTTCTATCACTCTACATCAGAACTCAACACCGAGATTATATTCCATATCCATTTTTTCTTACATAGAATCTTTGTATGGGTTAACTCGGGTCACCATTGTACTTCTCTTTCTTTATTTTAAAGTGTTAGTTTTATTGACTATTTTTCCGATTTGGGAATTTAAATGTTGTTTCCAAGCCCAATTTTAAAATTTCAACGATGATATTTCCAAAAGGTATAAATAATGTTACACCCAAATATTTCATAGTATGTTATTTTATTTAATGTAATTCAACAGATTGTGCTACACGCATCACCGAGTTCAAGCACACCAAAACATACCAAACTAACCATTCAAAAAAATATTATGAATATTATTAATATAATTTTTGATTTTTTTACTTCATATAATTTTCAAATCCATATTATGTGTTTCTTAGACATTATATAAGAACAAAATCAATTTTTTTGATTAGTGGATTATTTTTCAAAAAATGCGATTTTAATACATTTTAAAGGCGATCCATTTTTAAATAAAATATTTCAGAATTTTATATATTCAATTTTAATAAAAAAACTTCTAATATAGAAGTGGGACAAAAATATTTTTTTTGTTAAATTTTCGGGGCTTTTCTGATAACTTAAATATTTTGATCAATAGTGAAAATACAAAATTTTAATTGAAAAAAAAATTTAATCAAAATAATTTGTAGTGTTAAATTATAAATTTGATTTGTTTTGAAGTATAATTAGATTATATTTTTATCATTTAATCCAATTTTATTCATTGTAAATAATCTAACATTTAAATTGGAAATAAACACATATCAATCTTTTTGTAGTTTTTACTTCTCAAAAACTTGCTTTCTGGTTTTGAAAATGGGAATATATTTTTGAAATTAATTAATAAAACTTTTATGTTTTAAATTTTGTAAAATATATATCATTTGTGAATTTTTAACATCATAATTAGCTTTGGGTTTATTTTTTGTATTTTTCTAAAAACATCCAATTTTTTATTAATAGTGAAAAACACTGCGTTATTGTTTAAAGCTGGCTTTTTATTTAAATAATTATTTTTAATTTAAAATTATTTTAATCTCAAAATAGGTAAATTATAACTATATTATTCCAATGTAATACATTAAATCCATTTTATAATAAGATCAGATATATAAAATTTTATTGAACTTTATAACATATTTTACCCACCTTATAGGCATGTTAGAAAATTTGCATAAAACGTAATTTTAACACTTCTATGAATTGAATTTCAAAAATAAAAGAGTCATGGTTTGCATTAGTATGTAAAATGTGGATCAATATGATGAAAATACTTTTGGGTGAATAGTAACTTTTGGATTTTATTTTCCAATGTTTAAAGAAAATAGGGTAATTAAAGGTAAAAATGATATTATAATTACCCTAACACATGTCCTAATTATATTGGATAAGTGAATTTTGACCAAAATAAACCTTATAAATAATCTATGAACCTTTTTGATCCACTTGGTTTAGATTAGAACATTAATTATTATTTTATTTAAAGAAGAGTTAAAATGTTAAATTCAAATTTCAATAAATAAAACATTTGTAATATAGTGTTATACATAAGATAAATTCGACTATAAATATTTATTAGAAATATAAGAATATTTCCTACATAATGGAATTTTAATTATAATTTTTAGACATAAAATAATTAAATTTATTTATGAGACAATGATGATGTTGTACTCACCTTATTAATGAAATATTTAAATAATTGATAATATAAATATAATAATAAATGTAAATTGTGACGTCTGATGCATTCCAAGAATTTTATAGGTTAATATGACATAATAAGACTTTTTTATGTATTTTTTTGAATTAATCATGTTTTTTTTACTTTCACCAAAACCAAATACTAAATAGTGACAAAATTGACATAAATGAGTTTTTAAAACAAATACTATATTATTAAGTGATATAATATTCAAAAAAATATTAGGTTCGCTAAATTACATATATAATTATATATATGCCATTCATGAACAACTTTGGGTTCTTTTGGAATTTTATAGTTAGTTTATTGACCGTGTAATATAAAAATACTAGAAGATGATGTAAAAGCTAAACCATTTAATTAATAGTTAAATATAAAATATACTACTAATATGGTGACCTCAACTTGTCTAAAACCTATTGGTTGGGAGTATTTAGACCCATATCCCCCTAATCTTTGAAATTTATCTTTCTGCAGCCATTATAAACCGATAATGATTTTATAATAAAATACTATTTACATCTTTTCTGAAAGTGACCCTCACCTCTCTTATAAAAGGGTACATACCCTTCTCTCAAAATCAATCCTCCAAAGCCATTTGGTTCGAACATCCCCTACTAAAATATCCTGCCAACTAACCTCACAAAATCCTTGAGTCCTTACTTTGATTATAAATCCAACCTAAGGAGCCCTTTTGATCAAATGAAAAGGATCCACCCGAAGAAGAGGTAATAATTTCATCCCATCTTTCAAAGTTCATTTCTTCCTCCACTTCCTCTTTCATTGTTTTCTCCATGAAAAAATAATAAATAAAGTACCTTATATATACTGTGATTTTATTATAAAAATTGTACAACCATATTCAATATTATATGCACCCTTTGAATGAAAAAGTCATCGTACATGCGTACGTACGGCTTACCATCTCAACGTCATGGTGTAGTTGGTTAATCAACACTTAGTTATTTGGATGGGTATAATAATGAGAATAACTGATTTAATAATAAAAAAACATGTTAATTATTCTTTATATTTAATATATCATCCAATTACTTAATATTTTCCCCACTAATAGATTGATTTTGTCGCTCAGGTGTACGTATGTCTTACCATCTCCATGACGCATTGAGATTTTGTTCCCCATCATAACCATTCAAGAATAATTTTAATTTGATGATAAAAATAATTATTAATAACTTTATGTAATTCAGGATATAAATCAAATACACCTTATCCATAACAAACATGACTTACGTAACAAAACATATAAAGGAAAACGAATCAGTTTACACGCAAAACAATGATACTATTGAAATATCATTAACAATGTAATATTAGAATATCATATATGATCTCATATTTATGTATGTGGTTATTTTATAATTTAATTACAATTATTTCACAATTATATAGGAGGTTAACCTACCCTTTACTAAAAAAAAGTATAAGGTAAGGTTTTTTCAACTCACTTTTTATTCCCATGAGATTCACGCTATATTTGCCACTATTTTTTTGTGTGTTGTATGTACTACCCATGATTTTATTATTTTTGTAAAATACTTTAATTTATGGGTATTTACATCTTAATTGCATGATAATTATTCCATGGATTTAATGTTTCATAAGATACCAAATCGGAAAGGGAACTTCTAAATTCAATTTCAACTCAATGGGTTTTACGCACACTTCATTGAATATTTTAATCCAAGATTATGTGAGAAATCAATATTTATTTATTTATGTAGTAACTTCCAATACCCATTGTGTGTATATACTTTTGATACACATAATCACTCCATTTATAAATTCTCATGTCATCGATATGAACTTGATAAGGGTAATCTTACCTCAATTTTCATTCATTTAGTTAAACAACCAAGTCATTGGTTTTGTTTTGACAAGAATATGTGTGAATGTCCTCTGATTGATTTACAATTAATATCCAATAATATTGAGTGTATTTATTTTTTTCACACATAATTATTTCATTGAGTTATCCATAATCTACTGATACAGTCTTTATAATATATTTCGTCTCAATTTACATTCCATTGATACTTCTTTGTTGTTATATGCCAAATCAGTTTTATATGGTGTATATAATGTCCTTTGACTTATAATATTATGAATCCCTTTATTCTCATGATATTATAAAATTTTGATTAATTTATTTCTCAATTATTTTTATTCAATCATCTCTCATTTGGATAGGAACTCTTTAACTAAAATATCATTTTAAATGTTTTAATGATTTATTCTTCTAAATATTTCTCCTTGATGTCCATGTTTTAAAAACGGTTTTAAGGATTTATTTACCTGGACATGAATGTTTTATAATTAAAATTTATTTCAATGTTTCACTATGGTATTTGAAAATTTGATTAAAAAATATCTTTTGAACGAATTCTTTGATAAATAGTGAAACTTTAAAATGTTTTCAAAAAAATTGGATATTTATCTCAAATAGTTTTACTAATTATTTTCATCTATGTAAATATCCTTCATTGTATTTTATTCTTGATTGAGGTTTATTTATTATAACACAATCTTCTATATTGTATTTAATGAGTTATGTTTTACTGTGGATGTGCTATTTTTTATACTATTTGAGGATTGTGGTTAATGTATTGACATTCCATATGCTAGATTTAATATAAATGATTAAATTATGTTTAACCCATTTCATATAAGAAATATATTGGACTTAATAAGTGATGAGCAGGTCCCACTATATACCCTTGAGGCATCGGTATGTCTCATGAGACAAAATAGTGTCTTGGCCCAAGGCCATGAAAAAGTTTTTATTTGTAGTCTTGGAACGAGGGCATTGCTATGTGGTTATGATGTCTGGTATTATGAATTATATCATTATGAAATTATCTATTGATGTTGCATGTGATAACTAGACTAGTAGAATACACATGTGAATAAGTAAATAGAATTATTTGACTTATCTTTTCCATATTATGCTGGAGTTTATGTTTAAAAGTCTTATGTTTTAGTCTTATACATTTCCGTAAATGTTTATGATTATTTATGATATTTTCTGCTATATTGTTATCCCTACTGAGAATCTGAGCTCACCCATTTTTTATGTTTTGTTTTTTCAAGGATTTGAAGAATTATATTATGATTAACCTATAGGGATGGGCCAAAGGATATGAGTGTATTCATAGGGGACATAATTTTTTTTCATTATTTCATAATTTAATGGAAAAATTTTGTATATATCTAGTAATTCAAAGGCTACTAAACTAAACGGTCTTTCTAGACTTGATCTCTTATGATCCTGCCAATGTTATGTTATAATACACCAACTCTGTGTACCAAGGGTTGGGTTATTACACACTATCACCCTTGGAAGGCTCGTAATGGGGTGATGTTCTAATAGGGAAATGTGGTACTAGTTTTTTCATGATAAGGATTCAGAGTAATCAAATATTTATGGATTTAGATAATATAAAACTTTAAATCATGAGGAAATAATATAAAACATATCGTTATTAAAAGAATGTTAAACTCTTAATCTAGTTGATGATTAAAGAGGTTCTTATAGAGGATACTAAAATAAAGAAGAAGGTAACAAATAATCCAATGTTCAACCATGATTTTGTTGGAATAATATGTTTCAGAAACTGACGATGTGTCTGATTAATACAAAACCATAGTTAGCTACTACTGGATGAAGAAACTAGTTCATAATTATCTACTCTTCGCAGAATGACGAAGATGTATACAGATCTAAAACATAATTTCTAGTTGTATAACAATAAAAGATATATTCAAATGTTTATTTCTTGATGCCTAGTATTTTAAAAAATAAAGGTAGGGAGAAAAATGACAAATTGGTTGTTGCAATCATTACCCATACCAAAATAGAAATGGGAAAACATTACCATGGATTCCAATGTAGGTCTCCCCAAACCATCTAAAGGGAAAAATTCTATTTGTGTTTTAGTCAATCTCCTTATGAGGTCAACACATTTAATTTCCATAAGAGAATATCTATATTTTTATCATTATTCCAAGTAATACATTATGTATGTGGTATGGTTTCATGGATTACCGTATTTTGTTATCTCTAGTCAGGGGAAATGGATTACCTTGATGTTTTGAAAAATTCTTTGGTATTATCTTGATTTAGGGTTGAGTTTTAGTAATACATATAGTTTATATATATATATATATGGTTAGTATGATTGGAATATTCATATAACAGAAGTTATTTTTAAGTCATTAATTTTTAATTTAAAATTTGGATGGGAACAACACCATTCTATTTTCAAATTTTCATACAAAAATTATAAGATGAGTAATCACTTATAAATAATAAAACATAAAAATTATTAAAATCCTTCTTCATTGTCAACATAAAATATCTCACATTATCCTCTGTACATGTAGTCACTTGAGGATATACATCAAAGAATGGGCTGAGATAAATGATTACTAAAAGGATGAATGAAGGACATGAATCAATATAACATGGGTGAGAATACTCATCATTGCCATATTAAAAAAAATAGGATCATCGTCAACATCATGATGAAAAAATTTGATCAAGGAATGGAATATGGTGATGAAAAAAATGAAACATCATGGAATAATTGTCAAATACCACACATATTTGTGAAAAAAGCTAGTATTATTTCCACTAAAACATATGTACATAAATCATATAATCCTCATTATGAATAAACATTTTCATGTCCTGGTTTTTTACTTGGTTCTAGGACATGATTCATTTAAGGGTCTTCATTGTTCTCTCGGGAACTGGGTGTGATGGGTCTGAATTTTTTAGGAAATAATTTATTTATTTTATTTCTAGATTTTTCACATGGGTTTTATTTCTATTTTTGGACGAAAATAATAAATTTGGGCCATAAAACAAGTGGCACATGGTTGACGCTTGGTTAGGGGAAACAATGAACCCCTACCCATGTAACTGTTTGGATAGTGTTGGTTTTTGGGAAGAGGCTACTTCATGTATTGCACTTGATAAGTCAGGTTGTGTGGGATAATCATGCAGTATGTGCCACTTAAATATATAGGGGTTAATGGTCTCCACATGGTTTGGAAAACCATGTGTTAAAACCATGTGTGATGCCCAAATCATTAAAAATTTACAAATACCATTTTTTCCTCTTAGGATTTTTTCCTAATTACAACTTTTCTCAAACCATTTGGCCTCCCCAACCCTCGGTACATCCCTATCATCATCTTGCCTCCATTATTTGGATGTATTTTGTTTGGATTATCTATGAAATATTCATGTTATTAGTTCACCTCATTGATTCTACCTCTTGTCTAGGGTTTTTCCTCTTCTTCTTTGGGGTTTTATTCTCCAACAGGTTATGTCTTATTTTAGGGTTAGATTCTAATTTTTTGGGTCCAATATTGTTTTTTATGGTTTAATATTTCCTTTATAGGGTTCTATCAAGGTTTTTTTTAATATTTTCTGAAATATTCTTCACTCAATATAGGTGGTTTCATGCTTTACCATTATTAGATATTTTTAACATTCTTATTTTCTTTCCTAAAAATTTTCTATAGTATAACTGTGTGGTTTGACATATATATAGTGAAATTATTTGGGTTTTAGTATATGTTTATAGTAAAATTATAAAATAATATTGTCATTTTTTGTTTATGTTTCATTTTAATGCTTCTTGAAAGTGTTTTATGCCTTATGTAGAAGGTGTAAAATAGGATTTCAAAGTGACTAAAATGGGAAAATGAGTTTTCTAAATGAAATGAGATTTGGATTCATGAGGAATTCTTTATTTTGTACTTTCAATGTGACATGTGTAATGTACAAAATTTAGGGAATTATGTTTTAAAATGAAATTTTTTTTCTGTGTGTATTTAAAAAGGGGGCTTGGCCAATGGAACTGGTTAAATTAATTATGTGACATTATTTTCATAATTTTTATAAGGGTTTCATGAATTGTCTATACGGTGGAAAATTTATTTGAAAATGGTTTTGGAATATGTATGTGAAATTGGTGATATGAGTGACTTTTGAATGTGGATTTCATCACAAGGGAATCCTGGGTATCAAGGTGGGATACCTAGATCAGGTAAGCCAGTGATATGAAAGTGGATAATCCTGTTTTTACTTATCTGGATTGATGATTACATCACTAAATAAACTATGATTATGATTGGAAACCACTAGTCCAATGGGGTGTCCCCTTCTAGTGGCTCGTGCATAAAAAAGATGATGGTTGTCTTTATTATACCATCTTTTACTGAGGTACGGGGTTTTAATGTCTCACTCGAGCTAGATTACCCCATTAGGATTTAACTATGGTTCTCTCTTGTTAAATCAGATTTATATGATGGGGTTCCATCAGTCGACATATAATAGACCATAAGTGTATTTTATTTTTTAATCAATTTTATCTTAGTAAAGGTGGCTTTTTTTAATGTTACCTTTAAAAATGTTTTTCATTAAAGTGTTATAATTAAAATTGGATTTCTTCAAAAAAAATTCTTCAAAATGTTTCCAAGGATTTTACATAAATTATCATGTTAAACTTTCTGTTAGTCTTATATCATGTAATATGTTTCTTGGGTAGAATCCTAATGGGATTTTCCTCACAGCCTACATACACCTTTTTGGGTATGTAGTCTTTTTTTATGTATGTCCCTGGTAAAGGAAAGATTCATCATGGAGATGTTTATGGTTCAGTTTGTTAGTGTTCCACATTTTATAGGTATTTGTGGTGGATAGAGGGTGATTCTCCTCATGATTTCCAATATTTTTTGGGGTGTTTTTTCTTTTCCTTTCCTTTTATTATGTTTATTTTAGGTTAAAATCATAAAACATGTAATCCAAAAATTGTTTCAATGTGATTAGTTATGTGTATTGGTTATTGTGTTATCCATTCTAGTGTGATTTTTATGATTAAAAAATTAAGTGAAATCATTCCCAGGGTATTTTTTTGATACCTTAGAACTAGTTTCCATCCCATAAAGATCATGAATTCCATTTGGGAAATGCCACAGGTCAGGATAGATATCGGGTTGGATGGACCTGCGGATTGGTTTGTGATAAAATGATATCAGAGGAGGTTATTCCCTTTTAGTCAATATTATTTGGGGAAGTTTTGGGTATATTGGAGCTATGATTTTATAGACATGATGTTATGATTACAAGTAGGGTACCTGGCCAGCACACCTCATGATGGGACTTGGGTTTTTAGGGGAAGTTGGGTTTAATTTGGTTTCTTAGATCTTTTGGTTAGTTTTGTGATTAGGAAATAAAATGAGAGTTGTTTCAATAGTATCAGTGAGTTCACAGGTCTTAGAAATCCATCTGGTTCTAGACACATGTTCCTAGAATACTCTATGTGATGGTGGTGTGATTGGTGTATAGATGTTAACCATATGACCAAGACACCTATGAACACTAGTTTACTATTGTGATTTTTTTTATGTCTTATTGGGTTCTAAATTTTTCCTTTTTTTGAAAAAAACTGTTTTGAAATGGCGAAGAACTATATTTTTATGTGTTGAAGGTTTTATTTTATGAAAGGAGAAAATATATTTTCCTAATTAACATTGAAAAAATCATCAAAAAATGGATTTTTATGAATTGAAATTTTGTATTAAATGGGAATGGATTATTGGGGTTATATTATTAAAATCAACATCTAGATCTTAATGAAGTAATTTTCTTGGAAAGTACAAAAAAATTTAAAGTGGGGTTTTAATGTTTTATAACAAAAGTAATTTTGATGTAAGGGTATTTTTATATTTAAAAGAAATGAATTTAAATGATTTATGGTACATGAAAAATGGTTTTTGGTTTTGTGTTTAATGAACTTTTAGAATGTTTTATGAATTTTTTAAAAGGTAAATAAATTGATAATTTAGTGAGTTCAATATTTTATTTGGAAAGTGGAAATGTTTTATAGTTACCTTTGGTATTCCCATGAGTGACCTCATGCATTGGATATATGTGGAAAAGGGGATGAGTTCCCATTTTGGCATGATAATATTCACGTGTAAGACTCCATAGAATACATTGGTGAGTGTGAAACCTTCTAAGCTATTTTTCTCTTCCAAAGTGATTTTAAATGATGATTTCATGTTTTGGTGATCGGTATTTTTGTGGTATGTCTCCATGTGACTTAGGAATTTTTCTTACAAGCTGTTTTGTGATGGTAACCTTTTCTTGTTTGAATGATGTTTCACGTTTTTATTTTTTTCAATAATGTGGGTTTTTGATAATGGTTGATGGGTTATTCTGAAAAAAAAAATTGAATCCATTATGTAGCTTCCCTTTCTATGTTCGATGTTTTTTTAATACATTTTAGATGATGGACTATTTTGATTGGGTCCATGATTTCCTTGTTGGATATTGTACTCTCCCTTAAATAATCAGTAACTATTCAAGGGGCTTTCAAGGGTAGTTTACCAATTGGAGACCCTCCATTTGATCAAAAAAAGGTTTATCTTCACGAGTTTTAGAATCGGATCCACCACTATTTCTCAGTTAATTGGATCCTCTCGATGAGGAAGACTAGATGCAGGGTAATTGAAAGTAAGTCTAGTTTTCTTGAGGGTTCAAAGTCGTTAAAGGTGAAATTTCTAACTTTATGCTTAAAGGTACTATCTGGATGTAGGGAATAGAATTTTAGTGATGAGAGTGGAAAGCGACCTGAGGATATTGGTGCTGGTTGTGGCCTTAATAAGCCCTTGGATCTTTCATGAGATTCTTCTAATCAAGGGAGCATGTTGTTCCATCCAATTGTAAAATATGATCATAATAAGTCTCCATTCCTATTTTTAGTAGTAGTGCACTATTTAATGCTTGGTTTAAGGTCCCTTCTATTATAAATATTATTTTGTTATATTGGTCAATTCGGGTGGTGTTTTTTTGTGTAATAATTCTTATGTTTTAAACATAGGTGAGTTCTATGGGAAACCTGTTTTCATTGAGTGATTCTCATAGTGTGTTGTGTTATTTTTTATTCTATTTGGATTTTTATGTGGTTTCTCATGAAAACTAAAGGATTTTTTACTAGGTATATTCATATTCTTACTATGAGGATAGAGATTCTTCAAAAATCAAGAATCCATCCATAGGCCCTATCATGAAGCTGGCGCAAGATCAGGAATTGTAGGGGGTGTAAGGAACCATGGTCTGGATTTGTCTCCAAAATTGGATATGTATTGTTTATGCTTCTCTTTTTTAGTTCGTTTTCCCCTAAAAGGCCCCTTTTGTAGTAAATGGCATGAAGGTCTCATTATTCATTTCAATACTTTTTAGAGGCATAGTCCCTCCTTCTTTTTAAGTAGGAGTGGTTGGATCATTTTCCTAAATTCTGATAGTGGTTCCTTTTAGGATGAGAACATTAATTTAGTTATCCTTGGGAAGATGGACTTCGTGAATGTTTTTTAGTTTTAACCAATCACATGGGTGGGTGTTTCCATAGTTATTACCCCCCCCCCCCTCATATAAGGTTTTATTAGCTTGTGTTTGTTGGTATATGCTAGCAGGTCATGTTGGTTGGTTCTTATAGTGGTGATACCCACTATAGGTCTCGTTGAAATTTATTCAACAGTAAATCAGTTCAGTCTCATCTCAAATAGTGGGTAGTCCATTTAGGCCTCCCCATATTTATAATCTAGTTTGGTTTCTGGTGTTTTATTGGAAGGGGTAATCTCATTTGGAGCAATCTAGTTCTGAGTTCCTCCCATGAGTAAACATTAGTGTTAGAGTGCACCTAATGTTTTGCTAATGAATGGTTGTATATTTATTTTCTAAGAAGTTTTGTTGGAAGTTGTTGGATTTATTCTTGCCTTGAAAAAAAGCATAGGAATTTTTTGGTTGTTTTCGATTGTATTAGTTTAATCAAGAATTGAAAATGTTTTTGTTACAGTATTCCAATGTTATTCAAAAAATTATTTGCATTCATTTGTTCATCTCGGATAAGTTGTACATGTTTATTGTGGTTACTCCGGAAATGTTTTGGATATATAGGTCAGATCATGTATTTATCAGAAATACTTCTCTTTTGATTGATCAAATAGAGGTTTTGTATCTTTAGGGGGTAATAAGGCATTTACCGAATGTCTATTTTGGCCTCCCAAGATATATATAGTAAATATTTGTTTATATTTGGGGTATTATTGATTTCTTCTCATTTTTTTTCTTAGGAATCTACTTGAACTATAGACGAGTATTAGTTTTTGTTTTAAAATAAAATATAGTTGTGGTTTTCCATGGGAAGAAATCTTTATTTTGAGTAGAATCGTTACACACGGGTTTTAAATTTCATTCTTAGACCTAAATCATTTAAGGGTCTTGTTTTTTATCTCAGGAACCTTGTGTGATGAGTTAGAATTTTTAAGGTAATAATCATTTTATTTTTTTATTAGAATTTCCCCATGGTGTTTCTTTGTGTTTTTTTAGAAAAATGGGAATTTTTCCTTATACAGCATGTAGCCTGCAGTTGGTGGATGGTTAGTGGAAATAGTGCACCCATGCCCAAGTAACCTTGTGGTAAATTGCTGTTTTTTGGTAAAATATACTTCATGGCTTGCACACAGCAAGTTAATCCATGTGGGATAACAATGCAGTATTTACCTCCTATATAGAGAGGGGTTCATGGTTGTCCGACGGTTTGGAAAATTGTGTAAGAAAACTGTGTGTGATGTATTAGTCATTATCAATTTTTTAATCCCCCTTTATTCCTCTCAGGATTTATCCCGAATTCCCTCTTTTCTCAACCCATTCATCCTCCCCACCCCTAGGTTCCTACCTCTCTTCATCTTGGATCCCTTGGTCTCCCTTTATTTGGTGGATTTGGTGCAGTTTCTCAAAAAAAATCTTCCATTAAGTTGTTATCCACCTTGATTCCTCCTCTTCTCTAGGGTTTCTCCTCTTCTTCTTTGTGGTTTCGTTCTCCAGGGGGTTGGGTGTATTTTTAGGGTTCAATATTACTTTTTATAGTTCAATATAGACGTTTATGGTTTAATCATTCCATTATAGGGTTTACTAGAGGTGCAGTTTTAATTTTATATCATTTTATAGAATTTTCTTCTCTCATGGTAGGTGGTTACATGCATTACTATTATTTGATGTTGTTAACGTCCTTTTTTTTTCTTTCATGAAAATGTTTTAGGTTTAATTATGTGGTGAGAAATATATTTTGAAAGAATTTTGTTGTGCATATTTTATGAAATGATATTTCGTAAAAGAATATGGCCATGTTTGGTGTATGATTCATTGTAATGTTTTTTGAATTAGTTTTATGCCTTATTTGGAAGGTGAGAAATGGGATTTCAAATGGATTTAAAGTTGAAAATTAGTTTTTTAAATGAAATAATATTTTTTTCTTCATGATTCTTTTATTATGAACCTTAAATGTGACATGTGGATTTTATAAATAAAGGGAATTATTTTTTTAAATGAAATTGGTTTGTTTATGGATATAAAAAGAGGACATGGCCCATGAAAGTGGTTAAATTAGTTATGTGACGTTCTGTTTAAAATTTCAAAAGTGGTTTCATAAATTTTCCATGTTGTGTAAAAATCATTATAAAACGGTTTTGGCATGTTTATGTCAAAGTGGTGATATGTGTGACATGTGGAAAAGGATTTTAGCACTAGGGAATCTTGTGTATCTAGCTGGGAAAACTAGATCTAGTATACTAGGGATACGGAAGTGGAGAGTCTATGTTTCAATTATTTGAATTGATGATTAAAACACTAACTAAACTATGATGATTATTGGAGGCCACTAATCCTATGGGTTTCCCCTCCTAGTGGCTCATGCATGAGAATATTGGTGGTTGTGGTTACTATTCCACCACTCACTAAGGTAAGAGGTTTCTAGTGCTTCAATTGTGCTTGATTACTCCGAAGGATTTACCTATAGTGCTTTCTTGTTACAAGATACTTATTTAATGTGGTTCCATCCAACAGTATATGGTGGACCTTGATTGTACTTCACTTTTTAAGCAATTTTATCTTAGAATTATTTCTTTTTTTGCCTTTAAAAGTACATTCAATTAAAGTGTAATATTGAAAATGGGATTTCTATAAAAAAAATCAAAACATTTCAACAGATTTTACATAAATGAGCATATTAAAATACTTATTGGTTTTATATAATTCAATCTTTTATTTGGGGGAATCCTACTAGGATTCGGCTCACACCCTACATATTTGTTTGGGTGTATGTAAACATTGTAAGGTTTGAACGAGGTAAAGGAAAGGTTTATTATGAAGGCATTAAGGGTTTGGATTTTAGTGTTCCATTTATTGTGGTTATTATTGGTGGTGCATTAATGTTTATTTCCTTAATGTTGGATATAGGTTTTTGGGGTGTTTTGTGTTTTATTGTCCTTTTAGTATTTTGGTTTTTAGATAAAATTTTATAACCGTTATTCAGAATATTTGGGTACCATGTTTAGTTGGGAGTATTAGTTATTGTGTTATAAATTCATGTGAGTTTATTATGATTATATAATTAGGTGAAATTTTTTCCAATATATTTTACTGGTACCCAAGAACTAGTTTCTATCCCGTGGGGATTGGGAATACACTTTAAGCCATGCCATGGAATGGGTCGGGGGTCGGGTTAGATGGTACTCTGGCTTGGTTCGGGACAAGGATAGAATCATATTCACAATTAATACATATAATTTCATAAGATTCACCACATTAAAAAATTCATTGGATGGCTATATAACACGAATACCATCTATCACATCATAATATTTACATAATCATACATGCCACATAGAACATATACAAATCATAAAAATGAAATAACCCAAGTAAAATAATGTGTTTCAAAAAAATTTCATGGAGAAATATTTCATGAATAAAATTGGGGTGACCAAATGAATAATAAAAATCATATTCAGAATTAACATAATATTTATTGAGTGAATTTGAAACAACTCAAGAGGAGTAAAATATGTGTTTTAGAAAGAAACTTATTTTTGGAAATCATTTTTATTGGGCTTATAAATCAAGTTGGAAACATGTATATCAAAAAAATAAAAGGTAATAAGAGTGAAATTATTTTTATAAAATTTTATAGGAATATTCGTACTGAAATTGAATTGAAAGTGTGATAACCCAAAGAATGGGTGTTGTGTTTGAGAATTCTTATACCTTAATTATGGTTTTATTTCATCACCTGAATGAATCTTAAATAATTAACTTATATGTGTTAAATATTATTTTTTGAGTTAATAGTTTTTATTTTAACCAATATTTATCAATTATTGTCATTTAATTATATTAATTAATTCCTTTTGTTAAAGGAAATACATTTTTATATTATGTTTTCCTTAAAATGCATTTTTTTACTCCACCATTTTATTCAATGTATATATATATTAGTGGAATTGATTATAAAATATTAAAATTTATATATTTATAAATTTATATACATATATATATATTTATAATATACATCCATAGGGTTGGTTTCAATAGATTAATTGTCAACTTCTTCATTTAAGGGTAACGAACTGTTAAAAGAAACATTTTTCAAATATGAAGAGAAAGAGGTATAAAATATAAATACATCAAAAATATATATTTTCAAAAGTAATTTAACCTCAATAATATAACTTTATAATAATTTATTGTTAAATAATGTAAAATTTTATGTTTAAATAAATTGGGAAAAGATAGAGGAGAAGAATAAAAATACAGATTAGTTTGAAAAAAAATTACTATTTCCTCTCCATAGTTTCTCATGTGTGACACTAAAACTCCCTTTATTTTTGGATTTTGTTTTCTAAAAAATGAACAGAAGTTTTATAATGATTGTGAGAGGGAATATTTGAGAAGAAATTGTCATTTTAAAGTAAGTCATCATTGGTTTTACAATGGGTGTTATAGGGGTTATTTAAACTTTAGGATTTGAGGGTTTTTAATAAAATTATAAAATAAAAAAATATATTGAATTTAAAACTGATAATATTGATTTTTTTAAATATAAATCATATATAAATATGATAAAAAAATTTAATACCTTAATCTTATTTATAAATTCAGTCCATTACATTATTAAAAAATAAATTATAAAAAGAAAAATTGTCTTTCCAAGGGATCACTTTTGAATTTAGGTTTTGGAACATGATTTTTATATTTAGAAATTATGTTTATTGTATTTTAATGAATAATTTATGAAGTAAAATATTTTGGGGATGAACCTACAGTTCTAGAAATTATTAGGTAATGATTAAATCATGAATGATATAATTTAAGAGAAACCTGTTACGTAAAAAACTATATTTTTAATATTCACTTGAAAATTGAAGTATTTCCGTAAATTACTAATATAAATAATCCTTGGATAAATTTAATTTTTTTATTTGAAAAATAATGTTAATTTTATAAAATTAAATTTATAACATAGTTAATTTTAATTTTTAATATAAAAATTATAATTTATACGAAATACTTTAAAATATATTTTATTAAGAATATGCCTATATTTTATTTGTTTTTATAAATAATATATTTATTTTTGAACATTATAATATTTATATTTGCTTATATTTCTCATGATAATTATTAATTATATTACACTTTATTATTTTTCAATTATATTACTATTCCAACATTCTGGTTATTGTTCCCAATGGTCTGGTTATTATTCCAATGTCTATATTACATCTTATAAATACCACTTCATTATTTCATTTAATATTCACAAAAACTCCACCCAATGATATATATTTTAATTTAATAATATTTTGGTTGGTTTACAAATATTGTTTTCTTTTATTTAACACTATTCATGGGAGGGATGATTCTAGTGGATTTGGGCGATCCATTTTTTTCCATTGTAGTTTTTCTATTTTTAACATTTTTCCCCTTGTAATAATTTGAATTTTAATTGTTTTATTATTTGAATAATGAAATGATTTTCATTAATGAAATTTTTTTTTTCTTGTTTATCTATGAGTTTTATGTCTATAATAATGTATAATATAATATAATACACATTTTTTTAGAGAATATAATTCCATTTATAAAATCTAGGTTGTTACATTCTTCCCCCTTATAAATCTCTTCTGTAAAATTTAAACTAATGTTCTTGGTTGAGAAATATGAGTGTAATTAAATTTTATTATTTCCTCAAGTTCCCATGTTTCATATTAATAAATATTATTTTACAAAATAACTTTCAAAAATTGAGTTATGTTATTACATAGAACATTGTCTCAATAGTTTGAGATCATTACCGGTAACTCCTCAAAAGAGAGTTCATTCTCTAGTTATACCACAACCAGATTTAGTTAATTTGAGGGGTCAAGTATTTTCTTCCTTGGGGGAGATATGTGGAACACATCATGAGCTTGGGGAATGTTTTTTGGAAGTGTTATTTAAATGGTATTTTATGCTCTGTGATCAAGGATCTCAAAGGGGACAATCTACCTAGGGCTAAGCTTCCCCATCTTCCCAACCTGCATGACTCTCTAACATGGAAATATTGGAAGAAAACATTTATATTAAACAAAAAAATTTATTTCACTTTTATTTATGATAATATATATTTCTTTCTACTAGGATCATATTTTATATTTTTTGAGATAGTGTTACCCATCTTGGTCATATCTTTCCCAAGATCAGGTCCAAGTAGTATTCGTTCACCAACATCATCTGAGTTAGTTATCTTATTATATTTCTTCCCATATAGAGCTTCCTTTTAACATATTTTAATACTTGAGGTAGAGTAATTTTTGTACGATAACTAAACTAATGGGATATGTTGATATTATCATTTTAAAATTCTATTTAGTAGGACCTTATCATGTCCTTGGGTACCTGAATAGTACTTTCAGATTGGACATCAGTTTTGGGATGATATTCCATACAAAAATTAATTTCATAATCAAAGAATATTGCATACTTATTTAGAAATTATATGTCAAAAACAAATCACAATCATAAATAAACAAAATTAGTACCCCTTTTATCCTCATTATATACACCACATATATCATGGAAAATTATTCAAGCGAGAAGGCTTCCTTAATAGTGATTAATTTGGGTTTCTTGGTGAGTCAATCCACCATGAAACATATAACATTGTTTCCTTTATATTTATTTGATAGAGTAGTGAAAAATTTCACAGTGATATTCTCAAATTTCAACAAGGGTATATGAAATTTTTTCATTGTCCCTTTGAAACTATGTCACTCTATTTTAATGTTCTAACATACTAAGAACCTTGATAAATACTCTGCACTCTTCATCATCATGTTGTACCATCATAAGTTATTTCAAGGATCACGATACATCTTAGCACATCCATGATGGATAGATAAAGATAATCAATGTGCATTTTCCAAGAGCACCTTTTTTATCTCAGGAGATGCCAACACACAAAGTCTAATTCCAAATCGAATGAATCCACCCTCATCAATGTGTATCTTTTTTAGAATCCCTTCCTTTTCTCATTTAACCTTATATTTAATCTCAATATAAACCCTTTGTTCCTCCTTTATTTTCCCTCTCATAGATGGTTGAGAAATAATTTTGGAAAGGTAGGATGAATTCCCTGCCATTATTATATATAAATCAATAATTTGTATATCCATGAAGATGTGGTATTTTTCAATAGACATCATAGATAATGTAGCATGTTATTTTCAACTAATATTATAATCAACCATATTCATCGTTCCCAAATAGTAGTCAATAGATAAATCGTAGTCCATGATTATCTTTTATCATCTTTTTTGAAGCATCATGATCTCCTTTTGTGAGAATATATACTTTATTATATTATTACTTCTATATATTTTACACTTCTCAACATATAAGTACTGATTCAAGATATTTTCTAGTAAATTTCATAGTTAATAACTGCATACCCTGTTTTATATAGTTAAGCTCATAGATCTTCAACTGTTGGGAGGCGTATGATATCACATTATCATTATTCATGATTAAATGAGACAATCCTTTATTTAAACAATCAATGTGTATCAGAAAACCTTCTCTACTTATTGGCAGTGTGAGTAAAACTACAATAATTATCCTCTTCTTGAGATAATTGAAGCTTTCCTCACATTATTTCATCTAGAAATACATTACTTCCTTGAATGTCAGCTTAGTTAGAGATCTAGAAAATAATGATAAATTCCTCATAAAATGTCGATAGTACCTAGATAATCCAAAAAAACATTGGATTTTAATGAAACTAGTGGGTCTGTTCCATTCATCAGTTTCATTATTCATTAAAGATTATACAACAATTCCCTCTATTATGATCATGTGCCACAAAAATGAAAATTGTTACATCCAAAAGTCCCACTTGTTAAACATAACAAATAGTTTCTCCTTCCATAATGTATCTAGAATAATCCTTAGATTCTATTATTTTTCATCCTTTAGCATGGATTAAATGAGAATATAATTGATTGATACTACCATAACATTGAATAGGTGGTCTCTAAATATTCCATTCATAAAATCCATTAATAATTTAGGGGAAATATTAATTCTGATGGGTTTCACTATGAACTCATATTGTCCAAATATTTCATTAGATATGAAATCTTGAAACACTATCATTTATTTTTTATATACACAAACATGGAATCATTATCCAAACTCCATCTCTACTTTGGTATCACATTGAATAACCTTTTCATGACTGACAAAGTATATGATATTTATATCCTTTTATATGTATGGTTTTAAGCCACTAAATAATCTATAAATTTTTATGTTATTTTTTATAACAAGTCATAAGGTGTATATTTAAATACATGAAAAAGTATCCTAATTAGAATTGAAAGATTAAAAATTATTTAAATTAATCTCCAATAAATCTCTAATCATATTTTTTAAAAGAGTTTGTGGGAAATAATTTTTAAGAACTAAATTCTTAAATTCATCAAACTTCATTTCTTCCATTTGATGATTTAGATTATTATAATTTATCAGCATCCACCATTGATTAGCCTCTCTATCTATATTCTAGTCTAATAGAGTAACCTTAACCTTCTCATAATATTTGAGCACATACAAGGTACTCTTTATTGGGTAAACCCATTATTTTTAGACAATTGGATCATAAGATTCACAAAACATCGGTGGCCATTTCTGCATAAAGGATTCGATAGTTAGTTTTTCCTTTTTCGTTCAAGGTGGACGTTCCACATTATTGAGGTAATTTTTCATTGCCTAAGGTAGATGTGTAAGAATCACCATGATTTTTTGAACACCACCTCACATTTCATTTGGAGGGTAGTTTCGGTAATCATTGAATTTCAGTTCCCACGGGTTGTTGGTATGATTTCATCTAGTTCCCACCATTTTCTAAAATAGAAAAGGTTTAAAGAAAAATAATTCAAAAAATCATGAATAATTAATTTATTTTTAAATGAAATTTAATTATAAATTCACATATTATGGGTTCATTAGCATTAGAATATTATTTAAATGATACTTCTCGGATAATATACATTAATACTTTTTTACATTAAATAGAATAATTACTTTAGCTACATATCCTTCCTATTTTTTATTAGAGTTCACGGTTTAACAAAGCACAACCCATAGGAGTGTCAAAATAGAAGTGAAAAAATACATATTCTCATGCACAAATTCCCAATTGATTATAGAACAAAATGGTTTTTCTGAACCCTATGTAAATCTATTCCAGAGCCACATCAACATGTATTATATAAATGGGGATGTCATTTCATAGAAACTTGATGCTCTTAAACATTAACAATACATTGGAGGATAAGATATACGTAGAATTATGCATCTATTTTTCAGTGACATTTTCAAATCCTAATTCCCTAATTGACCAAACTGTACCTCTAATACCAACAATAGAACCCTTACTTTTTTGGAAAAAAATATTACATTATTTTAAAGATAAACAGGATAAAATTTATACATTCAAGGATGTAAGGGTTTAGTATATTTGTAAAATTATGATCATATATCATTTATACATCATATATCATAGAAATTATTTAAATATTTCTTCTTTATAAACAGAAAATATTTCATGTTCTTTATAGAACATAGGGTAACTTGAAGAAATACATCAAAGACATGGTTGACCTAAAATCCTAGTAAGAGTATTTAAAAGGGACTTGAATCATTATAATATGGATGATAATTATAATCCTCATAAAATCATAATCATAACATCATAATATTTATCGTGGGGGAATAATTTGATAAAGTAATGGAATATGTTGATGTATAAAAATGAAAAATAATGTCATAATGGACAAATACCACACATAGTTGTGAACAAATATAACATCATGTCCAGACATAACATATGTGAATACATTGTACCATTATAATTATAAACAATGATAGTATCTTGTTTATATATAATACACATTATCTCATGAGATATATTGTGTTACTCAAGGTATCGGAGGGATATATAATTCTAGGCCCACCTTTCATGTCATAATATTTAGATAATCATGCATTCCATGTGGAATATATAACAACCATAATAATAAAATAACCCATGGAATAGAATGGGTTTCATAAGGATTTAATAAATAAATAATTCATTAATATAGTAGGGGTTTCCAAATTAATAAGGTAAAACATATTCATGATAAACATAATCATTATTAAGAGAAGAAGAAACAAATTAGTAGAAGTAAAAGATGCCTTTTGGAAAGAAATATCATTTTCGAAAATCTTTTAATTTGGATTTTAATTAAGGGTGGAAACTAGTATTTCCATGAATGAAAATGGAATAAAAGTGAAATTAGTTTTATAAAACATTATAGGAATATCCATATTGGAATTTAATTGAATGAGGTACAACCTAAAGAAATGGATTTGGGATTGAGAATCCGCACGCATAAATTCCTTCTTTATTTCATCAATTTCTTCCCTCTTGAATAAGAAACATATATTAATTATAAAATTGATCTAGGGGATAAATATTTACATTATTAATTATATTTATTTATTATATTAATTTGATCATATTCATTAATTTCCTTGGTTAAAGAGAATATATTTTGATATCCATTTTTCCTAAAAATGTTTACATTTTTCTTCGATTTCACTATTTTCTTCAATACAATCTATACATTGATATAATTAATTAAAAAATATTAAATTATATATATATATATATAAATTTATATGTTTAAACATAAATATATAGGGATAGTGGTAAGAAAATAATTTGCAACATCCCCATTGGTGGTTAACTTATTATTAACTAAACTGTTGTCCAAATATGATGAAACGAGGTATGAAAAATGAATACACCAAAAAATATATTTTATAATAACAATTTCTCATGATTAATATACTTTTAAAAATATTGATATTTTAATATTTTAATATTTTATTTTGAAATCAGTTGAGAATAGGGAGAGAAGACTAAGAAAATGAGAGAAGAGTTTGAAAAAATCATATTCGTTCCTCACTGTAGCTTCTCTTGTACGACACTAAAACTCCCTTTATCATTTCAATTTGTTACTATAGAACATACTTATGTATTTTAATGGTCTTATAAGTGAGTATTAGGGAAGAAAACTTTCTTTTCCATATGAGAGATGAGTTTTTTTCCTATGGGAGGGAGAGGGGTTATTTATTCATTTGGAAAGGTTCATTTTGGAATAAAATATTAAATAAAATAATATATCAAAGATAAAACATATAAAAGTTATTTTTTTTCAATATACATCATAAATAAAAATAATATAATGTGGTTTAAGACATTAAACCTCTTTATAATTTGAAATCATTTGTTTATAAAAAATAAAAGTGGAAAAATGAAAAATTATTATTTTATGGGATAACTTTAGACTTTGGTTTTAGAAAATTATTTTCAGATTTTAATATTAATTTTATAGTATTTTAGTGAATAATTTATGAAAATAAATATTATTTGGATCAAAATATAGTTTTATAAATGATTTGTTCATTATTACATCATTAATAATGTAATTTAAGAAATACTATTACATGAGAAATAAAATTTCTACTATTTATTTGAAGATTATAGAATTTCAAAAAATAACCAAAAAATAACCCTTAAAAAATTTATATGTTATGATATATGAAGTGATATTAATTTTATCTAAATATATTTATAACAAAAAAATTAATTTTTAATACAAAAATTATGATTTCTATGAAATACATTAAAATATAGTTTATTAAAAATGGATCTATATTTTCATTGAGTTCTTTAATCCTGATATTTATATTTTATATTTATAAAAAATAAATATTATTAAATTAATACTGGTAAATATTGGTTATATCAAAATTTTGTATCTTGAAATTATAATATTATTCCAATGATTAGGTTATTATTCCCAAAAGTTCAGTTATTATTCGAGTTGTCACATTACCTTATATAAACACCACATCAGTCTTTCACTCAATATTCACTAAAATTTCTCCCAATGTTATAAATATTTATTTTTTTTCATGTTGTTTATTTTAGTAATATTTTGTTTATTTTCTATAATACTTTTAGTGGGAGGGGTTATTCTAGTGGATTGGGTTGATTCAAATTATTTTTTATTATAGTTTTTCTATTTTCTATTTTGTGCTCCATTATAATAATAAAAATTTAATAGATTTTTTCATTAAATAATGTAATTATTTTTATTAATAAAATATTTTTTATTGGTTTATCTATGTGTTTTATATGTGTAACATTGTATAATATAATATAATAAATATTTGTTGTAATAAACAAATACCATTTATAAACTATGGGTTGTTAAAATAATGGCTTTCCCTCAAGAATTCAGATTCCACCTTATGAATCCCTCTATGCTTGGATGTGAATAAATCCATTGTGTGGGGATTAAGTTGGAGAAATAAATACATTATGACATGAGTCGGAAGAGGAAATAGAAAAGAAGGTTAGAGTCATTCGGTAGTACGTTAAAGAAACTCATAGTCGATAGAAAAGTGATGTAGAAAATCATTGGGGAGATCTAGAGTTAGATACTGGTGATAAGTTGTTATTATTAATTTATCCATTGTATAAGTTTATGAGTGTTATATCCTAATAGTTTATTTAAATTTTTCTAATAAATTTAGTTTCTTTGTAAGAAAATGTTACCTTTAACACTGAGTTTAAACGTACCGCGATGTACTATTAAATTATATTTATCTTCTATCTTTTTGATTAAAGGGTATAAAAAGTCATAAATAAATTATAAAAAAATTTATTGATTATATATTTCAAAATTAATTCGTTTATAATTAATTAATTAATAAAAAATAAAATATAATATGAAAATAAAGAAGATATTTTTCTAAAAACTATCTTTATGAGCACAATGTATTTTTATCATAATAAATTAAATTATTATTTATTATTAAATAATTTCATTATATTAATATATAATGAAATAAATAAAATGTTTGTGCATTTAATTATTATTTTTTCTTATTATGGGATAAGATTAAACAATGTTTTTTTCTTAATCTAATTTTTTTCCTTATAAAAATCAGTTTTAATCATGTATTGTGCGTTTATATTTAAATTAATTTCTACCAAATATATAATGTGAATTTGATACAATGGATTAAAATAATTGTAATAAGGAGTCTATAATTTGATAAAAATGACAAAAAAAATTAATTCAATTTGAATAGTAATCATAGTAGAATTTATCACCTCGATAAAGGGTAAATTAGGTTAAGCAAAGTTAAAACAAAGTTATAGGGCCATGATTTTTTATCTCAATTATTATTGGAATAAATTAATTTGACCTCTATCAAAATTTTCACTAAATTTATTTATTTAAGGGATATGATTCCATAAAACTTTCCTACATAATATTTAAAGTAATGAAATTTACAAAATATAACTCTCATAGTTTTATCTTATATATTTTGTGTTCAAATAGGGGTAAATGACATTTATGAATGAATATAAGTGTCTATTTTTGTCCTAATGAAATTATATTTATGATATAAATTTATTTATAATTCTTAATAATTATATAATGACCTTATGTTCTTATTCGACATCAATGTAATATTTCACCAACTAATAAAAACATATATTAAATTATTTTAAAACTATTAAAAGATATATAATTTTACTGATTTAAGGTCTACGATGAATTCATTAGATGAATATGACAAATTATTATCATGTTAAATAATTATATTCTAATTATCACATTTTATTTATGTATTTAAATATAATTAAATGAACATTTTATAAACTGAAAATATTGATATTCTAGGAATATATTATATTATTAATTTACCAATAAATCATAAAAATATAAAAATTGGAAGAATGGATAATATATGGTCTACAATGTCATCAATTACCCATTTTTAGGCCAGTTAAATCCATTTTTCTTGATAAATTCATCAATATTTTTAATATTTGATAAATTCTAAGAGTATCTCCCCAATCAATTATAAAAGAACACCCCTCCTTTATCTTCTTCACACCACTTTAATAATTATATCTAAAATAATAATAAAATTTATTTTATTTTCTCACATTTATATATTATATAGGTTCTAGTTTTCTGAGAATACAAACCCCAGAGCCCTTAAGAGGGCATTAGAAAGAGTTATTTCAAAGACGATGTAATCAACTTAATTGATCACTTTAGTTTCAATTATTCTTTTACCTCCTATAAAAATATTATATTCTTCATAATATAATATCATCATTATAAAAAATATTTTGATATTTTATTCTTATTGTTAAACCACCTTTAATCACCCTCATTACATCAAAGTGATGTGAAAATATCGATCGTGTGTGCGTATGACTTACCGTCTCAACGTAGCGATATAAATATTTTATCATCACCATATTTTTTGGATGGGTATTATGATGGGTTTAATTTTTATATATAATACTTGTGAAAATATTATACTTATTTAATGATAATATAATATCTATATTGATACCTTCTGAACCGTTGGAAAATGATAATGTCCACCGTGCATACTTATGGAGTACAACCTCCATGAAACAATGTGATTCATTTTTCATTTCAGTTTTTCATGGCTAGTAATAAATATATATATTAATGAATATATATGATATATTATATAATATATTTTACTTATTGTTTATTTATTATTTATCTATCTTTCATAACATCCATCGAAAAAAGGAAACTTCTTTCATGCATACGTACAACCTATCATCACCATGAATGATTTAATTCTTTTATATATATATACCATTGATGAATAACTCTAAAAATTGTATAATAAATATATATTATATTTATAATAATTATTATAATTTTTAATATGAAGGAACCATGATCAAAGTAAAATAAAAAACATCTAAACCAAAACATTCATGAAAAATGATGCAAATATGTCATAGAACAGTGATTTTAATAAATAAGTGAAAAAAAACTGGTGAAAAATGTTATAAGTAAATAATATATTGTAATATATATATTATTATGGTTATTTAAAAGATATATAATAATTCTTTATTTATTATACAAAATTTTTCAACACATATGAAGGAAGTTATACCAAAGGTAAGGGATTTTTGTCTCAATTTTGTTTCTATGGGACACATGCCTTATTACCCACTTTTTCTTTTGTGTGGAATATATACGACACATAAATTTAATATAGGATGAATCTTATTAATTTTTTATGATTCTAATTTCCATCTACATTTCTTTTTTTCATGGAAATAATAATTCATGTGATACTAAAGAGGTATATATTTTATGTTACAATATCATTATATATTAAAATTGTTTAAAGTTATTTAAAATTGTTGAAATAATATTTTTTATTTATCAAAAAACTAATGAAATTCATTCTCATCGGGTTATTTCATGAAAATAAAAGTCTTCATTTTATTTTCCACACTTTAAGTACTTAGGATATCAAAAATATTTTATTATGGAAAATCGACTTTATTTTTCTCTTTGGTCAAAAAACATGTTCCTCCATATCCTTGTTTTAAAAAAAAATCAATAAGGTTATTAATATTTTAATGTTACTTTTTAAATTAACTTTTATCCATGTTTTAATTTGTCTAAAAAACTAAATATTAATATTTTTATATCTTTTTAAATGAGGCACTTTTACAAAAGTGAAAGAGGAATTTTTTTTATTTTAACATAAATTTCATGAAAAAAATTTACTACTATCATGAGGACTGAATTATTATAAGATTCCATTAAAATTTTACATATTTATATTAAAATGAAATATTATCCATAATATTTTATAAAAATTTTGATTTTAAATAACTAAATTAAAAATGAAATGGTTATTTTACTCAAGAATTTTTTTACTAATTTTTATTGGTTTTTATTTATCAAATATAACAACCATTTATATTACTTATGATTTACTAGGGACATTATCTTAGGATACCATACTTATTATTTATTTCAATGGTATATGTTTATGATAAAAATATGTCTATGAAACTCGTTCCTTTTCTAAGTGTTATACAATAATGAAATTATGGAATATCTGTGGAACCAATTTTTTCCATGGGTTATGGTATGAAGAATGTTTTTTTGAAAAAAATTTATTTTCATGAATTCTTATGTGATGAATATTTTATGACCATGTATCATGTATATGTACGATTTTCATTATATGATGGTGGTTAACTTATAACCATGGACGATGGTTATGTGATAACCAAGGACTGTGGTTATGTTATAACCAATTATGATGACCATGTTATAACAAAAGGATGGGTGGGACCTATATCTCTCTCCAAAGAATTGGGTAAATATTGATATATCATGAGATAAATAGGAATGGAATGGGGAGTGAACCCAGTCTAGTTCAAGACCTTTTTCCAATATAATTTTTATGGGAGTGAATAATGACTACTACGATTGTTTGGGGAATGAACCCAATCCACTATGATTATCTTAGATGTGAACCTTGATTACAATTATGGATTTGGGATTAAACAGAATCCATAATTGTAGTCTTATAAATAATCCATGATAACAAAGGAAATGATTTTCTTTACTTATGTATATGCCATAATTCTATTAATTATACCAATTTTATGAATCTATAACTCATGCTCTTTGATTATTTTATGATTCATGTCTTATGAATATCCATGATTAATGAGATGAATTATGATTGTCATTTATGATAAAGAGGGTATGATTATGAAATGTTATGCTCATGGTGTCATACAATATTTTTACTTCTTATTCTCATGTGATCATTGATATATCTCTAGTTTATGCTTATTCATAATCAGATATCACCCTTTGTTGTGTTTCATTTCTCCATGTTATTAAGAAATAATGTAATTATGATATGTCTGATAAGGGTGAAAGTATTGAAGAACTTAGTGGGATATGATGTAGATCTTTTATGAATAAATTGTATATGTGCCCATGTTTCCAAAGACACTATACATATTCAATTCTAGAATGTATAATTTTATTATGTAATGAATATTACTCTACTAACATGTGATATCAATTTATGAATGTTTAGGTCACTATAGTTGGTATTAGAAAAGAGATTAATTAAAATTTGTAACCTAAGATGATAAACCATTATTTAGAACCCTGGATATTACTCTATGTATATGATGACATCCTAAAGTTTTTGTAATGATCATGAATGACATAGGATAAATTTGAGGTTTCATATAATAATATTTCATGATTTAGACATCATATATATGACTTTCCTGGATTATTTGGTTCTACACTATGATCACTATAGATCACATTATTCATTTTGGTTTCATTCAATGCTTCAGAAACAAAGTAATTATGTTAATGATTAATGTAATTGAAAATGAAATTATTTTTCTCCTGATAAAATTAATTTATCGGAGATGGATTACATAATCATATTGTTATTTCCACACACCATTTTTAGGATAATAATAACACATAAATTAAAAACGATGTGGGAATAATATTTTGTTGAGACCTACATGAGGAAAAATCCACCTTCTTCTAGTGGGACTATTGATCCACTAGTTGATGATAAATGGGTAAATACCAATGAAAATATAATATCTATTTTCTAATTTTCAAAACATTATATAGTTATTCTGTATTTTAATCATCTAGAAGGTGAATAATTTCAATGGTGGACTCTTATAAAGAACATGATATGCCAATAAGAAATTTATTTCATGGATTGGGTTAAGTTTGGGAGATAATTTTTCAATAAGTACTTCATCACATTATTCACATGAAAATAGATAGGTAATTTACAAAGATTAAATTTAATAATGATTAACCTATTTGTAACTATGATCCAAATATTACAAGACATGTTAAGTATTATTCTAGTATTATGATCCATCTTATATATAAGGTTGGATTTTTTATTGTCTCAAAACCAAGACTCTGAAGGGTGATAGACATAAGGGACATCATAAGAAATGAAAAAATCATTTGATTATCCATAAAAGAGGATATAGTGATTGTAGTTACCCATAAATAACATGGTTTTGATAAAAAAAATAAAGGATGGATTTAAAGAAAATTCTAAAAACTGTGGAGATAAGAAGACAGTCATTCCATTTTGCACAATGTGTAGAAGTAAATACGAATGAAATTATCTTAACGGAACTGTTAAATGATTCTAGTGTAGAGTGGAAGGACATAAGGATGTAAAATTACAAAGTCATAGGAATAAGTTATATAAAGATATGAATAGAGAGAATGTACCGTAGAATGAACTACCCACACTCTAGTATATTAAATACAAAGTGTATGATAATTATGCCAACCAACACCCAAATCGGATGGTTTGTGGTGATTATATATAGAAAAAACCTTTTAATACAATTAAAATTGTAAATCTCATTTGATCACTAATTATAATGAGGGGTATGATAATGACATGGTGGGAAGTAAACCTACCATCCACACTAGAATTGATAATTTATTATTTGATTCTGGATCTACCCACTCATTTATATGAAATGAATTTGATAATTGTATCACAATATACCCTAAATAATAATATATTTAGTTAGTGCTAAAAACCAATAATGGTATTATGGTCTCCACTCATGTCTATGATCCTTCTCGAGTTAAATTTAGTTGGAATGTTAATCCTAAAATTATTATTATTCTTCATTTGGTTGAGTTTTATGTAATCATAGTCATGGATTGGATTTATTTACATAAATACTATATTAATTTATGAGAAAGGAAATTCAAATTTTATATTTCAAACTAAACCGTGATCATTTATCTATGTGACGATAAATATGATCTTATGATGGAAATCACTTCTATTATATGGGTACTGATTTTTACTGATCAAACTGATTTGGATGCATGGATCTTCTTCTCCCCCTCCCCTTGGTGATTAACTAGTTTAATGATAGTGGACCCCATATACTCAATAGGGGGAGCTTATATTCCATATCATTTATAAGCTAAGCCTCGTTAGTTATCTTTATTCTCTCATCCCTCTTTTTTAACCTCCTAAATAATTTTGACATGACTAAAGGTTCAAGAACATTATGACATCTTACATCAGATCCAGATCATGACCTCAGAGTTCATATAATCCACAGTTCATCTAGACTTGAACATGGTGTCTCAATTTAGATATCTTCCTCCTTTGGTTAATACCATAAATAGGTTTATCTTCAGATCCTATGAAATGAATCGTAGTGAGATTTTTCATCTCTATGATACATGGAATATCATGATAAGTTTTTCCATGTATGATAACAAAATTGTGTTTCATGGTATAACACTCCACTGACCTGCAATAGGATCCATTTAAATCTATTTTGGTGTTCCTAAGACTTCAACAAGAAGCGGGATGCTTCTATAATGTCATTATGGGCAACTCTTTCAGAATTACCACTTCTTTTTTCAAAATTCTGCTATCATCTGCTCAATCTAAAATCTAGCTAGCCATAATTTATGGTCAAATAGAATAATGATAGTGGTTTTCCATATGATTTCCCCAAGTATGTTTCTTAAAGATGATGTCGCTAAGAAACTGTTGAAATGGATTTCGATGGCTTAAGGGGGAGAGTTTATATGAAAAAAGATGTGGTTTTTAATCCTAGAAGGATTTCAACGTGTCTTGTTGGTGTTTTGTCCATCTATCTATAACATTTCCCCTTAAATGTAAATTGGTTCATTGGAAATATGTCTTATAAACATATTTTGCACTATAATAGACTATATAGAGGTCACTGGTGGGTCATTTCTAGCTAACCCCACCAAGGAGGAGGTGAGTCATAGGATTATTAATTTTAAGGTTATCAATATTTTCAACCATATGAGGAATGATCTATCCCCCAATCCAATTCAAGTTATTTCAACCATAATGGTAAAAGAGAGAGAGTGGGTGCATTCATGGAATCAATTCTCGTTTCTTCCAATTATACATGTAGATGCAGAAAAGTGCCCAAGTGCCAGAGAAAGTTCCGAAATGAAAAATGTGAAGTCACATTCGGACCCGGAGGCTCAGTCCGAAGGGCCCAGAGGTGTTTCTTGGAAAAAAGGGGGAAGCGCACGAAAAAAATTTCTCCCGCGCAGAAAGTATCGAGATTCATGAAGGGCCCCAGCACAGACATGAAATAATTTCGTGCCTGCGCCCCGCATGGTTGTCCTTTCGCGCCACCTCTTCCGCCGCGCAATTATTGTGTGCTGCCATGAATTCCGCACCACCGGATGCCTATAAATAGAAGTCGAACCCCTTCTTTTTTGGGGATGAATAATTTTAACCACCTCTCATGCACGTAATTGGCATTTCGTGCGCCCGCAATATGGCATTCAGGTATGGTTCTTTTTCATGCCAAGTCACCCCGGGATCCACCTTCGCGTGAGATCCCCATGGCTTAGACTAAACTCAAAACCCTTCAGGGTCTACCCCTTGCACGCAATCCCTTCTGGGGTGTACAAGCCGGTTAAGCAGTGTGCAATCCTTCCTTTGCGCGCACACCCCTTCCATTGCACGCAATCCTTTCTCTTGCATGCAATTCCTCTCAACTGTGTGCAATACTTCAGCCCCCTATTTCACACAAGAAACACTGATTTCACTCCAACCCAGGCATTTTTGCATTGGGCCCCTTTATTTTGCGCAAACCCAAAGAGTTGTGCGCAATCCCCTGGGTCCCTTTGCCTCGGTACTCCCCGGGCTCCCCTAGCGTGAGCGCCCGATGCCCTTATTTTGGGTGCCATTTGTAAGTGTCTTGTGCACCCTGAGCATTCGCATCATACAAGATTTTCCCGTACGACCTTCAAGACTTGTAAGAAGTAACTTCAAATTCCCTTGGACAATCCTTCCCATTCCATTGCTTTACCTTTTTCTTCTTCACATAGGCACGCTAACGGCTATTGTTTCTTTGCATAGCCATTCTAACGTGGACCCCTCAATGGTTCTCTCCACGACACCCCCTCAGTATACCTTACCGATGACTTCCCTTCCCATAGTGGGCAGAGGGCACTGGTTATGTAAGTCCTAGGGGTGCGATGAAAACCCACCTCGTCCGAGCTGTAGGACATTAAACTGCCAAGAACCTCGTCCTCAACAAATGAAGTTAAACTGTGACCTGGCCCCATGCCTCGCATGTAGGGTCCCCCTACCTCGTATATTCTCCATGTCCCACTCGTCTCCATGGGGATGGGATCATCCCTCATGGGTGGTGATTTATTGGAGTGGCCTTTTTCCGCGGGGAAGGGAAGCCACCTTGGTGTAAGCCCCTAGCCTTCCTTCCAGGAGGCAGCACCCCTGCACCTCTTCACCTCCTCAGTGACAAGGCTGGCGGAGGGCATAATAGGGAACAAGGCCCCTCCTCTCTTTTTGGGTTCCAAATCCATCTGCCACTGCACTTTGTCACCCTCGGGCCTCCATCCCGGAGTAAGTCCTGGCTCCATGGCCCCCTCAATGTGTAAGCCCCTTTTCAATTCCCATGAACGCACCCTTCGCGACGTGATCGTCATGTCTCTTCTACCTCTTGTTTATCACACTGAGCATGCCTCCCGTGAGCTTAGATTAAGCAACGATCATGACACAACATTGGTTGTCTCAGTGAGTAATCCCCATCCATCTCAAACTATGGGGTCTGTGATCCGTGCTAGGGCATGGTATGTAGGAAACCTCCGCGAGGTTCAAGCCCCACCAACATGGGTCGTCTCAGCACATAAGCCCCATCTATCCCGAACTACGGGGACTTTGATCTGTGCTAAGGCATGGTACATAGGAACCCTCCATGAGGTTCAAGCCCCACCACCATGGGCCATCTCAGCGCATAAGCCCCATCCTGTTCGAACTATGTGGACTTTGATCCATGTTATGGAATGGTACGTTGGAAGCCTCCACGAGGTTCAAGCCCTACCACCATGGGTTGTCTCAGTGCGTAAGCCCCATCCATCACGAACTACGGGGACATTGATCTGTTCTATGGCATGGTATGTAGGAAGCCTCCACGAGGTTCAAGCCCCACCACCATGGGTCGTCTCAATGCGTAAGCCCCATCCATCTCGATGTATGTGGACTTTCATTCATTCTAAGGCATGGTACGTAGGAAGCCTCCATGAGGTTCAAGCCCACCACCATGGGGCATCTCAGTGCATAAGCCCCATCCAGCCTGAACTATGGGGACTTTGATCTAGGATAAGGCATGGTATGTAGGAATCCTCAATGAGGTTCAAGCCCCACCACCATGGGTCGTCTCAGCACGTAACCCCCATCCATCCCAAACTACGGGTACTTTGATCCGTGCTAAGGCATGGAACGTAGGAAGCCTCCACGAGGTTCAAACCCCACAACCATGGGTCGTCTCAGCGCGTAATCCCCATCCATCCCGAACTACGAGGACTTTGATCTGTGCTAAGTCATGGTACATAGGAAGCCTCCACGAGATTCAAGCCCCACCACCATGGGTCGTCTCAATGTGCAATCACCATCCATCCCGAACTATGGGGGCTTTGATCCATGCTAAGGCATGGCATGTAGAAAACCTCCTTGAGGTTCAAGCCCCACCACCATGGGCCATCTCCGTGCATAAGGCCCATCCATCCCAAACTACGGGGACTTTGATCTGTGCTAAGGCATGGTACGTAGGAAGCCTCCACGAGGTTCAAGCCCCACCACCATAGGCCATATCAGCGCGTAAGCCCCATCCATCCCAAACAATGAGGACTTTGATCCATGCTAAGGCATGGTACGTAGGAAGCCTCCACGAGGTTCAAGCCCCACCACCATGGGCCATCTCAGCGCATAATCCCCATCTATCCTGAACTACGGGGACATTGATCTATGTTTAGGCATGGTATGTAGGAATCCTCCATGAGGTTCATGCCCCACCACTATGGGTCGTCTCAGCGCATAAGCCCCATCCTGCCCGAACTACGGGGACTTTGATATGTGTTATGGCATGGTACGTACTAAGCCTCCACGAGGTTCAGGCCCCACCACCATTGGCTGTCTTGGCGCATAAGCACCATCCAGCCCAAACTATAGGGACTTTGATCCGTGCTAAGGAATGGTACATAGGAAGCCTCCATGAGGTTCAAGCCCCACCACCATGGTCCATCTGAGCACGTAATCCCCATCCATCCAGAATTATGGGGACTTTGATCTGTGACAAGGCATGGTACATAGGAAGCCTCCATGAGGTTCGAGCCCCACCACCATGGGTCGTCTCAATGCGTAAGTGTAACGCCCCGACCCTAGTTACCTAGAGTCGGTACATTATTACGTAACATTGGCATGATCACAAAATATCAAGTCTCGAAAGACCAATTAGTTTAGTAGCCTTTTAAATAGTAGATACATTCATAAATGTTACATTACATCATAAATTGAAAAATAAAAATAACATAGTCTCCATAGTCTACACTCATATCCCCTTCAGACTATCCCTGCAGGTCAGTCATAAAATATTTCTTCACATCCGTGGAAAAGAAAACATAGAAAGGGGTGAGCTTAGATGCTCAGTAAGGATAACAATATAGCGGAAACTTTCATAAATAAACATAAACATTTAAGGAAATGTATAAATAAAACAAAAGAATTTTAAACTTCACCTTCACCATAATATGGAGAAAATAAAATTAAGTAATTCCATTTAATTATTCACATGGATATTCTACTAGTCGAATAATCACATGAAATATCAATAACCACTTTCATAATTAGGGAATTCATAATTCTAGACTATCATAACCACATAGCCAAGGCCTCGTGCCAAGACTACAAATGAGATTCTGTCAAGGCCTCGTGCCAAGACACTAGTTTGTCTCATGAGACCTACCAATGCATCGAGAAGCTATAGTGGGCTCCACCCGTCACTTACTAAGTCTAATGCATTTTTATATGAAAAGGTTTAAACATATCAGAAACAATTCCCAAGAATCATAACATAATATTATCATGTAAAATATGCATAAAGGAAACATAACATTTCCACATTTCAATCACGAGATATCAATTCAACAAAAAATCATTATAAAAACCATTTTCAATTCCAAAATAAAAGAAAAGTAAAACATGGTATTTATTTTTCATTTAAATAACGTTATGGCTTATAGAGGAATCCAAAACTCAAATAATGGTCACGGCGGCAAAGAAGTCGTTGTCGCCGCATACGTAAGACAAAAAATTCATTTTTTCATTTAGTAAAAATGATTCATATAAAAATATTACTTTTGAATAAAAGTAAAAGTCAAAGGGGTTTATACAACATATAATAAAAAGTTGTGTATAAAACAAAATATGCCACAATGAATGGAGATTGAGATGATGTCCCTTACCTCATGTCCGACTTGACTCGATCGTTCTTTAATCTCCTGAATAATAAACTAGAGTTAATTTCTAATTGAATAAGGCCCTTTTTCAAGTTTATTATTCCTTTTATATCACTTATTACCATGTTATGAAAATTATGTAATTATTTAAGTTAATAACGTTCATTTTTTCGATCTTTGGTACTTGAGTCAAAAATAAACTTCTTATAATTGCAAGTTTTTCGTGTGGTAAAATATCCATTATGTCTGGAATTATATTCATGATGTAGATATCATATATATCATATATATATATCTATTATACAAATTCATTTTTAATATTACAAAACATTTAGAGGTATGAAATGAAATTCACTATTCATGGAGATGGTAAGCTGTACGTACGCATTAAAACTACTTTCATTTATATTTCATATTTAATAGAATAAAATCATAATGATATAAAGGTATATTATAATTATAGTATAATATCATATATAATATCATTAAATCCATCCTTTATACGTCCCACATATGGCATTAACGATTCAATTCACTTTGAGGGGGCGGTAGTCCGCACTTCCTAAAATGAAATTATCGCGTTTACCCATAATGGAAATAATAAAGGTATGCCATAAATGAAAAATACAGAAGCATAAAGAAAACATAAAAATAATATATATCATATATAGAAATTGCCTCATCATAATGGCCACTATGAGAGGTGTTAAAATAATATTGAACAATCATCGTTTCGTGAGGCAGTAATTCGCCACCCCCAAAAACAGTATGTTCTTTAACCATTAAACGAAGGTGTGTGTAAGTGTAAATCAAATAATTCTCATAAAAAAGTCATAATATATTGAATATATTGGTTTTGTTACAAAATAAAGGAATAAAAATAGATTAAGTGGTTGGAGAAGCAAAATAAAACAAAAGAACATAAGAGAAGACATTACCTTGAAATCGGATAACTCTTTTTGATTTGATCCAAAGGCTTCCTTGGTAAGACTTATGCCCAAAGTGAGGCTTCTAAGAGTAATAGAGAGAATTTTAGAGAGTATTTGGTCAGAGTTTGACTGAGCCAAATGGATTTGAAGGTGTGAATAAGGTGGTAGAGGTGGGGACCTTTTATAAGAGGAGTGGAGGGGCACTCTTGGAAAGTCATGAAATATTACATTGTTATGAAATGATTTTCGGATTTTAAAGGTCCCAAAATGATATATTTCGAGTATTAGGTTATAAGGGTTCGAAATCCACCCATCCAATAGGATTTAGACAACTTTATGTCTTAGAGTTTACCTTATCTTTTTATTTTATTTAAATCGTTCATTAATGAGGTAATTGCTGCCTCATCATGCTGTGAAAAATAAATTTATTTATTTAATGCCTAAAAATAATAAAAAAATTGCCATGATGTGGGAAATATTTTTATATTTCCAATGGATATTTATAGCTGAAATGATAACCATTATAACCCCTTGTAAAAATTGTTTTAGTAAAACAATACATGTTTGTGACATTTTTATTTTTACTTTAAATAAAACGTATTAATGTCATTATCTTACCCAAGTGGCTCCATGGGGTCCGAAAAATTGAAACATGAATTTTATTGGTCTTCCATGAGTCATACAATAATATTAGGACATGTTTCAAGGTAATTTCATATTATTATAACATTATTTTTACCTTAAATTACTCTAATTACCTCTAAATGCGGTTAATAAAACTCAAAAGTTAGTATTCACCAAAAATTATTTTCATCCCATTGAACCACATTTTACATCCTAATTACAACCATGTAAGTCGGATTTTTTATTTTAAATTCACAGAAGCTGTAAAATTTCATTTAAACGATAAATCGGTTTTTTAACTACCACTTAGTGGTTTCACTATTCATCAAAAATTAATCCTAAGAAATATTTGATATACCAAATTCATAGATGATTTCTATTTTACCAAATTCAAAACATATAATTTTCATTAATTAATTTTATAATTAATTCCCATTGTCAAAAAATAGCATGTTTTTAAGAAAGAATATCTATCAAAAGATTAACAATTGTTTATGTCCAATTTCACAGTGAAATAAATTCTAATGACCACCATTGGATAAAATGGTTAAAATATTTTCTAATTATACTTTAAAACCACTAAATAATATAATTTATCAGTATAAATTATTTTGATTAAAAACTTTTTTTTAATTAAAGTTTGGTATTTTACACTATTCATAAAAAATTGGATGTTCTTAGAAAAAAACGAAAAATTCAACTTAGGATAATTTTGATAATCGGAATCCAAAAATGAAGTCCAATTTGAATAATAAAATTTATAAAATTTCAAAAAGTGGGTATTACTATTCATATCAGGTACTTTGATTGGTCGTTGTGTCTTAGAATCTCGAACTTGCGTACAATACAAGCTATTGTATTATTGAAAGAGAGGCGTACCGTGGAAGCTTGGGGTGTTACATTCTCCCATCCTTTAATAAATTGTGTCCTCGCAATTTGAAATTGTTCTTCGAAAATAAAAGGTTGAAAGTAGCAAATACCTTTTCGAAAAACCCACATCGGAAATAAGGTTAATAAAAATATAACATTAAAAGAAAGAAAGTGAAGTACAAAGGTCACCCGAGATAGCCCATACTAGGATTCTATGAAAACATGGATATGGAGGAGAAAAATACCATCAAGGTCTGATGGAGAGTTGTATAAAATTGTATTAGGAAGAAATTAACTACTAGAAAATTACAAACTTGTGATTGGTTAAACGGTCTTTGATTCCCCAGTACAAAAAGTTAACGGACAACGTTTTTTTTAAATTACCTTTCATAAAGTTGAGGAATTTATTTTGGATATTTACTAAGAACATAAGGAAATATGCTTACTTGTCATGTAGACATTCATTATTTAATAAATTTTTACAACAAACCTATCATTCACACCAAAAGGTAATAGAATTCAAATGTATTATCTTTATCCTAATCATACAAGGTTCTAAATATCAACACATAACATTTAGATTAGGAAAACTATTTTTTAATAACTAGGGACTTCCTTTAGGATATTGGTATATAATAAAGTCATGTCGCGCTATGATTGTGGGTTCGATTCCTATAGCTTTGTCCGATGTGACGGGTTATCTCCCAACCTATAGGTTGTCCCTTTCCTAAAACTATAGTATTATAATATTAGAAAAATAATCATAAGACATTTTTTAACCCTAAATAGTACTATTCAAATTTCAACTTAATCCATTCCAAACATTATAGTTATCCAAAATACCTCTGTACAGACTCTCTGTAAAAGGTATCTAAATTCCAAAATCAATTATGACATCATATTCCCCAAACAAAGTAAAGATTCTCTTATTTTCACATACTGAAAATATGATTGCATTAGTCATATTAAAACCTTAATGCAAACAAAAATTATTGTTGTACAACCCTTATATATATCACATTGTTATTATAACAAGAATATAATCCTTGAGTCCAAATGAACCAATACATTAATTATTCCACTTAAATTGTAGTAACAACATAAGATTGGCCTTGATACCATGGCCTTTTCCGAGGTAAGTTTCCCTGACGCTTAGGACATTCATTTTCATAATGCCCCATTTCTCTACAATTTTAGCATTCAACATTGATAGCCTCTTTCTTTTACTTGCAATCACGAGCCTGGTGACCTTTTTCTCCACATTTATAACAAACTCTCATTCCTTTTAGGCAAGTACCGGGGTGATTCATCCCACAATTATCGCATAATTGAAAATCCTTCTTTCCCTTTTTTCCCTTTATCTGTCTCTTTTTCCACTGTCCTCTTCTTCTCTTGCTTTACTTTATTGTTATAAGATTTAGAAAATTCCTTTTTTGTCTTGATAGCAAACGGGACTATATCTTAGTACATTGAGAAAGATTGAGATACTAATGCTCGACGGAGAAACGATTTTAACCCATCAATGAAACGATCAATCTAACTTCTTGGGTTATGTATATAATCTGTATCATGCCTCGCTAACCTTTTAAAGTTAGACTCATACTTTGCAACATTCTCATCCTCCTTTTTCCTTAGACTTAGAAATTTTCTTTCCATATCCGCTCGATGGTCATGATGATAGTACTTTTCTAATAAAATCTCATTAAACTCTCTCCATTCCATAGTTGATACTTCTTCATCTTCCTTTGTATTTTGAATCAATGACCACCATTGATCAGCATCTCCAGTGAGGTGGTAAACTGCCATGACAACTATTTCCCTTTCGCTACTCCCCAAGGCATGGAATATTTTATCTAATGAGTTTATCCATTGCTCAGCTACTAATGAATTTCTACCCCCATTAATTGTTTGTGGTTTTTTCCTCATGAAGTGGTCTAACATTGATCCTACACGTAGAGGATCAGGGTGCTCAATACGAGTAAGGTTATTATTCATAACATGAGTGAGTTGTCCCAATATAGTGACAAGATGATCAGCACCAGTTGTATCACCAGCTCCACTATAATAATCTTGATTAGGAGGTAAATCCCTACATGGAGTGCGTGCATTGATATGGTTTCCATTCCATCTACTAGGCTCCATTTCTAAAAAAATTCATAAACTAGATTAGTTTATGAATCAAAATACATAATTCCAAACTTGTAACATACTTAACATAAATTAAATAGTTTTATGGATATAATGCATAATCATAAAAAGGTTTTCTTTGAGAATTATATACTAATAAACCCTTCATAATGGTTTTTAAATAAAATGATAATTATCCTAAGCATATCCCCCAGGAGTGTCATAACCAAGAGTGCAGCATGGCCCGTTTTCATGCACTAGTTCCCGTTCGAGTCTAGCTCAAAGCGGTATTTTCGGGTTTTACCCCTAGGTACATATGTGCCAGAGCCGCCTCTACCTGCTCGTATCTAGACAGGGATGTTCTGCTCGGAAAACTCACAAAATCTATATAATACCAAAATTCTAGGAAGTTATTCCCTACTAATCCTCAAAGTATATCTTAAGGATTTGTGCTCTAATAAGAGTTTATCTAAATCTAGCTTCCAAGGTTAGTACTAAACTTCCTCTAATACCAACTGTAATGCCCTGACCCCAGTTACCCAGAGTCGGTGCATTATTACGTAACATTGGCATGATCACAAAAGATCAAGTCTCAAAAGACCGATTATTTTAGTAGCATTGGAAACACTAGATACATTCATAAATGTTATATTACATCATAAAGTAAAAAATCACAAAAAACATAGTCTCTATAGTCCACACTCATATCCACATCATACTATCCCTACAGGTCAATCATAAAATATTTTTTCGCATCCTGGGAAAATAAAACATAGAAAGGGGTGAGCTCAGATGCTCAATATGGATAACAATATAGAAGAAACTTTCATAAATAAACATAATCATTTAAGGCAATGTATAACTAAAACAGAATCCTTTTAAACATGAACTTCAGCATAATATGGAAAAAATAAAATGATGTAATTCCATTTACTTATTCACATGGATATTTTACTAGTTGAATAATCACATGAAATATCAATAACCACTTTCATAATAATGGAATGTATAATGTCAGACTATCATAACCACGTATCCAAGGCCTCATGTCAAGACTACAAATAAGATTTTGTCAATGCCTCGTGCCAAGACACTAGTTTGTCTCATGAGACCTACTGATGAAGAAATATAAAGGAGATATTTCGAGGAAGAGGTGGTCATTTGAATCGATCCCTTTATTTTTTATTATTATTTATACCCACTAAATATGTATTATTATTCATATAAAAATAATTTAATAATAATTGATATAATTATATGTTACTATTATTATAAAAACACCTTTATTAAACATATTTCCATCAAATGGGAAGTGAAAATATCGCTCCTGTGTATGTACGTCTTACCATCTCAATGTAGCGATACAATTCATTTCTCCGAAATATTTTTTATGGATGAGTAATATGAGGAATTTAATGTTAATATATAATAATTATTAAATAATTTTACTTAATTAATGATAATATTATATGTACCTTCTTAACTTCCAAACTATTGGAAAATGGTAATGCCTCTCATGTGTACATGTGGACTACCACCTCCACGAAGTGATGAGTTTCGTTTTTCATTTTGGTTGTACATAGATGATAATATGGATATATTTAATGAATATATATGATATAATAACTAATTTTTAATGGTAATTTTTTATTTAAATTCATTTTTAAAAATGAAACTAGTATTTATGTGAATGTATGACGAACCCTTTCCAAGAACAATGTTTTAAATTTTTTATCTCTAACATAAATTAATGACACTAAATATATGTGTATATAGTGAATATGTATGATTTATATATAATTAATAACATTATTTATATTATTTAACTATGATAATATTTCAAGGACCAAACCTATAAGGCCCCAGCCATAAACCTTACTTAATCTTGAGTTATTACAAGATTACACATTGAGGATCTTTTCAGGTTTAGAGTTTTAGAGAATTAGATCATAAAACTTGCATTACATTCCACATATAAACAAAGTGGTTACATAAAGATATTATTCTTCATTCCCATCAATGGAAACATATTTAAAATAAAACATGGATTCATTCTTGACACTTCCTTGACACTATCATCATATCATGTACCTTTCCCTTAACCTGTGAAAAACATTTCAAAAAAACATGGGATGAGCATAAAAAGCTCGGTAAGAGATATAAAAATATGGAATGGAAACATGGGTACATATATACATAAGGATGAGATCATACATTACCCATAAAACATAAGCACTTTAACATACCTCATCAAATCAGGAATAAATCATAGAAATCATAAGACATAAAGGTAACTTGAGGCATTCATAACATTCTTACGTAGGGAGTAACCCTCTTGGTTAAGTTTGGAATACCCATCATAGTATATTCCCTAAATCTATTCAGAGAAACCCTAACGTTTCACTCATTCGCGTTACCCAATGCATTGGAGAGCTATATCGGGCTCACCCGCCCTTAGTTTATCACGGAACCACCCGTCTTCATAATAATGCCCAAGAACCATAACATAATCGTATCACATAAAACATGCATAAAGGAAACATAACATTTCCACATTTCAATCACAAGATATCAATACAACACAAAAAACATTGTGAAAACCATTTTCAATACCAAAATAAAAGAAAAGTAAAACATGGTATTTATTTTTCTTTTAAAAAGAAGGTATGGCTTGTAGAGGAAGCCGAAACTCAAATAACGGTCACGACGGCGGAGAAGTCGTTGTCACCGTATACGTACGACAAAAACATTCCCTTTTGTCGTTTAGTAAATGCTTCGTATAAAAAATATTCCTTTTGAATAAACGTAAAAGTCAAACGGGTTTATACACCGTATAAAAGAAAGTTGTGTATAAAATAAAATATGCCTCAATGAAAGGAGAATGAGACGAAGTCCCATACCTCGTATCCGACTTGACCCGACCGTACTTTAATCTCCTGAATAATAAACTTGATTTAATCCCTACTTGCTTATGAACCTTTTTCAAGTTCATTATTACTTTTATACCATGTTATGAACATCATTTAATCATTTAAGTTAATAATGTTCATTTTGTCGGTATTTGGTTCTTAAGTCAAAAATAGACTTCTTATACTTACATGTTGTTAATTTGGTCAAAGGTTCATTATATCCAGAATGATATTAATGATTTGGATAACATATATATCATATATATTCATCATATACATGTATTTATAATATTACATCACATTTAGAGGTAAGAAATGAAATGCACCGTTCATTGAGACGGTAAGCCGTACGTACGCATGAACGCTACTTCCATTTCTATTTCGTATTTTCTGGAATGGAATCATAATGATATAAGAGTATATTATAATTCCAGTATAATAACATATATAATATCATTAACTTTATCCTTTACACATCCCACATATGGTATTAACGAATCAAATCACTTTCAGGGGGCGGTAGTCCGCACTTCCTAAAATGAAGATATCATGTTTACCCATAATGGAAACCATAAAGGTATGCCCAAAATGAAAAAAAACAGAATATTAAGGAAAACATAAACATATTATATATCATATATAAAAATAGTGACATCATAATGGCCACCTTTGAAAGTGTTAAATGAGTATTGAACAATCATCGTTTCGGGAGGCAGAATTTCTCCATCCACGGAAACCGTATGTTCTTTAACTATTTGATGTAGTTGTGTGAGAGTGTAGCTCAAATAAAACTTCTAACAACATCCTAGTATATTTAAGATACTGTTGTTGTTACAAAATAAGTAAATAAAAAGAGTTTAGGGGGTTGGAGAAGCAAAATAAAACAAATGAACATGAGAGAATGAATTACCTTTAAAAGTGTAACTCCTTTTGATTTGAGCCTAAAGGCTTCCTTTGAAAGGATTCTGCCCAACGGGAATCCTCTAGTATGAGTAGAGGGATGTGGAGAGAGTAAATGGGTAGGTTTTGGCCGAGCCAAAGGCTTGAGGAGTGTGTGAAATGAGGTAGAGGTGGGGGGCTTTAATAAGAGGAGAGGAGGGGCACTTTTGGAAAGTAAAGATAAGTTACATTATTTTAAAAAGGGTTTCGGATTCAAAAGGTCCCACATTGCAATAATTCGAGGATAAGGTGATAAGGCTTCGAAATACACTCATCCAATTGGTTTTGGCCATGTGTAGGGTTTAGATTTTTCATTATCTTTCCATTTTATTTAAATCGTTAAATAATGAGGTCATCGCTGCATCATCATGATGTCATAAATAATTTAATTTATTTAAATTTTAAAAATTAAAAAAAAATACTATGATGTAGGATATCCTTTTATCTTTCCAATTAATATTTATAATCAAAACTCTGACTTGTATAACCCCATGTAAAAATTGGTTTAGTAAAACATCTCTTGTTTGTGTCATTTTTACTTTAACATTTAATAAAAAGTTATTTATGTCATTTCCCAACCAAAGTCTCTCCATGGGTTCCCCAAGTTGACCCATGGCTTGTCTTGGTCGGAAATGACACAACAAATAAGGTTGGGACATGTTTCTAGGTCATTTCATATTATTAAAGCATTATTTATACCTTAAACTACCCTAATTACCACTAATCGCGATTAAAAACTTAATAAGTTACTATTCACCAAAAAATTATTTTAATCCCATTGAACCACATTTTACTTCTTAATGACAACCATGTATGTCGGATTTTTTAAATTCAAAACACAATGATGGAAAAATTTCATTTAAACGGAAAAATCAGTTTTTATAAGTACCACTTAGTGGTTTCACTATTCATCAAAAATTGAAGTTTTTCAGAAAATTACCAAAAATCCACCCTAAGCTATATTTGATATTCCAAATTCAAAAATGATGTCTATTTTACAAAATTCAAAACATATAAGTCACATTAATTAATTTAATAATTAATTCCCGCTGTCAGAGCAAATAGCGTGTTTTTATGAAACAATAAGTATCAAAAGATTGACACCAATTTAAGTCCAATTTCAAAGTGAAATTGATTCCAATGACCACCGTTGGATTAAATGGTAAAAATATATTCTAATTTCACTTCAAAACCAATTCAAAAGATAATATAATCATATAAATAAAGTATATTAAAAAGCAGTTTTGATGTAAAATGCAGTATTTTTTCACTATTCATTAAAAAAGTGAACATTGTCAGAAAAATACCAAAAATTCACACAAAGTAAATTTTGATGTCCCAATCATAAAGAATAAGTTTATTTTGACAAACATAGTTTATAAAATTTTCAAAAGATAGATTCAAGATTATTTTTCCATCAAAGGCAGTAAAACAATCTTTTAAAAATATTAGTGTATTCCATGCTTAAGATTGGATTTATTTTCATTTTAAGCCTCTAAAACAGTATCTAATTCATTAATAGACATAGATAAAATATATATTATTCAGTACTTACTTGGGATGTTACAAAACCAACTAAACCCGAACATATATGAAAAATGATATAGATATCTCCCGGAACAGTGTTTTTAGTAAAGGAGTGCTATCAAACATGTGATAAAAGATTATAAGTAAATTGTATATCAAATAATATATATTATTATAGTTCTATAATATATATATATATATATTATAAATTTTTATTTCTTATATAGGAGGTCCCAATATATATTAAGGATGTTGACTTAACTTAAGATATTTTCATCTAACTTTTACTTTAGTGAGTTACTTGACATATTCACAACTTATTTATTTTATGTGGTGTATATAATACCCACTAATTAATTTTATTTATTATTATTATTATGATATTTTATATTATTTAAAAATAAATCTATTTTTATTTATTTAATGGTACTTCAGATTCAAATTCTCCCAAAGCAGTAAGGGCTTCATGTTACAGTTTCATTATTTATCAGGATTGTTTATGGTTAAGTTCTAATGGTGTATTATTATAACCTATCTATCAAGAAACTAATTAATTCTCTTACCTATATATTTTTATTTAGAGTAAATGTTTTACTTTCATTTTTCTCAATATAAATACTCAAGAGACAGAAAAATATTTTTTTAAGGAAAATCTACTTTATTTCTCTCTATGGTTCAAAAACATTTTTCTTCCATATAAATGTTTTTATAAAATGATTTCAATAATATTTTTAATTTATTAAAATAAATTTTCAATTAATTTTTACACTTGTTTGAATTTTAAAAAAATGTTTTAAATTGAATATTTTTATCATTTTTAGAATGAGGCACTTTTACAAGTATAAAATGAATGTTTTTTAACTTATATGGTATGAATGGGATTTACCAATGTCATAACCACACAATTATTTGAAGAATATATTACAATTTTCTATAAAAAAATGTAAAGAAAATTGTTTCTATAATATTTTGGAAATTATTATTTTTTAAATAATTCCCCTCTCATTAGAAAGGTTATTTTTCAAAGAATGTTTAAATTATCCTCTAATGATATTTTTATTCATCCAAGATTAGAACCATTGATTTTAATTATTATTTATATAGGATATTATCCTAGGATACCATACTTGTGGTTTGTTTTTACCAAAAAGTCCAGGGTCTGGTCAGATCAGTCCCTAAAAATTTATTAAGAAAATGATAAGAGAGTCAGGCGTACAAGGGATTGTTACAAAGGTGAGAGTATATTACACCACGCATGTCCGCCTCCACCAGTGGAGCGTAGTATTCTAGTGCCGTGAAAGACCACATCATATTCTTCGCCATTATTTCTTTCTTTGCTAAAGCATCGACAACTTGATTGGCTTCCCTATAAGCATGTGATATTATCAGATTGAGCTCAGTAGCCTTGTTGAGACACACAATCTAGTGAGGTAGAATTCTCCATGGAACATCTCGTGTTCTTGTTTTCCAGGCCTGCACTGCAATTTGAGAATCTGATTCAATCCATAACAAACTCCATTTGAATTGAACAGCAAAATTGACTGCATGTATAATATCCCAAAGCTCAGCTTCATAGGCCACCCCTGTATCAGTGTAACAGTAAAAGAAACCCTTCACAAAACCACGACGTGTGCGAAAGACTCCACCACATCCAGATGGCCCTGGCGCACCAGCAGCAGCCCCATCTACATTTACCTTGAGCCACGCACCTATCGGAGGTATCCATCGGATGTATTTGAGAGTTTTGGGCCTTCGGGGGCGACCGGGAACACCTAGAATTCTGAGGACCTCCAGGTCAGATAAGTTTTTATTAATCCCTCCAGTTTGCACCATAGATGCCACATACACTTCTCTATGCAGGGAAAGCATTCCGGTCTGGGCAGAAATCTACTTGTTCTCAAACAGGATGGCATTGCGCGCATGCCAAACAGCCGTAAAAATTGCAGCACCAGCCACCAGCAGCAGATTCTGAATTTGCTTGCTTCGCCCAGCGCTGGACAGCCCTGAAAGGATCTCATCAACCTGCATATGAGAGCACAAATCCAGCCCAAACAGAGAACCTGCATATGACCAAAGTTGGCGCACATATCGGCAGCCCACAAACAAGTGTTGCACATTTTCCTCTACACATATACATAGATAGCAAGCTAAAGCAATCTGAATTCCAGCCTGCTTGAGTTGATCATGTGTGGGAAGTCTATTTTTCCAGATTCTCCAAATTAAGATGAATATGGATGGTTGGATACAGGGAGCCTGAAATGCTTTAATGCATCTCGGAGTGTGAAAAGAGTTCCCACATTCCATCCTATAAAATTCCTTGATGTTGAAGCACCCATGCCTATTCCGCTTCCATATCAGAGTGTCATGATCCATGAATGTGTAATTCTGAATTTCAATTCTAATTTGAGGGGGCAGCGGGCTGTCAAATCTTTGCCATTGTGTTCTGAAATCAGCAATGGGCATATTCCTTACTTCAGAGTGAGTGCTCATGATATCATGCAGTGGCCTATCAAGCCAAGTGATATTCCAGCAGTTGAGGTTGGAGTTCTCACACACCAGCCACTTTGTGTCATTCATGATTTTATCGAAGGCATGTCTAAGCGAAGCCCACACGGATGACCCAAGATAATGTTTGTACCCATTCAGCAACCTTTCCTTGAATCTTTTGACCAAAAAAGCATTAGAAGCATCATTGGAGATCAGGCTCCATGTGAATTTCCCAATGAGACCATCATTAAATATCTATAGATCCTTGACTCCAAGGCCTCCAAGATCAACTGATTTGATACACTCTTTCCAGGAAACCGTTACCAATTTCCTTTCGTGGGAAGAACGAGTCCATAAGAAATTCCTTATCATACACTGCAACTCCTTGATGAGGCCCCTAGGCCACCTATACAACAAGAAGGAGTACACAAACTTTGATGTGATCACTGAGTTAATGAGGCACACTCTTCCAGCCAGGGACATCGCCTTCCCTTTCCAGCTAGAAAGTTGATTGACAATTCCAGAATATATACCTTCCAGATAATTCAGTTTAACTTTCCCCCATAAGAGAGGAACACCAAGGTACTGGAAAGGAAGAGTCCCTTTTTTCACCCCAAGCCCTCGGATGATTCTATTTTGCTTTCCAACCATAATGCCATTACCAAAAACAATGAAGGATTTATTCCAACTAATCACTTGTCCAGCCACCTCTTCATAATGTGCAAACAACACCTGGATAGAGGAGATTGTTCTCCTAGAATCTCTCCCAAACAGAAGTATATCATCAGCATAGAGCAAATGTGAGGGAGAAAAATCATTCTTCCCGGCCTTAATTTGCTTATAAAAGCCAAACTGAACAAGATCATTGATGCACCTACTCAAATAGTCTTCTACAATAGCAAATAACAAACCTGAGAGCGGATACCCTTGCCTCACACCTCTAGTGCACGAGAAAAATTCTCTAGGTGCCCCATTGATAAGAATGGACAGCCTTGATGAGCTAAGTATGGTACTAATCAACTTGATAAAACCATTCGAGAAGCCATACCTTTTGAGGACATTGAAAAGAAAGCTCCATCTTAGAGTGTCAAAAGCCTTAGATATGTCTATTTTGAGCACAAAGTTCCCATCTCTAACTTTCCTCCTCATCAAGTTGACACATTCTGAGGAAGCAAAAAGACAAGTTTGAATATTGCGTCTAGGGACAAATCCAAATTGATTTTGAGTAATCATGTCAATGACCAACGGTCCCATCCAATTCATAATAATCTTACTGATAACCTTAGGGATTGTATTCCCAAGCGCAACAGGCCTGAAGTCTTTAATGTCAACCGCATTTTCCTTCTTGGGTATCAGTGCAATAAAACATGAATTCATCCCATATGGAATATAGAAATATTTGAAGAACTCCTTGATTTCTTGAGCGATATCATCCTGCAAGACATCCCAGTAAGACATGAAGAATTTATTAGTGAACCCATCTGGACCAGGAGCACTATCCATATTAAGAGAAAACAAGGATTCTTTAATTTCCTCCTTTAGAGGAGGAGCGATAAGGGCATGATTATTTTGATCCTCAATGAAAGAGCTGATGTTGTCAACCATTTTCTGTGTGTTATCCTGCCCATCATCAGAATATAGACCCACGATGTATTCCACAGTAGCCTGGGCAATTGCATTTTCAGAGGTGTGAAGCTGGCCATTAATGTTAATTGCCTTATTTCCTTCTCTGGCCCCCTTCTCTTTGTGAAGCCTATGAAAGAATTTTGTGTTCCGGTCTCCCTCCTTCAGCCATTTCACATTCAGTTGGTTTTTTCCAGCCTTTCTTTGACCACTAAGAGGCTATCCAGCCTATTATGGGCTTCAATTTCCTCCCTAGAGGGAATATTCAGATGTTGATCCCTGATCTGGCAGCATGCAAGAGCCTCCTCAGCAGCCTTAATGTCACAATCCAGCATAGTGAACGAGCTCTTGCTCCACTCCTTGAGCAAATTCTTGGTATGTTTTAATTTCCCAGCTAGCCTTTGCAAGGGGCTGCCAATCACCTCAATGCTCCAAGCTTTCAGCATAGTTTCCCTGCACCCAGGAGTTTTAAGCCAGCCATTATTAAACCGAAAAGGTATGGGAAGAGACCTCCTAAAGTGTGTATTAATTTCCACAATAATTGGATTGTGATCAGAATGATGTTTGGGAATTGTGAACCCTGAAATTCCATGGGCAGAACTTTGATCATCTATTTTAACAAAACAACTGTTGAGTTTGCTTGCTTGCTTCCCCATCCATGTGTACCTACTCCAGGTAAAGTAATCTCCAACCACCGGGACCTCAACCAAGTTGCATTGATCAATACACAAAGAGAATTCCAAGGATGCGCTGCGATTGAAGTTGTCTCCAGTTTTTTCCTCTGGCCTCAAAACAGTATTAATGTCACCAAGGATCACCAATTTTTGATTAATGTTCCCAAATATAACCTTCAGCTCATCCCACAATTCCCTTCTTCTAATATAGGAGTTAGAAGCATACACAAACGCTGCCGAGATCTCAAACTCATCAATGCTGCAAGAGACAAGAATGCTTTGAGATAGTTTACAGTAGGATAGAATGCTGACCATCTCATGCCTTAAAACCCATAAATGATCCATATTACAGTCATGGGAATTTTGCGAGATAAATTTATATCCAAGGGAGCTCCACTTGAATGCTGTCCAATTATTAAAATGAAGCTTAGGCTCAGCAATGCCAACAAGCATAGGTTTGTAGGTCAAAATAAAATGTCTAAGGGCTTTGACCGTTAGGGAGTTCCCTAGCCCTTGACAATTCCAGTAGAAAAATTTCATTTTTGATGAGTTTTGCCCCGTGTTTGGGGGCCTCCACTCAATGCCATGCTCATCTGGACCTTAACTTTCCTTCCTTTAGCTTTCTTGTTCCCCTTTTCCACGCTACTACTTTGTTCAGATAGCTTCACTACTAATTTCTTCTCAGTGTTCTCCCCTGAGAGAGCCACATCCTTCTCATGTATCTGTATGCTTTCAGAATCATCAGCCCAAGACACACCAGTCAAGGGTGTGAATTGATTGTCATCTTTCCCATAATTATTTTGTGCTTCCAGGACAGCTCTTTTCCTGGCAGCTTTGGATGCTTCAACCTGTAGGAATACCCCCTCCTGCTCACTGTTATGTGGTGTGTGCTCATTCCCTGGATCAGTTGGATGCCTCCCATCCAGATCAGGCACCAACAATGCAGGTAAGGGCTCAAAAGTGGTGTCCAGTCTCTGACCAAGGGTGCTTGAGGCCTATTGATTGCCCTTTCCAGTATCTGGACTGAGCTCTACAGAAGGCTCCAAGGACTTCTGTGCAGCCACATTGCTGACATTTTCCCCATCCAGCACTCTGACAGAAGATTGCAGGATAGCAGCATTGGTGCATGTATTATCCAGTACATTCCCATCCATAATTCTGAAATTCTCCCCATCTAGCACATCTGCTGTGGATTGTAGGCCATCATCTTGAGCAGTCGGTTCAGTAGAATTTCCAGACCCTTCGCCAGGTCTGTAAGACATATTACTGTCATCCATCCCCTGCATTTTTTCAACAGGAATACACCCCTGCTGGGAATCATGCACACCAGCATCGGAAGCACCTTGAACCTCCAGAAAGGCAGTGCCTCCAGACCCATCACCAGACCTGCAAGACGGATTAAAATCATCTAGAGCCTGCTTGTTTCCAATGAGAAGACAGCCCTCCTGAGAAGCAGGCGCATCATTCTACTGAACAGCAGCAGGTAATGAACTACCCTCCCCATTTTCCATAATTGCCTGTTTTGCTGGATTAGAGTCCATCATATCATCATGCACTATGGAAGATCTGCCTGGAGGTGTATTCTCAGTGTGTTTATCAAGATGCTTTTTACCTTTCCTCTTCCTGCAAATAGAAGTATCATGTCCTTTAATCTTGCAAAAGCTACATTCAGTAACCCTTTTTCATTCGGATATTAAATGACCAAAGAATTTGTAGCCATAGCAGAATTTGGGCTTCCTTTCATGGAGAATATCATGCTTAATGATGTCATCCCTTGTGGTGAGTATAACCTCTTCCACTAGGGTGTTGGCCATATCAACCTCCACTAAGATTCTTGCATAGTGACCAAACCACAGATTATCAGTTTTCTTGTCCATCCTAATCGGATTTCCAACAGATGAGGAAATGTCCCAGAGGATCCGCGGAAGCCAATACAGCCAGTTGAGCTTATATATTCGAATCTAGATCTAGGTGAATGTGTTCCTTACATCACCAGGGTCAAAATTCCTATCCCATTCCTGGATTCTCAGAAATCCCAGCTTTAATGCTATTGTTCCCATGCTCCAGGCACGCCTTTTACACTCATCAGATGGGAACACTACATGATAGTACCCACGGCCCATGGCTGTCATTTTCCAATCATCAAATCCCAATACCTCTGCGATTCTTCTCATTAGCTCATGAAATTTCCATAGTTTATCACCCTTGGAGACTAGAACCCTTGAAATGATGGAAAATTTACAAATCCTTACCCATTCTTCCACTGCATCCTGGTTCGCGGAAACATGCGCAGTCCGACCATTTCGAATCACCCACCCAGGCGAAGGTGTGTCAAAATCAGAGAAGGATAGTGAAGCAGCCGATTTCACAACCTCCGCAAAATTCTTCCGCGGGGCATTATGCAGGTCATTCTCAATGTTCATTGATTTAGGTTTGGCCGCAAGATGAAATAACTCACTGTGCCCCATATGCTCAGATTGATTCCTATCCTTCGAGCTGTCCATGAGGTTCGAATTGCCATCAGACTCAGCAGATTGAGGGTTCACCTTCTCTGCCTCCTAGTTCCCTTGCTCCGCCATCTTCTTCTTTTTTCAAAATATGTTGTCGGTTTAGAGGGTATTCAAACGTGTTTTCGGTTTAGAGGGTATTGAGGCGGCCTTCCCCACCCCCTATCGCATGTCCCCAGCTAGACCCAAGGTGGCTAGCCTTGGGCTTGGGCCAGTTCCCACGGAGTCGAGGGGACGAGAGGATCGCTGGCTTATGGTGCGTGTTGCCTTTGTGAGGACTCGAACTCGGAACCTCAGCGACGTGTCGCCACCGCCTTGAACCAACTCAATGGGTTATTCTATGATGAAATATTAATGAAACTCATTCCTTTTCATGGGTTCTAATATAATGAATGTTTTATGATTTAGTGGAAAAAATATATATGATTTCCCTTATGTGATAGTGGATATGTTATAACCATGGTTGGTCATAACATTATACCCATGGATGGTGGTTACGATATAACCAAGGATGTCGGTTATTTTATAACAAAGGATTTAGGTTATGTTATAACCAAGGATCTTGGTTAGGATGGGTCGAACCTATATCACCATCCAATGCATTGGTTAAAAATTGATATCTCATTAGAAAAACATGTCTACAATGGGGTGTGAACCCAGTCTAGTAACGTACTTTATCCATTATTCTTATCTTGGGTGTGAACCTTTTATACTACGTTGGTTTGGAGAGTGAACCCATGCTACTATGATAGTATTAGAAATTATCTAGGACTACTAAGAAAGTTATTTTCCTTTCTTGTGTGTATGCCAAAAAATTTATTATAACCATTTTATGCTCTCACAGATAATGTTATTTGATACCTTTATGATTCATTTCATATAAACTACCATGATTTATACAATGAATCCATATTATGATCTATCATTTTTAGATTATGATTTTCAAATATTATTCTCATATTCATATATCATTATGTTGAAGTTATATACAAGTGATAAGTTATATCTACTATTTTTACCCTTATTGAAAATCTATTCACCATTTATTAGGTTTCATTTACCAATGGTTGAATAATGTAACTAAGTATCGTATATCTAATAAGGTTGATCATTTTGATGAACCTAGTGTGATATAATGTGGTTATTTTATGAACCAATTGTTTTTTCATGTTTCAAAATGCACTAGACCAATAAAAAAAATTTGGATTTATTTATTTAATGAATAGTCATATAAAGGATATTTAATTTATGTTTAAAAGGTCTGGTTCATTTAAATTAGTATCAGAACATAGATTTGTTAACCATTTTAAACAAGGATGTGAAAAAATCAGGGAGAACCTTAGAGATAAGTTTAATTATATATTAAAATCGTTATGTTTTGGTAGATATCATTAAATAACATTGATAAAACTAAGAGTTCATGGATTTATACATCTTATAATTTATTTTTCATTATTATGTGGTTTTCCACTATGATTGTTGTTACTCACACTATGAATTTTTTTCCATTGGATGGAAATTGAAGGAATATTGTTAATATAGAATGTGATAGACAATTCAATTATTTTACTCCAATTAAACCAAATGTTATGGGATTTGGGATGAAAAATATCATTGATACAATCAAACAAATTAAAAAATATTTAAATCATGTTAAACTTATAATTGAGAAAAATAAGAAACAAAATTAGGTTGAAATTGTTATAAGGCAACATCCACATTCTTATAGTATTTTAGAAAATCCACTAGTTCCTAAGAAATAGATCAATATCATTAAAAATATATTTTCCATTCTCTACTATTCAGAGAATGGAAGTGAAATTTTAGGTTAATATAGTTTGGAAGGAGAATAATATCAAGGGTGAACTCTTATCAAAAACGTTATGAAAAAAATAAATTGAATCCATGGAGTGGGATTAGTTTTAGATCCTAATTTTCAATAAGAACTTTCCACATGTTAAACGCAATAAAATTGACAAGGAATTACATCATGCTAAGGCAGAAGGATAATGAATATATTGGAGCCTATGATGAAAATTTTAGAATACATGCGAGGTACACTTCTCTTAATATCATCTTACTTGAAATTAAGGTGGATCAATTATTAGGTGGATTAAAACCAATCCTTTGATTTGTGTTATCCATAAAGGGACTTCATTAGATATGAATAAATCATTCCATTTACCATTACGTTGGATATAAAAATAGGAGTCACCCATCAAAATTAGGGTTTTGGTAAGAAAATAAAAATTTAATTCAAAGGAAACTCCTAAAACTATAAAGAGAATAATATGATCCTTATTTTATGCTTAATATGATAAAAGAAATATGGAGGAAATTTTATCAAGGGAACAATTTAATGCTTCGTGTTTAGAAAGGAATGTCATTTTTATATCAATTGATGAAGTGATGGGATGAAGTTAGCTAACGATGTGAATAGAGATAAAGATCCATAGAATGTACCAGTCACACTCCAGTGCTACAAATGCATGTTGTTTTAGAATTATGAGAATCAATACCCAAAAATAAGGGATAATGGGGATAATAATATGCAAAACTGATTAAATCTAAAGGGAAATATGAAAGAATATGAAATCATAACATTTTATGTGCATCATGAAAATTAGGGAACATTTATCCTCCACTATAGGGTAGGGGATTTCATGCTTTAGTTTTTATGAATGTACCTAGTGAAAATATTATTATTTATACTTTAATCAAATTTTATGTGATTTTGATAATTGATTAACTTACACTATATAGATTTTGGAATAAATAAATCACATCTCATATTATAAATTAACTTATATTCTTCTATTGGTGAATAGATGAACCCAAACATCAACTTGAAATAATTTTTTTAAAAAAATGAGCATATTTATAGAATAAAAGGTGAAATATCTTTTGTAATAATATATAATTTTATTGTGACATTATTTTATAAAATTATTATGATATTTAAATTTTTGGAAAATTTATGAGTGATTGAAATTATTTCCACATGATTTTTATGTTGATCATGGAAGGATATGAAATTAATTCATTCTGATCTTTGGGATTCAATTTCGGTCAGTCATATTTTTATGGAGCCTTATGGTTAACTATTTATGGATTGTATTAAGTTACGACAAGGATATTATAAAACTTATACTAGGCTTTTTTCAATGTATTTAGAGGTAAAAGGAATCACATATGGATCTTATGATTTGTTAAAAGTTAATTTTAGATCTTCATGTATAAAAAACTAATATTGAATATTCATTTCATAGAGTAAGAGATGATGTTGAAATTAATCAAAGTACAACAAAAGTGTGTGATTCGATAAATAAATCTATTAATAACTAAACTACATAAAGAAAATATTGAGAAATATGGATTCATTTAATAGTGTATCAGGGTATCTAGGAGTCGAATGAAATGTTATGCTGATAATCATCATTTTGACCAGAAATTTGAAGTTGGTGATTAGTTTTTTCTTGGAATTTATCCATTATTAAAGCCTATGTGAGTTTAAATAAATAAACCTTATATTTTGGTATATTTTCCCTTTTGATATTTTTTATTCAGTAGGTATGTAATCTTATCACATTGTGCTTCTGATGAACCAAGTTTTTTTCACGATGTGATCCATGTATAACTCTTAATTAAGTACACACTTGATCCATCATATTTACAAATCATATATGTTGTACCACTAAACTAATATCATTATTATAGTGAAAAACTAGTAGAAATATTTTATCATTGAGATAAAGTGATATAAAATATGGCTACACACCTTTTGAAATTATTCTAGGGAAATCAAAAATTAGAATAAGTTTTATTGGGACCTGAGGATGTCATGAAATAAAGAGAACTTCGTTTTTTTTATTATAGTGAAAATCTTAATGGGTGAAATTAATTTTAAGGAGGGTATATTTTAACAACCCAATATTTTAAGAACTATTTTTTTCAAATAGATTTAATTATTTTCAAAGCTTGTGTAATATGCTACATTGAGTTTAAATGAACTGTGATATATTATTAAAATATTATTATATGATCATTATATCTTATATTTTAAATTGGAGGGTATGAATAGTAATAACTAATTTTTTGAGATATATAAAAGTATCTTACTAAATTTAAATGTATTAATAAATTATTCAGAAATAATCATTCAATTTTTAGAAATGTTATAATATACTTCAAAAAATTTATTTCCTTCAAAATAATTTTAATTTATTTTTGTTGTAAGATAATATAATTATTTTATGAAACATTAAAAAATTATATTTCATAAAACAAGATACATTTTTAAAAACATCATATCAAAATTATCTAAAGAGGAATTTATATAATTTTTTTGAAAAGATGGATTTTCCAGTAAATAGTGGAAAAGTATTATTTTTATAAAACAAAATAATAAGTCCATAATTATTCCTAATAATTTTTAATGGATGAATATAATTTTACCCTTATAAAAATAGAATCATGATTTATTTTCTTAATTTATTCTTTTCCATGAAAATGACTAATATAATATTTTAATCAAAGAATGTTACAAAATGCCACTCTCTTGGTTTTAAATGACTTGTATGTGTACATATAGGGACAATAGCATGATATGAATTAATGTAAGTATCTATATTGAGATTAATAAAGAAAATTCCCTGATATAAATTTATTTTTAATTATTTGAAATTATTTAATGGACTTAAATTCTTGTACAACACCAATACAATATTTTTTCAATTAAGAGAAAAATAAAATAAATGATTTTCAAATTATTAAATGTAATATTATTGGTCTGAATTAATGTTTTCCACAAACATTTTAGGTAAATGTAACCTATTAGTTTTATTTAAAGCATTATATTATAATCAAACATTATATTTATTGATTTTAAGTCAAATTAAATAAATAATTTTTATATTGGAAATAATGATATTTTATGAACATAATATTTTATTAAATTTATAAAAATTAACAAAATTATTAAAATAGGAAAATGGGTATAATATGTGTTATAAAATTAATTAAATACCCATTTATATTCTATTGGTAAACATTTGGGGTTATAATTACTTTACTATATTTTAATCTTGTATGAAATTCTAAGGGCGCCCCTCCCCTCAATTAAAAAAGGACATTGATCCCGCTCTTCCTCACACCACTTTCAACCTTATAGATCAACCAAACTCTACTATGTTATCATATCTACTCACATATAAACATTATATGTGCTCTAGTATTTCTAATATAGTAATCATATATCCCTTAGTTAGAGATATAAAAGAGATATTTCCAAGAAGATGTATCACCTTAATCTGTCACTTAATTTTTAATTATCCTTTTACCTACTATAAATAAATTTTTGTTTTTAATAAAAAATAAATTAGATATAATTAATTTTATTATTATTATTAAACCTCCTTCATTCATTATCTTTCCTTCAAATGGAAAGTGAAAATATTGCTCGTATGTACGTACGGCTTACCATCTTCACATAGTGATATAATTAATTTACCATAAACATATTTAATGTATTTTTATTCTGATTAGATTAATATTTATATAATATATTTTTGAAAAAAAATTCTTCCAGAATGTAAATATATTATCTACCTTCAATCTTTCTAAACCGTTGGAAGAATATAACATTGATCATCTGAATGTGTGGATTACCTCCTCCATGAAGAGATGTGGTTCATTTTTCATTTTTTTTACATGGATGGTAATAAGGATATATTTAGTTAAGATATAAAATATATATTATATAATTATTATTGTTTAAAGAGGATTTATTATTTATATTTCATTCTTTCTATCCATTAAAAAAATGAAAACATCATTCATGGGTACATACGACCTATTATATTCACGAACGGTGTAATTCCTTTTTCTATCACAATATTTAATAAATGAATATTAAAATTTATATTATGAATATATATTTATTTATATCATGACTAAAATTCTGGAAATTATGGAACCATTCACAAAATACAAGTATCCAAACTACCAAACAAGATAATACATGACAAACAAGTAGATATCACCAAGAATAGTTATTTTAATAAATAAGTGTCAACAAATATGTCATAAAATGTTATAAGTAAATCATAAATGGTATAATATATTTATTTATGGTTATTTAATATATTGATAATAAATATATATGTCTTGTATAGGATTTTACAATGTGTATAAAATAATTTTGACCCATTGTAAGAGTTTTTCATCTCAATTTTACTTCTTGAGATACATATCAAATTTGCTACTTGGTTATTTTATGTGTTTTATATAATACCAATTAATTAATTTAATTATGATTCTTATAAAATTAATGGGGTTTTAAAAATATACATCTATGGTTATTGATTTCAAAGTTCTTATGATTCAAATGCAACCAGAGGAGTAAGTGATTTATGTCACAATCTTGTTATTTATTGATAATGTTTATGGTTACATTTTAAGGATTAAATTTTATAAAATATCTTTATATAAACTCATATATATAATTAAAATATATTTTTTTATTAATAATATATTTTTTCATTCATTTTTCTCAAATTAAGTTCTTAAGAGGCCAAAATTGTTTTAATGGAAAATCTAGTTTATTTCCCTCTTCGGCCAAAAATCATTTTTCTTACAAATCTATGTTTTTCTAAAATGTTTTCAAGAAAGCTTTAACTTTCTTAAAATTATTTTTAATTTATTTTTACACATTTATTAATTTTAACATAATTGTTTAAAATTATCATTCTTATCATTTTCCAAATGAGGTATTTCTACACAAGTGTAAAAGTAATGTTTTTATTTGAATATACATGGACTGAATAAAATTTCTCACTATCATGAATTCTAGATTATTTGAAGCATCATCTAAAAATTTATATGGTTATTTATAATGAAATATTTTCATAAAATATTTTGAAAATTATTTTTAAAATTAATTAAATTCAAAATAAAAAGGATAGTTTACTCAATAGTGTTTTAATGATCTTTTAATGGTATTTTTTCATAAAATAAAAAAACATGTGATATCACTTATGATTTATTGGGTATATAATTAGGGTACACCATTCTTGATCTTTTTTGGGTAGTTTATTTTTATCATTAAAATCTATTTATGAAACCTATTTCTTTTATATCGATTATACTATGATGAAATATCTTTCAAACCCATTAATTTTCACGAGTTCTAATATGCTGAAATTTTTATGATATTTTGGAAAATTTATGTATTTTTTTCACTATGTGATGTTGGTTACATTATAACCAAGGATGGTGGTCATGTTATAACCAAGGATTGGTGGGGCCTATATTGATATCTTATAAGAACAATAAGACTATAATGGGGAGTGATCCTAGATTAATAAGTTAGTTTTCCTACTATGAGATTATTATGAGTGAACATTGAAAACTATGATGGTTTGGGGAGTGAACCTATTCCACTTTTATAGTCTTGGAAATATTCTTTATCTACTAATGAAATGATTTTATATTCTTATGTATATGAAAAAAAAATTTGTATTATAAAAAATTAATCTATTATGTCTCATGTTCTTTGATTAATTTATGATTTATGTATTATAAACTACCAAGATTAATTCCACGACTCAAGATTGTGATATTTTCAAAATAATATTTCTTTTTCAAATGTATTTATCATGTTATCTTTCACTTATATTCATGTTATTATCATGTGATCATTGTTATCTCCCTTATTTACCCTTAATAAGTATCTTGTATTATCCATTCCATTATTTAATTTCCCAATTCTAGTAGGAATGATAATAAGTATGATATGTCTAAATAGGGTTCTTGATAAAAAGAACATAGTGGGAGACAATGCATATATTTTATGAACTACTAGTTTATGAGTTATAATTTACAAAAGAATTAGACATTATAATTATGGAATGGATAATTAGGTTATTTAATGAATATTAATCTAAAATATTTCATACTTAAGTATGAAAATTTTGTGTAATTATGTTGGAGGTTCTAATAAAAATGAAGGAATCTGGGCCTTCGGTAAAAGATTTTTGTATCACTTTTATTTCTATAGGAAAAATAACTTAAAATTTACATTTTTGTGTTATATGGTTTATATACAACCCAACAATTCATTTTATGATTCTTCTTATGAAAGTTATGTACATTTAAATTTCATTATAAGGTACTTTGTTTCATTATAATTATGATTCAAATTATGTGAAATCAGTATCAATTTTATGCTACAATATAATTATTTATTAATATTGTTTATAGATATGTTTTGATGTTGAAATATTTTGATATCTGTAGCAAGAAACTCAAGAAACTTATTATCTTATAGTTATTTTATAAAAATACATTTTCCCTTTTATTTTAATTACATTAAGTACTTAAGAATCATAAAATATTTTTAATGTATATCGAATTTATTTCTCTTTCCTATCGAAATTGATTTTCTTACAAATACATGTTTTCTAAAAATGTTTTGATGATGGTTTTTACAATTCTCCTATGATTTTTAATGTAATTTTTAACCATGTTTTACTTTTTAAAAATGGTTCCAAATTAATCTTCTTTCCATATTCCAAAAATGATATTTTTACAGATGTGTAAAAGGAATTTGTTTCTTTTAAATTACAGGACATGAATGAAATTTCCTATTATAAAGACCAATCAATGGTTTTAATATTCCTTTTCAAGTTACCATAGTTTTTTTTCAAAAAAAGTGTTTTACATAATATTCTTGTTGTTTTTATATTTTTGAAAAGTTATTTAAAAATGGAAACATTATTTTCCTCAATAATGTTTTTATTGATATTTTAATAGTATTTTTATTCATCAAAGTCAATAACCCTTAATATAAGTTGTGATTTACTGGGTATATGATCCAATGATGCCAAATTTATTCTTTATAAGTATGGTTTATTTTTATAATGACTATATTTCTATGAAACCCATTAATTTAGTCAATTAATAATATAATGAAATGACAGAATGTGTCTGAAACCCATTTAATTTCCATGGGTTATGATATGATAAAACATTTAAAAAATCATTTGTCTTCATATGTTTTGATGTGATTATTGTTTTATGATCATATATAATTGATATTTATAGTTTCCATTAAGTGATAGTGTTTACTTTATAACCAAGGACAGTGGTTATCATATAATAAAGGGTGGTGGATATGTTAGAACCATGGATGGTGGTCAGGTTATAACCAATGAATAGTTTTTTGTATATCTACTTCTAATGAATTTGGTACATATTGATATTTAATGATAAAAACATGCCTCTAATGTGGAGTAAACCTAGTCTCTAAAGAAACTTTGTCTACACTGAAAAGCATGGTAGTGATCCATGACTACTTTGATGGTTTGGGGAGTGAACCCAATCCACTATGATAGTCTTGGGAGTGAACTTTCACTAAAATGATGATTTTGGGAGTAAAATAAATCCACTATGATGGTCTTTTAAATGATCCTTGACTACTAAGGAAATGATGTTCTATAATTCTGTGTATTCCATAACCCTATGTCTGAGGATAGTGTTTTGATTCCATTAATTTTTTTCATTGATTCCATTATGATTCATGTATTATAAACTACCAAAATTTATTTCATGACTCAATATTATGATTTATGATATTCATGGTATGATTTTAAAATGTTATGATCATGTTTTCATACCCGTATGATATTCTTATTCTCAAATGATCACTAATATCTCCATTGTTTAACAATACTAGGCAACTTAGATTATTGTTTCTTATCTTTCCTTTTCCAAAGTTAAGAATAAAGGAACTTTTTTGGTATTTATAATAAGGGTTAAATTAATTAATAACATAGTGGGAGATAGTGAATATATTTTATGAACTATTTTTTCATGTTTACATGTTTTCAATGGAACAATACCATTACAATTCTGGAATGGATCATTATGTTGTGTAATTAATATACATCTACAGAGATGTGATATCTATATATGAAATGAATGGGTCACTATAATGATATTTGGATGGATGTAAAACCTAAGAACTATATATATCATCCTTTTAAATTATTTATCCTATTATGATAGTTTCTTATCACTTGAAACATCCACTGAATCTCTCTCAAGTTCATGATGTCTTCCATGTATCTCTCTGAAAGAAGTGCATACTCAATCATTAACATATCTTCAACTCATAGTCCATACCACTGTATCATGATCTATATTATGGGGAATAACCAATAGAAATTATATATGAAATATAGAATTTTGGGTAAAATTAGACCACTCACTTGATCAATTTTTATGTGGCTAGACAATATATTTTAATAAAACTATGTGGGAACCCGAAGATGTGATGAAAAAGAATTATTCTAATTTGTTTATATTTTAGTAAAATAATTTCAATTTATAAATTAATATAAATGGGGTACAATCTTATGCCTTTATAATTAATGATATATTTCTCTTAAAATAAATTTCATTTCATTGATATCTTTCTTTATATGCAACACAGAGTTGAAATAATCTATGATATAAATATTATTAATTAATGTTAAAATTATAACATATCCATTGGATTGTTAAATATTAATAGGTATCACTAAATTTTGAATATAAAATTTTTAAATATTATAATCAGAATTCATTAGTTTATATTTTTTTTATAAATTTTAATCAAATCATTTTATAATAAAAAAAGTGATTTTTAAAAAACTTGTTTTTATATAAACCATTTTCTTTCCTCTTAATAAATTAAAATAATATATATGATGAATTATTTTATTGAAATTTTTAAATAAAATATTCAATAAAATATTTAAACATTCATCTAATATTTTCATCATGGTATGTAATGAATGTAAATTCAATTTTAAACTTTAATATGCACTCGGGTAAAACACTTCTATTATGTTTTGCACACTTATATGAAAAATGATTTACAACAATTATTTATCCTGAATTATTTAAAATGGATTCAATATTAATAATTTTAAAAATTAATTTTAATTAATAAGGTCAGTTTTATTACTGGTCATAATGAATAGTAAAAACAATAAAAATATTTTTACACAATTCAGGTTAAAACGAGTTTATTGGGGGTTAACCAAACATATAATGTTTAAAATATAAATAAACACATTATTAAATTTGTCTGGTTTATTTTATTTCAAAATCAACTTTCTTATCCTAAAATATGTTTAATTTTTGTTCCATTATATTTTATTAATATAAAAATATTTTATCATTTTGACAATTTCTATGTATGCCCTCTCCCTCCTTTAGAAAAGGATGCCACTTATTCTCTCTTACACACACCCCATGATCATTCAATATCAAACAATAACTTCCAGAATAACTTCAAAACATCTCTAATGAAGTCTTATTGGTTCTATTTTGATCATTATACCATCCTTTCAAGGCTTCATGGGTAAGAAAAAGAGGGTTTCTGAATGAAGAGGTATAACTCTTAATCGAGTACCTTCTATTTTATTTCATTTAATACCAACAATAAATATATGGTATATTTTATATAATAATTAATTATCTATATTTAATATACTTAGTTGTTATTGTGATGATTTATGAACAATTTTCCACCTCATTTCCATCAAATTGGAAATTAATGTATCGCTCATGTTTATGTGTAGACTACCTCCTCCACATAACGATATGATTCATTTTACATCACTATCATTTAGGAATTTTTATTATGATAGATTTAATGTTTATACATCATATTTATTACATAGTTATGTTTATTTAATTATAATATCATTTATAACTTCTTACATTTTCATTTGTTAGAAAATGATTGCATCGCTCATGCGTATGTGTGGACTATAACCTACACAAAATGATGTCATTTGTTTTCTTAAAAAAAATTAATAATTATTATAATGGTTTATTTATGAATAAATATGAAACTTATATAATAATTAATATTCTATATATGATAAAACAATGAACAATGTGCAAGTACCATAACCATCGAACCAAAACATGCATGGAAACAGAGCAGTTTTCACCCGAATGCTCATTTTAGTTATGAAATTTTTAATAAAAAGATAATTGGAGATTATAAAGTGATGATAAATATTTGGTTATGTATGAATATTGTTCTGGGTAATATTTTTAATATATATATATTTATTATTCATGTTCATTGAAAATTTATGAAGCACGAAGGAACTAGAGGCAAGGATTTATATTACAATCTCATTTATTTTCCGAATTTTTTATGATAAAATTAAACTATGGCAAATTATGATGTATTAACCATTAAATCCAATATATTTTCATCTATTCTTGTTATTTTTTATGATTTATATTATTATTTTCAATTTCTTTTTTGGTAATTAAAATGATTGAGAGCATGTTTTTAAAAAAAGACGGCCTTATTTCACCTTTGGTCAATGAACATTTTCTTCTATGTACATACTCTTCATAATATTTTTATGAAATCTCTACCCAAAACTAAAATTTTTTAAAATATTATTTTTATCAACCATTGAATTTATTTTAAAATATTTAAAAAGTAACCATTCAATTTTATTTAACAAGCTAATTATTATTTTATTTTTAAATTGGTGAAAGGAATGTTTTCATTTAATGTATATGGAATGAAACGATTTTCCAAAAATCATGATCATTATTTTCTCTGATTATATATTTAGAGGTTTCCTTATTTATATAAAAATAATTTTGTTTTTCAAAAACTATGGTAATTTTTACATTAAATTATATAAAAAAGGATATTTTCTCATGTTTTCGACGAATGTTTTGAAGGATATTTTAAAGGTATTTTTTAACCATGAAAACATAATTTATGGATTTTTACGCTTCACTGGGGATATTATAATATGATACCATCCACTTTATTTCATTTTAAGGATTATTATTATTAAAATTTAAGGAATAATCTATGAAATGATTTTTTACCATGAGTTAGTTAATTTATGATGAAAACATAATGAAACCTATTTCTTTTACATTGGTTATATATTGGTCAAATGAGGAAATATTTATAAAACTTGTTTCATTTCCACGGGTTATGATATGATTATATGATGATTTTTTATGATATTATGGCACACAATTTTATGATTTTCATTATGTTATGGGTTTGATTAGTGTTATATATCTCTCTATTTCAATAGGTATATATATATATCTCAAGAGATAAAAAGGACTTAAATGGGGAGTGAACCTAGTGTAGTAAAGGACTTTTTCCACTTTGATGGTCTTAGAAGTGAAACATGGCTACGGAAATCATGTGATGGGGAGTTAAACTAATCTACTATTATATATTTGGTAGATATCCTTGATTAATTAAATAATTTAATATTATTATTTGTATGTAAACAATATATATTTTTCTAATGAAATTATCTCATAGATCTTGTTTGATTATTCATGATTCCAATCATTTGTAGATTATGTATTTTTTTAGGAAAAATCCTTATGCCTTCATTTTTTATTATTGTTTTTTGACTTATTATGTATGATTATTATAAGTTATTACCATGTTCTTGTAAATTTATTATTATATTTTCATAACTTATGATCATTATTTAAATAACATAGGTTTATCATTACACAGAATCTATTGTCACCCTTTCTTATGTTTCCTTTCTTTAGGCTATGAATACATGTTTTTAAGTAGGGTTTTTCTAATAAGTGTACCCTGTGAGAAGATATATGTGGGATATGTTGAAGATATTTTATGAAATGAAATTATTATATATCTTTTCTCAATTTATTCTAAACCATTATTTTTATGGGGAAATTTTTTTTATGATATTTACTGATTTGTTCACCAAAAAAATGTAATATATATGTAAGACATGATTGGTTCACCTCATGATGTCTCTTAAAAATGCATACAGATCTTTATCACAACATGTATATAAATATTAAATGGAATTATAATTTATTCATTCTTGATATCACTGATGATACTACTTTTTATATCATCATTAGCCATGACATTACTTGTCATTTTCATAATTTCATGATATTAAAAAGTTAGAAATCATAATAAATATCTCAAACAATATATAGGATGAACATATGTATATGTTACCAATTTTTAAACAACTTCTCTGTGATACTACATAATGAAACATATTTCTAATTTGACATATAGAAATTATCTTCATTAAATTCACACAATGTTTTTATTAATCATTAAATAATACACACAAAGTCCATATTCTTATTCAAATGCAATGATAAAATTTTAATGAATATATTTTTTTGGGTATTAGTGATATGGAATGATTTACTATAGGACAGTAAAGGTAGTTTTAAAAAAATTGAACAAAATATAATTGTTATAGTAAAAAAATGTAGTGGTATATAAAAAAATAAGACATGGGTTTTTTATTGTAGTTTGAATCACTAATATCTTAGTATAATCTTAAATATTCTCGAATAAATGATAATTTCAGTATTTAATAAGACGATAATATTTTTAGGGTGTGATAATTCTATTATAGATATGTCGTTTTCTCACATGGTGGTATAAATCTAACTGACTTTTACAGGAGTCACAACCCACCTGACTTTTTTCAGGATTCATGACCTGCATTAAATTAATGTAGGCTTACAACCCAAACATCATTTTAAATAAGAGGAATAGAATTTTAGACATATTTTGAAGGTAAAAGATTAAATATGCTCTAAAGTAACAAAAATGAGATAGAACAATACACCAATAAAAACATAAATCAGATTAAGAGTAGCAGGTGAGAAGTCAATGATGAATATTGATACCACTCAAGAACATTATTTACTTTAGTAGTGGATGGTCAAAGGATTAATTTATTCATGATCACACCAATTAAGAATTATTTCCACCATGGATTCAGTTATTTCAAATTCTCATTTAAATGTTTCATTATTATGTATGGGTCTTCTATCTCTTGAATAAAATCTATCGAGTTTATATAATCATGTTCCACATTGATAGTATTCCAATATCTAATACAAATTCATTAATCCCAAGAAAATTTTTATTACTAAGGAGAATATAAATAATTAATCATGGTATTCTATGATTTATTGAATAATAATATGTAGAATAATAACATTTACCAATAATTTTATGTAGATACCCGGAGCCTGATGTACATGTACATTACATTAATTTTGCGGAATACTTAGTACATTACAAAAACTCACACACAAGGACCGTAATAGTTTAGTGTCTTTGGAAACTCAGAATATAATCTTCTAATCGTGGTGAAAGATCTTCAAAATCTCCCATAAAGATATTCCTTTTTTTAACCAAAAACCATTCTTTATATCCTGGGGAAAAGAAAACATAAAAGGGTGAGCTCAAATGCTCAGTAAGGGTAAAAAAAAGAAATATCAATCACATCATATTCATAAGAACATAACATTTTGGAAATCTTAACCTGCAAAAGAGAGCATAATTTCATAACATGGGATAAATCATGGCAGTGAAATGTAATCACAATAATCATAACTTAAAACATGAAACTTTGTGTCATTCACACATAATCATAGAGAATCATTTCTTGTTAGTCAAGACTCATGTCCAAGACTATCTTAGTGGACAAAGTCCCTTTCTGAATCGAGTAACCCTCGTTTCAGTCCTGTTTCACTGAACCGGTATAACCTACCATTCCAGCCATGTCTATCTCATGAGATATAAAATCTTTACCCAATGCATTGGAGGGAGATATAGGTCCCACCCATCTCATAATGATACCATTCTTATGTGTGCCACAAAATCATAAATCATACATCATTTCATAACCCATGTAGTAAAAATGGGATTCGTAAACATCGTGACATCATAAAACAATTCATATAAGATAAAGGAATTCGTAAAAATAATTCCATCACAACATAACCAAATCAATGTAATAATAGGGATAGAAACAGAACCCTATGTTATCTTAGATGGAAAATAATTTTGATAAAATACTTGAAATGAATTCTTGAGGAAAATATCCTTTCTTCTTCAAAATCAATATCTTTTCACAAAACCTCATGAAATTTTAAATGAAAGAGATTTTATTCAAAATAGTCAAGAAATAATTTGGAGGAAGCTTCATGAAAATAAGGCTTTATAAAATCGTAAAAATCTTATCGTGCCGTATAAGTTAAAAAACATTCTTCTCGTACTTTTGTCAGAAAAGTCAAAAAGTACCTTGTACGAAAACGACAAAAGATTCCTTTCATATCTTTTACAAAAAACTCACCGAAGGGTAAAATTGGATATAAACTATTGTATAAGGATGGAAATAATATTAAATATTGAGGTAACATGGATGTGGATGATAATATACACCCCAGTAATTACCAAAGTAAAAACAATCTCGGATAAAAGTGAGATTGTGATATTTCCCTTACCTTAGGACCGATTTGCTTCGTAAGTGTCCGAACCTCCTGTATAATTATTTAAATAATGTCATTGACTTATTAAAGAATCATATTCATTGTTATGATATCATATATGGTTCACTTATGACTTTATATTACCCGTTCTTTTGTAAATTCCATGTTAAAGAGTGTTTTGGGTAAAATTGTTTCATTTGTCGTCCGTGTTTTGACTTGTAATTATTCATATGATTACTTAGATCATGATTACTTAATTACAGAATATAAAACATGATTTATATATATATATTCAGAATATACATATATATAATAAATTAGTAAATGGAAATAAATACACTGTTCATGGAGACGGTATTCCGTACGTACGCATGAACGCTGTTTTTATTTCCTTATTGAATTGAATGGAATTAAGTAGATTACAAACATATAAATATAAATAAATCCCGTATCATTATTATGTCATATATTTCATTAGTACTTATTATATATAATTTATAATTATTCATGAATGGTTAATCATTGAGAATGAATCTCATCGCGTCGTGGAGATGGTAGTCCGTACGTACGCACGAGTGATGATATCGTTCCCATGGTCGTGGAATTGTGTTGAAGTGTATGTATACTATTTCAGTATCAATATAACTTTATAATAATCATATATAGTTACTCATTACACCATTATACCCATCCAATTAATGTGGTGGTGGAAAATAGATTACACCACGGCGTGGAGACGGTATTCGGTACGTACGCACGCGCGGTGATTTCCTTTTTCCGTAGGATGGATAGAAGGTTAATTAGAGTTGTTTAATATTTATAATAACATATAAGTATATAAGAAATACTGATGTTATTAATTTATCATGAAACAACTAAAGAATAAGAAGTTCAAGAAGAATGAAATTGAAAAAGATCGGTAATGGATATTACCTCTTTTTGACGCGCCTTCACTTAACCTCCACTTAATGAACTAAGGATGGTCTTTGAAGAATACCAGGACCTCTAGGATGATACTAGGGAAGTTGAGAAGAGATTTTTGCAGGGTTTGGCCGAGCTTGAGTCCTCAAATTGGTGTGAGGAGGAGGGGGAGGAGGTTCCCTTTTATAAGGGAGGAGAGGGGCACCTTAGGAATATCTCAAAATGTTATTTTATATTAAAGTCAAAATCGGTTTATAATGGTTCCAAAGGGTCTTATTTCGAAGGTAAAGTGGGTATGGGTCGAAATCCTATCAACCAATAGGATTTAGACAAGTTTAGGTTATTATTTTAACCTTATCACTTAGATTTAACTCTAAGTTAAATAATTTAACTCTTACCGTGACTTTTTGTTTTCTTACACTATATGGTTAATACACTTACTATAACATGCCAAACGAACCCCGAGTTGTTTATTATTAATATATAAATCCTTATATAAGTCATTTGGCCGACCTTAGATTTTTAAGAATAAAATAACAATTAATAATATAATATTTGATTTAAAAACTATTTTGTGTCAATTTTGACACTATTTGATATATGATTTTTGTGAAAGTCATAACAGAATTATATGTTCGAACCAAGTTGATTAAATCAACACTAATATATCATAGTAACCTATAAAATTAGTGTAATTCATAAAAAGTCTCAAATTACATTTATTTTGGTGTTTATAACATCAATTATGTCAATATTTCATTAATAAGATAATTACTGCGTCATCATTGTGTCATAAATAAATTAAATTATTTAATGTCTAAAAATTAAAAATAAAATACCATTATGTAGGAAATAATTTTAGCTTTCTAATTAATATTTATAGTCGAATTTATCTTATGTATAACCCCATATTAAAAATTATTTACTTATTAAACTTTGATTTTAACTATTTTAACCCTTCTTTAAATAAATTAATAATAAATGTCCTAATCTAATCCAAGTGGGCCTAAATGGTCATATTTTATTCCTAAGTTTGTTTTTGGTCGAATTACACTTGTCCAATAGAATTCGGACATGTGTTAGGGTAATAATAATATCATTTCTACCCTTATTTACCTTATTTACTTTTAACCGTGGTAAATAGAACTAAAACGTTACTATTCACCAAAAATTATTTTCATCTCATTGAACCACAGTTTAGTCCTTGATATTAACCGTGTCTCTCGTATTTTCGAAATTCCACTCACAGAAGCGGTAAAATTAAGTTTTATGAACAATTCTGTTTTTTTAACTACCACATAATGGTTTCACTATTCATCGAAAATTGAAAGTTTTCAGAAAAATACCAAAAATTAGGCCTAAGATATATTTGATATTATGAACTCAAAAATGATGTCTATTTTACCAAATTCAAAACTTATCAGTTGCATTAACTAATTTAAAAATTAATTCTCGTCGTCAAAACAAATAATGTGTTTTTAAGAGATAATAACTATCAAAATATTGACACTAGTTTATAACTGGTTTAAATGTGAAATTACATCCAATGACCAAAATTGTATTAAATTGTAAAAATATATTCTAAATATACTTTAAAACCACTAAAATTAATAATTTATCACTATTAATTATTTCTATTAAAAAAGTTGTTTTTAATTAAAATTTAGTAATTTTCACTATTCATCAGAATAGGAAAGTTATCCGAAAAGTACCAAAATTTCACCCTAAGCTAATTTCGATATTCCGAATCCAAAAATGAAGTCTATTTTGAAAAATATAATTTACAAAATTTCAAAAAGTGGTTATTACTATTCATAACAGCTAGTTTTAATAATATTTTAATAGCATATCGTTGTTTAGTAAAACTCGGTATTGCGTACTACACACGCTATCAAGGAAGGTAGTGATTGCGTGTAATGAAAGGCAAGTCAAGGATGCGTATTTTGCAAGATCCTTTTGGTGTAGCGTACAACACAAGACATTAATGAAATTAAAAAGAATATTTTTCATAAAATCTCGGGGTGTTACATTCTACCCACCTTAAAATGAATTTCGCCCTCAAAATTCGTTGGGGTTATAAATGGTTTACTATTCGAAATTTTCTTTGATAGAAACCCACATCGTAAAAAGGAATACCAAAACATGGCTTTAAAAACTAAAGTATGAAATGTAACGATTACCCAAATAAACTAATCACTGGGTTTCCACATAGGTGAAAATATGGATATGGAAGAAAAATCTAACCATCATGTTCTGATGGAGAGTGGTAGAGAACAAGGCTATGGAAAGGCCAACAATCACAAATCCATAAATTTGTGACGATCTAAGGTACCATCTGATTAATCAGATATAAGAGAACTAGGGCGACATTTTTGGTTTTCAAGATCGTTTCCCTAAAGTTGATAAAATTGGAATTAGAAGAAATACTTTCGTGATTTCGGTATAGTCTCACCGTTGGTCGTTCTTTGGACAATTTCCACTTCATCTCTTAAAGAAATGAAGTTGAATTTGTCATTTGTGATGTGTTAGCAGATCATGTAATAGAATGATGGGTCATTCCATCTGTCTCAAACAAAAGGTTTAAAAAGTTATAAGTTCATCTTATGGTTAGATTAATCGTATATGGTTCCAAAAATGAACTTATACTTCATATATCATACCGCTTAATAAAATAAAACTAGTTTCTACTAAACAGGGACTTCATGTAGGCCAGTGGTAGGCGATAAAGGCCAGTCGCATTTCGGTTGTGGGTTCGATTCCCACAGCCTTGTCCGACGCGATGGGTTGTCGCCCGTCCTGCAGGTTGTCCTTTTTCTAAAACTATATTACCATAACATCCCATCAATAATATCGAAAAAAAACTTTTATACTTAAACAATACTAACTTATGTCCAACATAATCCATTCCAATCATTAGGCTTACCCATAATACTGCAGTCCACTCTCATAATATAGTGAAAACAATTACCAGAGATTTAATATCATCGTTGATCCCCATATATCATAAGATATGTCTTGTTGGTCACTTTCTAAACATTCAAAGTCCTTAATCATGTATTCTCTTGAATACCCATTGAACCTTAGTGAAAACATGAATGCAGTTAAACATTAACACTTTCCACATACCAAAATCCTCAAAATTCTTTATAATCAAACCATGATATCACTTAGTCCTTATATCAATCATGAGCTCATTAATACTTTTAAACATTTCATTTTCTCATTTTCCCTTCATTATGCGCATATCGTCTTATTTCCAAAAATATCTCAACCACTTTGAATACCACATTAGACCAATACATAAATATTCTAATACTCTATGATATAACATTATTTTGGAATCCCATTACATAAACACTTAATCATTCCACCACATCGTTGTCATATTCAACATCGCCAATAGTGATCGCATGTGACTTCCCTTTATCCTTTGCCTTAAGTGGTTGCTCATGTCGATCATCGCAAACCCTTGGATTTGGGCATTTATTAGCATAATGCCCCATTTCCTTGCACTTGAAGCATTGAAGTGTTGGTGGTGCGTTCTATGCAGTGTTTGCTTTATTCACATCATTAGAAACCCTTTTTCCATTACTTCGACACTCAGCTCCTCGATGACCTTCTTTTCCACACTTAAAACATTTTCTAGTCCCTTTAAGACAATCTCCACCATGCTTCTTTCCACACTTTGTGCATAAGGAAACATTCATCTTCTTTTCACCATTATTCTGAGATTTCTCCTTGAACTCCATCTTTCATTTCTTGTCAAAACCATGAGATGGATATGTAACACCAACTTCCATTTCTACCTTGATAGAACAACGCACAATTTCTTCATAGCTACTGAAGTCTCTTATAGCTAATGCCCTTCGATGACTTGGTTTTAAGCCACTGAAAAATCGATCAAGTTTACTTTTAGGTTGGATGATAATGCCAGATGCATACCTTGCAAGTCTTGTAAAATTCGCTTCGTATATACCAACAGATTCATCATCCATCTGATTCAGCTCAAGAAACTCCTTTTCCATCTTTGTTCGAAGAATACGATGTAAGTACTTAATGAAAAACAAGCTCTTGAACTCATCCCATTCCATGGACTCAATTTCATCTCTTGGCCTCATATTCTTGATAAGATTCCACCGTTGATTAGCTTCACCTTCCAAACGATATACTGCTAAGATGACTTTATCATGTTCAGAACATTGAAGAACTGAAAATATCTTTTCAGTGGTACTGATCCATTGTTCAGCAACAAGTGGATCGGAAGACCCATTGAAAGAAGGTGGACGTTGCCTCATGAAGGACTCAATAGAATATTGTTCCCTTCTCTGTTCATTTGGAAGTCCAGAATGATTCATAGCTTGTGTAAGTATAGAAATAAGATTTTGCACTCCATCTCCCATAACATTTGTTTGTTCAATAGGACAATCATTGCATTGTCCATTGCATTGATCAACATGGTTCCTTCGGGTTCCAACCATCATCTAAAACCCAAAAAGAATAGTGTGAGAGGCAAAAATCATGCTAGGGAAAACAACATAATAAAGGGGGAGTACCTTCAATATCTAACATCTTAGGTTTAATTCTATGATTGTTAGCGTAGTTATAATACTATAACCTATACGTATACTTAACCTTAGAGATATCCCTCGACACACCTTAGAAATATCTCTAGGGATCTCACTAAAGTTCTCGCATCCTAGTTTCCAAAGGTTGACTAAACCATTCCTCTGATACCAACTGTAGAGACCCGGAGCCTGACGTACATTTACATTACATTAATTTTGCAGAATACTTAGTACATTACAAAAAAACACACACAAGGACCGTAATAGTTTAGTGTCTTTGGAAACTCGGAATATAATCTTCTAATCGTGGTGAAAGATCTTCAACATCTCCCATAAAGATCTTCCTTTTTTTAACCTAAAACCTTTCTTTATATCCTGGGGAAAAGAAAACATAAAAGGGTGAGCTCAAATGCTCAGTAAGGGTAAACAAAAGGAATATAAATCACATCATATTCATAAGAACATAACATTTTGGAAATATTAACCTACAAAAGAGAGCATACTTTCATAACATGGGATAAATCATGGCAGTGAAATGTAATCACAATAATCATAACATAAAACATGAAACTTTGTGGCATTCACACATAATCATATAGAATCATTTCTTGTTAGTCAAGACCCATTTCCAAGACTATCTTAGTGGACAAAGTCCCTTTCTGAATCGAGTAACCCTCGTTTCAGTCCTATTTCACTGAACCGGTATAACCTACCATCCCAGCCATGTCTATCTCATGAGATATAAAATCTATACCCAATGCATTGGAGGGAGATATATTTCCCACCCATCTCATAATGATACCATTCTTATGTGTTCCACAAAATCATAAATCATACATCATTTCATAACCCATGTAGTAAAAATGGGATTCGTAAACATCGTGACATCATAAAACAATTCATATAAGATAAAGGAATTCATAAAAATAATTCCATCACAACATAACCAAATCAATGTAATAATAGGGATAGAAACATAACCCTATGTTATCTTATATGGAAAATAATTTTGATAAAATACTTGAAATGAATTCTTGAGGAAAATATCCTTTCTTCTTCAAAATCAATTTCTTTTGACAAAACGTCATGAAATTTTAAAAAAAAGAGATTTTATTGAAAATATTCATGAAATATTATGGAGAAAGCTTCATGAAAATAAGGCTTTATAAAACCTTAAAAATCCATTCGTGTCGTATAAGTTAAAAAAAACATTCTTCTCGTACTTTTGTCGGAAAAGTCAAAAAGTACCTTGTACGAAAACGACAAAAGATTCCTTTCATATCTTTTATAAAAAACTCACAGAAGGGTAAAATTGGATATAAACTATTGTAGAAGGATGGAATTAATATTACATATTGAGGGAACATGGATGTGGATGATAAAATACACCCCAGTAATTACCAAAGTAAAAACAATCTCGGATAAAAGTGAGATTGTGATATTTCCCTTACCTTAGGTCCGACTTGCTTCGTAAGTGTCCGAACCTCCTGTATTATTATTTAAATAATGTCATTGACTTATTACAGAATCATATTCATTGTTATGATATCATATATGGTTCACTTATGACTTTATATTACCCGTTCTTTTGTAAATTCCATGTTAAAGAGCGTTTTGGGTAAAATTGTTTCATTTGTTGTCCGTGTTTTGACTTGTAATTATTCATATGATTACTTAGATCATGATTACATAATTCCAGAATATAAAACATGATTTATATATATATATTCAGAATATACATATATATAATAAATTAGTAAATGGAAAAAAATACACCGTTCATGGAGACGGTAGTCCGTACGTACGCATGAACGCTGTTTTCATTTCCTTATTGAATTGAATGGAATTAAGTATATTACATACATATAAATATACATAAAACCAGTATCATTATTATTTCATATATTTAATTAGTACTTATTATATATAATTTATAATTATTCATGAATGGTTAATCATTGAGAATTAATCTCATCGCGTCGTGGAGACGGTAGTCCGTACGTACGCACGAGCGATGATATCGTTCCCATGGTCGTGGAATTGTGTTGAAGTGTATGTATACTATTTCAGTATCAATATCACTTTATAATAATCATATATAGTTACTCATTACACCATTATACCCATCCAATTAAGGTGGTGGTGGAAAATAGATTACACCACGGCATGGAGACGGTATTCCGTACGTACGCACGCGCGGTGATTTCCTTTTTCCATAGGATGGATAGAAGGTTAATTAGAGTTGTTTCATATTTATAATAACATATCAGTATATAATAAATATTGATGTTATTACTTTATCATGAAACAACTAAAGAAGAATATGTTGAAGAAGAAAGAAATTGAAAAAGATCGGTAATGGATATTACCTCTTTTTGACGCGCCTTCACTTAACCTCCACATAAAGAACTAAGGATGGTCTTTGAAGAAGACCAGGACCTCTAGGATGATACTAGGGAAGTGGAGAAGAGATTTTGGCAGGGTTTTTCCGAGCTTGAGTGCTCAAATTGGTGTGAGGAGGAGGGGGAGGAGGTGTCCTTTTATAAGGGAGGAGAGGGGCACCTTAGGAATATCTCAAAATATTATTTTATATTAAAGTAAAAATCGGTTTATAATGGTTCCAAAGGGTCTTATTTCGAAGGTAAAGTGGGGATGGGTCGAAATCCTATCAACAATAGGATTTAGACAAGTTTAGGTTATTATTTTAACCTTATCACTTAGATTTAACTCTAAGTTAAATAATTTAACTCTTACCGTGACTTTTTGTTTTCTTACACTATATGGTTAATACACTTACTATAACATGCCAAACGAACCCCAAGTTGTTTATTATTAATATATAAATCCTTAAATAAGTCATTTGGCCTAACCTTAGATTTTTAGGAATAAAATAACAATTAATAATATAATATTTTATTTAAAAACTATTTTGTGTCAATTTTGACACTATTTGATATATGATTTTTGTGAAAGTCATAACGGAATTATATGTTCGAACCAAGTTGATTAAATCAACACTAATATATCATAGTAACCTAGAAAATTAGTGGAATTCATAAAAAGTCTCAAATTACATTTATTATGGTGTTTATAACATCAATTATGTCAATATTTCATTAATAAGATAATTACTGCATCATCATTGTGTCATAAATAAATTAACTTATTTAATGTCTAAAAATTACAAATAAAATACCATTATGTAGGAAATATTTTTATCTTTCTAATGAATATTTATAGTCGAATTTATCTTATGTATAACCCCATATTAAAAATTATTTACTTATCAAACTTTGATTTTAACTATTTTAACCCTTCTTTAAATAAATTAATAATAAATGTCCTAATCTAATCCAAGTGGACCTAAATGGTCATCTTTTATTCCTAAGTTTGTTTTGGGTCGAATTACACTTGTCCAATAGAATTAGGACATGTGTTATTGTAATAATAATATCATTTCTACCCTTAATTACCCTATTTACTTTTAATCGTGGTAAATAGAACTAAAAAGTTACTATTCACCAAAAATTATTTTCATCTCATTGAACCACATTTTAGTCCTTGATATTAACCGTGTCTCTCAGATTTTCGAAATTCCACTCACAAAAGCGGTAAAATTAAGTTTTATGAACAATTCAGTTTTTTTAACTACCACTTAGTGGTTTCACTATTCATCGAAAATTGAAAGTTTTCAGAAAAATACCAAAAATTAGGCCTAAGATATATTTGATATTATGAACTCAAAAATGATGTCTATTTTACCAAATTCAAAACATATCAGTTTCATTAACTAATTTAAAAATTAATTCTCGTCGTCAAAACAAATAGCGTGTTTTTAAGAGATAATAACTATCAAAAGATTGACACTAGTTTATAACTGGTTTAAATGTGAAATTACATCTGATGACCAACATTGTTTTAAATTGTAAAAATATATTCTAAATATAATTTAAAACCACTCAAATTAATAATTTATCACTATTAATTATTTCTATTAAAAAAGTTGTTTTTAATTAAAATTTAGTAATTTTCACTATTCATCAGAATATGAAAGTTATCCGAAAAGTACCAAAATTTCACCCTAAGCTAATTTCGATATTCCGAATCCAAAAATGAAGTCCATTTTGAAAAATAGAATTTACAAAATATCAAAAAGTGGTTATTACTATTCATAACAGCTATTTTTAATAATATTTTAATAGCATATCGTTGTTTAGTAAAACTCGGTATTGCGTACTACACACGCTATCAAGGAAGGTCGTGATTGCTTGTAATGAAAGGCAAGTCAAGGATGCGTGTTGTGAAAGCTCCTTTTGGTGTAGCGTACAACACAAGACATTAATGAAATTAAAAAGAATATTTTTCATAAAATCTCGAGGTGTTACATTTTAATTATCTCAAACATTTACTGAGAGTTATCACTCTATTATTCCTATGAAAAATAACACCAAATCACATATAATATGATCATTAACTCCAATATTCATTCCACAAATTATTATGATATTCATAATATATAAAATAATTTCAGAGTCTTTAAAGCATAAACTCATCAATAAAATAGAGTGTCGTTACACAAATACTTCATATGTGTTTGAATAAAGATTTTATCCACATAATATTCAAACAAAAAAAATAATTATGTTTTATAAAAATATAATTATTTAATATTAAAATAATATTTAAAATATTTTCTATAGGATTCAGAAATAAAAATAATTTTTATACGATGAAAATATAAATATATTTTAATTACTAGTAACAGATTCTTTCTACAGTTATAACAGAGTTATACAATTAGGAAAAGATGTTACTATTTTTATGTAGAGCTATAATTAATATAAGACGCTACCACTATTTAGGTGGTGTTACCATTAGTTGAAGATGGGTTGGTACTATTAGAATAAGATGTATTTAAAGTACTATTTATGATGCAATATGGTAAGTGTGGAAGAATCTAAATTGAATCCACTTTTGAAGAGAGCTCTATAACTACTTTTCACCAAAAGGTTACTACCTCTAGAATAAAACATCTTATATTTCTACATTAGGGTTAATTGATCTTTATAATGGGTAGGATTTAATTTTAGAAACATGTGTAAAGGTAACTATGCATAAAGGTAAGGTTTATATACGTGTAATAGTGACTTCAGAATTAGTAGAATGTGTACAGGTAAAATTAGCTTCATAAGTTTTTCATAAGGGTAGAGAATGCACTTCAAAAGGGTGAATTGAAATTTATTAATCCTTCATAAGGAATAATAAACATCATCTAAAGGTAAAACTCATTTCATTTTCACTATATAATGGTACAATATAATTAGTGTAAGGGTAATCACTATGATTTGTAAATGTAATAACATTACTTATATAAGGGTAAATGTAAAGCTATTTTTGGTACTAAAAGTCCAGTTAAATTTGCACATGTCTAGATTTGGAAAAAATAATACAATCATCTAAAGCAACAAATCGCTCTAGGAATAACATGCTTTAAATGCATAAGTTTTAGTGCATGTGGAATATCGAATTCCTTGTGAAAAAATTCTTGCATGCCCAATATGATTACTTTTATTGTTCCTTCCAGAAATGACACTCGAACAAACTATTTAACCATGCACAAGATAACTTTGTTGCGCGCAAGGAACCCACATTCACTCTTAGTACACTTCCATGCCAAATGCAACATCAAAATGAAGCGTTATTCAGTCGATTTTCATGGAAAAGGATAATGTTTTGCAGAAGGCTTCTTCTAGGACGAGATTCTTACCCACCCATCGTTGATGATTTTGGTTATAAATAGATTCTCCCATATTTTTGGGGGTAATCATTTGAAAGATTATGTATCACTATACTACATATATGATCTACCTTCCATTACATCATGAATTCATGAAACCCCCAAAGTAGAGAATCTTTCACCATAGGTTCTATGTGTTTCCAACACTGGCTCAGCCCATAGTTGAGTAATCCTTGACCAACCTTTTTAACCCAAGCCAGGTGCACACAAAGGCTCCTCCTACCAAAACCCTTCCCCTTATGTGAAAACCTCCAATCTTGCATGCACCTCATCTATGAGACTCTATGGCCATCCTTTCTGTTAGAGCACCAGGCTCCAGATACGTTTGTGTGAGAAAAACCATACCTTGTGCACACATCTTTTGTACCATTCTTAAGATACCTCCATGAGATTCCCTCCTAATAGGAATAATATAGTTTAAATTGTTCTTAGTTTCTAGACATGCCAAAAATTCCAACACATGATTAAACTTCTGACCGAATATTATTACCATGACAGGACCAACAAAAATTTCCATATAGAAGCATCATAATTAACCGGTATGAAAAAAGATATGGAATAGGGAATGATTTCAATGAACCTGAGATAAATCTATTAGAGAGACCAGACTAGGTGAACCGTTCAAAGACAAAATATATTGAATGATTAAACAACATCCCATCATCCCATCTCGATCAAGGATCATACATCACCATTAGAAATGATGAAATCCAACCGCCATTGGAAATTGGGAATGTGGGGAAAAAACACACCAACACACATTAACACGCATGGAGGAGGCCCCATGGAAAGGGTAAAAAATAGAAACCAAGAACCCATAAAGAATCTTTTCTCCTTAAACCATGGGGATTGTTCATGTTGTTCATCAAGTCATGGATTAGTGTCAGACATTCTTGGTGTTGGGCTTTAGTAATAGAAATGGTGAACCTGACATGAAACTCTTCTCCTAAAAAAGGGGACTAATAACATTAGAGCCATTATAAAATTATAATTTCACTATATTTATGAATCTTTTTCTACGACCCACCAGGAAAATATTGGTGCCAACATAGAACTCACTATAAATTGTGACTTTTAAACATTGCGCATTCAAATCTGCATCATTGTTGGCATGAATATTTCTCTCCATCCATAAAATATTGGACAATGCTTGGGAATTGGTAATTTCATTCCTTGTATCAATACTGATTGTTGAATCCCACTTATTTTAAAGACCTAAGATGTATGAAACTATCCACCCAACACCCATATATATAGGGGTAGGAAAAATGTTAACACATCAATCCCTCAAGATAGATAATATGCCAAAAATTATAAAGGTAACTTAGCTAATGGACACCCATGCCCGGTATAACCCTTTTAAGACATCCATATGAGGGTTATGGACACCCTTTTAAGTCTGTATGAGTTGAAGGGGTTCATTCCCATAAGGGGTATGGAATGGTAGGATCATAAGGCTTCAACACCTCACCAACACCACCCAAGGGCCTCATTGGGAGAAAAAAATCCCAATTACAAAACCAAAATTCTTTAGGAAACTATCCCAAGATTAATCATATGATTGTCTCCCCTATATAGAGGAGGAGAGGTATTCCGGAATCACACAGGTGTGATTATCACTGGGGACCAACCAAGAAAGGCTCCCACTAGGCTATCTTAGCAGCAGAAATGACTCATACATTAGTAATAAGATCATGTGGATTATACACATTCTATACTAGGACCAATTTAGAACACACAGTGTTAAAATAAGGTACATTCCTAGGAGACCAATCACCAAGAGGAATCATATTTCAGGGATCTAGTGGCCCCTTTCATAGTTTTCACATTCTACCAGATTCCTCCTAGAAATGAATAAGAATACATCCATGCTTGGTTGGTATCAAGACTACAGCCAACCCACATGCTTGTTGGGTTGACTCTATCAATCACAAACACCACCAATATTCATTACAGGCTAACAATTGGTGATGATTTTCAATGTGTAGTTCATCCCTGCACTATCACCAACCAATGTGGATGTCCTCCTCTCTCTCAAAATCAGCATGATTGTCCTCCTCATGTCATTCCCAGTTCAAGTAGAGGTCCTACCCACTTAAATAACTAGTAATGAGTTCCTACCTGCGCTTCTACCACCATTAAACATGGAGGAACTACCTATGACTTAAAAAATTAGTGAAAAGTTCCTCCATGTTCCATTCGCAGTTCTAGAATAAATTCTACCTACATTGAAAACCAGTAAATTGGTCTTTATTGTGCCGCTACCACTAGTCAACTAGAGACCCTCTCAATTTCCCAACTAATCATCTTGATGGTCCTCCTCATGATATTCAAAGATCAAGGATAGTTTATCCCTACTCTAACCATTGATCATAGAGGAGGTCCTCTCCTCTTGGTCAACAATCAGTATAGAGGTCCTCCCCTGCTATCACCATCAGCCAACACAGAGGTCCTCCCTGTTCCACATCCTACCTGAGTGGAGGCCCTCTCCATTCCTTCAATAATAATAATTGAGGACCTCTATGTGTTCCTACCTGTCAAAGAGAAGGTCCTCCCCCTGGATTCAACAACCTATAATGATTTATTCTTTATATCCCAGCTCCTCAACATGGAGGTCCTCCCCATGTATATTTCGATCAATGGTAAGGTCCTCCATATGCTTCAACTCAATAGTATAGAGGTCATCACCAATCCATTACTACCATTCAGCATAGAGGTCCTCCCCATGTCCATGTCAACCAAAGAAGGGTTCCTCACTTTTTTCTCAACAACCAGAGTGGAGGTCCTACCCACTCCTACAAAAATCAATGTGTAGATCCTACCTGATCTGATATAATCTGATATGGAGGCCCTCTCCATGTCCCAACTAATCAAAGACATGGTTCTCCCCGTACTTCCACCCATCGACACTGAGGTCCTTCCCATGATGAATAACTTCCCAACTCTGAAAAACCATTCCAAGGTATAAGGGTGAAATTCCATCACCATAAGAAAAATCATATGAAGCACCAAGTAAGCATCAATCCTATTCACCTCTTACATTACGAGGTAGAATGAAATTAAATAATTAATCTTTAACCCATGGTATCAGTTTCAGAGTCTAGAGTAGGATCCCAGAAGGTGGAATTCATCATCCCAAAACATGATATCAACAAAATCCCATAATCCCTCCACTAGTACATGCAGGTAGAGGAATATTTTGAACTCTTCTAGGGGATAACGATAAAACTATCTCTATAATCACATTTTTTCCTATTCACCTTTATTGAGAATCAAGGAAAACTATTCTGGAATGGGATATTGGATGACCATCAGGAAGATCCACTGATGAGAACCTCCTCCCATGCACATGAGTTAGTGTAACACATTCTATCCTATAGGGATGCAATGATGTAATTTTTACAACCCTTAAAAGGTGACCCAGTGTGAAATTAATAGGTAACTTATGAAATGAAATCAATACAATCTAACCATCCACCACATTAATATAAATTAGTGTCGCAAGCAATATCTCACCCAACATCAATGGATGTCTGGTCAAACCAAGAGTAGGGCCACACTTTTGTGAAATAAATATATTGGATACTCTGGATGTTGATTAGTTATTAGTGGTATTGTTTTTTCATGAAACATCCAACTTTAACATCACAGAGTCCCTCACCGAGGGCCAGATTGTGTGTTTCCTTTAGACTATCAGGATTATTGTTCACCACTGATGTGACAATCATTTTTTCAAACTAGGAATCTATGAGCACTTCGATGACAATGATCAGTAGTTATGTATAGTTGAGTTGGTAGTACCCCTACTATCCCATCACCCTCTTTCACCCATCTATAACTGGACCCTCCAATAGAGATTTGTTAAGATCCTCATAGTCCTTCATAGAATCCTATAAAAGGTGTTCCTATGCATGTATATCTAGGAGAAGGGACAATACACTTCTCTCCGCTTTAGTCCTAGCATGTGAAAACCTAATCAACCTGTTGATATTGATGATTTTCCTCCAAGTATAATTATGGTAGATAAGGGTTTTCCCATGTTTTCCATGGATGGGGGAACCAATACAAGGTCTAACAGAAAAAACTGGACCCCTAGGAAGTGAAGTATTATTTAGAATCTCATACAGTTGTAGCCACTCACCTAGAAAGGTAAACACTTAGCCTTGGCGATCCATCTACATTATTTCCTACACATTGAAATGCCAATAAGGGAATGAGACCTCTCAAGCCCTACCATATGTCAGATATTGTGTTGAAGATCAAGGGAGATCTCATGAAAACTACCTTGAACTAGTAGGTAGAATATAAAAAAGTATCATTGATTATCTATTAGGTAAGAGGTGTACATATTGTGGCACTCCTTGATGGGATCATATTCATCCTCCTTAGGGGAATCCACAGGTCCTACTCCGCTTGTTGCTCTCCACTAAGCCTAGTGATCCCATGAATTTAGAGAGAGAAGAGGTGGGTGATTATGGAAAGCGACTGAGATATGAGTCACCAAATCCACCTGAGTAGCATTCTGACCTTCCTCATGACCTAGATCAAGCCACCCACGAGCTTCCAAGTCTTATTAATAAGTTGATGAGTCTTACAATTCATTGGTGTTTAAGGATAATAATCAAGATAGGAATCCCCACCATGATGATTTGATAGCTACTTTCAATTCTTTATTTGAAACCCTCGATACCTGATAGTTAGAAATCCCATTCAACAGAAATCCATATCTCGCATGGGTGGATGAGATATAAGAACCCATAGATTTTGGAAACCATATATTCTTCCCTTTCTAAGGTATGGGAGACCCACTGTAGCATTTTTTCCACTTCATCTCTAGGAATGGGCCCATGTTGGGAACCCTAGAGTAGCAGGAGGCATCAAAACTCTGATGTTTCATATAGACATTGGAGGGGCCCGCATTCATCTGGTACAAACATTTTTTAATTGGTTCTATCACTCAATGGGAAAATATTAGAAATTAGTTCCTCTGCAAGTTCAGATCCATGACGCACATGAAAAGAATTGTGGACCTCTTTAAGTGCATGAAACTGCCTGATGAGCTGGTTACAGAATTCATCAGCCAGTGGAAGTCCTCACAAATTCACTTCATATGTCACTGACTCAAGAGAGGCGATTGAAAATGTGTGAGTAAAATTTAAATATGGTTCTGGTCCCTAACCTCATCCCTCAGAACATCAGAGGAAAGTTTTGGTATTTTATTGAGAAGGCCCAATGCTTGGAGGAATATTTGAATCATGCCAAGAAGGCATATCCATCAGCTCTCCTATCTCTTAAAAGAATAAAATCCAAGGCAGATACTGCAACTTTAGAAGATGTAGAGGCCCCATAGCTGATAGATTTGTTTCCGCCATTATTAGAAGAGACTCATTGAGTACAGAAACCTCATCAAGATAAACCTCATGTCATGTAGAATCGACAAGCACTGCCTAAAAAACACATCCACCTAGACTAGATAATGTGGCTCTGACCCGCTGTCAGACACTAGACCCTCATTAGTTATAGGATCCCATAGTACCATTCCTCGACTGGATGAACCAAATCTATTCTTTCAAATATTCATAGGTTCCCAGTTATTTTCTTAGTTCCCTAAAACTGGGTCTTTTGAAGCATCTAGAGTGAAAGAATCCCCATGAATCTGGGTATAATGATCATCCCAACTGTTTCTATTACCATTGGATCCTTGTACATACCATCATAAAATATTAGGTTTTCAATTAATGGCCTCATGAATAAGGAGAAAATCTTTTTTCAGGTTGGGAAATGTTTTGGAAAAGGTGGTTCACATCTCTTCCATGCCTCATGAAGATAGTGAATGTGAATGGAAAAAGGATTCCAACTATGGGACATGGTAATATAATGAATAGTTGGTTCATAGGGTGGTCACTTATTCCCATGGCATCTTCTATTCCTTTCTAAGTCCTCTTTTACCTCATGAAGTCATCATTCCTTCTCTGGATACCGCATCTACATCCGCATCACAACCTTCTACATCTCAGAAGAGTATGCACCAATAGTGAAAGGGAATGAAAATCCACCGACTAATGAAAAAAACATCTCATACTCACCTTGTCTTCAAGCCTCCACAGTTGGGAATCACCCCCAAGGTCATCCCAATATTGGAAGGTTCCTATGATGATGATCAAGATTTTTCATCTATGAACACCATCGAGTTGATAGATAAATTTATGGTCTATAATGATATAGAGCACTAGGAAACCCACAAGGGTGCCTTCGGATGATTCCATTGAAGGAATGTTCAAATTCAATCAACGTAATAGGATTCTAAATTATGCACTATGAGATGATCCATGATTATTACCAATACCAGGAATCATGTTCTATACAAAGTCCAATGGGCATAGTCCTCTCAGATATCTCTATCATACATGACACCACAGATGGCTGTGCTAACTTATCGGGTATAATAGTAATAGTCACATCACGATCGACCGCATCTAGATAAATCTAGGACTCAACTAGCCGATACATAGTTGATAGTGGTTCTATGAGAGTTAGCCAACGAGCTGTAGGATATTTCTGTCACCAATCAGAATCTAGCAGTACAGCCAGTAGTACTGATTAAGACTCCATCCAAAGAGTAACCCTATATAGGTATAAATGTGCGTCCAGTATGAAATAATGATGTGTGGAAGAACCTCTCCAATATACCTTCAAGTATATCGATCCTTAAGGTCATCTACCTATCAGAAAAAATGTGTGAGTCCCTCATAGAGGCCTTGAAAATCATTCTCCAATACCAAGTAGAGGAAAAAACTATAGAATCCTAGTATATAGGGGAGATCAAGCATGAAGAGTTCCAAGAAATCATTTATTTCTCCAAAACATTTTAGGGTCCCTCATGCAGAGGAATATTCACCCAATGTACATCACATGATAGTTTAATAGTGTGTAAATACACATATTTCAAGTCATCATAGATTTCAAGATCAATCTCATCCAAACCCAGGCCCTCTATAATCTAGGACTAACTAAAATATATTTGATCCCATATGACATGAATATTCATGGTTATGATAGGACTGAGTATAGATCATGTGGTATAATCTAGTTGAACACCCAGTTTTAATTCTTGGTAGTAAGTGATGAATTCATCATCTTCTCATAGGTTACCACCTAAAACTCATTGATGGGTAGGCCTTGAATTCATTGGAATGAAGTAGTCCCCTCCTCGTATCACCAATGCCTCAACTACTACCTCAACAGTTGAGTAGGCCTGCTTCAGGGTGATGTGTCCCCATTAAACTCCTATAAATCCCTTTAAATATATGGTTTCTATTAAAAGTGAAAGGAAAATCAAGTTTAGACTAATTATGATGAGTGAAAAACCATTGCAGTGGGCCCATGGACAGACATGGATGATGCTTTTATCCTTCGGATTCACTAGTTTGAATCCACAAACTATACATGGGAGGATGATTTTTTATTTATGAGAAGAAAGGGACCCATGTACCTAAATATAAGTAATTTTAGAATATTATCTCATATTCCAACATAGGCTAGACCCCGGTGATACCATAGCCACTTATCCTATGAGTTACCGATATGTTCACCCAATGGATACCATCGCAGCTCATACCTACATGTTTTTTTAGTCATGTTTTGTTGAAAGAATTAAACCCACCACCATTGATTTAATATCTAGAATGGACCCCACATTCAAAGACCTGATAGGATTGGCATGATATCCTATGTCTCCGTAGTATTATAAGATTTGGAGTCCCCTATAAATGATTATGTATCCACCCAAGAAGGCCCTTGTGTTGCCACAAAATCAATTATCCTAGACGAACTATCTACTCCCATTGATTCCCCTACCTCAGATGATGATGATGATTTAGAGGAAGATCCTACCACATTTGAGGATGGTGTATCCACCAATTTTGTAGAGTTGATTTAAGTGAACATTGGCACTAAGGCAGATCAAAGGCCAACATTGATTAGTGCAGTAATGCCATCAAAGGAACAACAGCAGTATCTGGATTTCATGAAGCACCACCATTATGTCTTCATTTAGATCTATGATGAGACACTAGGGATAGACCCTGAATTCACAATCCATTATATTTATTTTCTAGTGAGTCATCATGGGTTCAAGAATCTTGATAGGAAATTCAACCCTTCTCTTGGTTCCATGGATGAGTCTAAATTGATTAATATTATCAAATCCAACATATCATTGGAGTTTAATACAATAAGTGGCTTCAAAAAATCATCCCTATCATGAACGAAAACTAGAAAATCATAGTTTTTATCGAATTCTAGGATCTCAACCTCCACTATATGAAGACTGATTTCTCCTCTTGGTGATGAATGTTTTTGATTGTTGCCACATATGGGTCCCAAGATCTCCCCTTCATGGATATATATTCCAGGAACAACAAGATCTAGATTTCCCCTAAGGATGTGAATTATACCACCATCAGTGTTCTATAAGGGACCTTCTTCTCCCAGATGAATCCTTTCAGCATAAAGTATGAATGATCCACTTATCAGTGAGCCATGCAACATATATTCATACTAATCCTTGGGGTCCTATTGTAATTCTATGTAGATAGATTGGTGGTTGAACCCTGCAAACATTATAACTATCATAGATATCTATTGAAATGTTTCAACATTATATAATCCTGAAATTTGACGATGAACCAATTGAAGTGCACTTTCAGGGTAACCGATGGGAAGTTTATCAGTTTCGACATTATATTCAGAGGCATCGATATTGAACTAGGGAAGATCAAGTCCATCATCCATATTTATACTCTGAGAAAACTTTGAGATCTCCAAGGCCATCAAGGACACTTATCCCACACACACTAATTCACTATGAATCTATCCATCAAGTTTTAGACATTTTCTAGTCCAATGAAAAATGTACTATTTAAGAGTGGGATGAATAATGGAAGGTTTCCATTGAGAAAATCATGCAGTATCATCTACAAGATCTAGTAATTATGCCACCCATCTCAATAAAATCTTTGTTCCTTTATGTGACCACCCTAGAATGTTCCCTCAATTCCCTTTTCAACCTAGAAAAATGAAGTTATAGAGAAAATATTATACTATCATAGTTACATGATCCTCAACACAGAGACCGGATAATCTATAAATGATAAGAGATTCATCCCACAATGTTTCTATAGTGAATAAGATGCATCCTTATTTGCAGCACCACAACTTACAGTTGGTGTCTTGAGTAGTCCCTATAAATTTTATCCTGAATTTCCTTATGTTGAAAAGATGGATTGTGCACTGTTTATTTTTCCTTCAGTTGTTTGAAATAAGGTTTTTTCTATATAAATACATGAATCTTGTGGAATTGGATAACTTTCTGGATTCCCATCTAGCTCTAGAATAATTTCTACTAGATGTTGATTTCATATAAGTGGTTATCTTCTTAGTGGTCCTGTCCATGTCAAACTAGAATATTTATTTCTATGGTGCCTCCCAAAGACAAACTGATAGATAATTCTATGGACCAAATCTCAATAAAGTAGGCATGGGGGTTGCCTTTATCAATCTTATATATGTTTTTCTACTGTATTCATTCTTATTCTCATAAAGTTTTAGTAATAATGAGGCATATTATCAAGCTCCCAATACTAGTCCAGAGTTGTCCCTTAAGATTAACATCTCCTACTTCAATGTAAAGTGAGACTTCGAGAAATTAATAAATTGGATCAATAGTGAATATACTGTTAAGAAGACAAATCTCATTCCCCTTCTAGAGTGTACTCTCTAGTTAATATCCATGTTCCCTTCGAATCCAGAGTAGACTCATTTTCCTTGGTCGAATAATGGTTGATCTAACACCTTATCCAATCTATTTTCCTCTCTTGCAGAGCCTGACCAAGATGATCAGTTCATTCAAATAGTTTATTATAGGATCCTCGGTCTCATAATCCTAGATGATGATCAAATCCATGGGGTAAATAAGTTTACTACCATATCTTCAACATCGATACATATCCCCCCCTTGAAGAAAAAACCTCTGATTAGATTACCCCTTTTGTTGAGTATCTCCAGTGTGCCTTCCACCCATTGGAGAGAGGAAAACATGAGAACAACTGTCCGCGTATAATGTAGTTCATCCTATAGAGTAGGACTAAGCATAATAAGACTCTCTAAAAATTTTGGTTTTAAAGGAATTATCCTCAATTTTATCAAAAGAGATGAGATTACCCAGCATATATAAGAAGTTCATGTCGGTTATTTTGGTTCTCATCAAGTAGGGGTAAAACTCTCCCCCCTAGATTCATAGGATGGGTTATGTCTAGACCACCCTGGTTCATGACATCATTGAGTATACCAAGAGGCATCACACATGTCAGTTTCGTCCAACTTTTTTTATCAACATCCAAAATCCTCTTTACACTACAAAGTATTCTTAGCCCTTTTTTCTTTATGGACTTGATTTTATGGGTCCCTATCCACTAGAAAAACCTCACCGGTTTAGGTTTATTATTACAACGATAGATTTATTCTCTAAGTGGGTAGATGTGATTCCTTTAAAGGAGGTCAATTCAAAATCCATGGTCGAGTTCATGAGATCCCACACTATCTACTAATTTTGGATTTCCTCATGCTATTCTCACCAATAATGATTAAAAATTTATGGATTATTAGGTTAAAAAGTTGAATTATGTGTATATTATCTAGGCTAACCATACTTCCCTCTACCATGAACAGACAAATTCATAGATTGAGGAATTCCAAAAAAAATCTCTCCAACAATATGTAGAAGGTGTAGGGCCATAACAAGAATATTTTTACAAATAAGATCTCTAATACCCTCTAGACCTATTATAAGACAAATAATAATTCCACCTAGGTGACTCCATATTCCCTGGTGTATAGAATAGAGTTAGTCTTACAAATTGATATTTATTTTCCATTGCTCCGAATATATTTCTATAACCAAAGTGGCTTGATAGAAGGGAAGATGTTTGTCTTGTTGTGTACGAAGCCCTCAAAGAGAGTAGGCTGCAAGCTTTGCATAATATATAGAGGCCCCAAAACAAGATAATGTGGTTATTAAAGAAGGAATTTTGAATCCATTCCTTCTCCAATATGAAACAGTTATGGCCCTTAGAATGAAAATGATACCTGGAAAGAAGCCTCCAATGATTGTGCCCAAGAGGGAAGGACCTTACAACATTCACAAGGGTTATTCCAATGGAGTGTATTATTTGATCACGATAGATGAAAAATAAAATACCCCTCCTACCAATATCTTGTTTCTCAAGAAGTACTTTACATAAGGATCCATCCTCATCTTGGTTATGTGACATTAAACTTTGTAACAGATATCATCCTACTTTCATGATGTTAAACTGCATAATAGTTGTTGTCCTAGTTTCATGATGTTAAACTACGTTACACTTATCATTCAATTTTTATGACATTAAACAATATAAAAACTAGAATCCCATCCACATGATGATAAATTCATATCACCCCCTCCTTAGTCGCATGACATTAAGCTGTGTGACATCCAGTTTCCCATTCACACTATGAAAAACATCATAGCACCCTCATCTTACTTTCATGACGTTAAACTACATTATAGCCTACATACCAGATGCATGATGATAAAAATCATATCATGAGAATCCTATTTTCATGATGTTAAACAACATAACACCTATCTTCTTTACCATATGAGGTTAAATGGCATGTCCATATCTCAGGTACACACCGTTAAACTAGGTGGTTGGTCCAAACTCTATTACATTAAACTGAGTTCCTCAAAGGTGCCACTTGTACGACCATAAAATAATGCCTATCTAATGGTTTATGCAACATGAACTTAAAATATTTTTAAAAATGGTCTAAGTTATATGAACAACAACTAGGAATCACAGTCCAAGCATCACGAATTTAAACTATGTTAGAGACATCTTGGGAAAGTTTGGTGTGGCCCTAGACCTCCTAGGACCTCATTCACATCGGGTCTGTCACTCTGATGTGCTTTATATGGCTGTTTTCGGAAGCCTACTTCTCTAGGTAAAAACTCTATTAACTTACACTAAGATCCTATAGTCCATGAAACATGGCCTTAAACATTTTGAAAAATGTTCAATCTCTATGAACATAAACTATGAATCCTAGTCCAAGAATAATGACTTCAAACTATATGTGGGTTTTCTTATAGATTTTTCTTGTGGTGGTGGGCCTCCATGGCCCTTATTCATGTTGTGTTTGTTACTATTCCACCCTTTGTGCATTTATATGAAAAAGGAACACTATTTGGTATGATCATTATGGCCAAAAAATGAGAGCTTATAGTCCAAACATTGTGACTCTAAAAGGAATGCATGTCCTCTCTAGAATATGTAGTGTGGTGATGGGATTACTAGTCCCTCATTCACATTGGATTTTTCATAACAAATCACTACACATATCCAATTGAGGAACTCCCCATTTTATTTTTTCAATAATTAATCCATTATACCATTCTCCATTCTATCATCTAGAAAACTTGACCATAAACTATTCAAAACAATTCCAGACATCAGAAATTTAAACTACATGGCGGTTTCTCTCTCAAACTCATTGTGTGGTGGTGGGACTCTTTGGACCTCATTCACATTGGGATTATTTTTCAACTACACCACACAAGTCCATTTTGGGTACCCAACCTCATTTCTCCAAACTCTATGACCATAAAATAGGATCCTATATCACCAACACATGATGTTAAACAACAATCTTACCCCGTAAAAAATTAGTATGCCTCTTATATCCTAATAATAGAACATGTTTACCCCATTTTAAACTGGGATACCTCATATGATACGTATGGGATGGTTAACAAATTTTACCCCTTGATCGGAACATGGGATTCCACATGAAAACTATGGGATTCCTCTAATTCCCTTGTTAGAGAGGATCACCTCTACCAGTGTTGGTATCTTACATTCTATGTTATAGAACTATGTCTGGATTGATTAATATCTTTATGGGACACATAGTGACACTCAGACTTCTCATATTTAAGCCCAGGCACAAATTCATTACCCCCTTTTCCCTGTGGCTTTAGTTATGGTCTAGGAATTACAACCTTAAATAATATGAAGTTCATTCTAAGTTGTGTATATGGTGGGTGAGACTTCTTCTCCCCATTCACATATGTTTTTACCTCTTTAATTCCATATATACCCTCAAATTGAACATTTTTCCTATAGTAATAATGAAATGACTCTAAACTCACCGCTATTATCTACACCATATGAACATAAACTTTTTTTTCCTTCTCGAACTATTTATGTCTTGATTCCCATCTTTATGGGATCTGTAGTAATACTCAGACTTCCCATCTTCAGGCCTAGAAAAAAATTCATCAAATTCATTGGCCTCTTAGCCCCATATTGTTCTTATCTCTAAGACCTAAAACCACTACCTATGGTCTATTCAATATGACTATAAACTATTTGGAAATCATGGATTTGAATCCCACTTCTCGATACGCCCAATTCCCTACTCCAAGTCTTTCTTGGTTTAGATTTTTATCATCTTTCAAATCTAGAAGAGCACTCTAATGATGATGGTATTATTCTCTTATATCTCATATTCCATCCATGTCCAACTCCGTAATGGATTTCTAGCAACAAAAAAGTGGATCTTGTGTTTTTAACATGGTCAAAAGTCAATCCTGCACTTGCTCGCCCCATTCTGGACTAGTATAGTTGTGGTTCCTATGTTTCAGTCATGGAAAATAGTCAATCTATTATCACTAGTCTCCCCTTTATCCAGGTCTTGAAAGTATCGATTTACCTCATTTATACCTCTCTATATCTATGTGGGGTCCCAACACCCTCGGTGTCGCCTCTTTGGGCCTTTACGCACATCGGGTAAGAATTCAGGTGTCATTGGGAAATTATCAACCTTGTATCTCTTCACCCCTAAAGTGTGATTCCAAATGTCAAGAAAACCCAATTTCCACTCCTTGTTTACCATATCAATTATGACTCGTGTGGGTTTAGGATTTCTTATTGGGTGTGCACATATGCATTCAAACTTAACAAAGGAGCCCTTGGTCTATACTATATGACATTAAAATATGAGTCTATTTCCAAGAATTATGACTTTAAACTTCTTGATATTCCTATTCGGAATGTTTGGTCTGGTTATTGACCTCTTTATTCCCTTTTCATGTTGGGTTTTCTGACCATCCATGTTACTCATATCCATTTAAAGCATATCATGGTATGAGAATTATGACCTTAAACTATTTGAAACCCCTACAGTCCATGTTTATTGACCTTAATATGTTTATCGTCTGCTTCCTGATACTTTTGTGGTATGAAATCCTATTTTTTTATCATTCATGTTATGTTTATTTCTTTCCTACCCATAAAATAGATCCAAAATAGACACTTCCATAGTCCCTGCATCATGACATTGAACTATTTTACCATGGCCTATAAAACATGACTTTAAACTGTAATATATGGTCCGGGAAAATCCACTAAAAAATTTGTGTAATGTCCTAGTCACATGAGGCTAAGCTACAAGACATGCCCTGATCATATGACATTAAATTGTACCATGCATCTTCCTCACCACATGATGTTAAATTGTGTGTCTACCATCCTCAGTTGCATAATGTAAAATTATAAAACATCACAAGCCCTTTCATGAGTGTTACTCCCCCTAGTGCTGTTCATCTATCAAATTGTTCACATTTCCATCTGTATCTTGTCATCTAATATGAAACTCCACTAGAATATCGGTATGATATTGTTTTAGACGAATTTTCTTACACCAATGTGATCTGAGCCACGATGGAATAATTCTATGCATGTTGGAATCCATTTTAACTTTCCATCACTCCATTTATGGGATTCACTTGACCCTTATTTAGATCCTCATACTCTTGCACATCTGAAGGAACCCCTTAATGGTATGGTCTTATGAAATACAAGCTCACCTAACACCATTGGAAAACATCCCATAAGACATTGGATGACAATCTGAGATAGGTTAGGTGTTTCAAACATAGTCAATGATCGACCCTCATTTTTTGAACCTACTCCAGGAAAATAGTACAGATGTTATGTTTCAAACATGTTTAATAGTTATCATGTAATGCAATGACACTCTACTTCTATTACATATTTTAGGAATTGTGTTTCACACTTCACATTCCCCTTTTTTAGATAGAATTCAAAACCCCTATATTTATCCTATTTGTGAACTAGATAACATTGTAGAAGAAATTTTTTTGTTATGGGAGCCTTGTTATCTAGCCACAAACTCACTCATCAAGAACACTGACGGTGGTCATTCAACATTATCTGACATCTAATGATTGATGATTTTATATAATTATCATATAGAAAATCAATCACATGGTCATCCCTTATTTTACATACCAATCATGACTCACGTGAGCTTAGGGATTGGTCATTGGTTGTATCACAAATATGATCGATGTTTGATAATTAAAATAATCAAATGAAATTTCTTCATGGATGTAGGAAACATTCAATAGTAAATAAGAAAAATAGGTCATTGGACATGGTTATCCACATTTTGGTGCCTCTCTTGAGTCTTGAAAAATTTTCCCATATGGCTATACTCCATCAATTGAGCATTGTAGCCCCACCAACCCTTGGTGTGTGGTCTCCAAGGTTTGATGCTGCATCATGAACTCTATTTCCTCTTCGTTTTCTACTGCATGAAGCTCATCATCCATGATCTATGCCCAGTTCTACATGTCCTGAATATCAATAATCTGGTATATCTCTAGATTCAATTGATTCTTGGACTCCTCTAGATGATACCTTGGTCTGTCGATGGTCTCTTATTAAGTTTAGAGGAAGGTAGTTCACTTGTTTTTTTCTCTCCTAGATGGTGGATCTCCAAGATGAATCCTTGGAGATTTTTATACTATCATATTTCACTTATTTCAGGGAAAATTCATATTTTGGATCAATCTGCATCCCTTCTTGTCTAGAAAGTCACAAACCAGTTAATTAAGACCATGAGTGACCAACCCTCTAGTGCATGGACCGTGTAGAAAACAGTAAAGAGACCCTCATATGGACAACTAGTGCAGTTATGGAGTCTGGTTAATGATTTTTTGTAAGAAATTACAAACCCTTCTCTATATTATGTGATCCTCTTCAACTACATTGGTTTTTAAGACTTCCAGAACTTTAGGTGGTGCGGGATCGTACTCAAGAAAATCTACAAGAAGGTAAGTAATAGGATCCTCCTATGAAATCCACTCAGGCAGGTTGAGCTCCAAATCCTGAGTTTGGTCATCCTTATTCAAATATTCATAATTATATTCTCTCCTATTATCTCTATGTTCATCCCCACAAATGGAACCACACATAGCCACAACTGACTATTTTTATATGCCCAAGGGCATATTATCTTGGTTGATCGGTTCGCCATAAACCAGTGAGGTTATTAAAGAAGGTCCCATGGATATCTCACCCTAATCTGATAACTGGGAAAACATCTTTTTAATGAATTATTTGGATGAAAACAAATAAATTAAACAAATCAACAATGAAAAGAATGACTTTGTAAAAAAAGAACTTATAAGAGCTGAGCATCAAGAGGTTGAAATCTTGAGTCACCTAAAGTATTTAATCTATAAGATACCCCTCAAAACTAGTCAGTACTTTAATGGACATAATTGGATCGTCTTTCATTGAATGAGGGTGAGATGCATGATACACACAACTAAATTGATGCAAAATATCAATAGAAAAATGATTATGGTACAATGATTTGAGATATGATCTAACCTTGAGGTGGATTAATTTTTATTATGATCCTTCTCGGGTGCACTACCTCACCAGCAATGGGTGTTATTATTGGGATGCTAGGGCATGATACCCCATGGATGGGATAAAGGACTTGAGTTTAATAAGTTATTGATCCAATATCCTCAATTGACCCACCAACTACATCAGTTTCTAAACTTGGACTTAGAGTGTTCTCCTCCACATCCGTAGGTGTACCTTCACCCCCTTTAGTAGGGACCCCTTTTGAGTTTTCAATATTCTCCTGTGCAAGAAAATTTTTAATTAGTGAATTTGGATAATTAAATTTGATGGATCAAAAAATGAAATTGATTTGATGATTACCTTGAGAAAATTATCCAAATATTCTTATGAGGTCAGCAATTATCAAAATTTTTGGGGACCCCCTTGATTTTTCATAGATCTCCAGTATTCCCCTTTAGCAGATTCATGTGACTCTTTGTTATCCGGTTCCTCCTCATATGATGGAACATCAACAGTTGGTATCTCCTCCTAATATGACTCGTCAAAAAACATCAAACACACTAGGGTTTAAGGGGTTTATACTAGCCCCACTAATATGTGCAGGTGTCCATAGTCGTCAGATATACATGTCTGTGGTAAAATCTCACCCTGGATGTGATCTGAATGCATCAAAATTATTGTATCATGATCCCATCTCTCTTCATCTTCTTCCAAAAATCTTCTATCAATAGTGATGTTCAAATAATCCTCCAATCCATCCAAATATAGGGAAAGATGAAATTGGTAGTCTGCTATAGTAGGTACCTCATCTTTCTTCAAGAAGCCTCCCTAACTTCACCATGAAGTCTCTTCCAAGACAATTCCCCACAAGAAGGTGGGCGTCTGACCACAGTATACAACATTCCCAATGTAGTTCAAGATTTAACTATCACGGATTCCTAGATATCCCCTCAGGGGGTATCCCTCCTCCTCCTTCACTACTTGGGATCCTCACTCTCTACTTCAATAACATGAATATTATTTTGTAAGATTTTATTTACATATAATACCACATAGTTTCTTGAATAGTCTGTCAACAGGCCAACGTCGACGTTGGTTGCCGGTCGCAAAATTGTTTTGATAGAGCCCACATTCTCCATAATAGACCATAGATAATGAATTATACTTGGCTAAATCTCCTCATGGACCCCCATGTGGACTTTCTTCATTACATACTGAAGGAACCCAAACTGCTTTGAAAAGTCGGATGGTGTGTAAGGATCACTGAATACATGGTCTTGGATCCTCTCCACCCACCTACAAATACTATTTTTCCCATGTTCCTTGAAATTTTTCCATCATTAGACCAACCATAGTTGAGAACAGATATATGTTCAATTTAATGTGGTTTCCTATTTGAAATTTGACCATAGCCTCATCAAACGCCATGGTCAGACCCGATTAATATTCAATAGAGACGGTCGCAGACTAGTGTTTAGAGGGATAAGGGTGTTCATAAATTTGTAACCCCAAGGTGATATGTAATTTATCCATGTAAAAACAAGAACTTCCTATAGATCCTTCTTTGTGTGATTCCTGTCTCAACATGGCCCAGTAAACTATAGAGTTTATCCAGCATGGGTACACTTTATTTGACTCTATTACTAACCATTATAATTGCTACCATCACCAAAATCCCATAGTGCATTCTCATCCCCATCTCCGTGACTGAAAGCAACACACCACTGAGGAATGTGGTGATAAAAGTGATTTAGTGGACCAGCAGATCCCTGCCTCCTAATATGATTTACCTCCATTTATAAAACGGTCATTATTCACGGATCAACCAGTATGATCTGAGATTCCTCCTCTATGATGTTGTTGGGAAATTTTTTCATCAACATGGAATCCTCATGTTTGGTCCCTTCTACAAAAACATGTCAAACCATTCCTTGAATAGAATGTCACTATGGAATATAGAATAATGTACTATCTTATTCTTCAATTCCTCCATAAGATGTTGCCCTGAGATTGGAGTCTGTTGTCTATCATTCCAGATGTTCTCTGAAGGGTGGAAATTGACATACTAGAACCATTCTAGTTGAATGCCATAGATTCATTGGATATCCCATAAGATGATTATAACTTCTCCATGATGAAGATTGAATATATTTTTATCTATGGACGATTTTATAAGGAGCTCAAAAACAAGCTCCTATTTATGGTAAAAGTTTAATTGCACCGTCCAGACCTCCACATATAGTTCTATGTGGTGAAAATATACCCAATACTTCAAGTAGGTGTAGTATACCTAGTATACCCATAAATAGTTATGTTCATATGATCCTTGTTGTATGGATGTAAATAGTGATTTTCAAGTGATTAGGATCATCTTTGTGTGTGAACTACAATTGTGGTGTGTTGTGCCCAAAGGCTGGTATGATCACCTCATTCGACAACCCAAAATTCTATAGTATGAGATAGTCACTCTGTGTATATATTTTTTGGGATTCTGATTGTTTTTCGACAAGATTATGATTATCTGACAAGACCCTCCTAAAATGAGTTATTTGAGGATTTATTATCATTTCATCTCTCTGAGAAGTGGCAGTGTCTTCAATATATATAGGGTTTTATTGGTAATCCATTTCAGATGGGTTTTAAGAATGTACAGAAGGTATGTGTGAGAAGGATACTTCTGTGTGCAAGAAGAATTGGTATGTGAATTTATGGTCATAGGCATTCAAGATCCGCATTAGTTAAAAAAATTAGATGCGTGGAAGAGGTATTCTGGGTTAAAGAAGTGGATAAGGCTTAGTTTTATGCATGGGAGAAAAGTAGATTATCACACAGAAATCCAAATTTTCTATATAGGGTCCCCCATAAACCAATTTATAGGAATGGATTTCAACCTTGATCATTCACATATGTTCCTTTCATAGAAACTCATACAAGTTTCATGCGCCCATGGAAGAGCATATTTTTCTTCAGAATTTCCCCCAACACCAATCCTTATGGTCCACTTTTATCTCAGATTTCATGGGGGATATATTGGAACTAAAATTATCGCTAAATCTGCACATAAAAAGATTTGGGAAAACCAATTCCATCATCTAAATCAATGAATCACTCTAGGAATAACAAGGGTGGAATGTGAAAGTTTTACTGTGATCACACAAGATCGAATTCCTCTTGAAAAATCATTATGAACCCAATACAGTGGAATTTCATGTTAATTTTCTAATATACACTCAAACGACCAAGGATACTACATGAAATACATTATTGTAGCGTACAAGGAACCCCAATTTTCATGCAATCCACTTTCAAACCAAAGGAAATATCAAACTGATGCCTTGCATTGATGACCACCATGGGAAAGAATGATGTTTCATTGAAGCCCTCTTCCAAGATTGGAATTTATCATGCCCATCACAAAAAATTTATCTTATAAATAGAATCCCCCCTCCTCCTATTTGAGGTGATCCTCGAGAAGACAAAGCATCTCTATTCTGCTCATGGGATCGATTTTTTGTGAACATGAAAAATCATGGAACCCCCTAGGTAAAAAATAGCATGATAGGTTCCATGTGGGTCCCCCACTAGATGGTCCAATTGTTTAGTAATACTTTCCCAACCATTTTCATCCCAAGGTAGGTGTGCACAATGGTTATTCCTATGTGAAAACCTACCCCTTTCACTAAAACCACCAATCTTGGGCACACCTCATCTCTGAGACTCCATGGCCATGCTTTCTCTTAGATCCCCATGCTCAAGAAACCATTTCATTAAAACCCCATACCTTATGTTTACCTCTTTTTCATGCTACTCCAGACATTCACATAAAAAATTTATTAACCTCAATATATGCCTCTGGTGTATTCTTTACCGTACCTCTTTCTTCTCAACATAGGTACACTGAATATTATTTCCTCCCAGCATAAGAATGATAATGTGGACCTTGTGAGTGACCAATCCTCATCATCATCATATCCTAGTATTGTCAAAGTCATTTCCCTCTTATAGGAGAAAGATCGATGGTTGTGTAATCCCAAGGAGTAAGGGGGATTCCCCCACATACAGGATGCATGAATTAAAACTATGTTGTCCAAACATCCACAACACATAATGATGAACTATGACCTTACCCTATTCAATAATAATAGGATGTTCCATGTGTGATTAGAATGGGATGGTATTCATTTTGTTGACACACATTGGGAATGACATCCTACTCATATAGAATGATATCCTACTCACACTAAATGAAATCCTCATTGCCCATCTTCCACACTTAAGCCACACATTATCTCTCAATGGTGCTTCTTTTGCAACATGAGAATCAGGTCTACTGCTTCCTTTTTTCTCACATTGAGCATAACTCAAATGCTATTAGAGGTTATTAGAAACCATGACATCTAGATAAACTCCAATATGTTTTTTCTCTATTGATATAATCCCTAACATCCGTCCATATGGGTTTCTTTATTACATAATCTTAAACTACATGTTCCTATCGCCCTCCATCTTAGTTATAATCGTAATATCATTCCAAACTATGTGGGATTTTATTTACAACTAATTGGGATATGTAGGATTACTTCTTGAGGTCCAAATACAATATCCACATCCATCATGATTTTCTCAAAGTCACATACCCTTTAGGATACTTCCCCTCACTTAAGAGACCACATATCCTCCAGGTCTAACAGGAAGCTAAATTCATAAGCCCCATGCCGACAACAACCAAGAGAAATCCTCTTATGAAGGGAATATTGCATGTGTAATCCCCACACCATCCCTCATCAAAACTCTCTTTATGATGTGATCATCCTTACCACGTGATGTTATACTACGTGTTTTGGTCCTATCACATGACATTCAAATATGGTATTGAACTACGTGGGTTTTGATCTCTGTCTTCTAGATAGGGTGTGTAAGATGCCTCCTTAAAGTTGAATCCCAATAAATAGTAAAAATAAGTTCTCCCTCTTAGGGTTGTGACTCTTTGATTAAACTCGAGGGTGTTCTGATCAACTTTCATGGTGTGAAATATTCACTTTATGGGACACACCTCCTGGATCTGTCACCACATAGCATTCTGATCCATCCATCGATAAACCAAGGTGCTCCTTCCAAGTGATTTACCTTCTTGATGCACCACCATGGGTTCTCCAATCATCCACCATGGTGTGAAATCTTAACTTTGTAGGACAAACTTCTAGGATCCACCTTCACAAGGCATTTTGATCTATCCATTGGTACCCCAAGGTGCTCCATCCAAGGGATGTACCACATTGATCCACCTCTAGAGGAGTTACGATCAACCTTCATGGTGTCACATCATCCCTTTATGGGACTCACTTACAAAATTCACCTCCAAAGATAATTCTAATCAATCCATCAATAAACATCCAAGTGTGATATCTTACCTCTTTGGGATGCACCTTCAGGCTTTGCCTTCATGGGGCGTCTTAATCAATTGGTTCCATCTCCAAAAGATATTAAACATGTTACCCCAAATTCATACCCTATGCATAAACATGGGACACCTGAGGTCAAATCCATAGAAGATATGATCCAATGGAATCATAAACCTCATGAAAAACAGGGGATTATTGATGTTAAATCCATGGAAGATATTCACCTTAATCGTTAGACACATCATCATTTATATGGGATGCCCTAGTTTCCACACCTAAGATTACTACTTGGGATTCCCTCCCAAAAAATAATAAAGGTGACCAATGTTCCTAGAATTCATACATTCCACTAATTCCCAAAGTGACTACTCTCCTGGATGAAGTTTTTTCCCTATCAAGACCCATTGGAATGTAAAGATAGAAGAAACATAACTAACCATTGTGCATAAATATATGGAATTAGGAATGAGTTTCATGAACATGAAATAAATATACTAGGGATGCCTAGTGTAATTGACGAGTTCTATGGAGGAATCCATGGAAGGAGGAACCAACATCTCATCAACTTGTTTTGATACAGGAGCATACATCATAGTTGAAATTAATAAAAGTATCCCGCCTTTGGAAAGTGGGAATGTGGGGGAAAAATAATGTCGTAAGACATTAACATGACTGGAGGTTGACATGGAAAAAGTGTTAGAAACATCTATATAAAGGTTATATAATGATTTTTCAAGATACATCTCATATTAGAAAACCTATATAATGAGACATGTAACTCTATGTATTTATAGAACAATGATTGTAAGAACTGTGTAGGTGTATAAAAGGATTTTTTTAAAATATATAAGAGAATACTTTGGGATTGCATTAGGATAAATAATTTTTTCCAAAGGTATAACAGACTATGAAAGGTAAAATGAATAATATATAAATAAAAAAGATAAAAATATTATAGGTTAAAATAAATACTTAAAAATATCATAAAAATTTTAAATTTTATTAATAACAAATATACTCTAAATTGTTTCATGATTTTTAAAATTTATCAAAAAGGAAAAAATTATTTCTCTTAAATAAACAAAATATTTAGATGATTATAATGTTAAAAAAATAAGAATTAATATACAAATTTCCCTAAATTAATGATTTCATATAATAGATAAGAAAACAATAAAAATATTTAGCATTCTTATATAAGCTAAATCTATATCAAACCTAGTTTACACTTTAACTTCTTAAAGTTCATAGAATCTAATGGTTTGGAAAATATTTCTGTAATCTTATTTTCTATTGGAACATACTACATAATGATATCCCCTTTATTTTAAAAATCTCTTAATAAGTGAAACTTAAAATATATATAGTTAATCCTAGAATGTTGTAGCAGATTTATCGATTTTTAAATAGAAGAAGTATTGTCAGAATATATAAGAACATTTTTTAAATAACTATTTAAATCAGATAGATTTTGTTTTACCCAAATACTTTTGGCATAATAATTTATTGTAAAAATTTACCCAGCCTCATCTATGAAAAATAAAAATAAAAATTTATTTTTAGAACTCCATTATATTAAAATATTATTTACTAGGTGACATATACCTGATGTGCTTTTAATGTTTGGTCTATAACCTTCAGAATCATAGTTAGAAGAAGATAAAAAATTGAAATAGTTATTATGGGAATATAATAAAAAGGTGTAAATAGATCCTTTAATAGAGCTAATTAGTCTTATAACTACATTTAAATGAATTTCTTTTGGATTATACTTATATTTTTCACACATGACAACTCAAAATGTAATATCAGTCCTTGATGCAGTAATTAATGCAGGATCTCTATCATTCCTCCATGAATGTTATCATTCAGAAAATTTCCATATTCATCCACATATAGATTAGAGTTAGTTCCCATTTCAGTTATCATATATTTACATGAATCAATATTTAATTTCATTTACCAAATCATTATCAAATCTTCTTTTATTTATAAATATACCATTTTTCATTGTTAAATGTGAAGACTAAGGAAAAATTTAATTCACTAATTAATCTCATAATAAATTCAATTATAAATAATTTTTGAAATTCAATACTAAGAGTATCATTTTTTGGGATCACCCTTTCCTTTGTTAAAATCATTTTGAAACAAAAATATATTTAGTATATCATACCAAGCTCTGGTTTCTTACTTTAGACCGAAAAAATATGTAGATGGTTTTAAAACATGACTTGGGCATTTATTATTTTTTAATCCAGGTGGTTGATTAACAAACACATCTTTAGAAATTACTCCATTTGAAAATGAACTCTATATATCTACTTATAATAATTTAAAATTTTATTAAAAAGAAAAAAATAATTGAATACCAATAGAATATATTCCATAGACTGGGGAAAATGAGTCTTCAAAATCAATACCTTAGTCTTGTAAATATAATTGGGAAACTATTTTAGCATGATTTCATACTATATTATAGGAATCAAAAATTTTATTTCAAAAAATACATTTGTTTTCAATTTATAGTTTGTCTTTGGGTAATTCAACCAAATTATAGAAATTATTTATTTCAAAATTATTATGTTCATAATGCATAGAATTTATCTAATTTTAATAATTCAATTCTTCTTTGACATTAATATTAACAAAAGCAGTAACAAATGCATAATTAGAAAAAAAAATCTAAAAATATATATTTCTTACTCTAAATTCAACATTTCTAATTAAATTTTATATAGTTTTGTTTATGATTTTTACAATTAATAAAATCATATTGAAAATAGATTTAACCCCCCCCCCCCCACCCCCAACTGATGTATTATACTTTTCAGGGATATATTCATCAATAAATTCTGCCTTGGGAATATCATTCTCTACATTCTCTTTTTCATTATTTTAAATGAAATTTACATCCAAAACATCCTCTATTAACATAGTTATATTTTAATATACTATATAATCTTTAATAATATTTTATTATCCTAGAGAAATACCTTCATCTCTTTTAGCATTAGACTTTTCCAAATTATCTTTAGTATTTATAATAACAACACTCCAACCAAAATCCTTAAATTGACCAATATTTTGTTTATTTTCTATAAATAGTACATCTGTAGTTTTTATAACATGGGACTAATTTTAAAACAATTTAAGATATTGTAAGTAGGCTTAATTGATTCAGCTCAAAAATATTTTGGTATATTGGTTTCATTTATCATAGTTATTTCCATTTCTTTAATAATTATACTTTTCCTCTTTACAACATATTTTTTTGTGTTTTTATATGGACTAAAAGTTATTTATGCATCCATTATCTTTACTAAATTTATCAAAATATATGTTAACAAATTATTCAGATTTATTATTTCTAATTAATGTTACTAAATTACCTTTTTTATTTTGAATCCTTTTTCAAATAGTATAAAACTTGATTAAGAGTTAGATTTTAGGAGATAGGAAATAAGATCAATTGTTTCTAAAAAATTCATCTATAATTATAAAAACATACTTATTACATCAAAAATTATCAATTATAATGGGGAAAAATAAATCAATATTAAGTATCTATAAATATCTTGTTGTGTTAAAAGTATTAAAATATATAAATCTTTCTTTATAAAACATACCCATTAGATAAGAATCACATAGAAAATACTTACATGGTATGAATTTTTGAGGTCCCACAACCTCTCCATGGTTTTCCAAAATGTATACTTTTTTACTATAAAAATGTCCCAATATTTTGTGGAAATGAATTTGGTCTGTTTCTACTATATTTAAACACAACATTTTGATGGGTTAGATCTAAAAAGTCGATATAGTGGATAATTTATTTTCTATTGACATAAAATAAAACATAATTATCTTTATAAACAAAATATTTATTATCTAATAACGTTACAGTCATTCCATCATGGAATATATTTGAAATACAAAAAAAATTGTGTTTAAATCCTTCTATATACAATACATTATAAATTATAATAGTTTTAAATATTTATACTTATCCAAAACCACTAACCATTTTTATAGAGTTTTCAATGAAAGTGAAAGTGTATCTGTCACAATAATTTAAAGATAAAAAGTTAGATATTTCAATAGTCATGTTCTTGGAACACCTTTTGTCTATATACCATTTATCATTAGAAATATTTAGATAGGTTTCTTCTAAAACAAATTAATCAAATAATTGTTTTAGTATCAATGCTATTTTGGGACCGACTAGCTTAGTGATAAAACCATTTGTAACCCATACTAAGTTAATAAATTTATTGTGATCTAATATAATATATAGATATGGATACATGACTTTTATTAGATGATTATTAAATTATTTTAAAGATAAAAAATAATATATCTTTAAAAATAGGATCCAGGTTGAGTGGCTTGGGAAAATCAGGACCAAATATAAAATTTACATAATAAAACATAAATATTTTTTAATTCCTTCTTCCATGGATTCTTATTAGCCCTCGTTTTCTCTTTATTACATGTATTTACCTAAGGATACATATCAAAGAAAGGGGTGAAACAAAATCCTAGTAAGAAGATAAATAAGTAAGATGAAGAATGGGTGAGAATAAACATAATCATCATAATAAAAAATGTAGCATCCTCATAATCTTTATTGGAAGCATTATATAAATCCAAAAAATGTGGTAATGCATAAAAATGAAACATCATGTCTTAATGGTCAACTTCCACACATATTTTTGAACAAAGATAGCATCATGTTTGCGGATAACAGATGTGGATCATCATAACATCAACATTTTAAAACATTTAGCCTCATTTTCACCCATATTTCACATTATATCATGAAATATATCACATTACCCAATGAATTTGAGTGCTATATAATTCCAGGTGCACCCATTACTTCATAATATTTACATAATCATGCTTCCCATAATGAACACATATTAATCATAGTCATAAAATTTCCCACAGAAAAGTAATAGGTTTCATTTCATAAATTCATAAATAAAATTTTTTGGATTCCTAAAAGAAGAGTGAATAACATACTTGGTATAATAATCATCAATATTGAGTTTTGAAGAAAAAAAATGAAGAGAAGTAAAAGATGAGCTTTTAGATAGAAGATTTATTTTTTAAAATTCATTTCATTTTTTATAAAATCTTATTGGAAACATGTATATCATAGAAAATGAAATGGAAATGAAATTTGAAGAACCTTATATGAACATTCATACCATAGAAGATAGAATAACCTAAATAAAGGAATTGGGTTCGAGAATTACCCTTACCTTATGTCTGAAGTCTTTCTTCACTATAATATCATAGGTAATCAAATAATATTTATTAATCAATAAATCCATAACCCATTATACATATATTTTATTCATTATAATTTGATTAAATTCATTTTCATCCATTATGATATGTTTATAGAGTTCAATTCAATCATTTTGAGGGTGTTCGTTGTCTTGGTTTTCAAGATCAATTCGATTGTATACATGTATAAAAGTTAATGTAAAATGAGTATAATTCTCAAGAATTCAGATTATATATTATTAGTGAATATATAAGATGGAAGGTCTCGAGGTCCCTTCAGGAGAAACCCCTATACCGGGCGAGGAGGTTGAGAAATCCAAGGGGAAGGAGGCCGTTGAGATTGTTGATGAAGATTGAATCGGGCACACAGATCTATTTAGTCTCTGCGTGAAACAGAAATCTAAGAAATTGGAACTTAAAGATGTCTCTATTCATGGGAACAGTTCCGCAGATGTGGTAAAAAAGGTGGGAGGCTCCACATTCATGGGTTGTGAAGCTGTTACTCCTAGAAGAATTATATGGAAGGGTCGGATTGCGGATGTATCGGCAAATCATGCCGCTGTTGAAGAGAGGGTAAAATTGTGTAAGTTATCAATCATAGCTCGTGTTGTGATTGGAAAAGGTGTGCGGCCATGGAAATTTCAAGAGTTACAGGTAGATTGGTAAAAATATGGTGAATTAGTGATTGGAAGATGTCAGCCATGGGGCATGGGTTTAACCATGTCGTTTTCCCCTTTGATCAATGTAAAAGGTGTGCATTGAGTGTGGGATATGTCCCATTACATTAAATTTTTCTTTGAATTCATGAATGGGATCGTAACTTCAATCCACGTTCGGTCAAGAACACCTTTTCTCATGTTTGGATTCGTATTCATAAAAAAAAAGTTGGCTCTATTGGCACCCTCAAATCTTGTGGGACAGTGCATCTTCTGTAGGTAATTTGATCAGGCATGATAAACAAACTAATAATCCAAGTTTTGGACACTAAGCGAGGATTTTAGTGGAAGTGGACATGTAAAAAACCCTAGTGGAAGAGGTTTGCTTCACCACTAGGGATGATAGTGTTAATCTTGAGATAGGATATGAGAGGAAACCAAAGTTTTGTCTCACCTGCCATATTTTTGGACACACATTATCTAAATGCAATACGAATAAAGTCTTCTCTATTTGAAATATCGGAGGTCATGATGCTGGTAGTTGTCTTAGGAAGAAAATTGATCGGGGCTGTTCAAATCCATACGTTTTTAACAAGGAGTGGGTAGGGAATGGAAATGTAGAGGTGCAAGGTGTTACCTTAGAATGAAATGCTTATAATGTTCCCATTTTTGAGAATGTAAATGGATTAGGGAATCCCTTACAGGATCCCTCTTTGGTGGTGACTTTTGATAAGGATGGAGATAATAATGATGCACAAAATATGCTGGTTGACAATACATATTTTGGGGGTAAGCAGGATCCGCATACAGAGGATGTTAAGCTTTCTAGTCTCCATGATGCCTCAGCTCCTTCTGGGGAGGCATCAGTTGTTCCGGAGAACTTTGATTTTCCCAGTAATGAGGGCTCTGGTGACCAGAATATGCAGGATTCAATAACTCATGAACCCCCTATGGGAGAAGATCAACTAGGGTAGGAACCTATAGATGAATTATCCTAGATACCATTATCAAAGGTGGCAAAAAGGAAACTTTCTGCCTCCTTAAATATGCCCATCAGTTTTGAGAATAGGTTTATCACTCTCTTTCATAATGATAGTGAATCTTCCAAGGTAGGAGATATACCTAGTGAATCAATGGATAAGGTTGAATCAGACCCTAATGAATGCCTAGAGGTAAGCTATGTTGGACCCTTCACCAGACAGAGGTCTTCCAACAAATGATGATAATGTTTTGGAATTTATAGGGTCTTGGGAATTCTCCCACGGTCAGAACCCTGAATCATATTATCATGACCAATAAACCCATGTTATTGGGTATTGGTGTGCCAAGAATGAAATTTAAAAGATTGATAGAATTTAATTAGAATGCCCGGGGTTACTCCCTTACTGCAACCAATCAACAGGAGAACGAGAATCAATATCTATGGGTGTTAAAACACAATAGTGTCACAATTTATTCTCTTCAAAATGATCAACAGTCAGTTACTCTTATTTTATGGATTCAGTCCAACTCTTTCTGTGTGACTTTTGTGTATGCTTTCAATAAGTACATTAGAAGGAGACCTCTATAGAACACCTTAATCACCATTTCTGAAAACATGTCTACTAGATGGATTATTCTTGGTGACTTTAATACCATTTTGATGCCAGATGAGAAAAATGAGAGAAATTTTTGCAAAGCTTCAGCCAAAGACTTTTCTTTCTGCATTGATCATTGTAAATTGTATGAATTTCCCTTTTTAGGTGCGGATTTTACTTGGAGCAGATACAATCTAAATGGGAGGCAGGCAAGTAAATTATATCGGTGCTTTGTGAATATGGATGATAGGAGTGATATGATGGAAATTTCTGGCATAACTCTTCCCAGACATCATTCGGATCATAATCCCATATTGATTTATCTCTGTTTTAGTAACCTGAGGTCAGTACCTTTACCCTTTAAGTTCAATAATTCTTGGTTGGTTCTGCCTGGGTGTAGGGAAATAATATTGGTGGCTTGGAAATCAGATGTATCAAGTAGCTCTTCACACATTCTGACCTCCAAGTTGAAAATTGTGAAATCTAGACTCCAAGAGTGCAGTAAAAAATCCTTCTCCAATATTTTTAATGATATTAAAGAAACTGAATATAATTTTTTAAGTTTTCAATAGGGTAATATGCATCAGGACACCCCATCTCAAGAAGAGATACAAACTGCCCCAAATCTTGATAATCTCTTGACCCTTAAAGAGAATATGGACCAGAATCAGTTTAATGTTAACTGGCTTAAGGATGGGGATAGGAATTCAAGATTTTTTCACTACATGCACAGGGAGAAAAAGGTTAAGATAACTCTCAGGGATTTAATGATTGATGATGCAATTCTCACATATGAAAATGACATTGGTAATGGTGTGACATATTATTTTGAAAAATTATGTTCTGATTCTAGGGAGAACAGCTCCAACAAAATTATTAGATGTATTGAATCTAATGTGGATGATAACCAGAACAAAAAGCTCACTGAGACACCTTCTCAAAAGAAATCCATTTTTCACTTTTCTCCTTAAATATGCATAGTTCTGCTAGTCCTGAAGGTGTTACCAATAAATTCTTTATGTTTTACTGGGATATCATTCACATTGATGTGATCAATGCTGTAAAAGAATTCTTTCATCATTTCTTTATGCCATTTGGGATGAACTCTAATTTTATTACTTTTATTCCTAATAAGGATAATGCATTGGACATCAAAGACTTCAAGCCTATTTCCATTGGGAACTCTATTACAAAGGCAATCAGTAATATCATGGCACTCCGACTAGGTGAAGTTGAAAAAACTCTTGTCTCTATTAACCAGTTTGGCTTTGTACATGGGAGAAATATTCAGAATTTTCTTTTTACTGCTTCAGAGTGTATTAATATTATAAAAAGTATAGTTCAACATGGTAACATGGTTCTGAAGGTAGACATATCGAAGTCCTTCAATACAATAAGGTGGGACTTTATCTTCTCAATTCTTATGATGTATGGATTCTCAGATAAATTCATTGGTTTGGTCTTTTCTATATTGAAATTTTCTAGTCTATCTACTCTTGTCAATGGATCCCACAAGGGTTTCTTTCAATGTACTAGAGGGTTCAGGCAAGGTGGTCCTCTATCTGGGCTTCTATTTTCTATGGCTGAGGATTTTCTGAGTGTTTATCATCATGAACTTTTCAGTAGTGATATATATCAAAGAATGAGGGAAGGAAGGAATTATTTTGATCCTTCACATTTATTCTATGTGGATGACATACTCCTGTTTTGTAAGGATAACAGAAAAACAATCTCTTGTATTAAGAACATATTCTCAGATTATGAAGTGGTTTCAGGTCAGGTAATCAGCTAGAATAAATCCTTTGTTGTTTTTGGTGAAGGAATTAGAATCTTTAAGAAAAATAGTGTTGCTCGTAGACTTGGTGTCAAAAGAGGTACACATATCATTAATTATCTTGGGATTCCTTTGTTTTGGGGAAGGGTGAAACATGCAGACATAGAGGGTATTGCTTTGAAAATTACCAATCAGTTGGCAAGCTGGAAAGGTCAGACCATGTCCCAGGCTGGGAGAGTTTTTCATGTCAACTCTGTTATAACTTCTATGTTTGTCTACTCCTTTTCTATTTATAGATGGCATGTAGCTCTTCTTAAGGAACTAAGTGGAATGATATGAAACTTCCTTTGGAATGGCTCAACTCACCAGAGGAAACTTGTTAGTGTTTCCTAGAAAAACTACTTCAATCCAGTTAACATGGGAGGAATGGGTATTAAGGATTTCAGATTATTTAATAATGCTCTCCTTCAAAACATCACTTGGTGGATTCTCTCCAAACCTAATTTCTCTCTAGAATTTCGGGTTGACAGGTTTGTTTATAGACTGAAAAATAGTAAGTGTGTCTATCTAAATTCCTTTGTGTGGTCTTCAATAAGGGCTGCATATTCAAATATCATGTCTCAATCGAGATGGTTGGTATTTCCTGGTTCTCATCTCAATTGCTAGAGTATTCCTTGGATTTATTCCTCTATTAAGGATTCTGTTAATATCCCACTTTCTCTGATGAACTTGTCTATATCTGAACTGAATAGAAATGTTTGTGCTTATGATATCATTCATAGTAATATTCGTATGGAAATTACTAACTATGCTTATGTTGATACTAACACTTTAATCTGAAAACCTGCTCTCAATGGTTTCTTTTCTAGTCGGGATTTTTATAATCTGCAATGTGGTGTGAATTCTGGAATCCCTTCATGGCGGGGAGGCTATCGTCGACCCAACATACTACCAAGTGATTCTCTGTTGATCTGGAGAATTTGGAAAAATAGACTGCCAATTCAGTGTGTGTTTCAGAGCAAAGGCTTCAATCTGGCTTCGATATGTCACTTTTTCATTAACAATGATGAATCTATTTCACATCTTTTTTTACAATGTGTATTTTCTGCTCTCCTTTGGAAGTATGTGCAATCAACATTCCACTGCTGCCTTGATTTATGCTCATTTGAATCACTGCTCAGTTCATCCCTTAAGATTGATTTCAGTGATCAAGTGAAATATTTGTTTATTGATTCCATTGTCTCTGTTTTCTCTTTTATCTAGAAAAATCAGAACAATAGTGCCTCTAACAATGTGAAGCCTTCTTTCTGGGATGGTGTTATGGTGGTACATCGAAGCATCATACGTGCTTCGATGATTCAAACTGGTTCTATGAACAATTATGTATTTGACATTGTACTCTTGGGAGCTCTTAGTGTCTGTGGAAGGGAATTGAAGCCTATAATATTCAAGTACCTTCGGGGGATTCCACCAATTTCTATATGGTTGAAAGTGAATGTTGATGGGGCAGCCTCCGGTGCACCGGGTCCTGCTAGATGTGGTTGAGTTTTCAGAACTCATCGGGGCTTCGTTAAGGGATATTTCTTTCATTATGTTGGGTATGCTCATGCGATTAAGGAATAACTTTGGGATATGATCAAGGATATCAGGTATGTGGTGCGTTATGGTTGGTGTAGAGTTTGTTTGGAATCAGATTCCTCTTTTGCTATGTAGATTTTGAAATATCGATCTCGGAATGTTCCTTGGAGGATGATGTCTGCTTGGATCTCCTGCCTTAGTCTTGATGAGTGCTTATGCCTAGATGTCTCTCATGTGTATCTAGAAGCTAATCAGGTTACTGATGCTCTCTCCAAATGGGCGATCATGGAGGTTAGTTCCAGTTGGTCATCTGTTCTGCCCGTCTATTGTGATAGTTTGGTTTGTAATGGTTTGGAAGGTTCTTTGTATACACAGCTTTGTAAGGCTTCCTGTTTCTGTGTCACATTATATTGTTTATTCATTTTTATAATAGTTTGTTGGGAGCAGGTTTCTGCCTGTCTCTTGAACCTTTTGCCTATATTATTAGTGAACTTATAGATAACTAAATAATCTTATATATCATTTGGTTATATGATATGAGGAATAATCATTATATTAATTGTTATTGAAAATGATTCAATTTATTTTTGTGTTTTTTACGATTATTATGAGCTCATAACATTATGTTTATATATATGTGTGTGTGTGTGTGTTTGTGTGTGTGTTTGTATGTTTCAAAACATTATATAATATACAATGTTTATAATAAAATCTTATTTAACCATAATAATTTTTTTATGACCAGCTTTCAAGGTGGTACTAGAAAATGAAAATTCATCGTCCACGATCGCGGTAAATCAACACACCACGAGAGTTTTTTTCATTTTTAGAATAAAATGAAAAAATATAGAGAATTTATGATGTATTATTCCATTAATGTAATAAAATTAAAATATATAAAATATAATAGAGTTATTATTCTAATTGGATAAGTGGATGTGAGGATTGGATAATAAAATAAATAAAATTGAAAAGAAATTAAAAGAAAAAGAACGAGGATTTACCCTATAGATTTTCTCCTCCTTGAGAACCTCTTTAGGGAAAGTGGTTTAGTCTTTGGATGAGAAAAATGGATCTTAGAAATGGGGGATGGGCTTGGAAATATTATTGGGTGGACATCAGACAAACTTCAAGACTTGTACAGTGTGAGGAGAAGAGGTAGTGTGGGTTGCTATTTATAGGGGATGAGGGGTGTTTTCTAATTATTTTATTCATTAGTTTATTATTTTGGCTCAATAAAATGAATAGTTTTAAAACTATAACTAAATATATTAAAATATTGATGGAGAGTACAACATTTTGGTCTTATATCATCCTTACATCAACAATGACTCAAAAATCCATTTATATAGCTTTTATCATAAATTATAATATTTTACTATTCACCAAAAATTAATCTATTTTAGGAAAATCACAATAATTTACCATAATCATTTTTATGATTAGAATTAAAAAATTATCTTTATTTTATGAAAATAATTTTCTAAATATGATAAATTAAATTTTTAATTAAAATCATCATTTACTTGGAATATTCTTATTTTAAAATTAAAACTGGTTTTATAACACTTTTAAAAATTAATTAAGGTATCATAAAAATATCTTATAATTATAAGAAAATAAAATTTTAATGAATGAATATATTTTATAAAAAATACTTTTAAATAATTATATAAATTGTAAAATTATAAATATATACTTATGTTTTAAAAAAATACCAACACTAATTAAAAATAAATAAAATATTTATTTACTTATATTATGATCTAGTTATATCATGTTTTCATTTATAAGATTCCTAAATTTTATTTATAATTTCATAGATTATGTTACTATTATATTTTTCAAATTACTATTCCTAATAGTCATGTTACTATTCCAACGGTCAAGTTACTATTTCATCGATATCCGTTCATTAACCTCAAGCAATGCATCTTAATTCATTCATTCATAAATTATAATGTTTGTATTTTGTTCCCCAAAGGTATTTAATGTGGTTTATACTACATGAAATAATTATAGGAAGTGAAATTCTGTTGAAATTTTTTTGGTTTCTTCCATTCTTGTCCCCTTATGAAATTTCACCCCCAAAATTTTTTTTTACATGTTATGGTGAAAATAAGTGAGGGTAATTTTACTTCAACACTTACACTTATCCCATGTGGCCGCATCATACTTATGTTTCCTCTATTGTAATTTGACTGGGTGAGTATTCTGGTCGCATAGAACTTTATATTTATGTTCCAAGATCCTTACTGGATTCTCCTTATAAGATAGATCATTTTCCAACAGTACCACCTATGGATTTAGTACATGTGTTGGATTTGATATATACTTACTCAATAGGAATACATGCAATACATTGTGTACTTGATATTTGGTAGTTGGAAGTGCAAGTAGATAGGGCACAACTCTGACTCAATCAAGAATCTGGAAGGGGCCAATGTACCTAAGACTCAACTTTATTTACTTTAAAAATATTCTGATCCACTTCATAGATATGCAAAGGAATAACATGTCTCTAAACTCAAACTCTTCGTCTCGTCGATGATTCTCTCTATAGCTCTTGTGTTTATTTTTTGGCTCTCTTGATGTGCTAGTGATTGTTTTTTACATTTTCCACCATTTCTTCGACTATTTTAGGTCATAGAAGCTTACGTTCGCTAGCTTAATCCCAACATGTCATTTTGCTTCATCTTTTCCCATTAATGGATTTATATAGATCCATTTGGATGCTTGAGTGGAACCTTTTTTTGTATGATAACATGAATAGAGGTAGATGTAGATTACATCTCTCTTTGAAGTCCATATAATAAGTTCTCAACATTTCTATAGTGTATGAATAGTCTATTCAGATTTTCCATCAGTTTGAGGATGATAAGTCATACTATAGTTCATCTTAGTGCTTAGAACATGTTAGATACTTTTCCAAAACATTTATATGAATCTTGGATCTTGATCATATACAATCGATAATGGTAATCCATGGATCCATACTAATTATTTGAGTTATATACATGCATGTTGATCCAGCAAGAAGTCCTCTCGAATTGAGATAAATGGAGTTTTACTTGTAGGATGATCCAGAACAACCCCTATAGAATTGTTTCCTAAGTATTTCTTTTGATGTTCAATGAAAACGTCTACAGTGATGTTTTCCGATTTCCATATTAGTATGGGTAATGGTTAAAATATCTCCTTAGACATTTTAATTTAATCCTTCACATGGTGACATACTAGTCTCTTTGATGTATATTGAACAATCACCTTTTTCATGTTGTCTCTCCAATAGTGCTCTTAGAGATTTTGATACATTTTTGTACTTCCTCTGTGAATAGATAAGGTTGAGCTACGTGCATCATTTATATGATATTTTATTATCTCCAGATTAGATGGTACACACAATTGTGACCCAAATATTATAACTCCATCCTTATAAATTTTAAGCTATATGGATTCCTTATTTCTCATAGCATCTACCTACTTCATAATTTCTACATCATTTCTTTGAGCATACTTTATTTTCTCCAAGTGATATGGTTTAGAAATCATTTGAGAAGATATATTATATTCATTACTTAATGATTACTATGTCCATAGTTCTCAAATATATGAATATTTTATCCATATCAATTCAAATAATTTATAATATTGAAGAATCCTTTCTACATAGAGCATCTACCACGTTATTCACATTTCCAGGATGGTAGTAGATTGACTAGTCATAATCTTTAATGAGTTCTAACCATCTTCATTGGTGAATATTAATCTTCTTTTTTGTGGATGTGTATTTTAGTCTATTATTATTTGTATATATCTCACACTTTTCCCCATAGAGATAATGCTCCAAGATTTTAACCATGAAGATCACAACTGCCAACTCTAGATATTATGTGGGATAGTTTTTCTCATTAATTTTGAATTGTCTTAAGGTGTATTCTATCACTTAATCATTTTAAATTGGTACATAACCAAATCCTTTATTTGAAACATCATTTTATACCATAAAGAGTTCCCCAATTTTCAGAAGTGTGAGTACTAGCATAGTTATAAGCCTATTTTTAAAATCATTGTAGAAATATTCATATTCAATGGTCCTGAAAAACATTTATCCATTCCAAGTTATTTTTTATTGGTTTTTCAATTGTGATACATTTTCCAAAAATATCTAATAATACCCATCAAGAGAATTGAAACTATGGATATCCATTTTATATGTTGTCCTGGGCCACTCTTTGATGGCCTTTGTCTTGGAAGAGACCATAGATATTCCTTTCCTAGTAATGACATGCCCCAAGAAATATATTTCCTTCATCTAGAACTCACATTTATTATACATTGCATAAATTTTAACCCTTCGTAAATTCTTTAGCATAATATTCAAAAGCTCCTCATGATCCCCTTTTCTCTTGGAGTAATCAGAATATCATCAATAAAGACCACCACAAATTTTTTGAGGTATTATATAATGACTCTATTCATTATGTCCATGAATATTGTTGTAGAATTAGTAAATCTGAAGGGAATCACTCTGAACTCATAGTGCACATACCTCATTCAAAAGTAAGTTACGGGAATATCTTCCTTTCTCATCGTTAATTAGTGATATCTCAACCAAAGATCCACCATATAGAAATAATTTCCCTCACATAGTTGATTGAACAATTCATCTATACATGTAAGGGGACACATGTTATTTATCATGATTTTTTTGAGATCATGATAGTAAATTTAAAGGTGAATTGATCCATCATTATTCTTGATAAAGAGGACTGGTGCACCCATGGTGAAGCAATCAGGCATATAAAACCCTTGTTCGTATTCTCTTGTAACTGCTTATTCAGTTCCTCCAACTCAATGGTGGTCATTATATAAGGTGGTATGGATATTGGGAGAGTTCCAGGAATAGGTTTAATTAATAACTCAGCCTCTTGGTCAGAAAGAAGTCTTGGAAATTCTTCAGTGAACACATTAGTATAGTCTCTCATAATAGGCATGTCTTTGAGCATGAATCTATCATTTGTCTTAATCATTTGAACTCGATATTCTTACTAAGAAATAAATATTATCCACACATGAGATTATATTTCGGTATAATATTCATCATCTTCCATACACTTTTACATAAATGGTGGGTGACCCGGTATTTGAAGAGTGATCTCCCTTTCTCGACAGTTGATGTTGGGTTTGTATAAAGATAGCCAATCCATGCCCAATATAGCCTAAAACTCCACCAAAGTAAGATAAGAATTTATTAGAGGTTTAGTCAACATAAATTAAATTGGGAGGAGTTATATACTTTTTATGCAATAATATCAAAATTTTATGTTCTACTAGATGACTCAACATCCATATTTTGAGGTGGTTTTTTAGTTATTCAACTAAGCATTTAATATATAAAAGAATGAGTAGAACTAGAATCAAATATTACGTTCATTATTCATGAATGAATAACTAGTGTACCTATCACCACTTAAATTCTTGGTTCTACCTTATCTATAGTTATGGAACAATATTTCCCATACTATTTTTTCTTTGGTGAATGCTAACGCTGATTTCCATCAAGGAGTCGTGGTTTAGTGCACTGTCTTGTTTAATTCCTTATCTCCCTATAGTTGAAACATTAGACCATGGGTGTTTGTCTCCTTTCCTCCAAAATATTATTCTTTTTTTCCGTATCTCTTCAATATTCATGATCTTAGGGGACTTTTCTCTCGCACTTGAATCATTTCCCCATCCATTCGAGGCAATTCCCATGATTCTTATTCCAACATTTTTCACATGTGAGTGGTGGAGTTTTCTTTTGACCTTTTTCATTAGAACCTATAATTTGAAACTACATATTTCATTTCTTTTCAATATATCCATGGGAACACTCTCCAAAATCCAACTCCACATTATGACCACATCAAAAAACATATTCATAACTCCCTAAGTCTCTAAATTCTAGAGCCTTCAAAAGTTTGAGTATTAAACCTCTAGAAAATCTATCGATTTTTCTATAATTGTTGATAAAAACACCTGAATCATACCTTTAATTCCTTTTGAAATTTTCTTTTAAAAGCCATGATAGATTCATATTCCTTTGTATTCAGCTTTATAAATTCTCTCTCCATCTTTTTTTGAAGAGTTCACTGAAAATAATTTTGAAGAAAATTAGCTTGATGTTTTCCCGTCTGATTTCTTCAATTTCATCATTTTTCTTGGTTTTCTAAATCAACGCCCCCATTGGTCGACCTCCCCAACTAGATAAAAAGTTAATAGATTCACCTTCTACCTCTCAGAATAGAAAAGTACAAAAAATATTTTCTCTTTTGAGATGAGCCATTGTTCTACGAAAAGTGGATCTGAGGATCCACTAAATGGCGGTGGTCATTTCCACATAGAAGACTCGATAATCAGTTTCTCCCTCTTAGGTAATAGTGGTAATTCCATATTATTCTGGTTATTATATATATCCTCAAAAATCTGGGTAAGAATCATCCTAAAATCTCTAAATCTCAAGGGATTGGGGATGTCATTCGGTCATTTACTGCATTTCCCTCACACAGATTGTTGTCATGGTTTCTCCTGGATCCCAAAATTTTATAAAATATAAAAGGTTTGAAAAAAAATAAGTCAAAAAATCATGAATAAATAATTTATTCATTTTTTAAAATAAATCTAAAGGAATATTTTGTGGGATCCCTATGATAAATTTTTAAAAAAAATATATTCTTGGGTTTATACCTATACTTGGTCTCATACTATGGTTTTTCACTAAGGTTGTATAATAATAATTCCCATATTAACTAAACCATTCTATGATACCAACTACAGATTCCCTACATTCCTTGCATGATAATTAAATTATTTTAAAGATAAGCAACATAATAGTACTAAAAATCCATGATCCAAAGTTTTAGTGGCTTCTAAAAATTAGTACTAAACATAACATTTACATATTAAAACATAATCATTATATAATTTTATCCTCTCTAGAATCATAGTGGACCTCATTCTCTCCTTATTATAAGTATTCATCTATGGGTATACATCAAAAAAATGGGTGAGCTAAAAGTCTAATAAGAGGATGAATAAGAGACGAGAAACATGGGTGGGATTAAATATCATCATCATGACATAAGAAAATAATCAGTATCATAATCATTGGAAGAGGAATTCGATAGATAAAGGAAATTTTGGAAATCATAAAAATGAAACATCATGTCTTACTAGTAAACAACAGCCTGTAGTTTTGAATAAATCTGTCATCATGTTCACAAATAAAATATGTGCATCATCAAAAAATAATAATTGTGAAAAAAATATAACACTATGTTCTTGAACATTTCACATTATCTCCTGAGATGCATCACATTACCCAATTAAATAGAGATCTATATAATTCGAGTTGCACCCATCACTTCAAAACATTTACATAATCATGCTTTAAATATAGAATTTATATCAATCATAGACATAAAATAACACATGGAAAAGGAATTGGTTTCATTTCATACATTCAATAATAAAAATTTGGGATTTATAAATAAAAATTTAATTACATGATTTTTATAAGAATCATCATTCTTGAGTAAATAATCAACAATCTCAAGAGAATTAAAAGATGTGTTTTTAGAAAAAATAGTTATTTTTGAAAAATATTAGAAAACCAATTATAAAATTATAAGGGAAAAATTTATATCCTCAAAAATAAAATGTAAATATAATTTTAATAACATAATATATTTATTCATAATGTGGAAGGGATAACAACCTAAATAAATGATTTCGGTTCAAGAAATCCCCTTCCCATATGTCCAAATGATATCTTCACTTTAATATTAGGGATAATAAAATTAGATTCATTAATTAATTAATAAAGAACTTTTTATAAATGTATTTTTTTATAAATTTATTATGTTCATTTTTATTTATCATGATCTCTTTATAGAGTTCAATTCCATTATTTTGTGGGTGTATGTTTTGTTGGTTTTCATGATCAGTTCGATGGTATAAATGTATAGAAGTTCATGTAAAATGAGAATAATTATCTATAATTGAGATTATATGTTATTAATAAACATAAAAATATTAAATGATCTTATATATCATTTTTATATGATATGAGTTGTAATCATTAGATAAATAGTTAATAAAAAGAATTAAATTTATTTTGACAGATTTTACAACCATTGTGAGATTATATCATTATGTTTATATATATATCTTCTAGGAAATTATATAAGTTATAATATGTATAATAAAATATTATTTAACCATAATAAATGTTATATGACCATCCTTGAAGAAATTTTTGAACTATTAAAATGAATCATCCCCAGTGGTGGAAAATTTATACACCACATACAATATTTTCATTTGTATAATAAAATAAAAAAAGGAATAGATTTTAAGGTGAGTTATTACATTTAAAAAATTAAATTGAATTATATAAAATATATTGGATTTATTATGAATCTTATATAAGTGTATGTTAGGATAGGATAAGAAAAAGAAACGAAATTGGAAATAAATTAAAAGAAAAAGAAATAATAATTTTCCTCTTCATTTTATCCTCCTCGAGAACTTCATTATGGCAAGGGTTTGGACTTTTGATTAGACCAAGAGATCTTAAATGTGGGATAGAGGATTGGGATGATTATTGGGTAGATCTTGGAAAAAATCCAAGTTTTGTATGGTTTTAAAAGAATAGGTAGTAAGGAGTGGTATTTATAGAGAATGAGATGGGTGTTTTCTCATTATTTAATTAATTAGTTTATTATTTTGGATTAAAAATGTAAATAGTGTCAACCTTATCACTAAAGATTTTGAAATAATAAAGTATATTTTAATATTTTGGGTTGAAATTATCCTTACATCAATAATGACACAAAAAATTTTGTATTTTTCTTATATTGTAAATTATCATATTTTACTATTTACAAAAAGTTTAAGTATTTTAGAAAAATCCCAAAAATTTACCATAAACAATTTTTTAGATTTATAATTCATTAATGAACTCAAATTTATAAGAAAATATTCAAAATATGATAAAATTAATTTTTAATTATAATCATCATTTACGTGGAAAATGCTGATTTTAACATTATAACTGATTTAATAACACATTGAAATATTAATAAAGGTCTCATGAAATTATATTATAATCATCAAAAAAACAAAATTTTAATTTATGAATCTATTTTAGGAAAATAAAGTTTATTTTAAAATATTCAATTAACTGTAAAATTATAAATAAACAGTTATGTTTTATAAAAATACCAACATGAATAAAGAATTTTTATAATATTTATTTACTTATACTATGATATAATTATTTAATATTTCAATTTATAATATGCCTAACTTGTATTTATACATTCATATATTAGGTTACTATTCTATTGGGTGAACCTCTATTCTTAATGGTCATGTCACTATTCCATGGGTTAAGTTACTGTTTCATTAGTATTGGTAAATTAAAATCTAAAAATACCTCTTATTTCATTCTTTCATCATTTATAAAGATTATATTATTTTCTCAATGTAATTTAATTTTGTTCATATTATATTTCATATTTATAATAAGGGAATCATAATTCATAAAATTTTGTGTTATAATATATTCTTTCCAAAAAATCTTTTTATGGCCTAATGATTTAGTAAATATTAATGAAAATTCGTTTTTATAATGCCCTATCAGATTAAAATTAGAGCATATAACACTTGAGTGATTAAATTTACCTACTTTATCAAATGTATTTTTTATATGTTAGGAATCTTAATATTATTTCCAGAACTAGTTTTATATTTATTGGGGTTTTCTCATAGACATTATCTTCTCAATTTTTTTAACATGAATAAAATTTAGTAATGTTTATTTAAATATTGTAATTTACCTTTTATGATTTTAATTCTATTTTTGAATAACCTATAGGCCATAAAAATCACATTTTAGAATGATCATGTATTTTTTTATCCTTTCACATTCCATTTTAACTTTATATAAATCATCACAAACTGTGTTAAATATTTTTTTGGATCTTTATCATTTATTGGGAAGAAATATTACATTTATTCATTTTTTTGAAATTTATCAATTCAAAATCCAGAAGCCTTTTCTATTCATCATTATATAAAAATGAAACATTTAGTTTTTTATTTTCTTCAACAATTTTATTATTTTACCTTTATAATTATCTATATATTTCATCCATTATTTAAATATCCTTATAATACATTTTATTTTTTTAGTTAATTCCTTAACATTTGTTTCAATATTGGACTCATAACTTGATCTAGGATCATAGTCTCTTCTTACCTCATTCACAGTTGATGACATAAAGAAAATATCGGTAAATTAGTTTCCAATCCCAAAATAATCACTACTTGAATCTAACTCCCTTATGAAAGTACATCCAGCAATATATTATTGTTTTAACTCCTTTTATGGCTTTTGTTTTCCATATTTTTTCAATTTTAAATAATCTGATTTGATATAACTTTTTTTCCAACACTTATATCAAATTAATACATAAAAATTATGTTTACAAAAAATTACCATTATTACTTCGCTTTCATTAGTCCTTTTGATGATCCCTTATTGGATACTTAATTTTACCTATATTCCCTTTTATGAACATATTAGCTCCTTTAGTAAAATTTTATTTTTCATCTTCCTCCCTTTATTGCAACTCAGAATCATAAGAATTAGAAAAAAAAGTTTATTTTATTTTAAAAAAATACATTTTATTTTTTCATATTCATTCCCATTTTCATTATTCATATCCATATCATATTTATGAAGTGATACTTTCAGTTTATGCATTTAATATTTAGTAAAATCATTATTTTATTCAATCATAACCTTCCTTTAGTGCCTGGTTTTAGGATGATATCATAGTATTATTTCAATATGAAATTCATTTTTTATGGCCTAACTAATTGAAACAATTATATTTATAAATTTGGTGAATATATTGAACATCTCACTTATTCTCTTGTGATCATTCATTCTAAATTCATACAAATTATCCTTCTTAATTCCTATATTGTTTTTCTGAAATGTATAATTCCCTTGATGAGTGAATTTTAAAGTACTTCAGATTTCAAAAACAATTTCACATGATGAAATATATCCATATATATTTATAATTAAATAAAAATATAGGTTATTTATAACTTTTTAGTTTTTAACACATTTTGTGACTTCATTTCTAGTAAGAGTTTCTAGATCTACCTTAGCCAATTTATATGGTTTTGACATGATAACCCCAAATTCATAGCCTATATTTTTAAAAAATAACTCCATACAATATTTAGGGAATATATAAAATATTTCAATAAAATTATGTGATTTTATGGGATTCAATATCTAAATTTACTAACATACCATAAAAAGTCAGCAGATATTTACTTAGATTTTTAGGTCTAGGATAATGGTTAGTATAAAAAGATAATAAAAAAGTAATCACCAAATAATTAATTAAAATTAACAACCCTTTGATTCCAATTTATTTGTCTTAGTGATATGGTAATATATACTAAATGGGGGTGAGTAAACCATTTTAAAAATTTATGTGAAATATGATTATCATAGTAAAAGATAATGTAGCCAAAAAATTAAAAAGTTAAAACCTGCTTATTTTATAGTATATCATATCACCAATATCCTAATCTACTCATCAATGTTAACTAAATAGTGAGAATACTTGTACTCACTAATAAAATTACTTTTTTAAGGGAGTGTTAACACTATTACATGCACAACTTTTTCTAGACTATTTGTATAACCTTGACCGACTTTTATAGGAGTCACGACCCAACTAAAATTTTGTAGGAGTCCCAACCTATCTAGCTTATTTTTAGAAGTAATAACACGACATTAATATTAAATATGAGTGATAACCTGTAAGATATATTTTTTATGTAAACTATTAAATTGACTCTAGAGGCACTATGAGAATATATGAAGATAAAATAATGAAAACCCCAAAACAAATTATGAATAGTAGTTGAGTAGATAATGATGAAATTCAGTGCAGCTCAAAAACATTAGTCACATCTGTAGTTGATAATAAAATAATGGATTCTATTATTTTCAAAATAATGAAATACTTTTTTGTAGGGTTTTATTACTTCTCAATTCTCATATGAATGTTGTAATATTTTTTATACTTTTTCCCTCTCCAAAATAGACTCAAAAAATTTTATGTAATCACATACCCCTTTGATTGTATTCAAATAGCTAATCTCACATCATTAATTCCAATATATTCTTGAGTAATAAGGAGTAAATAAATGACTAATCACTATTTTACATTAGTTAGATAATAATTTTACTTAAAATAATATCATTTTCTGATAATTTGAATTATCAGGATCATTATCCGAGTGTTATGTTGCTCTTATATTTCCTCAGGAAATAACAATAAAACACTTCTAATATGATCACTAACACAAATAAGTATTTTTTAATTAATAATAAAATTTTGAATATATAAAATAAACACGAAGTTTATTAAAACATTAAATATTCACTAACATAGAGTATCTTTATACAAATACTTCATGTGTGTTTGTATAAATAATTTTTGTAGAAAATATTTTAAAAAATATATAATTATATTTTATAATAATATGATCTGTTAATATTAAAATAATAGTTAAAATATTTTCTGTAATATTCAATAAAAAATATTTTTCATTTTAATGTATAAGATATATTGTTTAACCGATAGTAAGATATTATTTCTACCTCTAAAATAGAGTACAACATTTAGATTAAGATACTACATATATTTATATGGTATTTCGGTTAGTAGATGATTCTACTTCTAGTTGTGTAGTGATACTAATAATTGAATATGGGTTTCTACCTTTAAGAAAATATTGTTTGTTACTTCTAGTTATAAATTACTACCCTTAGTGTGGAATAATTTAATTTTCTACCACCCATTAGGAGAGTACTACCAATAATTTTTACTAGAATATTTCTACCACTAAAATAAAACAGATGAAATAACCAAGGGTAACTTTATATCTAGCATAAGGATAGTATATAAGTTCCATAGTATGATTAAATTTAACTATGTGTAATGATATGGTGTATGGAATTTTTAAATCAAACATTAAAAATTATCGACATTTGTACAGGTAAAATGGACTTAATAAGAACTATATAAGGGTACAGCCCTCATCCCATGAAAGGGGGGTTATCAAAATCAATAAAAAATGAAGGTAAGGGTACAACTTGTGCTGAGTAAGCCTATATTGGAATTTCATAAGATTGTGTAAAGGTATAATAAACCTCATGTAATGGTAAATAACATTTCATATTATCTATATAATGGTAAAATATAACTTCTGTAAGTGTATTAAAAAATTTGGGTAAATGTAACAATATAAATTTAGTAAGGGTAATCACAAAGCTACAAAAAGGTAATAGAAATCTATTTACGAGTACATATAAAATTTTAAATATTGTTTTAGGGTACATGTAAAACTTTTTATGGGTAAATTATAGATTTTAATTATTTTATAAGGGTACAAAAAGATGTACATAAAGTTAGAAGATAATGTTTAAGGCTTGAGTATGGGTAATGGAAAACATTCATTAAGTCACAACATGCTATGTACAGGTAAATGAAAGCTATATAAATGTAAAATATAGTTAAAGGAACTTACATAATGGAAAACTAATTTCATAGAAAAATTATAAAAACATAAAATATGTTTTATACAAAAATAATAATTTAAGAATAATAAAGATAAAATATGAATAAATTAAACAAAATAATATTAAAATAATATTATAAATTAAATAATTTTCAAAAAGTATTTTTAAATAAAGGATTTTTCAATTTGATAAAATAATAAAACAAATAAGATACAATATAAAAACTGAAACACTCAACTCAAAAATATATCCCATGGTTCATTTCTCCCCCATAATTCTGCATCATAAACAAATTATATACATTTAAGAGAGGGTTTACCACCAACATATCCATGTAGAGGATTTTAATTGGGCATAAATAGAAAAAAAATATTTTCATCTGAAGTGATTAAAAGAATATCCTTGAATACAATCACTTATATATAATTTTCTCCAGATAATTAAATCTGAATTATTCTTCTTAAAATGATTGGTATTTATTTCTTTTGGAATAGTCATCTAAGATTTTCATGTTTGTCTCTCTAATGGACCAATGTTGAATTCTCATCCAAGCTTCTATATAAATTCTAGAGAAAATCAACTGATATTATTCTATCGATTTGTAGTGGTATAGATAAAAATAATTAAGTATAGCACTTAAATTTCTTTAATGATCACCATGACAAAAATCTATTCATTTTTATTTTAAATTTGTACCTTATATTTCTATTTCAATAAAGGATGTTTTGAATAATCCATCAACAATACCAAAGAAATTTCCCTTTTCCTTCCCACTTTATTTCAAACTAAATCCATAAAAAAATTGAATATAATTTATTTCTCTTTATTACTTTCATAACTCATTTCAATCACATGAAAGAGGAATATTTTCATACAACCTTTATTTCCTTTAATGTTGTAATATATTTTCATGTGATTAGGTTTAGAAAAAATATAGTATCCTCTAATTTAAAATAAATAACATCCAATAGACTTTAACGGGTAAGGTTCATTATAATGTATTCTCTGGAAGACTATCATTAATTTCTCATGACACACTTTAATTTGTTTATCCATTATTCCAATAAAAATAACACTTCCTTATCATTGAAATCTTCAGGTTTTATTTTCTATATCTCATTTCCAAATTCATATTCTTTATAGTTTTAATTTTTCACTCTATATTTCCAATATTTAGATAGTTTTCCTTCAACTGAGCATTAATGTTCATCTACTTTGAGTTATATTCTATTCTAGATGGCCTTCTTTCTTCTAGTGGAGTCATGGAAAAGAGAATACTTCCTCCCAATTCATTCTTACTAACCATTTTCTTTTTAATTTGTTGATAATTTTATATAATAAGTTCAATATAAGCTTCATATCTTTATTCAAACATATGATAGTCTTATTTAATTCTATATCATCCTCCATAAATTTTTTCCAATTTTCCTTTAAATCTACTATAAAACCTAAATTCGTTTCACCATTATTCTTCAAAATTAAAATTTATTCTTTAACCATTGAAGATCAAATTTAAATATAAGAAAAATAATCATATTTACTACATGATTTGATAGTATCCTTTTTATCATCAACATCTACTAATTTTGGTGTTATATAATCTATTTAATTATATTTACTAGAAGCATTTGATATAGTGATAGATTTTGATATCTCCAATAAATTCATTCTGTTCACAAACCTAAATATTTGGAATTACTTTGATGCATTATTATTCATCATCATCGTCATCATATTATTTCTTAGAAAATTATATTTTTATAAAGAATTAAATTCAAAATGTCTAAATAGTTCATATTTTTCGTCTATATAATTAATATGATTTACTTATCTCAACACAGATTCATCACCATATAATTCTTATAATATTATATAAAAATACTATAAAAAATATAAATTAAATGTCTTGTTTATTTTTTCATTTTTTTAGGAATTCATAGTGCCTTATTTGGAGAAACTTTCAATCACAATGTTTCTTTGATTGTGATCATATATAATTTTAAGCTGACTTTTTTAATAATACCTCTCCAATCATTACATGAAAATGAATACACAAATGTATTTAAAAGTATAATAAAAACTCAATTAAATTTATAAAAATTATTTCCACTAAATACTAAAGACTCCACAAATAATTACATATCATCAATAGACTTTACAAACCAAATATATAAGGTTGAATCTTCAAAATAACCTTTACGATTTGATGGCATCTATAGGGCCTCTTCAAACATATGAATGGGTGAATCAAGGGGTGGGTAGAATTAGTACTTTTCCAAAAATTTCCCTTTATATTATACACTTAAGTATCTTACTCACTCATTGGATGAACATAATTAAACATTTTTTTATTATTGATTAGTCTGTCTTAAAAAATGAATTTGTAAATGTAAATTTAATGCATCTCGAGAATTTTAAAGGATTCACCTATTGAAGTAAAATCAATGGAGAAAACACCAAAAATGCGTTAATGTAACCATATTTTAATAATAACTCACTACATTATTAAAATGTTTAAGAAATTTTCACTGATGATCCAAGGGATACTCCTTCCACTTTCCTAACTCACGGACTATGTTAATTAATTCATGTTTATAGACGATGTTGATCTTATTCACAATTTGATGAAATCACTTAAATATTTTTCCATGAAATTGGCATCAAATACTCTTGTTTCTTATTTAGTAGTGAATTATTGTGACGCAATTTATTCATCTTCTAGTTATAAAAAAAGTTGAGTTGAGTTGTGTCTTTTATCATCAACATGGTTTCACACAACAACAACTAAAAACAAATGAATTAATTAAAATTATCTACTATACACTTAATGTTTTGATCTTATTGGATATAAACATAGAATTATTTCACATTGAAATCTGTTTTTATTATAAATCCATCCAGTAACACTATTCTTCTTCAAATTGGATCTTCACTCATCTCTTTGTTGTATTATTTCTCCTATTGGAACACATAGTCACACTTCTTCTCTTAGAACACTCAATTTCAACTAACTCTATTCTTCTTTTTCAATGTCTCAATATCTATAATTATTAAAATTAGATATGCATATATGTAGGTAACTTTCTGAATTTTAAAATTTAAATTTAATCTATAATTAAATTAAAACTTCACCATCTTTAAATTCAACCTACTAGTCTTTTCACATTTAATATCAACCATCTTAATTTAAAGATGTAGTCTTCTGATAATATAATAAATACTAAACTCTATAGATAAATAAATATTAGTACTACTATTAAAACATCATTGAAAATGCATTTTATTGTGGGTTTATATTATCTATAGTGCAACCTATTGGTTTCAAATGTTATCTTTATCATCCACATCAATTATAGCATAGTGAAACCTCCATAGTTTGAATATCCCCAAAATTTCAGAACCACTTACACTTATTTATGGTATTTTATACTTATGATTTTTATATATAATGTATTATGGTGTTGGTGTGATTTTTCTTTCAAAGACCAAAAAAATTCATATGATTTTCCCCTATAGTGTATTGTGTTCCCTTGTATTGCATAACTCCTTTCACTCAACTAGATATAGTATAGAGTAAATCTACTATGAAACTCCTTGTGGATCTATTTAACTAACTTCCAAATAAATACATACTATAGTGAAATCTCTTAGTATAGTGTTAAATTCTTCTTCTTTATTCTTACTATGATGTAGTAATTAATTTCAATGTAGACACTACTAAATATCTAGTATGATAGAAAATCTCTGTGATATATTTGTAGAGTATCCTTTTGTGTTGGGGTGAGGAACTTGTATGTTTCCTCCAAATTGAGTCTCAATATTTTCCAAATATTATTAATGATATCCAATGAATATAAAATGTTATGCTATAATTTTTCAACAAAAAATAAAAAACCACTAAAATTTTTTATCACAAACAACATCATGTCATCAGAACATTTTCATGAATAGAATTTACTTCTTCAAATATTTCATGAACCTATGGAATCATCATATCATCAATGATATTAAACATACTACATCAACATCTACAATTCACATAATAATTAACATCATTTCTATGACTCTTCATGTTCATCACCATTTACACGTGTTTATACATATTCTATTATTGTTTTAATAAACTCAAAAAACTAAAACTTTTATAATAAATCCCTAATAATTTTCTAATAATGATATCTAATGTTTATTCATCAAATTTTCACCTTCATAATTCCATAAAACATATCAATAACTCTATGAAATAATTCATGAAACTTCTCCCCTTAAAAACATTGTAACTCCATTTAACATATAAACATTCATTAATACATATTGTCAACAAATATAGAATAACAGTATGTTGTAAAGAAACATTCCTACATGCATGAAATCTTTCATAAGTTGAAAAATAAAATTATATTATATGGTCCATCGTCCTAGACACTATAGTTAGTATCCTCATCAAACTCTACACCTCCCCATCCATGCTTATTCATGAACCTAAGAATTATATAATGCCTCAAAATTCAATAAATTTTATATAAATATTTATAATTAATTATTTGTGTCGAATTGAATATGAATAATCATGTAAAAAATTCATCATACACTCCTACAACACCAAAACTACACCCAATGATGTGTATTATACCTTATTGGGTCTTCACTATCCAAACCACACAAAATCCTCGTAATTTTTACCAAATTACACTATGTACTGGTAGAATTTGAATCGAAACCCTTTCAAAAATCACACTAAAATTAGGTTATAGTGAAGAATAACAAAAACTACAGAAGGGAGAGAAAAAGGTACCCAAAACCTCTATGAAATCTCCCCAAATAACACCAATTTAAAATGGGGTTAAAGGAAGATATTATGGGGAAGGAATCTTGAAAAAATATGGATCTCCTTTTATTCTCCATTCCCTTAAAATTAACGTGGTTACGACCAAGAAAAGATGGGTTTTCTGTAATGAAAAAAACTCTATGAGAACTCAATTACAATGTGGACATGGGGGGAATGGTGCATGAATACCAACTAGGTCATCCTTATTGTGAAACTATATATATTATGGTATAATGCCCTACTAGTGGCCTATAGTTGGCGTGTGGATTATTTCTCCATACTAAAACCTAATCCCAAGGCCTTTCCTCTAAAGAGCCCCCTATAGTGCATCCCCATAGGTGCGGTGTGGGTATTCTTTATAGGCCATGAAATGGAACAACCTCCTCATTTTTGGCATACTTGACCCTCAAAAATTATATTGTCTGACCCTATAATCCCCACCACCTTTTCAACATATCCACTTAGTCATCACCATAAGGAACCCACATGGAAGATCCCTCTATAGTGTAACCTCATATTGTGATGTGGTGTTCCCCCAAAAACACCACCACTATAAAACCTTTCACTATTGTATAGTAGCCTCCTTTTCCATTGGCCAATAGGATTTAACAACCTTAATTAAGATGTGGTTCCCATACCATATAAAAAAATTTGTTAAGGGTCACCCTGACTCTATTCTGGTGCCCTCCTAGCCACATATACCTCCAATCATGCCATATTTCTCATCTAAAAACATATACATGTGTTGTTTTATCTCTTTTAATTCTAATCCAAGTTGGAATTCATGGAAAATCCCTAATAATGAAGAAATATTTAAATTTCCTCTAAAAATAAACAACCATGAAATTCATGGCCCATTCCAAACTCCCCACTATAATTCTTCACATCCATATAGTCATCATCTCCGACATGTAATTATTTTTAATTAACCACCGCCTCATTAAATCCCATCTCTAAACACTAAATTATCTTATTTTATACAAATTTGAACCCTAAATCACGCTATTAACGAATGGTTGAGTAACCCACTCTCCATAAATTTCAACACTATGATGGTGCTTACTTCTTGTATCTCACCCAAGAAACCATGATTCCTTCAATTAGTTTATCCTCACAGTTATGGTGCACCCCCACTATAATAATCCTATCACAAATGATGGTTTTAATGCCTCTTGGTCACAACCATAGAAATATCCTGCTAAAAACAAATTTCCAGTGGTCCAATAACATATATGATATGGTTTCAACCTAGATGCATTTTATTCCTTAGAAAAACACTATTAGGGCTCATCTAGTGGACCAATGTTTAAAATACTCCATCTCAGCAATATATATTCTATCGCATTACCCAATCATGTTGTTTTTACCTTATATAGGCATCATAGAATTACCAAAATTCCCACATTGATATCTAAATATACCACTCTATATAATTACATGTTTGGATCAATAATTACCAGTATCCTCTATCAAGATCTTACAATGAGAATTAGCACACCTCTACTCAGATTCACTCTTGAATCACCTCAACTCCATCCCGGTCTAAATTTCAATGAGTTGTATCTGACTAAAACCATATCTGAATTATAATTCATGTATTTATTAAAGAGACATATCAAAATAGATCTTATCATATACCATAATCTATGTGTCATCATAATATTACACAAACCTGTCTCATGACATACAATAACTAACCAACCTAAGGGATGTACACTCATGACTAATATGATTCTCCCCATTGTATGAGTATCAAAATCATCACCCACCTAATGATAACCAAATCTACACATGCCACACTATATCTATTAACAAACATAATAACTAGAGGTGGAATTTATTCTTATACTTGAGTTCCAACACTAAAAACTGAGTGATTCTTATTCCTATCTCAATAATAACTTCATCCCCAACATCCACAAAAATTTATTCAAAAAAATGGTCACACTCTCTACCAACTTATTTTTTTATCCCCACTATATGGATTCCCATAAACCACCCCATAAACACTAACCAAAATAATTCCACAAATAAAAATAATTACACTTTTCCTAATCCATTATCCCTTATCATTTAACCCCTTAACATTACTAGAATCTCACTGAGACCCTAGGACACTATAACCACAATAATCTCATCATACCCATTGGTTATCGACCAGTACATGGCTACTCACAAACCCTTAAACCAATGGGCTCCACACTGGATTAATGCCCACATACCTCATACATTTATGATTCTCTCAAAAATCCCTACCAACCTCTCCCTCATTTAATGTCATTGCGAGCCTATGAATTAACCACTCAAATATTATCACACTCTATCTACCTTGAACTCTATCAAACCAAATTGTTGCATGTTCCCTAACAATCGGATTTAAATTCTCACCTCACGCTCCCATGAGCCACATCCCATCTAATCTAGGATCATTCAAGTAGCCCACTAACCATGACCCACTACATTTCAGGTCATCCAACAGCCCATGGAATCTCACTCATAACAAGGTTAACCACACAATCATTCAATACTCAAGAAACATCCAAAAACCCTAAAAATCTATCCACGGTCTCACTGAACCACTGAAAGCACACCAAATATTATCTTGGTTAGGATTCCAACTAATCATAGTATCTAAAAATAGCCTCAATACCAAGTATAAGGCATTTAAAATGCTTTTATAAAACCCTATTAGAGGCATTAGTAGAACCAACCAGCTCAATTAAGAAGAGTGTCATCATGAAGCTATATGGTAAACCATTATATTGGTTTTTCTTAACATGTTAAGTAACAAAGCACCACATCCTAAGGTTTTCATGTTCCAATCCATGAATCACCTATTTGGAACACCATGCCCTCATCAAATCAGCACCCTAGCATCACATGCATACCCCAACCACCTAAGGGCTAATACACAGCCCCTACATTAAGGGACTGCGTATCCTCCATATAAGATCATCCAATACCAGTATCCACATAACATATCATCTGGGGAAAAGTACATGGTTAAATTTTTTAGAATTACACCAACATGTTATATTAAAAAACTTCACATATGTTTTTGTAGACACTTTAAAAAACTACACATTTATTCAGTGAAAACTACCCCAAACAAGAAAAGATATGTCATGTGAATCTCATCTTTTGAATATAAAAGATGTAAATAATCCTCTTTTTAATGGGTCAAGATCCAAAAAAATAGATATAAAAACCTCTAAAAAACACATCACATTGAATAAAAGTATCAACCATAATAGAAAAAACACAATTACAATAATCACATACCCAATGTAGCTAGTACTTCCCACCATAAAGGTGTTCTTGACACATAGACAATATGTCCATTATAATATTCAAAACTTTCTCAAATGACCATTGTATGATATACCCAAATAATAATAATAATAATAAAAGATATGATTCCAATTTGTGACACCCTGATTTGTTGGCCACAAGAAAATTACCCACCTTGAGCAGTTATGGGAACCTGGGTATGCCTCCTTGTACTCCAAAGGCTAAAGACTATAACTGTGGGCCTAATACATATAATGGGAAAAATAATTTCAAATAAAATTTAATTTTTTAAAATAAAAAGACATTATCCATAAAAACATCATATTATGAATAATAAATCAAAAATAATTTTATAAAAAAATGACCCATGTGAAAGAAAACATTTATAAATTAAATAATATCGCCCTGGGATAATCATAAAGAAAAATAAATAAATAGAAAAAAATAAAAACTACCCTACTTCCTTTATTGTTCCTTAATCACCCTATATATTAATACCCATATAGTTACATCAACTTAATCCACTACACATATTATACTCAACAAAAAACAATGTCTAAAGTATTCATGTGCACATGGGTTCTAATGTTGGGTGAGAGATATACACCCCATAAGGGTCTCAATATGTTCCCCTAGTATATTCTATCATAGATGTATTTTCATAAATAAAATAAAAAACATTCTCAAAAAAGTGACTTATATTTTTTCATGTAACCAGGATACCAAAACTTCATACACATCAAGTCATTATCTATATCCAATCCACCTCAACATTCGATCATATATACATTTCCACCATATTGGAATCTAATCATTTCCTCATGAAACTAAAAAATTAACCTAGGTTATACCTAAATAATCTTGATATTTTGTCCACTAAAACCAAGACAAAACTAGAAGGTGTGGGGAAAGGTCTCGCACCCCAGTCCTAGACTCACCTTCTCACTCAAGACGGTTCTCTGATACCTTTTACCTCATTGTGAGGTCATCCATATCTGAATCAATGTTGTATATTCAAAGGAAGGTTTCACCATATATGTCTCACATCACATCATTCCTAGAACATTTTGTATCACTCATTATGGTTACACATCATATTTACTTCCATCTCACTCAAGATAGGGTCACAAAAATATCAATCCCATCTTTCAGGGTGGGTCTCACATGTATTGGTGAACCAATACTCTATCACTTAGGACACTACCTTCCAATATATTATCAATAAATGAAAGTCCATAAATACCATCAACTACCCTATAATATATGATAGGGCCTAAAATGTCATTCACTACCCTCGAACTTTGTATACATCCGTACCTTGGCCGCATCCCTCTCACTAAGGGTAGGGTTTAATCTATTTCACACATGCAGTAGTAAATAGGTTCCAAACCCCATAATAGAATATCACCAAATTATTATAGGTTAATGCACACTCAAGACCTATCCTCTCACCTCAATGTACCTCACCAACTATCAAGACTCTCTATCACATATTAGTAGGATAATCTTCATTACATAATCACAACATAATAAATCTATTAAAAATCTAATTTACCCTTTTAGGGTGTCTCATAGTTTCCCTCAACCCATCCTAACCACTTATTACAATCAATAATCCATATCAATCACCACATTTTTTTTCTCATTTTAAATAGTCTTAACATTACATAAACCTCAATGTTCTGGTCTATATACTCATCTAGTTTCCACATCCTAACCCATAGTCAGTCTCATCTCTCACCACACTTTGGAAGAGATCTAAACCCATCACTCACAATAAATCCCACACTATCAAACCTCATATTTTATTGATGGAAAAACCTCACTCATGACTCTCTCCAAAAAACATCACACCCTAAGAAAGTTTTCACTCTTTAGGTGTGAGATGTAAAACTATGTCACAAGTCACTCAAAAACCTTAGAAACTCATTCTTATCTATCTATCCCTAGGAATCAATCTAGACTACTAAGAATGCATATTTTATCAAAATAACTGCCCAGGGTCTCCCTATATGTTAATAAAAACACCTTCCCCATAGTGATATCATTGTAGGGACTTTCATGACACTTATAGTGTCAAAGATTACTTATTATCCCTCTTGGTGGCTCGTAATTGTCCTACCTTGTTCTCTAGGGTTCTCTGGCTCCCTATACATCTACAATATCCTACAAAACATGAGTATTGGAAAGAAATAATTTCTAAGAAAGTATATTACTTTTCACTATAGAGACCACATACCTTGACATGAAAGATACAATCCACATCATGCTTTGTACCACCTAAACCATGCTTGTCTACACTTCCAATTACTTATCTCAAAACACATGACACAATTAATTAATTATAAAAATTTATAATTAATTATTAAAGATAAAAAATGAATATTTTCCTAAAAAATAATCATACACTCCCTCTACACAAAAAACCACACCCAATGATATGCATTTTACCTTCCAAAATCTCCTCTATACAAGCCGTATGAAATCCCAAACATTTTCACCAGATACCAGTTTTCTCTAGTAGAATCAGCACAAAAAACTAGCCCAAATGACATTGAAATCATAGTATAGTAAATATAAACCAAAAAAAGGAAGTAATATGATAATATTATGATAATAATATTGAAATCACATAAAATATAACCATTTCTAAGGGGGGTTAAGAGAGGTATGAAGAGGAGGTGATCCAGCCAAAAAAAATTCTCCCCACGTGTCTCTTACCATTAAAAATAAGGGTTCTAACATATAAAATATGGGGTTTCTTCCAGTAATAATTATAGAATGTGTATAGAAACCCAATAATTTTACACATATTATTAAATTATTTTCTAACATGAAAATCCTACAAGTACACCCCAAATATAGTGAGGCTTAGTGCCTTTGAAATACTAGTTTCATAATACATAAAAGTAAAACCTAAATAATACATCCTTATTTTATTCTCTATAATTATATACTAATATATTTCGAGATACTAAAACAAAATTGGATAATTTTGCGAATAAATAAAATAAATACTTGATAATAACCCTCATTAGTGAATAAACATGATTAGGAGTCATAAAATGTGAGTCATTAGTATGACATGTTGTCATAAAATAGAAGGCACATGGGTAATCAAATTAAAGCATAACATAAAGAACATGGTATCATAATATTGTTGAAATACAAAAAATATGGTAGCATCATATAACATGATATAAATATGATTCAAAGATAATGTTATAGACAATATCACATGGTGGATAAAGTCCCATAATGATTTAGGTTTACTCTCTAATCACAAACATAATATATTATGAGACAAAATCATTACCCAGTACATTGGATCACCATTTCGGTGCACCCATCATAAAAATGTTCATGATTATGTGTGCCAAAAAAATAATTTAATCGAAATTAATAAACAAAATAATTAATTATTGAAAGAAAAAGTGTTTGATAATAATTCCACTTATCAGAATCAAAATAAATTCATAATGAATGAATTTTCAAAATAAACAAAATTCATGTATTATCTCATGAAAGTAAGTCAGAATGATATAGTTATATGTGTATTAGACATATATATTGAATTTAGAAGAAATATGTGATATCAAATCCTATTATCACCGATAAAACCATATTTAAAATATCACGTGAAATATTTCTTGTAGAAAATACACTTTTCCCCTATTAAAATCACTTCTTTAAAATTTAAAAACGTACAAGATATTATAAAACACATTTTAATTGAAATGAAAAATGGAAACATTTAAACGATACTAAAATGACTTGATCATTCATTATGGTTAAGGATTCTATAAATTCTATCTATGTTAAAAGAAAACATTCCTCTCACACTATTTTGTTCTTTTTTAAAAAAATTACATGCTTTAAAAAATGATAGGATTTTTCCTTTCAAAACATTTAAAAAATTGTAAAAATGAATTTGTTAAATCATTTTAGTATACTAAAAACATTATTTAAGATATTTTCAGTAAATTGTAGACATAAAATATAAATATTCTATATGTAAAATAAGAGAAAATAGATTTATTACTTACTAATAACATTAGTGATATTTATTTATTTAATAAAAGAGGAAATGGAAAAAAATGATAAAAAATTATAGCTAGAGTATAATAAATTTTAAGTCGTTCTAGAAGATAATTTTATGTTATTTATCATAAATGAACCTTTAACATCATTTTTTTTTTGAAAGAAAAGAGATTATAACATAAAGTCTTTACAACTTTGGTAGATTTTTAATCAAATCCACTTGGATGAAGTAAAATGAACTGGAACATAAAATGTTAGGAAGTATTAAGTATTAATGATATAATATGTAAAATTTGGAGTCAAATATAGCATATAAAATAAATTAGGAACATTATCTTAAAATATCCCTCAATGAAGGGAAATTGAGATAAAATCCATTATTATGAACATAACTTTAAAGCGAGAATTAATCAATGAATGGATTATGTGTGTAGAATTTATACCCAAAAAAATAAAAGTGTAAATAAAACATAATAAAATATTAAATAATATGAAACATAATTATGGGTTAATATAGACGATGAAGTGGATATATTACCAAAAGAATTGGAAATTCAATTAGGAAACCCCTTACCTCGATTTCGACTTGTCGGGTACGTACTTTATCATCAAAAATAATAAAATTATGTTAATAATTTAAATTATCAAGAACCATTTTTATATTTATTATTTTTTTTTTCATTCATTATAAATTTATATTTATTAACTTAATCAATTAATTTTACATCGGACATTTTGAAGATATTCGGTTCATATGTCCAAAATGATTTGGGTACGTTAAATCTGATAAAAGAAATAATTGTTCCATATAGTCAAGAATAATAATAATGAAATATTTATCATTTTTATACATAAATTATAATTTTATAAACAACCATTAAATGTGGTTTTGAAAAATTAACTATGATAGAGTCACGGAGACAGTAGGTCATATGTACGTAAGAGAAAAAATTCCGTTTTTTATCAGTCATTATAGAAAGAAGGTAAGTTTTATATTATGTTTATGGAATTATAATAATATAATAAATAGCATATTATTTATTTAAATATTCTTATATATATCTTAATTGTGATGTGGTTATGAAAAACAAATCGCATCGATTCAAGGAGGCGGTAGCGCACACATACGTACGAATGAGGTTATCATTTTTCAATGAATGAAATCGTATAAATTAAATGATATATTATATTTTTAGAATGATAAATATCACCTAAATTTAACATGTATACATTTATCAAATCATCATAAATATCTTCTAGATGTGATGATGTAAAATGAATTACATCGGTTTGTGATGCGGTCATCCGTCGTAAACATGAACCATGGTTTCATTTACCATTTTATGGAAGGGGAAATTGATCTAGGTTATACCCTTTACATAATTAAATATCACTATATGTGTTATTATTATTATTTTAAATCAAAATTTATGAATATGATTTAATTAGGTGTAAGAAGAAATAAAATAAAAACACTCAGTTAACAAAGATTCATCTTCTTCAAAAAACCACCATACGTTTACTCCAAAATTCTTCATAAAAGATTTTTTGAATAAATACATGGATATAGAACATGGTAAGGTAAGTATGGAACGTATTTTGAAAATTATTTTCTATGAAAAATGATATTTAATTATGTTCAAGAGTGGAGAGGATGCATCCTTTTATATGTGGGGGAGGGAACCAACATTGAAATTTCCAAAAAGAATACATAATGATAAAATTATTCTCAATTAAAAAGAATAAAAATTTACATATATTCAATGGTTTTATATGATATGGTTGAATTATTTCCATAAATATCATTTAGTAAGTTTTAATTGAAAAAATTTCCTTATCTTTTCGTTTGACCCCTGATTAACTCGTTTTAACATTAAATGTGATAACTAATTTTTACAGTTTTTAACATTCATTATGACCAAAATTTATGTTTTCTATATTAACTAATATAAATTATGATGATTATAAATATTTAATTAATTTTAGAAAATTCAATTTTTGTAATTGGAATAATTTATTTTAATAAATAAACCTGTAAAATGCATCAAAAAATGGTCTTTTAAGAAATGTATTTTCTGAGCATAAGATAATCTAATATAAACTCTATAACTATTAATAACAACATTATGAATCCAAATTAATATATATATATATAATATTTAAAATTTATTTAAATAATTCCTAGTTAGGGGTGATCTTAATTAATGAAAATAAATAAACATTATAAATTTAAAAATGATTTTTTGAAAAGTGATTTTTAATGCATAAAAATAAACTTTTAATAAAATCATAAAAATTTATGATTAAAATTAAATTAATTATATTATTGTAAATAAAATGGATAATATTTCACTTTAATAGTGAATCCAATATATTAATGAACTTTTAAATCAATTTACTAAATGAATAGATATGATAATATTTGAAAATTTAGTAATTTTTACTATTCCTTGAAAACTCAATCGATTCAGATAAATCCCAAAATTTCACCCTAAGTTAACTTTAATTTTTCTATTTAAAAATATAGATTAATTTTATAAAATAAATTTTCTAAAAGTGTAAAAAATCTATTTTATAATATGTGTGAAAAACATGGTGAAACCGTTTTTAGAAAAATACAGTTTTTAAGTATAAAACAGGATATATTCTTATCCAATGCCTACCAAACATATTATAAGAATAATAAATAAAAGTATTTAATTTATAATTTATAAATTTAATTAAAATAATTCAATAATATTGACTAATTTATTTTACTAAAATAAAATCACATTTGTGTGTGAATAAATGATATCTCATAAAAATATTTATTTTACTTTCAAATGATTTTTATTTTCATTTTAAAACAATTTATAACTAATTAATTTATTTTATTCATGTTTAAACCAGATATATTATTAATTCATTTAATCCAATTAATTCCCTCCAATTTAAAAACTAATTTATATTGGTGACATTTAAATATTAAAATTTCAGGGTTTATTTAGGGTCGGTGATGGAGTTGTATATACTATAGATCATAGTTTTTTTACATCTCAATTTGTTACATTATTAACCACATTAATAATGTAACACCCCAAGATTTCATTGTAAGTTATTTTCTTTAAAGTAAATCAATAGCTTGTGTTACACGCAACATTGAGTTTAAGCACACTATGACTTACCAAACTAGTCGTTCAAAAGATGTTATGAATAGTATTTAATGAATTTTGAATTTTATGTACTCCATATAATTTTAGAATTCGTATTATGTGTTTCTTATACATAATATAAGAACAAATTCAATTTCTCAGATAAAAGAATTATTTTTCAAAAAATGCAATTTTTCCACCTTCTAATAGAAAACCCTTTTTAAAAACAAATTTGACACTTTTATATATTCAGTTTAATGAAATTAAATTATTATTTATAATAGGGACATAAATTTTTTTTTTAATAAATTTTTGTTACTTTTCTGATAACTTTCAAATTTTCATAAATACTGGAAAATTCTAAATTTTAATTAAAAACATCTATTTCAATTGAAATAATTTATAGGGTTAAATTATGAATTTGAATGCTTTGTAAAAAAATAATTAAATTATATTGTTATCATTTAATACAATTTAAGTCATCATTGGTAATTTCACATTTAAATTTTATATCAACACATGCCAATCTTTTGATAGTTTTTACTTTTTAAAAACCCGGTTTTCAGTTTCGACAATGGGAATTAATTTTAATTAATTAATGCAACTTCTATGTTTTTAATTTTATAAAATATAATTCATTTTTTAATTCATAATATCAAAATTATCTTAGGGTTAATTTTTGGTATTTTTCTGAAAACATTCAATTTTTATTGAATAGTGATAAATGTTGCATTATAGTTTAAAATGGACTTTTTATTTAAATTTATTTTATGTAAAAATAGATATATAATACCTATATAAGTTCAATTTAATTCATTGATGTCATTTTATAATAAAATTAGATATATAAATGTTTATTGAACTTTTTACCGTCTTTTAACCACCTTCTAGGAGCATTTGCAAATTTGCATAAAATATGATTTTACTGCTTCTGTGAGTTGAATTTCAAAAATCCGAGAGACACAGTTCACATCAATACGTAAAATTTGGTTCAATAAGATGAAAATATTTTTTGGTGAATAGTAACTTTTGACTTTAATTTACCACAATTAAAAGTAAATAAAGTAATTAAGGGTAAAAATGTTATTATAATTACCCTAAAACATGTCTTAAATCTATTGGATAATTGTAATTAGACTAGAAACAACCTCAAGAATAAAATATGATCATCTTTGGTCCACTTGGATAATATTAGGACATTAATTATTATTTTATTTAAAAAGGAGTTAAAAGAGTTAAATTCAATGTTTAATAACTAAACCATTTTTAATATAGGGTAATACATAAGATAAAATCGACTATAAATATTAATTTAAAATCCAAAAATATTTCCTAAATAATGGTATTTTATTTATTATTTTTATACATTAAATAATTAAATTTATTTATGACACAATGAAGATGCAGTAATTATCTTATTAATAAAATATTAAAATTATTGATATTATAAATATCCAAATAAATGTAATTTGAGACTTTTGATGAATTAAACTAATTTTCTAGGTTAATATGACATGTTTTGGTTGATTTAATAATTTTTTTTCTAAGTAATGATGCTGTTATGATTTTCACAAAAACCCAAATACTAAATAATGTCAAAATAGACATAAATGAGTCTTTAAAACAAATACTATATTATTGGTTGATATAATATTACTAAAAATATAAGTTTAGGCCAAAGGGATTAAATAATATTATATATGTCATTAGTTAACCACTTTAGGTTCTCCTGGAAGATTAGAGTATGTTTATTAACCATATAGTGTAACAATACAAGAAGACACGATAAAAGTTAAACTATTTAACTAAGAGTTAAATATAAAAGATAATGTTAAAATGGTAATCTAAACTTGTCTAAAACATATTGGTTAAAACAATTTAGACCCATCCTCACCTTATCTTAGAAATAAATCATTTTTTAGCCCTTAGAAACTGAAAATTATTTTATTATAAAATAATATTTTAAGGTTTTCCTAAAATGACCCTCACCTATATTATAAAAGGGTACTTACCATTATCTTAATTTCACACCTCCAAAGAAATTTGGAAAGGAAAAAAACTTCCCAAATATCCTCCCAAATTTCCTCACACCAATCTATAGTTATCACTTTGATCAAAAATCCAACCTAAGGATTCCTTTTGATCAACTCAAAAGGAAACACCCGAGGAAGAGGTAATAATTTCACCACCCTCTTCAAAGTAATTTTCTTATTCCACTAACTATTTATTTTTTTTCATACCAAAATAACAACTACATTACCTTCTACATACTATGATGTTATTATAAATATGGTAAAACCATATTCGTTATTTTATTCATCCTATAAATTACAATGTCACCATACGTGCGTACATACGGCCTACCGTCTCCACGTCTTGGTGTAGTTTGTAATTAAAACACTTCATTATTTGGATTGGTATAATAATGAGTATAACTAATTTATATAATAAATATAACATGATAATTATTCTGTATATATGATATACCATCCAATTACATATTATTTCACCATCAATATAATGATATTGTCGCTCGTGCGTACGTACGGATTACCATCTCCACAAACACGATGAGATTCATTCCCCATCGTAATCATTCAAGAATAATTTTCATTTTATGATTAAAAATAATGTTTATGAACATAATATAATTCTGTATATTAACCAAATACATCATATCCATAACAAACCGGGCTTATGTAACCAATCATATAAAAGAAAACGAATCAGTTAACAGCCGAAACGATGATACTATTGAAATATTATTAAAAATTCAATATTAAAAGATCATATATGGTATCATATTTATGTCCTTGATTCTTCTATAATTTAATAACAATTATATAACCATTATAATGGATTTTAACCAACCCTATACTAAGTAAAAGTACAAGGTAAGTGGATTCTTTTCCCACATTTAATTCCGTGAGATTTCCATTATTTGCCACATATTTATTGCATGTGGTGTATTGTGTACTTCCATTTGATATAAATTATAATGATTCTTTTTTATATTCATTGTATTTGGTGATTCATTAGTTTTTTATTAACTTTTTTCATATGAATCGATTGATTACAATGTTGTAAGGGGTTTTCATCTCACTTTTATTCCCATGAGATTCATGCTATATTTGCAACTGTTACCTTTTGTGTAGTGTATATACTGGCCATGATTGTATTATTTTCAGAATATAAATTAATTTATGGGTATTTACATAATAAGGGGATTATCCTTCTTTCATGGGGTTTATGTTTCGTAAGTTACCAAATCGGTAAGGGAATTTCAAATTATAATTTCCACTAATTAAGTTTTACAGAAACTTTATTAATTAATTCACTCCAAGATTATGTGTGAAATAACTATTTATTTACTTATGTAGAAATTTCCACTACCCTTTGTGTGGATATACTTTTGATACACATAATCCCACCATTGATAAATTCTCAAGTCATCGATATAAACTTGATAAGAGTAATTTTAACTCAATTTGCATTCATGGAGTTAAACATCCAAGTCATTGGAGTTGTTTTTACTAGAATATGTGTGAATGTCCTATGATTTATTTACACCGAATATCCAATCATATTTAGTATAGTTATATTTTTCATGCATAAATATGTCTTTTATATATCCTTAACCTATGTATACAGTCTTTATAAATAAATTCATCTCAACTTATATTCCATTGAGACTTCTTCGTCGTTATGGGCCAATTCACTTTTATTTGGTGTATATACAATACTTGGACATAGTATATAATGAATCACTTTATTATCATGATATTATAAATTTTTTATTAACTCAATTACTTTTATTCAAGCATATCATATTTGGTTATGAACTCTTTAACTACAATATTTTTTTAAATGTTTTAAATATGTATTCTTCTAAATATTTCTCATTAATGTCGATGTTTTAAAAATGGTTTTTAAGTATTTATTAATATGAACATTAATTTTTTGAAATAAAAATTCCTTTTAAAAGTTTCAAATTTGTATGGGACACATTTAATCAAAAATCTATTTTAAATGACGTCTTTGATAAATAGTGCGACATTTAAATTTTTTCAATAAAAATGGGATATTTCTATCAAATAGTTTTAATGATTATTTTCATCTATGTAAATATCCTTCAGTGTATTTTATTTATTATTGAGGTTGATTTATTATAATAAAATCATCCATATTATTTTGAATGAGTTCTGTTTGACTGTGGATGTGCTATTTTTATGTCTTTCATAGTATGTGGTTAAAATATTAACATTTCATATACCAGTTTTAATACAAATGTTTTGATTATGTTTCAACCATTTCATATGAGGAATGCGTTTGACTTTTTATGTAATGGGTGGAGCCTGCTATAGCTCCTCGATTCATTAGTAGGTCTCATGAGACAAACTAGTTTCTTGGCATAAGGCCTTGACAAAATCTTTTTTGAAGTCTTGGAACAAGGCCTTGACTATGTGGTTATCAAGTCTGGAATTATGTATTCCATCATTATGAAATTGGATATTGATATTACATGTGATTATTTGACTAGTATAATATCTATTTGAATAATTAAATGGAATTTTCTGATTTATCTTTGCCATATTATGTTGAATTTTAAGTTTAAAAGGCATGTGTTCTAGTCTTATACATTGCCTTAAATGTTTTTTCTTATTTATAAAATTTTCACTATATTTTTATCCCTACTAAGCATATGAGCTCACCCCTTTCTTATGTTTTATTTTTTCCAGGATGCAAAGAAGTATATTATGATTAACCTGCAGGAATAGGATAAGGGATATAAGAGTCTTCAAAGAAAACACAATGTTGTTTTTAATTTCATGATGTAATTTAAAACACATGTATGTATCTAGTACTTCCAAGGCTACTAAATTGATCATTCTTTTGGGAAATGATTCCTTATATCATGCCAATGTTATGTAATAATGAACTGATTCTGGGTAAGTGGGGTTGGGGTGTTGAAGTTGGTATTAGAGGAAGTTTAGTACAAACCTTGGATGCTAGATTTAGAAGAAAAAAACATTGATTAGGAAACACTACCCTAAGATAAAAATTGGGGATTAGTATAGAAAAAATCCAAAAAATTTGATAATGTAAATATTATGTGGGTTTCCCAAGAAATAAATCCTTGTTTGGACAGGAGCAGGTAGATGTGGCTCTAGCACAGATGTACCTATGAGTGAAAACTATGACAAGGAGTTTCGGGCTTGACCTGGGGTATCATAGTACCCGATAACGGGCCTTTAGGCACTCTTGGTTACGACACTCTCCTGGGATATGTTTAAAATAAATCACAATTTCTTTACAAATTGCTTTTAAGGAATTTAATATAAGATGACAATAAATTACATTGGTTAATCCTAAGGTTTTTTAGAGTGAACATAAGGTGTTATGATATTTTCTAAATGATTGTATGACTCACACTATGCTTTCTTGTGTTAGCCAATGGACCGATTCGAAGGACGTCATAGTAACATTGAACATGATGTACAAGGTGGGCATGGTGGTGGAAATGATAATGAACTGGAATGTTGATAGGTGTAAAAGATATTGTGTTCATGCCGAATCAATTTTCCAAAAATATGATCAAAAACATATATATTAACCAACTCCCAAACTCGACAATGAAGAGAAAGGCAGTAAATGATAAGATCTCCAGCTGTGGAGAACATGGAGAAAAGAAATATAAATTTCCATCATGTAGGAAATGTGGAAGGACACACCTATGAAAGTGTCTCAATGGAATAAATAAATGCATTATGTTTGGGAAAGAATGACATAAAGTAAAGAATTCTCGACGAAAAATGAAGAGTACTATAGAAGAAAATAAAAATGATCCCAAAAAATCCAATTACAATAATTTGTTGTAAATGTAGGGGACCTATGAATTACATGATTTAATTCCATGTTGCTTATGATAATCGCTTGGTCAAGGAAGAACCTATGTGGAAATAAATATATGGAGAAATGTTTAAAAGTATTAGTGCTCTTTGTTGATGGGATTACTTTGGAATAATTTTCTCTTGTATCTGTAACCCTGCAGTTTATTATGTTAAAATTATATTTTATAAAGAATTATCTTTTCAATTATAGTTATAAATAACCATTTGGGTTTATATGACCCTTGAATTTGAAGAAATTTCAAGTTATTAAATTTTGTGATCAAAATGCGTGGTATGAGATAACATTTGTGGTGAAATTATGTTATGGTTATTTTGAAAAAAAATTCACATTTTGCGAATTTTATGAAAAATATTTTTTGAAAAAGGAAAACACGCAAACCATGTGACAACCCATCACGTCAGGAAAATCTGCAGGAATCAAACCCACAACCAGAGTGTGATTTGGATTTATCAACTACCACTAAAATACCTGAAGTCCCTAGTTAGGGTGACTAATTATTTTTAGATTAACAATTTTATTGATCAATAATAAGTTGATTTGGTATTTATGGTCTTTTCAAATTGGTATCCTTACTATAGAAAAATGATTTGGTGATTAAGTGATAAATGTTATTTTGGAAGACGTTCGCTCTGTTTGGAACACTATAGGCCTAAGAAAAATAGAATAGTATGAGATTTCATTTAAGGAGTAATGGTGGATTTTATCTATGTTTTTATTGTGGATTTATAGAGATTTGGGTTATTTTATGAAAATTATTAACTTATGATAGACAACATGTGATTAGGTTAATTACTTAAAGTATGTGACATTAAGAGTAGTCGATGTTAATTGGAGATATAATTTAATGTGGAAGAATATGTAATCAAATTATTCTATGCTTTGGGTTTCGATATTACTTTGGATTATATTGAAGGATTTTAAAGACAATTTTTTATTGATTGGTTTTTATTTAACTTTGGGTATTTTTGGATTAATTTTAGAAATTAATATTAGTATTTCTTTATCTAAAGGATTGTCCTTTTCGGGGATCTTATGATCTTGTACTAACCATTTTGGTTTTGGTTAATCTCTAAAGACAAAGTAAATATATAGTTTATCCTTTGTGGATCATGTGATTATCTATAAGTAGATTCTATCACTTTAGGTTTGACCAAGTCATCTTGAATACTCATCATTTGAAAAAAAGATGATTTAGTGGTAAAATTTTATTAAATGATGAAACTATAATTAAAAAGTTAGTATATCTCATTATGTTCTTAGTCAATCTCATAAATATATTCCTCAAATTTATGAAATGTTACATAAAAACAATAATATTGTCCATTTACTTTTTCTACTAGGAAACTAATGACTATTTATTCCATCGCATGTTTGTGGTTTTCTTGTTGTTAAGTTTCTCCTGATCATGTTTTCTATCACTCTCCATCAGAACATGACACTTAGTTTATCTTCCATATCCATGTTTTTCTACAATGATTCCTAGTATGGGTTATCTCAGGATACCATTGTAGTTATCTTTCTATATTTTAAAGTGATAGTTTTATTGAATCTTTTCCGATGTGGGACTCTCAACGAAGTTCCCAGGCCAAATTTTAAAATTTTGAGGACGCAATTTCCAAAAGGGGGAAAGAATGTAACTATAGGAACCTGAATATTCTTTGAATGTATGTTTTTTCTTTTGTGTTCATTTTTGAGAAAAAGATGAAATTCTGGAAATTTTCTAAGTACACACCGTGTACTTTATGAGTAAACTCCATGTACATTTTTTCCATAGGAGGTTGTGTGCTGGCCGTGTAGTAGCCACACACACAGCCGTGTGGAAGTCACTTGGAGGCCACTTAATGAAGAATATAGAAATGTAAAGTACACAACATGTACATCAAAAGTACACACCATGTACTTTATTTTTTTTAATTAAACGCACTGAGGTCGCGTCTAATCTCCAGAACTCTCTTCTTTTAGGTTCCTTTTGACCAAGAGCTTCGTATGACCATAGATCTTTGACAAACCCCAGAGTGGGCATCCATCCTTTAAATTAAACACTGTTGGTTGAGTTGCAATCGCATCGGTGATTTCTCTATTCTCCTTGAGCCTCGTTTCATGTTTCCTCTTCTTTCTCATATTATCGTAGGTTGAACGTTTTGGATGTTTTTGTAGATCTTCGGCATTCTAGAGTGAATCAAGCTTTGAGGTTCACATATAAAGATATCCTATCACCAAGGTAGGTGGTTTGTGCCCCTCTATTCAAATTCATTGAGTATTGTGTGAAAATTCCACCAATACCCCTAAACGAGGTATTGCGTGTTTACCATTTTACCCATGTGGATTGCCTGCATACTAGCAAGTTTGTGTTGAGGCTATTTGGATGTGAATAGGGGTTATCGATATGATTTGGATGTATTTCCCATGCATGTTCTGTTTATGACCATTTGGTCCCATTTAGCCAATTTGACTGCCTTGCCTATTTTCCATGCCTGTTACTGTAGGATAGAGAGCTTGTATTCTGATATGATAGATATGATGCAGACTATTTAACCAAGTAGTTCTATATGTTTACTTCGTCCATATTGTATTAATATCCTCGTTGACCTACATAGGGGCATGAGAACTTGGTGTAGTAGACTATAAGGGGAATTTACTTATTGATCTTCCTCAAAGATTCTTTGAGCACTTTAGACTATAATGGGAATTGACTAAGTGATCTTCCTTAGAGAGTCTCTGAATTATTTTCGAACTTCTTTAGACAATAAGGGGAATAGACGGTGAGTACTTTCTCAGAGCTTCTATGAGTGACCAGGGCTATAAGGGGAATTGACTGAGCAAGCATCCTCAGAGAGTCCTTGACCTTAGGGCTATAAATGGAATTGACTGTTAGTGCTTCCTCAGAGAGTTCCTAACTACCTTAGACTATAAGGGAAATTGACTATGAGTGCTTCCTCAGAGAGTCTTTATATACTGAACCACGGGGGTTAGGCCGAGTGTACTTCCCAGAGTGTGGATTGTACTTGTTAGGTAGGACCAGAGGGGATGGCTGTGAGGACATCCCAATGGATTACCTGTATGTGTTTTATTGATTGTTTTGTTGATTTCTTGATATTGAAACAGTGGATTGTTTATTGCTGAGTACCTTCCTATTAGCTTTTTTTCTGTACTTTTAATATTCACTAACTATTAGGCACGGATATTTGGGTAGTTTCTTATTGGTATTTAGTCTCATACCCTATTTGGGTCATGCTTTTGGGTCTAAACAGATTATATTATTGTAGATATAGATAAGGGCAAGTTCCCGTCTACTTCTGGTACTTGACTTGCTGTGGAGCTGGAGAGCATGGGACCAAGCTTAGGCTTGCGATGTTGAGGAGATGTTTATCTTTTTATTTTGAACTTTGGTTTAGTACTGTTTTTTTGTTTCCAACATTGTGACTTGTTTGGCTTCTTTTCTAGACATATGTATCATGCATCATTATATATGTGTATATGTGCTCCATTAGTTTATTATTCCAGTATTCTGATGTTTATTGTTGTTGGATATTTAATGCTTTCACTTTTTCTTTTGTTTTTCTTCTAATGTGTACTCTTCCAATGATGGAATATTTTCCCCACTATCACACCCAAGGCCCTCACTACTAGTTGGCAGCCTCTGGCAATTGGGGGAATGCGCTTGAGGCCATGTGACAAACCAGGTACGGGGCGCCTCTGGGTGGCTTCCGGAACTGGGACGTTACAAAGTGGTATCAGAGGATTTCTTTTTTCCCTTGAATTAATGTTTGGATCCTTTATCCAGGGATAGGAAGTAATAGGTACTTGGTAATAAGTTGTGTCTGGGAGTAGCTAACCTATTTATAGGGAAAATCTAACCTACCTCGTTTATTTCAATTTTCTGGTTTTGCATGCTTACAATAGATTTGATTTCACCTTGAGTGATTCACATGATTTGTGTTATTATTGTTGATGTTATTGAGGTTCTATTTCTATCGCAACCCGATGAGATGAGGGTATTCCATCTCATGCATCATATAGTCACTTGTTAGAAATCACATGTCATGCATTATTGTCATGCCATTTAGGGTGCATTAGCAAATGCATGTTGTTGTGATAGATGTTGTTTAAAATATTCTTGTTGTTGTGATAGATGCCTTGATAAAATACTTGTTGTTGATAGGGTATTGTTTGTGTAAAGTTTTTTCTAAATTAACAGCAAACATTGGTTCTTGAGGTGTTATAGGCCCTCACGGACCATAATTTGGTGGATCATTGCTTTGTTTTCCTTGATATAACATGTGTAAGATTCCAAAATTTGATTCCCGAGGAGTATGGGCCCTCACGGATCAGAATTTGGCACTTTGATTTTTGTTTCATTTTTTCTAGGCTTTGGAGTAATTTTTTAGGTTTACTGTTGAGAAAAATCCAGAATACACACCGTGTAGTTTTGACTACACGCCGTCTGTTCTTCTGTTTGGGATGAAACTGTTTTTCTTAAGTACACACCATGTACATTTTTCACACACCATGTAGTTGTTAACCAAGACATGGTCCATGTGGACAGAGATGCGGGATAGGGAAGTTCTTGTAGGAACACGCCATGTAACACTTGAACACGCCATGTAGTCTGACCTAGGTACCCATCCGTTTCATGAACAACACGGGTCGGTGTTATCCCTTCTCATACACGTTGTGTCCGCCTGGAACACACCGTGTAGTGTCAGCCGTGTAGCTTTCCATGTAACCAAAAACACAGGTCGGTGTTATCCTTTCACATGCATGTTATGTCCACCATGAACACACCGTGTAGTGTGAGACGTGTGTCAGGCCGTGTTGCTAACAACACGGGCCAGGTGAAGCTTATCGAGTACACGCCATGTCTATCTTTAACACGTCATGTAGTCTTGCCTTAGGAGATCCATGTCTCTTTACCGTGTAGAGGGACTCGGGAAGGGGAAGAGGATTCAAGTACATTCCATTTGTTAGGAGAAAAAGCTGTGTGTTTGGGGTGTTACACGACCAGTTTAGGCAAGAGTACCCACCCACGTGAATGGCTTAAGGGAACATGTTGTGTAGTAATGTATACGTCGTGTAGTAATGTTTTGTGAAACTTGAATGTTTTCTTTCTCTTGTTCCCTTCATACTCTTCTTGTTTTCCATCCTCGATAATCTTGATCTTAGGTGTGTGCTTGACCTTGCAGATTCATGCCTCTGAGATGTCCTCCAGTTGTATGCCAGTTTCCAGTCGGTGATCAGACACTGAACATGGTTGATCAGGGACTCTCAGCAGATCCCCCAGTTGTGCTTTCCTTAGCACCAGTCGTGGTACTTGAAATAGGTGCTAATGCACAGTTCAGGGAGGGAATTTATGGATGATGAAGACCTTTTAGGGAATGGTTCCACCTGCACCATCAATGGCAGAATTGACACAGGTCTTTCAGCAGCATAATCCTCCAACTTTCTCAAGGGATGGAGGGCCCCAGGCTACAGAGTCATGCCTAGAAGTCATGCTGACAATTTTCAAGCATCTGAAGATACCTCTAGAGAAGAGGGTTAATCTCTCTACCTACATGCTTCGAGACTCTACCAAGAGGTTGTGGTATGTGATCTCACATGTGGGTCGCCAGCAAGAATATTGGTTGGGATGTGTTCTAGTGCGTCTTCTATGATTACTTCTATCCGGAGACCTTGAGGGCCAATCGAGCCTGAGAGTTCAGGAGCCTGGAGCAGTGTACTCTTTCAGTTATTGAGTATTCTTCTAATTTCACTGATCTGTAGTGTTTCACGCCTATTCCAAGAGGTGATGAGTTATTCCATGCATGGAATTTTGAGGATGGTATGAGTAACGACATCCGATCTCAGGTGGACATCTTCTGGTTGACTTCGATATCCTCTATCGTCAACCAGGCACTAATCACGGAGCGTAATCTGAGGGATTCTGGAGCTGTGAGCTAGGGAAGTTCAGCATCCAGAATTAGTATTCCACTTACTTATAGCAGTAAGTGCTTCAGGTAGATTGCACTAGAAGATCAGATTAGGCGACATGCGTCTGCAGGTAGTCAGGTAGTATGTTACCTATGTGGGAGGAGTGGGCAAACGAGGCCGCATTGCCCGAGAGACCCATTGGAGTGCCGATCATGTGTCAAGATGGGTCATCTTTAGCACTTCTGGCAGATATTCTCACTAGTATCTAGTGGTAGGGGTTCTTCTATGAATCCACGTTCCGGAGTAGCACCACCAGTGACTCAGCAGTTAGGGAATTTGAGTTCTTCTAGTCGTTCAGGCCGAGGTGGAAGTCGTGGTCATGGAAGCCAGTCACCCGGTTTTTAGTGACATCAGGGTGGATCATCTCATAGTGGTTAGGTAGGGTCACAGGGACACAACTTAGGCTAGGCTATTGCAGTGGAATAGACCAAGAAGGAGCAGGATACTGGACCCTCCACAGTTCGAGGTACAATATTCGTAGTCTCAGTTTTATCTTCATCTCTTTTCAACCTAGGGGCTACCCATTGCTTTATATATGTTTTTGTTGTGGAGAGCCTTGGGCTCTAAATCTTTTCTTATGCTGATATATTGATTCAAGACACTCTGTTGGGGATGAGAACATCTAGTGTGGGTTGGTACAAGGATTTCCCTCTTGAGGTTGGTTGGTGTCACTTTATATGGGACCTCTATGTCCTAGAGACGACAGGCTATGAGGTCATTCTCAGAAAGGACTGGTTGGTTCCCTTCCAGTAATTCGTCAACTGTTATCACCATAGAGTGAGTTTCATAACACTAGAGGTCATATTTTTTCTTCATAATGGTAAATGGGATGTTCAAGCGAGCAGAGCGGGACCAGAGCATCATGGGTTGGGAGGAGTTACAACCCAAAATTCTATTCTATATTTGGATGATCTGGGGACTTCGTAGTTAGAATTTCCCCCAGTGGTGGATATTTTCAGGGATGTCTTTCGAAAGTACATTTCAGGTTTTCCCCCAGAGTGTGAGTTGGAATTTTCTATTGACCTCATGCTAGGAGTTGCACCGGTGTCCATTCCTCCTTACAGGATGGCTACACCCGATTTTCAAGAGCTCAAGAAGCAGTTGGAGGAGTTGTAGGAAAAGGGTTTCATCTGACCCAGTACTTCTCCTTGGGGTTTGCCTGTCCTATTTACAATGAAGGCGGACGGTACCCTTATGCTTTGTGTGGATTATCGGACGTTGAACCAGTTGACGGTCAAGAACCGATATCCTTTACCAAGGATTGATGATCTCTTTGATTAGCTTCGAGGAGCCCAATTGTTCTCAAAGATTGTCTTGAGGTCCTGTTACCATCAGTTTTTTGTTAGACCATCATATATAGCTTTTACAGCCTTCTATAGTAGTTATGGTTTATACAAGTACATGGTTATGTCGTGCAGTCTCATGTACGCGCCTGCAGTTTTCATGGAACTGATGAACCGAGTGATCCATCCATACTTGGATTCCTTCGTGGTTGTTTTTGTGGACGATATCTTGGTGTACTATCACACTCAACATGACCAATACACACACCTTGAGATCGTTTTGAGTACACTAAGAGAGAATCATTTATATGATAAGCTCTCAAAATTCCACTTTTGGATGGATCAGATACACTTCCTGGGTCATGTGATCTCAGAGACAAGAGTATCAGTCGACCTAGAGAAAGTGAGAGCAGTAGTTTCATGGGAGTAGCTGAAGAAGGTATTTGAGGTATGAAGTTTTTGGGGACTGGCTAGATACTACATATGCTTCATACAAGACTTTTCATGCTTATCAGCTCCACGAATGGGACTAACTAAGAAGGGTGAAAAGTTTGTGTTGTTAGATTCTTGTGAGTCATCCTTTCAAGAGCTGAAGGAGAGGTTGACTTCAGCACCGATACTAGTCTTTCTAGAGTCAATCAAGAGATATATTTTTTACTGTGATTCTTCAGGTATTGGGCTAGGATATGTGCTTATGCAGGGAGATGGAGTCGCTGTATATGGCTCTCGATAGTTGAGACCACATGAGAGGAATTACATGATGCATGATCTCGAGTTGGCTGCCATTGTTCATGCCTTACGCTCTTGGAAACATTATCTTCTGGGAGATAATTTTTTGGTTTCCACCTACCAAAAGATTCTCAAGTACATATTCACTCAGCGTGATCTGAATTTAAGACAAAAAGGTGGGTTGAGTACCTTCATCATTTCGATTCCGAGCTTGCTTATACGCCTGGGAAAGGCAATTCAGTGGTTGATGCGCTGAGATAGAGGACTCAAATACGGGAATTTTAGGATGCCATTAATGAGTGGAATCTTATGGATCTATTCTCTGAGATTCATTTGGAGGTGCATGAAAAATAGGGGCAAACATTTCAATCTTCTGTAGCTGTTACCTCTACTCTTCTTGATCGAGTTCGAATGAGGAACCTATCAGATTCTGAAGGCCTAGTCCTAAGGACAAACGTGTCAGGAGAGGACCCTATTCCACAATGGACCATACGTGAGGATGAGATCTTTCATTTCTAGGGGTGCATATGGGTGCTGGCATACATACATGAGGAGCCGATTCGGGACTTCCATTTCTCAGTTAGGGCAGTTCATCCTAGTTTCACCAAGATGTATCGTGATCTACAGCATCAATATTGGTGGCCAGGTATGAATAAGTAAGTTTTTGTTTTCGTCATGAGGTGTTACACCTGTCAGTAGGTGAAGGCAGAGCATCAGCGGCCAGCAGGGCTCTTACAGTAGTTACCCACTCCAGAGTGGAAGTGGAATGATGTCGCGATGGATTTCGTGACTGGTTTTGTCGAGGTCACCTCAAGAAAATGATGCAGTATGGGTTGCATTGATAGACTCATGAAGGTTGCTCGCTTATTTCTAATCAAGGATACCTTTAGTTTTGATGAGCTGGGACGGCTGTACATCCATGAGATTATACTTCTACATGGAGTTCCACAATCCAATGTTTCAGACAGGGATACTCATTTTACTTCTCGAGTCTGGTAGGGGCTTCAGAAGTTGTTGGGTACACAGGTACATTTGAGTACAGCTTACTGTCCCTAGAATGATGTCCAGTATGAACGTACAATTCTGGTGCTTCAGGACATGTTCTGGGCATGCATTCTGGATTTTGGAGGTTGTTGGGAGAAGCATATACCTCTTGTGGATTTTTCCTACAACAATAGTTTTCAAGCAACTATTCTAATGGAACCTTATGAGGTTTTGTATGGTAGGTCATGCCGATCACCCTTGTGTTGGATTGAGGCAGGATAGGTAGCTATGTTGGGACCTCATCTTGTCCATGAGACCACAAAACAGATAGAGTTGATTTCGAAGAGGATGGATGTTGCACAGTCTTGAAAAAAGACTTATTTTGATCAACAGAGATGACCTCTGGAGTTCAAGGTCGGGGATTAGGTTTTCTTACATTTCACACCGAGGTTGGAACACATGAGGATTAGAAGATAGGTTAATCTTTTGAGAAGGTACATCATGCCATTAGAGGTGTCAGAGAGAGTTGGTCCATTTTCCTATCGGTTTTAGTTACCTCAGAGGTACCAGGATATGCATGTCATTTTTCACGTTTCTCAACTCTGATATTACTTTTCAAACTCATCTCACGTATTTCAACCTGAGTAGGTTGTTCTCGAAGTGGATGCATTGTTCAAGGAGCATCATATTCAGATTGTTGATCGCAGTACAAAGGTTCTCTATGGCTGGTCTGTTCCACTGGTACAAGTGATATGGAAGCATGGGCAAGTATAGAATGAGACTTGGGAGATGGAGGCCGATGTACGATCACAATATCCAGAACTATTCGGGGTTTCTTTATCTATGTCACGCTAGGGAAATTCAGGGACAAATTTCTTTAAGGAGGGAAGTTTTTAATAACTCGGATCTTTTTTTTAGGTATGTTTTTCCTGTTCTGGTTGTTTTTGAAAAAAAGATGAAATTCAAGAAATTTTCTAAGTGTACGCCGTGTACTTTATGAGTACGCACTGTGTACTTCATTTCCACAGGAGGTCGTGTGTTGAACGTGTAATAGCCACATACACGGTCATGTGGGAGTGACTTGGAGGCCACTTAAATCAAAATATGGAAACAGTGAGTACATGCTGTGTACTTCAAAGGTACACGCCGTGTACTTTATTTTTTTCATTAAACGCATCGGTTTCTCGTCTAATCACCAGAACTCTCTTCTTTTAGGTCATGTTCGACTGAGAGCTTCGTACAGCGGTGGATCTTTGACGAACCCCGAGTGTGCATCCGTCCTCTGAATTAAACACCGTCAGTTGTGTTGGAATCACATTGGTCAGTTCTATCTTCTCCTTGATCCTCGTTTCATGTTTCCACTTCTTTCTCATGTTATCATAGGTTGAATTTTTTTGAAGTTCTTATAGATCTTCGGCATTAGAGGGTGAATCAAGCTTTGAGGTTCACATATAACGATCTCCTAATGCAAAGTTAGGCGGTTTCTTCCTTTCTGTTCAATGTATTTGAGTATTATGTGCAAATTCTACCAATTCCCGTGAACGGGGTATTGCGTGTTTACCGCTTTACCCATGTTGATTGCATGCATGCTCGCAAGTTTCTGTAGAGGCTATTTGGATGTGAATAGGGTTGATTTCTATGATTTGGATGTATTGCTCATGCATGTTCTTTATAACACCTGAGACTTTTATGTTATATAAATCATCAAAGGAATCTTTTTCTACACAACACTTTCTTTTCTTACTTTACACTAAATCGCGACCTTCCTCGATAGCGTGCGTCGTACGCAATACCGAGTTTCACTAAACAACGATAAGCTATTAAAATATTATTAAAACAAGCCGTTATGAATAGTAATAACCACTTTTTGAAATTTTATAAATTTTATTTTTCAAAATGGACTTCATTTTTGGATTCGTAATATCGAAATTAGCCTAGGGTGAAATTTAGGTATTTTTCTGAAAACTTTCAATTTATGATGAATAGTGAAACCACTAAGTGGTAGTTAAAAAACTGAATTTTTCATAAAACATAATTTTACCGCTTATGTGAGTGGAATTTCAAAAATCTGAGGTACACGGTTAATATCAAGGACTAAAATGTGGTTCAATGAGATGAAAATAAGTTTTGGTGAATAGTAACTTTTTACTTTTTTTACCACGGTAAAAAGTAAATAGGGTAAGTAAGGATAAAAGTTATATTATTATTACCCTAACACATGTCCTAATTCTATTGTATAAGTGTAATTCGACCAAAAACAAACTTAGGAATAAAATATGACCATTTAGCCCCACTTGGATTAGATTAGGACATTTATTATTAATTTATTTAAAGAAGGGTTAAAATAGTTAAAATCAAAGTTTAATAAGTAAATAATTTTTAATATGGGGTTATAAAAAAGATAAATTAGACTATAAATATTCATTAGAAATATAAAAATATTTCCTACATAATGATAGTTTATTTATGATTTTTAGACTTTAAATAAATTAATTTATTTTTGACACAACGATGATGCAGTAATTACCCTTTTAAGGAAATGTTAACATAATTGATGTTATAAATGCCCAAATAAATGTAATTTCAGACTTTTTATGAATTCCACTAATTTTCTAGGTTACTATGACATATTTGTGTTGATTTAATAAACTTGGTTCGAACATATAATTCTGTTATGATTTTCACAAAAAATCAATTACTAAATAGTGTCAAAATTGACATAAAATAGTTTTTAAAACAAATATTATATTATTAATTGTTATTTTATTCCTAAAAATATAAGGTTCGGCAAAATTACTTAGATAAAGATATATATATTAATAATAAACAACTTGGGGTTCGTTTGGCATGTTATAGTAAGTGTATTTACCATATATTGTAAGAAAACAAAAAGTCACGGTAAAAGTTAAATTATTTAACTTAGAGTTAAATCTAATTGATAAGGTTAAAATAATAACCTAAACTTGTATAAATCTTATTGATTGATAGGATTTCGACCCATCCCCACTTTACCTTCTAAATAAGACCCTTTGAAACCATTATAAACCGATTTTGACTTTAATATAAAATAATATTTTGAGATATTCCTAAGGTGCCCCTCTCCTCCCTTATAAAAGGGCACCTCCTCCCCCTCCTCCTCACACCAATTTGAGCACTCAAGCTCTGCCAACCCCTGCCAAAATCCCTTCTCCACTTCCCTAGAATAATCCTAGAGGTCCTGGTCTTCTTCAAAGACCAATCTTAGTTCCCTAAGTGGAGGATTCAAAAAGGCGTTTCAAAGAAGAGGTAATATCCATTACCGATCTTTTCAATTTCTTTCTTCTTCAACTTCTTCTTCTTTAGTTGTTTCATGATAAAGTAATAACATCAGTATTAATTACATACTTATATGTTATTATAAATATGAAACAACCCTAATTCACCTTCTATCCATCCTACGAAAAAATGAAATCACCGCGCCTGCGTACGTACGGAATAGCGTCTCCACGCTGTGGTGTAATCTATTTTCCACCATAACCTTACATGGATGGGTATAATAGTGTTATGAGTAACTATATATGATTATTATAAAGTGATATTGATACTGAAATAGTATAAATATACTTAAATACAATTCCACGATCATGGGAACAATATCATCGCTCGTGCGTACGTACAGAATACCGTCTCCACGATGTGATGCGACTCGTTCTACATGATCATCATTACATGGTAATTATATAAATGAATTGAATTAATAAATATGATATATGTTAGACTAATACCATTCTGGATATAAGGTATCTATAACCTTAAAAGAAGAATAAGAATTTATTCGGCAAAACACGCAGAAGAACAAAAGGCAATAAAGACCCGAGTAACAAGTAACAATGAAATATTACTAATAAGAAGCTAATAATATGACCATATATGATATAATATCAATATGTATGATTTTGGAATAAGTCAATAACATTATTTAAACCATTATATAGGAGCTTCGGACACGTACAAAGCAAATCAAACCTAAGGTAAGGGAAATATCACAATCTCATTTTTATCCGAGATTGTTTATACTCTGGCATTTACTGGGGTGTATTTTATCATCCAAATACATGTTTCCTCAATATCTATTATTATTTCCATCCACCTACAATTGTTTAAATACAATTTTACCCTTAGGTTTGTTTTTGGTAAAAGATATGAAAGGAATCTTTTGTCGTTTTTCGTACGAGGTACTTTTTGACTTTTCCGACAAAAGCACGAAGAATGTTTTATTTAACTTATAAGACATGAATAGATTTTTAAAACATTATTTCCAAGAAGCATACTTTACAATTTTTCAAGTTTATTATTAATCAACTTATATTAGTTTAAAGTCGTATGACATGTTAAGAAGGGGAAATGTTTTTGAAGTTGAAAGGATATTTTCCTCAAGAATGGAGTTCAAGTGTTTTATCAAAATTATTTTCCATCTATGATAATAAAGGGTTCAGTTTTTATCCCTATTATTACATTGATTTGATTATGTTGTGATGGAATTATTTTTATGAATTCTTTTATCTTATATGAATTGTTTTATGATGTCATGATGTTTAAGAATCCCATTTTATTTCATGGGTTATGCTATGATGTATGATTTATGATTTGGTGGCACACATAAGAATGGTATCATTATGAGATGGGTGGGAACTATATCTCCCTCCAATTCATTAGGTAAAGATTTTATATCTCATGAGATAGACATGGCTGGAATGGTAGGTTATACCGGTTCAGTGAAATAGGACTGAAACGAGGGCGACTCGGTTCAGAAAGTGACTTTGTCCACTAAGATAGTCTTGGCAATGAGTCTTGACTAACAAGAAATGATTCTCTATGATTATGTTTGTATGCCAAAAAGTTTAATGTTTTAAGTTATGATTATTGTGATTACATTTCACTGCCATGGTTTATCCCATGTTATGAAATTATGATCTTTTTTGCAGGATAAGATTTCCAAAAGTTATGTGCTTGTGTATACGATGTGATTGATATTTCTTTTGTTTACCCTTACTGAGCATTTGAGATCACCCTTTTGTATGTTTTCTTTCCCCAGGTCAGGAAGAAGGTTATTAAGTAAGATATTCCAAAAGGGACTATAGATATGATGAAAAAAATGGGAGACAGTGTAGACGCTTTATGAACCAGTTGTTTATGTTTCCCAGTTTCTAAAGACACTATACCTATATGGTCCTTTCGTGGTTTTGTTATATGTTGTAATAAGTATGCTTCAATTTTGAAGTATTAACAATGTATGTAATGTATGGGTTGTTATAGTTGGTATCAGAGGAAAGTTATAGTCAACCTTTGGAAACTAGGATGTGAAAGCCTTAGTAAGAACCCTAAGGATAAGTCTAAGAATAGAACACAATATTAGTGTTTTAGAAATGACCATGAATAACCTAGGATAAGACCTTAAACATGAAAATTTTATTCTTGAATTATGTGGTTTTCCTATTATAATTAGAGTTCCTCACACTATTCTTCTTGGTTTTAGTCAATGGCTGGAACCCGAAGGAAGCGTGTTAATACGGAATGTGACGGGCAATGAAATGATTGTCCCCCTGAGCAACCAAACGATATGGGAGCTGGAATGAAAAATCTTGTATCCATTCTCACACAACTTTATCAAGCTATGAATCATGCAGGACTTCCAAACGAGCAAAGGAAGGAGCAACATTCTGTCGAATCCTTCATGAGGCAGCGTCCACCTTCTTTCAGCGGGACTACTGATCCGTTAGTTGCTGAACAATGGATTAGTACTACTGAAAAGATATTTTCAGTTCTTCAATGTTCTGAACATGATAAAGTCATCCTAGTAGTGTATCGTTTGGAAGGAGATGCTGATCAATGGTGGAATGTTATTAAGAATACGAGGCAAAGGGATGAAATTGAGTCCATGCAATGGGACAAGTTCAAGAACTTATTTTTCAATAAGTACTTCCCTCGTATTCTCCGAACAAATATAGAGAAAGAGTTTCTTGAACTGAAGCAAAGGGATGATGAATCTGTTGGTACATATGAAGCAAATTTTACAAGACTTGCAAGGTACGCTTCTGGTATTATTATCCAACCTGAGAGTAAGATCGATCGATTCTTTAGTGGCATAAAACCAAGTCTTCGAAGGGCGTTATCCATAAGGGACTTCAATAGCTACGAGGAAATCGTTCGATGTGCTCTCAAAGTCGAGATAGAGATTGGAGTAACCCATCAGTCATATGGGTTTGATAAGAAGAGGAAAATGGAATTCAAAGGAAAATCTAAAGAGCACACTGAAAAGAAGATGAGCTTTCCCTTATGCTCAAAGTGTGGAAAGAAACATGGATGGAGTTGTCTTAAAGGGACAAGAAAATGTTTCAAATGTGGAAAGGAAGGTCATCGGGCATTTGAATGCCGCGATAATGGGAAGAAGATGTCTAATAATGCAAACAAAGGAAGGGATACACAGAATGAACCTACTACAATTCAATGTTTCATGTGCAAGGAGATGGGGCATTATTCCAATCAATGCCCAAATCCAAGGGTTGATGATGATGGTCGACGTCAACAAACTCTTAAGGCTAAAGACAAAGGAAAGTCACATGCAATTTCTATCAGCAATGTGGAGTACGATAACTAAGTGGTGAAAGGTACACTTACCATCCACTCTAAAGTAGCAAATGTTTTATTTGATTCTGGATCCACCCACTCTTTTATTTATGAAGAATTTTCTAAGGGTATCACCGTATTACCTCAACAATTAGATGTTGAGTTAGCTGTGACAACACCTAATGGCACAACAGTCCCATCAAAAGTTTATAATTCTTCTTCGATCGAAGTTTGTGGGAAAGTGCTTCCTGCAAATCTTGTGATCCTTCCTATAGTGGAATTTGATGTGATTCTTGGCATGGATTGGCTTTCTTTATATGGAGCTCATATCAATTTCCAAAGAAGGGAAGTCACATTTCATATTCCAGATCAATCTATGACTGTATATCAATGCAAGGATGAACATAACCTTCCAGTGGAAATTTCTTCCATCTTATGGGTCTTGATTCCACTAAATGAAGGTTATTTATCTCAAATGGTTGGTGAGAAACTCACGATTAAGAATATGACCATTGTACGGGAGTTTGATGATGTCTTTCCAGAGGAATTACCGGGTCTTCCACCAAATCGTGAAGTTGAGTTTTCAATAGAACTTGTACCGGGTGCTTTGCCTATTTCAAAGACACCTTATAGAATGGCCCCAATTGAGTTGCAGGAATTGAAGAAGCAACTCCAAGAGAATCTTGATAAGGGATTCATACACCCTAGTGCGTCACCTTGGGGAGCACATGTTCTATTTTTTAAGAAGAAAGATGGATCAATGAGACTCTGCATTGATTATCGAGAACTTAACAAGATCACTATCAAGAACAAATATCCTCTCCCGCGCATTGATGACTTATTTGAGCAACTACGAGGAGATCAATACTTTTCCAAGATTGATCTTCATTCAGGGTATCATCAATTAAGGGTCAAAAGGGAGGATATACCAAACACGGCTTTCCGTACAAGGTATGGACACTATGAATTTATAGTGATGCCATTTGGTCTTACTAATTCCCCTGCTATCTTCATGGATCTAATGAATAGAGTCTTTAGAGACTATCTTGATCAATTAGTGGTAGTCTTTATAGACGATATTCTTGTCTATTCAAAGAGAAAGGAAGAACATCAAGATCACTTGAGAATTATATTGAAGACCCTGAGAAAGGAGAAGCTTTATGCCAAATTTACCAAGTGTGAATTTTGGCTTCAAAAAGTTGCATTTTTTGGGTCACATAATCTCAAAAGAGGGGATATCTGTGGATCCAGCAAAAACAGAGGTTATCAAAAGATGGTCGAGACCAACAACAGTAACTGAGATCTGAAGTTTTTCTTGGTTGGGCTGGATATTATCGACGTTTTGTGAAAGATTTTTCATGATTATCTAATCCACTCACCAAGTTGACTCGGAAAGGAGTTAAGTTTGTCTGGACGGAAGAATGTGAAGAGAATATCAAGGAGTTGAAAAGAAGGTTATCCAGTGCACCTGTGCTCACACTGCCTTGTAGTGGAGAAAGGTTTGTGATCTACAGTGATGCATCCAAGAAGGGATTGGGGTGTTTTCTTATGCAAAATGATATGGTGATAGCTTATGCCTCACGACAGTTGAAAATCCATGAGCAAAATTACCCAACACATTATTTGGAGTTAGCTGCGGTAATCTTTGCATTAAAGATTTAGAGGCATTACCTTTATGGTGAAAGGTGTGATATTTATACTGATCATAAAAGTTTAAAGTATATTTTCACACAAAAGGAGTTGAATATGCGTCAAAGAAGATGGTTGGAGGTGATTAAGGATTACGACTGCTCAATCCATTACCACCCTGGGAAAGCAAACAAGGTGGAAGATGCATTAAGTCGACAAGACCATGCTAGATTATCCATGATGAGGATCAAAAAAGATCCAATATTTATGGATTTGCAAAGGATGGATCTTGGAATTATAATGGAAGGGGAAAAATCTTATCTTTCTCAAATGAATGGTCAACCATCTATACATGTGAAGATTAAAGAGGCACAGAAAGAAGATGTCGAGTTACAAAAGAATCTGAGAAATGTTCCTGAGTTCAACCTTGATTGTGATGGGATAATAAAGTTCAGGAATCGGGTTTGTGTTCCTATCATCCCCGAAATAAAGAAGGAGCTGCTGGATGAGGCTCATAGTTCTTTATTATCTATTTATCCTGGAAGCATGAAGATGTATAGGGACCTGAAAGAGTACTTCTGGTGGGATGGCATGAAAAGAGATGTTGCTGAATATGTCTCTCGATGCTTGGTTTGTCAACAAGTTAAGGCTGAGAGACAGAAGTCTAAGGGGATGTTACAACCATTACCCATACCCAAATGGAAGTGGGAAAACATCACTATGGACTTTGTCATAGGACTTCCTAAAACATCCAAAGGCAATAATGCTATCTGGGTCATAGTTGATCGTCTTACAAAGTCTGCACACTTCATTTCTATTAGAGAGGATTTATCTCTAGATCAGCTTTCCAGGATATATGTAAAGGAAGTGGTAAGATTGCATAGTGTACCACTTTCTATTATATCTGATCGGGATCCGAGATTTACCTCGAAGTTCTGGCGAAGTCTTCAGCATACTCTGGATACAGAGTTGAGTTTCAGCACTGCTTATCATCCTTAGACAGACGGTCAGTCTGAGAGAACAATTCAAACCCTAGAAGATATATTGAGAGCTTGCTCTATTGATTTCAAAGGAGGTTGGGATAAACACCTACCTTTTGTGAAATTTTCTTATAATAATAGCTTTCACTCCAGTATTCAGATGGCTCCTTATGAAGCTCTCTATGGAAAGAAATGCAGGACTCCAACTTACTGGGATGAAGTTGGGGAAAGAAAGCTATTAGGACCTGATCTCGTTGATGAAATGGTAGAAAAGGTCAGATCTATTAAACAACACATAAGAGCAGCTCAGAGTCGACAGAAAAGTTATGCCGACAACCGAAGAAAAGACCTAGAGTTTGAAGTGGGTGATTAAGTGTTCTTACGAATATCTCCCTGGAAGAGGGTTATGAGATTTGGAAATAAGGGGAAGTTGAGCCCTAGATATATCGGTCCTTTCGAAATACTGGATCGTGTTGGGAAGGTAGCTTACCGATTGGCGCTTCCACCGAATCTCTCTCAAGTTCACGATGTGTTCCATGTATCTCTCCTGAGAAAGTACATACCTGATCCTTCACATGTACTCAGCCCAAAAGTTGTACCACTGGAGCAAGATCTTTCTTATGAAGAACAACCGATAGAGATTCTGGATCGTAGCGAAAAAGTCCTACGAAACAAGACCACTCGATTGGTGAAAGTTTTATGGAGGATCCACCAATTAGAAGAAGATACATGGGAGCTTGAGGATATGATGAGGGAGAAGTATCCTCATCTATTTGTTACAAAGTGACGAATTTCGAGGGCGAAATTCATTTAAAGGGGGGTAGAATGTAACACCCGAGACATTTATGTTATATAAATCATCAAAGGAATATGTTTCTACACAACACTTTCTTGGATTATTTTACACGAAATCGCGACCTTCCTCGATAGCATGCGTCGTACGCAATACCGAGTTTCACTAAACAACGATATGCTATTAAAATATTATTAAAACTAGCTGTTATGAATAGTAATAACCACTTTTTGAAATTTTATAAATTTTATTTTTCAAAATGGACTTCATTTTTGGATTCGGAATATCGAAATTAGTCTAGGGTGAAATTTTGGTATTTTTCTGAAAACATTCAATTTTTGATGAATAGTGAAACCACTAAGTGGTAGTTAAAAAACTGAATTTTTCATACAACTTAATTTTACCGCTTCTGTGATTGGAATTTCAAAAATTCGAGAGACACGGTTAATATCAAGGACTAAAATGTGGTTCAATGAGATGAAAATAATTTTTGGTGAATAGTAACATTTTACTTTTTTTTACCACGGTAAAAAGTAAATAGGGTAAGTAAGGGTAAAGATGATATTATTATTACCCTAACACATGTCCTAATTCTATTGGATAAGTGTAATTCGACCAAAAACAAACATAGGAATAAAATATGACCATTTAGCCCCACTTGGATTAGATTAGGACATTTATTATTAATTTATTTAAAGAAGGGTTAAAATAGTTAAAATCAAAGTTTAATAAGTAAATAATTTTTAATATGGGGTTATACATAAGATAAATTCGACTATAAATATTCATGAGAAATCTCAAATGATTTCCTACATAAGTCTATTTTATTTATAATTTTTAGACTTTAAATAAATTAAATTATTTATGACACAACGATGATGCAGTAATTACCCTTTTAAGGAAATGTTAACATAATTGATGTTATAAATGCTCAAATAAATGTAATTTGAGACTTTTTATGAATTCCACTAATTTTATAGGTTACTATGATATATTAGTGTTGATGTAATCAACTTGGTTAGAACATATAATTCTGTTATGATTTTCACAAAAAAATCAATTGCTAAATACTGTCAAAATTGACATAAAATAGTTTTTAAAACCAATATTATATTATTAATTGTTATTTTATTCCTAAAAATCTAAGGCTCGGCCAAATGACTTAGATAAGGATATATATATTAATAATAAAAAACTTGGGGTTCTTTTGGCATGTTATAGTTAGTGTATTAACAATATAGTGTAAGAAAACAAAAAGTCACGATAAACGTTAAATTATTTAACTTAGAGTTAAATCTAATTGATAAGGTTAAAATAATAACCTAAACTTGTCTAAATCCTATTGGTTGATATTATTTCGACCCATCCCCACTTTACCTTTGAAATAAGACCCTTTGGAACCATTATAAACCGATTTTGACTTTAATATAAAATAATATTTTGAGATATTCCTAAGGTGCCCCTCTTCTCCCTTATAAAAGGGCACCTCCTCCCCCTCCTCCTCACACCAATTTGAGCACTCAAGCTCGCCCAAACCCTGCCAAAATCCCTTCTCCACTTCCCTATAATAATCCTAGAGGTCCTTGTATTCTTCAAAGACCATTCTTAGTTCCCTAAGTGGAGGATTCAAAGAGGCGTTTCAAAGAAGAGGTATTGTCCATTACCGATATTTTCAATTTCTTTCTTCTTCAACTTCTTCTTCTTTAGTTGTTTCATGATAAAGTAATAACATCATTATTACTTTCATACTGATATGTTATTATAAATATGAAACAACCCTAATTCACCTTCTATCCATCCTACGGAAAAATGAAATCACCGCGTGTGCGTACGTACGGAATACCGTCTCCACGCCGTGGTGTAATCTATTTTCCACCATCACCTTACAAGGATGGGTATAATGGTGTAATGAGTAACTATATATTATTATTATAAAGTGATATTTATACTGAAATAGTATAAATACACTTAAATACAATTCCACGATCATGGGAACAATATCATCGCTCGTGCGTACGTACGGAATACTGTCTCCACGATGTGATGCGACTCGTTCTACATGATCATCATTACATAGTAATTATATAAATGAATTGAATGAATAAATATGATATATGTTACACTAATACCATTCTAGATATAAGGTATCTATAACCTTAAAAGAAGAATACGAATTTATTCGGCGAAACACACATAAGAACAAAAGGAAATAAAGACTCGAGAAACAAGTAACAATGAAATATTACTAATAAGAAGCTATGAATATGACCATATATGATATAATATCAATATGTATGATTCTGGAATAAGTCAATAACATTATTTAAACCATTATACAGGAGCTTCGGACACGTACAAAGCAAATCAGACCTAAGGTAAGGGAAATATCACAATCTCATTTTTATCCGAGATTGTTTATACTTTGGCATTTACTGGGGTTTATTTTATCATCCAAATCCATGTTTCCTCAATATGTAATATTTTTTACATCCACCTAAAATTGATTAAATACAATTTTACCCTTCGGTGAGTTTTTAGTAAAAGATATGTAAGGAATCTTTTGTCGTTTTTCGTATGAGGTACTTTTTGACTTTTCCGAAAAAAGTACGAAGAATTTTTTATTTAACTTATAATAAATGAATGGATTTTTAAAACATTATTTCCAAGAAGCATACTTTACAATTTTTCAAGTTTATTTTTAATCAAATTCTTTTAGTTTAAAATTTTATGACATGTTAAGAAGGGAAAATGTGTTTGAAGTAGAAAGGATATTTTCCTCAAGAATGGAGTTCAAGTGTTTTATCAAAATTATTTTCCATCTAAGATAATAAAGGGTTCTGTTTTTATCCCTATTATTACATTGATTTGATTATGTTGTGATGGAATTATTTTTATGAATTCCTTTATCTTATATGAATTGTTTTATGATGTCATGATGTTTAAGAATCCCATTTTATTTCATGGGTTATGCTATGATGTATGATTTATGATTTTGTGGCACACATAAGAATGGTATCATTATGAGATGGGTGGGACCTATATCTCCCTCCAATGCATTGGGTAAAGATTTTATATCTCATGAGATAGACATGGCTAGAATGGTAGGCTATACCAGTTCAGTGAAACAGGACTGAAACGAGGGTGACTCGGTTCAGAAAGGGACTTTGTCCACTAAGATAGTCTTGGCAATGAGTCTTGACTAACATAAAATGATTCTCTATGATTATGTGTGTATGCCAAAAATTTTAATGTTTTAAGTTATGATTATTGTGATTACATTTCACTACCATGGTTTATCCCATGTTATGAAATTGTGATCTCTTTTTCAGGATAAGATTTCCAAAAGTTATGTGCTTGTGTATACGATGTGATTGATATTTCTTTTGTTTACCCTTACTGAGCATTTGAGCTCACCCTTTTGTATGTTTTCTTTCCCCAGGTCAGGAAGAAGGTTATTAAGTAAGATATGCCAAAAGGGACTATAGATATGATGAAATAAATGGGAGACAGTGTAGATGCTTTATGAACCAGTTGTTTATGTTTCCCAGTTTCTAAAGACACAATACCTATACGGTCCTTTCGTGGTTTTGTTATATGTTGTAATAAGTATGCTTCAATTTTGAATTATTAACAATGTATGTAATGTATGGGTTGTTATAGTTGGTATCAGAGGAAAGGTATAGTCAACCTTTGGAAACTAGGATGTGAAAGCCTTAGTAAGAACCCTAAGGATAATTCTAAGCATAGAACACAATGTTAGTGTTTTAGAAATGGCCATGAATAACCTAGGATAAGACCTTAAGTGTGAAAATTTTATTCTTGAATTATGTGGTTTCCCTATTATAATTAGTGTTGCTCACACTATTCGTCTTGGTTTTATTCAATGGCTGGAACTCGAAGGAAGCGTGTTAATACAGAATGTGACAGGCAATGCAATGATTGTCCCCCTGAGAAACCAAACGATATGGGAGCTGGAATACAAAATCTTGTAGCCATGCTCACACAACATTCTCAAGCTATGAACCATGAAGGACTTCCAAACGAGAAAAGGAAGGAGCAACATTCTGTTGAATCCTTCATGAGGCAGCGTCCACCTTCTTTCAGCGGGTCTACTGATCCATTAGTTGCTGAACAATGGATTAGTACTACTGAAAAGATATTTTCAGTTCTTCAATGTTCTGAACATGATAAAGTCATCCTTGCAGTGTATCGTTTGGAAGGAGATGCTGATCAATGGTGGAATCTTATTAAGAATAGGAGGCAAAGGGATGAAATTGAGTCCATGGAATGGGATGTGTTCAAGAACATATTTTTCAATAAGTACTTCCCTCATATTCTCCGAACAAAGATGGAGAAAGAGTTTCTTGAACTGAAGCAAAGGGATGATGAATCTGTTGGTACCTATGAAGAAAATTTTACAAGGCTTGCAAGGTACGCTTCTGGTATTATTATCCAACCTGAGAGTAAGATCGATCGATTCTTTAGTGGCTTAAAACCAAGTCCTCGAAGGGCGTTATCCATAAGGGACTTCAATAGCTACGAGGAAATCGTTCGATGTGCTCTCAAAGTCGAGATAGAGATTGGAGTAACCCATCAGTCATATGGGTTTGATAAGAAGAGGAAAATGGAATTCAGAGGAAAATCTAAAGAGCACACTGAAAAGAAGATGAGCTTTCCCTTATGCTAAAAGTGTGGAAATAAACAAGGAGGGAGTTGTCTTAAAGGGACAAGTAAATGTTTCAAATGTGGAAAGGAAGGTCATCGGGCATTTGAATGCCGCGATAATGGGAAGAAGATGTCTAATGATGCAAACAAAGGAAGGGATACACATAATGAACCTACTACACTTCAATGTTTCAAGTGCAAGGAGATGGGGCATTATGCCAATCAATGCCCAAATCCAAGGGTTGATGATGATGGTCGACGTCAAAAAACTCTTAAGGCTAAAGACAAAGGAAAGTCAGATGCAATTTCTATCAGCGATGTGGAGTACGATAACGAAGTGGTGAAAGGTACACTTACCATCCACTCTAAAGTAGCAAATGTTTTATTTGATTCTGGATCCACCCACTCTTTTATTTCTGAAGAATTTTCTAAGGGTATCACCGTATTACCTCAACAGTTATATGTTGAGTTAGCCGTGACAACACCTAATGGAACAACAGTCGCATCAAAAGTTTATAATTCTTCTCCGATCGAAGTTTGTGGGAAAGTGCTTCCTGCAAATCTTGTGATCCTTCCTATAGTGGAATTTGATGTGATTCTTGGCATGGATTGGCTTTCTTTATATGGAGCTCATGTAAATTTCCAAAGAAGGGAAGTCACATTTCATATTCCAGATCAATCTATGATCGTCTATCAATGCAAGGATGACCATAACCTTCCAGTGGAAATTTCATCCATCTTATGGGTCTTGATTCCACTAAATGAAGGTTATTTATCTCAAATGGTTGGTGAGAAACTCATGATTAAGAATATGCCCATTTTAAGGCAGTTTGATGATGTCTTTCCGGAGTAATTACCGGGTCTTCCACCAAATCGTGAAGTTGAGTTTTCAATAGAACTCTTACCGGGTGCTTTGCCTATTTCAAAGACACCTTATAGAATGGCCCCAATTGAGTTGCAGGAATTGAAGAAGCAACTCCAAGAGAATCTTGATAAGGGATTCATACACCCTAGTGCATCACCTTGGGGAGCACCTGTTCTATTTGTTAAGAAGAAAGATGGATCAATGAGACTATGTATTGATTATCGAGAACTTAACAAGATCACTATCAAGAACAAATATCCTCTCCCTTGCATTGATGACTTATTTGACCAACTACGAGGATCTCAATACTTTTCCAAGATTGATCTTCGTTCAGGGTATCATCAATTAAGGGTCAAAAGGGAGGATATACCAAAGACGGCTTTCCGTACAAGGTATGGACACTATGAATTTATAGTGATGTCATTTGGTCTTACTAATACCCCTGCTATCTTCATGGATATAATGAATAGAGTCTTTAGATACTATCTTGATCAATTTGTGGTAGTCTTTATAGACAATATTCTTGTCTATTCAAAGAGAAAGGAAGAACATGAAGATCACTTGAGAATTATATTGAAGACCCTGAGAAAGGAGAAGCTTTATGCCAAATTTACCAAGTGTGAATTTTGGCTTCAAAAAGTTGCATTTTTGGGTCACATAATCTCAAAAGAGGGGATATTTATGGATCCAGCAAAAACAGAGGTTATCAAAAGATGGTTGAGACCAACAACAGTAACTGAGATCCAAAGTTTTCTTGGTTGGGATGGATATTATAGACGTTTTGTGAAAGATTTTTCATTATTATCTAATCCACTCACCAAGTTGACTCGGAAAGGAGTTAAGTTTGTCTGGACGGAAGAATGTGAAGAGAATTTCAAGGAGTTGAAAAGAAGGTTATCCAGTGCACCTGTGCTCACACTGCCTTGTAGTGGAGAAAGGTTTGTGATCTACAGTGATGCATCCAAGAAGGGATTGGGGTGTGTTATTATGTAAAATGATATGGTGATAGCTTATGCCTCACGAAAGTTAAAAATCCATGAGCAAAATTACCCAACACATGATTTAGAGTTAGCTGCGGTAATATTTGCATTAAAGATTTGGAGGCATTACCTTTATGGTGAAAGGTGTGATATTTATACTGATGATAAAAGTTTAAAGTATATTTTCACACAAAAGGAGCTGAATATGCGTAAAAGAAGATGGTTGGAGCTGATTAAGGATTACGACTGCTCAATCCATTACCACCCTGGGAAAGCAAACAAGGTGGAAGATGCATTAAGTCGATAAGACCATGCTAGTTTATCCATGATGAGGATCACAAAAGATCCAATATTTATGGATTTTCAAAGGATGGATCTTAGAATTATAATAGAAGGGGAAAAATCTTATCTTTCTCAAATGAATGTTCAACCATCTATACATGTGAAGATTAAAGAGGCACAGAAAGAAGATGTCGAGTTACAAAAGAAGGTGATAAATGTTCCTGAGTTCAACCTTGATTGTGATGGGATAATAAAGTTCATGAATCGGGTTTGTGTTCCTCACATCCCCGAATTAAAGAAGGACCTGCTGGATGAGGCTCATAGTTCTTCATTCTCTATTCATCCTGGAATCACGAAGATGTATAGGGACCTGAAAGAGTACTTCTGGTGGGATGGCATGAAAAGAGATGTTGCTGAATATGTCTCTCGATGCTTGGTTTGTCAACAAGTTAAGGCTGAGAGACAGAAGTCTAAGGGGATGTTACAACCATTACCCATACCCAAATGGAAGTGGGAAAACATCACTATGGACTTTGTCATAGGACTTCCTAAAACATCCAAAGGCAATAATGCTATCTGGGTCATAGTTGATCGTCTTACAAAGTCTGCACACTTCATTTCTATTAGAGAGGATTTATCTCTAGATCAGCTTTCCAGGATATATGTAAAGGAAGTGGTAAGATTGCATAGTGTACCACTTTCTATTATATCTGATCGGGATCCGAGATTTACCTCGAAGTTCTGGCGAAGTCTTCAGCATACTCTGGATACAGAGTTGAGTTTCAGCACTGCTTATCATCCTTAGACAGACGGTCAGTCTGAGAGAACAATTCAAACCCTAGAAGATATGTTGAGAGCTTGCTCTATTGATTTCAAAGGAGGTTGGGATAAACACCTACCTTTTGTGAAATTTTCTTATAATAATAGCTTTCACTCCAGTATTCAGATGGCTCATTATGAAGCTCTCTATGGAAATAAATGCAGGACTCCAACTTGCTGGGATGAAGTTGGGGAAAGAAAGCTATTAGGACCTGATCTCGTTGATGAAATGGCAGAAAAGGTCAGATCTATTCAACAACACATAAGAGCAGCTCAGAGTCGACAGAAAATTTATGCCAACAACCGAAGAAAAGACCTAGAGTTTGAAGTGGGTGATAAAGTGTTCTTACGAATATCTCCCTGGAAGAGGGTTATGAGATTTGGAAAGAAGGGGAAGTTGATCCCTAGATATATCGGTCCTTTCTAAATACTGGATCGTGTTGGGAAGGTAGCTTACCGATTGGCGCTTCCACCGAATCTCTCTCAAGTTCACGATGTGTTCCATGTATCTCTCCTGAGAAAGTACATACATGATCCTTCACATGTACTCAACTCAGAAGTTGTACCGCTGGAGCAAGATATTTCTTATGAAGAATAACCGATAGAGATTCTGGATCGTAGCGAAAAAGTCCTACGAAACAAGACCACTCGATTGGTGAAAGTTTTATGGAGGAACCACCAATTAGAAGAAGATACATGGGAGCTTGAGAAAATGATGAGGGAGAGGTATCCTCATCTGTTTGTTACAAAGTGACGAATTTTGAGGGTGAAATTCATTTTAAGGGGGGTAGAATGTAACACCCAAGACTTTTATGTTATATAAATCATCAAAGGAATATTTTTCTACACAACACTTGCTTGGCTTGATTTACATGAAATCGCGACCTTCCTCGATAGCGTGCGTCGTACGCAATACCGAGTTTCACTAAACAACGATATGCTATTTAAATATTATTAAAACTAGCCGTTATGAATAGTAATAACCACTTTTTGAAATTTCATTAATTTTATTTTTCAAAATGGACTTCATTTTTGGATTTGGAATATCGAAATTATCCTAGGGTGAAATTTTGGTATTTTTATGAAAACTTTCAATTTTTGATTAATAGTGAAACCACTAAGTGGTAGTTAAAAAACTGAATTTTTCATAAAACTTAATTTTACCGCTTCTGTGAGTGTAATTTCAAAAATCCGAAAGACACGGTTAATATCAAGGACTAAAATGTGGTTCAATGAGATGAAAATAATTTTTGATGAATAGTAACTTTTGACTTTTATTTACCACGGTAAAAAGTAAATAGGGTAAGTAAGGGTAAAGATGATATTATTATTATCCTAACACATGTCCTAATTCTATTGGATATGTGTAATTCGACGAAAAACAAACTTAGGAATAAAATATGACCATTTAGCCCCACTTGGATTAGATTAGGACATTTATTATTAATTTATTTAAAGAAGGGTTAAAATAGTTAAAATCAATGTTTAATAAGTAAATAATTTTTAATATGGGGTTATACATAAGATAAATTCGACTATAAATATTAATTAGAAAGATAAAATGATTTCCTACATAATTATATTTTATTTATAATTTTTAGACTTTAAATAAATTAATTTATTTACGACACAACGATGATGCAGTAATTACCCTTTTAAGGAAATGTTAACATAATTGATGTTGTAAATGCTCAAATAAATGTAAATTGAGACTTTTTTTGAATTACACTAATTTTCTAGGTTACTATGATATATTATTGTTGATTTAATCAACTTGGTTAGAACATATAATTCTGTTATGATTTTCACAAAAAATCAATTACTAAATAGTGTCAAAATTGACAAAAAATAGTTTTTAAAACAAATATTATATTATTAATTGTTATTTTATTCCTAAAAATCTAAGGTTCGGCCAAATGACTTAGATAAGGATATATATAATAATAATAAACAACTTGGGGTTCGTTTGGCATGTTATAGTAAGTGTATTAACCATATAGTGTAAGAAAACAAAAAGTCACGGTAAAAGTTAAATTATTTGACTTAGAGTTAAATCTAATTGATAAGGTTAAAATAATAACCTAAACTTGTCTAAATCCTATTGGTTGATAGGATTTCTACCCATCCCCACTTTACCTTCTAAATAAGACCCTTTGGAACCATTATAAACCGATTTTGACTTTAATATAAAATAATATTTTGAGATATTCCTAAGGTGCCCCTCTCCTCCCTTATAAAAAGGAACCTCCTCCCCCTCCTCCTCACACCAATTTGAGCACTCAATATCGGACAACCCCTGAAAAAATCCCTTCTCCACTTCCCTAGAATAATCCTAGAGGTCCTGGTCTTCTTCAAAGACCAATATTAGTTCCCTAAGTGGAGGATTCAAAGAGGCGTTTCAAAGAAGAGGTAATATCCATTACCGATCTTTTCAATTTCATTCTTCTTCAACTTCTTCTTCTTTAGTTGTTTCATGATAAAGTAATAACATCAGTATTACATAAATACTTATATTTAATTATAAATATGAAACAACCCTAATTCACATTCTATCCATCCAACGGAAAAATGAAATCACCGCGCGTGCGTACGTACGGAATACCGTCTCCACGCCATGGTGTAATCTATTTTCCACCATCACCTTACAAGGATGGGTATAATGGTGTAATGAGTAACTATATATGATTATTATAAAGTTATATTGATACTGAAATAGTATAAATACACTTAAATAAAATTCCACGATCATGGGAACAATATCATCGCTCGTGCGTACGTACGGAATACCGTCTCCACGATGTGATGCGACTCGTTCTACATGATCATCATTACATAGTAATTATATAAATGAATTGAATGAATAAATATGATATATGTTACACTAATACCATTCTATATATAAGGTATCTATAACCTTAAAAGAAGAATAAGAATTTATTCGGCAAAACACGCATAAGAACAAAAGGCAATAAAGACCCGAGTAACAAGTAAAAATGAAATATTAGTAATAAGAAGCTAAGAATATGACCATATATGATATCATATCAATATGTATGATTCTGTAATTAGTCAATAACATTATTTAAACCAATATACATGAGATTCGGACACGTACAGACTAAATCGGACCTAAGGTAAGAGAAATATCACAATCTCATTTTTATCCGAGATTGTTTATACTTTGGCATTTACTAGGGTGTATTTTATCATCCAAATCCATGTTTCCTCAATATGTAATAATATTTCCATCCACCTACAATTGTTTAAATACAATTTTACCCTTCGGTGAGTATTTAGTAAAATATATGAAAGGAATCTTTTGTTGTTTTTCGTACGAGGTACTTTTTGACTTTTTTGACAAAAGTACGAAGAATGTTTTATTTAACTAATAAGACATGAATGGATTTTTAAAACATTATTTCCAAGAAGCATACTTTACAACTTTTCATGTTTATTTTTAATCAACTTCTTTTAGTCTAAAATTTTATGACATGTTAAGAAGGGAAAATGTTTTTGAAGTAGAAAGGATATTTTCCTCAAGAATGGAGTTCAAGTGTTTTATCAAAATTATTTTCCATCTAAGATAATAAAGGGTTCTTTTTTATCCCTATTATTACATTGATTTGATTATGTTGTTGAATTATTTTTATGAATTCCTTTATCTTATATGAATTTTTTTATGATGTCATGATGTTTAAGAATCCCATTTTATTTCATGGGTTATGATATGATGTATGATTTATGATTTTGTGGCACACATAAGAATGGTATCATTATGAGATGGGTGGGACCTATATCTCCCTCCAATGCATTGGGTAAATATTTTATATCTCATGAGATAGACATGGCTGGAATGGTAGGTTATACCGGTTCAGTGAAATAGGACTGAAACGAGGGTGACTCGGTTTAGAAAGGGACTTTTTCCACTAAGATAGTCTTGGAAATGAGTCTTGACTAACAAGAAATGATTTTCTATGATTATGTGTGTATGTCAAAAAGTTTAATGTTTTAAGTTATGATTTTTGTGATTACATTTCACTTCCATGGTTTATCCCATGTTATGAAATTATGATCTCTTTTGCAGGATAATATTTCCAAAAGTTATGTGCTTGTGTATACGATGTGATTGATATTTCTTTTGTTTACCCTTACTGAGAATTTGAGCTCACCCTTTTGCATGTTTTCTTTCCCCAGGTCAGGAAGAAGGTTATTAAGTAAGATATTCCAAAATGGACTATAGATATGATGAAATAAATGGGAGACAGTGTAAACGCTTTATGAACCAGTTGTTTATGTTTCCCAGTTTATAAAGACACTATACTTATACGGTCCTTTCGTGGTTTTGTTATATGTTGTAATAAGTGTGCTTCAATTTTGAAGTATTAAAAATGTATGTAAAGTATGGGTTGTTATATTCTGTTTACGAATGGTTGGTCCTGTTTAGCCAGTTTGGCTTCCTTGCCTGTTTTCCATTCTTGTTGCTATAGGATGGAGAGTTTGTATTCTGATATGCTTGATATGATGTAGATTATTTGGCCAAGTAGTTCTGTAGGTTTACTTGGGCCATATTGTATTTTCCATTCTCATTACCTTCATAGGGTCATGAGAACCTAGTGCAATAGACTATAATGAGAATTAACCATGTGAGCTTCCTCAGAGAGTCTTTGAGAACTTTAGACTATAAGGGGAATCGACCGAGTGAGCTTTGTCAGAGAGTATTTGAATTATTTTTGAACTTCATTAGACTATATGGGGAATTAACAGTGAGTGATTCCTTAAAGAGTCTATGAATGACATGGTATATAAGGGGAATTAACTAAGAGAGCTTCCTCATAGAGTCCTTGACCTTGGGGCTATAAGGGGAATTGACTGTGAGTGCTTCCTTAGAGAGTTCATTACTACCATAGACCATAAAGGGAATTGATTGTGAGTGATTCCTCATAGAGTCTTTATATACTGAACCACATGGGTTTGGCCAAGTTTACTTCCCCATGTGTGGCTTCTACTTGTTAGGTAGGACCAGAGGGGATGGTTGTGAGGACTTCCCAGAGGGTTACCTGTATGTGTTTAGTTATTTGTCTCATTGATTGCTTTATATTGAAACTGTGGATTGTTTACTACTGAGTACTTTCATGTTTGATGTTTTCTATACTTTTACATGCCATATATTCACTGACTATTAGGCACAGATCTTTGGGCGGTTGCCTACTGGGATTTAGTCTCACACCCTGTTTGGGTCATGCTTTTGGGCCCAAACAGATTATATTATTGTAGGTATAGATAATGGAAAGATCCCTTCTACTTCAGGTACATGACTTGTTGTGGAGCTGGAGAATATGGGACCAAGCTTAGGCTTGTGATGCTGAGGAGTTGTTTATCTTTTTATTTTGTAATTTGGTTTATTAATGTTTTTATTTCTAGCATTGTGACTTTTTTGGACGCTTTCCTAAACATTTGTATCTTCCATCTTTATATATATATTTGTGTGTGTGTGTGCTTCAATTTTTTATTATTCTAGTCTTCCGTTGTTTACTGTTTTTTTATATTTATTTCTTCCTCTTTTGCTTTTTTTTCTTCTGTTGTGTACTCTACCAATGAGGGCATAGTTTCCCCACTATCACACCTAAGGCCATTGTTGCTAGTCGAGAGCCTTTGGAGTTCGTGGAAATGCGTTTGAGGCCATGTGACTAACCAAGTATGGGGCGCCTATGTGTGGCTTCCGAAACTAGGATGTTACGATAACAACCCAAAATTTCATAGTAAGTTATTTTCTTTAAAGTAAATCAATAGCTTTGATTACACATAACACTGAGTTTGAGCACACCACGACTTACCAAACTAGTTGTTCAAAAGCGATTATGAATAGTAATAATAGAATTTTGTATTTTATATACTTTATATAATTTTAAAATCCATATTATGTGTTTCTTAGACATAATATAAGAACAAATTCATTTTTTCAGATAAAATAAGAATTTTTTTAAATACAATTTTTACACTTTCTAATGGAAAACCCTTTTTAAAACAAATATTTGACACTTTTATATATTCAATTTAATGAAATTAAATTCCTCTTTAGAATCAGGATATAAAAATTTATTTTGAATAAATCTTTGGTACTTTTCTGATAACTTTCATATTTTGATGAATACTTAAAAACTCTAAGTTTTAATTGAAAACAACTCTTTTAATAAAAATAATTTATAGGGTTAATTTATGCATTTGAATGGTTTGGAAGAATAATAAGATTATATTTTTATCATTTAATAAAATTTAGGTCATTTTAAGCAATTTCGCATTTAAATTTGACATAAACACATGTCAATATTTTGATAATTTTACTTTTTAAAAACCTGTTTTCAGTTTCGACAAAGAGAATTAATTTTAAATTAATTAACGAAACATAAATGTTCTTAATTTTCTAAAATATAATTAAATTATGAATTATAAATATCAAAATTATCTTAGGGTGAATTTTTGGATTTTTTCTGAAAACATTCAATTTTTGATGAATAGTGAAAAAAACTGTGTTATAGTTTAAAACTGACTTTTTATTTATATAATTATTTATTTTAATTTAATTTATTTAATGTCAAAATAGATATATAATACCCATATAAGTTCAATTAAATTCATTGAAGTCATTTTATAATAAAATTAGATGTATAAAATTTTATTGAACTTTTTACCGTCTTTTACCCTCCTTCTAGGAGCATTTACAAATTTGCATGAAACGTTATTTTATCACTTCTATGAGTTGAATTTCAAAAAATTGAGAGACACAGTTGAAATCAATAACTAAAATTTGGTTCAATAAGATAGAAATATAATTTGGTGAATATTAACTTTTGGATTTTATTTACCACAGTTAAAATTAAATATGGTAATTAAGGGTAATAATGTTATTATAATTACCATAACACATGTACCAATTCTATTGGATAAGTGTAATTCGACCAAAAAACTTATAAATAAAATATGATAATTTTTGGTCCACTTTGATTAGATTGTGACATTTATTATTACTTTATTTAAAGAAGAGTTAAAAGAGTTAAATTCAAAGTTTAATAACTAAACAACTTTTAATATAGGGTTATACATAAGATAAATTAGACTATAAAAATTCATTAGAAATAAAAAATGATTTCCTACATAATGGTAGTTTATTTATAAATTTTAGACATTAAATAATTAAAATTTTCGTAACACAATGATGATGCAGTAATTACCTTATTAATGAAAGATTAACATAATTGATATTATAAATATCCAAATAAATGTAGTATGAGACTTTTGATGAATTCCATGAATTTTATGGTTTAATTTTACATATTATGGTTGATTAAATAATTTATGTTCTAATTAATCATTCAGTTATGATTTTCACAAAAAACCAAATACTAAATAATGTCAAAATAGACATAAATGTGTTTTGAAAACAAATAATGTATTATTGGTTGATATAATATTCCTAAAAATCTAAGGTTTGAAGAAAAGGATTAAATAATATTATATATGTAATTATTTAACCACTTGAGGTTCTCTTTGAAGTTTAGAGTATGTTTATTAACCATATAGTGTAAGAATACAAGAAGATACGGTAAAAGTTAAACTATTTAACTAAGAGTTAAATCTAAAAGATAAGGTTAAAATGGTAACTTAAACTTGTCTAAAACCTATTGGTTGAAATTTTTTCAACCCATACTCACCTTATATTTGAAATGAATGATTTTGGATCCATTATAAACTGAAAATGATTTTATTATAATTAATATTTCATGGTTTTCCTAAACTGACCCTCACCTCTCTTATAAAAGGGTACTTCCCATTCTCTTACTTTCACAACTCCAAAGCCATTTTTCTTGGCCTATCCCAACCCAAATATCCTTACAACTTCCCTCACACCAACCTAGAGTCCTTAAATTTATCACAAATCCAACTTAAGGATCACTTTTGATCAACTCTAAAGGAAACACCCTAGGAAGAGGTAATAATTTCACCACCCTCTTTCAAGTTATTTTCTTCTTGCACTTCATCTTTATTTTTTGTTTCCATACCAAAATAACAAATCCCTTACCTTCTACATATTGTGATATTATTATAAATATGGTACAACCATATTTTTTATTCTATCAATTCTATAAATGTCAATGTTATCATATGTGCGTACGTACGGATTACCGTCTCCACGTCGTGGTGTAGTTTGTAATTCAAACACTTATTTATTTGGATGGATATAATAATGTGTATAACTAATATAAATATAAAATATAAAATGATAATAATTCTATATATATGATAAAACATCCAATTACATATGATTTCACCATCAATATAATGATATTATCGCTCGTGCGTACGTATGGATTACCGTCTCCATGAACGCGATGAGATTCATTCCTCATCATAATCATTCGAGAATAATTTTTATTTTATGATGAAAAATAATGTTTATGAACATAATTTAATTATTTATATGAATCAATTACATTATATCCATAACTAACATGGCTTATGTAACCAATCATATAAATGAAAATGAATCAATACACACTCAAAACGATGATACTACTGAAATATTATTAACAAAGAAATATTTAAAGATCATATATGATATCATATTTATGTATTTAGTTATTTTATAATTTAATAATAATGACTTCACTATTATACATAAGTTTAATCTACCCTATACTAATGAATAGTACAAGGTAAGGGGTTTCTTATCTTACTTTTAATTCCATGAGATTTCCATTATTCACCATATATTTATTGCATGTGGTGTATTGTGTACTGCCATTTGATTTATATTATCATGATTATATTTATATTCATGGTATTTGTTGATTCATTTAGTGGTTATTTACTTTTGGTAATACGACTCTCTTGATTAGAATGTGGTATGGGGTTTTCATCACACTTTTATTCCCATGAGATTCGTGCTATATTTTCCACTATTACCTTTTGTGTGGTGTATGTACTTCCCATGAATGTATTTTTTGTGTAATAACCATTAATTTATCTCTCTCTAAATCATCATTCTATGATCCTTATTTCATGGGGTGTATGTTTCATGAGTTACCAACTCGGTATGGGAATATCAAATTTCAATTTCCACTCGTTCGGTTTTATGCAAACTTTATCGATTACTTTAGTCCAAGGTTATGTGTAAAATCACTATTTATTTACTTATGTATTAATTCCCCCCCCCCCCTTGTGTGGATATAAATTGATAAGAGTAATTTTAACTCAATTTCCATTCATTGAGTTAAACATCCAAGATCCATTCTAGAGAGATGGTGCCGCACTCGCCTGGTGTCTCCCTTCGGGCTCTCGATTTCTCCTCTCCCTATTGGGGTTTTTTCCCTCCCCGGCGATGCCCATCCTTTCTCTTGCTTCTCTCTGGCTCCATCTCTCCCGGCTCTCCCCCTCCGGTTCCGCCTAGGGTTTTCTCCGGGAACCCTTTTCCTATCAGGCGGTGGCTCGTTTGAGTGTCGTGATTCGACTTTTTGAATACTAAGGTGATGGTGTTCCGGTTCCCTTCATTTTTTATGTTTCCTTATTTTAAGGACGCTTTTGAGGGTAGACGAAGGTTGTTTGCTGGTGAACCCCTTGACCGCTCTATCTTCTCTGACATCAAGTTCTTATGCGCCTCTCTTAGTCGGATCTAGCGCAGTGGTAACTATGATGTTTTGGGATCTGTGGTTCATCATATGATAGACATTATGGAACTGACAGATATGGGTTTATTTTGTTTTATTGGATTATTTTTCTCCACTTCGTCGATGTTTTCTTCTTGCAGAGGCCTTGGCCGACTTATTCACTACTCTGGATTTTTGTTCCTCTATTCCACTCTAAGGAAAATATGGGACAGGGGTTACATTGAATTTTAAGGATGTGTGTTTAGTTGGATGCTATTTTAGGCATCAAAACATGAACATTGGTGATGGTATTATTTGTCATTGGTAAAGTTAATTGAAGTTATTGGTTCATTGTACTTGTTTGATGCTTCTCCCTTTTCTCTTCATGAATTTTTTTGGTTTCTTCTACATGTGTTTTTGCAATTTGTTTTTTGGTTTTTTAAGAGGTCGTTTTGGTGTCCAGTTTGGGTGATGTTTTTCGTGGACTATGGTGGAGGCCATCGGTGCTCTAGATGGTGACAGACGGATGTTGGTGGTGTTTTATAAGTCTGGATCCTCTATAATGGTTGTCTGGTTTTATGGTGCGTTATTGAATTCTTATCTGTGTTTGGATCCCGCTCTCTATGATCTGGATATGATGGAGAGTTAATAATGGTAATGTTTTGATAAGGTTGGTAATTCTGTGATGGTTTATGATGAAGCGGGTGAATGTTTTTTCTATAATGTTTTTTGAAGCTGTGGTGATGATGGCAGATGGTTTCTCGTCGGCATCATCTGACGAAGGTGTTACTGGTAATGACGAGGTGTTCGCTGTCAGGGGAACAACTCGAGAAGGATCATGGGTTGAGAATCTGTGCCCCAAGGCATCTTGTATGGCATGGATTTTTTATTTTGAATCATATTGGTTTTTGTGTATTGATTTTTGAATTTTATGTTTTGGTAATTTTTCTTGTGGTTCAGTTCCTGCTCACCCATAAAGTGGTTTTAAAAAATCCAATAAAAAATATAATTTTCTGTCAGTTAAACAACCAATTCATTGGTGTTGTTTCTTCATAGAATATGTGTTAATGTCCTCTGATTTATTTACACTTATTATCCAATCATATTGAGTGTATTTATATTTTTCACACATAATTATGTCATTGATTTATCCTTAACCTAAGGATTAAGTCTTTATAAAGGAATTCATCTCAACATACATTCCATTGATACTTCTTTGTTGTTATGCACCAATTCACTTTTCTTTGGTGTATATATTGTACTTCGACATAGTATATCATCAATCCCTTTATTCTCCTAATATTATAAGGTTTGTATTACCTCAATTACTTATATTTAAGCACCTCTTATTTGGTTTGGAACTCTTTAACGAAAATGTCATTTTAAATGTTTTAAATATATATTCTTCTAAATAATTCTCATTAATGTCCATGTTTTAAAAATGGTTTTAGGTATTTATTTATATGGACATGAATTTTTTGAAATTAAAATTCCTTTTAAAAGTTTCAAAGTGGTATGAGACACTTTAATTCAAAAATCTCTTCTAAATGACTTCTTTTATAAATAGTGTGACATTTAAATGTTTTTAAGAAAAAAGGGATATTTCCCTCAAATAGTTTTGATGACTATTTTCATCTATGTCAATATACTTCAGTGTATTTTATTCTTGATTGAGGTTGATTTATTTTAATACAATCATCTATATTTTATTGAATGAGTTATGTTTGACAGCAGATGTTTTATTTTTATGCCATTCATGGTTTGTAGTTAAAATATTTACATTTCGTATGCTAGTTTTAGTATGAATGTTTAGATTATGTTTCAACCTTTTCATATGAGGAATGTATTGGAATTAGTAAGTGACGGGTGAAGCTCGCTATATCTCCTCGATGCATTAGTAGGTGTCATGAGTAAAACTAGTGTCTTGGCATAAGGCTTTGACATAATCTTATTTGTAGTCTTGGCACAACATCTTGACTATGTGGTTATGAAGTCTATCATTATGCATTCCATCCTTATGAAATTGGATATTGATTTTAGATGTGATTATTCTACTAGAAGAATATCCATTCTGAATATTTAAATGGAATTATTTTATTTATCTTCTCCATATTATGTTGAAGCTTAAGTTTAAAAGGCTTGTGTTCTAGTCATATACATTCCTTAAATGTTTGTTCTTATTTATGATGGTTTATTTTATATTGTTATCATTACTGAGCATCTGATCTCACCCCTTTCTTATGTTTTATTTTTTCCACAATTCAAAGATGTATTTTACGATTAAACTGGAGGAATAAGTTAATGGATATAAGAGTGGTCAAAGGGGACACAATGTTGTTTTTTATTTCATGATGTAATATAAAACTTATGTATGTATCTAGTACTTCTAAGGCTACTAAGCTGATCGGTATTTTGGGACATGATTCTTTGTATCATTCCAATGTTATGTAATAATGCACTGATTCTGGGTAACAAGGGTTAGGTAGTTACAAATAATTTTTATTCCCTCAATTTTAACTTGATCTCATTAATTAATGGTTATCCATCGAAAAACCAATTTAGTTAAAATATCACCTCATAGAAAGGTTTAATAATAATTATTCTTGATAAGATGTAAATAGAAGTAATAAGGTTATCTCAAATAATACATAACTAGGTTTTTAAGTAGGAAAAATTAGTGGTACGTAAAAGTATGGATATAGAATAAAATCATAATGTCTAATTAATTTTTGAGATTGATAGAGACCATTGAACATAAGAAAGTGAATAATCATTATATAATTAATGATCATGAAACCATAAACCCATGAGGTGTGAAAAAACCCCTCAATTTATACAAAATAAAGGTAATATGATAAAATTTTACATTCAATATCTCTTTCCCAAAGTCATAGATTTCCTTACCATCTATACTAAGAATATATGAAATACAAACATACATGAAATTTCATCCATTAATAAATTTCTACCAAAATATCATCTCTTTCTTCAAACGATGGTAATAGAAGATGAATTTTTTTAATCATGAATCACTAAAATAAAATTATAATGGATCACATAATTCCACAAGAGGATAAAAATCTCTTCCTCTTATATTTAGGAATTAACAAAAAATAAAATGGACCACACAAGGTAATATAACTCAAAAAATAAATAAACCATTATGTGATGGAATAAAATATTAATATCTAAATCCTTAATAATAAGACTCAATGTTAAAACTCGACCATTTTATATATAAATAATCCTAAATTCATTAAAATATTCCTGAATGATTTTGAAACCTAATAATTTGAATGATTTGATCACATATTTGTCCAACATAATGTTGGCATCCATCTCCAAATAAAATCAATCTCTCTTGAAGTATCATAAAAAATTTATATGCCCAAACAATATATGATAATAATTTATGATACATAAATTTAATCATTATAAGTCAATAGTAAAATCATATATGTTTCTAAAAATTAACACAATTCGTATATTTTTTTGATTTTTATAACCTAACACCATTGATAGGAACAATTATCCAAAATAATTATCAAATCCTCAAACATATATAGTTTCAACTCAATGATTATTGTAAAATAGATCCTTAAATTATCTAAGAGTAAATTTTATAAGATTTCAATGACTCAGGTAAATTCTAGGTTACCAAAATTTAAATCAATAAACAATAAATGGATCTTTAGGATGAAATTTTTTTCTCTCCATTGATATTCACATTTTTTCTATGAAATCCATTTCTCTATGACTTTCTTTACCACACATAAAAACTTTTCATATTCCATTTAGACATTATTTTCGGTGTATCTTCCCACATTTCTGACCTGAAGAAAATTGATCCTTTTTTCCTCTTTCATCTCCTCCACCAAATCTCTTATAAGACTCTATACTTCATTTATTTGGGGAGATTTATAGTTGGTTAAGGTATAGGTTGTTAATCATATATTTTTATATCTAATTAGAAATCATAAAAATTTATATCACTTTAATCATAATCCCATTTGGTTTCTCATAATCACTATATTATTTTTTAACATTTTTCATTAACATCATTCATCTTACTTCCACCCATTGACTAAAACAAAAAATATTATGTGATAAAAGATAATTATAATCACAAAAAATTATTTATAGGATTTATAAATCATGAATATTTATTTTAAGTCTATGATCACCTACTTTTAAACTAGTTTATTCATTATTATTTTTCATCTAGATCCTATAATATGGTTTTTAAAGAGTTTTTGAATTTACAAACCAATATCCACTTGGAGTGTCAAACCAAGTGTGCATCCAGGCCTATTTATGTGAACTCGGTGATGATGGAGTCAAACCCCAATGCCACATTCTCATATTTATTACCCCAAAGTACAAATGTTCTAGAGCCAAAACCAGTTATAGTATCTCGAGGGGATTGTAATTTCTAGGAAATACTCACTCTATCCTTCTCCAAAATTCTAGAATATGATCCTATTATTATAATTATCCCTAGGGTTCTCACAAAAGTATTCTAGTCCTAATCCTCAAAAATAACTAGACCTTTATTTAATACCATCTATATAAAACAAATCCATTTATTCAAATTATTAAAATACTTTTTAACATAAACATCCTATTAGTACAACCCATCATTTGTGAGGCCTAGTGCCTTTGGAATACTAGAAACATAGTACATAGAAAGAAAACTAAAAAATTAAATCCATAGTTTAACCACCATCCTGATCTCCAAAATCCATTTGATCTCCTAAAAATACATATCAAAACAAGTGAAATGCATAAAATAAAGGGGAGAGCTAAAAACTATGTGAGTGAATAATCATGATAAGGAGGCATAACTTGTGATTCAATGGAATGAAATGATATAATAAAATATAAGGCTCATGGGTATTCACGTGGGATCATAACATAAAGAACACAATATCACAGGATAATGTAAATATAGAAAATGTGGGAAGAACACATAAAATGACATAAAAATGAGTCAAGTGTAATTTTCTCAACAATATCACATGGTGGAAAAATTTCCAAAATGGATTAGGTTTAATCCCTAATTCCTTTCAGATCTTCTTAAGAGAGAAGATATTTACCCGCTACATTAGAGAATTATTTTGGTTTACTTGTCATAACATGTTTAGGATTATATATGTTAAATAAATGAATTTAAAAATATGTAATAAACATAATAATGACACATGGAATTAATATTGGTTTCCAAATTGTTCCTCTTACCACAATCCAAGGAAATTTCATAATAAAGGAATTTGAGAAATAAATTTAAGGCATGTATTAACCTATAAAAATAAGTGATAATGAGACAGTTACATGTTTAAGATGCACATCTATGAAATTTAAAATGAATATGTAACACCAAAAGTTATAATAATTAATGAAACAATCCTTAAAATATAACATTGAATATTTCTTGTAGAAAATTCCTTTTTCCATTTAAAATCACTTTTTAAAAATCTAAATATTCTAAGATATTATTGAACAAATTTTCATTAAAAATAACTTTGGAATATTATAAATGGAGATTAAAATAATTTAGAGGTCATGAGGATGTAATATTTTGTTCATTAAATATAACTTATAAATAAAACATTTCTCTAACAATTTTGTAAAAAAAACTCACAAAGTACCTAGTTTGGAAAATGGAAGGAAGATTACTTTTAACCCAATTTGTAAAAAAGAAAAAAATTTATAAAAAAAAAATTATTTAAGAATATAAAAAAAAATCTAGATAATATATTTAGGAAAGTATATACATGGAAGAGAATGATTTTAGATTTAAAAGTGGGTACAAGATCAGTATTACTTAAAAATAACTTTCCTAATGTTTCATCTAACACCTAAGAACCAATTATAGTAAGTGAACATTTTATATTAATAAAAATATAATATAATTAGAATTTTAATATTTCATGGAATAAATTTCTAATTTCATATGATGAATATCGATTTTGAACTTACTTGGTAAAAATAAGAAAAGAATGAAATATTAAAATTTTCCCTAAGAAATAATATTTTATAAAGAATAAAATAATATAGTATTTAACTATTATTACTCTTATTGATAATAATATGTTATAATTTTTTGAATTAAAAATATATGGACTAATAATTTGGTATAAATAATGATAAGATCATTTGGAGGTGAAAATGGATACTTTTCATAAAACTATTTTTTTAAAAAGTACATAATGCATATCCATTTTAATTAATTACAAGTATATTTAGTTATGAATATTTAAATGATATATATAGATTATATATATTGATATATTAATTTAAATGCATATAGTGATGTTTATTATCCACATATTTAATATTATATCATCATATTCTTAAAAATTCATTTCTTGAAAACGCATTTTTCTCTATGTTTTGATGGATAATTTTTAAATTAAATTATTTCACTTAAATGAATTGAATTTGATAATATGGATTCCATATTTTAAATCTTAAAATTAAATACTATTTTATATGGTCAACTTAACTTTTTTCATAATGAATAGTAAATCAAGTAAAAACTAATTGTCGCAATTAAGGTTAAAATGGAATTATCAGGGATTAATTTATAAAAATAAGGGTAAATATGAAATAAATTTTTTATAAAATCATCTTATTAGTTATATTTAAGACATTTTTTTTTATAAATATAATATAATTTAAATTTATCCATATTTTGAAGAAGGAGACTTGACATTATTGAAAACCATTGATAATTTACAAGTGTGCCACTCACATCAATTATAAAAGAGAACCCTCCCCTCACTTATTCACACCACTCAGTTTATTTTTCTCAACCGAAGGTACCAAAATATCTTACCAAAACCCATTTAAAAATTATAAATCTTATTTTCTTCATAAAAAACCAACCCTGGGGTCCTTAATAATATATCTAAAGGGGTTCTTCTAAGATAAGGTTCATCTCTTCACTAAGCTCTTTATTTTTTACTTCTTATTTTACCACAACAATTATGTATTAAAATTTACAATATATTAACACTATTATATCCAAGAAAATTTCATTTTTTATATTTATAGAATAATATTTTTTATCTCATTCTCTGTCAAATTGGAAACAAGAGCTTTGCTCATGTGTACGGCGAACCACCGAGTCGCGAACCGATATAATTTTTATGTCATCATCGATTACGAAGAATAGTTGTAATGATGTAAATAATGAATATATATGAAAATTATGAAATCATGTTAATAAAATAAAATTAATATAAAAACCCTTTTTTCTATCCTTTCTCTTATTATGGAAATGATATTATCGCTCATGTATACGTATGACATACCCTCTCTCTGAATTTATGTGATCCATTTTTCATCTCCAAAATTCAGGAATGATTATAAAAATTTATCCAATGAGTATATATATTATTTCAATAATTAATATATCTCTTTTTATTAAGTAACTATATCCTATACACAACAGTTTTAACTTCTATAACAAAACACGGATGAGAAAATAAGTTAATTTACACTCGAAAAAATAGTAACTATAAAACATTATTAACTAATGGGAGATAATATGTCATAAAAGATAATATATGATATTATAAATATAAATATAGTTCTATAAAAAATTAATAACATGGTTAAAAAAATTATATAATAGGTTAATTCATATTCAACTAAATGTAAGTGTGAGGTAAGGGATTTCATCCCAATTTTCATTACATTGAGACATATTTCTTATTATGCACCTACATAATTTTATTTGAGGTATATGGTTCCCATTTGGTATATTTAACATGAATAAATATTTATTCCTAATAAATAATATTTTAACTCATGTTTATTATTTCATCGGTGCAAAACATAAAATTTAGCAGAGTGTAAAAAATAATTTTACAATCTCACTTTATTTTGTGATTGTATATATTTTTGTGGAAGTAATATTATCATTACTCCAAATGGCCCAAATTCCTTTATATTTTTTATTTTTCATTGTATAACCCCATTTTTTAATTGAGTTCAGAGGGAACCCTTACATGTCTCGTAGGCCCAGAGGTATAGGGCCCATTATATAGCTCAATGACCCAAGAGAACTAAGACAACAAGATAGACTATCTCATCATATATATTTATGTGTGTGTGTGTTTGATCAAAATCCCAAACATTCAAGGATACAAAGCCAGTATTTCCCTGTCCTTACACTATGCCTAGCCCCGATGGTAGATTCCATACCCCCTCAAATGTCCTACTCAAGTATCCCTACAAATCTTGGAGTTTCTGCCTAAACCACATCTAGATATTCACCAGTGGAGGAATCAATTTCTTTATTTCCAAATGTCTATATGCTACACCTCATCCATCACTTCAGGACACCCACCACACTAGCAGTTTACTTATCTTTAAAGCTTGCTTCATACCACCATCATGAAAACTAAATTCATCCATTTAAACTAACTATAATCCCCTGACATCTTCTTATGGGCACAACGATCCCCCTATCGCAACCCTCCTGAATTAGGAGGCCACTGACATTCTCCCCATCTTTATCTAATATTTGGCACTAAAGCCCCCACCACATCCTGTGAGCACTTTCCAATAACCCTCTAACGTCCACTTGTGACCCACAAAGATATATTATGATCAGTAGAAATTGAATTTACCATAAATGTCCATATTTTTTGTATATTAGATATTATTATTTCCTAAATTCTATTAATTTTTTAAATACGGTGTTTTACTTTGAAAGTTAACCGATTGACATTGAAAAATATTGATATTTCATTTTCTTTATTCAATATGGATATTTATTGATACGAAATATTGTTTATGATTTGTATTAATTATTAATATACGATGAATTCATTGGTTTTGTAGTGATTGGTGGGGATTGGTTATATATATCCCCTTGATACATTAATATGTATAATGAGATAAATCAGTTGTCCAAATTAAATTGGTTTTTTATGTACACCTACCCATAGTTTTAAAATTTATCATCTTCATGTATTAACGATATAGATAACATGATGTATGAGATCAAGATATAAAATAGTGATAATTTACTTTATATATAATTCACTTATTATTATTTATGAGAATATTGAATAGATATAATCTATTGGTGCAATTTGTGCTCAAGTTATCAATTAAATGGAATAAGTGATGACTTATTTACTCAACCATATTGATTATTCCTTATCTACACATCCTAAATTTTATTTTATGTAAATTTAATAAGAATTTTATTTCACCCTTATTTTTTTCTTTTCGTATTATATGAAGATTAATTCTTCGAATGAATTTCAATGATTTGAAGTATTTTTTTCTGTAATGTGTTATATTTAATTCCCCTATGTAAAATCAGTATAATGTATATATATATATCTATTTCTCCAAAACTAATCAAATGATTAGACCTTTAAGATTATAAAACTTTAAACTAAGTCAATTTAATAATGTGAACACCATCTATAGTTTATAGTATTTAGTGGTGTTACATTTGGTATTAGAGAATTCTTAGTAGAATCCATGGGAACTATATTAATAAAAACATAGATTACGGAATGTAACCATATGATAGACATTGATGATTTGTAAAATTTTGGAATAACATCCCAATTTATTTGTAAGTTAGATATTATGTGGTTTTTAAGAAATAAAACCTTGTCTTAATACTATAATTGTACACAGTTCTAGCATAGTTGTGCATATGGGTAATAAATCAGAAATGGGAGCAATTGGTTTTGACTCTATCATCACCCGGTTCATGAAAATGGGCCCTACTACACACCTAGGTTGAATCTACTTGGAGATATACTTTGGTTTATTCAAATTTTATGTACAAATAATTATAAATGATTTGAAAATTATTTTATATTCCCTATGAAATGAATTTTATGATTCCAAGATTAGTAATGCATAAATTTTGAAATTATTATAAGTGTTACATAAAATTTAGATATATATATTTGGATTTAAAATTTATAACATTATGAAATTATCCATTATATACCATTTTTTAGAAATGGATCATAGAAAAAATAACGATATTAAAACATATGTTCAATGGATAAATCTACCTGTTGAGGTGGAAAATAAAACTATTGTTGGAACTGAGAAAATCATGGATCTGTGAGGTCAAATAACCAAGTTTATGGCTAATATAATTTCCAAAATGAATAATACTATTGTTCCAAAGCATGATCCTATTATTTTGGATCACTTTATTTGATTTAATACCCTATAATTTAGAAATAATACTATTACATTGGTTATAGTGTAATGGATTTAGTCACTTTAAAAGATATTTCTGGCCACGGGATGTGATGAAAAGGAAAATGTTATACTAAAAGTATATTCTCTCAAGTTTTATTATAATCAATAGTGTTAATTGATCCATAATACTATGAATGATGATAAAATATAATACATGTAATTGAAATCTTTTAAAGAAACACGGTTTTGATAAATATTTCCCACATAAAAATGAACTAAAATGAAGTGAAATTTTCTTCATCTTAATTAAAGAGAATTAAAAAAGTATTGTGGGATAGGAGGATACCTTTTCAAGACTATCCATATATTCAATGTACTAAAAATGAAATAATTAATTAATTATTAAACATTTATTTGAAGTGATTAATCCAACACTCTAAATATATTTGGTTCCTCAAACTTTATCCTCATATAATGAAATCATTTTTGATTCCATAAAAATTGGGAAAAAGATTAGATCCTATAAATTCAAGTGAATCAATGTAAGAAGTAGTCATCTTAACACAATGAAAAAAGTAATTATTTGATAAATAAGCATAAAATGAATCAATTTAAATTATGTGAAAATTTTGGAAAGAAATATCCTAGAGGATGATTGAATGGAAGAGGAGTATATTACAAGTGTGTTGATAAGGTTTATCTGGAACATGAATCTAAGGGGGTTAAGACACCATTTTTATCTAGTGAATCAACTATAATGAAAGTAGGAATATTTCAAACAAATTTCCAAATCATCATGGGAATATACAAAAGAAGAGGCCAGGGGGAAAAGGAAAATAATATATAATCACTATATGTGAGGTTGATGTTCCCAAAGGAATTCAAATAATGGGATACACCAATGAACATAACTGAGGTAATTATTTTCATTGGTCTGGTAGATTACAATCAGAAAATATTTTCAAAAAAATTATTATTGGCTAACATGTTAACCAATTTTAAAAGTAAATGGGTTGAGATTATGTGGATAAGGTAATGTGATAAATTATTTGAATAATTTATGATTATATTGGATTAATTCATTATTTTGAGTCAACTATCAAGAAATGATGGATTTGTGATAAATAGTGATGTATAAAAGAAGTGACATGGTTGTATCCTTATTGATAATGATAAACTTATTTCCTATGTATCAAGGTAGTTAAGGACTCTAAAAAAGAGCGATATGACCCATGATCTTGATTTGGAATATGTGGTCTTTTATTTGAAGATATGGAGATATTATCTCTACGGTGAAATGTGTGAAATATACATAGACCATAAGATCCTAAAATATATAATTTCACAAGATGATCTTTATATGATGCAAATATGATAGCTTTATTTACTCAAGGATTATAATATCTCAATTTACTACAACCATTGGAAGGAAAATATTGTAGAATATGCATTGAGTAGGAAAGATAATGGAGTTTATTCCCTAATGAGTATTGACAAGGACCCTATGACCATAGACCTAGTAAATATAGATATGGGAATTATTAAGGAAGTAGAGGAATCATTCCTTTTTCAAATGATTGTGAAATCATAATTACTGAAAAAGATAAAAATTTAACAACCACTTTATGAGACTTTTTGAAATAAAATCAATGTTTGGAATGATGTGAAAATGGTATACTTAATTTGTAAAGTTGAAATTTATAAATCTGGAAAGATACTACTTGTTCCATAAACACCCAAGATAAAAAAAAATTTCTTCGTATTCCTATATTTTGAATTTCTCAGTATAACCTGGTAGCACCATGATATATAAGGATTTGAAGGAAATTTTTTTTGGATAACATGAAGTGAGAAATTTATTATTATATATAAAGATGATTGGTTTTTAATAAGGTCAAGTTTCACAGACAACATCCTATAGGATTCATGAATCTTCTACCTATACCAATGTAGAAATACAATGAAATTACTATATAATATTTCACTAGATTACTAAATAATCAAAATAATAATTATGTAATATGGGTTATTTTCAATTAGTTAACCAACTTTTCACATTTCCTTACTATAAAAGAGTATTTAAATCTCGATCTCCTCAAATGACCCCATATTAATGAACATATAAGATATTATGGTAAACCTATTTTAATTTTTTCTAATTTTTATAGATGATTTAGATCACAATTTTGGAATAGTCTTTATAACGCTCTCAATATTGAGCTTCAATTGAACACCACCAAACATCCTCATACCAATGAATAGTATGAAATGAAAATTAAAACAATAAATACTTGTTGAGTTTGTTCTAACATGACTTAAAAGTTATATAGTATTAGTATTTACCTTTGGTAGAGTTTTCCTATAACAATAGTTTTCATTCAAGTAATCAAATTGTGTTGTTTAAATCATTATATGGGAAAAGATATCATACTCCCACCTGTTGGAATGAATTTAGTGAAAGGAAACATGATATAAAAATAAAATTTGAGGATAAAAATACAAAGTTAAAGACTATTTAGACTCATATTAAAGAATCTAAAATCAGGAAAAGGATTTATTTTGATTTCTAGAGGATTGACTTGTAATTTCAAGTGTGAGATCAAATGTTCATGAAAGTATCTCCATGGAAGGTTGTTATATGGTTTGATAAGAAACATAAATTAAGCCTCATGTACACTATAAATTTTGAAATTATAGAAATTATAAGAGTTGTGACTTATCTATTTTCAATTACACAAAGCCTCTCCAAAGTATATTATTTGTTAAATATATCATTGTAAAGGAATTATTTTCCAAACCCAACAAACATACTCAACTTTGATGAAATATAATTGGAACTTGACCTATCTTATATTAAAGAGCCCAACCATATCCTTAAACTAGAGAGAACGAATTGAGTAGTTAGATAAATCAACTCATAATGTTAGTTGGAGAAATAATAAAATTAAGGAAGTAATGTGTGAACCATATGATGTTATGAATAATAACCACCCTCGTTTTTTAAGGTAATATCCCTGAATTTTCTGTATGAGGGAAGAATGTAACACCTGATCGTCAATTATAGTAATTGATTATTATATTTCAATTAAACTGAAATAAATGGAAAATTTTTATATTTCATGGAACAAAAATTATAATTTGATTGGATGAATATCGATTTTGTACTTCCTTGGTCAGAATAAGCCTATAATGATTTTTTAAAATTTTTTCTTAGAAATAATATTTTATGAATAATTGAAATAAAGTATTTTTATATTCCTCATTATAATTAGAAAAATATTTTATTATTTTTAGTATTTATAATTTATTTACTATCAATTTTATAGAAATAATTATAAGATCATTTGGAGGTAAAGGTATATTTTTTCAGAAAAGTTTTTTCATTTTAAAAGGCATAATTTCAATATAATTTAATTTAGTAAAATAATAATTAATTCTGAATAATATAAATAAAATTTCTTGATTAAATTTATTTATATTTGAATTTAAATACATATAATTATTATTTTTATTCGTATAGTGAATATAAGATCATCTTATTCTTGAAAAAATGTATTTCATAAAAACCAATTTTTTAACTAGCTTTGCAGGTTTATTTTTAAATTAAATTATTTTATTTATATGAATTGATTTTTATCAAATTGATTAAATATTTTTAATCATCAAAATTAATATTATCTAATAATTTTAACTTTATTTTTTCTCACAATGAATAGTAAAAGTAGTAATGAATAAATACCACAATTAAGGTTAAAATAGGTACAGAAGGTTAATCTATAAATTTATGTGTCAAAAATGACCAAAACAATTTATGAAACATACTTTTTTTGTTGTATTGAAACCTTACTCTTTTTACCTTAGAATATTTTCTACTTTGGATCCATATTTCGATGAAATTAACCTAACATTATTGAAAAACTTTGAGAAATTACAAGTGGTCTAGTCACTTCAGTTATAAAATGACACCTCCTCCCCTCACTTCTTCACCGTATCAAGAGATTTAACTCAATAAAAACCTAAAAAATCTCTCCCAAACAACCTTAATCTCATTAAAGAGTTTTTTTCCTTCCTGAAATACCAAACCTATGGTCTTTAATAAGAGACCAAAAGTAGGTTCTTCTAAGTAAAGGTTATTGTCTTTACCGAGCTCTTTCTTTTTAGTTATTATTTTACCACATTAAATTATGTCTTAACAATTATTATATAACAACCCTAGTATATCTTGTACATTTATATTTTATTATGTTTATTTATAAAAATTTATTATCTCCTTCTTCACAAATGGGAAACAAAACCATTGCTCGTGTGTATGGTGAAATACCACCTCACGAGCGATGTAGGTTGTTTTTTCATCAATGACTCTCATAGATAGTCATAATGATATAAATAATGAATATATATGATAATTAATACATGATATATATATTTTAAAATTAATTTATCACCAACTTCCTTTCACATTCCACTATTAATGAAATAATATCGGCACTTCTACGTACATATGGCCTGACATCTCTACAAAGAGATGCCATTCATTTAACATGTCCAAATTTAAATAATAATTATAAAAATGTATATAATTACTATATATGATATTTAAAACATTAATATAATTCTATATATGATGTTACAATATCATTTACATAATAATTAGAACATAAACAATACAACATGAATGAGAAAACAAGGAAATTAGAAATAATAATACAATATTATTAATTAATGGGTGATAGTATGTTATAAAATATTACATATGATATTATAAATATTTATATGGTTCTATTATAAATTAATAACATGTTTAAACCCATTATACATCTTGTTAAATCATGTTAAACTAAAATGAATCATTAGGTATGTGATTTCATCTCAATTACCACTCTATTATGAAATATGTTTTATTATACACCTATTCATTTTAATATGGTGTAGTTATTCCCCCATTTATATATTTAACATGAATACCTATTTTTTATCTTTATTAATGTTTCAATTCATATTTTTTATATAAAGGGGATATAATTCAAATGTTACCAAAGTGGTAAGAACTATTTTATGATCTCACTTTATTTTAGGATTTCATATATTTTCACTAAAGGATATAATAATTTACCCATTATAAGATCAAATAACTTTTTTATCCTCTAGATATTTAACTATTTTCAATAATTAATTCCAAATTTTATTCAATTTTTCACTTGAATTACCCAATAAAATGTTTATAGTAAAAATGGTGTTTATTTCTCATTTAATCGGGTATATTTTTCTACCATGACCAAATTTTTAAAAATTGTGTTACGAAATCCATTTTTATTACAAAAATGATTTCTTAAATACATTTTATGTTTTCCTTGACATTTTAAAATGTATGAAAGGAATAATTATATTTTTTTAAAGGCTCTACTTTTATTATCTTTATGAAAATCTGAAGGAATGCATTTTTTAATGTATATGGTGTTAATGAAATTCCCCACCACCATTTTATAAAATTTTGATTCTCCTAAACATATTAAATATTTTTATATTTGAATATATTAAATGAATTTTCTTTTTAATATATATCTTCAATTTCATTTATTCTTCATAAGGACATGATTTTCTTACAAAACTTATATTCTTGATGATCTGATAGTTTTTTATCTATTTTTAATTTTTCGGTTAGTAACATACTCTGTATATATTCACTTTATTATGATCACCAGAAATTTAATTTCCATCAAATATATATATTCGTTTAATCTTGGATATGATTATTTCCAAATTCATATAAAATTTTTACATATAGTGTTTTACATTGAAAATTATATGTTTGATTGTGGAAAATATTGATATTCCATATTATTTATTCAATATTGATATATCTTGATATGGAATATTGTTTATTATTTGAAATGATCATTCAGTGTATATTAAATTTATTAGACATTCAGTGATGGGTGGTCCCAGTTTTAGATATCCACTCGATACATTGACAACTCTCATGAGACAAACTAGTTGGCCAAATTAAACGGGTTTTTGGTTTACACCTAAATAAATTTAAAAACTACATTGTCACAAGGTCTTGATGGTATAGATATCATGATTTTTATGTTCTTGACATTAAATATTAATCATTTCCTTCATTGAGAATTTAAGTATTATTATTAATGAGATTATGCCATTAATATATCCATGGATTAATTTTGTACTCAACTTATTGATTAAATGGCATGTTTATTCGGTTATTTACCATATCATATTGATTAATAATTATTTAATCATGAAATTTTCCACTATACATAACCTTAATGATAATTTGAGCTCAACCATATTTAGTTTTTCCCCATGATATAAAGATGAATTCTTTAAATGAGTTTCAAGGATGTAGAGATTTTTCTTTTGTTTGGTTATATATTCTATTCCCAATAAAAAATGGGTATCATTTATGTATCTGATTTTATAAAAGTATTAAACTGATCAGTTTTTTAGTATTAAAACCCTTTGATCTTTGCTAATGTAATGAAGTGACCACATTCTCTAGATTAATCGAATCAAGGTTGTTACACCACTTTATTCAATAAGGGATTAAATGGAAAACAAACATGTAAACCATATTCATAACCAAAGGTGAATGAAAGATATTTGGTTTTGAAAAATAAATTTATTTGATTTCCCCTAAAGGATCTTTTAATATTAAATATATTTAAATGAAAGAAGATTCTAATATAAATCATCTACCACATTGGTAGATTTGAAATCAAATCCCCTTGGATAAGTTAAAATAAATTGTAACATAATGTATTATGAAGTTTGAAGGATTAATGATATAATACGTAAAAGGGGAAATCATATACAGGATATAAAAACCAAATAGGTTAATTTTGTTAAAATATTCCTCAATGAAGGGAAATTTAGATGAAATCACTAACAATTATCATAACATTAAAGTGATAATTGATCAATTAAGTGATTGTGTGTATCAAATGTAAAACCACATGAAGTAAAGTAGAAATTAAAAATAAAAAAAAAATAATTAATCTCACACATAATCATGTATTAATATTTAAAATCAAGTATAAGTATAACCCAATGAATTGTAAATTGAGTTAAGAAACCCCGTACTTCAAGACCAACTCATCATGTACATACATTGTCATCCTTAATTATTAACTTATGTTAATTTTATACTTGATTAAGAATAATTTTCATCTCTATTATAACCTTTATTTTATTTATTTTCATATTAAATTCATTTACTTATTCAATTAAGATTACAATAGATGGTTGGACGATATTTGGTTCAAATATACAAAACGAATTTAATAGGTTGATTATGGTAAAATAAATCAATGTTCCATCATATCCATAATTATAGTAGTATTTAATTATAATTTTTATACATAAATTAAAATTTTAAAACCATACATGAAAGATTCCTCTTAAAAATTAACAATATTATAACCATGGAGATGGTAGTCCATACCCAAAAATTAGAAACCTTTCCATTTTTAAGTGATCATTATAGAAAGAATGTATATATCATTTTATTTATTCAAAATGATAATAATATAACAAATATAAAATTATTTATTTATATATACTTATATATATCATCCATGTTATTTGGTGATGAAGAATGAATCTCATCGCTTTGTAGAGGTTGTAGTTCACATGTATATACGAGCGACATTATTATTTCTTTGTGAATAAAAATGTAAGAAATTAAATGATATATTATCTTTTAAGAATGATAAATATTTCATTAATATCATATATATATATACATATGTATATTAGTAAATCCATCATCATAAACATTTGTGATAGGTAATGAAGAGAAATTAATTACATCGGTTCATGAGGTGGCAGTCCGTTATACACACAAATAATGGTTTCATTTCACATTTCATGGAAGTGGAGGTGAATATAGGTTATTAAATTAATATAATAACATATAATTATTATATATATAGTTATATTATTATATCATCATTTCTTAATCATATTTTTAGGATGCGGAAGAATAAATAAAAAACACTCTGTTCAGAACAGTACCTCTTCTTTGGACAACCTCCTTAGATTTACACCAAATTCCTTCATATGAGATTTTACTATCAAAAACAGGATTCTAGAACATGTTAAATAAATAAATTAAGTTATTTTTTTCTTTTATTTTTGGAACCACAATAATATTTATGTGTGTATAGGAGAGTATAGGGGTGTCCTTTTATAAGTGGGGGTGGGACCCGCATAAAAATTGCCTCAAAGAATAGACAATGATAAAGTCATTTTCAAGTAAAAATATTATAAATCAATATATATTGTAATTTTTTATATTATATGGTCTAAATATTTCTATACAATATGATTGATACAAGTTTAATAGGAAAAAACACCCTTATCTTTTGGTTTAACCACTCAGTAAACCCGTTCTAAACATAATCGTGATAATTAATTTTGAATGTTTTCACTATTAATTATGACAAAAAATTAAGTTATACAAATTAAAAAATATTAATTATAATTATTATAAATATAGAATCCATTTTATTAAATTCAATTCATAAAAGTGGGAAAAATATAATTTATGGTCCCTCCAAAATATGCCAAAAACAGGTTTTCAAGATATGTAATTTTAAAGCATAAGATGATCTTATAATAAATATTTCATTTATGTTAATAATTATATTAATTTAAATTTATATATATTTATTTATTTATTTATTTAATATGTAAATTTAATTTAAATAATTCCTCTTTAGGTAGTTTTTTAATTAACTAAAATGTATAAACATTATATGCTTAAAAAATATTTCAAAAAATCCATTATTATGCCTAAAAATAAACAAATACTAAAATCGTGAAAGTTGACGATTAAAATTAAATTAATTATATTATTCTAAATTTATTGGTTTAGGTATAAAATTAATACCAAATCCAAAATAAAATTTTCCTTTTAAAGTACTTGGTTTAATGGAATGAAATGATAGTATTTGAAGAATCATAAATTTTTAATATTCACTAAAAATCATTCATTTTAAAAAAATCGCAAAATTTCAAAATGGTTAATTTAGATATGATGATTAAAAAATTAAATTAAATTTTTCTAAAAAAATTATAAAAGATAAATTTTAAATTTTGAAAATAAGTGTGAAAAACACAACGGACTCGTTTTCTGAAAAATAATGTTTTATTCACAAAAATGAATTTATTATTATAACATGCCTAAAAACTATTTTTAATAAATAAAAAAAAATTAATATTTAATATATCAATTAAATTAAAACCATTAACCAATAGTGATTTATTTTATTTATTAAGAAAAAATCACATTGTTCATGAAAAAATCATTTTTTCAGAAAAAAAATCATTTATTTTAGTTTTAAATGGTTTTTCTTTTCATTTCCAATCAATCGATAACCAAGGAATTTATTTTATGAATTTTTAAACCATCTAATTTTATAACTATGTTATTCCTATTAATACATTACAATTTAATTCTAAGGTTATAATGGTTATATTTAAATATAAATATTTTAACATTTGTTAAGGCTTCGTGTTGCATGTTTTGTATGCTATCGAACATAGATTTTTTTTAAATATAAGGGTGTCACATGGGGTCTATCCTAGGAAATATATAGATGGAAAATTTAATAATTCCCTCACTTGGGTTTTCCTTATGGTGGAACCCCTAGGGTTATAATACAAAGCCTCACCCCTAACCTTAGGCAGTGGTGTGGGGAAGTGCTCCATGATGTAGCACACCTCATTGAGAAAAACTGAGGAACCACCTCCAGAGTTCCCTCCACAATGTGGCCCATGGGGTGTGGAATGGGTTTTCCTTCCATATCACAATTCACCAGGGAATCATAGGATATGGTGTAGTCATACCCCAAATGTAAGGGGTTCAACTTCATATCTCTACCACATTTATGTCATGGCCCCTCTAAGCCATGCCATAAGGAATCCACCCAAAAGACTAATATGTAGTCTAGTCTCATAAGGTCAAATTGTGTATCCATAACACACAACACCACGATATTTTTCTACACCACCATATAATATCATCATTAACCTCTATCCACCAAGCCATAACACCTTTCGATTCATCGTGGTGTCCAACCCATATCTACTAAAATAGAAAAGGTTCACATAAACACTATTTTTTCAACCATCTTGGCACTTAAACCTCTAATATAACCTCATTACACATCTAAAAATAACTTCTTATGCTCTTCAAACACCTAATATCTAGATATGGTTCACAATTCATGGTACAAATCCTACTCTAGGACTATAGTTCAAATTTACTCTAAAAGTTACTAACTCTAAATTTTGTGGGTCCTTGCAAATTCCCCACCATAACACTTGGAATAATGAAGAATCCTCAATAGAAATCATGTCTTCAATGACGACCTATGTGGGTTATTAATTCACCTTCTATACATGTTATTCCATCTTTTAACAAAAAATATGTTTTTTCTGAGAAACACTATAAATTGTAGCACCTTATTCTCCAATGGATTGGTAACCAATTTGATATCAATGACAACACTAAGATGGCACTTACCGCACCCATCTCTTTCCCATGATACCTTAGTTTATTTAAGCAGTTATTCTTAAAACTTATGGTTCATCTTATCATAAGAACCTACTCACAATGGTTGATTCCAATCCACGATGCTCCCCACCAATATAATCTCCTATCAATAACACTCTTATAGTGTCCCAATGACTACCTTGATGTAGTTTCCACCTCATCACATCAAATTATAATAAAAAAACACCAATAATACCTCCTACGAATGACCTATCCTAAAATTTAGCACATTTACTATCTGACACACTATCTCAACATCCGATCATGATTCTTTAAATCCCATAAGAAACATATATTCTCCCAAATAACAACTCCAAATTATGAATCGAAAACTTGGTATAATTCCATGGTATGATAAACAACCACCCTCACCAATTTCCATGATCTTACCATATGAATTGGTACACCTCTAATCCAGCATGCTCTGGGATCACCTAAAATAAATCCTGATATTGATTCTAATGAACTAACTTTATCCATTAGTGCATCAAATCCTTATAATGGTATTTACAGTGGAACTATATCATAAAAAATCTTCTTCCACACCAACATCTTGGTGTCATCATGAAAATCCACAAATTGGTCTCACTATAGCTTGGTCCCTACTAATATGATGATTATAAAACGAAAATATTTATGATTATTCACACCATAAGTGTATTGTTATCATCATTTAAATAGAACCACAACCCAATCATCCCATACCACTCTTCATACATTACTAAACCTAATAAGTTTATGTTGTTGTCTTTCCCATACTCAAGAACCAATGATAAAACATGATCATTTCACATTCCTAGCTGACCAGAAACATTATCATCCATGCCTACCAAAACTCATATAAAATTTGGGTCCCATCCCATACTTACGAATGGTTAACTTCAAACTATATATCTTCTCATACACCGCTCATCAAAAATCATCCCAAATGAGTCCCAACCCCACATTTGTTTCACACTACCTAAACCATGATCTCGATATTTTTAACCTGTAACATCATCCGATTCACACTCAATACCCCACAATGTTATGGCTAAATGTATCTCATCAAAAATATCAGTTTGAAACTCACACACAACCACTCACTAATCCATGAACCAATGAGAACCACATGTCTCCACCAAACATATTCCCCATGCAAATAGGATTTTCCAAAAAACTATACCAAACTCATTATCCTCTTTATAAGTCTATGTGAACCTATATAAAATCCTATCATTTGTTATCACCTGTTGTATACCATAATCTTAATGGAAACTAATGGTTTCAAACTCTTATATATCCCAATCACATATTTCAACTAATTCCCCCATGAGTCGCATCTCATACAATCTAGGCTCACACACTTAACCTACTAATTGTGCCTTAATATATGTGACAGATTCCAATAAACCTTGGAATCAAACTGATTCCCGGGATAATTCTATGATAACCCGCAACCAAGGAATCATTCCAAAGCTACTGGTTTTTACTCACTCACCTACTACTCTAGTAAAAGAACACCCAGAATCATTTGGGTCTAGAATCCTACGGATCCTTCCCTATAAAACCATCATCAATACTATCAATAAAGCATTCAACATTACTTTTCCAACCACATAAATTGTATCTACAGAACCATCGATATTGGTTAAGTATATTTACACTAAGACACTTTGTGGGAAAACACTATATAAGTTTTTGTTGACACTTTATGTAACCCATCATTCTATCCTCAAGTAAAGTTGTACCCATACTCAAATCACCTCATAATCATACCATGAACTCATAAAGTAATCACCCGAGAATTATATAAATGTACTGACACACTAATTCTCACTACACATACCATATTTAGTGGGATAATATATCTAAAAATACCCATCAATAGTATACAAAGATATTACATATTTTAAATGATAATTCAATATATTTCCCAAATAGAACTTCCTGAAGAAAATAAAGGTTTTGTATACTTCGAGACTGGATATATAAAAATATTATGTAAGTAAAATATTAACCATAAAAAACATATTTACTTTCATATTTTACTCTTCAAGACTCATCACACTTAGAAATATACATCAAAACCTTGAAAATGAAAAGATAAGAAATGGTGAACTCAAATGCTCAATAAGGGTAAACATGGGACATATCAGTCATGAAAACATATAAGATGATTGTAATAATGTACATTCCCTAAAAATTCTTCATAACTAGAAAACATAATATTATAAACAACAAAATAAAAATATATATAAGTAGGGGTTTCAAATCATAAATCAAAATTAATGATTCATAACACATACATGTGGCATCATAATCAAAGGAAATCAAAATATTGTGAACAAATATATTTTCAATCATGTAAATGAATAATACTACGTGAAAATATAGAATTAAATCATAGTCAAGCATTAAAATATGATAAAATTAATTTACAATCATGTCAATGAATAATCTTGGGAAAACATAGAAATCAATCATACCCACACATCCAAATGTGAATAAATCAATTCAAAATAATTACCACACTTATCATTTTCATCTCATTAGATAAATATTTACCATTACCCAAATCATTATAGATATTTAATAGTCCCACCAGTCACACAATAAAAATCCATTCAAATGTATTCCATAATGTTGGGAAAATATTCATCATTTCACAATAGCTTAACGAATTTTAAAAAAATAGGTTTCACAAATATTTCATCATAATAAGGAATAAACATATAGAGAAAGAATAAGGATGGTATCATTTAATCATATCCGCAATGATATATAAGTAACATCAAAGGATGTTATCATATAAAAAAAAATCTTTGAAATAATATATAAATATTTCTTGAAGAAAACATTCCTTTCATTTTTAAGTCACTTTGTTGAAATATAAAAAAAATTATAGAATATTTGAAAAATATTTGCATTTAAAATAACCATGGAAAAATTTAATGTAAGATTCAAAGAATTGATCCATCACTATGGTGGGAAATTCACATAACCTGATAGAGGTGGTAGTCAACTTGTACTCATGAGTGAAATTATATTTTTTCAATGTATATAAAGGTAAGGTAAAAGATAATATATTATAATTACAAAAGTACAATTATGTTATAAATATAATATATAATTATTAAATTCATTATAATAACAAAACATGAATTATGGTGATGTAAAATGAATTGTATCTCTATGTTGACGTAGTGGTTGACACATACACATGAGTGACACTTTTCATTTTCCATTTTATGGAAATGAGGTGGAAAATTATTGATCTATAATCATAATAAAAAAATTAAGTATATTCAAGATACTGAATTAATTATTTCAAATAGATACAATATATTTAGAGGTGGTCAAATAAGAAATAAAATTGAAAGTACAATTTTAAGAGTTATACCTCTTCATTTAAAAAACTCATTTGACTTACACCTTAATCCTTGAATGAATGGGATTCTGATCAAAACAAGACCTATAAGAAATCTAGAGGGATGTGATGAAGGGGTTAGTTTCTATATTTTCCCATATAGAATGTTCATAACATGTTCCTAATAGAGTATAATTTTAATTCTTTTATAAGGTTGGGATAGTACACACTTTGAATTTTTTAAAAGATTAAATGATAATAATGTCATTCTCAATCCAAATGCTTCAAAATAACTCATATTTGAATAATATATGATATATGGTTTAAATATGATTATAAAATATGATTTAGAAAAGTTTAAAAGGAAATATTTTTCTTATCACATAGTTTAACCCCCCCCCCATGGTAAACTCATTTTAACCTTAACCAAGGTAGCACAACTTTATTGATTTAATTGTTCATTTTGTCTAAAAATGAATTTTCCATTATTAAATTATATTAATTATAAGGATTAAAAATAGGGAACCTATTTTATATGATTAAATTTATAAATTTGGAAAAAAATCATTTTAAAATAAGTGCTCAAAACATAATTAAAATCATTTTTTGATAATTACATTTTTAAGCATAAAAGTGAGTTTATCTTCAAACCCTGACATGAAAAAAATTGTATGAATGTTAAATTATTTGATTAAATATATAATAAATTTATTTATTTAGCATTATTCATCAATATAAATTTATTAAATTTAGTAATAAAAATAATTAGTGCATAATAACGGTTTTCTGGAAAAAAATATGTTTTATGCTCAAAAATGAACATATACCAAAATAAAATATAATGCTGATTCCTATATAATTGTTTATATTATTTAAAATTAAATATATATTATTTTACCTTAATATTAAATTCAAAACATTTTGGGAGTTTAACTTTAGAAGAAATTAAAGTTTTACAAAATAAGAATTTTTCACTATTCACTAAAAAAGTAATCTTTTCATAAAAATACCAAAAATTTTACATAAGATAATTTTGATGCATTGATTCAAAAAATGATTAAATTTTTATTAAAAAAATTATAAAACTTTCTCAAATTAATTATAATATATGTGCACAAAATGAACTAAAAACCAATTAAGATGAAATTATATCTTTTATGCACAAAATGAATTTATTAAAAATTGAGTATCTATTTTTAATTTATTAATCAATACATGTTATTTTATAAAAAAATTAATAATATTTTTTATAATGTGGTTATACCTATTTATACCACTAATTTAATTTCTAGGTTATAATGGAAAAATATTTCACAATTCAGTTGGACATTGGGTGGATTATAAAATAAGATATTGAATACTTTATGTTTATTTCAAAAGATATATATATATATTATATTTGAAAGAAAAATTTTACCCATATTAAAATAATTTAACCGTAATAATTTTTTTACTCTAATATATACAATATAGAAGAATTTTTCCTCATCATATCCACTGGTTCCCACTTAGCTTCCTCAAATTTATGGTTTCGCCACAAAACAATGAACATGTGGGTGGTACTGTTTCATAGCACATTGTATCTTTAGTCCAACATTTCTACTAGTTGTTCCTAGGTTGAGTGGTCATGCACCATTATTATGACATTGAATTCAAGTACATGTGAAGGATCAGGTATGTAATTCCTCGGGAGACAAACACGAAACACATCATGAACTTTAGAGAGATTCGGTGGAAATTCCAACTGATAAGAAACAATCCCAATGGGATCAATAATTTCAAAATGGAAAATATATTTGTGGCTCAGATTCCAATTTTACATGAATCTCACTACCATTTTTGAAGGAGATATTCTTATAAATTCATTTTCACTAAATTTAGACCCTATATCTCACCAATGATTTTCATCATACATTTTCTATCTAATCTTATATGTCATGATGTTCAAATAAATATTTGTAACCCTTTCTACTATTATCATAGAAAATTTATGTCTAAATAGATTTATTCCCAAAAATTATCCAAGAACATTATATTTTGGAACTTCTTTACATATAGGTCTTCATATGGGGTCATTAAAATGATCTTGTGAATGGAATTATTGTAGGAAAATTGACCCAAAATATTTATTTATTCCAAAAACCTTTTAAATCTATTGAGAATGATCTCAAAATTTATTTTATAGTTTTAATGTTCCTATCAGACTATCCATAGGTATCATGGTGATACATTTTATTAAAATATGACTTCATATATATAACATCCTATTTTTATGGATCAAGTAAATTTTATATGGTAATTTGAAATTTTAATATTTGGTGGATGAATCATTCATTAAAAAAATATTTAGAAAAAAAATTTCCATGATCTAGAAAATGTAAATGTGTTTTTAGAAATTTTTTATGTCGTAGAGGTGTCATGGGTGTCTTGTTGAGTTTTGGGAGAACCCTACCCCAAAAATAATTTTTTGGAGGAACTAGTAAGGGCAAATGGTTTTTCTAAAACATTATAGCCCCCCAGAGGAAACTGTGCTGCCTTTTCGGGTGGGATGAGGGTTTCAAATAGTTTTTTCTAACCATTTACATCGGGACACATAACTATGATTTTTTTGTAATATTTTTAGAGTAGAAATTCATGTTTACCAAGAGTTTCTAAAACTATTCACATGAACCATGAAATCCCCCTTCATTGGTAATAACTATAGATGGGTTGGGAACAGTTTTCCCAACCATTATTATAAAAGATGTTACTTATTAAACGGGGTTAAATCCACAATTTTCACTTCATTATTCTACATTTTATCCCTCTTTTATCCACCCTCTATGAAGACAACTCCTCCCCACTCTTTCTCAAGATCCACCTCCCTCTATATTAGGAATTGCAATTTCTCCTTTGTTTGGCCTCTATTTTGAGAATCATCTATCGAAATAGAATCCCCTCAAGTATTATATGAATACTATTTATTCCTTCTTATTGTTATCTTAAAAGTTTGGTAAATATCATAATGTGAGTAGATTCACACAATTTTTGGGTCATTTTTCCATTTCTTCATTTTATCTCAAAATGGATCGATTCAATATTTGATATTGGATGTATATACCTTACATGGTTTGTGGTATGTGGTATATAGATTTTACATATTATTATAATCATTTTATAAAATATTTCCATTTTACCACATGCCAAAATTTCTGTGCACTATTTTAATTTGTGAAATGTCCCTAAATAAATTATTTTATCTCACTATAAATACCTCAGACCATATGATATGATTGAAGTTTATAAGCTCAACCAGAATCTATTTTAGGATGATTCAAATTAATTTCACTTCACTTTTGGTCTTCCTCATGTTGAGTCCACCCCTTTTTTGTATTTTTTTTAAGTGTATTTATTGAAATACTTTCCTCCTATAAATCAGATATTCATGTGGGTCTCTTTATTCCTTGTGAAGTAATAAAAATAATTAAATTAAATTAATTATTTCGTGGATATATCATGATTTCCAATAAAACCACATTTTGAGGTGAGTTGTCTTCTAGACAAAAAAAAGATTTCATAAAAAAATTCATGCATGGCCTTGTGGCATAGGTTTTTTTGCCTTTAGGGTAGTCAATAAAATGTTATGGAATGATTAAGAACATTGAATTCCCTTTCTTTTATAATCAAATAAAAAATGTATCTTATGGTCAGGGAAACTATTTTTATTCCTAAAAGGAATCTAAAATTGATTGGAAGAACACATAAACAATTATTAAATATAAAAAGAATTATTTTGAAAAGGATACCATTCTACATGAGTAATTTAGATTGCCTTATTATGGAACATCGGGAAAAGGGGTCATAGGGAAAGTGGATAGCATTATATTTCTTACTGAATAAAGGGACCTTGAGTAAATTCATTTGTCATGAAGTGTCACACCCCCTTAGTCAAGGATGTTGGAATGTCATCTACATCACTTGGGTTGTTAGGAATGATATTCTACACCCCCTTAATTAAGAGGATGGGTAGGACCCTCATCGTTATATTTATGATACTCAACATGGTTTCCTAAATTGTCTATGATACTCAGCATGGCAATCTATATTTATTCTAATCCATGGGCATGATGACCCTTATTTCCCATTATGATAATTTATTATTATTATGAGTAGAATTATGTATGGTTATATGTGTTGTACCTCAAGTAATAAATAATACTATATATATATATATATGGATATAAAATTATATACTATTATAGTGCATATATATAAATACATCTCTCCTAATATATATGTGTATATTTTTTAGAGACATTACAGTTTAGGTTAAGTTAGTATGGTCATCTAGTTGTACCCTAAGGAACCTGGGCTAAGTTTCTTATATTTATAATTTATTTCCTTTAATATCATACATGCACACTGTTTTATCTTATATTCCTAAACTGGATATCTTTAGACACCATTTTGGGTGGCCTGGTGAGTATATTTGACACCTTATTCATGCCACCATTACACTAGGGTACCTAAACAACACTCCATTCTTGCAGTATCTGAACCCTTGGATTGTGCTTTCATGCATTTATCTTGGATTTAGGTTTAAATGATTGAGCCTAACCATAGGATGATCATGGATATATTACATGGGTTTTCTTATTATTTTACTTTATTTATTTATTGTATTTTTTTCACGCATTATTTTTCCTACTTGTACCTTCTAGAACCATTTGGACATGCTTTCATGGTGGGTTATTTGGCATTGGACATTTCATTTTGCTAAAATATTTTGTTTATCTTCCACTTCTCTCTATTATTTATAATATTTTATATTGGAATATTTATTATTTATCTCTTATTCGATTGTTCTACTCTTATCTTGAGGGTATAGTCTCCCCAGCGTACCATCATTGGGACACTGCTTCTATTTAGTAGTCTCTAGCACATGGGAAGGAATACTTGATTCTATGTGATCAACGTGATTGGTAACTGTTTTCGTGGGTACTAATTTAGGAAATTAAAATGTTGTATCATGTGGGTTTTTACGTTTTTCCTTACAATTTTGGGCTGGTAGATATGATACTAGGAATGTTTCGGTGCTTGGTAAATAGTCATGTTTGGGGGTAATCAACCCACGCATGAACAAAAGTTCAAGTGTCTATGGATGAGATTATTGTACACACTGTTAATTTTTATAGTTTATTGTGATTTCACATCAAGTGATTGGTGTACCTTTTGTTCTCATTGATTTATAATATTTACAGTATTTACCCTTACATTGGTATGGTAAGTAAGTAGAATTACATCAATAATTATAGTCAGGTAGAGATTCACATTACATGCATATACCATGACATGTAGGTTTCATTATAATTATGATATTTTACTTGATTGTTTTTTATAATACAATTATCTATTTAGAAAGCGTGTTATATACCACGTTATGTATTTTAGTAACATGTTTAGTTTTATACCTACATCGGTATTTCATTAGCATGATTATTTGTATAACAAGATTTGTTATTTATTTAGTATGTTTTCCAATATATCATTCTTCTATGACTTTCGTGTTATAATAATATTGTTTATTTGTCTACCATGTTGGGATTTTACCTTCTTATATAGTAGTATTCCATGTATTTTTCATTATTTTTTATTTAATTATGATGTATAATTATATTTACTGCATATTATATCATGCTTGGTTATAATTTCAATAAATGGTTGGTTAATCAAAATTTCAGTGTCAATCTAAGTGGTGTTTTCTTACATATATTGATGGTATCATACTATATAACTAACCAATCTATTCATATTTTATCCATGGACCATTGGTCACATGGGATGAAACATTTATTGTTTTGATTAAATGTGAAACCAATTGAAATTTATAAGGTGTATGGTTCCTTACGAATTATTAAGGGTAACCCATATAATCAAACCATTCCAGATGAAATTTATATATTTTTAAATAAAATTAAAACCTTTATTTAAATTATTGAACTTCCAATTTTAATTTATAAGGGAATGTACATTTATAACATGGGAATGTTTATTCATCTAACTAGACTGTAGTACTTATATGTGCATACTGAAATATAATTCTAGACCTAAATATATTTATATAAAATTTCTTGTGATTCTATCACTTGGGAATGATGACCCATATGACTAGATTCCTAAATACACAACTGGACCCACATAGGCCAGTTTGGGAATATTTATAAAGAGATAAACCACTAATGTTTTTTTAAATATTAATGTTTAATATGTTTCAATTTTCATTTTTCTAATCCAAAAATGTCTTGATGGGAACTTTATAGGCTACCTTAATTCCTTCCTGATTAAGACCCTTGTAGGTCACCATTATTCATACATGATTGTGACCCTTGTAGATCGCATTCCTTTTGATATTCCAAAATACCTAACCCAATGGGGGTAAGCTTATGTTGTAAATTGGATAGTCATTTAATGTTTTCACAACTAATTATATGGTTTTACATATAGAATTATGGTGGAATATAATTTTACCATTCCGATTTTTAATTTATAACAACTTTCTATCTACTTTTGAATTGTACTTATATGATACATTAGTTAATTAAAATTTCAATTATAATGAAAGCTGTGTTTTCCTCTATAAATTGAAGTTGAAATTTTATTTGAAAAAACCTTTATCTTAAGAAAATAATAAATAAAAAAATTATTTTTAAAATTAAGTGTTATGATAAATTAGTTACATCATAGTATTATGTTAATAAAACAAATAAATTCATGAAAGTAAGTTGATAAAACATTCATGTGTGCATTATGGCTTTATCTAAATAAAGTACCATATAATTTTTTTCTTATGACTAGTAATATATTTTCTTTAAAACTAATCCTTGAAATGTTTAAAGAACTAAATTTGAGTTATAATAATACCTTAAAAATGAAACCTTATGTAGTTATCTTAGTCTAACCCACATGAAAGGGTAGTTTAAATGTTTCTCTAACCTATCCATAGAGTGGGAATGTGACTGTTTTTATAGGAATATTCTTCTATAGCTAAAACCTAAATAACGGGACATTAATCCTAGTGACTTTTCAATTGTGAATCCCCTTCTATCAATTGATGTTTTGTTGTGAAAATGAATTTTGAGGTAGTATCTGTTGATCCATGTGGTACCTATCGATTTTATAAGATAGTATAGAAATCTATTTGGATTTAGCGGTAATCTTTAAAGCCTTAAGCTATTATTATTTTATTACAGGTCATCTCTGAGGTAGTGTGACTTCGGTGTTAAAGGAAATCGTATTCCTCTCAATGCTTGGTATGATGTTCCATAGAGGATGGGGTGTTTCGACATGCTGGTTAGCTTCTTTTTTAATTTTATACCTAATACATCATTTCATGTGTATGTTACTTGTTAGTATTTTCATGAGTAATTATAAATTAAATATGGTCTATCATGCTTTTAAGTAGCTAATTTCTCTCTCTTCTAGTTTAATGCTTGTTAAAGCTTATTTTCTACATCAAGAATCTATTTCTAGGGGTCAATAGAGAGTGTACTATGGGATGACATAAATATATAATTAAAATAATTGACTATGATGCTCCAAAATGTGGGTAGTTTCATGTTAGAAATATTGAAATACATTTCCTCCCAAGTATAATTAATACACCAAGGAGGACCATTTGGAAATGGTTAGTGTTGCTTTTGAAAACCCATGAGGCTAGTAAGTTGGGGGAACATTTCGGTGTTTTTGATCTAGCACTTAAATAATATGGTTGTATTTTTAAACCACCTTGGAGAAAATTTATAGACATGGATGAAATTCAATGTTTGGGCTTGAGTTTTCATGGGGTTCCTTAGGTGGTAATGGAAATATGGTCAATTGTTTATAACTTTTCAGTAGTTACTGTTGTACTCTCTTAAAGGAAGTCATCCAAAACATTTTTGACTTTTCTTCTTTTCTATTTTTGGATATGGATGGATTAAAAATTTATTGATCACTTTATCTTAGATATTATTAGAGTCTCTCAAGTATTCTAGGTAATTCTTGATATCCTCTTGGTGTACTCTTTTATTAGTGAAAATCATGTCCTCTATCATGATATCATCCATGATATAATAAGATAAAATTGTTTATACACTAACCTAAAAGTTTAATATTCTCATCCATTTTGATAAATAGATTACCTAGAAGTTATGTTCTGGAAATTTTAATTGTTATTGATGAATGGTTAGTTCTAGGTGATACCTTGGTTCACTAGTAGGAATTCCTTGGATGGACTTGTGGATATTAGCTGAATATTTAACTTGACTGCGGTTGGGATCAGTCAATGTTCTGATAATTGGATGTTTCTTCCTCATGAAAACATTCAAATTATAAGCACTAGAGTATTGGATGCCTTAGATAATCTCCATAGACTCCAATTGATGATTCTTAGGAAACCCAAATTTTCTATCGGTTTAGATGAGAGGTTTTTAGGGTTAGGATGCAAGTTTTTTGGATTAGGTATACACCTATGTTCATACTGTAACATGACAACATAATGAGAATTTCGATAATAATATGCCACTGGAATTAGGTTATAGGATTTAGTGGATGTTCTGAGGTAAACATAAGGTGCCTTAGGAGATGGCATTGTGGCTTGGGTTGTGATGTGTCAGAAATATAAGTTGAACATTTTAAGAATAATCAGTTGTAAGTGGCCGAGGTTTTTCATGAAAATCCTGCTCAACCTGGTTAAATGAGGTTAATTTGGAGTCAACCATTCATTTAAGCTAATTAGAACTACAAGAGCATCATTTAAACTCTAAAACCATACTTAAATAGATAATTCCAACTATGGGAATACTATGACTCGAAATTGGTCATTAAATGTAAGAACCTATAGTGGGGAGAACCATAGGATGAATATTAAGGGATTATGATGTTATCATTTATCAAATTGTATAGGCTTAGGTAAGAACCATCACAATGCTTTAGTTAAAAATTTGAGTGTTGAATTGAGTTTCTGTAGCTTATGTACGGTATTATTAAAGTGGTTGTTGGAGGTTTATTCGGCATTGGAAATAAAATGTGAGCATTTTTAAAAAAACATTATGACTTGACTATGTGATTTTTTTTCTTTTTATTCCCAATTCCTTTGACGGATGAGAATTTATAAGGTTGGGATATTGTAATGTCATGTGTTTTGTACTAAGTAAAATATCCAATGAAATTTCAAATTTTATTGTTTAGTGGATGGGATGTTATTTGAACCAAATTTAAGAATGTAATTCAAATAAATATAATACTTAAATGTGAAATTTTAATACTTGTATTAAGTACTGAGTGCTATATTGGGTGTCCCAATGAGTTTTAGGAGCATTGAGCTCTAGAAACTCGTGTTTAGAAGAAACTGGTAAGGGCACATGGTTTGTCTGAAATTGAGTAGCCCACTAGAGGAAACTGTTTGTCATGTTTAGAGGGGATGATGGTTTCAAAAAATTTAATCTAACCATGTTCACTGGGAACCATGGTCATGTGGTTACTTTAGTACTTATAAAATAGGAGAAATTAATGGTTTGAAAACATTTTCTTAAACCATGTGAATAAAGCATGTAAACCCTCTTTTGGGGTATTAGACAAGAATTATTGGGGCATGGGTTGACCAAACCTAAATAAAAATCATGAACCTTATTAAAGGGGGGGAAATCACCATTTTTTTCCTACATTATGTTATGTACCCTCTCTTTTCTCCTCCTCTACCCATATTCCTCCTCCCCTCTCCCACTCGAGATCCTCCTCCCTCCAAGTTTTTCATACTTATTTCTCCTCCGTTTAGACTACATTTTGAGCATCGTCAATTACAGTAGAATACCCTTAGTGATTCTATGAATCCTGTTTCTTCCTTATTCAATTTATCCCCCCATAGTTGGTGTTATATTTATGTGATATTATTTTCCCTATTTTCAGGATGTTTGTTTTCATCTTCATTTTCTCTCAAATTGGATCTATTCGAGACTCGATATTGGAATTGTGGACCATCTTGGGCATTATCTAAGTGTTCTATGGATTTTAACTTTAAGTATTTTTTTCTATAAAATATCACCATTGTGCTGAACACAAGACATTCCTCATTTTGTGATAATTTTTAAAATGTTTCTAAATAAATTATTTGTCCTTTACTTGAATAAAATAGACCCTATTATATTTATGGAGGTGATGAAAATAACTAGAACCTCTTTTATGGTGATTATAATTAATTTTCATTTATTTGAGTTTTAACTCATGTATATACTCCCCTTTTGTGTTTTCTATTTATGTTAGTTTATTGAAATTCTTAGCTAATCTAACTCATCTTTTGGAGTTGGTTTTCTTATTACTTGTGTTGAAATATACCTAATTACATTAAATGATTTTTTGTCGGAAATTTCATGTTTTCTAATAAAATAACATTGTGAGGTTTGGTGTCTTTTAAACTAAAAAGGATATGTTAAATGTATTTTCTTTCTTGGACTTACAACGTTGGTGTTTCCCTTTTCCTTTATTATAGTTATTATATGATATTTAATGCTTAATTACATGGCCTTGCATTTCATTTATAATCAAATTAAAAAAGGAATCCTATGGTCATGGTCTATCTTCTTATTTATAAATGGAATGTACAAATGGCTTGGATGAACACATATCTTGTTATTAAATATTAAATGATTTATATTGAAAAAGGTTTCCCCATTCCTTGAGTGATGTTGGTTGTATCATTATAGAACATATGGCTAAGGGTTCAAAGGGAATGTGTATTACATTATATTTCTTACTAATTAAAGGGACCTCAAGTAGGGTTGTCATCCATGATTTGTAATACCACCTTACTCAAGGATGCTGGAAAAAAAATCTATGTCACTTGGGTTGTTGGGAATGATGGTGTACAACCCCTTGATTAAGTGGTTGGGTATGACCCTCCTCATTGTATTTATGATACTCGTAATAGAGTCTTAAATTGGTGATGATACTCGTCATAGTAGACTATAATAATTACAATCCCCAGGGATGACGAACCTTATTTATCATTATCTGAATCTACTATTATTAAGAGTTTTATTACACATGGATTCCTAAGTTACACCTCAAGTTCAGGATAATAATACTTATTTATATATATTGATATAAACATTCATATGTTTATAATGCATATATATAAATACATATCTCCTTATATTAATACAAATATATATATATATATATATATTCTAGAGACATTATGGCTTAGGAAAAATATGTATTGTCTGTTAGGTGTTCCCTGAGGAACTTAAGCTAACTTGTTTACCTTTATTGTTTAACACTTTATCGGTCATATATGCACACTGATGGATCTTATATTCTTGGACTATATAGATTTAGAAATTATTTACAGGGTAAATATAACATGTTTTTCGAGCTAATATAACATCGGGGTACTTGAACATACCTCATTGGTTGTAGAAAAAAGACCCTTGGATTGGGTTTTCATGCATATACCTTAATGTTAGGAGCATAGGATTGAGCTGGAGCTCAAGATTATCATAGAGATAGCCACTATGGATTATTTTCCATTCACTTCATATATGTATTTTACTATGCTACATGATTTATTTTTCATGCTTATGCCTTACAGAATCATCTTAATAATCATGCATTGTGGTATATTTTGCATTGGACATTTCTTATTTATTGATTATTTTATTTATCTTTCACTACTCTATATTTTTTGTATACTACTTCAATTTTTGGTAATTTTGTATTTATCACTTATACCATTGTGTTACTCTATTCATGAGGTTATATTCTCCCCACCTAACCATCTTTGATTCCTCACTTTTATTCGGCTTTTTCTTGAATATGGGGAGGTACGCTTAAGGCCATGTGACCGACAGACTTGGGCCATCATTTTTGGGGCTCTAGGGAAGGTTTCTAAAATATCTAAGTCCTTATAAATATTTCTATATAACATAAAGGTAAAAATTATTTCCCAATTAGATAAAATAGGATTTGGTACACCACTCAAATTTACCACTTCTTTAATGAATATCTTAAAAATTGTCAAGGGAGATATCTTTGATGACAGAAATTAAATATGTTGACATCATAATAAGTTCAAATACAACTCATATAGAATTATTCCTTTTAGAAGTTTGGGGAAGTCTAAATATGGAATCCATTATAATTTTTTTCAATTTGCATTCTGTTATATTTAATGGTTATAACACTTTTTTAAATTTTTTCTCCCATCCATAATCAGCTGATAAATTAGACATCATGATATTCACTCTTCAATATCCCCTTTTATGTTGTCTCACGAAAAATACTCCTTTAGATCTTTATACAACTTTATACATCCCATATGAATAAATAATGATGAAATTTTAGATGAATCTAATATCTAATTTTTCATAACTGGTATTTGTGGGACACATAATATATTCCAATACCATATCATTCCATCATAATAATTATTAAAATTAGGAAAATGTAACAACATCTTCTTTAATTACACATCCTCCTTATACACCTCTTCAATACTAAAATGGATTAATGGTTAATCATTCGCCTCATAAAAATATGATCTATCCTATTTCTTTATGATTTCAAGGACTATATTTTGTAAATCCATAAATATTGGGTATATTTCAGTCCTTATTATATATAAACTTTCATGGTTTTTCAACTGAAAGAAAAATCCACCTTGTTCACCATCCTATTTTTGTAATGTATTGATTTGTTGTAATCCTTAATCAAATCCAATCATATTCTCATGTTTATATTCAACTCTTTCTAGGTGAATATATACTTCAATATTTTATTACTTCTATATATATCAAACATTTCAACATAAAGATAATGCCTCCATATCTTCATTGAAAAAATTATTGCTTCCAACTCCAAATCGTGAGTCAGATAATTTCAATATGAAATTTCAATTATAATGATTCATAATCTATCACCATATCATTATGTATGAGGAAAAATCATGTTCCATTCTTTAATTCATAATTTTAGATCACAAACCATTTTCCACTTCTACATAGTGCAAGAACATGTTTTCTAACTAACCATCTTTTAATGTTCTTAAAATTTTCTTCACATTCATCAATCCATAGTAATTTGGACCCTATCTATTTCAACTTAGTTATAAGATTATATAGTAGTAAAAAATTCCCCATAATACATGAAAAATATCTATCCACCCACATAAAACTAAAAAACCCATCAATCATGTTCAATCTGGTCTATTAGTAAATAACTTTTTATTTGAACGATCTACTGATAGACCCTCACTTGAAATTATATGACCCAAAAAATATAATTTTTATCTAAAATTTACTCTGGATAAATTTTTTGTACTTCTTATCTTTCTTTATGTTTCTTAATATAAACATAAAAAAACATTCATTATTTTACATACTCTTTGAATATATAAAAATATCATCCTCAAAAACTATAAAAATAGATCGAGGTAATCTATAAAGAATTTATTCCTTAAATCCAGGAATATATCAGGGGAATTAGTAAGTCCAAATGGTATTATTATAAATTAATAAGGACTGTGAATCCAATATAAGGATTTTAGGGGTATATCCTCATTATTGACCATCAATTGGTGATATCCTTAATGAAGGTTAATCATCGAAATTTTTTGATCTCTCGGTAGTTGATCAAACAAGTAATAAATATGGGGTAGGGGATAATTTTTATTGATAGTGACATTTTTAAGTTCTCTATAATCAATATAAATATGCATCGATATATATTTCTTCATTGTTACAAGAATTATTTTTCCTTATAGAGAAAAATTATGGCATATAAATCCCTTCTCAAGATTCTCCTAGATCTTCTGCTTCAATATATATAGCACAATTGGATTCATTCAATAAGGATTATTTAAAAAAGGTGTATCATTAGGTAAGAGATCTATTAAAAATACACATCATTATTTGGAGGAAGTTTATGTATGACTTTGGTAAAGACATCTAAATAATCCCAAACATTAGTAATATCTTTGATGTTGAGTTTCTCCATAATCATTTTAGATAAATAACCCTCATGGATAGGTTGTAAGACCCATATAATGGTATTAAATTCCATTGGATGTTCATATTCATCATCACATAGATATATGATCATATGACTATTTGTAATAAAAAAATGACTTCACTTCCTTTAAAATTTAAATGGTATCTATATATAGAAAGTCAATCCATTACAAAAAAATCAAATAAAACAGGTGTGATAATCAAAATATTTATAGGAATAATATTCCCACACATATCTATTAGAGAGGAGATATAAACATGATATGTGGTAATCATACCATTTTATGTTTTTAATACTAACCAAATATCTAATCATAGAGGTGTTGATGTGATACTCGTAAGATAATATTCAAATTTAAAGAGTGATTAGATCCATAATCAAATCACATATATAAAGTTATAGTGCTGATGGAAATTATACATTTTTTCACATCATTCTCCTGGCCTAATTTAGTTCAAATATTGAAGTAATTCCATTTATCCTTTTTTACAGGGTGGTTTAGGTCTACCATCATCATTAGCTTTATGATTGTGGAATTTTTTCACACAGTTCCAAACCTTAGTGCATCTGAAACAGTAAACTTTAGTGGTGGAATCATTCCTCTTCTTTATTTCATTTTTTGATATTTTAAACTCTTATATACCCACACTAGATCTATAGCCAACCTTTACACAATTTAAGCATTGAAAAATTCCTTTTAGATATTTTTATGAGTTCTTTTCTCTATTTTTTTACAGTTAGGAGGTCATAATTTCATTCCTCCATTGGATTTATCATTTCCATAAAGGTCCATTTTTTACTTCTTATCACTAAAACAAAAATAATTATTAGAGTTCCAACTCTATTATTCTACCTTTAGAGAACATTGAACTATTTCTTTATATTTTCAAAATTATCTTATGGATAACACCTTTCAAACAATTGGTTATAAGAAACTAAAATTAAATTAATTATTTTCATATAGTCAATTCTAATTCAAAAATAATACCCTTAAAATCTTATAAAGATTGTTTTGTAGGTACCAATGGATTAATAGTCCTTCTTTTTTAGATCCAAAAAGTCCCATTCTATCGTATTATGATGATTTCAATGAATGTATTTATTTAAAAATACCATATTAAACTCCTCTCATTCTATAGAACTTATTTTTTCCTCTTTCTTCATGTTTTTAATAAAACCCACCATTAATATTGTTTTCCTTCTAAGAGATAGACTTATAAAACATCCATCTCATGGCCTAAGTACTGAATAATAAAAAATCTCTTTCCCATTGCATTGATCCATTTTTCGGTAACTAGTTGATCAGAAGACCCAGAAAAGGATAGTGGATGTTGTCAAATAAAAGACACAATGGAATTTTTCTCCATACATGGTGAATTTGGAAGCTCAATATGATTCACATTGTTCCCATAGATTGAGAGATTTGAGTTACAATAATCCCAATATATTTCATTCCATCTCCAAATCCATTTGATTTCTCTTGGGGATGGTCATCACATTGTTCATGGAATTTTTTGTTCACATGATTAGTTATGGTTATAACCATTGAATAAACCTAAAACATAGATTATGAAATAATATATAATAATCAATGTGAAAAATCGTGTATTCATGAAAATCAACCTTGAGATGTCCTAAATTATGACACCTTCTTATTATCTTATGAAAAATTAGTTTTAACATATATAACTTTTGGTTCTACATGATTTTTTTTATAAGGCTTATACCTATATTTCACATAAAATAATCTACATAAATAACTAAATTGTTATATGATTCCAACAATAATGAAACAATATTAGAATACATAGATATTATATAATTTCATAGAATATTCAATATATCTACCAAATAGTCACTCTCAAGGACCTTAAATGTTTAGAGTATACGATACTAGATACATAAAAATATTATTTAAGTATAATATTTATCATCAAAAACATAATTCGTTATATAAGTTACCCTTCTAGAGTAATCACACAAAGAAAATTCCATTTAAACATAAAGAATGAAAACATAAGAAAGAGTGAGTTTATATGTATAATAATGGTAAACAAGAGAGATATAAATCATAAAAAGTAATAATATGGTAATAATGACATAATAAAATAATCAAGTTCATGTTCTAAAAAAATATTCATACCTAAATTTTTTTATCATAAAATGAAAAATAAATTCATATCCATAAGCAAGATCAATAAGGGCGTAAAATCATAAATCATAATTCAATACATGTGGAATAAAAAGAAGAGGAAATAATAATCATATGGAAAAAGCTATTTTAAATCATGTTTGTTCATAATATTGTGTGAATGAATAGAAATAGATCATATGAATGCATCAGAATATGAACAAATCTAGTCACGGTCATTTCCATGCTTAATCTTGTGAGAAAATTGAGAATTAAATCATACTGATGAATCCAAATGTTAATAATGATATGCACAATCATGTTATTTATTATCATTATCATCTACAGATATATAAATATCACATCAACCAATGCATTTTATGGATTTAACTTACCTAACCATAACATAATCAAAATATATTCAAATGTATTCAACAAGATTATGACAGTATTAATCATTTCATCATAGCTTAACTTGTAAAAATTAAATAAGTTTCATTAATATTTCATCATCAAAATAAATATTCATATAGAGAAAGAATAATTATTGTATCACTCTATAATATAGCTAGGGAAACATAAGTAATATCAAAGGATGTTATTATAGATGGAAAATTTCATCAAACGATCGTTGGAATACTTCTAGATGATAATACCCTTTTCATTTTAAAATGAGTTATTTAAAATAAAAAAAATTAAGAATATAAATAAAAAACTATTTCTTTGAAATGAACCATAAAAACATATAATAGAATTTTCAAATCAGTTTGAAGTCATGATGTCATGATATTTTGTTCAATCTATAATTGATAAAAAAATATTCAATTCACGCCTTAGGAAAAAATTACCTTTTTCAGAAAATGAAAGAAGATATTTTTTAAACCATTTAGAGAAAAGAAAAAATGGGTCAAAATAATTTTAATAAATAATTTAAAAGTCTTTAAAATAATTAATGAAGATATTTTATAATGAATTGATATTTAAGAAAAATAATTTATGACTGAAAGAGGAAATAATGTTTGTTTTCCTTACAAGCATTTTTTGATCCATTTTGAGTATCAAAGAGAGGAAAAAGTAAATAAAACTTAGAAAATTCCATAAATGACCAGAATATAATATAAAATAAATTTATTTATCATTTATTTATCATATAATCCCCTCGATTAAAATTTATGTATGATCAATCCGGATTAAAATGGGATTGAACCATAAATCCCATACCTCGAGTCACTTCTTACATTGTACACATTCAAACATCCAATATAATATATATATAATTATTATAGATCAATTAAAAAACTATATTCATGAAAAAATTACTATATACCATTAATTTTATAATTTTAAATTATACTTTTATTAACAACTCCTCCCTAAAATGGGAATTTGGGTAAAACCCAGTCTTTTTTTAATATATGTTTCAGTTTATCGAAACTTGTCCTCACACCCTAGTAATGGTTTCATTTTCTAAAATAAATTTTTCATCAAATAATTATCATATTTTTTCATCATATAAAATTTAAAATTATTCATATGAATTGGTGATTAGAAATTAATTACATCACTTTCTGGAGATGGTAGTCTATATATACAGATGAATGATGTTTCCACTTTTCAATGGTTGGAATGAAAGAAAGGTAAATAATAATTCAACATTAAAAAAATTATTATATAATATATATAATATATATAATATATATTCACTAAATATATCATTATTACCATCCAAGTAAATTGAAACATAAAAATGAATCATGTTGCTTCGTGGTGGTGGTGGTCCACATGTTTACACAAGTGACGTTCTAGTTTTTTAAAGGATATACACATAAAAAGTTTGATAATATATTATAATTAAATAAGTATAATTATTTCATAAAAATAATAAATAAACATTTAATCCATTATAATAAGAAACCATGAATTATGGTGATGGAGAATGAATCAGATCGCAACATTGAGGCGGTAGTCCACCAATATACACACACGATACTTTTCATTTCTCATTTAATAAAAAGAAGAAAGAAAAGTATTGATAGATAATCATAATAATATTTAATTTTATTTAAGATAATAAATTCATTATTTTATAATTTATACCATATATTGAGAGGAGGTATAAGAGAAATAAAATTTAAAGTAATCTATTAATAGTTAGACCTTTTTATTGAGAAATATCCTTTGACTTACAACTTAATCATTGAAATGATAGTATTTTGATCAAACAAAGAACTCAAAGATATGGGGAGGGATTTTTTAAAGGTATTAGGTAATATATTATATAATATATAGTTTGTAAAGACCCGGAAATTTCATGGAAAATTTTCTTTTTAATTTATTTGGAATATTACGAGTGCGCAGTTTCTGAAGACACCTGATTCTGAGGCCCGGTGTGTCTGGATCAATTTCAGATGATTGTCATGGGTACATTCAGTGAACGAATGAGCGGGTTTTTCTATCTATGGAATCGGTCCTCAGAATTGGAATCTGGAGACACCGATGAACTCGTAGCGCCGGTAATTTCTTAAGGGGATCTTAAGCGTATTTGTGTTTTGTCGCATAAGGTTGTAATTTTTTTGGGGATTCGAGAAGGTTTAAATAAATAGTATTGTTACAATTTATTTTAAATGGAAGTTAATTTCTCCAAAGAGAAGTTGGAGGTGGGGCCACACCCCACCTAACTTCCCATGAGAGGGTATGACCGAGGGTGGTGGGGTCGCATGAAACCCCAACCCTTCATCTTCCCTTTAACTCCCACGAACATTCCCCCATTTAACACTCCTTGTGTTTAAATGTATATCTCTTTAACCCCCCCCCCCCCACTAAAATCCCTTGCATTTAATGTGCCAACTCCCCATTAATCTCCTCTTCCATTAATTTTGTTAGCTCCTCTTAATTTGTGTAACTCTTCACCATTTTCTTCCATCATTAATTAATGCCAACATGCCTTAATTAAAGAGATGAGTCTCTTCATTTAATTAATTAAGTGGTTTGGTTTTAATTTTAAAATCTTTGTGGTGTGAATAAAAATAATATCATTAGATATTATTTTAAGTTAGAGCTTTTGGTGTGTAAGAAAACTTTAGCAAAGTCCTAGAGTTTTTGGGAGAGCCTTGGTGTGAAGAAGAAGAGAACTTCCCTCCGATGAAGAACGATGCATCTTCAATGAAGAATGGTTCTTCTTTGATGAAGAACATCTTCCATTCAACATAGAACGACTCGGCATCCACGGTTCTCCATCCTCTTCTTCCTTCGCAACAAGAGAGGAGATGTCACTTCCTTGAGTGCACACCAATGATGACGGAAATGACACAGTCATCCACAACGCTTTCCAACTGCGGATCTTTCTCGAGGAAGGGGATTTGTTTGAGAATGATATTATTCACATGGTTGTTTCCTTCTAAAACAAAGAATGCAGATCAACTCATCATCAAGTTGATCCGTGAATGTTATTATTTGTAGGACGGGAATACTTAATTATGGGATTATTATTGAGAACAATGTTCAATTTTAATTGATTAAAATTGTGCCTTGTCATGTTGTTGAAATCATGTGTTGATTATTGCCAATTGATTACACCTAACACAGAGGGAGCGGGCCAAACAAACACGGCCCGACAAACCTCAGCAGATTTTTTGATGATGTGCGGATTGACGGATGATGACGAAACGGGCCGTAATGGTGATTTGATGTCTCCACAGCGAAGTTCGGGTCCCGTAGTGACCTTAGGTGCAGACGGCGGGTGAAACGAACCACCGGTGCGCGTCCGGTAGTCCGCGGAAAGCAGCAGCGACATGCCACACCGGCGTGGCGGTGGTGCACTGCTAGAGAAGACTGTCGCGGCTAAGCCGCGGCGGACTGGAACGACAAAGTCGTTTCGGATTTTGGGGGGGCGCGGCTTTAAAGCCAAGCCGGATCACTGTCAACCGGGGGGAACAGCGCCCCCTGCCCTACGTCGGCTTGGCTACGCTGGTCGAGTGTGACAACGGGCTTCCGGTGACAGTACATCCACCCCGCCTTAACATGGCCGTCGGGTCCTGGCCCACCAGGTACCACCAGTTGCCCCGCAGACACGTGGGGCCCACCCCAGGGTCCACCCACGTGCTTGAACGGGTCATCTGACTAATGATAGTCCCCACAGGCCAACACATGTCCTTTCCAGTGTGCTTTTTCCTCACTCACACACACCCTAGGAAACTTCCCAGAAGGTCACCCATCCTGATCACTACTCCAGGCCAAGCACGCTTAACTGTGGAGTTCTAATCAGACATGCTCCCGAAAAGGAAGGTGCACCTTGTTGACATTATTCATATCATTTAGTCATTTAACCCTTTATTATTTGGGGATGTTACAATCACCCCCCCCCCCTTTAGACCACAACGCCCTCGTTGTGGGACCTACATCTCAACCCAAGTAGTGCACCGCACTTAAGGTTGGGTTCCTCCTCTGATACCAAATGTGACAACCGGCTCCTGGTGATAGCACAGCCACCCCGCCGTAACATGGTCGTCGGGTCCTGGCCCACCAGGTACCACCAGTTGCCCCGCAGACATGTGGGGCCCACCCCAGGGTCCACCCACATTCCTGGACGGGTCATCTGACTAATGATCGTCCCCACAGGCTAACACATGTCCTTTCCAATGTGCTTTGTCTTCACTCACACATACCCTGGGAAACTTTCCAGAAGGTCACCCATCCTGATCACTACTCCAGGCTAAGAACGCTTAACTATGGAGTTCTAATCCGACAGGCTCCTGAAAAGGAAGGTGCACCTTGTTGACATGAGTCATATCATTTAGTCATTTAACCCTTTATCATTTGGGGATGTTACATCGAGCCTCAACTGTCCGGGCCGGGCCGGGTGGGGCCGCACCCAATCGGTCCGGGCCGGGCCACGCCCAACCGGTCCGGGTCGGGCCGCGCCCAATCGGGACGACCCATGGGGTATTGGGCCTGGTCAGACCGGGCCCAGACCCCCTATTTCCGGACTGTTTTTGCTTAAACGGCCATAACTTGAGTTGTGGACCTCCGATCGATGCACCATCTATTGCGTAGGATTCCTCGGATCGAGATGGTCATTTCAATATATTACACTCTAGGTTTGGGAGAACTTTGGGTATGGCTGGGTTGGTCCGAACATGAAACCTACCGGGCCATCAGAGCGGAAACGCTTATAACTTGATTTCCGGACATCTGATTGACGTGTCGTCGACTTTGTTGGATTCATCTTGACGAGAAGGAACTTTTGGCATACTTAACCTGAGGTTTTTATGTTGTTGGAGTAAGGACGGGTTGGATTGTACCTGAAATCCAACCGGGCCCCTCGAACCGAAAAGATGATAACTTTCAGACATGACGTTCGTTTGACAAACCATCAGAGGCATTGGTAATCACATTGAGAAATGGTCTCTATGAGTATATCATATGAGAGTTTGGGGTATAGTTGAGATACGGTCGGGTTGGTCGTACACGAAACCAACCGGGCCCCCAGGATGAAAAGGCTAAAAAATCACAGATCGGGCGTCCGATTGACACCCAGACTGTTGTGTTGAGATTACTATAACGTGGTAGACTGTTGGGATACTTCTTTGTGGGACTTTATGATACTTGGAGTATCGACCAGTACCTCGTGGAGCGGACCCTCCTGATGATGAGCAAACAGAGTGCAGAGACCTAGTAGCTGGATGAGACTTGACGACTATTGTTCAATCGACATGGAGTGATTCGGATAGCCCAGTTGGGATCTCTTGGTTGTAGCGGTAGACCCACGGCGGAGGAGCGCTTGGTTGTAGTGGCAGACCCGTGGTACTCGACAGAAGGAGTTCCTCTGTAGGCTATGAGGCGGTGAGTTTTGTTATAGCGGAAGACCCATGATGGTAAGCGCGTGGTTGTAGCAGCAGTCCTACATTACTCGACAGGTGGAGTACTTTAGTCATCCAAGGTTAGTGGGAAGCGTTTGGTTGTAGCGGCAGGCCCACTGTACTCGACAGAGGAGGAGTTATCCAGCAGTTGTGGTTTCGACATCATGAATAAAATCCTGGTTTGAGATGAGTCAATGACCTTTATGTTTACCTCAGGATTGATATGGGTCACTTTTTAACTTAGCTATATGTATGGGCATATACCTAAGTAGTGATTATCCATTGATTTCATAACCTTTGTGATTCCTCGTGATTCAGATGGGTGACTTGATAACTTAGGTATAAGTAAGAACTTATATCTAAGTAAGGGTTTTCTGTTGAGATTATTATTTGTGGTTATCCTTGTTGGATTTAGTGAGACCCTAAGGGTCTCGGGGTCCCTACTGATTATCGTTATACTCACCCCTGCATGGGCTATGTCCACACCTCATTGTGCCAGTTGCAGACTATGGACGGCACTGGTCGTGGTTGAGGCTTGTAGAGCTGGATGGTACCCGGAGGTGGACTTCATGACGAGATGGTGCCCGGAGGTGTACTTCACGATGAGACGCTACCTGGAGGTAGACTTCACGACAAGACGGTACCTGGAGGTGGACTTCACAATGAGACGGTACCAGCCGGTGACAAACTGACGTGGAGAGATGAGGTGGCCATCTGTACCTACCCTTTAGGTAGGAACTCTGGAGGACGATCTAGGGGCATCTCGACACCGTCTAGTTGTTTTCTTTTCTGTTTTACTATTCAGTTGTAGGTATACTTTTCTTTTGGGTTTGTATTCTGGACCATTTACTTTTCAGTACATTGTTTTGTACTTAGTGTTTTACTTCTTCTTGTACTCTGGTTGGATGTGTTTGTGTTTTATAAAGGCAATGCCTTCCCAGTTATTGGTATTTATGCCTTTGGTGCTAGTCGCCAGCCCCTGGCCTATGGAAGGCGGGCTTGGGGTAGTCACGGCACGAGGCCCGAGGACGGGTCGTGACAAATTGGTATCAAAGGAGTCGGTTCTACAGCAGAATTTAGGACTCTGATATTTTCTTTCTCTGAAGAAATAGTGTTAAGGGTACTAAGTGTGTTTTTTAGTTCAGGGAGTCCAGTGTTGGTGCGGGCAGCCAACGTATCCATACACCAAGACGCTGACTTCTGATTTCCAACTCAGTGCACAAAAACACTAATTGCGTGTGTGTTTACAAATGTTTCTTTTAAAACAGCTCAAACCAGGTCAACTCACCAGGTATAATCGTTTGACTGTGTCACGTTTGTTTTTTTCCGGATGTCTTCATCTAGTCAGACAGTGTGGGTACCGAGTGGTGAGCGCAATGATATCCCACCGAGTAGCGAGGCCTCAGTACAGGGCCCTCCACCAGTTGAGACACCAGCCGAGAGTGCACGCCGCTTGTGCGCGATGCATGAGTTCCAACGTCAGAGGCCTCTCACGTTTTGAGGCAAGTCAGATTTTCAGATGGATGGGCACTTGCTGGAGTCTGTAGCACGAGCTCTCCAAACAGCAGGGACACCCGCAAACTTGATGGTGTACCTAGCTGTCAGCCTCTTCCAGGGAGTAGCTGAGAGGTGGTGAAGCCGCATGTTCCAGTTTTGAGATGAGATAACCTTCACTTGGGAAGACATAGAGACCTTCTTTATGGTGGTGTTTATACCAGTGAATCTAAACATTGAGCATGCTCGAGAGATTCTTCCTTTTCCGCAGGGTTTACCATCAGAAGAAGAGTCATCTGTAGGTAGTAGACAGATGATACAGGGGTCCAAGAGGACCGGACCTACAGGTTGGCGACCTCGGGTTATAGATTTAGTAGTGCGAGGAACACAAAACAGAGCTAGCCATATGAGGAGTAAGAAGTTCTATGCATGCAGTGGATAGGGTCACATGGCTCGTGACTGTCTGACCCACTGCTCAGATGACCAGTAGGCAGTAGATGAAGGACCTCCCAGGTAGAGGCAGAGGTTTGTTCGAGGCGGACCGCATGGAGCTCCAAAAGAAGTCGGACAGGAGTGGGACTAGATCCAGGCATGAAGGCATTTGTTATTGGTGGTTCTAGCTTCTTTTTGTTGTTGTTGTGGTTGTATGAGTCTTTGTACTCTGAGCTGCAGAAATAAAAAAACACCTTTCTTTGTGACGTTTACTTTCTTGTCCTCACTTTATGTTGTTACTAAGAGGTTCCGGTTTAAAACCATTGACTTGATCCTCACTTTCGAGATACCTACTGGAAAAGACCTTGTGACCACACACTTCTGCCGATAGTGTGACTCTACCCTTAGAGGCGAGAGTAACGGTTGGATCTCTTGGTAGTAGCATTGAGGCCTTACGACCTCATCCATGGAATTAAATAGTACCGTTAATGTCATGATTGACTGTATTAGGAAAAGAACGTGGTTCATCTAGGGGATGAGACCATATTTCTATTCTCGGCAAAGGAGAAATCTTAGTAGCTCTTACAGATCATAGAAGGAGAAGGGTGGTCATTGACCGACTTACCACATCGGAAAACATCCTACCGACCAAAGATGGTATGAGCTACGATGGAGGAAGCACGGTTCGTTCAGGAGCGGATGAAGACTTCACAGTACAGATAGAAGTTCTAAGCTGATAGGAGACAGAGACCACTAGAGTTCGAGGATGGAGACCACGTTTTCTTACAGGTCTCACCTCGATGTGGATTACGGAGATTTGGCCCAGGTGGTAAGTTATCTCTGAGGTCCATCCGACCCTTCTAGGTCCTCAACAGGGTAGGCGAGGTGGTTTACTGCTTGACCCATCCACCTTAGTTGCACCGGGTGCATGATGTCTTCCATGTATCTCATCTGAGGAGATACGTGCACGACTTGACCCATATCATCGATCACAGGGAGCTGGACATCGATGACGGGGCTACATTAAAAAAGGTTCTAGTAGAGGTTGGGGATCGAAATGAGCAGGTCCTATAAGAATGGTTGATTCCTCTTGTGCTCTTTCGTTCGCATCACAAGAACCTCTAGGAGAGCACATGGGAGCGAAAGGCTCAGATGCGTGCTCATTACCACTTTGTTTTCCCTAGTGTGTGTTAAAGCTTTACGAGGACGTAAAGCCCTGAAGTGGGAGTAATGTAAAGACCCGGAAATTTCAAGGAAAATTTTCTTTTTAATTTCATTAGAATTTTACGAGTGTGCAGTATTTGATGACACCTGATTCTGAGGCCCAATGTGCTCAGAATCAATTTTCGAAGTTTGGCTCGGGTACGTTCAGTGAACGAATGAGCGGGTTTTTCTATCTTTTGAACCAGTGCTCGGAATTAAAATCTGAAGGCACTGATGAACTTGCAGCGCCGATAATTGCTTAAGGGGATCATAATCACAGTTGCGTTTTGTCGCATAAGGTAGTTATTTTTTGGGGATTCGATAAGTCTAAAATAAATTATAGTGTTACAATTTATTTTAAGTGGAAGATAATTTCTCCATAGAGAAGTTGGAGGTGGGTCCACACCCCACCTAACTTCCCATGAGAGGGTACGACCAAGGGTGGTGGCATCCACTCGAAAACCCAACCCTTCATATTCCCTTTAACTCCCACAAATATTCCCCCATTGAACACCCCTTGGGTTTAAATTTATAACTCTTCAACCCCCCCCCCCCCTTAAACTCCCTTGCCTTTAATGTGCTAACTCCCCATTAATCTCCTCTTCCATTAAGTTTGTTAGCTCCACTTAATTTGTGTAACTCTTCACCTTTTCCTTCCACCATTAATTCATGCCAACATGCCTTAATTAATGAGATGGGTTTCTTCATTTAATTAATTAAGTGGTTTGGTTTGAATTTTAAAATCTTTGTGGTGTGAATAAAAATAATATCATGAGATATTATTTTGAGTTAGAACTTTTGGTGTGTGAGAAAACTTTAGCAAAGTCCTAGAGTTTTTGGGAGAGCTTTGGTGTGAAGAAGAATAGAACTTCCCTCCGACAAAGAACGACGCATCTTCAATGAATAACGGTTCTTCTTCGATGAAGAACACCTTCCCTTCAACATAAAATGACTCGGCGTCCATGGTTTTCGATCCTCTTCTTCCTTTGCAACAAGAGATGAGATGTCACTTCCTCATGTGCACACCGACGACGACGTAAATGGCACCATCATCCACGATGCTTTCCAACTGCGGGTCTTTCTCAACGTAGGGGATTAATTAGAGAATGATATTATTCCCATGGTTGTTTCCTTTTAAAACAAAGAACGCGGATCAACTTATCATCAAGTTGATCAGCGAATGTTATTATTTATAAGACGGGAATATTTAATTATGGGATTATTGTTGGGAACTAGGTTCAATTTTAATTGATTAAAATTGTGCCTTGTCAAGATGTTGAAATCATGTGTTGATTATTGCCAATTAATAACACCTAACGTGGAGGGTGCGGGCCTAACAAAAAAGGCCCGACAACCCTCCGTAGATTGTTTGTTGATGTGGGGATTGACGGGCGATGACAAAACGGGTCTCAATGGCGATTGAAGTCTCAGCAGTGAATTTCGGGTCCTGTACTGACTTTAGGCACAGACGGAGGGTGAAACGGACCACCGGTGTGCGTTTGGAGGTCCGTGGAAAACGGCGGTAGCGCGCCGTCGGATAAGACCACCGCGGCTGAGTCGCGGTGGACCGGAATGGCAAAGTCATTCCGGATTTTAGGGGGGAGCGGCTTTAAAGCCACGCTGGTTCACCATCAACTGGGAGGAACAACGACCCCCCGCTCCGCGTCCACTCGGCCATGCTGGCCGAGCCTCAACCGGATGGGCCGGGCCGCCCACGTCGGGTCGAGCCGTCAGCGCCGGGCCGGGCCGCCAGTGCTGGGTCGGGCCGCCAGCACCAGCTCGGGCCGGACCCAACTGGGCCAGACTTGGACCCGGGTTCGGTAGACCAGATTCGGATCGACACTGGGGGTATTGGGTCGGGTCAGACCAGGCCTAGACCCCATATTTCCGGACCATTTTCTCTTAAACGTCTATAACTTGAGTTGTGGACTTCCGATCGATGCACTGTCAGTTGCGTAGGATTCCTTGGATTGAGACAGTAGTTCTGGTATATTACACTCAAGGTTTCGGAAAACTTTGGGTATGGACGGGTTGGTCTGAACACGAAACCAATCGGGCCCTTGGAGCGGAAACGCTTATAACTTGAGTTCCAGACATCTGATTGATGTGCCGATGACTTTTTTGGATTCTCTTGATGAGACGGAACTTTTGGCATACTTCACCTGAGGTTTGGACGCAGTTGGAGTAAGGCCGGGATGGATTGTACCTGAAATCCAACTGGTCCCCTGGAACGGAAAAGCCGATAACTTTCAGACCGGACGTCCGTTTGACGAACCGTCAACAGTGTTGGTAATCACAATGAGAAACGGTCCCTATGAGTATACCCTATGATATTTCAGGGTAGATTTGAGATACGGTTGGGTTGGTCGTACACGAAACCAACCGGGTCCCTAGGACGAAAAGGCTAATAACACATAGACCAGGCATCCGATTGACGCGCCGTCTGTTGTGTTGAGTTTCCTATGACATTGTAGACCTTTGAGATACTTCTTCGTGGGACATTGTGATACTTGAAGTATCGACCAATAGCTCATGGAGAAGACCCTCCCGGTGATGAGCGAACAGAGTGCAGAGACCTAGTAGCTGGATGAGACTTGACGACTTTTGTTTGATCGAATCGGAGTGATTCAGATAGCCCAGTAGGGAGCGCTTGGTTGTAGCGGCAGACCAACTATGGAGGAGCGCTTGGTTGTAGTGGAAGACTCGCGGTACTTGATAGAAGGAGTACCTCTGTAGGCTATGAGGGGATGTGCTTGGTTGTAGCGGCAGACCCATGATGGGAAGCACATGGTTGTAGCAGCAGGTCCACAATACTCGACAGGTGGAGTACTTGAGTAGTCCAAGGTTAGTGTGAAGCGCTTGGTTGAAGCGGCAGGACCACTATACTCGACAGAGGAGGAGTTCTCCAGCATCTGTGGTTTCGACATCATGAATAAAATCCTGGTTTGAGGTAAGTCAATGACCTTTGTGTTTACCTCATGATTGATATGGGTAACTTTTTAACTTAGGTATATGTATGGTCATATACCTAAGGAGTGATTATCCGTTGATTTCATAACCTTTGTGATTCCTCATGATTCAGATGGTATACCTGATAACTTAGGTATAGGTAAGAACTTATACCTAAGTAAGGGTTATCTGTTGAGATCATTCTTTGTGGTTATCCTTGTTGGATTTAGTGAGACCTTGAGGGTCTCGGGTCCCTACTGAGTATCGTTATACTCACCCCTGCACGGGCTATGCCCACACCTCATTGTGCCGGTTGAAAACGATGGACAACACTAGTTTTGGATGAGTCTTGTTGAGCTAGACGGTACCCAGAGGTGGACTTCATGACGAGACGGTACCCAGAGGTGGACTTCATGAAGAGACGGTACCTAGAGGTGGAATTCACGATGAGACGGTACCTGGAGGTGGACTTCATGACGAGACGGTACCCGGTGGTGAAAAACGGATGTGGAGAGCTGAGGTGTCCATTTGTACCTACCCTCCAGGTAGGAACTCCGGAGGACAATCTAGGAGCATCTCGACACCATCCAGCTATTTTATTTTCTGTTGTAATTTTCAGTTGTAGCTGTAATTTTCAGCTGGGTTTGTATTCTAGACCATTTACTTTTCAGTACTTTATTTTGTACTTAGTGTTTTACTTCCTCTTGTACTCTGGTTAGATGTGTTTTTGTTATATAAAGGCAATGTCTTCCCAGATAATGGGATTTACGCCTTTGGTGCTAGTCGCCATCCCCTAACCTATGGAAGGAGGGCTTGGGGTAGTCATGGCATGGGCCCTGATGACGGGTCGTGATATAGTTCTCATGATGTTTGGATAAGAGATGAGGTGTGGTATCCTTTTATAAGGGAGGGAGAAGTCACAATTGGAATGTTTCAAACGATTAAAATATAATAATGCCATACTCTATAAAAATGTTTCCAAATGACCAATATTAGAATAGACGATGATATAAGGTCATAATATTCCAATAAAATAAAATTTATAAAATTATAAATTTCAATATCACCCTTATCTCTTTGTTAAACACTACCTGGTAATTTGGTTTTAACCTTAACATAGAAAATAAAATTTCACAGTTTTTACTATTTTCTATAACCAGTAATTAAGTTAAAATTAAAAAATGATATTAATTATTACTATTTTAAATATTTAATCCATATTATAAGATTTAATTTCTCTATTTTTTTGAAATTAATTTAAAAATAATCATTCAAAACACAATGAAACTAGTTTTTAGATAATGCATTTTTAGGCATAAAATTGAGTTTACATTTATTACTTACCTTATAAAAACTACTAGTTGAATAAAAAAATATTTGATTTAATATATAATATATATATTTTGTTAAATTTTTTCATAAATAGTGGTTAATTTAATATATTCATGTAAACACACAATATGCGTATAAAATGAATTTTCTAGGAAAAATATTTTTTAAAACCAAAAAATAAACATATACCAAAATGAAGTATAGTGAAGATTCATATGTTATTAATTAAATTATTTAAAATTAAATGATAATTTTTTTAATCTAAGATAAAATTTAATAAAAAATAGGAATTATACCAGAAAATAAATGACATTTTTACAATGATACATAATTTTCACTACTCCCTAAAAAATTAATCTTTTTATAGAAAAACAAAAATTTTACCATAATATAATTTGGATATGTTGATTTCAAAAACGATATAATTTTTATAAAATAATAATTCTAAAATTTTCATAAATTAATAATAACATCAATGCCCAAAATTCTATAAAAACCATTTTTGATCAAAACATATTTTTGAAACATAAAATAACTTTACTGAAAATTGAGTATTTATTTTTTATGAATTAATCAGAAATTATTTATCATATATAAACATTATATATATTATAATTTTTTATTACTATTTATAAATCCTATTTGATTACTATGATATAATGATAAACTATATGATGATACATTTTTACTCGAGAATAGGCTATAAAATACTTCATATTTAATCAAATGATATATTTTTTGTATATATATATAATTTTGGATGTTATAATAGACTCCAATTTAGATCCCCCTACACCAAGATCCATATTAACTACCATTAATATAAATAAACTATAGTTCGTTAAATTAAAATTTCACCCAAAAGGGATATGGGAAAACTCTATATAAATTTTAGAAACATAAAAAATTGAACCATTCGTCGTTGAAAAAAGCCACACCTGATCAAATATATTTCATATGAATCCAATGTTTGAAGTATAAATCATTAACCCATAACTATTTCCAATGGGTTATGAGGTAAAAAAGAAAAAATAACAACCGCTAGCAAACACATCACACTAAATAAACATCTCAAACACAATATGGAAAATAAAGAACAATAATATTATTCCCTCAATAACCAAGGATTCCCACTACAAATGTATTCATTTATCACCAATATAAGGACTATAAAAAGTTATTACACATTACTAAATCTCTAATATATCATCTCCCTAAATAGTAAAATAAAAAAATTCTGATACCACTTATTAGCAACCCGGTGTGGTAATCACTCAACAGTTCCTCGAGCTAAAGAGATATGTGACCTTACACTCACCTTATTATATTCTAAAGAATAATAATTTGTAGTTAGTGAATATTTTTTAAATGGGGATACAATTCCCTTGAGTTATAGTAATAAAAAAAATCTAATATATCTAAACATTATCAATAAAAAATATCATAGTACACATAATCAATAAAAAAAAGCTATAAAAATTTCTCATGTCAATGTATATAGTCATATATTATATGATCACCTATCAGGCATATCATATAATTAATTAAATAAAATAAACAACATACATATATCCCTACTTCAATCTAAAGTCTTTAATAACCATATGTCCAAAAAACCCATTGAGATGCGCCTGTCCAATCCATTACTCATCCTATGTTCAAAATGAGAGAAAACATAAGGTTCTAATGCGAAGCAATTTTCCCTTGTATGGTGTGAGAAATACATTAGAGTTAAGTCTCAACATGTTTACCCAGTGTACACTATCATATATGTTTATAAACGAGGAAGATAAAGATAAATTCTCAAACAAGTGTCTCTGACATCATGTTTTAACTAGGCCACCACAACTCCATGTAAATCATGTCATCATGAACTAACCAGGCCACCATGATACTCAGTAATACCTATTTTCGCCAAATACTAAAATATATTCACTTCAACTTTCTAAAAAACACATAATACAACCAAAAATTTAGGATTCCATGTATGGCATCCATAGAAACATGACCACCACCCGAAGGTGCAGGGCAAGGCCCACTGCCATGTCTGGGACTCTCATTATAACTCAAAGTAGTTTTTCCAAAACCTTCTCACTCAATGTGAGGTTATCCATATCCCAATCATTACATTATTTTTATGGATTTTTCAGTCTTCCGTGTCTCAAAACACCTCACACATCGACCGATACCTCTCACTTATGTAGGTCACCCATCACATCCAAACCCTATCATTTTGGAAGGGGTCGCAACATTTCCACTCCCCTCTTTCAAGGTGAATCTAACATGTATTAGTGAAATTATACCCTATCACTCATGGTAGTCCCTATTAATACCCTATAATTCTAGGATAGTCCATATATCCTAGATACTACCCTCTCACTTAGGGTAGGGTCTCCCATATCATCGATTACCCTCTCATTAAGGAATGGTTCACAACATAACTTTAAACCTCTATCTTAGTGTATGGCCAAATCTGGACATGAATGAAACAAAAAATAGGGCCCACGACCCATTAAACAATCCATCCAAATTATTAAATAGTGCAATTCACTAGGATCCTATCCCCTTTCCTAAATATACGTGGTAGTCCATCTAAACTCTCAGGCTCATCTTTTCCAGACCATCTCAGTCATACAATCATGGAATATCAATCTTATTAGTATTCTTATTTACCCAATTATGATATCCAATATTTTACCTTAGTCCCATCCTAGTCTCTTCTCACTCAAACCATGTCATCTCTAACACCCCCATGGTGTTGAAAAATCCTATTGAATCTACCCAACCAAAACATTAGGATATTTTTTTCACATACTTGAATAATGTTTTCATCATAACCCTCACTTGTTCCCATATCACATTCCTCATGGAAGAGATTTAAACATATAACTCTAAATAAATCTCTCTTTGTCACACCTCACCTTCTTTTAAATTACTAACCCCAATAATAAATCCTAAAAATACTTAATCCACTATATGGAGGGTGTTCATAATTGGTGATGATGCATGGGAAAATATCACCAGTCACCATAAGGCATAATCCCCTCATGACTTCTCAACTATGCCAAGGAATCAACACAGGCTACTCAAATCCCATCTCACATCCCATAACCTACCATAGGTGTATCACTAAATGAACCAATTCTTTTTCCCCTTTGATATATAGTCTCATATCAATCCCAAAGTACTCTATATTTTAAATAGAATTGATTCCAACATTAGGAAGCTCACATCCACCCTATATATTTTTCAAGTGTTCTCTTTATCCTTATTTACCAACCAAGTCTCAGTAAATATGTTTGTAGGAAATAAATCATGAATATGTTGGAATAATACATTATATTATATGGACCAACTTCTATGATACAAGAGTTATCATCCACTTGAATCCTTATACCACCGTGGTCAATCCTGTCCAAACTCCCAAGAACCTATCTCATGAAACAAGATACAATTATTAAATTATAAAAGAATTTATTAATTATTCAAGGAAGATTAAATATAAATAATTATATAAACCCAAATTTTTAGTTATTTTGAACTAAAACCACACAAAACTATGTGTTTTCTATCTTTCAAAATCTCTTGTAGACAACCTAAACAAAATATCCATTACTCGCATTAAATTCCACCATGAATTACTTGAATATTCACCAGAACCCTATCCCAAATCATTATGGAATTTAAAAGGTGGAATGAATAGTACAATATACATAGAAACAACATGAACTCACAAACCAAAATACCATTTTTTATGAAAAATTGATAGGATGGAAAAAAGGAAAATGGATATGACCAAAAAATGAAATATCTGTGAACTTATTCTCATTAAAATTTAAGCAGGGGCCAAAAAGTGTGGTTTTACTCACAAAATAAAATAATGGGTGGGGGATTGTAGCATGATTATAGGTCCCATGGGGTAAATCCCTCACCTAAGGTAGCCTTCTAGAGAAACCACTAGAATTTTGTGAGTCTCCTTAAACCGACACTCCTAATTCTAGTACTAAGATGCATACTTTACACATGGTCTTTGGTACCAAGAGAGATAAACCAATCATTTTTTCTTCATTTCCATAAGTTAAACATTCAATCTACAAAATAATAAAACAATCCTATGAATGGATGTTTTTTAAGGATCAAATAATAAAATAATCTTATACTACAATACTCATGAATATTTATATATAATTAAACTACACTAGATAACCTTCTATACATCACATAAGATAAAATTATCTTCATAACCTAGGAAATGGAATCATAAGAAATTAGTGATCTTAAATTCTCAGTATGGTAAACAACTAAACAAAATTTCATCAAGGGTTATATCATAGGAATTTGAGAAATCATGATTAGGGGAGAAACTTTTTGTTAAAAAGAACATCAAATAATAATAGTTTCCCACAAGACGTAATAGCATGAATTGTATTCTCAAATGATCAAAAATATACCTTGTCATAAGAGTGAAGAAATATGGGATGGTAAATATGATCCATGATAGTATAAAAATAATATAACATAGATTTGTGGAAAAAGAAAAATATATAGAAATTAGAACGTAGTTGAGTAGAAATTTCAACATGATTATCATAAAATATTGGGCTTGGGATAGCATCTTCTGTAACTTATTAGGATTAAGAATAGAGCCCATGAACCCTATTTGGCTTAGGCCACAACCCATTTATTCTATTGAATGTGGTATACTACACTTGTACCCTCTTTGTATTGGGATACTACCTGGGTACCATCTTGGTCTTGGGATACTCGCATTATACCCTCTTAGGCATGGTGTAACAACTTGTGTACCCTCTTAGGCATATGATATTAATCACATACCCTATAATTCTTAGGCTACTAACTATGTACCCTCTTTGATATCATGATGTATAAAACATAAACCAATACATTGCTGGTTGATATAGGATCCCCCCTTTCAATAATAATAATACATAAACTTTTTTTTCAAGGTAACATGAAATCATTAGTATTTCAAACATAACTTAATTAATATGTGAAAAAACAGATGAGTTTCATACAAACATCCATATAACATTTCATAAGACATACAGAGAAAGAAGGTGGATGGTAGTGTAATAAAATACACTTAGTGTAACATAATTATTATTAAGGATTTTTTTCATAGATAAAATCCGCCTTTACTGGATCATTTGTGAAATAATTTATAAAAATAAATATACCTTTTTAAAATGATTAAAATCCTCCTTAAATGTTATTTTTTTTAAAATATATATTTTTTGGGCTCCATAATTCATATTAATAAATACCCTATAAAAACCAAAATAGGTCCTCATAAATTTTTCTTTGAAATAAATATTCTTTGAAAAACATTCTCTGAGAAGGCACAAAAACATTGAATATTTAATTAATAAAACACATGCCATTAAAATACTTTTTACAAAATTTGTAATTACTTTTTAAAATAAAACATTAACTTTTTTAAGATATAATAATATTTATATTTATTTTCAAAAACATTTATAATAAAAAAAATTGGAAAAACAGTAAGACATGGAAAGTCATATTCTTTAAGAATAATGATTGAAAATTAGAATTAATATGTTCACATGGAAAATAGATTTTAGAAATCATTTTTAAAATTATCATAAAAAGTGGAAGTTATGGGTCACTTTGAAAATTAATATTAAAAAAATAAGGGAAACATTAGAAAAAATATAATTTAAAAAAACAGCAATAATTGAGCCTTTAAAAAAGACATAAATTATATCTTAAGAAAATGTGTATGGGGATATAAAAAAATTATAAATGATGGAAATCAATTTTAATATTTTAAAATTACTTTTTTATATCAAATATCATAAAAAAATAAATTTTACATTTAAAAAGAGGAAAACGGAAAAATAAAGGCTTCATGAGATAACATATATTTATTTTTACAAAAAGGATAACTCTGGTGGGAAGAAAAATTGTGGAAATGAAAGGGAAAACATTATTAAATATGATAGAAATTATACTTAGACAAGATTTAATTTTTGAAAAATAATTTTAGTAAGGTGAAATATTTCAATTAAATATATCAATTTCCCATGAGACAAAGGTAGTTATAGTATCATTATATAACATAAGTGAATTATCTTGCAAAATGATAGTAAAAAAAGAATCATTATTACTCAAGAACAGAGGTTGAGATATTAAATACCCCTTATGAATTATGAAATATTTTAATAGAAACCCCTTGACATTTTTAGATTAAATTTGACGTTTAAATTCCACGAATAAAATATATTTCATGATGTTATATTTCCAATAGTAGTTATACACACCATTTAAATTAAATTAGGTTCATAAATAAAACATGTCTTATTGAAATTAAATTGATAAGAAAACCGTTACATTTAACCCAATGTAGAAAAATGATCTATAACCTCATCTATAAACAAATAACTATATTAATCACCAATTTTAGACTGTTTTTTCAACCTAAAACCATTTCTAAACTTCATTCATTATGAAAACCCTAAAACTGCACTCCTAGATCGAGTGGTAAAAACATAACCTTTACATTTCTGTATATAATTCCAATTAAATTGACCCAATTTCAACCAAAAAAATACACACAACATCAAATAGAAATATTGGATCACTTACATACCAAATTACCTTTTATATTTAGAGTTTTAGATAATTTGGAAAAAGTTATATATATTAACAAACCTATCTTTGGATGACCATTTTTTCTACAATGACATGATTTTGTTTTTTAACATTATATATTCAACATATCATATAAAATTCATTACACATAAAAAAATTATAGACAAAATTCATTTAAAATCATTTTTCATGGCATGGGGAAATGGAAAAAGTAGGAGGGGTGAGCTCTAATTCTTAGTAATAAAAAACATAAGAATTAACAATTGAATTTCATCAGTCATCATGAGATGAGAAAACATGTATGGAGACACAATAAAAGTGATTTATCATAACATAATATAATTCATGCCCAACAAAATTTGGATCCTTAAACATGTGAGATGGAATGAATATTTAACAAGAGGAAATGGTATAAGAATCAATAATATTGAGCCGCATGATGTCAATATTGATCAAAGGAATCATTAAAACTTATGAAAAAATAGATAAATCATATAGGTAACCTGGGAAAAAAATTCAAATCAACCTTACAATAACTATGATAAATGGAATAACATACCCAGAAAATTCTAATAATCACTTAGGAGAAATATATAATTGGTTAACTTTATCCCTTTATCTATTTCATTAGTGAGATATATCTGAATCACCCATCATCGTGAGCTATATCTGGCTCACACATCATCATTAATAATATCCAACAATTAAATCATGAATAAGAAATTTATAATCTTGTGCATTTTAATAAGACAACATTTAAAATAATCATCATTCCTCTATAGCTTGGTTAACTTATGGAAAACCAATGTGTTCCATGGAAATATATTTGAAACTGTCATTATCTATTCAAAGAAATAATAATTATCGTATCATTATAACATATCCTTATTGAATTATAAGAAACCTCATGGGTTTTTATTTTTGATGAATAGAGATGCCATTAAAATTGTATTAAAAACATTCCTGAAAAAAATACCATTTCCACATTGAAAATAAATTTTTAAAAACAAAAAAAATCTATAATTTTATAAAAAAAACATTTTATTTTAATATGAACTAATAAAATTTAATTTTAATAATCAATTAATAAATATTAATTATGTAAAAAAGGATATTAATCTATATATATTAAAATAAAACAATTCATTCACACTTTGGTAAAGAATGAAAGATTGATTCGTATGAAAAATATTTGAAAGGACCCACTTTAAAATCTTGTAAAGAGATTAAAAGACAATTTAAAATGAACATAATAAATAATAAAAGTCAAAATAAGATCATTATATAAAATATTTTATTAAACATAGAAATGAAAGATAAAATCTCTCGATCAAAAATAAGATATAGGATCAGTATCACTTACAAAAATATTCTTAATGATTCTTTAAACAATAATGTATGAAATGTAATTTCAAATTTTAAACCACATTCATACAAATATGATAAAAAAATTATATGTTTTGAGGAAAATTATATAATATCATCCATCTTAAAATAACATTTAACATAGATAATCTTGAAAAAAATGATATTGTTCTGTTAAAATCATTTCTATAATGGTAACTTTTGAATCCTAATCTCATGAAGCAAATCAAAAAAAACATTACATACCATGAATATAATAATATACATGATATTACATGTAAATATTAATTATATACACCTCAAAAAATGTGATAGGTTTTTAACATAATCATATGTCCCAATGAAGGAAAATTTGAGATGAATAGTTTTTACAAATATTATATCATTGATTGAGAATTAATCGATGGATTGATTATGTGTACCAAATTTAAATCCACATATAATAATTTAAAATATAAGATAAATCATAAAAATTTAACTACAAGCATCATATTTAAATAATATAATCAATAAATAAGTGATTTAGTCTAGTGAAAGGAAGTTGAGTTAAGAAAACCCTCACCACGAGTCCAAACATGAATTGTATGTGATTTAACTCCTATATTAAATAATTAACATATATTAAATATTTTATTTTTCGAGAACAAATTTTGGTTTTATTAAATTATCATTAAACCATTTATTTCATTTATTAAAATGATTTATTTAATTACTTAATTAGTTAATTTCCCATCATGTATTTTAAGGTGTTTGATTTATAATATCAAAATGACTCTGGTATATTGATTGTGGTCCAAGAGGTCATTATTAAATAAAATATATAATGATAATAATTAAATAATTTTTATTTTTATATATTAATTATACTTTTTAAAGCATCTGTATAATGAAGTTGTGTAAAATGAATTATGTTACACTATGGATATGATAGTTTTCATATACGCATGGGCAACATTTACATTTTTCAATGAGCATGAGGGAAAGAAGGTAAGTATAATTTTATAATTAAAATGAAAATTATATAACATATATCATATTATATATGTAAATACACTTATACATACCATCCAAGTGATGTGGTGATAAAAATATCACATCCCTTCGTAGAGGTGGTAATCCCCACGCATGTGCGAATGATGTTATCATTTTTTAATGAATGGAAAGGAATGAAAATAGTTGATATGTTATATTTATATAATTATAATTATATAAATAATATCAAATATGTACATAATTCTTCATTATATATAGTTTTTAGTTTTTTTGATTGAAAATGAATTACATTAGTTCGTGAGGTTGTAGTCTACATTACAAATCAATGATGGTTTTGTGTCCCATTAGATGAAGAAATAGATAGAGTAAAGTTAACAAATGAATATAATAACATATAATTATATGCCACCCCAATATTTTATGGTGTGTTCTTAAATGATTTAAATTAATTAGATAGCTTATATGCACACATTACTGAGTAACTATGAAACAACACTTTGTTGTTATAATAGATTTATACCATTGATATTATACATGATTTTTCCACTTCTGTGATTTGAACATTGAAAAATAGACATACAAGGTAGCGATTAGTATGATATTTAGAGTCAGATAAGATCAACTTAATTTTTTGGTGAATAGTAACCAACACCTATGAATAGTAATTTTACCCTTATGAATAGTAATATGACTCTTATGAATAGTAAATTGACCAAATGAATATTAATCTCACCCATTAGTGTATAAATAATATTCTGGCATCTTATAAATGAAAGTATGATATAAATATTATTAATTATGTATTAGTATTTTTATATAACATAAATGTTTATTTATAATTTTATAATTAATATAATTATTCAGAAGATGATGTATTTTCATAAAATATAATAATAATTTAATTTATTATGATTATAAGATAATTTTATGAGACCCTAGTTAAGTTTTCAAAGTGTCATAAAATAGATTATAATATTTAATTTGGCATTTTTTGACTAAAATATGTTTTTAATTAAAAAATAAATTTAGAAAATTTAGAAAATTATTTTCATAAAATGGAGTTCATTTTTGGATTCTACACATCAAAAATTGGTTAGGGGAATTGTTTTTACTTTTCTAAAATAATTGAATTTTTGGTAAATAGTAAAAGATGATAATTTACAATAAATGCTACAATACATGATTTCTTGAGTCTTAAGTGATGTGTGTATGATTTAATAAAACTTGGTTCAAAATCACATTCACTTATTTCTATTTTAGGTCACAATAATTAAACATTATCACTTGTCTTGAGAAAATTAATAAAATAATGAATAAGATATTCAAAAATCACCCCTCTTCTACACTATAAAAACTACCCCTCAGTCCCTCTTCTCCTTACACATATAAGACTTGAAGCTTGTAAAATTTATACCCAAATCCCCTTAGCTAGTATATCCCAATTTCTAATAGATATTGGTCTTTATTAAATACCAAAATCAGTCCCCTTAAAGATATTCTCAAGGAGGAGTATCCCAAAAGTAAAATCCCCTTCCTTTTGATTTAATTTTCTTTTGAAGTTCCTTATTTATTTATTTTTCTCACATCACATCCACTGTCCAAATAATCATGATATCTATTGTATCATCTATAAATGTTAATTATATAATGTTAATGAGGGATTTTTCACCAATATTAATACTCTATATCTTATATTCTAAAAATGAAATCACAGTCCGGGAGGTAATGATTTACAACCTTCATGGAAGATAAACATTCGTTCGTCAATTTATTCTTCATGTATGCTCTTGAAAAAATATTTATGGTTTAAAAAATATAAAATATGTATTATATCTTATATAATGTTCTAGAACCTTTATATATTCATGATATTAAATAATAAAAGAAAACTAGTACATTGTGATCGAAAACTCGTCGTAAAAATCTAAACAATTATCACTATTGTTTTATCTAATAATTCATCATCATACCATGTAAACAAATGATATATATAACCATTTAAAATTGGTTAATTTCTTTAATAATATATAAATTAAATTCTGGATAATTATATCCATCCAACATGAACATCCATATACAAGAATACTGATCGTGAAAACCAAGGAAACGAATGCTACCATGCGATAAATTTGTATCTCATATCTCATCTTAAAATACATATGTGAAAATAAAAAATTTATAATAAATATAATAAACCTATATATGGTTTTTAATTAATTAATAAATGGATTTAATTTTAATATCTAGCACATTAAGGTCAAGTGCAAAACATGTTCCGACATAAGGTGAGGGGTTCCCATCTCACTTTTATTTACATATGATTTACATTTCCCACTATTTATTTCTCTTTTGTGGTGTATGTATACTTCAATTTATATAATATCATTATTATACTTATATTAATGGTATTTATTTTATCTTTTTATTATTATTAATTTTTTTTTATACAATTCGATTGATTGCAATGTGGTAAGGGACTTGGACTCAATTTCCATTTCATTGTGGCTTACTCGGTATTGTGCACCTAATAATTCATTTGTGTTGTATCTAATTACCATTTGAGATAATTTTTACATTCAAATGTATTTTCTATTAAATACCCATGTTATTGGGTCATGGATATTATTATTTTCTTAGTCGTATAATATTTTAAATATGGTGATTATTTTGAATTTTGTTTTAACTGGGAAAATATTAATGAATCTGTATCCTCTACTCAATATGGATATTTATAAGGAATATTGCTCTTGAATTAAATATGTTTATGAGGAATTATGTGGACATGAAATTTTTGGTTGGTCCTGTTATATCCCATTGATCCATCAATAGGTCTTATGAGACAAAATAGTTGGTGACAAACCCTTTGTGTTTATTTCCAAACAAAATCAGACGGGTTTCTCCACACAAACTTAAATTTTCTCAATAGTATAATGGTTCAGGTCCAAGATACATGACTTCAATGAAATAATTATTTTCTTCATTCTGTACTCATTTATTACTTTCTATGATTTTTTCACTATGACACAATCTATAGATGCGTCTGCATTCCCAGTTTATTAACGACATCTTTTTTTTAGATTATTTTCCTTTCCATAATGTCTATTCCTTATTGAATTTACTTCTCCAGTTATTTCTTCACGTGTCCCATACTGATCATTTGATCTCACCCTTATTATGTTTCCTTTCCCCAGGTTATGAAGAATCAAACCTCTAATGGGATTTCAATGATGCAGTTCATTTCATACTATTATGTATCATGTTGTATTTTCAATCATCCCAATGTACTATGGGTGTCATGTATGTTATATGGTCTTCCAAAAATGATAAACTAATTGGTCCTTTAGGATTTAATTTCTTTTAATGATACGAATATAATAAATTAATTCACTGGATCCGAGTTTCTAGGGTCAGGGCGATATAGTTTGTATCAGAGGAAGATTAGCCACAACCATGGAAACTAGATTTAGAATACATAATTTAGGGAACATAACTAAAAAATAGAATTTGAGGATAATAATAGAAGAAAGACCTGTAATTTTGGAAAAGTATATATATTTTGGGTCTTCCTAGAAAGAAATCCTTTTCTGGATACTACAAGTATACATGGTTCTAGCACAGATGTACCTAGGAGTAACAACTCCAACAAGGTGTTCTGAGCCTGACTCAGGGTAACCTAGTACACTAAAATGGGCTTTATTGTGCACCTATTTTGACACTCCTAGGGGATATTCTTAGGATAATTCACATTTTCATGAAAAACCAATATGATGTATTTAAGTAAATATGTCCTCCATGAAACCATGTTTACGGTTATGAGATTAGCTACGCATAAATTTTCAATTTATGTTATGTGCTTTGATAGTATGAAAATTATTCATTGTGATTAATAACCTAATTTAGTGTATTCCATTGTTTAGTGATGGTTCCTAATGGAATAAATTGAATTAATACTCGTTGATAATGTATGGATTTCCCCACTAATCAAGTAAACATAGTTATTGTTGGAGCTGAGCATATGATGGCCATAATAGGAAAACATATTTAGGTTGTGATAAAAAACCATACTACACCTAAGTGGGATCGTTTCTTGATGAATAATCCCCAATCTTTTAGTAGGAATTCTAATCTAGTGGTAACTAAGAAGTGGATCAAGTCCCTTGAAAATATATTTACATCCTTGGGATGTAATGAAAACAAAAAGGTTATACTAAAAGTATATTTTTTCAAGGGATATGCTGGTCAATGGTGGTTATTGATAAAAAATAATAATGAGTAAGATGAAATAGAAGATATGTATTAGATAAATATTATTGAAACATTCATGGAAAAATACTTCCCTTATGAGAAATGGACAAAAATAAAGAGTAAATTTCATATGTTAAGGAAAAGGTGAGAAAAGAGTATTGTGGAGTATGAGGCTACATTCAATAAACTAGCTAGGTATACCATAGATTACGGACATGGATTAGAAGAAATGATTGAACATTATGTTCAAGGTCTTAAATCAATTATTATAAGGGAAATAGATTCTCAAACCTTTTCATCATATGATGAAACAGTAATAATTTTCATCAAAATAGAGAAGAAATATTCTAGAAAAAATTGTTCAAGGGAAATCAATATAAGAATAGGTATTCTTATAACCATGGAAAAGGTGGAGTTTCAAATAAGAATAAGGGAATGAAGAAATTACCATTATATGAGTACCATTGAATGAATCATCATAGAAAATTCTTGAAAGGAATGGGAATATGTTATAAGTGTATAGAAAAGGGTCATCGGTCTAAAGAGTGCAATGGGAAGATATAAGTCAGTGATTGTCAACGATATAATTGTATATTGATGGGACACTATAAAAATGAGTGTCCTAAGTATCAAGGAAACCTTCCTTAGAAATGGGAAAGGGATCAATTCCTAGCTTATGTGATCAAAACTATTTTGGTTGAACTTCCTAATGATGTGGTAGCATGTACTTTAATCATTTCCTCAAACTTATCCAATGCTCTATTTGATTCTGGATCATTGTATTCTTTTATATATTCCAAATTTTCAATGAAAATTAGGAATTTCCCTTTTGATTTAATAAAGGATTTTCCTGTCAAAACAGCTAAGGGAAGTATCATTGCAACAATGATGTCTCTCTTTTTCCCCTTTATGATAGATAAACGTGCTTTAGTTGCAGACTATATCATTATACCCATGATTTATTTTGATACAATAATTATTGTGGATTGGATTTTAAATTATGATGTGAAAATAAATAGCAATAAAAAAGACGTTATAATTTTTGAGAATGATGTACAATACCTTATCTTTATAGTAGAAAAATCATCATTTCGTTATTATCCAGATCTACCTTCAGTATATCTTCTAAATGGAATTCTTAGAGAGGAAGAAAAAGCTTCATCTATGGATCTTCAAATTGATTTTGTAACTATTGATCAATAATTCATTGATGTATTTTCAGAGTATTTACATGGACATCCTCTAAATAGGGATGTTGAGTTCTCTAAAGATTTAATTCTTAGTGAAGGACCTATATCAAAGACTCCATATAGAATGGACATTATAGAATCAATAGAGCTAAATAAAAAATTAGAGGAATTGAGTGACTAGGGATTTATTCAACCTAGTGTTTCTCTATGGGGAACCCATGTTATTTTTTTCAATAAGAAAGATGGATCCATGAGGTTTTATATTGACTATATAGAATGAAATGCTATTAAAATAAAGAAAAAGTATCCCCTTCCTTGAATTGATGATTTATTTGATCAACTTCATGGAGATCAATATTTTTTTATGATTGACCTTTGATATTGATATCCTAAATTGTGTGTGATGAAGGAAGATATTCTAAATACATCATTTTGAACCAGTTATGGGAATTACGAGTTTACAATAATTCCATTTGGACTGACTAATGAACCCACCATTTTCATGGATCTAATGAACAGATTTTTCATGGAATATATTGATGTTTTTTTGTGGTATTTTTTTATGATATATGGATATATTCCAAAATATACGAGTACCATGAGAAACATCTTTGGGTTGTTCTAGAGACTCATATAATAAAATATTTGTATTGAAATTTTAGTAACTATGAATTCTGGATTTACTCTATTTCTTTTATTGGTCATATTGTCTCTAATGATTGAATCTCAGTTGATCCTATAAAGACAATAGAACTCCAAGAATAGTCTATGCTAAATAACACAAGTGAGGTACATAGTTTTATTGGATTAGAAGGCTATTATCGGCATTTCATTTAGAATTTTTCCTGATTGGCTAACCTAATAACCAAGCTCATGCATAAATTGGTTCGGCCTATATGGAAAAACCATGTACAAAATTTTTTTGAGAATTGAAGAGAAGATTGGTCAATGATCCAATTTTGACTCTTCCTTTTGGAAATGATGGGTTTCTGATATACGATTACACATTAAAAATTGGATTGGGTTTTGTTCTTATGAAAAATGATAAAGTTATTTCTTATGCATCAAGGTAGTTGAAGACACAAGAAAAGAATAATCCAACCCATGATCTAGAGTAAGAAGCTTTAATCTTTTCTCTGAAATTATAGAGACACAATCTATATGGTGAATGATGTGACATATATATGGGTCACAAGAGTTTGAAATATATTTTTACATAAAAGTGACTCAACATGAGGTAAATTATATGGATCAAGTTACTCAAAAAAATTATATTTCAATACACTATCACCCAGGAAAGGAAAATAAGGTAGCAGATGCATTAAGAAGGAAAGATCATGGACTTCTGACCAAAATGATGATTAAAAGAGATACTATATTCAGAGATCTATTAAATATGGATATGGGAATTGTTAAGGAAGATGAAATATCATTCATTTTTCAAATGATTTCTAAAACATATTTACTAGAGAAGATATAAAATCACTCAATCTAATGATGAGATCCTTGAAAAGAAAATTAGATATGTTAAGGAAGGAAGATTAGAAAACTTTGTGTATGGGGATGAAGTTGTGAAATTTTGAAAGAGGTTATGTGTTTCATCAATACCTGAGCTAAAAAGGGAACTGTTATATGATCTCATAGATCAAATTTTTCTATACATCCTAGTAGAACCAAGATGTATATAGTTATGATGAAACATTTTGGTGGTATAATATAAAGTGAAATATTGCAGACTATGTGACTGGATGCCTAGTTTTTCAATAGGTGAAGGCTGAAATACAACACCAAAAAGGATTCATGAAACCTCTTCCTATACATGTGGGGAAATGGGATGATATTATGATGGAATTTTTCACAGCACTACCAAGGACTCCAAAAAGGAATAATGTGATATGGGTAATTATTGATCAACTTACCAAGTAGGAACATTTCCTCACAATAAAAGAATATTTTCAACTATAGAACCTAGAAAGACTCTATATTAATGATGTTTTAAGACTTTATGGGGCACCTATATAGATTGGTATTTATTTATATTCCATATTTAAATCAAAATTCAAGAAGATTCGTAATAATGATTTCGATACTGAGCTTCATATGAGTACAACTTATCACCCTCTAACTGACAGAGAGTCTGAAAATAATATTCAAACATATGAAGACATGTTGATATCATTGTCACTTTACTTTCAAGGTATGTGGGATCAGTAGTTACCCATTCTGTAATTTGTCTACAATAATAATTTCCATTATAGTATTCAAATGGCTCTATATGATGAATTAAATGGAAAGAGATGTCGAACTCTAACATGTTGGGATGATGTTGGTGAGAGTAAACTTATAGGCTCAGAACTGATTGAAGAGACAACAACAAAGGTGAAGAAAATTAAAATTTTCATATTAAATCATCCCAAAGTAGGAAAAAGGGTTATGATGACAACCAAGTAAAGGATTCGTAATTTGAAGTGGTAGATCATGTCTTTGTGAAATTATCTCCATGGATTGGTGTATTAAGGTTTAGTAAGAAATGGAAACTATGTTCCAGGTACCTCAACCCATTTGAAATTCTGGAAAGAATTGGATCTATAAATTACCATTTAGCAATGTCACCATTTCTATCTAATATTAATGATGTGGTCCATATGTCACTATTAAATAATTACATTCCATGACCAATTCTTGTACTCACCAATGAGGAAATAGAACTGGAAACAGATTTATCATATTGTGAAGAACCTATAGAGATTCTTGACACTAGATAAAAAGTATTGAGAAATTGGATAAATCAACTGATAAGTGTTCTTTGGAGAAACCACAAAAAGGAGGAACCAATTTGGGAACCTGAGGATGTTATGAAGAATAACCACCCAAATATTTTTAGAGGACATTATACATGGAAAATCATGAGAGAAAAATTTCTGAAGGAGGGAATAATATAACACCCTATGATTTTATAGTTTGTTCTTCTTAAATAATTTCAATTAATTAGATACATTATATGCAAGAAACACTAAGTAACTTCAAAACAAACCACTATTGTTATAATAGAGTTATAACCTAGACATTATACATGATTTTTCTACTTATGTGATTTTAATTTCGAAAAAAACATACAGGGTTGCGATCAGTATGATATTTAGAGTCTGGTAGGATCAACTTAGTTTTTTATGAACAGAAACCTACCCTTATTAATAGTAATGTTACCCTTACGAATAGTAATATGACCCTTGTGAATAGTAAATCAACCAAATGAATATTAATCTCACCCATGAATTTATAAATAAAATATATTTATCTAATAAATGAAAGTAAGATATATTTATTATAAATTATGTATTAGTATTTTTATAAAACATAAACTTTTATTTATAAATTTATAATTAATAAAATTATTAAAATTAAAATTTATTTTTAAAAAATATAATTATAAGTTAATTTATTATGATTATAAGTAAATTTTATGAGACCCTAGTTAATTTTTCAAAGTTTCATAACATCGGTAATAATATTCTAATTGGTATTTTTCGAGTGAATGATATTTTTAAATTAAAATTAAAATTATCATGTTTATAAAGTTATTTTAATAAAATTCAGTTAATTTTTTTATTTTAAACATCATAAAATAGTTTCGGTTAATTTTTGGGATTTTTCTAAAATACTTGAATTTTTTGTGAATAATAAAATATGATAATTTACAATAAATGATATATACAAGATTTATTGATTCATAAGTGATGTGTGGATGATGTAAAAACACTTGGTTAGAACTCACATGCACTTATTACTATTTTTTGTGACAATAATCAAACATTATCTCTTGTCTTGAGAAAATTAATAAAATAATGAATAAGATACTCAAGAATCACCCCTCTCTTCCACTATAAAACCACCCCTCACTCCCTCTTCTCTTCAAACCTGTAATCCTTTAAGCTTGTAAAAGTTCTTCAAAAATCCTATTATCTATTCTCTCCTCGTGTATGGGAGATCTTGGTCTGTTTCAAAGACCAGAATCAATCAACTTAAGGAGATTCTCAAGGAGGAGTATGTAAGAGGTAAAGTCCTCTTCCTTTTCCATTTATTTTCCCTTCATGTTCCTTCTTTATTTATTATTCTATACTCACATACTCTGTCCAAATGGTCCTCATATATCCATTATCATCTATATACTATAATTATATCATTTTAATGGAATATAAATCATCAATCTACTTACTTTGTCACTTTTATTTTATTAACAAAATCATCATCCAGGAGTTGCCGATTTGCAAACTTCATAGGCAATGAACATTCATTATTCAATTTCTTTGTCAATTATGGTCATGAAACCAGTTTTATGGTTTAAAAAGATTAAAAAATATGTATTATATATTATTTAATGTTTTGGAACCATTATATATACATGATATTAAATAATAATACAAAACTAGATCGTTGTGATCGAAAAACTGTCGTAACAATATATACGATTTTAACTAAGGTTTTATCTTAAAATTAATCCTCATACAATTTAAAAAATGATATATATATATATATATATAACATTTAAACTTATGGGTTTTCATTAATAATATATAAATTCAATTCTGGATAATTATATCCATTTCACATGAAATTCCATACTCATATACAAGTATATTGTTGGTCGGAGTGGACACTCAAGAGGGGGGTGAATTGAGTTCCAATTAAAATATTTTTTAAAATATTGTCTAGTTAAAATCCCCCAATTCATAAGACAAGTTAAACTGTAGTGAATTTATACAGATTGTAAATATTCACTTAGCTTCTCAAAGATTGATTAGGTCTCAGTTAATTTTACCATAAGGTCAAACTAACTTTTGAAGCTAACCTATTGATTTACAATAAGTGTAAACACTTGATAATTTAACTATCAAAGTATCTTCGAAATAGTTTTTTATTTCAAAGTAATAGCAGCAGAATAAATAAGATATATGTAGTATACTTTCAACTTTATTTAAAGATGCACAACAGATATAACAAGAGGTTCAGTCTCAATCCAAGAATTAGTCCTCTCATATATATAAAACTTTTATCCACACCGTGGATCGGGGTTAACAACAGTTTACAAAACTGTCCAGGCCACACAGGGACCTCTACCACTGTTCTTCGTGGGAAACAAAACAAAGACCAGGCCACACAAGGACCTCTACCACAGTTGACGTGGGTAAAAAGTGATAAGAGATTTGGAGTGGGGATTTTGATATCCTCCAGTTCAGTGCAGGAGACTGTGTGTGTATAAGAAATACAGAGTACACCACACTGGTCAAAAATAAATAAATAAATCACGTAGAGAAGATAGATAAGAGTTTAGAAAGATCTAGTGATTATCAATGCAGCTATGGACTCATTGGATTCAGTAGGAATATAGCAACCCGGCCTTTTCTTAAATTACTATTACATCATTTCAAAGATAAACAACATAATAGTATTACACATAGAGGATACAAAGTTTTAGTGTCTTGGGAAAACTAGGAACATACATAACAAATATAACATCAACCATAAACATTTATTTAATTTCTTCTTCACTAGCTTCTTAGTGGCACTTTTCCTCTCCTTAGTACATGTATCCACCTGAGGATATACATCAAAAGGGGTGATCTAGAATCCCAGTAAAAGGATAGATAAGAACAATATAGAATGGGGTGAGCATAATCATGACGTAGGCAAAAGATCATGAACATGAGAGGAGCATAAACAATAAACTTGAAATGTGGCAATGCATAAAAATGGAACATCATATCTTAGTGGTTAAATACCACACATACTTGTGAACAAAGCTAGCATCTTTTTCACACATCATTTCACATTTACTCATGAGATTCATCACTTTACCCAATGCATTGGAGCACTATATAATTCCGGGCGCACCCGTCACATTTAAACATTCATATTGCGCTATATAATTCCAGGCGCACCCGTCACATCATAACATTATCATTATCATGCTTTCCACATAGAACACATATCAAACATGTACATAAATAACCCATGGAATGGAATGGGTTTCATCTCATAATAACACATTCATAAGCTTAGGGTTCCCAAAAGAAAGAGGGAACAACATACTTGATACAAGAACCATCAACCTTGAATGAGAGGTAAAAGGTGAGATCTTGAAAGAAGAGTTCTTTTGGAAAACATTTTGATGGACATAAAAACTAGTGACAAACATTTATACCCCAGAAAAGTAAATTAAATGATGAAAAAATGATCTTTGAGGAGTAAAAATATCAAAAATGGAGTGAAAGAGGGAAAACCCGAAGGAAGAAAAATTGGGTTCAAGATTTCCCCTTACCTTGTACTCGAATGCCTCCTTCTCTTTAATGTCCTGTATAATGATACTATATTAATTAATTAGAAATTCCAGAACCTTTTATACATTAATAGGGTTCATTCTGGTTTCATTATTTCATATTATGTTCCTTTGGATGACTTATAGAGTTTAAAAACATTGATCGGGGATGTTCGTTTTCAGGGTTTTCTTGAACGGTCCACTTGTATTCTTAAATTGATGTTTGGGTAGATCATGGGTAAACATCCAGAACTAATATTAAATGTTATTAATGATATTAAATAAGCTTTAAAGATTTTATAATGAGTTATATTGGATCCATGTGGACGAATCATTAGATAAGAATTAAATGAAGACTATTTGGGTTAATTTGAGTGGTTTTTGGATAACAACGAACTCGTTTTAACTTTTCACTCAGTAATATGGCCATAGGTTATTTACAGAACTTAAAATAGAACATAATACATATAAAATATTTTGGTTCAACCATAAAAATGGTTTCATGACTAGATCTGAAGGTAGAAATGGAAAAAGAGAGCATGTTGTTTTTGAAGGTGTTAAATTAACACCTCATGAACAACGTTTTATTAAATAAAATAAAAGGAAGAGGGAAAGGGGGTGGGGTGATATAATATCCCATTAGAATCATAAAAATACATTATATTTATAATACAGGAGTTTTAAAACAATTTGGAAGAGTATAGGTGGGGAGAGATCAAGAAAGGAACTTGAACTTGAGAGGAAATTAAATGAGAAGAGAGAGAGAAATTACCTCTAGAATCTTCCTCTTGAGATCCACCTTAAGGAAGATAGGCTTGGTCTTTTGATGAGAGCAGAAGCTTTTGGACGTGGGGGTGCTAGGGAAGATGTTTGGGAAGAGTTTAGAGAAGTCTTGGAGCTTGAGAGGTGTGAGGAAAAGAGGGAGTGAAGGGTGGCTTTTATAGTGGAGGGGAGAGGGGTTTCCTTAATATAAAATTGATTAGTTTATTAATTTCACCTAAGACAAGGAATAGTGAGTATTGAATGACCAAGAATAGTAATTTTATAATGTAATCCCAAACCAAGTGGGATTACATCAGCAGAACATCATCGGTGACTCAATTAATACATTATTTAGCATTTATTGTGAATTATCGGATTCCACTATTCATCAAAAATTCAGTATCTCAGAAAAATCTCAAAAATTTACCTCAACCATTTTTCAACGTGTATAATCCAAAAATGAATTCCATTTTTAAAAAAAAATAATTTTCTAAATATTATTAATTTAATATTTAATTAAAATCATATTTTACTTAAAACAGTTTTTAAGATTAAAACTGAATTTATAGTTTTTTCAAAAATTATGTAGGGTATTATAAAATTATCTAAAAACTATTAGACATTGATTCATTAATTTATTAATACATTAAAAAAATAAATATTCTTTTAAATTAATTAATTAATTATAATTATTTATTTATGACTTATAAAATACCAAAAACGTTTACTAAGGTCAAATTGTCACTTTCTAAGATGTCTAAATTTTATTTTATTATTCATAGGTAATGTTACTCTTATTTACTATTCATAAGGGTCATGTTACTATTCATAAGGGTATGTTACTATTAATAAGGGTATGTTACTATTCACCAAAAATTATTTTTGTTTCATTAGACTCCAAAAACCATCTTGAACACAACCGTGTATGTTGGATTTTCAAAATTCCAAACATAGGGGTGACAAAATTATGTTTAAATGTCACTTATCACTTAGTAGTTCATTATTTCGTGTTTTTATGACATAAATATAAGAAGGGAATTTTCCATTGAAAAACTTTGGGTCGTTAAATTCTTCCCCCCTTAAGAAATTTCACCCCCGAAATTTCACTTTACACAAACAGGTGATGGTACTTCTCCTTAATTGCCTCTTCTAGTTCCCAAGTTGCTTCCTCAAACTTATGGTTCCTCCAAAACACTTTGACAAGGCGGGTTGTCCTGTTGCGTAGAACCTTATCACTTCGGTCCAAAATTTTTACCGGCTGCTCCTCATAGGAGAGATCATCTTCCAGCTGCACCACCTCTGAGTTTAGTACATGTGAGGGGTTTGGTATGTACTTCCACAGTAGTGATACATGAAACACATCATGAACTTGAGCCATATTCGGTGGAAGTGCCAGACAATAGGCCATGGCTCCTATGCGGTCAAGGATCTCAAAGGGGCCAATCTACCTTGGGCTTAGCTTCCCTTTCTTCCCGAATCGCATGACTCTCTTCCATGGAGATATTTGTAGGAAGACTTTATCTTCAACGTCAAACTCCAAGTCCCTTAGACGGTTGTCACCATAGCTCTTTTGCCGACATTGAGTAGCTTTGATGTGTTTCTGGATGACTTGAACCTTCTCTGTCATCTCTTGAACAAGATCGGGACCAAGTAGTTTTCTTTCTCCAAATTCATCCCAACAGGTTAGAGTTCTACATCGCTTCCCATAAAGATCTTCATATGGAGCCATCTGAATACTCGAGTGCAAGCTATTGTTGTATGAGAACTCAACCAATGGGAGATGTTTATCCCAACCACCTTTGACTTTAAGAGAACAAGCTCTTAGCATATCTTCAAGCATCTGAATAGTCTTTTCAGACTGGCCATCAGTTTGGGGGTGATAGGTCATGCTGAAATTTAATTCAGTACTCAAAGAATGTTGAATGATCCTCCAGAATTTAGATGTGAACCTTGGATCACGGTCAGAGACAATCGAGAGTGGAACACCGTGCAATCTCACTACTTCCTTCACATATATCCTTGCATGTTTTTAAAGCTATAGGTCTTCCCGAATTGTGATAAAATGGGCAGTCTTGGTGAGTCAGTCAACCGCAACCCATATCGCATTATTCCCCTTTGACGTCTTCGTGAGACCCATGACAAAGTCCATAGTATCATTTTCCTATTTCCACATGGCTATAGGCAATGGATGCATCATACCTTTGGACTTTTTCCGCTCAGCTTTAACTTTCTGACATACCAAGCACCTTGATATATATTCCGCAATATCCTTCTTCATGTAATCCCACCAGAAGTGTTCTCAGAGATTACGGTATATCTTGGTACTCCCAGGATGGATAGAGAAAGTTGATCTATTTGCAATATCCAATAGCTCCTTCTTTATCCTGGGTGATGAAGGCACACAAAGCCGCATTCCAAACTGAATCACACCATCATCGTCGATATGGAACTCTTGCAGCTTCCCTTCCATTACTGCATTCACCCTCTTTTGTATCTCCACATCATCCCTTTGTGATTCCTTAATCTTCTGTTGGATGGATGGTTGCGCAATCATTTGGACAAGGTAGGATGTATCCCCTTCCCTTACGATTCCCAAATCCATCCTTTTCATATCCATGAATATAGGGTCTTTCTCAATCCTCAACATGGATAGAGTAGCAGGTTGTTTCCTGCTTAGAGCATCAGCTACCTTGTTCGCCTTTCCAGGATGATAGTGAATAGAGCAATTGTAATCCTTGATTAGCTCTAACCATCTCCTTTGATGCATGTTGAGCTCCTTTTGTGTGAATATATACATTAGGCTCTTGTGGTCGGTGTATATGTCACACTTCTCTCCATAAAGGTAGTGTCGCCATATTTTCAAGGAAAAATCATGACTTCCAACTCTAGATCATGTGTCGGGTAGTTCTGAACATGGATCTTCAACTGTCGTGAGGCGTAGGCTATCACATTATCATTTTTCATGAGTACACAACCCAAGCCTTTCTTTGAAGCATTACTGTATATCAAAAAACTTTCTCCACTTTTCGGTAGTGTGAGTACAGGTGCAGTGATCAGCCTTCTGTTTAGCTCCTTGAAGATTCCCTCACATTCTTCTGTCCATACATACTTTACCCCTTTCCTTGTTAACTTAGTTAGTGGGCTTGACAATCGTGAGAAGTTTCTCACAAAACGTCGATAGTACCCAGCTAATACAAGATAACTACGGATTTCTGTGACACTAGAGGGCCTGGGCCATTCCTCAATCACCTTTTTCTTTGAAGGGTCCACAGAAATTCCCTCGCTTGTGATAACATATCCCAAGAACGTGACTTGATTCATCCAAAAGTCACACTTGCTGAACTTGGCGTACAACTTCTCCTTTCTCAATGTCGCCAACAGAAGTCTTAGATGGTATTCATGTTCCTCCTTGCTCTTGGAGTAGATGAGAATATCACCAATAAACACTACCCCAAATTTGTTCTTTATGGTGATCTTGTTGAGTTCCCGATAATCGATACACAGCCGCAAGGTTCAATCCTTCTTCTTCTGAAAGAGCACTGGCGCACCCCAAGGTGATGCACTAGGGCGTATGAACCCTTTGTCCAGATGCTCTTGCAGCTGCTTCTTTAACTCATCCATTTCGATAGGAGCCATCCTATAGGGGTACTTCGAGATAGGAGTAGCTCCGGTTATGAGTTCAATTGAGAACTCTACCTCACGATTCGGGGGAATTCTGGGTAACTCTTCGGTAAATACATCATTATATTCCCTTACAATGGGCATTTCCTCAAGGTTGGAACTTTCCTTTGACTCAACCATTTGGGCGGGGTATGCTTCTTCATAAGGAATCAACACCCAAACCATTGAAGGATTTCTCAAAGGAGATTCATGATCATCCTTTCATTTGTAGAGGAGCATGGGATGGTTCGGAATATGAAAATATATTTCCATTTCCCGATAGTTGATATTTGATCTATATAACGAGAGCCAATCCATTCCCATTTTAGCGTCTAATTCTACCAAGGGAAGTATTACGAGATTTGCCGGAAGAATATTCCCACATACGTCAACAGGAGAAGAGTCAAACACTTGGGTTGAAATGATTTCACCACTTGGTGTTTTTATATATATCTCTACTTCAAGGTTCTGGGGATTCAATTCTATAGTTCTAGAAAACATGCAAGATATAAAGGAATGCGTAGAACCAGAATCAAACAAGACTTTTTCCATTATTGAGTTAATAGGAAGTGTACCTTGTACGACTTCATTATCATGTTCCACCTCCGCAGTAGTGATGGCATAATCCTTCCCTTGTTCCTTTGGATTTGGTGGTTGTTGGCGCTGATTACCCTCAAGAGCTCGAGGTTTAGTGCACTGGTTTGAATAGTACCCTAGCTCCCTACAGTTTTAGCATTGAACCATGAGTGGTTATCTCCTTTCATTGGCTACATTATCCTTCCTTTTAATATCTTTTTGGCACTCGTGATCAAGGTGTCCTTCTTTCCCACACATGAAGAATTTCCCCGTCCCTTTGAGGCAGTTCCCATGGTGCAACTTCCCACATTTTTGGCATGTGGGTCGTTGTGTTTTCTTCCCACCTTTGTCATTAGATCCACCGACTTGAAACTCCATCTTTCTTTTCTTATCACCATAGCCATGGGACCATTATCCAAACTCCACCTCCACTTTCAGAGCACACCGAACAACTTCTTCATAACTCCCAAAGTCTCTAATTGCAAGATCCTTTCGAAGATGTGGTTTTAATCTACTAAAGAATCTATCAATTTTTTTATCATTATTGATAACAAAACCTGAAGCATACCTTGCGAGCCTTGTGAAATTTACTTCATAGGTTGTGATTGATTCTCCTTATTTTTTCTTAAGCTCTATGAATTCTCTCTCCATCTTCGTGCGAAGAGTTCTTGGGAAGTACTTATTAAGAAACATTATCGTAAAGTATTCCCATTCCATCTCTTCAATTTCCTCCCTTGGATTAGTGTTCTTAATCAAATCCCACCATTGATCAGCTTCTCCATCTAGATGATAAACAACTAGAGTCACCTTCTCCGTCTTGGAATAGTGAAGAACATAAAATATCTATTCTATGGAGTTGACCCACTATTACGCAACTAGTGGATTGGAAGATCCACAAAACGTCGGTGGTCGTTGCCGCATAAAACATTCAATTGCAAGTTGATCCCTCTTTGGTGAAGGAGTAAGTTCTCCATTATTATGGTTATTATTCATAACCTGAGATAATTGGGTGAGCATCGCCCTAAAGTTTTGAACCCCACCTCCCAAATCATTGGGGTTGTTGTTTGGGAAATCATTACATTGGCCCTCGCAAGATTTGTTGGCCTGATTTCTCCTGGTTCCCTCCATTTTCTAAAATAGAAAAGGTTAGAACAAAACATAAGTAAAAAATTCATGAATAACTTATTCATTTAAACAATTATACCAAAAACATAACATATGGTATCCTAGGTAAATACTCTTGTGTGTCTGTTTGTACTTATTCTTATGCTAGAGGTTTTCTCTAGGGTTTACTAATCCTAATTCCCAAATTAACTGAACCTTTCCTCTGATGCCAACTATAGCAACCCGGCCTTTTCTTACATTACTATTACATCATTTCAACGATAAAAAACATAATAGTATTACACATAGAGAATCCAAAGGTTTAGTGTCTTGGAAAAACTAGGACCATACATAACAAATACAACATCAACCATAAACATTTATTTAATTTCTTCTTCACTAGCTTCTTAGTGGAACTTGTCCTCTCCTTAGTACATGTATCCACCTGAGGATATACAACAAAAGGGGTGATCTAGAAGCCCAGTAAGAGGATAGATAAGAAAAATATAGCATGGGGTGAGCAAAATCATGACGTAGTCAAAATATCATGAACATGAGAGGAGCATAAACAATAAACTTGAAATGTGGAAATGCATAAAAATGAAACATCATGTCTTAGTGGTTAACTACCACACATACTTGTGAACAAAGCTAGAATCTTTTTCACACAGAATTTCACATTTAATCATGAGATTCATCACTTTACCCAATGCATTGGAGAGCTATATAATTCTGGGCGCACCCGTCACATCATAACATTATCATTATCATGCTTTCCACATAGAATACATATCAAACATGTACATAAATAACCCATGGAATGGAATGTGTTTCATCTCATAATAACACATTCATAAGATTTGGGTTCCCAAAAGAAAGAGGGAACAACATACTTTATACAAGAACCATCAACCTTGAATGAGAGGTAAAAGGTGAGATCTTGAAAGAATAGTTCTTTTGGAAAACATTTTGATGGACATAAAAACCAGTAACAAACATGTATGTACCAGAAAAGTAAAGTAAATGATGAAAAAATGATCTTTGAGGAGTAACCATATCAAAAATTGAGTGAAAGAGGGAGAACCCGAAGGAAGAAAAATTTGGTTCGAGATTTCCCCTTACCTTGTACTCGAATGCCTCCTTCTCTTTAATGTCCTATATATTGACAATACATTCATTAATTAGAAATTAAAGAACCTTTTATTCATTAATAGGGTTCATTCTGGTTTCATTATTTCATATTATGTTCCTTTGGATGACTTATAGAGTTTAAAAACATTGATCGGGGATGTTCGTTTTCATGGTTTTCTTGAACGGTCCACTTGTATTCTTAAATTGATGTTTGGGTAGATCATGGGTAAACATACATAACTGATATTACATTTTATTAATGACATTAAAAAATCTTTAATGATTTTATAATGAGTTATATTAGATCCATGTGGACTAATCATTAGATAAGAATTAAATGAAGATTATTTGGGTTAATTTGAGCGGTTTTTGGATCACAATGAACTCGTTTTAACTTTTCACTTATTAATATGGGAATAGGTTATTTCCAGAACTTAAAATAGAATATAATACATATTAAAAATTCTGTTTCAACCATAAAAATGGTTTCATGACCAGATCTGAAGGTAGAAATGGAAAAGGAGAGCATGTCGTTTTTGAAGGTGATAAATTAACACCTCATGAACAACGTTCTCTTAAATAAAATAAAAGGAAGAGGGAAAGGGGGTGGGGTGATATAATATCCCATTATAATCATAAAAATACATTATATGTATAATAATAGAGTTAAAAAACAATTTTGATGAGTATAGGTGGGGAGCGATCAAGAAAGGAACTTGAACTTGAAAGGAAATTAAAGGAGAAGAGAGAGAGAAATTACCTCTAGAATCATCCTCTTGAGATCCTCCTTAAGGAAGATAGGCTTGGTCTTTTGATGAGACCAGAAGCTTTTGGACGTGGGGGGGGTTCTATGAATGATGTTTGGGCAGAGTTGAGAGAGTTCTTGGAGCTTGAGAGGTGTGAGGAAAAGAGGGAGTGAAGGGTGGATTTTATAGTGGAGGGGAGAGGGGTTTCCTTAATATAACATTGATTAGTTTATTAATTTCACCTAAGACAAGGAATAGTGAGTCTTGAAATACCAAGAATAGTAATTTTATAATGTAATCCCGAACCAAGTGGGATTACATCAGCAGAACATAATCGGTGACTCGATTAATTCATTATTTAGCATTTATTGTGAATTATCGGATTCCTCTATTCATCAAAAATTCAAGTATCTCAGAAAAATATCAAAAATTTACCCCAACCATTTTTCAACATGTAGAATCCAAAAATGAAGTCCATTTTTCAAAAATAACTTTTATACATTATTAATTTAATATTTAATTGAAATCATAATTTACTTAAAAACAGTTTTTAAGATTAAAACTGAATTTATAGTTCTTTCAAAAATTATGTAGGGTCTTATAAAATTATCTAAAAACTATTAGACATTGATTCATTAATTTATGAATAAATTACAAGAAAATAAATATTCTTTTAAATTAATTAATTAATTATAATTAATTATTTATGACTTATAAAATACCAAAAATGTTTACTAAGGTCAAATTGTCACTTTCTAAGATGTCTAAATTTTATTTTATTATTCATATGTAATTTTCATCTTATTTACTATTCATAAGGGTCATGTTACTATTCATAAGGGTAGGTTACTTTTCATAAGGGTATGTTACTATTCACCAAAAATTATTTTTGTTTCATTAGACTCCAAAAACCATCTTGAACACAACCGTGTATGTTGGAGTTTCAAAATTCCAAACATAGGGGTGAAAAAATTATGTTTAAAGGTCACTTATCCCTTAGTAGTTCATTAATTTTTGTTTTTATGACATAAATATAAGAAGGGAATTTTCCATTGAAAAACTTCGGGTTGTTACAAGAAAAGCTTCTAAGTCCTTCTCTGGTTTTTCTGTTGAAAAACAGAGTGTCATAGTTCATCTTGTCTTCTTCAGGAGTGAGAAAGATATCTTGATTTGTCATGTGTTCTTCAGTGGTGTTGAATTGTATTCATGAGAGTTCTTTGAAAGACTTGAAATCTACTTCTTGTTCGGATTGTTCTTCTTGTTCAGTACAGTGCACTCGGGTGTATGTAAGTTCTTCGTGTTGTAAGTTCACACTCGCACAACGGTTCTTTTTTTGTTGCTCGTTGTTGTTGTTTCTTCTTTTTTATATTCCACGAGTTCTAGCAGAAGGAATGATTCCCTTTTCAGTTACGAGATATGGTTTCCTGACATACCAATAACTATCATTAAATAACATTAATTGCATTAAAAACAAAAAATATGACCGTTATCATTATTTAAATAGTTTTGAAAAAAAGTTAAGAAACGGTGTCACAGTGATTATGAAAATGGTGTCTTCTTCACGGTATGTGGTTCACAGTATGAGCTTCACGGTATATCTATGTCACAGTGATTATTTCATATTATGTGGTCACGGTGAGTCCATCACGGTGTCTGGTCACGGTGTCTGGGTCACGGTGTCTGGGTCACGGTGATTCCTTCATGGTGTCTGGTCATGGTGAGTCCTTCATGGTGTCTGGTCACGGTGTCTGGGTCATGGTGTCTGGTCATGGTGTCTGGTTACGGTGAGTCCTTCACGGTGTCTCCATACTTAGACAAATATCTGTATTTGGACTTAGACAGTAATATGCAGAACACAGATTAAGTTTAATCACGAGAGAGTAAAAGATCTTGAATCATAAATATAAAGGTGTGATAATATATGTGAGATTTATGATCATGCATGAGACTTGTAAATAATAAAGAGAGTAATCAGCATCCATAAGATTTGTTATCAGTAAAACATGATGTGTAGTTATTATTGAGATTGAAGAAAATTAGCACGATGTGCAATGAAGATTGAGATTAATTAACAGTAATAGGATTTGTGATCATTAAAACATGATTAACACATGAGGAGTCCAACAATATACCCATTTTTGATGATCAAAAATTTGATACAGGCAGAATATAAATGAAATGTAACATAAAAGAAACTAGCATATTAGAATAGAAAAAAGCATTATAGAATGGACACTTGTAGTTTTTCTCCCCCATTTATACTTTTATAGAACTGACACTTGTAGTTTTTCTGTGTTATACTTGGAGTTTTCTCCCCCTTTTGGGATTATCAAAAAGTAGAGAGAATGAAATGAAATACTTCATTTGGCATTAAACAAAGGGTTCAGAATACAATAAAACATGAAACAACAAAAGACATCCCATCAAAAAGAAAAACAGTCCTCAGACTCTTCAGGGATCCACTTTGTCTTTGCCTTTATCAGTAGCTGGAGCTGGTGCTGAAGTAGAAGAAGGCAGAGATGTGGTAGACAACAAGGGTAAGGGTAGACCTTCAAAAACAGATGGAGCCAAAGAGGGAGCAGTAGAAGATATAGGTTGTGGTAGGTCAAGAATTACTGGTCGGATCTGATAAAGAGCTTGACTAACTATCATGGCAGTTGAGGCTAAGGTAGGTAAACCAGGTCTAAGGGGTGCAGCAGCTGGAGGAACTATAGCAGTACTCTACACATGAAGATCCGGCTTCAAAATATTGATGAAATCAGTAATGATTTCACCACCATATTGCATAGCCTTTTCAAAATCATCCTTATTCTCCAGAAATCTGTCCAACAATCTGGTGAACTCTGTAAGTTTCTGAACTTGAGCTTTAAAAGCTTGAGTCACCGGAGGGATTCTCAAATTTTCAACAAGATATCTAAAGTGATCTGTCATATCACTTTTAGAAAAAAAAATCTAGGAGATATACAAAACTATTTTCTTGGTGATCTCTTGTTGAGCATCATTGGATATCTTAAAATGAATTCTAACCAAGTCCAATGCTCTATCACTATTCTGAATCACTTCTGACAAAGTAGATAGATTCAAGCCACTCAAGGAATTCTGAAATTCTTCCTTAATTATGGATCTCAGCATAGAATCATCCAAAGAAGGTGTGAAGGTCTGAACAGAAGCAGTTGAATCCTTGACAGCTTCGGTTAGAACTTTGAGCTGTTTCAGAACTTTTTGCAGGCATCTGGTGTATTCATTTGTAAGCTTATTCAGATTTTCCACAAGCTCTCTCATGCGTTCCAGCATCTTGGTGTGCCTTTTTCCAATTTTCTCATCAAAATATAGTAGGTATGGATGAACTTGAGACACAATCTCCCTATCAAGGAGGGAATCATATGGCTCAGGAGAAGCAGCAACAGGTGCAGGATCAGAAACAGGAGCAGGCTCTGATCTCAAAGATAACTCATTCTGCAAACTTGCTACCATACTTTTCAGATTTGCAACATCAACACTCAGTAGCTTATTCTCAACTATGACTTCTTGAATTTCACGGATCATCCTTGGTTTAATATGAAAGATAATATTTTCCAAGAGAATTGATTCATCTTCATGACTTAACTGAGTCACTGGGCGAGGTTGAGTGGAGACAATTTTCTCAACTCCAGCTAACAAAGTCTCTCCAAAACTTTTCAGATCATATTTGGTCACAAAGGAGTGATGCTTAGGTAAGGATGCAGGTAAAGGAATAGGTTCAGATTCTGGTTGAGGTTCAGAGTCATCTTCAGACTCAGATTCTGATTCTGATTGAGGTTGGGGCTCTGGTTCTGGTACTGGTTCTGGATGAGCTAAGGACTTCAGTTGAAATAGAGAGGAAAGATCCATTCCAGTTGAAGTCACTTGATGTTACTCATTCACATCATAAAAGCTTGGTAACTCATACCGAGAGTACACAGAAAAAGTGATATAAGGTTGAGAAACTTCAGCAGATCCAGCTTCCACAAAATCAAGGTTTTGAGTTTCCTCCCCCTCAACTTGTTCTTCCCTTCCATATTCTTGAGGTTCAGGAACATGGAAAAGATCCACAGGATCATCCCTAATCTCTTCATCAAACTCTTTCCTTGCCAGCTGAAAGGAAATTTCCATCCATTCTTCAGAAGAGGTAATAATCTCAGGAACTGACTGTTCCACTGGCTGAACTTCCAGACTTGCTTATTTCTCAACAGAAAGATTCTCTTCAATAAGATCTGCCTCTAAGGTTGCTTTTTGTTCTGAAACTATAAAAACCAACTTCCTTGCAGCATTAGGATGAGCTTCTGGATTTAAATCCACACTAGAAGCAGGAGCTTCCTCTTCTCTCAAACTAACACCAACTTCCTCCTCTTGAGGTATTTCAGCAGGGATAACAGTCCTTTCTTTTTCAATAGGAGTTGTTTCCATTTGAGGTCTTCTAGCTTCTTCTCTAGGAGATACTTCAGCTGTTACTACCTCTTCTTCTTATTCTACTGAATACTCACCCACTTCATCTAGTTCCAAACCAGGATCAGATAGATTTTTAGGCCTTCTTGGATAGTCAATAGGATTAAACTTTTTATACAGTTGATCATTATCCTCAACCCACTGCTTTTTCGAGGGGTTCCAACTAATCTTCATCCTTCTAATGATAGGCATGGAAAGGTAGTAATCAATGTCCTATAACTTTTCTTCACTCAGTCTAACCATCCCTTTTGAAACTAACATAGCTGAAATGATCTTTGAATAAATTAGGGAGGTTTATTTGGAAGTTACATTGATCAGCTCACATATATGGTTGATAACATACTTACAAAGATTTATTTTATGGCCATTCTTCAACAGGTGAATCAGGAACACATCCTGATACATCATCACAGAAAAATCTCCTTTTCTTGGACTAACCAAATTTTGAACAAACTTGAACAGAAGTCTTGTCTCCCCTTCTAGTTTAGCAGTTATGGCCCATCGCTTGGTGCCATTTCCAGTTAGACTTTCCAAAGTAGTCTCCAGGTCAAAGATGTCGGTTGTTGGAGGAGGGTCTCTGTGGTAATCTTTACAAACTCCTTCATGGGGAATTCTTAGGCATGCAGCCCACAGCCTTGAAGAAAAAGAGAACTTATGACCATCGATCTAGCTGGTTACCATAAAGCTTTCTCCAAACTCAAAAGAGAACTTCACATACTAATAGAATTGAGATACAATCCTTGTGTAAATTGGTCTATTTTGTCCAGTAAACCATTCAATCCATCCTTGTTCTCTTAATACTTTCAAAACTAATGATCTGCTAGATAGCAACCATTCAGGGAAAACCTCTTTTTCAGGTACAACTGTACGGCTTACCAGGTTTGGGTTTAGAGGTCCTTCGGGAGCTATCCTCGGTATCCTCTTTTGTTTCTTAGATTGACTCTTCTCAGACGAGGGTGAAGATGGACGCTTCATCCTTGGCATTCACTGAAGGTTCGGGCGAGAGGGAAGATAAGGTTCAGGAGAGAGTTTGGGTAAGGAATCGAATGAAACCATTATGTTTTATCATTTGGGAATGTCAAACGTCATAAAAACAAAAACACGGGAAATCAAATAGCGGTGAAATAAAAATTACCACGATAAGGGTTAAAAATAAAAATATAAATAACTCTTTATGGTGAGACCGTGAGTAGTCATTATGGTGAGATAGAAAACTAGTCATCACGGTGAGATAGTGAGCATTCTGTATAGTCATGGTGAGACAGTGAGTTGACAGACCGTGAGCATAATGTCTTGATGGTGAGACCGTGATCATAACACAGTAACTTAGAAATATTGAGTATGAAACCGTAATGTAAAGTACAATAAATTATTAAACATTAAGATCATAAAGATATTCATTTATGATTAATCATACCAAGATCATGTATGATGTAGTCTAATCTTTCAGAATTTAATGGTTTGGTGAATATATCAGCAAGTTGATTTTCAGTACCAATGAATTCTAAAGTGATATCACCTTTTTGATAATGATCCCTCAAAAAGTGATGTCTTACATCAATATGTTTTTTCTAGAATGAGAAAAAGGATTATTAGAAATGTTAATAGCACTTGTGTTGTCACAATTTATTGAGACATGTCTAAATTTATATCCATAGTCTAGTAATGTGTGTTTCATCCACAAAATTTGTGCACAACAACTTCCAGCAGCTATGTATTTAGATTCTGCAGTTGATAATGCAACAGAATTTTGTTTCTTACTACACCATGATACTAGTGACTTGCCTAAAAGATGACATGTTCCAGAGGTGCTTTTTCTATCAAAATTACATCTAGCAAAACCAGCATTAGAATAACTATCTAATTCAAATGATTGTCCTTTGGGATATAATAGTTCTAAATTGGGAGTATGCTTGATTTATTTGAAAATTCTCTTTACATCATTTAAATGTGACTCTTTAGGTTTTGATTGAAAACGAGCACACATACACACACTAAACATAATAACAGGACGACTAGAAGTCCGATAGAGTAAACTTCCAATAATTCCTCTATAAGTGGTTTGATCAATAGATTTACCATTTTCATCAAGATCCATCTTACAGGTTGTACTCATGGGAGTGTCACTACTTTTTGTGCTATCCAATACAAAACTTTTTAAAATATCTCTAGTATAATTACTTTGAGATAAAATAATTCCATCATCATTTTGAAAGACTTGAAAACCAAGAAAGAATTTAAGTTCACCCATTAAACTCAATTCAAATTCATTTTGCATCATTTTAGAAAAATCAGTACATAATGTAGTTTTTGAATATGAAAAAATAATATCATCTACATAAATTTGTACAACTAAAACATTTTTAGAAATTTGTTTTATAAAAAGATTAGGATCAGCTATTGCTTTTTTAAAACCTTTGGAAATTAGAAAAGTACCTAATATATCATACCAAGCTCTTGGAGCTTTCTTTAAACCATATAAAGCTTTTGATAGTTTGAAAATATGATTTGGAAGATGAGGGTTTGAAAATCCAGGTGGTTGTTCAATAAAAAAATCCTCAGTAATATATCCATTTAAGAATGCACTCTTGACATCCATTTGATATAGTTTGAAAATTAGATGTACAGTATAAGCAAGTAAAATCCTAATGGATTCTAATCTGGCTACTGGAGAAAAAGTCTCCTCATTGTCAATACCTTCTTCTTGACTATAGCCTTGTGCAACTACCCTAGCTTTATTTCTAACTATGTTTCAGGATTCATCTACTTTATTTCTAAACACCCATTTAGTGCCTATTGTGAAAGTGTCCTTGGGTCTTTCAACAAGATTCCAAACTTTATTTCTTTCAAACTGATTAAGTTCTTCTTGCATAGAAATTACCTAAAATTCATCATTAATAGCATCATCAATGTTTTTAGGTTCAAGCTGTGAAAAGAAGGCTTGATGTTCAACCTTATTTCTAAGAGAATCTCTAGTCTGTGTCCCTCTATCAAGAATTACTACAACAGCATCTAAAGGATGATTCTTTAAATTCTAGTTGATCTAGTAAAGGTAGGACTAGAAACTTCAGTTTCATCAACAGGTTGGGAATCAACAGAAGCAAGTTCTGAAAAATTTCTAGAACCGGTTGTCTTTATAGTAGGTTCATTTGATTTGTCATTAAAGTCCAGAACAGATAAATCTTCTTCAAGATTTTCAAGAGATATTTTTGGCTCATGTGGATCAGCGTCATTAAATTTGATGTGAACAGATTCTTCCACACACTTGGTTCTCTTGTTGAAAACTCTATAGGCTTTACTAGAAATAGAATAACCTAAGAAAATTCCTTCATCACTCTTGGATGAAAACTTGTCAAGATTATATTTGGTATTAAGAATAAAGACTTTGCAGCCAAATACTCTAAAATAGTTAACCTTAGGTTTCCTATGGTTCCACAACTCATAAGGGTTCTTCTTAAGAATAGGTCTGATCAAGACTCTATTGACAATATAACAACCTGTATTCATAGCTTTTTCCCAAAAGTAAATAGGCAGGTCATGCTCATTTAGCATGGTTCTGGCAATTTCTTGCAGGGTTCTATTCCTCCTTTCTACTAAACCATTTTGTTAAGGTGTCATAAGGGCAGAAAAGTTATGACTATAGCCAGTGTGTGGGAAATAGGATTAAAATTCATGATTCTCAAACTCACGGCCGTGATCACTTCTTAGAGTTTTAATCTTAAGTCCACTAATATTTTCTACAGATTTGGAGTATTTAACAAAGAAAGAACAAGCTTCACTTTTGTGAGATAAGAATAATACCCAAGTATATCTTGAGAAGTCATCTACTAGGACATAGACATAGTGCTTCCCATTTAAGCTATAAACTCTAGATGGTCCAAACAAATCCATTTGAACCAACTCGAGAGGTTTGGAAGTTGAAACTTCTTTCCTTGATTTAAAAGAAACCTTATGTTGCTTTCCCTTTTGACATGGATTACAAACTTTTTCATTTGGAAACTCAAGTTTGGGTAGGTCTCTAACTAAGTTTTTCCTAGTTAGTTTTCTAAGTGAGTGTATATTGCAGTGTCCTAATATTCTGTGCCAAAGCCAAGACACTTTATGAAAAGCATTTAAACAGGTAATATTTTGCATGGCTAAAGAATTTAAATCAACATCATAAATATTTTCATTTCGCAGGGTAGAAAATACTAAAGAATTTTTAGAATTAAAAACATTGCAAGAATCATTTTCAAATTTAACATTAAAACCATCATCACATAACTGATAAATACTTAATAGATTTTATTTAAGTACATCAATAAATAAAACTTTAAAAATTAATATTGAGTCAGTGTTACCAATCTGGCCTAGGCCGATGATTTTCCCTTTAGTATTATCAACAAAGGTGACAAAGCCTCCATAAACCTTTATTAAACTCTTGAAGCATGAGTAATCCCCATACATATGTCTTGAACATCCACTATCCAAATATCATGTCTTCTTATGAGAACTCTTCAAGCAGGTTTCCTACAAAACAGATTTAGATAGGAAATGATTTTGGTACCCAGATCTTCTTGGGTCCAAAAAGGTTAGTAATCAAAGCTTTTGGTACCCAAATTTGTCTTATGGGTCTCATATAATTTACAGAATCAAAAGATTGTGAAAGATAAACTCTATTTGATTTATCACTATGTGAATAACTAGTTTAAGCATATGAATGTCCAGAGCTAGAACTAGCAGTATTCTGTCCAGATTTAGGAATAAATCTATTCTTAGTAATCAGTCTCTGTCCAGGTTTGTAGCCTATTCCAATAGTGTATTTTGGTGAAACTTGCTTTCCTAGCATTTGAGTTAGTGTATGATTTCCATTTGTGAACTTCTCTAAATCCTTCCTAAGTTTCTCATTTGAAAATTTTAGTTCAGTGTTTTCTTTAAGCAACTGATCATTCTTTTCCATTTCTATGTCAATATCAGATTTATGTTCAACAGTTAAAGAATACTATTTCTTTAAACCTTTGTATTTGTCTTTCAGTTCATTACGGGTTTCTTCCAACATATCACAGTATTCAAACAGTTCAGATTTTGACATGTTTTCATAATCAGAATCATCTCCAGAATAATATGAATTTAAAAAGGGAGTATCTAAGGTTACCTTAGATGTGTTTGTCATGAAACACATGTTGTCATGATTCTTTTCAGAATCATACATTTCAGATTCACTTGTGTTGTCCTCAGAAGCACTCCAGGTAGCCTACATAGCTTTTTTGTACTTACTGTCCTTGTAATCATATTTCTTCTTGAATTTTAGCTTTGGGCAGTCTGATTTAATGTGTCCTTTTCTTTTGCACTCATAACAGACAACTTCATCACTTTTATTTGGCTTTTTCCAATCCTTCTTCCAATGTCCCTTATTGTCATACTTTCCTTTGTAATTTGACTTTCTAAAGAATTTCTTTTTCCTATAAAACTTCTTAAACCTTCTGGCTATCTGATCCATTTCAGCATCACTATCAGAGTCTGAATTTTCACTGGTTGAACTGTCAGTAGGTATTTGAGCCTTATCTTTGTCCTTGCTCTTTGAAGAAGTAATCTTGAAAGCCACTGATTTTCTCTTAGGTTCCTCATCTTCCTCTTTATTTACCTTGAGATCTTCCTCATACATAATAATCTTACCAATGAGTTCTTTGAAAGGTAGAGAAGCAATGTCACATGACTCTCTGATTGAAACAGATGTTCCGCTCCATCGATCTGGTAAACATCTCAAGATTCTCATAATTTTTTCCTTTTCTGGAACAACTTTTCCAAGTGAGTTCATTGTATTGACTATCTCATTAAACCTGAGATACATCTCAGAAATAGGTTCATCAGCCTTCATTTTAAAATTATCATATTTAATAGTATAAGTATTTAATCTCATTTCTTTAACATTGGTTGTTCCTTCATGAGAAACACCCAAAATATCCCAAATTTCAAAAGCAGTTTTGCAAGCAGAAATTCTGTTAAACTCTTCATCTCCTAAAGCACAGTACAGGGCATTCATAGCATTACAATTATTATTGTAAGCATTATGTGTAGGTTCATACCAAGTGGATCAAACAGTAGTGGTAATTTTATATTCTGATTCTATGGCAGTCTAAATATCAAAACCCATTCTTTCTAAATGAATTTTCATTTTCAGTTTCCATTGATCATAGTTTGTACCATTGAATAAAGGTGTCCTATTAGTACCAGCACCCTCTAGTCTATTATCCATAACTAGATTATAGAAGATAATTTAAAGAGATAAAAATTTAGAACTAACAGAAAATTAAGATCTTTAAAAATGAAACTAAAATCACAGTTGAAAAACAGAGTATCTTGAAAATCCTTAAACAAAAACTAATCCTCTGATACCAAATGTTGGTCGGAGTGGACACTCAAGAGGGGGGTGAATTGAGTACCAAATAAAATTTATATTAAAATATTTTCTAGTTAAAATCCCCGAATTTATAAAACAAGTTAAACTGTAGTGAATTTATACAGATTGTAAATGTTCACTTAGCTTCTCAAAGATTGATTAGGTCTCAGTTAATTTAACCATAAGTTCAAACTAACTTTTGAAGCTAACCTATTGATTTACAATAACTGTAAACACTTTCTAATTTAACTATCAAGGTATCTTCAAAATAGTTTTGTATTTCAAAGTAATAGAAGCAGAATAAATAAGATATATGTAGTATACTTTAAACTTGAATTAAAGATGCACAGAAGATATAACAAGAGGTTCAGTCTCAAGACGAGACTTAGTCCTCTCAAATATATATAAATTTGATCTACACCCTGGATCGGGGTTAACAATAGTTTACAAAACTGTCCAGGCCACACATGGACCTCTACCACTATTCTTCGTGGGAAACAAAACAAAGACCAGGCCACACAAGGACCTCTACCACAGTTGACGTGGGTAAGCAAGTGATAAGAGATTTGGAGTGAGGATTTTGATATCCTCCAGTTCAGTGCAAGAGACAGTGTGTGAATAAGAAATACAGAGTACACCACACTGCTCGAAAGTTAATAAATAAATCACATAGAGAATATAGATAAGAGTTTAGAAATCTCTAGTGATTATCAATGCATCTTTGGACTCGTTGGATTCAGCAGGAAAGCTTCTGAGTCCTCTGGTTTTTCTGTTAAAAAACAGAGTGTCGTAGTTCAACTTGTCTTCTTCAAGAGTGAGAAAGATCTCTTGATGTGTCGTGTGTTCTTCAGTGGTGTTGAATTGCATTCATGAGAGTTATTTGAAAGACTTACATTCTCTTTCTTGTTTGGATTGTTCTACTTGTTCAGTACAGTGCATTCGGGTGTATGTAAGTTCTTCGTGTTGTAAGTTCACACTCGCACACCGCTTCTTTTTTTGTTGCTTGTTGTTGCTGTTTCTTCTTTTTTATATTCCACGAGTTCTAGTAGTAGGAATGATTCCCTTTTTATAGGTACGAGATACGGTTTCCTGACATGCCAACAACTATCATTAAATAACATTAATTTCATTGAAAACAAAAAATAAGATCGTTAGCATTATTTAAATAATATTGAAAAAAAGTTATGAAACGGTGTCATAGTGATTATGGAAACGTTGTCTTCTTCACGGTAAGTGGTTCATCGTTTGAGCTTCACGGAATTTCCATGTCACGGGGAGTAGTTCACGGTATGTGGTGACGGTTAGTCCATCACGGTGTCTGGTCACGGTGTCTGGGTCACGGTGAGTCCTTCACGGTGTCTGGTCATGGTGTCTGGGTCACAGTGTCTGGTCAGAGTGTTTGGTCATAGTGACTCCTTCACGATGTCTCCATACATAGTAAAATATCTGTATTTGGACTGAGACAGTAATATGCAGAACATGGATTATGTTTAATCAAGAGAGAGTAAAAGAGCTTGAATCGTAAATATGAAGGTGTGATAATATATGTGAGATTTACGATCATGCATGAGACTTGTAAATAATAAAGAGAGTAATCAGAATCGATAAGATTTGTTATCAGTAAAACATGATGTGTAGTTATTATTGAGATTGAAGAGCATTAGCAAGATGTCCAATGAAGATTGAGATTAATTAACAGTAATAGGATTTGTGATCATTAAAACATGATTAACACATGAGGAGTCTAACAATCTCCCCCTTTTGATGATCAGAAATCAGATATAGGCAGAATATAAATGAAATGTAACATAAAAGAAACTAGCATATTAGAATAGGAAAAAGAATTATAGAATGGACACTTGTAGTTTTTCTCCCCCATTTATACTATTATAGAACTGAAACTTCTAGTTTTTCTGTGTTATACTTGGAGTTTTCTCCCCCTTTTGGGATTATCAAAAAGTAGAGAGAATGAAATGAAATACTACATTTGGAATTAAACAAAGGGTTCAGAATACAATAAAACATGAAACAACAAAAGACATCCCATAAAAAAGAAAAACAGTCCTTGGACTCTTCAGGGATCCACTTTGTCTTTGCCTTTATCAGCAGTAGGAGCTGGTGCTGAAGTATAAGAAGGAAGAGATGTGGTAGACAACGAGGTTAAGGGTATACCTTCAAAAACAGATGGATCCAAAGAGGGAGCAGTAGAAGATATAGGCTGTGGTTGGTCAAGAATGACTGGTCAAATCTGAGAAAGAGCTTGACTAACTATCATGGCAGTTGAGGCTAAGGTAGGTAAACTAGGTCTAAGGGGTGCAGCAGCTGGAGCAACTATAGCAGTACTCTGCACTTGAAGATACGACTTCAAAATATTGATGAAATCAGTAATGATTTCACCACCATATTGCATAGCCTTTTCAAAATCATCCTTATTCTCTAGAAATCTGTCCAACAATCTGGTGAACTCTGTAAGTTTCTGAACTTGAGCTTCAAAATCTTGAGTCACCGGAGGGATTCTCAAATTTTCAACAAGATATCTAAAGTGATCTGTCATATCACTTTTAGAGAAAATTTAGGAGATATACAAATCTATTTTCTTGGTGATCTCTTGTTGAGCATCATTGGCTATCTTAGAATGAAATCTAACCAAGTCCAATTCTCTATCACTGTTCTGAATCACTTCTGACAAAGTAGATAGATCTAACCCACTCAAGGCATTCTGAAATTCTTCCTTAATTATGGATCTCAGCATAGAATCATCCAAAGAAGGTGTGAAGGTCTGGCCAGAAGTAGGTGAAGACTTGATATCTTCGGTTAGAACTTTGAGCTGTTTCATAACTTTTGGCAGGCATCCAGTGTATTCATTTGTAAGATTATTCAGATTTTCCACAAGCTCTCTCATGCGTTCCAGCATCTTGGTGTGCCTTTTTCCAATCTTCTCATCAAAATATAGTGGGTATAGATGAACTTGAGACACAATCTCCCTAACAAGGAGGGAATCATATGGCTTAGTAGAAGCAGCAACAGGTGCAGGAGCAGAAACAGGAGCAGGCTCTGATCTCAAAGATAACTCATTCTGCAAACTTGCTACCATACCTTTCAGATTTTCAACATCAGCACTCAGCAGCTTATTCTAAACTCTGACTTCTTGAATTTCATGGATCATCCTTGGTTGAATATGCAAGATAATATTTTCCAAGAGAATTGATGCGTCTTCATGACTTAACTGAGTCACTGGGCGAGGTTGAGTGGAGATAATTTTCTCAACTCCAGCTAACAATGTCTCTCCAAAAATTTTCAGATCATCTTTGGTCACAAAGGAGTGATTCTTAGGTAAGGATGCAGGTAAAGGTATAGGTTCAGATTCTGTTTGAGGTTCAGAGTCATCTTTAGACTCAGATTCTGATTCAGATTGAGGTTGGGGCTCTGGTTCTGGTATTTGTTCTGGATGAGCTAAGGACTTCAGTTGAAATAGAGAGGAAAGCTCCATTCCAGTTGCAGTCACTTGATTTGACTCATTCACATCATAAAAGCTTGGGAACTCATACCGAGAGTACACAGAAAAAGTGATATAAGGTTGAGAAACTTCAGCAGATCCAGCTTCCACAAAATCAAGGTTTTGAGTTTCCTCCCCCTCAACTTGTTCTTCCCTTCCATATTCTTGAGGTTCAGGAACATGGACAAGATCCACAGGATCATCCCTAATCTCTTCAGCAAACTCTTTCCTTTCCAGCTGAAAGGGAATTTCCATCCATTCTTCAGTAGAGGGAATAATCTCAGGAACTGACTGTTCCACTGGCTGAACTTCCAGACTTGCTTCTTTCTCAACAGAAAGATTCTCTTCAATAAGATCTGCCCCTAAGGTTGCTTGCTGTTATGAAACTATAAAAACCAACTTCCTTGCAGCATTAGGATGACCTTCTGGATTTACATCCACACTAGAAGTAGGAGCTTCCTCTTCTCTCAAACTAACACCAACTTCCTCCTCTCGAGGTATTTCAGCAGGGATAACAGTCCTTTCTTTTTCAACAGGAGCTGTTTCCATTTGAGGTCTTCTAGCTTCTTCTCTAGGAGATACTTCAGCTGTTACTACCTCTTCTTCTTCTTCTTTTGAATACTCACCCACTTCATCTAGTTCCAAACCAGGATCAGATAGATTTTTATGCCTTCTTGGATAGTCAACAGGAATAAAATTTTTATATATTTGATCATTATCCTCAACCCACTGCTTTTTCCAGGGGTTCAAACTAATCTTCATCCTTCTGATGATAGGCATGGATAGTCAGTAATCAATGTCCTCTAACTTTTCTTCATTCGGTCCAACCATCCCTTTTGAAACTAATATAGCTGAAATCATCCTTGAATAAAATAGGGACGTGGATTTGGAAGTTACATTGATCAGCTCACATATATGGTTGATAACATACTTACAAAGATTGATTTTATGGCCATTCTTCAACAGGTGATTCAGGAACACATCCTGATACTTCATCACAGCAAAATCTCCTTTTCTTGGACTAACCAAATTTTGAACAAACTTGAACAGAAGTCTTGTCTCCCCACCTAGTTCAGCAGTTATGGCCCATCGCTTGGTGCCATTTCCAGTTAGACTTTCCAAAGTAGTCTCCAGGTCAAAGATGTCGGTTGTTGGAGGAGGGTCTCTCTGGTAATCTTCACAAACTCCTTAATGGGGAATTCTTAGGCATGCAGCCCACATCCTTGAAGAAAAAAAGAACTTATGACCATCGATCCAGCTGGTCACCATAAATCTTTCTCCAAACTCAAAAGAGAACTTCACGTACTGATAGAATTGAGATACAAGCCTTGTGTAAATTGGTTTATTCTGTCCAGTAAACCATTCAAGCCATCCTTGTTCTCTTAATACTTTCAAAACTAACGATCGTCTAGATAGAAACCATTCAGGGAAAACCTCTTTTTCAGTTACAACTGTACGGCTTACCAGGTTTGGGTTTAGAGGTCCTTTGGGAGCTATCCTCGGTATCCTCATTTGTTTCTTAGAGCGACTCTTCTCAGACGAGGGTGAAGATGGATGCTTCATCCTTGGCATTCACTGAAGTTTCGGGCGAGAGGGGAGAGAAGGTTCAGGAGAGAGTTTGGGTAAGGAATCGAATGAAACCCTTAAATTTTATCATTTGGGAATGTCAAACGTCATAAAAACAAAAACACGGGAAATCAAACAGCAGTGAAATAAAAATTACCACGATACGGGTTAAAAATAAAAATATAAATAACTCTTCACGGTGAGACCGTGAGTAGGCATTATGGTGAGATAGAAAACTAGTCATCACGGTGAGATAGTGAGCATTCTGTATAGTCACGGTGAGACAGTGAGTTCACAGACTGTGAGCATAATGTCTTGATAGTGAGACCGTGATCATAACATAGTAACTTAGAAATAGTGAGTATGAAACCGTAAAGTAAAGTACAATAAATTATTAAACATTAAGATCAGTAAGATATTCATTTATGATTAATCATACCAAGATCATGTATGATGTAGTCTAATCTTTCAGAATTTAATGGTTTGGTGAATATATCAGCAAGTTGATATTCAGTACCAATGAATTCTAAAGTGATATCACCTTTTTGATAATGATCCCTTAAAAAGTGATGTCTTACATCAATATGTTTTTTTCTAGAATGAGAAAAAGGATTATTAGAAATGTTAATATAACTTGTGTTGTCACGATTTATTGATACATGTCTGAATTTATATCCATAGTCTAGTAATGTCTATTTCATCCACAAAATTTGTGCACAACAACTTCCAGCAGCTACGTATTCAGATTCTATAGTTGATAATGCAACAGAATTTTGTTTCTTACTGCACCATGATACTACTGACTTGCCTAAAAGATGACATGTTCCAGAGGTTCTTTTTCTATCTAACTTACATCCATCAAAACTAGCCTTAGAATAACTATCTAATTCAAATGATTATCCATTGGGATATAACAGTTCTAAATTGGGAGTATGCTTGATGTATTTGAAAATTCTCTTTATAGCATTTAAATGTGACTCTTTAGTGTTTTCTTGAAAACGATCACATATACTCACACTAAACATAATATCAGGACGACTAGAATTCTGGTAGAGTAAACTTCCAATAATTCCTCTATAAGTGGTTTGATCAACAGATTTACCATTTTCATCAAGATCCATCTTACAGGTGGTACTCATGGGAGTGTCACTACTTTTTGTGCTATCCAATCCAAAACGTTTTAAAAGATCTCTAGTATACTTACTTTGAGTTAAAATAATTCCATCATCATTTTGAAAGATTTGAAAACCAAGAAAGAATTTAAGTTCACCCATTAAACTCAATTCAAATTCATTTTGCATCATTTTAGAAAAATCAGTACATAATGTAGTTTCTGAAGATGCAAAAATAATATCATCTACATAAATTTGTACAACTAAAACATCTTTAGAAATTCGTTTTATAAATAGAGTAGGATCAGATATTCCTTTTGTAAAACCTTTGGAAATTTGAAAAGTACCTAATCTATCATACCAAGCTCTTGGAGCTTTCTTTAAACCATATAAATCTTTTGAAAGTTTGAAAATATGATTTGGAAAATGAGGGTTTGAAAATCCAGGTGGTTGTTCAACAAAAACATCCTCAGCAATATATCCATTTAATAATGCACTCTTGACATCCATTTGATATAGTTTGAAATTTAGATGTGCAGTATAAGCAAGTAAAATCCTAATGGCTTCTAATCTGGCTACTGGAGAAAAATTCTCCTCATAGTTAATACCTTCTTCTTGACTATAGCCTTGTGCAACTAGCCAAGATTTATTTCTAACTATGTTTCAGGATTCATCTACTTTATTTCTAAACACCCATTTAGTGCCTATTGTGAAAGTGTCCTTGGGTCTTTCAACAAGATTCTAAACTTTATTTCTTTCAGACTGATTAAGTTCTTCTTGCATAGAAATTACCTAAAATTCATCATTAATAGAATCATCAATGTTTGTAGGTTCAAGCTTTGACAAGAAGGATTAATGTTCAACCTGATTTCTAAGAGAAGCTCTAGTCTGTGTCCCTCTATCAAGATTTCCTACAACAGCATCTAAATGATGATTCTTTAGAATTCTAGTTGATCTAGTAAAGGTAGGACTAGAAACTTCAGGTTCATCAATAGGTTGGGAATCAACAGAAGCAGGTTCTGGAAAATTTCTAGAACCGGTTGTCTTTATAGCAGGTTCATTTGATTTGTCATTAAAGTCCAGAACAGATAAATCTTCTTCATGATTTTCAAGAGAGATTTTAGGCTCTTCTGGATCACCGTCATTAAATTTTATGTGAATAGATTCTTCCACACACTTGGTTCTCTTATTGAAAACTCTATAGGCTTTACTAGAAATAGAATAACCTAGGAAAATTCCTTCATCACTCTTGGATGCAAACTTTTCAAGATTATATTTGGTATTAATAATAAAGACTTTGCAGCCAAATACTCTAAAATAGTTAACCTTAGGTTTCCTATGGTTCCACAACTCATAAGGGGTCTTCTTAAGAATAGGTCTGATCAAGACTCTATTGATAATATAACAACCTGTATTCACAGCTTCAGCCCAAAAGTAAATAGGCAGGTCATACTCATTTAGCATGGTTCTGGCAATTTCTTGTAGGGTTCTATTCCTCCTTTCTACTACACCATTTTGCTGAGGTGTCATAAGGGTAGAAAAGTTATGACTATAGCCATTGTGTAAACAATAGGATTCAAATTCATGATTCTCAAACTCACGACCATGATCACTTCTTAGAGTTTTAATCTTACGTCCACTAAGATTTTCTACATATTTGGAGTATTTAACAAAGTAAGAACAATCTTCACTTTTGTGAGATAAGAAGTATATCAAAGTATATCAAGAGAAGTCATCTACTAGGACATAGACATAGTGCTTCCCATTTAAGCTAGAAACTCTAGATGGTCCAAAAAATCCATTTGAACCAACTCGAGAGATTGGGAAGTTGAAACTTCTTTCCTTGATTTAAAAGAAACCTTATGTTGCTTTCCCTTTTGACATGGATTACAAACTTTTTCATTTGGAAACTCAAGTTTGGGTAGGTCTCTAACTAAGTTTTTCCTAGTTAGTTTTCTAAGTGATTGTATATTGCAGTGTCCTAATCTTTTGTGCCAAAGCCAAGACACTTTATGAAAAGCATTTAAACAGGTAATATTTTTCATGGCTAAAGAATTTAAATCAACAGCATAAATATTTTCATTTTGCAGGGTAGAAAATACTAAAGCATTTTTAGAATTAAAAACATTGTCAGAATCATTTTCAAATTTAACATTAAAACCATCATCACATAACTGAGAAATACTTAACAGATTATATTTAAGTCCATCAACAAATACAACTTTAGAAATTAATACTGAGTCAGTGTTACGAATCTGGCCTAGGCCGATGATTTTCCCTTTAGGATTATCATCAAAGGTGAAAAAGCCTCCATCAACCTTTATTAAACTCTTGAAGCATGAGTAATCCCCAGACATATGTCTTGAACATCCACTATCCAAATAGCATGTCTTCTTATGGGAACTCTTCAAGCAGGTTTCCTACAAAACAGATTTAGATAGGAAATGATTTTGGTACCCAGGTCTTCTTGGGTCCATAAAGGTTAGTAATCAAAGCTTTCGGTACCCAAATTTGTCTTATGGGTCTCATATAATTTACAGAATCAAAAGATTGTGAAAGATAAACTCTATTTGATTTATCACTATGTGAATAACTAGTTGAAGCATATGAATGTCCAGAGATAGAACTAGCAGTATTCTGTCCAGATTTAGGAATAAATCTATTCTTAGTAATCAGTCTATGTCCAAGTTTGTAGCCTATTCCAGTAGTTTATTGTGGTGCAACTTGATTTCCTAGCATTTGAGTTAGTGTATCCTTTCCATTTGTGATCTTCTCTAAATCCTTCCTAAGTTTCTCATTTGATAATTTTAGTTCAGTGTTTTCTTTAAGAAACTGATCATTCTTTTCCATTTCTATGTCAAGATCAGATTTATGTTCAACAGTTAAAGCATACTGTTTCATTAAACCTTTGTATTTGACTTTCAGTTCATTACGGGTTTCTTCCATCATATCACAGTATTCAAACAGTTCAGATTTTGACATGTTTTCAGAATCAGAATCATCTCCAGAATAATATGAATTTAAAACGGGAGTATCTAAGGTTACCTCAGATGTGTTTGTCATAAAACACATGTTGGCACGATTCTTTTCAGAATCATACATTTCAGATTCACTTGTGTTGTCCTCAGAAGCACTCCAGGTAGCCTACATAGCTTTTTTGTACTTACTGTCCTTGTAATAATATTACTTCTTTAATTTTAACTTTGGGCAGTCTGATTTAATGTGTACTTTTATTTTTCACTCATAACAGACAACTTCTCCACTTTTATTTGGATTTTTCCAATCCTTCTTCCAATGTCCCTTATTGTCATACTTTCCTTTGTAATTTGATTTTCTGAAGAATTTATTTTTCCTATAAAACTTCTTAAACCTTATGGCTATCTGAGCCATTTCAGCATTACTATCAGAGTATGAATTTTCACTGGTTGAACTATCAATAGGAATTTGAGCCTTATCTTTGTCCTTGCTCTTTGAAGAAGTAATCTTGAAAGCCACTGATTTTCTCTTAGGTTCCTCATCTTCCTTTTTATTTACCTTGAGTTCTTCCTCATACATCATAATCTTACCAATGAGTTCTTTGAAAGGTAGAGCAGCAATCTCACATGACTCTCTGATTGAAACAGATGTTCCTCTCCATCGGTCTGGTAAACATCTCAAGATTCTCATAATTTATTCCTTTTCTGGAACAACTTTTCCAAGTAAGTTCATTGTATTGACTATCTCATTAAACCTGAGATACATATCAGAAATAGATTCATTAGTCATCATTTTAAAATTATCATATTTAATAGTATAGGTATTTAATCTCATTTCTTTAACATTGGTTGTTCCTTCATGAGAAACACCCAAAATATCCCAAATTTCAAAAGCAGTTTTGCAAGAAGAAATTCTGTTAAACTCTTCATCTCCTAAAGCACAGTACATGGCATTCATATCTTTACATTTAATATTGTAAGAAGTCTTTGTAGGTTCATCCCAATTGGATCTAACTGTAGTGGTAATTTTATATTCTGATTCTATGGCAGTCCAAATATCAAAACCCATGCTTTCTAAATGAATTTTCATTTTCAGTTTCTATTGAGCATAGTTTTTACCATTGAAGAAAGGTGGCCTATTAGTAGCAGAACCCTCTAGTCTATTATCCATAACTAGATTTTAGAAATATAATTTAAAGAGATAAAAATTTAGAACTAACAGAAAATTAAGATCTTTAAAAATGAAACTAAAATCACAGTTGAAAAACAGAGTATCTTGAAAATCCTTAAACAAAAACTAATCCTCTGATACCAAATGTTGGTCAGAGTGGACACTCAAGAGGGGGGTGAATTGAGTTCCAATTAAAACTTATATTAAAATATTTTCTAGTTAAAATCCCCCAATTTATAAAACAAGTTAAACTGTAGTGAATTTATACAGATTGTAAATGTTCACTTAACTTCTCAAAGATTGATTAGGTCTCAGTTAATTTAACCATAAGTTGAAACTAACTTTTTAAGCTGACCTATTGATTTACAATAGCTGTAAACACTTACTAATTTAACTATCAAAGTTGCTTGAAAATAGTTTTGTATTTCAATGTAATAGCAGCGGAATAAATAAGATATATGTAGTATACTTTAAACTTGAATTAAAGATGCACAGATGATATAAAAAGTGGTTCAGTCTCAAGCCGAGACTTAGTCCTCTCAAATATATATAAATTTGATCCACACCCTAGATCGGGGTTAACAACAGTTTACAAAACTGTCCAGGCCACACAGGGACCTCTACCATTGTTCTTCGTGGGAAGCAAAACAAAGACCAGGACACACAAGGACCTCTACCATAGTTGACGTGGGTAAGCAAGTGATAAGAGATTTAGAGTGAGGATTTTCAGATCCTCCAATTCAGTTCAGGGGAAAGTGTGTGTATAATAAATACAGAGTACACCACACTTCTCGAAAGTTAATAAATAAATCACGTAGAGAATATAGATAAGAGTTTAGAAAGCTCTAGTGATTATCAATGCAGCTCTGGACTCGTTGGATTTAGCAGGAAAGCTTCTGAGACCTTCTCTGTTTCTTCTGTTGAAAAACAGAGTGTCGTAGTTCATCTTGTCTTCTTCAGGAGTGAGAAAGATCTCTTAATTTGTCGTGTGTTCTTTAGTGGTGTTGAATTGCATTAATGAGAGTTCTTTGAAAGACTTACAATCTCCTTCTTGTTCGGATTGTTCTACTTTTTCAGTACAGTGCACTCGGGTGTTTGTAAGTTCTTCGTCTAGTAAGTTCACACTCGCACACCGCTTCTTTTTTTGTTGCTCGTTGTTGCTATTTCTTCTTTTTTATTTTCCACGAGTTATGGCAGTAGGAATGATTCCCTTTTCATAGGTACGAGATACGGTTTTCTGACATGCCAACAACTTTCATTAAATAACATTAATTTCATTGAAAACAACAAATATTATTGTTAGCATTAATTAAATAATATTGAAAAAAAGTTAAGAAACGGTGTCACAGTGATTATGGAAACGTTTTCTTCTTCACGGTAAGTGGTTCACCATATGAGCTTCACGGTATGTCCATGTCACAGTGAGTAGTTCATGGTATGTGGTCACGGTGAGTCCATCATGGTGTCTGGTTACGGTGTCTGGGTCACGGTGTCTGGGTCACGGTGTCTGGGTCACGGTGAGTCCTTCACGGTGTCTGGTCACGGTGAGTCCTTCACAGTGTCTGGTCACGGTGTCTGGGTCACGGTGTCTGGTCACGGTGTCTGGTCACGGTGAGTCCTTCACGGTGTCTCCATACTTAGAAAAATATCTATATTTGGACTTAGACAGTAATATGCAGAACATGGATTAAGTTTAATCACGAGAGAGTAAAAGATCTTGAATCATAAATATAAAGGTGTGATAATATATGTGAGATTTATGATCATGCATGAGACTTGTAAATAATAAAGAGAGTAATCAGCATCCATAAGATTTGTTATCAGCAAAACATGATGTGTAGTTATTATTGACATTAAAGAGAATTAGTAGGATGTGCAATGAAGATTGAGATTAATTAACAGTAATAGGATTTATGATCATTAAAACATGATTAACACATGAGGAGTCCAACATATATCGATCGTGAAAACCAAGGAAATGAATGCTCTCGAGCGATAAATTTGTATCTTATACCTCATCAAAACGGACATAAATGAACTTAGTAAATTTATAATAAATCAAATACATATATAAGAGGTTATTAATTAACTAATTAATGGATTTAATTCTATTATATAGGATGTTAAGGTCATGTTAAGAACACATTCGAAGATAAGGTATGGGGTTCCTCATCTCACTTTTATTTCCATGAGATTTCCCTTGTTTGTCACTTATTTCATTTATTTGGTGTATTTATACTTAAAATTCATATATAATATAATTATTCTCTTTATATTTGTGCTATTTAATGATTAATTTGATTATTATTAATTTTTGGTTATACATTTCGATTGATTACATTACTGTGAGGGAATTTGTCTCAATTTCCATTTCACTAAGAGTTACTTGGTATTGTGCACCTAATTTTTCATATGTACAGTATCTAATACTCATTAGACATAATATATACACTTAAATTGTATTTATATTAAATATTAATATTCTTTTATCATATATATGATTATTTTCTTAGTCTTATACCATTTTACATATGACGTTTATTTTGAGTGTTGTTTTAACTGGGAAAATATTGATGAATCTGTATCCTCTACTCTATATATATATATATATATATATATATTAATAAAGAATATTGTTCTTGAAATAAATGTATCTAAAAAGAATTATTTGCGCTTACGGTGATTGGTAGGACTTATTATTTCCCCTGATGTCTTGACAGGTCTCATGAGACAAAATGGTTGGAAACAAATCCTTCATATTTATTTCCAAACAAAATCAGACAGGTTTCTACCCATAGACTTAATTCATCTCGATAGTATAACGGTTCATTTTCTAGACAAATGACATCCATTAAATAATAAGTTTTTTATTTTGTACTCATTTATTACTTTCCATGGTATTTTCACTATGACAAAATCTATAGATGCTTTTTTATTCCCATTTTATTAATTGCATGTGTTTGTTTAATTATTTACCCTGCCATAATTTTTATTCCTTATTCGATTTACTTATCTTTTTATTACTTCTTGTATCCCTTACTGAGCATATGACCTCACCTTTTTTATGTTTCTTTTCACCAGGTTTTGAATAAGAAAATGTTGAATGATCTTTCAAAGATATAGTTTATTTCATACTATTAAGTATCTTGTTTTATTTTCTATCTTTCCCATTGTATTATAGGTGTCATATATATAATATGGTCTTCCAAAACTGCTCAACTAATCAGTCCTTTAGGATTTTATTTCTTATAATCATGATAATATAACAAAATAATGCACCGACTCTAGGTTTCTAGGGTCAGGGCATTACAAATTATATATTAGATACTGATTTTATTATATTATTTTTTTTAAATAGTTCTTAATGAGGTACAAGAAGAAATAAAACTAAAATATTCAATTAAATATATATACCTATTCTTTAGACAATGACCATTTCTTTAGACATTAATCCCTCTAAGCTTTGTATTCAAATAAAAATAAGACACATTAGACATGAAAAGGGGTTTTAGTAAGGTATTTTTCCTAGTATTAGCTAAACCAAATGGCTCTTGATGTGTGTAAAGGATAGAAGAGGGTGTTTCCTATTATAAGTGGAGGAGAGGACACACTTTAAATTTTTAAAATGATTAAAATAAAATAATTTATTACTCACGATAAACGGAAAAAATGAACATTTTCCAAATATGGGATGATATAGGAACTAAATGTTTACAACACATAAGATTTAGACAAGTTTTTAGGTCATTTTAATCCTTATCACTTTATTTTAATCCCATGGGAAACCTATTTTAACCTTAATCATTATAAAAGATTTTTATTATTTATATTATTCATTATGAACAAAGTTTAAGTAAAAGTTATTACCTAATATTAATATTTCTTGATTTTAAATATGTAATATATTTTATCAAATTCATTTTATATAATATGTTTCTTTTAATTTAAAATTAAACCTATAAAATGCGATGAAAAGAAGCTTTCCAGGAAAATGTATTATTAAATATAAGATTTTTTAACCAAAATCAATCCTACAATCGATTAAAATTACCATAATTTAATAATTAATAACAAAAATTAACTTTTTTTAATTTTAAACTAATTTTAAAAAATTGTGACTTTTTTAATTCTTGAACTGAAATGACAGTATTCATGAAAATTCAGTATTTTTCACTATTAATTGAAAATAAAAAAATTCAAAAAATTTATAAAAATTAACTGTGAGATAATTTTGACATGATGATTTAAGAAATGAATTTTATTTTTTAGAATACATTTCATAATAGTGGAGGAAATTAATTACAATATTATCTCAATAAAATAAATAAAAACCATTTTTGGGGAAAATGTATTCTTAAAGAAAACAATAACTTTACTAAAAAATGAATTCTTATTTCCTATGAATTAAACAATAAATTAGTTTTTAGTAAAAACTTTATATATATATTTCCTAACAAATTTATTACTAATCGTAACAACTAATTCAACAACTACATTGTAATATTTATATTTAATTAATAATATTTTATTTTATTTTTAATCTCTATATTGTGTCTCGTGTATACTATCAAACATTGTGTAGTTTTTTTATTTTCTAGATAATAAATTCTTGACCCATAATAAATTTCATCCTTGTAATTTTATCTTGAACATAGTAATAAAGCGTTTAACAATTGGAAAACCCATTGTTGAAAATCGACATCATAAGAAGGGTGAATAAAACATCCTTCTTAAAAGAGGAAAAGTGAAATATTAAGATCATATGGAATGAAACATAAATAGTTTTCCAAATATGATAACATTTGTGAGAAGTGAAAATATTGACCTGGAGAAAAAAAGAAATGTTAAAATAATGATCAAGGGTGACAAAAAATATTGATCATAAGTAAGTGAATGATCATGAAAAATCTGATGACCACAAAAACATAATCCAATTTGGTGTGAAAAATACCATCAGTTCATTAGAAAAGAACGTAATAGGAAAACATTTTTATTTCAAGATTATTTTTCTATAGTTGATTAATTACATTACTATCTAGATTAATAATATAATAAAATATAATTACTTTTTTTTCTTCCACTCCATAACCAAGATTTCATCCTTTTTTTATTCTTTAATCAATTTCCACTTCTATCGCTTCTCTTATTCCCTGAAATGAATATTCAAGATAAATGTTTCATGCCTATAACACTAAACTCAACGCCTAATTGGTCAAAAGATAAAAAAAGGATAAAACATTATTCCTAATATCTTTATACATTAACAAAAACAAAAATGGAAAGCAAAAGGTAAGATAATACTAAAAATAAACCTTAATTTGGAGAAATAATATGTTTATATTTAATATTCAACAATAAAACCAAAGGTTTAACATAGACTATTCCATAAATAAATAAATATACAAACCAAAAAACCTCAATAACCTTAAAATTAATGAATTTTTTAACTTTAAATATTATCTCATTCCGTTCATCCTATATCCCCACAAATGTAATAACATTCTTCCCAAATAATATTTATGTTAAATCATGTGTTAAACATAAGGGTTACATATACCTCAAAAAAATTAAACATCTCCCAAAATATTATTAATAATCTTGATAGATCTCTATATAATTTTATAATTTAGTGAACTTAAATAAGATATCAGGAATGAAATATAGATTCTAACCTAAAAGCATATTTTTAGATTACCCATAAATATCTCTAAAAATATCACATACATAAATGAATTACTTTTAAACCATATATATTATCTATATACAACTATAAATAAACAATAATTAGCATGAAATCAAATCATATACTTACAAAAATGTTAATTTAATAATTAGTAGATTATTCTTCCTAAAACCCAGTAAAATTTTCCAATCATCTCATGTTATATCCTTATGTCTATAAAAAGATAATTTCTTCTATTGATTGTGATATCAAACTTAAAATTATTAACCCATGATAGTATCCATAACGATAATGTTACCTCACATGAAAACATCTTAATATATGATGTTATCTAAACTAGAATCTAATACCAATTATGAAAGTATTGAACCCACTCTCTCAGATTAGATGCTAAAAGCATAATCCTTAAATTTATGTATCTTATATGGATAAACATGAACCAATTTCAAGCAATAAAAAATTGAAACATAAAATGGAAATATTATATCAATTACATATCTAAGTACTCTTTTGGTTTATATTTTTATATAATTATGACAAACTCTTTCTTAAGTGATCTGTTTTTCCATTATTCCTAGGTTTTTGTATTCTACGTAAAGTCCTCCAAATCTCCCATAAAATTATTCATATATTAAACCTTTTTAAATATAATTTATTTAACTTAATTTTTCATATCCTTAAAAAATTGAAATCATAAAAAGGGTGAGTTAAAACTCTTGGTATTGGTAAACATAAGAATTAACAATTGAATTTCATCACTAAGAATATATTGAGAAAAAGGGTATGATACATAATCAAATTGCATGAGCATAACATAAGAAAAATCATACCCATAAAAACATCGGTCATTTAACATGTAACATATAATAAATCTTATAGGTAACCTAAAATATCATTTTCATATAACTCTTACAATCACTCACACAAATGGAGTAACATACTTTGTAAATTCTAGTATTCTCTTAGGAGAAACCTAAAATATGTTAACTCTATCCCTTTAAACAATTCATAGGAGAGCTATATCGTTATCACCCATCATCATGATCTATATTGGTCTCAACTATTATCTTAAATAAATTCTATAGACCACGTAATGAATAAAACATTAAAAATATTTCACTTTCCAACATAAAACCCCTAAAAACAATAATCATTACTTTATAGGTTGGTTAACTCATGGAAAAGAAGTATGTTCTATGAAAATATCTTTAAAACAATAACAATAGATAAATATAAAAAATAATTATTGTATCAGTACAAAATGACCCCAATTGATCATAATTGAAATTAAGGGATGCATTTTTTGATGAATAGAAAACCAATTAAGAGATCCTTGAAAACATCTTTGAGGAAAATACCCTTTCCTTTTTGAAAAAAAGTTTTCAAAAACATAAAAATCTTATAATATTAGGAAAAAAAATTAAAAATAACCTTGGAAAGATTCATAGTAATCTTAAAATAAAAAATATCCTTGATTGTATAAAAAATGTAATTAAACTGTATATTTTAAAATAAAACATTAAATCCAAACATTGGTAAACTAAGTCAAAATAAGTTATAGGGATAATGTTAAAAATTTTATTTTGAGATGATATGTAAATAAAGTTAAATTTACTTGAAAATTCATTTATTAAATCATTTAACTGTAAATAATAAAAAAATTTAAAACATTGGAATGAAAAAGAAAATTCTCAATCGAAAAAAAAGATACAACATAAGTATCACTTGCAAAAACCTTTCCTGATGATTCCTTAATAAATAACAAAGGATATTGAATTTAATAATGTAAAGTATATTTATAACAAAAGGATAATTAAATTTATTTTTATAAATAATATAATATAATATGATCCCTCCCAATATAACATTGAACGTAGACAATTCAAAATAAAATTAGATTTTACCATTAAAATCCATACCATGTTGGTAACTATTGAATATTAAGATCATAAGATAAAATACTTCTAATAAAACATTAAATACCTTTAATATATGTATATAAATGATATTACTTGTCAAGGTGTATTGTATGCATCTCATAAAATAAGATAGGCTTATAATATAAACATGTTTCTTAGTGATAGAATTTTTGAGACGAATAACCCTTATGATGATAAAATCCATGAATTGAGAATTAATAAATGGAGAGATTATATGTATAAAATTTAAATAAAAAATGTAAATACAACATAAATTAAAATTTTAAATTTCACACATTATCATTACATAATATAATCAAGGAAGTAGTCATATAACCCAATGAAAGGAAATTGAGTTAAGAAACCCCTGACCTTGAGTCAATATTTGACATGTATGTACTTAATTGAATGTATAATAAAATTATTAATTATTAAAATGTTCAAAAATATTTTTTTGGTTTATTAAATTATCTTTAAAACTTTTATTTCATTTTTTAAATGTGATATTTAATTACTTAATCGATTAAGTCCACACTGGGTATTTTTGTGGACGTTCGGTTCATAATTTTAAAATGGATTTGGTAAGTTGGTTATGGTTAAAGTGGTCATTGTTAAATCATCTAAATAATACTAATAATTAAATAATTACCATTTTTATACATTTTTTTACCATTATAACCAACCATAAATTGTGGTTATGAAAAATGAATTATATTGTAAAATAGAGAGGGTAGTTTATATGTACGCATGAGTAACATCGCCATATTTCAAAAAACATGGTGGAAAAAAGTTAAGTATAATTTTATCATAAAATAATTAGTATAATATCATAAATATCACATTTAAACATTTAATACACTAATATAAACAATCTATATAAGGCGGGAATGTGAAACGAATCACATCACTTCGTGGATGTGGTAATCCACACGTATAAAAAAATGATGTTATCATTTTTCAGTGGATGTAAAGGTAAGAAAATGGAAAACATATTATCTTTATATAATGATAATTATTTCATGAATATGATATATATACATTAAATCTATCATTATATATATATTGGTGGAGGTGATAAAAAATGAATTACATCAGTTCGTGAGTTGGTTGTCTGTCATACACACAAACTATGGTTTTATTCCCCATTAGATAAAGGAGAATATGTATTTTGGTTAAAAAATTAACATAATAACATATAAATATATGATAAATATTTATTTTAATATTAAATAATGTTTTAATGATTTTATTATAGAGGTAAAATAATAAATAAAACTAAAACATTCAATTAAATTATATACCACTTCTTTAGACAACTACCTTTCCTTCACACCTTATTCCCTCTTAGGTTAGTATTTTTCCAAAATTAATACCTATATGTTATGGGAATATTTGAAAATAAAGTATTTTTGTAGTTATGTACCAAACAAAATGGCTCTTGAAGTGTTTAAAGAAGGGGATATGGGTGTCATTTTATAAGTGGGTGAGAGGACAGACATGTTATTTTTTAAAATATTATAATATATTGATGTATTTATCTGAAAAAATGGATAAAAAACCAATTTCATATTATTTTATGATAAATTTTCAGAATATTCCCATAAAATTGTTTTTAGATAATCTTTTAATCCTTTATAATGATTATACTTTTAGTTGAAAACTTTGGTAAACCTGTTTTAGCCTTAACCATGGTAACAAAGTTTTAATGTATTTTCTATTCATTATAACCAAACATTAATGTGACCTTATTAAATAATATTATTTATGATAATTTCAATATTTAAATCCATTTTATCAAATTCATTTCACATAAATTGAAGAACTCGGTTTAAAAATAAACCCATAACCATTGAAAAAAAGCATCTTCCCCATAAAAATGTCATCTTTATTTTTACATGATGATTGAAAAATAAAATTTATTTCATCAATTTAATTTTTTAAAATCTTAATAAAATAACGATAATATTTTCTCACAAAAGTAAATAAAATTATTTTTTAGGGAAAATGTTTTTTTGAAGTATAAAATGACTTTACTAAAAGCTTGATTCTTATTTCCGAATAATTAATAATTACATTTCTATATAGTAATATATTTTTACATATATTCTATAAATTGGTTATTCTTATTCATACCCTCTAATTCAACGACTAGTTTACAACAATCATATTTAAATAATAATATTTTGTGGTCATTTAAGCTTCGTATTATGTATCATGTATGCTATCAAACATAGTAATGATTTTTAAATATCCTATGATATTACACTTTTGGTCAAGTATTTCAAATATATTAGTCATTTATATTTTATTTTGATCATTGGATGTTAGTAGATTTGATTATTTATTTAGCACTTCTTTCATAATGATAGTGTCAATTCTAATTTATAGATAAAAATTTCTTCATTATAATATCATTATAGGTACTGAAATAAATGTTTTATAATTATTTATAATGTTTTAATTTAATCACATATGTTTTTTAGTTATTAATATTGATGATGATGTTGGTGATAATATGGATTCAGTAATTTATAATGAAAAATAGCGTTGTACAATAATAATAAGCTATATATTAGTATATCCTTTATGGAACCTTAAATTAAAAATAATTTTATAATTAATTAATAATTAGAAATTTTTTATGTTTCCAAAGTTATCCATGGTATAAATTTACATCATTGTTCAGGTAGGTGCTTAAACCGATTTAGATAAGAATGACATATAATATATGGGTGAGTATGGTTTTGAAAGTTATTATTTTGGGTAAATAAAATTATTAAATTAGAAAAATTATATTATTTATATTATTTTATGGTGTTGAAAATTATTTTAAAATATTTTTATAAATAATGAATTATAGATGAAAACGGAAATATGTCACTTTTGTGGAGGTGGTGGTCTTCACATATGCACGTGTGATGTGTTCATTTCCATTGATTTTGAGGATAGTAGGGAATAGTATATAATTTCAAAATAATAATAATGTTATAAATTTCATATTAATTCATTAAATACCCCTTCTAACTATCTAATAAAGGTTGTTATGAAAATAGATCATGTAGCTTATAGAGGTGGTTGTTCGCACGTAACAAAAGTTACATTTTTATTAAGTAATTGATCATTGGATCATAGAAAATAGTTATACCATAAACATAATAAATTTTTAATCTAAATATGGTACTAATGTAATTATTCCAACATGGGTAGATTAAATTTAGAGGAGGTAGAATAATAAGTAATGTAAAAAAAATGGAAAAGGATTAATTGATATTTTTACCTTACTCCTTGGAAAATCTATTTTATAGATTTGATTATGGCTTTAAGAAGTATAAATTTAAGAAGAATCAAACATCTTGGAGTTTTTCAAATTTATTTGGATAGATTTTTGGGGAATCGAAGATGCATGGAGTGTAAGGATAAATGGGGTGGCGATGGGTCCTATTATAAGTAAAGAAAGTCTTATTTTTTAAATACTCCTTTCTTTAAAATAATGACCTGATTCTATTACAGGTGAAAATATAAAAATGGAAAATAATAAAATTTTAGAAATTTTAAAGTCTATAATATACTCAAACACTCATTTTGGATACAACTTTTGAGTAATTTTATGCTTTTCTCATCACATTATAACATTTTCCCCAAATAATGTTTTACCATGGTAACTCATATTTTACCTTGGTAATTAATATTAATGATAAAAATTTAAACTTCCCTTATTACATAAAATTATGATTTAAAATATGATAATAATTTTACTAAATAATTTTTATAATGTGGATAAAAACTATTTTTAAAATTATTGCACATAATTCATAGAAAAGTTTTTTAGAAACTGTATTTTTTTGCATAAAATTTATGTGTTTTGTAAAATTATCAATGTTTTTTATATTAAAAAAACAAATTGGTTTTTTATATAAAATGATAACAGTATGTAGATTTCAAATATTTATAAAAATAAATTTTACAAAAATAATATTTAATCAATATAAAATACCAAAAACGTTTTTATTAGAAAATATTACTGAAGTCCTTAAAATGTTAATCATAGGTTTTCTAAATTCAAAAAAAGTGTTTTTGAAATGTATAATTTTATGTATTAAATGAATATTTTACCAATTTATAGGTATTTTATACTTCTAGTTATTTCTAATAAAATGATTAGTTCAAAAAATTTAATGTTTCGGTAAAACCTTTATTTTTCACTATTCACCTAAAAATCAATAATGTCAATAAAAAATCCATAAAATTAATCTTATGATAATTGTGACAAAATGAATCCAAAAAATTAATTTAATTTTATAAAATTAATTTTATGGAATTTAAATATTTATCTTTTGAATTGTTATAAAAATATATATATATAACATGCTTTATAGAAAATTATGTATTTTTACATTTAGTGTTTTTAATATAATTGAATATAAATTTAAAATTTCATTAATGTTAATATAATAATTATAATATTATGAAATTATTCATTTTTATTAATTAGGATAAAACATAAAACACTTATAAAAATATTAGTATTTGAGAAAGAATAATCATTTTTTTAAAGAAACCCATAATAATTATTTATCCTCTAAATCTATGAAAATTTTCTTTATTAAAATATTTTTATTTACTAGAGGTTTTATAATTCTTATAATTTATTAATAATATTAATCTAATATATCATGGTTCTTTTTATTTCAGTTTTGTGTAAGGAGAAAGACATCAAACATAGTATTAATTTAGAGAAAATTATATTATAAAATCTTATTTTGTTACATTATCCCCCCCCCCATTAAAAAACTGAATCCTAATAATTATAATTATCTCAAAAAAGTGAAAATAGATAAGGGTATCTACAATATATACATGAATTATGATATAATTTATAGCTCCAGTAAGTCAATATTTTAACAATTAATAGTATTACCCGTAATATTGATTGTTTTTTCTCTGACTATTTAAACCATGTTTTAATCATTATTCGACATCATGACCCACATTATATAATTTTCTTATGAAGGAAGTTCATAATCATCCTTTCATTGATATATTATCATAAATTTATATGAAATGTGATTTCTTAATTCCAACGAATATTTTTTCCTTTATGTAGAGAGAACCTATTCATTTCCAAATATTAAATTAAATTAAACTAAAGGATGAATAATAATATTTTAAGAAATTGCATTCCCCTAAAAATAAAATTTGGAGAAAATAATCATACAACAATAATTTTTCTCCGATAATATAATATCAAATAGTTATGGTGGTGATTTGGTAATCTTAGAAGAATTCCTTGATATTATTGAGTGGCTAGACCCAAATACCATAAGAAATTTGGAAATCTAGGGTGAAGGATTAGTGTACCCTATATCACTAAATTATTACTACCCACTTCAATAGAAATTTTTTCAATGTATTCCCCTTATTATCTTGTTTTATAAAGTTTTTTAGATTTATAATACTTTTATCCCTTAGATAAGGGAATCGATTTTCATAATTCCCAAAATCATTTCATCTTATGCATTGGAAATTCTTCCCATTAATTTCATTGATGAACTTATTCACCCCAAGTAGAAATTCACGATCTCAATGGAATTCCTTATACAATTGAAACATTTTTTATTGATGAATTCCATTAGGATATTATTTACATATTCCTAACATGTATAAAGTTGAATATTTATTCTTATTTTTAATATATCCCCAAAAATTCCATAAAACATAATTCTTTACTTATTTTTTTACATTATAAGATTGTAATGGTTCTAGTTTTTAATCATCACTCATGAAAGAATGTTTTGTATTACGAAGATATTTTTAACACCATATTCTACCCCATTTGGTTTCTCCATAAAATAATCACCACATTTTCAATTACTCTCATTGTTAAATTGGTTCATCTATGCTTTATAAATTAATTTAAATCATGTAAAGTTAATGTATAATAATAATTAAATTAATATATGTAAAAGTAAAACTATATTATTAAAAGTATAAACACTTAAATGATAAGTATATCCAAAAATAGGATTCTCTATGTTCAAATCTTGGTTATCCATAATCATTTTACTATTAGTTACTCTGATAAAAATATATTAAAATCCATCATAATGGTTAATAACGGGCATGTTAATTAACCCTATATACCTTTGTTTCACTACTGCATTCATATGCTAGTATCCATACATTGATTTAATTACTTGGAAACCACAAAATATCTACTTTACCAAAACTTCAGGATGATATCCTATATTTAAACACTTCACTAGGATTTTCACTAAGGGTGTCTAATATTAGTACCCAAAAATAACTAAATTAATCATAAAAAATAACTATATATTTTTTATACTAATTTTGGTTTACTAGTTCCACACTCCTATGTTTAGTGTAAAAAATACGTTTTTTTACCCATAAGATTTGATGCCCAGTAAGATGAGCCTTTCTTATTTTTAGATAATTTCCATATGTTAAACATTATATCTCAAAAATAATCACAAAATCCCTAGAATAGAAGGTTTGGTTTATTTGAGGATCAACTACACAAGAAACTAATTTTACGATACTCATAAATATTTCTCTATAATCAAACCACACTAAACCCCCATATATAATTCTCATAAATTATAATCATCATCCTAACCTAGGGAAAATAAACATAAAAATAGTGTGATCCAAAATGCTCAATAATGGGTAAAACTCAACAACATTACATCAAAGGACAGATCATAGACATATCATAATCCATGATCATGGGAGAAATATTTTAATAAAAAAAAATCAATAATAATTGTTCCTACCAAACATAATACAATGACCTATTATATCAAACGATAAAATATATACCATGTCATATGAGTGTATAAATTTGAGATAGTAAACATAAACTAAGGTATTATAACAAAATCATGTAACATATATATGTGACATAAGTGAATTCATAGGAAATAATAGCATGGTTGAGTAGGCATTGTTACATTTTTACACATAACATATTGGAATTTAGATAATAACTCATGTACCCTCTTAACCTTGGGAAGATAAACTATACCCTCTCTTGGTCTCGGGATACAATATGTGTACCCTCTTTGGATTGCAATACTACTGGCCTGCACTATTTTATTTTGGCTAACAACTATTCTACACTCTTAGGATGGGGTTACTAACTTTATACCCTCATGGGTTTAGTCTGATACCCATGTACAGTCTTAGGATTGGGTTATCAACATCTGTACCATCTTTAACATGGGATACTACCTGTGTACCCTATTGGGCTTAAGCTAAAAACATTGTACCATCTCTGATCTCCTGAGGTATAAAACCTCCACCATTGAATTGGAGGTAAAAATAGTTACCCACCCATAAGTAGTAGTAATCTATATATTTTTCTACCAAGGTAATATGGATACAATTTTATTTCATTAATAACATAATTAACCCATGTAAATAAATTGTTTTTTATTAAAACATCCATAGAATGTTTCATAATCATCCTAGGAGAGAAGGTGGGAGGTGGTATAAGAACATATCCTTAGTGTAACATAAGCATCATTAATGATATTATAAAAGATAAATACTACATTTTTCAAGTTCATTGGGAAAATCACTTTGAAAAATAAGAATAAATACCCCTTTCTGAAATCTTAAAACTCTCCATAAATGATCTTTCAATAAAATGAAATACTTTTTCCTTGAAAATTATTTATAAAAACATTCCTTAAAAATGGATTTCAAAAAATATATTTTATCAAATAAATTTTCTTTAAAAAATTATTTTAGCATGTATAAAACATTGAAGACATATTTCTTTAAATCATAAGCCTTTAAATTCAATATTCAAAAATTAGAAATTAATTTTTAAAATAATGATTTTACTATTGAATATTATAAATATATTTCATAATATTTTAAAAAATCATTACAAATAAAAATATTTTGTTAGAACATTTTACAAAATTAAAATGATGATTCATAGAGAAGAACGATCATAAAGGTGAAATAATGTGTTCATATGGAAAAAATATTTCATAAAACATTTTTAACATTATAATAAAAAGAGGAAGTTATATGTGTGTTTAAAAAATTACTTTTAGAAAGGGGAAGTGAAACTTTTTGTAAAATTTTACTTTTGATAAATAATCTTTAATAATAGAGACTTAAAATGTCAAAAACACTATCTTAAGGAAATTTTGAGTTGAAGATAAAAAATGATCAAAGAAGGAAACACATTTTAATTTTTTATACCATTGTTGAAATCCAACATTTTCAAAAGGGTAATAATACTTTATTTTTATAATATAAAAAAGAAGATATGAATTCCAAATGAGAGAGTAAATAATTTGGTTTTCAAAAAGGAAAACATTAAGAGTAAGATAAAATATGGAACTGTACGTGAATCATTTTTTAAATATAAATGGAATTATTTTTAATAATGATGTAATTTTATAAGAAATAAGTTCATCAAGGTAAAATATTAGAATTAAAAATGACATTGTCCTTAGATATAGATGGAATTTTGTATCGTCATAGTATAAAAGTGTACCATCTTGTAAATCATGGTTTAAAAAGGAAGCATTATAAATTTTTAAAAGAATCTGGGTCAGGGAAAACCACTTATATATTAAGAATAATTTTTAATAGAAATACCTTAAAAGGGATATATTGAAATTTTTCTTAAAATTCCAAGAATAAAATTTATTTCCTGATATTATATTTCCAATATTCATTATACACATAATTAATATTTAATTCATTATATGCTATAAAAAATTCTCAAATAATTGAAATTGAGATGAAACACCCTTACCTTTGATCACTCGATCTTGAATGTGCTCTAACCTACTATATAAAAATAATAAATATCTTACCCACCTATTTTAGAACCTTATTAATGCCGAAATTTTTTTATAAATTTTATTTACAATTAGCTATTATAATTATATTATTTATTTATATTATATTTTTATCAACAGATGTTATTGGCATCGATTTTTTTAATGAAATTTTATTAATGGCGATGTTGATTCTTTTTTAAAAATTAAAATATCTTAATCATAATATCATAATAGGTACTAGAATATATTTTTCATAATTATTAATAATGTTCTAATTTCATTTCATAAGTATTTTAGTTATTATTTTTGATGACACAGTTGGTTGTAATTTCTCGGCCTTAACCAAGGTACATACCGTTTATTTTTTTAATTTGAAATCCAATCCATTAATGAGACCTAGGGCACATGCCCACGCAGTCTATTTTAGGTCCCAAGAAGCAATAATTTTTTTATAGTTGTGTGTTATTATAAAAATCAAAACATCATTCTATTATGCAATGTTTCAAGTTAAAGGTAACTTATAGGATTAAAAGGAATAAAAATAAATTTAAAGAAATCAAAATAAATGAAAACGGAAAAAAATAAAAATAAAATAAAAATTGGAATGGAGTAAACTGATAAATAATTAAAATGGGTTCAACCCATTTTTAGTATTTTTATTTATTATCTCTTTCCCCTTTATTTATTTATTTATTTATTATTTTATTTTATTTTATTTTATTTTATTTTATTTTACATTTCCTTTTCTTTTAATTTTATTTGTTTCCTCTCCCTTATTTATTTTTTATCCTTTCTTTTATTCCTTTCTTCTCTCCCTCTATTCTCCATTATGCTTCACTACCCCCTCCTCTCTAGGTTGTGTGACACCCCATTCTCCTCTTTGAACCACACTGTACCTCTGTCTCTTCTCCACTTTCATCACTGTCACAAGCATTGAGAACCTCTCTGTAAGGATAATCTTCCTCACCAAGAATCATTTAGTTTCATCCACTTTTTGTCATGTGATCTTCTGCATAAGGTTTTTACCCTTAATTAGGGTTTTTATTATATCCTAGGATTTCTTCTATTTTAGGTCAAACTTAGGTTGTCACAAGTCATGGGATATACGACAACTATGAGGTTGGGGAAATTTATTTTTTCCCTTCATTTCATTAATTTGTTCAATACATGGTGTTCTGCTTCTCATTGGTTCCAAATAATGAATCACTAATATTGCGTATTAATTTAATTAAATTTTTTTTCATGATCCTTGTGACCTTTGTTTAAGGTGAACCACCTTTATAGGGTGTTTCCACATCATTGGACACCCCTTGGGGTGTGCTGGCATAATTGGCATATTTTACATTTGGCCTTTAGTCTTTAAATTATTAATTATGTGTTCAAGTGGAATATTTTGTGTTCATGTTTTAAATTGAATAAGTTATTTTGGATGAATTATAAAACATAAATTTGGTTTTCCTTGATTTTAATTCATAAATAAAGTTTGTTATACGTCTTGTCGTATTTTACCATTATTGAATTCCATTTCTTATTCTTTTACTAATCAATTTCATTCCAATTTAATATTGTGTTAATATTATTTGTTGCGACTTTTGGACATGAATAATTGGGAAGCATGAAATTAAATAGTAAATTAGATGGCTACAATCATGAATGTTTCTTTGTGATATATATATATATATATGCCTCTCTTGTTGTTTTAAATAAACTTGACTCAAGAATAGAACGTGGTTTATGTATTAAGACCACACAATTGGACCCTCTATTCTTGATATATTATAGAAAAATTACTTTGGAAAACTATGTTTTAGGATCGTCAGAAAAGAGATTTACCTAGGATTTTTATTATATTGATTCCCTAAGGGGAAACTGAGGATGGGCCAGTTAGAAAAATGGTTATGCAATGACCTAGTTGATACTCAGTCCTTTATGTGTGATAATCTGGATAGACTCATAGTTACCATCCATGATAAATACATGGAATTTTGAAAGTATCTCCCTGGATGGGCTCGTGGAATTTGATATAATTTATTGGATGTACTATAGTGATACCTTTGGGATGGGATCAGACTCCACTACTAAAATTTTCAGTTTTAATAAAAATGCATGATATTTTTTATTAAGACTGCATAGAGTTTCCTAATACTTTGTGATACTTCCCTTGTGCCTTTAGTGTTCCTGGTTTTGATATATGTATTACACACCAATCCAAAGAAAAATATTGGGGGTATTCCCTTTTCTTTGGTCTGTCGTATTACTCAGGCCTTGATTTATATATATATATATATATTCTGCTTTACTAGGTATCTCATTCGTACTTCTGAATTAGGTTGAAGAAAGTGGTATGGGAAGAGTGTCTGTTTTGGAACCCATACCCAGTTATATTTATTTTTTATTTATTTAATTTTCTTGTATTTATTATATATATGGAACACTTCTCTTTTTCGACAGCACAAAATGGAAAGGTCAAGATACCATGGGTGCTAGCTTACTAAAACTATATCTCACACCCTTATCAGGTGTTGTTTAGTACCCAAGTAGATTTTATGTTTACAAGTATGGATTCAGGGAATCATTCTGCTTCCTATGCTTGATTTATTTTCTATTTTAGATGGATATTGGGGGTAGAGGACAGATCTTTTCTTAACACATCTTGTCACGGTTTATATTTGGTCTTGTGGTAGTTTTATTAGCATGCAGTCTATGCCTGTAACCCGTACACCAGTATTTTTATTTACTTTTGGCATCATAAATTGACATTATCATGGTATATGTTATTGCTATTCAACATTCACAGTTATTATTTATTTGGTTGGGTCATTTATCCACTTCTTCTGATGTCCGATATTTCTCTATACTTCTCATACTTGTTACATATATAGTTTTTAGCTTTGTTATACCTTATCCTATGAGGGAATAGTCTCCCTATAGACTTACCCAAGTCCATCGCTACTAGTTGGTAGCCTCTAGTGTTTGGGGAGATGCACTTTAGCTCTTATGGCCCACTGTCTCAAGACTAGGATAAGCGGTACTTAGAGAGAGACACTACAAAGTGGTATTAGAGGGTTATTTTCCTTTTGTCTTGCTATTTGGGTTAGATAAAAGATAAGGAAATAGGAATTTGTAATTTACCATATGCTTGAATATATAAAACCCATGTATAGGGGAAACCCAAATTTCTTGGCTAGGGGTTTTAGTTATTAATTATTCCATTTATTTTTTATACGACCTCACCATTGGGTGATGCACTTTCATTATGCTATTACTAGTATTGTTGTTTTTTAGATGATGATTTTGAATATTATATCCTGATGACATGATAGGATTGAATTTACATGCATCATATTAGGCACCATAGGTATTAAAATGACATGAGTATTTCCATATCATAAATACTTTTTGCGTGCATCGGCTTATTTGCATGCAAGTTCTCTTTTGTTTAGTTGTAATATATTACATTATTTTTTGTTTATAAATATAAATTGTGTATGTGTATTAGTGTTCCTTATAAGACCTATTATCTTTTAATCTAGAATCAACTCCTGGAGTGGTAACTCTATTGTGAAAAACATAGAGATTGATCATGCACCTACCCTCTTTTTTTATTTGTTTTTCATACCTGCTATGCCATGTTCAGGGATACCTTTTGCCTTATCTTTTCCTTACTAATCCTTTAATTGTTTACCTATTCTACAATAGAATCTATTCTAAGGTGTGTGTCTAGAAATTTTAGTGTAATTTCTTCACGACAACTTTGTATCGTACGCCATAAGAGTAGCGATGAGCACATTCCGAAGGTGGTTGGTCTGTAACCACATGTACTAATTTCTATTGAACTATCTGTAGTTCCACCTATAGTGACTCATGTAGTACCCTTAGTGGAACCTCCTCTTAGTATTCATTTCAAAACTGATGTCCAGTTTAGGGATAATCATCTGTGGTTCATACAGTCAGTTTAGAGTGTTCCCAGGCCTGCACTAACTATAGAAGATCTTACACGATACTTTTTGTGGTAGCATCCTCTCACTTTCTCAGGGGATGGAGGACCGAATGCGACAGGGTCCTGGATAGAAACCATGAAATCCATATTTGACCATCTTGAGATTCTTAAATTGTGTTGGTACAAACTTTTTTTCATTATACTTTGTGTCTCCTCCAAGCATTGTTAGGATGTCATTTCTAAGGCAGAGCCACCCCAAGAAATGTTTTATGAAGACTTCCAAATAGATTTTTATGATCACTTCTTCCCAGAGACTCTGAGAGAAGATCGTTCTATACAGTTCTTAAATATTCAACTGGGCTATATGGTAGTGTTATAGTATTATACATGTTTCACTAATCTCTAGTTTTTTTCTCCATCTTTGACAGTTGACACACAAATGACTATGAGACACATTGAGGAGGGACTAGGATATTATATCAGCTCACCGGTGAACATATTTTGTTTTTTAAACATTAAAAATATTGTTAATTGGGCCCCAATTATGGAATAAAATCTTAGGGAAACTAATCTTGTGATCTAGGGAAGTTTAGTTCTGAATAATGGTAATGGTTATTCAGGCAGTAAGAAGTGTCATTTCAATGGTGTACATGGGGGTAATTCCAGCCAAATGATACATACTGACAGCACTATCATATTTAATCAGTGCAGCAAGATTGGTCATAAAAACCCATAGTGCATGAGGAATCTAATTTACTATTGATCTTGTGGCATGAGGGGTCACATTTAGCATTTCTACCATTCTTTTCCTTCAACATCCAGTAGAAGTGGATCAGTTCTAGTACATCCATCAAGTATTGGATCTACAGCTCCATGTCAGGATGGGAGTATATTTTCCACCGTCCAATCAGGTCGAGGAAGTGGAAGTCATGGATGAAGTTTTTATGTTTCAGAACCCTAGCATCTGCAGAGTGGACCTGCTCATACTATTCAAGTGGCACATAAGGTCCAAGTATCAAGACATATATAAGTAGTTCATCAAGAATTAGTGGAGAAGAGTCCAGGGCCCTCTATAGTTAGACTTAATAACCTTGTTTCCTCTACCTTAGTTTCTACCTTTTTTATATTGTTTCTTCACAATCTTTCATATCTACTGCAAATATTGAGAGTTTTGGTGTCATCATAGATTACTTCTATGGTTTTATGTCTCTCAACACTCATTTAGGGGTCATAATATAGGGCATACACAAGTTCCAGGAGTTCCCCCTTGAGATACATGGGTACCATTTCTTTTAAAATTTCTTCATTCTCAAGATGATTTTCTTTGATTTCATTCTCAGTGTGAACTATCCCCATTCTTTATCATTACCAATTGGATTGCTATCACTGTCAAGTTTCTTTCACTACACTAGAGGGAAGAATGTATATACACAAGAGATAATGGGATATCCAGAAAGATTGAGCTGGGCCTAAGCATTCTGGGCTGGACAGTGTGACAGCTCAGCTAGAAAGTCACATTATGAGGGATTAGGGACTGCAGTCAGTGGAATCCCAGCCCAGTGTGGATTATTTATTGATGTATTACTTGATGATTTTTCTTTCTTAACTCCTATGAGGGAATTTGAGATCACTATCTAGCTATTTCCAAATGTGGAACCACTATCCAATACTCTTTATAGGATGGAACCAACAGTGATATATGAACTTAAGAAGTATCTTGAAGATCTTGAGTCGAAGGGTTTCATTAGACCTACTACATCATTATGGGGTTCACCAGTCCTTTTTGCCAATAAGGATGACAGTACCTTTATGTTGTGAGTGGATTAATATCAACTCAACCAACTTATGATAAAAATTAATATCCATTTCCTCGCATAGAATACCTCTTCAACCAGCTCTAAGGAACAATTGTTTTCTCTAAGATCAATTTGAGGTTGGGATACCATTATGTCTGTGTACAAACATCATATATACCATGTATAGATTTCTACGTAGGTAAAACTTGTACGAGTTATTGGTTATTTCCTTTGGAATGAAGAATGAGCTAGAAACTTTCATGGCTATGATGAATTTATTTTTTCACCCATACCTTGAATCCTTTGTGGTTGTCTTCATAGACGATATCATGGTGTATTCATGCTCTAGAAATTACCCTGAAACCCATATTTTGATCATGATGAGTACACTGATATATCACCATCTATATGTGAATCTCAGTAAATTCTACTTTTGAATCAATAAGTTTCACTTATTGGGTCATATCATATCTGAGGAAGGTGTATTAGTTGAACCAAAAAATGTGATTATAGTAGTTTCCTAGGAGTATCCAAAGAATGTGTTTTGCATATGTATCTTCTTAAGGTTGGGTGGATATTAGAAACATTTCATCTATGATTTCTCCCTCTTAGTGGTTCCTCTTATATCCTTGACTATTAAGGTTTTCCAGTTTGTATGATCTGAAGCTTGTAATAAATATTTTCTAAAGTTAAATGGAAGACTTGCGTTAGCTCCGATCCTGATTCTTCCTAACATAGATAGAATTTAAACTATTTACTATGAAGCTTCAGGAGTTAGACTGGTTGTTTTCCTAATGAAGGGTGATTGAGTCATGGCTTATAGATCCCTCAATAAAAGGCCTCATGAGAGGAACTAACCTACAAATGATCTTAAATTAGAAGATATAGCTCATTCTCTACACTATTAGAGACACTATTTGATGGGAGAGAGTTTCATTGTTTACACAGATCATAAAATCATGGAATATATCTCCACTCAAAAAAACATAATTTTGAGGTAGTTTAGGTTGGTTGAATACATTATTTTGTTCGACTTTGAACTTTCTTATACCCCAAAAAAGGGTAATTTCGTGGCTGGTAATTTGAACCATAAGACAAAGACACAGGTCATCCGAGCTGCCAGAAGTGAGTGGAAGATGATGGATTTGTTTTCTAAGATACATCTGAAGGTTCAAGAATAGTGTGGACAATCAATTCTAGAAGATATTTTAGTGACATCCTCTCTTATATAGTGAGTTTAAATGTTACATTTATATGATCTAGAGGGATATGTTTTAAGAGAAATTGTCACATGAGAGAACCCATCCCCTATTTGGGATGTTGATATCAATGAAATTTTACTCTACCATGGTCGTGCATGGGTCCCTTCTGATATTCGGGAAAAGATGACAAGGGAATCACATACCTCTATTTGGGAATTTCATCATGGATTCACCATGATGTACAGATATATGCATCATTGTTTCTGGTGTCCAGGTATGATGAAGAAAATAATGGGTTTCATTACTCGGTGCTCCACCTGTTAGTAGATGAAAGCAGAGCACCAGTGACAGGTCGGGATCCTACATCCTATGTCTATTCCTGATTGGAAATTGAATGACGTCGCCATGTATTTTGTTATAGGCTTTCTGGGATCTCATCAAGGTAGTGATATGGTATGGGTGATCATCGATAGGTTGACCACATTTATGCACTTCCTAACAATCCAGAATACCTTATCTATTGGTGAGCTAGGGAGGCATTATATTCAAGATATTATTCGACTTCATGGTGTGCCCCTTTCAATTTCACATTGCGATTGTGGAAAGGGTTGTATAAGTCACTGGGTTCAAACGTGCTTTTGAGTAGAGAATATCACCCCTGGACAGATGGGTTGTCCGAGAAAACCATTTGGGTATTAGAGGATATGTTGTGGGAATGTATCCTTGATTTTAGTGGTTATTGGTAGAAAAATATTTCTCTTGTTGTGTTTTCCTATAATTACATCTTCTAGAAAACAATTCAAATGGTTCCATATGATTCCCTCTATGGTAGATTATTTCATTCACCTCTATGTCGGCTCAATTCATGTGAGGTGGAACTTCTAGGTCCTCACCTCATTTAGGATACTTTTTTTCATGTAATATTATTTCAAAAGTTTATGGATTTAGCTCAGTCAAGATATAATTCTAATACCAATCGTCATTGTAGACCCTTGGAGTGTGAGGTGGGACATCAGATCTTTTTATGTGTTTCATCGCGGTTCGGTCAGAAGAGAATATGGAGACAGGGAAAGTTGTTGTCGAAATATATTGGTCTATTAGAGATAGTAGATAGAGCTAGTCAGGTGTCTATGAGTTGATGTTACCTCAGTGGTATCATTCCATTTATGAAATCATCCAAGTATCTCAGCTTCGAAAATATCATCCACACCCATCTCATTCATTTATACCTGATGACATCAGTTTGGAGGAAAATTCATCCTTCGAGGAGTGTCTGATTCGTATAATTGATATTAACATGAATGTTCTCTCAGTAAATTATATTTCATTTTTTTGGGTACTATGGAAACACAAATGTGTTCGGTATGAGAAATAAGATGGGGAGATTGATGTGTGTGCCCAATGGCCATAACTTTTCTCTAGTGACGTTCGACTACCCTCGGAAGGGAAACTCTGGGATGAATTGTCTTAAAGTGGAAATTTTGTAACATCCCATCTTTAACCAAGGTACAAACAATTTATTTTTTTCATTGTTTAGTCCAATTACTTAAAGAAACCTAGGATGCACACCCATGTAGTCTGTTGCAGGTCCGGAGAAGTAATTATTATTTTTATTTTTGTGTGGGATTATGCAATATAATACACAATTCCATAGATAAATGTTTGGGGATAGAAGTAATTTAAATGATTAAAAGTAATAAAAATAAATTTAAATAAATCAAAAGAAATTAAAAAGTAATAAAAATAAATAATAAAATAAAAATAAGTCCTGAGTATAGTGAAAAATAAATAAAATGGTTTTAACCAATTTTTATTTTTTTTCTCTTTTCCTTCATTTATTTATTTATGCACCATATTATTTTATTTGATTTTCCTTTTTCATTCATTTAATTTTTCTTCCTCTCCCATATTTATTTTCTTTCTTTTGTTTTTTTTTCTTTTCTCTCCCTCTCTTATCCTCTGTGCGCCGCACCCCCCTCATCTACAGGTGGTGTACCACCCCCCTTGTCCACTTCAGAATCCCATTGTACCTCTGTATCTTCTCCATTTTCAGCTCCATCAGAATCACTCTAAACTTCTAGGTAATGCTAATCTTATACACCAAGAATATTTGAGTTTCATCCACTCTTCTTCACACAATTTTTTTGTAGAATTTGTTTACCCAAAATTTGGATTTTTGTTAGATCCTCTGATTTCTTTTGTTTTAGGTCTAATAAAAGGTTGTCATAGGGCATGGGATATACTAAGACTATGAGTTTGTGAATCTTTATTCTTTCCCATATTTCTATTTCTTCGATCAATTCGTACTTTTCTTCCACTCTTCGGTGCCTACTAGTGAATCTCTAATAATGCATATTAATTTAATTAAATTGTTTTTGTTGATCCTTATGAGTTTTTTTAAGTAAAACCCCCTTCTTAAGTTGTTTATTTGTTGTTGGAAACCCATTGGGGTGCACTAAAAAAATTGTCCAATTCGACCTTTTTCCTTGAGTCTTTAAATTAATAAGTATGTGTTCCTGAGATATAGTTTGGGTTCATGTTTTAAATTGAATAATTTATTTAGGATGAATCATAAACCAAGAATTTGGTTTTCCTTAAAGTCTTTTCATACATTATTATTACTATAAGACATGTTGTATTTTACAATTATTAAATGTTGTTGCCTTTGATTTCACTAATAAGTTTCATTTATGTTTAATATTGTGTTAATAATATTAAATATGGCTGTTGGTCTTGAATAATTGGTAAGTGTGGCATTAACTAGTTAATTAGATGGCTACAATAATTAATACTTCTATGTGAAATATATATATATATATGTCAATATTATTGTTTTAAATAAACTTGGGTCAGGGAGAGAATGTGGGTCTTGTATTAAGATCCCGCAATTGGACTCTCCTTACATGATAGGTTATATCACAATACAATGGGAAACTGAGGTTTTAGTCTCACCAAGCAAGGGATTTCCTCTATCATCTTATTATAATATTGGGTGATACTGATTCCCTAGGGGAAAACTGAGGATGAACATGTTGGATAAATTCCTATTCCAATCCTTGGTTGATACTCAATCCCTTACGTGTGATACACGAGATAGACCAATTGTTACCATCCATGATCGATATTTGGAATTTCAAAAGGATCCCCTAAAATGGGATTTTTGAATTGGATATAATTTATTGGATGTACCATAGTGATACCCTTAGGATGGGATCAGACTCAACCTCTAAAATTTTCAGTTTTAATATAAATACTTAAGATGTTTTTATTAATACTCTGTAGATTTTGCTTATGCTTTGTAATACTTATCTTGAGCCTTTAGTGTGTCGTGTTTTGACATATGAATTATACCCCAAGACAAACCACAATATTTCGGGTATGTCCTTTTCTTTATTCTATAATATTACTCTAACCTTACTAAATATATATATATTATTCTTTACCAGGTATCTCTTTCAGACATATGGCTTAGGCTGAACTAGTTGGTATGGGACAAGAGTTTTCTTGGGAACCCAAACCAAGTTATAATTATTATTATTATTATTATTATTTATCTTTCATGTATTTTTTATATAGATGTAATACTGTTATTTATCTACAGTACAAAATGGAAAGGCCTAAACACAGTGGGTGACAATCTAATGAGATTATATCTCACACCCTTCTCAGTCATCATTTAGTGCCAAAGTAGACATTATGTTCATAGTTATAGATTCAAGGAATGCATCTACTTCCATTTCTTGATTTCTTTGTTGTTTTGGATGGAGCTTTGATAAATAGGACTAAACCTTTCTTGATATTTCATGTCACGGTTTATATTTTGTCTTTTGGAAGTTCTGTTAGCATGTAGTCTTTGCTTTTACCCCATACCCCTGTATATTTATTTACTTTTGGTATAATAAATTGACATTATCATGGTATCTGTTATGACTACTCATCTTCTGTAGTTATTGTTTATTTTGTTAGGTCATTTATCCCCTTCAACTGATGTCTTCTTTTTCTCTATGTTTTCACTACTTGTTACATATATTTTTTTCTGCAGTGTTATACCTTATCTTATGAGGGAATAGACTCCCCCATAAACATACCCAAGGCCCTCATTGCCAGTTGGTAGCCTCTGGTGTCTAGAGAGTTTCACTTGAGGTATTGTGGACCACCACCATGGGCCCAGTTCAATGGTACTTGGGGTAGGATTCTATTTTGGTGATAATCTTTTTTTGGTAATTTGTAACGAACAAAACTTTTGTACAATATTAATAAGTTAAATATTAACATAACCTTTAAACACATTAATAAATAAATTTATTATTAAATTATAACAAAACCATTACTTGAGCTTCTATATTCATCCATGATATAAATTTATATAATTTTTCAAGTATGCCTTTTAACCGATCCAAACAAGAACAAGCTATAATCTATGGGTGAGTATAGTTAAGAAAGTGATTCCTTTGGAATAATATCATAATTAAAGAAGTATAATAGTATTATTTAGATTTTTTAAAGGAGTTAAATTAAATTTAATAGAATTTTATATATAATAAAGGACTATATGAAAAATTAAATAAGTTACATTCCGGGAAGGGGTAGTCCACACGTATACACGGGCGATGTGTTTGTTTCCATAGATTGGAAAAAATATGGGTAATGATTAATAATTATAGAGTTTGAATAATATTATAAATATCATATTAATCTATTATATTCCATTTTTAACCATACATTCAAGATTTTTATGAAAAATGGATCATGTTTCTTATGAAGGGGTAGTCTTTACGTAATAAAAGCAACATTTTTATTTTCATAATAGTAGAAAGGAAGGTTGAAAATGGTTATCCTATAAAAACAAATAAAATTTCATTATAATTATGAAAATAATATAGTTATTTCTGTATTAATACATTAGTTTCAAAGAATTTTAAAGTAAATGGAAATAAAACGAAATAGAAAATGAGAAATTGGGAAGTTTTCCTTATTCGTTCAAAAAGATCCATTCTATATTGAAAAAAGGCATTGAGAGGTGTAATTTTTGGAAGAAAAAAGCCTAAAATAATTTCATCGGTGTTATGGGGAGTTATTTGAGCATATTGTGGTCAAATATATGAGGCATGGGGTGTCAATATAAGTTATTTGGAGATAGACACTTTTATATGTAAATAAAATTGATTTTTTGTAAATAAGTTTTATTTTATAATAATTTCAGGACACTATTAATGGTAAAAGAATATAAAAATGTTGAATAATGGAATTTGGTACATTTTAATGGCTATAATATTTTTATAAATTTATTTTTGAGTGATTTTAAGCTTTTCCCTTTACTTTTATCTTTTTACCTGAATTAACTTTTACCATGATAACTCATTTCTATCCTCGGTAATTAATCTTAATAACTAAAATTAGAATTTTTCATGATACCTAATTTTTTAATTATGATTTAAATTATGAAGATAGTTTTACCAAATAATATTTATAATGGTGATATATATCTATTTACAAATTAGTGCATAGAATTGGTAGAAATCAGTTTTTTAGAAATTGAATTTTTCTATACAAAATTTATGTGTAGTATGCAATTATAAATGATTATTATTTTTATAACATATATTAATTTATTCTCTAATAATAATTGTTATGTGTCTTTCATTAAAATAAAAACTAGATATTACTAGGATAATATATAATAAATTAAAATAAAACAACTATTTTTATATGAAAATATTACAATGCCCTTAAAATGTTGATCATCAGTTTTCTAAATTCAAAGTAGTATTTTTGAAATTTATAATTTTGACTTTTAAATAAAAAATTTACCAATTAAAATGTTTTATACACATTTTGGTCTTTCTTATGTATTGTTAATTCAATAAAGTTTAAATTTTTGGTAAAAATAGCATTTTCACTGTTTACCAAAAAATCAAATATTTAATAAAAATAAGAAAACAATTCCATAAGATAATTTTGAAAAATTAATCCCATTTTATAAAATTTAATGTTTAAAATTAATAAATTATCTTTTAAATTAAAATAAAAAATTATATATAAAAACATCTTTTTTAGAAAAAGGAAATTTTCAAGCACTAAGTGTTCTTAATATTATTTCATATCAATTTATAATTTAGTTAATGTTAATATATTACACCATATATTACAATAATATTATAAAATTTATAAATTAAATATATTAAAAAAATATAAAACACTTTAAAGAACTTTTATTTGAGAAAGAACAATACTCCTTTAATTAAAAACCATATTAATTAGTTTTTCATGAAATATATGAACTTTTAGTTGTGTAATATAATTTTAATTTCTAGAGGTTTTATTATTAATAAAATTTTAATAATAATATTCACCTAACATTTCATGGATCACTTTAGTTTAGTAGTTATTTTGAGTAAGATATCAAACAAGGTATTCATTTATAAAAATTATAGTCTCAAAAAATAGGGGTGTACATTCAACACAAAGTTCTTCCCTTGTCATTTTACTACTATGTGGACTAGGGATTCATGGTACAACCAACTTCTAAGGGGAATCATGTGGCGTTGATTATTGAGGGCCATCCACAGTGCAGCCCCTAGTCTATAGCAGCGGACTTCACTTATGGTCGTGAAGTAGTATATTCTCTTAGGTTGTACTGAATTAAACCACCAAAAAGAAAAGGGTTCATCCCCATATCCCCCTCTTACATTGTGAAGTGACCCCTTATGGGGGAATTTAGGGGAAAACACCTACTAGAACCCTCGATGGTGCATCATTAAGCTAGATCGTGCTGTTTATTTCATAGATTCCACCATAACATGGCCCTTCATTATTTTGTTGTGTCTTTACCACACTTAGGACCACATATTGTAGTGCTCTTATTTGTGTTTTTTTCCCTACCCTTTACTTAAAACCCATATATGGGTCACCTTAACCCAACTTCATCATCCACTTGAACACCCAAACCACCAATTGAGCCACGTTACATGTCCAATTTTTTTTCCAAAACTATCCATCACTCAAAATCTCAATTTGAGTTTCGATTCATGAAATAAACCTTGTTCTAAGACCAAAATTCTAATTTCTTCCAAAATATAGTGACACCAAAATCTACAGTTAGATATAAATTAACTCAAATGTTTTCATAAGTCTCTAATTAAAAAAAATTTTACACCTCAACTATAGATTTATTGTATGTGTTCCCTAAGATATTGTATTACCCCGAATCTCCAAAAAACAACTCAAAAATCTTAAATCATAAGGAAGATAATGATATTAATAATTAAGAGCCATCTATTAATAAAGATTCCATGTGGATAAAAATCAATGCTCATGGGGAAAAAATAATCATTATATAAAATGGTTTAATGAAATGGGGGAATATAATATTGATTTTTAAAGATGGATGTTTATCCAATAGAGAGAGAAAAAGATCCACATATGCAAGTTACCAGATCTTAACATAATAAAATTCATGTTTCTATATCACATGAAATTATATCAACATTTAATTTTCATTTTTATTGATCATATGATGTTTAAGTTAATATACAATTCAAATCCCATTCATAGATAAGTTTTCATGGGTTAAAAGGGGAGATGTTGTACTTGGAGTAAAAAGATCATTTTCTAATATGATATCCAAGTCATTAGAGAAATATACATGAATGTTCAATAATTCATAAGATTTTTCTTACTCTATATAAATTAATTATGTTGTATGATTATGTGTTGATAAATATCTAGTGGGGTTTATGTGAGGTACAGTTGTGGAATGATTCTTAATAATTATGAAAATGAATTATAAAAATATTATTATTTTATACTTATTGATTTTCTATCCTAACAACCTTATAGATAATCCTAGGGGAATGGGTGAAGAAATGAAATTGTAAATAAAATACCATTCTTTTAAACATAGGACATAGTTTTTAGAATCATAAGAGAGTATTAAGAGGCTAAAGAACACACTTATCAGGAAAATAATGAGCTAAATTTTCTTTATGAAATTAGAATAATCAATCCTAAAAAATACGTATGATTAAAATAAGAAGCTAAATAAAGATTAAGATAGAACATAGAAATAATTATTAAGTTTGTTATTTAATAAATAAATAATTTATTCAGAGTAAATATGATCCAATTAAACCAATCTAAACACCCCCATAGTTTTCTATTTTTATTTAAAAACCCAAAGAATCATTTCTCTTGTTATCATCATATCTTAATATTTATTGTATTACAACTAATTCTTTTTGTGATTTTTGATACTTTGTTACACTCTATACATATATACTAATGCTTCTTCTACATGCTCACACCAGTAGGATTAATCAGTGAAATAAAATTTTCATTATTTTGAATATGACCTATGGTAACTCCCAATTAATGTATTCCATGATCCTAAGAACTTGTAGGGAGGATGTGTAGATACTACTAAATTCCTCATAATCAATCATTCTTGGAACTATTTCTAGAGATGGTATATCCAATACAATTTTTTAAATTTTAATAAATATAGAAAACAAGTAAATTTTAATTACACTTGATATGTTATTTTTTTAGATTCATAATTTTTGTTTATTTTTTACTTCACGTCATTTATAAAAACTATTATATTATTTTTAACATATGTACTAACAAATAATTTTAAACATCCCATTAACTTTTTTCAGGTATTTCTCATCTCTCTTTTCATTTCCCTCTTTGTTTGGATGTCTTTTGGGCCTTTTAAGGGAAAATATCTTTTTATAGGGTAAATTACCTAAATTATGGGGATTGTTATTTGTTATAATTAATGGAGTATAAGTATTAATAGGAAAAAGGATTAAGAAAATGAAGATTGGGTTCTAGGTTACCCTGTACTATTTTTATAAATATCTCTTCAAAATCTTCCAGCTATGAATTTTCACATTGTGAACATGTTACACAACATGAAACCTTTTTTGTGATGATTCCATGAACTAATAGAAAGAGTGAAGATTTTACATGTCGTGAAACTCATTCATGTACAGAAAAGGTATATCGGTATTTTTTAGCTGAGGCGGTGTCTTTTTCATTATATATTCATTTAATTGATTTTGACATTGTTATGTGGGTTTTAAATCATGAAATGTGTGTTTTATGTAGTTTTTTATGCACTTCACATTTGTTTTTTTAATCAATGTTCAGACACCTCTCTCAAAACTGAAGAGATTCCCCAAATAATTTTGGGGATCTCTTCTCCTTCTAGATTGTTTCATTCGGAGATTTATTTTGGTTTTGGTTGCATTGTATCTATCTGGTTAAGTGATCTATCTACTTATCTATTTTGATAGATCACAAAAACACCATTGTGTTATGTTTTCAGATTATTTGGTCATATGGTGATGATTTTTCTTGATCCTTTAAATATATTTGGTCTGATTTTCCTCTAAAGGATGTCCTTTTGTTGGTTTTGGTGTGGAATGTTAGTTCATTGAGGCATGTGTTGTTTTATCTTCTCTGCTGAAAAGTTTTCTTATTGAATTGAATGTGAGATATACGTATTGATTCTAAGGATTCTGTTTTTATCTTTTAATTCTTTCAGGTTGATATATATCATTGTGGGTGTGTGAAACCAGAGTTAAAGGTTGAAGATTCCATCTTTATCTTCAGTTTTATGAACCTTTATTTCTCTTGTTTTATAATCTATTTTACAAAACAATCAGAATGATTTATTAATTTTTGTGTGTGAAAATAGGTTTTTGTGAAAAGTTGGTTTTCGATATTTTTTGGTAAAGGGAAAATTTATTCTCAGAGTATTGTGAAATGGATTTCGGAAATAGTATTCAAATCATGGTTTTCATGAAATGGTTTGATATTTTATCATAAAGGAATCCTTGGGTACTTAGGTTGAAGGTGAAATAATATTCTACATTCGTTGATAATATCAAGGGGGTTCACTCATGGTGTGTTCTTATACTCACTAGGCCAATTTTCCTAGAGAATTTTTATAGCTGTTTGGAGGTTCAATTGTTGGTATGTTCCTCTAATCACTATATTTGATACATATGTCCCAAGACATGATACATGTGATTTTCTATGTTGTAGGTTTGACTATACTAGATAACGTGGTCTTTAGTGATCCTTGGAATTATTTACGTGTTCTTTGTTATGTACTTATTTTGATTTGATATGATATGTGATTCATTCTTTGAATAATTTGATATATGCCACATGATTTGAAACTTTTTTACCTAGATTACTTGAAATGATGAAAAGGGAGAATTTATTTTCCATGATTTTGATATAAAAGTTGTTTGGATGATTATAGTGCCTTATATTATTTAATGATTAAAATTGTGTAAATATTTATATAGAGACCTATTATATAACACCTAGGTAAGATCTTACTTTTCCTGTTTATCCCACACCCTGCACACCACTCCAACGGTGCATAGACCTTATTATATCTTTCAATGCAAGGAAAGCCAAGGCGTTGCAGTGAGGTTGTGAGGTTTTATCAGCTGTGTCATTTTACCTAGTGATGATATGGTGGGATTTTTATCAAGCATTCACATGGAGTATCTATTTTGGATTTATTTATCCTTATATATTGAAATTGTTCCTTGGATATTTTTTAGCTACTTTTACATTTATCAATTTCGATGTTTTCTTTTTCTGTGGGATATATTTCTTGTTTTATTATTATGTTTTTTTTATTTTTTATGTGTTTATATATTCCCTGTTTTTTACTTTATGTTGGGTTAAATCATTCTCTCGGGTTATTTTTGTTTCCTGGGTGAAATTATTCAACCCATGGTGATCAGGAACATCCTTCATGTATATGACAGGTTGCATCGAGTATCAGTTTGGATGGGTTTCTAGGTCCATTCATTGGATATTGGTATCAAAGGGTGGTTTTGTTTAGTTTTGGAATGTTTTTAGATGTGATATAGGATTATATAGACATTATAGGTATGTTTTAATGAGTTTTTAGCAAGCTATTTCAGTGATGAGACTCATGTTACAATGGTATTTTAGAATGCATGTCTTCTTTTTTGAGTTCTTGAACTTATTCTCAGTTTTCTCTTGTAGTTCTTTTTTTGAACTAACATTATCCTATTTTTTGATCATTTATTATATTTTTTTGTGTAGCAGTATGCCTAAAATATGACTTCCATGGGTTCCTTGGGAGAGTGTAGTGGATTATTCTCAAGGGAATCCACCTCTGAATTAGAATATTATCAAGGATATAATGTGGGTATTTCATGTTTATAACAAAATGTACTACAAGTCCATATTGTAGTTGATGAGGTAAATATAGGAGCTATATGAGAAATGGATTGATAAAGGGAGTTCTTACATGATAATTCACCATCCTTTAAGGTACATGTGATCCCTAAGAGAAGGAGGACTTACTAGATGAGATTAATCAGATCTTCAACTTCCTGGATACACTTGAGAAAATAAATGTAAAGTGTACATCATTTAGACTCGATGGTCCTAGTAAGGGATGGTTGGATTACACGGTATAGGTGGATAGACACATGGGATTATATAAGAAGGGTTTCAATACCTATTTTTTTGCACTTTTTTCCAGAGTTGTTAATGATGGAAAAATCTCTGATGTTCTTCTAATTATAGTAGGGAGAGTGTTCAATATCAGTGTACAACAATCTATTAACAGATATGGTTTATTTTTCTTCTCAGTTAGTAAGGAATGAATAGATAAAGGCTCATAAGTACTTGAAGAGTTTTTGATTAGATATTATATCATATTTATTTTGGATGAAACTTTTAACCTATATGGATATGGTAAATTGGGAAATATTTGCAAAGATAAATATGATTGGAAAGGTCGGTTATTTTTATGCTCTCTTCCACACAGTGGATGCTTAAGTGGTGCACTAGGGAGGAATAGTAACTTTCATGATCATCATAGGTGTGGTGAAGGTGGTTCTTTCTAGTGGGCCTTATCTGGGTATTCAGTTATAGCCAGTAGTGTGCCACTCTCTTTCTATCAATGTGGAAGGGTTGGGCACACATTGCATCCTTATTCCGCACCAGCAAAGATGTGCAATAATTGTGGATTCTATAGACATCTATAGAATTTATATTAGGATATTTCTACATATCATTATGGTAAAGGATCATTGGCTCTAAGGGAAATTGTTACATAGTTATATGATACAAATTATAAAGGGATCCATCCATAAGACTCAGGGATGAATTACTTTAATATAGTGGATGATTATTCGGAAGAGGTAGATATAGGTCATGCAATAGTGAGAGGTGGAATATTTATTGAATCTTTAGTAGTGACTACTTTATTTGATACAAGTGTCTCCCACTTATTTATATATTCGTATTTTATGGATTTAATTAAAAAATTTAACGGAACTTGTGTCTTTTATTATATAATTAGTGATATATCATTGAAAGAGGAAAGATCATGGGTTTTGGTTTTCTTCTTGTTTTTTATCGATATTTGATGCAGAGTTAGTTTAATATTTCTTCATTATTGGTGTGTATTTTTTTCAAATCATAATTAGGATGAATTTTATTATCACTCATTATGATGAGGTTTATTTTTATTATTGTCACATCTTGTTCCTTGCTATTGATGGGAGCTCTCAGGTGTTTCAGTGAGTGTGGAATCTGAGGTCTAATTGTGTAGGTCCTTCCCTTATAGCGTAATTGTTCACAGAAGTTCCATTTGGGCCAAAATGGTCTTTTAAGCCTTGTATTCAGGCCACTTGTCCTTGGTCATTTGGTCTATGTAATGGGTCTCCCCCTACCCAATCAAAAAATAGGTCATTGACATAATAATAAAAATGAGGCTTCAGCCCTAACCTTTTAGAAAAAGTGTTGGTTCTTTGGACACAAATCCCCAAACATTGTCATCTAATATTGTAGTTGAGAATGATGATATTTTTGTTATTAATATTTATTTTATTATCATGTATTTTCTTGATGATTTCTATGATGATTTATCTCATCATCCTTCAGAGTGGTAGGTATAGTTTTTGATTAATTTTGTGACAAATATGAATCTAATCTCGATACCCTCTTATTATATGAAACCAATAGAGTTGAATGCTCTCATGATTAAATTGGATGATCTGGTGATTAAAGGTATTTTTACCCTAGTGTTTCGCCTTGGTAATCCCTAATTTGTTTTCCAAGAAGGATGGTGGTTCACTTCGATTGTGTATAGACTATTGAAAGTTGTATGGGGTAACAGTTAATAATAAGTATAATTTCCCCATGTAAATGATTTGTTTGAATGGTTAAAGGTAGGACTGTGGTATTACAATATCGATATTTGGTTGTCTAATCATCATTATATATTTTAGGATTCTGATATACTTAATATGGATTGCCGGAAAAAGTATGGCCATTATAAATATCATCTGATGTCTTTTGGCCTCACTAATGCTCCTATAGTTTTTATTGCTTTAATGAATCAGATATTACATGAGTATATCAACAATTTTGTGGATGATATTTTTGTTTATTAAAGATATGATCGTGAGAATGAGCACCATTTGAGTTTGGTTTTGAAAATCCTAAAGTGTCATCATTTTTATGGAAGGCTTTGGAAATGAATTTTATATATCTAAAAAGTGACGTTCATAGGGAATGTGATTTCTAATCATGGATTATCATTTGATCATGAGAAGTTGGGGGATATCATTTCTAGGGAAGAGCCTCATAAAATCTTTGAGATTTGAAGCTTCCTTGGTCATTCTAGATTACACTGATGATTCTTCATTTATTTCTAGAAGTTAGTGTCATATTTTACTTCTCTTACTAGGAAATGAGTGTAGTTCATATGGGATGTGAAATGATAGCCATATTTCAATGAAAAAAACATCTTCTACATCAACTCCTCTTCTAATATTACTTTATCTCGGTAGGGGGTATCTGGTTTTCTGCAATGATTTTGGTGTTTTTTTGGGTTGAATTATTATGTAGGGTGATTATATGGTGTCTTACGACCCTCTTCATCTTCGAGATCATGAGAATTATTACCCCAATCATAACATAGAACTTTTTTTAGTAATGACTGTGCTTAAATATTGGAGGGACTATCTTTTAAAATAGAGTATCACTGTCTTTTCTGGCCATAATAGTCTAATATGTACCTTTTCTCAGAAAGGCTTCGATAATATATAGATGTGGTGGGCGGAATACCTTCATAAATTGTAATTAGACATCACAAACACCCCTAAGAAGGGTAATGTTAATGAATTTACTCTCAGTAGGAAAGTTTTTTCACGGAATGTTTAGGAATCGAAGGATGAGTAGAACCTCATGGGTCTCTTTGATCAGTTGAACATGGATTCTCAAAGAAAGTTTCTAGTATGGTTCTGACTAGTGTTCATTTATCATCATCCATTTTTATTCTATTCTATAGGATCAGTAAAAGGATGATATATTCTGGGGAATTTTATAAACCTTATATGGTGGGGAGACTGTTTATGGTTGGTCTCTCTTTTTCAAAAGTATTATTCATTTTGGTGATCAGTTAGTCATACCAGCATCTATGAGGAGATTAGTTTTGTTTGAATTAAATAGTTCACCAAGGGTCATTCATATGGGAACTGTGAAAATGTATTATAAAAAGAGATGATGATTATGGTCATCGGGTATGAAGTGTGACATTATTGATTTTGTGTCACCTTGTTACACCTGTGAACAGGTAAACCAAGAACATATGAAACCTTCTAGTTTTCTCCAACCTCTTCTAGTTACAGTTTGTAAATGGGGTGAGGTTTCCATGGAATTTATTGTTGGATTACAATGGAATACATGAGGGAGGAATTATATCTAGGTGGAGATTGATCTATTGATAAATTAAGCTCAATTTATTTTGATTTGGGACACTACTAAATTTTAATACATGAATAAGTTATATGTGTTGGAGGTTATGAGTGTACATGGGGTTTCCTATATACTATTTTAGGTAGGGATCCCATGTTAACCACATAATTTAGGAAGAGTATATAGGGGTGATGGGGACGTAGGTCAGGTTGAGTATGACTTAAAAACCATATATAGATGGACATGCAGTGTATACTATAAAAACACTAGAGGATATGATTAGTGCCTACAAATTAAATTTTGGTGGATCATGGGATAGCCATAGAGGGCTGTTTTATTTTTCTTATAATAATAGTTATCAATTGTTTTTCAGAATGGTCACTTCGAGAATTTGTATGGTCATCCATGAATCTCTCCTATTTTTTGGAAAAAGTTTTACAAGGTAGGTTTAATCAAACCAAGTATAATTTCGGATATATCAGTGAGGATTTAGGATAACCACTAGTGTTTGGTTACTGATTAGAGATGAAAACATAATTTGCAGATAATCAGCATCATCCTTTGGAGTTTTCTATTGGTGATTGGTTTTTCTTATATTTTTTTCATATTTGGTTCATTGATAGCATCTAAAAATAGGGAAAGTAAGCTTTGTGATATGATAGGCCATTTGAGGTTACAGAGCAGCATTAAAAGGATGCTTATCAATTGGAATTTCTAGTTTAATTGATGGGTATTCATGATATTTTCCACATATCTTAGCTTGATAAGTACCATCATGATCCCTCTCACTTTCTGTTCATGGAAGAAATCTATATGGAACTAGATTTTTCTATTATATAATAGAAAATGGATATCATTGACTCTCAAGTGACAGTACTACATGGGAAATTTATTCATTTTTTTATTGTATTATGTCAACATGGATCAGATTATCATGATACTTGGGAGGGTGAGTCATTGATGAGGGACTAGTGGCCTCACATATTTCTAGACACCATTATTTCACATGACTTCTGAAGCAAAATAGTATTATTCTCAATAATTTTTTTTATTATTTTACCTTATTTCATGTATTTCTCATCTCTCTTTTCATTCACCTCTTTATTTGGGTTCCTTTTGAGCCTTCCATGGATGAAAATAATTTTTTGTGGAAAATGGCCTAAATTTCCAGGACATATGATTTTTGGAATTAATGGAGTCTTGGTATAAATATAAAAGAAGATAGTGAATATCCTTTGGGGTTTATGTTGACCTGGTGAATTTTCATAATTTTTTTAGAAACTTCAAGTTAGGAATTTTCACGTCATGAAATAGTTAAATAATATGAAAAAAATTCCAAGTAGATGTCATGAATTATAGCATAGAGTGAAAATTATACACACCATGAAAATCATTCAAGATGATAAAAGGTCTATTGATGGTTTTTTATTTGAGGTGACACATTTTTTAATATATTTTTACTTTTTGGATTCCAAATCATGAAACTGGGATTTATTTCATGAAATGTGATCATCTTATAGGTTTGTATGTGTTACACACTTGATTCTTTTTAATTCAACATGAACCCTCTTCCCTTGAAACCTAAGAGATCTCCTGGGAGATTTTTTGGGATCTCTATTACTTATGAATTGTTTATTTCAATGATTTTTCATAATTAGGGTTGTGATAAGTCTCGCTATGTATGTGATATTTCTAATTCTTCATTAGTTTTTGGTCATTTGTGTGTTGTTGCACTAGATTTTCAGATCTTTTGGTCTTATGGTGAGGATTCTTCTTGATCCTTTCTTAATCCATTGTGTGATCTTCCTCTTGAGGATAACATTTGTGTTAGTTCTAGTGAATCATGAAATTTCCTTGAGGTAAAATTAGTTTTATCTTCTCGTTTGACCATTTTTCTTGTTGAATTGGTTTTGATATATAAGGATTGATTCTAGGGACATTGTTGTTTTCTTTTTGTTCTTCGGTGTTGGTGGTTCTCATTGTAGGTGTGTGTGATCCATGTTTGAGATAGGTGGTTTCATCTCTTTCCCATGTTGTATGAACAATAAATTCCCTTGTTTTTATAAACTATTTGATAAATTAATTGGTGTGATTTATTAATTTATATGTGTAAATGGGTTTTTATGAAAAGATGGTTTCCCCTTTATTTTGGTAAATAGAAAATGTATTTTCAAATAATTATGATGTAGATTGATAAAATTATTTTCAAAACATGGTATTAATGAAATATTTTAGAAGAAGTTACAATTATGAAGCATTGGATATTTTGGTTTATGGTGTAGTAATAGGCCTCATCTAATGATATTAGCAGGGGTTCACTTATGGGGTGTTCCACTACTCTCTAGTTCTTTTGTTTGGGGGACTTTTTAGACCTTTTGGGTGGTTCACTTTTTGTTGGTATTCCTATAGTCTCTTGATTCGTGGCATATGGATAGAGACATGATGTGTTTGATTTTCTATATTATAGGTACAATTTTTCTAGTTATCCTATCATGTGGTGATCCTTGGAATGATTTACTTGTGCATTAGTTTGTACTACTTTTTATTTTACATGATATGTGACACAAGTTTTGGCTACATTCATATATGTTAAATGTTTTGAAATTATATTACCTGTATTATTTTGAAATTTCAAAAGGGGGATTTATTTACCCTTCTTTCGATATAAAAATTATTTAACTCATTATATCTTGCCTTATTATCTTTAAAGTTCATAATTTTTTGGATTTTTATAAAGAGACCTATTATAGAACACTTGGGTGGTCCTTCAATTTTCACATGAATCGTGATTCTCCTTCCACAACAGTTTGGGTAAGCTTTCACAATCTCTCTTTACCTTTTTAGAACCTTTTAGTGATTCTAATTCTAGGCAACCTCGTTGGAGGATATATTTTCTTAGATATACTCATTGAGGCCATGTGCCACCTGGTTAACCCTTGGCTCTGTGTTGAAATGGATGCTTCTCATTTTCCCTTTGATTATGTGTGGAATAATGTTGTTGAGGATTACAGGTTTAAGAAACGAGTGATTTATGAAAATTGGACTGATTTTTTTCCATCTTGCAAGCATTTGGGACACCCTTTAAAGGTTTGACGAAGGAAAAGAACTGCTCATGTGTTGGAGGTAAGTCATAGGGAGAATCATGTTACTGCAAGAAAAGGGGATGCTTCACCGGGTAAGGATCCCAAGGTTGGTGTGATGCCTTGTCTGGTTAAGGGGGCTTCGGGGTCCAAAGATTGGGGACCTCACCCGTCGAGTACTATGGTGATGGACCTCATGAATGGTGTCCATAAGGCGGAGATAGAGGATTTTCATTGTTCTGAAACATCAAGTTCTATGATAAATCAGGTTAATCTGATGGTAGCTGAAGTTGTCAGCATATTGTAGCAGGATTTTTAGGGCTCATCTAATCCCAATTCTCAGAAGGATACTAGTTCTGGTTATAAGGGGGATCGTTTGGAGCAGCTCATGGATGGGGAGAAAATGGTTATGGAACAAAGGGTGGGTGGTAGGGGGTTTAATTCAGGCATGTCCAGTCCAAACAGTGTTGGGGGTACTAGAGGCTTAGACCCTTAGGTCATGCCCTTTCTAACATTGCGTAATAGGTTTGAAGGAATTTCAGAAGGATTGCTTGAAGAGGGTTTGGATGCTGATGTTGTGGTAGTTGGTGATGTCGACGGGGCTTGTGTGAAAGGGTGCAATGTTGTAAGGTTGGGCCATTAGGAAGTCCATATGGTCATGGAAGAGGTTGATAATGTGGATGGGTATCTTTCCTTGATTAACAGTAACACGCCTGATCAAAGGAGGGGAATCTTATTGGTTGCAACGATAATTCCTTGAAGATCAAATGGATAGATTTTACTGGGGGTAACAAAGAAAATGTGAGTGGTCCAGCCTACCTTTTCTATAGTTACATTGTGCAGAATGGGAACAAAAGGATTACTTAGTGTGAAGGAGTGATATCTGCTACACCAAAAAGAAGAACAGGAAAGGACTACTCTTACCTACTGCGACCGGTGAGTACCAGATATTCCTTTAACCGGGATTGCAGGGTGATTCATTCTTTCAAAAAAGATGGCTTGACCAAGAAAACTTTCCTAGTGCATCCTTTACTAGACCAAATGTGGAACCATTAACAAAGTGATTATATTTTTAGGCAGCATAAATTGCCCTTTGAATGGGAATCAGTTACGGAAGAAGGGGATTCTTGTGTGGGATGTGGAGACGATTATGGGTATTATGATATTTATTCCCATGCTGGGCTATTTGGTTTGTGGTTGTTCTCTATGTGCTTGTTTTTTGTGTGGTTCAATTTGTGATCTGGTATGTGTTAAATTTTTTTAGGTATCTCACTTTTCTTAAAAGTGTTTACAAATAAAAAATTTAATTTTCATTCAGGACAAGCTAATTTGGTGGAAGAGGATGAACCCATGATGATATTTTTCACCTATTTTCATAATGTGAAATAAAGGATATGGTTGTTTTGAAAAAGAAAAATTCTTATTTCATACTTGGGATAATATTTATAGTTCATTCATCTCGATATATTACCCCACTTAGTGTATTATAGACTAAGGAAAAACTCTCTGCATTTCTTTAGAAGGATAATGTATCATTACATGATGTAGAGGAATGATTCAAGGATTACTAACCACAATTTCCATAACATTAATTTTCATACTCACTAATGATGAAATTATTTTATCAGGGGTATAATTTCATGGGATAAATAAAATTAAACACTATAGTAGGATAACACTCTGGTGATAATACATCATATTAGTCTAATATTCATTATAATATATTTTTTTATTAATTATCAGTTATAATCAAAAAGAAGGATAAGTTTCTTGGTCAATAAAGAAATGGTAAGGGGTGAGGTGAATCTTTAAATAGTTCTTTTGAAAAATAAAAATGGATGGTATTGTATCTAAGAATAATAGATAAAGGTAACAATGTAATTAATATAGAATTTATGGCTAGGATTTTCCCACTACATTAATTTTGACAAGACATCCTAGGAAGAATCACCAAACCAAGTGGAGGAAGAAAATTATACAGGAAACTATGGGATAGGAAACATGAAGAATGATCTTTTTTCAAACACTTATAATTAAGTATAGAATAATCGACTCAGTTTTTCTTTGAATAGAAAAGGAACTTTCATGTACGGAGGTCAAGGAGATTTTCAAGGACACTAGTAATCTTGTTATAAAGAAAGAAACAAATAAACAAGATTCTTTAATAGAGAATAAATTATAATAACTAATAGAGATAAAATGGAATAAAATTAATATGAATGCCTTATTATTAAGTAAAAAAATAAAAATTCCCTAATAATTTATCAGGTGATACAATGGAACCTAACTAGTACACACAATAAAGAAATTTATATTTCATAACATTGAAAGATAAATACATTAAGAGACAAAAAAATGATACCTAACACCACTAAAATAATTCCAAGAGGGGTTTGTATATAAATTTCAACTATGGGAAGAGTTAAATCAATTTAATTGATGAAGATAAGAATTAAAAACCTCAAGTGAAAATTAAACTAGTTTTTAAATCTGACCACATTAAGGGGAAACATTACAATGCGACGTAAAAAAATTGAACATTGAAGAATAATTTTACGTGAAAAGAATAAAATAAGGGAAGGATACAATAAGAGTTTGATTCTTAATCATGTATGTAGTGATTTCAAGGCTTATAATCCACTTAATTCATTCCCAAAAATAGATAGAGACTAATGCGATAACAAAGAAAATTATTTCAAGATATTAATTCAAATATTACAAGTAATATTTCATTTTCAGAATAACTTTACATGATTCCATCCTATACCAAATTTTTAAAGAATATAATCTCAATAAAAATGAGGTATAAAGTGTTTTCAATTATGCTTCTCAATGGAGAATTTTGTACAATGATTCAAAGGATGATACCTCAAAATCTCAAGAATTGAGGGAGCTTTATGATTCCCCCTATATATAAAGGTAAGGTAACATTAACATGACATGTGTATTTAGGAGATAGAATAAACATGATTCCTCAATATTTTTATACAAATCTGGTAATTACAATGATTAATCCCACAATAGTAGCATTGAAACTACATAATAGATCATTCACATATCAAACTGGTGTTATAGAGGATTTACAGGTATGAATTAGAAAGATTATCCTTCCTATTTATTTATCAATATTTGAAAAAAATGCATAAGTAGGTTTTATTTATATTTATAAGATCATTCTAGATACTATAGGTTCCCTAATTGATGTACCCCAAGGAAAACACAATTTTAAAGTATGGTAAGATATGAAAATTTTGAATTTGTTTTTAGATATAAAGAATGCCTATGGATTATATGAATATTTATATGTTTATGTGATTTAAAAAAATTACAAATTGAGTTAATGACTAAAACTAAGATTGAAATATAAAAATTGGAGAGGTAAAAATAAAAATAAAAAGTGGGATATACCATATATTTTGATGAATCTTACAAAATGGATGAAGGAATATGTGAATGAAATTTCAAATAATACCCTAGAGAAGAATTGTAAATGAATATAATAGTCATAAAATAATCTATAAAGGTATTTCCAAGTCTGTAATTGAATATATTTATAAACTAGATTAAATATACCTATTTAAATGTTGAAGATACACTTATAATCAATGTCTCAACTGAATTAGAGTCTCAAAAGAATAAAATTCTATTGAAATGCTAAGGGTGAATAATATTGTTATTTCATGGATCATATGTGACATCAATAGAATAATTCTAAAAAAACTATGTATAAAATTAGAATGGAGGATGAGGTTAAGTGAAATATTGAGTTCCATATAAGACTCTATCCAAATTTTAATGTTGTTCTCATGGATGAGATAATCAAATTTCCAAAATTTGGGATCACATATTTGATATTTTGTAGTGATTTGGAAAGTCTTGTACATATGGTACCCACAAAATGTTTTTTGATAGTAATAAAACATATAAAGAATAGGAAAATGTAAACATGATCTGTAATGGTTTAGAGAGTGTGTATGGAAATAGAAATTTGAATAGTTTTATAAGTAAAGATCATTTACATATACCATTCATTAATTATATACTTGAGGGGATTGTAAGAAATTATATTTTTTTCTTTCGGGATGGTGATTTAGGGTATGACCAAGTGAATATTTATCCTCCATACTAAGATAATATTATATTTACATGACCTTAAGGAACATTTTTATATAGGAGAATGTTATTTGGACTATATGGAGCACCTAACACTATGAAAGGATTTATGATATCTATATTCCTAAACATGGTAGTTGGAATCATTGAAGTATTTTTGATTAAATATTATATCAAATGCGTGAAAATTGAAATTTGTCTATAAAATAAGTAAAAAAGTGGTATCTATATGTCAACTCATTAGTATGGTACTGAATTAGGAGAAAGGCTAATATATGGTAAAAGAAGAACTTGTATTGGGAAACAGTATAATAATGGGAGGTATTAAGGATAATAAGTCCAAAATAGAAGTTATATCATCACTAACACCACTAATATCTATTAAGTTATTGAGAAAATTCTTTATATGTGCAAGATTTTATAATTGTTTTATAATAGATTTACCAAAAAACTAAATACCAATAAGATCATTACTATATATGGAATCAAAATTGTTTTTTTATAGGAACATCATAGAAGTAGTAAAATGATTCGTTATGGAGATGGAATTAATATATAACATCATAGAACCTAATTGGAAAATCATGTGTGATGATAGTTCTTTTATTATAATAATTTTTCATGAAAAAAATAGATAAATGATGTCTCATTTACTATAAAAGAAAAATATTTAATAGAGAAAAAAACACATTCGTCCACAATAAAGAATGAGATGTTGGTAGGGGTGTATACTGAGAATAAATTCAAGCCATATCACATTAGAATCAATTTGATTGTTGATAAAAACACTAAAATTGATACTTTTTCAATTAGAGAAATAATAAAACCTATTATTGATTATATATTTATTTTTTTCAAGAATTTGATCTTGATATTGAAGACAAAAAAGAATTTGATATTCAATTAACTGATCACTTATCTAGATTTCATGACTTATGGGAAGATCATACTCATTCTATTAAATGGGGAGTTTCTATATGAGAAACTATTTTTAGTAATAACCAAGAGACTTACATGTTATTTATAGTTTTCCAACAATTAATATACAATGAATAATCCATAGGGTATGATCTAGAATTGAAGAAAGAGTTTTAATTTTTTTTAAGTTTTTCCTTTGGGAATATCCATTTCTGTACGAGAAAGAGGACAGTGGAATTCCTAGGTGTGTACAGTAATATGTGGTTCTATCATTTCTAAACCAATTCCAAAATCAATCATGTGGTGAAAAATATGGGAATTTAAAAACATTTTCTAAGTTTCATCTGATAGGTTTCTAGTTGACTAAATAATTCAAATATAAAAGTGAGTTTTTAATGAATTGTGAGAGTTATTAGAGGATATGAAATTTTGGTAGAATAAAAGATATTCCTTAATAAACTATAATTTAAGGGTAAATATTTATTGTATTGAGTCTGAAAATTTTGGGACCATGCCTGAAATATAAAGGGATAGAATATATGATGGTGGATGTAGATATTTTATCATAATGGTTTCAATCCATTACTCTATCAGAAAAAATGTTTTCTTCAATGGTAAATTTTTTGAGAAAATTTATCTTCTATAAATATGGAGTTATTAGGGATGTCATCAATGAAAATGGTTCTCCCCATCAGAATTTTATATTAAAAATTCTCAAAGATATGTATCGATATAAACACAAGAATGGAATAACTAATTATCCATAAATAAGTGGACATTCTAAGATGAAAATCAAGACATTAAATGTAATTTTATAATAGACAATTATTTTCTCAATGAATTATTAGGCTTATAAGATTGTAGATACACTTTGTAAATATTCAAAAAGTTACAGAACACCCATTTCCATGTCTCTATATATACTTGTGTTTTTTAAAATATTTTATCTTATAATAGATTTTGAACACAAGGAATTCTAGGCTTTAAATAGTGTTAACATTATCTATGAGGATTCTATATAGAATAGGGTTCCAGAATTGAATGAGTTTGAGTGAATATAAAGATAACCAAAAGTGAATGAAATCATTATAAAGTAAAATAAAAAACAGTTTCATTATTATATGATTTAAAGGATGTAATTAGAAATAGGAATTAATTTCCTTCTTTACACTTTAATAATGAATTCATTTCCAATGAATGTAATGCTTAGATGGTACAGAGTATTCAAGATGGATAAAGTGAACAAAAATTGAGAATTAAAAATATCTATGGAGAGTTATCCATGGTTAATGGAAAATGGATGAAGATATATTTTTATGAAGGAAAGTAAAATTAATCCACTACTTTTCCAACTAAATAATATTTACATAAAGAGTTGAGCTTATAACTATAGACCAAGAACACATAGAAGTCAACCCAATACAGTCATTTTTTTCTCTTTGAATTTAAATAACTTCAACCACTAATTGTGCCACTTAAATTTCGGAGGATCAACTAAATAATGTAGATAGAAGAATAGTGGAAAAGATAAACCACATAATAAGTACTTTCAATGAAGGGGGATCCTTCATAAAAAAAATTTATTTGTGATTATTGATATATATTATTTATAGTTCCATATATCTATACATATAGATTTGATAGAAAAATATCAATTGTGGGTGAGTTTGTGGTGTATGTACATATCCAAATCAACACATGATAATTATTTCCATTAGTTATCTAGGAAATAGGTCACTTTGAAAACATTTAATATTTCTTCTATGAACATTTTTAGTGAATTTTAAAAACATAATCTAGGCATTCATAATCAAAATTTCACACACTATAATTCAGAAATGAATTTTAGTGAATTATATTATGTATGAAATTAACATTTTATATAGTTATCTTTAATGATAACCAACTATGTCCTTTAAATATAGAGTAAAATGAGAAACATGGGTCTCAAATAAAATTAATGAGATGATTAATAAAAGGGTATGTGAGTAAAAAAATCCATAAAAAGGGGTGAAATGAAATTATAAGAGTAGAAATACATTTTCCCACTCTAATAAATTATTTATTACAATTATTAACAAAGGATTTAGGCAATAAGGTATGGTTAGGATATAGAATAATCAAACAAAATAAATAAGTAAAAATCCTAGTTCATGGCTAAAAAATATAAAAAAATTTGTATATAACTATTTTGGAAAATGAATGTAGAGTGAGGGGAATATTAATCCAAAAAGAAAAGGGGGAATAGACCTATAATATTATAACTTATGTTTTACCAATGAATTAATAATCCAATAAGGGATGAGAAACTAAAAAGAATGATATTTCTGAAATTTTTATTGTTGGATATATGGTTTAACTAAAAGATCTATATTTATTATTCAATGAGTCAAGAATCATACATGAGATGACTTGATATTTTTTCAAAATGTGTTTATGTAAATTACATTAGGAACATTAATCACTCATGTTTTGGGGAGTGTGTATTGAATACATTTTTTCTTAAAATTAATATATATTGGTTCTTTATTTTTTTATTTTTTCTTCATTATATATTTTTCTATAAGAGTTTATATAATTTTATAAGTTTTAAGAATAAGGCCCTGATTTAAAGAATTCATAAATTTATTTCAACTCATTCAAGATATAAATTAAATATTAATGTAATTTATGAGGATTCACTTATATTTGGAAATTTTTGGGTGCAATAGAAAATCCCACAGTCAAAGAAACATAAGATAAATAAATTTGGGTTTGAATAATAGTATATATTTAAGGATGTATTGGGGGATGAATCATGTACTGGGAACCATAAGGCTACATCCCCCATCCAGCATCGTCTCAGCCATTTATCTTATATGGTGTCAGTACTAAAAAATATCACTATAGAGGACCATAGTAATTATTCATGTAAAAGCTAATATCATGTAGAGGATAATTAGAGTGTTTCAGTTCTAATTTATTCTATAATTAAAACATTCTAAAGTTACTATGTTAGTAAAAATGTATCACTAATAAGTGGGTTGAATTAATGATCCTCTCTTTATAATTTTTTAATCAAAATAAACTTTTGTAACTAGATAAATTTTCATTTTATTCTCTTTAAATATCACTCTTATATTTGTACAACTAAAATTAAAGGAGGTAAAGACACATGGTAATTTTTACTAGGATCTCCCTAAATGTGGGTGACTACTCCTAGTTAGATTTAATTTAATTTCAAGGAATATATTTTCTATATATTAATAAATTGAATTCAAGATATGGGTATAATACATCCTTGACTCCTGTAAATATGTCTCTGTTAATATAAGATAAGTTTAGAATGCATCCTATACACTTATATATTAATAGAAGTTATCACCCAATAGATGTTTAATTGAGATTATATTGGATCCCTCTTGTCATCAACAATCCTTGTTATACCATTATGAACAAGATATTCTATGTACTCATTGATCTGTTTAAATCGCAATGTAATGTCAAAATCCTTAACTTTAGGGAACTTTTTTTCTATAATATGATTCATAGTACCACATGAATATATAATTTTTTCAAGAAAATTAGAATAATAAACATATGCATGAGACCATGAAATCACACATTGTATTCCTCCACCTCAATAGTAATACTTTTGATGATAATCACTTGAATCTACTTTTATCCAGGCATATAATGAAGAGAAGTGGAGGTTTTTTATCTGTATCACTCTATCTCTTTGATATATAGAGACTTCTATAGGAATGAATTATATGTTTTAATCCATAATATTTTAAACTTTTTCATCTCATATCTATTCAAAAATGACATGTATATAATTTATATGTTTTGAAAATAGAAAAATCCTTCAATATTATAAATTTTATATCCCCAATAATCTCATTTAATTTCCCATAAAATAACCTGTTCTTGATCCATAAATTTTCAAATATTCTTTTTATATTCTCAAGGATCATTATATAAATACTTATCATCTAATTAAACATGGTAGAAAATATTTTTGAAAAATCCTTATCTTTTATCACCATTTATTATTTTTGAACATTTTTTTTTGAAAATCCTAAAACTAATTCTCATTATAACATATCATGAATCACATATCAATCACTAGTGTTATGATATTTATTAATTAATGATCATTAATGTTTTTTCATAATTTGATTCAGGTATATTTATCCTTAAAACCCAATTTTAATACTAATAATGTAATCCTAAAAAACTGATTTTATTCGTATGAATTTTGGATTTAATCATCCAAAGCATTAGGCTTAATCTGGCATGATATCTGAATCATTCATGTTATTCTTATAACAATATAATTTATTTTGACATCACCTCAAGTTAATATTTTATATCACAATCACTTCTCTAGTTTAGTTATGCATATATTCATAATTAATCTAATGAATACTTAACAAATTCTAGATGAAAATTCTACATCTACAACCTCAACTAACATACCCTTTATAAATTGTCTATTTATATAACATGGCTCATACTTAATCTGGCATGACTCGTATATTCCATCACTTATCCTTATATAAAACCCCTTATATATTGTAATTTTTATATACACTCAAAATCATTAGGTATTGACATTTATTTATTAGGTAACAAAAACCTTTCAGATCATATCCTATAATCTAGTTTATTATTCTAATTTCAGTTTTCAACTTATATTTCCATAACAATTACCCATCCACCTCAAACCAACATTATACACCTTCAAGAATCTCAAAACAACTCAAAAACATTCTCAACACCTCAAAAATGTTCTTAACAACTTCCAATGATTCTAACATGTTTATGAAAGCCAATATAAGACACCATCAAAAAATCCACGTTTTCTTCAACTAACACTAGATTTCAAAAAATCATATCCTTTCTTCGGGATAAATTTCATAAGACCCCACTATTGGATAAAGAATTTTTTTTGATATATTTTTATCCCTTATTGAAAAGGAATTCTTGTTCAAGTGATTTTGAAGCTCTTCCCATTTAACCATACGCTCACTTATCACTATTTTTCAATAATTCCTTATTTTTATTCAAAAGCATAATATATAAGATTGGTGTGACTTTATCCCCATTTTATAATAGAATCAAAAGGAATGTGGGTAATTCTAAAGTTCCTCAAATGAGAATCAAAGGTTGAATATGAAAATTTATCCAAAAACCATGACATTAAACCATTATCATAGCCTTGGTGTAAATATTAGTAATTTGACCCCTTTTATGAATAAATTATAGCCTCACGTCTCTATTTTAAATATTTTATTTTATTAAATGATATCTTATTTCAATGAGTTTTTATATACAGTGTTGCAATGTATTCCTAGTTAGATCATTGATTATCACATTAAAATTTCTATGGACTCTCAATTATTAAATTCATGCCTTCTATATTATCACTCATCTATATTTTTTATATAAATATATTTTTAGTATCCACATAATTTACCTTTATGGTTCTTTTATTCATTGAGTATTTATTCTTTCAATGGTAGCTTGTGAAATTGTATCCCATAAAGAATATACTACGGGGTGATGATCTTCGGTCATCCAAATCACCTATAAAAGTGTCCATATTGTATCCAATCATGTTAGAGTGCTCAAAACATTTTTACATCGACCCATATATCAAAGTCCATTTGTTGTATTTAATAACTCTATCTACCTCTATCAAGTGTAATTATTTTGTTTCATTTTGACACATATCACACAATGTATGTGAAAAAAATACAATGATCATATTAATTGGGATAAATAAATCATCTAATCAACTTCATGAACCCAATTTAATTCATAATTTTCCTAAAATTTTTTCCCAACTAAAAACCTATAGTATTGATGTGAACACTAATTTGGAATATTCCTTTCAAACTGATTCAAAAATTAATTATATTTTTTTTATTAAGATAGAAAAACTAAGTATTATTTTTTTTATAAAACATCCAATACCATGATGAAATATATCTCTCCTATCGTATAAAATTAAAAATTTATATTAATTTTCCTTATAAATTATTCTTTATAATACTTATAGTATCTTATAAAAATGATTTAATAAACATAAACAATGATAATAAGAGTACCTTCTCTCATTTACTTCCCATGAATGTTGTTTTCAACTTTCCATTTAGTGAAATTAATCTCTCTTAGGAAAATATCTTTCTTTGAACACTGGGAACTTGAGAGATGATTTAACAAATATATATATTTATTAAATTTTAACACCATGGTTCCACCATTATCAAGAAAAAACATTAAGGTTTCTCTATATAAACTTTTTTTCATGTTCATAATTATATCAAGTAGAATTAAATTACATTTGATAAATTTTATAATTTCTATTAGTTTTAATATCTGAGAACATTCTAATATATTCAAATATTAAAATTGTAAAAATATGTATCATAAAAACTAAATTCATTCAACTTGAGAGTGTCATTTATAATCTAATATAGCTTTATTTATTGATAATTTAACTTTATCATTGAGCTTGTTTGTGAACACCCCATTGGTTCTAATGGAATGATACTCTTTTTTTCTAGTAAAAAATCCCCAATAGAATTACTTTTAGTCTTATAATAATACTCATTCATTACATGTATCCATTATTTATTCTCAATAGCCTTGGTAACTATTTCTGTCCTAATATGTGAAATAAAAATTCTTTTGTTATTTTTCTTTTAACTTTCTCTAGTCTAAACTACTATATTCAGATTATAAGTTATATTTTCAACTTCCAAATCTTTTTTAGCTTCTTATACTTTGATTTCTTATCTTCATCAACACCTTCATCATCACTTGTCTAATATTAATCAACACATCCATTATCTAGTTAATTTTCATCTCATTATTTATTTATTTTATTTGAAATCTAAATAGTTTTCACATGAATTTCATTAAAATATACTTACCCTTCCTCCCTAAAATGGTGTCTATTTCTAGTAACAATTACATCATAACAGTCCATTGACCTATATATCCCTTTTTTAATCACATGTTGCCTCTTTAATTATATAAATATACTATAAAGACTTCTTACTCATCATTTTAATTAAAGTTTCCTCGATCTAATGTTTTGATCTTAATAGAGAATATACTACCAGAAACATTTAAGTAATTAACTATATTATTATCTTTGTACCATATTATATATGTGGTCTTGTTGGATCTTGACCTTAATAATAACCAATTTTAAATGTGCACAATATAACTAACATAGTTTCTATATAAAATCTTTGAGATCTTGAATTCTAGTAATGTGGCTCTCCTCATCTCAACCAAGATTCTAATTTTCTTCTCCATATCATTGTTTTATTATGAGGTATATGGAACATGGTATAGATGAGTGATCCAATTTTTTACAATCTAATATCAAAATAAAGGTATTGTTAACTCCATTTTTTAGTTTATATATTCTTGATATAACTCTAAAATCATTCTCAAATTCTCTTTTAAATTTTTTTAATATATCCACTGCCTCTAGATTAACATTCATGAGAATCACATTAGTCATCCTTCACATTTCTTTAGTAAATATGAATGTAATAATTAATGTGTCTATTTGTACAGAATTTACTCATTTTTTGGAAACCTTGAACTATTTTCTCTTATTGACATGTTTTGCAGATGTCCTCTACTTATCCCATTATATGAGGCAAGTAACGTACAATTTTAGCTTTTATTATCTTTTTTAAATTCCTTTTCTATATATAAACAAGTCTTTATTACAAAGTTTTCAATAATTTTTTATCTTAAAAGAAAATAATTAGCTGATTTAACAATTTTAAAAAGTATCGATTAGATCTTTATCCATTAGTAATAATTATTCCATATTTTAATATTTTTATGATACAATATTTCACTCTAAAACATACTTAATTACCATAGTTACCAAATTGTATTGAACATTACAAGTTGTGTTCAATCCCATAAATAAATAGAACATCTTTATATTTTGTTTTTTAACCTTATATCTCAGTTGTACCAATTATGTTAACTTTTAAAGAAATTTCATTCCAAAAATTAATTACACTTATATAATAAACATAAATTTTCATCAAGATTTCTATATGTCTAGTCATATGATATGAATAACCATTATCAAGAATCCATGGATTAATTCAATGGATTTCATTAAGAGACACAATAATAAAAAGTAAATTCTCATATTTTTCTCTTCTCTAAACTTTATTATCTCCAACACCTTGAAGAATTTTTCTTTAAAGTTTTATTATGAATTATTCAGTAAAATGACCTTGTTGGTAACACCTTTAATTGATTTAATCTAGGAAATAAAATATATTTTCATTGGGTAATATTAATATATTTATGTTTCCAACATTATTTTTCTATGAATTATTTCTCATCTTCCCTAGAAGGATCTTCCTCTATTTATAATTTTTAGTCATTTATGTAAATTAAAAATTATACCAAGAATTATAGGTTTTGTTCTCATAGGCTCCACAACCCCAATAATAGCCTCTAAAAATTGTTCTTCTATGAAACTATGGAAGTTATCTATGAATTAATGTTTATCAATATGTTATATTCATATTTTCATATGATTTTTCATTAAGGGGACATCCCTTATTAGTATACATAAAACTTCCCTTGATGTTGAAATGGTAATCTAATGCTTCTTCATTGTATAATATTTAATATATTTTAGTTTATATCCTACACTATTACCCAAAAAATTAATATTCTTATGATTCATATGTGTATATTTTACCTGATATTTTGTTTAGAATTCATCATAAGTCTATTATTAATATTTAATTACTTTGGAATGATTATTGTAGTCATTAATCATTTTTTATATGGTAATTCCATCTTTAAGTCACCTTTATTTTATATTTCTGAATTATTCTTTGTTTTCAATAGAACTTTCTTAAATTACTTTTAATATTTTATATTTTTCAAAAAAATCACTTTTAGAAAATATTTTTTTTAATATAGTCATCATCCATATTTTGAATTGAATCTTTACCTTTATGTGTCTTCTAAAATGATTAATTTAGTGATTTTATTTCCCTCTTATGTTTAGTGTCCTGGATAAAACATGCATCAATATCAACTTTCATCATGTTCTAATTGTAGTTTTCTTCACCTTATTCATCACTACTTATGATTTATTCATTATTTTAGACATGATCCAAAATGACACTAAACTTTTCTAAAACTTATTTTCTAGATAGACTATATTTGGGGTGGTAATCTTAATTTTTTTATCTAGTACTTCTCCTTTTCGCTTCTTTTAAATATTTACTTAAATTTAATCTAATTATCAACATCCTTCTAATTTTTTTCAAATATTCCTTTTAGGTCTTTATTTATGCTCATTATCTTAAAACTCTCAACTTTTCTTCTTTGTAAAATGAATTTAAAATTTACTAATTCCGTAAAATTTAAAACATTTTAGTTGGATTTTACATAATTCCATACCCTTTCCTATAATATTGTTCATTGAAATAAAATCCATATTCCTATAATAAATTCCATCTCTTTCTCCATTATATTTATATTCAATGGGGTTCTCATATTTTTCTTTATTTATTTTAATATTTTTAATAGGTTTGAATTCCATTTCCCCTTTGATATTATTCATAAAATTAGGATACATTATAAATTCATATGAAACAAAAAATTTATATAGTTCAATAAGGGATAAGTCACGAATAAATTCTAAGGTAGAAACCATTTCATCAAACCTACCTTAAAATTTTATCTTTAACTAATTCAAAATGGTTCAGTCTTCCAAAATGTTTCTAAAACCTCGATTATTATTGAAAATTCAATTCAACCTTGTAAAATATTCAATAATAAAATTATCTTTATCCATTATAATTTCTTTAAACATTTATATATAAATATTTATTTTCTTTTATTTCAATTTAATATTCCTTTAAAAAAAATTATCAATTATATATGATATCTCTCTGGATGTTTTGACTCCCCAAAAATTTGTATAAACTCTATCAAGTAAGGGAAACATAATAATATTTTTTTCATTTCCATAAACTTCCAAATTCCTTTCTTCTATATTTTTCATAGGATCATCTCTCTAAATTGGAATAATACACACAATAACAGTATCCTTAACTACTAGAATAATAAAAAAAGATTAAAAATCATCATATTATTTAAACCATGATAATTTGTTTAAAAATGATATAAAACATTAGTTATTGAAAAAAAATATTATCCATATATTATTATTTTAAAAATTTTAAATTTTTTTGGAAACCTATATTTATTGGATACTAGATGAAGTGGAGAGGTTCGTTGTTATATATCACTAATAATGGGGAAGAATTATTGATACTTTTCAATTTCCTCTTTAAATCATCCTCTATTATTGGTTAAAATTTTATTCCACTATTTTAAAATTCTCTCATAGCCATATTAAATTAAAATAAATGAAATGAAAGGAACATAATAAGTTTTACATGGTTCGAAACCAATGTGGGTAATTACTACATGCTATGTTTATGCCAAATATGACACACATATATTCACTATATTACTCAAGTGAATATAAGATAAGGGAATAATGCATCCATGACTATTATGAAGTATTGAAATTGATTATATGATATGGGTGGAACATATACTCAACTCTTATAAATCCATAGTAGATATCTATTTAAATATATTTGATTGAGATTATACCAAATCCCTCTAGTATTCCAAAACACTCCTTCTACTAATATGAATAATATCTTTAGTATTATTCTTGATGGAACTGTATCATAATATAAAATATTCTTCCTTAAACTAAAGGACTTAAACTAAAGGAATTTCATATGTAGTTCCTCATTTACATCATCTATATTTTCAATACTTTAAAAATGATCAAAATTTACATTATAGAAGGAAATAACACATTTTATTATTCCCCCCAAAAAAATCCTTCTTTTTATAATTACTTTAATCTTATTTTCATAATATAGAAGACCAAAAATAGTAGTAGTTTTTCATTGATATCACTCTCCCTCTATCTCTCCAATATGTAGAGTCTTCTATAATAATACAGTATCATTTTTCTTGTCTACTTTATCATTATTATTCATATAATCTATATTCATAGTGTAATGTGAATATAATTTATATATTTTGAATATAGAAAAAACCTTCAATGTCAAAAATGTGATCTTATAAAATATCTTATTCAATTTCACAACTAAATAATGTGGTCATGATTCCAACTTTCTCAAAATATTATTCTTATAATAAAAAATGGTTCTCTCTAAATACCTATAATCTCATAAAAACAAGTTGAAAAAATTCTTGTAAAATCCTCTATATTTGATCACCGTTATTTTTTCTCAAATTATTGTATTTCAAAATACAAAATCTATAAAGTAGTGGTCCTTTAATATATTATCACTTGATTCCCTTTCTAAATTATCTTGAATCAATGTTCAATAACTAAAATCATGATATTTAATACTTATTGACAATTGTAGTATCATTAAATTTCAATTCACTAATGTTAATTTTTCAAATATCAATTTCAATAATTATATTATCATCCTCAAATTACTAATATTATTATTTTAAAATTTTATGTTAAGAATTTTTAGCATTATGTTCAATATAACATGAGATCTAAATATATTTATTTATTCTCATGACTACATAATTCATTCATACCTTTCATCAAGTTAATCTATAGTGGATCTATCAGAGCTATGTCTTAATATGATGAATATTGAAGATAAATATGATCTGAAATTACAAAACTCCATATTTATCTTCTCTATATAGAATATAATCTAACACATCCTTCATTAATAACATATTAATATGGTGTGTCTAATATTTAATTTGATATGGTTCAAATTCCATAACACTTATTCCTATAAAGAAAACCTCAAGTATTTTCATTTACATATACTTTAAAAATCCTTACATATTTACCACTACATATCCTGATGAGAACACCTTATGTATCATAGTGAAGATTCAAGAGTACTTTTTCCATTATCAAATCCAACTCCTAATACTATAACTCTTCTCCATCAACCTAAAAGTGACGTCAAAAAACATTCATCAATCTGAAATTTACTCAAAAGGATTCTCAAAACCTCAAAAAAATTCTAAATATATTTCAATAATTCTCATATATGGTTCATAAATAATACAATATATCAAAAAAAACCTAGGGTTTCATCAAATTATAGTGCATTGTTCATCAAAAAATCATGCATTCATCACCATGAGGCTACACCCACTTATTAATAGACATTGTTTCAACTTATTAGAACTATTCCAGTTATAACCTAGAATAGAGGAAATGCTTGAGATACAGTAACCATCAATTCTATTTTAAAGAATATATTACATAACAGGCCTAATATCCATTATTTTCAAAAGGGGCCAACAAAGAATACAAAATACAAAAAAAACTTTATATGTTGAGATACTCTGCACTTGGGAATTTAACAATACATATAGTTGAGGCTATTTTTCCAAGTTGATGCATCCATCATCACATGTCATTGTTATCCCCACTTCAAAATGATCTTTATCCCTTCATATGATTATGTATGTTCATTAATGTAATGTCAAGAAACAATTCATGATTTTCCATCATTCCAATATATTTTAGAGAACACTAATTCAATGATCTATTACTAATATAATGTTCTTTCAAAACCAAATACATGCTACATTGAGTCCAACATATTCTTATGGATCTCATTTCATAATTTTCTATACTTCAACCATAGAGGTATCAAATGTTTTCCAAAAGTGATAATATAGCCTAAAATAACTAAAAAATACTCTAAAATATTATATCATAAATATGAAAAGGATCGTAATGATTTCGAGTCATTGATCAATGGAGATTACATGTGGATCACTTTTATATCTCATGGGGACTAAAGGATTGCCTATAAAAATAGTTTAAAAAAATCAAGGAAGACATTAATGAGCTGGATAGATGTAATATTATCCAATTAATAGAATAATATCCATGTGGTAATGTTAGTGGTTAATAAAAAAATATAATTTTTATTGTTTTTACATGTAGAAATATCCCAACATCCTTGTACACACCATGAAATCTATTCCATGAAATTATCCCCAAAATGTACTTAACCATGATCAAAAAGTTCATGGTGAGACTATAAATTTTTCAGGGAGGTCATTGATGGTAGTGAAGGCACCGAGACGAAGCGCCGAGACCGCAGCCCGGCACTGATCTGAAGCAGGGGTGTAGGGGCACAACCCCCACAGTATGGAGAAATTAGTTTGCTAAGTCCCTAAAGAGGCGCCCAAGGTACCTGCAGCCAGATACTTTCACACCACCATACTAGAGCTGATTGAAGTATTAATTTTGGCTAAGTCCTCAAGGTGTCACCCAAGTCCATACAAATCACCAGCGGTACGCAAGTATACTTGGGCACCACCCATCCTGTGTGCAGCCACTTGCGCGCCACAAAATGTTGTGCAGCCTAATTGTGTGACCAAACTCTTTTCACCCAAGTTCCTATTTTTTCCTATAAATAGACTCTTGGGGCCTCCATTTGGATGACAAAATTTCCCCAAAGCTCAATTACTACTATGGTCACCCTAGTACATCACCCCAGTATTATAAAACATTAAAGGTAGTTTTTCATCACATTGAAAAGATGATTTAAGGAAGGATCATTAGACTTAAGTCCTTCTAGTTTTTGAAAACAATAACACTTTTACGCCTAAAGAGACCAACATCCCCAAATCAGAAATACTTGCATTCCACCCATTCCTCCTATAGGAACTTGAGTTACCCACTTCTGGGATCACCTGCGAATATTATTGAAGTTTTGAGAAAGGTCTTTCCCAAGTATTAACATACAGGTTGTTCATATCTTAAGTGAACATTAGGTCACCCAAGTGTACTTGTGCGCCCATACATGTGTTCCCTTACCTACTTGGTCGCACCTCTTTTATTCACTTATTCTCTTCAGTTTATAAGCCATAAATCCTTCATCTAATCCATTCATGGCAAGGATTATTCTTCCTTGGCTCCCTTGTCTGAAAGGGATTATGTTGAGACCTCCACCAAAACCTCTTAACTTATCAAACCTTTAGGAAAGTTACATCAGCATGTCTCCAATTTGGGTTTTTATTTCCATATTCATAGGCTTCTCACATTTGTTTCGCAATGGTTTTACGATTCATGGAGTGTCATTGGGTTTTTATATCCACAATAGCATGGACTTTTCTCCTAGGAATAGTGTTGGGATGCTCCTAGTTTAGAGGAGGGTTGGGTCTTGGCCTCTCCCTTCTCGAAGAGATGTCCTGGAACCTGAAGTCTCTGGTAGGGAAGGTACAGTTCACACATTCTTTTCTTCCTTTTGGAAAAAGGATAAGTATCCCTTACCCTACTAGGATCAATTTTAGGGAAACCATCCTAGAGTAGTCCCCTATCATTTCTTTCAATAGGTAGCATCATTTCTCCTCCTCTCTTCTTCAGTGCCAATGACCAGAGGAGAGATGGGCGTAGGGACTTTTGTTAACCTTTCACTCTCCCATTTGTCTTTTTCACCATGGGAATCCATACTAGTGTAATCCCTTAACCTTCATCCCTTCCCCCTTACATTTTACCATTGTCCAATGTAATTAGAACAGAGGGAACGCTCATCGCCTCATCGTCTTCCATGGTCGCCTCAACTTTATCCACCCTCACCACCATAGATACGCCCTCTTCCTCCAGGAGAGGAGGAAAATTTTCAAAGTGTAAGTGTCATTATTGAATATTTCACATCCTATTATTTCTCACACTGATCATGAGTCATGTGGGCATAGATATTCATGATGATTACAACATGTACACAAATACTCATGAAGGAATGAACTACAAGAACTTTGATTCCAGTTCAGACCAGGATATATAGGAATCCTTTTCAAGGCCTGAGCTCACTGGATATCATCCTCAAGAATCCAACCCTAATTCCCATAATTTGGTCCTCCTCCTTAGGAATAATCCCAAATTAAACTCTAAATCATCAAGGCATCCTTCTTAGTAAGTAATCCCAAACTCATCTTTCTCAAAAGACCATACTCTCTTATGAGACTTATCAAACTATGTGGGATTTGATTCCCATCCATATGGGATATGTAGGAAGCATCCTTGAGGTTCAAATATAACATTTCAAATCAACCATGTTCTCCTTGGTCCATATGTTTAATAGGTTCTAATCTTAATTGGAAACCAGTATCCTTTCCAAGTTACTTAAGCTGCTTCAGCATAAGTCCCACACTATGTTTTGACCAAGCACCTTCACTTAGATGTCCTTATCCCATGACCTTAAAAGGTATGATGTGTCCCATTAAGCAGCACTGAACTACGAGGGTTCTGATTCCTTTCAAAAGGATATGTAGGTAGCCCATTTTATAGGCATGATCCCAAGATCGAAACAATCATTTGTCTCCCTGGATGACAATAAATTCCAGAGTTCTTCACTGAGTGAATTTAAAAACCACTATCATTACAACGATGATTAAACGAATATCTAATAAATATATTAGAGGATACCATGGATGTAAAACCTAGAAAACATATGGATATCTCCATTAATGAAGAACCTTGAACTCATACTGATGATTCCAAATTTTACATTTGTTAATAAGTGATTGTAAATTCCATGGGAAACTTATGTTTTTCATGGTAAATTAATAAGGATTAATGAAAATATATTAAATTTACTAATAGAGTCTCGGAGTAGACAATAAATCCCCCCAAAAGGATGTGGTGAGTCTGACCTCCCATCCTCTCAACCAATACACATTCTTAGGTATCATAAATTTTAAACTTAACAAATGCCTAACTTTGGAAAGCAGGTCCCATTTTGGATAAAGAATTTTTGGAAATTTCAGTTCCATAAATAAATCCAATGGAAAATGCCTTGAAATAATGATTCATAAAACTAGAACACACGTTTCAAGGAACTACGAAACAAAAATAGTGAACCCGATGTGAATCCTTAACCAATTTAATAATGTTACCCACCTATTAGGCCCCAATAAATTGATAAAGGAAGTCCAGACAATGGAATCAATCATGCATGTATCCATCTAAAAAGATGTTGCTTTAATGGTGTTTGTTGTTGTATTCGAGTTTTTATTCTCAGAATTCCCTTCATTACAAAAATGGAATTCTCCAACAGAACATATGTGAACTTCCCAATCACTACTCAAGCTAGATATCCATCCATGGGAAGGAATTCATCATTAACCTAGTGTCTTCAATGTTGGGTCTCTAATGTACCGGTAAAGGAGTATCACTAGCACGATACAATCCCAACTTTGGAGGCTTCCCATAAAGTCATCCAGGTCAATAACAATCCTCAATCATCTGGCAAAGAAAGACCAATGATCACAAAGCAGATGGTAGCAACCACTGCCTTTAAACGTATCGGGTCCTTATCCTAAAAACGTAACAATAAATCCCTCTTGTACAATAAGGAGGTGGATCAAGAGGTAACTCAAGGCCTCAATTTTAGAATTCAAAAGTCTTTTCAGAGGACTCCCGCCAGAAATTAAACCGCTAACATGATGGGGGTGTTGCCTCTGGATGTTCATCCCAGGTCTCTCAGACCTGGGAACAAAAGATGAACCTCCATGGACAATGTCCAGTCAATATGGAGATTACCTCTACCCCTTCTAAAGAAGTTCAACAACCTAACTTGATGGAAAACAAAAAATGGGCACATACACCTATTCGTCCTAATTTTTTTGTTCAGAGGACCCCTCTGGAAGCAACCCACATATCCCACCAGATAAACTTGGTGGAGTACTATGAATAGGGACATACACCTACTTACAAGTTATCAGCTAGTTAGTAGGCTCAATTGACAGTATTTAAAAAAGCCTACAAATCTAATGTGGTGGAAACTAGTAAACAGGAACATACACCTGTAAACAATCACCAATTTTATTAGCAGTGTTGTCTTCCATTATTTAAGGAAGTCCATTAGCCATACATTTTGAGAAATGGTTTGTAGGCACATACACCTACCTATGTTCATTAACTCTTCCAACAGACTCATTTGGTAGCACCCTGAGAAGTCATTCAGAAAGCTCTGACAAAAAAATTTGGGGCAGACCCAACTCTTTTCCCCCAGGCATGAGTACTTTCAAAATCCATTGATTGGAAAAGGAGGTCAGGAGCAGGCACGTACACCTACTCTAGATATGGAATGGATGTACATTCCCATTCCATTCACTGAAGTCACTAAACATATCTTATCAATGGTGAAAGGGAAGATGAAAATCCATACCCATATTCTGGAAGCATGCGAGGATATTATAACAACTACTTTAGCAGTATCAGGGGAACAAACACATAAATATATCCCCACACATGGGATGACACATTGGCATGCCATCCTGGAGTAGATACACGCCTCTTTTCCTGTCCAAGAGGGTCATGGAGCATACTCCCCCATACCTTATAGACAACAAGATCAGGAACATACACCCTTTCCAATTAGAGGTAATTGGTTTGTTCCAGTAACCACTCTAAGGTAGGCACATAAAATTGCCCATGATAACAACTTTTCCCAGCAATTGGACCCAAATAATAATAAGAGAACATCCAAGAAGAAGTCTCCCCAAGCAATTTTGTAAAATCAAGAGTCAAGCTGCGATTTGGATCCTCTTAATGTTGGAGTTTTTTAAGCCCTCGGACATTTACCTGTTTCATCTCAAGATTATACCCTCTCATTAACAAATTTTGGGAGTGGTATTTTTAATTCTGAAGTTCTTCATCAGACACTTCATCATGAAGGCTTTCTTTAGGAAAATCCGGTCAATCCAGAGTGTTTATCTTCAGATGAGAGCCACAGCAACCCTCCATGTGGCCAGAAGACCAAGGAGCAAAGAGATTTATCCCTTTTTGTAATAAATCATGGTGATCATTCCCATGATGGAATTCACTTCAAATTCCTCTCCACAGTAGTATTTCGCATTGTTAAAAAAATTAATAATTGACAATGTAGAGACAAGAAAACCCTCCTATCTCGGGTCACTTTCAAACATAAGGCCATCCATGTCTGATGCCTTGTCATTTACGGGTGAAACACATTCTCAACCAGAATACATCTTAAGGGAACGGTCATTCTTTGAACATCCTTTAGGACATTTGTCTTCTAATATAGAGAATCCACTTTGGTTAGACCAAGTGGAGAAACCTCTAGTAAAAGACGATGAAGATATGTTGAACATGAGAAAACAATTAGATATGGTAGAGGTACCAGTCATGTTCTGGACATCAGAAAATTCTCATTATAAAATTCAAGAATTGATTACATAAGATTGAATTCATGATATCTTCCTCAATTTATGGAAGACTATTCATCATTTGAAAACCAAAGATTTACCATGTGATGAATATCAAAATCATGTAAAGGTAGTAGAAGGGTCACAGCGCCCAATGGACTTGGTGTCTCTCTCATTTTCCCAACATCCAAAAGTTGAAAAATAGAAAATAAATTTTCATTGTGCATGCCTCAATGCTCTAAAGATTCTAAGCCGTTTAATTTTTAATTCCCCATCTAGTGTTCGTATCAGATGATGTGGTGCTTATGGAGCATGGAATTTCACTACACTCCAAAATCCGCAAAGTCCACTAAAAGTTGTAACAGCCCGAGATTTTATGAAAAATATTCTTTTTTATTTTACTAATGTCTTGTGTTATACGCTACACCAAAAGGAGCTTGCACAACACACATCCTTGACTTGCCTTGCATTACACGCAATCGCGACCTTCCTCGATAGCGTGTGTAATACGCAATACTGAGTTTCATTAAACAACGATATGCTATTAAAATATTATTAAAACTAGCCGTTATGAATAGTAATAACCACTTTTTAAAATTCTATAAATCTTATTTTTCAAAATGAACTTCATTTTTGGATTCGGAGTATCGAATTTAGCCTAAGGTGAAATTTTGGTACTTTTCGGATAACTTTCATATTCTGATGAATAGTGAAAATTACTAAATTATAATTAAAAACAACTTTTTTTTAATCGAAATAATTAATAGTGATAAATCATTAATTTTAGTGGTTTTAAAGTATATTTAGAATATATTTTTACAATTTAATACAATGTTGGTCATTCGATGTAATTTCACATTTAAACTAGACATAAACAAGTGTCAATCTTTTGATAGATATTGTTTCTTAAAAACACGCTATTTGTTTTAACAGCGGGATTTAATTATAAAATTAATTAATGCAACTTTTATGTTATGAATTTGGTAAAATAGACATCATTTTTGAATTCGGAATATGAAATATAGCTTGGGATGAAATTTTGCCATTGTTCTGAAAAACATCAATTTTTGATGAATAGTGAAACTACTAAGTGGTAGGTTAAAAACTGAATTTTGCATAAAACTTAATTTTACCGCTTATGTGAATGGAATTTCGAAAATCCGAGAGACACGGTTAATATCAAGGACTAAAATGTGGTTCAATGAGATGAAAATAATTTTTTGGTGAATAGTAACTTTTTATTTTTTTTACCACGGTTAATAGTAAATAGGGTAACTAAGGGTAAATATGATATTAATATTACCCTAACACATGTCCTAATTATATTGGACAAGTGTAATTCGACAAAAAAAACAAACTTAGGAATAAAATATGACCATTTAGGCCCACTTGGATTAGATTAGGACATTTATTATTAATTTATTTAAAGAAGGGTTAAAATAGTTAAAATCAAAGTTTAATAAGTAAATAATTTTTAATATGGGGTTATACATACGATAAATTCAACTATAAATATTCATTAGAAATATAAAACGATTTCCTACATGATGGTATTTTATTTGTAATTTTTAGACATCAAATAATATAATTTATTTATGACACAAAGATGATGCAGTAATTATCTTATTAATGAAATATTGACATAATTGATAATATAAATACCAAAATAAATGTAATTTAAGACTTTTTATGAATTCCACTAATTTTATAGGCTACTATGATATATTAGTGTTGATTTAATCAACTTGGTTCGAACATATAATTCTGTTATGACTTTCACAAAAATCATATATCAAATAGTGTCAAAATTGACACAAAATAGTTTTTAAATCAAATATTATATTATTAATTGTTATTTTATTCCTAAAAATCTAAGGTTCGGGCAAATGACTTAGATAAGGATATATGTATTAATAATATACAATTTGGGGTTCGTTTGGCATGTTATAGTAAGTTTATTAACCATATAGTGAAAGAAAACAAAAAGACACGGTAAAAGTTAAATTATTTAACTTAGAGTTAAATCTAATTGATAAGGTTAAAATAATACCCTAAACTTGTCTAAATCCTATTGGTTGATAGGATTTCGACCCATCCCCACTTTAGCTTCGAAATAAGACCCTTTGGAACCGTTATAAACCGATTTTTACTTTAATATAAAATAATATTTTGAGATATTCCTAAGGTGCCCCTCTCCTCCCCTATAAAAGGACACCTCCTCCCCCTCCTCCTCACACCAATTTGAGCACTCAAGCTCGGCCAACCCCTGACAATTTCTCCTCTCCACTTCCCTAGCAACATCCTAGAGGTTCTGGTCTTCCTCAAAGACCAATTTTAGTGCCCTAAGAGGAGGTCTCAAAGAGGCACTTCAAAGAAGAGGTAATTACCGTTACCACTTCTTTCATCTTTATTTCTTCTTCCACTTCTTCTTCTTAGGTTGTTTCATTATGAAGTAATAACATCAGTATCACTCATATACTGATATGTTATTATAAGTATGAAACAACCCTATTTCACCATCTATCCATCCTACGGAAAAAGAAATCACCGCGCGTGCGTACGTACGGAATACCGTCTCCACGCCGTGGTGTAATCTATTTTCCACCACCACCTTACATGGATGGGTATAATGGTGTAAAGAATAACAATACATAGTTATTACAACATCATATTGATTCTGATATATTGTATAATCCACTCCAATTCAATTCAATATTTATAGAAATGATATCATCGCTCGTGCGTACGTACGGACTACCGTCTCCACGACGCGATGAGATTCATTCTCCATGTTAACCATTTAAGAATGATTATAATGTATATATAAGAAATAATAATGAAATATATGACATTATAAAGCTACTGGATTTATGTATATATATACATATGTATGTCATCTACTTACTTCCATTTCAAGACAATAAGGAAAGGAAAACAGCGTTCATGCGTACGTACGGACTACCGTCTCCATGAACGGTGTTTTTCATTTTATTTATCTACCTATTATATATATATATACTGAATATATATGATATATAAATCATATTTTATATTCTGGAAGTAAGTAAATCATGATATAAGTAATAATGATGTCAAGAACAACAAGTCAAAACACCTACGATAAATGAAACGATTTTACCCAAAACGCTTCTTTAACATGGAGTTTACAAAAGAACGGGTAATATAATGTCATAAGTGAACCATATATGATATCATAAAAATTAATATGATTCTGTAATAAGTCAATAACATGATTTAAATCATTATACAGGAGGTTCGGACACTTACAAAGCAAGTCGGACCTAAGGTAAGGGAAATATCACAATCTCATTTTTATCCGAGATTGTTTATTCGTAAGTATTTACTGGGGTGTATTTTATCATCCACATCCATGTTCCTTCAATATGTAATATTGTTTCCATCCACTTACAATAGTTTAAATCCAATTTTACTCTTAGGTGAGTTTTTAGTAAAGAATATGAAAGGAATCTTTTGTCGTTTTTCCGTACGAGGTACTTTTTGACTTTTCCGACAAAAGTACGAAGAATGTTTTTTTTTAACTTATACGGCACAAACGGATTTTTACGGTTTTATAAAGCCTTATTTTCATAAACCTTCCTCCAAAATATTTCATGACTATTTTTAATAAAATCTCTTTTTTTTAAAATTGTATGATGTTTTGTGAAAAGAAATTGATTTTGAAGAAGAAAGGATATTTTCCTCAAGAATTCATTTCAAGTGTTTTATCAAAATTATTTTCCATCTAAGATAATAAAGGGTTCTGTTTCTATCCATATTTTTACATTGATTTGACTATGTTGCGATGGAATTATGTTTATGAATTCCTTTATCTTATATGAATTGTTTTATGATGTCATGTTGTTTAAGAATCCCATTTTTATTACATGGGTTATGCAATGATGTATGATTTATGATTTTGTGGCACACATAAGAAAGGATTCATTAAGAGATGGGTGGGACCTATATCTCCCTCCAATTCATTGGGTAAAGATTTTATATCTCATGAGATAGAAATGGCTGGAATGGTAGGTTATACCGGTTCAGTGAAACAGGACTGAAACGAGGATTACTCGATTCAGAAAGGGACTTTGTCCACTAAGATAGTCTTGGCAATGAGTCTTGACTAACAAGAAATGATTCTCTATGATTATGTGTGTATGCCACAATGAGTAATGTTTTAAGTTATGGTTTCATTTTCACTACTATGATTTATCCCATGTTATGAAATTATGCTCTCTTTTGCAGGTTAAGATTTCCAAAAATGTTATGTTCTTATGAAAATTATGTGATTGATATTTCTTTTGTTTACCCTTACTGAGCATTTGAGCTCACCCTTTTATGTTTTCTTTTCCCCAGGATATAAAGAAAGGTTTTAGGTAAAAAATAAGGAAGATCTTTATGGGAGATGTTGAAGATCTTTCACCACGATTAGAAGATTTTATTCCGAGTTTCCAAAGACACTAAACTATTACGATCCTTGTGTGTGTGTTTTTGTTATGTACCAAGTATTCCGCAAAAGTAATGTAATGTTCATGTACGTCAGGATACGGGTCTCTACAGTTGGTATCAGAGGAAAGGTTTAGTCAACCTTTGGAAACTAGGATGCGAGAACTTTAGTGAGATCCCTAGAGATATTTATAAGGTATGTTTAGGGATGTCCCTAAGGATAAGTATACGTATAAGATATAGTTCTATAACTATGGTAACGATATTAGATTAAACCAAAGATGATAGATATTTAAGTTACTCCCCCTTTATTACGATTTTTGCATCTAACACTATTCTGTTTGGGTTTTAGAAAATGGCTGGAAACAAGATGATTCACAATAATGGTGGATATGATGGACAATGGAATGATATTCATCATGAGCAACCAAATGAAATGGGATTTGGATGTCCAAACATCATTATTATGCCGAATCAGCAATCTCACAACATGATCAATAAAGTAAAATTTGGTAAGTTTCCTGACTCGACTAATAAGAGAAAGATGGAGTTCCATGATGATCATAGAGGAAAGAAAGTTCAATTTCCCCTATGTAAATCATGTGGGAAGAGGCATCAAGGAGAATGTTTCAAGGGAACTGGAAGATGCTTTGGGTGTGGAATCGAAGGACACAAAGCAAGTAAGTGCAAAGGAAAAGGGTCGGTTAACACCATGGATGAGGATAATGGTATTGCTACGACATCAAAAATGGTTAAGTGTTTTAAATGTGGAATATATGGGCATTATGCAAACAAATGCCCTAAGGGAAAGACTCATGAAGAGAATCAGTATGGTCATATGGGTAGTATTTATGTGGATGATGATGAAGAGACTACAAATGATATGTGAGATGAAAGAATTGTTGAAGCTCGGTCAATGGTTTAAGAATGTTGTGGAATGATTACATGTTTATCATGTGTAATGTTGTATAAGAAATCTCATGGTACTATGGAATAAGGAGATATCTAAGGATTGTTACACTGTTGTCTTTCCTTAAGTTTTGAAAGTGTATGATGAATGGTACCAGTAACCATGAAAGGTTATTCAGATACTTTTGGAAAGTAGATGATAAGTGCATATTGAAAGGATAAGAAGATAATGAAATGTTTAATAGTATTCATGAGCTCATGATTGATATAAGGACTAAGTGATATCATGGTTTGAGTATATAGAATTTTGAGGATTTTGGTATGTGGAAAGTGTTAACTTTTAACTGCACTCATGTATTCAAGAGAATACACGATTAAGGACTTTGAATGATTGGAATGTGACCAACAAGACATATCTTATGATATGTGGGGATCAACGACAGTATTAAATCTCTGGTAATCGTTGTCACTATATTATGAGAGTGGACTGCAGTATTATGTATAAGCCTAAAGATTATACTGGATTATGTTGGACATAAGTTAGTATTGTTTAAGGATAGAAGATGGGATGTTATAGTAACGTAGTTTTAGAAAAAGGGACAACCTGCAGGACGGGCGACAACCCATCGCTTCGGACAAGGCTGTAGGAATCGAACCCACAACCGAAGTGCGACTGGCCTTTATCGCCTACCACTGACCTACAGGAAGTCCCTGTTTAGTAGAAACTAGTTTTATTATATTAAGCAGCATGATATATGAAGTATAAGTCCATTTTAGAAACCATATGTGATTAATCTCACTATAGATCGACTTATGTATATAATTTTGCTAACCTTTTGTTTGAGACAGATGGAATGAACAGTCATTCTATCACATGATCTGCTAACACTTCACAAATAACAAATTCAATTTCATTTATTTAAGAGAAGAAGTATAAATTGTTCAAGGCACGAACAAAAGTGAGATTGTACCAAAATAAAGTATGTATTTATTCTAAGCAAATTTTCAACTTTAGGGAAATGATATTGAAAACCAAAAATGTTGTCCTAGTGATCTTATACCTGATGAATCAGATGGTAACTTATATCATCACAAATCTATGGATTTGTGATTACTGGCTTTTCCATAGCCATGTTCTCTACCACTCTCCATCAGAACATGATGGTTAGATTTCTCTTCCATATCCATATTTTCACCTATGTGGAAACCCAGTGATTAGTTTATTTGGGTAATAGTTACATTTCATACTTTAGTTTTTAAAGCCAAGTTTTGGTATTCCCTTTTACGATGTGGGTTTCTATTAAAGAAACTTTCGAAAAGTAAACCATTTATAACCCCGACGAATTTCGAGGGCGAAATTCATTTTAAGGGGGGTAGAATGTAACAGCCCGAGATTTTATGAAAAATATTCTTTTTTATTTTACTAATGTCTTGTGTTATACGCTACACCAAAAGGAGCTTGCACAACACACATCCTTGACTTGCCTTGCATTACACGCAATCGCGACCTTCCTCGATAGCGTGTGTAATACGCAATACTGAGTTTCATTAAACAACGATATGCTATTAAAATATTATTAAAACTAGCCGTTATGAATAGTAATAACCACTTTTTAAAATTCTATAAATCTTATTTTTCAAAATGAACTTCATTTTTGGATTCGGAGTATCGAATTTAGCCTAAGGTGAAATTTTGGTACTTTTCGGATAACTTTCATATTCTGATGAATAGTGAAAATTACTAAATTATAATTAAAAACAACTTTTTTTTAATCGAAATAATTAATAGTGATAAATCATTAATTTGAGTGGTTTTAAAGTATATTTAGAATATATTTTTACAATTTAATACAATGTTGGTCATTCGATGTAATTTCACATTTAAACTAGACATAAACAAGTGTCAATCTTTTGATAGATATTGTTTCTTAAAAACACGCTATTTGTTTTAACAGCGGGATTTAATTATAAAATTAATTAATGCAACTTTTATGTTATGAATTTGGTAAAATAGACATCATTTTTGAATTCGGAATATGAAATATAGCTTGGGATGAAATTTTGCCATTGTTCTGAAAAACATCAATTTTTGATGAATAGTGAAACTACTAAGTGGTAGGTTAAAAACTGAATTTTGCATAAAACTTAATTTTACCGCTTATGTGAATGGAATTTCGAAAATCCGAGAGACACGGTTAATATCAAGGACTAAAATGTGGTTCAATGAGATGAAAATAATTTTTTGGTGAATAGTAACTTTTTATTTTTTTTACCACGGTTAATAGTAAATAGGGTAACTAAGGGTAAATATGATATTAATATTACCCTAACACATGTCCTAATTATATTGGACAAGTGTAATTCGACAAAAAAAACAAACTTAGGAATAAAATATGACCATTTAGGCCCACTTGGATTAGATTAGGACATTTATTATTAATTTATTTAAAGAAGGGTTAAAATAGTTAAAATCAAAGTTTAATAAGTAAATAATTTTTAATATGGGGTTATACATACGATAAATTCAACTATAAATATTCATTAGAAAGATAAAACGATTTCCTACATGATGGTATTTTATTTGTAATTTTTAGACATCAAATAATATAATTTATTTATGACACAAAGATGATGCAGTAATTATCTTATTAATGAAATATTGACATAATTGATAATATAAATACCAAAATAAATGTAATTTAAGACTTTTTATGAATTACACTAATTTTATAGGCTACTATGATATATTAGTGTTGATTTAATCAACTTGGTTCGAACATATAATTCTGTTATGACTTTCACAAAAATCATATATCAAATAGTGTCAAAATTGACACAAAATAGTTTTTAAATCAAATATTATATTATTAATTGTTATTTTATTCCTAAAAATCTAAGGTTCGGCCAAATGACTTAGATAAGGATATATGTATTAATAATATACAATTTGGGGTTCGTTTGGCATGTTATAGTAAGTTTATTAACCATATAGTGAAAGAAAACAAAAAGACACGGTAAAAGTTAAATTATTTAACTTAGAGTTAAATCTAATTGATAAGGTTAAAATAATACCCTAAACTTGTCTAAATCCTATTGGTTGATAGGATTTCGACCCATCTCCACTTTAGCTTCGAAATAAGACCCTTTGGAACCGTTATAAACCGATTTTTACTTTAATATAAAATAATATTTTGAGATATTCCAAAGGTGCCCCTCTCCTCCCCTATAAAAGGACACCTCCTCCCCCTCCTCCTCACACCAATTTGAGCACTCAAGCTCGGCCAACCCCTGACAATTTCTCCTCTCCACTTCCCTAGCAACATCCTAGAGGTTCTGGTCTTCCTCAAAGACCAATTTTAGTGCCCTAAGAGGAGGTCTCAAAGAGGCACTTCAAAGAAGAGGTAATTACCGTTACCACTTCTTTCATCTTTATTTCTTCTTCCACTTCTTCTTCGTAGGTTGTTTCATTATGAAGTAATAACATCAGTATCACTCATATACTGATATGTTATTATAAGTATGAAACAACCCTATTTCACCATCTATCCATCCTACGGAAAAAGAAATCATCGCGCGTGCGTACGTACGGAATACCGTCTCCACGCCGTGGTGTAATCTATTTTCCACCACCACCTTACATGGATGGGTATAATGGTGTAAAGAATAACAATACATAGTTATTACAACATCATATTGATTCTGATATATTGTATAATCCACTCCAATTCAATTCAATATTTATAGAAATGATATCATCGCTCGTGCGTACGTACGGACTACCGTCTCCACGACGCGATGAGATTCATTCTCCATGTTAACCATTTAAGAATGATTATAATGTATATATAAGAAATAATAATGAAATATATGACATTATAAAGCTACTGGATTTATGTATATATATACATATGTATGTCATCTACTTACTTCCATTTCAAGACAATAAGGAAAGGAAAACAGCGTTCATGCGTACGTACGGACTACCGTCTCCATGAACGGTGTTTTTCATTTTATTTATCTACCTATTATATATATATATACTGAATATATATGATATATAAATCATATTTTATATTCTGGAAGTAAGTAAATCATGATATAAGTAATAATGATGTCAAGAACAACAAGTCAAAACACCTACGATAAATGAAACGATTTTACCCAAAACGCTTCTTTAACATGGAGTTTACAAAAGAACGGGTAATATAATGTCATAAGTGAACCATATATGATATCATAAAAATTAATATGATTCTGTAATAAGTCAATAACATGATTTAAATCATTATACAGGAGGTTCGGACACTTACAAAGCAAGTCGGACCTAAGGTAAGGGAAATATCACAATCTCATTTTTATCCGAGATTGTTTATTCGTAAGTATTTACTGGGGTGTATTTTATCATCCACATCCATGTTCCTTCAATATGTAATATTGTTTCCATCCACTTACAATAGTTTAAATCCAATTTTACTCTTAGGTGAGTTTTTAGTAAAGAATATGAAAGGAATCTTTTGTCGTTTTTCCGTACGAGGTACTTTTTGACTTTTCCGACAAAAGTACGAAGAATGTTTTTTTTTAACTTATACGGCACAAACGGATTTTTACGGTTTTATAAAGCCTTATTTTCATAAACCTTCCTCCAAAATATTTCATGACTATTTTTAATAAAATCTCTTTCTTTTAAAATTGTATGATGTTTTGTGAAAAGAAATTGATTTTGAAGAAGAAAGGATATTTTCCTCAAGAATTCATTTCAAGTGTTTTATCAAAATTATTTTCCATCTAAGATAATAAAGGGTTCTGTTTCTATCCATATTTTTACATTGATTTGACTATGTTGCGATGGAATTATGTTTATGAATTCCTTTATCTTATATGAATTGTTTTATGATGTCATGTTGTTTAAGAATCCCATTTTTATTACATGGGTTATGCAATGATGTATGATTTATGATTTTGTGGCACACATAAGAAAGGATTCATTAAGAGATGGGTGGGACCTATATCTCCCTCCAATGCATTGGGTAAAGATTTTATATCTCATGAGATAGAAATGGCTGGAATGGTAGGTTATACCGGTTCAGTGAAACAGGACTGAAACGAGGATTACTCGATTCAGAAAGGGACTTTGTCCACTAAGATAGTCTTGGCAATGAGTCTTGACTAACAAGAAATGATTCTCTATGATTATGTGTGTATGCCACAATGAGTAATGTTTTAAGTTATGGTTTCATTTTCACTACTATGATTTATCCCATGTTATGAAATTATGCTCTCTTTTGCATGTTAAGATTTCCAAAAATGTTATGTTCTTATGAAAATTATGTGATTGATATTTCTTTTGTTTACCCTTACTGAGCATTTGAGCTCACCCTTTTATGTTTTCTTTTCCCCAGGATATAAAGAAAGGTTTTAGGTAAAAAAATAAGGAAGATCTTTATGGGAGATGTTGAAGATCTTTCACCACGATTAGAAGATTTTATTCTGAGTTTCCAAAGACACTAAACTATTACGATCCTTGTGTGTGTGTTTTTGTTATGTACCAAGTATTCCGCAAAAGTAATGTAATGTTCATGTACGTCAGGATACGGGTCTCTACAAAAGTGGTCTCATGCAATGTTATTGCCCACGGTCGACCCTAATCAATAGGTTTTGTATGTAATCAAATGTACACTCAAGAAAATGCCTCAACCAGTTCTCATCAGAGTCAGGTGTAAAGAAAAGAATTTTTTGAGTTACTTTTACATCATGCATCTGATAATCTAGAGACGACATCCCGTTTAGAGGATTTCAGCTTTCAAAAAATGAAAACATCTTAAATACCACAACAGTCTTCCGAAACAGGTGATTTAATTTGTTTTTGGATGATGCACCCATCTAATGTCCGAACCAAAATCTGAAAAATTAGAAGAGTAGTTGCACGAATTTTATCAATATCAGATCAAGAATCACCACAAATTGAATGTTTGGGGGCTCATTTAATTCAACCTTAAAATTCATTCAATAAAGTTCAAATATTTGAAGAATAAGAATAGTAACATCCCTGTCCTATAAGGATGGGTGATTTTTCACATTTTCAATCCCCTCCTCAACCAAATTTAGTTTTCTCCCGATTAGAAAGAAACCACAAGGAGAGAGTGCAACTGAACTATCTGATTATTCCCTTCGGGTTACTATCCACCAAAAAGTTCTAGGAAATTCATCGTATTGAAGAATGAAGTCTCATGGAAGACACAAAGGAAGAAGGTCTTGCAAAAACACTGATAGAATACCATCAATGAATTATGTGTCAGTAAATGTCATTAACACCACTACAGAAGATCCTCCATAAAATGAGTCCATTTCAAGGGAATCAAAAGATGAAGTTCTTATCCATAATATGGTACACACCGAGGAAAATGAAGAAGGTGTGTGCACCTGAAATCAGAGGCTTACCCAGAATCTAGGTATGCCTTCAAATAACCAACTCCCCTCTCCAAAAGAAATCTAACAAGGGGAAAGGAAAAAATCAGATCTCATCTTACTTTTCTACTGGAGAAGGTCAATCTCTTTTTTTTAAGATATATTTTCATAGAAAGAATAGTAAATGAAGGAGTTGAAAAGAATCAATATAGAGTTACTTTGAAAAAACATTTCTGCTAGACATACTCCCCAGGAAGGTCCTTAACTTGAAAATCCTGTAGGAGATCCTCTGCAAAGAGGATTTGTAGTAACCACATATCCAGATAATTAATTATTTCCACTGGGAAAACAATCAAGGTAGGATCAAACACATTTTGATAGGCCTATTCCCAAAGGTTATCCAAGGAAGATATTAGAACCTCTATCAGTGGTATTTCTAGTATTTGAACCAGCTCAAGCTCCAGTTTATATACCTGCATAGATTTAAAATCATCAGGATATTCCCCAAATGATTAAGAACACAATTGAGGCATTAACGACTCGATTGGAAGCTATGGTGGAACGACGTGCACTAGTTTAGTTAGAAAAGATATCTTACCATGAATGGGTGGATGAAATTCCTTCCCCACCTAATTTTGTGAATATAACATTCCCAATATTAAATGGTTCAAGATATCCGGAACGACACTTAACACATTTTGTTTCTCATTGTGATCCCATTATGGGAAATTCTCAACAACAAGAAGTAATAAATCTTAGGTGTTTTGTGCAGTCATTACAAGGACCATCTATTATCTAGTATACATGTTTACTGTCTCAATTAATTATTGTATGGGAAGATCTCCATCATAAATTTCTTCTTCAATTTAGCTCAACACTACCAAAAATGACATTTTTTTATCTTACCAATTGTGAAAAAAGTTAAAATGAAAGAGTTTTATATTTCATTTCTCGATAGAAATGATTAACATATTCCTTAAGTCAAGCAATACCTCAAGAAGTTTTGTTGCCAATTTGTGTAGAAAATCTACGTGATGAGTTACACACACCATTGATCCTTGTGAAATACACAGGAGGGTTTCGAGACATTATTTAAATCTCTCAATACGTAGAAGACTCTATTATAGAAACTAAGGCTAAAACTTGTGTAATTACATCAGATTAGGGGAGTAGTATAGGATAGGCATAAGCTGCTATAGTCACACTCAAGAAGGCACTTGTACCTACTTTTACTAAAAGACCTTCATTATATCAAAAGCCTCCACCTCCTGAGCATCAGTAGCAGCAACCGCCTCATCAAGATGATCAAAGAGATCAAAGGCAGAAAAATTTTGAGGAGTTAAAGGACAAAGTTTAATCCTTTTAGAATGAACATGTTCTTGGTTACTACATCTTATCTATGGAAAACAATTTGGTTCAGTTTCTAAGGCCGAAGAAACCAAATAAAGAAGAATATTAAGATCTTCTGAATTATTTTCCCATTCACCAGATGTTTGGACATCCCATCGAGGATTTTGTTTTTCAAGTAACTCTTGAAAATTATTGTAGATTATAGGAAAGTAAAACTAAAAATTTCATCAGCTGAAGTAGCATGTGTTACTGCTACTAATCTAGAGGAAGAAGGTGAATGGGAAGAGGTCAAAAGTAAAAATGTGAAAAAATATAATGATTGGATGGTCAAGAAAATGATCAACCGGACTCCTTCCATTTTATGAACACAGTTGAAACAACCGATTGTGTATTCTTCCACTCCTACCACAGTAAAACCACCTTCATAAAAAGGTCATTCCTCAATAAAATGAAGTGATTCTAAGGATAAAGAGCAGCCATAAGAAGACAAGATCATGTCAAGGCCAAAGTTTTCCTTAACCCTGGTTGATTTTATTCCATCTGTTTCAAAAGAACGGGAACCGCCCTGCCAAATTCCACAAACAGAATTAACCTGTCAAAAAGAATCATCATCAGATGAAGAATTGATCTTTGGTTCTGTTTATTTTATCCATTTAATGGATCTTTATGCCAATGGTGATTCTGATTATAATGATCTATAATTCCTTATACTTAATTGGGGAACTAGAGGAAGAGGCCAAGTTCAAGGATACAGGGGAATACATGGGAATTCTAAAAATCATCATTTTAATTCTACCCCTTCTCGAACTATATATGCGGTAGAAACTCATGGAAGAGCCCTTCTGCATGCTCAATAAGAACAAGGAGTATCGTCCAGGAAAGATAAATTCAATTTTTACACAATTATTTTGGAAGACTTATTAGAAGAAACACCATCTGCTTCTCATCAAGTGAATAGACCTAGTCAGTCTAATCTACCAGATCCAAAAGTATTTCTAGCTTCTGCTCTGACACAGAATACGGCTGCATCAGAAGCATTAGCTTCTAAAGCACCTAAAAAACTATATCTACATGCCAAAAAATATAGAACTTTGGACCAAAAGTATGATGTCTTGAAACAATTGGCCTATGTACTGGACAAGTTATCAATTATGGATGCTTTGAATTTGTCAAAAGATTTTCGAGGGGCACTCATTGAGGATTTTTCAAGTCCTCAAGAGTTTGAAATCAATGTTGTTACTGCTAAGGTTTACCTTATAGAGAATGATCCTAGAGAATGGCAGGCAGTCATATCTTTTACAGATGAAGATGAAGATGATATTGTACATGGACATATCAGACCTTTGTATTTGTCTGGAAAGGTCACTGATGTAGACATTTGACGAGCCTTCATTGATAATGGCTCTCGGGTCAACCTCATTCTCATTTGTACACTTTTTCGATTGGGCTTGACTGAATCTAACTTATATCCTTCCACTTTAATGTTGAAAGCTTGTGGAAAGAATGAACAAGAACCTCCGAGTGAGATTACACTCAAAACTCAGTTTGGAGATCTTGTGTCTAATTCGGATTTCATGGTTAATCATCAGGAAATAACCTTCAATATTCTTTTTGAAATGCCTTGGCTGCATCAACATGAATTCATACCTTAGGCATATCACCAATGTCTTAAGTACTATTTCAATGGTCATATAGGGACATTTTATGGTGACAAGGCTCTCTTCAAAACATGTGTATCTCAATACATTCAGGCATAGTTTTATCACCCAAAAGGAATGAAGTCCATGATAAAAAAATAACCAGATTTAATGCTCCAAATAGAATGGAAAAGATCCCAAAAAATCCATTTATGCATTTGAGTACAGATTATGTGATGACCATCTATCATATTGAAAGGTTAAAACCAAATCCAAACACTTATCTAGTAACTTCTATAATGTCATTTATGGAAACTAATCCTAACAACATGGGAGAAATTGCTAATTTACCAAGTAGTGATGGAATCTTAAATGGATATGTCTTCATTTTTGTTCACTGAATTACATCAAGACTTTATTAAATTAATCATGGTAGAAGAGATTGTATCAATGTTAGAGGAAGAAAAATATGTTTATTATCAATCCATCATTCCCTATTTATTACTACAGGAGGACCCTTCATCATCAGTAGGGTCAGATATAGTGGCCTCTTCTTCAGGATGTTCAAATACTGACTCCTCCCCTAACGGTGGAAGTTTTTCCTTATTTTCTACTATGAAAGTGGAGACAAAATAGGTAACACATAATGAAGAAGATGATGAAGATCTCATGGATGCGCCTCTATCATTTGAAGAAGGTGTCTCTACCACCGTGGATGAGCACAAAGACATAAATTTGGGTACAGAAGAAGATCCACTCCCCAGTCTAATTAGTGTGACCATGACCTATGAAGAGAAAGAGGTGTATGATTCATTTATAAAGCAACATAGAGATATATTTTCTTGGAATTTTACAGAAATTCCAGGTTTTAATCCTGATTTTACCACCCATAATTTGGTTTTTTTAGAAGAACATCATGGATTCTAGCAGGCAGCAAGAAGAACACACCCAACTCATGCCTCTAAAATTGAAGCAAAAGTTGATAAGCTTATAAAGTATAACTTTTCATGGAAGTTCAGTATCCCAAATGGATATCCAACATAGTCCCAGTGAAAAATAAGAATGGACAAATTAGAGTTTGCATTGATTTCATATATCTTAATCAGCATTGTCCTAAAGATGATTTTCCAGTTCCAATTACAGAGCTTTTAATTGATGCAATGTATGGCTATGAAGATATTTCCTTCATCGATGGCTACAATTAGTATAATAAAATCTGTATGGCTCCAGAGGATGAAGAATATTTATCCCTCAAAGCCCTTAAAGGTGTGTTTTTCTATCGGGTAATTTCCTTTGGCTTAAAGAATGTAGGTGAAACATACCAACGTGTCATGCACCATATATTCAAACCCATCTTAGGGAATTTTGTTTAATGTTATGTGGATGATTTGGTGTTCAAATCCAGACAACTTTCCAATCACTTGTCTAATTTCGAGACTATACTCAATAAACTTCGCCAACATAGTTTGAAGATGAACCCCTTGAAATGTGCTTTCAGGGTAACCTCATGAAAGTTTATTTGCTTCATTGTACACCATCATTGTATAGAAGTGCAGCCTGAGAAAACAAAATAAATTATTTTTATTTCACCTCCTCATAATTTGAAAGAATTAAGAGGACTCCAAGGACACTTGGCCTATATTCTGTACTTTATCGCCAATTTAGCAGGAATGTGTTTACCCTTCACCAAATTAATGAAGAAGGGAATCACCTACCAATGGACTGAAGGCTTCCAAAAAGCATTTGATACCCTAAAGAAATATCTCTTGAGTCCACCAGTATTAATTCCCCTTATTAAAGGAAGAACAGTTATTCTCTATGTGACAACTTTTGAGAAATCACTAGGTGCCTTCCTTGCCCAAAAGAATGATGTTGGGAATGAAAACAGCCTTTAGTATCTCAATCGAACTATGCTTAATGTGGAAACTCGATATTCAAGTATTGAAAAGTGCTACCTAGCATTAATTTTTTTAGTTCATAAATTGAGGCACTACCTGTAACATCATGAAGTCCAATTGGTGTCTCGCAATAATCCGCTCAAATTTATCCTCATTTGTCCTATGGTTACAAGGCATCTGACACGGTGGGCAGTTATTTTACAATAGTTTGATATCTCTTTTGTGCCTCAAAAGGCAATAAAAAGCCAAGCTCTAGCTAACTTCCTTGCTGAGTATCCATCTACGGAAGATACATCATTTAATACTGAACTTCCAGATGAAAAGTTCTTCTCTATTCAGGATAATTCCCAAACATGGGAAATGTATTTTGATTGTGCTTCCATAAGTCAAATAGGGAAAATAATGGAAAACCCTAAATTCAACAAAGTTGGGTTAGGAATTATCCTTACTAACCCATAAAAGGAATTATTTCCTTATTCCTTCTTGTTGTCATAAGGTGTTAATAACAATGAGGCGGAATTTCAAGCTCACATCATAGGTTTGGAATTGGCCCTTCAGGTGCAAATGGATCATTTAAAGGTAAAAAGGTGATTCATAATTGGTAATTAAACAAATTAATGGGTAATATTCTATCAGAAAAGATGATTTAATCCCTTTGTGTGATATGTAAGAGGGTTAATGGCTGAATTTACCTCAAATCTGACATTGTCTTATGTCCCGCGATCACAAAATTCTCAAGAAGATGCACTGTCTAATGAAACTACTACCTTGGCAGATCCAAATCGGGATGAGACGATCATCAACATATCCCATCTCCGTGTGATTTTATCTTTTTTTCAAACCATAATGGAAAAAATTAATGAAATTGTCCCTATTTTTGAACCATATGGTCAAACCACGGGATGGAGAACATCCATCATGGAATATCTACAAAATGTAATACTTCCACTAGATAGGGCTAAAAAAGAACAGACCTGCTGATGAGCAGCCAATTTCACTCTTTATGATAGTCCAGACCACCAAAAGATCCTCTAAAAGCAAGTCTTTGATGGATTCCTCCTCAGATGTATTGATGGAGAAGAGACTACAGTTGTCGTGAAAGAAGTACATTTAGGAGTCTGTGGTGTCCACCAGTCTTGGCACAAACTCTCTGATCAGATCTGAATGCTTGGATACTTTTGCCCTTCAATGATGTTGGATCGTACATGTTTCAATAAAAAACTCCATCCCTACCAAGTGCATGAAAACTTCATTAATCACCCCTCGGAGTTCTTACATACATCTAAATACTCTTAGCCATTTGAAACATGGGGAATGGATGTAGTAGGGCTTTATCCTCCAGCCACAACTAAGCAGTTCAAGTATATTCTCACTGCTATTGACTTCTTCTCTAAATGGGCTGAGGAATACCTCTCATGGAATTTAGAGCCAAAATCATTGTTAGTTTTTTCAAAACTAATATCATCACTAGATTTGGTGTCTCTCCTACTATTTTGACGGACAATGGCACCAATTTTTGTTCTGTTGAGGTAAAAAAGTTATATCAGGAACAGAATATCAAATCCAACCATTCATCTCACTATCATGCAATGACCAATGGATAGATAGTGACCTTCAATAATACCCTATCAAATATACTCTAGAAGATTGTGCATAAAGAGAAGAAATCATGGCCTGATAAACTTTTGAATGATTTATGGTCTTATCGGAGAACTACCTGTTCTGATACCCAAGCAACTCCTTATTCATTGGTATATGGAACTGAAGCAGTTTTTCTAATTGAAATGCAATTTCCTTCACTCATAGTTGAAATCTATGATTAGTTGTCTACATATGAGAGGTATCAGAAATGGTTTAATGATTTGGAATGATTAGACGAAAAAATATTGCATACATTGAATCATCTAGAAGTCTATCAAAATAAAATAGCATGAGATTTTAACAAGAATGTTTGCCTATGTTAATTTGTTCAAGGATAATTTGTATTATTTCTTAGGACTCCAATGATACTAGGAATGAAACCTCCCAAACTTGAGCCAAAGTGGGAGGGACCTTATTACATACATAAGGTCTATTCAAATTGATCTTATGCCTTAATCTCAATGGATTGGTGGATTATTACAACTCCTAACAATGCGAGATTCTTGATGAAATAGTTTTTGTAGTTATTCACATTCTTCCTCACTTAAGGACTTTAAAATTAAATGTACTATATCTTCACTACAAGTCTTTAAATTGCTCAATACAAAATCCTCATTACAAGACTTTAAACTGCACAGTACAATGTCTTTGTTGCAAGACCTAAAACTGTATAGCCCCCATATCCTAGTTGCAAGACATTAAACCACATAACAACCATAAGTATCCATGTTTCATGATGTTAACATGTGTAAAATCTTATTCCTTATCACATGACGTTAAACTGCATGACATCATTTGTACAACTAACGTTTTCTCTATTTGACATTAGAATCTTCCATAAGAAAACATCATTGACACCATCGCTACTCCTTAGTGGCACATGAGTCCCTCTATTTCCTATGTCTGAGTTAGATCTGCATATAGACTTTATTTCAAGAAATACATATGCCTTGATTCTCTTTTTCCAATGAGATACATAGAGACGCCTAAATCTCCAATTTTGGGCCTATCCATAATTACAAAATTTTCTTATTTTTTTTTCTCCTTCTATATATGAATCAGATCTATACAGAGTGTTTCTTTAAGATATATGATTTGGTCCTTATTCTATTTTATGTCTTAAGATTTACCGTTCTCTCAGAATGTGTCAAAATACCCCATTCTTCATGTCAAACTCGATTGGCGTGAGAAGTGATTGTTTCAAGAACTATGTATGGATTGATTCTCATTTTAAATGAGATATGTATAGATGCCTAGATGTCCAATCTTGGTCCCAGCCATGATAAAAAACCCCTTATTCCTTGTATAAGAATCAAACCTTCATAAGGAATGTTTTAAGAGCTACGTGTGACTTGATTCTTTTCCTAAGCAAGGAACATAGTGACACTTGGGTTTTATCCCTTAATCCAGTTACAATATGTCTTTATTTTCATATCCTTTCATCTTCGTCCTTAACGAACAACATTATACTACATTGAAATTTAACACCCCATTCTTCACATGTGTCACCTTTATATAATAGAGGAAACCTTTAATACTCCTTGTTTCTCACACCGATCATAGATCAAGTGGGATTAGAAATTGGGTAAAAGAACTATTTATATAAATAATGTGTCTCAATTTATTATGAGGTTATTAATGTATTCATTGCATGACTTAAAACTGCACAGTATAATGTCCTCGTTTCATGACTTTAAACAACACATCATAATATTAATTCATAGAAACCAAGAAATTCTCTATTTTATATATGAGTCAGATTTATGTAAAGGATGTCAAACTCATGGACAATATTGGTTTAAATATTAATCATATGCATTGGACATAAATCCCTTCCATATTTTACACTCTTAATCTTGAATGATTTCAGATCTTCATAATCTTTCTTACGGTTTCTGGTGACAGAGTTTCTAATATCTGAGAACTCTTTTTCCCGATTATGTAGTGCGTTCCTTTAGGTGGACTACCATAAGTTGCCTCTATAACAGGCCTGTCTGTTAAATAATGACACTATTTTTTTATGTAGTATGTGCCCCAATTGTCCCTACATAATACAACCCCCATAACAGGTTTGTCAAAAAAAATGGTAACTTTGTTCTTGGTTATAGAATCATTGTCTCTTTCAAACATTGATGACAATATAAAAGAATCTATATTTTATAAATTCCATTAAATTACACTTGTCCCATTATATTTCTCGGATTCTGAAAGTCTTCAAGACCATAGTTTACACATTTCCCTTAAAATGTGTTCAATAACATATGAAATAACCTTGGAACCACTTGGCCACATATCACATTTTGTTTCTATTTCTAGTCCTAATTGTATGACCTAAAACTACAGACACCATAATTCCTACATTTTGGTCAGACCTTTGTAAGAGTCATATTACTCCAATTATATAGAAATATTGGTTGAAATTACCCTCTCCATATTCAGGTACCTTTCCTAGAAAACCAAACTCTGTGCTTTAGAAAATCTGAATCTTCATAATCTTTCTTTATCTTTTAGCAATAGAATGTCAAACTGCAAAGAGATCTTTTGTTTGACTATGCAGTATGTTCCCTTAGGCGGCCTTGCATAAGTTGCCTACATAATAGGCCTGTCAGTCACAAGATGCCACTATTTGGATATGTAGTATATTACATTGTTAGCCCTACATAAGGAACCCCGATAATGGGTTTGTCAAATAATGGTAACTTAATTCTTATAAGAGACTCCCTCTAATGCCTTTATCACCTTTTCTATATCATTCTCCATATTTAGAAATTCCCAAATCATAGTTTACCATTTTCCCTTCAATACCTAAACATGATAGTATATTTCCAAACAAATTATCAAGAAATTGGGAGAATCTCATGCCTTTGGTCAGAGCTAAAGACCATGAGTTAAAGTCACACAATGTCCTCAATGCAAGACTTAAAACTGCACAGTACAATGTCCTTATGACATGACTTAAAACTACACAGTACAATGGCCTCACTTCATGTCTTAAAACTACACAATATGATATCATGAATTTCTCTTTCTTATAAATCTTAACCATTCATCATACACCAAATTTTTATAGAAATGGTTTTCCTATCCATGACATATGTCAGTGTAAAATATCCCTTTCATTATTGAAATTCCTTTCCTTGGAAAAATGACCCACTTTGGTCTTGAGTCACCCAAATCTTATTTTCCTCAATCTATCAATAGAAAAATGTAAAACTTCAAAGAGCTCTTTTGATTGACTATGCATCATGTTCCCTTAGGCGGCCTTGCATAAGTTGCCTACATAATAGGCCTATCATTCAAAAGATTCCACTATTTGGTTATACAGCATATGCCCCAGTTGGCCCTGCATAGCACAACCCCCATAAAAGGTTTGTCAAAATAATGGTAACTTCATTCTTGGAGAGGACTCCCCTTATGTTGATACAAGTTTTAGATTTTTTGACCATAAAAATCATGACTCAAGATTATCCTTGGAAATATTTAAAGAATAATTAAATAAATTATTATCCATATAGTCTTGTTTGGGATATAATTTAAATATTTATGGTCAAATCTATTCGACCCTAAATACTATCCCTTTATAGTCTAACATGCATGACTCTAAACTACTTAGAGACATGGTACTCACCATATTGAGAACCCACGAAGGATAACCTTAAAAAAATTTGAGTCCCAACTCACTAAATGTACATTTTTGTATAATTTAGGTAATATTGAGAAATAAAAAGTCAAGAGAAATAATGTTTGTGGGGTTTTCATATAACCCTAGAAAAAATCAAACAATCATCACTAGGCCTCATGGATTAGGAAAAAATTATAGAATCATTCCAAACCTAATGTAGCTCCAAATATAATCAAAGGATATTGTAATACGTCAAAGTTCCCAACATTTACCTTAGAACAAGATTCTTTTCATTCTGAACGAATAAAATTCTAAGAGGGGGCTTTTGCAGACACCATGAAATGTGTACCATGTACTTCTTTGTAAAATGTCCTCAAGCTGGCTCAAAAAGTTCATGGTGTGACTATGAATTTTTCATGGGGGTCAGTGACGGTAGAGAAGGCACTGGTCCGAAGGTCTGGGACCGTAGCCTGGCACTGATCCCAAGAAGGGGTTCAGGGGTGCAGTCCCTGCGGTATGGGGAAATTATTTGTCTAAGTCCCTAAAGAGGCACTCAAGGTACCTACGCCCAAATACTTGCATGCCACCATGCTAGAGTTGATTGAAGTAGTGATTTTGGATAACTCCTCAAGGTGTCGCCCTAGACTAGCCAAATCACCAGCAACATGCAAGTATACTTGGGCACCACCCGTTCAGAACACAACCACTTGAACGCCACAAAATTTCATGCAGCCTTCTTGCGTGGCCAAACTCTTTTCTCCCAAGGTCCTATTTTTTACTATAAATAGACCATTGGGGCCTCCATTTGGACGGACGAATTTCCCCTAAGCTCAATTAATTCTCTGGTCTCCCTATTACATTGCCTCAGTATTCTAAAACTTTTAAGGTATTTTTTAAACACCTTGAATGGAGGATTTTAGGGAGTATCATTGGACTTAAGTCCTTTTAGTGTTTGAAAACCATAAAAAATGTGCGCCTAAAGCGCCAAACCTCCCCAAATCAGAAATACTTGTGTGTCGCCCATTCCTCCTACAGGAACTTGAGTGCCCCAATTCTAAGATCACCTATGAATACTATGGAAGGATTGAGAAAGGTCTCTCCCATGTATTAATATACTGTTTGTTTTTCGATTAAGTGAACATCTGGTCGTCTAAGTTTAATTTCACGCCCATACTTGTGCGCCCTTACCTACTTGGGTGATCCTCATTGATTCACTTATTCTCTTCAGTATAAAATTTATCAAGCCTTCCTCAAATAAATTCATGGAACGGATTATTCTTCCTTGGATCCCTTATCTGGAAGGGATTCTATTGAGACCTCCACCAAAACCTCCTGACTTATCAAACCTTTGGGAAAGGCACATCAGAGTGTCTTCTATTTGGGTTTGTATTTTTACAATCAGAGATTTCCCACATTTGTTTCACAATGGGGTTAGGATTCATGGGGAGTCTATGGGTTTGTATATCTATAGTCACATGGGAATTTCTCCAAAGAAAAGTGTTGGGAAGATCTTAGTTTGGTGGAGGTTGGGTCCTAGACTCTCCATTCTCGAAGAGATGGCCCGGAACCTCGTGTCTCTAGTCGGGAAGGTACAGTTTACACTTTCTTTTATCCCTTTTGAATAAAAGGAAAAGTCTCCCTTGCCCAACCAGGATCAATTTTAGGGAAACCATCCTGGCATAAGCCCACTATATTTTCTTGCAGGAGGTAGCATCATTTCTCCTCCTCTCATCTTTAGTTCCAAAAACTAGAGGAGAGATGGGAATATGAACTTTTTTTACCCTTTACCTCTCATGTTGGGCTTTGTCACCATGGGAAGCCATCCTGGTGTAAGCCCCTAACCTTCATCCCTTCCTCTGAACATTAGAATCTTGTCCAATGTAAATAGAATAGAGGGAAGGCTCTTTGCCTCGCCCTCTTCAACGGTCGTCTTGGCCTCGTCCAACCTCTCTACCATAGGTGTGCCCTCTTCCACCAGTGGAGGAGGAAAATTTTGAAAGTGAAAGCGTCATTGTTGAATCTTTCACATTCTATTATTTCTCATAGAGAGCATGAATCATGTGGGCTTTGAGATTCGTGATGATTACAACATGTATAAAAACACACATGAAGGAATGAACAATGAGAACCTTGATTCCTATTCAAACCAGGATACGTAGGAATCCTTTTTAGGGCCCGATCTCACTTGATATCCTCCTAATAAATCCAACCCCAATTCCCTTAATATGGGCATCCTCCTTTGGAATAAGCCCAAATTAAACCTCAAATCATCAAGCCATCCTTTTTAGAAAGTAAGACCAAACTCATCTCTCTCAAAGGACCATATTCTCCTATGAGACTTATCGAACTACGTGGGATTTCATTTCTATCTATATAGGATACGTAGGAAGCCTCCTTGAGGTTCAAACCCAAAACTTCAAATCAACCTTGTTCCCCTTGGCCCATATTCCTAATAGGGTCTAATATTACTTAGAAACCCATATCCTTTCCATGTTCCTTGGGTTGCTTCAGCAAAAGTCCCACACAAAGTTTTGACCAAGCACCTTCCTCTTAGTGGTCTTTATCACATGACCTTAAAAGGTATGGTGTGTCCCATTAAGTGGCTCCGAACTATGAGGGTTATGATTCCTTTCACAAGGTTACATAGGTAACCCATTTTATTGGAACTATCCTTATATCAAAACAAACATTTGTCTCCCTAAATGACTATAAATTCCAGAGATCCCCGTTGAGTGGCTTAAAAACCAGTATCATCACAATGATGATTAAAAAAATCTCTAAGCAGTATATTATAGGATACTATTGATGGAAAACCTCGAATACAAACAGATATTTTTATTAATGAATAACCTTGAATGAATACTGATGATTCTAAATTTTACACATGTAAATAAGTGATTGTAAATTCCAAGGGAAACTTATGTTATGATTGGTGAGTTAATAAGGATTCATGAAAATATCTTAAATTTACAAAAAGATTCCAAGAGTAGACAATAATTCCCCCCAAAAGGGTGTGATGAGTATGACCTCCCATCCTCTCAACCAATGCACATTATTATGTATCATAAAGTTCAATATTAAGGAATGCCTGCCTTTTGAAAGCAGGTACCCTTTGGATAAATAACTTTTTGAATTTTCCAGTTCCATAAATAAATCCAATGGAAACCGCCTAGAAACATTGATTCTTAAAACTAGAACACATGTTTCAAGGAACTACGAAACAATACAATGTCCATGTTGATTGATCATAGGATGTGGAATAAAATAGATAATACAAATCACATTTAGAGAGATATTATCTTGAGTTGAAAGGGGATGGGTTTTTACTGGATTAAGAATATCATTTATGAACAAGAGATATAGGAATTTGGAAAAAACTACATGAATGATCATCATTTAAGAACTTTTTTCTTAATTATTTTATTTTTATATTACAGAATGATTATGTATGGATAAATATATAGTGTAGTTAAGGTGATTTGTAGTTGTGGAATTTTGCATCAGCTTGAATGAATTGAATTTTCTTTATCTTATTCTTCTATGCCTAATGTATTTCTAACCCAATCAACTAGTAGATTATCATTGGTGAAATAATGTAGGAATGAGACTAGATATCTAATACCATGATCTTGAAGTAGTGAATTAGTTCTCTAAAGCATGAGAGATTCTTATGTGACTAGGGAACACACTTATCCTATATATAAAAATATTAATAATCTAAGTTAATTTGTTACCTGAAACCTTACACGGATAAATTATTATACCAAGAAGATAAAGAGTGACTCGAGAGAACTTGGAATGAAATATTTAGTGTTCTAAGAAATAACTAATGAATTAATGTATAATAAATATAAATAAATGAAATTAATTCCAGCACTACCCACTATATTCTAAATTTATTTACAAAACCATTAAATATTTTATATCTTAATCATCCTCCCATTAAACTTGTTTTATTACTAATAAATTTTATTTATACTTGATACTTGGTTTAACACTTTACACACAAACACTAATGCATTAATTTTATTCCCAAAACAATAGTTTTAATTTGTGAATTGATCATGTAAAACTTTTATATATGACTTGTGGTAACTATTATTCAATGTTTTTCATGAACATATTCACTTATATGGAGGCTGGGTAGTTACCTCTATATATTTTATCATCATGAAAATATAGATACATGATCCATTTGGTTACTATTGAGGGATCTTCATCAAACATATTAGAGAAGAAAATTTAACAAGAAAATTAGAACTGTACTTATTTCATGTTATTCTAATAAACCTATTTGGGAATATATCATCTTAAAATAAGGTTTTTTTATCTTCATTGACATGATAAAAAATATGTCCTTTAAAAACCAATACTAAATCCATCAATTTTCACCACCATTATCTCAATTGAATCACTATATCTAAAGACTCATCTACCTAACTCAAGGAATGGACACCAGAATTTCTATTACTACCGTATGGATCACACAAGTAAAAATATCATGGTGGGGGACAACAATAATTATCATTCGAAAACAATTAATCACATAACGAACCTCGATCATGTATATTTTAGATAAGTAAAACACACCACTAAATATTAATATTGTTTATAATATGTCACTATGTATTTAATATATCATTTTCATCATCTCTCACTACTCACTTATTCTTAGGAGTCTACCACATAACTCATCTCGTGCCCACCAGAACTTTTCATCTTAATGTTTGCATCATGTCAATTATAATTTCATATAATTCATAAAAATAGTGATCATGTTTAAGGGTATGTTAAAAATATTATATTCATTGGCCAAAAATTTGGTAGGATACAACGTAATCCATCTATATTAGGAATCTATAATTAATGAGGGTATATTTTTTAAATAGATAATAATTAGGATATTTTGTTTTAAATTTTGAATCAATGATAAAGAGTGATTTTTTTATTTTTTAGTTCAAAATGTTCATGAGATACTATAGAGATTTTATATGTTGAGATATTATGGTTAAATATGATTTAGGAAAGTAAAATATATGATATATATTATTTATAATAAATATATTTATCGTAATGAAATTCTTTTTCTTCTTATTATATAGAGAAATATGAGAGAATTTAAATGTTGATACAAGTATAGAAGTTATAATTTCATAATATATAGTTTTTTAAGAAAAGAATAATAGGGGTTTTCTCCCATGTGGGGACCTATATAAAGAGATAAAGATAATGTTCCACGTAAATAATATGTTATCAGTCTATATGAAGAAATATTACATCATTTGATATAAATTACTATGAGTGATAAATTCCTTTAGGTGTTAGAATTTATATTATTGTGGATTTTATTTAGGTGATGGAAAATGAATCATCTTTTAAAATTAATTCATGTAAGAAAAACCTATTTGGGATGGGTTACATATAGATGCATGATTTTATGAGATTGAAAAAAAAATTGACTGTTTACAGTTATGTCATATTTACGTTAATTTTTTAGTTATGTATTAGATAGTAAAATTATAAATATCATTAGTTGAGTATGTTATGGTTGATTTTTGTAATCTATTGTTATTTTGGATTTATTCCATTGATGACATAGTGATCTACATAGAAAATAGGTATAAATTTTTAGTTTCTAATATAAACTTATATATATTAATATGTCGAACCACATCAATCTATTCATTGGAGACATGTAAGGATGGTGTCTATGAAGTGTGTATAGGCCATGTTAGTGCTATTAATGATAATTCTTCAAAGATGGAGCGGATGAATTTATAGGTGATAATTAGGAATAAAATGAAGTCAGGTTTGATGATATTTTGGTGTTAAAAATTTAATCCAAGGTAAATGTTATTGAGATATTTTGTTTGAATTGTAAATTAATGATTTTTTGTTTTATTTTTTAATTGAAAACAAATGTGTGATGTATTCTATACATCAGGGTTGTAGAGATAAAGTGGAGGCATAAACTTTTAAAAAAGTTAATTATATATGATATTCTTTTAAATATATATATATATATATATCATATTGATATATCATAATGATTTATATTTATAAATTTATCATATCCTGAAGAGGTGACTAAAATTTAATATGAATCAGGCTATGAGATGTAGTCTATCAAAATATAATTTTAAATAGGGTTATAGTGGCCCATATTAAGAGAAAAATATGATTCCAACTGTGTAAAATAATTCTATATCTTATGTATATTTCTTAATAAGAGTGTCAAAAATATATATAAGTGTATATTTATGACATATTTTAAAAATTATTATTAGTAACAAGTTCATTCATATGTCAAAAATTTCTATGGGTGATAAATTCACATGGGTGGGAATTTTATATGAGTAAGAAATTACTACAAGTGTTAAAAATTATAATTGGTTACAAGTTATTTCATGTTTCATAAATTACTATTATTGATGAATTCCTGTAGGTGTTAAACTCATTTTATTGTGAATAAGTTCTATGGGTGAGGAAAATCCTATTATTGAGGTGTTAATAGACACACACACACATAAAGATAGAGAGAGAGAGCGAGAATTGTGAGATAGAAAAATCTATGTATTTAAATATATGTACTATTTTAGAGTTCTTTTATTATTAGATTTGATAATAAAAAAAATTGAATTCATTAGTGGAGTGGGAATAAGACAATCTACAATATATCAAGTGTTTTGAGATTTTTATCTTCTATGAAGGCATTCAATACCATAAAAACCAACTATTATAGCATTGTTTCTGATCATCAATGATAAATATGCATTAGTGGAGATGAATTGTTATATTTATTGATAACAAGTAAGGATAATGTGTTTGGATGTAAAATAATGTGAATATCATATTATATGATATATTTAATTATAGGATCTCATGTAGGAATGTTATTTCATTTATAATTATCTACGATCGGTTTTCTATCATTGTGTATGATGGGTGATGAGATATGATATGTCATGTCCAATTATCACTACCAATTCATACCTTAGTTGAAAATGATTTTGAATATATGGGATTGAATCATTTTTTTATTTACATTAAAAATATATTAATTTAATTCTTTAATAAATTAAATGAATCAATATGTAGAATTATGAAAGTTCCATGTGATATAACTCAAATCTCCATTGTTGAAAATATCATCATTAAATAAAAAGATTATATAAAATAGATATGATCACTCCTATTAGTTATAACCTTAATTAATACAAGCCTAATATGATGCTCACTTTATCCCTAATGACCATTTATCTTCATTTTGATGAAGGATCTAGCATGCCTTTAGTGATTTGAGATCCACTCACCTTGAATTAGGAATCATAAGACCAGTGTGATCCCCTTAGAAGAAGAATAAATTTTTCTAATTTTATAGTGATTCCCATAAAACGCAATCCCTCAAAGAATCAATATAGAGCATATGAATAATAATTTATGTTCATGTTTATGTTCTTCATTTCTTGAATATTGAATATTTTAAAAATAGATTAGACATATATGGGATTTTTTCCACTACCAATGTTTGTTCTATGAATAAACAAAACCCATTAGTGGTATTATAGAATATATTTAGAAGATATTAACATTTTTTTATCTAGTTTTTTGAATCGCATATTAGTCATAATCTATTTGTGTCTATATTATAATGTATGATATGAAAGATTTATTTTGTTCGGCATAATCATAGTGTATGATTTAAACATATTATAGGGTATGACAAATCGAAAACCCATGGATCTATTCTATGTAATTAGATATGATATTATATATCATACTCTATGACAGAACCAAAAAATTTGAGAAAATAGGGCATCTGGTCATATTAACGATATGAAAGATATCTTCAAATGTTATAGAAGCATTATGATTGGTTATATAATAAGATACTAATTGATAAGTAATTTTAATCGAAGTTACATTTACATATCAATCAAATAATATGACTGATAATACCTATTATCTGTCTTAAAATATGAAATAAGTAAAAAAATCAAAAAATTAGTATTTTTATAAACATTATTATGGTTTATATGATATATTAAAATTATAAGTGTTCAGTATTGTAAAATTAAAATTTTCATTTCTAATTTAAAAATGAAATTTTTTTAATGTATCTCTAGATTTTGAGAATAAATAAATAGTTTATTTATATATTTATTACTTTATAATATTCAGTTTTTCAAAATGTTTATAAAATAGGATTATTTTGTATGGTTAATTTATATAATCAATTTCTTATTATAAATTTCATATAAAATCATTATATTCTTGGTAAAGAAACAAGAAATTTCGTTTCCATCAACCTTGCCCTTGATTTTTAATTATGTTTATTGGATGGAATTTATTTATTAAATATATTTTGTTCATATCAGATTATATAGTTCTTATGAATTAGATTCTCCATTGAGTAATGTATCCTTTGGTTGAGAGACTTTAGGTCGAACCTCCCATTGGCCTAGAGGCATATTCCTTTTTCTTTGAAAGGTGGAAGTTTTCTATCTATACCTATATGATTACTCATACATATATTTTTAATCTAATAAAAATAGAAAAATTTACATTATTATTTTTTATATTTTATTCCTATCATTCATTTAAATATGTATAAATATGTTTGGATTCTATTTTTGGGTGATTAACATGAACTGCAAGTTGTGTAAAGAGTTATGTAAAAACATGGTGTGAATATATTAATTTAGTGGAAGGAATATTGATTTAAAATTATTCGTACAAAAAGGAATAAACATGAGTTAATAAATATTGAATATTATGAAATAGTTATTAATTTCATATGAATATGATTTATATAAAATTATTGAGCCTGTAAAAGAAATCACCCCAAATACTAACTATGAGATTCCATACAAAGTGGTTATTTTCAAGTATCTGGTCATCTAATCAGGTAGTTTCATATCATATTTGGGTTCCAATAGATTATATTATGTAAGGCATGAAATTAATAAGTCTCCTAAAAGTTAGGTACCTTATTCTTGGTTTTTTCATTGGGTCAATCATAGTAGGGAAACCTTAATAGTTATAATACTAGAAGAATAGATTTGAAAGAATACATATAATGTGTTTAGATAAAAATTTAAATGCTCAACTATACAATATCCTTATATGATATGATTGGGATTATAAGTTATATATTCAACTATAAAAAATCTATATATGATATGATTGGGATGATGACCAATATAAATAATATAATGATGAGAATAATGTTTTAGAGGACTCATTACTAGGTGGAATATGGATATTGGATCACTGAATGGTTATTATATATGGGGTAATCATTTCTAGTTTAAGTATTTTAATTAAAATTCCATGATGAAAAGATATAAAACATGATACTCACAGATAAATATTTCCTTGTGGTATATTATTTCATGAATCATGTTAATATTTTGAGATCTGTTATTGGTATAACCTCTAAATATATTCAAGATTAGTATTTATTTTCAAGAATTGTTTTCAAAGATAATCATTCTGATCATCTAAAAATTAATGTTATAAAGGTCAATTTCACCAGTTATGACTTGTAAGTATTGGATATTGGGTGTGAATAACACTTTTTTTATAAACATATATTATAATATATGATATAATATTAAAACTTTTAAGTAGATATTTCATTCAGTATTGTAGAAAGAGTTACCACGTTATAATTTAGAACTTATTATCTAACCCTAACTAGTAGATTATTTCAATAATCTGAGAGCTATTAATATGCTTCTATCATAAAAAGAAATATTATTTCTATAAATATTTTGGAAAATATGGGGTTTTCATTCATTGTCATGAAAAATATTATATATATATATAATAATTAACTATATTATGGCATAAAGAATATGTTTAATGGTTTATATATTATATATAAGGATAAGCCTCTATATAAAATACAAAACATGAAGTTCATTGTTTATTATAATCCCATATACCTTTGGCATCATCTCTTAATACATATAAATAAGTAATACCTATAAAGAATCCGTAGAGATGTATTTTTGGACTTGTTTTATAATGAATAAATTGATACATGAGAATATTTTCTATTAGGTAAAATTAAAAACACACCTTTTAGTTGAATAGGTGAAAGGGCTCGAAGGATCTTAGATCTAAAACATAGTGATGTATACATGCTAATAAGTACTCAAGAAATAGTTAATTGTTTACTTTTGACAATGTATTTAGTGTAATATTTATGTGTTTCAGGTGATACATAACCATGTAAATTTTAAAAATTTCAAAGATTTTTTGCATGAAGTACATAGTTAGTTGGGAAATTTTATTTGTCACGACCTGTCCTTGGGGCCCATGTCGGGACTACCCCAAGCCCACTTTCCAAAGGCCAGGGGCTGGCAACTAGCACCAAAGGCGTAAATCTTGATAAAAAGGGAAGGAATTGCCTTTATATAAGTAAACATACACACCATAGTACACAAGTGAAGCAAGAACTAAGTAAAACTGAGTACAAAAGTAAGTGCTGAAAAGTAAATGCGCCAGTATACAAACCCAAAAGAAAGTACAGTACAATTGAGAATGAAACTACAACAGTAGTAAAGTAAAGTGGAAACCACTGAGTTGTCCTTTGTGAATCCCACCTGAAGGGTGGGTACAGATAGTCTTGTTGGTACCTTGGGTTCCTCTTTCCGCTCCGTGTAAGTCCCACGAGGTGGTCCACCTCTGGATACCGTCCACCTCCACAAGCCTCAACCACGATCAGTGCTATCTATCATCTGCATCCAACACAACATAGTGCGGGCGTGGCCCGTGCAGGGGTGAGTATACGATAATCAGTAGGGACCCTGAGACCCCTGAAGGTCTCCTAGAATCCATGAAGGATAAACCACAAAGGAAAGGAACAAACATGAAGAATCAACCAACCCTACATAGGTATATTCCCATGCATTTACCTAAGTTATCAATCTCAGTTCGGCTCCAACTTCCGATCCCAAGCACAATCAGGTCCACACAGGAAAGAATTCAATCACATAAATGATAATTATTATAAGACAAGACTCAACTCACACAAGTATACTAATCACGAAGAGGGGTGGAGATGATTAGATGCAGCCTCTGAATCATCTCCTCGGCTGAACCCACGGAGGATCCAAGTACAGAAGTCGTTGCTGCTGAACCCACGTAGGATCCAAATATAGTAACCATCACTGCCGAACCCATGTAGGATCCAAGTACAGTCGTCATCACTGCCGAACCCACAGAGGATCCAAGTACAGTCTTCCTCACTGCCGAACCCACGCAGAATTTAAGTACAGTCGTCTTCTTTGTCGAACCCACGGAGGATCCCAGCACGGTAGTCATCATAGTTGCAACCAGCTCTAGGGTTCCTACACACAGCGTACTTTATTCTGGGAGGGTCCGATCCTCAATTAAAGGGGTCGATACATCAACTGTCACAAAGTTCAGAGTTGATGTATCCTGTAGTTCTGTCTCATCAAAAGGAACTCAACGTGATAGACAGCGCATCAATCGGACACCTGGTCCGAGAGATATTGGTTTTTTCGTTCTAGGGTCCCAATTGGAAATATGCTCATTCCAAACCCGTCCATTTACCAATGTTGTCCAAAACTCACTTAGAGTACCACAAAAGGAATTCCTCATCGATAGGGTCCTAGTAATGCAGACGGCGTGTCGATCGGACACGCGGTATTTAAGTTATTCACGTTAAAAGTGAATAACGGGCCCGGCCCGATTAGCCCAGTTGCCTGGTGGGTCGGGTCACCTAGTTTTGGCGGGTCTATCATGATAGGGGGGTTGGACTGGCTCGATGGTTCGCGTGTTCCAGCCTGAGGGGTGTGGCCCAGCCCGAAGAGAGTGCGGCCTGGCCCAAAGTGGTGCGGCCCGGCCCAGCGCGGCGCGGCTGGGCGCGGCCAGGCTAGGCGCGACAAGGCTGGGCGTGCGGCCCGGTAGGCTCGGCCAGCTGTCCAAGCGGTCCAAGGGGTCACGGCCCCCCAGCTTTCCGAACTGGTGGTGCCTTATGGCGCCTCCCTCCCAAACTGACTGCCTAGGCTGGCCGGCCTTCTGGCGCAAGCGGCCTGCATAGGAGGGCCACGGGTTCTCCATCACGGCGCCCTCCTGGCACCGCGACTTTGCTCCACCCGGCCGGTTGGACCTTCCTCCGAAGTGGCCTGCAATGTAGGCCGTGGTTCCTACTGCACAGCCGGTGCGATGGCGCCGGGTTCCTCTACCGCGGCCTGTGCTGGCCGCGGCTCCGCGTCTCCGGTACGGCATGACGGCGTCGTGCTTCCTCCATCATGGCCCACTTGGTCGCGGATTTTCTTTGAGTGTGTGACGACGGCCCTTGCTCCACCGGTCTCTTCCGTATTCCGACTCCAATCTTTGATTCCATATAATTAAACAAGATCAAATAGAGGGTCATCGGGCTGTGTTTTTTCAGACCGCGACCTCCACGTTAAGCGATGGCAATAGGCCAAGAAAAAATAAGGTTATACAATGATGAACCGAGGCACAATTTTAATCCATTAAAATTGAACTTAATCCCCTACCTTGATAATTGACGTTGCACGTCGGGCATCGTAGAAGACGTCGTCGCGAGGAAAGGATTCGTAGGCGACGTCAGAGTGCATCCGAGGAGGAAGCGGCATCTCCTCACTTTTTGAGGAGAAGAGAATTGTTAGCGCATTTTCGTTCTTTGTGGAACCGGCATTCTTCATCAAAGAAGTCACATTTCTTCATCGGAGAAGAAAACTATTCTCTTTGGAGCTCTCTCTTCCTTAACACAATGAAATTCCTCCCAAAATAAAATAATAAGCTACCCTCATTATTTTATTAACACAAGGAATTAAAAAATTCAAACATTCAAACACTTAATTAATTAGATGAAGAGTTTTCATTCATTAATTATGTTATTTTGGAAAGAGTTAAAGAGAGGGAGTGGGAGAGGAAAGGTCCTCACAAATTAAAGGGGTTGCCATGAATTAATTGAGTGAGGGAGGTGGAGAGTTTGGTAATTAAAGGGGTGTTGCCAATTTAATGAAGGGGGTTTAAGGAGTTTAGGGGAAGATGAAAGGTTGGGGCTCCTGTTTTCCCCACATCTCAAACATCCACACTTGGGTAGTTAGGTGGTTGTGGGTCCCACCCATAACTCCCCTTTGTAGGATATAACTACCTCAGTTATAAATAAAATTGTACACACCAATTTTATTTATTTTAAGCTAATTCCCAAATTATTAACTTTCGACCCGCATAAAATGCAACTGTGGTGAAGGTCCCCTTAAGAAAAAATTGGTGCTGTGAGTTCATTGGTGCCCTCAGATTTCGATTCTGAGCACTGGTTCAAAAGACAGAAAAACTCACTTGTTTTTTTACTGAACGTACCTGAGCTACACTTCAGAAATTGATTCTGGGCACACCGGGCCTCGGAATCAGGTGTCGTCAGAAGCCACAGACTCATAAAATTCCAAAGTATTTAAGAAAAAAAATTCCTTGAAATTTACGGGTCTTTACATTACTCCTACATCAGGGATTTACGTCCCCGTAATGATACAACATAAACTAGGGAAACATATGAGGGTACTGATCACGCATCTGAGACTCCCACTCCCATGTGCTCTCCTGGAGGTTCTCGTGCTGCCAATGAATGCGCACCAGAGGAATCGAACATCCATGTAGGACCCACTCCTGTCGACCCTCGATCTCCAACGGGACCTCTTCAAAAGTCGCCCCATAATCGATGACCAGCTCCCCATGATCAATGATGTGGTTCAGGTCGTGCATGTATCTCCTTGGCTGAGATACATGGAAGATGTCATGCACCCGGTGCAACTGAGGTGGAAGGTCCAGGCGGTAAGCCACCTCTCCTACCCTACTGAGGACCTAGAATGGTCCGATGAAGCGCGTAGATAACTTGTCGCCCCATCCAAATCTATGTAATCTATGTCAAGGTGAGACCCGTAAGAAAACATGGTCACCATCCTCGAACTCCAGTGGTCTTTGTATCCTATCATCATAGGACTTATGTATTCTCTGTGCAGCCCTCATCCGCTCCTGGATGATCTATACATTCTCCATCATATCCTGAACCATCTCCAGTCCTACAAGTGCTAACTCCCCAGGGTCAGTCCAGCACAGAGGTGATCTGCAAGGTCAGTCGTACAGTGCCTTGTATGGTGTCATTCTGAGGGTGGAGTGGTATCTGTTGTTGTATGCAAACTCCACCAAGGGTAGGTTATCCTCCCAACTATGACCAAAGTCAAGGACACATCCACGGAGCATGTCCTTGAGAGTCCGAATGGTCCTCTCCGTCTGGTCATCCGTCTACGGATGAAAGGTGGTGCTTTGGCGTAGCTGTGTCCCAAATGCCTCCTACAACCCCTTCCAAAGCCAGGAAGTAAAGTGAGTCTCTTGATCAGAGATGATATTCTATGGCACACCATGAAGTCATACGATCTCCTGAATGTAGATGTGTCCCATGTTCTCTACTGAGCCATGTTCTCTGATCAGAAGGAAGTGGGCCGACTTGGTGAGTTGGTCGATGATCACCCAGATAGAGTTGTGTCCCCTGGATATACGTGGAAGCCCCATCACAATATCCATGGATATCTTGTCCCACTTCCACTTCGGAACCTCCAAGGGTTGTACCAAACCTGTTGGTCCCTGGTGTTATGCCTTCACTTGCTGGTAAGTGAGGCATCATGAAACGAACTCTACTACAGCCTTCTTCATACCCAACCACCAGTGATATCGTCTGAGGTCCTGGTATATATTCACCACTCCTGGATGTACCTCTAGAGTGGAATTGTGAAACTCCCTCAGCACTTCCTCCTACAGTGAAACTGGTACCATGGTACGTCCCCTGAAGAGGATGACGTCCTCTCCTCCTTTAGAAAATCCATCAGGCACCTGCCCTGTGGAAATCAGAGCACGTTGCATCTCACAGTCAATATCCCCATTTTGTGCCTCTCTGACCCACTAAAGTAGTGGATGAGTGACTGTGAGGGACTATAGAAAGGTTTCCCCATCTCTATCAATGAAGGATATCTGCAAAGTGGCTAACTGCTTCATCGCCTCTCCAAGTTGTTGAATGCCCGATCTCCTGCTGAGAGCATCAGCTACTACGTTCCCCTTCCTAGGAGTATAGACTATCTCAAAGTCATAGTCCTGGAGGAACTCCAGCCATCTTTGTTGTCTCAGGTTCAGGTCCTTATGTGAGAAAATTTACCTGAGAATCTAGTGGTCAGAGTATACTATAAAGCGCTCGCCCATTAGATAGTGTCGCCACATCTTCAGAAAGAAGACCACTGCTGCTAAATCCATGTCATGGGTAGTTTAGTTATTCTCATGTTGCCTCAACTGTCATTAACCATAGGCGATCACTACCTGCTCCTGCATCAGGACACACCCGAGTCCAGTCCCTAATGTGTCACAGTAAACAACGTACCGAACGCCCTCCTCTGGTAGCCTCAAGATGGGCACACTGGTCAATCTCTGCCTCATCTTCTAGAAGATCTGCTAGCATCTATCTGACCACATTAAGGGTTTACCCTTCTTTGTCAAAGCTGAATGTGGCACTGCAACTCTGGAGAAGTCTGGCACAAATATCCAATAGTACTCATCCAGACCTAGGAAACTCCGCACCTTCGTCACGCTCCTCAGTGGCTCCCAAGAAAGTACTGCCTCGATCTTCACAGGATCCACTGCAACTCCCGCCTCTAAGATGACGTGCCCCAAGAAGTGAACCTCTAAAATCCTGAACTTGCACTTCAATAGCTTACCATAAAGCTGGTACTCTCGGAGTGTTTCCAGTACAACCTGTAAGTGGTAGGCGTGCTCCTCCTCAGTAGTCGAGTAAATCAGTATGTCGTCAATGAATACTATGACAAAACGATATAGGTAAGGCTGGAAGATCCTATTCATGGGACTCATGAACACTACTGGTGATTTGGTTATGCTGAAAGGCATAACCAAGAACTCATAGTGGCCATATAGACACCTGAAGTCCATCTTTTGCACATCATCGTCTTGAACTCTGAGCTGATGATAGCCTAAACTGAGGTCTATCTTTGAGAACCATCGTGCTCCCTTGAACTGATCGAAGAGGTCGTCAATCCTCGTGAGTGGGTACTTGTTCTATACAGTCACCTGATTCAGGTGACAGCAGTTTACACACAGTCGTAATCTCCCATCTGCATTCTTGGTGAATAAAATCTATGAAGCCCAGGGTGAAACACTAGGTCGGATGAATCCCTTTTCCTATAAGTCCTCCTGTTGTACCCACAGCTCAGGAAGCTCGGTGGGAGCCATCCGATATGCTGGAGTAGATATCAGTGCTATCTCGGGGTATAGGTCAATGTATAAATCTACCTCTCTATGAGGAGGTAGTCTTGGAATGTCGTCAGGAAAAAATTCCGCATACTGATCCACCACAACAGGAAAACTAGGACTTCGCACATGAATTGCTCCTAGGATGAGACTAGCCAAATGATATGTGATCAGCTGCCCTCTCTTTTTCGTAAGTCCATCCTGTGCTGTAAAGGCTCCCTTCTCAACGTTGAAGGTGAACCTGCTCCCATCTGTGCAGACACACCGCACTTTGCGCCTAATAAAGTCGATCTGGGCATGGACTGTAGATAACCAATCCATACCCAAGACAAAATCGTAAGGCCTCGACGCCGCTACAAGAAGATCCTAGCCAAATATCTCACCTCCTAGAGTAAGCTCAAATTGTCGACACCAGTTCGTAATCATCGAGTCTGTTCCCGTAGGAGTCTCTAGCCATAAGGATCGAGCCAACAACTCCGTCGGAATCTCCGAGATCTGAACAAGGGCAGCAGCAATAAAAGAATGACTCACTCCTGTGTCTATAAGAACTACATAACGGGTGGAGTAGACATAGATAGTACCTCAAATAATCTCAAGTGTGTCGTGGTCATAGGCCTCGACTGCCAGGAGCTGAGCCTTCCCCTGTCTGCCAGCTCCCTGTGGTCGGGGTGGTCCTCCTTGTGGTGGTGGTGGTAGAGCCTCGAAGCATCGTCCACCACCCGCTGCTCGGCCAACTCCTCTACCTCGTCTGCCTTCTCCATGCGGACCGCCACAGTCGAACCTCTGCCTCTGCCTGGGAGGTCCCTCAACCGTCTGCTGCTCGTCTACATGGCAGGTCGGGTAGTCACGAGCCATGTGGCCCTTCCCGCTGTATGCATAGAACTTCCTGCCCCTCGTATGGATGGCTCTGCTCCGTGTTCCATGCACTTCTGAACCATTATCCTGAGGTCGCCCACCTAGTGGACTGGTCCTCTTGGACCTCTGTGACATCTGTCTACTGTCGGCTATAGAAGACTCCACCACGTGTCACACTACGGTGGGTCTTGCTGATGGCATCGGCTCAGCAAGAAATCTCTCTTCAAGAAACTCTCACTCCAGTACTCCTGCCTGCGCCGAAATGCTAAGGGAGATCATCGACGCCCTGACCTCATGCCTCAGTCCCTGCTCAAAGGTCCGGGCCTAGAAGAATGGGTATCGTACCATGTCTGTGGAGTAGTGCAAGAGGTCGGTAAATCTCACTGAGTATTGGGCTACTATCATGCTGCCCTGCAGCAGCTCTAGTAACTCTTGGATGCGCACCACACGGAGGGTGGCTGGAACAAACTCTAAGGGGAAGAGGCTCTCGAAGTCTGTCAAAAGTAGAAATGCATCTTCGTGCACCTATATCATCAGACTCCACCATCTACCTAATACTGCGTGCAGGAGACTCGAGGAAAAATCACCATAAGGTATGTTGGTGTCCCTACCAATCTGAAGACTCTGACGATAGCCTCTAGCCAATCCTCGGCTGCCTGAGGGTCCATCTCTCCACAGAACCTGGGTGGCCTCTGTCACTGAAACTCGTGAAACACACTCAGGAGGTGTGCACTCCTTGCTGGTGGGGCTGGTGGTATCGGTGGCTTAGCCGGTAATGGTACCGCTGGTGCCTCCACTGTAATGGGGCCCCCCACCGAGGCTTCATCGCTCGGTGGGTTTCCATCTTGTATGTAGCTCGGAACCCTAGCTGGCTGCCTATGTGTGGCCATCCTGAAAAGCAACAGGGGCACAAAAGTTAATACAGTATACCTGGTGAGTTCACACAAAGTAATCACAAAGAAAACTCTTGAAAAACACATGCAATCAATGTTTTAGTGTACTAAGTCGGAAATCAGAAGTCAAGGTCCTGGTGTATGGATACGTTGGCCGCCGCACAAACACTGGACTCCCTATACTGATAACCACACTCAATAATCTAAACATTATTTCTTCATAGAAAGAAATTATAAGAGTCCTGAGTTCTGCGGTAGAACCAACTCCTCTGATACCAATTTGTCACGACCCATCCTTAGGGCCCATGCCGTGACTACCCCAAGCCCTCCTTCCATAGGACAGGGGATGGCGACTAGCACCAAAGACGTAAATCCTAATAAAAAGGGAAGGAATTTCCTTTATATAAGTAAACATACACAACAGAGTACGCAAGTGAAGCAAACACTAAGTAAAACTGAGTACAAAGTTAGTGCTGAAAAGTAAATGGGTCAATATACAAACCCAACTGAAAGTATAGTACAACTGAGAAAGAAAGTACAACATTAGTAAAGTAAAGCGGAAACCACTGAGTCTTCCTCTGGGAATCCAACCTGATGGGTGGGTACAGATATTCCAATTGGTACCTCGGGTCCGTCCGTCTGTTCTGTGTACGTCCCGCCAGGTGGTCCACCTCCGGATATCATCCAGCTCCACAATCCTTAACCACGATCAGTGATGTCTGTCATCTGCATCCAACACAATGTAGTGTGGCCATATCCCATGCATGGGTGATTATACGATACTCAGTAGGGGCCCCGATACCCCCGAAGGTCTCCCAGAATCCACGAAGGATAAACCACAAAGGAAAGGAGCAAACATGAAGAATCAACCAACCCTACTTAGGTATATTCCCAAACATATACCTAAGTTATCAATCTCAGTTCGGCTCCAACTTCTGAGCCCAAGAACAATCTGATCCACATAGTAAAGAATTCAATCACATCAATGATAATGATTTTAAGACAAGACTCAGCTCACACAAGTATATTAATCATGAAGAGGGGTGGAGATGATTAGATGTAGCCTCTGAATCATCTCCTCTTCCGAACCCACGTAGGATCCAAGTACAGAAGTCGTCGCTGCCGAACCCATATAGGATCCATGTACAGTCTTCATCACTGCCAAACCTAGGGAGGATCCAAGTATAGTCATCCTCACTGCCAAACCCATGTAGGATCGAAGTACGGTCGTCTTCTTTGTCGAACCCATGGAGAATCCCAGCACGGTAGTCGTCGCAGTCGCAGCCAGGTCTAGGGTTCTCGAACACAACATACTCGATTCCAGGAGGGTCCTCTTCTCGAGTAAAGGTTTTGATAAATCAACTATCATGATGTCCAGAGTTTATGTATCTCGAAGTTCTGTCTCATCAAAAGGAACTCAACGCAACAGACAGTGCGTCAATCGGACGCCCGGTCTGAGAGATATTGGCATTTTCGTTCCAGGAGCCCAGTTGGAAATATGCTCGTTCCAAACTCGGCCATTTAACAAATTTGTAAAAAAACTCACATAGAGTATCGCAAAAGGATAACCTCGTCGATAGGGTCCTAGTGCCATAGACGGAGCGACAATCAGACGCACGGCCTTTAACTTATTCATGTTTAAGTGAATAACGGGCCCGGCCCGATAAGCCCAGTGGGCTGGCGGGTCGGGTCACCCAGTTTTGGAGGGTCCATCCCGGTAGGGGGGGTCGGACCAGCTCGAAGGTTCACGCAGTACGGCCTGAGGGGTGCGGCCCGGCCTAAAGAGAGGGTGGCCTGGCCCGAAGTGCCGCAGCCTGGCCCGGCGCGGCTCGGCGCGGCCCGACCCAGCGCGGCTAGGCTGGGCGCGCAGCCCGGCTGGCTCGGCCAGCTGGCCGAGCGGTCCGAGGGGGCACGGCCCCCCAGATTTCTGAACCGGTGGTTCCTTATGGTGCCGCCCTCCCAAACTGGCCATCTAGGACAGCTGGCCTTCTGGCGCAGTAGGCCTGCATGGGTGGGCCGCGGGTTCTCCAACGTGGCGCCCTCCTGGCGTCGCGGCCTTGCTCTGCCCAGCTAGCCGATGGGCCGACCGGTCCTTCCTCCGAAGCGGCCCGAAATGTGGGCCGCAGTTTCTGCTGCACAGTCAGCGCAACAGCGCCAGCTTCCTCCGCCGTGGCCTGTGCTGGCTGTGGCTCTGCATCCCTGGCACGGCATGACGGCGACGTGCTTCCTCCGTCGTGGCCCTCTTAGCCGCAACATTTCATTATGTGTGCAACGGCGGCCCTTGCACCTTCGGTCTCTTTCATGTTCACCCTTCGATCGTTGATTCCATATAATTAAACAAGATCAAACCGAGGGTCTTCGGGCCATGTTCGTTCGGCCCCCGCCCTCTGCCTTACACGATAGCAACAGGCCGAAAAAAAACAAGGTTATACAACGACGAACCGAGGCACAATTTTAATCCATTAAAATTGAACTTAATCCCATACCTCAATAATTTACATCGCACGTCGGGCGTCGTGGAAGACGGCATCGCGAGGAAAGGATTCGTAGGTGATGTCGGAGTGCATATGAGGAGGAAACGGTGTCTTCTCACTTGTCACGGAGAACAGAATGGTTGGCGAATCGTCGTTCTTCGTGGAACCGGTGTTCTTCTCGAAGAAGTTACCATTCTTTGTCAGAGATGAAAACTATTCTCTCAAGAGCTCTATCTTCCTTAACACAACAAAATCCCTCCCAAAATAAAATAATAAAAAACCCTCATTATTTAATTAACACAATCCATTTAAAAATTTAAACACTTAATTAATTAAATGAATATGTTCCATTCATTAATTAAGGTAAGTTGGCAAGAGTTAAAAAGAGGGAGATGGAGAGGAAAGGTCCTCATAAATTAAAGGGTTTGTCATGAATTATTAGAGTGAGGGAGGTGGAGAGTTTGTCAATTAAAGGGGTGTTGCCAATTAAATGAATGAGGTTTAAGGAGTTTAGGGGAAAATGAAAGGTTGGGGCTCATGTGGGCCCCACCTCTCAAACATCCACACTTGGGTAGTTAGGTGGTTGTGGGTCCCACCCTTAACTCCCCTTTGTAGGATATAACTACCTTAGTTATAAATAAAATTTTACACACCAATTTTATTTATTTTAAGCTAATTCCCCAATTATTAACTTTCGACCCGCATAAAACACAACTGCGGGGAAGGTCCCCTTAAGTGAAAACCAACGCTGCGAGTTCATCAGTTCCCTCAAATTTCGATTCCGAGCACCGGTTCAAAATATAGAAAAACCCGCTCGTTCATTTACTGAACGTACCTGAGCTAAACTTAGAAAATTGATTCTGGGAACACTGGGCTACAGAATCAGGTACCGTCAGAAGCCACAAACTCGTAAAATTCCAAAGTATTTAAGAAAAAAATTTCCTTGAAATTTATGGGTCTTTATATTATTAATCGTATCTTATTATATCATGGTGGTCAATACTTATTCTAGGAATTAACTTATCATTTGATAGATTGTGTAAGTCCTCTAAAACTCAGTACATATGGAAATCCATAATGGAATGGTGTGTCTAAATATAGGAATTATACCATGTTGGACATGGTTCAATCAATGAAGAGTAAGTGTGACCATCCCATTACATTACAGGGTTGTGTTATAAAGACTATTACCATCCCATTGAACTATATTGAATCTAAAGAAATCATAATGACCTAATATGACATACGGTATAGAAAACACCCTAGTCTATCTTTTATGAGGACTTGGGTTTGTGAAGAAATAGTAAGATAATTGACTTCTGATAATCTAATTCTTATGTAGGAAACATTCTTATATGTCAGTTTCCCTAAAGAAATAAGGGGATATTATTTCTATAATACCACCCTTAAAAATGTTTATAGCCTAATATACGACATTCCTTGAAAGTAAACACTTAATTCATAGTTCTATTTCGCGGAAAATTAAAAATATGGATATTTCAGACTAAAAAAAGTAGATGGAAGATGAGGTGGTTCCATATAGATTTTTGGAATAATAAATAACTCAATTTACTAAAAAAACCTATATGGACTTGTAAGATTTATTTGGAGCTTAAGATATATGGATTTGTTATGGAAAATTTTGATAATGTATTGTTATAAAGATATGAACCTACTACCTACCAAGGGTACATTGAATGTTTTGGAACCAAGAAATAGATAAATTTCATTGAATTTTTAATGTAATATATACACATAAACCAACTTTAGTACATGGTGGATGCACCTGAAGGGGTGATACCCATAGTGTGAACAAAAATTGACATATATAATAGAGTGTCTACCAATAAAGCACATACAATGGAAAATGGTCACACACAAAAATCCATGGAATATACTATGATGAATTCTTTTTAACTATTATAATGATAATTTCTGTTCAGATATTACATTCCATGGTAATATTAGATTTATCAAATATTTTTAAAACTATATTTCTTTAATTACAATTTATTTAAGGATGTGTATATAATACATACTAAAGGTTTTAAAGTGTGAAATTTTTCTGATAAGGTATCAAATTTTAAAAGTTACATTTATGGATTAAAGAAAGCTTCATAAAATTAAAATATCTATTTTGGTGATGCAATCAAAGAGTTTTGTTTCATTATGATTATATATGATAATAATGTATATAATCATTTTAGTAGGATCACTTTGGTGGTTTAGATATTGTATGTAGATGGAATACTACTTATCAGTAATCAAATCCCTACTTTATATTATGAAAATATATGTTTGGGGAAATTATTCTCTATGAAATACATGGGTGAATAATCTTACTAACTAAGTATGAATACCTATAGTGGTATATCTAGAATGTTCCATAGACATATTCAATACATATATAGTGGTAATTTGATAATGCAATTTAGTAATGGGAACTCAAAAATTCAGTCTTTACCAATGTTTTGTGGCTCAAATGTTAGGAAGATTTAGGAGCCCTATAAAGAGTTAAAAAATATAGAAATAATTCTATATGAGGCCACCATATGATCTATCTAGTATGACATTTTTTGTACATGATAAGATGTGACCTATGATCCTATCATAACTAGAATATTCATATCCAATCCAGGTAAAAGTTTCTAGATTACTATTAAAAAAATCAAAAAGTACATTAAAACAACTAAGGATATTTTCTAGGACTTAGAATGAGAGTATGATCTTTGTGTAAGTGGTCACACTAATGAAAGTTTCCAATCTAATAAATATGACATCTGATCTCAATATGGTTCAATTTTTTTTCTTAATGGTGGGTCTATCTATTAGAATTGTTCCAAATAAGACATTATAGTAGATTTTGTTACACCCTTAGATTTTAAAAAAAATATCCCTCAAAGCTAATGTGTTCAATAGCTTGTTTCATAGACAACAACAAACCAAAATGAACCAAAAATAGTAAATATTTGTTAAAATGTATTTATATAATTTATCTATAAAAATAGAGGTAACATATTTATAAAATATATGTAGAAATAAAAATAAATTTAACTATTAATACTAAGTAATTGATCAAAATTCAGTTACTATATCAATGTAATTAATAAAACTTATTTATGCTTGAAAATATAAAACTTATAAAATTGGATTTTTATGTAATTTATTATAGAAAACTAAATATATTGTGGATACAATATATTATTTATATAAATAATATAGTAACACAAAATTTTATTATTAATTGATAGGAAAAAGGAATAAAATTAGATAATATATTAAAATTTTATTTTTTTAATCAAAACAATTTTCATTATATATTTATGTATTTATTTAAAATTTATATTCTAAAATTTTAGAAATTTAATTAAACAAAATTTAATTTGTATTTTTATTTATAATAATAATATTATCTTAGGATTAATTTTGGGTATTTTTCTAAAATAATTTATTTATATGGGATTAGTGAAAAATCTAGTTTTTACTAATGTCATTAGATACATCAAGAAGATAGTATAACTTAAAAACTTATAAAACATTATCCATGATCATAGATTTATTTAAGGATTACAATTATAGATTTCAAAATACTATTATATATTTCAAAAACTTATTTTTTACATTTTATAATCTTATATAATATTTCCCAATAAAATAAACTATTTTTAGTATTTTCATTAATTAAATATTATTTTAGAAAAATTAGATTTTCTATTGTATTAAAATCATATAAATTTTATTTATTTTATGAAAAACTATTTTAAATTATAAAAATATTAATAAATTATAATTTTAACCTACACATAAATTTAAAAATTAACATTCACTTTTTAAAACGAGGTTTTATGCATGAAATGAGTTAATGAAAATAATATTTTTTATTATATATATAAATATTATTTGATAAAATTTATCTCATATTTTTAATTAGTTGATCAAAATTATGTAATAATTACCATTTTATTTTTTGGTATTAAAATTAAATTACTTAGGGAAAAATTAATTTTCATAGTAAAAATAAAAAAAGATAAAAGTGAAAAATATAAGAGTTAAGGATTTATATATATTTAAAATTTTAGTTAAACTTAGTGGTTTAGTATTTATAGAGATTATATCACCTCAAACTTATTTATTTCTCACATTTGGTTCCTTTAACCTTTAATAAAATTATACAAATATTGAAATGTGACGTGTACTTCCAAAATTACTCTTCTCTTCACTTATGAAAAGGGGCCACTTCCACCAGTTCATGATAAAACTAAAACAGCATATTTCATCCCAAAACACTTTCATTTTTCCCTTTTATAATAATATCCCATGTTTATATTCCACTAACCTAAATTTTTTAGCCTAATTCCTCTACCTACATGGATATTTCCAAGAAAAATACAAAGTTCTCAATGTGGATATTTCTTACTCGTTGGTATTTTCTCCTTAACATTACTCTTACATCATTTTTATATCTATATTAATATAATGAAATAAATATTTTTTTATAATGAAATTTATTTATCTAAGGTTAAAATCATTAACCATCTTTCCCCGTTTCTCTAAAGAAAAATAAAAATTTCATTTGTGTGTTTGTACAGATTATCACCTCCACAGAGTAAAAAATATCAGTTTTTATCTAATTTATTTATTATTTAATAAAATTTATTAAAATGTTTCCCATAACCATAAAACTATATAAACAATACTATTTTTATTTATTAATAGTGATATTCTTTCAAAAATAAACCACCTTCAAAACTATACTCATCCATTAATTATAGTAAGTTCATGTTTGACGCAATCTAACAACCAACTTTAATAATGAAATAAAATAACATAATGGTAAAAAATTATTACTTAATTATTGATAATATATTATATTAATAAGTAAATAAGGATTTTTTTTCTGGAGTTGTAAATTTAATATTAAACTCATTAATTATGATACCAAGGTTCGTTCCTTAAAAATCACTGAGATACACTCATCACTAATTTTATCTTTAAGTATTGTGACCAAAATTCCAATTGATTGAAATTAAAACAATATAAATAATTATAAAACATAAATTCCATTAACTTTTATGATTTTTTAATGATTATCTTTGGTTGAATAAAAAATAATAACACTTCTATTACAAAACTAATTCAAAATGATCGAGATTAATCACACCAGATATAGAAAATAGATAATTACTAACAAATATAAATATAGATAATAATTATAAATAAATTTTATAAATGTTTATATATAAAAATAATGTTCTAAAATAGGTAATTAAATTATTTTTTTCATTTAATAGGAAATTTAATAAATTTAGTGGATGTTAGGAATTATGGTAAGGAGTTATTTTTCATAAATTTAATTTCATGAGAAATATTTAATATTGTACACCTTGATATATTTGATAAGGTTTGTTTACTTACTAATGGAATTATTTTTCCATATTAATGTAATTATTCATGTTTTAGTATCCATATCATGTTATTTCTTTAAATGCTTTCTGATTCAAAGGATAATAAGTCTGTAAGGGTTATTTGTCTCTATTTTTAATTTTATGAGACATGTTTGATATTATACATCATAATTTATTTTTTATGGTGTATTATATACCCTTTATTCCTTAAATTTTAATGAATATCTTTAATTTAAATATATTTTAATTTTTATTTCATGATAACCCTCTTATGTTCTCTTTATTCTTACGTAACTATTACTATAAGTGTTTTTAATCTCAAATTCCATTTAGTGAGACATGTTTTTTACTATAAACCAAATTTAATTTTAATGGTGTGTATAAAACATATTTGTTATATTATATCATTAATTATATTAAATTTATTATATTTTAAGTTTAATTTATATCTCTCTCTCTAATATACTTTTTTTATTTGAAATATTTTCCAAGATGTAATGGTTTCTTCTCCAATCTCAATTTCAAATTTGAGATTTCGTTTGACGGATAATCCATATGGGAAATTTTAATGTTTTTTATTTCCAAAATCCCAATAATTTTATTCTCCTTGGGTAATTTTTTTGTTTTTACATGTCTTCTCACTATTTTACATTGCCCCGTGACTCATTATTTACCCATTTTAAAAAAAACGACGTACGTATTCTTTTTAGTAGGGAATCCTTATCTTGTGTAACTGTATTCATTGGATTATTTTATGAATGTACTTAAATATGTATTCAATAATTGATTAATTTCATTTTTTATTACTTTTTCATTATTTAAAAATATTTTTATCTAATATATATAATATAAATTATTCATCAATACATACCTCTTTCTAAATCTCCCATTGTTATAGACATGATTTTTAATTCAATGTATTTCTTGTGTGAATCTATTCAAAGTGTTCTTATTTTTAAAGTGTTATACATATATGTAAAAATATGTTGACATATGTTGTTTTTCACTTATTATATGTATTTTAAAACTTTCACCTTATTTTTATGGATGTTTTCTGATTATTTATTGATAGGGTAAAGTATTGATGTAACGACCTGGGTTTTTTAGTCATGTTGAAATCCACTATTCATTTGAACATTTTAATTAGTGGGTGTGTTAATTTTTGTTCCAAATATTGGAACTCAATTCTGAGACTTCCATAAACTTTATATGATTGTTTTTGGTTGGTCTAGAGGCTTGGATATTTCCTTGGGTGTTTCAGTTTGGTTTCGAATGTATAGAAGGACAAATGGCATGTTTTAGGTTGCAAGCTAAAGGTGCACTGTTTGGGGTAAACCATGAGGTATATTCTAAGTAATTGTGTTCCCTATTTGTGAACGAATTCACGGTTTGGGTAAAATGTTCATGTGAGGTGCACGACAATGCGATTTTTCTATAGCTGGTGTAGAGGGATATCGCACAGTTTGTGCATGCTCAGTGAAAATCATGCAGTATGAAGTACCTATGCACTGTAGCCCACATGGTTTTCGCATGATTTGAAAAACCTTGTGGACTAACCATGCGGCCCTTGATGGTTTTTTTAGTTTTTCTTTATTTTTTATTTTTTCTTATTTTTCTCTTCTTTCCTCCCTTCTTCTCCTCCTAGGTTGTGAGAATAGTGGGTTCTCCCCCCATTTCCTCTCCTCCTTCCATTTGATCTCATGTTTATGTTTGTGATCTGATTTTAGATCTATCAAAATATAGAGACTCATATAAGTAAGGCTATCCTCACCCCATACTCATATTCATTTTTTTCACCGTGTAGAGCACAGAATCCATTTAATTTGTTTTTCCCTATTTTCAAGGAATAAGAGAGAAACTCAGATCTATGAAAATATACTTTAAATCGAAGCTTGATATTGGACATGCTTGTATGTAAAAGTATAAGGTAGGAGGTGCAAACCTTGTTTTGTGTTTTTGCGTTCAATTTGGGGGCACACATTAAAGTGTGTATTTTAGTTATTTTGAGCGGGACCCTAATAAAACTCAATATTTATATCAAATGACCCAGTGACCCTAAGGGATGTTGTTAGGCATTCCCTAAACATTTTTAGAGGAGTAAGGTTGGGTTAGAGGTCGTTTCTCCTGGGGGTGATTTGGGTGGGGTTCTAAATCAACATAAATTGAATTATCTAGTTCTTATAAGATTTTTTTTAATTGTTTTGATGTAGTTAATGGAATATGAATAATTCAAGACCTTTATACTTATTTTATGTAATTGTTATATTATAAAATTGAATCTATTTAAAATGAATTTCTTTCTTAAGGTCTTCTAAATTTATATATGTGTGTGTGTGTGTGTGTGTGTAATTCTTGATATTTCATATTCTGAGACCCATGGGGTCATGTCAAGCTGAGAACGAGGTTTGGATGGCATGGCCACCAGAATTGAGTGATGTTGATCACTGGTTGGGATTGGCCTATATTTTCTTGAGTGGTATTGACCATATTATTGGGCATCATGGATGTCAGTTTGAGCTGGAGAGGCCGTCAGTTTGGGTTTTGTCCTATGATATAGTGATGAAAAGGCCATCATATTTGAGAAACATGGTCATAGGGGCATGAAATACCGATGACGGTGTGTCTTAGGTTAATTATTTGGTGATTTTTTTCACTCATAATGGAAAACCCGCATAATTGAGTCGTGAGAGCAGAGGTTGACTTAGTTGATGAGGTGTTTCTGACTACATGTGTGGGTATAGGCCCTCAGTAGTTGTGGTTTATGTGATTATGGTTTTGGTTTCTTGTCATAGAATGCCACATGGAAGGTCAGGACACTTCAGATGTCATCATTGAGGATGATGTTTGGAGTTGAGGCTCGCTATGATTGAGGTCATGTGATTATATATTTATTTGAGGATAGATATCATTGTGCCTATGGATATCTGGCCTTAGTCAGATGTGTGATTTCGAGTAGGGGTTCATGATACTAGGTTAATATTTTCTTGGGTGTTCTTTTGGGGCATCATTATTCATTGAGACATGAGGTGTCACGATGCACATGGTGTCAGAGTACTTGATTTGATGTGGAAACTAAGGGATCACTTGGGTTATGATATCAAAGTCACCTTGAGCCACGGGCTCAGAACCTTCTTCTATTTTGGATTCTAGTATTGGTCGAGGTAGGTGACTCTTTCTTAGTGGTTGTTGAGAATCAGGTAAACCTTATTTAATTATTTCATTTCGATGATTTGTTGAGTTGTTGTAACACACCTTCATAAATAATTATTCATGGTATGCACCATTGGGTGGTATCCTACTGAGATTCATCTCACACCCTACACAGACCCTTCAGGGTGCTTATAGAATTTATGAATTTATATATAGGTAATGGTTCAACCTCAGTAGTTGAATCGTAGTATTCATTTGGCATGGAGACTGGAATGGACCTTAAGGTTATGCGTAGATGGAGTTTTATTTTTTTTAGTCTCTTTTATGTATTATAATTTGACATATATATTAATTTTATTGGTTATTCATTGGAGCCTCTTTTGTGTATTGACATGTATGACCTGTTATGAAATGCATGTCTATTTTTTTTGTTCTAGTAGTGGTGAAAAGTGGTTTCATAGAATCATCGTATATTGATTTATCTTCTGCCATTTTTGTTTATTTATTTCTTACACAATTCCTCCTCATTGATTGTTCTTCCTCTTTTTGGTTCTGGTTTTAGTATCCTAAGACTAATAAATTTTGTTTTATGCTATATATTATTACTCAGACCAGTATATTGTCATTCCTAGAGGGTATAACCTCCCCACTATACCTATTTATACCTTCACTACTAGTCAGGAGCCTTTTTCATTTGGGAAGGTTCTCCTAAGGCCTATATCTTGGACCAATAACACTTTTCCGGTGGATATTTGGGTTGGGGATGTTACAATTGAAATCATGTTTGTCATTATTCCTATATGGATGATTATAGATTACTAAGGAAAGTTGATTGTGTATTTTTTAATAATCCACCTTATTTTTCTAGGTAGATATTTTCAATATTTTCCAATTTATTAACTTATAAATTATTTTTGTCCAAAATATTTGTATCTCAAAATGGATGGTTATTTCTTTCTAACAAAATTTGATTATGTATTTTACAACCATCCACCTTCTTTCTCTAGATGGATTATTTTCATTTATTAACTAGAAAAGTATTTACATTTCATATGTTTTTATATCAATATAGATTATGTTGGATTACTATGGAATGATGATAATTAATAAATTTATTATTCATGTATTTCATATGGTGGAGGCATTAGATCCAAAGAAATGATAGGTGGGAGCCAGTATTATATATCCTCTTGATGCATTAGTTGGTGTCATGGTAATGAATATAATAAGAGAATGACGATTAAATTTAATTTATGTCAGAAATGTGGTAAGAATTACCATGGGGAATTTCTCAAGGGAACTGTAAGATGCCTCATGTTTGGAAAAGGATGTCACAAAGATACTTATTTCAAAATAAAGATTAAGTAATTAGTAATAAAATGAGGGGAAAAGATGTATTTTTTAGTCATAGTTAAGATGTTAAGTAAGAAACCTCATATAATATTATATATTGAGTTATTAATATCATTTATATACCCATTAATTCATTTTTATGAAGTGATAATTAAAATTGCAAGGATTTAATTTATTTAATGGGAGGAATATAAGACCCCGATATTATAAATTTTATTTTCCTTTGAAACTTAATGTGGTCAATATCTTTCTTCACACGCAACATCAAACCACAATGAACCAGGGAATAATATATATCCCTTATAATGCATCCGAAAAATTTAATGGTAAAATAAATGTAAGATAATTATTAAATATATATAAAAATCAAAAAATAATTTCATTTTTAATATGAAGGCATTCATAAAATTCAATTAGTTTATATAAGTAACTAATAAGACTTATTTATACCCTAAAATACAATCCTTCTAAATTTTAATTTTATGAGATTTATTTTAATAAAATTAATATATCATGGATAAATTATATTATTGATATAAATAATATATCAACCCCAAAATTTATTAGTAATCGATAAGAAACAAGAGTAACAATAGTGGATATTTTAAAAAGTTGTTTTCCTACAAAAAAAATTTCATCATTTATTAATGTTTTTATTTAAAATATAAATTCTAAAATTTTAGAATTTGAATTTGAACAAATTGGAATCATTTTTGTATTTAGTTTAAAATATTAACTTAAGTTCCATTTTTTGAACTTTCGTAAAATAATTGATTTTTAGTAGAATAATGAAAAATACTCTTCTTACTAAAGTAATAGAATTTATAGATATATCAAGAAGTAATTATAACATAAATAATTAAAAACAATCAATAATAAAATAGTGATTTAAGGAGTAAAACAATAAATTTAAAAATATTATAATGGTTTTAGAGAAAATATATTTACCATTTTATAAATTAATGTAATATTTCCCAATAAAATAGATTATTTTTTTCCTTTTCATTACAGAAATATTATTATGGTAAAATTGGATTTTGGATTTATTTTAAACCCACATGACATGTATTTTTTATAATAAACTAATTTCTATTATAAAAATATAAAAAGATGATAATTTTATCCAATAGGTAAATTTTATACTTAAAAATTTAGTTTTTTAAAAACTAATTTTAACGCATGAAATGTGCTAATGTTAAAATTTATTTTTATTACACATAGAAATATTATAAGATAAATTTTATCTCATATTTATATTACTTAGTTTATAAATATATAATAAGTCTGATTTTATTTTCAAGCATTAATATTAAATTACTTAACTAAAAATTAATTACCATCGTAAAAAACAAGAATGGTAAATGTGGAAAATAAAAGATTAAAAGTCTTGATACCAATTTAAAAAATGGTTTAAAATATATTTTAGTGGATTTATAAAACATATCTCACCACAAACATCATTGTTTCTCAATTTTCGAGCGTTTTATCATTTAATAGTGAGATGTCATTATTGAAATGTAAGGGGTACTTCCAAATTTACCATTTTATTCACTTATAAAAGGGGGTATCTTACTCCACATTATGATACACCTATAACTTATAATTTCTACCTAAAACTATGATATTTTTCATTTGATATATTCTTATCTCAATTTTATAATCCTCTAGTCTTAATTATTTAAAGTAATTCCTTCATTCTCAATGATATTTCCAAAAGAAATATCAAGTTCTCAATGTGAATATGTTTTTTCTTCCCAATCTTCTTATTCCACAAAAGTGCTTTGTTTAATAAAAAAGTCAATTTTCAGTTAGTCGGTATTCATGTGTTGGTACGAACTACCTACTCTAGGAAGTAATGTATCTCATTCTTCATCTAGTTTATTTATTATTTATTAAAATCTCTTATTATATGATTAAAATCCTAAAATATATCTAACTAATATCAATATTATTCTTTAATAGTGATATTATACCAAAATAATCCCCTTTTATAACCACACTCATCTATTGATTATGGAATGTTCATGTAGGGGTCTGTTTAACAAACTACTTGAACAGTGCTATAAAATAATATCACGGATGACTATGAGAAATTTATTAATGATAATATATGATATTATTAAATTAATAATTTTTTTTTGGGTTTTGGGTGTTCAATTTAATAGTAAACTCATTAATTAGGATACCAACTTCTATTCGTTAAAAAACACTGAAACGTGATCATCATTGATTTCATCTTTTAGAATCATAACCAAAACATGAATATAATTAAATTATTAAATTATTAATAATTAAAATTTTATATTCCAATAAATTTTATGATCTTTTAATGATTATATTTTGGAGAATATTGAATAATAATACTACTATAAGTAGGCCATTTCAAAATGATCAAGATTACTCAAACCCAATATTATAAATAGATAATAACTAACTATTATACCTGTAGATAATAATTATAAATTAATTTTATAAAAGTTTATATATATGAATAATATTATTAAATTGGTTGTTATCATAGTTTTTTTTTATATATAAGATTCAAGTGTGTTAGTGGAAGACATGAGTTAAGGTTGATGGTTATTTGTCTTAATTTTTTTTTTCTTAAGACATATTTAATGTTTTGAACCATGATATCATTGATTTGGTTAGGTTAATACCTAATGGATTTATTTTACCACAATCATTTAATACATGGGGTTTTAGTATCCATATCATTTTATTTTTTAAAATTCATTTTATTCAATGAATATTATGTTTCTATTTATTTTCAATTCCATGAGACCTGTATGATATTATTCCCAATAATTTATTTTATATAGTTTCTGAACTTTCCTAATTGTATTCAATTATAATGACTATATTTAATTTCATGATATTTTAAATTCGATTCCATGGTAACCCTATTATTCTCTCTTGATTCTTACATTACCATTAAAGTAATATTTTGTCACTTGAAATTAATTTAATTGATAAATGGTTTCTCTTATGAACCTAATTTCATTTAGATAGTGTGTATAATACCTATTTTTTTTAATATATTCTGAATTATATTTCATTCAATATATTTTAATTTCAATTTCAAGATTCCCCTCTTAAAGGGTTTGTGATTAAAATGTTACCTAAGTTGTAATGGTTTCTTCTTCAATTCTTAGTTTCAAAATTGGGATTACCATAGAAATATAATCCATATAGGGAATTTGAATATTATTTATTTCTAAAAACCTGATAATTTTCTTCTTGTGTTATTATTTTTTGGGTTTATATCTCTTTTCACTATTTAGTTTCCCCCTTGCCTCGTCATTTACCAGTTCTATGAAAATTAACCCTACCTCTTCTCATTGGTTGGGAATCCTTCTATTCTATGACAATATTCAATGTATGATTTTAAAAATGTCCTTATATTGGCATTAAATAATTGATTGTAGTAATTCTATACCAAATTTTAATTATTTAAAAATATTTGAATCAAATATCTATAAGATAAATTATTTATCAATGCCTTTGTCTTACTAATTCATCCTTTGTTATATTCTTGATTTTTCTTCCAATTCTTTTATTACATGACACTATTTAAATTGTTCTTCAAATGAAGTTTTCATTCATCTAGGATAATATCTTTTAAAATTCATTATTTTCACATGGGAAGTATTTTTTAACCATCCACATTTTTTCTATAGATATATTATGATTATTTATTGACTAGGTAAAGTATTCACATATCATATGTTTTTATTACAATATGAATAATTATTGATTACGATGAAAAGTTTATTATGTATTGTTTAATTGCCCATGTTGTTTATATGGATTGATTATGTTCATGTTATCCTATTTATTGACTAAGAAATAATTGATATTTTGTATGTTTTTTTCTCAATATGTATGTTTATTGATTTATAAGGAAAGTTTATTATGTATTGTTTAACCACGAACGTTCTTTATCTGGATAGATTATGATCATTTATTAACTAGAAAATTATTAAAATTACTTATGTTAATATATTAATATGGATACTTATAGATTAATAAGTAATCCAAATTATTTATTTTATTATTATCTATATCTTTTATATGGTTAATGCATTTGAATTAAATAATTAATGAGTGGGCCTTGGTATTATATATCCCCCAGATGCCTTAGTTTCTCTTATGTGAGAAAATGTTTGGATATTTTATTTATACATAAAAAATTAAAGAATGATTTATTGTTTGAAACATTGACCAAAATAATGATCTCTTGGTTGCAGCATTAATGGTAAGAATAATGTCTTTGATAAGTTATTATTGGAAGAATATGTCTAAAATAATTCATTCCATCACCATGAATTTAGTTATTATTATCCATGTAATTATTTAAATTTTTATATCATCCATAGATTTGTTTTAAGATCATCTGTTCACTTATATAGAATTATTTGATTATAATTTATTTTATTTCATATTTTTCATTCCATTTTTATTCCATTATAGCATTCTATATACATTTTACCTTATTGATCATTTGATCTCACCCTTCTTATGTTTCCTTTTCCTCGGGTTATAAATATAAGTTTTACACATGATATGTCTCAAATAGTAACATGTGTAGAGAATTTTTGAGAGATATTAAAGACTTATTATGGATTAACTAGTTTCTTATATAGTGTTAAAATGCTCATTAATAGAGAAAGACATGGGTTTTATTAGTTAATGAGTTTTTATAATTATCTAAATCTCTAAACTGAAATTTTAATGGGTAGGTATATATTGTAATATTTTCTATAAATCATGTAATTATGGGATGATTACATTGGAGTCATTACATTTGGTATGAGAACTGGATTTAGATAACTTTAGAGGTTGTGATGTTATTTTGGGATAATTTAAGGCTTTATTAGTTAAGGTTAATTATAATTTCAAATCTATTGATGGGCCTTATAGTTAGTTTAGTTAATGTGGAATATTTTATGTTTTATATATATTAGGATAATGTGAGTTTAATAAAAAAAACTAGGGACAAGTATATGGAATAATTCTATATATAGGATAACATCTTGATGTTTTAGTATAGTAGATATTGTGTGGTTCTTATTTCAATGACATCTATTCCTGGATACTATCTACTTGATGTTGTATGACATATCCACCAAGGTGTAATCACCTCCAAAGAGGCTGGTTTAGAATTTACTCAATCTTTACTTTGGGTACAATGACTGGGTAAAAGACTACATACCAAAAAATATAATCATGGGGGATATGTTTTGGTTAATCACAATAACATTATAATATAGTTTGAATGATTTATTATGTGAAGGAATTAGGCTATGGAATATAATAAAACTCACCAAAATAATACCTATATTCAACTGAGAATGATTTTGGTTTTACTAAAATTACATGTAATAATTAAAAAGTGTAATACATTGTTAGGTTTAATTTTTCATAAATTAATTCTCTTATGGTTTTTATTATTCATCACCCAAGTTTAAATAATTTTGGGTTTAGTAATTTCTAAATCTCAAAGGACTTAAGTTAACATTTCATGCCATCGATTATGCGAAGATTACCCAAATGAGAAACCTAATAAGATAAGATATTGAGTGGAAAAAGCTTGTGGTTATACATAATTATTGATGTCTGTCAAATGAGCATTGGAAAATTCACAAAGTAAGAAATATCAGGATTAGGGTATTATTTTCGTCACAAAGGAAAATATAGGAGAATGTGGATGAAGCTCGTAGACCATGTGAACATCAAAAAGATACATGATCATGTGACTATCATAAGTTCATTGTAAGTAACCATGTGTAGTGCTTAGACTATAGTGGATCTTGAGGAACCCCTTTAGATAATCCCTTTATCTCTTTCAAAAGCATCTCAGAGAACCGATGGTCAGGAGGAGGTAGACAAATAAACTCTCCCAGGCCACGCAGCTTGTGAACTGGTGGATTCCTGATAACCTATCTATATTCCATCAAAAATAAGAGTAAAATTTCCAAAATTGAGAGGCCCCTTCTGGTCATAAAAGACACATGATCGATCATTGACAGGGAAAATAATTTTCCTTGACAACATTCAATCAAATTCGCAAGCCCCCAAAACCATTGTAAAATAAAAAAATTAAATAAAATTAATGGAGGAGGATACAACTCATGGTCCAAAAAGACATGTGGAATGCCTTTGGTAGTCTGCAAGAAACCATGAGACCTTGGAGACATACCAACATCGTTTTGATAATTCCATTGGTATTATCATCTCTATTTCCCAAAGAAGCCTTAGGTGTGTCTAAGAAACCTCACACTTACCCCTTTTTCTCATTAATTACAAACGAATGAAATTATCTATAAAATTCTCACACATCTCCATAATACCTTCATTTTTCACATGATGCATCATCAAAAGGTAGATTAATTGTCTTTGACATTACTCGTTTAATCTTGTATGACTCCCGAACTTTGTAAAATAAACAAAGGAAACAACCAAAGGAAGGAGGCCAAAGCCTCTCATGGTTGTAAAATATTTGTGATGGGATAAGGATGTCTGAAACATGCCTTTGTGAGACTTCTGTACAAGCCACCCAAATCTCATGAAGACCCCCAGACAATCCATCCTTACCCCCATGAAATTTCTTGGGCAAGGCATCAAGCATCTTGCGAACTCCTTCCAATAGGCACTTTGACCTCACCAAGGCCCATGGATTTTTCAATATGACAATATGGAAGTCCTTCAGTATACCCAAATAATTAAAAAAAGTCCTCATTAATTGTAAATAATCCAATAAATGATGCATTTATGGGAGGGACTCACTATATCTAAAAATACAGTGAGGCCCTCAGGAGTGGTCTATGGTAGAGGCTCATGAAGATGAGTGGTGCTAGAACACTTTACTGACTCCATCCTGGATTCGTGCAATATACACTCCAAAACTGGTAAACTAACAGGGTGGTGATGCCTATAAATACCCCACCCCAACCTTAATAAAGGGGTTGGATTTTTCACATCCTAGTTCATCGGCACTCCTAAGAACCATAGTGGATTTTTCAGAGTGGTTGATGTCATGATCGGTAGGTCTTCCATTAGGTAATATACCGGTGAACTACCATAGTGATCATGTGTCATCCATAGATAACTTCACATGATCTCTTATAGATCACATAAATGACATTTGGTAGGGTATGTGAGGAACTCACCACATGTATTCTATATTTTTCAAGACTTAAAATAAACTGACACTAAATAAATCTAAGGCATTCGTGATATAAGTGCTAGAACAAAGATCAAATTTTGATGAATTAAACCCAAAACAGTATTTTTAGCCCTCATGTGTTTCACATGAACCATCTAAAGACACGTGATATCACCCATACATGTGGCATAGATTTTTCTATTCTCTTTCAATATGCTATTTGGGCCACATGGAGTCCTTAGGACATGTTAGAGAAAACTACATGATTCTCCTTATGCAACTTTAGTCTTCTGAAGTCCTATGGTGTCATCGCCCAAGCCTTTTGATATCATTTAGATACATATCCTGGATCATATAAGGGGTCCTACTCATGTAATCCATGTTTTTGGTAGCAAGCGGGCATGATAACTATCTCTCATGAAACCATTGGGGCAAGTGAGTCTAGGCTCATTCCTCCCTCTAGACATGTCGGCCAAATCTCACGATGTCCTCCAAACATGTCAAATAGGACATGAAACACCCATAGAGAAATGTCACACTGACTCTCATAACACCCTCCATATGATTCATAAAGATCTTTTGATGAAACCTAAGGAAAGTTAACTAGATCATGCAACACCCCTTGGACAAGTCAGCCAGGTCATGTGATGGCATCCAAGGAAAACCACCTGGGTCTTGTTATGTCCTATAGACAATCCAACCCTGATCATTCGACATTCCTATATATATTACATTAAAAATACACAACATAACTTGGATAAGTCACCTGGATCACAATATTTCCTTTTTTAACATGTCAGGCAGACATTCTATGACATATCAAGCAGATACCACGGCATGTTGAGTGGATAATAAATTCAAGATAGGAGAGCAAGTAGGTCAGGTCAATAGGGCATACTATGATCTGATAAAATCATTCATCCTTGGTGTGTAAGACTTGAACACAGGGTAAACCTCAGTGTGTATTCCATAATCAATGGAATAATATAATATAACCCAATTATAATTTCAATGTAAGTGTGTAATCCCCAATGTACTGAACTATGAGAACTCTAATTCCTGTTATAACCAAGATACATAGGCACCTCTCTAAGGCCTGAGATCCATATTAAACATCTCATTGGGTGTACCATGCATGATCCCATAATCTATATTCAATGTTATTTATTACTTTTTATCCCTTGTTTCTCACACCAAGTATAGGTCATGCGGTCTTAGGAAGTTTTCGTAGTCATAACCTTCACACCACGAATCTCTACCATCTAGGGAACCCTAGTATATAATCCATGTTAAGTGGAATGATATAAACCTCCCATGTATGAGTATATCTACCTGGGGGTCCATCCAAAGGTCATGATTGAACTATGATAACTCTGATTCCTACCATTACCAGGATACATAAGACATGTCCTCAAGGATCGAGCTCAAATATTCAGCATTCAGCTTCTCACACATAATTCCTCTCCACATTATATTAAACTACATGGTTTTAACAAAATATATGTTTTTTGATTACTGGAATTACTAGGATACATATGATTCCTCATAAGGGTAGAATACCCTCCTTATAATATCAACCACCTCCCTGCGTGGTAGCAAATTTACAAGCTTTTAGTTATACGGATTCTGCACATTAGCAGTCTCTCATTACTAGAAAATGATGGATAAACTCATATACATATAGATACATTCCCAAATGATACAATAATATTATGTACAATGATATAGACTTAACCTTTAGTCATTTTTATAGTAACCGGTCTTGTATCGGGATTATGGAGAGATTCATGATCATATATTAAATCTATAAGAGAGTCCCGAAGTAAGAAACAATTCATTACAAAAGGGTGTGATGATCCCAACCACCCATCTACTCAACCAATGAGAGTTTCTATGTTCCACCAGGCTTGACAACCTAAGTGACCACCTGCCATTAGAAATATGGATCATACTATTTTTGTAACACCCGAGATTTTTATGAGAAATATTTTATTTTTATGTTATATACATCATCAACGGAATATTTTACTACACACAACACTAGCTTGGCTTGCTTTACATGAAATCACGACCTTCCTCGATAGCTTGCATTGTACACAATACCGAGTTTCACTAAACAATGATATGCTATTAAAATATTATTAAAACTAGCCGTTATGAATAGTAATACCCACTTTTTGAAATTTTATAAATTTTATCTTTCAAAATTTACTTCATTTTTGGATTTGAAATATTGAAATTAGCCTAGGGTGAAATTTTGGTATTTTTCTGAAAACATTCAATTTTTGATGAATAGTGAAAACACTTGGTTACTATTTAAAAACCGAATTTTTATTTAAATAATTATTTATTTTATTTAAATTTATTTTAGGTCAAAATTGATACATAATACCAATATAAGTTCAAATTAATTTATTGGAGTCATTTTATAATAATTTTAGATATATAAAAATTTTATTGAACTTTTCACCGTCTTTTACCCACCTCTTAGGAGAGTTTGAAAATTTACATAAAACTTAATTTTACCGCTTCTATGAGTGGAGTTTTAAAATTTCGAGAGACACTGTTAATATTAAGGAGTAAAATGTGGTTCAATAAGATAAAAATAATTTTTGGTGAATAGTAACTTTTTACATTTATTTACCACAGTTAAAAGTAAATAGGGTAATTAAGGGTAAAAATGATATTATTATTACCCAAACACATGTCCTAATTCTATTGGATAAATGTAGTTCGACCAAAAAAAACCTTAGGGATAAAATATTACCCTTTAGGTCCACTTGGATTAGATTAGGACATTTATTATTATTTTATTTAAAGAAGAATTAAAATAGTTAAAATCAAAGTTTAATAACTAAAACATTTTTAATATAGGGTTATAAATAAGATAAATTCGACTATAAATATTCATTATAAATCTAAAAATATTTCCTACAAAATTCTATTTTATTTTTAAATTTTAGACATTAAATAAGTTAATTTATTTTTGACACAATGATGATGCAGTAATTACCTTATTAATGAAATATTAACATAATTAATGTTATAAATACCCAAATAAATGTAATTTGAGACTTTTTATTAATTACACTAATTTTATTGGTTAATATGACATGTTAGTATTGATTTAATTAACTTTTTTTGAACTTGTAATTCTGTTATACTTTTCACAAAAATCAATTACCAAATGGTGTGAAAATTGACATAAAATAGTTTTTAAAACAAATATTATATTATTAATTGTTATTTTATTCATAAAAATCTAAGGTTCAGAAAAATGAATTAGATAAGGTTTTATATATTAATAATGAACAACTTGGGGTTCTTTGGGCTTGTTATAGTAAGTGTATTAACCTTATAGTGTAAGAAAACAAGAAGACATGGTAAAAGTAAAATTATTTAACTTAAAGTTAATATAAATGATAAGGTTAAAATAGAAACCTAAACTTGTCTAAATTCTATTGTATGAGATTATTTCGACCCATACCCACCTTATATTAGAAATAAATCAATTTGGAGCTATTAAAAACTGAATATGACTTTATAATAAAATAATATTTTTAGTTTTTCCAAAGGTGCCCCTCTCCTCCCTTATAAAAGGGCACCTCCTCCCTCTCCTCCTCACACCACTTTGAGCCTTCAAGCTCGGCCAACCCCCACAAATTTCTCTTCTCCAGTTCCCTAGAAACATACTAGAGGTCTTTGTCTTCTTCAAAGATCATCTTTAGTTCCCTAAGTGTAGGCTAAGAAGAGGCGCTTCAAAGAAGATGTAATGCCCGTTACCGATTCTTTCAACTTTATTTCTTCTTATACTTATTCTTATTTAGTTGTTTCATTATGAGGTAATAACATAAATATCACTCATATACTGATATGTTATTATAAATATGAAAAAACCCTATTTCACCTTCTATCCATCCTACGGAAAACGAAATCACCGCGCGTGCGTACGTACGAAATACGGTCTCTACACCATGGTGTAATCTGTTTTCCACCACCACCTTACTTGGATGGGTATAATGGTGTAAAGAATAACTATATATGATTATTGTAAAGTGATATTGATTCTGAAATAGTATACATACACCTAAATACAATTCCACGATCATGGGAATGATATCATCGCTCGTGCGTACGTACGGCCTACCGTCTCCACGATGTGATGCGACTCATTATACATGATCTTCATTGAATAATGATTATATAAATGAATTTAATGAATAAATATGATATATATTACACTAATAACATTTTGTAAATGATGTATCTATAACCTAAAAATAATAATAAGAAATTATTCTACAAAACACGCATAAGAACAAAAAGCAATAAACACCCGAATAACAAGTAGCAATGAAATATTACTAATAAGAAGCTAAGAATCTAAGAATATGACCATATATGATATCATAACAATGGTTACTATTCTGGAATAAGTCAATAACATTATTTAAATCATTATACAAGAGGTCCGGACATGTACGAAGCAAATCAGACCTAAGTTAAGGGAAAATCTCACAATCTCATTTTTATCCGAGATTGTTTGTACTTTGCAATTTACTGGGGTGTATTAATCATCCAGATCCATGTTTCCTCAATATGTAATATTATTTATATCCTCCTACAATTGTTTAAAACCAATTTTACTCTTTGGTGAGTCTTTAGTAAAAGATATGAAAGGAATCTTTTGTCGTTTTTAGTATGAGGTACTTTTTGACTTTTCCGGCCAAAGTATGAGAAGAATGGTTTTTTAACTTATATGGACTGAATGTATTTTTAGAACATTATTTCCATGAATCTTCTTTTACAGGTTTTCAAGTTTATTTTTAATCAAATTATTTTAGTTTCAAATTATATGACATTTTAATAAAGGAAAAGTTTTTTGAAGTAGAAAGGATATTTTCCTCAAGAATGAAGTTCAAGTGTTTTATCAAAATTATTTTCCATCTAAGATAATATAGGGTTCTGTTTCTATCCCTATTTTTACATTGATTTGATTATGTTATGATGGAATTATTTTTATGATGTCCTTTTATCTTGTATGGATTATGTTATGATGGCATGATGTTTATGAATCCCATTTTTATTACATGGGTTATGCAATGATGTATGATTTATGATCTTGTGGAACACATAATAATGGTATCATTATGAGATGGGTGGGACCTACATCTCCCTCCAATTCATTAGGTAAAGATTTATATCTCATGATATAGACATGGCTGGAATGGCAGGTTAATCTGGTTCAGTGAAACAGGATTGAAATGAGGAGAGAACTCGGTTCAGAAATGGACTTTGTCCACTAAGATAGTCTTGGAAATGAGTCTTGACTAATAAGAAATGATTTCCTATGATTATTTATGTATTCCACAAAGTTTCATGTTTTATGTTATGATTATTTGGATTACATTTCACTATTATGATTGATCCCATGTCATGATATTATGATCACTTTTACAGGATAAGATTTTCAAAATGTTATATTCTTAAGAATATAATATGATTGATATTTCTTTTGTTTATCCTTACTGAAAATTTGAGCTCACCCTTTTGTATGTTTTCTTTTCCCCAGGTCTGGAAGAAGGGTATTAAGTAGAATATTCCAAAAGGGACTCTAGATATGATGAAATAAATGTGAGACAACGTAGATAATTTAGGAACCAGTTGTTTATGTTTCCCAGTTTCTAAACACACTATACCTATATGGTCCTTTCATGGTTTTGTTATATGTTGTAATAAGTATGATTCAATTCTAAAGTAATAATAATGTATATAAAGTATGGGTCGTTATAATGTTATGGATGGGGAACCTTTGGGAGTTTCATGCAAAAACCGGAGAAATGGAAAACCCAACGTGAGTGATTGAACAAGTCCCTTACCCCCTGTAATCAATTAAATTTTTGGGTGAGTCACATACACTTCGTTGCCTTTGAATCCCAATGAAACAAAAATGGTGAACCCAATGTGAATCTATGAAATAAAAAATGATTGGTTATTAACCGTCGATCCATTTTTTCCGCACACCAAATGAAAAAAAATGGTGAAATCGACATGAATCACTCAAACAATAGAATGAATTGTGAATCATATTTTAGGAAAAAAATTTAAATCCCTCTAAAAACAAAGAATTAATATCGTCATGATCTTACAACTAATCCTCAATATCTATAATTCTCATGAAATAAGTCCATTCTCATTTTGATAAGTCCAAGTGAGTAAAATGGATAAATTAGGAATAAAATAACAATTTTGTTGACCATGGATATCAAATTGAGCATATTATGCCTATCATATTGCATTAATTGGTAATATTGTTCTTTATTGTCTGGGTAACTCCAAATACTACTTTTAGCACCCCAATTCGAGACAATGTATTCATCATCCAGCAATCACTTTAGTAAATCACTTATGGCTGCAACCCCCATGGGTTAAAAAATGATATCACCTGCTTGACAACTCCAAATTTAGGTGAAAAATACGATGGTCTAGGAGTACCACTGACATAGTATGATCCTGGCCCTAGAAGCTTCCCATGAGGTTCTCCAAGCATCAAAACTGGAATGTCAACATCCCCTAGGGAAAGCTGCAGAAAAGCTAGTGGCCCTCATTGCCATAACCAACCACTTTGGGATCTTATCCCAAGATAATGATAACAGTCACCTTCATTCTCTAATGTAGGTCGACCATGAATTCATATTAACACCCTTCTGTTTTAGGTGACATTGAGTAGGGCACCTTCCATCCATTGTCACCAACAACATCATTCCAATACCCATCAGTTGCCTTCTGAGGGAACCACCCAACACACTACTTCCTATGACATCCATGCATGGTCAAAAAGGAAGGATCATCGGGTGAAGAACATTCTAGATATTCATGAGAGGGATCATATACCCACTCCTACCAATGATTTCTACCGAAATATCTCCACAAAAACCAGTGAGTAGGTGAATACCCCTTCTCACTCATAACAAGTCTGTGGGAATATTTCCACAGCAAACATGGAGAAGGAACATATCCATGCCTCAGTGCATGAAGCCCATTAGTATATTCCAATGGCCTAAGGAGGAAAAAAATGGAAACACACCCCCACTTCAATAAAATACATCTTCTAATACATAGTGTTGTCTAAAAAATTATAAGCTTATATTCCGGCACACACCTTGCTAAAATGAAAATATATTTTAGCAACAGCTGAAAAACTACATCGGCATATTCTAGAAATATTGAAAATAAAGGGATAGGTGCATACTTTTATCTCTATAATCAAGACAACTTGACACTCTGATCATTATGAACAAGTGGTTGTACCTGAGAAATCACACATTCATACTCTTATCCAGGAGAATTATCATCATATATCGGCGAAGGATGAGTCATCAAACTAGTCTCATACTCCCATTACAACTGAGGTTTACCAAGTGAGAGCGGTTCATGACTTGGGGAAGGATCATATCCCTACAAAAAATTCTAACGTCATATTTCATAGGCCCTGGTTCAGGCTCATATCCCCATTTTTTCCAGGGCTCATCAAGTGAGAGTGGCACAAGCCTTGGGACATGCTCAGATTTCAGTCAAAGAATTCAAGCTACATACTCCAAAGGCCTAGGATCGGGCATATATCCCTATTCTTGTTGGAGATCGCCAAGTGAGAATGAAAAAATCATCAAGAAAAGGTTCATATTCCTATTAGTGAATATTCCTGACATACATTAGTAGATCATGGAAGCGGGGTTCATATTCCTACTTCCACCAATGAACAACTACACCAGCATCATTCTAAGGCAGTACAGGAGGAGGCGCATATCCCTTATATCATTCTGAATGTCCTTCAGCATATTATAGTGGGGAATGAATATCCATAACATGTTCATATTCCTACTACAATTGGGGATCACCAATTAAGAGATAAACATGCCTCAAGAAAGGCTCATACTCCTTTCAAGAAAGACCAGAGGCATATCCCAAAGGCATAAGATCAGGTTCCTGTTCTTTTTTTGATTGATCCTTAACAAGTGAGAATAGAACATGCCTCGAGATAGGTAAACATCCCTACCAATAATGATATATATCATTGGAATATTCGGGAATCTTCTTACTAATGGTCTCACAATCCCATGAAACTAGAAGGTTATAAGTAAGTTTTAGAAACGGTCATGTAGTAGGATCATATCTATGCACAATTCCAAAAGTCATGCTGACATATTCTTACCACGACAACTATCATGGACCATTTTCCAAATCTAATCAATGGAAGCATCCTTTAGGTTGTTCGAGACACATTCTCACCACTATAAGGGTCTACCAACTCTTCCATATAAGTAGAAGCAGAAGGCATTCATTACTACAATATTCCTCTTCATGGTAATGTGAAGATGGTCCAGAGGGACTCTACTCCTGAAATCCACTATGGTAAACCTCCCCATGATGATCTCTTATATAGACAAGGACCCCCCCCCCCCCCCCATCTCAGACATATCTATATAGATAGGTGTTCAAAACATTAACACCTTTATATAGATATGTGATCAAAACATCAGGGTCAACTACATATTGTTCCCTATAAACTTAAAGTGGCCCTCCAATCCTGTCAAAAAGCGGCCATCAAAACCATCTTCTATGGTATTATCAAATGGAGGTGTCTAATTTTGATGAATAGAAGGTCCACATTGACATATGGAGAGATTTATCTAGAAACAACCTACCCATCTTGTTCTGGCCCCTCACCATTGCTGACTATGAGATCCCTCATGATATAGAAAATGATTTCATGCCTTATCTACACAAAAATATAGGTGCTATTCATCATTGAATAAAGGCTCAATATCTCCCTTATCCTGGATATGAATTTCACCTTCAAACAATCAATACACACTTATTTCAGCTATATTTGGCTATTATATCCATGGTTAGGGATCCAAAACTAGAAAATTACAAAAAAAATATGCAACATGCTTACCGCCATTGCATCATGATACTTCATCAGGTGATCTCTGATGCCACTTAATACATTTTTATTCATGGATGGGGAATGTATTAAGTGTTAATATTTTCCTCACCCTTGGAATAGTATAAACCCTTCGATATGGTGCCTTGTAATGTTATAGTCTCTGAGGAAATTAGGGGACCAGGTAATGCTCAGGCTAGTTGGTCACTACAATAGAACTCCCTCACTCCAATGGTGCCCAAACACTATAAACGGAGAGAGAGTATAGCCAAGGGGACATTGAACCAGGCCCCTCAATTTAATAGGAATTCATTTCAGACATGGAGTCCGAATATGCGATCACCTAGACAACTTCTTGTAAAGAATGATTCCCATAACAAGTCGTCCAAGACCCCAGCTCCTATAGGAACACATCTGCAACACATCAAAAGAGATCCAGTAGTAGTTTCCATATCATCCATCACAAAGCAAACCCAACCCAATGGGCTAGGATAATTTTTAACACCACCATCACCTTTCAGATCATCACTTCTTTAGAGTATTCTGGACACATTCTCAGTAGATTCAAGAAAACTCCAACTCATTGGGCTGGGGGACTTTATATCTTTATCACCATCTCTAGGTTCATCATCCCCAGAAAGGATATAGGGGACATCAATGGTGATTCTAGATCAACCCCACCCCATTGTTATGGGGTCATTTATATCTTCATGTTTATACCATGAGTCATTAAATCCTCAACTAGAGTCATTGGATCCTCAATAATAGGACCACTCAATGCCAATTGCAGCTCTGAATGACCGCCACTCCTCATGTCTGGGAAAATTTTCAACATCATCAACACCATAGAGAGAGTCAATACTCACTAGGTTTGGAGGGAAAAATCAGTAGTCGACATCCCACTTATTCCTCCCACCATAAAAAACCCTCTGTTGGTTGGGGACCACTAAGAAACTATGATCAAAAACTCCTTCAAGGTCACTATTCATAGACCGAGATGAGAGGAGCATACAATGAAGGTGATCAGACCTCACAGGGGTTGTAAGAAAAAACAACCCAATATGGGCAAGGTTTCATATAATGACCCTAATGAAGGTGGTGAAAATCATCTCGTTGTGTTGAAAGTAATGGCACCACCAATGTTTCCAGACATGCCTCTTTGATTATCTTCACTACCAACATAATGGACATTATAAATAAATATGGAAATTCAGAAGGTCACAACATGGGAATTGTACCTCGAGAGGAGGTTGATTTGGATGCACCAACTAAGGATGCACACACCTGGAAATAGAGAGGGCTCTAAAATCTGGTACCTCTGGATAAAAAGTTTCTACCCCTCTGGTAGAACATTTCTAAAGAGAAAGGGAATGGTGTGGCTACATCACAAACACAACCTGGAAGATTCAAGGTTCCTTTCATGTAAGAAAATGTGTCACATATGAGAGTTAAATACAAACTCTTAGACGAATTAATAGGGAGATACTCTGGGGAAATATTCCTATTGGGTATCATCTTCAAGAAGTGATTAATACTCTCCCTCTTATATTCAATCCTCTAGAAAGAGCGATATTTGAGCAGCATAATGGTTTTGGATCTAGGAATCCAGTCTACATAAATGAGGAAGTCCAAAATTATCATGAATTACCTTTGTTATGGAGATACCCTCTCCCTCATTAGGTAAATAATTCAATACTAGGTAGAATTGAGTATCAACATGAGAGAAAGTTAGGCTCCTGTCATCAAGCACCACCTGCTCCTTGTAGATTGGAGTTGGGTAAAACAGTAGTTCCCTCAAAGCTGTTTAATATCATTGATTCCCTGGCTACTCAAAATGAACACATGGAAGGGTGAAGCACACCAGTAAAACCTTAGATAAATTCTTGTCCCAAATGGGTGGATGATATTCCACCTCCACTAAATTTCATAAATCTCACTTTCTCCACCTTTGACGGTGCATTAGATCATATCATCATATCACACACTTCGTATCTCGATGCGGGATGATTATGGGCCCTTGAGATCAACATGAGGCGATAAAGATGATGTGTTTTTACAGACTCTAATAGGGCCAGCTTTTTTATGGTACATCAAACTTCCAGTAGAATCTATTGCCAGATGTAAAGACCATTGTTATCAGTTCCTTTATCAGTTCTCCTCCATGATGATAAAAATGATGATCATCAACCTAAAGAACTTAAAGATGTAGAATAATGATAAGGTGTATGGCTATATATCCAAGTGGAATGGTTTATCCTATTCACTCAATATCCCTCTCTCACAGGAGTAACTACTGGATTTCTCAACTGAAAATATCACGGATGAGTTGTAGACACCTCTGAACCTAATGAAGTATCTTGGTGGATTCTACATGTTCACTGAAATGGTAAAATTTCTTTAAGAGACCATTCAGTGAACTCTATCCAAAACTTGACTCACTCCCACAACATAGGGGAAAATTCTAGGAAAATTAGATGTTGTAGATGTCACCCTCAAGCTAGTATAGGTACTCATCCAAGTACCCAGATAGGTGCTGAACTTCCCAAAACCTCCTATCAATAGGTGAAAACCAAAAAATCACCCTTGACTAGAGGCACATAGAAACTAGGGTAACCTAATATTTTAGGATAATATGAAAAATGAAAACTACTTCTGAAAGGAAGAAGTCCCTGATTATTTCATGGCATCTATGGACAATAACATGCTTAAACATCCAAAGCCTATGAATCCAAAAGAGGTGAACCTCACCAACCATCCTTACTACTACCCTTACCATAGAGAGATGGGTTATATAATACATGGATTATTTGACTTCAAATAAATCCTTAAAGGCATGGTATATTTTGGATAGGATGTGATAGATAACTCCTCAGAGCTTGTGTCTTTCATAACCATTGTCTGGTCAGAAGAAGAAGATGTATGGAAGAATGTTTTGGCTAGGCGTTCACAAAAGGTCAACAATAGGAAGGCCTAAAAATAGTTTATCAAGCTCTTGCTACTATGAAATCAAATTTGGGTAGACCTGAAATAGCTCCACTGCCTAATATGGAGACATCATAAGGGCCTTCTCAAGGTGGGCATCGTCACTAAATATAGGAAGAAACAGAAGAGGAAGAACCATATTCTACATCAATACAAGCTCTAACCCTTGCAGATTTCTTCCCTACAATATCTGAAGTATAGAAACCGCCACATCAAATGGAACCCTCGTCATAAAAAGATCGCATATTTGGTTTTATCAACATGATAAACTTGGTAAATACCTTCTATAATGATGAATATTCCTCAAAATATGAGTTCCCTGTATATAACTAGGGAATGGGAGGCTGCATGTTCTAGAACGAAAGAGATCAGGGATAGAACAAATGTAGTTAGACCCAATATTCTATTCATGTCCCCATGGAAGATATATATGCATCTGATACCCATGTTTAAGCACTCCAACATGATCAAAAGTGGAATATAGGTATCCCAAAACCCTCTAATAAGAATTTTTCCCCAATTGTCTTGCATGACCTCCTAGCATGGGTTTGATCATCTGATCTACCCAGACAAAGGGGACGGGTATCATGGCCCGCACCGCTGGAAAAATATGATCCCATGACTTTTTTCATTATCACTAATCCCATCCACCTTAAATGCCTCGACTCACGATCCAGAGTCTAGGATCATCCCCACATCAGGAAGCACTAACCTCTGGAATAAAACTACAATGTTTTAAAATAGCTGGGAATGGTCTCAACCAAGTTCTAATTTTTGTATGTGATCCAGATTTCAAAGGATCTTAGTGAGGAACTCATTGAAGCCCTCTATATCTCACATAAATTTGAAAGAAAAGTTGTTGTAGCTAAGGTTTATCGAGTGGATACCATGCCATCAGAATGTTGTATCACCATATCATTCACCGACAAAGATCAAGAAGAGGTCATCCAAAGGAAAATCAGGACCATATATGTGTTAGGCAGACTCAATGACATCAATATCCAAATTTCTCTTATTAGTAATGGTTTTGGGATCAATATCATCTCGATTCGAACCCTCTATCTTTTGGGATATGGTGAAGGGGGACTATCTCCCGCAAAGCTGGCCATTCATGGGCATGGTAAACATGATCAGTGACATCTCAAGAATATCAAACTCAAAGCCCAGTTTGGGGAACTCTCATCTAATGCTGAGTTTTTGGTTATTTGGAAAGACACCACATACAATGACCAACTTGGGAGGCCCTGTATCCATAGTCACTTGGAGGTAACTTTAACATTCCATCATTGTTTGAAGTACCACATCAATATAAAGGTCATCATGCTTCATGGTGATAGTTCCCCCTTTGAAACTTGTGGATCTATATATTCCAAAGTAGATTTCTATAAAAATGGAGGTAAGAAACCAATAAAAGATGATTATATACAATTTTTTCCCCTAATGTCTTGAGGAATTCCCATGTGAATCCCTGGAGTATGCTCTACAATGACTATATTCTCCCTAAAAATATGATCGAGGTAATAGATCTAATCCCATCGATCTAAACTTATCATATCCCTGGTGATAGTGTAGAAACAAATCATCTATGGAATGTCTCTACAACAATTTAGGAATAAATAGATGATAATGTATTTTATCATGTCCTTCCTCACCCTAATAGTTATGGAGAAGCCCCCAGATTTCCATCTTCACATGAAAATGTCTCCATAGACACAATAGTGGAAGAGGATGAAGATGACATCAGTAATTCCACTCCCACATTTGAGTAAAGAATCTTTAGCACCATTGATGATCTTAGATTGGTAAATATGGGAATATAAGAATACCTGAGACCTTATCCTGTTATTTTCACCATTCACCTATAAGAGCAAGTGATGTATATCACATTTCAAAAGAAGCACGGATATGTGTTCTCTAGGAACTACACCAGAATTCCTAGACTGAATCCAGATGTGGCTACACACCATCTATGACTACTTAATGAACATAGAGGTTTCAAGTAGACATCCAGTAGGATTCACCCCTCTCATGCCACCAATGTAGAGGTAAGATTTGAAAAATTGATCAAATCCAACTATATTTGAGAAGTACAATACTCAAAATTTATTTCCAACACTATTCCCTTTAAGAATAAGAATAGGCAGATTGGGGTCTGCATTGACTTTAGAGACCTTAATCAGAACTGCCCAAAGGATTATTTCCCATTGTTGATCACAAAACACTTGATCGATGTAATTGATTGCTTCCAAGACCTTTCATTAATGGATGGGTACTCAGGTTACAATCAGATAATTATGGATCCCAAAGAGGAAGATGTCACTACCTTCAGAGAAACCTAGGAGATATTTTTCTATCAAGTCATAAACTTTGTCTTGATGAACATTGGTGCCAAATATCAACATTCCATGCATCATATATTTAATCCATTCTTGGGAAAGATATCTAAATATTATGTCGATGTCCTAGTGGTCAAATCCCAATAATGATGTGCTCACTTCATGGACCTTCATACAATCTTAGAAAAAGTTGTGGCAACACAGTCTGAAGACGAATTTAATAAAATGCACTTTTAGGGAAACATCAGGTAAATTCCTTGGCTTTTTTGTATGCCACTATAGTATTGAGGTCGACCCAGAGAATACTAGCTATATCTTAGTAATGTCACCCCCCAAAAATCTCAATGAAATAAGGGGGATCCAAGGAAACCTCACCTGCATTAGGTGATTCATGGACAATTTAGCTAGGAAATCTCTCTGCTTCACTAGGATATGATGAATGGAATGGCCTATCAATGGTACAATGACTGTCAAAAAGAATTTTAGAGCATCAAGCTGTATATACTGCACCCACTAGTTTTTATGCCTCTAGTGGAAAGAAGGACACTCATCTTATATGCTGCCACCATGGAATCCTCACTTAATTCCCTACTCACATAGAAAAATGATGTGGGGAGTGATAATGGTATTTTATATCTTATTCCAAAAATTCAAGGTTTTGAGACTCAATACTCTAATATAAAGAATAATTTCCTTGCACTCATCATTGTAGTAAAAAAAATTGTATTACTTGAATCCCCATAAATTCCATCTAGTTTCTCATATTGATCCACTCAATTAAATCCTCATATGCCATGTGTTTACTGGGTGTTTGTCCTAATGGATTGTCATTCTACATCAATAATACATTCAATTCATATCATAGAAGTCATTGAAATGTAAATACCTGAAAAATTTCCTCACAACACATCAAGCCTCATAAAATACAATAGAATACATCGAACTCATAGGTGTGGAGGTATTATATACCCATGAAACTCCAAAAACAAGTAAGATGTACTTCGATGGTGCCTCCCAGAGCCCTATCAGCACAAGGATGGAAAACCTAAAGCTGAATTGGGTTGGTATAGAGGTTGTATTTGTCTCTCTAGACAAAGAATCTTTTTCCCTGCTCTTTCTCACTATCTGAAGGCTGCAAAAATAATGAGGCAGAATACCAAGCCCCCATTGATGGCTTAGAACTATCCCTACAACTTCACATAGCCTTCCTAAATATCTAATCAGATTCAATCTATTTATAAAGTAGATAAATGGATAATAAGAAATCAAAAAGGAATAACTGGCCCCCTCACTGGCTACGTTAGGGTGTTGATGGTGGAGTTCCCTTTTGGGACCACAATGCTTCATTTTCTCCAATAAGAGAATGCTCACGCTAATGCATAAGCTAATGTAGCCATCGTCCTGGACAAACATGATCAAGATGAAGCAATATTCCATATCACACATCGAAGAGTTATCTCATTAATCATCCTATGTGATATGGAAGAAATCAATCATCTCAACACTTCCCCAAAGTAACATGAGCCGATAATCACTCCTAGAGGGATGGATCCCATAATTTGTTATCTTCAAAATGGGATTATCTTGATTGACAGAGTTGGGAGAGAATAGATTTTAGCACCGTGCAGTGAACTTCACTCTATGGGATGGCCCAAGTGACATGAAAATCCTCTAAAAATGAAGATTTTATGGAATCCTCCTTGGGTTCATAGTAGATGGAGAAACTTTCTCTATCATGGAATAATTCCATGAGGGATCTTGCGACGCCCATCAATTTAGGACCATGATCCCCCACCAAATCATGAGGTTGGGGTATTATTGAAAACCATGATACATGATTTCATGGAATTCACTAATATATTTCATGCATTCTAGATCCATGAAAACTCTATCCATCAGCCCTTAGAATTACTACATACATATAAATATTCATAACTGTTTTTCATTTGGGGAATGGATTTTTTGGGGTGATATCCCTATGCCACAACTAATTAGTTCAAGTACATCCTTACTTATATTGACTTCTTTTGAAAATGGACTGAGGAAATACACCTCAAGGAATTCAGGATGAAGAACATCATCGACATCATAAAGTCCCATATAATCACCAGTTTTTAATTCCTTCACACAATATAGATGGAAAACAACACCAACTACTATTCTACAAAGTTAAAGAGATTATACCAGGAGTACACTATCAAGTCAAATCCCTCATATAGATATCATGAAATAGCAAATGAACAGATAGAGTCCTTAAATAAAACTCTATCAAATATACTCCAAAAGATGGTGAATAAGGGTAATAATTCTTGATAGGACAAAATCCTCCATGATTTATGGGCCTTCCATACCACCACAGGTACCGCCACACAAGAAATGCCATATTCATTGGTGTATGGAACCAAGGTAGTATTACCCATTGAGTTATAGATACCTTTACTATAAATATCAATTTATGGAAATCTTCCAAATGATGAGAAATCATAAAAGTGTTTGGATGAATTGGAACATCTGGATGAGAACAAAATACGCACACTACACTACCTGGAGGAACATCCCGGTCACACAATCATTCAATAAAAAGGTTCTCCTTCATTAATTATTCTAAGAATAACTAGTGCTAGCTCTCGGAACCCCAATGATACCATGGAAGAATCCCTCAAAGCTATAAACAAAATTGGAAGGGCCTTGCATCATACATAGGGTCTATTATAATAGTGCCTACTAATTGGACACCATGGATGGGAAGCATGTCACACCACCCAACAATGAAATATTTCTCAAGAAATACATTATATAGCCATCATAATATGGGAATCCACATTAGATCAATTCCTACTATTTATCCTGACCACATGATGTTAAACTATACAGAGTTTTCCTTACTGCAAGGATTTAAAAATACATGGATGATGTCCTATCTGCATGATATTAAACTGCAGAAGTTTTATAGAAATACATGTGGCATGATTCCTGCCATTGGAGGATGAATAATGACACTCAAAACTCCAGTATTAGGTCTAGCTATGATCTCCCTTTTCCCTTTTTCATGTTGGTGGATCCATGTACTTACCGCAAGATGTTAAACTACACAACGAGTGTCCTTAACACGTAAAATAAAACTACATGACTCATCTATAACTACGTAGGGATTTAGTCTCATTTTTCAATGAGATACATAGGTACTCCTTGATCCTATATATTGGTTCATCCAACACATGATACAGAATACCCCTTTCTAATCCTTAGTTTCCTCTGTATAGAAAAAAAAACCCTTTTCATTCTTTTTTTCTCATACTAATCATAGATCATGTGATCTTATGAATTATAGTAATGTATTCTATACAAAAATAGGGAATTAAAATCCATGACAGGCTCATCATTGTCCAAAATTCAATGCCATAAAAATCGCACCAGGAGTCTTTACTGCATGATGTTAAGCTACAAGGTCAATGTCATTATCACATTATAAAAAATTGCACAGTACCTCAAGAACTATGTGTGCCTTTATTCTTATCATAAAAGAATATATAGTGACACCTAGATATCCAATCCTAGTCCCATCTACAATAATAAATGGAAACAATTCCCACTCGTAGTAAGGAAAGATTGTCAGAGAGAGTTTCTCATTCAAGAACTATGTGGGACTTGATTCTTTTTCGTACAGGATGCGTAGTGAAGCCCAGATTCCTAACTTTGGGCCCAATCACAACAAATGAGTATAAAAACACCCCTATTTGTGTATGGGTTATAATTACATAGGGAAATTTTTTCAAAACTACTTGTGGTTTTATTCTCATTTTCATGAAATACATAGTGGCACCCTGACTTCCACCCTTGGGCCAAACCGAAATATTTCCATTTGTTTGCATCAGTCTCCATGTCCTTACCGAATGAATTTGAACTACATAGGGGTATTTACTCACTGAATGATGTTAAATTTCATGGGATTACATCCTTACCACATGATGATAAACTTCACGGGATAACTTCTTTACCACATGATGTTAAATTGTAAGAAAAATGTCTTGGTCGCATGACATTAAAAGTACATAATAACAGTGTCCTCACCACACGATAATAAATTATTTGGTGAAATTCCTCACCAAATTATGTTAAAATTCATAGATTTCATGACCCATTATCATTTCTTACAAAAGGACCACAAGGGACTCACCCTGGTCGACCAAAGTATGGGATGCTTTCACTATCTATTTATGCACCTCATCCCATATGCAGCACTTCAGTTATCAAGAATCTCGAGTCTCCATAAACCTTTAATACCCATTAGAAACAAATAGATCTCTTGGTTCTTCCATTCTATTGATCCAGAAGGTCATAAGAACCACCAACCAGTGACATATTGTCCCAATATAAAGGAATTTATAATTCTTGCGAGCATAAAATCATTGTGGCAGAACCCAACTCCTAAATATTCTTTGGTTATTCCCCCGTATGACTATCCAATATCATTAATCATGACCTGATAACCTTCATTAATTCATTAAAATATTTTTATCTCTCACTCAGAAGGATCTTAGAGTACTCTTGACCCTGGGTATCCTAATTAGGCGCATGTGTAACATCCCCCATATTAGGTCTATATGTGTCATGACTTCAATTTCCCACAATTTTTCCAAAGTTGTACAACCTTAAACTATAGCCTATGATGGTCCAAATCAAAATACCTCAAAATTGTAGTGAAAGAGACACAAAACATGTTAGGTTGAAAACTGAGAAAGGGAAATTTGAGAAAAATTCAAGTCTTTTCTCACTAAAATATTCACCTCTAGAATTTAGCCAAAATTTAGGGTGAACATAAATAAGGAATAAGTATCATAGGGACTATATTATAGATTTATTAAAATCCATTTTATCTTTGCTGGACCCCCTAGTCTAGGAAAAAGTTATATTAATGATTTGTTACATCTCCTCACTATAAGAATATAATTTCTAGGCGGTGACACAAATTTTAGGGTGCTCGAACCCTTATTGGATCTTACATTTTCCATAAATCGCACATCATGATTTAAATTGATTTGGTTCATTGCAAACTTTTCATATCCCTTATAAAGGAAAAGAGATCTCTTGATTCAACCATGTTATTGATGCAGAAGGGCATGAGACCCACCAATCAATGACATCTTAGCCTAGTATAAAGTGATTTCTAATTCTTGTGAGCATAAAGTCACTATGGAACCTCATCTATTTTGGGTCATCCCCTATATAATTTTCCCATATCATTCTCCAGACCCAATCACTTTGGGATGTGATTTACAATACCCATACCAAACTATCCAATTGGATTTTACATTCTCAACATTACATCATTGTGTTTTATACCCTTTCTCAAAGTAGGAATGTGACACTCCATTCTCAAACCTTTGATGTCCCAAAACTCATGATTCGAAACCACATGGAATAGAGCTCGAGCTTCACTTTAGAGGATGAATTTCAATAGGGTTATGGAACCCTTCCTGGATAGCTTTATTTCCATACCCAACCTCATCATCTAGACATTCGAGTCTTTATAAATCTTTCATGACCCTCATAAAGAAGTGAATATACAATTTTCTTGTCCATACTATTGATTCATAATAAATTTAACTCTCTAACTAAAGGAATATACTCCTTTTAAGAAAGTATATTCAATCCTTATGATCCCCAAAAATGTCGTGGAATAACATAAGACCTTAGAGTGTTGTGGGTCATCCTATGTATGACTGCTCCATCCCTTTTTCATATACTCAAACTTCTGGATTATAATTTATATCACTCATATTCCAACTATCCAGGAGGACCTAGCTTCCCTAGTATTTTTCCCTCTAACATATTACTTTTATAAGTATTACATTACCCTTATAAAATAGTGAAGATCATCGTTTCTAGGCCACACTATTGATGTACAAGGTATTTAACCCAAAACCTAAAGGCATCTCTTTCTTGTACTAAATGAACTCCAATCCCTGTGTTCCCTAGAAATTCTATGGGTTCTGATCAAATGGCTAGGGTTCTGATCAAATGGCTAGGGTGAATCTGATCAAACGGCTAGGGTGAATCTGCAGTTTTAAAAAATGGTGGAGGGTTGAGATCAAATCTCGGATATGATCGGATAGCTGAGGCATGATGCGTGATTTAAAATGGATTGAACGGTGGAGATCAGTCGATTTCACGGTCGTACGGTCTAGAGAAAATGTGGCATTAATACCTTGGTAGTGGAGTTCGAAGGGTAGACCAATTGGACAGTCTAGATCCCACACGACATGACCTGATGGCCTAGATCATGTTTCACTTAAAAAACTGCTTCCCACATCAAAACGGGATGGGTTTCAAAGCTCCTTTAGAAGCCGGTATCTCTTAGAAAAAGATTATAAACCCCCCTCCCCCTTCTCTGGTACTGCCCTGTACTGGGTCTCGGTGGGTGCACTCTATGCCCAACCATGCTGTCATGCCGCTACTTGGTTCCTTCGTGTGTGCTTGAGGAGTGAACACACACACACACACCTATGGTTGGCATGTGCTGAGGATGAAGGGTCTAGGCTCAACTGCCTACTCCAATAGTAGTGTGAGCTGCTTCCTTCGGCCCAACTAGAGGGTTGTCCCTAGGGTACATATTTTTAATAAACCCAACTATTAAATAAACCATATAACCATATAAAAAAAATAAATTTACATATAATAAATTTCATTAAATAAATAATATCTTTAATTTTATAGAACATGATTCCTACCTTATTTCAAACTTTGGAATATTAAAATACACAAATCAATATATAAATTATATTTTTTCATCACATAATAATGAGTATAAATTTTAATTAATAAAATTATTCATAAACATGTTTTGAAATTCAAAAAAAAATGCATACTTATCTTTGAATTAATTAAAGTAAACATAGGTACTTAATATTTTCACTAAAACCCAAAAGTCTTGATTTCAAATTCATTTTATGTTTTTAAAACATTTTGCTTCCAAAATATAAGTTCCATTAAATGTGTTCAAAGATACAACTTTAAATTACTCAAATACTTAAAACATTCAAGATGCTTTTATTTATAAAATACTTAGTAAAATCATTGTTTTTTATGTTTAAAAAGGAATAGTTATAATAACTATACTGAAAATTAATTTATAAAACAGAATACTTATATTAACAAAAACATTAATTAAAAACATCTTTAAAATACCATTATAACACTAGGATATTTAAAATATTTAAAACATTTAAAATTAATTGAAATACTTACATAAGTTCTGAAATCATACTAAGCTTCATAAAATATGATTTTAAATTTAAAACCATGATGTTAAAGATAAAAATTAAGATATGTAAAACATATCAAAACAATTAAAATTATTAAGGAAATTATTTAGGTTTTATGAAAAAATATACAATATATCATAAATTTTTCAGTTGAATTATTTTGGTTTGACAAGATACTAACAGTCATTTTATTTTAAACTCAAATGGACCTAAAAAAGGAAATAATAGTCATATGTATTTCCAAAGGTCAATAATACCCTTATAAATACATGTTTAGAATATTTAAACATCAAGACAACTTGGTGAAGATGGTTCTCATCATTCCTCTGATGCTTAGCATGGTTGGTGTGGTTCTGGCTATACAGATGTTCATCGTGACGGATCTGAAGGACCCCCACTATTTGATTAGGATTTTTGTATTGTTTGGATGTCTCCCTATTATTGTTATAGGTCTCTTTGTACATATCCTAGGGTAGTATGAATCTTTTGGATTTGTTGTAATGTAATTGTTTCAGTGTTTCATTGAATAAAACATGCCTTGTTTTTATTTTGAAAACATTGTTTGGATAGTGTGTAAATTAAATGAATTAGAACCATAAAATATTATTATTACTCAAGAAAAAGGTTCAGGGTGTCACATATATTACATTATACCAATTGATAACATGACTAGGATTTGGGTGATATTTATTCCTTTAATATACCTTAAACATATTATGGATAACATTGAATCTCTGTGGTAGATCTAACTGGTATAAAACGTCACCAATCCATTCTAGATTATTAAATAGGCCAATATACCATGGATACCTTTTTCTTTTCTTTCACAAGTGATTATGACCAAGTATTGGTGACACTTTCAAAAATACTTGATCAATCACATTGAAATATAGGGTCTAACGATGATGATATGCATATGATTTCTATCAACTATGAGTTGTATCTATCTTATTTTTGATCATTTGGATATTCTTAATAGTCTAATGGAAAAGGATAGGTATAATTTGTGAACTATCTCATATTAACACTAAATAAAATGTAGATCAAAAATAATTGACATACAATGCCTTGAACATTGTAACATCCTATCCTGAACCACTGATCTTGATCTGGAAGGTTATGTGACCTCACATGTGTCTCTCTGTACACAATATGTTTCTGACTAGCAGGGGGTATAATTCCATTTTTGGGGAGAATATACCATTGGTATCATGTCATAGGATAAATAATAAACAATATACAATTTAATAAATTATAAGAGTAAACATGTTGAAGCTAAATAATTGAATACATATCATATAAATAAAAGGTCTCTCATTATGGCAAGAATGTCCAATCCAATAAGTAACAGAAAATAAATAAATAAATAGCACAATGAGGGTCCTCTAAAGTCCATCCCGGTCAACCACTTTCTCTATGTTCCTCTGCTTAGACGTCCACTATAGGGCCCTTTTCCTTCATCGGATCCCTCATGATATCTACAAGCACAACTAAATTTCTGAGTAGGGTGTAAGTACAATACTCGGTAAGACACCACTAATGCATCCTTAACTTGATGTTCTCATGTAAAAGAGAAGTATTTTATAATGGTGATAAATTTTTAATGATCATAAACATATAATCCAAAGACCATGAAGTATTTCTCTAACCAAGATGCCACAAACCCCTGGTCATATATGCTTCATCTCCTTATCAAAATACTAATTAAAGTAGTCAGTCGTAACCAATCAATCCTATTTACGGTATACTCACTATGTTTAGTTTACATGAGACATGGTGTTATCTATCCCCTAATAGTACCATGTCACACAACATCCCCTATTCAAGAATATATGGTACTCACATCGACCAGGTTACCTCAAGGTGCATGGAACATTGAAAATCATGTCTATATCGAGTGCATCCAAAACATGAAACCATGGATACCTCATAACTCAATCTTGTGATCAAGTCCCTCATCCTCATCATTGCAAGTTAGTTCACTTCCCCTTTAACGGATAAATATTTCATGATGGTATGCCTCTCTCAAGTACCATTGACAACCAATAAGTCATGGTAACACACATATAAGGTGAACACACATGTAGTCATAACATATCATTATGATTATATAATATCATAAATAATAGCATGTGATAAAAATAAAATATGGAAAAATATATACTAGTATCACTCATGGAATCAAAAATAAAAAATGGGTCTCACTGGCTACAAACACACCCACAAGCAATCATAATCAAGTGTCATCATGAAAATGCAAAAAAATACAATCATCATGGAAAAAAATTCTTTACAAACATATATTCTTCCCTTTAATAAAAAAATCTTAAACAAATAAAGAAATAAAATAATTACCTTTAAGTGTGATGTAACTAAACACCTGATGCTCACAAATCTTGAGTCACAAATATGGTAAAACCCGCATTTTGGATTAAAAGGAACTCTCAGATTTTCCATCTGAGATGCCATTTAGGATACATTCCATTATTTTAGAAAAACTATGCACACGTTATATAATATCTTTAATATTATTATTATACCAACACTAAGATTATATGGTCCCTAAAATCACATGCTATCTTAGCACCCAAGTTTGAAAATATTCCACTAAATATTCCATGGTTTAACTAGTCTTTTACCCTTACATAAGCCTTAAAATTAATTATTAGAATATTTTTATTGAAATTTTACATTTTAAAATACAAATAATAAAATTTATTAACAAATAAGTTTTTATTATCATTAAGAGTTTTGGATATTAAAAATGTGTTCATATGTATCATGGGAGAGTAAATATTATTATATGAGCACTCTAATAATGAGAGATGATCTTTCCATGGTCCATTTAAGTCCATGATAGATTCTCATAGCATATCCTCTAATGTATGAATCATTATTTTTGATTTACCATATATATAAAGATGATATGTCGTTATCAATTTCAATTGAGTTCCAATATCCAATTGGAAACAATCCCAAAACCAAGAAGTGAATCAAGAATCCATGACAAAGATGATCAAAAAAATTAATCCATATAGCTTGAACACTTATCAAATATATAACATTGCAAGATACTCTACAAAATTTGAATCATTGATTAGAAGAAAGTATGATGACTTGGTAAGTTGATTCAAAATCACCCAAATAACATCATTCTTCTAAAGCATCTGTGATAGAATAATGAAATTCTCTATAGCAATATACTACAATTTCCAAATAGGTAAACGTATAGATTTCATCATACCTATTGGTCATTTGTGATCATAATTAATTTTTTAATAAGTAATGAATTTAATAATATAATATGAAATATTTATTTTCATATCATACCACCATAAATATGTTTGCATTACTTTGTACATTTTTTGAATACCTAGTTTAATAGCCCATTTTGAATGGTGATGTGATGAAATTATTTGTTCCCAGAATTATTGATTCACCATGATTCTATTTTGAAATTTAAATTTTGATTCTAGATCCACATTCAAATTGTCCCTTATATCCCTGCCATTTTATCTTGTCCAAATGGTGATGAAATAATCATTTTACCATTGTTCCTCTATGAAAAAAATTCAATTAAATTTGGAACAAGAGTGATTGGGAAGAAAATTTCATTCCCATTCTATTCGGTATAGTACGTATGTAAATCAGAAATAAAACTTATCAATTAACATTGGTCTCGATCCTTTCTAACCACTTCACCAAAAGGCTTCCAACTCATACAATTTACCATAGAATCACCTTTCTCTAATTTATAAATCAAGTAAAAATCAAGCATCTAGAAATGATCCATTCAGCATTATTTCCTTAAGTTTAAGTCTCAATAAGAAAATATATTCTTCAATATCTTATGATCATTGAAGACTATGAAGTTTCCTATAAAGTGTTGGTGGTTCCAGGTTTTCAATTCATATAGCACTGCATTTGATTCCATTTCATGTGTCGGATAATTCTTTTCATGTTTTCTCAACCACCTAAATCCATAATCCAGGACATGTTATCCCTGCCTGAGAATACAAATCAAAACTAGACAAAACATATCACAATTGTAACATCCAGGTTCCGGAACCCACCCAGAGGCACTCACCCCGTACCTGGTTGGTCACATGGACTCAAGCTCATTTCACCACATGCCAGAGACTACCGACTAGCAGCAAGGTCCTGGGTGTGATAGTGGGGAAACTATTCCCTCATTGGCAGAGTACACAGCAGAATAAAAATAAAAGAAAAACTGGAAGTAGTAGATATTAAAAAACACTAAACAGTGGAAGACTAGAATAATAAACAACTAGAGAACATATATATATATATATAATGATTCATGATACATATGTCTAAGATATCAGCCAAACAAGTGACAATGCTGGAAATACAAATAGTACTAAACCAAAGTGCAAAAGAAAAAGATAAACAACTCCTCATCATCAGAAGCCTAATCTTGGTCCCATGCTCTCCAGCTCCACAGCAAGTCATGTACCTAAAGTATAAGGGTACTTGCCCTTATCTATACCTGCAGTAATAATATCTGTTTGGACCAAAACGCATGACCCAAACAGGGTGCGAGACTAAATCCCAGTAGGCAACCACCCAAAGATATATGCCTAACAGTCAGTGAATATATGGAAGGTAAAAGTACAGAAAATATCAAACAAGAAATTACTCAACAGTAAACAATCCACAGTTTCAATATCAAGTAATCAGTGAGACAAACTGCTAAACACAAATAGGTAACCCTCTGAGAGTACTCCCATTCATCCCCTATGGACCTACCTAACAAGTACAAGCAACACTCTGGGAAGTACACTCAGCCTAACCCCTGTGGTTCAGTAATACAAAGACTCTCTAAGGAAGTACTCATAGTTAATTCCCCTTATAGTCTAAGGTAATCAGGAACTCTCTGAGGAAGCACTCATAGTCAATTCCCCTTATAGCCCCAAGGTCAAGGACTCTTTGAGGAAGCTCGCTTGGTGAATTCCCCTTATAGCCCAAGTCGTTTATAGAATCTTTGAGGAATCACTCACCTTCAATTCCCCTGATAGTCTAAAGTAGTTAAAAAATAATTTAAAGACTCACTGAGGAATCTCACTCGGTAAATTCCCCTTATAGTCTAAAGTGCTGAAAGACTCTCTGAGGAAGCTCACTCGATCAATTCTCCTTATAGTCTACTACACCAGGTTCTCACAGCCCTGTGTAGGTCAACGATCATAGCAATACAATATGGCCCAAGTAACCCTACATAACTACTTGTCTAAATAGTCTACAGTATATCAATCATATCAGAAAACAAACTCTCCATCCTACAGTAACAGGCATGAAAAATAGGCAAGGCAATCAAACTGGATAAATGAGACCAACGGTCATAAACAAAACATGCATGGGCACTACATATAAAGCATATCAATCAACCCTATTCATATCCAAATATCCTATACACAAACTTTTGAGCATGCAGGAAAACAACAGGGGTAAAACAGTAAACATGCAGTACCCCGTTCAAGGGTATTGGTGGAATTGGCACATAATACTCAAATACTTTGAACGGAAAGGCACAAACTCGCTCGTGCTACCATAGAACTCGTACCAAAGAAACAGACCGGCCACAGAGAACCTTTGTACTTCAATCCACAATCCAGATAGGATGATCCTCAAAGGATGAATCCACTTATAACTCAACCTCCTTAGGTTGGAAAACATGAGAGAGGTCTGAAAAGTAACGTCGAAGCTAATAAATGTGGAAGATGTCTTGCATAGCTCGGTACCTCTGAGGTAACTTCAACTAATAGGCAACCGGCCCAACTCTCTCCTACAACTAAAACGTCCTGATGTACCTCAGCAAAAGATTACCATGTATCCTAATCCTCTTGTGTCTCAACCTCGATTTGACATTCATGAAACCTGATCCCTGACCTCGAACTCTAGAGGTCGTCTCTGTTGATCAGCATAAGATTTCTGAGGAGACTGTGCAGTATCCATACTCTTTCGAACTAACTCTATCTTATATGTGGTCTCTTGAACAAGATGAGGTCCCAGCAAAGCTGCCTCTCCTTCCTCCAGCCAACATAATGGTGATCGATATGGCCTACCGTACAAAGCCTCATAAGGTGCCATTTGAATAGGTGATTGAAAACTATTGTTGTAGTAAAACTCCACAAGACATATATGTTTCTCCCAAGAACCTCGAAAATCTAGAATACATGCTCGTAGCATGTCCTCAAGAACATGTATCATACACTCGGACTGTCCATCTGTCTGGGGGTGGTAAGTTGTACTCAAAAGTACCTTTCTACACAACGCCTTCTAGAGCCCCTGCCAGACCCGAGAAGTAAAACGTGTATCCCTTTCTGAAATTATGGAGTATGGAACTCCATGAATATGTACAATCTCTCGAATGTACAACCTTCCCAGTTTATCAACATTGAAGGTCTCCTTGATCGGAAAGAAGTGAGAGACCTTCGTGAGTCTGTCAATAACATCCCATACTACATCACTCCCTTGAGAAAACCTCGGAAAACCAGTCACGAAGTCCATTGCGATGTCATTCCACTTCCACTCGGGAATGGGTAACTACTGTAAGAGCCCTGCTAGCTGCTAATGCTCCACCTTCACATACTGATAGGTGGAAAAACTCATGAAGAAACCAGAAACATCCCTCTTCATACCTGGCCACCAATACTGACAGTGTAGATCATGAAACATCTTGGTGATTCTAGGATGAACTGCCCAAATTGAGGAATGAAAGTCACACATCAGCTCCTCACGTATGTCTTCTGGCACCCATACGCTCCGATTGAAACAAAAGATCTAATCCATGCATGTGGTCCATCTAGGAATAGGGTCCTCTCCTAACACATTCTCCCTTATCACTAGGCCTTCAGAAACTGGTAGCTATCTCATTCGAAATCGATCAAGAAGAGTAGAGATAACAGCTAAAGATGATATAAAGGTCTGTCTCTATCTATCATGCACCTCCAAATGCATCTCATAGAACAGATCCATAAGATGTCACTCATTGTTGGCCTCCTGAACTACCAGTATCTGATTCCTCCTTCTCAATGCATCACCCACTGCGTTTCCCTTCCCAAGCGTGTAGGCACGATCAATGTCAAAAAACTGTAGGTACTCGACCCACCTCCATTGTCTTAAATTAAGATCACACTAAGTGAAGATGTACTTGAGACTTTTGTGGTTGGAGAAAATCAAAAAATGTTCTCCCAGAAGATAATGTCTCCAATATCATAGGGCATGAAAAATAGCTGCCAACTCCAGATCGTGTGTCGGCTAATTCCTCTCATATGGACTCAACTACCGAGACCCGTACGCAACAACTCCATCTCCTTGCATAAGCACACCTCCTGGCCCGATACCTAACGCATCATATTAAATAGTATAGCTCTTTCCCGGCTCTAGAAAGACTAGTATCGATGCTGAAGTCAACCTCCCTTTTAGTTCCTGAAAGGCTGACTCACAAGAATCTAACCATAAGAATTTTGCACCCTTCTTAGTCAGACTCTCCAGCAGTGCGGCTAAGCATGAAAAGTATTGTATGAAACGTCTGTAGTATCTAGCTATCCCTAGAAAACTCTTCACCTCAAATACGTTCTTCGGATTCTCCTAGAAAACTACAGCTCCCACTTTCTCTGGGTCTACTAATACTCCTGCCTCTGGGATAATATGACCCAGGATGTGAATCTAATCCATCCAAAAGTGGAACTTTGAGATCTTAGCATATAACTAATGCTCCCTCAGTGTACTCAAAAAAATATCAAGATGGGTAGCATGGTTGTGTATAGTGTGAGAGTACACCAAGATATCGTCCACAAAAACGACCACAAAGGAATCTCAGTATGGATGGAACACTCGGTTCATCAGTGCCATGAAAACTGCAGGCACGTTCGTGAGACCGAACGGCATAATCATATACTCGTATAGACCATACCTGCTTCTGAAGGCTGTAAGAGGTATATCTGATGTTCTAATGCTCAATTGATAGTAACCAGACCTCAAGTCAATCTTCGATAACACTCGCTCTCCTCGAACCTGATCAACGAGATCATCAATCCTTGGTAAAGGATATCGATTCTTGACTGTCAACTGGTTCAACTTCTGATAATCCACACAAAGCCTGAGGGTTCTGTCTACCTTCTTTGCAAACAGGACAGGCTAACCCCTAGGAGAAGTACTGGGTCGGATGAAACCCTTTTCCTGCAACTCCCCCAACTACTTCTTGAGCTCTTGCAACTCGGTTGTAGCCATCCTATAAGGAGGAATGGACACTTGTGCCTCTCCTGGCATGAACTTAACAGAAAATTCTAACTCATGCTCCAGAGGCAAACCTAAAAAGTCCTCTAGAAAGATGTCCCTGAAATAATCCACCACTAGAGGAAAGTCTAACTACAAAGTCCCCTGATAATTTCCTGGAAGGGAACCTACCAGTCCATTCTGAGAATGAAATCATTGCCTATTATCTCTAGGACATAGAGGTTCCATATAAAGTGACACCCACCAACCACAAGAGAGAACTCCTTGCACTAACACACACTAGATGTTCTCATCCCCAACAGAGTGTCTAGAATCAAGATATCGGGAGAAGAAAAGATACAGAGCCCAAGGATCTCCACAACAGCAACAGATATAATGTTATGGGTAGCCCCTGTATCGAAAAGAGCAAAATCTAAAATCGAGGCTACTAAGATAGTACCTCAAACTGTAGAAGTTCTGGGATCCTGCTCCTACTGGGTCTGCTCTACTACAAAATGCTAGCCCGCACTGCAGCCCTGTGACCCTTCCTGACCACTCTAAGCTGACCCACCCTACTATCACTGAAAACTCGGCGACTGGCTACACAGGCCACGACCTCCACCTCAGCCTGAACGGCCCGAAGAACTCCAGTTCCCTAACTGATGAAAAATTGGTGGTGATGATCTTGACTGAGGAGTCATAGAAGAACCCATGTCAACATCTGTTGGTGAGAAAAACTGATAGAAGAACTGAATGTTACCCATATTGCTGCAAGATCGGCACTCCATTGGGTCTCTCGTGCAACATGGACTCATATTCATGCTATTCTCGCACAGGTAGCACACCACCTGGCTACCAGAATATGCATCCTGTATACTATGATCTCCTCGTGCAAGCTCCCTACGGTGTTTCCTACTATTAGTAGGAGGAATACTAACTCTGGATGTCGAACTGCCCTGGATAACTACTCCAGAATCCCTAAGATTATGCTCTTTGATCCTCACTTGGTTGACGATAGAGGATATAAAAGTCAACCTAAATATGTTCACCATAGATCGGATGTCATTCCTCAGACTATCCTCAAACTTCTGTGCAAGGAATAACTCATCACCTCCTATAATAGGCATGAAACGCTATAGCTCTGTGAAAGGATAGGAATACTCTCTAACAGTAAGAGTACCCTGCTCCAGACTCATGAACTCCCGGGCTCGATTAGCCCTCAAGGTATTTGGATAGAAGTAATTGTATAAGACGCACTGAAACTCATCCCAAGCCATATTCTGCTGGCGGCCCGCCTGTGAGATCACATTCCACCACCTCTTGGAGGAGTCTCAAATCATGTAGGTAGATAGCTTCACCCTCTTCTCAATAGGTATCTCCAGATGCTCAGAAATCATCAGCGTGTCTTCTATCCATGACTATGCAACCTAGGGTCCTCCATCCCCTAAGAAAGTGGGAGGATGTTGCTGCTGACAGACCTGCATCAATTCTGACATCGACAGGGAATGTGGTGGCACTCCCTGAAAGGTCTACATCATCCTCAAAAAACCCTGTTTGAACTGTGAAACAACACCTATGTCAGGTACCATGGCTGGTGCTAAGGCTATCACAACTAGAGGATTTGCTGGGAGTCCCTGATCAACCATGTCTGGTGTCTGATCACCACATGGAAACTGGCGTACAACTAGAGGACGTCTGGGTGGCATGACTTTCCAAGTTCAAGCGCACACCTTAGATCAAGATTATCAAAGACTGAAAACTAGAAGCGTAATAAGGGGACATGAGAAAGAAAACATTCAAGTTTCTCAAAACATGACTACACGGCGTGTACAATTACTACACGACTTGTTCCCTTAAGCCATTCACATGGGTGTGTACTCCTGCCCAAACTGGTCATGTAACACCCTAAACACATGGTGTGTTCTCATAACACACGATATGTACTTGAATCCTCTTCCCCTGCCTGAGTCCTTCTACATGGTCAAGCCACATGGCTCTCCTAATTCAAAACTACACGGTGTGTTCAAGATAGACATTGTGTGTACTAGAGGAGCTTCACATGTCCCGTGTTGTTAGTGACATTGCCTAACACATGGCTCACACTACACAGCGTGTTCAAGGTGGACACGGCGTGCATGTGAAAGGATAACACTGAGCCATGTTGTTGGTTACATAGTCAGTTACACAGCTGACACTACATGGTGTGTTCTAGGTGTACACGGAGTGTACGAGAAGGAATAACACTGACCCGTGTTGTTCGTGACACGGCCGGGTACCTAGGTCAAACTACACGGCGTGCTCAACTGGTACACATCATGTTCCTACAAGAATTTCCCTATCCTATTTCTCTACCCACACGGCCTATGACACAGTTATAAACTACATGGAATGTGCAAAAATTACACGGCGTGTACTTAAGAAAAAAATTTATTCCCAAACAGAAGAACACAGGGCTTGTAGTCAAAACTACATGGTGTGTATTCTGGTTTTTTCTGGACAGTAATACTTAGAAACTACTTTTGAGCCCAAAAAACACTGAAATGAAAATCAAAGTGCCAAATTCTAATCCGTAAGGGCCCATACTCCCCGCGAATCAATGTTTGGCATCTTACACATGTTGTAAAAAGGAAAACAAATCAATAATCCACTAAATTCTAGTCCATGACGGCCCATAACAGCTCAAGAACCAAAGTTTGGAGTTCATTCAAACAAACCCTTACACAAACAATACCCTATCAAACAGTAGGTATTTTTTTCAATGCATCTATCACAACAGTATGCATATTCTACACAACATATGTCACAATAACATGAAATCGTTAATGCATGCTAGATGGAAAGGCAAGAATGCATGACATGTAATTTCTAACAAGTTCCTATATGATGAATGGGATGGCATACCCTCGTCCCATCGGGTTTAAACAAAAATAAAACCTCAATAATATTAACAATAACCACACAAATCATGTGAGTCACTCAACAGTGAAAATCAGATCAAATGTAAATTTGCAAAACCAGAAGAAATTGAAATAAATGAGTTATATTAGATTTTCCTTATACACAGGTTAGCTACTCCTAGGAAAATCATATTACGAAGTATCAATTCCTTCCTATCCCTGGCTAATGACTCCAAACAGCAACTCAAGAGAAAATAATTCCTCTGATACCACATTGTAACGTCCTAGTTTCAGAAGCCACCCAGTGGCGCCCACCCTGTACCCGATTGGTCACATGGCCTCAAATGCATTTCCCCACATGCCAGAGGCTGTCAACTAGAAGCGAGGGCCTGGGTGTGATAGTGGGGAAACTATGCCTTCATTGGCACAGTACACAGTGGAAGAAAAAAAAGCAAAAGTGGAAGTAGGAGATATCCAACAACAGTAAACAGCGGAAGACTAGAATAATAAAAAAACTAGAGCACACAGATATATATATATATATATATAATTATGAATGATACATATGTCTAGGAAAGCAACCAAAGAAGTCAAAATGCTGGAAATACAAACATTACTAGACCAAAGTACAAAAAAAAGATAAAAATATCCTCAGCATTGCAAGCCTAAGCTTGGTCCCATGCTCTCCAGATCCATAGAAAGTCATGTACCTGAAGAAGAAGGAAGCTTTCCCTTTTCTATACCTGCAGCAATAAAATATGTTTGGGACCAAAAGCATGACCCAAATAGGGTGTGAGACTAAATCCCAGTTGGAAACCACCCAAAGATCTGTGCCTAACAGTCAGTAAATATTTGGCAAGTAAAAGTACAGAAAATAGAAAATAGGAAAGTAATCAGCAGTAAACAATCCACAGTTTCAATATCAAGCAATCAGCGAGACAAACAGCTAAACACAAACAGGTAACCCTCTGGGAGTACTCGCAGCTATCCCCTCTAGTCCTACCTAACAAGTACAAGACACACTCTAAGAAGTACACTCATACTAAAACTTGTGGTTTAGTAATACAAAGACTCTCTGAGGAATCACTCACAGTCAATTCCCTTTATAGTCTAAGGTAGTCAGGAACTCTCTAAGGAAGCACTCACAGTCAATTCCCCTTATAGCACCAAGGTCAAGGACTCTCTGAGGAAGATCGCTTTGTGAATTCCTTTTATAGCCTAGGTCGTTCATAGACACTCTAAAAAAGCACTCACCATCAATTCCCCTTATAGTCTAAAGCAGTTCAAAAATAATTCAATGTCTCTCCAAGGAAGCTCACTTAGTCAATTCCCCTTATAGTCTAAAGTTCTCAAAGACTCTCTAAGGAAGCTCACTCAGCCAATTCCCCTTATATCCTACTACACTAGGTTCTCACGGCCCTGTGTAGGTCAAAAATCATATCAATACAATATTTCCCAATTAAACCTATACAACTACTTGGCTAAACAGTATACAGCATATCAAGCATATCATAAAACAAACTCTCCATCCTACAGCAACAGGCATTGAAAACCGGCAAGGTAGTCAAACTGGCTAAACGGGACCAATGGTCGTAAACATAACATGCATGGTAAATACATCCAAATCATATAAATCAAGCCTATTCATATCCAAATAGCCTCTACACAAACATGCAAGCATGCAGGAAATCAATAGGGGTAAAACGGTAAACACGCAATACCCCGTTCAATGGTATTGGTGGAATTTGGAAATAATACTCAAATAATTTGAATGGAAAGGCACAAACCACCTACCTTGGTGTTAGGATATCGATATATTTGAATCTTGAAGCTTCATTCTCCTTAGAACGTCGAAGATCTATAAAAACTCCTAAAATGTTCAACACACGATATCTCACGAGAGAGGGGAAATCAGAAGATGGTTCTCTAGACCAATGTGATTCCAACGCAATAGATGGTGTTTGATTTAGAGTACAGACACATGCTCAGGGGTTCATCGAAGATCCGCAGCCATATAGATCTCTTGGTCAAATGGGACCTAAAGAAGAGAGTTCTAGTGATTAGACGCGACCACGGTGCATTTAATGAAAAAAATAAAGTACATGTCATGTACTTTTTAAGTACACGGTGTGTACTCACCATTTCTGTACTCCGCTTTAATCAGCCTCCAAGTCACTCCCACATGGACATGTGTGTGGCTACTACATAGCCAACACACGGCCTCCTGCGGCAAAAAAGTACATGACATGTATTCATAAATTACACGGTGTGTACTTAGAAAATTTCCATAATTTCCTCTTTTTCCCAAAAACGACCAGAAAAGGAAAAGCATTCCTGAAAAGAAAATATAGGTTCTTCCAAACTTCCCCCTTAATGAAATTCATCCCCGAATTTCCCTATAACGGTGTAGAAGAAGGAACCCCAAACAATTCCGGTCACTATGCTCATACCTCGGCCTCCCTTTCCCAAGTCTCTTCATGTACTCGCACGTGCTTCCATAGAACTCGTACCAGAGGAACAAACCGGCCACTAGAACATGTGTTCTTCAGTCCACAATCCGGATAGTATGCTCCTCAAAGGCTTCATCCACTTCCAACTCAACCTCCTCGGGTTGGAAAACATGAGAAGGGTCTGAAAAGTAACGTCAAAGCTAAGAAACGTGGAAGATTTCGTGCATAGCTCAGTACCTATGAGGTAACTGCAACTGATAGGCAAACGGACCAACTCTCTCCAACACCTCAAACGACCCGACTTACCTTGATGAAATCTTACCCTATCTCATAACCCTCTTGTGTCCCAACCTCGGTGTGACATGCAGGAAAACCCTATCCCCGAACTTGAACTCCAGAGGTTGTCTCTTTTGATCAGCATAAGATTTATGATGAGACTGTGTGGTAGCCATCCTATTCTGAATCAACTCTATCTACTCTATAGTATCCTAAACAAGACGAGGTCCCAGAAAAGTTGCCTCTCCTGCCTCTAGCCAACATAAAGGTGTCTGGGGGTGGTAAGTTGTACTCAAAATTACTTGTGTACCCAATGCATTCTAGAGCCCCTGCCAGACCCGATAAGTAAAACATGTATCCCTGTCTGAAACGATGGAGTGTGTAACTCCATAAAGATGTACAATCTCTCAGATGTACAATAATCCAATCTCATCAACACTAAAGGTATCCTTGATCGGAAAGAATTGAGTGACATTTGTGAGTCTGACAATGACAACCCATACTGTATCATTCCCTCGAGGCGGCATCGGCAAACCAGTCATGAAGTCCATCGCGGCGTTATTCCACTTTCACTCGGGAATGGGTAAATACTGTAAAAGCCATGTTGGCTACTGATGCTCTTCCTTCACCTGCTGACAGGTGGAACACCTCATGAATAAACCAGCAACGTCTCTCTTCATACCTATCCACCAATACTGACAGTGCAGATCATAATACATCTTGGTGACACCAGGATGAACTGCCCAAACTGAGTAATAAAATTCCCGCATCATCTCCTCATGAATGTCTGTCAGCACCCATACATGCCCCTAGAAATGAAAGATCTAATCCTCGACTATGGTCCATCTAAGAATAGGGTCCTCTCCTAACACATTATCCCTTAGGACTAGGACTTCAGAAACTAATAGATTCCTCATTCTAACTCGATCAAGAAGAGTAGAGGTAAAAACTACAGATGACAGAAAGTTCTGCCCTTTTCTTTTGTGCACCTCCAAATGAATCTCAGAGAACAGATCCATAAGCTTCCACTCACTTATGGCCACCAGAACTACTTGTATCTGAGTCCTCCAGCTCAACGCATTATCCACTACGTTGCCCTTCCTAGGTGTGTATGCAAGCTCAAAGTCAAAGGACTATAGGTACTCGAACCACCTCCGTTGTCTTAAATTCAGATCACGCTGAGTGAATATGTACTTGTGACTTTTGTGGTTGGTGAAAACCAAAAAATGCTGTCCCATAATATAATTTCTCCAACAGCGTAGGAAATGAACAATAGCTACCAACTCCAGATTGTGTGTTGGGTAATTCCTCTCATGTGGCCTCAACTGCCGAGACCCGCACAAAACAACTCCATGTCCCTGCATAAGCACAACTCCTATCCGGATACCTGACGCATCCCAGTAAATAGTATAGCTCTTGCCCGGCTTTGGAAAGACTATTATCACTGCTGAATTCAACGTCCCTTTCAGCTTTTGAAAGGTAGACTCACAAGAATCTGACCATAAGAACTTCACACCCTTCTTATCAGACTTGCCAGCCGTGCTGCTAAGGATGAAAAGTTCTATATGAAACATCTGTAGTATCCAGCCAGCCCTAGAAAACTTCGCACCTCAAAGATGTTCTTCATCTGATCTCAGGAAACTACAGCTCTCACTTTCTCTAGTTCTACTGATACTCCTTCCTCTGAGATAATATGACCCAGGAAGTGAATCTGATCCATTCAAAAGTGGCACTTTGAGAGCTTAGAATATAATTGATGCTCCTTGAGTTTACTCAAAACATTATCAAGATGGGTAGCATGGTCGTGCCGATTGTGAGAGTACACCAAGATATCGTCCACAAAAACAACTATGAAGGAACCCATGTATGGATGGAACACTTGGTTCATCAGTTCCATGAAATCTGTAGGTGCGTTCCTGAGATTGAACGGCACAATCATATACTTCTATAGACCATACCTGCTCTGGAAGGCTGTAAGAGGTATATCTGATGGTATAACGTAAAACTGATAGTAACCAGACCTCAAGTCAATCTTTGAGAACACTAGGGCTCCTCGAAGCTGATCAAGGAGATCATCAATCCTTGGTAAAGGATATCGGTTCTTGACCGTCAACTGGTTCAACTTACAATAATCCACACAAAACCTGAGGGTGTTATCTACCTTCTTCGGAAACAGGATAGGAAAACCCTAAGAAGAAGTACTGCGTCAGATGAAACCCTTTTCCTCCAACTCCTCCAACTGCTTCTTGAGCTCTTGCAACTCAGGTGTATCCATCCTATAAGGAGTAATGGACACCGGTGTCTCTCCTAGAATGACCTCAATAGAAAATTCCACCTCATGCTTCAGAGTCAAACCTGAAAAGTCTTTTGGAAAGATGTCCCTGAAACAATCCACCACTAGAGGAAAGTCTAACTGCGAAGTCCCCTGATCATCCAGATATACACTAGGAATCAGGGCTGTAACTCCTCCAAACCCATGATTCCCTGGTCCCACTCAACTCACCTAGACATCCCATTCTCCCTTATGAAGAAACGATACGCCCTCTGGTGTTGTGATACTCACCCTGCAGTGATAACAGTCGACGACTGTCTGGAAGGGAACCAACCAGTCCATTTCGAGAATGACATCATAGCTTTTCATCTCTAGGACATAGAGGTCCCATAGAAAGTGACACCCACCAACCTCAAGAGGTAACTCCTTTCACTGAACACACTAGATGTTCTCTTCCCCAACAAAGTTTCTAGCATCAAGATATCGGAAGAATAAAAGATGAAGAGCCTAAGGCTATCCACAACGGAAACAGATATAAATCTATAGGTAGCCCCTATATCGAAAAGAGAAGAAGCTAAAACCGAGGCCACTATGATCGCACCTCGAACTGTAGAAGGTTTAGGATCCTGCTCCTACTATGTCTAATCCACTGTAAAAGTCTAGCCTGCACCATAGCCCTGTGACCCTGCATGACAACTATGAGCTGATCAACCCTGTTGTCACTGAAAATTGGGTGACTGGATACCCCATCCCCAACCTCCACCTCGGCCTGAACAGCCAGAAGATCTCCAGTTCCCTGACTGATGAGAAACTGGTGGTGATGCTCCTGAATGAGGAGTCATAGAAGAACCCCTGTCACTAGCTTCTGGTGAGAAAAACTGACAGAAGCGCTGAAGGTGACCCACATTGCTGCAAGATCGGCACTCCACTAGGTCTCTTGGGAAATGTGTCCTTGTATTCCCACTCTACCCACAATGGTAGAACACCACCTGGATACCAGAAGATGCATCCCCCCTACTCTGATCTCCCCGTACAAGCTCTCTACGGCACTTCTGTCTATCAGTAGGAGGAATACTAACTTTGGATGTCGAACCGCCCTGGTTCACTGCTCTAGAATCCCTCAAATTGTGCTCTGTGATCAGTGTATGGTTGACGACAGAAGATATCGAAGTCAACTTGAAGATGTTCACCTGAGATCGGATGTCGTGCCTCAGACCATCCTCAAACTTCCATGCAAGGAATAACTCATCACCTCCTAGAATAGGCATGAAATGCTGCAGCTCTATGAAGTGAGAGGAATACTCCATAACAGTAAGAGTACCCTACTCCAGGCTCATAAACTCTCAGGCTCTATCGGCCCTCAAGGTCTCCGGATAGAAGTAATTGTAAAAGACGTGATGAAACTCATCCCAAGCCATATTCTGGTGGTAGCCCGCCTGTGAGATCACATCCCACCACCTCTTGGTGGAGTCTCAAATCATGTAGGTAGTGAGCTTCACCCTCTTCTCTATAGGTATCTCTAGATCCTCGAAAATCATCTTCGTGGTTTCTATCCATGACTATGCATCCTGGGGTCCTCCATCCCCTAAGAAAATGGGAGGATGATGCTGCTGAAAGACCCGCGTCAATTCTTCAATTGACGGGCAGGTGGTGGTGCTCCCTGAAAGGTCTACATCATCCTCAAAAAACCCTCCCTGAACTGTGCATCAGCACCTATGTCAGGTACCACGGCTGGTGCTCAGGATGGCACAACTGGGGGATCCATTGGGAGTCCCTGATCAACCATTTCCAGTGTCTAATCACCGCCTGGAAAAAGGTATACAATCGGAGGACTTCTTAGTGGCATGACTCTGCAAGGTCAAGCGCATACCTTAGATCAAGATTATCAAGGACTAAAAACTATAAGCATGAGAATAGAATAGGAGAAAGAAAACATTCAAGTTTTGAAAAACATGACTACACGGCATGTACAATTACTACACAGCATGTTCCCTTAAGCCATTCACATGGGCGTGTACTCCTTCCTAAACTGGTCGTGTAACACCCCAAACACATTGTGTGTTCTCTTAACACACAATGTGTACTTGAATCCTATTCCCCTTCCTGACACCTTCTACACAGTTAAGCCACACGGATCTCTTAAGGCAAGACTAAATGGCGTCTTCATGATAGACACGTTGTGTACTAGACAAGTTTCACCTGGCTCGTGTTGTTAGCGACACAGCCTGACACACGGCTCACACTACACAGCGTGTTCAAGGTGGACACGGGGTGCATGTGAAAGGATAACACTGACCCATGTTCTTGATTACACGGTCGGCTATGCGGCTGATACTACATGGCGTATTCCAGGCAGACATGACATGTACGATATGGGATAACACCGACCCGTGTTGTTCATGACACGGTCGGGTACCTAGTTCAGACTACACGACATGTTCAACTAGTACATGTGGTGTTCCTACAATAATTTCCCTATCCTGTGTCTCTACCCACACGACCTATGACACTGTTAGAAACTACATGGTGTGTGCATAAATTACACGGCGTGTGCATGAATTACACGGCGTGTACTTAAGAAAAACAGTTTCTTCCTGAATAGAAGAACACATGGCGTGTTACCAAAACTACACGGCGTGTATTCTAGGTTTTTCCAGATAGTTAGCCTCAGAAACTATTCTGGAGACCAGAAAACACTGAAACAAAAATAAAAGTGCCAAATTCCTATCCGTGAGGGCCCATACTCCCCACAAATCAAAGTTTGACATCTTAGACATGTTATCACAAGAAAAAAAAAGCAATGATCTACCAAATTCCGGTCCATGAGGGCCCATAACACCTCAAGAACCAAAGTTTTCCATTCATTCAAACAAAACATTACCCAAAAAATACCCTATCAAACATTAGGTATTTTTTTCAAGGCATCTATCACAATAGCATTAATATTCTAAACAACATCTATCAAAACAACATGCAATCGCTAATGCATCCAAGATGTCATGGAAATAATGCATAACATCTGATATCTAGAAAGTGTCTATATGATGCATGAGATGGAATAACATCATCTCATCAGGTTGCGATAAAAATAAAACCTCAATAACATTAAAAATAACAGCACGAATCATGTGAGTCACACAACGGTGAAAATCAGATCAACCGTAAACTTGAAAAACCAGAAGAAATTGCAATAAATGAGGTAGATTGGATTTTCCTTGTACACGGGTTAGATACTCTCGGGAATATTTTATTACTAAGTAATTATCCCTTCCTATCCCTAGGTAACGGCTTCAAACAGTAACTCAAGAGAAAATAATTCCTCTAATACCACTTTGTAACATCCCGGCTCCGGAAGCCACCCAGAGGCACCCACCCCGTACCAGGTTGGTTACATGGCCCCAATAGCATTTCCCCACATGTCAGAGGCTTCCGAATAGCAGCGAGAGCCTAGGTGTGATAGTGGGTAAACTATGCCCTCATTGGAAGATTACATAGCGGAAGAAAAACAAAAGAAAAAGTGGAAGCAGTAGATATCCAACAATAGTAAACACCAAAATACTGGAATAATAAAAAACTGGAGCATATATATATATATATATATATAATGATGCATGATACATATGTCTAGGAAATCAACCAAACAAGTCACAATGCTGGAAATACAAATAGTACTAAACCAAATTACAAAAGAAAAATATAAACATCTCTTCAGCATCCCAAGCCTAAGCTTGGTCCCATTCTCTCCAACTCCAAAGCAAGTCAAGTACCTGAAGTAGAAGGTTGCTTTCCCTTATCTATACCTGCAGCAATAAAATCTGTTTGGGCCCAAAAGCATGAGCCAAACAGGGTGTGAGACTAAATCTCAGTAGGAAACCACCCAAATATCTGTGCCTAACAGTCTGTGAATATATAGCACGTAAAAGTACAGAAAATAGAAAACATGAAATTACTCTGCAGTAAATAATCAAAAATTTCAATATCAAGAAATTAGAAAGACAAACAGTTAAACACAAATAGGTAACCCTCTTGGAGTACTCACATCCATCCCCTCTAGTCCTACCTAACAAGTACAAGCCACACTCTAGGCAGTAAACTCGGCCTAATGCCTATGGTTCAGTAATACAAAGAATCTCTGAGGAAGCATTCATAGTCAATTCCCCTTATAGTGTAAGGTAGTTAGGAACTCTTTGAGGAAGCACTCAGAGCCAATTTCCCTTATAGCCCCAAGGTCAAGGACTCTCTGAGGAAGTTCTCTTGGTCAATTCCCCTTATAGCCCAGGTCATTCATAGACTCTCTGAGGAAGCACTCACAGTCAATTTCCCTTATAGTCTAAAGCATTTCAAAAATAATTCAATGAATCTCTGAGTAATCTCACTTGGTCAATTCCAATTATAGTCTAAAGTGCTCAAAGACTCTCTGAGGAAGCTCACTCGGTCAATTCCCCTTATAGTCTACTACACCAGGTTCTCACAGCCATGTGTAGTTCAACGATCATAGCAATACAATATGTACCAAGTAAACCTATAGAACTAATTGGCTAAATAGTCTACAGTATATCAAGCATATTAGAAAACAAACTCTCCATCCTACAGCAATAGGCATGGAAAATAGGCAAGGCAGTCAAACTGGCTAAACGGGACCAACGGTCGTAAACAGAACACGCATGTTCAATACATAAAAATCATATAAATCAACCCTATTCATATCCAAATATCTTCTACACAAAATTTCGAGCATTAATTCAATCAACATGGGTAAAACGGTAAACACACAATACCCCGTTTAAGGGTATTGGTGGAATTTGAACATAATACTCAAAGAATTTGAATGGAAAGGCACAAACCACCTACCTTGGCATTAGGAGATCGAGATATGTGAACATAGAAGCTTAAATATCCTTAGAACATCAAAGATCTACAAAAAATCCTAAAATGTTCAACCCACAATATCTCATGAGAGAGGAGAAATCATAAGATGGTGCTCTAGGAGAAGAGAGAACTCACCGATGTGATTCCAACGCAATAGACAGTGTTCGATTCGGAGGACGAACGCATGCTTGGGGTTCTTCAAAGATCCACGGTCGTACGAAGCTCTTGGTTGAACGGGGCCTAAAATAAGAGAGATCTGGCGATTATACCTGACCCCGGTGCGTTTAATGAAAAAAAATAAAGTACACGACATGTACTTTTGAAGTACACGACGTGTACTCGCCATTTCCATACTCCGCATTAAGAGGCCTCTAAGTCACTCCCACATGGTTGTGTGTGTCAATACTAAATGGCCATCACACGGCCTCCTGCGGTAAAGAAGTACATGGAATGTAGTCATAAAGTACACGTCGTGTACTTAGAAAATTTCCAAAATTTCCTCTTTTCCCCAAAAACGACTAGAAAAGGAAAATCATACCTGAAAAGAAGATCTGGGTTCTTAATAAAATAAAAAAATAAACCTAACCTTGTTTTCTAAATATAATTATGTGTGTCAAAGTGTTTCAATAGTTAATATACTTGAAGGATTTATGATAGATATTATCCCATTTGAAAGAAATTATCTTCCTTTTTAATATAGTCATAGGAGAATAAAGAGTTGAAAATACCAAATTAAGTGATGAAACTTTCTATCCAATCGCAAAAAACATCAAATATAAAAGGCATTATTGGATGTCTTCTGATATATGACTGCCTTGATCTTCATAGGATCAACTGATATTCCTTCTGTGGAAATGACATTTCTAAGGAAATAAAATTCATGAATTTAGAAGTCTCACTTAGAAAATTTAGTGTAAAGTTTATTATCATGAAACCTAACCAATACAATATCTAAGTGATCCTCATAATCATTAAAGTTCTTATAATAAACTAAAATAACATTAGGAAATACCAAAATAAAATAATTGATGTTTATGGGGAAGATATGGTTCATCAAGTCTAATAAAAATGTAGGTGTATTTTTCAAACAAAAGCACGTGGAAAAATATTCATAATGACCATATTGAATCCAGAATGTTTCTGTATGAATATCCTCTTTACAAACTATGAGATAATGGTAACCTAATTGTAAATAAATCTTATAGAACCACTTGGATGTACTCAATTAATAAAATATATCATCAATTTTAGGAAGAGTTTATTGATTATTGATTATAATATGGTTTAGTATATGATAATAAACACACAATCATAGTTAACTATCAACCTTCTTTATGAATAGAACTATAACGTCCTAAGGTGATGTTATGGTTCTGATGAGGCCCATTCTTTCCAATTCTTTGATATGAACCATTAATTCCCACTGTTTCTTTGGAAACATTCTATATGATGGAAAAAAAATTGGACTAGTTCTTGGGATTATATGGATAGTAAATTTGATTTCTTGATTGGGTGGTATCCCTAAGAAAATATTTTTAAAGACATTCTAGTATTGGTCCACTATAATTGAAATATTTATATTCCCATTATCATCTACAGTGACCAATGTCAATGTTTCCAACTATCCAAATGTGGTTTTTTACACTATTATTAATTATCCTTCTCTGCCTGAGTTAATATCCCAAACTTCCATTGATACATAAATGATACCATCTAGGGATGTAATTTTCACATTATAAGCATAGTAGTAAATGTGAGGTTTAAATTCCTCTATACAATCCACTCCAAAGATCAAATCAAAAATATCCATCTCTAGGAGAATAAACTCATAGAGAAAATTCCTCAATACATGGTAATGGAATAGGTTGGGAACTTGAATCCTATGAACACCCACATCTTGAGAGGTTTATTAATACTCATGATGTGTGGAATCATATCATTGTAAAATACCAATTCTTTAACCACATGAGAATTAATGAATTAATGTGATTAACTTGTATCCAATAAAATATTCAAAAGAGTCGATTTCAAAAGGATGGTACCTCGCACTATGCAATTTCCTGGATGATCAGTAGAAATAGTTTTTCCAAATTTATATACCTATAGATAAACCCCCATATAATAATTATTTCTCCCCTATTAAGGTATTTAATAGACAACTAAAAAATTACTATAGTTATCCTTGTTCACCTAATTTTAGGGATGAGAAGTATTTTGATGAGATTTTTTTTCCAAGCATATGAGGCTTATGGCTGTGTCAGTCCATATCTTCCCTCTAACTTCATAATTCTAGTTAAATACTTGTTAATATACCCTTTAATGTCATAAATATGGAACTTTATTGGTTTTATAGTATAATCCTTATTTATGTGATGAATAGGGACACATTGAAAGCATCTGGGTTGATTTCTACGATGTGCTAAATAAGATACTAATCTTATAGATTAGTTATCTAGTGCCATGCTACCTTGGTAGTATCCCTCATGCTTATATTTTTTCCCAATGATTTAGTTTCCACCCACACATAAATGAACAAATGTGTCCCATCCACTAGTATTTTCAACTATATATCTCCCTCTAACCAAATACTTGTTTAGGATTTTAGTATAACTTGTAGAATATAATGTTACTACTTTGGAATATTCTTCATTTTGTAATACTCCTCAGATATTTGGGCCTTCAGTGATTCACTAGCTTCTTCCTCCAGTTCAAAGTGAACCAAGTGAGTGAATTGAGAATTATTTTCAATCACTAATATTTTTCCTTATTTTAGCTTAAAAATCCATAACCTTCTTCAGTTGGAGGATGTGTGGATAAAACTAATTAATAAATAGCTCCTTGAACACTTCCTATGTAATGTTCTAGTCCAACATTTCTTGAATTTTTATATACATCCATTGCAGTTCCATTTCTTCCAATATGTACATCACTAGCTTGACTTTAATACCATCATGGGTTTTGAGGAATCAAATATTCGGTTTATATAATTCATCCAAACTTCTTCATATTCAGGTCTCAAACCACCTTATAATTATGGTAGAATCTACATAAGGAACACTAATGATTGATTTTAATGAGTTTAATATTCCCTATGTCCATTTCTATTAGCTTATAATTCATACACATTACTCTAAAAAATTTATGGATAACTAATGGTTTGGGTGGAACCACAATCTGTACTACACCCTCTATCTTGTTTCTCATTTTCCTCATTAGTTGAATTTCTTTTCTAAAACCACATCAAAAATATCTAATAAATTTAATTCTCAACATTTTTATCATAAATTGAGTCATTTATATCATGGAAACACAATCATAATATCATAGTATCATAGTTAAATAACTATGTCAAAATTTCATCCTAGTGTGTGGTCCCTTAAATAATTCATGATATCAAACACTCATTGGCTAAATACATGAGAATGAGTTGAAAACATTCCTAAAACATTATCTTAGGTTGGGTTAAAGGTCCTAGTAACCATATTTAACATTACTCAGAGACAAAATATTGGAAATAAATGTTGAGTATTTAACACAAGAAAGGGAGGGGGACTTTTTACACATAAACACATAAACAAAACTATATGAATGAACCAAGATAAATATGAACTTATAAAAAATTAAAGATACAACTGTAAAATTATGCATGAGATAATATCCAACAACTAAAAATATCAAAAATATAAAATCAGAGTGATAATAAAAATTCAAGATCCAAAAAATATAATACACTAAAGTGTTGATAAACTTAGAAACCAAGGAGGAACCGTGCTAAATTCATAGAGACAACCATACGCCAAAGCTCCATATCTAAACCTCCAAGACATCCACTATCAAGGTGTTCCACTACTGAAGTATGAAACCTATATAATTCCTATATCATAGATGAAAAATTCCACATATGTGTTGAGTTGGATATGTAGGGAGAGTATAGAAACCTAATAGGAAAACCAAAGAGACATTTTTCTCAATTCTAGTAAGACCATAAACCAGTTAACTCATAATTTTTTAAAACAGTATGAAGAATATCAACAAAATTTAAAACAATTTATTCTAATATAAAGAGATAATAATATTTTACTAAAGAATTTATAAACTAGAAATTAAGGGATCAAAATAGTCTTTCCAAAATGAAAATTTCTTTAAAAATAGAAAAAAAATGTTTATCTAAACATCTTGGCATATCAATTCCATGATTCCACCCACACTCCTATTAAAAACCTAGACCACCCAAAATGGAATTGTGATCATAGTGACTTCCAACCATGATTCATTCATTAACAATTTATTTAAAACATCTTGGAAGATCCATTCCATATATCCATCACACACACACCCATGAATAACCTAGACCACCCAAAATTGTCTTGTGATAATGGTTACGTCCATCCATGAACCATTTTCCCAATCCAAAAGAACATACTCCCCTTAAACAATGCCAAAAATACCCATAAAAACCAATTTGATTTAACAAAAGTTTATTTTTTCAGAAACAAACATTTTCAAATCCTATGTGGAATCCCCCACATCCTAAAACCAAGAATGAAAACAAATAAGGGAAATTTTAACTGAGTTTTCATAGTGTTTTAGTAATGTAATTTTCATTCAAATATAAACAAAATCATTTAGAGGAATGAGAGATTTCACATTCCAAGAAAAAGTGTAAGGAGTGAAACTCTACTACAAAAATTTCTTTATCTGGTGCTATGGATTTAACAGTGATAGCTAAAATGATATTAAAGACCCCCTTTGTCATTGCTATAAAAGCACTATTAAAGGGAGTTTTTAATAGTGCTTTTTATAGAACTTTTAAAGGGGGTATTTAACAGTGCCAAAAAATTGATGTTAAAGGGGGGCCTTTATCAGAATTTTTTTGAAAGCACTGATAAATGAGTAATTTTATTATCACTTGTAAAAAACGCTAATAAAGGGGGGGTATTACTGTTTTCTTAGAAGCGTTGATAAAGACCTCCTTTATCAGTGCTTTTTTACATGTGCTTATAAAATTATACTTCAAAAAAAATATTTAATTAAAAATAATATATTAATATATAAATTTATTTATATTGATATCAATATAATTTATATTTTTTGTAATATTTTTAATACGGTAAATAGGAATTTACACTTAATATGTAAGATATTTAATGAAAATATCTTAAAAAGTAACTAAAAATATTTTTAATTAATAATTTCCATATTATTACTGAGTAATATTCATTTAATATAAACTTGAAGATAAAAAAATTCAAAAAATAATAAAATATCTAAAATAAGTTGAAAATGTAACTCAAATTTCAAATAGTTATAACTTTTGATCCGGGTTTCCATTTGGGCTCTACCACATATCAAATAAAATACTTTTATGATTTGTGCATGAAGAAGACATTAAAAAACCTTTTGTTTCATTTTTAAAGTCCAAAAAAGGCCCCAAAGGCCTCCAAAAGTAAGTTTTTAATAAGGCTACCCCATTTTTTTAACTTTTGATAGATTTTAATCCTTTTTTATGGAGTTTTTTTCACTTTTTCAGTGTGGAATAAATTTATTCCCAAGGATTACATTCATATTAATATTATGGATTTTAAATTTCATCATTTTTAAAATTTTAGTTTCATTTATAATCAAATATATAACAATATATACATATTTTATTATATTCACACATAAAAATTTAAATTTATAAATAAATAGTTAAACATATTTACATATAAAATATATTTATTAATATATATATATATATAAATATATGGATAAAAATATGATGAAATATATATAAATATATAGATATATCATAAAATATAAAACAAAACATTATAGTAGAGTGGTAAAGTTGCTGGTGTATAACATGGAGGTCTAGGGTTCAAAACTCGCTAGAGGTAGGGGTGTGTGATGGGTTGTATATAGCACAGATAAAGGGGTGGGTAAGTGTTGATAAAGGGTTGGGTGGGGGAAGTACTGATAAATGGGTGGGGTGGAAGCGCTGATAAATGGGGGTGGGTGGGTGGTAGAAAAACATTTTATATACCCTTTATCAGTGGGGCCTAAATCAACGTTGAAAAATCATTGCTAAAGGCCCCCTTTAAAAGTTCTAAAAAAAGCACAGATAAAGTAGGAATTTACCAATGCTAAAAAATCATTGATAAATGTTTTGGTCTTTTAACTACACCTTGATTATCAGTTCATTTTTAGCACAGATAAAGGCCTTTTTTAACACTATTAAAGGCTGATTTTTTAGTACTTAAAAAACACCTACTTTATATTAGTTCGATACAATAATTATTTAGGTGGTATCAAAGATCAAGAGTCTTCCATCTATAAACCTACCTAATACAATGGAAAACTGATCAAAAATATTTCTAACCCATAGATTCTTGTATAAAAAATCTGATCTATGGTTTCATTCAAGATGAGACAAGAAGATTTAACATGGGAAGAAAGAACGGATCCCTAAAATTTTATTTCCACTTTTAAATGCTTCAATAATTTTCATAATTTCTATTATGAAATCAAATATCATAAAAATTCACTTAGAGGAACCCTAAGAATCGAGAACCTAGGCCATGTAATGAAAAATGGGACTTTTCAGGCATGTTTCATGTTTTAATTTCAATTTCTATAAGTTTACTCTTTTGGTTCACGGTTAGGATGCATAGTGTAATAAACAATTAACTAACCATATTAATTATATCTATCTCAAAAAAATTAAATGTTTCATGGTTATCCACATGGTTTTTCCAAACCATGTACTTTCCCAATGATCCCTAAAAACCTCACATAATTTCATGGATAATTGAGCACGGAATCTACTAACTATGATCAAATTGTGTACCATCAAATAATATACAAAACCATATAAAAACTTCCAAAAACATATCAAGTATTAATTTTTAAATTCCCTAACTTTAAATAAACCATAAAATTGGGAAATACCTCAAATAATTAGTGTTTCATTTAAAACAAAACTTAATTAACAGATGTAAAAGTGGTTTTTTCATATATGCATTCATATAACACTTCATAATTCATCCAAAGAAAGAATTTGGATGGTATTATAAGAACATTATTCCAAGTGTAACATAAAGAACATCAAAGGAAATTGATAGAGATGAAAAAACCATTTTAAAATTATTAGATCGATCACTCTGAAAGACAAGAATAAATATACATTTTATAATGTTTGAAATCTCCTTAAAATTATATTTCCAAAATGAAATAATTTTATCTTGGTAAAAAATTTAAAAATTACCCTTTAAATTTTATTTTAGAAAAAAAATTTATAAAGGGAATTTTCTTTCAAAAACTCTCTTTGATATGAAATTAAAACATTGAATAATTATTTCATAAAAACACAAGACTTTAAAATATGTTTTCGAATCAAAAATTCATTTTTTAATAAAACTTTTAATTTTGAAAAATATTTCACTGTTTCCTTTTATTTTAAGATTAAATTATAATTAAAATAATTTATTAAAACATTTTAAAACATGGAAAGGAATATTTGTACATAATAATATTAATAAATATTAAGGAAACCATAAAATAGTTTTTTAAAAAATATTTTTACTATATTTTTAAAAGATGAACATATGGGTAACCTCCAAAACTAATTTTAAAAAAGGTAAAGTGAAAAATTTTGAAATATTTTAATCATAAAAATAATTTCCAATAATGGATCATTATAAACTATATAATGGTTTTTTTAAGGAAATATGGAGTGGAAGATAAAATGTAAAATTAGTAAATAAAAAATCATTTTAATGTTTCTAAAAATAAATTTATTGAAACTTTTATAATTAAGAGAGTAAAAAATATTTCATTTTAAAAGAGGTAAGGTGAAATTTTAATATCACCATAATTAAAATATATTTGTATTTAAAAATAATAATATCATTGGCTATAAGGGTGAACATGGATATAGAATAGAAAGGGGTCATTTAGAGAGAATATGAATTACACTTAATATCATTAAATTTTATGAAGAAAAATATTAATCAAGGTAATTCTATATAAAGAAAGGATAAAATGAATAATAATATCATCATAGAATAAAATAAAATCTTTTTTTTAAAACCTTAGTTAAAAAGGAAATAATCATGACACAATAAAAGAATTTGAGTCAAGAAAATCATTTATAGATTAATATAATTTTAATAAAAACATATCGAAAGAGAAATGATGGATTTAAAATTAAAATACAATAAATTATAGATAAATAAATATAATATATATCCAATAGGTAGTATAAAAACCAATTAAATTAAATTTTTTTACAAAAAAAACATATCTCAAGGAAAGTAAATTGTGACAAAACACCCTTACCATAATTACTAAATTTCATGAAAGTTATTTAACCTCCTATATATGAAAATTAACTATATTTATAAAATATTTTAGAAAATTATTAATAAAAAACATTTTATAAAATTAATTTTTAACTATTAATTAAAAATATATCAATTAGTTATATTTTATTTTCGTCATTGGATGGTATTAGTTTCAATTGTTTGTTTAGTGCTAGTTTCTTAATCGAGATGTTGATTCTTGTTTATGGATTAAATTTTTATCATTTTGAGATAATTATTAGTATTATAATTGAATTTTCTTTATTAATTATAAAGTTTTAAATTCAGCCCATAATATTTTTTAGTGATGAAAAATAAAGGTAAAATTTATAATAAGATTATTTCAATAATATTTAACAAAAAACGACCATCATATTAATAATGAGTTAAATAGCAGTATAAACTTTATAGAACAAAATTAAAAACATATTTTCACATTAATGTATAATTATAATATTATATAATTTTACATAGTTATCAATTATATAAATTTAGAGCATTTTTCATGTAGGTGGTTAAACCTACCCAAATAATAACATATTATGTCCAATGGGTGATCATGGTTATAAAGGTGATTATTTTGAAATAATATCATTATTGTAGAATAATAATGATATAATTTTTATTTCTTAAGGTATTGAATCATATTTTTGAATATTTTTATAAATAAAAAAAGACTAGATGAAAAAATATATATTGTTCCATGGAGGCGGTAGACTGCACGTACGCTCGAAAGTCGTATTCATTTTCTATTGAATAGGTTGAAGGTAAAAAATGGTCTATATTTTAATAATATTAATAATTTTATAAATACCATATTATTTCATTAAAATTTATTTTGAAACCAACCATCTATGGCAGTGATGAAAAATAAACATGTTGTTCATGGAGGTGGTGGTCTGCAATATGCATAACGATGTTTTAAATTTTATAATGGGAGAATAATAGATAATGTTTATCCCATAAATATAAAAAAATAATTATATATTTAATATTAATCTCATAATGTTATAATGGTCATGATATGTTTGGAGGAGAAAGGTGGATAAGGGAAAAAAATTAGAGAGAGATTAATACTTACTTTGAGAATTGAACTCTCTCTTGAAGTACTTTTTGGAAATGGAGGACATGGATATTTTACACAGATCAAAATGCTGAGAAAACTTATGAAATAAATATATGGGAAGTAAAAAATGGTATATTTTCTGTATGAATTGGACATTAGGGTGTCCTTGAAGTGGGAGTGGAAGTCTTATTTTATAAGTGAGAAGAGTGGAATTTTTGAAATAATATAAAATGAAAACTCACTATTAATGGGTCAAATGGATGAAATAATTGAAACTAATGGAGTGTGGGAAGGGTTATAGTATATAGTACTCTCATACTTTCATTTTAGTAAAAAAATGTGTTATTTTAGGATTTTATCATTTTTTTTATCTTTTACCAAAATAATCTTTTACCATGTTAACACTTTTATAACCTCATTAATTTGTTTTAATGACCAAAATTAATATTTATCATGTTACATAATTTGAAAATTATAATATAAAATTTGCATATAATTTTTTTAAATAAAATTTCAAAGAGTAAGAAAATTTAACTTCAAAATTAGCACACATGATGTGTAAAAAATATTTTTTAAGAAAAGTGTTTTTTAAGAGTAAAAATAATGATTGGGTTAAAATTATCAATTTTATTGATTTATATTACATTAGTTATTTTATTATTACACAAATAAGATATATTTATCATTAAAATTATCCTAAAACCAAGTTTCACCTTGAGAAAACTTAACTAAAAAAATGGACCCAAAATTGTTTTTATTAAAAGAAAATCTTACTCAAGTTTCTAAAATGTTAAACATGGGTTTTATAAATTAAGAATTGTTTTATTAAATGATTTATTTTAATTTATACAGATATATTTTTTATATTAAAAATTCTTTGTAAAATTAAAAATCATTTTTGTAGTATATTAATTATGGTTTGATCTTTTTTTAATGTTTAAGATGTTTTTTTCATGTTTGAGTGGTGTTAGAGGTGACCTATGGGGTTTTTAAAGGGATAGGGATAAATAATAGTTATATGATATGGTTCATAACATGAATCATACATTTATAAAATGAATTAAATATTGGAAGAATCCATGATTCTAGTTTAGAATCTCAAAATTATAAATGACGTGGAATTTCTATTCACATTATGAATGGGGATTTTGGGGTTTTAAGTTGTGGTGGCATGTTTCTCAGTGTATCATAAATTTACAAAGTTCAAATATTTAAATTTATAATTCACACAATGAATTAATTCTGTTATATTAAATTATATGTTTTGATTTTCCAAATCCTTTATCATTCCCCTTCCTCTTATATTCCCAAAACCTTAGGTCTGGTCAAGGTGATTTTGGGTGAATCCATCTCTTTTGGGATTCTCTTTTTAGTGGTTTGATCTATGAGTTAGTTGGTTTCTCCTATTTTGGAAAGTTAGATAATTATATTATAATTTTATTTATTTCTATTGGAATTTTCAATGGTTTAGGGATAATTTTCTATGATTTTATGATCATGTGATGATTCTTCTCTAGTCCCTTCTAGATTCATTGTGCTTTTGTCCTTCGGAGGTTGGTTCTCATGTTAGTTGTGGTGTGGTGTGTGTATTTTTGTCAGTTATGTGTTAATATACCTTCTATATTAACCCTTTTGTTTGTTTAATTTGATTCAAATATATTAGAATCGATTTTAGGGCCTTTGGTCATTACTATTTTACTATATTCCATTTCCTATGCATGGATCATGTTGTGGGTGGTGTGTAACTCATTCATGAGTTGATTTGTTTCATTTATATTATATGTTACATAAACCATGAATGTTATTTATTTATTAAACTTTTTCTAAATAAATTTTCATTATCACTGAGTTTTTTAATATGTGTGTGTAAATGGATTATTGAGAAAAGCTGTTTTTTCCCATCATTTTTTCAGTGAAAAATATTTTTCAATGAATTTTGAAATGGATTATGAAATGGTTCTTCAAAGACTTTTTTTGAAGAATAACGTTTTTTATATATATTTTTTTTTTGAAATTTAAAATAACATGGAAATGGATTTAATATATATTGCACATAGGATCCTAGGGTACTTATGTAGAAGGTGTTATAGTGGGAATATTCTATTGATACTGCATGGGGTTAGCATTCTATGGTTCTCCACTATTTCTAGGTCATAGATAAATTGTTTCTCAAAACATGAATGACATTGTACGAGATTCACTTTCTAGGGTGTTCCTCATTTCCCTAGACTTTTATGCATGGGATTTAGGGACTTGATTGAACACTAGTATTTAATTTAGATTGAGGCACTAGTGACCTAGTTAGACTAACCTTATTTTATCCTTGGGGTGATTTTCTATATGTGTTTTCATCATACTGTTTTGATTGAAATTATATGACATGTACATTGATTTATGTAAATGGTTATTAGAATTATGATTTGAAACTATTTTACCTAGTTTTTTGAAAGATTTAGAAATGGGGGAATTATTTAATATGATTCAATAAAAAACTATTTAACCAGTTATCATTCCTTATTTTCTTTTTATTTGATTATATCGGGATTATTATATAGAGAGTTGATATGTAACACCTAGGTGGTTTCCTAATAATAATTTTTAGATCACACTTTTTACACTCCCTTAGGGGTGTGTAAAAAAGTTTTTATTTGTTGTAGGAAATGTCAAGGTGTCATGGTGAGGTAGAGAGGTTTATGTCAGCTAATTATGGGTATCTAGGGGTGATATAGTGGGGTGTTTCCAATATGTCACATGGATTATCATTTGTTATTATTTATTTTCCTTCTTGGTTATTTTATGGATGCATACCTTGGTTTTTATCATTCTACCTTAGGTTGTATCATAGATGTTGTCACTCATTAGTCATGTCATATTTCATTTATGGTTTTTATTTCTATATATATATAAATATATATATGTCTGTGTGTGTTTATTCCATGTATCTTGTTTAAAGTTGGGTAAATCATTCCCTCTATTTGTGGTTAGATTTCTGAGAAATAGTTTTTATCTAGTGGGGATCAAGAACTCCCTTTAGGCCTTATCATATTCTATTTCAAATCCTAGATGGAAGGGTTTTTTGGGCCATGTAGACTCCCAAAAAGAAAGTTTCACCTTGTAGACATGGGTAGTAAAATTTAGTATTTTGAACCTTTATATTTTTGGGGTGTCACATCCCACTACCCCACCCTTTAGATCACAACATCCTTATTGTGGTCCCTATATGTCAACCCATGAAGTGCCACCACACTTCTAGATGGGTTCCTACTCTAATAAAAATCTTCTAAAGCTTATGATATGGGAAGTTCTTACCATGGAACATAATGTGACATTGGTTCAGAACCAAACTGTTTAGGCACAACTAGGAGAAAGAGGATATGGGGATTTAGCTCAAGAGTTTTTACATGATAATTACCCATACTTTAAGGTCATAAATGAACCCCAAGAGGTTGAGGACTAGATCTAAAAGATCAAAAGGTCCATTAAATTATTAGATACACCTGATGATATCAAGGTTAAATACAAAACATTCAGAACCAAGGTTCCCATCATGTAGTGTTGGTATTATATAGTATAGAAAACTAGAATGTGGGATTAGATTGTAATGGTTTCAAGACCCTATTTTTTTAGTAGTTCCCTCCATAGTCTATAATGATAGTGAATTATATAGAGTTCTTATCTCTCTAATAGGGTGAGTGCTCACTATTTGAGTACACCAACCATTTTTCAGATCTGGTTCATTTTTCTCCAGAGGTGGTGATGAAAGATCAGCTGAAATACCATAAATACATATAGGTTTTATGACTAGATATCCTATCACAGGTATATATGTTGAATATTTATACCTATCCAAAGATAGTTGATTGGTCTATGATGGTGGAAATTGCTAAGGTGGTAAATATTGGCTTACCTGGATCTTCTCTTCCACCAAGTGTTAGTTGTAGTAATGCACAAGAAAAGAAGAGGAAGTGACATAATAATTGCAATACTATTAGAGGTGGTTCTCAGTATCATGAATATTATGTTCTATTATTAGAATATATTAGTGTGTATCTTATTTTATATCAGTGTCTAAAGATAGGAAATACCTAATTTTATAATCCCACACCTCAAAATATTTATAGTGCTTATGGAGACTCAGGCCATCTGTATAGGTTTTTCCAAGATTTTTATATTCTGGATTATGTTCAGGGACCTTCATCTCCAAAGGCCACTATAGTGCATTAATAGGTTTCAGATACCATAGGGATATATACATAGGATTTAATATTGAAGCATGTTTACAAAAATGGATGTGTTTCTTGTGGATCATGATGCAGGTTTGGTTATAGTGAGAGGTACCATTTCTTCATCTTCTCCAGAAACGATTTTTTCTAACATAGGTTCCTCTCACACTTTTATATCTTCCTAATTTGTTAATGTTTTTAAATGTCTAATAAAGGTCACATCATTTATTATTTATTTGATGATACCTCTTGGAAATAGGAAATAAGTAGGGGTTTCATTATCCTATGTTTTCTCTATCGATAGCTAACACAGAGTTAGTCTAAGATTTCATAGTTCTCAAACATGATCTATTTAAAATCATCATTAGGGTGGACTTTCTTGTTTATCACCATTCTATATTTAGTTTTATCATTATATTTTTTTATTATTTGATACCAATATGAGATATTAGGTGTTTTTGGGAGAGTGAGACTCGAGGTATGTTCATAACATGAACCATCACAGGTCATCCTAGAACTAGACACCTAAGATAGCCCATGAAAAGGCCTAAAGGGTGTCCCCAATCACCATGAGGTGATTATAAGTGTTGGGGATTCAAATATAAATCTGAAGGGATTATTTTTTTCCAATAACCATAAACATAAAAACAAAACAAATTAAGCGTTATCATAAGGATCCATAAATCATAGAACATAAACAAAATCATAAAAAGGATATAGATACATATACAGAAATAAAAAATTAAACCATCCTTGAACAATAATTTATCTTCATGTGACCACTCAGTTAACACCATCCATAAGCTCAACCTACTCCATGAGAGAAGTATAATTGAAGTGAATCAAAAAAATAACTTGGTTCTATTGATGCTGAGTGGTGCAAGTAGGGTTTGAGCATACACAGATCAGTAGTTAAGAACCACAGAATCCATGCATGTAATTTCTCTAAACAATCCACAAACACTAGTTTTAAAAATATAATTAGAAGATATGTATTCAATATTTAAAAAACCAAAAAATGATTTCCCAAAATCCTCTTTCAAAAAAAATGAATTTCTTTTAAAAACAATTAAAACAAATTTTAAACCCTATTCCAATAATTGAATCATAAACTAGGTATATTTATAAACAAAAGGAAAAAATTAATACATAATCATTAGGGTAAATCAAATGAGTAATGCCAAATAGTAAAAGAATAAACACAAGCATAATAAGGTACATGAAAATTTGATAAGAAAAATATGATTCTAAAAAACAGTACTAGAACATATAAGGTTCATAGTTATGGGAATTCACTAAACATATCAAGAGGAGGCTCGATATGTACACTATTTAGAATCATCTTCTGGTGTATTATGTGATTCATAGTCTATCACCATCCTTGCTTCTCTTCTATCCCTATCTATGGCACTGTTCGCTCTGTTCATTCATCTACTTGTGGGTTTTAGTCAATCTCATGGGCACTAAAAAGTATCTAACTCTTGACCATATAAATGGTGTCTAGGATTCTAGGATGATATTATAGGGGAAGATATAGGAATTCATCACACACTTGACTCTAACTGTTACCAACAGATTCCAATGTGCATGCCTTTCCCAACTCCCAACACCATCTATGTAGTGACCCTCACCAATTAGAGGACTACCATGGGGGTGGACACCTCATAGCAAACATTTTTAAATCTCCAACTAGGACTAAAAATCATGATAATTTTAAACCCTTTTTTTAAGAAACATATCAATTTTCCAATCGGTCCTATGCACATGAAAATCATCAATTACTTTCCAAATAGAATTCCAAAGGTACCAAATGAACCTCAGAAGAAAGATTTAAGAAACATAGAGATCCAAAGTTCCATATGGGGCTGTAAGTTAAGGTTTATAAATCACAATTTCAAACCACATTTAGAGTAAATTTGAAAACCTAGAAACCATTTCAATAGAATTTATGAATTAATAAATCCTTTCAAAAAAACAGGGTTATATAAAATAGAAATTCTATTGAATTTACCACTTACAATCATGCTCACATCTATATGTACACCCCATGAATATATAGATATGCACATATAACATTTAAATATATATGGGAATTTATATTAATGTAAAAGGATCAATTAAGAATCATAAAAGGACTCACACTAATGAAAAAGATTTATCACTCAAGCACCAATACCATAAAGAGGCTAAAAACTCATTCAAAACACAATTCCAGTAGCCACCTTAATTTATAAAAAGTTGAAAAGGGTTCAATCCTCATTTCAACACACCCAAATATATTTTCAAATCAACTTTTAATTTTATTAAACACTTCACATACATATACCTTGAACACATATAGGCATAGCTATGGAAATCCTTTTAAACCTCTATTTTCATTAAATCCCTAATAGGGAAAGCCATAGAAATTAATTTTAGAAAACCAAAATCATGGGGAACTCATTAAAAACTCACATATGAAATCTCAAGTATCTCATGGCATGTCAATAGTGTGAGAATATGATGAAACTATGAGAATGAAATAAGTTTTACCTAAGAACCAAAATACACACCCTAGATTAAAATAAAATAAATGGAAACATCACTTTCCCTCATCTAGGGTTTTTTCAAGAGAGACCCCAATAAATGAAGATCAATAAACCATGAGGATGAAGGAAGGATCGGGGGAAGAAGACTTACCTAAGTGAGGAAACTCCAAGAATCAAATAGGGGAGTACGCAAAGTCCATAAAAGAGGGAAGTAGGAGGTCAGCCTAGGCTCCCAAGGGGTGTTTGAATGAATGGAAGAGGGGATGGGTTTATTGGGGGTTATAAATTACAATAGGAAAATTGTAAAATAAAATTTTAGAGAAATATAGTCAAGTCGCATGGTTATGCCATACAGTTTACCAAAATATGTGAAAACCAAGTGAAACACACTTTAAAGACACAAAATCCTCAAATGGTTTGTCTTCACAGTTTAGAAACCATGCGAAAATCCTGAAAAACTCCATTAAAAAGTGTGTAAACCCTTTTTCATTATTTCTATATAGTTTCTTCTAACTGTGTGAAATTTTTTTCTTGTATCTCAGAAAACCAAGCAATCCCTCATTATTACTCCTTTTTCTCACATTGTTTGGTACCAACCATTCTAGAAAAACAATGAAAGAATAAAATGAACTGGAAAATCTCCTTAAATCAAGAGGTCACACAGTTTCCCTCAAAATCATGCACACTAACCATGAAAAGAGAAAAAATATACAAAAACTCCCAAAACTCAAAACTTTCAACTAGGAAATTAACTCAAAAACTAATGGAAAGATATCAAACCAAGAAATAAATATAATAAAAAATAAAATGTGTTCATGGTATGAAAATTCTCCCCACTATAATTGTATTTCTTCCCCTAGAAAGTCACCAAGTCGAAGATGGGTAGAAAAACTAGATATCTCATCCCAATAAGAAAATACACAAAACAAAACTCCCAAGATAATCTAGAACCCAAATGAATATACTAACATTGGTGTGACCATCGAACCTCAAAATTCACACTTGATAGGCTCAGTATATAACAATGACGATTCTCAGAGTGGTTCTCTCCACCATTTAAGAAATAGACTACCCTATACCAACCCCAACATGAGAAGAACCTAACCCATGAAACATGAGAAAGTAAAATAAAATGGAATTCCATACCAAACCAAAATTTAGAATTTGGAAAAAAACTATATATCCTCAAATGGAATGAGACAACTAAATACCCATGGCATTATAAAAAACAAATAACAAACCCAACCCATGGAAAGAAGATAAAGCATAAGAACACAAGTGGAGGTTATGTAAAAATCATGAAGAAGAATGGATGGTAAGATAAAAAATTGGTTTAGACTCTTTTTTCTTATTCTGATCCCCCCATATAATTTATGAATATGTCTTATGCATCCATGGTGATTTTAGTTCTTTGGATCATTGTGAAAATATGGAGTAGAATTCAAAAACCGATCATACTAGAATAAAATGAGTGTGTGTTACCTTAAATGAAATGTAGGAACTAAAAAATAAGTCTCCATTGGAATAGGTTCCTTTGGTTTACACCCATCACCATTAGGGGATTGTTCAAGAGCCCGAGAAGAGGTCAGGCTACCAACAACCACACTCTACCCTCTAGGAACCAAATCAGCTACAAATACCTTATCCACTAACTTCTGGAACAAAAATTTCTTAGATGATAGAACTCAATCATTTATCTCAGGACAAAGAACCAAAAAATGTAATGATCTTTCTACATATTTCTCAATGCCAATTCTTGTGAAAAAGAAACTTTTTGCTTGAAACGGTCAATGTACCCCTTCATCATCCGTTGAAATTGCTGAACATCCATGATCTCTCCCACTTTCTTCACCTTAACATTCTTAGGGATAAACCATTGGATGAAAGTGGTATTAAATATCTCCTAAGACACCCCAACTTTCAATGAGGGTGTATTGGTAATCTTACACTACTCAAAACCAAGTCCACCAAATAAACCAAATACAAATTTCACCCTCAAGGATTCAGGATCTCCAAAGGACTTAAAGGAACTTGAAATTTACTTGATCCACTCTACATCCTCTATTTAACCTTAATCACCATGAAAAATAGGTAATGGATAATAAAAACTTATCTAACCCACTCTGCTAGTATTTTAGGAAGGGTCAATGACTGGAATAGACTCTTTAGAAGCCTTTGGGACATTCCTATGCATCATACTGTAAACAATCTAAAACATAAAACCAATTATAGACATAAAAACAAAATAAGATTTAAAACTAAGATACCAAAATCATAAAACAAAACATCACTACACAAAACCAAGTATCCTCATTCAAAAATTACTATTTTTTATCTCCAATTCAAAACCATTTCACTTCTAAAACCTTTCAAATTCCAAACCATTTTCTAATACTATTTCTTGCTTCATGTCCTATTGGACAAAACGATTTTATATTAACCATTTTCAAAACAAAAAACACATATTCCACTTTCTATTTGAAACCACATAACCCATTAAGAAATAATATCGTTTGAATAAAATACATTCCAAAAAATCATTTTCATTTTAAAATCCACTCACACTAACCCTAATCACACCAATAACATTACTTAAATTGAATCCTTTGAAAAAGGGAACTAATTTTCGTGAATGACTTGACCGTATGGTTTAGTAGACCATGCTCTAAGAATTCACTAACCACTGAATGTATAATGAATCACGCACTAGGGATCTGCATTCTTTATTACACCATTAAATCTCACCATATGACACCATCTCACTTATACTGTTATCCAAAAAAATCACAAAACAAGCAAATAAATAACCATATAAATCCAAAATCAAAATGAATCACTCAAGTCCCAACTATATCTAGTAACTTAGGTTTTTTCATGAGTTAAGTTTATCAGGAATTAACCCATCACCTACCCCCTAATCCTCTAAAATCCTATCTCTAGTCCACTTGACAGCCCAAATAGAAATGTTTTTCTCATTTACCATTTTTACATGAACCAACCACAGTCATCCCTAAACCGGACACCCATTCAAGCCTATAGGATGTCACAAAGGCATCCCTAATCCCCACAGGATTACAAAAAATTCTGGGAATGAAAAATAAATAATTGGGGTAAATTTATCCCAAAAAACATAAACATAAAACAAAATAGGGTATGCAACATCATAAGGATCCATAAATCACTCCACATTAACAAAATCATAAACATGATCCATATACGGATACAGAACCAAAACTAAAAACAAACTAGAAGAAGAAACCATCTTCGTGTGACCTCTTGGTTACTACCATCCCCAAGACCAACCCACTCCACAAAATCAGAACTGAACCTAAACCTATAAAATAGTTCAGGACTACCGACACTAAGTATCACAAGTAGGGTTTTAGTATACATAGGTTAGTATTTAAGCACAAAAAACCTATACATATACTTTCAGAAAATGTTCCATTAACACTAGTTTTAAAAAATATAGATAGAATATAGTATTTCAACATTTAAACAACCAAACAAATCCTTCCCAAAATACACTTTATAAAAAAAATCCTTTCTTTTAAAAATAGTTTTTCCATTTCAAAACCCAATTTTGAAACCAATTCCAAGAAGAAAACCATAAACTAGGTAATTTCATAAACATGAGGAAACAAACTAAAACATCAAAAGTAAGGTGCCACAAAATAGAAATTCCAAATAATAAAAGAATCGTCACAAGTATAATTAGGTATATAAAAATGGTATAAGAAAAACATGATGCCAAAAAATAGTACTAGAACATACATGGTATATAGACATGAAAATTTACTATACATATTGAGAGGAGAACCAATATGTAATTGGTTCAAAATAATATATCATTGTATGATGTGATCCATAGGCTATCACTGACTAGGCTTCTTTACAAGCCTCACTAGTGACACATCTTGCTATATCTATTCATCTACCAGTGGGATCTAGTCCATCTTATCAGAATTATAAATTAACCACCTATAACCCCTATAGATGATTTCTAGGATACCTTGAAGATGTTATAGGGGTATAGTGAGGATTTTATCACATGATTTACTCTAACTATCATGACCTGGACCAACAGGGATCAAGCTGCAACTACCCTAAGCCCACTACTAAAGGCTTGGGGATGGAAACAAGCACTAAAAGTCATAACGAATATGGGATCACTTTTCTTAAGTACATATACCCTCACACACTACTATCTCCATGTACAAGTGTGTAGTAATAAAATAAAATACAAAAACATCTAGAGTAACAATCAGGAAAGCAACAAGATCTATGGAATACAAGAGTATAATAGAGAAATCTAAAATGAAAAGAGGAAAAATACACACCCAACTAGAAAGATGTCCCAACATAAAAAACTAGAAAATATAAATCTTGATAGATCCTAGATCTAGATCTCCAAGCCTCAACCTCTGTATGCGGTCTAATTCACCAAGGTATCCTTATGGTCCTTTGTAATTGTCATCAACATATCCTTCATCTATATATGACATGAAACATTCTGGAAAAACCCTTGTGGCAGTGAGTATATAAATACCAAGTAGGATTCCTTGAGAGATAAAGGGGTATTCATAAGAGACATGAAAGAGGTAGAAAGATCAACCCCTTGTAAGAGAGAAACCAAAACTATAAACAGAGATATATATAGGTTCTCATAACAGAAACCCAAATGAGAGATAAATGGAATCTCCATATTACAACCCATACCCAGAAAAGAGCCCACCATAAGTTGAAAGAGGTCCATCAATGATGCTCAGAATCTTAAACATATATCCAAAATAGATTCCATACCATGACACACCTCACTATTATACCACATATTTTATGGGACATAAGATCTAGGTGGATGACCCATTCCCTGATACGAATGGAGGGTTCCACTCAGTAGATAGATAGAGGACTCGCACTATAGTTTGTCAGGGGGTTCCACCCTAATGGTAAAGAAACCATACCTTGTCCCAGTTGGAGGGTTCTTCTATAATAATAAATATAGGAGCCACTTCCTATCCCAGTAGGTGTGTTTCACTCTATAGGTTGATGACCTATGCTCTGTCCTAATATGAGGGTTTCACTCAGAAGTTGAATATAGGACACACCCCCTAGTCTATTAGCGGGTTCCACTATATGGATAGATAGAGGACCCATTCCCTGACAAAATAGAAGGGTTCCACTCTCTAGATATATAGAGGACCCATACCCTAATATAGTAGGATGGTTCCACTTTTTTGGTAGATAGAGGACCCACAACATAACCTAGAATAAGGGATCCACTCTGATAATCCCACCAGATTGATGAAATCATCGAACACCGCCGAAAGTATCATCACACTTATAAAATATCACATCATATCTTTAAATACACTAAAAATTCCACCATCACATTCTATGCATAAAAATGATTAGGATGGGCTACTTGTGAACCAAGATTTGAAACCAAATAAAGAAGCTACAAGAGGTGAAAGTTTCCTCAAAATGTTTATACAGCATGTAGGGGACCCAAAATATGTGTGGTCCCACTATCCTACCTACTTGTGTCCTAGATAGTACATAGATTGCTACCCATGTTTCCCTATATATCATAAAATGGGACTACATGGCATGTCTCAGCTATCTGGGGCTGAGCCGTGTTCTCCTGGTCATGCGTGTGTACTTCAGGTCAAGTCCATGTTCATTGTCCATCTGTTTGGATATTCCCATGTCCATGTACTCCAAGAGTACATGCCATGTCTCCATCAATGAGTTTCATGTCATGTGTGGGTCCCACACGTCATGAGATATTTAACTCACTTGGAAGAACTAGCTTCTATAGACAAGGTTCTACATGTCGTTTGTTCTTTAGACCACAAGACATGTAGTCAGGTCCTTCCTAGAATCTCATATCTTATCTACACATCTCATATTTGGATCCTCCTCTATAAATCCCACTATTTTACCTCCCATATTCAGTGGTTATTTCCTTTTTCCATCATTTTCATCCATCCATTTCCAGTAAAATGGAATCCTCGTTGCCCACATGAAGTCGTCATCGCTCTTGGCACCTCTTTTCACCACACTATCTTTCTAAATCCATGGTGGAATCACCTGTATCCTAAAATATATCTGAATCCATCTCTACTTCATCATACCATTCATCACACATGAATATTTAATGAATTTTGTTGTTCACTCATGCTTGTACCTATCCGATAATGTCAAACCATGGCCTTGTAGGCCAATGACGAAGAACACGAACAATTATTGGGATAAAATCACAAAACAAATTGAATAAATTGTTTTCTAGGAATTCTTGGACAAATAATTTATATCGGGGATGTACAGGGTGATAAAAATAGAACAACAGGGAGATAACCAATTGAATAATAAATTAAATATGGTGTTTTGGATCATAAAAGTGCTCAATTTAATGAAAATCAAAGAGAATTAATTGATCACACTAAATATTTTAATAATATGGGGAGGAATCCAAAAATAAATAATCTATCCTAAATATTTGATCATTCATCGATGAATAATGCTATTTCCAATGAAGGAGGGAGATCCATTCCTTTTTCTATGCCTTGATTTTCTTAGATCCAGAATATCTTTATCATCTAATATCAATCCACCATATAAAAACATGGAATTCTCTTCTCATAGATCCTAGTTTTTTGTAGTTAAATCTAAATATTTTCTAAAATAATATATTTGTAGAGGGAATTAGGTTTTAGGTCATTTAATGAATTAATTACATAATTTATTTATTAACACAATAAACACACCCACCAATGTCCACTTTATCAAAATACCTCATGCCCACCAACTTTAGGTAATACTTAGGGTAAACCCCACACTCCAGATTCAACCGCGGTATCTTATTTTTTATCTGATACTTCATTTAATATTTATCCCATTTTCTTGAAATACTATGTGTACATAATATAAAATATTTTTAATGTTTTTATAAAATTAATTCTAGAAAAAAAGGCCTCTAAATTGCACTTCGTATCAGTTTATGGATTCGAAAATATTCCTTGATATTTTTAAAGGTATTGCAATGAAATAATAAGGTCGCTACATTATTCACTCCTTCAAGATTTTTATCCATGAAAAGAAAAAACTAAACAAAAAGCTGGTGATACTAAGTTGGAATCTGGATCTCCTACTCCCAGGAGATCTCTTATCTGATCCCATACTTCCACAACACATGAACTAAGGTAATGGTCCATCTATGTGGGATCCCCTCCTACGAATCCTTGATGTCCACTGGGTGATCTGTAAAGTTGTATCCATCCTCAATGTCTAGCTTTCCCTGTCAATAATTTGTGTGGTATCATGCACGTATCTCCTTGTCTATGAAATGTGTAAGACTTCATGCACCTAATTTAACTATGGGGGTAGGGAAAGGTGATAAGAAATCTCACCAACCCTATGAAAGATCTCTAAAGGCATGATGAACCATGGGGATAGCTTGCCTCCCTAACTAAATCTATGTAATCCTTATTATAGGGAGACTCTCAGGAAAAAATAGTATCTCTGCTCAATATACATATGCCTATTATGTTGATCTAAATAATGTTTATACCAACTCTAAGCTATCAACATTCATTCACAGATCACCTATACCTTATTCGTCATCGTATGCACCATCTATGGCCTGATATGAGATGCCTCACCAATCTCATTCTAACATAAGGGTGACCTATAGGGTATCTTGTATATGGCCTCAAAAGTTTTTATGATAATAGTATAGTGTTTTATATTATTATAAGAAAACTATATAAAGGGGAAGTGATCCTCCCAACCTTGGACAAAGACTAACACACAAGCCCTCAGCATATCCTCTATCACCTGGATTGTGTGTTTGGTATGCCCATCTATCAAGGGGTAAAAGGATGTACTCATCCTCATCTGGGTCCCTATTGCCTCTTGTAGTCCTCTTTACAACTGTGATGTGTACTGTTCATCATGCTCAAATAAAATCATCAAGGTAACCCCATTAAGGTGAATGATCTCCCGTGCATACATCTATCCCAAACTCTCACCAAACTTTGCTCCCTGATAGTAAGGAAGTGTACAAACTTCATAATTTGATCAATTATCACCTATATATCATCATGGCCTCTCATTTTCCATGGAATCCCTATCTAAAAGTCTATAAATATTTCATCCCATATTCACTCTAAGATCCCAAGAGGTTGTAACAAACCTGTTAGAACCTGGTACTTAGGCTTTACCTGTTGACATGTGAGGCAGTAAGAGATGAACTCATCCATACTTAACCAAATACCAGTCCACCAAAACTATCACTAAAGGTTGTTGTACATATTATTTACACTAAGATGTATATCCAAAAGGGATGTGTGAAACTCTCTCATTACCTCCTCCCGCATCATGACTGGGACCACCGTTCGTCTTTGGAAAAGGATAACATGATTCCCTCCTCTATAAAATTCATATAATGAATATATTGAGTATATTTGGTCATTTAATACCACACATTCGATATCTATGAACTGGGACTCTCTCACATTCTATAGAAATGGAGAATTCAACACCATCAACTGAAGAAAATTTTCACCCTTCTTCTCTACAAGGTTCAACTGCAATAAATCAAACTACTTAGACTCCCCCCTACACCAAACAATCATGGGAATTCCTACTAAGAGAATATTCCACCATTTTACCCTTACTAAGAGCATAAACTATCTCAAAGTTATAGTTCTATATCCATAACATCTATATTATGTTCAACTATCTCTTAATGAAGAAATACAAGATATTTTAATGGTCTAAGTAAACAACAAAGCTCTCTCCTAAAAGAAAGTTCCTTAATATCCTCAAAGAGAATACTACAGTTGAAAACTCTAGGTCATGAGTCATGTAGTTCTTCTCATAGGGTCTCAACCACCTCTACCCATATGTGATATATTCCTACTTCTACATAAACATTCACCAAGCCTAGCTCCATAGGAATTACAATATACTACGTACTCCATGCCTTCCTCTGATAATCTAAAAATAAGATCACTCCTCAACCTCACACTTAACACCTCAAAGGATCTCTAGAACTTCTTAGTCCAAGTAAATGGATACCCTTAAAAATTATAGAAGTAAAAGGGGATATAGTCATAGATAATTCTTTCATAAACCTCTTACATTACCCTTCTTGGATAAGAAAACTCTTCACCTCTAACATTCTCTTGGATGGATCCCAATAAAGCACTACATCGATCATTACTGTGTTCGTAGCTAATCCATTCTCAGAAATGACATTCCCTATAAATTGAACCTCAAAGATCCAGAATTGGAACTTGGAGAGCTTACCATAAAGCTAGTTCTCCTGAATAAAATCTAGGACCATACTCAAGTGCTCTGAATGCTCCTCCTATTATGTAGAGAAAATGAGTATGTCATTAATGAAGTCAATAAAAACAATTAAAAATTATGTCTGGAATATTCGGTTAACAAAATATATAAACAAATAATGGTAATTCTTTACAATAAAAGGAATCATCAAAAACTCATAGTGTCCATAGAGACATTAGAATGTCAAAATTTGGAATATCAACCTTGAAAACACTCAACTAGTGGTACCCAAGATTGAGATCGGTTTTTGAGAACCATATCACCCCTCACAACTAATCAATGAGTTAAGAAATCCTTGGAAATGGTTACTTTTTCTTTATCATGGCATGGTTCAGACAACAATAATCTATAAAAATCCATAAACTCCCATCCTCCTATTTCACAAATAACACTGGGGATACCCAATGGGATATAATAGGTCTAATAAAATCTTTCTCCTAAAGGTCCTCCAGCTACAACCGCGGATTTTGGAGCTCTATAGGGGCCATCTGATATGCCAAAAAAGATATCAAAATGGTCTCGGGGTTAAAGTCAGTAAAAAAATCTATCTCCCACCTCATAACTAGTCTAGAAACATTCTAAAGAAAGATGCCCATAAATCTACCTTGAATAAAGGAATATAGATGCCTGAATATGCTTCTAAGATAAGGGATACACGCATAAATGGATGGATGATGAGTTGTAGGCTTATACTCATAAGACCTTCTTGATCAGCCATGATATCTCTCTCTCTCTCACACAAAAAAGGAGAATCTCATCCCATTAGTGTGAATTAATCTAAATCATCTGCAGTGATAGTTGATCTAGACTCAAACAAATTAAAAAATTTCATACAAGGTGACATCATAAGGCCTCATTGTGATGACCAAAAGGTCCCACGAGAACCTCTCTCTGTTGAGTGATATCTCCCACTCCCTGAAGATAGAATATATCAAAAAAATGTTTTCTATAGGAACCTCAAGACAAATATTCTTGGAAAAATTATCAACTGGGAGCTCTAGGTCTCACACTGAGAGTAAATATATGAAGAAATTTCTAGAACATGTTTATACTAGTACTAAATAAAGAGTATAATAAACATAGATCATACCTCTAATCATATCATGAGTTTTTGGTTCATATGCCTTCATCATCTGTAGCTGCCCACTGATCTCTAGCTCTCTGGTCCTAATGTGGGCCACCTAGTGGTGGTGGTGGAAGTAGATTATAACATCATCCACCACCCACATCTCCTTCTCCAGAATCTCTACTTACTCTTCTTCTAGTTATGCCTCCCTGGCTGTCACCCAACCCTCACCTAGGAGACCCATGATCACATTTTTACCTCTATAGTGGTGGTCCGTCTACTATTTTTCTGCCCTTCTTAGAAATTAGAGTTGGGAAATCACATGCCAAGTAACCTCACCAATCCCATGTATAGAATTTCCCCTTTAAGGTATGCCCTAGTCCATTGCTTCATCCTTTTGTTTCATGACCATGTGTCTTATTCTGGTCATTTTATGATTTCCTAAACTGATATCTAGCTGGTTGAATCCTTCTAGCTACTTCATATAAGTCAGTCTCAACATACCCACTACCAACTCAAGCTACATGGAGTCCCTCATATAGGATGATCTTAGTCACTAGTTCCCTCCTCAACACTCTGGTATACATGGGAATGCATAGGGGTACCACACTGGCATGGATATATCTGTAAATACCCTTCTCAAACATCCATTATTGTAAGTATCCATATCCTAACATGTTGAGGGAGCATCATGTAAGTTCAATGAACCTTGAGGAATACTTAGAAACTATCATCCCTTTGTACTTCTTCTTCAAAAGCGACTGAATCCAAACTGATCTCAAGAATGAGGGGTAGTACTCCTCATAAAACAACTTTTGTAATTCAGTCCATTAAAGTGTCAAATCATCAGGCATCTAAGTTACCATACTCCTCCAATGTTCAGCTGATCCCTAGAAAAGACTCGCTACCATCACAACCAACTGGTCATTCAGTGTCTATATAATCCTCAAAAATCAGATCACATACTCTACCAATATGTAATCGCCTAGGTAACTCGATCACTATGGAACCTCAGTGTCCTCTAGTGCTAGAACTCATGGAGAGTACTAAGTATTTGTTCATAATAATAATACTCTTATGTTGATATCTGATGTTTGATAGGTGGGTGTACTTCTATATATCCACCTAGAGCTAAGATCTCATGCGATAACTCCTAAATTGAGGCATCATCACTCATCAGATCATCACAACAATCCTAAATCAATAACCTAGATGGATGTCTTCACAGAGGTATCTTGAAATTTAATCAAAGTTTAGCCTGGTCATATAATAATATATATATATATATGGGGAGTTGACTCAAGAATGATAGACAAATACTCAATCCTATATGATGAATGTACCATTGTTCCCTACAATTGATGTATCTGTATGTTTATTCAACAAGCAGATGTTTAGAGTTCTGATCTATGGATATGTCAGTCGTCAAACCAACACTAGGTTCTCTGGTGTGAAATCTACACTCGAGACACTTTTAAAATGTTCCCATAATTCCCAAGTAAATCCTTATAAGAGTATAAATCCAAATAACATCCCAAAGGATAAACCCCCTCTGATAACAATATATCATGACTCGGCCTAATGAGGCTCAATCCATAACTACCCCTAGCCTTCCTTCATAGGCCAGGGGCTGGAGAAAATAACTTAAAGGAATAACTAATATGGGAGGCCTTTGCCTAAGTAATTATACGCACACACACAACTTTTTCTACGTAGACGTCCAGAGAAATAAAAGAAAATATAGTAACATCTAGAGTAACGATAATATATGAAACAATATCAAGAAAATACAAGAGTATGACCGGATAATCTGAAACACAACGGGAAAATATAAACACCCAACTAGAAAAAATTCACAACCTAAAAAAATAGGAAAATTTAAATGATGAGAGAGCCTGGATCTAGATATCCAAGCCCTAACCACTGTAAACTGTCTAATGAACCAGGGTATCCCTATGATACTATGTAATCATCATCGACATGTATGTCGTTTTCATCAGATAACACATGTGTGTCAAAATCCCATGCGGGGGTAAGTATATAAATACCTAGTATAACACCCTAAAAACTGAATAGGGAATAGTAAAAGAAGTTAAATAGGTATACAACTCAACCCATATTAAGAGATAAATAAAAACCAATAAAATAGATATATATAGATGATCTTATCAGAAACCAAAATGAGAGAGAAGGGGGATATCCATATCACATCATAGCCTTATAATAGAGTCTTACATCAGTTCTAAGAGGCCCATCAATGATTCTCAGCATCTTTCATGACTTTCAGAAAATTCATTCATACCAAGTAATACCATTACACTATGGTAAATAGTCAATAGAATGTTAGCTTCATGTATAGAACCCATGACTTTCTATAAAAAGAGGTTTGAACTTAGTAGATAGATAGAGGACCCATTACATAGTCCACCATGGGGGGGGGGGGTTTATTGGTTCTGGGCACAATAGAAGTGTGCGGTGGTGGGAGATATATTAAAATTTCTTTTACTAATATTTTCCCAAAACCAAGAGTGATGATATAGCATGTAAAATGTATAATTAATTTATTTAATATTTGAATAAATAAATACCTAGTCTTAGGAAATTTTTTCATTGGTTAATGTTGACCATTTGTAAATAATATTTCATATTACCTTCATTGCGTTGTGAGGGTCCAAGGATAGAATCCCTCTAGTGGTGATCCACATGTGCTCCTTTGATTTTAAAGAAACACCACTCTATCTATTATATATTAGCATAGTGAGTCGAATGTCTTGCATTATTCATTATTGATTCCTCATTTTTTGTCCTTTAATAAATCTCTCTTCCACTTCTCATTCTTGATAGGGACAGAGGAGGAGGATTTGAGAGTGAATTTTTTGTGCACAATAATTCTATATTCTCAATTTTTGGACGTACTACACAATAGACATAGTCATCAATTTATAGAGTTAGGATTTTTCTTAAAATATTATTCAATTTCATGTTATCCATTAAATAAAATTTATTACTTTTAATAATCCCCATTCCACATAATAATAATATTACCATTATTATTTTTTGATGCGCATTAAGTTGTGAAATAACAAATATTATTTAACCATATTGTTAATTAATTTTTTTCATTGGAAATTTTCTTGGTCAGTTCAAATTTCTCTTTCATTTATTGAAAACCTGAATAAAAAATTTATTCATAAATAAATATTTCATTCACACCCTGATGAATAAATATTTGTGAAATATTCAATAAAATAAATAAATATATTTTTATTCACATGTCAGCAAAGAAATATTTATATAATTTATTCAATAAATATAACTTGAATAAAATAGTTACTAGGAATTGAGAATAATATTTATTACATTAATTAAACTCAAATACAATTTAATCAAGATCAATGGAAACTCTAAGTGTGTGACCCTCTAGGATTCTTTCTCATTGGAATTAAGTGGGCTTACCTAAATTCCAAGATTACTATCTAGAAATGGGTCATGACACCCAAGATAAATAACTTAATTTCACAATAATGAAAATAGCATATGAATTATCACTATTTAATATAATCTTATTATCACAATATCCCATCAATAATGTTTCACGATGGTGTCATAAACATATTTTCTCAATACGTCTTTCTTTGACTATCTGAAATAAACACATCTACACTATGTCCATAGAATTTAATGTGATGGTTTTATTCTAATAAAATGTCCAAGGTATCAGATTCTATAAATATGGAAGTTACAAATCTTTACCCAAATTATCCATTAATGACATGTCAATTAGGATACACCAAACGTACCCTACTTCCCACCAACATATAGCATGATGATTTTGGTCAATAAATATAAGTGTGTGAGTCAGGACATACATTAATGATAATATTAAATTCTAAAGACCATTATAAATTAATTAACCATTGAATGAGGATAATATTAATTGTTAAGATATATATTATTCATGTGATTTGTTATTCATAAACGCTATTTTAGTTCATTTTATACATTCAACATTGATTCACATTATGATTGTAATTCCCTCTAAAAATGCACTATTACATGGTACTTTTTTGAACAAATCCTAAAATAAAAATGGTCTTCATTTTATTTTAATATATTATTTTCAAGTCTATAATGATATAAGTAACAATTCATGATTTTGGATTACTTGAAGATTCACATTAGAAGACTACCAAAATAGGCTTTCAGGCCAACACATTTTTGGCAATGTAAACTGGACAAAAGCCCAACAAAGAGACTGTAGTAGCCAATATCCAACCCCAATGATTATAAAACTTTAACTGATGATAAAGGAAATCAAGGGGAACATTTCATTAAATTGTTGAAAAAGCTAATTTGGATGTTTTAATGAAGTTCCCAGCATCCCAAGATGAAGATGAAATATTAGGCTAGATTCTGAGGCCTAGAAAAAACAACCAAAAAAATTAATCATATCTCTCAAAAAAATAAATTATTTTGGACTAAAAGTTTACAGGATATTAGGGTACATCTGTAACTTCATGTTTTTCTTCTATTTCCCACCAAAATTATTCCATCTAGATGCTTGTTTTAACACATTTGTCGAGTCGTTCAAGTTGGCTCGGATTTTTTTTCAAGGGTAAAAAAATCAACTTTCCATCAACTTTCCACCCACTTATGGTCGACCACAATTAATTGAGGAGACTTAGACTATTGTAGGATCGACACAAGGCTTCAAAAATTACTATTTAAGGCATTTTTTTAAGGATTTGGGCATCTTTGGTGCTTTATTTCATTGTAAAGTTATGCTGTGATTTTGTTGTCTTAAAATTGTCTTTCACATGTAAATTGTTCTAATTAATCTTATTTTCTTAATAAAAAGTTCTTACTTTTATATTATTCTACTTTTATCTGTATCACATTGATACCGTTTCTTCAAGGTGCTAATTTATTCACACCATACCTTGTGAAATTTATCACACAATGGTGGAGTGATCATTATTTTGTTGTTTTTACTTCTTCAATTCCACCCTCATAAGTCTACTTTCCCACTTCCATTGAGAACATGTCATTAATTAAGGGCTAACTAATTTATGGGATGATACAATGGAGTGGAAAGGGTCTGGATTGGATGTTATTTATCACTCTCTAAATGTTTATTAATTTCTTTTATTGGAGTTTCTTTTATTCAATTATTTTCACTCTTCCTCTTCCATATTGAATTTATTCGCCCCACTTTTATGTTCTAATAAGATCCATTACCGTGGAGTGCTCATGAAAATGATCCTACAAGTGAATAAATGATTATAATGTGTTTTTTAAGGTTTTTAATCATTATGTTATGAGGTTATTTGGAATTCATTGAATGAATCCTTCTCGATTTAATGAAATTGAAATCATTAAAAAAGAAATTCATCCAATCCACCCCAAGTGATAACCTAGGATCAACTCATTATCATAATTTGAATTAAATTAGATATTTTAGTGATCATTTAAACCCATATAAAATCAACCCAAAGTTGGAAACTTCATAACCAAAAACAATACATAGAATATACATGTTTCTAGGTTACTTCTTAGGTCTCTGAGGATTCGACAACCCAAACTAAACTACAGGTTATAGCTTAACCCTAAAATCTTGGGTAAATTTGGGCGAGACCAAATTTTTGCACCATTTACGGGGACCCAAGTAATTTATATAATCACTCATTCTATTCTCTCCCATTTCCCTTTTCTCACCCCAAATTCTCTTATCTTTTTCCTTTCACTTTTTTTTTGGTGCATGTCCGCTTACACCCACGATAACTCAAACGGATTAGTTAGGTTGGAATGTCTTGGGGTTGGGGATTCAAGAACACCTATGGGTATCTTCCCTTTATATCCAAATACTAATAATAATATAGATTCAAAAATTGAGCTAATTTAAATAGAGGGTCTTCAAATAAATCAACTCATAAACCCGGGTCGAAACCAAAATAGAAATCCAAATGAGGTAGCCCCAAACATGGGGAATACAGTCGATTAAACCAGGAATGACTACATCACACCTGCCTTGACCAATGAACCCTTTTGAATTGGGCATGATTCCCTAGGATAATCCCACCTTGTTTTTAGACCTCATGTCCTAAACTACCTACCAACCTTCAATGGGATGGAGTCAGAAATGTCATACCTTCATGTTAAAGAGTTTACGACATAGTTGAAACCATATGCCCAACACATCAACTTGAGTCATCTAAGATGAGGATCCTTATTTTATCACATCAGGATCAAGCAAATGATTGGTTAAAAAATATGATACCTACATCAATCCACTCCTAGGACATATTTTAAAGATAATTCTACAAAAAAAATACATCCCCCGTCACAAAACAATTACCCTTAAAAAGAGCATCCAAATTTTTTTTGAAAAAGAAGGGGATTCATTATATGAAATAGGGGGAAGGGTCAAAGACACACACAACATGGTACCTCTCCATAGATTTTCAATCCCAGAACAAGTTCTAATTTTCTATGAAGGGTTGGGTCTGGGAAATAAACAATTCATTGACATGATGTGTAATGGAACCTTCAAAAACAAAGCCTCAAATTATGCTTAAGAGTATCTAGAAATATTGGCCGAACAAAACCAAACATGGGTAACATCACCTAACTATGAGAAGACACAAAAATATTGTGGAATTCACACACTTTGGAAAGAGGAAAGCCTAAGGATGAAAGTTGATGCACTCACTAAGAAGGTCAAGGAGATTAATCTTGGGAAGGTCTATTAAATTCAAACTATTGACCATGTTTGCACAATTTTTGACAAATGTGACCACAAGATTGACAACTTACCAACCATCCATTATATTAAAGATTTTCTTCTAGGAGGACCAACATCGAAGGTCAATTATCTGAACCTTCTGAATCTATAGTACCAAACCACTTTCAATCCAACGTATAATGACCATCTAGGATTCCGTTGGAAAGATAACCAACCACCCATCCAACTACCTAGTCAGCCAAAAAGACCAAACCCATACCCTCCACAAAATTTTCAAAACCATAACTAGTTCTAACCACAACCAATACAATACCAACACCCTTTTATCCAATACCAACAACCCATCCAGCAACCCATGAAACAACCAAATTATCCTCCTAGGATAAACCAACCAGCACAATCCCCTATTCAATCTTTCCCGCTTCCAATACTTGAGAAGTTGTGTAAAAAATGGAGAAAATTAACTCATAAGTCTCGTCACTTAAACATAAACTAAAAATGATTAAAATCTGGAAGACACCCATGCCTACTCAGGCGGTACCATCCTCAAATTTAAGGGGAGAAACCAGTAACACAAAAACCTCTCATTAACAACTCAAATTAGTGTACATTTTAAGAAGTGGTAAATCCATTGAAAAACCTTAATGATCCATTATAGAACCATTAAAATCTTCAAAAACTCATGAATATAATAAAGAACCACCCATGGATTCTGAAAACCCCAATGAGAGTTTGAAGGAACTAAAACCACACCAAACAATTAAACAACCTTCTCTATTCCCTCAACGCATGAGAGGAAAATCTAAACCAAAACTAAATGAAACTTTGAGGAAAATATTCTCTTAGGTTAATTTGAACATTAAACTTCTCGATGCAATCCAAACCATTCATGTCTACTCAATGTACCATAAGGACTTGCGAACTTTTAAAAGTATATTTTCACATAAAAACCAATTCATTTTGGCTACTAATGTGAGTACCACCATTCAAGGGACCATTACTCCAAAGATGAAGGATCATGGATGTTCATACATCAATGTTGAGTTAGGAGAGAACAATGTTTTAAAAGCCCTTTGTGATCATGGAGCTAGTGTGAACCTCATTTCTTATGCCATGTATTGTCAATTAGGGCTCAAAGAACTCCACCCCACATCTGTCACTCTTCAACATGTTGATCATAGTGTTAGAATTACAAAGGGGATCTAAAAGGATGTTTTTTGTGAAAGTTTAAAATTACATTTACCCAGATGAATTCATTATCCTTGACAATTACCAAAGATTAGGTCCTAGGTAGAAAACCCCAATCATCCTTGGTAGTCTATTCCTTTCAACAATCAACTCTGTTATCTGAGTCCGAAATGGGAACATGACCATCACCTTTGGAAACATGAGTCTAGACTTGAACATCTAAAATATAAACTCTAAAATTGGTTATGATGAAGAAATCCATGAGGTTAATTGGATTGGTAGTGTTGATAATGAACTCTAGGAACGTTAAGGGTTTACTGAAGGATGTTTAAGTCAAGAATAGATTGATTTTTTTCATATGAGGGAAATTTTTCTCCTTGTCTTGAATATCTTTCACATAGCTCTATTGATGATTTTATCAAATCACCAATCAATTATATCATTAGTGAAATCAATAACATTGATTCCATACCCATTCCTGAAACTGATCTGGCCAATTTAGAAAATGAAAATTATGTTCAGAAGGAACCTATTCTATCATGAAATCTGATCAAAGGAGCTAAGTTCAATACAAGGTCTTGTCCTTTCTTGGAAAGTGATAACCAATCTGATCTCAAATTTAAGTTCCCACCTTCATCACTCATGTATGTGTTCTTAGGGAAGAATTGTTCCTTTCTTATTTTCATTAATTCCTCTCTTGAATCCAATAAAGAGATTATGCTTCTAGATTTCCAAAGAAATAAAAAGAAAGAAATTGTATGGACCATTTCTAATCTTCATGGGATTAGACCACTCATTGGAACTCATAGGATTCTTCTTGAATCTGAATCCAAACCATGTCATCAACCTCAGCAGAGACTCAATCCAAATCTTATGGATGTGGTAAGTAAAAAACTTCTTAAATTGTTGAATGTAGGTATCATCTACCAAATTTATGAGAGTGAGTGGATAATCCAAATTCAATTTGTCCCAAATAAAGCTGGAATCACTGTGATCACCAATGAGGATGGTGACCTTCTCCCCACAAGGGTCGGTAGTGTATGGAGAGTCTGTATTGACTATAGGAAGCTCAACTCTTGTACCACAAAAGACCATTTCCCCTTTCCCTTTATTGATTAAGTCCTCGAGAGAGTGTCAGTTCATCAATTATATTTCTTCCTAGATGGATTCTCGGGGTATAATCAAATCAAGGTCTCCTTAGAGGATCAAGTAAAAAAAACTTCACTTATTCATTTGACTCTTTTTCCTTCAAGCGTGTGCCCTTTGGGTTATGTAATTCCCCTGGTACCATCCAAATGTGCATGATGGTAATCTTCTTGGATATGGTGGGAGATTATTTAAAGGTCTTCATGGATGACTTCTCCATATTTGGGGATACTTTTTAGGGATTACTTCTAAATGTTGAATGATTTTTGTCAATATTCAAGGATAAGAATCTTATCCTAAATTGGAAAAAAATCCATTTCATGGTAAAAGACGGAATCGTTCTAGGCCATCTTGTCTCTGGTAGAGGGACTGAAGTTGATAAAGCTATGGTCGAAATCATTCGTCACCTTCCCTCTCCTAAAAATATTAAGTAAGTGAGTTCCTTCTTAGGACATGTTGGTTTTTATAGAAGTTTCATTAGTAATTTCAACTCTATTTCTTGACCACTTTATGCTCTCTTGGTGAAAGTTTCTCCATTTTTATTGATAGAAAGCTATAAGGAATCATTCTCTAAAGTCAAGTCAACTCTTATCTCTCCACCTATCATGAAATCTAAAAATTGGTAACTTTATTTTGATCACATGAGTAATGTGAGTGACTTCGCAATATGAGAAGTCTTAGGAAAACGGTGTGAGAAAAATCCAAGTGTCATTGAATATTCAATAAAATCTTTAAATGATGCACAAATAAACTACACCACCACTAGGAAATAGTTTCTTGTTGTTCTCTTTGCCTTAGAGAAATTCAGGTCCTATCTCTTAGTACCACCCATCATTTCTTTCACCGACCATTCATCCTTGAAATACCTTTTCCAAAAACTGGATTTCACGGCCATATTGATTAGGTGGTTACTTAATCATCAAGAGTTTGATTTAACCATTAAGGATAAAAATGGTGTTGAAAATGTTGTAGTTGATCACCTATTTAGGATGGAATTCAAAGACAACTCACATCACCTTTCTGTTTCTGATTCATTTCTCGATGATTACCTCTATTCTATGAGTTATTTCCCATTTATGCTGACATAGAAAACCATTTGGGGACATGTAATATTCCAAAATTCTTAGGGACCCGACCTAAGAGGAAATTACTTTCTGATTTCAAACACTATGTGTTTTATGATCCTTACCACTTCAAGTTTTGTCCTGATCAAATCATTAGGATATGTGTTCCCAAGTCTGACCAAGAGTCTATTCTAAAACTTTGTCATGGAGAGGTATATGGAGGCCAATTTTCCACAAAAAAACCACTTCAAAGGTCCTCCACAGTGGTTTCAACTAGCCCAACCTCCCTGAGGATTCCTTCCAATTCAGAAAAAGTTGTCCTTAGTGTCAACATTTAGGATCCTCTACCAAAAGGAATCCAATTCCTCTCACTCCCATTCTGTTCATTGAAATCTTTAATTTTTGGGGAATTGATTTCATGAGACCCTTACCAAACTCTAGGGGATATCTCTACATCCTCTTAGCAGTTTATTATGTCTCAAAATTAGTTGAGGCCATTCCCACCAAGTCGAACAACCACCATGTTGTGATCTGATTTCTGAAAGAGCCCATATTTGCTCGATTTGTAATTCCTAGGGCTACAATTATTGATCGAGGAACCCATTTCTGTAACTGCCCATTCTCCTCAATAATTTCTAAGCATGGTATTTTGTATAAAGTTTCTACTGCATACCATCCCCAAACCAATGGTCAACTTGAGTTGTTTAATAAGGAGATTAAAAAAAAATAAAAAACAATCAATCCCTCTATAAAATATTGGTTCGAGAAACTCTTGGATTCTATTTGGTAATATTGTATAGTATTCAAAACCATACTAGGAATGTCACCATATAGGTTGGTTTATAGAAAATCATTCCATTTACCTATTGAAATTGAGCATAAGGCATTTAGGGAAATCAAAAAAATTAATTTTGAAATTTCTTTGGCTAATGAAAAGAGGAAATTAGATCTTAATGAACTTGAGGAGCATAGGATATAGGATTATAAAAATTCAAGGATAAATAAAGCTAGATTTAAATCCTACCAATCTAGGAATCTCAAAGTTAAGGACTTTGAGCAGGGAAAATATATGCTCTTGTATATTTCAAAACTACATTTACAGCTGGGAAATTTAAGGTCTAGATGGTCAGGTCCATTCATAGTGCATCATGTGTACCCCCATGGGGTAGTAGAGATTCAGGATCCAATAAGTGGTCACATTTTTATGGTCAATGGCCATAGGTAAAAACCATTCATTGAATCATTCAATAAATAGAAAACAGAGGTTGAGTTAACTAAGCTAACCTATAAACTAGGAAAAAAATTGATAGATTTAGGATCCATATCAGGCTAACAACGTTAAAAAAAGAGTTACATGGGAGGCAACCTGTGGTTTTTATGTTTCCAATTATTGTGAATAATATTTATTTTTCAAATAGGATTAATGAATAATTTTGATATTTTTTTTAAAAAAAAATACTTAATCAGACAACTCTGAATATGATAGTACCTTATAATATTGACATGTTCATATATTATGAGTATGGATGGGTATGAAAGAGGAGTGCCATATTCATCTGTGCCACATGGTGTGATCCCTGAGTAATAACTTACCCATAAATTTAAAAACAATATAATGTATCATCAGTTTATTTTATTTTATTTTTATGTGTTTGTAGGTTAAAAGAAAAAGAAAAATAATAATAATTAAAAAAATTAAAAGGACGCATCATAGGTCATGGGGAAAACCTCGTCACAAATGGAGAAGCCACGGGGACTCGGACCTAGGACCGAATGGAGATAGGGGAGTGGGCCTACCACTAACCTACATTTTATAGTGTTTCCTTCTTGTATTTTATTTATTTATATTCCTAGTATCGGTCTTTGGTATACTTAAATAAACAGGGGATGCTGAGTTGATGGATTTTTAGACAAATCACGGATATATAAAGACAAACTATCATCATTGATGAGGCTTCTCCAGGTGACATGGATATCAAGGGATTAAAAGGGAGTAGAAAGAACTTCAACATCAACCACCAGGTGACGTCATTCCATGTTCCTCATTTTCAATTTCCTTTTTGAAATTCCCCTCTCTTCCTCTACCCCTTATAAATTTTATTTTCTTCAAACCCTAGGCAAAGTGTTATTTTAAGTTGGGGGAGAAGAAATAAAAAATTTCTTTTGTGTGCAAAAAAATGGTTTGAAAAAAAAATCTTAATGGAAGGAAAATATCCTTTAACATTGAACATGATAATGCACATAGAATATCTTTGGTGCTTTTTTTCATTGTAATGTTATGTTGGGATTTTGTTGTCTTATGTTTGTCTTTCACATGTAAGTTTTTCTAATTCATCTTAGTTTCTTAATAAAATTTATTCCTTTCATCTTATTCTTTTTTTCTTTATATCAATTTGATACATTTTCCTCATGGTGTTAATTTATTCACACTATACCTTGTGAAATTTATCACAAAATGGTGGAGTGATCATTATTTTGTTGTTTTTACTTCTTCAATTCCGCCCTTGTAAGTATACTTCTCGCTTCTATTGAGAACATGTCATAAATGAAGGGATAAATCTTTTATGGGTTGATCTAAGGGAGTGGAAAGGGTCTGGATTGGATTTAATTTCTCACTCTCTAAATTTTTATTAATTTATTTTATTGGAATTTATTTTATTTGGTGATTTTTTGTCTTCTTCTTCAATATTGAATTTATTCACCCCACTTTTATGTGCTAATAAAATCCATAACTTTTAAGTGCTCATGAAAATGATCCTAAAAGTTTATAGATGATTAGAATGTGTTTGTGATGGTTTTTAATTAGTAAGTAATGAGGTTAGTTTGAATTAATTGAATGAATCCTTCTTGAGTTAATGAAATTGAAATTATTAAAAAATGAATTCATCTAATCCACCCTGAGTGATAACCTAGGATCAACTCATTTTCTTAATTTAAATTAGCTTAGATCTGTTAGTGATCCTTTAAATCCATCTAAAATCAACCTAATGTTGGAAACTTCATAGCCAAAAACAATCCATATAATTTAAGTGTTTATAGGTTACTTCTTATGTCTCTGGGGATTTGGAAACCCAATCTAAACTACAAGTGACTGCTTAACCCTAAAATATTGGGTAAATTTGGGCAATACCACACATGCTCACAGATATGAATATCAAATGACACTAAAACATGAAGAATTTCTAGTAGTGGGTCAGTTTTCATAATCTCTCTTCTTGGATATTATCAAGTGAGAACTTCATGAGAAAAAGCTCCATCCACTTATGATCACTCCCACCTGAAGTTCTAAATACTATGTGTTCTATCATAGTACATTATCCAACCATAGAACTATATTGAGAATATTTTCATAGAACTTCATTCCTCTCATCATATTGGGGAAATTCTATAATCTTTTCAATGGGAAAAATACTCTATGACATTATTAAATTAATGACATGCAAAAAGAATGAACAATATATAATAATATGTTAAATTAATATTCAATACATAAAATATACAAGTAATAAAAGTATAATCAGTTGGTCCTAAGAAACCAACTCTAAAAAACTCTCACTTGTATTATAGACAAATGTATATGACTTTTAGTCTGTTATACCACACATGATAATTAGGTTTCTGATGAGTCAAATATTTATTCAAGGGGTTCACAATGTATTTTTTTATGGAAATTATACTCACTACAACCTCTACTCTTTGGGAAAAATCCATCAAGTGATGATACTTCTAAAATATGTGCTTCTTTCATTGATGTGACCTTAACTCTTTTGCAAGGGAAACCACTATAGTATTATCACAATATAGTGTGACAGGATCTTTAATTTTAGGTACCACATAAAGATCTTTGATGATGTTGTGCATCCATACTGCTTCATTGGATTACTTAGAAGCCACAATATACTTAGACTCTGCCAAATAATCAACGACCAAAACTTTATTTTATCTCTTCTAACTCATAGCACCTCCATTAAAAATGAATATTTATCATGTTTGTGACTTCATTTCATCTTGATCAGTTTGGAAACTAGAATCTTAATATTCTTTGATAACTAGTTCCTCATCTCCTCTATAGACCAGGAACATATCTTTATTTCACTTTAGATACTTAATGATAATCTTGAATTTTATCCAATATCAGTCACCTGGATCATCTTGATATCTTCCTACCACACACAATGTGTAGACAGCATCTAAAATAGTACATAGCATATCATAGATTACTAGACCAAACTATAATGTGTATAGAATCATTTCCGTTATTTTTCTTTCCTCATGTGTATGAGGACACATTTTCATTGAATGATTAAGGCCATAAGACATTAGAAATGATCCACTCTTAGATTTTTTCCAAAAAATTATCATTAGTATCTTATCATTATATGTATCTTGACTTTGGCCTAGAAGTATCTTGGATATATCGTGATGGATCTTGATCCCAATAATATACATTGTTTCACCCAAATTCTTTCATAGAGAATCATTTATTCAACCATGTCTTAAAAGATTGTAAGAAAAGTATTTATTTTCCTATGAGTAATATATCATCAACATATACTATTAAGAAAATTATTGTACTCCCACTAAACCATTTGTAGACACAAGTCTCACACTCATTATTTATGAAACTAAATTTCATTATGTATTCAGCAAAATGAATGTTCCATGATCGATATTCTTTCCTTAATCCATAAATGGTTTTTTTCAATTTTTATATCTTTTTAGAATCCTTTGAATTCACAAACCCATCAGTTTGTGTCATATAGACCTCTTCCTGAAGGTTCCCATTAAGGAAGGTTGTTTTGATATCCATTTTCCAAATATCATAGTCATGGTAAGACATAGTGTAAACTAGAATTATGATGTATTTTAGGATTGAAAATGGTGAAATGGTTTCATCTTAGTCAATGGATTGATGTTGTTTAAACCCTTTTGCAACTAGTCATTCCTTATAGGTACTAAATTTTCCTTATATTTCTATTTTGTTCTTGAATATCCATTTAAGACCAACGGGATTTACATTTAATGAAGGTTATACTAAAATCCAAACTTGGTTTTTGTATATGGAATCAATTTCATAATTCATGGATTTTTCCACTTGAAAATTTTTTCTGCCACTTACTACTTCCTTAGAGGTTAGAGTATCATTATTATCAAAATATAATGATTAACCATCCTTGGTGACTATAAAACCATAATATTATAGTTCTATAACCTATCTTTTACCCATACACACTACTTGTGTATCTAGAATATTTTCTTCTTCCATAAGGATTTGTAGAACCTTTTCATGTACCAGCTCATGTGTGACTTGACCCTAGACTCCATTGATGTCTATTTCTATCTCACTATCTCGTTTAGATATGTTCTCCCTCTCAAGTAATATAGTGTGTATTACCACTATAATATTTTTTTCTAACATTTCATATAGGTAATATCCCCTTTTTTCCTTTTATTACCCTATAAAGTTACACTTTGTGCCTCAGAGTGTAAGTTTTTTTACTTGAAGAGGCCTTAATAAATTCTTCGCTTCCCCACACATGTAAATTTGATAAGATGGTTTTTATTACACTAAATATTTCATATAGAATTCCATTTATCAATTCATTTGGTACTTGGTTATATATATGTGATTCCTTTTATAATTCATATCCCCAAAATGATGATAGAAGACATGCATGACTCATCAATGATCTCACCATGTCTAACAAGGTTGTGTTCCTCCTTTCTCTTACACCATTTTATTAGGGTGTATAAGGAGAATTGATTTTAGATAATATCCAAAAATTCTATAATTAATCAATGAAATCTGGATTAAGATATTCTCCACCATATTTTAACCAGAGTTTCTTAATCTTCTTACCAAGTTGGTTCTCAACTTCATTCTTGTATTCCATGAATTTATCAAAATAATATGACTTATAACTCATCAAGTATACATATCCATATCTACAAAAATCATCATTAAAAGTTATCAAGTATAAGTACCCACCCATTTCTTCAATAGGAAATGGTCCATACACATTTTTATGAACTAATTCAATAATATATTTATCTTTTTCACCTTTCTCATTAAATTGGGATTTGGTCATTTTTCCTTGTAAAAATGTGTGACATACACCAAGTGGTATTAGTTTAAAAGAATATAAATATCCATATTAATATAATTTATTTAATTTATTATTATTTACATGACTTATTCTATGATTCAAGATTTGGGTGTGGTATGAGCCATGTTAATTAATGTTGTTATCAATTTCTATTACATGGTTCAGGTAATCAAACACATAAAGACCATTTTAAATTGTATCATTCCATAAAAAATTATATCTTTATAAAATAAGAAACAATTATTTATAAATTTGAAAAAAAATACATCTATATTAATTTTAGATATTTATATGATTCTTTTGGTAAAATGATGGAACATAATAAAAACCTTTCAAACCCAATATATTCTCAATCAGTAACGTGAGGTGGAAGTCCTCGATAGAAATAGTGGTGAGTTTAGCTCTATTTTTTACTCAAAGATCTACCTATGTCATGACCCGCCTTCACCAAAAGGAGGGAAGGGTCAGCAGATTGACAAGCCCTTCCGTCTTTAAGTTGAAGGAGAGATAATGACCCCCAAACCCCGACTCAAATAGGTCTCGGAGTGGCGACCAGCACCAAGGGTATGGAATCACACACTAAATGGAAGTCATTACCCTTTTTCTTTTAATAGGATCAGGAGATAAGATAGTGAATCCCACAAAACCAAAACTGAAAGTGAAAGTATGGCTGAAAGTAAACCGTTCCCATATTCATGTTCAAAGGTAAAAGATACAAGTCACAAAACTCCAAATGTGAAAAGATACCAAGAAAAGGAAAAAAACATCAACTACTCCAAAGGTCCAAACTAGTACAGCTCCGCACGAACCCGAAAGTCCTCCTGGAAACCTGAAAGAAGTTTTATATACGTAGGGTGAGCATACAAGTACACTCAATAGGGAAAACCAAAGACTCTCATGCACAAGTGAGGATACATTCTAATGCCCCGTGGAAAAAAAGAAATAACCAAACACCTAACAAGGTAAACTATCCACCCAAGCCTCACCAAGGCACACTCTCCAAATAACGCAAGTCAAGTAAAGTATAATAATATAACATCGATGTTTGGGTACCCCGCGCCTCTTTCCCACTAGTTATTGAAGAAAACCTATGCATTGAACGAATCCCGCCATTCTCATCGCAGTCCCACTGCCACACCTCGCCCACACAAACCTGGTCCACAACCACCACACATAACTATACCTGCAAACACCTGGGTCAGAACAACTACTGCCACGCCCAAAGACACCTGGGCCTCATCCAAAATATACTTGGGAAACAAACTACCCGTAAACTTCTGGGCCAACCACCCCCCCCCCCCCACGAAGATTCTTGGGATAATAATGGACTTCAGGCCATCACAGCCTGCCCAAATATACTTGGTATATCCAGGAAAGGGAGCATAAAGGAGCTAATAACCAGCCACTAATAGAAGTGTTGGAAAAAACACCCTCCCCCATGAAATGGGGGTGTTCGGCACTAAGTGCTCAACTTGGGTGGGGTGCGAATAAGAAACATAAGAATTAAAAAATATATGTATAAGTAACAAACACTCAACCCAACCTAGGATTTCCAAAGCCAATCCAAGAACAAGCACACTTGTTCCTATTCATAATAAGCACATTGTTCATAGCTGAGTCATAACTCACCCCCAGAACCAATTCTCATTTAATCTATTCTTTCTTCCATGTTCAAGTAATCTCATTTAAATAAAGTTTTGCACTACTGGGTAACTAACAGCATAAGCGCAGACTAAGGGAAAAAGTTACATCCAAGAGCAATTTAAGCATTCACACCCGGTTCTCTTGCAAAGTCACAACAACAAAGGGATATGTGAGATCCCTAGAAGTACTAGAATTGAAGAAAAACCCAAGACATATCCCCATGTCCCCAAAATCTAGGATCCAACGGTTTCTCAACAACTGAGGATTCCACCCCAATTCGTGATAAAAACAAAGTAACCACACAGCCTCAAATTCACAACCAGTGAAATTATAACAACAGGGGATCCCATCCCCACCCATATCACCCCAGCAATCTAAGTCCCCATCCAATAAAACCATAAGGTCACACACAAATGGCCCGTAAAGGAAAAACAAGTAAACCACTACCACCAAAACAAGGTAGGCTTATGAGGTATTTTTAGATTTAAAAGATTTAACATACTCCATGGTTTCAATTCCACTGTGCTTTAACCGGGGTTATCACAAAAAAGGGGTTGATCCTGGTGATTTCAATTTATTTAACCGAGTATACATAATTAACCAATTCCATGTTACGGTTATTTAAATATCCAAAAACACCGAGGTTCATTATTGCATAGAGAAATATCACCAACGACCATGATTTTCAGTGAGCATAGGCCCGTATAATTCATAAAATATATCAATAATAAAAGAGCACAGTAGGTCATCGATCACACCCCCCTTCATTCTTTAAAGGTCCGTTTATTATCTTCATTAAGTTAGGTTTCATTATTTTCCACAGATACAAAAGCATGCCCACCCCACATGATACACATAAGGAGAGGCGAAGGATAAAGTCTCTACCTGACAGATCAAAGATCGACGTTAATTCCTCGTGTGGAAACTGGAAAACGGGAGTGGCAGGAACTCCACGTAATGCAGAAGGAAAACTTCACAACAGGGGTATGACTCGTCGGGAGGAAGGGTACTCTAAGCACAGGGTGACATAAAAGAAACTCAAGGAGAAAGGGAAGCCTTTAGGTTTTAAATACTGAGATACATCATCCCCTGGTTGGTTACGATATGGAGAAAAACTCGGAACCGTGGTAGAAACTGGATCGTGGGTTGACCACGCGGCTGGGCCACCCCACAGGTAACATAAAAGGTCCCTGCCCTTCGGTCCGGTTAAAACAGACACACAACACACCAATCATTCTATTTAAATGGGAATTAATGGGATTAAAAACATGCTTAATAACCAATTAGCGAAAAAAGGAGGCGCTACTGGAAAACCCGTGGGGGTAGGCGAGAGCTACCAGTTGGCAACAACTACTGGTAGCCGAGAGCTACCGATTGGCGACAGCTACCGGTAGCTGAGAGCTACCGTTAGCCAAGAGTTACTGGTTAGCGACAGCTACCAGTAGCTGAGAGCTACCGGTTGGCGATAGCTACCAGTAGCTGAGAGCTACCGGTTGGCGACAGCTACTAGTGGCTGAGAGCTAGCGGTTTGCAACAGCTACCGATAGCTGAGAGCTACTGGTATCCTAGAGGTACCAGTAGCCGAGAGCCACCTGCAGCCTAGAGCTATCGGTAGTTGAGAGCTACAGGTAACTGAGAGCTACCGGTAGCCGAGGGCCACCAGTACCCCAAGGTCACCGGTAGGCTAGGTCTACCAGTAGGCCGAGGCTACCGGTAGGCCAAGGCTACCACTAGGAGTCACTGAGAAGCTGGGATGGCCTTCCAGACCACCCAGAACACCTCAAAATCATATTTTTTTACCAAGTAATAGACCCCAAAAACCCGAGCCATTACATCAGATACTTCTCAAACTATTCTCGTCCCCGAGAATATAAGAACAACCTAGAAAGGATAAAAGTGGGGTCCAAACAACCACCCCCTAAAGATACTTCTCACGAGAAAACCCCAGAGTTGTTCGAAAGCTGGAACAAAACCCTCAACCTACATCCAGGAATACTCCCCCAAGAGCCACAAACATTCACAACAAGCACAAGGATCACACTTTCCAACACATGAGTTAGGGAGTCCCCTCCTACATGTCAGAATATTATCCGCTTTGGGTGGAACTAACTCGCCCGCATGGGTTTAATCGCATCCACATTAATGCATCCTGATTAGCAGTCAGGTTTTCCCATCATCACACATTCGTACACACGCACACAGAGGATAGGGAACAAATCATCTAATAGCTAAGAAAAACAACTATTTCATATATTAAAGCACAAGGTACAATATCTCAAAGATCAAAACAAAAACAACAAGGAAGTCAAAATAGCTCTAAGTACTGAACGCGTAACTGGGACTCCCGCTCACAAGTGCTCTCTTCCAGGCCACCATGCCCCCACAACACACAAACCAAGGGGAAGGTTCGTCCATGAATTAATTTCTCCTTACGATCCTCAATATTGATTGGTCATTCTATGAAGGTCGCATCGTCTTCGACATCTAACTCTCCCCAATCGATGATGTGGGAGTCATCGTGTAGACATCGACAAAGCTGGGACACATGGAATACATTGTGTATCCTCAATATCGGTGGTGGTAGCGCTTGCTGATAAGCCACTTCACCAACCCGCCGCAACACTTCGAAGGATCTGATGAACCTGGGAGAAAGCTTACTTCCCCTGCCGAACCTCCGCTGTCCACGCCGAGGGGAGACCTTCAAGAACACGTGGTCCCCAACCTCGAACTCCAAGGTTCTCCTCATATCATCGGCATATGACTTCTGCTGGTCCTGAGCTGCCTTCATCCTTTCTCGTATAAGCTGAACCTTCCCTATTGTGCTCTGCACCACCTCCGAGCCAAGAACACCTGCTTCCCCAACCTCAGTCCAACACACGGGTTAGATACACGACCTTCCATATAGGGATTCTAATGGAGACATTCCAATGGTAGAGTGATGGATATTATTGTAGGAAAAATCTACTAGAGGAAAGTTTCACACCCATGATCCCCCAAAGTCCAGAACGCATGCTCGGAGCATATCTTCTAACGTCTGTATCGTGTGCTCTGTCTGCCCATCTGTCTGGGGGTGGAAAGTAGTGCTAAGACGTAGCTGAGTGCCAAAATCATGCTACAAACCCCTCCAGACTCGTGAGGTAAAACATGCATCCTTGTCCGAGACTATGGAACTCGGAACTCCATGAAACCGCACTACCTCGTCCACATACTTCCGTGTTAGAGCGTCCACTGCACTCGACTCCTTAATCGCCAGAAAGTGAGCCGACTTCATCAAGCGGTCCACTACTACCCAGATAGTGTCTCATCCCCCTTGTACCTTGGGTAGTCAAGTGAATAAATCCATCTAGATGTCGTCCCACTTCCACTTAGGGACATCCAAAGGTTGCAAAAACCCGCCTGGAACACGGTGTTCAGCCTTTACCTACTGACACACTAGGCACTTGGCCACAAACTCTGTCACTGCTCGCTTTACTTTGAGCCACCAAATTTGTCTCCTCAAACCCTGGTACATCTTGGAAACTCCTGGGTATACCGCTAGGGGTGAGTTGTGAAACTATCTAATAACCTTTCCACACATCGCCTCTGGAACAAACATCTTCCCTCGGAAGAGCATCCGATTTTGACCATCTTATGTCCACCCTTCTGGAGCATTGACCTGGTCAACTCGGTCATGCATCACTTCGCACTTTGGGTCTCCCCACTAAGACTCCTCCACTTTCCGCAATAGAGAATACTGCACTATCATCTGATACAGGCAACCTCTACCACTATCCATCCTCGCATCCAGGTGCATGGCATCCAATTCCTCCATTGCCTTCCAAGCATCTGCCGAATCTTGGACCGCATCCTTTTGCAACCTCTTGCTCAAAGCATCAGCCACTACATTCCCTTTTCCTGAAGTGTAGGAAATCTCAAAGTCGTAATCTTGGAGGAACTCCATCCACCTTCACTGTCGTAAGTTTAGGTCCCTCTGGGAGAAGATATACCTCAAGATTTTTTGATCTGTGAAGACCACAAAGTGTTCTACGATGAGCTAATGTTGTCCCAACTTTAGTGCGAAAACGACTGCTGCAAGCTTCAGATCGTGGGTGGAATAATTATGCTCATGAGGGCATAGCTTCCTAGACCCATAATAGATCACCCCTTGTCGCTACATCAACACACATCTAAGGCCTTTCCCTGAAGCATCACAAAACACCTAATACACTGCCCCTTCTTCTGGTAGTCTCAGCACTAAGGCACTAACCAAATTCTCCTTCAGATAGATAAAGGCTGCCTCGCACTGCTCACTCCACACGAAAACTTGGTCCTTCTTGGTCAAGGTCGTAAAAGTTTCCATAAATTGAGAGAAGTTGGGTACGAACCTCCGGTAGTAGCTTGCTAGCCTGAGGAAACTACGAACCTCTACAACGTTCTTGGGTGCTACCCAAGAAACAACCACCTCAACCTTTGATGGGTCCACCGTTACCCCTTACTCGGACACTACGTGCCCAAGTAAGTGCACTTCTCACGTCCAAAACTTTCATTTCGACAACTTCCCATAGAGTTGGTGTTGTCGAAGGACCTCCAAAATTGTCCTCAGGTGCTCAGCGTGGTCCTCCTCTGATCTTGAGTTGATCAGGATGTTGTCAATGAACACAACTACGAACTGATCTAGATACTCCCAGAAGACGGAGTTCATAAGCCCCATGAACACATTCGGAGAATTCGTAATGCCGAATGGTATGACTACAAACTCGAAGTGCCCATATCTGCACCTGAAGGCTGTTTTCGAGATGTCGCCCTCCTTTACCCCCAACTGGTGATACCCAGACCACAGGTCGATCTTCGAGAACCATCCTTCCCCTTTCAGCTGGTCGAAAAGATCATCTATCCTCAGAAGAGGGTAGAAATTCTTGATAGTTATCTGATTCAGCCTCCTGTAGTCAATGCACAGCCTTATACCGCCATCTTCCTTCTTCGCAAACAACACAAAAGCACCCCATGGTGACGGACTCAGTCGAAAACAACCCTTCTTCATCAGATCGTCAATCTGAATTCGCAACTCCCGTAGCTCTGAATGTGTCATCTGGTAGGGAGCCATCGAAATCGGATGAGCACCAGGCTGCAAGTCTATCCCAAACTCGATATCATGTTGATGGGGAAGAGTCATCACCTCCTCAGGGAAGACGTCCATAAACTCACTGACGATCCCTGGTACCTCCACCATCTCTGCATCTATTGACTCTACTGACAGCTCGACTAACAAAGAGAGGAGGGGTTCCTCTCACCTACTGCCCTTCTGGCCACTCCGCTTGCCAGTGAAAGTAACACGTCGGCCACCCAAGTCTAAGAACACAACCCTTCCTCGGAAGCAGTTGATGATATCACACATAGAGAACAGCAAGTCGATGCCTAGGATGACGTATAGTTGTATCTGTAGCAGTAGTAGATCCCTGACCGACTGATGTGGCCCTATCATCTGCATGCATCCTCTACAAACATATACCAATTCGGTCTAACCTCCTACTGGTGTGCTCAGCACCAGGGGCACTGGAAGTCTCTCAGCATCTAGACCCAGAGCACGGGCTAGACCAGGTACAACAAAGGAGTGAGAAGCTCTGGTATCGAACAAGCCATAAGCAAGGGTACTGAACAAACTGATCATACATCGAACAACCTTCGGTCCCGCTGGAACTGTTACCTCCACAGCATGCAACTGTCCACGTCCAGCTCCCCTAGCCAACTCTCCGTCTTCATGTCTGAGGTGTTGCCCTCGTACTTCTCAAGGGTCTGTTGCTGGAAGACTCGAAGCGTCTTCTGCCACTGGTCGTCCTCCTCCTCTCGATCATCCCTCTGCTGATCATCCAATTCAACCTCTTGGGCCTCGATCGCCCGTACAACTCGTGGTCCTCTCCTGGGTGTCATAGCTGCAAGGTAAACAAAGAATGCCTAAGCCCAAGTAGTGCAGAATATTGTTCTTAAAACTCCTTAAACTTATTATTTATTTCAAATTCCCAAAACACCCCAGAAACACGAGAACACAAGTCATTTATGATGCATGTACCTTTCCTAGGTTCTCTATCCTGCAATCAGTGTTGCCTCACTTGGTCGTTTGGTAGGTCCAAAGTCCTTGCATCGGATCACGAGGGACCCTAAAATCCTGTGTCCTAGCCGGTCTTCCCTGGCCAAATTCACGCACCAAGGTCACCCAACGCTGTTGCCCTACCATCCCATGAAATCCTCACTATGCCTAACTCCAGACTCCATCCTATCTCTCAACCCTCCTTTGATACCATTCTGTCACAAACCGCCTTCACCAAAAGGAGGGAAGGGTCAGCAGATTTCCAGGCCCATCCTTATTTAAGTTGAAGGAGAGATAATGACCCCCGAAACCCGCCTTCAATAGGTCTCGGAGTGTCAACCAGCACCAAGGGTATGGAATCATGCACAAAATGGAAGCCATTACCCTTTTTCTTTTAATAGGATCGGGGGATAAGATAGTGAATCCCACAACACCAAAACTGAAAGTGCAAGTCCGGCTGAAAGTAAACCATTCCCATATGCATGTTCAAAGGTAAAAGATACAAGTCACAGAACTCAAAAGGTGAAAAGATACCAAGAAAAGGAAAACAACAACAGCAACTTCCCCAAAGGTCCAAACTAGTATAGATCCTCATGATCCCCAAAGTCCTCCTGGAAATCTGAAATCAGTTTTATATACGTAGGGTGAGCATACAAGTACACTCAGTTGGGAAAACCAAAGACTCTAGTGCATAAGTGAGGAGACATTCTAATGCCCCGTGGAAAAAAGAGATAACCAAACACCTAACAAGGTAAACTATCCACCTAAGACTCACCAAGGAAAACTCCCCAAATAATGAAAGTCAAGTAAAGTATAATAATAGCACATCGATGTTTGGGTACCCCGTGCCGCTTTCCCACTAGTTATTGAAGACATCCTACGCATCGAACCAATCCCGACATTCTCATCGTAGTCCCACTGCCACACCCCACCCGCACACACCTGGGCCACAACCTTACTGCAGTCCCACTGCCAAACCCTGCCCGCACACACCTGGGCCACAACCACCACACATAACCATAACCGCAAACACCTGGGTCAGAACAACTATTGCCACGCTCGAAGACACCTGGGCCTCATCCTGAAGATACTTGGGAAACAACCTGCCCGCAAACACCTGGGCCAACCACCACAACCACCCCGCCCGAAGATTCTTGGGCTGATAATGGACTTCAGGCCATCATAGCCTGCTCGAACATACTTGGGCTACCCGAGAAATGGACCAGAAAGGAGCTAATAACCAACCACTAATAGAAATGTTGGGAGAAACACCCTCCCCCATGAAATGGGGGTGTTCGGTACTAAGTGATCACCTTGGGTGGGGCGCGAATAAGAAACATAAGAACTAAAAAATATATGTATAAGTAACAAACACTTAACCCAGCCTAGGGTTTCTAAATCCAATCCAAGCACAATCACACTCGTTCCTATTCATAGGAAGCACACTGTTCACATCTGAGTCACAACTCACCCCCAGAACCAATTCCCATTTAATCTATTCTTGCTTCCATGTTCAAGTAATCTCATTTAAATAAATTTCTGCACTACTGGGCAACTAACATCATAAGTACAAACCAAGGGAAAAAGTTATACCCAACAGAAATTTAAGCATTCACACTCAGTTCTCTTGCAAAGTCACAACAACAAAGGGATAAGTGAGATCCCTCGAACTACTGGAACCAAAGAAAAACCTGAGACATATCCCCATGTCCCCAAAATCCATGAGCCAATGGTTTCTCAACAACAGAGGATTCCACCCCAATTCGTGATAAAAACAGAGTAACCACACAGCCTCAAATTCACAACCAGTGAAATTATAACAACAAAGGATCCCATCCCCACCAATATCACCTCAGCAATCTAAGCCCCCATCCAATAAAACAATAAGGTCACCCGCAAACGGCCCGTGAAGGAAAAACATCCAAGCCACTACCACCAACACAAGGTAGGCCCGTGAGGTATTTTTAGATTTAAAATATTTAACACACTCCATGGTTTTAATTCCACTGTGCTTTAACTGGGGTTATCACAGAAAAGGGTCTGATCCTAGTGATTTCAATTTATTTAACCGAGTATACATAATTAACCAATTCCATGTTACGATTATTTAAATATCCAAAAACACTGAGGTTCATTAGTGCACATAGAAAGATCACCAAAGACCATGATTTTCAGTGAGAATAGGCCCATATAATTCACAATATATATCAACAATAAAAGATCACAACATATCATCGATCACACCCCCCCCCCTTCATTCTTTAAAGGTCTGTTTATTATCTTCATTAAGTTAGGTTTCATCAATTTCCACAGAGACAAAAGCATGCCCACCCCACATGATACACAGAAGGAGAGATGAAGGATAAAGTCCCTACCTGACAGATCAAAGATCGACGTTAAGTACTTGCGTGAAAACTGGAAAATAGGAGTGGCAAGAACTCCACGGAACGTGAAAGGAAAACTTTTCAACAGGGGTATGGATCGTCAGGAGGAAGAGTACTCTGAGTGCATGGTGATAGAAAAGAAACTCAGGGAGAAAGGGAAGCCTTTAGGTTATAAATACTGAGATACATCATCCCCTAGATGGTTACAATATGGAGAAAAACTCAGAACCATGGTAGAAATGGGATCGTGGGTTGACTACGTGGTTGGGCCACCCCACACGTAACTTAAAAGGTCCCCGCCCTTTGGGGCGATTAAAATAGACGCACCCCTCACCAATCATTCAATTTAAACGGGCATTAATGGGCTTAAAACAGGCTTAAAAACCAATTAGCGCAAAAAGGAGGTGCTACTGGAAAACTCGTGGGGGTAGGCGATAGCTACCGGTAGCTGAGAGCTACCGGTTAGCGATAGCTACCGGAAGCCGAGAGCTACCGTTTGGTGACAAAAACAGTTAGCTAAGAGCTACCAGTAGCCTAGAGTTATCGGTTGGCTACAACTACCGATAGCTGAGAGCTACCGGTTGGCGATAGCTACTGGTAATAGAGAGATACCAGTTGGCAACAGCTACCGGTAGCTGAGAGCTACCGGTAGCCTTGAGTAACCGGTAGCCAAGAGCCACCAGTAACGTAGAGCTACCGGTAGCTGAGAGCTACTAGTGGCCGAGGGCCACCGGTACCCCAAGGTCACCGGTATACTAGGTCTACCGGTAGGCCGAGGCTACCAGTAGGCCAAGGATACTGCTAGGAGTCACTGAGAAGCTGGGATGGCCTTTCATACCACCCAGAACACCTCAACATCAGATTTCTTTTTACCAAGTAATGGACCCCAAAAACCCAGGCCATTACAACCTACCATCGATCAATAATTCTAAATAAACTTGGTTCCTATATTTGAATACATATGTGATCACCAAAATTTGTATATAATAACCAATGTTTAGAAATATATAAATTTCACTTGATAACAAATTCACTTTATGATTCCCCATTCTTATTTAAATGGGTGTTTTTTCATCAAGTGTCCCTTCTTAACACATGAGAAATAGACATCATCATGTTCACCTATTGTCCCCGTGATCTTTCTATTATTTGAATGGCATAAAGAATCTTTGGGCTTAAAGATATTTTCATTCCCTTTCTATTTATTCACCATAAAGACAGAAGGATTTTTACACTTCATATCCTTATATATATGGAGAAGAATATTGAGAAGATCTAGCATATACTTCTCAAGGTTGTTTATATTAAAATTTACAAAAAATCATGAGAAGATTTTAGGGAGTGATTACATAATGAAATCATTTCCTAGATCTTCGAGGAGTTTAAACGCTCAAACCTATAGGTTCTCAATATAGACGATGAGTTTGAATAAATGAGGCCCTGCTCGAGAACCCTCTCCAAGATTGATCTGGAAGATCACCTTGGAAATATCAAACCAATCTTGTATTTCTCCCTCCTATTAAATACTATAGAGGTTCTCAAGCATTCTATACACATCCATGTTTTTGCGAGACTTTTTGAGTTCACTAGACATTGATGAAATCATCAAACATTGAACATCAACTGCATTTTTAAATTTTTTTTATAGGCAAGGAACTCTTAATAACTCGCCTCTATGGAAATTGGATTAGAAATTGAGGATTATAGCACATTATATATATGTTCATGGAATAGAATAATCCAAAGGAATCTAAACCAATCCTGGAAGTTACAACCATTTAGGAGGTTATCTTTCTCCAATGTTGATCGTAGGGATAGTGTGGATGATAAACTCTCCATTTTATTATAAAATTTAAAAGAGTATATTATCAATACTTTTCTAGATTAAAAATTATGTGAGAAATAATAAATTAACTTATTTTTATTAAATATACTATTATTTTATCAAGATTAAATATCCCTCACCATTAAACTCAGAATGTCTGGTTTCTTAAGAATTCTAGTGTAAAGGATCCATATTCCCCTTTTCATAACCCCAACAAGTGTTGGTCAAGCTACATGAAGTTATTTTGGTATGGACGTATTTGACAACTATGGGAATGAAACTACTTGATTGGTTGAGTGGATTCCCCAATCATGAAATCCTAACTTGAATTTCCTCAACGCATGCCTCAAAATTACACCAAGTATAGAAATGGGTACTCTTATTGATGTAAAATGGTTAATTCTACCCAAAACCTTCAAAAATAACTCCCCTTATAAAAGTAAGTTTCCCAACAAGGATGGGTCAAACACTTAGTTCTATTGAGTTTCATTCTCAATCAAGAAATGGAAGGCCAAGACTAAATTAATATTTAATTAAGGGATTTCAATTTATTATGCATAAATTTTATCTTATTTTATCCTTTACATGTTCTATTAATATTAAGTGGATGTTAATTAATTAACCATGTTGGATAAAACATTTATACACAATCAATTTATTTAATTTCTATCTTCTCAAATTAATTCATTTATTTATGTGATCACGACCTTGCATCCATAAAATGAATAATTTTATTGATAGAAATAAATAAATAATTAAATAAGTCATTCATGAGGTTTATCTAATGGTTGGTTTAATTATAATACATTAAATTAACCTATAACATAGGGGAAATAACTCCTTTTTCTGGTCTTGGAATGAGTTACAACATTCCACTCAACTTTGGAAGCTCCATTAATTACAAATAATTGCTCATCACACATGGGTGAGTGGAACTAAAGGATTAGTTAAAGGGGATTACATAAATATCCTTATAAATAATGGTCCTACATAATAATGGAGGGATAGATGACTCGCATAAGATCATTTAATTTAATAATAATAAATTGAAACCCCATATAATAAATTATATTAAAATATCCAACGCATACACAATTCTTGGTCAATCTCATGAATGGTCATACATGCAACAAATTCATAAATATAACTCGCTTGTATTCACTTCTATATTCATTATTAATTATTAATATGAACTCATTTTCATTAATTAATTAATTAATTAATTAATTAATTCCTTTTTATCTTAATGATCATCCAAACGTGATTGGAGATACCCATCATTTATAGAATTCATAGAAAATAAATAGCAGAACCAATAATGATATATTTATTACAATAAATTAATTATGCATTTAATAAATTTTCAAACCATTATTAAATTTTCAAACACACAAAGGTGTGTTAATCAATAAAATAATTTTTAAACTTTGTAATTTTATAATTTAATGTAATTCTAATTTTTTTCATTAATGGGAGACTACAAAACATCTATATATAGATACATGACATGTATATCAGTTGCCTTGTATCTAGGGTGTATGCCTCGGTCTGTGGCATGTACCTTGTCTAGACTACATTTCATGTACATATAAGCTGAATGCTATGTTTTTTTCTTATTGTGTGTTAGATTTTCTTACAAAGTGGCTCATAATGTTCTTAGGATGTGGGATTTGATGAACTATACACTATATACACTATATAAACACCGTTTATATCGTAAATGCTCCGGGTTTTTATTCTCATGAAATTTTTAGTGTGTATAATGACCACATAGATTGTTCAATTTATATCGATAACCCATGTAGACTACACAATGTGTAAAATGCTATATGTCGTGTAATTCGACAACCAACATGCTACCCTATAAGGTTAACACACAACATACACCATGTGTAATTAATTCATGGTCCACCATGTATCCCTCGATGCATTCAGATGTAGTATACTAGGGTACATCGTGTGCACTTCCGAGTACACACTGTGTAACCTTGTCTTACCAATCAAAATATAGAAATTATTAATGGAATCTATGCTCATTCTTCATTTATTTTAGACCTTAATAAAATAAAACACAAGAATTAAAAGGATTAATTTGTCATAATCAGGTTAATTATAATCATATTAATGAAATAATAACATGAAATAAAAATATAACCATAATTGCTCATAGATCCACAATTAAATAAATAATTAAAAATTTAAACATGACCACTCAGACACCGATTATTGGTTCTAGGCATAGTGGAAGCATGAATTGGGGGGTGATATATTAAAATTATTTTTAATAATTGTTTCCAAAAACCAAGAGCGAGGATCTTCCACATCAAATTTATAATTAATTTATTTAATATTTGAAGAAATAAATACCTGGGCTTAGGAACTTTCTTTGATGGTGAAATATTATCATCTGAAAAGACCATTTAATATTACCTTCATTGTGTTGTGTGTATCTAAGGATATAATACCTCTATTAGTTATCCACATGTCCACCTATGATCTCTGAGAAACACCACCCAATCTTTGGGTTCTATTACGGCGAGTGGAATGCCATGCATTGTTCATTCTTGATTGCTCATTTTTTGGCCCTGAATAAATATCTCTTACCCTTATTGTTCTTGGGAGGGAGATAGAAGGAGGATTTGATAGAGAATTTTTTGTGCCCAATAATTATCTATTATCAATTTTTGGATGCACTACACAGTAGACATATTCATCTATTTATAAAGTTTAGATTTTGGTTACAATATTATTTATTTACATGTCAGCCATTAAATAACATGTATTTCATTTAATTAACCACATGCCACAAAATAATAATATTATTATTATTATTATTTATCAAGTTCCCACTTGCGCAATAAAAAATATTATTTAACTGGATTGTTAATTAATAATTTTCAATGGACATGGTCTTTTCTCGTTCAAAATTCTCTTCCTTTTATTAAACATCAGGATAAAAAATTTATTCATAAATAAATATTTCATTCACATTACAGAGAATAAATATTTATTAAATATTAAATAAAATAAATAAATATATTTTTATTCATATTCTGGTGAATAAATATTTATTTAATTTATGCGATCAATATAACTTGAAGAAACTTATTCCTCAAACTTGGGAATAATATTTATTCCATTAATTAAACTCAAATATAATTTAATCATGATAGATGGAAACATTTAGTGTGTGATCCTCTAGGATTCTTTATCATTGGAATTAGTTGGGCTTACCTAAAGTCCAAGATTACTATCTATAAATTGGTCAAGGAACCCAACAGAAAGAAATTAAAGCCTCAATGTCTACAACCAGATATGAAAAACCACTATGTAATATAATACCTTTATCAAAATATCTCATCAAGAAGGATTCACAATGATTTTAACAACCTATTTACATGATAAATCTTTATTTAACTATTTGAAATAAATATGTTGTTACACCATACCTATGGAATTTATTTTTTTGGTTCGATTCCAATCAAAGGGTTAAGATATCAACTTTCATAAATATGAAAGGTAAAAATTCTGCCTCAAATTATCCATTAATGAAATGTCAATCATGATGCACCCAACATACCCTACTTCCCAACAACATATGGTGTGACAGTTTTGGTCAATAAATATATGTGTCCAAGTCATGACATACATTAATGATAATCTTAAAGTATAAGAACAATTACACATCATGAGTTTTTTAAAAAAAATTCTAAGAAACATGGCAAAGTCACAACTAGGTTTGGGTACACAAGAATCATCAATTATTTTCCAAGGACAAGTCCAAAGGTACCAAATGGGCCTTTGAATCAAGCATTAGAAAACACACCATTCAAATTTACCAAATAGGCTTCCAAGTTAATGATTATAAATCACAAATTAAAACATCATTTAAAATACATTTAGAAACCAAGAAACCATTTATAAAGAATTTAGGGATCAAGAAATCCTTTGATAAAAACAAGATTTTATAAAATAGACATTCTATCTAATTTATCATTTATATGGTTGCACTCATCTATATGTAAACCCTATGAACATATGTATATGTACATATCAAAACGTCATATATATATACATCCATATGAATTTAAAATTCTCAATTAATAATTAAAATATGAATCATTCTAGAGAACAAGTTTTCTCACACAAGAACTAGTACCATATATAGGTTAAAAACACATTTAAAACACAAACACACTAGCCACCCAATTTAATAAATGTTACAAAAAGGATAAGCATCATTTACACACACCCAAATCCATTTGAAAATTAACTTTCTATTTTATCAAACACTTATCATACATATACCTTGAAAATATATAGGAATATTTATGGAAATCCTTTGAAACCCCCATTTTTACCAAAAAAATAATAGTGAAATCCATAGAAAGTCAATTTTAAAAACCACAAGCTTGAGGGACACAATAAAAAACTCATTTATGAATTCTATTGAATAAAATATCATGTTTGAAAAAGCAAATGGATGGAAACACTTAACTCAATGATGTACAAATACGATGAAAATCCAATAATGAAATAAGGATAACCCAAGAACGAAACCACACACCCTAAATCAAAATAAAAAACAATCCAAAATCACTTCCCCTCATTTAGGATTCAACCAAGAGGTACCACAAGATAATAAGAAAAAATAACCAAGAGGAAAATGTAATGATATTGATAATAATACTTACACAAGTGAGGATCCAACAAGAATCAAAGAGGAAAGAACCCACAGCCCATGGAAGAGGGGAGGAGGAGGTTTTCTAGGCTCCCAAGGCTTTTTGAATGAATGAGAGAGGTGAGTAGTCTATTTGGGATTATAAATTAGAATGGGTGGATTCAAAAATATAATTATAGAGAAATCAATGGAAGTTACATGGTTAGACCGCATAGTTTACCATACCATATGCCAACCATGCACACCCTATTGGAAATACACCATAGCCTTGCATAGTTTGGATGCATGGTTTGGAAAGAATGTCACAATTATGAAAAATTACACTACCAAGTGTGCAATACCCATTTAATCTTTCTGCATGTTGTCTCCTAACCATGTGAAATCAATGTAGAAGGTTATATCCACCCAAGTAAAGTCTCATAATTACTCAATTTCCTTTCACAGTTTAGGACCAAAAAATCATAGACTATGCGAGACAAACCATGCAAGAAGAAAACGAACCAAAAAATATCCTTCGTCTAGAGGTCATCTGGTTTCTCTCCAAACTATGAACACTAATTGTGCACAGGACTAAAAACATATATAAACTCTTAAAACTCAAACATTAAACCATTAAATCAACATAAAAATTGATGTAAATATATAAAATCAATAAATAAATTAAATAATAAAGAAACTAAGTTTGGTATGTGATATCTCAATATGGACCTTATTTCCTAGATCCTAGGAGTTTTTATCTTTAATTATTGTTAATATCTATGATGTTTTCATTCCATGTTGAACTTATAATGGTTTTTTGGGACTTCCCTAATTATTTCACAGATGAATTTTTTGATATTTCTACAGAAATAGAGGTAGAGTTTTTTATTGATCTAGATTTTGGTATGAAACTGATTTCTATACACTATTATTGTATGGAAGCTATTGAGTTTAAAGATCTCAAGGTTTAGTTGGAAGAACTTATTTAGAAAGGATTTATTCATCCCAGTATTTCATCATGGGAGACCCCCATGATCTTTTCTAAGAATTTTTAGGGTTACTTATGTCTCTATGTAGATTATTGAAAGATAAACTCAGTAACTATTAATAATAAATACCATTTAACCTATTTGGATGACCTATTTTTTTAGTTAAAGGGGTCAAGTATTTTTTGAAAATTGATCTTAAATAGGGTTATTACTAGATCATAATTCAAGAGTAATATATCCAAAAGACCAACTTCAGAAGAAGTTATGGACATTATAAATATATTTTAATTCATTTTTTCCTGACTAATTATGCTTCAATATTTATGGTTTTGATGAATTTTATATTCTATTAGTATATCAACACATTTTTTTAATATTTTGTTATTATATAATAGTTAATTCAATATCTGAGTGCGATCATGAACACTACCGAATTCTAGTTTTGAAGATCATGAGGGTCACTTCCTTTATGGGAATATTTTCAAATGTAATCTATAGATCCAATAAGTGATGTTCTTGGGTCATGTGATTTCATAACATTCCTTTTTATTTGATCTCAACAAGTTGAAGGATATCATTTCATGGGAGTAACCACAGAACATATTTAAGATAAGGAGATTCCAAGATTTGGGATGGATATTTTCAGTAGTTTGTCAAGGATTTCTCAAATCTAGCATCGACTTTCATTACTCTTACCAAAAAATTGATGAAGTAAAATTGGGATTCTAAGTGTAAAACTAATTTTGAAAAATTAAAATAAATTCTACCCTCAAATCATATTTTTATCTTTCTTGAGCCTGATAAGGGGTATGTGGTATACTGTGACGCTTCGGGTGTTAGTATGGGTTTTGCGCTTATATAGGATAATAAAATTGTGGCTTATTGATCTCTTCATCTTTGGACACATGATAAAAATTACGCCAATCATGATTGAGATATTTTTTTTTGTTATGCACATTCTTATGTGTTGGTGACATTATCTTTTTAGGGAGCGATTTATAATATTTTATTTCCATAAGAGTCTAAGCTATATCTTTTCTCAGGTGGACTTGAATCTCATATAGAGGTAGTGGGTGGAATATCTTTAGATGTTTGAAATCAATGTTTACTACACCTCAAGGAAGTTGAATTTCATTAATAAGGATCATACATAAAAATTTCCCCCATATCCAGGCTTGGCATCAAAGGAGGAGTGGAACCATATGGGTCTTTTAACTCAGTTGCATCTACATATACATGAGGATGATTCAATTATGTCCCTGACCAGTGTTCAGTTTTAATCATATCTCCTTGATTCTATTCTGTAGGTTGAATAGTATGATGATGAGTTCATTATAATTAAATAAACTTTATATATTGTAGAGTCTATTTCTTGTCTGTTTGTCCCTTCTAGTGGTATTATCTGTTTCGAGGATAAATGGTTTGTCCCATCATCTATAAGGAATTCAATTTTGTATGATTTTCATAGTTAAATTGGTTCAATAACCCTAGAAATATAAATATCTATTATGACATGAGAAAGGATTTATGTTGTCTTGTTATGTAGTGAAACACTACTAATTATGTTTCCCATTGTTTCACATACCAGTTGATAAATTAAAAATACCGGATGCCTTAACATCTACTCCATAATCTTTTGGTGCTAGTTTTGAAATGGGATGAGGTATCTCTTGAATTCATTTTTATATTATGATGGTCTCCCCAAGGAAATAATTCAATTTAGGTGGTTCTTGATTAGTTGATGAAATTGGATATTTTTATTTAAATTAAGGACACTACTAAGGATAAAGATCTGGGTATGTTATACATGTAGAAGATTGTGGGGTTTCATGGTGTCCCCTTTACCATTATATCTGATAGGTATCCCATGATTACTTTTATATTCTAAAAGTGACACCAAGAGGATATGGGGACTCATGTATAATTGAGTTCATCTTACCATCCATAATAGGATTTTTAGATGGATCATGTTATATAGATTCTAGAGGATATGCTCTATGCCTACATCTTAGATTTTTTTGGATCATGGGATACTCATTTGGTATTGTTTGAGTTTTCTTATAGAAATAGTTACCATTCATCCATCAAATGAATCCCTTCATGGATTTGTATGGTTACTCGTACAGGTCACCTCTTTGTGGGGTTGTGGTGGGTGAGACCTCTCTTATGGGATTGAGTCTTGTTCAAGATTGGTTGATGAGGATTCAAGATAAACATAGACACTTGGTTAAAGACCCAAACTAAACACTTTTTGAATAGCATTAATGATTACTTGGATTGGAAGTATTGATGTCATTGGATACTCAGTAGCCTAGATCCAGTAGCTAGTGTACAACTTGGAGATGAATACATACTTCCTGCTCCCACTAGTTGGTCGGTGAGCACTACTGGATAGTTAGTAGGCCTTCTGGAAAACGGGTTGTTCTTCCACCTATTACTATCTAGTCATTATTTCACTATTGTACATGATTTTAAAAATAAAATTGATCCCTCTTTGAATCCAACTAAAGACAAGATGCCTTCCTACCATAATAACTCAATAGAAACACTAGAAACAAATTAAAATGAGTTAGAAAAAAATAAAGTTCCTATGATAAATAAAACAATTACACTTCATGGTACAACAATCTACCTGTTTTTTTATGATCATAAAAAATTGATAAAAAATAAAGATAAAAAAAAGTTAAAAAAGTTAAAAAAAATGAATGATTTTAGTTAATAAATGTAAAACCTTGTCTCCCCATTTGTGATACTTTTAAAAAAAGTTTTTAAACCCAAACCTATGTTTGAAGTTGGATTTTTTTGTCAATTAGTGTGTAATATAGTATGAATAGAGTATTGGAATGGTAATGAGTATTTTTAACATATGTAATATATTGATTATATGCAAATAATTCCCATTCTGAGATAATTAACTAAAGAGAAATTTCTAGAAGATATCAATTGCATATCCAGATGTTATGATTATGAGTTATGCTTGAACAGAAAGAAGGAGCTAGTTGAATATGTAAAATGTTTTTAAATAGAATGATTTGAGGTAAGTAAGTTTTGAATTTTATCACTCAAAACATTATTAGTGATCATTTCTATATTTTTTAAATATAGGTAAATAACCAATGTGATATTTGGTTGAATGATGAATACAATAGAATGATTCTTGTGAGAAATTATTCTCACCTAGATGATGTTTCACACTGGTGTGTTTGAGGAAGATGTGTACTTAACCCACATCTCAAGAAATTGGTTCTATATAGATTTTTTAAGAAAACACATATAAGAAGATAAGCACATATCATGAGTTTAGAAACTTGGAAGAGAAACATAAATTTGCATTGTTTCTTAGTGTTTTCTAAAATTTTGGGTTAAAAATTATTAAGGGAGATCAAAGTTTAGTGAATATCATGTTCTAGAAGATAGAGAGTTATTTTGAAGAAAATGCTTGAGTTTTGTGAAATATGAATGTTTTTTGTGAAATTTTGGTAGTGTTGCAAAAGAATTTTGCATGAAGATGACAAAATAAATTTTGCAAATTTCTGAAGACTCATAAAATTTTGAGTTTCATGAATAGGTATATATTTGAAAATATAAAGAGACATGTTTTGATGGAATGGTACAGTTTCTAAAATGAATTAATATTACTGAATTGAATGCACAGAAAATTAGGGAAGTTGGAAATGAAAATTTTCATGAATGAATAATTATTAATAATGTTTCATGAACTGATGTAATGGAGAGGAAATGTTTCAAAGTTATGATATGGTTTTGTATTCACCTATAAATACATGATCCTTGAAGGCTAAATTTTGGGAAGAGGGTGATACTTTGTAGAGGGATATTTTATAGAGTAAAATACTTGTAATTCACCAAGGTATGAAGTTACGTGAAGGAGTTTCATGAACCATTGAGTTTCACAAGTGAACTACAGTTAATCAATGAGTTCCACGAATACACTAGTTTCATAAACTTTTTTCTGAAATGAACACTTAACATTAATGAAATAATAGTCTTGATAAAGTTTTATACATAAAAAATTAAATGAGTATAGTTTATTGAATGAATAAGTTTTGTGAAAACAGGTTTTTTATAAAATTTGAAGTTATGCAAGCAGAACATATTGATCATCCATTTTAAGTAAATAAAACATTCAAAAATAATAAAAGCAGGAATAAAATGTAATACGAGTCTATTTATAATTTGGGATAAATCATTATATGTCTAATATATTGAATAATACCTACCATTATATAAATTTTATAAGTAAATTCATCAACGCAATGTACAGAGGTGAGGAAGAGGTAGTGTGCCTTGGTGGGGAGTGTCCAAACCCTAAATAGTGTAAAGAAAATGTTTATAGAATGGATTTATCATTTTCAACTCATTTGTATCCACCAAACTAGTGAATCTAATTGGATTAGGGTATGATGAACAAAACATCAGTGTATGCTCCTTATACTAGCCATTTTTTGCGAACCAAATAAAAACATTTGTTCCTTGTGGGTGTTTTACTTTTAAGAATATATTTTATCACTCCATGAAGTTGAGACGAAGGATTAATCAAGTTATATGCTAAACATATTACCTAGATACATGGTAAAAGGATCCTAAAATAATGTTAACAAGATTATAGATAAAATTATAAATTTATCTATCGACATGATTCACCCCTCCCCTCTCTTAGGGTGCATTATGTTCCAACTAAATTTCTCACACTTGATAAAATACTATTTGAAATCATAAATTCCTTTATCTTTTACCTATATCAAAAACACATCCCCATTTTATATTTTCAAAAATGAACATACAAATCATGAGAGTTATAGAGATAATAAAATATAATAGAAAAGAATATAACAACATCCTTTACACAATATTTAACTTCCCCTTTTAAGAAAAGTATTGTATATTAGAGGATAGGGACTTTTCAAACTAACATGATTCAACATATAAAGAGATAATAAATTAAACTCAAGAATCCATTAGATAATAAAAATTTGGCTCATACAAAGAATAATAAAATGAAAATAATAAAAACTCCATTGAAAATATATCATTTTAAAGAAAAGATTTTTGAAATATGTATAAAGATACTCAATGAATGAAAATATTTTCAAATAAAAAATGTTAATTACAAAATATAGATAATTAAAAATATTCTTTTAATAAGATATATTCAAGATCGAATATGTTTTAGTATAAGATATAACTAGAGAACATTCATAGATAAGATAGAGGATACAATGAAAATATCATTAAAATAACTCCCCTTAAAAGAAATAAATATATCATTTATAAACTAGAAACTTCTTGTATTTTATTTTAGAAATAAACTCCATGGATTTTTCTTTTAACAACATCTATATTGGAGTTAGATACTAATTTTTTATATAGCCTACATATGATATATCAAATTAGTTCTATGGTTAATCCCTATAATATATAAAAATATAATACCTTTAATTACCCTTGAGTGTCACACCCCGACCTAAGATGCCCAATTATTTTATTGTTTTCTCGGTTTCTTGTTGTTTGGACAATGTTTAGTTTGAGTCCTGGTTTGAAATTTTTGAAGTTTGATATTTTTCGTGGGTCTTAATCCATTGTACATTCACCAAACATCTAGTGGTTACCACGCATTCGGTCCTAGTGAATGCATGGTTTCCCGATAATCCAAATAAATAATAAATTAAATAAATAAATTAAGTTAATTGAAAAAGAAATCTAAAGGAAATTTTATAACAATAAAACTATGTCAATGTTTAAACCATAATAAGATAATATTATTGTGCATATGATAATATTATTATTATTTAATTTTATAATAATACTATTATTGTTAAATTGTTATAAATATAATTATTATTTAAAATGAAAATAAAAAAAATTATCTTTTTAATTACTATTAAGTTTTTTATTGGTATTGTTTTTTGTTGCTATTGTTATTATTATTATTATTATCATTTTACTATTTATATTATTACTATTATTATTATTGTAACATTGATAATATTATAATTATTATTTAAAATAAAATGGATAAGAAATTATTATTATTATTATTGGTTTTATTATTATTATTATTGGTATTATTATTATTACTATTATAAAATGAAAATTGAAAAAAAATCCTAGGGTGTCGACTCCCCCCCCCCTTTCTTCCTCCGCCGCATGATAGTGCCTGCCCCCCCCCCTTCTAGTCTTCCTCACACGCAGCAGCCATGTGCCTCTCGGTCATCCATCGTGTTTCCCCTGTCCTCCCCCATCACAGCTGGTGTTCCCTCACCATGCCTCCGCCTTGTCGCTGACATCCGGCTACTGCCCGCCTCTCGGCCTCCTCCCATTGCGCATCTGCCATCCCCTATGGCGGTCGGCGCACCCCCGTCGTGCCTCCTCCTCGTCGCCGCTATACAACCGGCGCGCGATGCTTCCCCGGTGAGTCCTCTTGCAGCCTTACTTGTGTTTTCTTAAATTCATAGGGTTTGATCAAACCCTAATGTTAGGGTTTAGTTTTTTGGGGTTTCATCCATGACCCATTTAGTTTGATATTGTTGTTTTAGGTTCGCCTCGAGTTGGTCGAGGTGCGGCTAGGGTTTTGTTGGGGTGTGAATGGGTTTTGCATCATATTTATGGGTATTATTCAATGGTTGAGGTAGGAACAAATTTCATATATTCTTTAAATTTATATTACATTTATTTATTGATATTTTCACCCCTTGTTATTTCTAATTAGGCATTTAAAATCGTTAGATTAAATTTTACATTGTGAAATAAGGTGAGTTTTGATGGAAACCAACTTTGTATTGTTTAATAATTTTATTTAATTTGTGCAGTTTGTGATTTTAATTATAAAAGTGGTTCATGTTATGATGTGGTATATTGTGTGTGTGTGTTTAATCATAAAATAGGTTTTGTGTGTGTAAATTCATGTGATACTCATTAAAAATTGTTTTATAAATTCTCCACTTGTTTGTTAAATATTATAAGTGGTGTGGATTATGTTTTATAAATATATTGAGGTGCACTTTATTTAAAACGTGGGTTTAATGTGTGGTTCATTTTTTTAAGTTGTGTGCACCATGTGTTGGTTAATTTCCCAGTTGGATTTTCTAATTGGTTTTTGATTTTCAAAAACATGGTTTGGTTTTGGTAAATAGTAGTTTTTATCCAAGTGGTGGTTGGTGTTTCCAAAGTGAATTTTTATGTTGGTTTACTATTGATATAAGCTATATATGGATATCCACAAAAAGGATTAAAATGTGAAAACTGTTGAATACTTGATGTAAGGGCCCTTTTGGCTAGGTTTATGTAAAATAATGTTTGGCTTTGCTTTAGAAAAGGTTTTCTAAATGTATCAATAATTGTTAGAGTGTTGCATAGGTAAAGGACCGGTTAGCACTTTTGAATGGTTATTTGGAAAACCCCTCTTTGTTTGGGTCTTTTGCCTCATCGATTTATCATGACAAGAGAGAGTCCTCGATATGGGACTTCATCGGTTAACTATTATTTAAGGAAATTGACTAACCTTGAGGTGGCTAGGGTGATTCTAGATTGTGTGGTGTGTTTGGTTATATAAATGAATGTTACTTGTTTTTTGAATGGTAAGAAACACCCCTTTGTGAAATATATACGGTAACCAAGATTATCAAAGAGGTTTAATGAGAACAATTGCTGCACTAGTTAGATTATGCACTGATATTTCCCATAGAAGGGGGATATTTTCTGTTATTATTGTTATGTGATTGGGCCCCTCAACTAGACTAAGTGGTGAGATGGTTGGGAATTAGGGAGCTATGACATAATTGAGAGTAGGCATACCTTTGGGATGAGTCACATGTATAGTATATTCTGATCTTCCTCTGAGTTCCTAGGTGTTCTTGTGTTCCTTTGATACTAGTACCCTTAGTGCCATTACACTCACTATGTAGAACCGTAATCTCATGCTTGGTTTGGTACCCTTTTTGGTAAATTTTGAACTTGTGTTAACATTAAAATATTTTTAATAAAAATGTTTTTTAAAGAATAAGAATCCTTCCCTTTTTCAGTGTTATCAAAATAAGTCTTTACTTTTTGGTTTTCTTTCACTCCTTCCACTGATCCTTATTTCAAATTAAGAGGGTAATGGATTTTGTGTGTTTGTTTTTAAATAAAAATTTTGAAAAAAATTATATGTATATATTATAGTTCAAACCTACTAGTCAATGTTTTTTTATTTAAGGTATGTTCACTAGGAATAGAATTAGTCGGGACTAACTACTGAATATTAATACTCATTACTATAGGGTTTTTTTGTTTTTAGTTTCTGTTGTAGGTTCTAGTCTTAGTATGTTATCCTTGGAGATGGTTGGTTTAGTTTCATGGTTGGGGGTGACCAAAAGGTCTCATGGTTTCGAGGTAGCGCAGGTTTGTTTTTAGTTTTTCATTTTCTTTGCCAGTTTATTGTTTTATGTATCTGGTCTAACTTCTTATTTATTTGTGTTCAGTCATGGGATATTGTGGTTTGTTTGGTTCAATTTATTTATCTGATCTTGGATATTTATTTTGGTCTTAAATCGTTCCCACGTGTACACTGTGATTCCTGGTACTTGTTTCCATCCTAGGGGGATTGGGAACACCCCTTAAGACATGCATCGGACCAGCCTGGGTGATCGGTTTAGGGTCGACCCGGGTTTGTTCATGAAAAAAAGGTATCAAAGTAGGTTCTTGTTATTTTGGGGTGTTTAGTATAAGGATATTAGGACTTTCGGGGCTCGGGAGGCAGGTGTGAGAAGAGCATTACTAACTCTTCCTTACACAGTTCCTCGAGTTACCAGGGGTAGTCTGAGATTTGAGTTTTTTTCCTTGGGTTTTTTTGGATTAAGGGATGACAATAGAGGTGAATCGGGTTATATTTTGGCCTTACATGCGGTGGTGACCCATGTGGAGTCCAAGTGCTCAGTTCAATGTTCTCTTAGTGTTATACTTCACTTGGGGCTTGGCTCACCACCATGTCTCCAGTTTATGTATAGACACTACCAGTTCCTCATTCCAATGGTTTATCATTGGTTTCATTTAATTTTGATTTTAGTTGATGTTAGTGTGTGTTGAAATTGAAAGTGGACTTTTAAAATGAATGTGGTTTGGAAATGGAAAAAGGGATTCTTTAAAATTGTATCCAAATGGGAAAAATGGGTTTTTAAATAAAAAGTGTTTCAATTTGTAATGTATGGTATGTGTTAGGATTTGATAAAGAAAATATATGTTTGGACCTTTTCATATTCTATGGAGGGTCACATGTGCATGAGTATGTATGGAAAGTGGGGGCACTTGTCCACAGATGATGTAAGAGGGATTGGATGAATTCACATGTGATAGATCATAAGGGACCATAGGTGAGTTTCTAAAATAAAAAAGGGAAATGAAATTTTGGGAATTGAATTTATTTTCAAAATTGGGTTTCAGTATTTTGAATGTTTTTTGGAAATATGGCCATTTTTAAAATTTATATGAAATGGATTTTTTGAAAAGATATTTTTGGTTGTGCTTGAGTTTTTTTGGCTTCTAATTCAATTGTTTTAAGCTTGAGGTGTTTCTTTTGATTAAGTTTTGGCTTGATGCCAGTTTAGATTGTGTTTTTCATGTTGTTCTGAATATGTTTCCCATAATGTTCCCCAAAGTTTCCAATTATTTATTCCCCTTTTCTGGTTCTTTTTGACTATTTTTTTTATCGACGTAAGTGACATTTGTTAAAGGTAGTTGTGTGGTTTGTGGAGATAGTGTGTCTTTGGGTTGTTGGGAACTCCCGAGGGTATTAAGGTTCGTGTCATCTCAGGTCTATTTGAGGGTCTTATTTGGGGCTATTGGAGGTTGTTCATCTTATAGTCATTAGAGTTTGGGGTGTAGTTGGTGGTGGTCATCTTTCGTAAGGGTTTCATATCTAGAAAGGAGTGCCTGCTCGAGGAACCTATTTCTGAAAAATCTTCTTCATCAGTGTCGGCTCCCAATTTGTCGAACCATTCTCTTGCATGCCACCAGTGTGTTCAGTTCAGGCATTCTAAGATATTATATTTCATCCCTTTGAAAACATTTTACCATATTAGTCATTTGAATCGTCAGGATGAAGAAGGAGTTGGGGACTGGACTATTTGAATGCATGACTGTGAGGCATAAGATGCTTCAGCCATCAGGTCCCCAACCACAGGTCTCGGAGTGAAGCTCATGCACAGTCATGAGTTGTCGAGGGCATGTGGAAATTCAGTTTGGATCATTTTTTCATCTTTAGGGAGAGAAATATCCAAAGTTTCCTTGTTTTATTCTTGTCACCTTCGTAAGATCATCCTTGTTGTGGTGAAGTGATGAGCTCATTCGACCACAATCCAATAGGCTTTATCTGTTCTTATTTTGATTCCTAGATTGTTTTGATTCCTTGATGGGTATTGAGCCCGTGAATAAATGTACATGTTCTAATTTTGATTCTAGTATTATTTGTGTTCATTATGGAGATGTTTGGTGAAATTTATGGGTGTTGTTTCTAGGATCTTTCTTAGTTTGGAAGCCTCCTTGGGTTATCCACTAGTGTGTTTTGGTTCTATGGGGGATTCCTCCATTCTAGTGTCTTAATGTATCAGTTGGACTTGTAATGGTTTTAGATCCTAGTTATGATAGTGTAATTGTTTCGAATGTGATATAAAAGTTGTATTGGATCAGTTGTAAGTTCTTTCATGCTTACCCCCGCCCACTCTAGGGTGGTATGTTTGGTTTTTGCTTTTCATGCTAATGGATACTTGTGGTGGGGCGAACCCCTCATGTTCCCCCCTTGTTTTGAGAGTGATTTTATCTGGGTTGGTTGGGTGTGACTTGGGGAATAAATAGTCACCCAATACTCCATGCTTCTCCTGGCTGCATTCGGGCATAAACTCAATTCTTGGCTATCTTTGGGCTTTGTAACTTTCTGGGGGCAGAAAGTGTCTGTGGTAGGGAGAATTGTCACACCCTGACCTTAGACGTCCATTTATTTTATTCTTTTATAGGTCTCACGTCATTTGGATGAGGTTTATTTTGGGTCCCATTTTGAAATTTTTGAAGTTTGATATTTTTTTGGGTCTCAGGCTAGTGCGTAGTCATCGTACCATTATCGGTTACCACGCATTCGGTCCTAGTGAATGCATGGTCACAAAATAGTTCAAATAAATAATAAAGTAAATAAATAAATTAAGTCAATTGAAAAAGAAATTTAAATGAAATTTTATGATGATAAAACAAGTTTAATGTTTAAACCATAATAAAAAAAATATTATTGCACAGATGATAATATTATTATTATTTAATTTGATAATAATATTGTTATTGTTAAATTGTTATAAATATAATTATTATTTAAAATGAAATGAAACAAAGTTATCTTTTTAATTATTATTAAGTTTTCTATTTGTATTATTTTATTGTTGTTGTTATTTTTATTACTATCATTTTACTACTAATATTATTACTATTATTATTATTGTAACATTGATAATATTATTATTTAAAATAAAATGGATAAGAAATTATTATTATTATTGGTTTCATTATTATTTTTATTATTGGTTTAATTATTATTATTATTATTATTATTATTATTATTATAAAATGAATAATGAAAAAAAGACCTAGGGGGTTGACTCCCCCCCCCCCTTCTTCCTCTGTCACGCAACAGCACCCCCCCCCCTCTAGTCTTCCTCGTACACATCAGACACTCGTAGTGTCGCTGCTGTCTGCCCCCATCGCCATTGGCACACCCCATCTATGCCCCCGCATTGCCACTACCATCAGGCCACCGCCCACCTCTTGGCCTCCTCCCATCGTGTTGCTGCCATCCACCCCTATTGCAGTCGGTGCACCCCTATCGCACCTCTGCCTCACCGCTATTGTCTAGTCAGCACGAGACGCTTCCTCGATGAGTCCTCTTGCAGCCTTGCATGTGTTTTCTTAAACACGTAGGGTTTTATCAAACCCCAATGTTATTGTTTAGTTTTTGGGTGGTCCGGTCATGACCCATTTAGTTTGATCTTTCTGTTTTAGGTTCGTCATGAGTTGGTCGAGGTGCGGCTAGGTTTTGGTTGGGGTTCGAACGGGTTTTTCATCAACTTTATGGGTTTTATTCATTGGTTTAGGTAGGAACTCATTGCACATATTATTTAAATTTAGATTACATTAATTGATTTATATTTTCACCCCTTTTTATTGCTAATTAGGAATTTAAAATCATGAGAATAAATTTTACCTTGTGAAATAAGGTGTGTTTTGAAGGAAAACAACTTTGTGTTATTTAATAATTTTATTTAAATTGTGCAGTTTGTGAATTTAATTTTGAAAGTGGTGCATGTTATGATGTGTTATTTTTTGTGTGTTTATTTAATCATAAAACAGGTTTTTGAATAGGTTTTGTAAGAGTAAATCCATGAGATATACATTAAATTTTTTTTTGTAAATTTATAACTATTTTATTAAATATTATAAGTGGTGTGTATTATGTTTTTGAAATATTTTAAGGTGCGCTTGATTTAAAAAAGTGGGTTTAATGTGTGGTGAATTTTTGTTAAGTTGTGTACACCATGTGTTGGTTAATTGCTCGGTTGGATTTTCTAATTGGTTTTTGATTTTCAAAAGCATGGTTTGGTTTTTGTAAATGGTAGTTGTTATCTAAGTGGTGGTTAGTGTTTCCACAGTGGATTTATAAGTTGTTTTTGTGTTTATATACCTATGTATGGTTATTCACAAAAAGTTTTAAAATTTGAAAACTATTGAATACTTAACCTAAGGGCCCATTTGGCTAGTTTTATGTAAAATAATGTTTGGATTTTCTCTGGAAATGGTTTTATAAATGTATAGATAAATGTTAGAGTTTTGGATATGTAACGGCCCAGTTGGCACTTTTTAATGGTTATTTGGAAAACCCCTCTTGGGCTGGGTCTCTTTCCTCATCTATTTATCATGATAAAGGAGAGTTATTGGTATGAGACCTCATCAGTTAACTATTATTTAAGCCAATGGACTAACCTTGAGTTGGTTGGGGTGATACTAGATTGTGTAGTATGTGTGGTTACTTGTGTTTGTGTGTGTTTGTGTGTGTGTGAATTGTTGTTTGAATGGTAAGACACACCCCTTTTTGAAATATAAATGGGAACCTAGCATAGGAAATAGGTTTACTGAGAACGATTACTTCACTAGTTAGATTACAAACTGCTTGTGGCCCATAGAAGGGGGATATTTTTGTTATTATTGTTATGGGATTGGACCCCTCAACCAAGCCAGGTAGGGTTATGGTTGGTCATTAGGGCGTTATGACGTCATTGAGAGTAAGTATTCCTTCAAGACGAGTCATATGTACAGTATGTTATGGTCTTCCTCTGAGTTCCGAGGTGTTCTCATGTTCCTTCAATACTAGTACCCTTAGCGCCATTACCCTCACTATGTGGAACCGAAATCTTATGCTTGGTTTTTGTACCCTTTTTGGTGAATTGTGAACTTGTGTTTACGTAAAAATATTTTTAAGAAAAATATTTTAGAAGGAATAAGCATCCATCCTTTTTTCAGTGTTATCAAAATAAGTCTTTACCTTTTTTTTCTTCCACTCCTTCCTTTGAGACTTATTTCAAATTAAGAGGGTAATGGATTATGTGTGTTTGTTTTTAAAATAAAAAGTGTGAAAAATCTATATTTATATATTATAGATCAAAGCTTCTAATAAATTTTTCCTTTATTTGAGGGATGTTCACTGGGAATAAAATTAGTTAGGCCTAACTACATAATTTTAATACTCATTCCTATAATGTTCTTCATGTTTTTAGTTTCTACTATAGGTTATAGTCTTGGTATGTTCTCCTTGGTGATGGTTGGTTCAATTTCATTTTTGGAGGTGACCAAGAGGTCACATGGTTTTCAAGGTAGCACGGGTTTTTTTTCAGTTTTGTATTTGTTTTATCCATGTTCATTGTTTTATGTATCTTCTCTAACTGTTCATTTATTTGTGTTCAGTCATGGGATATTTTGGTTTGTTTGGTTCAAGTTATTTATCTGATCTTGGTTATTTTTTCTGGGATTAAATTGTTCCCACATGTACACTTTGATGCCCAGCACTAGTTTCTATCCTAGGGGGATCGGGAATGCCCCTCAGGACATGCCTTGGACTGGCCAAGGTGATCAATTCAGGGTCGAGTCAGGTTGTTTCTTGACATTGAGGGTCTAGAAATGTTATAATTTTATTATTTATCCCTATAAATAATGTTTTTTCCAAAAACATGGACAACTAAATACTTAGGTAACCAAACTTGGTTATATTTTTGAAGAACAATATAATAAATGTGGAGAGACCTAGTCTTTCCATATCTAGAATTTTGAGATCACTTCATAGATAATATTCCCATATTTATGATAATAATTGAAAACTTTATTTTGGGAAGACCCATTCAAAAAACAAGTGGGTTTTTAAGTAGTTTCATTGTTATTTGACAAACCAAAATCATGATTATTTCTTTTAGTGCACTGAAAACCAAGGATCATATTTATAGTTTTTCACCATGGGTAAAAATAAAAATAATTAATTTGAGAAATCTTATTTTGATTTTAAAAACTTCTACTTCATTATTTTTTTATAAATTAACAAAAAAATAAACATTTTCTTTTAAAATTTTATACTTTTAATTTAAACCTAATTCATGTTTATCATTAAGAATTTTGAAATCCAAATAAATATTTAATAATCATATACCAAGTTCTTCATAATCATTTTCAAGATGATCATAGGTTATGGGAATATAAAAAGAAGAAGATAAAGAAGAAGAAGAATAGGAGGATGATTGAGACATTGGAGTAATATCCTCATTACCTTCCTTAAGATGTGTTATGAGGCATTTAGGACTTTAGTCTCTTGAGGAGGATGAATCACTATAACTTAAAACTTTTAGAAATTTATTACCTTTATTATTATATTTTAACCACTTTTTTAAGGTGTAAATTCATGTCTTATGTGACCCTTATTCCATTCATGACATATTAATCCTGAAACATCAATAGGATCTTGATTTTTGGCATTTTGAGATAAATTCTTCTACTTTATTAGTTTTTATAGAATTTTGAAAAGTTTTTCAACTTCAAATTTTTTGTTAGTGCCACTTTTAGATGGATCATTGTCATTTATTTAATTAAAAGTAATGTTCTCCTTGGTTTCCTAGACCTATATTTCTTATTTAATTTCTTGGAGTTTTATCATTATTACGTTTTTTCATTAAGGATCTGATGTGTTATTTACCCACTATATATTTATGCCTTTTTCCTTCTGAATCATCATGAATTTTGGATCCCATGAACTAGGTAAAACCCATTTGATTTTCTTCAGAATCATTTTAATATAAAATTCATCATTGAGAAATTCTCTACAATTAAAAATGGCAGTGGAACAAGTAAATATTCTAGTAATACATTTATTTTCATGCATAGATAAACATTCAAAATCTAGATGATACATATCCAACCTAGTATACTTGAATTTATCAGTTCCTTCATGTGTAACATATAATAAATTTTAAATTTGAATAGTGGTTTTAAAATTATATATTCTATTAATTTTTTTTATTTAAACCAAAATAAAATTCATCTATATCTCTTTTTTTCAAGTTTAAAATTCTTGATATCTTTGGGAGTCCATTTTAATTCATATTATTTAGTTGGAATATACTAATGTATTCCCATTTTCCAAATGGGATAGCTGATACTACAAAGAAAAGTTGACATGAGATTTTCTAATATGTTTAATTTGAACTACTAAACAAAGAAGCATGTGTATAAGAATAAGAATCCATTTTAAAAGCAAACATTGAATTTTTTTAAGATTTTAAAATCAAAAAATATTTTCTAAAGCATTAAAGTTTTTTTATAAATATTAAAATAACTCCTTTAATATAAATTATTGTTTATATGAATATAGAAATATAGGGTTGAATTTCATTTTAAAAAATTAAAGTGAATAAATAATCAATTGTTTAAAAGATACAATCATATAATGCATTCATGTGATAAAAATCAAGGTAAAGCGTAGTACAAATTTAAAAAAGGAAATTGAGTTAAAGTGATGTAGAAAATAATTTGAAAAAAATTAAATGGAAAAAATATATTTTACAAAGAAGTATGAAAATAGCACCTTATGTTTGCCCTATGTCTCCTCCCCTAGAGAATTATCATGAGGGTTCAATTAATAAAACCCTTGGTTTTAATGGGTACCAATAATCCAAAAACCATTGGTTTTAACAAAAACCAAGAATCTCAAAAAACCATTTATTTTAAAGGAATAAAAAGATCCTCAATCCCATGTTTTTAATGGATAACTAATAACCAAAGAAATATAGTAAAATGAGAATAGATGACATTTTTAATTTCAAGACCTTTACAATGCATGGAATTATCTCTCTCCTAAATAATTATATCAAGATAGAAATAGATAGAGAGTGATAAGAAGTAAGAGCCAAGTGGTTTTACAAATAGTCTCGATGGGAGAAGAGATAAAGAGTCATAATAAGATAGAATAATGATGTTATTGGAGCTTTGGATGAAGTTGTTGAAGAACACACCCTTCTTGATTTGGTGTCATAAAATCTTTATATTATTAATTACTTATCGCCCTTTTAATGGTGAATGAAAGTTTTAAACTTTAATCTCTTGAGATATTATGAAGTTATTAAATATTTAAGAGAATTTCATTTGTTGCGCACTATAATTAGATGATTCCCCATGCCACCCAAAACCTCCTTTTATAGATTCCATGGGGTGTTGGGGTCTAATATGTTGACCCAAGGAATTAATAAACAAAATAAAAAACTTTTTAACCATCATTAATACTTCCTTATACTGGTAGTCTCGATGCCACTAGATACCTAGTTGCCTCCACCAGGTTGATGGTAGTCCTACCTAGAGCTACATCCATACTACTTTATCCTACTAGCTAGTTGGTGACCTCTACCATCTAGACTATTGGCCTTCTATAAAACTAGTGGTTCTTCTACATGATATCAGCTAGCTAGTGTTTCACTTCTACACATGCTTTAAAAAAATACATTTGAACCCTCTTGGAATATGACTTAAGGTCAGATGCCTTCCTACTATAATAACTCAATAGAAATATTTGAAATAAATTTAAATGAGTTAGAAATAAATTAAAGTGTTTTTTTATCATCAAAAAAATTACACTTTGAGGTACAATGGAGTCGTTGATAGTATAATAGGTAATGGTGGAGTCGAGGATATTAGAGTATTTTAATTTTAAACCATTGTGATAATCATATAGATACTTTTTTTAAATTTGAAAATTGGATGAGTATTGATATTTTTCTCGTTTATTTATCTGAATAAAAGGATCATGAGATATGTTTTAGAGATATGTTTATTGGACATAAATTAGTGTATGTGAATTTGAAATAAAAAAGGTTCTAATATATCTATGACAGATATGTCATGACACTATATATTGTGAGATAGATGACTTATTGAATAGACAACCTCATTTATAGAATATTGGGTACCATATATTATAAGGGTATTTTTACAACCATGGGTATCTAGTATAAAGAGATGAATACTATGTTCCATGTTGAGAATCTAATTTCAAATCTTATGAAGAAAAAATAATTAAAAATTTAATTAGTTATTGGGAGTGAGAAAATAATTTGTGCTTCCATAATTATTTTAATTGAGATATTTATATAAAATAAATTCCTTTATATGTGAAATTAATAAATAAAGTTTTATAAGATCTAAAAAATATAATTTTTTCAAAATATGTTTATTAAAAAAATTAAAAGTACATTGGGTTTTCAATATTTGGAAAAATGAGCCCCAAAAGGCATGAACCATGTTCACACTTCTTCCACAACTAGGAAGAGTGAATTGGGTTCATGCTACTATACTCTTTTTATGGGTGGTCTGAACCATTTTCACATCTTTTATTTAGATCCCGTACGAGATTCATGAACTCAATTCACTCCTCTCTTCCTTTTTTTTTAAAAAAAGCTATTTTATTTTTTTATTAATATATATATAACAAAAAAATAAAAATTATTTAAAATACAATTATTTTATTTTTAATAATATATATTAAATCACTCCTAAAAAATATCTTAAAATTAAACCCAATCCTCCATTTGATAAGCGGGAGAAGCTAAAAATACCAAAAGTGGTTTTAATGTGGATTCTAGTTCAATATTTTCTAGAATTTGAATATTAATATTTTAAATATATCATCTTTATGAGTAAATTCTAAATGATTATTAACAAATTTTAATAATATATCTAATTATATAAAGAGATTAGGTTTCTTCTTAATTCATGGTTATTCTTCATTATTTGGTCTTCAATATTCTCCTTTCATATGGAATCTCATTGGTGTCTCAAACTATTAAAAATATGTCATCACTTTGTGAGATCCCTCAATCTTCAGCTGATTCCAACAAAATTATCTTCCCAAATGATGTTTTGAAACTAGCTATAAATCCTATAAAAGCATAGTTTTTTAATCATTCAACCTTGGATTCAAGTAATATGAAGTCTAGTATGAATATTGAACCTTTTTATTATTTAAGGATTCAATTGTTGGGAGGAATGTTAATAAGTGTTTGACGGCTCATGTCTTGGTGAACATTGATATGTTTTCTGAAATATTAGGGGTGTTCCAAAATTATATTATGCAAAAAATTCTTTTCCAATGGGGGATAATCCATGGAGACAATGTGATGTGGTTATTTGAGTTTTGTGTGTTTGGGTTTTCTACAACTAGATGTGCATCAAAATTGCCTGAGTATTTTACCATTGTTTCCTTCCAATTAAATAATTGAAGTAGTTATCCAGGAGTAATGTCTCGTTATATCTAAACCATGTTTTTTTCCAAGTTCGCAAATAGAAAATCAATTTTGATCCATCTGATATGAAGAATAATTTTTCTCATGTTAGGATTTTATTGAATGGTCTTAATTGTTTATTATGGCATTTGAAAATAAAATTAAACCTTATTGCTTCTAATGGAGTGCTTATTTCTCTTGGTAGGGAGATAAAAAATTCAAGGTTTAAGAACTTCACAGGGATTTTGGTGGAGGTGGATCTCAGTGAGGTTCTCATTAACAAATTCACTCTTTTTACTTCAAATGGTGAGATTAACTCATTTTTTATATTTTAAAATATCCATGATTCCTTTAAGGAGTATAATTTTTTACATCATCTCAGATAGAATTATTGTTGGTTGATTATTTTTGGTATTTATGGTTCAATGGGTAATTTTATAGATCCTTTAAAGATGTAAAATTCAATGAAATGGAAATAAGATCTACACACCAAGGGCTCTACTATTATGAAAGCAAGGCATGAATGTGATGGGCTACAATCTAATCGGTCAGATGAATATGTTATTTTAGGGACATAGGGGTTTAGTAAAGTCTCCATGGGATCTAAAATAAGGAAAATAATGGTTATGAGGTCTTATTCATAGGATTCCTTAGGTAATAAGGTTGGTTCACATAGGGATCATCATCTTTTCAGGAAGACTTCCTTATCTAATTCTCCTAGAACTTAAAATTTTTCTCATAACCCTATTCAGGGTAATGATCTACTACCTCATATTCAAATAGGTTGGTATCGATCATGAGATGACACTGTTGATGAGGAGGAGGTTGAGGATGGATTTATCCATAAAGGAATCTTCTTTAGGGATACTCTCTTTAAAGACTTAGAGACTGAGAAGGTAGCTCTTGTATCCTCTTATATCCAATCAAAAAATGTGATTGTTTCCCAAGATTAAGTGAACATGGAAATGTTAATGGAGTGGATATTGGCCAATACCAAATAACATAAAGTAAAACTAAAATGGTGGTTACATATTAAAGGAAACCCAAGAAATTATCTACCAATATTGCTGACCATAGAGGACACTCTTCTCAATAGGGGTCATCAACTCTCTATAGTGTGGATAATAGGTTTGATATAGTGACCCTAGAATTTTACACATTATATTACATGATTTTAAGAATAATATAACATCATATTACAGGATAAGGATCGTAAATTCTGGTGTCTATGAAGACCAAGTACATAAAAATACATGGGACTAAAAAACACTTCTTTATTTAATCTTAATTAAGAGATCTTAACTTCCTTTGAGACCTTACATATTTATAGGGTACCCTAGGGATCACATGAATGAAGGGATGATCTAAAAGCCCAGTAAGGGGAAAAACATAAGAATAAGGCTTTTGCACATGGGTTAGAGATCATGACATAATGATATAAAATATCATATAGAATCATAACATATAAACATGGGATAATATAAAAATTGAATCACATAAATATGGAAGAAACATAAATCATTACTTTAGCACAAGTCAAGTATTGTTTTACATAGAGTATCACATGTCAAGGTTAACCACCAAGACTGTTTCACATGGTAGCACAAGCCAAGGCAAACCGCTAGGACCGTTTCACATAACGTCTCATGAGACTCAAATTTTCCCAATGAATTGGATAGATATCTGGTAACACCCATCTTAACATGTTTATGAATATTTTCTCTATATTAAGAATCATACATAATCAATCATACATAAGCATAAGGGTACCCTTGGAAATAAATGGGTATCATAATCAAGTCATAAAGCATAATGAAAGGCATTATCATACAAGTTTACATGAAAGAATGAAATTAAAAAATACATGTAAATTTGTAAGGTAAAATAATTATATATCAAGGTAAGTGATGTAAAATATAATTGTCAACATGAAAGAATAGTATTTAATAAATTTTAGCATTAAAACTATTTAGTGTGATTTTAAGGAAAATACTAACGAGCATTTAAAATAGAAAAGGGAGTAATATTTTATATAAATTCATAAGTGATAAAGGAATGTTTTAATAATAAAAATGTTATTTTTTAAAAAACAATGGTGTATTAAAACATATGGTATATTTCACTTGAAATTCTGTATGAATTCGAGAAGTTCCTTTAAAACGGGTTTTCTTATGGGGAAGTATTGAGGAGGGAATTACTTGAAAGAATTTATATACTAGAAAGATAATGGATAATGGATCTTGATGAATGATTTTGAACATATAAACATAAATTATAATATGTACATAAACAGAATATAAGATTTAATTTGGGTAAAAATATAGTAAGAAAACCCCGATGAAATAATGGAGGTTCGGGTAGAATATCTTACGGAATATCGGCACGGTATCGGGTGTACTTAGGAGGGCTTAATAGGAGATAAATGGGTTTATATTCTTTTATACATAATGAGGGAAGTATGTCATAGTTTTGAAATCATACACCATCATTAGTAACTACACATAAAAGGACATAACATAGAGGATATTCTTTAATAAATGGAAGAAAAAGATGATCCCTTACCTTAAGTCTGATGGTGTTATTTTCTTGATATTAATGACATAAATAATCAAATTAGGCTCATTAATTAGTAATTAAAGAACTTCCACTACATGTTATTGATTTATTATAACATTATTAAGTTCATACATGTCCTTTTTTATGTGTTAATAGGTTCAATTTCATTATTTGGGATCATTTGCTTCCTTTGTTTTAATGATTAGTTCACTTATATTCTTGTTTGAATAAACATTTATGATGCGAATGGTTGTATAGAATTTAAGTTATATGAAATTAGTAAACATAAAAGAGATTAAATGTTAATAAAATTCATTTGATTATTTTTAGTTAAGGATAATCATTAAATAAAACATTAATGATAAACGCTTGGATTAATTTGGAGATTTTGCTCATAATTAACTTGGTTTGTGTTATCATTTTACATCAAGTGTGATAAATTATTCTAGAACATAAAATAAGATAAAATAAATATTAAATATTATTATTAAACCATAAAAATGGTTTTATGACCATAATTAAAGATCGTAAGAGAAATTGATAACCCATCGTCCTTGAATGGGATAAATTAACACATTTTAGACGATGTTTTCAATTATTTCATATAAAAGAAGGGGAAATGAGAGATGATAATGAATTATCCAATTATCTTAACAAAATTAAATTACATTTATAGTAAAATATGTTTCATACCATTTGGATGATTATAGGTTAGGAAAGTAAAGAGAACAAAGGAATATGAAAAGAAAATGAAATAAAAGAATAGAGGAATTTACCTCTTGATTTAATCTTCCTTTAGAGACTCTTAAGGGGATAGGATTTGGTATTTTGAGGATACCAAGGGCTTTTGGATGTGAGGCAGGATCTTGGGGAGAGATTTTTGAAAGCTTTATGGAAGGAACATTTCTTGAGAGGAGTAAAGAGAAGAGGAGAGTGTGGGTTGTTTTTATAGTGGAGGGGAGGGGGGTTTTCTTAATATTTTAATTATTAGTTTATTATTTTTCCATAAGACAAGAAATAGTAATGATTCTTGTAACCAAAAACAGTAAAAAGTGCATGTGAGTTCTAGATAATGGCCTTACATCAGACATACATCAGCTGATGACATCATAATTCATGTATTTAGCATTTATCGTAAATTATCATATTTTACTATTCATCAAAATTTCAAGTATTTCAGAAAAATACAAAAAAATAACCCTAACCATTTTTTCATGTGTAGAATCCAAAAATGAAATCCATTTTTCAAAAATATTTTTATAAATATGATTAATTTAATTTTTAATTAAAATCATAATTTACTTGAAAAATCCAAATTTTAAAACTATAACTGATTTTATCATATTTTAAAAAATTACATAAGGTGTTATAAAATTTTATTAAAACCATAAGTCATAAAAACAATAATTTAGGAATATATTTTATGAAAATATGTTTTATTTTTTAATCATTACATTATTCATAAATATATTAATTAAATATTTGTGACTTATAAAAATACCAACACTGTCATATGGTCACTTATAAGATAGATAAATTTTATTTATACATTCACTAGTAAGGTTACTATTTACTTGGTTAATTTACTATTCATAAGGGTCATATTACTATTCATAAGGATAACATTACTATTCATAAGGCTCAGTTACTATTCACTGAAAATTATGTTTTTCTTGTCGGACTCCAAACATCCTACTGATCAAAACTGTGTATGTCATATTTTCAAAATTCAAATCACAAAAGTGACAATATTATATTTAAATGACACATAGTACTTAGTAGTTAATTGTGTTGTTATTTCATGTGATTATATGACATAATTATAAGAAGTTAATTTCCATTGATAAAACATTAGGTCGTTACATTATTCCCCCCTTATGAAATTTCACCCTCAATATTTCGTTTTACATTATAAGCTATAAATAGGTGTGGGTACTTTTCCTTCATTATCTCCTCCAGTTCCCATGTTGCCACTTTGTACTTATAGTTCTTTCATAGTACATTGACTAGGTGAGTAGTCTTGTAGCATAGAACTTTATCTCAACAATCTAAGATCATGATTGGCTACTCCTCGTAAGAAATATCATTCTCCAACTGTACCATAACTAAAGAGAGTACATGTGAAGGATATGGTATGTACTTCCTTAATAGGGATACATAGAAGACATTATATACTTTAGACATGGTAGGTGGGAGTGTCAGTTGATATGCCATAGCCCCGACATGATCAAGAATATTGAAGGGGACAATTTACCTAGGACATATCTTTCCTTTATTCCCAAACATCATGACCTTATAACATGGATATATGTTGAGAAATACCATATCTCCATCTTCGAACTCAAGGTCTCATCGATGACTGTCTGCATAACTCTTCCTTCAATTTTGGGATACTTTGATGTGTTGTCGAATGGTTTACACCTTCTCCACCATTTCTTTGACCATTTTAGGTCCTAGCTACTTACGCTCACTGAATTCATCCCAACATGCCGGTGTTCTACACCTTTTCACATAATGGGCTTCATATGGTGTCATTCAGATGCTTGAGTGGAAACTATCATTGTAGGATAATTCAATCAGTAGAATATATTGGTCTCATCCTCCCTTGAAGTCTATAGAACACACTCTCAACATGTCTTCCAGTGATTAATAGTTCGCTCAGATTGGCAATTATTTTGAGCATGATAAGTCGTACTAAAGTCTAGTTCAGTTCTTAGAGAATGTTGGAGACTTTTATAGAACATTGTGGTGAATCTCGGATCTATATCAGATACAATAGATAGTTTTACTCCATGGAAACTTACCACTTATTTGATATATATCCATTAAATTTAATCTAATTAGAATTCCTCTCAAATCATGATAAAGGGAGCTATCTTTGTAAGATGATCTATAATGACCCATATACATTGTTTCCTCTGGATGTCCTTGAAATTATAGTGACAAGTCCATGGTGATGTTCTCCCACTTCCATGTTGGTATAGGTAGTGGTTTCATCATCCCCTTAGACTTCTTTCTTTCATCCTTCACATGTTGAAATACCAGGAACTTTGATGTATACTCAGCAATCTCCTTCTTTATATTATCAGACCAAAAGTTCTCTTGAAGATCTCAGGTTGAGCTATGTACGTCATTCAAAATCCCATTATTTATCATTGGATCATATGGTACACGTAATCATGACCCAAATCTTATAACTCCTTTCTCATCAATCATAAACTCAGAGGATTTCCCATTTCTAATGGCTTCCACCCTTTTTTGAATTTTTACATTTTTTCTTTGAGAATCCTTTATTTTATTCATGAGGGATGGTTGATAAATCATTTGAGAAAGGATTGATGATGTTCCTCCCTTAATGATTCCCATGTACATCCTTAGTAAATCTATAAATATTGGATCATTTTCAATTCTCATCATTGATAAAGATATAAGATCCTTTCTACTTAGAGCATCTGCCACATTGTTTGTCTTACCAGGATGGTTATAGATTGAGCAGTCATAATCCTTACTAAACTATATCCATCTTAGATGGCACATATTAATCTTTTTTTTTTGTGAATATATATTTTAAACTCTTGTGATCAGTATATATCTCACACTTCTCCCTATAGAGACAATGTCACCAGATTTTCAATGCAAAGATCATGGCTGCCAACTCTAGATCATACATAGGATAGTTTTTCTCATGGATTTTCAATTGTCCGGAGGTGTAGGATATCACTTTATAATTTTGCATCAGCACATAGCCTAATACCATCTATTAAGCATCATTGTACACCACAAAGAGTTCTCCACTTATTGGGAGTGTGAGTACTGGAACAGTGATAAGGCTCTTTTTCAACTCCTTAAAAAATATTCACATTCTTAAGTCCAGACAAACTTCACTCCCTTCCATGTCATCTTGGTCATTGGGTTTTACAATCATGATAAGTTCTTCACAAATTGTCGATAATACCCATCTAGAGCCAGAAATATTCGGATCTCTATTACAAATGTTATCCTGGGCCACTTTTGAATTGTCTTTGTCTTGTGAGGGTCTATATATTTCCCTTTACTAGTGATAACATGCCCCAATAATGATACTTCCTCCATCTAGAACTCATATTTATTGTAATTTTCATACAACTTCTCCCTTTTCAAAGTCTTCATCATAGTATTTAAATGCTTCTCATGTTCCTCCTTGCTCTTGGATTATATCATAATATCGTCGATAAAGACTACCAAACAAATTTCAAGGTAAGTGATATCCCAACCAAAGGTCCACCTTAGTGAAATAATTGGCCCCCTGAAGCCGATCGAACAAGTCATCTATCTGAGGTAGGGGATACTTGTTATTTATCATTATTTTATTGATATCAAAAAAATCAATGCAAAGATCCTTTGAAATATACTTATTCTTGAAGAAAGGGATTGGCGCACCCCATAGTGAAGAACTCGAGCATATAAAACCCTTATCCAGATTCACCTTCAACTACTTCTTCAGCTCTTCCAATTCTATGGTGGCCATTCTATAACGTGTCTTTGATATAGGTATAGATCCAGGAATAAGTTCAATTGATAACTCAACCTCTTGATCAAGAGGAAGACCAGGAAACTCTTTGGGGAATAGATCAGTGTAGTCCCTCGAGATGGGTATATCTTCGAGCATGATTGTATCCTTTATCTCAATCATTTGATCTAGAAATTCTTGCTCATAAATAATGAATATACACACTTGTGATAATTATTATAAAAGAGATTCATATTCCTCCTTACACTTGTATATAATTTGAGGATGCTTCGGGATGTTAAGAGTGATATCCCTTTCCTAACAGTTGATATTGGATTTGTATATAGAAATCCAATCCATGCCCAAGATAATGTTGAACTCTACTAAAGGAAGTATGAAAAGATTTTCTAGGAGTTTTAGTTCACAAACATTTACCCGGGAGGAGTTATAAACCATAGACTCAATAATTTTCCCATTTTATGTTCACAAAGATAACTTATCCTTAAAATTTTGAGGTGGTGTTTGAATAGTTCTACTAAACTTGCAAGATATGAAAGAATGCATAAAACCAGAATCAAATAGTATTTTTACTATTATTGAATGAATAACTAGTATACTTGTCACTATATTGTTGTCTACATCCACCTTATCATTAGTGATAGCATAAGCCGTTCCTTTTTTCCATGGAGTTTGTTGTTGATTTCCTCCAAAAACCCTTGGCTTAGATCAACTTTTTGAATAATCCCCATGCTCCTTGTAGTTATAACACTGCACCACTAGCTGTGCAATTATATTAACCTTCATTTCTTATTCCACATTAGTAGGATTCTTCATATCACATCTATATTTTTAATCCAGATGTCTCATCTTCCCACATTTGAAGCAATTCTTGGTTCCCTTTATACAATTCTCAGGATGCTTCTTCCCATAATTTTTACACATGGGATGGTCGGGCTTCTTTCTATCAAGGAATTTATTTATGGAAACACCCACATTAGATTCTATATTCCTCTTTTTGTCACTGGGCCCACTATACTAATGAGAGTCTTCTATCTCCATTTCAACCTTAAGGGAAATCTCCTCATAATTGTTGAAGTCTCGAATCGCCAATGATTTTTTTAGATTCATCTTTAGTCCACTAAAGAAACAATCCACCTTACTTTTAGTGTTCACGAAAAATCTAGAGAAATAACTTGAAATCCTTGTAATGTTTGATTCATACGCCCTGATTGAATCATCTACCTTCTTCTTGAGTCAGAGGAACTCTCTTTCCATCTTGATATAGATGGTTCAGGGAAAATATTTATCGAAAAACATTCTCCTAAATTACTCCCAATCCATGGAATCAATTTCCTCATGGGGCATTATATTCTTGATCAGTGTCCACCACTGATCAGGTTCCTTGTCAAAATGATAGACCGCCAACACAACTATCGCTTCTTCTGAGCATTGGATGACAGACAATATCTTTTCAATGGATTTAATCCAATGTTCCACAAGGAGGGGATCAGAAGATCCACTAAACATGGGAGGAATTTTGTATATAAAGGATTCTATGGCAACATGTTATTTCCTTGGGGGAGGAGGTCATTCCACATGATTCAAGTTATTATTCATAACTTGACCCAGCTGATCAAGTACTATCATGAAGTTTCGAGCACCCACTCCCATTATATTTGTCATATCATTAGGGAAATCTTCACATTCCCTATCACATTGATTGCTAGAACGTGTTATTCTATTTTCCTCCATTAACTAAGAAAAATAATGTACAATTATAGGGCTTGATTACTTAGCTATTGAGTATAAAATGGAAAGTTTTAACATAAAAAGAAAAACTTGTAAATGAGAAATATATCCTAACTTGTGATTCCCTAGGTTTAAATCTAGGTTATCCTTGATCTATTTCATAACTTATATTCTTATGGGATTTTTTTATTACATTAAAAAAATTTGTACTAATCTAATAGATTTACTAAATCATATCCCCTGGGAGTGTCAAACCAAGAGTGTGCAAGGCCCATTTTAATGCATCAATTCTCATTCGAGTCTAGCTCAAAGCGGTGTTTTTAGGTTTACCTCTAGATACATATATTCCAAATCCAACTTTACATATTTGTATCCATACAAAGATATATTTTCTTGATAAACCACTAACTCTGTATTTACCAAAATTTAGGGGTGGTTTCTTATACTTAGTCTCATCCTTAAAGTTCTTACTAAACTGCTCTATTCCTAATATCCAGAAATAACTAAACCATCATCTAATACCAACTATAGAGACCCAAGCCTTTTACACATAACATTACATTATTTTAATCATAATAAAACATCATATTCCAAGCCAAGGATCGTAAATTCTAATGTCTTGGAAGACTAGGTACATAAAACATAAAACATGGAACTAAAAAAACACTTATTTATTTAATCTTCATTAAGAGCTCCTAAATTCCTTTGAGACCTTACATATGTATAGGGTACTATAGGGATCACATGAAAAAATGGATGATATAAAATCCCAGTAAGGGAATAAACATAATAATAAGGCTTTGACACATGGGTTAGAGATCATGACATAATGATATAAAATGGAATATAGAATCATAACATATAAACATGGGATCATATAAGCATTAAATCACAAAAATATGTCAGCAACATAAATCATGAATTTAGAATGATTCAAGGCTCATTTCACATAGAGGATCACAAGTAAAGGTTAAACACCAAGATCATTGCACATGGTACCACAATCCAAGGCCAACTGTCAGGACCATTGCCCATAACATCTCATGAGACTCAACTTTACCCAATGCATTGGAGTGATATCTGGGCGCACCCATATTAACATGTCCATGAATAAATTTTCTATATTAATAATCATACATAATAAATCATACATAAACATAAGTGTACCCATGGAAAGAAATGGGTATCATAATCATGTCAAAAAGTATAATGAATGGTCGTATCATACAAGTGTCGATGAAAAAAAGGAATTAAAACATACATGGAAATTCAGAAGGTAAAATAAGAATATATCATGGTAAGTGATGTCAAATAGAATTGATAACATGAAATAAGAGTATTTAAGAAATTTTATCATTGAAACATTTTAGTGCAGTTTTAAGGAAAATACAAATGAGAATTTAAAATATAAAAGAGATTAATATTTTATATAAATCCAAAAGTGATCCAGGAATGTTTTCATAATAAAAACATTGGTTTTTTAAGAAAAATGGTGTCTTAAAACATATAGTATAGTGCACTTAAAATTGGGTATGAATTCGTAAAGTTCCCTAAAATGGGTTTCCTTATCGAGAAGTATTGAGAAGGGAATTACTTAAAAGCATGTATATCCTCGAAAGATAATGGATAATGGATCTTTATGCATGAGTTTGGAAATATAAACATCAATTAAGAGATGTACATAAATATAATATAGTATTTAATTTGGGTAAAAATAGGGTAAGAAAAAATGAAATAAATAATAGAGGTTTGGGAAGAAACCCTTATGGAATATAGGCATGGTTCCAGGTTTACTTAGGAGGGATTAATGAGAGAGTAAGGGGTTTATCATCTTATATACATCATGGTTGTAGTATGGGGAGGTGTGAAATAATAGCCCATAATTACAAAATACACAAAAAAAAAATACATAATTATAGAACCTCCACTATATCTTAAGATTTATTATAACTTTATTAAGTTCAACCATTTCATTTTTTATGAGTTAATATGATCAATTTTATTGTTTTGGAGCTTTTCCTTCCTTGTTTTTAATGATTGGTTTGCTTATATTCATGTTTGGATAAACATGTATGATGATAATGGTTGTCCAGAATTTAATTTATATGACATTAGTGAGATCTAGAATATTACATGGTTATAAAATTCATTTGGTTACTTGGAGTGAAGGTGAATCATTATATAAAACATTAATGATAAATGCTTGGATTAATTTGGAGAATTTTCTCATAATTAACTTATTTTGTATTATCATTTTACATCATGTGTGAAAAAGGATTCTAGAACATCACATAAGATAAAATACATATTTAATAGTTTGTTTCAGCCATATAAATGGTTTCATAACCATACTTGAATATGGTAATAGAAATTGATAACCTATCGTCCTTGAATGTGATAAATTAACACATCTTGGATGGTGTTTTCGTTTCTTTCGTATAAAAGAAGTGGAAAAGAGAGATGATAATGAAGTATCCCATTATCATAAAAAAATTCCATTACATTTATGGTACTAGATGTTTCATACCATTTGGATCAAAATAGGTTAGGAAAGAAAACAGAATAAAGGAACATGAAAAAGGAAATGAAAGAAAATAAAAGTGGAATTTACCTCTTCATTTAATCTTCCTTGAGAGCCTCTTGAGGAAAGAGGATTTGATATTTTGAGGATACTAAGGGCTGATGTACATGGTGGAGGAGCTTGTGGAGATAGTTTGGAAGAATTTAGGGAAGGAACAAGGCTTGATATTAGTGAAGAGAAGAGAAGAGTGTGGGTTGTTTTTATAGTGAAGGAGAGGGGGTTTTCTTACTATTTTAATTGTTAGTTTATTATTTTTCCATAAGAAAATAAATAATTATTATTATTGTAAAAAAAAAGTAAATAGTGAATGTGAGTTATATATAATGGCCTTAAATCATCCATACATCATATGATTACATCATAATTCTTGTATTTAGCATTTATCATAAATTATCGTATTTTACTATTCATCAAAAATTCAAGTATTTCATAAAAATATTAAAAATTCACCCTAACCATTTTTCAACATGTAGAATCAAAAAATGAAATCCATTTTTCAAAAATAGTTTTCTAAATTTTATTAACTTAATTTTTAATTGAAATCATAATTTACTTGAACAATACAAATTTTAAAACTATAACTGATTTTATAATGTTTTCAAAAATTACATAAGGTCTTATAAAATTATCTTAAATCTATAAAACATAAAAATAATAATTTATGAATATATTTTATGAAAATGAATTTTATTTTTTAATTATTTAATTATTCCTAAATTTTTAATTAAATATTTATTACTTATAAAAATACCAATATTATCATATTGTCACTTATAAGATAGATAAATTTTATTTATACTTTTATTGGTAAGGTTACTATTTACTTGGCTGATTAACAATTCATAAGGGTCATATTACTATTCATAAGGATAATATTACTATTCATAAGGGTTAGTTACTATTCACTAAAAATTAAGTTTGTCTCATCAGACTCCAAACATCATACTGATCAGAGTCGTGTAAGTCATATTTTCAAAATTCAAATCACAGAAGTGACAATATTATGTTTAAAGGTAACATAGTACTCAGTAGTTCACTATGTTGTGATTTCATGTGATTATATGACATAATTATAAAAATATAATTTCCATTGATAAAACATTGTGTCATTAAATTTGAGTCTATTAGTACTGTTGTTTCTAGAACCTTAGGACATGATCACCTTGGATCCCACAATGCAAGTGTTATTGCTGAAGGCCCCAGTGCTTGAAAAAAATCCATTATTCTGAGCTCTCTGATTAGCGAGGTGATTATTGTTATAGATATTTTGTAATTGGAGATGAAGATTGATATGGATGGTTCGAATGTTATTGTAGAGGGTTTTTCTGAGTCACTTTAAACCACAAAATAGAAGAGTCCAAGTGTTGTATAGATAATAGACAAGGTCCTCCTCCCAACTAAGGACATATTTATCAATGGAAATTATCCACTATGAATCTCCCTTAGGTAAGAGAGAGTGGATGTGATCGCTGAAAAGTATGGACTAGTAATCAAGTCCCCATCCCCACGTGGGTAAAAGAGGGTACATAATAACACATTTGAGTTGATTACCTCTGAAAGTAGTGAAGTGGATTAGAAAATGAGTGTTAATGATACTGAGGTAGTTCATGCAAGATCTGTTTTTCATGATGACCCTAAAAATGATGAAGGTGTCCCATGGCAGCATGCCAACACATGGAGGAGGGTACCAAATTCTCATGGTTGAGGTGGATGATCCCCACACAACAACATGAGTAGTCATTTTCATGTTGTCTCAGTTGTAGTGGTCATATTTTTTCATGTTTTTCCATTGCTTTGTTACTTGTATTATTTTCTTTAATAAAGGGTATTTTGATCATCAATCCACTAGTAATTTATATCATTAATATTTATTATTTAATATTATTTAACTTTTTTATTAATATTTAATTAATTTATATTTATAAATTGATATTTATTAATATAATTTGTCATTATTAATTAATTAATATTATCTTAATTACTCATTATTTATAAATTTAATTATTAATTTTTTTAATTTTTTATAAAATATTAATATTATTTATAATATTATTATTAATTAATTAATTTAAATTTATTATAACTTATTTATATATTTTTTTATCTATTAATATAATTAATTATATTAATTATATTGTTTTTTATTAATAAAATATCGATATTTGAATATTGAAAAATAAAGAAGGATAGATATTTCATATATATTTTAGGATTGATTTTATGCAGATGCCTCCAAATAAAATAACCATATTTTAAATATTGTAAAAATTCAAAATATAAGTTATGAATGTAGTTTATTCCTTTTATTAGAAAGGTTGGAGAAGTGTGAACCTCCTTCACCTTTCCCACCCTATTAGATGCGTGAACACCCTTTGGGGTCATTTTTTCAAATTTTGGAAACCTTGTCCACTTTTAATACAAAAACTATTTAAAAGACTAATTAAAAAATCCAAAAAAAACTCATAAAAAGAATATATTAAAGATGAATTTTAATATTAGTATCTGATAATAAAATTGTAGATATATTTCATATAGAAGGTAGTGGAATGATCTATGTTCAACTTATCAATAAGTTTTTTAATGTGGATAATGGTTTCCCCTTTATTTTTCATGGGAGGCATGTGGTTTTCTATGTGGTGGCTGGCCAAATCCCACCAACCATCCAATGAAATAAAGCATGAAGGGGGGAGGTATCCTATAAATGTGACTCTCTCCATACAATTTCATCATCAAATCAATATTCAATTACTTTTTTGTGTGGTATTTTGTGAGGTGGATTCCCCACATATTCAAGAGATAGATTTATGAGGCATATTATTATTTTAATTATGAGGGATTATGTGCCCACTTTTACCCATAGTGATCTTTCTAATTTTCCATGTTTTTTACCCCTTTCATTTTGGGGGTTTTTCCACATTATATCTACCCTCATTTATTTTTATATTTTTTCCCTTTATTTTATCTCACAGTTATCACTGCAAGGGTGGGATAATAATTTTCAATCCCAATAAGTGGTTTTGGAGAAAGGTTCTAGCCTTATGTTGTTTAATTTTTTGGTATTAACAATTATCATTAATTTTTGTATGCTCTATGATTGATATTATGGTTGATCTTTCAAATAAAAAAAAATATTTAGGTTATTAAATACATCAGTGCAAAATTATAGAGTATCTACACTAACGACGTGACTATATGGAGGAAAAATTAGAAATCAAGAAATTTAACAAGAATAATTTCCATTATAGAAAATAAAGATGTAGGAAATGTTGTGGAAGGATAATTTCTTATAATAGATTGGAGAAATACAATCAGATGTAAAAATAGATCATGGTTCTAGTGGGATCCATAATCATGACATAGATGGAAATGGGGAGAGCACTTCTGGAGGTGGAGGTATTTTACTCAATAAGCAGTGATGAATAATGGAGGTGGATAACATCTAAGCAATGCATGGATAATCAACTTAGGTGAAGCATGTTATATAACTTCCCAATGGGAATGGTTTTATTAGTATGAAACTATCTCATAAGGACTTGTGTACTTGGGGAATGATCACACCTTGAAGATTTTTGGATTCATACCATCAAATTGAAGATGCATGACGACACATCACAAACCATCAAATGAGTATGCCATGTGATGGTATTGAATAAGAACATATTATCTTTGTGATAATAATATGACATTGGATGTAATACTCACACTAAGAATGGAGTAATGATAATTTTGAAGGGTGTGCTTGTGGTGATCAAGGAAGATATGATCTCAAAGAACTTATACATGATTATGGATTAAAAGTAAAAGGATGTGGAGATAATCATCACATAAACCGACTTTATATAATAATTGGTGACGTTATGGAATCAAAATCATATTCATATATCCAAATGAGGCTCGAATATTATAATTAATCAAAAGTTATTGCCTTGGATTACAAAGGAATCATTACCATTTTGTGAGCATTGTGTTTTGAGAAAGAAACACAGTTTAAAGTTTGGTGTGTCAATAGAATCAAGAAATGATATCTTATATTTGATCCATTATGATGTTTATAAAGCACTGGTTATATCCCTATGAGGATCAATTTACTTTGTATCATTCATTTATGATAATTCTAAGAGATGTTGGGTGTATCCAATTAGGAGGAAATGGATGTTTTTGAAATATTCAAAACATTAAAATTGTGAAATGAGATTGAATATAGAAATAAGATCAATTGTTTGAAAACTAAAAATGGCTCATAATATATGAACAAGTATATTAAAACTTTTTGTCAATGTGAAGGTATCAAGAGATAGTTCATGATGGCATACACTCCAAAACATATTGGAGTGGCAGAGCAGATAGATAGAACTCTATTAGATAGAACCAGGTTTTGTAAAAACATATTCAAAGAAAATAAAAATAATTTTAATTTCCAATTAATATTCTTTAGTTATATATAATATAATTATACTCATTATAAAAAATTTAGGTAATTTTTTTGTTAAAAGAAAAAAAGATTTATTTCTAACTTAATTAAATTATCATGTATTATATAGTTTTATCATGATTTCAAAATTTTGGAAATTAAATTAATTTTTTAATTTAACATTTCAAAATTATATTAGAAATAATTTTTCATAATTTTCCGAAAAAAATTATTTTTTAATGAATAGTGAAAAATAATAATTCTTATTGAAACAAAATATTTTATTTTAAAGTATGTATAAATTAAAATTATATTTATGATGGTTTTAAAAAATTAATTAGTTTTTTTGGATATAAAATATTCTAATTATGGTTTTTTAAATTATTTTTATATATTATTTCAGAATAAATACATTGTAACATTAAAATGATCATTTTTAAGGATAACTGTTTTTCATCACGTTTTTTCTATATTAATTTTAAATTAAATTCTTCTAATTTAGTTAATTTAATCTTGAGAAATAGATTTCATATTTGGAATCATTGGGTCTAATTCTATAAAAAAATTCCCGTTTATTTTTGGTCAATATTAATAGTAACTTTAGTAATTTTTGTTACCATAGTGAAATGTAAATCAGCTAATTCAAGTTAAAAATAAAATGATAAGAACTAGATAATGACCTTAACACTTGTTTAGATTTTATTAGATGAATATATCTCATCCATAATCATCCAAAGTTCAAATATATGGCCATTGTTTCTATTTTCATGTGATTATAACCTTTATAATATTTTATGTAATGAAAAGTCAAAAATATTCCCCTTATGTTTCTAATAAACATAATATTTTTAACGTTGGGATAACTGATGGATATGTTCTATAATAAATAATATTTTAAAATTAAATTTATCAATATTCATCTTAGAAATTAATTTCTAATATTAAGTGAAAAAATAATCAACTTAAATACTTACACAACACTGACACGGTAATTATTCAATTACTAGAAAAATAAAACAAATGATATTAAAAATATTAAAAGAAGTATAATTTTAAAAAATTAATGTGACCCATAAATTTTTTTGATAAAAATAAAATTTTATGGATATATTAAAATATTTTATTTTATTTTCGTTTTTTGTATTGATGTTATAAAAGTCAATGTAAATAAATAGTTCTAAAATTGACATTATTAATATTTTATGAAAATAATATTTAAATAAATGACATAAAATTAAAAAATATCATATCATTGTAAAAAATATTATTATATGGTTTAAAATATAAATATTGGTCTATTTATTAGTTTTTTCCCATTTATGGTAAATAAATTCACTCTCAAGGAGTAATAAAACCTTGTTATCACGGTAAGTGTGAGAAAGGTTAATAGATGTTAAAACAAAACAATAATGGTAAAAATGTGATATAAACTTATAAAAATTTTATTTTATGATAATATTTTGACTCATCCTCATATTATCTTTAAATATTATCAATTTGGATCCATTTGGAGAACAAAAATAATTTATACTAATTAATTATTTTAATAAATTCCAAGAGTACCCCATCACTCTCTTATAAAATTTAACCTCTTCTTCTCATTTATTCACACTTAAAAACCCATTTTGGTTTGTAAAAAAACTATCCAAATACCTTAATAAAATATATTTTCATGTTCTATAGGCCCTATTTTCGTCATAATTCCAATCCTAGAGGTCTTAATGTGTTAATAAAACAGATTTTCCAAGGAAGGGATATAGTTTTTAACCACATGTTTTAGTTTTATTTCTTATTACACCTCCTTAAAATATTCATTAACCATGATGAAATAATAACACCATTATATTACATATAATAAGGTGTTTTATGTTAATTTAAAAACCTATATTCATCTCTTATTCTATAAAATGGGAAACAAACCCATCATTTGTGTATATGGATGACTATAGCCTCTCAAACTGATGTAATTGGTTTTCCATCACCATCTCTCACAGATGTTTATGATGATAATATATATATATATATATATTTGTGTTTTTGTGTGTGTGTGATATTCATGACATATTTACCATTATTAAAACATAATATATCATTTAATTTCGTACCTTTTTATTCATTGAAAAATGATTACATCGTTTTGAAAATGTGTAGACCACCACCTCTATGAAGCGATGTAATTTTTAATTCATAGCCACATCACATGGATTATATATATAAGTATGCTTAATGAAATAAGTTGGTATTTATGATATAATGATCTTTCATCAGAGATAAATTAAAACTTACCTTATTTTAGTATAGATTGTTTAAAAATGGAAATGTGACTCATGCGTGCGTATGGACTAATGTCTCCATGATTGTAACGTAGTTAATTTTTCATAAACATATTTCATTATTGGTTTTAAAATAGAATTTATGTATAAAAATTATAATTATTTCATGATTATTATGTTGTAGATGATAGAATAATGATCTCTCTTACAAAAGTAAACCTACCAAATTCATTTTGGACTTATGAACCAAGAATAGTCAAATAATATAATATAAGCTTAAATGATTAGTTAATTTTATATAACATGGTATCCAATAAAATAAAATTAACAATGAATTTTAAAAAGGTTATTCAAAATTAAATAAATTAACATAATTTTTTATTCAAGAATATAAAGAATGTATGTGGAAATTTAGACTTAAGGTAAGGGACAATTTAACTTAAAAACTCATTTTAATTGTTATAATGATTCATTTTCAAAATATTTATCTTCCATGTCCATGTTTTTTAAATTATTTTATGAATGTATTTATAGGGATATAAAATAATTCTAATGTGAATTTTATGATTCTTTCTTTCAAAGGTTTTCAAAAAGTAAATCTTTTTATGTAATGTTTGGCTTTCTTTACTAAAGAAAAATAAGAATATTTTAATTTAATTTATACTGAGACAATGAATTTTACACTGCCATAATTGTTATTTTAATATTGAATTCCTTTACAAGATTTCATGTTATCTTTGAATAAAAAACCATCTTTCCCTTTTTTTATGTATCTTGGTATTGAAAATGAATTTTTAAGAAAAAAGTGTATCTTGATATCTAAAATTATTCTACACATGGGTTTAAAATAGTTTTTAAGGTTTTCATTCATGATATGGTCCTAGAAAAAGTTTTATAAAGGGTTTATCCCCATTATAGCTCATAGTTTTTCTAAATATGGATTATATTAAGGGCTAAGAACTATCATAGCTCATGGGTGAGAATGATATAGGTAATATGATAAGTGCGACAAGATAGTAGTCCAATACATGGGCTAATGATTATGTTCCCTAAATAATTATATTTTAATTTGGTTATATGGTTACTCCAATTGTAAGGTTCTTTTAAGAGTTATGAGCATATGATATCCCAAGGCACTAACATGACTTTTTTATGCTTCAAATGAGTTTGTATAGGAATCATTTTATTTCTAAAGGCAAGATAATGACCTTTTTAAATGAAAAATGATATTTTTCAGATAAAAGGTATGCTTTAAAGGAAAAGTTTTTCCATGTGTTTTCATGTTTTTCACTGGAAAAATAAATTTCTTCTTTTTATGTCCCTTACTAAGGTTTTTTTTCTCATGCCACATTTTAAAATTTTCTTCACAGGGTTTAAGGATGGGTAAGGGAATGAAAGAACTCAATTTGAAAGTTGTGAAAAATTTTCATGAAAGGAAATCATGTTTTATTTTAAAAGATTTATATTGTCATAAAAATATATAGTGAATAGAAGTTCCCACTTTCTAAAATATGGTTTTCATGTGTATGAGTTAGGAAATAATTATCTAAAACTCTAAACTAAAATTATCCTTATAAATGAAAGTAAGTGAATTCTTGTATAGAGACACTATAATATGTAATGTTTAAGTTCAATTACTTATAGTTGGTATCATAAGTTGGGTTTAGATAACTTTAGGGGTTAATATAATGATAATATAATTCCCTTAAAATAATATATCATTTGAATATTAGCATATTGATTTTTATAAAATATTTTTGTTTATTATGGTTTTTTATAGAGGAAAAAGAGAGGTTAAATTAGGAAGGCACCAACAGGATGATATCCTACCAAATCATCAACACAAAATGGTCATAATTAGAACTGATTAGTTTGTTGTTGTGATGTATCTGTTGACACAATCCATAAATGCTGGTGGAATCAATGATAGAGAGAAGATATATATATTATTGAGGAGCATGACAATAGTTGAGAACATTATGAAATATCACCCTCTAGAATTCGGTGGAACATCATAACTAGTGGTGGATAATGGATAAATCAATGAAGATATTTTAAGTCATGGGGTATTCATAATATCAAAAGATAACCCATTATATTTATTATTTTAAAGAGGAAGATAATCGATAGTGGTCTTTGGTTAAGAATATCCTAGATATATATGATCTCGATTCCATATAATGGGACATATTTAAGAATATATTACTTGAGAAATATTTCCTAATGTTTTTTTGGCTTAGGATGGTAAAAAAATATTGGAATTGAGGACATTGGATAAAGATTTTTTTAGATACATACATATTAAATTTTACAATATTGTCCAGGTATGTACTATATTTTATTCTAGATATTGATAGTGAGATTAATTATTTTTAATAAATTTTGGTACCAACATATTGAATGGAATTATATTCCTATGAATTAATAAGTTATAAGAAACTTGTTTGGTGTGCTAAGAAGGTATAAATGGTGTTCATTGATGATCATGTATTATATTAAAATAATTAGAAAAAAAGGTCTGGATGGCAGGTAATGGGGAATAATTCATCAAAGAAATATAGAGGTAAGAAAATAAAGTTATGAAATTGTGATAAGTGTAGAAAAAAATATTTGGGAATGTCTCATAAATTTTTGTAAATTGTTATTGGTATGGTAAATTTTATCACATGGGATCATGACTATAAAGAAAATAGTCCTTAACAATCAATGAATGGGGTAACTAATATCCATCAAATGGTGAGAGTTTTTACTTGAAATTAGTTAGGTCATTGTGATAATATGTTTCTAAAGTTAGTTAATCAGGTTTTAAATCATCAAGATTAAAAGAAAAGGGGTGTGTAAAAATCATTTACTACTACTGAGGTTGATTCTGGGTTGTCAAATGAAGTGGTGACCGGTATGGTATAGGTTTTTTCAAATTATGAAAATACCCTATTTGACTTTGTATATTTGAATTATTTAATTTTTTAGAATTTTTTATATAGTTTGGGAATATAACCTCATAAAAATATGATTGAAATGTTTTTGAAAAATCTGGGTAAATATTAAAGTAACCAATAATTATAAGAATCTTCTTATTATTATCAGTGGACTGGTCTTTCCTAAAAATATTATTAAACTTCCCTTGGAATCATTTTATATTATTTTGGGTATGGATTGGATTTTAGTTTATCAAGCTAAGATAGTCTATAGAGCCAATAATTTTTTTCAATGATTTCATACCATTGATAACTTATCATGAATATGATAAATTGATTATAAATTATAGTGAAAGTTTCTTAGAACATGTTTTTAAAAAGAAATAAATTATCTATATTAGTTATATCCTAGTATTGAATCAATATATGGATGTTTTTATGATGATTTACTATATGTTATTCATTATTGGGAGGCTGATTTTATTGTTTAATTATTACCTAATGCTAATCCTATTTAAAAACCCTTTTATAAAATTGATCAAGTATAACTTTTAGAATTGAAAAAATAATAATTACATGATACTTTGAATTTGTTATAGAACCTTGAATAACATCACTATTATGAACGAGTACTCTTTAACTCATATCAAGGATTTTTTTGATCATCTCAATGGAGTGTAGTTCATTTCAAAGATTGATCTCGGATTATGGTACCATCAGTTGTAATTATTATCTTTGGGTTGTCTAATGCACCATATATATTCATAGATTTAATGGGTATATTTATCCATGATTTGATTAATAAGTGTGTGGTTGTGTTTATTAATTATATATTTTTATGTTATAAAAGTCATGAGGATCATAAAATACACTTAAGAATTATTTTTAAAACCTTAAAAAAAGAATCTATATGGAAAATTTATTAAGTCTGACTTTTGGTTGCAACTAATTTCTTTCCATTGTCATATTATTTCTAAATATGGCATAATTGTTGAACTAACTGAAACAAAAGTTGTTGAAGAGTTTTCAAGACCTACCAATGTCAAAGATATTCATACTTTTCTTGTTTTATAAGTTTACTACTCTATGTTTGTAGAAAACATTTCTTTGTTTTCTATCCCACTAACTAAGTTAACTCAAAATGGAGTTAAAATAATCTATTAAAAAGTGTGTGATGATTGTTTTAAATAAAAAATAATATGGGTAAATGGTTCTATTTTTTCTTAGACCTCTATAAATGGTGAATTTTCATCTACATTGATGATTCTTTGAAGGTAATTCATTGTGTCCTGATGCAGAATGGTCAGTTAATTTCTTATACTTCATGTAAAATAAACCCTAATGAGTTAAATTGTACTACACATGATAAGGAATTATCTGTTGTGGTTTTTGGTTTAAAATTATAGAGGCATCATTTATATGGAGAAAATGTTTAAGTATATATTGATTATAGAATTTTAAATTATATATTCACTCATAAAGAGTTGAACATGAGACAAAGCATATGTTTTGAATTGATCAATGATTATGATTTCATGATCTTTTATTATCCTAGAAAATAAAAAAATGTAGATGCTTTGAGTTAGAAAAATTTTTCAACATTAACCGTGTCATATTTGGAATATGACCCTTTGGTTAATGATTTGATGGTTTTTTATAAGAAGTTATGTATGCAGGAACATTCTATTTTTTTGTTTTAGGATTCAGTATATTTAACATAGATAAATAGAATTAAGAAAGCTAAGAATAAATATTGTGGGTTATAGAAAAAGGAATAATTGATTAATAATGGTAAGTTTCCTAAATTTAATGTTGAAAAATAAGGTGTTTTGAGATTTAGAAAGTGACTATGTGTTCCATGTGATACCTAGTTGAAGAAATAATTGTTGATTAAATCTCATATTTCCCCATTTTTCATTCATCATGTTATCACTAAGATGTACAAATTCCTTTAAGTCTATTATTGGTGGGTTGGAACAAAAATATATATTACTGAATTTACCATGAAATGTTGGTATTTTTAATAGGTTAAATTATAATTAATGTTATCGAATGGTTTCCTTAAACATTTTCCAATACCAAAGTGGAAATAAGAGAATATATCCATTGATTTCATGGTGGTATTACCAAAAACTTCTTGAGTTAATAATTTAATTTTTGTTATTATTAATTGATTAAAAAAACATGAGCATTTCCTTCGCAATCGAGATACAATGTCCTTAAACAAACTTTATAGATATTATCTCATTAAGATAGTTTGGTTACAATTAATTCCTCCCCCCATTGTATCTGAAAGTGATCCCAAGTTCACTAAAAAATTTTGGAAAGGACATTAGATTTTAATGGGCCCTAAATAAAATTTTGGTATAGCATTTCATTATCAATATGATAAAAAGTATGAATGAAAAATTCAGACCTTGGAATACATACATAAGGATTTTTTAATGGATTAATATGGATGTTTGGATCATCATATATATATTTTTCCATACAATAATAACTTTCATTACAGTATACAGATGTAACCTTTTGATGCTTTATATAGAAAATAGTTTCATACTATAGATTTTTGAGATGAATATGGAGAAAGGAAGTTGATGGGACCATATTTTTTTGAATAAATAATTGAGAAGGAGAATATTATTTATCAGTATATGAGGATAGATAAAATTAGGTAGAAAATTTTTGTGGATAATTAGAGGAAATATCTTTTATTTGAGGTAGTTGGTCATGTTTTTCTTAAAGTATCTTCTTGGAAATGTGTTATGCGTTTTGGTAAAAATGGGGATCTAACTCCATGGTTCATTAGACCATATAAAATCCTAGATAAATTTGTTTTACTTTCTTTCTAAATATCCTTTTCTCATTTTTTCTCCTTGTTACATAATGTTTTTCATGTTTTGATATTTAGAAAGTACGTTCCAGATTCATCTGATGTTTTGAGCCCTGAGGTAGTTCAGTTAGATGATAATCTTTATTATAAGGAATAACCTATTTAGATTTTCAAAAATAATGATAAATTATTTTGCAATTAGGTAACTCTCCAGGTTAATGTTTTGGGGAAAACACATGTGGTTGAAGAAGCATCAGAGGAGTATAAAAATATTATGATGGAAACGTATCCCTGCTTGTTTAAAAAGTGAATAAAACTGTGAGGATGCAATTTCTAACAGAGAGGAAGAATATAAAACCACAGGTAATTTCAAGATAAATTATATTAGTTTATTATTAATATTATTTAGTTCGATATTAAAATTTTATAATCATTATAAAAATATTAGGAAATTTTTTAGTGAAACAAAAAAATATCTTTCTTTCAAACCAAATTAGATTTTCATATATTATATAGTTTTCCGAGATTTATAATTTACATAAATTTAACTATAAAATTTAAAAATATTTTTTGAATTCATAATTTTAAAATTATCTTAGAATTTATATTTGATAATTTTATGAAAAAACATGAATTTTCTTTGAATAGTGAAAAATACTAATTCTTAGTTAAAACTGTATTTTCTTTTAAAGTATTTAAGAATTAAATTTCTATTTTTATAAGTATAAAAAATTAATAAGTAACTTTTGATTTAAAATAATATAATTTTGATTTTTAAAATTAATTTTATACTTTAATTTAGTATAAAAAAAATTATATTAAAAGGGGAATTTTTTCGAAGAAACTGTTTTTTATTGCATTTTACTGGTTTAGTTTAGAATTAAATTTTTCTAATTTTTTAGTGACCCCAACCCTGAAAAAATTGATCTAGTGTCTTGATTTATAAAATTGGAATAAGATACAAGGATTCACATATCTAATGACCTAATAGTTTAGTAGTCTTGGTAAAATAGATACATACTTGAGTCTTGTATTACATTTGAAAACCCAAATTACAACATAATTTTTTTATTGAAAATATTGTTACTCCATATAGAATATCCTTATATATCAATCATAGTACACATCATAGATTACTTGTAAAGTAAAAAAATATTGGTGATCTCAAATTCTTAGTAAGGATTAAGTACAGCAAAATCTATCATGAATTAATAAAGAATAATCAATATGGAAAGGTAAATAACTGAACACAAATTCCATTTAAATAATTTGAATATCATGATTAGAAAAGGAATAGTCAATATGGTAAGGTAAATAACTGAAAATACATTCCATTTAATCAATAAAATGAGAATTAAATACATCCAAATATAACAACATTGTGAGAATATCATGATAATGGTAACTGGATTCTTAATGAAGGAAATTCTTAATCATTAGATATCATGTTATTAGGCACATGATACCACTATGATAAATACCTTTTAGAATATGGTTTAAAAATATAGTTAGAAACCCATTTAATGATAGATTAATGATTCACCTCATGAAATTACTAACACATCAAGGGGTTATATAATTCTGAGCACCATCCATCATTTTATGTCCAAATCATTTATCATATATCGAATAATATTTTTAATTCATAATTTTTTTTTCTTATCATAAAATATCTATATTGAGTAAATAATATGTATTTATTAATATTTCCACATATAAACATATAAATTTCAATGTATAACACTGTATGCATAAATAATATTAATTTTAAGAAATAAACATAACCATGATAAAAAATATGGACATTTAGGGGAAATTTATATTCCAATGATCACAAAAAAAGTAAATATTTCAAGGAAATTCTAATGACTACTAAAATGAATCAATAAAGAGAATGTTAATAATTTCTTTAGCCAAAATGATCATAAAATATCAATATATATGTAATAATGATGGTATAAATTAATCATTTAAACATTTTAGTTGAAATAATGTTTTGTTTTCATTGATGAATATAAGTACCATAAAAATATCTTTAAAACATTCTTGAGGAAAATATCCTTTTCATTTTGAAAAACACTTTTTAAAACTAAAAGTTCCCAAAACATTTGGAAAATAATTTTATTTTAAAATAAACTTTGAAACATATAAATTATTTTTTAAACCATTGAGTGGTCCTGGATGTAGGAAATTATATACATGTTGAGTATGTTAAAATAATGATTCCTTTCACTTTTTGATTAAAATCCAAACAGTCTTTATTTTGTAAACAACGTGAATATTCCTTTAAAAAAATTAAGAAGTAATAATGGGTAAAAAAATTCATTAATAAATCATTTGTAAAAGGGTTAAAAACATTTTAAAAAACATTTTTATAAAAAAAATTAGAAATTATGGTTTTGGAAGAAAAAATGTTTTTTAACCAAATAGAAAAATGAATTCAGATTTTTTTTTAAATCATTTTCTCAATAATTTTAAGTACCAAAGAGTTAGAAAATTGTAATATTGCTTGAAAATGTTAATGAATAAATATATTAAAATATAATTAAAGGGTTAATTAAAAATTATCAAATAATTTATTTCAATGGAAATTCAAGTATAAAAAATCTTTATTAAAATGAGATTGTGAAGTAAACTCTTATGAAGATCATAACATTGGAGTTAGAGTTAATTGAGGAATTGATTATGTGTATCAAATGTAAATCCACATAAAACAAGTTTATATACAACATAATATATTCATTAGTCAATACACACATAACCATAAAATGTCAAATTCAATAAAGAAGTAATATAACCCAATAAAAATAAATTGTGGTATGAAATTATTTTCTACTTGGTAACATTTAAGTCAAATTATCAATGATTAAATAATTAAAATTAAATATTAAAATACCCTAATTTATATATAAATAATTAAATTACATTTAAAAGGGGATTTATGTACACCATATAAAAGAAATTTGGTACACACCGATAAAATATACCTCAATGAGGGGAAATTGAGACAAAGTTTCTTACCACTTAGTAATATTCAATCCAAATCTACTAGGATTAAATAATTCAAATTAAAACATAAAATACCAAGAATTTTGAATTATTCATGATATTACATGTGAAATTGGTATTACATACACTATATAAATGAAATTATTGCCAAATTTAAAAATGTGTCTCAATAAAATGAAATAGAGACAGAATCCCTTATCTCATGCTTCATGAAGGTGATAGTCCACAAATACAAGAAAGATTTTATCATCGTTAAGTGAGTGAAAGGTTATGAAATAAAATGTTATGTTATATTTTCATAATGATAAATTTGTAATTAATATCATAATTATTTAATTTATATCACATATATTTATTAACTTTATCATTATTACCTTACATATAAATCTTTAGTAAAAAAATGAGTCACGTCACTTCACGAGTAAGTAGTATTCCATACACATAAGGGAATTTATAGTATCCTTTACAGAATGGAAATTAAAAAAATTATAAATGATATAATGACTCCATAGGTATAATTATGTTATAAATATCATATATATACTTTATATCCATAATTATACTCAACTGTGAGAGGTGTTGATGGAAAACATGTCACTTTAGTTCGTGAGGTGGTAGTCTTTCAGACACCCAAGAGATGTTATTATTTCCCATTTGAGGGAATATGAGATAGATATAGGTCATTAACTTACCATAATAAAATATTATTATGTGGGAGATACTATTTTCATTATATAGTCATAAATTAATATTATTTTAAAGATGTCGAAGAAGAAATAAAATAAAAACACAAATTAGGAATTTTACCTTTTTTTAGACCAGTTCTTTAGTATTATAACTAAATTATTACTAGAATAGATTTATTACCAAAAACAATGATTATATTATGACTTTATTGAATTTGGTATATTATTTGGTAAGGTATTGTGTGATAAAAAGGGTTTTAAATTGTGTATAAGAGAGGAGATAGGTGGCCTTTTATAAGTGAGGTGAGTGGTGCACTTGTAATCTTTAAGAATTAAAATGTGTACCCTTGTTTTTCACATGAAAAATGGGTTTAAATGGAGTATTATACAGATTTAGGCCAAATAATGTCAAAATATGGTAATAAAATATATTTTATAAAAGTTTATAGATAATTGTTAACCTTATCTTATTAGTTTAGTCCCCGGTAAACCCATTTTTACCTTAACCATGGTAAATAATTTTTACTATTTTTACTATTAATTATGGTCAAAAATTAAGTTAAAATTATTAGATAATAAAAATTATTCTGATTAAAAAATAGAATCCATTTTTATAACAACCATGCTCTTTATTACACACTTAAAAATGATTTATTACATAAAATATTCACTTGATACAACTTGGAATATTGAGAGTTCTAGTGTATTTGGGGCTTAGGAACATTACATAATGACTTAAAACATAAAACACAACATCTTTATTAAAAAATTCCTTTATATGACCACTACATTCCCCCGTACTTAGCTTTGCATGAGATAACCTGAGGACATGCATAAGAAAATGGTAATCTATAAAGCCCAGTAAGGGAGTAAACAAGGAATAACATAAATAAAACAATACATGTTAGGAAATAGGCATATCAACAGAGCATAAAAGAAACATGAACATAAAGGCTTGATAAAGCATGATTATCACAACATATAAATGTGGCAACAACACTTAACATAGTATTAGCATGATCCATGGTTCATTGCACATAGAGGATGAATGAACCCTAATTGATATTTAATTAGAATGAGTAAACCCTCATTTCACTTGAAATATCATGATACTAATCTTTACCCAATGCATTGGAGCGCTATCAGGGCACACCCTTCTTAAACATTTCATTTCATTCATAAGTGTGCCACATGGATCATACAACATGGAATCATTAAAGATCATCATTTATTCCACGATAAATGAATTTTTAATTCATAAATTAAACTCTATAATCAATAAGTAAATTTTCATGAACGTGAATACCCTTGATATAGAAATAGGCATGATATTCACAACACAATGACTTTGGCTTGGAAAATCGCGGTGCAATTTTGGCAGCATAACGGCGTGACAAAAGAATTCATAAAAATGGTTTATGAGAGTGAAAGGGGTGTATCATCATATTTAAATTAAATGGATAGTAATGGGGTCATATATATACCTTTACCAAAATAATTAATGTAATTTTAGATTCATAATACAAAATAATTTCTTGAATGTAAATGAGGAGAGAGAAATTCCTTACAGAATTTCAGCATGGTAACAGGTGTACATGGGAGGAATTAATTAGAGAAAAATGGGTCTATCATCATTAAAAAATTAAGAGGTATGTATTGGGGAGGTTTGAGATCATAAACCAACATTTTTAATTGAAAATAAAAGTATATAACAACATAATGATATTTGGACAAAAATGAGAAAGGAAGAAATCCCTTACTTGGAAGTGTGATCCCAAAGGCTTGGGAGGGGCTTGAGAGAGGTTTCTTGGGAGGTTGGGGAACCTTTATAGGATTATAGAGAGATGAGTTCAGTTTTTGTATGAACACCAAAGGCTTTTATTGTAGATGAAGTGGGGTCTTGGGTGGGTTTATATAGGAAAGGAGAGAGAATTCTTTATTATTTAGGTTTGGGACACCACACATTAAACTAATCAAAACCACAAACCAAAACATGGTTTTTTCCAATTAATTTTTTCTAAAGTGGATTTAAAAACATTATTTTATAAGTCCAATGTCCTAACTTATTAAAATAATAGGTTTTCTTATGCGGAGGTGAGTCACACTCTCAAGGAAATCATTTTAAAAAGTTAAAATGTTATATAAGTCTTGAAGGGTCCACTAAAGCATTGTAAAATAAATAAAACAAACCTAAAATAAAATTATTTTAATTTTAAAACATATATTGGCCGAATATAATGTTTATAGTATTTTATTACATCACTATTGGATCATTATACTTTCATAAAACACGTTATATATTTAAACGGTATTTAATTTTTACCCAAAAATTCGACTCTCTCAGAAAATTATGAAAAATTAACTATTTGATAATTTTGATGTCCTGATTCCAAAAATAATATTAATTTTATCTAAATAATTTTCTAAATATGTTAATTTTTACTTTTAATATAAAAAAATTACATTTATCAAAAATTTATCAGTTTTTTACAAAAATAGCTTTCAAACCTTAACAAAAATCACAACTGTATTCATAATAATTATATGGTCATTTATATTATATAAAAAGTAATTTCATAATAATATTTAATTAAAATATTATTTAATTCAAAAATCCATTAATTCATCAAAATAGATTTCTTAATTAACTAAACAAGCTATTTTTTATTTAAAAAACTATTTACAAAGTATCAATAATAAAATGAAAGTATATTCTCGATAAAAAAATAATGTACATAATCATAGTAATATTTTTTCATTACATAACCCCTTATAACACCCGCATAAGACCGAAGGGTAAGGTGTACGATTTTTATATACTCTTGGGGTGGCTCGGATAACATTTCTCGGGTGGTAATCTCTATCAACTTCTAGTTCTCCTGTAGGTGGTTATGTTCGAGCTTAACATGTTGAAGCTCGGTAGGGGATTTTTCAAGTGCGAAGCCTAATGACACCACCTCCTTTCTGAGCTCCAACAAATAGAATTCATATGGATCAATTCTACTAGATATGGTCATCGCTTCCTTTGTGTGAGTAAATTGGATTTGTTAAAGCCCTATATTTATACCAATCATGTGATCATTGTTTAATGATTATATTAGAAATGGTCAAAATTCTTAACGGTATTTTAAAATCCTAAAACATAAATCCAAAGAATTTCATATGTTATATAACCATTTTACATAATAATACATTTAATTAAATCAAGAGAAATTTCCATTAAAAAAGGTTTGGGTCGTTACAATCTTCCCCCTTAAGAAATTATGCCCTCAAAATTTCCTTTTTCCACACTAAAACATATGTGGGTAACTCTTCTTCAACACTTCCTCCAATTCCCATATTACTTCTTCAAACTTGTGGTTTCTCCACAACACCTTGATGAGGGGCATTTTCTTATTTCATAGAACTTTTCGCCTACGATATAAGATCTTCATCAGATTCTCTTCATAAGAGAGGTCATTATATAATGGTACCACCTCTGGGTTGAGTACATGTGATGGGTCAGGTGTGTACATCCTCAAAAGTGAGACATGGAATACATCATGTACTTGAGATTGGTTTGGTAGGAGTGATAGTCGGTAGGCCACTGCTCCAATGTGATCAAGGATATAAAAAGGGACAATGTACATTAGACTAAGCTTTCCCTTCTTCCCAAATCTAATTACTCTCTTCCACGGTGATATGCGGATGAATACCATGTCTCTAACATCAAACTCTAGGTCTCATCAACGATTATCAGCATAGCTATTTTTTCAACTCTCAGTAGCTTTAATGTGTTGTTGGATGGTCTTGTCCTTCTTCACCATTTCTTCGACCATCTCTGGACCTAGTTTTCTCTCCCCAACTTCATCCCAACATGCTAGTGTTCTTCACCTCTTCCCATACAGGGATTTATAAAGAGCCATTTGGATTCCTGAGTGGAAAATGTTGTTGTATTAGAACTCAAAAAGAGGGAGATGTTGATCCCATCCTCCTTTGAAGTCCATTGAGAACGCTCTCAACATTTCTTCAAGTGTTTGGATAGTCTGCTCAGATTGGACATCAGTTTGAGGTAGATAAGTCATATTGAAGTTCATCTCAGTATCCAAAGTATGTTGAAGACTCTTCCAAAACCTAGAGGTGAATCTTGGATCTCAATCAGATATAATAGATAGTGGTACTCTATGTAGCCTTACCACGTCTCTGATGTATATTTGTACCATTTGATCCAGTGAGAAATCCTCTAAAATAGCAATGAAGTGTGCAGTCTTTGTAAGATGATCCAAAACAACCAAGATAGTATTGTTTTCTTTGGATGTATTTGGATGTCCGGTGATAAATTCCATGGTGATGTTCTCCCATTCTCATGCTGGTATGGGTAATGGTTGCATTATCCCCTTATACTTATGCCCATCAGCCTTAACATTATGACACACCAATCACTTTGATGTATACTCAGTGATCTCCTTCTTTATTTTATCCCACCAATAATGCTCTCTAATATCTCGATACATCTTTGTGTTTCCTGGGTGAATGGAGAAATTCTAAATATGTGTATCTTCCACAGGTTCCTTCTTTAACTCTGAATTCTATGGAACACATATTCTTTACCCAAATCTCACAATTCCTTCTTCATTGACATTGAACTCTGAGGATTTCCCTTTCCTGATATTTTCCACCTTATTCTAAATTCCCACATCATCTTTTTGAGAATCCTTTAACCTTTTCAAAATAGACGGTTGAGAAATCATTTGTGGAATGATTGACGATGTTCCTTTATTTATGATTCTCATGTCCATATTCATCAAGTCTAAGAAGATTAGATCCTTTTCAATTCTCATCAAGGATAGAATCGTGGGGTCCTTTCTACGAAGGGAACCCTCCACCATGTTCTTTTTCTCATGGTTGTAATGGATTGAGCAGTCATAGTCTTTGATCAGCTCTAACCATATTTGTTGGTGCATGTTCATCTCCTTCTATGTGAATATATACTTGAGGATTTTTTGGTCCATATATATTTCACACTTCTCCCCAAATAAGAAATGTCACCAAATTTTTAAAGCAAATATCACTACATACAACTACATATCATGTGTTGGATAGTTTTTCTCATGAAATTTCAATTACCTTGAAGCATAGGCAATGACTTTGTCATTCTATATCAACATACAACTCAGTTACTTCTTCGTAGCATCACTAAATACCACAAAAAGTTCTACACTTGTGGGTAATGTGAGCACGAGCATAGTGATAAGCCTCATTTTCAACTACTTGAATCTCTCTTCGCATTCATCACTCCAAGAATACTTTACTCCCTTCTGAGATAAATTTGTATGAGGGTTGAACAATCGTTGTAAATTTCTCAAAAATTGGCGAAAATATCCAGCTAACCCAAGAAGCTATGTATATATATTACCAATGTTAGCCTCATCCATCCCTCAATTACATCTGTATTGGAGGGATCCATAGATATTCCATTGCTTGTGATGATATGGACCAATAATGAGACCTCCTTCAAAAGAACTCACACTTATTGTACTTTTCATATACCTTCTCCTTCCGAAAGGTCTCTAGTATAGTTATTAGATACCCCTCATGATCTTACATGGTTTTAGAGTATATTATAATATGATCTATAAAGACTACCACAAATTTGTTGAGGTAATCTCTAAAGACTCTATTCATCAAGTCCATGAATATTTCTAGAGAATTAGTGAGTCTGAAAGGCATTATTATGAATCCCTAGTGTACGTACCTTGTACGAAAAGTAGTCTTGGGGATATCCTCCTTCTTCATCCTTACTTGTTAAAATCCCGACCGAAAATATACCTTGGAGAAGTGTTGTTCTCCCTGTAGCTGATCAAAAAATTCATCAATTTTTGGAAGAGGATACTTGTTCTTTATCGTGATTTTGTTGATCTCATGATAATCAATGAAAAGGTGCATTGACCCATCCTTCTTCTTGATGAAGAGGACTGGTGAACCCCATGGGGAAGCACTTGGTCATATAAACCCTTTATCCAGATTCTCATGTAGTTGTTTTTTCAGATTCTCAAGCTCCACAACAGCCACTCTTGGATATTGTCAATTCCCTAGGTATAAGTTCAATTGAGAATTCCACATATATTCTAGGAGGAAGACCAAGAAATTCATTAGGAAACACTTCTGAAAATTTCCTCACAATAGACATGTTTTCAAAGATGGTTGCTTCCTTAGAATCAATCATCTGAGCCAGATACACGTTCTCATAGGGCAGTAATATCCACACTTGAGATGATGGTTCTAAATAAGATTCATCTTCCTCCTTGAACTTGTATATAATTGGGGTCGATTCTCAATATGGAGATTGATTTCCCTCTCACGGAAATTTATGTTGGCTCTATATAAGGAAATTCAATCCATGCCGAGAATTGCATCAAATTCCACCATAGGGTTTATGAAGAGGTTCTTCAGGAAGTTAAATCCACAAATTATGATAGGGGAGGAGTTATATTCATGGGATGCAATGATTTTTCAGTTTTCCATACTCACCGACATCTTTACTTCCATGATTTTTGGTGGTGTTGGGATTGTTTTACTAAACTTTTTGTATATAAAAGAATGCGTAGAACAAGAATCAAAATGTATATTCAATATTCTTGAATTAATACCTTTCATACCTATCACCAATTCATTGTTGGGGTTCACTTTGGTGGTAGTAATGGAAAAAGCTCACCCTTACTTCCTTGGAGGTTGTTGGTTGCCTCCAAAAACCCTTGGCTTAGGGCACTGATTTGCAAGGTGCCCGGGTTCTTTTTAGTTGAAGCAATGAACAATGCGTTGAGGTGTGAACAAAGCATTCCTCTCCTCTTTCGCAGCTCCAGGTTTCTCTTGTCGGCAGTTAACGGCTAGGTTCCCTTATCTTCCACACCTAAAGAATTTCCTCGCCCCCTTCAGGCAATTTCTGGGGTGCTTCTTTCTGCACCTTTGGTAAGTGGGGTACTGAATCTTCTTAGCACTGTTGGATTTATCCATCGGACCGCCATAATTCAAGTCCACCATAAGATTCTTATCCCAATGATACCCTTGGGATTCTCTAATCTCCAATTCAACTTTGAGGCCACATCAGAAAATTTCCTCATTGTTATTGAAGTCACGAATTGCCAGGGATTTCTGTAGGCTAGGTTTCATCCCACCAAAGAAGCGATAAACCTTGCATTTGGGGGTAATGACAAATCCTGAGGCGTATCATGAAATCCTTGTGAAGTTTTCCTTGTACTCTCCAATAGATTCTTTATATTTTTTCTTGAGTGTGAGGAAGTCCCTTTCCATATTAATTCGGAGGGTGCGCAGAAAATATTTATCGAAAAACATTTTTTGGAAATCCATCCATTCAAATGCCTTGATCTCTTCCTTAGGCTTCATATTTTTTATCAATGTCCACCATTGATCATCTTCACCCTCCATACAATAAGAAGGCATAATAACCTTCTCTTGTTCAGAACATTAAAGGATGGATAATATATTTTCAATAGAGTTGATCCATTGTTCGCCAATTGAGGGATCGGGTGATCCATTAAAATTATGAGACCTTTGTCTCCTGAAGATCTCAATTGTGACTTGTTCATTCTTATGGGGGTTGAATGTTTCTCTTGGCCCATGTTTCTATTCAAATCTTGAGTTAACTGAGAGAGTATCATGACAATGTTTGTGATTCCTTCTCTTATCAGATTGGGCATCTCATTAGAGAAGTCATCACATTGATCTTCAAATATATTGTTAGCAAAAGTCCTCCTATTACTGGCCATTGGTTGGAATAAAAGAAAAGTTATGGGTAACACATGAAGGGTAATACACGAAAAAAAATGGATGACTTATAAATAACTTGAATTTCCTTAACTTATGAATCTATAGGCTTCGATCTATGTTATCCATAATCTACTTTCTAATATATATTCTTAGGGGAATTTTTTTAATTCCCTTAATAATTGTTCATACTAAGCTTGTGAATTTACCCAAGAATATCCCCCAAGAGTTTTGTAACCAAGAGTGCAGCAAGGCCCATTGTCATGTACCTAGATACCCTGGGTCAAACTCGAAACTCCTTGTCAGAGTTTTCACTTTAGGTACATCAATCCCAGAGCTACCTCTACCTGCTCGTATCCATACAAGGATATATTTTCTTGATAAACAACTTACTCAATACTCACAAAAATTTAGGGATGTTCTTATTATCCTTATTCTTATCCCAAAGGCTTTCACTAGGTTTTTCCAATCCTAATCCCAAAAATTACTAAACCTGTCCTTTGATACCAATTATAACAACCATGATATTTATTACACACTTCAACATGATTTATTACATAAAATATTCAATTGATACAACATGGAAGATCAAGAGATTTAGTGACTTTTTGGATTAGTAACATTACATAATGACTTAAAACATGAAACACATCATCTTTATTGAAAACTTTCTTTACATGACCACTACATTATCTCATCCTTAGCATTGCATGGGATAACCTGAGGACATGAATAAGAAAAGGATGATCTATAAATCCCGGTAAGAGAGTAAAAAAGGAATAACATTAAGAATAAAATACATGTTAGAAAATAGTAATATCAAAAGATCATAAAAGAAACATGAACATAAAGGGATGATAAAACGTGATTATCACAACAGGGAAATGTGGCAACAACACTTAACCTGGTATTATCATGAGACATGATCATTGCACATGTACCATGATTAAACCCTCATTTCACTTTAATTAGCATGATTAAACCTTCATTAAACTTGATGTATCATGATACTAATCTCTACCCAATGCATTGGAGCGCTATCAGGGTGCACCCTTCTTAAACATTTTATTTCATGCATAAGTGTGCCACATGGATCATACAACATGGAATCATTAAAGATCATAATTTATTCCAAGATAAAGGAATGTGTAATTCATACATGAAACTATATAATCAATAAGTAAATATTCATAAATTTGGATACCCTTGATAGAGAAATAAGCATGGTATTCACAACACAATGACTTTGGCTTGGAAAATCGCAGTGTAATTTCGACAGTATAACGGCCTGACATAAGAATTCATAAAAATGGTCGATGAGAGAAAAAGGGGTGTCTCATCATATTTAAATGAAATGGAAATTATGGGGTAATATATATACCTTTCCCAAAATAAGTAATGTAATTTTATAATCATAATCCAAAAGAATTTCTTGAATATAAATGAGGAGAGAGAAATTCCTTACGGAATTTCGGCACACTAATAGGTGTACATGGGAAGAATTAATGAGAGAGAAAGGGGTATATCATCATTAAAATATTAAGAGGTAATTATGGGGTAGGTTTGAAATCATACCCAAACATTTTTAATTGAAAATAAAAGGTCATAAAAACATAATAAAATTTGGACAAAAATGAGAAAGGAAGAAATCCTTTACTTGGAAGTGTGATCCCAAAGGCTTGGAAGGGGCTTGAGAGAGGCTTCTTGGGAGGTTGGGGAACCTTTGGAGGATTATTGAGAGAGGATGTCAGAGTTTGGATGAACTCATAAGGATTTTAGTGAAGAGGAAGTGGGATCTTGGGTGGGTTTATATAGGAAAAGAGAGGGAATACTTTATTATTCAGGTTTGGGACACCACACATTAAACTAATCAAAACCACAAACCAACCCATGGTTTTTGCCCATGGTTTTTTCCAAATTAAAGTGGAAAAAATTATTCCATAAGGTAAATGGCAGAAATTATTAAAATAATAGGGTTTCTTATGTGGAGGTGAGTCACACTCTCAGGGAAATAAATTTAAAAAGTTAAAAAAATTTATATGTCTTGAAGGGTCCACTAAAGCATTGTAAAATAAAACAAAAAAACATAAAATCGCATTATTTTAATGGTAAAACATATATTGGTCGAACATAATGTTTATAGTATTTCATTACATAACTATTGGGTCATTATGATGTCACAAAACACATTATATATTTAAACGGTATTTGTTTTTTACCCAAAAATTTGATTATCTTAGAAAATTATGAAAAATTCACCATTGGATAATTTTGATATCCTAATTCCAAAAATAATATTAATTTTGTCTAAATAATTTTTCAAATATGTGAATTTTTACTTTTAAAATAAAAACTGACCTTTATCAAAAATTCATGGGTTTTTAAAAAAAAATATCTTTCAAACCATAATAAAAATCAAAATCATTTTCATAATAATTATAAAGTTATTTATATTATATAAAAATTATTTTAGTAATAATGTTTAATTAAAATATTATTTGATTCAAAAATCCATTAATTCATCAAAATAGATTTCTTAATTAACTAAAAATGTAATTTTTTTCTTTAAAAAACTATTTACAAAGTAAAAATAATAAAATGAAAGTATATTCTCTATACAAAAATAATGTACATAATCATAGTATTATGGTATCATTACAAAACCCATTATAACACTCACATAATACCGAAGGGTAAGGTGTGCGATGGTGACAGACTCTTAGGGTGTCTTGGATAACATCACTCAGGTGGTAATCTCTATCAACTTTCACTTCTCTCATAGGCGGTTCCGTTTGAGCTTAACGTGTTGAAGCTCGGTTTGGTCTTGGTCAAGAGTGAAGCTCAATGACACCACCTCCTTTCTGAGCTCCGACAAATGGGCTTTGTATGGAGCAATTCTACTGGATGAGGCCATCAAATCCTTTTTCTGAGTAAATTGGATTTGTTAAAGCTCTATATTTATACTAATCATGTAATCCCTATTTAACGGCTATATTAGCAATGGTCACAACTCTTAACGGTATTTTAAAATCCAAAAACATAAATCCAAATAAGTGCATATGTCATATAACCATTTTACATAATAAAGAATTTAATTATATCAAGATGAATTTCTATTAATAAAAGTTTGGGTCATTTAAATTTTTCTAAATTCCATTCATATAAGTGTAAAATTTTAATTTAAAATTAATCCCGCATACACGATGAGAAAGTGGGTTTTTAAAGAGAAAATGTTCAAAAGTTTACAAAGTTTTTATATAAACAATCAATATGATAATTTTTCTAATGAACAAAATGGGATTAATTGATATATAATTTAAATAATTTTATTATAAAACTAATTTAAAATATAATTTATCTTTATAAATAATTTAATTGAAAAGTCAGTTTTCAATCAAAATTCAGTATTTTTCACTATTCATCGAAAAGTGAGACATTTCAGAAAAATCCCAAAAAATCACCCTATGATAATTTTATATTAAATTTTCAAAAACTAATTTAATTTTATCAAATAAAATTTCTATACTTGGTAAAAATTAATTTAAATTATTTTTTCAAAACGCGGTTGAACCATCTTTTAGAAAAAATACAGTTTTTCATAAAACATTTCTTTTTCTTTTAAATTCTTCTTATTTTATTTCTAATAAATATATAACCATGATTTTAATAATTTAGTTATTAATATTTATACCCAATAATTTAATGTCTAGGTTATAATGGTATTCCATATTACAATTCATTTAAACTTAGGGTTCGGTGTTTTGCAAACTATCGAAAAGATTAAATTTAAAGAAATATATGTCGTGAGTTGTTTAAGATAGATATTTCAAGTCACATATTCTATAGAATAAAATTTTCTTATTTTATAATTTTGGGCAATTAAAATCTCCCTATATTAAATAAATTATGTCCATACAATTTAAACATGATCCATAATCAAGGATTTGATATTTGAAAAATCATTTTTTGAAAACCATAATCATAAAAAGAGTTAAGAAAATATCCACTTAATAAGAGAGAAATGGAAGTAAAAGGTCATTTTAAATAACACACTACTAGGTTTATAAGTAGGATAACATTGGTTAAAATTAAATATGTGGACATGAAAGAAAGCTTAAATAATTACAAAGAGTGATAGAGGTTATTAATAAAAATAAATTTATTGATCAATAGAAAGTTAAGAACCTAAAAAACATAAATCTATGATGATTTAAAATAAAATTTTATTTATCAGATGTAAAGTTAATATGATAACTTTTTTTCTTCAATATACTTTTCATAATGTTAAGGAATTATTTTACTATCTAATAATATAAGGAAATATACTTACTTGATATATTTCTATGTCATATGTACAATTTCATCCTTTGGTTGTGCCTTGATCAATTTTCAATACATCACTTACTCTAAGAAATGAACATCCAAAAATGATTTTTTTTTATTCCTGATGCACTAAAATTCATTTTTAATTCATATTAATATTGATAAAATAGTGATAAGTATTTTTTTCTATATTTAACTATTTTCCAAATCCAATATATTTAGCACAATTTATCCAATATAATACATTAATCTCTAAAAGAAACAATTTCACTAATGGTTTATCATTAATATTTATTCATAAAATCATTTAACTAAAAAAATGACATATTAAAAAGTAAATAATGTAGGACAATGGTAGGTGTTAAACCCTTATCATCCTTCTATCATGGGTTCAAGTCCCGCGGCCATACTAAATGTAATGGGTTTTCAACCCGAAAGTGGGTTGTACATTTTATAAAAATATGTTAATATAATTCCTATAAAATTACCCAAAAAATATTATGGAAATCCTTGAAATAAAATTAATCTCTGAATAACCTTTTCACTTAGGTTTTAAATACAACTTTTCCCACCACAAAGTATAATAATATTATTTGAATATTGTTACAATGTCCTTAATGATCTTATCAACCCTAAAGGTTATCAATACCTTTAAACTTATGTCTATAAAATATAATGTCATTATTCCCCAAATAATGTTTTCAATAAAATATATACTAAACCAATAGGTTGTATTTCCATAAATTTCTCTCAAAATATCCTTAATCTTGGTAGACTCCCATCACATAAAACCTAAAAGGGGGTGATTAAGAATTTTATATTACAATAAATCTTAAACTCATAAACCCATGATGGTATCAATTACTATTCAGTTAGTGATGACATGTATGCTTTTAAATTTAAAAAAAACATTAGATGTTTCATGATTCTTATAACAAAAATATCATTAGTAAAAATACTTCTATATATAATTCTATAATCCCAATAAATAATTCAAAAAAATTATTTCAACATAGGTCCTTATTTGTTCTAGGGTTTAATATTTAGAAGTGGGAATTGACTAGGATAATTACCAGGTAAATCATATTTAAGATAGTGAACTATAAATGGATCCCTAGGATGAAATTTATTTTCTTCCATCGTAGTCTTAATTTTTTTATCAGTATTTCATTTCTTTATGACCTTCTTCTCAACACATAAATCATTTTCCCATTCCATTGAGTCACATTCCTAGGTGTATATTTCCAAAAACTTTACATGACGTAAATTGATCCTTATTTCTTCTATGGACTCCACCACTCGAGCTCTTAAAAAACTTCATCCTTCTCTTATTTGGTGAGTCATAGAGTTGGTTTAGGTATAGATTGGTAAAAATATTTTAGGATAATTTATTAGGAATAATTACGATATATTCTACTCTTATCATTATCCCATTTTTTTCTCATAGTCACCACATTTTCCTTCATGTTCAATATTAAAACAATTCCTTTGGGTTCCATCTATTGACTAAAACCAAAACAAACATAGTTTGAGCAACAATAATCGTATTGGAAAAAACATATAATCATTTATAGGATGTTTAAATCATAACACCTTATTTTCAATCTAATATACCTTATTTTTAACCTAGTTCATTCATTGTCATCATCTATTCAAGTCCTTCATAATGGTTTGTAAATAAAATGTGAATTATCATAATCATATCTCTCAGGAGTGTCAAACTAGGTGTGCAGTAGGCTTGTTGTCGTGCACCAAGTGATGATTGGGTCAAGCCTAATGCACTTTTTTAGATTTTTTACCCCAAGTTACATCTATTCTAGAACCACGTCCCCTTGTAGTATCAATATGGGGATCTATTGCAAGGAAAACCTCATAATATCTTCCTTACCAAAACTTTAGGATTTTATTTTATGCTTATCCTAAAAGTATATCATAGGGTTATGTTACCTGATCTATGATTTCTTAAATCTAGTTCCTAATATTTCTATTAAAATTACTCTGATACCAACTATAGTAATCCTGGACATAGTAACTTGGAGCTGGTGTCTTGCTTTATTACATTGGAATAAGATATAAGGAATTACATCCTAAAGGACTGAATAATTTAGTAGTCTTGGAAAACTAGATACATAATTGAGTCTTTCATTACATTTAAAAACAAGTCTTAAAATATAATGTTTTTTTAGAATTTCCTTATTACCTATAGAATATCCTTTCATATCATTCATTGTACACTTCATGGATTCCTAAGAAAAAACGACATAAGACTAATCTCAAATGATCAGTAAGGGTTAAGTATAGCGAAATATATCATGAATCAATAAAGAATAATCAATATATAAAGGTAAATAACTATACACACATTCAATTTAGATAAATTTTCTATCATGATTAGATAATGCATAATTAGTATGGAAAGGTAAATAACTAAAAACTATTGGATCGTAAGAGTTATAATGCTACCATAAAGCAGAGATTTATAGTTTAAAACTTTAATCTAATTAAAATGCAAACCTATTTATAATGTTTATCTAACTCATATTGTGTTAAATGATCTAAGTAACTTGTACCAAACACAAATTATGTCATTTTTATCGAATTATAGAAATTTTTTGTTAAACAAATTTCTTTTATCAATTCACAGTGTAATTAAAATAACTTTTAGAAATAAGTAAAATAAAACTTTAAAATTCTCATTAATAAACTAATAGAAACTTTATAAATGGAATTAGTACACTTTAACATTCATCATAAATGAATTAAATAAAATTTAATTCAGTTATCCATAGTTTCAAGCAAACTATTAGGTCTATCTTTCTTTAATATAAATCCCTTGATCCCAAATATTAGAATCAGCTTTATCTTCCTATCCCTAGAAGCCCTTGATTATCCTAATCAGATTCAACTGTCTTCCAATCATGGAAATCCTTCTATTGATTGTAATTGAAATCAAACATATAATATAATTGAAAAAAATAAGTATTTTAAAATCCTCACATATATTCCTTAAAAAACTTTTTGAAAGATTAAAAAGTGAAATTAATGAGTTATTGTGGTAGATCAATCTTCAGAAGGATTGAATTCACAAAAAAATCATCAACTCTCAGTTCCTTGAATGCTCCTTTATTTTTAGGCACACCTCCAATGGTCATATTTCAATTATTATAGAAGTTGGTTTTAATTACCTCATATTATCCTCACTCTAACAACTCAGAAAATACATATCCATATGATGTCATTCTAGTATTACCATTAAAATACTGTAAAAACGTATTCCCACAAATAAAAATAATTCTGAAATATGATTATTAACTTTCTTATTCTAATCGAATAAAAACATTTCAATCTGATGGACTAAACTCAGTCACACTGATAGACTAATTTTATCCATACCAATAAACTAGATTTTGTCACTCTGATATACTAGATTCAGTCATACTGATAGAATAAATTTCATCACACTGATAGACTAAACTTAGTTCAATCCATTGAACTAGACATTAGTCAGTCTAACAAACTATAAATTAGTAATTCTTGTGTATCAAAATTTATTAAGTTCTATGGATCATAATTATATGAAAATTTTATATAATTATTTTATAAATATTTATATGTTTGGTAGAATAAATTTTTTTATACAAAAATATTCTAAAACTTAGAAAATATAAAGTTATTAATACATATATTTTAAGAGTGTGTTGTGATTTTACAAAATAATTATATAAAGTATATAAATTAAAACTTTTGACTCAATAATATACCCCTTTTTAAAATCACAAAACATAAAATTTAAAGATAAAAAATAATAACTTTGAAAAACTTACAAAACCCATATTTTTGTTTAGTATCACATCTCCCCTAATCTTCATTATCTCCACTTTATTTATGATTCCCTTTTGGATAAATAAAATTTGCTGGCAGAATAATATAAGATAAATTATTTAAAAATATCCTTTAATAACTTCTCTTCTCCCAAAAATAACTTCTAAAAAATTCTCCCCCAAATAATAACTTCTCCAAATACTTCTCCCAAAATTAATTCTCCCAATACTTATCCCCCATTGTGGATTTCAAAAAGAAATATAGAGTTATAAAGTACCTAAAATTTATTTGATAACAATACTATGAAACAATTTATGATTTATAAAAATTAATCCAAAATAAAACATAAAAATAACATTCATCCAACCAATATTAGAAAACATTCAATCAAATATGTATATGGAATAACATTTAAAAATTCATTCATTCAAAAATTTGTTTGAATATTATAACATCAATAAGAGTTTATATAAATGAATTCATTCTTTCTTTCATAGATTCCTCATGATAAATTTCATATTTCAGAAATCCTCCTAGTTATTTTCATTATCTTATACTATTTTCTTTATTTTGGAAAGTATTTCCTCAAGAACATGAAACCTTCAAAATTCTTGATTCAAATTAATTACTTCTAACTCATTGTATTTGATTTTTTTTTATATTCCTCTATATTCCTAAATTCTTATTCAATCAATAAGTTCTTCTATTTTGGTTCTGAAATATCTTCATCTTATTTGGAAGAAAAAATTTAAACTCCTCAAATAAATAAAATTTCTAATTAACTTTAGTAGACAACTTTTGAAAGGAGTCTGAAATTTCCAATGAAATCTTCTAACCAGTTATTTTTTTATCATGAACAATCATATATCTCATAGAGTCTTTAAACCATCTCATTATCTATTTAACCCTTCTTCTTTGAAATTTTTAATCAACATTGAAATCCTTGAACTCTACCTCATTCTACGACATGGTTTCTTCTAATTGATTGAGAGCATCTGATTTTTCTAACACATTTAACCTCTTCTGAATATAATTACACCAAGATTATATGTTTGGAAGATATGGAATAGAATCAACTAAAATTTTAAAGACTAATTAAAATAATTAAATATATATTCTATCCTTTGATCAGATTGAGTTTCTTAAGAATCTGTTGAGTTTGATGAGACATTATATACATGTATTCTAGAAGGTGTGGCATCTAATTTCTCCTTCTCTTTCTATTTTTATTTTTAAGATTTTAGAAATTCCATGAAATCGATTTTTTATCTATCTCAAATTTTTATGATAGTCATGTCTATGATTTTTTATTTTTAAATTCATTTTCTAAACATCATTTTTTCTCATAAACAGCTAAATAAGTAGCCTTCTCTGACTGAGTAGTAAAATATGATGTTCTTGAATAACATTTTCCAACTTCTTCTTCTTGTTATGATTCTTATAAAGTTTTTTCTTTGTATTATTCTTCTAACTCTTCAAATAAATATCTGACCAACTTTTCTTCACTTCTAAAATCATCATTTTAAGGATTATTTATATATTTTTTTAACTTTGACCACTTTTTTAGAAAAGAATTTGTAGCCTCAAAAAAAATTCCTTTCCATTTATCAACAATAATATGAACTTTATAAGTTCCAAAAAATTATAGTTCTAGTATATTTGGATGAAAAAAAATTATGAATTTATTGGAAAATCAGTTGGATTATAGATAATAGAGAAATGGAAAGTACTGCTTGTCCTTCCTCTCTAATAGTTGTATAAAAATATCCATGTTATCTTTTAAAACCTTTACTTAAATACTAAACTACTTTTTCATCATATAAAATCTTTTTATATTTATTTTTCTTCTCTTTAGTTTTTAAAACTTCTTTAGTTTTATGTTTAAGGGATAAGGCCTTAGCCATATCTAAACCAAACTTCAGATCTCCGGTTTTCTTTTCTTATTTCCTATTCATCAATTCATGATAGTCCTAATCTGTTATGGATTTTACTTCATTTTTTAGCTTTGGAGGTGAAGAAATTTCTTTTCTATTTTCTTGAACTTCTTATTTCAATTATTGAACTTCATAATTAGAAGATCCTTTGAATAATTTTCCAATGAAATTTTTATTCTCCAGAACAAAAACTAATTTAATGCTAGAAATAGTTTCTTTACTTATCAATGAAAATTTTTAACTTATTTCCAAGTCCTGATTCTTAATCTTCATTATAAACATAAAATTTATCAAAATATTATTAATAAAGAATGGTAACCACAGAATCCCAAACTTCATATTACTTTTCTTAATAATTTCAACTCATAAGAAAAATTTATTTCACAAAATTTATTTTCCCCACATTAATTATGAAATAAAAGAGAAATATATAAAGAACTTTCAGGGTATCTCTATCTCCTTTCCTTGGTATAAGGTATCCTTGCATCCATAATGTAATAAATCTTGCATCTAGTTTAAAATGGAAGAATTTACAAACATTATCCCATGAAGAAAACAAATATGCTTCAGCCATGGTTTTTTCAAAAGATCCAAGATTTTCTAGAATCATATGAGTTACAAGATAATCTTTTCCATCCAATTATACTTCCACAAGTTCCAAAACTCATTGAATATTTAGCTTGTAACTCTCATAAAGAAGATTAAAAGTTATAACTTCCATATCATCTTCCATATTAAAATCAATAGATTTGTAAAATTCCTTTACAAATCTAGGTAATGAAGATTTAAATCTTCCTTTTCAATATATAATTTTTCTCATCCTCAAAATCTTATAATTTCTTTCAAAAAGAAGTTAGTTTAATCATACTATATTTTCTTGATTAACATATATTTGAACACTTTTCTCATTGAAATACCTTATGGATTTTACATGTTTTGAAATCTAAACTGGCTAAGGAGGCTTGATCAGATGAAGAAAAATCAGATCAGATGAATGGAAAATAATCACATAGGAAGAGAATTTGAGAGCTGCGAGTCATCAACTTTGATAGAAACCAATGTGGGATGTGGTGACCCACTCATGTATTTGTAAGATCAGGGTGATGATTCATCTTCCAATGATTTTACGACACGTATTAGATATCATAAATGATAAAAAAAATCAAAATTTATCCAAAAAAAATAAAAATATAATTTTAAATCTTAATATTTTTTATAAATTACTTTTATCAAATCAATGAATTTTCTATAAAATTTTGTAAAAACTATTTATAATAACATAAATTTGTAAATAAAAAACAAATAAAATGTGAGATAATTATAATTTAAGAATTTATATTTCATTATTATAGTAAAATATATAACTTTATAACATAATGTTAGTCTGGTAAATTATTCATCTTAGTTGTCTAGAAAAAACTAAAAAAATTTAAAATAATTAGAGAAACAAAAAATTTAGAAGAAATAAAGTTTTTAATGTATTTAAAAAACTAAATTTTATTAGTGAATCTAAAAAAAATTAAAAATAATGTTGTTTTTAGTAAATCCAAAAAAACAGAAAAATAAATTTTTATTAAATCCAAAAAAATAAATTTGTCTTTTGTTAATCAAAAAAAATTGGAAAACCCAAAGATTTTATAAACAATAATGTTTTTTATAAAACCATAACATATGTACTCCCACTTTGAAAATGAGTTTACTAATGTAAGGATATTAGAAAATAAGAAATAAATTTGAATTGTCACTTGGTATTGATCATTTGTAGATTCTGTTTAATATATTCAAATCTATCATAACTAAGGGGTTTAGAAAAAATATCAGAAATTTGTTCTTGCATTCTTATGAATTATAAAATAATATATCCATTTGGTGTGTGGTCCCAAAGGAAATGTTATCTTATATCTATGTTTTTTTCTCATGAGTGATGTGTTGGGTTTTTACTTAAAGTAGTGGAACTTGTGTTATCACAAAAAAGTTTAGTTTTACTAAAACTCAAGCCACGGTAAATGAGTGTGTGTTGCATCCATAACACTTGAGCACATCAATTTCCAGCTCCCATATATTCAAATTCAATAGTGTAAAGTGATACAGATTTTTTTCTTACAAGACCAAGACATTAGACCGTCTCTTAAGAAATTAAAAGAACAATTGGTACTTTTTGTATCCATTTTACATCAAAAAAATCCAGCAAATGAAAAAAATAGTTTAAAATGATTTCTTAAAGAATAAAATAATCCTAAATCCATAGCTCCCTTAATATAACAAAAAAAATTAATTTTCATCTTTAAGATGGGAACCTTTTATATTAGCTTGATATCTTGTACACAACCATATAGAAACCATTAAATCTGTAGGGATAGCTATTAAGTATAGTAAACTTCCAATCATTCCTATAAAAATATTTTGATCAATTGGTTTCCCATATTCATAAATATATAAAGTATTTGAGGTTCTAATAGGAGTAATAATACTTTTAGTATAGTCAAATCCAAATTTATTAAGAAGGTCTTTTATATACTTATATTGTGATATAAAGTTTCCTTCTAGTATTTGTAAAATTTGAAATCCTAGAAAATAAGTAATTTCTCCTATCATTCTCATTTCAAAATAATATTTCATAAGATCTATAAAGGAATATAATAAATATTTTTGAGTTGAACCAAATATAATTTAATTGACATAAATTTGAATAATGATGGTGTTTTAAGAAAATTATTTTATAAAAAGTGTTGTATCCACAACTCCTTTAACAAAGTTACCTTATAAAAAAATCTAGTGAATATATTATACCATTCTTTAAGATATTGTTTATGTCTATAAAGTTCCTTATTAAGTTTAAAAACATGTTCTATAGTTTTTTTTATTTTAAAAACTAGGGGGTTATTCTTCCTAAAATTCCTCATGTACATATCTATTAAGAAATGAACACTTCACATACATTTAAAAAAGTTTTAAATTAATAAAGGTCTCATATTATAGAATAATAGTAATAGGTTCAAGTATTTATACAAGATAATCAGTTTATTTATATTTTATTCCCTCTTGTTGATTATAAACTTTATCAACAATTATATCTTTATTTCTTACTATAATTATATTTTCATCACATTTATTAAAGAAAACTCATTTTACTCCAATTACATAAGTTTCTTTAGGTCATTCAAATAAATTAAAAACTTTATTCCTTTTAAATTAATTTATTTCATCTTATATAAATTTTATCAATTATTTATCACTTAAATCTTTATCAAAAGTTATATGTTACAATTATGATAAAAATACACAATGTTCAAATTAGTTTTTTAAGGAACTTATAGTTAGAACAAGTCGATATACATCACCAATGATATTATCACTAGGATGATTCTTAAGAATCAACTGATTCCTTGGGTTAGAAAATTATCATTCTTCAACAACATGTTGAAATTTTTCTTGAGGTATAACTGCATAAACAAATTCTTTAGTTATTGTCTCATGATAATAACTTTCCAACATTTTTTGAAAATTAGTTTTTGAAATAACATAAGAATATGTGGATTGAGGTTATTTGAAAAACAAATAGTTTCAAAAAATTTAACTTGTACTATTTATTCAATAGTACTTTTGTTTTCATTAAAAACTCAATATGTATTACTTATTATAGAAAAATATAAAAATATTCCTTTATAAGATTTTGAAGAAAATTTATGTAAGCTATCTTTAGTATTTATAATGAATACATTTCATCCAAAAATGATGAAGTGAGAAATTTTTGGTTTCCTTTTGGTCCACAACTCATAATGATTTATATTAATACAGAATCTTATTAAAACATGATTTGTGGAATAAAATTCCATACTAACTATTTCATCCAAAAAAATGTTTAGCAATAGAGTATTCACTCGGCATGGTTCTTATAATATCCAAGAGAATTTTGTTTCTCATTTCAAAAACACTATTTTTATATGGAATTCCAGGTTCCAAAAAGTTATTTACTATACCCTTTTACTAAAAAATGTTTCAAAATATTAATTTACACATTCTATACAATGATCACTATAAATAGTTATCAAGAATAGATTTTTCTCATTTTTAACTATGGCTATGAAAGTTTAAAAACAATAAAAGGCTTCAAACTTCTTTGCTAGAAAATAGACACATCTATATCTAGTATAATCATCAACTAAAAAATATACATATTATTCTCCACAGATACTTCCAGTTTGTGTAGCAACAAATAAGTCCATGTGCACTAACTATAAATCATTAGAATTTTATACTTCATTAATAGATTTAAAACTTGAATTATGTTACTTTCCAAATTTACAAGGATCACAAACATTATAAGTATCAAACTTAAGTTACAGTGGATCATTATCTATTACTTTATTAGACAATTTTGAAAAAGTTATAACATTGAAGTTTCTTAATATTCTATTCTATAACCATGATTGATCTTCCATTTCACTAATATAAGGTATATCTTGGCTCATAATTTCTTCTAAGGTAAGTGTATAAATAATTTTATTTTGATTTGTAAAAAAATAAATTCATATTTTGAACTATTAATAATACATTTTTCATTACTAAAGCTAATAAGATATCCCTCATCACATAATTAAATTATATTAATAAGGTTATTCTTTAGACTTACAATAAACAAATTAAATCAAAATTAAATCTTTTCCAATAATAACAACATTACATATTTTGATGATTTCTCCTTGAGCATTGTCCTAAAAGGTAACTTTGACACCTTTCATTTTGATAATCCACTTGAAGAAATATTTATTTCCAATCATATGTTTTGAACAAATACTATCTACGTAGAATATGTTGTTATTGGTATATTTCTTATTTTTTTGAAAAAAAAATTAGTTTTTTAGAAACTAAACATGCTTGGGTCTAGTACTATTAGAAAGAAATATTTTTAGAATCCAAATTTACCATATTGAGAAAATGTTAATTCTTTTGAAAAGTAAACCTTATGAAAACCTAAGGATGGATATTTATTTATAAAAAATTTATTTTTATAGTTTCCACCACTTTCAAAATTCATGAAAATGGAGCAATTTTTTTAATAAAGTATTTATTTTAAAAAGTATTTTTTTATTAATAAAATCCATTCTTGATACATCACTATGAGGTCTTATATGTTTATACATATTATAAAAAATTTCTTTAACAGAAGTAGACTTTGAAAAAATATTTTTCAGACTATATATTTTAGAATTTATTTTTACAAATATATTATTATCCTCAACTAGATTTTTATTCTAATAAAGTTTTTATACATATTTTAATAAACTATTTATTTCAAGATTATATTTTTATAAATATTTTTAATGATAATTTTTCTCTAAATTAGATTTTTCTAATTCTTTTGTAATATTTTTAATCTCATTAGAGATTATAATTACTTGAATTATTTTTAAAAAGTTTCTAATAAGAAATCTAATGTTTTTTATTAGTTTTATAATTCTGAATTTATATTATTTTTTCAAATATATATACCACTTCAAAACTAGGTAATGAATTATTTTCTTTGTATGAAGAATATTCTTCATCGGAAGATGTAGAATTGTTATCATTATCACAATAATGATAGTTTTAATTTAAAGTAATATTTTTTAAGGACTCAGTAGTTACCTTAGCCATAAATAAATTGTTGATCCTTAGAATCTTAGTATAAAAATTGATATTCTTTTTATCTTTACTTTCATTATCATAATAACTTTATGATGAAAAACCTCCACCACTTGCACTCCATGTGTCTAAATATTTTATAACTTTCTTATTCGTGTTCTTTTAGTATTTATTATAATTCCTTTCTAATTATTATCCTTATTATCTTTTCTTTTCAACTTTGAAAATTATGGTATTATATGACCTTCCTACTTTTATTAATAGAAAATAACTTATGAAGAATCTTTTTTATCACTTCTATCCTTAGGAATATTCTTATACTTATATAGAAATTACTTTTCCCAACTATATTGTTAATTCTTTGGGATAAATGAGTAATTTTATTCTAGATTTCTTCAGATGAACTATTATCTATCTCATCTTGAACTTTCATTTTCCTTAAAGATTTAGAACTTTTCTCAACAAACATGGCCTTTTTAGAAACATCTAATGTTAAAGTAAAAGTAACTACACCATTATTATTTTTCATTTTATTAGTATATATCTTCAGTATTCCCTCGTACCATATGAGATTAACAATTAAATCATCCAAATCCATATGTATAATTATTTTTATATCATCTAAATTAGTCCTCTTAGACTCTCTTTCTCCTAGAATGATCTCTATAATATTTTCAACTAATATCTCATATATAATATCTTTATCCTCAAGTGATTTTAAACTATTTACAATTTCCATGAATCCATTTTGAATATTTGTAGAAGATTCACTAATTGGAAAGTCAAATGCTTGATAATCAGCACAAAACATAGCTCTTCTAGTCTCAATAACTTTATATATTCCAAAGTGTTTTGTTTACAACTTATTCCAAATATTATTAGTGACTTCACAAGACTATATCTGAATATATTTTTCTTTGAATAGAATATAACAGAGTATTTATTACTCTATAATTATACTAATATTCTAATTTATCATGATTAGTAAAAGCGGAAAATTCCTTCTCATGAATCTTGTAATTTCTAGATAACACAATAAAATTATCAACTCTGGTTTTCATAATGAATGTATTCATTATGTATCTCTAATACTCATAATCAGCACCATAAAATATTGGTGGTCTACTAGAATTTTGGTTTTGGAGAGTACAATGTTTAAACATTCCATCTTATATAAACAAAAACTTTTTTTACAAAATACACATCAATGTAAAAACGTTTTTTAAAAAAATTATAATAAAAGTTATTAAAATATAGAAACTTTCTTAAGATGATAAAATTAAAAGCTAATATGTCAAGTAGTGGAACATATTTTTATACCAATTGTTTATCATAATAGTTATAATGGATATAAAAGGGGGTGAATTGTTGATTAAAATTTTATACTAATTAAAACCTAAAACACATTATTAAATTTATCATAATAAAAGTATGGCTAATGATCAAAGTAACTTTTAATGGAATCAAATTTTGTCTATTATAAAAAATTATAGAAAATTTTAGTTAAATAAACTTCCCCTTATAAATTCATAGAAGAATTAAAACAAAATGTAGAAATAAGTAAAATAAAACGTTACAAAGTTATTTAATAAACTAATAGAAACTTTGTAAATGAAATGATTATATTTTAACTTTATTTGTAATGGAATTCAATAACCTTGACTTAAGGTATCGACAATTTCAACCAAACAGTCGGGCCTTTCTTTCTTTAGTCAAAATAACTTGATTAAAAATATCATAATTAGCTATGTCTTCTTATCCCCAGAATCCCTAGATCATAATGATTGGATCAATATGTCTTCCTATCCCCCGAATCATTCAATCTTAACTTTATTGGAAACAGAATATAATTACAAAAATAATTTAACAAATTTACAATCCTCACATAAAGTCATTAAAACAAAAACTCTCTAAAATATTACAAAGAGAAAGTAACTAGATGTTATAATAAATAAATATTCAGAAGGATTGAGTTCACAAAAATACCTTAACTTATAGCTCTTAAAATTCACCTCTATTTATAGGCACACCTCCATCAGTCATATTTCTATGATTCTTGGATTTTGTTTCAATAACCTCATATGATATTCACTATGATGGCTTAGAAAATACATATTCATACGATGTCATTCTGATATCACCATTAAAATGATGAAAAAAGTATTCTAACCAATAAAAATAACTCTAAATATGATTATAAACTTTTTAATTCTGATGGAATAAAAATATGTCAATAGGATGCACTAAGCTCAGTCACACTGCTAGAAAAAACTCAAACACATTGATAGACTAGTTTTACTCACTTTGATACACTATATTTTTCACTCCAATAAACTAGATTCACTCATACCAATAGATTATATTTATTCATACCAATATATTGAACTTAGGATAATACATTGGATTGGACTTTATTCAGTTTTATGAAGTAGACTTTAGTCAGACTGATGGATCATACTTTAGTCATTCCAACATATCAGACTTGTATGGAAAAATTATATAATTAGTTTAGAAAGATCTATATGTTCAGTATAATAAATTGTTTTTACAAAATTATTATAAAATTTGGGAAATATAAATTTAGTAAAACATAGTTTTTAATAGTGTGTTTTGATTCTCAAAATTAAGGATATAAAGTATAGAAATTAAAACTTTCGACCCAACCAAAACATATTCCATTTAATCAATAAACTGAGAATTAAATGTATCTAGAGATAATATCATTCTGAAAATATCATATAAAATAGTAACTAAATCCTTAATGGATTAAATTTTTAATCATTGGGAATCATGTTCTAAGTCACATGATACCTCTACCATCAATACCTTTTTCAATATAGTTTAAAATTATAGGTAGAAACACATTAAATGATAGATTAACGATTCACATCATGAGAATAGTAATTCATTTAGGGGATAAATAATTTTAGGCCCCACCAATCTCTACTTGGCCAAACCATTCCTCATATATAAAATAATTTATTTGATTCATGAACAATGTGCATTATCATCAAATATTTGTATTTAGTAAAGAATATATATTTATCAATATTTCCATAGATAAAAAATAACTTTACATGTAGAAAAATGTATGAATAAATAATATATAGTTTAATAAATAAAAATATCCATGATAAATAATATGTATATATGGGGAAAATTTAAAGTCCATTTATCACAAGAAAGTGAATATTTCAAGGTATAGTTAATAACTACAAAAATAAATCAAGAATGTGAATGTAAATACATTACTTATACAAAATGATCATAAACTATCAATAGAATGAATAATTATAGTATCCATACAAAATAAACCCATTAGAGTAAAAATAATTTGTTCTATCATTGATGAATATAAATACAATAAAAATATATTTAAAAACATTCTTGGGAAAAATATCCTTTTCATTTTGAAAATATGATTTTAAAACTAAAAGTTAACAAAACATTTTGAAAATAATTGTCTTTGAAAATAACCTTTGAAACATATATAGGAAGTTTTAAAACATGTAGTGGTTATCACACCAGTAAATTCCATATATGTTGAGTACATTAAAATAAACATTACTTTTACTTTTTCAATAAAAGTAAAACAGCCTTGTTTTGAAAATGATATAAAGATTCAATTAAAAAAATAAAAAGTCACCGTGGGTAAAAATGTATTTAATAAATCATTTTAAAAAACATTTATAAAATTTTGAAAACAATTTTAGAAAACATGATTTTGGAAGAAAAAAGGTTTTCCGACCGAAGAGAAAAATGAAGTCAGGTTATATTAAAACATTTTCTCAATCATTTTAAGAGACAAAGAGTAAAAAAATTGTATGATTTCTTGAGAAAATTAATTATATCTAATTTATAATAAAATTAAGATTTTTATTAAACAATTATAAAATAATTTCCATTAATGGAAATTCCTATATAAAAATCCTAATTAAAATGAGATTGTGTCGTAAACACTTGAAAATATCATAACATTGGAGTGAGAGTTAATATATGAATCAATTATGTGTATAAAATGTAAATTCACATAAAAAAGTGGATATAAACCATAATTTATTAATAATTAAATACACACATAACCATATAATATCAAAGATAATGAAGAAGTAATATAACCCAATGAAAATAAAATTGAGGTATGAAATTCTTTACCACTTGGTTACTTTTAAGTCATATTATCTGGGATTAAATAATTAAAATTTAAGCTTAAAATACTATTATATATTAGCTAATAATGATATTACATGTTAAATGGGAATTATTTACACCATATAAAATAAATTAGGGGAACACCAATAAAATATGTCTCAATGAAGGGAAATTGAGATGAAGTCCCTTGCCTCTTAGTAATATTCAATCAAAATACACTTGGATGAAATAATTAAAATTGAAACATAATATACCACAAATTATGAATTATTTTTTATATTAAATGCGAAATGGTAATTGTGTACCCCATATGAAAGAAATTTTTTCGTAATATACAAATCTGCCTCAATAAACGGAAATTGAGACAGAATCCCTCGCCTCATGCTTCCTTTTGGTTGAAAAAGATTTTACCTACAATATAGTGGTTTTAAATATGTTATTAACATATAAAAAACCATATTGATGTTTATATTATCATATATGATTATATTATAACATATTATCACACGTTCATTATTAATCCTTCATTATTTTCAATGTTTTTGGTGTTAATTTCCTTGTTTTCTCATGTGTGTTTGGTCATGAATGGTCCCATTTTTTCTCATATTATATAGTTACATCATCTACATAATAATATTAATGACTTAATTATTATATTTATACATAAATTATTCTTTTAAGATCAATCATGAATGATGTTTTTGAGAAATTAAGTGGGTTAGAATCATTGAGATGGTAATAAATACAAACGTATGGGTAACATTTTCATTTTTCAATGATTATTATGGAATGTATATAAGTAATATTTTATCATTAAATAATGATATTAATATCCTAAATTCCATATTATTTTATTAAATATACTTATATATATCATCCATGTTGTGTGGTGATAAAAATATAGTCATGTCGCTTATTGAAGGTTGTAGTCCACACGTACACGAATGATGATATCATCTTAAAGTGAGTGAAAAGGTAAGAAATAAAATGATATTATATATTTTTAGAATGATAAAATATGTAGTTAATATAATAATTATGTCATTTATATCAAATATATTTATTTAATTTATCATTATTACCTTCCATGTAAATAATTAGTGAAGAAATGAATCACATCACTTCATGAGGTAATAGTCTGACGTATACAGGATCAACATTATCGTATAAACTACATAAAGGGAAGTAAAAAATTTATATATGATATAATTACTCCAAAGGTATAATTATGTTACAAATACTATATATACACTTTATATCCATCACCTTACTCAACCATGATAGGTGTTGATGGAAAACATTTCACATCGGTTTGTGAGGTGGTAGCCTGCTGTAAAATCAAGCGACATTATCATTTCCCATTTTAGGTAAGAGGATATGGATAAAGTTCATTACCCTAACATAATAACATCTAAATATATTTTATATATTGGATTTTTTTATATAATCATAAATTAATAATATTTCATAGAGTTGGAAGAATAAATTAATGAAAAATGCATAGTTAGGAATTTTACCTCTTCTTAGACCACCTCTTTAGGATTATACATAAAGTATTCATATAATGGATTTATTACCCAAAAAGGTTTTTAAGATTAGTTTATGGAATTTGGGAAGTTATTTGGGTAGTTATTGGATGAACCAAATGTGTTTGAAGGTGTGATGAATAGAGGAGAGGGGTGGCCTTTTATAAGTGAGGTGAGTAGAAATATTTTAATTTTTAAAAATAAAAATGTGTACCCATGTTCATCACATTCCAAAAGGGTCCAAAATGGAATATTTGTAGAGTCTTTAGTTTTCTGGATTTTGAAATTTGAGCTGAAATTTGAATTCATGTTCTCGGGTGCTCAGGAGGGGTAAAATGGTCATTTTACCAAAGAAGATGGTCTCATATAATTTTTTTGACCATTCAGTTGGTCTTTGAATAGTTTTTTTATCCTAGGATAGAATTTTGGGGAACTTCTGAGTAGTTGGAATTTTGGCCAAATATGTAATATTTAATAAATTAAATATTAAATTAGTCAGATAGTTTTGAGTGGCTATTTCTCTTAAATATAACATTTGATTGATATCATGAATCCATAGTTTAGTTCCAAATGGGGGTTATTTACTATGAGAGGTACTAACTCACGTCAGGTTCTGGGGCCCGGGATAGGTGTTTGATGGGGGATTAATTAATTAATTAATTAAAAGAGTCTCCCACACATTTTGGGGTTCCCACACACAGAAGGAGAGGGGAGGCACTTCTCCATAATTCTAGATGGCCAGATCAATGGGGAAATGTATATGAGATTCCATCAAACTTTATCTTTGGCATAGATCGGGACCGGATTGAGGCACAATAGCTTCCGAGGGTGGATTTAGACCCGAAGCTTCAGTGTTAACACCACGAGGTAGAAAGTTTTGATTTTAATACCCCAAATCCTCATAGATTAGTTTTTTTATGTATTAATTCTTTATTATGACTACTAAGGACCCCTGATGGGTGAATCTGTGTGTTTCAGGGTGAATGGGGGCGATCCGGGCTCTTTGGAGGGAAATCTCGTCGGATTTTCTCGTCAACACAGCATATAAACCAGTCACACACACCTTATGTTCTTCTTATTTGGGGTAGAATTAATTTTCATAAGTACACGCCATGTACTATGAGTACACACCATGCGGTGGTGGTGGTACGTGGTTGTGTGTCTGATCGTGTGAAAAAGAACACAGAATTGTGCTTTTTGAACAGTACATGTTGTGTACTTTGAAGTACACTCCATGTACTTTTACACAGGCAGACCCCAGGTTGTTCTAGACATGTAAAAGTATACATCTAGGGGAAGGTATTAGAGTAAATCTTGTGTACTCTAAAGTACACACCATGTACTTGTTCTAGCTTAGATTTTGTGGGTATTGTTTGCTCTGGAAGTCAAATTTGGGCGTGTGAGTAGTCCATTTTGAGCATGTTTTCATGTAGATCAAAATGGTGGGATCCTTTTGACATATATAGGTCATCTAAATTGTATTTTGGGTAAATTTGATATATAAGTATGATTTTGGTTGTCCTTTAATACCAGTACTAGTGTCATGAGGTTAGAGTAGTTGAGGTTTATGGCCTAATTTTGAGGACCAGGGTGGAACCTTTGGGGTAGGGTTGAAACCATAGGATTATTGTTATGGAAGATTGTTCTTGTGGTGTGAATTTAAGACTAAGGTACTCTTTATGATTCCCTTAGTGGGAAGGTATCTGGTTAATTTATCCTTGTATGTTGTGGTGTATGGTTGAGAATTAATGTGTGGCATGAGATTTATTCTAGATGCCTTAGTGGCACGTTCATGATCGAGGATCGGTTGGAGGATATTGAGGGATTCTTGAGAATTCTTCCTATGTTAGGGCTTGTCTTGAGAGTTTGTGGTTATCGTGGTTTAGAGGGGATTCCCTTGCTTGAGTTCTAGTTCTGAGGATCCAAGAAGGGATGGCTTAGTTTGTATGTAGACCTAGAGGGACATGTATGTGCCAGAATGATGGGGTGACCTAGAGAAGGTGAGTGACCTTATGTCATTCATTTATGGGTGTTCATTGGGACACATGATGATGTATGTGCCAATGGGATGAGATTAATCTAGTTGAGGATGTATATCCAGCCATTGTTATGTTTTGGTTCATTGTGGTTGAGACCAGTATTACCCTTGGGCTTGTTGATATGGTTGGGTTTCCATGTTCTGGAACCCAATTTATTAGTAAGGGATGTGATGGATATGAGATCTAGATGGATGATCTGCATGTATGGTTCCATATATCTATGCTTGAGATTTTTGGTTTGAGGTTTCGTATCGGTACCAATAGTAGTTTATGTTAGAGTGCTGGACCGAGGTTCCAAGCACGCTATGTTATACTATTGATAATATTGATGTGACATCTTCTATATGTGTTTGGGTTTTGTATGGAGGTTACAATCATATAGAGTGTACTAATGAGAGGGTGTCAGATTGAGGCTCTAGACACTGATGGTATACTTCATAAATAGTGTGCCAGACTGAGTCTCTAGGCATAAATGGAATTCCATGTAATGTAGGATGTTGGACTAAGTATGCTTCTTCTTTAGTTGGGACTAACTGATTCTATGAGTCCCACTGATGTTGGTTTCTATACTGAGGTTCCAATAATATAAAGTACACTACTGAGAGGGTGTGAGACTGAGGCTCTAGACACTGATAGTGTACTTTGGGGATAGTGCTCTAGACTGAGGGTTTGGGATTTGATGGTTTACCAACTGGGATGGAAGGTGGCCAGAAACTCTACATCCATGGTTATGATTCTAGACAGATTCTCTCGAAATAGTTAATTTGATATATATGTATTATGAGATAGACCGATGCTTTGTGCACTATGGTTATTATACAAGAGATAGATGTCATAATGAAGGTCTGAGATTAGCGGCACTCTTGTGTGGTTATGGGATTGTTTTCTCGAGGTTATAAGTATAAGGATATGTATGGTCAATAGGACATATTAAGGATTTCGATTGCTAAGGTGGTTTCTTGTTATTTGGTCTTACATACTAGTGAATGTTCATATTTATGTATATATTTATAGGTATGGGACTATACATATATACGTATATAGATATGGACATCCATGGTGGCACTTTCCATTTGACCGAGATTATGGACCCGATGCTTGACTATGGTTTCACATTGGTTTTACTTCATTTTTAGTTGTGTCTTAGCGAGGCTGAGCATATTACTTTTGCATACAGTTATAGCATCACATTTATAGGTTGCTTTTTGGGGTGACCTATTGAGATTCTTTCTCACCCCTTCATGAGCACCTCAGTGTACTTGTAGACCTTATTTCTACCTTTTAAGTTGAGTATGAGTTGCATGGTTGTTAGGGCTGAGGCCCAAAGTTGCATGATCGAGTGAAGCTGCTCGTGTGACACTTCTGATCAGGTCGATGCAGTTCAACGGTGTCTGGATATTAGGTACGTGGTTTATCTCAGAGTTTGTAGTAGATCCCTATACTTTTATATTCAGTTTCTTTTTTACTTTGTATTTGTATGATCGTCCTAGTGGGTGATAATTGTTATATGTATTACATGGCTGTTCGGGCCTTTACTACATTTCTATTTATTTACAGCACCTTTTAGTTTTAGTTTATTTATTCTTCCACATTACTATAATTTCTATGAAATTTGGTTATTTACTTCTATTTGTGCACTCTGATATGGGGGTATAGTCTCCTCAAAGATTCACCTTATACCCCCACTATTAGTTGAAAGCCAATGTATTATGAGGAGTAGTGCTTGAGGTCTTGTGGTGAACCAGATCAGAGCACCGGTTTAGTGGCTACTGGGCCAGGATGTTACAAAGTGGTATTAGACGAGTTATTTTCCTATTATTTCACTATTTGGGGTTTGGTAGAGAGGAGATATAGGAATGTGTTGGAGATTATGATGGATATTGGGCTGGTACATCAAGAACACCTAATCTGGTATGAATTCTATGTTATCAGGGACTAGGAATGATGTTTTTTACTTGTGATGTTATGGTTGAATATGATTTTCTCTTTGAAAAAATGCACATGTTGTTTATATTTTATGGTTTATGATGGATTCCAGGATCTTGGACCATTGGAAAGAGGCATGTGAGTTGGTATTGACTCTTGGATTGTAGAGTTAAGAGGAATCTAATGTATCATGATAGGCACGTAGGATCTCCATGTTGTAGGCCTGGTAGTGTGTGTTGTTATAGATTTTTTTTTATGGAAGTCTTTTTGGGTCTATAATGAGGTGCTCAGTGGTGGGGATGCTGGTTGGGTTTTGTGTGTGGTTGGTTTAGTGACCCTAGTGGGTCAGTATGGTATCAGTGTAGGGATATAGACCCTTGTAGACAGTTTTGTTTGCGGTTGGTTGTATTTATAGGTCCTCCAAGGATAAGTCTGATGTGAAGATGTTCCAAGACGACGGACTCCCTAGTCATGAGTAGTTGGTTGGAATATGACACCTTTATGGTGAGGGGGCCTAGAGATGGATGTTTTCTTAGTTGAATTCATGTGATGATGAGATGGGTAATTTTGGATTCCCCATGAGTAGTTTCCTTCTATGATATGGCTTAGACCTGGGTGTTTAAACCTAGTGGCTTGATGTGAGACTTTATCTGTAGGGATATGTGGGAGTTCTTAATGGCCTTTCTCACAAGAATCCAGAGCTGGGATTCAGAGGTTTTGACTTTTGAGGGTGACATGTGAGAGGCTTCGATTGAGTTATGAGAGCCTTCGGGTTTTCATATCACAGATGGGAGTTTTGGACTTGTTGAAGTGGTGAACAAAGGGTGCAGTAGGGTTTGAGGTTTAAGATTGTCAGATTCCTTTTATTTCATAATGGTGAGCATGTGTGTTGGAAACTATGTTGTGTGGTTGGTTTTGAGAGGGTAAGGTTCATTAAGGTTTTAAGCTTAGGAAATAGTTGTGTAAACAAGTTGAGACCAATGGCTTGCGAGTTGGATTGGGAGCACAAGGAGTGCACTAGTTTGTAAGGTTTAGACTTATAAACTGAGTTTTTATGATAGGTGACTTGTTGGAATCAGAGCGGGTTTTTTGGATGAGCTACACAAGGGTGTGTAATGGTTATGCGATAGTGGAACATTGGGGATTCGAGCACTAGTGATGTGTTGTATCATTTGGTTTTCGAATCAGACATTATGGGATTGTATGTATGAGGTGATATAGTTGGGCTGGCGGTAGGGTGCGGGCTGAGAAATTGTAGCAGTTTTGATAAGAGGCTTATGGGAATTGTGATATGAGGCCTTGGGATAGTATTGTGATGTTTCAAATGTGTGAGGTTGTGATGGCATTCGTCAATGACCTCTTAGTATGATCACAGTTTAGAGATGATCATGCCTAATATCTTGACATTATCCTAAGTATGATAAGAGAGCACCGAATTTATGCCATTCTATATAGATGTTTCCTAGGATTGATAAGGGGCCTCATATGAGTCTTTCCTCATGGGGTGGTGTGTTTAAAACCGTGTGGTGGGAGAGCACCATTGGCTTTCTGTTAGTGAGGTCTCTGTGATGGGTATGATATCGACGAATACCATGCGTACTATTCTCGGATACTGAGAATAGGCAATAGTAGTTGTTTAGTTTTGTTGCTATGGTGGTAGAAAAGTGGTCGTGTCTATCTCTGTATTTGTTCATGTTTCAGGAATGGTTAGGGAAAAGATGTTTGGTTTTGAGGTAATGATATGGGTAATCCTATGGTGGGACATACCAGATCGGGTTTGGTGGTGTGACCCTGGCATGGGAAGGGTCAAGGATGCAGTGAGTACCATGTCAAGCAGGTTGTAGACCATTGACAATGTTATTTTAAATGTGACTTTCATGGGGGGAGCTTTGTGGATCATAAATGGTAAAGGTGGGTTGTGTTCTATGGTGGGGAGAACTATGTGTGTAATGATAGGTTTTAAATTTTGATTTGGAATATTGGGATGGAAGACTGACATTAAGCAATGTCCTAGTGGTTTGATAATGGTGAAAAGTGGAGGCTTATCTTTTGACGGGTTGTATTCTCTTTCTTCGGAGCTCTTTAGAGATGTTTAGTTTGCATCTTTGGGTAGAATTCAACAAGATGAGCTTGTTTTAATGACCAATGTGGTTCAATAAGTGTGGTTGGAAGACCACTAAGGCTTGTTTTGGACAAGATGGTTTATATTGGGGAGGTTGTAGAGTCCTGAGTTTTATGGATTTTGAAATTTGATAAGAAATTTGAATTCTTATTCTTGGTGTTTAGGAGGGGAAAAATGGCCATTCTACCATAGAATTTGGTCTCAAATAATTTTTTTAACCATTACGTTGGTCCCATAATAGGGTGTTTACCCTAGGACATAAGTTTGGTGAACTTCCAAGTAGTTGGAGTTTTGGACGTATATGTAATATTTTATAAATTAAATATTAAAATAGTCAGATAGTTTCGGGTGGATGTATCTCTCAAACGGAGCATTGGATTGAGATTTTTACTCTATGTTTGAGTCTGGAATTGGGTTTATTTTCTAGGATATGTATTAACTCACGTCAGGTTTTGGGGCCTAGGACAGGTGTTAAATGGAGGATTAATTAATTAATTAATTAAAAGATCCCCCCCCCCATTTTGGGGTTCCCATGCACATTATGATAGGGTAGGGGATTCTATATCATGCTCGATGGCCATATTGAAGGGGAAAGGTGGAGGAGATGTCTCCAGACTTCATCCTTGGAGTAGATCGGGACAAGATTGAGGTGCAATAGCTTCCGGGGGTGGATTTGGACCTAAAGCTTCTGTGTTTACACCATGAAGTAGGATGGTTTTGAGTTTTATAACCCAAATCCTCATATATTAGTTTTTTTAGGTATTAATTCTTTATTACATCTACTAATGACCCCTGATGGGTCGATCTGTGTATTTTGGGGTGAACGGCGGTGACCCGGGTTGTTTGTAGGGAAATCCCATCGGATTTTCCCATCAACACGGTGTGTAAACCAGTCACACACACCATTTGTTCTTCCTGTTTAGGGAATAAGTAATTTTCATAAGTTCAAGATGTGTAATCTAAGTACGCACCATGTGGTGGTGGTGGTACATGGCTGTGTGTCCAGCCGTGTGAAAAAGAACACGGAATTGTGGGTTTTGAATAGTACATGCTGTGTGATTTTACACAGGGAGACCCCAGGTTGTTCTGTCCATGTAAAGGTACACAATCATGGGGAGGGATTAGATTACATTCTATGTACTCTAAATTACATGCCCTTAACTTTTTTTATCTTAGAGGTTTTTGGTTAATTTGTGCTCTGGAAGTCATAATTGGGCGTGTGAGTAGTCCATTTTGACTGTTTTTTCACGTAGATCACAATGGTGGGATAATTTTGACATATAGAGGTCATATAAATAGTGTTATGGGAAAATTTGGTATATATGGATGATTTTGGTTGTCCTTTCATATGATTACTAGTGACATGAGGTTATAGTAGTTGAGGTTTAGGACCTACTTTTGAGGACAATGGTGGAACCTTTGGGGTAAGGTTGACACTATAGGATTGTGGTTATGGAAGAGGGTCCTTGTGGTGCAAATTTGAGTCTAAGGAACTCTTGATGATTCCCTTATAGGGAAGTTATCTGGTTAAGTGATCCTTGTATGTCGTGGTGGATTCTTGAGGATGCATGTGTCGAATAAGATTGATTCTAGATTCCTTGGTGGAATGTTTATGATTGAGGATCAGTTAGAGTACATTGAGGGCTACTTGAGGATGCATCATGTGTTAGGTATTGGCCTGAGAGTTGGTGTTTACTGGGGTTTAGAGGGGATTCCCTTTCTTGAGTGTTAGTTCTGAGGATCCAAGAGGGGATGGTTCGGTTTTTTTGTAGACCCAAAGGGCTAAGTGTGGGCCTGAATGATGGGGTTACCCTGAGAAGGTGTGTGAGCTTATGTGGTACATTTATGGGTGTTCCTTTAGAAATAGGATGGTGTATGTTTCAATGGGATGATATGTTTCTAGTTGAGAAGGACGTATAGCCATCTGTTGTTATGTTTTGGTTCGTTGTGGTTGAGACCCGTATTACCCATGGGCTTATTATTGTGGTTGGGTTTCCATGTTTTGGAACCCAATTTATTAGTAAGGGTTGTAATGGATAAGAGAGCTGGATGGATGATCTACATGTATGATTCCAGATATCTATGCTTGAGATTTTTGGTTTGAGGTTTAGTATTGGTACTGATAGTATTTTATGTTTTATTTTTGGATTGAGGTTCCAATTACTCAATGTTATACTGTTGAGAATAGTGATGTGACATATTCTATATGTGGTTGGGTGATTGAAGGAGGTTCTAGGAACAAGGAGTGTACTACTGAGGAGGTGTTAGGCTGAGGCTCTATACACTGATAGTATACTTCATAGATAGTGTTCCAAACTAAGGATCTAGGTGTAAATGGCATGCCATGTGATAAAGGATATAGGACTGAGGATTCTTCTCCTTTGGTTGGGACTGACTGATGCTCTAGGGCTCACCGATGTTGGTTTCTAGACTAAGTTTCCCGGTATAGAAAGTACACTACTGAGAGGGTGTGAGACTGAGGCTCTAGACACTGATAGTGTACTTTGGGGATAGTACTCTAGATTGAGGGTCTGGGCATTGATGGTTTTTGACACCATGAAATGTGTTTCACACACATCTCTGTAATTGAAGATGTATTTTCTTGTGTCATGACTCAAAATGACCTCAACCGGGCTCAAAACGTTTATGGTGAGACTTTGCAGTTTTTCATGGGTTTGAGTGACAGTAGAAAAGGCATCGGCCCAAAGGGTCGGGATGGATGCCCGGAACTGATCCCAAGAAGGGGTGCGGGGGCGCAGCCCCCGTGGTATAGAGCAATAAATTTTTTCTAAGTCCCTAAATCAGTACCCAAGGTACTTGCACACAAATACATGTGCACCACCATTCTGGATATGGTTGAATTATTTATTTTGGATAAGTCCTCAAAGCATCACCTTAGTCTATCCAAAACATCGTCGGCGCGCAAGGTACTTGCGCGCCACATTATGGCACGCAAGTCACTTGCGTGCCCAATCTCTTTTCATCCAAGGTCATATTTTTTCCTATAAATAGACCCTTTGGGCCTTCATTTGTATGGACGAATTTCTTGGAAGCCCAATTGTTGCTCTGGTTTCCTTAGTGCTTCGCCCAAGTCCTTCGAAACTTTCAATGTAGTTATTTAACACCTAAAGTAGAGGAATTTAAGGAGGGTCATAGGGATTATGTCCATTTGGTGTTTGAAATCCATAACACTTGCGCTCATAAAGCTCCCAACCTCCCTAAAACCAAAAACACTTGGGTTCCACCTATTCCTTTTATAGTAACTTGAGCACCCCACTTCTGGGATCACCTGTGAATACTCCTGAAGGCTTTATCCAGGTCTCTCCCAAGTATTACTATATAGGTTTTTCATCACATAAGTGAATATCAAGTCCCCAATCCTACTTGTGGTCCCATACTTGTGCGCCATTACCTACTTGGGCACCCCTCTTTGATTCACTTACTCTCTTCAATCTATAATCCAACAATCCCTCTTCAAAGCCATCCATGGAAAGGCTTCTTCTTCATTGGCTCCCTTGTTTTAAAGGTATTCTATTTAGAACTCCACCAAAACCTTCTAACTTATCAAACCATTGGGAAATTCACATTAGTGTGTCTCCTATTTGGGTTTGTATATCTATAGTAATAGGTTTCCCAAATTTGTTTCACAATGGGTTTAGGAATCATGGAGTGTCTTTGGATTTGTATATTCCTAGTCACATGGAACTTTCTCCCAGGAATAGTGTTGGGAAGTTATTGATTTTTAGGTTAAGGGTTTGGGTCATAAACTCTCCCTTCTCAAAGAGTCTAACCACATATCTATGGTAGGGAATGTAAGATTCACACTTTATTTTCCATTCAAGCGAATGAAAAGTATACCTCCCCTATCATGATCAATTTTAGGGCATACATCATGGTGTAAGCCTCTAACCTTTATCCCTTCTTCCTTTCATTGGACCCTTAGGCTCATCGCCTTTCCCTCATCCATCATCACCACCATAGGTGTGCCCGCTTCTACAAGTGGAGGAAAAGTGTGGGTGCATTTGTTGAATATTTGACATCCTCTTGTTTCTCACACCGAGAATGACTCACGTGGGATTATAGATTTGTCATTATCACAAAATTTTCACAATGAATGAACTACGATAATTCTGATTCCCACCATAATCGGGATACGTGGGAAGCCTTCTCAGGGCCCAAGCTCACTGGATATCATCTTCAGGACTCCAACCCTAATTCCCTTAATCCGGGCATCCTCCTAAGGAATAAGCCCTAAATTAAACCCCCAAATCATCAAGTCATCCTTTTAAAGAATTAAGTCCAAAATCATTTTTTTCTCAAAGGACTATAATCTCCTATGAGACTTATCAAACTACGTGACTTTTGATACCCATCCACATGGGATACATAGAAAGCCTCCTTGAGGTTCAAACCCAACACTTAAAATCAACCCTATTATCCTTGGTCCATATTCCCAATAGGGTCTAATCTTACTTGGAAACCCATATTATTTCCAAGTTCCTTGGGATGCTCAGGCATAAGTCTCACACTAAACTTTGACTAAGCACCTTTCACTTAGATTTCTATACCACATGACATTAAAATATATAGATAGGTCCTTATCACATTACCTTAAAATGTATAATGTGTCCCATTAAGCGGCATCGAACTACAAGGGTTATGATTCCTTTCATAAGGATACTTAGGTAGCCTATTTCATGGGTATTATCCCAATATCAAAACAAACCTTCGTCTCCCTAAATGATAATAAATTCCAGAGTGCCCCACTGAGTGGCTTAAAAACCAGTATCATCATAAAAATGATTAAAAGAATCTATAAGTAGCATATGAGAGGATATCTCCATTAGTGAAGAACCTCAAATACAAATGAATGATTCTAAATTTTACACATGTTAATAAGTGATTGAAAATTCTAATGGAAACTTATGTTATATTGAGTGAATTAATAAGGATTCATGAAAATATCTTAAATTTATAAAGAGGGTCCTGGAGTAGATAATAATTCCCCCCAAAAGAGTGTGATGAGTCCGAACTCCCATCCTCTCGACCAATGAATGTTCCAAAGTATTTTAAAGTTCTAAATTAACAAACTCTTTCCTTTGGAAATCAGGTCCCTTTTGGATAAAGAACTATTAGAAGTTTCTGGTTCCATGAATAAATCCAATGGAACCCACTTGGAAGCATTGATTCTTAAAACTAGAACACATGTTTCAAGGAACTATGAAACAAAAATGGTGAACCCTATGTGAATCCTTAACCAAGTTAATAATGTTTCCCACTTGTTAGACCCCTATCAATTGATAAAGGAAGGCCATACAAAGGAATAAATCATGCATGTATCCATTTAAAAGATGTAACTTTAATGGATTTTATTGTTGTTTTCGAGTTATCTTTCTCAGAACTCCCTTCAGTCTAAAATGGATTTCTTCAAAATGGATTCTATGAACTTTACAACTGCTGCTCAGGATGGATCCTCATCCACGGGAAGGACATTATCACCCACCCAGCATCTTCAATGTTGGGTCTCCAACATGATGGTAAAGGAGTATCGTCAACATGGTATAATCCTAACCTTGGAGGATACCTGACAGGCTCTCTAGGTTAATAACAATCCTCAATCGTCTGGCCAACAATTACTGATGATCAAGAATAAGACAATTCCAACCACCATTTACAACTATTTCAGGTCCTTATCCCTAGAATGAAATAATCAGTCCCTCTTGTACTATAGGTAGGTAGATCAATAGGTCACTCAGGGACTCAATTCAATGATGTTGGGGTCCTTACTAAGGACTCCCACCAACAATATCTGCCAGCAGAATCACGTAGTAGTGAACCCCCAACAAGATGTGGGTTTTGTGTCTGGATGTTAGTCCAAGGTCTCTCAGACCTGGATATGCTAGACGAACCACCAGGGAAAACGTATGGTCAATAGGGAGCAGGTTCTTACCTATTACCCCTCTGGAAGTCCATCAACCTAAATTGATGGCGAACAACGAGCGGGCACATACACTTGTCTGCCCAAATTTTGCTTCCCAGCAGACTCGTCTAGAAGTAACCCACCAATCCCGCCAGACAAATCCGGTGGAGTATCATGAACATGCACATAAACCTATTTAAAAATTATCATCCAATCAGTAGGCTCATTTGACTATATTTAAAGAAGCCTTTCAATCAAATGTGGTGGCAACTGGTAAACAGGAATATACACATGCTTACAATCACCAATTCTGCCAGAAGTCTCATCTTCTAGTATTTAAGGAATACTGTCAACCATACTTGATGGGAAACATCCAGTAGGCATATACACCTTCCAACGTTCATCAAGCCTGTCAATATTCTCGTTTGGCGACACTTGGAGAAGTCATTCGGAAAGCTCCGATGACAAATCTGGGGTAGAATAAACTCTATTTCCCCATACATGAGTACTATCAATACCCATTGATAGGAAAATAAGTACATGAGTAGGAACATACACCTACTCCTGATATAGAATGGACATATATTCTCGTTCTCGTCGTTGAAGTCACCAAACACATCTTATTAATGGTGAAAGGGCAGACACAAATTCCTTCCCATATTCTGGAAGCATGCCAGGATATTATAACAACTACTTCAGCAGTATCAGAAGAACAGACACATAAATTTTTTCCCACACCTAGGATGACACATCGGCATGCCATCCCAGAGCAGATATACACCTTTTTTCCAGACTAGGAGGGTCATGGGGCATACTCCCCAATATCATATGGAAAACAGGATCGGGAACATACACGCGTTCCAATTGGAGGTAATCGGTCTGTTCTGATGACCACTTCAAGGAAGACACATACACCTACCCATGATAACCACTTCTCTCAGCAATTGGTCCCAACTAAGTGTAAGAGAACATCCAAGAATAAGCCTCACTAAACACGTTTGTAAAATCAAGAGTCAAGCTGCAATTTGGCTCCTCTTAATGTTGGAGTTCTTGAATCCCTCAGACATTTATCTATTGCAGCTCAAGATCATGCCCTCACATTACCAAATTAAGGGAGTAGTAGTATTAATTCTGAAGTTCCCCATCAGACACTTCATCATGAAGGCTTGCTTCATAAAAATTCGGTTAATCCAGAGATCCTATCTCTAGATGAGAGCCATGGCAACCCTCCTTGTGGCCAAAGAACAAGGAGCAAGAGGATTTATCCCTTGTTGTAATACACCATGGTGGTCCTCTTCATGATGGAATTCTCTTCAAAATTCCTTTCTATAGTAGTATTTTTCATTGTAAAGATAATTCTATAATTGATAATGTAGTGATGATAAATCCCTCTTATCTCAAGGCACATTCCAATACAAGGCCAGTCATGTATGATGCCTTGTCATTAACAAGTGAAATACTTTCTCAACCATAAGAAATCTTAGTGGAATGGTCATTCTCCGAACCTCCCTTGGGTCATTTTTCTTCTAATACAGAGTGTCCACTTTTTTCAGACCAAGTAGAGAAACCTCTAGTGAAATATGATGAAGATATGTTAAACATGAGAAAATAATTGGCTAAAGGAGAAATACCAATCATGTTCTAGAATTTGGAAAATTCTCAATATAACATTCAATAATTGATGGAAGAAGATTGAACTCATGATATCCACCTCAACTTATGGAAGAATCATTACCATTTGAAAACCAAAGTGTTACCATATGATGAATATAAAAATCATGTAAAGGTAATATAAGGGTTGCAACACCAAATTGACTAAGCATCTATCTCTGTTTCCCAACATCCAAAGGTTGAAAAGAAGTAGAGGACCCTTCAGTGTGCATGCCTCAATGCTTTAAAAAGGCTACGCCAGTTAATTTCTGATTCCTCATTTGGTGTTAATATCAGAGGATGGGTTGTACATGGATCATTGCATTTCACTGCACTCCAGAATTAGGAAATCCTACCAAAAGTGGTATCATGAAACGTTACTACCCACAGATGGCTACAATCAATAGATTTTGTATGCAATCAAATGTACGCACAAGAACATGCTTCAACTAGCTCTCATTAGAGTCAGGCCTAAATAAAGAAAGTTGTTGAGTTAATTTTGCATCAAGCATATGATAATCTTGAGTAGGCATCCCACTTAGAGAATGGCATCCATCATATAACGCAAATTTCTGAAATATCACAACGATCCTATAAAGCATGTGATTTGAGTGGTTGTCAGATAATGCACCCAGCTAATGTCCGAACCAAAATTTGCAAAATCAGAAGAGCAACTGCACAAATCTCAGCCATAATAGTTCAAGAGCCACCCCAACTTCTAGGAATGGAGGATTGTTTAATTCAACCTTCGTATTCAATAAAAAAAATTCAATGTTTTGAAGAAGAAGAATAGGAACTGCCCCAGCCTGTAGAGCTGGGGGATTTTTCACATCTACAATCCCCTCCTCAACAGAAGTCATTTTTCTTCTAATTAGGGAAGGAGACACAAATAGATCACACAATTAAACTATCTAAGGATTACCTTCAGGATACTATCCATCAAACAGCTCATAAGAATCCATCATATAGGAGAGCAGAGTCTCATGGAAGATACAGAAGGAGATGATCTTATAAAGATACTGACATAATGCCATCAATGCATTATGAATCAGTGAATGTTATTAACACTATTTCAGAAGATCCTCTATAAAATGAGTCTATTTCGGAGAAATCAGAAGATGAAGTTCTTATCCATAATACAGTAGACACTGAATCAAATGAAGAAGGTGTGCATAACCGAAATCAGAGGCTTACCCAGAATCTAGGTATGCCCTCAAATAACTAACTCCCACCCTTCCAAAAGGCATCTAACAAGGGGAAAGGTAAAAGTCAGATTGAATCTCACTTTTCCACTGAATAATGTCAATATCTTTCATTTGAATAAATATTTTCATAGAAAGAATATGAAATGAAGGAGTTGAAAAGACTCAATATAGAGTTACTTAGAAGCATCATTTCTGCTAGACAAGCTCCTCAGGAAAATCCTCAACTTGCACATCTTATAGGAGCTCATCAGCAAAGATTATTTTTGGTAATAATAGATGTGGATAATGAATTGTCTCCATTGGGTACACATCCAAGATAGGATCAAACACATCCTTATAGACCTGTTCTCACGGGTTATCCAAGGCAAATAACAGCACCACCACCAGTGGGTTTGTCAGTCTTTGCACCAGTTCATGCTCCAGCTACGGTGCCTATACAGGTCCTAGCTCATCTGAATAATACTCAAGTGCTTATAAACATAATTGAGGCATTAACAACTTGATTAGAAGATATAGAAGAACGGCGTGCACCATTTCAGGCGGAAAAGAAAGCATATCCTGAGTGGGTGGATTTGATCCCTCCTGCGCCAACTTTTTTAAATACCACATTCCCAATATTTAATGGTTTAGGATATCTGGAACAATACTTAACACATTTCATTTCTCGTTGCGATCCCATGATGGGGACTTCTCAACAACAAGAATCAGTAATGCTTAGGTGTTTTGTGTAGTCATTATAGGGACCATCTTTTGTATGGTATAAAAATTTTCAATCTAAATCAATTACTAGATAGGAAGATCTCGATCAGAAATTCCTTCTTCAATTCCGCTCAATGCTACCGAAGACAACAGTTTTTTATCTCACAAATTTCAAACAAAAGGAAAATGAAATAGTTTCATATTTCATTGCTCGATGGAAAGTATTAACATATTCCTTAAATAAAGAACTCCCTCAAGAAGAGTTGTTGTCAATTTGTGTGTAAAATATGCATGATGAGTTATGCACACCGCTGATCCCTATGAAATACATAGGAGGGTTTTGAGACCTTGATTCAATTTCTCAAAAAATTAAAGATTATATCATGGAAACTAAGGCTAAACTTGTGTAATTTCATCAGCTCTGGGAAGGAGAATAGGTAAATCAGAGGTTGCTACAATTACACTTAAGAAATAACATATACCTTCTTCCACTTCAAAACCTTCATCATATCTCTAAGGGATCCACCTCCTAAGCATGAGCAGAAATGACTACCCCGTCAATATGACCAAATAAATCAAAGGCAAAAACAGTTTGAGGATTTTAAGAACAAATTTTATTCTTTATGAAATGAATAGGTTCTCGGTTACTTAATCTCAGATCTAGAAAATAAGTTGGTTCAGTTTCCAAGGCTGAAGAAACTAAACAAAGAAGGAGATGAAGATCTTTCTAATTATTGTCTCTTTCACCAGAAGTTGGTGCATCCAATTCAGGAGTGTTTTTTTTCAAAGACCTCCTCCAAAAAATGGTATAATATGGACAACTAAAACTGAAAATTTCTTTATCCAAAGTATCATGTGTTACTACTACTAATCTAGAAGAATAAAGTGAATGTTAGGAAGTCAAAAGTAAAAATTCTCAGAAATATAATGATTGGATGATCAGGAAAATGATCAACTGAACTCAAGCCATTTTACAAACACATTTGAATAAATTTATCATGTCTTATACTACTTCCACCATAGCAAAATCACCTTCATCAAAAGGGAAATCCTTAAAGAAGCAAAGTGATCAGAAGGAAAAATATAAGTCATAAGAAGATGAGCTCATGTCAAGGCCAAAGTTTTCCTTGACCCTGGCAGATTTCATGCCATCTATTTCAAAAGCAGAGGCACTGCCCCACCAAATTCCAAAACCAAAACCAATATGTCAAGAAGAATCTTCATCATATAAAGAATTGATCTTTGGTTCTTTCAATGTTATCCACTTAATGGATCCTTATGCCAATGGTGATTTTGGTTATAATGAGTCTGAGTTCCCTATATGTAACTGAAGAACTAGAGGAAGAGGCCATGGTCAAGGATATAGGGGAAGACATGGGAATTCTAGAAGCCATTATTTTAACTCTGTCCTTGCTCGAATCGTATATGCGGCAGAAACTCATGGGATATCCCTTCAGCGGGCTCAAAAAGAACAAGGATATTTCTCCACGTATGACAGATTAGGTCCTGAAATGATCATTTTGGAGGACCAATTGGAGGATACACCATATTCTTCTCAGAAGATAGATAGACCTAGTCGGTCTAATCTTCCAAAGCAAGAAGTATTTCCTGTTTCTACTCCGACACAGGGTACATCCACACCAGGAGCATCAACTTCCAAGGTACCTACAAAACTGCATCTCTATTCTGGGAAATGCAAACCTTTGAACCAAAAGTATGATGTTTTGAAACAGATATCCCAATTACTAGCCAAGTTGTTTATTTTAGATGCCTTGAATCTGTCAAAAGATCTTCGAGAAGAACTTATTGAGGCTTTTTCAAGTCCTCAAGAGTTTGAAACCAAAGTTGTTGTTGTTGAGGTTTAAAGTATTGAGAATGATCATGCAGAATGTCATGCAGTCATATATTTTATAGATGAAGATGAAGATGATGTTGTACATGGAAATATCAGGCCCTTCTATATATCTGGAAAGGTCAATGACATATACATCCAATGATCCTCCATTGATATTGGATTAGGATTTAATCTCATTCTCATTTGTACACTTCGTTGATTGGGCCTCACTGAATCTGACTTATATCTTTCAACTTTAATTTTTAAAGGACATGAAAAGAATGAGCAATAACCTCTCGGTGAGATTACACTCAAGTCTCAGTTTGGGGATCTTGTGTCTAATTTAGATTACATGGTTGTTTGTTAGGACACAGCCTTCAACATTTTTCTTGGTAGGCTTTGGCTATATCAACATGCGGCCATACCTTTTCCATACCACCAATGTCTCAAATAATGTTTCAATGATCAAATTGGGACATTGTATGGTGACAAGTCTCTATTCAAAATGTGTTAATATCAATACATTGAGGTATAATTTTATCACACAAGGAACTAGGTCCATGGAAAAGTAGGTGACTATAATTAATGCTCCAAATGGCTTGGAAAAGATCCCAGAAACCCCATTCATGAATTTGACCATAGATTATGTGTTACCAATCAATCAAATTGAAAGGGTAAACCCAAATAAAAGCATTCATATAGTAACTTCCATAATTTCAATTGTGGTAATCGATCCTAACAGTATGGGAGAAATTTTTGATTCACCAAGAAATTGTGAAAGCTTAAATGGAGATGTCTTCATTTCATCCATTGAACTTCAACAAGTCTCTATTTCGTCAATCATAATAGAATAAGTTTTAGCAATGCTATAGGAAGATAATGATGCTGATTCCAATCCATCACATCTTCTTTATTACCCCAGGAATACCCTTCATCATTAGTAGGGTCAGAAATGGTGTCCTCTCCTTCAGAATGTTCAAATACTGACTCCTCTCCTAGGTATGGAATCTTTTCTTCATCATCTACTATGAAAGTAGAAACATAAGAAGTGATATGTAAGGAAGATTAAGAAGAATAAGAATATCTCAGGGATGCTCCTCTATCATTTGAGGAAGGTGTATATACCATTGTGGATGAGTTCAAAGAAATAAATCTAGGTACATAAGAAGATCCATGCCCCACTCTAATTAGTGCAGCCATGATTCCTGAAGAGCAATAAGTGTATACTTTATTTATAAACCAACATAGAGACATATTTTATTGTAATTATACAAAAATTATAGGACTTAATCCTAATGTATCTAATCAACATTTGGGTTTTCCAGAAGAACATCTAAGATTCAAGAAGGCAGCAAGAAGAACACACTCAAATCATGCCTCTAAAATTGAAGCTCAAGTTGATAAGATTATAAAGGATAGCTTTTTTAGGGAGGTTCAATATCCCAAATGGATGTCCAATATTGTCCCAGTGAAATAGAATAATGGTAAAATCAGATTTTTCATTTATTTCAGAGATCTTAACTGGAATTTTCCTAAAGATGACTTTCCAGTTCCAATCACAGAGCTTTTAATCGATGCAACAGCTGGCTATGAATCCCTTTCCTTCATGGATGTCTAGTATGGGTATAATAAAATCCACATGGACCTAGAGGATGAAGAATATATAGCCTTTATATCCCCTCAAGGAGTGTTTTTATATCAGGTAATTCTCTTTGGCTTAAATAATTCAGGTGCAATGTATCAACGTGCCATGCACCATATCTTCAAACCCTTCTTAGGTAAATTTTTAGAATGTTATATGGATGATTTAGTGGTTAAATACAGACAACGTTCTGATCGCTTCGATAATCTAGAGGCCATATTCAATAAACTTCGGCAACATAATTTGAAGATGAACCCCTTGAAATGTGCTTTCAGGGTAACCTCATGGAAGTTCTTCGGATTTGTTGTATGCCATCGTGGTATCGAAGTTGACCTTGAGAAAGAAAAATCAATCATTTCCATGTCACCTCCTAGAAATTTTGAAAATTAAGAGGACTCTAAGGACACATGGACTATATTCGGTGCTTTATCGGCAATTTGGGAGGCAAGTGTCTACCCTTCATCAGATTAATGAAGAAGGGAGTCACCTATCAATGGAATGAAGACTGGAAAGAAGAATTTGATACCCTCAAGAAATATCTATTGATTCCATTGGTATTAATTCCACCTGTTGAATAAAGACCAATTATTTTCTATGTGACATCTTTAGAGTACCTTCTTTACCCAAAAGATGGATGTTGGGAATAAAAATATCCATTACTATCTTAGTCGAACTATGCTTAATGAAGAAACTTGGTATTCAAATATTGAAAATTCTTGTCTGGAATTAATCTTTTCAGTTCAAAAATTGAGGCACTACCTACAACATCATAAGGTCCAATTGGTGTCTTGAAATAACCCACTCAAATTTATCCTTAGTCGTCCTATGCTTACAGGGCGTCTGGAATAGTGGGCAGTTATTTTGCAACAGTTTGATATCTAGTCTGTGCCTCAGAAGGTAATAAAGGGCCAAGCTCTAGCCGACTTCCTTACTGAACACCCATCTGTGAAAGATACATCATTAAATACTTAATTTATTGATGAAGAGGTATTAACTATTCAAGATAATTTCCAAACATGGGAAATTTACTTTTATAGTTACTCTATAATTCCAATAGGGAAGAGAATGGAAAACCCTAAAATCAACAAATTTGGTTTAGGAATTGTAATTATCTAACTAGAAAAGGAATTGTTACCTTATTTTTTCTTGTTGTCAGAAGGAGGAACCAACAATGAGGCATAATATCAAGCTCTCATTGCATATCTGGAATTGGCACTTCAGGTGCAAGTGAATCACTTGAAAGTGAAAGGTGATTCGAAATTGGTAATCAAACAAATTAATGGGGAATATTATATTAGAAAAGAAGAGTTAATCCTTTTTTGTGAATACTTAAGAGGGTTAATGGATGAATTTAACTCAGAGCTGACATTGTTTTATGTCCTGCAATCACAAAATGCCCAAGCTGATGCATTGGTTAATGCAGCCACATCCTTGGAAGATCCAAACCGAGATGAGACAGTCATCAGTATAACCCATCGTCGTGTGGTCTCACATTTTGTTCAAACTAGAATGGGGGAAATTAATGAAATTAGCCCTATTTCTGATCCATATGGTCATAACATGGGATGAAGAACACCCATCATATAATACCTTCAAAATTTAGTACTTCCACCATATAGGGCTGAAAAAGTATAGATCTAACAATGAGCGGTCAATTTTACTCTTTATGATGGTTTAGATCACCAGAAGTTCCTCTACAAATGAGTCTTTGATGGAATCCTCTTCATGTGTATTAATGGAGAAGAAACTACAGCTGTTGTGAAATAAGTACATTTAGGATCTTGTAGTGCTCACCAGTCCGGGCATAGGAGTTTTTATCAAATTTGAAGGCTCAGATACTTTTGGACTTCAATGATGCAAGATTTCATAGATTTTACCAAGAAATGTCATCCTTACCAAGTGCATTCCAACTTCATTCATCAACCCCTAGATTTGATACATATAGCTAAATACTCTTGGCCATTTTCCACATGGGGAACGGATATAGTGGGACCTTATCCTCTAGCTACAGCTAAGTAGTTCAATTATATCCTTACAGCTACTGACTTCTTCTCCAAATGGTATTAGGTAATACCTATCAAAGAAGTCGTATCAAAAAGCATTGTTATTTTTTTCAAAACTAACATTATCACTAGATTTGGTTTCCCTTATACTATATTGATAGACAATGGAACCAATTTTAGTTCTATTGAGGTAAATATGTTATATCAGGATCCCAATATCAAATCCAACCATTCATCTCACTATCATGCGGTGGCCAATGTATAGATAAAGGATTTCAATAAGACCCTATAAAATATACTCCAAAAGATGGTGGATAAAGATAAGAAATCTTAGCCTCATAAAATTTTTCATGATTTATGGGCTTATTGGACAACTTCTTGTACTACCACCCAGGAAACCCCTTATTCATTGGTGTATGGAATAGAAGTAGTTTTTCCAATTGAAATTCAATTTCCTTCACTCAGAGTTTCAATCTGTGATCAGTTGTCAACAGATAAGAGGTCTTAGAAACAGTTTGATGAGATGGAACTATTAGATGAAAAAAGTTTGCATACTATACATCATTTAGAAATCTATTAGAATAGAATAGTGCGGGCCTTTAACAAGAAAGTTCACCTCTGTTCATTTCTTTAAGGAGAATTGGTATTGGTTCTCAGGAATCCAATTATACCAGGAAAGAAACCTCCAAAGCTTGAGCCAAAGTGGGAAGGACCTTATTTTATACATAAGGTCTACTCAAATGGAGCTTATGCATTAATATTAATGGATGGAAAGATTATTACAACTCAAACCAATGCAAGATTATTGAAGAAATACTTTGTGTAATTGCACATATCGTCTTCACTGCAAGACTGAAAACTAAATAGCCCACATGTCCTCACTGCAAGACTTAAAACTTCACAATACAGTGTCCTTACTGCAAGAAATCAAACTACATAGCACAAGGTCCAAGTTTCAAGAGATTAAACTGCATAACAACCATAAGCGACCATACTTTACGACGATAAAATGTGTAGCATCTTTTTCCTTATTGCATGACATTAAACTGCATGACACCATTTGTCCTCATTACAAAACATTAAACTATTTGGTTAATGTATTCTTTACTTGACGTTAGGAGATTATACATGAAAGAATCATTGATATTATTTCTACTCCTTAGTGGAACATGAGTCCTTTTCTACCCTATATCTGAATCAGATCTGTATAGGGACGCCATTTAAAGAATTATATGTGGCTTGATTCTCATTTATATGAGATATGTAGACACTCCTGGATCTCCAATCTTGGGCCTAGTTGTAACCACAAAATTTTTATTTCTTTTTCTCCTTTGGAATATGAATCAGATCTATACAGAGTATTCCCTTAAGATTCATGGTCTGATACTTAAACCATTTTCTATCTTAAGTTTAACCATTCTCTCAGAATGTGTAAAAATTCCATATTCCCCATATCAAACTCAATTGGTATGGGAAATAATTATTTCAAGAACTATGTATGGATTGATTCTCATCTATATGAGATACGTAGAGATGCCAAGATCTCCAATCTTGGGCCCAACCATGACATAAAAATACCCCTTTATTCCATATATAAGAATCGAAATCTTCATAAGGAATGTTTAAAGAACTACATATGACTTGATTTTTCCCCCATCAAGACACGTAGAAACACTTGGGTTTTTTCCCTTAGTCCAACTACAATATGTCTTTCTTTTCACATCATTTAATCTTCATCCTTACCTCATGATGTTAAACTGCACAGAAATCATAGAACTATGTTTGGATTGATTCTTGCTCCAACAAGATACGTAGTAAGCCTGGATCCTATTCCCTGGCTCAGCCATCACTTAATCATAATACCCCTATTCTTAACTTGTGTCATCATTGTGTTACCTAAGAATAATTTACTACTCCTTGTTTCTCACACTGATCACAGCTCCTGTGGGCTTAGGAATTGGGTAAAAAAATATTCTTTATATAAATAAGGTGTCTCATTTTTTTATTGGGTTATCAATGATCCTCACTACATGACTTAAAACTACACAGTATAATGTCCTCGTTGTATGACTTTAAACTGTATAGCATAATATTGATTCAAAGGAAACAAAGAAAGTATCCATTTTTACATATGATTCATATCAATGTAAAAGACTTTAAACTCTTGGCTAATATTGATTCAAATATTTCTCATGTGCATTGAGAATTACCCCTTCCATATGCCACACTCTTAATCTTGAATATTTTTAGATCTTCATAATCTTTCTTATGGTTTCTATTGATATATTTTCTAATATATGAGAACTATTTTAACTAACTATGCAGTACATGCCCTTAGGTGTCCTTTCATAAGTTGCCTACATAATGGGCTTGTCAGTCAAAAGATGCCACTATTTGGCTATGCAACATATTCCCTAGTTGGACCTGCATAATACAACCCCGATAACGGGTTTTTCAAATGATGGTAATTTTGTTCTTGGTTATAGTGTCTTTGTACCCTTAAACTTTGATGACAATATACAAGATTCTGTATTTTAAAATAGTCATTCACGTATATTTGTCCCATTATTTTTCTATCAATCTGAAATTCTTCAATACCATGGTTTACACATTTCTTTCCATGTATTCAAATAAATATTAAATAACCATTGATCACTTGATCGCATATCATAATATTTTTTCTATTTCTATTCCTAGTTGTATAACCTAAAACTTCAAACACCATACTCTCTACATTTGGGTCAGACCTTCATAGAAATCATATTCCTCTGATTCTTTTGAAATCATGATTGCAAATATTCTCTCTATATTCTGGTGCTTTTCTTCATAAACCAAATTTATGCTTCGGAAAATCTGAATCTCCATAAACTTTCTTCGACTTTTAGCAATAGAATGTAAAATTTTTTGAGATCTCTTTTTCTTGACTATGTAGTATGTGCCCTTAGGTGTCCTTTCTTAAGATGCCCATGTAACAGGCCTATCAGTCAAAAGATGTCATTATTTGGCTATGTAGCATACACCCTAGTTAGCCCTATATAACACAGCCCCCGTAATGGTTTTTTCAAATAATGGTAACTTATTTATTGGAAAACACATCCTCTAATGCCTTTATCCCTTTTCCCATATCATTCCTCGGTTCCATAAATTCCCAAATCTCAATTTTCATTTTTCTATTCCATACCTGAATATGGTAGTATGCTTCCAAACAAATTATCAAGAAATTTGGAGAGTCTCGTACCTTTGGTCATAGCTAAAGGCCTTAAATTAAATCCATGAAATGTCCTCACTACATGACTTAAAACTATACAGTACAATTTCCTCACTACTTGACTAAAAACTGCACACTACAATTTCCTCACTGCATAACTAAAAACTACACAATACAATGTCCTCACTACATGACTAAAAACTGCTAAATATGATATCATAACTTCCCCTTTCTGATAAATTTTAACCATTCCTCATACACAAAATTTGTATAGAAATGGTTTTCCTATTCATGTCATATATTGGCATAACATATCCCTTTATTCATAAAATTACTTTCCTTGGAAAAACCATCCACTGTGGTCTTGATTCACCCAAATATTATTTTTCCTTGTCTATCAGTAGTAAAATGCTAAATTCCTAAGAGCTCTTTTTCTTGAATATGCAGTACATGCCCTTAGGTGTCCTTGCATAAAATTTTTATATATAACAGGACTTTCAATCAAAAGATGTCACTATTTGGATATACAGCATATTCCCTAGTTGTCCCTGCATTACACAACTCCCATAACGAGTTTTTCAAATAATGGTAACTTCATTCTTGGAGGATACTCCCCTTATATTGATACAAGTTTTAAATTTTGTGGCCATAAAAATCATGGCTCAAGATTCCCCTTGGAAATATTTAAAGAATATTAAAGCAATTCTTAGCCATTGAGTCTTGTTTGGGATCTAATTTCAAAATTTATGGTCAAAGATCTTCAATCTTAAACAGTATCCCTTTATAGTCTAACATGCATGACTCTAAACTTCCAATAACAAGAGATGTGGTACTCAACAGATTTAGAAACCACAAAGGGCACTCTGAACAAAAGTCGAGTCCCATCTCACTAAACGTACTTTTTGTGTGGTTTAGGTAATATTGAGCAATGAAAAATTAAAAAAATACAAAGTTTGTGGGGTTGTCTCTATAACCCTAGTAAAAATCAAACTATGCTTATTAGGCCCCATAGCTTAGGAAAAAATTAGAGCATCCTTCCAAACTTGACATAGCTCCAAATCTAACCAAACGATGTTGGAATGAATCAAAGTGACCTACTATTACCTTAGAACAAGATTCTTTTCATTTTGAATGAATAAAATTCTAGGGGGGTTAGACACCATGAAATGTTTTTCATGCACTTCTCCATAATTGAAGACGTATTTCCATGTGTCACGACTCAAAATGACCTCAACCAAGCTCAAAATGTTTGCAGTGTGAATCTGTATTTTTTAGGGGGTTTAGAGATGGTAGCGAAGGCACCGGCCCAAAGGGTCAGGACTGTAGACCAGCACTAATCCCAAGCAGAGGTGCAGGGGTAAACCCCCACTTTATGGAGCAATAAATTTGGCCAAGTCCCTAAAGCAGCGCCCAAGGTACCTACACACAAATACCTATGTGCCACTATGTTGTAGCTGATTAAAGTATTTATTTTTGCTAAGTCCTCAAATTTTTACCTTAGTTTATCCAAAACACTATCAGTGCACAAGGTACTTGCACGCCACAATCTGCCATGCAATTCACTTGTACTTCCAATCTCTTTTCACCCAGGGTCCTATTTTTGCCTATAAATATACCCTTGGGGCCTTCATTTGTATGGAAAAATTTCCCTAAATCCCAATTGCTACTCTGGTCACCCTATTTATTCTCCCAAGTCCTCAGAAACTTTCAAGGTAGTTCTTTAACACCTAAAGTGTAGTAATTTAAGGAGGATCATAGGACTTAAGTCCTTTTAGTGTTTGAAATCCCTAACACTTTCACGCCTAAAGTGCCCAACCTCCCTAAAACTAGAAACACTTGTGTGCCGCCTATTCCTTTTACAGGAACTTGAGCACACCATTTCTGGGATCACCTATGAATACTCATGAAGGCTTGAGCCAGGTCTCACCCAAGTATTACCATACAGGTTTTTCATCACTTAAGTGAATATCAGGTCGCCCAAAATTACTTGTACGCCCATACTTGCGCGCCCTTACCTACTTGGGTTCCCCTCTTTGACTCACTTACTCTCTTCAGTCTACAATCCAAAAATCCCACTTCAAATCCATCCATGGAAAGTATTATTCTTCATTGGCTCCCTTGTTTGAAAGGGATTTGATCCTCCACCAAAACCTCCTAACTTAAAAAACCTTTAGGAAGGAACATTAGTGTGTATCCTATTTGGGTTTTTATATCCATATTCATAAGATTCCCACATTTGTTTAAAAATGGGGTTAGGATTCATGGAGTGTCTGTGATTTTGTATATCCATAGTCACATGGACCTTTCTCCTAGGAACAGTGTTGGTAATTTCCCAGTTCTGAGGATAAGGGTTTGGGTCTTGACCTCTCCCTTCTCAAAGATCTAGATCCTCAGATCTCTAGTAGGGAAGGTAAGGTTCATGATTGCTCTTATATTCAAGTGAATGAAAAGTCTCCCTCCCATACCAGGATCAATTTTAGGGCAGCCCTCCCAGTGAAATCCCCTAAACTTTATCTCTTCTTCCTTTCATTGTAACCTTGCCCAATATAAAGTGAATAGAGGGAAGGATCGTCGCCTCGCCCTCGTCCACCGTCGTCGCTGTAGGAGCGCCATCTTCCACCATCAGAGGAGTGTTTCCTCTGGAATTGGGGATGACCTTGTTTGTTTAAGGTTCAAACATTCCAATCGGTTTCTAACAGGTTTATTCGTAGAACTGGAAACATCCAATGATTCTATATCCATTTGGACCTACTTTCTAAAGGTAGGTGCTCATTAGTTATGGACCGATGAGACTTAAGAATTTGCATTGGTCAAGAGGATGGGATGTCGGACTCATCACACCTTTTTTAGGGGAATTATTGTCTACTTTGGGACTCTATTTATATATTTAAGTTATGTTCGTGAATCCTTATTACACTACCAAGTATAAAAATGAGCTTTCCTTAATATCTAACGATCAATGATCAATATGTATGAGATTTAGAGAATATTTTATATGTATTTGAGGTTCTTCATCGATAGAGAATCATTTGTAGTTGTTAGAGATTATTATTCAATGGTATCCTTCAACACATTATATAAAATCTCTTGGTCATTATGATAACCATACTGGTTTTAAAGCCACTCAGCGGGGCACTTGAAGTTTATTGTCATTCAGAAGGACATGGGGTCTTTCAGAGTTGGGATATTACCCACAGATGGGCTACCTACGTATCCTTGTTAGAAAAGGAATCAGAACCCATGTAGTTCGGGAATTAAGATATAGTTTAATTTCATATGGGACGGATGATAATTAATGAGTAACGGGCTTGAACCTCAGAAAGTCTTCCTATGTACTCTACTTTTAAGGTAGAGATCAAATTCCGCGTAGTTCGGTTGGGAATTGTGGGGCTTACGCATGATTAACAGCCCAAAGAGATGTGTTGTGGTTACCTTTACACTCTAAGGTCACATGATTCATGCTCGGTGTGAGAAACAAGAGGTATCAGTAAACCTCAAAATTTGTGCCACAAAAGATGTGGTCACAAGGAATGATGTGGGGCTTATGTATGTATGATTGCCCAAATAGATAAAGATCAGGACTTACTTTAAAGAGGAATCCTGGGAACAAGGTCTATAAAGGTATATGTACTTTATGGAGATTTGGATACTCTAACTTGGGGATTACTCTTGAGAAGTATGCCCAAATTAGGAAGGGACTTGTGATTAGGTTTTATTCCTGAGAAGGAAGCCCAAATCAAAAGAAGTTAAGACTGGTTAAGAGAAATTATGAATGGGGATTATTCCTGAGAAGGAGGCCCAGGTTAAAGGGACTTGAGAACTTGGAATTACTCCTGATAAGGAGGCCCAAAATTAAGTGATTATTATTGGGACTTACTCCTGAGAAGGAGGCCCAAAATTAAGGGAACTTGAAGACTGGGGCTTACTCCTAAAGAGGATGCCCAGGTTAAGGGAATTTGGGATTTGTAGATTACTCCTAAAGAGGATTCCCATATTTGGGAACTTGGGGATTACTCCTGAAAAGGAGACCCATGAATAGTCTTATCATCTTTAAAGTATGAGGTTGAATGAATGAAATCTCTAACCGTAGTGACATAAAGATATGTAAATCACTGGGTTTTGAGAGATGTTCCATAGAATTCCTTTCAGACAAGGAAGCCAACCACGGAATCATTCCATAAATGGCTTTGAAGAGGATTCTGAAGGCTAAATCTTGAAGATGAGAGGTGGATTTGAAGAAAAGAGATGAATGGATAGGAGGGGCACCCAAAAGAAGGTAGGCGCGCAGGTCCTGTTTGGGCGTGTAGGTCCTAGTCACGCAGGTATACTTGCGCGACACATAGGTACTTGCATGACGGTCAACCCATAGGGTAAAACTTGGGCGATGCTTAGCTCAAGCCCTTAGTGTTATCCCTAAATACTTTTAAATGAGTTGTGCGCAAGTTCTGTTGAAGGGATAAGGTAGCGTGCAAGTGTCTTCAATTCCCTGAAGGGTTAGACACTCGCAGGTGTTGATGAATTTCAACACTTAGGCCTTGTTCCCTCTCTTTAGACATTTTATTCTAGGTAATAAATTACCTTAGAAGTGTTCGGAAGGCTTTGAGAAGATACTAGGGCACCGGGAGCTCGAATCTGAGTTTCTGGATTTTTTCCGTTTTTGAAATGGGGGGCCCACAAGGGGTATTTATAGGTCTTTTAAGACCTTGGGTGAAAATAACTTAGGGCGCACAAGTCACCTGTGCGCCCAATATGTGGCACGCAAGTATACTTGTGTGTCCATGGTGAAACTTGCGCGACCCAAGTGTAAACAAATCCATATTCATGCCTTTGTCAATTTTTGATGTTTCTTAAAAGGATGAATCACTTTGTGTTAAGGTATTTCCCCTTTTTCAGTCATTAGATTCTATGACGGAAAGGAGCGTCAACAAAAGTCCCCCCTCAGAGTTGGATCTGAAAGGAATGAAGATGTGACTCTGAGGTAAAGAGGAAGACCAAGGAAGGGTGGTGCGCAAGTGTTGAGCGCGCAGATAGCAGCACGCAGGTGAGGGGCGCGCAGACTACGGCACGCAGGGAAGAGGCGCGCAGACTTCGGCGCACAGGGGTGCGGCCTGGCCTATAAATATGCGCCTCATTCTCACTCAAAGCACCCGTATTTCAAACTTTTGAGCTCTCACTGCGCAAGTTTCCTTCATCGTGCAAGTTACTTGTTTTCCACTAGTTTCTTTGTGACGCGCTTCTATAGAGGTATTTGGACTTGCGCTGTGATACCTGCGCGCCCAAAACTTGCGTGCCAAAATTATACTTGTGTGCCTTAATGCCTTAGCTATTTTTTTCATTTTTCTTCATCAATTTTATGAAAAATAAACACACTTAAGAGTTAATTATTCAGACTTTGTTCAGATTCAATGGCTCCTAGAAGAATCGGAACTGTTGATGAACTGGTGAGCAAGCAGATTGATGATATGATGAACATTGTAGGTCATGATTACTATGATATCTGCAACAGCACTCTTCCAGATTTTTCTAGGCACTTGAAGAAGTATCATCATGACTTTCCACAGAGGATTTACTTGCCTCTGTATGGGCATGGTCATCTGCAAGACGTCATCATTCTAGAGGCAAAGAATTATCTCCCAAATTCTTGGTTTCACAATTACACCAACTTTGATTCAGCAAATATCTCAAGTGGAGGATCATTTATAAATACTGGAACAGTGAAGAAGGCCTATATGATGCATCATAGCCCTTGTACGCCAAATCTGAAACCTCATAAGCCTGAGCTACAACCACATTGTTATCCTTCAATATTCTGAAATTCTCAGATGGATCAATCCAAAGGCTGGAAGAAGAGTTGGGACTTCCATCCTGGAGGAGGTGTGAATCCAACATGGATGTGGGAATACTGGGTGTGACAAACCTATGTAGAGTTTGTCGATAATTTGAAAGGATTTGCGATATATGAATTTGTTTGGGCTGGGCAGACATATGTCTACAGAAATGATGAGTTTGTGCTGGAGCTAATTAGCCTCTAGAGCCCAGAAACCAATTCTTTCCATCTGAATCATGGAGAAGTAGGTATCAGTTTGTGGGATGTCTACAAGATCTCAGGGGATCCAATTTTGGGTGACATGTATGATGAATTCATCCCCCCCCCCAAGGCGACTTGGAATGATTCTGAGAAAACTCTGGCTTTGGCTCAGGAGTTATTGAAAATCTTCCACAATCTCAAGAGTTCAAAGACCTCCTTAACTCATTCTATAAAGGATATTCATCCAGAGTAGTGGATGAATATGTTTCTTACCAAGAAGGGGGAGAAGGGTTCGAAGGAGAAGGGGCCCACCTGTACTCACCCTACTACCTGCCCCAAAACAGAGAAAAGGGGTGCTTTTGGCATGTTCTGGCCGACCTTGGAAGCCGGAGAATTTGAGAAGTGGGGATATGAAGTAAATCAGAGAATCCCAAAAAAGACCCGTTTGGTGGGATTCTTAGCCTTGTGACTTAGTTTTTATCTTCTTCCAATCATGGATTCGAAGGGAGGAGTCAGGTCAGGGACCTTCATTGTTGCAGCCAAGTTGGCTGAGAGGAGAATGGTTGGGTTGGCCACCCCCATTTTGGCGAATATTCACAGGTGATTACTCCATGTCTTTATGGTTAAGTCTCCTTTGAGATTAGTGGGACCATTCCAAGTTTTGTGGGGATGGATCGCCACTTATTTCAGGACATATGCTGTACAGAACGGAGTACAGGTTCCTGGAAGCTCTTTCAGGCCATCAGTGCAGGCATATTCTGGAATTTCTCCATTATCCCTTAACCCTTATGATGTGAAGGTGAGGCTGAGCATGTTCAAGGAATTTAATATCTTTCCATATGGAAACCCACCAACTGGGCGGTTTGTTGATGATCGAACCACCGATCTGGAATTGAGGTAATACATTCTATCTTGCAGAGATGGTGTACTGGCCACCAAGATTGACGGAGAGATTATTTACGAGGCCTATGCTCCATACAGATTTGCATGCCAATTCAAGTGTCTGCAGCAGACTATTGTATCCCCTCTTGTGCATGTCAGGTCAGAGTAGCATCTGATGGTTTCCCGAAAACTATGGTTGCTGACATCTATGGAGAAGACTGGGGTAGTGTTTGATCTACCAGTTCATAAAGCGGCGAGTAACTTGACTACATGGTATGCCGAGAACTGGATATCATCATACCCTGAAGGGGTGTTGAATTGTCCGGTTTATCAGGTGGGGAAAAAGAAAATAACTGTAGAGAAACAAACCCTTCATCAGTAAGGTGATGCTTCTCCACCTGGAGCTGATTCTTCAGATTCCCAAGATGGGGATGATGAGGCACAACATGCGGCAAAGTGGCCTCGTGCCAGATATAATCCTCCTGTCAGAATAAAGAGACCAACTCCATCAACTCCTAGTGATTTACTTCATTGGGGAAATTTAATCATCATTACTTTATAGAGAAACAAGTATTATTTTCTTATCCTTTATCTATAGTTGAAGGGTTTGGGAAGAAGCTGAAGTCTAAGATTGTAGGACCCTCCTCACAGCCTTCTGGTACACTTGTTGAATATCTACGACCAGAGGCTGTCCAGACATGGTGAAGTTTATATTGCGATGCTGAAACTGCCTGGCTGGATCTGTGCAAGGGGCTACAAATCCCTGGAATAGGGAATCTTCGGGCTTCTATAGATATCTGTTACAAGGATAACCCTGATGAAGTGTGGGCTTACATCAGAGAGCTAAAGATGCTCATATATGCCATCAACGACTCCATTCCTGTTACCAAGCGGGTGAAGGAATTGATAGATCGTGGCACTACTGAGGGGACTAGTGGTTCTGGAGATGAGGAGTGGAACGATTACGTGGCTCCTGAAGATGTAAGTTTCTTTCCTTATTTTCATTTTAATTTAATTTCAGTCAAAGCTTTGTTACTCAAGGAAATTACTTTCTTCATCCTGTAGCTTGCAAAGAAAGGAACTGCTGAGGTTTCTTCACCATTGTATAGCCCTGGTTGTACTACCATCGGGGCTAATGAATCTCCTCATGAGCCGGGTGAGATATCTCCAGGACAACAAGACATGGAGGAGGATTTAGACATGGATTTTCATTCTCCGATTCCCGTATTTGGAGATGATGATGTCAAAACTCATAAGAAGCCGAAGAAGCAAAGGCAAAAAAGGAGGAAGTCCACAGCTAAACGTTTCATCAGTAGTGGTAAGTCCTTCAAATAATTATGAGTTTTAACCCATGCAAATATTGCTTATACTTCTTGGGATTGTAGGGGCTTCTTCAATTTCTCCTTTAAGGGAGAGGATTGACCCTCCTTTGAGGATGATGGAGGGTACTGGTGAACAGTCACAAGTTCATGCTGACTTGGCTACTCTTGGAGAAGAGCCAGCATCTATTCCCAGTATCCCTCTTGCTACTGTTGCAAGGAGAGAAGAGCCTACTTTTGGTAAATTAATAATGCTTCATAAGATGTTAAATGAAACATCAACTGACTTTCATTCTGTGATACTTTAGGTTCAACCCCTGCACTAGAGATTTTGGTGGCCATTGCAACTGATGCTGCAATTTTATCTGAAGATGCTATCCAGGATCAGAGGTCGCAGCATGAAGGTCGCCAAGAAAACGTATAAAATGCTTCCACTGGTGAGACTAACCAGGAATCTGAGATAACATTAGATGAAATGATGGAACTTGGTGCATCTTTTGAATATTTTTTAGATCATGTTAAATTACCATGTGATTTAGAAGATTTTGGACTTGATTTCTATCCTTTGTCCTATTAAAATAACTTCTTATTACATCTCTAACCATGATTGGTTCAAATGTGCAGCTCCATCGGAACAAGCTGCTGAACCGTCAATGCCTAAAGCGAGTACAGATAACCCTACTATTGCAGAGACACTGGCTCAAGTAGAGCTGAACCCGGTAGAGTTTCCTCAAACTCGTCCTAAAGATCCTTTTGAAACTAGGAAAGATGGGGAGGAACCTTCTCCTGTTGATGATCTACCATTGGTTAAGAGATAACAGTATATGTGGCTGGTTTCCAATCAACTTTTGTTATCCTTTGAAATTAACCAAAAACATTCAATTGAATATACAGGGCCGTCAATTTCAATGGCTATATCTAGAGGTTAAGCCTCATCCTCCACCCCAACAGGAATAGAAAGTGAAACAACAAGGGTCATGGGGGAAGGAGTAGAACAGGGAACTTCTCTAAGTGTATTAATCCCGGATTATATTCCCCCTTGTGACAGTGATGCTGATTCCAACCCAAAAGTACAAAAGGCGCTCCAATTTTCACGACGCAAGGCATGGAAGAACATATGGAAGATCATATCTGAAGTGCCTCTAGAAGAGCTGTCATCGAAGATCCCCCGACTGTCATCTATGTTCGTTATGTTGGGACTTGGAGGTTTTGGATATCAAGAGATCCATGCTGCAGTAAAACAAGTCATCTTAAGAAGGGAGAAAGAGTAGAAGTACCATCAAGATTTGACCAGGGTCAGGCTCTCAGCCAATATCAATGAATTTGAGGTTTCGGTATCTTAAGATGAGGCTGATCATACTGCCAAGTTAAAGGAGCTGAAGCATAAGATCAAATAGAAAGTCGTCCAGCAGATGCACCTTCAACAATAGTTAAATTCTGTTACTGGGGAACTTGACCAGCTTAATAATTCATTGAAAGGAGTTCAAACGAATGGTATGAAAGTCATTGTAGATGCCAAGAAAGCACTCCATCAAGCTGAAAAGAGTGAAGTTGGTCGAGTGCATGAGGTTCAAGTGGCTGCTGATGAAGCTCGGGATGCTGTAAATCAAATGAAGATTTATGTTAACAGCCTTTTGTAATTCTTGGAAAAGAGAAGAGACTCCAGTCTATGGATGTCCTTCTAACGTTTTTGCATCAAACGAAAAACACTTTCCTCTTTAATCATTTGTTCATGCATTCTCTTTCTCTACCTGCTTTAAATTTTTACTTAAACCAATGGGCCTAGTAAGCATAGTTTGATTTTTTTCTAGGATTATTATAAATAACCCTACAAACTTTGAATCTTTTTAATTGCTCAATATTACCTGAATAATACAAGGTGTATGTTTACTGAGCTGGGACTTGACTTTTGTTTAGAGTTCCCTTGTCTTTTGTGGGCAGTTTAAAGTCATTCATGTCGGACATAAAAAGGCTAATGTTTAAGGTCGAAATAGCTTTGACCTAATGGATTAAAATTGACTCAATTCCTTGATAATTTATCTGAAAACATATTACCACACACAAGTATGGGGAAAACATGTAAACTATGACTTAAGAAATTTTGAATCTGAGGAATGATACAAAAAAGTGCTAAAAGGCATTAGAAGAAGTATTTCCCAAGAATGAAGTTACCACTATTTAACAAACCCATTAGGGGGTTAAATTATGCAGGGCCGCCTAAGGGAACGTGCTTCATAGTCATGCAAAAGAACTCTCAGAAATTTACTTTTCTAATCCTAAAAATCCAGTGGAAGTTTATGGAGATTCAAATTTTCCAAAGCACAGAGTCTGGTGTATGGAAAGAGGTACTTGAATATGGAGATGATATTTCCAATCAAGATTATCAAATAATTGGATGAATGTCACTCCTGCGAAGGTCTGACCCAAACGTAGGGAAGGAAAATATAAACCATAGACTTGAATACTTTCAAATCATGAAACAGCGTATGAGACAAATATGTTAACGGTGGTTATTTTTTCGGAACCCTACAATTTTCATTAAGACAAATAAGGAAAAAAGAGGCTTTCCTCCCAAGAATGAAGTTGAAACTATTTTACAAACCCGTTAGGGGGTTTAATTATGTAGGTCCACCTAAGGGAATTGACTGCATAGTCAAATAATAGTATATTTTGGCTGACAAGTCTGTTATGTAGACTGTTTATGCAAGGCCGCTTAAGGGCACATGCTGCATAGTCGGACAAAAGAATTCTCAAGTATCATACATTTTGTGACCAGAAGTTGAGAAAATGGTTACAGAGATCTAGAAGTATTTAAGGTTAGGATTATGATACATTAAAAATGTGCATTGTCCAATGCATGTAGAAGATACACAGGACAATGCTAACCATAATCATGTTGTGGTTGGGTCCTAAATTGAGGTGCTGGACTTCACTACGTATCCCATAAGGATGGGAATCAATCCATACGTAGTTCTTGAAATATAGTTTAATTTCATGTGGGATGAGAGTGTATAAGATCTTATTTTAGGGTCATAGAGCTCGGACCAAGGGGGATTTTCATCCAAGGGACTGAAAGTGGAATTTGGGGTTAGGCCCAAAGACTTGGGGCTGGATGTGAGGGATGCTCGAACGTTCCTATGTATCCCATAAGGATGGGAATCAAGCCTCACATAGTTCTTGAAATACCCTTTGTACAGATTTTGTTCATACAAGTGAAGGGTGAAAGGGGAATTTAGTGCAATGATGGTTTGATCTAAGATTAAAGGTTCAAGCATTTCCATGTATTCATGTAGTCTTTAGAATATAACATGATTGGAGATCAATGTAAATAATTATTCCCTCTAAAGTGAGAGTGAAAAATAATGTTGTAGTTTATTGTCATATGTGACAAAAAGTGTGAATAGTTTAACGACTTATAGTAAGGACGATGGTGAACCAATGTAAAAAGTATTGGTTCTGGGGCTGCTTCATAGATCAACATCATATTAGATGGAGGTGAACTGATGTGAAGAGAATGATTTTGGTCTTGAACCTCAGGAGGTTTCCTACGTACCTAGCCTAGAAGGAAAGGATCAAAGTCCTTGTAGTTCAATTAAATAATGAATTGGTGATCTAGTTGTTCTTCAGGACAACGACCTAAAAAATGGTGTCGGGACTTACACATGGTTAGCAGCCCATAGAGGGTGTTATGATTGAAGTTTACTCTAAGATCACGTGATTAATACTCAGTGTGAGAAACAAGAGCTAGAAACAACCCTAACGATGCATAGTTTAACGTCATGTATGACGTATAAAGGGACTATGCAGTTTAAAGTCTTGCAGTGAGGACTATTAGTGATGCACAGTTTAGTGTCATGTAGTAGAGACAAAATACAGTTTAACGTCATGTAGGACAAATTAAGGGACTTTGTTCAGTTTTACATCATGTAGGAAGAATGAGCAGTGCAGTTTAACGTCATGTAGGACAAATATAGGGACACAGTTTAATGTCATGTTGGACATAAGGGTGTTGTACAGTTTATCATCCTGTAGCTAAAACGATGAGGAAAATACAGTTTAACATCATGTTAGATGAAAGGGGGACTGTGCAGTTTAATGTCATGCAGTAAGGAAAAAAGATGATACATTTTAACATCATGTTGGACGTATTAAGGACTTTTTCATAGTTTAACGTCATGTTGGACGATGGCACAGTTTAACGTCATGTTGGACTATGGCACAGTTTAACGTCATGTTGGATGATGGTGCGAACAGTTTAAGGTCATATGAATGGACCAGAGATTATGCAGTTTAATGTCTTGCTAGATGTAAGGGACTTCTATACAGTTTATCATCATGTAGTTAGGATGTCACAGTTTAATGTCATATTGGACGTAAGTTCCAATAGTTTAAGGTCATATGCATGGATCGGAGATTATGTAGTTTAACGTCTTGCTGGACGTAAGGGACTTCTGTACAGTTTAGCGTCGTGTAGTTATGACATCACAGTTTAACGTCATGTTGGACATAAGTGCCAATAGTTTAAGGTCATATTCATGGACCGAAGATTATGCAGTTTAAAATCTTTCTAGATGTAAGGGACTTATGTACAGTTTAGCGTCATGTAGTTAGGATGTCACAGTTTAACGTCATGTTGGATGTAAGTTCCAATAGTTTAAGGTCATATGCATGGACTATATGTATTTGTATTATACAAAATACTTATTCAAGAATCTAGCATTTTTTGGAGTACTGATGAGTTCTCCATCCATCGATATTAAAGAATAATCTCCATTGGAGTAGACCTTATGTATTGAATAAGGTCCTTTCCATTTTGGATCTAGTTTAGGAGGTTTCTTTCCTGGTATCATTGGAGTTCTGAGAACCAATACCAATTCCCCTTGAATGAATGAATGAAGATGAACTTTTTTGTTGAATGCTCATGCTATTCGATTCTAATAGACTTCCAAGTGGTGCAAGGTGCACAATCTTTTCTCGTCTAATCGTTCCAATTCATCCAATCGCTTTTGAGATTGTTCATCCATAGATGACTGATCACAAATGGCTACCCTAAGTGAGGGTAATTGAACCTCAATGGGAATGACTGATTCTGTTCCATATACTAATGAATATGGAGTTGACCGCGTTGCAATGCGGGTGGTGGTCTGATAATCCCATAAAGCATGAAATAGTTTATTAGGCCATGATTTCTTATCTTTATCCACCATCTTTTGCAGTATATTTGAAAGAGTATTTTTGAAAGATTATATTTGGCCATTGGCCAATGCATGATACCAAGAGGAATGGTTGGATTTGATGTTGTATTCTTGATACAACTTCCTTACCTCAGATGAACATAAGTTGGTGCTATTTTCCATCAATATGGTATGAGGGACACCAAATATGGTAATGATGTTAGACTTTATGAAGCTAAAAATTCTTTTAGAACTAACTTCTTTGAGAGGTATTTCCTCTGCCCATTTGGAAAAGAAGTCAGTAGTAGTAAGAATGTACTTAAACTGCTTGGATGTAGCTGAAGGATAAGGTCCTACTACATTCATTCCCCATGTAAAAAATGGCCACGAGTATTTAGTTGTATGAAGAAACTCTGGGGTTTGATGAATAAAGTTGGAATGTACTTGGAAATAATGACACTTGTTTGTAAAATCAACACAATCTTGTATCATTGAAGGCCAAAAGTATCCAAGCCTTCGAATTTGATCAGATGGTCTATGTCTAGACTGATGGGCACCACAGACTCCTACATGCACTTCATTCATGACAGTCATTGTCTCTTCACCGTCAATGCATCTGAAGAGAATTCTATCAAAACCTATTTTGTAGAGAATTTTCTCAATGTGATCCAGGCTATCATAAAGAGTAAAATTGACCACACATCACCAGATTTTTTCTTTCCCGGCTCTATCAGGTTGAAGTGTTCCATTTTGAAGGTATTCCCTGATAGGTGTCATCCATGTTGTAGTATGACCATATGGTTCAGGAATGGAACTAATTTCATTGATTTCCTCTGTTCTAGTTTGAACATAAGGTGAAATTGTATGATAGTGGGAAATACTGATGGATGTCTTATCCCGATTTGGATCTTCCAGAGCTGTGGCTATATTAGCCAGTGCATCAGCTTGAGCATTTTGTGATATCGGGACATAAGAAACTGTCAGTTCCGAAGGAAATTCCGCCATTAACTCTTTGACATAATCATACAAATAGATTAACTCTTCTTTTCTGATGGCATAATCCCCATTGACTTTTTTTATTACCAGGTCTGAATCACCTTTCACCTTTAAGTGATTCACTTGTGCTTGAAGTGACAACTCTAATCCAATGATGAGAGCTTGATATTCTGCTTCATTATTTGTACCGCCTCCCAATAATGAGAAGGAATAAGGTAGCACTTCCTTTTCCGGGGAAATAAGAACAATTCCTAACCAAACTTTGTTGAATTTAGGATCTTCCATTTTCTTCCCTGTTGGACTTCTGGAAGCACCATCAAAGTACATTTCCCATATTTAAAGATTATCTTGAATAGAAAATACTTCTTCATCAGGAAGTTCAATATCTAAAGATGTATCTTCTACTGAAGGGTTTTCAGTAAGTAAATCAGCCAGAGCTTGGCCCTTTATTGCCTTTCGAGACATGTACTAGATATCAAATTGTTGCAAAATAACTTCCCACCTTTCTAGACGTCCTGTAAGCATTGGACGACTAAGGATGAATTTTAGTAGGTTATTGCGAGATACCAATTGGACCTCATGATGTTGCAATTAGTGTCTCAGTTTCTGAACTGCAAATATTAATTCGAGGTATCACTTCTCAATATTTGAATATTGGGTTTCTACTTCAAGCACAGTCCGACTGAGATAGTAGAGGTTTTTTTTATTCCCAACATCATTCTTCTGGGCAAGGAAGGCACCCAATGATCACTCTAAAGCTGTCACATAAAGAATCAATGGCCTTCCTTCAACAGGTGGCATTAATACCGGTGGACTCAAGGGATATTTCTTGATAATCTCAAATGCCTCTTGAAATTCTTTAGTCCACTGGTAAGTGACTCCCTTCTTCATCAATTTGGTGAAGGGTAAACTTTTTCCTACCAAATTGGCGATGAAACTCCGAATATAGGCTAAGTGTCCTTGAAGTCCTCTCAATTCTTTCAAATTTCGAGGAGGTGACATACCAAGAATTGAATTTGTTTTCTCATGATCGACTTCGATACCACGATGGCGTACAACAAAGCCAAGAAATTTTCCTGAGGTTACCCCAAAAGAACATTTTAAGGGGTTCATCTTCAAATTATGTTGCCAAAGTTTGTGGAATATGATTTCCAAATCATCCAAGTGATTAGAACGTTGCCTGGATTTAACCACCAAATCTTCCACATAACATTCAACAAACTTCCCTAAAAATGTTTTGAAGATACGGTGCATGGCACACTAATATGTTGCGCCTGCATTCTTTAGGCCAAAGGGAATTACCCGATAGCAAAACACACCCTGAGGGGCTCTGAAAACTGTAGATTCCTCATCTTTTGGAGCCATTCAGATTTGATTATATCATGAATATCCATCCATAAAGGAAAGTTCTTCATAGCCAGCTGTTTCATCAATTAAGAGTTCTATTATCGGAACTGGAAAATCATCCTTAGGACAATGCTAATTAAGATCTATGAAATCAATGAAAACACTAATTTGTCTATTCTTATTTTTCACAAGGACAATATTATCCAACCACTTGGGATATTGAACTTCTCTGACGAATTTAGCTTTGATAAGATTATCCACTTCAGCATCAATTTTGGAAGCATAGGTTGGGTGTGTTCTTCTTGCAGCTTGTTTGAATCCTCGATGTTCTTCTGGAAAACCCAAACGATGAGTAGCAACATCAGGATCAAAGTATGACATCTTTGTATAGTTCCAAGAAATTATATCTCATTTTTTATTTAAAAATGAAATATACATTTCCTTCTCTTCAAGATTCATGGTCGCACTAATTAAAGTGGGGCGTGGATATTCTTTTGTACCCAAATTTATTTCTCTAAGTTCATCCACACTGGTAGAGATACCTTCTTCAAATGCTGAAGGAGAATCCCTGAGATCTTCCTCTTCTTCTTCAACATGTGTTATCTCTTCTTCTTCTACTTTCATAGTAGATGATGAAGTAGAATTTCCATGATCAGGAGAGATGTCAAAATTTGAACATCTTGAAGAAGAGGCTTTCATTTATGACCCTATTGATGATGAAGGGTGTTCCTTGGGTAATAAAGAGGATATGATGGATTGAGAATCGACATCATCATTCACCTATGATATTTCTATAACTTCTTCTGGCCTAGTTGGAAAAGTATAGACTTTCTGGATTTCAGCGGATGAAATGAAGACATCTCCATTTGAGCTTTCATCATTGCTTGGTGAATCACCAATTTCTCCCATGTTGTCTGTCTTGATTGTCATGATTGACATTATGGAAGTTTCCATAAGAGTATTTGGATTCGGGTCTATCCTGTCAATTTGATTGATAGGCAACACACAATCTGTACTCACATGTGTGAATGGGTTTACGGAATATTTTCCAAACCATATGGAGAATTAACCTTGGTAACCTCCCTTGTTGTGGATTTCTCCTTACCCTTCATGTGATAGAATTCTGCCTCAATGTGTTGAGATGCACATGTTTTGAAGGGGGATTTATCACCATACAATGTCCCAATTTGACCATAGGAACAATATTTGAGGCATTGATGGTATGATGAAGGGATGGCCGCATGTTGATGTAGCCAAGGTCTTCCAAGAAAAACATTAAAGGTTGTATCATGATCAACAAACATGAAATCTGAATTGGATACAAGGTCTCCAAACTGAGTTCTGAGTGTAATCTTTCCCTGTAGTTCTTGTTCATTTTTATCATATCCTTGTAGCATCAAAGTAGAAGGAGGTAAATCATATTTCGTGAGGCCCAATCGATGAAGTGTACGAATAGGGAGAAGGTTGACTCCTGAACTGTTATCAATGAAAGCTCTTCGGATGTCAACACTATTGACCTTGCCAGATAAATAAAAAGGTCTGATATGTCCATGCACGACATCATATTCATCTTTATCTATGAAAGATATCACTGCATGGAATTCTGCAGGATTATTCTCTACATGGTAGACTTCAGCCGCAGCAATTTCAGTTTTGAACTCCTGAGGACTTGACAAAGCCTCAATGAGTGCCTCCCAAAGATCCTTGGACAGATTCAAGGCATTCAAAATTGATAACTTGGACGATACTTGGGCCAAATGTTTCAAGACGTCATATTTTTTATCCAAATGCCTGTTTTTATCCAAAGGCCTGTGTTTTCCAACAGGAATGTTTAGTTTCGCAGGTGCCTTAGAAGTTGATGCTTTGGAAGTAGATGCATCTTGTATCGGGGTAGGAGTTGGAAATACTCCTGGCTTTGGAAGATTAGACCGAATAGGTCTATTTAATTACTGAGAGGAAGAAGGTGGAACCTCTAACTGATCCTCCAGAATAACTGTACCAAGACTAAATCTTCCTTGGGTGGAAGAATTTTCTTGTTCTTGTTGAGCCCTATGAAGGGCTCTGCCATGAGTTTTTGTTTCATACACAGTTCTAGTAGGGGTAGAATTGGAATAGTGGTTTCTGTGATATCCACGTCTTCCTTTGTATCCCAGACCTTTAGAACTACCTATATTTCCTCTGTTTGATACAGGTAACTCAGGCTCATCAAGATTAAAGTTGTGACTGTCATAAGGATCTATTAAATGAATCATGTTAACATAACCAAAGATCAATTCTTCATCTGATGAAGATTCTGCCCAATTAGCCCGTTTAGGCTGTGCCGTTTGGCGGGGCGATGCCCGTGACTTTGAAGTAGATGGCATAAAATCTACCAGAGTCAAAGACAACTTGGGATTTGACACAATCTCATCTTCTTTTGATTGTTCCTCTTTCTTTGAATTATGCCGTTTCTTTGAGGATTTTCCCTTTGATGAAGATGATTTTACTGTGGCATTCATAGCAGAAGACACAATTGGTTTCTTCAATTGCGTTCACCAAATGGCATGAGTTCGGTTGATCATTTTTCTGACCATCCAATCATCATATTTCTGTGCATTTTTGTTTTTGACTTCTTTCCACTCACCTTCTTCCTCTAGATTTTTAGTAGTAACACATGCAACCTGAGCTGAAGAACCTTTCAATTTGACTTGTCCCGAGTACACCATCTTTTGCAGGAGGTCTTTGAAGAAAAAACACTCCTGAATGGGATGCCCCAACATCTGATGAAATGGGAAATAATTGGGACGGTCTTCATCTCCTTCCTTATTTGGCCTTTTGGGTCTTGGAAATTGAACCAAATTATTTTCCAGAGCTGAAATGAAGTAACCATTAACTTGTTCATTTCGAAAAGTGTAAATTTTTCTCTTTAGATCCTCAAATTGTTTTCGTCTTTGATATATTTGATCATATTGATGAAACGGCCTCTGTTGTTGATGCTCAGAAAGTGGAGCCCTTCGAGAAGATGAAGGCCTTGAAGTAGAAGTAGGTATAGGTGCTTGTTTAAGCATAACTGTAGCAGTCTCTGCTTTACCCATTCTCCTTCCTCGAGCTAATGGAATTACACGAGCTTTATCCTTAGTCTTTATAAGAGATTATTCAATCTGTTGATTGATTGAAGTAATATCTAGAAACCCTCATGTGTATTTCATAGGGATCAATGGCGTGTGTAATTAATCACGCAGATTTGCCACACAAATTGGCAACAACTCTTCTTGAGGGAGTGTTAAGCTCAGGGAATATGTTAATCCCTTCCATCGAGCAATGAAATCTGAAACCCTTTCATTCTCCCTTTGTTTACAATTTGTAAGATCAAAAACTGTTGTCTTTGGAAAAGTTGAGCTGAATTGAAGATGGAATTGTTGACAAAGATCCTCCCACCCAGTAATTGACCGGGATTGCAAGCTTGTATACCAGACAAAAGCAGGCCCTTGTAATGACTATACAAAACACCTGAGCTTAACTACTTCTTGTTGCTGAGGGGTTCCCATCATAGGATCGCAACGAGAAACAAAATGTGTTAAGTGTTGCTCTAGGTCTCCCGAACCATTAAATATTGGAAATTTGGTACTTGCAAAATTTGATGGGGGAGGAATTGTGTCTACCCATTCAGGGTAAGCTCTCTTCTCCGGTTTAACCGGTGCATGATTTCCTTCCATAACTTCCAACCGAGCTATTAATGACTCAATGGTAGTCATTAACTTTTGAGAAATATCCAGTTGAGCTTGGACCTGTGCAGGTGCAATAACTGGATCTTGGATAGGTGTGGCGACCGGGACTTCCACTAATGGTAGTATTTTTGGTTTTTGTTGTGTATAACCCATATGATTAGACCTCTAAGGGTGTACTGGTAAATGAGGATACTCTCGATCCATATCAGTAGCCGTAACAAATTCTCTTGGCTGACTGACTCCAGCACGCTTAGGAGGAAGACTACTTTGAAGTAGTTCTACATTCAACCTCCTTAATTCCTTTATCTCTTCCTCTTGTTGTACAAATCTTTTCTCTAGTGAGAGTGATTGACCTTCTCCAGAGGAATTGTATGTAACCTGATTCTTCCCTTTTATTTTTTTGGACATCTTTCAGAGAGGGGGATGTTTGGTTATTTTAAGGAATACCTAGATTCTGGGTAATCCTTTGATTTCTTGTATGCACACCTTCTTCATTTGTGTTTGTGTGTACAACTTCTTGATTAGAAACCTTATCATCTGATCCCTCTGAGTGAGACTCATATGGGGGATTAGAAACAATGGCATTGATGACATTAATTGATGCATAACGCATTGCATCTCTTTTATTGGAATTTCTGTGAAATTGTCTTCTTCCATGTCCTTGTTGAGACACTACCTTTTTCTGATTTGATCCCTCAGGAACTTATTGACGAACCATAATTTGGAGGGAATCTCCTGATAATTTGGCTCTTAGTTCCTCTTAGGTCTTTTTCCCTAATCGATAGAAGACTGAATTTCTCGGAGGAAGAGATTGAGGATTTGAAAAAGTCCCCAGTCCGGTGAACTGGAGTTGTTCCTGTTGTTCCTACCCAACTCCTTGAATCCTATTTGTTGATTCTGGGGGTTCAGTTAAAAGAGTCCCTAGTATGGAAAGTTGGAGTGGTTCTTGAGTTGCTATATCTAAGACCTTCTTAAAATTTCTCCTGATCTTACGGACTTTAGTACAGAAATTGGCTGGATGCATTAACCTGCATCCACTCTTATCACCTAGCTCAAAAGACTGTTGGATGATTTATGAAACTTCTGTCACTTAATGATGTGCACGCTCTAAATGAGAATCCTATTCGATGTTCTTGTTTGCCTGATGTAAAATTAATTTGACAACTTGTTCTCTGTATTCCTGATTTTGAGAAGAACTAGTTGAGGCATGTTCTTGAGAAAGCCTTTAATTACAAACAAACCCAATTGGTTGTGACCGGTCGTGGGCAATAACATTGAATGATACCACTTTTAGTGGGATTTGTTGACTGAAGAGTACAGTGAAATGCAGTGCTCCATGAAAACCCCATCCTTTGATATGAATACCAGATGGGGCATTGGAAATTAACTGGCGCAATCTTCTTAATGCGCCAAGGCATGAACGTTGAAGGGCTCTCTGCTGCTTTTCAGCCTTCGGATATCGAGAAACTAAGAGAGATGCCAAATCAATTTGGTGTTGTAACCCTTCTATTATCTTGACATTATTTTCATATTCATCATAAGATAATATTTTCTTTTTCAATTGACAAAGATTTTTCCACATGTTAAGACGAACATCTTTAATACAGTCTTCCATCAACATTTCTTGAATGTCATACTTAGAGTTAGCCAAAGGACAAAACATGACTGGCACTTCACCTTTCTCCAGTTGCTTTCTCATATTTAGTAATTCCTCCTTATTGTTTTATGAAGATTATTATACCTTTTTAGACCAAAGCTGGTGTTTCTTTGTTGCTTCATCATATTCAACAATATTGGTAGATAATTCATTTATCAAACTAAAAGATGCATGACTCGGGGGGTGGTTCAGAGAATGACCTACACCCCGGGCTATCTTCTAGTTGAGAAAGTATTTCACCTGCTAGCGGTAAAGAATCATACATGACTGCCTTCACATTTACAAGTGCCTCAAGATAATAGGGCTTTCTCATCACTACATTATCTATTGGAGCATTTTCCAGGAAATGTGAATTATTACTGTGGAGAGGACTTTTGTAGCTAGATTCATCATCATGGGGAGGACCAACATGGTGGGTTACAACAAAAGATGAAACCTTTTCTCCTTAGTCTTCTGGCCATGCAGAGGGTTATCGTGGCTCTCATCTAAAGATAATAATTCAAGATCAACCGAACTGTAATGAAGAAAGCCTTCATGAAGAAGTGTCTTATGCAGACCTTCAGAATTAATGTTCGACTATTGGGAACTAAGAGAGTAGAATCTTGAGTTGAAACAGATAATTGTATGATTGCATAAAGACCTTCAGCATTGAGCAAAGCCTTATTGTAGATTGTCCCTTGATTTCTTGACTGTGTTGGACGGGTCTTTTTATTAGACGCCTTCTTACTCACTTCGGAAACCACTTGTTGAAGAAAGTGGTTATTATGGGCAGGTGTATGTGCCTTCTCAGAAGAAAGGATCATGTTAGGCTGATTATCTCCACTCAAATCAGGTGTATGTGCCTGACTTAGTTGTCCATATGACATGGGGGAGTATGACCCACAACCCTCTTGGACTGGAACAGAGGTGTGTTTCTTTTCCAGAGTGAACTATTAATGTGTCACTCCACTGGTAGGGATAGATTTTCATTTCTTTCCCTGTGATGTTGTTGAAGCTGTTATAATATCCTGGTAGGCATCCAAAATATGAACAGGGATTTTCTTCTACTCTTTCACCACTATTAGAATGTGCTTGGTGACTTCAGCTACCGGAATGGGAATATACGTCCATTCTGTGCTTGGATTAGGTGTGTGTTCCTGCTCCTGTCCTCCTTTTCCTACCAGTGAATCCTGACAGTACTCAGTAATGGGGGTATAGAGTAGATTCTACCTCCTGTTTGTCATTGGGGATTTCCAATTGACTTCTTCGGGTGCTACCAAACGATACTATTGGTAGAATTGATCAATACTAGCAGGTTTATGTTCCTACTAATTGCACTTCTCTAAACGTGGTTGATGAACTTCCTTCAATACTAGAAGACGAGACTACTGGTAGGATTGATGAGTGTAAGCAGGTGTATGTGCCTGTTTACCAGTTGTCAACACATTGGGTTGGCGGGCTTCATCGTATGTAGTCAGATGAGCCTGCTGACTAGCTGATGATTTATAAATAGGTGTATTTTCCTGTCTATAGTACTCCGTCGGAATTGCCTGGAGGGAATGGCGTGCTGCTGCTAGACGAGTCTACTAGACAGTGGAATTAAAACGTACGGGTGTGTGTACCCGCTCGTTGCTTGCCACCAAGTTAGGTTGGTGGACTTCTCCAGAAATGGCAGAGATAAGAACCTGCTCACTGTTGACCGGTCGTCGCCTCTGGTGGTTTGTATTGCCTACTCAGGTTCGAGGAACCTGATCTGAACTCCTGGAGACGACACCCTCATCATGTTGAGGGTGCATTGTTGCACGAGTCTGGTGGCGATTTTTGGTGGGAGCCCTCGGGAAGGACTCATGTTTCCTTGAATTAAGGCCTTGATTGACCTTCTCATTCGCCTCCTCAGAATATTGGAGGGAATGGTTGTTGCATTCCGGGGATAATGACCCGAAATGGTTGGATACGGTGGTTGGCACCGCCTTCTTCTTGATCATTGGTCATCGTTGTCTGGACCACCAGGGTGAATTATTGACTTGGAGGGCTTGTTGAGTAGCCTCTAGAGTTGTAATGTTACTGTGTCGATGGTATTCCTTAACCAGTGCATTTGATACCCAGCATTGAAGATGGTGAGTAGGTGATGTCATCCTCAGAGCGGATGACGATCCAGCAGGAGTAGCAGCAGAGGTATTCACAGTAGATCCATTCACGGGTGTGAACTTAAGAGAATCCATTTTTGTAATGTAGAAGATCTTGGAAAAGAGTGTCTGTTTGATATGATAGACATAATCAAGATAATTTCGGCCACTACATCATTTGGATGAGCACATATGTTATTGATTGTTTTGTTGGCCCTCTCATTGAGTTTAAATAGGGGCCTAACAAATAAGTAAAACGTCATTTTAACTTGGTTAAGGATTCACATCGGGTTCACCATTTTTTGTTTCCTCTGGAATCGGGGATGACCTTTTTTGTTTAAGGTTCAAATATTCTAATCGGTTTCTAACAGGTTTATTAGTAGAATCGGAAACATCCAATGATTCTATATCCATTTGGACCTAATTTCCAAAGGTATGCGCTCATTAGTTATGGACCGATGAGACATAAGAATTTTTATTGGTTGACAGGATGGGAGGTCGGACTCATCACCCCTTTTTGACAGGAATTATTGTCTACTCTGGGACTCTATTTATAGATTTAAGCTATGTTTGTGAATCCTTATTACACTACCAATTATGAAAATTAGATTTCATTAAGATCTTACAATCAATGATCAATATGTATGAGATTTAGAGAATCTTTTATATATGTATTTTAGGTTCTTCATCGATAGATAATCATCTGTATTTGTTAGAGATTCTTAGTAAATGGTATCCTTCAACACATTATATAAAGATTTCTTGGTCATTATGATAACCATACTGGTTTTAAAGCCACTCAGTAGGGAACTTGAAGTTTATTGTCGTTCAGAAGGACATGGGGTATTTCAGAGTTGGGATCGTACCCACAGATGGGCTACCTACGTATCCTTTTTAGAAAAGGAATCAGAACCCACTTAGTTCGGGAATTAAGATATAGTTTAACGTCATATGGGACGAATGGTAATTAATGGGTGATGGTCTTGAAGCTCAGAAAGGCTTCCTACGTACTCTACTTTTAAGGTAGAGATCAAAGTCCACATAGTTTGGTTGGTAATTGTGAGTCTTATGTATGATTAACGGCCCAAAGAGATGTGTCGTGGTTACTTTTACACTCTAAGATCACATGAGTCATGCTTAGTGTGATAAACAAGAGGTATCAGAAAACCTGACAATTTGTGCCACGAAAAATGTGGTCACAAGGAATTATGTGGGGCTTATGTATGTATGATTTTCCAAATAGATAAAGATCATGACTTACTTTAAAGAAGAATCCTGGGAACAAGTTCCATAAAAGTATATGTGCTTTATAGAGATTTGGATACTCTAACTTGGGGATTACTCTTGAGGAGGATTCCAAAATTAGGAAGGGACTTGTGAATGGGTTTTATTCCTGAGAAGGAAGCCCAAATCAAAATAATTTAATACTAGTTAAGAGAAATTATGACTGGGGCTTATTCTTGAGAAGGAGGCCTAGGTAAAACGGACTTGAGAATTGGGACGTACTCTTGAGAAGGAGGCCCAAAATTAAGGGAACTTGAAGACTGGGGCTTACTCCTGAAGAGATTTCCCAGGTTAAGGGAATTTGGGATTTGGGGCTTACTCCTAAAGAGGATACCCATATTTGGGAACTTGTAAATTACTCTTGAAAAGGAGGCCCATGAATAGTATTCTCATCTTTAAAGGATGAGGTTGAATGAATTAAATCTCTAACCTTAGTGACATAAAGATATGTAAATCACTAGGTTTTGAGAGATGTTCCACAAAATTCCTTTCAGACAAGGAATCCAACCAAGGAATCATTCCATAAATGTCTTTAAAGAGGATTCTGAAGCCTAAATCTTGAAGAGGAGAGGTGGATTTGAAGAAAAGAGATGAATGGACAGGAGGGGCACCCAAATAAAGATAGGAGTGAAGGTCCTATTTGGGCGCGTAGGTCCTAGTCATGCAGGTATACCTGCGTGACACATAGGTACTTGCGCGACGGTCAACCCATAGGGTAAAACTTGGGCGATGCTTAGCTCAAGCCCTTAGTGTCATCCCTAAAGACTTTTAAATGAGTGGCGTGCAAGTTCTGTTGAAGGGATAAGGCGGTGCGCAAGTGTCTTAAATTCCCTAAAGGGTTGGATAATTAGGCGCATATGTGTTGATGAATTTCAACACTTAGGCCTTGTTCCCTCTCTTTAGACCTTCCATTCTAGGTAAGAAATTACCTTAGAAGTGTTCAGAAGGCTTTGAGAAGAGACTAGGGTGCCAGGAGCTCAAATCTGAGTTTCTGGATTTTTTCCGTTTTTGAAATGGGGGGCCCACAAGGGGTATTTATAGGCCTATAAAGACCTTGGGAGAAAATAAATTAGGGTGTGAAAGTCACTTGTGTGCCCAATATGTGGCGCGCAAGTATACTTTTGCGGCCATGGTGAAACATGCGCGACCCAAGTGTAAACAAATCTGTATTCATGCCTTTGTCAATTTTTGATGTTTCTTCAAAGGATGAATCACTTTGTGTTAAGGTATTTCCCCTTTTTCAATCATTAGATTCTGTGACCGAAAAGAGCGTCAACAAGGAGGAAAAATGTGGGTTCCTTTTTTGAATCTTTTATATCTTCTTATTTCTCACACCGAGCATGACTCAATTGGCTTAGAGATTTTTCATGATCACAAAATTTTCACAATGAATAGACTATGAGAACTGTGATTCCCACTATAATCAGGATACATAGGAAGCCTTCTTAGGGCCCGAGATCACTAAATATCCTATTCAGAAATCCAACCCTAATTCCCTTAATCTAGGCATCCTCCTTATGAATAAGCCCCAAATTAAACCCCAAAATCATCAAGGCATCCTTTTTGGGAAGTAAGTCCAAACTCATTTTTTCTCAAAGGACTATACTCTCCTATGAGACTTATCAAACTACGTGATCTTTGATTCCCATCCACATGGGATACGTAGAAAGCCTCCTTGAGTTTCAAACCCAACACTTCAAATAAACCCTTTTCTGCTAGGGCCATATTCCCAATAGGGTATAATCTTACTTGGAAACCCATATTCTTTCCAAGTTACTTGGGATTCTTAGGCATAATTTCCACACCAAACATTGACTAAGAACCTTTCACTTAGATGTATGTACCACATGACATTAAAATGTATGGCTAGGTCCTTATCACATGACCTTAAAAGGTATGATGTGTCCCATTAAGTGACACCGAACTATGATGGTTCTGATTCCTTTCACAAGGATACATAGGTATCCCATTTCATGGGTATGATCCCAATATCAAAAAAAATATTCATCTCCTTAGATGAAAATAAATTCTAGAGTGCCCCACTGAGTGGATTAAAAACCAGTGTCATCATAACAATGATTAATAGAATCTTTGAATAGTATATGAGGGGATATCTCCATTAGTTAAGAACCTTTAATACATACGGATGATTCTAAATTTTACTCATATTAATAAGTGATTGAAAATTATATGGGTAACTTATGTTATACTTGGTGAATTAATTAGGATTCAGTAAAATATCTTAAATTTATAAAGAGAGTCCCATTGTAGGAAATAATTCCCCCCAAAAGGGTGTGATGAGTCTGACCTCCCATCCTCTCGACAAATGCACGTTCCTAAGTATCATTAAGTTCAAACTCAACAAATTTTTGCCTTTGTAAAGCAGGTCCCTTTTGGATAAAGAACTGTTGGAAGTTTTCAGTTCCATGAATAAATCCAATGGAAACAGCTTGTAAGTAGTGATTCTTTAAACTAGAACACATGTTTCTAGGAACTATGAAACAATGGTTTAATAGTTGGGATGGATGGTGGGTGGACACTTTAAATACATGGTTATGATTATGGAAGGGTTCTCTAGAAATGGTTAATTTGATATATATATATATATATGTAATATGAGATAGACTGATGCTCCATGCACTGTGGTTATTATACATGAGATAGATTCTAGACTGAAGGTCTGGCCTCAGTGGTACTCTTGTGTGGTTATGGGATATTTTTGTCGAGGTTCAAAGTATGAGGATTTTTATGGTCATGAGGACTTAGTATAGAGTTAGATTGGTGAGGTGGTTTATTGTTATTTGGTATCACATACCAGTGAATGTTCATATTTATGTATATATGTATAGGTATGGGACTATACATGTATACATATATAGATATGGACATCCATGGTGGCACTTTCCATTTGACCAGGATTACGTACCCAAGGCTCAACTATGGTTTCACGTTGGTTTTACTTCCTTTTTGGTTGTGTCGTAGTGAGGCTGAGAAAGTTACTTTTTCATACACTTATAAAAGCACATTTATAGGTTGCTTGTTAGGGTGGCCTATAGATATTCTTTCTCACACCTACACATGCACCCCAGTGTACATTTAGACCTTATGTATACTTTTCAGGTTGAGCATGAGTTGCATGGCAGTTAGGGTAGAGGCCCACAGTTTCATGATCGAGCTGAGATTCTCGTGTGGCACTTCTAATTAGGACGGTGTATTCGACGGTGTCTGGAGATTCGGTACATGGTTTGGATCAGAGTTTGTAGTAAAGCCTTGTACTTTTACATTCAATTTCTTTTGTACTTTGTATCTATGTGATCGGCCTAATGGGATATCATGGTTGTATTTATTACATGGATATCCGGGCCTTTACTTCATTTCTATTTATTTACATCTCCATTCAGTTTTAGTTTATTTATTCTTCTACATTACTCTGATGTGTATGATATTTGGTTATTTACTTTTGGTTGTGCACTCTAATATGGGGGTATAGTCTCCTCATAGATTCACCTTAGACCCACGCTACTAGTCAGTAGCCTCTGTCATACGAGGAGGCGTGCTTGAGGTATTGTGGAAAAACAGAATTATAGCACCAAATTAGTGGCTACCAGGCAGGGACGTTACAAAGTGGTATCAGAGGAGTTACTTTCATGTTATTTCACTCTTTTTGGTCTGGTAGAGAGGAGATATAGTAATTTTTTAGAGTCTGTGATGGATACTAGGTCGGTCCATCGCAAACACCTATTTCGATAGGAATTATAGGTTACTAGGGAATGGGATTGATGTTCTAGATTTGTGATGCTATTCTTGAATATGATTTTATCTTCGAGTGACACACATGTTGTTTTTATTTTACAGTTTATGATGGATTCCAAGATCTTGGCCCATTGGAAATAGGCCTATGAGTTGTTTTTGACTCTTGGATTATAGTGGTAAGAGGAATCTCATGCATCGTGATAGGCACGTAGGATCCTCGTGTAGTAGGCATGATATTGTTTTATGTTATAGATTATCTTTTTATGGAAGGTTTTTTGGATCTATGGAGAGGTGCTCAGTGGTGGGGACACTGGTTTGGTTTTGTGTGTGCTTGGTGTAGTCACTCTAGTGGGTCATTATGGTATCAATGTAGGGATGTAGACCCTTGTAGATGGTTTTGTTTAAGGTTGGTTGTATGTCCGGGTCCTCTAAGGAGCAGTCTGATGTGCAGATTCTTAGAGAGGACGGATGCCCAAGTCATGAGTAGTTGGTTGGAATATTAAACCTTTATGGTGTGAGGCCCTAGATATGGATGTTTTCCTAGTTGATGTACTGCGATGATGAGATGGGTATTTGTGGATAACCTATGATTAGTTTCCTTTTGTGAGATGGCTTAGACGTGGGTGGTTGGACCTAGTGGATTGATGCGAGACTTGATCTGTAGGGCTAGGTGGGAGAGCCTAGTGGCCTTTCTGACATGACTCCATAGCAGGGATTCAGGGTTGTTTGAATTTTTAGGGTGACCCGTGAGAGAGATCGACGGAGTTATGAGAGCATTTGGGTGTGTGAGAAACATATGGGAGTTTTGGACTTGTGGAAGTGGTGTATAAAAGGTGCAGTTGGGTTTGAGGTTTAGGCTTGTTAGATTCCTTTTGTTTCATAATGGTGAGATTGTGTGCCGGAAACTACATTTTTTGGCTGGTTTTGAGATGGGAAGGTTCATTCAGGTTTCTAGCCCAAGAAATAGTTGTGTAGATGAGTTTATTCCAATGGATTGGGGGTTGTATTTGGAGCACAATAAGTGTACTAGTTTGTAAGGTTTATACTTATAAATAGATTTTTCATGATAGGTGATTTGTTGGAGTAAGAGTAGGTTTTATGGATGAGTTACACAAGGGAGTGTAATGGTTATGTGATAGTGGAACCTTGGGGATGTGAGCATTGGTGATGTGTTGTATTTTTTGGTTTGTGGATCAGAAATTATAGGAGTGTATGTATGAGGTGCTACAATTGGGATGGTTTCCTACTGCAGGCAGAGAAATTATAGAGGGTGTGATAAGAGGCTTGTGGGCATGGAGACCTAAATCCTTGGGATAGAACTATGATGTTTTGAAGGGATGAGGTTGTGATGGTATTCTTTAATGACCTCTTAGTATGATCATTGTTTAGAGATGATAATTCCCAATATCTTGACATCAACTTGAGTATACTAAGAGAGAATTGGATTTATTCCATGCTATATAGATGTTTCCTTGGATTGATAAGGGGTCTCCTATGAGGTTGTTCTCATGGAGTGGTGTGTTTGAAACTGCGTGGTGGGAGCACACCATCGACTTTATGCTAGTGATATCCCTATGATGGGTAAGATATCGATGAACACCATGGGTACTATTCTAAGATGCTGGGAACAGGCAATAGTAGTTGTTTTTTTGTTACTCTGGTGGGAGAAAAGTGGTCATGTCTAACTCTGGGGTTGTTCATGTTCCAGGCATGGTCTAGGAACAGATGTTTGGTTTTGTGGTAACGATATGGGTACTTCTTTTGTGGGAAGTAACAGATCGGGTTTGGTGGTGTGACCCTAGCATGGTAAGGGTCAAGGATGCAGTGAGGACCATGTTGAACAGGTAGTGAACCATTTAGAATGTGTTTTGAAAGGTGAAATCTGTGGGGGGGCTTCATGGATCAGAAATTATAAAGGTGGGTTGAGTTCTATGGTGGGGAGAACCATGAGTGTGATGATAAGTTTTAAGTGGTTATGTGGAATATTGGTATGGATGAGTGTCATTAATCACTGTCCTAGTGGTTTGATAATGGTGGAAAGTGGAGGCTTATCTTTTGATGGGTTGTATTTCCCTTCTTCAGAGCACTGTAGAGAAGTTTAGTTTGCATCTTTGAGTAGAACACAATAAGATGAACTTCTTTTGATGTACAATGTGGTTTAGTATGCATGGTTGGAATACCACCAAGGCTTCTCGGAGGAGATAAGGTTTATGTTGGGGAGGTTGTAGAGTCCTGAATTTTCTAGATTTTGAAATTTGACCAGAAATTTGAATTCTTGTTCTTGGGTGATCAGGAGGGGTAAAATGGTCATTTTACCATATTATATAGTCTCAAATAATTATTATTACCATTCCTTTATTCTTGGAATAGTTTATTTACCCTAAGAAATAGGTTTGTTAAACTTCCGAGTAGTTGGAGTTTTGGCTGAATATGTAATATTTAATAAATTAAATATTAAATTAGTCAGACAGTTTTAGGTGGATGTGTCTCTTAAACAGAGCGATTGAGTCTGGAATGGGGGTTATTTCCTAGGAAAGGTATTAACTCACATTGGGTCTTGGGTCTTGAGACAGGTGTTAAATGGGGGATTAATTAATTAATTAATTAAAAGAGTCCCCCCCCCATTTTGGGGTTCCCATGCATGGAAGGATAGGGGAGGGGATTCTCCCTCATGCTCAATGGATGGATCTAAGGGGAAAGGTGGATGAGATGCCTCCAAACATCATCCTTGGCATAGATCGGGATCAGATCAAGGTACAACAGCTTCTGGGGCAGATTTATACCTAAAGCTTTGGTGTTTACACCACGAGGTGGGCTGGTTTTGAGTTTCATACCCCAAATCCACATAGATTGGTTTTTTTAGGTATTAATGCTTTATTAAGACTGCTAAGGACCCTTGATTTGTCAGTATATGTGTTTCGAGGTGAATGGGGGAGATTCGGGCTGTTTGTAGGGAAACCCTGCCAAATTTTACTATCGACATGGCATGTAAACCATTCACACACACCGTGAGTTCTTCCTGTTTTGAGAAAAAGGAATTTTCATATATACATGCCGTGTAATCTGAGTATGCATTGTTTGTTGTTGGTGGTACATGACTGTGTGTCAAACCTTAAGAAAAATAACACGGAATTGTGGTTTTTGAACTTTACACGCCATGTACTTTTACACAGGAAGACCCCAAGTTGTTCTGGCCATGTAAAAGTACACAACTAGGGGGAGGTATTAGAGTACATGCCATGTACTCTAAAGTATATGCCATGTACTTTTTTCATCTAATAGGTTTTGGGTATTTTGTGCTCTAGAAGTAAGAATTAGGTGTGTGAGTAATACATTTTGATCATTTTTTCCATGTAGATCATAATGGTGGGATCCTTTTGACATATAGAGGTCATATAAATGGTGTTATGGGAAAATTTGGTATATAAGTATGATTTTAGTTTTCCTTGCATATCAGGACTAGTGACATGAGGTTAGAATAGTTGAGGTTTAGAACCTAATTTTGAGGAATAGGGTGGATCCTTTGGGACAGGGTTGACAACATAGGATTGTGGTTATGATAGAGGTTCCTTGTGGTGCAAATTCTAGTATGAGGTACTCTTGATGATTCCCTTAGAGGGAAGGTATCTTGTTAAGAGATCCTTGTATTCATGGTGGATGGTTGAGAATTCATGTCTATCATGAGATTGATTCTAGATTCCTTGGTGGAATGTTTGTGATTGAGGATCATTTTGAGTACATTGAGGTCTTCTTGAGGATGATTCTTGTGTTAGGGCTTGGCTTGAGATTTGGTGGTTATTGAGGTTTAGAGGGGATTCCCTTGCTTGAGTGCTAGTTCTGTGGATCTAAGTGGGGATAGATCAGTTTTTTGTATACCTAGAGGGCCATGTGTGGGCACGAATGATGGTGTGACCATGAGAGAGTGTGTGATCTTATGTGGTTCATTTATGAGTGTTCTTTGGGACCCAGGATGATGTATGTACTAATGGGATGAGATGTGTCTAGTTGAGAAGGGAATATAGATAGCCTTTGTTATGTTTTGGGTTAGAGTTTGTAGTATAGCCCTGTACTTTTACTTTCAGTTTCTTTTTTACTTTTTATCTATGTGATTGGAGTAGTAGGTGATCATGGTTGTATATATCACATGGTTGTTCGGGCCTTTACTACATTTCCATTTATTTACAGCACCTTTCAGTTTTAGTTTATTTATTCTTCTGAATTACTCTGATATGTAGGATATTTTTTTATTTACTTCTATTTGTGCACTCTAATATGGGGGTATAGTCTCCTCTCATATTCACCTTATACCCCCGCTACTAGTTGGTAGCCTTTGACGTACGAGGAGGCATGCTTGAGGTCTTATGGAGAACTATCTTGGACCACCGATTTAGTGGCTACCGAGCTAGGACGTTATAGTATTATCAATACTTATACATTATAAGGTCTAAATATTGAGATGAAATATATTTTAAATAATTTTTTTGGTTATTTTAACCCTTATCTTCTTAGTTTAACCCCGGAAAACCCATTTTTACCTTAACCATGGTAAATAATTTTTACTGTTTTTAATATTTATTATGGTAAAATTTTAAGTTTAAATTATTATATAATATAAATTATTCTTATTCCAAATATGGAATACATTTATTCAGATTTAATTTACATAATTGAAAATTTTTAATTAAAAGTTAATCTCGCAGATGTGATGAGAAAGTGGGTTTTCAAATAGAAAATGTTCAAAAGTTTAAAAAAAATTAAATCAAAATTCAATATGAAAATTATTCCAATGACCTAAATTGGATTAAATTATATATAATATAACTAATAATCCTTTAAAACAAATTTAAAATATAATTTAACTTTATAAATAATTTAATCTAAAAACAAGTTTCAGATAAAATTTAGTATTTTTCATTATTCATCAAAAAATGAAACATTTCAGAAAAATACAAAAAATTCACTCTAAGATAATTTCGATATTATGATTTAAAAAATGAATTTAATTTTATAAAATAAATTTTATAAAGGTGGTAAAAATTAATTTTAAATTATTTTCATAAAACACAATTAAACCGTCTTTTGGAAAAAAATATGGTTTTTCAGAAAACATTTATTTTTCTTTGAAATGATTTTTATTTTATTTATAATCAATAGATAACTATAATTTTTATAATTTATTTAGTACTATTCATACCCAATAATTTAATGAATTTTTATAATAGTATACTATATTACAATTCATTTAGACTCGTTTTTTCTTATTCCACAAGCTATCGAAGAGATTGAATTTAAAGAAATATATAATGTGGGTTATTTAAGCATGGTATTGTGTGTCGTATATGCTATCAAATACAATGTTATTATTTTAAAATTTCATGGTGTTACAATTTTTGTTAATTGAATCTTGAAATTTTTATTACATTTTTGGAATCAATGGGTCAAATTTTTGTAAAAAGGTCCATTATATTTTTTGTCAATATGAATAGTAACCCTAGTAATTTTTATTACCATAGTGATGGGTAAATAGTGTAATTAAAGTTAAAAATAAAATGATAAGGATGAAATAATTACCCTAAAACTTTCTTCAATTTTATTGTATTAGTATATCTCCCCCATACTCATCTGAAGGTAGAATATGTGGCCTTTTGTTGCAATTTGGATGTGATTATGACCTTTATAATATTTTATGTAAAGAAAATTAAAAAATTTCACACTCTTGCTTCTAGTAACTATGATATTTTTATCATGAGGATAACAAGAGGATATGTTAAGTTATAATTATTATTTTGAAAGATAAAATATTTATCTTCATTATGGTAATTTATTTTAAATTTATAGTGCATAAAGAATTAATTTAAATTTTTACACAACGTTAAATCAGTAATTATTAAATTAATGGAAAAAATAAAACAAATGATATTAAAAATATTAAAAATTAGTATAATTTAAAATAATTAATCTGACCCATTATTTTTATAGATAATAATAACTTGTTATGGATGTTTTAAAATATTTTATTTAAATTTCATTTGTTTTTTTATCTAATAAAATTCAAAGTAAATGAATAGTTCTAAAATTGAAAATGTTGGTATTTTATGAAAATAAAATATTATTAAATGATATAAAATTCCAAAAAAATATTATCCTCATCCAATTTATTAGGATATTGTTGAACATGTCATCCATGTTCCATTTATGGTCCATTTTTTCAATTATGGTAACTATCTTGACCTTCAAGGAGTAAAAACATTGTTATCATGGTATGTGTGAAAAGGGTTAATGGTGAGTTAAAATAAAAATATAAGGGTAAAAATATGACCCAAACTTATTCAAATTTTATTAGATGAGATTATTTCAACTCATTCTCATCTTATATTATAATATTATCAATTTGGATCCATTTGGATATTGAAATTAATTTATATTAATTTAATATTTTATGAAATTACAAAAATTCTCCTCCCATTTCTTATAAAAGGGAACCTTTTCATGTAATTTCTTCACACTTAAAAACTCATTTGGTTTAGAAAATATCTATCCAAATTCCTTCCTAACATCTCTCCCCAATTTCTAGATGCTAGTATTCAGGCACATATTGGAAGTCAGTGGGTCGGGGATTCAAAATTTTTCATCATTGAAGAAATAAAAATTCATCATCTCTAGAAATACAAGCCCTGGAAAAGAATGAGGATCTCACATGAATCATTGAAGCAAAAATATTTAAATCAAATAGTTACCTCATTCAAATCTAAGTACGTTCAATGGTACCTTTTCATTAATGATCATTACTCTAAGGATCTGAGGTCAAACCCCTCTAGATCATCCACACGCTCTTTAAGAATCAATGCGTATGCAACTCACCAAATTATAGGTTCTAGTGCGGAGCTCCAAAAATTCATTCAATATCATGAATAATACCTCGATCTCATCCCTTTGATTGGTGAAGGCATTCTTGAATTGATATCTCAAATGGATCATTATCTCTCTAAGATGTGGGAGGACAGAGAACCTCTCAATTCTAAATTATGAATAGTTATTGGAATTAGAAAACTTCTCTTCTTATATAGTGTATGTCCAAATACCCAATAAGGGTTCCCCGACCCCTATATATCCAACATCCACTAAATAAGAAATAAATTAATATTTATGATGAAATAATTGTATCATAAAAATAATTTTTTTATAACCTACTTATAATATATATTAAATATATTTCATGATAAAATTGAGTCATTAACTAGACTCATAATTCCAACAATATTAAATCAACCTTGAATATTAAAATAATATTCATTCATATAATATTTTTCCATGTATTCACTTAAAATCATCTGAATACTTTTAATAAATAATTTCAACCCAGTTACTCTATACTTAAATAATAATGAATTTATTTTTTCATTGGTGATTGATAATACTTGAATAACTCTCAGACCTTGTGGTGGGTCTCACCATTTTCTATACATCAATTCAATATATTAGGGAAAACTCTTTAATATTCTATTTTTTGGGACCCTCTATGACTATATTTTTATAGTAGTGAATATTATTCAAAGACCAATAGTGGAGTATAGTAACCTATAAATACCCCCAAAGAGATAAGGAATAGTCACGATAATGACTAATATCCTATGAATACACAATGTGTAATATAATCTCTTTATCACATGATATCTAATAAATTAGGATGCCCAACTTGTTTCATTATCCATTCTTGATTTATTATTTTTTTATATAACAGGTAGGACTTACCTTTGACTACCACGTCCATGGATTTAAGAAGGTACTACCTGGTAGAGTCGATGTCCTAGGACCAACTGATTGTACTTTGATTACATGTATATTCTATTTTTTTAATATTAAATTAATGTCTTATTACGTATTGTTCATTGTTTTTTCATGGCTATAATTTAATAATTTCATAGAGTATTTTTATCATTTATAAGGTCATAGCAGTTCCCCTCTATGATGAGAACCTCGAAGTGCTATGAAAATAATATTAATATAGTTTTGTGGTTTGAAAGTGTAGTATGATGGGACACATAGTATTTAGACTATAATTGGATGAGTATTATTCTCTTGAATTTCACACTTGGTAATCTCTAGGATTGGAGATTATGAGAACAGGTCCTCTAGTAAGAATTTCACATGTTTTTTTGTTTCATCGGATATTCTTCTATGTGAGCGTGTGTAATTGTCCTTACATAGTGATTGTTCCTATGTGGTTAGTGATGTTGCGACATAATGTTCTTTCTCTTGGGTTCCTTGACCCATTTCTAGATAGTATTCTTGGACTTTAAGAAAGCTCACCTAATGACAATGAAAAATAATCCTAGAGGGTCACACAATAAGTGTTCCCATTTATCCACATTAAATTATATTTGAATTTAATTAATGGAATAAATATTATTCTTAAGTCTGAGAAATAATTTTATTCAAGTTACATTTATCGCATAAATTAAATAAATATTTATTCACTAGCATGTGAATAAAACAAAATTGTTTATTTTATTTAATATTTAACAAATATTTATTCACCGATATGTGAATGAAATGTTTATTTATGAATAAAATTGTATTTAGGTCTTTAATAAATGCAAGAAGATTTCAAATAGACCAAGATTGTGTCTAGTAAAAAATATTAATTAAAAATTTGGTTAAATAATATTTGTTATTGAGAAAGTTAGTGTGTGCCACAAAATAATAATCTTTTTATTATTATTATGTGGAATGGGGTTTATTAAAGGTAATAAATGTTATTTAATGACTGATATGTAATTAAATAATATTTTAACCTAAATACTAACTCTATAAATATACATCTATGTCTATTGTGTAAATTATCAAAAAATTGATAATAGATAATAATTGTACACAAAAAATTCTATCCCAAATCCTCATTCTCTCTCTCTCTCTCTATAATGAGAATTGAAAGAGAGGTTTCCTCAAGATTGAAGAATGAGCGATCAAGAATGAAAAATGAAAGACATTTGAATCTTCGCGCTAGCACCTAGAGATCAAGTGGTGTAGATCGTAGGTCATGGGAGAACATGTGGATCACTACTAGAGGGATTCTATCCTTGGATCCTTATAGCGCAATAAAGGTAACCTGAAAGTGTCTTTTCAGATGATCAATATTCACCAATGAAGAAATTTCCTAAGACTAGGTATTTATTTCATCAAATATTAAATAAATTAATTATAAATTTGAAGTTAAAGATCCTCGCTCTTGGTTTTAGAAAATTATTATTAAAATAAATTTTAATATATCGCCCAACATTGAAATCTTTCACTATACCCGGAACCAACAACTAGAATCAGAGCGGTCATATTTAAATTTATAATTATTTATTTGATTGTTGATCTATGCATAATAGTGGTTAGATTTTCATTTCATGCTATTCATTCTTTAATCTGATTTGAATTAACTTATTATTTACATATCAATCATGTTCATTCAATGTTTCATTTTCATAAAGGTTTAATAATATATGAAGAACTACCGGAGATTCCATTGGGAAGTACCAAATATTTGGCTGGTAAAACTGGGTTACATGGTGTGTAACTGGTGCACACTCCATGTACCCATGCACATCATACCTAAATGTGTCGAGTAGTTAATTACACATGGTACATTTATTGCACAACGCGTGTTTACTGGACCAACCCAGCATATGGAAAGTGGATACATATTGTGTAGCTAGCTTATATATGTTGTGTAGTATCGACAAGTTAAAGTGATGAAGCCTCAGGCGTGTGACTCAGATACATAGAAATCAAGGTACACGGCGTATAGTTAGACTATACACACCATGTAGTCTCCAATTAAATGACAAAATTAAAAATTACGTTGAATTAAAAATTATAGCATTAAAACCTTATTTTATCGATTTTCACACCAATGTGTTTCTGCCAATTTAATAATGGTTTTAAATAATATTAGATGCTCAATTGATTTATTATAATTAATATTTCATTATTTTTTCTGTTGTTTATTTTCCATGAATGAAATAAATGATGGGTATATCCAATTAAGTTTGGATGATCATTAAGATGAAAGGTATTTAATTAATTAATTAATTAATGAAAATGTGTTCATCTTAACTAATAAAGAAGAAATAAAGAAATGAATGTTATTCAGTTACTTTTGAGTATTCATTGCATGTATGACTATTCATGAGATTGAACAAGACCTTTGTATGTGTTAGATGTTCTAATTTAATTTATTTCATGGGCTTGCAATTATTTATTATTAAATTAAATGATGAATACGAGTCACTCCTCCATCCATTATTATATAGGAACAGTTTTTTCAAGGATATTTATGTAATACCCTTTAATAAATCCTTTGGTTACCCTCACCTATGTGTGAGTAATAAACTACACATTTTTAGTTTAAGGGTGAGGGTTATTGAAACTTGATAAAATAGTCATAGATTTAATAAAATTAATTTATTTAATATTTATCAGAGAATTTTTAATCATGAAAAATTACTAATAATATACTCTTTTAATTTTAGAATAAAATTAAAATCTCTTCATCTACATTATCACTATGATCAATATTATAGATATACAACCTCTTAACTGGAAGTAACTTCTAGGAGTGGTTTATAAACCTTCAGATTTTTCTATTACATGAATGGAAATCTTACATTATATAATCATCAATGCATGATCCACCTACTAAGGAGGTGAGTGATGAAGAGTTCCTTGTCTACAAAAAACATTCTAGTGATGTAGTATATGTTCAATTTTTTGTGTTTCCATCAATGTTTAGTAAACTCATGAAGTCTCATGAAAACATGGATGTGTATAGAATGCTTGAGCACCTCCATAGTTTTTACTAGAAGAGAACTAGACAGGAAAAGTTTTTGAGATTTCTAAATCAATCTTTCTAAGTAAGCTTGTGTAGGCCACCCTAGATGAACCTCATGTAGTCAATCTCATTTGCTGCATTGAGTACCTAGAGGTTCTAGGGTTTAAAATCCCAAAATAACTGAGCATCGACATCATTCTGGAAATACTCTCTCATAGATTCTATATTTTTTTTGAATTTTAATATGAACAACATTGATTAGTCTCTTTCAGTTCTTTTCACTCTTATTCTCCAAGTAGATAAGGATACAAAGCGTGAAAATCATTTCATCCTTATGGTGAACAAATATAAAGGGAAAGAGAAGTGCTTTAAGTACAAATATTCTTCACATCCCTCCAAGAAGAGGAAGATCAAGGTTAATGAAACGAAATGGGATGTTGTCTATCTTTCATGTGGAAAGAAGGGCCACTGGATGAAAAACACACCCAGCCAAAGAAGTAAGGGGAAGCTTAGGGTGTGTTTGTTATCGAGTGAAATTTATCAGTTTCTACAAATTGGGCCTTAGATGTAGCTTTTAGTTCTCACGTATGTATTCAAATATAGTAACCAAGTAGATTTAGAAAGATTGAAAGAGGGGAGGTAGATCTACGAGCAGTCAATAGAGCTAAACTCATTTTTTTAGATATCGAGGACTACTACTCATGTTAATGATAAAAATGATCTTTGTTTTAAAAAGGTTTTTATATGTTCCGTCTATTACCAAAAACATTATATCTATATCCAAACTTTATACATATGGATTTTTTTTAAATTTTGAAATTAACATTGCTTATTTTATAAATATGGATTTTTTTATGGTAATTCACATTTAAATAATTGTCTTTATGTGTTGGATTACATAAACCAAGTAATGGAAATTTATAATGAAGTTAATTCACATGACTCATACCATTTCCAACTTTGGCATCACCATCTAGGTCATGTAAATGAAAAGTGCTAAACTAAATTACATCAAGATGGATATTTTGATTTTTTTTAACTAAAACTACTTGGTGTATGTAATTCATGTTTATAAGGCAAAATGACCAAATCCCTATTTAGTGGGAAAGGTGAAAGGGATAAAGAGCTTCTTGAATTAGTTCATACTGATGTATATGGACCATTTACTTTTTAAGAAAGTGGAGGGTACTCATGCTTTAAAACTTTACCTGGTGATTTTAGTAGATATAAATATGTCTACTTGAGGAGGTATAATCCAAATTATTTTGATAAATTCAAGGAATATATAAATGAATTTGATAACCATCTTGGTGATACAATTAAGAAACTACACCCTGATTATAGTGGATAATATCTTAATCAAGACTTCATTGATTACTTATGAGTGTTTGGGATATTATCCCAACTCACTCCTCCCTATACGCCTCAGTAGAATGGTGTAAACAAAAGGAGGAACCATACCTTATTAGACATAGTGTGATCAATAATGAGTCATGAAAGTCTTATATTATCCATTTGGGGATATGCATTACCAACAACAGCACATATACTAAACCAAGTAACAACTAAATTAATAAATGGTATTCCATGTGAATTTTGGAGTGGAATAAAAACCATCTTATATAATTTACATGTGTGGGGGAAGTGATGTGTTTTTTAAAGCCTCTTCAGGTAAAAAACATTCACCTACAGACACAAAGTGTACCTTTATAGGATATCCCAAGAAAACAAGGGGATATTACTTATATGAGACCTCATAAAAAATGGTTATATGGGAAATACGTGCCATATTCCTTGATATGGCATAAATATCTAAAAGTGATAGTAGGAGTGTGATAGACTTAGATTAATTCCATAATCAAGATGCATAAGAGTTGGTACAGGAACAGATTCCACAAAGTCCCATATAAGATGAAACTATTCTGGAGACACAAGTGCTATGTAGGAGTATAAGAGAGGTTAGAGAACCTGAACATTATATTTTTCTAGTCAATGAGGAAGTTAAATCATTATTATTTGACAATAATGATCCTTTAACATATAAGGAATTAGTAAGTGGAACAGATGTTTCCAAGTAGCAATAAGCCATGAATTCTAAAATATATTCCATGTACTAAAACCAAGTCTATATTTTGGTAGAGCCTCCAGTGTATGTAAATCATGTTGGTTGAAAATGGGTATTTAAGAATAAACTAGGCATGGAAAGACAAGTTAGTACCTATAATGCATGGCTGGTTACAAAAGGGTTTAAACAGTGTCAAGGCAGTGACTACAACAAAACATTTTCACCATTTTCAATACTCAAATACATCATAATTCAAATTTCCATTATGTCATAACATAACTATGATATTTGAAAAATAGATGCCAAAATAGCCTTCCTTAATTGGAACCACTAGAAATTTGTATATATGACATAACCCAAAGGGTTTGTGACTCCACATTATGCTAATAATATTTGAAAATTGAAAAAAAATCCATTTATGGATAAGCATATCATAAATGGAACATTCATTTTGATGAATCCATAATGGAATTTGGTTTCATAAATAATTTGTGTGAGCCTTGTTTCTATAAACAGTTTAGTGGGAGTGTAGTTATTTTCTTAATAGTATATTTTGAGGACATATTACTCATAGGAAATGAAATACCAGTCTTATAGTTTGTTAATATGTGGTTGAATAAATGATTCTCCATGAAGGATAGGGGAAAAGAAACATATATTATTGGGATCAATATCCACCATGATATATCCAAGGGACTGATTAGCCTAAGTCAAAGTACATACATTGATAAGATAATGAATAGATTCGGTTTGGGGAAATCCAAGAGGGGATTGTTTCCAGCGTCACATGGCAATCATCTTTTAAAGAAAATGTGTACTTAAACACATGAAGAGGGAAACAAAATTTAAAGGATTCCCTATGAACTTGTGATTGGTTTAGTCGTGTATACTATTCTATGTACTATGATAGATGTTTCCTATTCATTGAGTGTGGTAGGTAGATATCAAGTTGATCTAGGTGACCACCATTGGATAGTGGTCAAGATTATCCTTAATTATCTAAGGAGTGCTAAGGATATGTTCTTGGTCTATGTAGGATATGAGTAAATAGTCATGAGATGATATGTAGATGCTAGTTTCTAAACTAATTAAGATGTAATGATGTCACAAACGGGATACATCTTCACTTTTAATGGAGGTGTTGTGTGTTGGACGAGCTCAAAGAAATTTGTGGTCATAGATTCTACAGCATATTCTGAGTATATTATGGATTTTTAGGTAGCTAATTAAGCATTATGGATTCAAAAATTCATCCAATAGATTGATTTGGTACCTAGAAGTAAAGATCCTATCACACTCTATTGTGATCATATTACAGTATTGGATCTCATAAAAGAGTTAAGGTTGCATCAACTGATGAAGTACATACTTCTGAAGTATCATCTCTTGAGGGGTTTTTCTCGGAGAGGTGATGTTACAATGAGTATTATTTCCATGTAAGAAAACATAGAGGAACCCTTGACTAAATCCTTGACTCATCAGAAACACGATTATCATGTGAGGTTTAGAAAACTGAAAATCGTGGGAAGTTGGATCTAGTCCGTATTGGAGTTTGTTAGAGTTGGTTTCCTAGGAAAAACTTGTGGTACTATGATTAAATGTATATTTTATGTATTTAATATTAAATTAGTGTTTTATTACATATTGTTCATTATTTTTGCATATATTTTAATGTAATAATGACCTAGATTATTTGTCATGTCGATAAGGTCATTGAAGTTCCCCACTATAATGAAAACCTTAAAGTGATATGACTATATTCTTAATATAGTTTTGTGGTTAGATAACATACTATAATGGGACACATAATATTTAGACCATCAGGTGTGAGTTCTAATAAGTGGATGAGGCTTCTTCTTATGAAGTTCAAACTTGGTAATCTCTAAGATGGGAGATTATGATAATAGATCCACCAGTAGGAATTCATCATGTTTTGGTGTCATCGGATATTTTTTTCTACGATCATGTGTAATGGTACTTAGTCTTTAAGATTATCATTAATGTATTTCATGACTCACACACATAGATTTACTAACCAAAACTATCACACCATAAATTGGCAGGAATTAGGGTATATTGGGTGCATTACAATTGACATGTCATTAATGGATAAATTGGAGAAGGATCTATCCCTTCCATATTTATGGAAGTTGATATCTTGGCTAGTTTATTGAAATAGAACCATTTCATTAAAATTCCATGGACATGGTGTAACAACCTGTTTATTTTAGATAGTCAAACAAAGACATATCGAGCATATAGGTTGGTGACATTGATGTGAAACCTTATTGATGAGATATTTTGATAAAGAGGTTATATTAAACAATGAGTGTTTATATGTGGTTGGCAATGTTGTGACATTAAGTTTTTCTCTAGGGTTCCTTGACCCGTTTCTGGACATTAATAGTATACTTTAGGAAAGCTCTCCAAATGCCAACAAGAAAGAATCCTAGAGGGTCACACACTAAGTGTTTCTGTTGATCTTGATTAAATTTTATTTGAATTTAATTAATAGAATAAATATTTTTCTAAAGTTTGTGGTATAATTTTATTCAAGTTATGTTGATCATAGAAATTAAATAAATATTTATTCTTTGGTATGTGAAAAAATATATTTATTTATTTATTTTATTTAATATTTAATAAATATGTATTCACTAGTATGTGAATGAAATATTTATTTATGAATAAAATTTTATTTGGTTATTCAATAAATTCAAGAGGAGTTTGAACGAAACAATGTCATTTCTGGTGAAAAATAATAATTAACAAGATGGTTAAATACTATTTGTTATTGCACAAGTTGGTGCACACTACAGAATAATATTATTATGATTATGTTTCATAGGGTTTATTAAAGGTAATAAATGTTATTTAATGTCCAGCATGTAATTAAATAATATTTTAACCTAAATCCTAAATCTATAAATAGATTATTATTTCCATTGTGTAGAGTATCCAGAAATTGAGAATAGAGTGTTGTTACACAAAATTAATCTTCTCTCAACTCCTCTTTCTCTCTCCCTCTCAAAAAAGATAAGCACAAGAAATATTTTTTCAAGATCGAATAAAGAGAGATCAATAATGAACAATGTGATACATTTGACTCACTACGCTAGCACTTGGAGATTTAGTGGTGTTTCTTGGACATTATAGGAGCATGTGTGGATCACCGCTAGATGGATTTTATCCTTGGATCCTCACAGAACAATGAAGGTAATATGAAAGGTTATTTTTAGATAATAACATTCACCAATGAAGAAAGTTCCTAATCCTGGGTATTTATTTGTACAAATATTAAATAAATTAATTGTAAATTTATGTTCAAAATCCTAGTTCTTAGTTTCAAGAAATTATTATTAAAAGAAATTTTAATATATCTCCCACCACCATATGTTTCTATTGCACCTGAATCCAACACTACCATCCTGATCAACTAGGCCTGAGATATCACTTCTTTAACTTGTAAGTGACAAATTCTATCTTGATTATTCAACCAATGTCATACCAATAATAATGCACCCAAAATAAGATACAACGCCACAACTTCAAAATCATTGGCTTTCCCTTAAATCAAAGTACATGATAAAATGTCCCACATTGATAATGATCACAAGTCAATAGACCAATACACATGTTTGTAGATAGGAACAACCAATGACACCTAAAACATGTAGATTTCCTATTAGAAGGTATGTCCTCATGATCTCATTTACTCAAGATCACAAAATGTGAACTTCATGAGAATAAGTCTCAATGAATATGATCCTCCATCACCTGATAGTCACACATCATTTGTGTCTTGTTAGTATGATGTATCTAGACTATAGAAAATTACTTTAATATTATTGTCATTATATCTCTAAGTTCTCATTATCACCTAGGAAATTTTATAACCTTTTGATACAAAATAGAATCTAGGGACATTTCCATAAATATAGTGTATGAAAAAGTATCAACATTATTCTGGTAAGTTAAAATCCTTTATATATCCAATAATATATATGTAATGGAAATAAAATTACATACATGAATTGGGTTTATGGAACCCACATTCAACACTCCCACTTTCACTAGAGCCAGCTGCTAATAAATCTCAATTCACTAACTCTCACATGAGAATTATGCTTTTGTTGAGATATGTATTTTTTCTAGGGGTCTTTCATGTCATTATTTTTAGCTACTCTAATAACTGAAGCTTCACCTTTCAAGGTAAAATCCATCAAGAGATGAAACTTATGAAGTATATGATTTGTCCTCTTATGTGAATTGGGCTCCTTGGAAAGAACCACCACTGCAGTATTATCACAATAAACTGGAATAGGATCTAAAATTCTAGGTAAAAAACTAATATTTGAGTCAAATTTGTGTATCTATACCACCTCTTTAGCTACATCGTAAGCCTCTATATACTTGGATTCTACTATAGAGTTGGTGACCATAGGTTTCTTTTAGATTCTCTAGCTCACTAAATCACTATTCAAGAAAAAAATATCCTAACTATGATTCCATATTATCATGATCTATTTGGAAATTAGCATCCTTGTATCCTCTCACTACTAGTTCCTCAACTCATCTATACAGTAGGAACATATCCTTTGTACGTCATAAGTACTATAGGATAGTATTTATAACTTCTCAGCAAAACTCTCCTAGATTATCTTAATATCTTCCCACCATGATTAAATTAAAGGCAAAATCAAACCTATTACATAACATGTCATACATGATAGACTCACTACTAAGTAATAATGTATTCTACTCATTCTTTCAATATCTTCCTATATTTTTGGGAATATTTTCTTAGATATATTGATACTATGTGACTTTAGAAACAACCCACTCTTGTATTATTTCATATTGTACCTTTTAAGTACCACTTTAATATATGAACTTGTACTTATACCAAGTATCCTCATAGATATATCTCAATAGATATTTGTACCTAGATTTTCAGTTGATTCACCTTAGTATTTCAGGGAGAATAATTCATTTAACTAATTCTTAATTGACTATAGGACTTGCACTTTATTTCCCATAATTAATAAGTCATCAACATATAATAAAAAAATGATGGAATTCCCATTAAAATTATTATAGAAACATGGATATCTTTCATTCTTGATAAAACCAAATTCTCTTATGGGATCATAAAAACAAACATTCCATGATCATGATTCCTACTTCGACCCATAAATAATCTCTACATCTTTCACACTTGTCTGGAGTTATTTGACTTTATAAACCCTTTGGATTGAGTCATATATATATCTTCAACCAACTTATCATTTATAAAATCATTTTTTACATCCATTTTACAAATTTCATAATCATATAAGGTTTTTATTATAAGGTATATTATAATATATTTAATCATTTCTACTAGTGATAAGTTTTCATCATAGTCTATTCCTTAGTGTTTTCTAAAATCCTTCTCTACAATACTTTCCTTATAGTTATTTAATTTACCATATATGCCCATATTTTTAATGAATATCCATTTTCACCTAATGGGTTTTACATTATAAAGAGGATCTACGAAAATCCCAACTTGATTTTGGTACATGGAATCTATCTCTGAATTCATGGAATCTTTCTATTTAGAATCATCCTTAACTTCTACAACTTACTTATAGATTAGAAGTTCATTATTATTTAAGATTAATTCTTCACCTAACTTGGTTACTATAAAGTGACAATTATCTAGTTTCCTAACCTCTTGTGTTTACTTATGCAGTATTTGTGTCTCAATAACTTCTTCATCACCTACTATCTCTTTAGAGATAGTTCATGTACCATCTGTCGTGCATCTGAAGCATTAACATCATTGAATTCAATCTTGATCCCACTATTTACATTTTAAATTAATTCCCTTTCTAGAAATATGTCATGTATTTCCATAATCACTTTCTTATCGAAAGGGATATATAGGTAATATCCTAAATTTTTTTAAGATATCCTATAAAGATGAAATTTGTGCCTCAGATGCCAATTTTTTACAAGGTATAGTCATGAAAAATTTATTACATACCCATACACATATGTGTGATATAATAGGTTTATTTCCATACTAAAAATCATATATAATACCATCTATAGATTTATTTGGTTCTCGGTTAAGTTTATATGTCACTATCTTCATGTTGTATCCCCAAAAGGATAATAGAAGAGTTTTTTGACTCATCCTTGATCTGGCCATGTCTAGAAGGGTCTGATTCCTCCTTTCACTAGCACCATTCTACAATGGTGAATAAATAGGAGTGATTTTGGATACTATACCACACTAATTTAAGTGATCAATGAAATTTTGGTTAAGATACTCTATGTCTCAGTCTAAGCGGAGTGCCTTAATATTATTAGAAAGTTGTTTTTCTACTTTATGCTAATATTAATTAAACATATAAAAGGAATATAACTTATTGATCATTAAGTATATATAACCATACCTACTATAGTAATCAGTAAAATTAATTAAGTATGAAAACCCACCCCTTTCCTCTGCTGGAAACAATCAACATACATTATTATGAATCCAATCCAGTAATTCAGTGGCTCTTACACCTTTACCAGAAAAAGGTGTTTTAGTCATTTTACCTTTTAAAAAAGTGTGACGTAAATCCAAATATTTTAACTTAATAGAGTCTAAAAACCCACTTTATGTAATTTTTGTAATCTATTCTCATTAAATGTCCAATCCTTAAGTTACAAATGTTGGTGTTATATGAGTCATGTTCACTAGTTTTTTTATTGATTTTCATTAAAGAGTTTTCAATTTAAAGTATATACAACCCATTGTAAAGATGTTTCATACAATAAAACATGTGATACTTATAAAAGAGACTAGTTTTATTTAAAAACTTGAAATAAAATCCCATAGTGTATAGTCTTGAAACTCATATTATGTTTCTAGTAACTAAAAGAACAAAATAACTGTTATTTTATATAAGAAAGAAACTATTATGAAAAGTTGGGTCATAATTTATAACTACCAAGGATGATATTATTACACAATTCATGACTCATATATCCATCTCTCCCTTAACAATATTATAGAAACTACTTGGTTCATATATTTGAATAAAAACGTGTGAGGCCCATGCTATATCCAATACCCAACTTGTAGATAAAGATATATTTCATTAAATGAAAAAAATACATGAAGTAGAATTGTAAACATTCTTATTTTTCCCAAATCTATAATTATTATTTCAGTGTCCTTTCTTTCCACATAAAAATTAAATTAACTCCTACTAATTTCCTTCCATCTGTATCTTTTTATTTTTGGAAGGACAATGCATTGGTGTCTTTGACATGGACTTATCCTTAGAACCCTTAGCCTTTACTTTCCTCCTCTTTTTCACCATATGAACTAAAGAATTGGTATTCTCTATATCCTTATCTATTTGTAAATATAATGAAAAAATATTAAGGAGTGACTTTTTCATGTTATTCATATTTTAATTAACAATAAATGTTAAAAATATTGATGGTAAAGAGGTAAGAATGATATTGGTATCTAGTTAAAGATTTATATTGAACCCAAGGGCTTAAAGTCTATTAATATACCCAATCATCTTGAGTACATGTGGACTTTATTTATTCCCTTATTCTATTCTTCACTAATATAGTGCACTGGATATCTCCTACCTTTCTTTCATATATCTCTCCTTATAAAAATGATGGAGATGAGTTATCATCTTGCAGGAATCTTCATCTTCATGCATTTTCTGTAGTTGAATATACATAGATAACAACATGATACATTTTAAATCTATTGAATCATATATAAGATTATTATACTTATCTTTTTCTACCTTGGTTTCTCCCTGATGGGTCTTATAAATAAGTGAGGACTCTAACACATAATGCCTCTTCTCTTGGCATAGTACTATGTATTGGCACCTATACCAATCCATGAAGTTATGGTCGGTTAGGATATTTTCCTTATCCATTATCGATCATAGTGATAATGTTCTAATTTTTTTGGTAATTTATATATTTATCTAAAACAAATAAACTTTAGAAGTTAGTAATTTGTCTTGATTATCAATTTAGACATTATTTATTAATTATTAAATGTCTCCCGCTATTTTATCGAACTCCAGTATCCATCACTGCTATAATTGGAACACTCTATTTCTTGAGTATACTAGTGTAAAGGATCCTTGAAACCTATCCTCATAGTCTACGAGCTATGGGTATGCCACTAATCGAAGATTTCTAGGGTAGGTACTAAGCTAGACAACCGTATTAACTCACATTTCCATGATCTGTTGAGTAAATTCTCAGCTTATTGGAATCGTAACCCTGATTCCCTCAATTATTTGCCTCTAAAATTATAACAAGTTATCTATGGATACTTATTTGCTACCAAATTTAGTTAATTACACCCATATTTTATATAATAACTCCCCATTATTAGGAGGCACCCTCTACTATGGCAGATGAGCACCCCATACACCTGGTTTTATTCAAATATAAATGACGAAAGGCATTCATGACTTAATATTTATCTAAGTGGTTTTTAATATTTATTGATGAATGTAATACACATATGATAAATATGTTCATATTATGTTTTTTCACTTATAATTGAATATGGATTAATATAAAAACATTCATTTCATATTCATACATTTTTCTATTTATTATTTTATGTGTTTCCCACAGACATAAAAATGCGAAAAATAATAAACAATGCATAAAGGACATTAATTACCTACCTGGTCTTGATAATATAATATTATTTTATACATTTAAACTTAATAGATCAACCTTAACTTTTGGATATTATACCTGAGTCGATTCCTTACTCGTATCGTAGGTCACCCCCGATCCAATGTTTTCAATTATCAACTAGGGTACTACCACATCTTGGCATGGTCCATATCTTACAGTGTCATATTCAATATTACATGAACACTCGTACGCATGCAAGGGGGTTTCGGAAGGTGAAAAATACATACATATAAGATTAGATGCATAAACTCTTATACATATGGAACGAGAAAAAGGATGATGTGCAGAACATCATAAAAGTAATTAAATATTACATGCATCACGTGAAGGTAATATATAATTAAATAAAATTAACCCAGACAAGTGCATATTCAGACACTACTCAAGATTAGTCAACAAGTAAAACAAAAGCATGATAAATTTAAATTGAAATAAATTTAGAGTCAATGGCTATTAATTAAATTAAATAAATTAATTAAATTTAAACAATTTATTTTTTGTTCTACCTAAAAATTAATTTAATTCAAGTCCTAAATTAAATTAATTTCCTTAATAATAAATTTATTGTTAATATATTTAAATTCCAAAAAATAAATTAAATTGATTTTGGATATTTAAAAATTTTTCCACAGGCCCTGGAACCTACCCAAACACATTGCAGGTTAGGTCGAAACTACACAGGCCTATTTTTTGTCTAGAAAACCCCGTGTGAGGATTTTTTCGGTAAGGAAGGCCCAACCTTACCCATTCTAGGTTGGGAAGACCTATCGAGGCCCATTTTGGGGTAAGTTGAGTCAAATAGTTCCCTCGACTGTAGACCGATCGGAGTAGAGGGATCGCACTGGATAATGAGGTTGCACGAGCCGCTCACTGTCAACTGGGAAGGAGGCTACCAAGGGAAGTGTAGAGACTCGTTTTTTTATTTTAAGACTTTGAAATATTTCTATATATATATATTCAGATCTAGACCTTAAGAAAACATGTGATTCTAAGGCCTAGGGTGCTCAGATTTAATTTTTATAAAAATATTAAATATATTTTATATTTCACATGCGTAGATTATTAAAGAAAATGGGATAAATCATAAACCAAATCTCGGATATGAAATCTGAGACCATGTTTGAGACAAGAATACGGTTTTTATCTTAGGCATGATGCAAAATTGGTTGGCACAGGGAATTCGGATCCCTTACTCATTGTAAATATGTTTAGTGAAATAATTAATTAATTAACTGTTTCCTTTTTAAAACAGTGATTGATTCTATAAAACTGTAGCCAGTGTTAGATTTATAATACTGAAATCTCCAACAAAACCCTCCTTCCTCTAGTTGGTAGATCACATCGGATGATGATGAAATATCAGATCGGATCAGATCCGGGCACAATTAATGCAATGTATTCTCTCAATCATTTGTGGGCACATTATTCATCCAAGAACAATCCAAAATCTAGGAAGGACTCTTAAATTGTTAATTTATTCCCTTATATTAAATAGACTGAGTATTTCAATCTTTGTTCTTTGATTTGTATCCTTTTTTAGCCTTTGCATGCACCTGAGTACAGAAACTTATTTATTTTCAATTTATTTTCAACCTTGGATGACCTTCCTTGAACGTTGGATAAGAATGCTTAACCAATGATTTTTAAACCTTTTATTTTGTTCTTTTATCCCTCTTTCTTTAGGTTCTTCACCGATTGTACCCCATAGTCCCGGTTCGTCTTTTTCGGGTGGTACCAAGCCCGATCGAACTCCCGGAACCACGATTGATCGAGAAGAAAAGAACAGATCGATGAATTATGGCCAGATCTGGGATTATTGTAGGGAATGGATTTTTTTTCATTTATTTTAGATAAATTAATTGAGGTTGGAATCATTGGTGATGTGTGGGATGAAAGATGAACCCCAACGAACCACCAGAGGCCAATTCCTGGTGAACAATGACCAGAAACCATGATTTTTGGCAAGATCCACCATTTTTAGCTGAATATAGGGCTGAAATCAAAGTCAGACGAATAGATTTATGTGTAGAAATCAGATCTTAGGATTCTGGAGAAAACTTAACTATATACCATGTATGAGGATGAACACACAGCATGTAGCCCCCTTAGCATCAGTGGCTAGGTTTTTTGAAAAGGTATGGATGACACAATGTGTAGTCCTTCTACATGCCATGTACCCCTTCCCCTGTTGGAAAAACCATATGGAGGATCACACGGGTGGGTTCTCATGTGGAAGCACATGGCCAGGTACATGGCCATGTACCTGAGTACATAGACATGGCCATATCACATGGGTGACACCCCATATGAGGCAACACACCATGTACATAGTACATAGACATGGCCAGCAAGACACGGCCCGGTCTCGGTTAGTCTAGGCATGCAGTGTAGTCTACCAACACAGTGTATACTACTACATGAAATAGAATCCATGTACCAATCAAGGACATGGCCAGGCAGTGGAGCAAGACCACACACATTGTGGGTCCCCTAACACACTGTGTACCCCTTGACCTCTTTTGAGGGAACTTCAATTGTCTGTACCTCCCTCATTTGAACTTGTATTTTAGTCCATGAGTATCCAATACTAGGTTTTTTCACGAATAATGTGATGGTTCACGCGATTTTGTATTTAGAGATATGATTTGAAATGTTCTGAGCATGGCGCTTACTGAGGTGATGCCTGAAACTGGAAGTGATTAGGAAGAATCACTAGATACTACTGATTTGTGCCCTCTAGTAAAGTTGGGAAGTGGATTCCTTGATCTTTAGAGTAGAACCCCCCCCCCCCATCAGCATGGGTGAGGATCCTCTACATTTACCTTCTGTGTGGAACCCCTCACCAAGTAGGACATGGGTCCTTGATGAGCGGAGTGGAACTACCCTATTGTACTAGGGTGTGGGTCCTTGACTTCTGAGTAGAACCCCCTATTAGATAGGGCATGGGTCCTCAATGAATAGATTGGAACCCCCTAACACACTAAGGCATGGGTCCTTAACCTTTATTATGGAACCTTCCATCGGCATGGGTGGAGGTCAACTACTTTACCGAATGGAACCCCCTACTGGGTAGGGTGTGGGTCCTCAATGACTAGAGTGGACCCCCCCCCTCATTATACCAGGGTGTGAGTACTTGAATTCCAAGTGGAACCCCCTTATTATATAGGGTGTGAGTCCTTAATGACTAGATTGTAACCTCCTAACACACTAGGGAATGGGTCCTCAACCTTTAAAGTGGAACCCCCATCAACATGGGCGCAAGTCCTCTACCTTACCAATTGGAACCCCCCAATCAGTATAGGGAACATGTCATCATGACACCAAAGTAGAACCCATCATCGGCATGGACACGGGTCCTCTATGGATACTTCAGATTGGAACCCCCATGATGTACTAGGGCACTAGTCTTATACTTCATGTTTGTGTCCCCCAACTATGTTTCACAACGACGAGGCATGGCTGGACTTGAGCGGATACTTCTAGGAAGATGTGTGAGATGTTGGGAATCATTGATGGACTTTTGGAACAATTTTCTACTCTTCTTCTTGGTATGAGTTATGATATGGATATCCCCTTACTCTCTCATTTGGGATTATTTTAATAAGCATATATATATTCTTATGTATCCACATCTTGGATTTGGTTACTCTCTTTATAGGAGAGGTGAAAAAATGTGGGGTCTTCCATGTTATTTTCGTGTTTAGATTCTAATAGTTTCATGAGTCTACTATACTACTATAGGTGAAGAATAATCGATGGGTATTTCATCTAATCACGATGTTGATACCCTTATGCTTGGATGAGGTTACTTTCACTCTTGGTTGGGTTGAGATATTCTATTTGACTGTATCTTACACCTATTATCTTTCTATTCCTATTGTATATCTTACTACTCCCCCTTTATCTTTCAGGGCATCTTACTAGGTATGTATATACTCACCCCTTCATGGGATTTTCCCGTACGTGTTGTTTCTTATTCATATGAAGGACAGGTTGATTATGACTAAATAAGATCTTAGGGATATTGGGTGATTTGGACCGCATACAGTGGTCATTGATTGGGATTTAGAAGATGTACTATCTGAGCATCTTTCTTTTCTATTTTTTTCAAGTTGGGATATATTTCTGTTTGGGTGTGTATTTTTTCCCTTTACTTTTCTATTTTTACTATTGTAATCTTGTACACCCTAGATTTTATTCATGTTTGGTTTACTTTAAAGAAGTATTTCATCTTTTACTCTTTACATCTACAGTTTTTCATCAATATGGTTGTGTGTGTGAATATAAGTACTTAAAAAATGCCTACTTGAGTTTATATATGCCTTTGAAACTAGTTCCCACCCCTATCCTATAGAGGTGTGCTTTGGGTAGTTATGGCCTGAGCTCCATATTGGTTTATGTCATGACAGATTAGTATCATATCAAGTTCATTCCTTGGGAAGTTTTTCATAGTAGTACTCTTAAGAGGATTTGGTTGGGTTTATGGAAACAGTTTCAAAGTTTCTTGATTGTGCCTCTCATTCTAATGAGCCTATTTATGGTGCAGGTGGCCGACATATCCATATATCATGACCCTAACTACCTGCATGTTGACCTGATATATCAAGGAATTTGTTGTAGGGATCAATGGTACATGTATCATATAATATTGAGTCTTTGATTATCCTTCTTGAGAAATATCCCCATTTTTGTTGATGTGTGTGTGTGTGTGCTCATTTGACTATGGTACATCTTGATAAATCTCAAGATGCCTCCACGACGATAGCTAGCCAGGATACTAGTTCCAATTCATGACCATGGTTCGATGGGAGACGAGGCCCTAGTTTAGGGTCTATCCCATGATCCCCTTTCTCCAGGTAGGTAGGTAATAGAACCTATTTGTATTGAGAAGAAAATCATACCAACATATCATGTTGAGGATTCCCTTAGGCTTATCACACTCTGTGAGTTATAGTGCCAAAGGCAGCTAAGGTTTCACGGCGAGCCAAATCCTTAGGTAGTAAAGGATTGGATAGAATTGGTGATCTGTATCTTCATGCTTGTTTGGACCCTAATGGATTAGGTCGTTGAACTGGTAGATATCCTTTACCATGGGGTTATTGGGCCCTGGTGGAGTCTTGTTATGAAAATCCACAATGAGTTGACACTCTCGTGGACTGACGTCTAACAGCTATTATATGAGGAGTAATACCCATCTTGTTTGTACTTAGTTCAGATCCAAGATCTTTTGTAGCTATATTAGGGAGGTATTATGGTGGTTGGGTCTATTTTAAGGTTCACAGACCTTATGTGGTACTCCCTTTACATGATTTAGGATGGATACTTCGGAGCATAAAAGTTTTAATAGGAAATCTGTGGAGAGATCTGAGCCAATGTTGTTCCCTTATACATCCCCACCTATGTCGTCATGTTGGAGCAGGCATCGGTGATAGAGATATTTCTATCAAGGGTATTTCAGACAGCTGGAGCTGGAAGTGGGGTCCACAGATCTGATTTGTCTGAAACAGTTAGTAGACGACATGTGATAGGGTCTCGGCAAAGGATACCTCCCCATGATCAAACTCATGCATATTGTCAGAGGTAGCATAGAGTACTAGGGTATCTTGGATAGGTGTGGTGTTTTACTTGTGAAAATAGAGGTCACATGTCTCAAGTATGCCCGACCGGATGTGTTGGGTAGCACAGGTAGTTAACTGATGGACCTCCATGGCAAAGGCATCGTTGTGATCAGGGTTCTCTCAGGCATGGACAGAGTAGTCCCTAGGGAGGAAGAGCTAGCAGAGGAGAATGAGTAGATATGGGTGGTAGGAAACACTATTATATCCTTTCACCACCAATATTAGGCATCCCACATTTAGCTTAGGGATCTGGAAGCTGGGGCCACGAACAGTTGTAGGCTTTAGAGGTTTATGATCCCGCAGCGTACGAGATGATTAGAGGTACGATCTATTTACTTTATACTCTTACTTCAGTATTAGTAGACAAAGGTGTTAGTAATTAATTTATCTTTATACTCTTGGTGTGAGATATGGATCTCCTAGTTGAGGCACTATCCCAGTAGCTTTGTCTTGAGGTTCTTATAGGGAATTCTTATTTTGTATCTTTTATCTACCAGTAGTGTGAGTTATCACTTGGTGGAGATAGGTTCATGTGGGACCTTTTGGTCATCATGATGGAACACTATGATTTCAAATTGGGTATGGATTAGTTTTACATGGTCAGAGCCCAGTTTGACTGTCACCGTAGACAAGTCAAGTTCCTACACACTGGTGGGACAACATTCTCTTATTTTAGAGAGAGAGAGAGATACCATGGAAGGATGAGTAGGGTCTATAAGTAGGAGGATACAACCCATCACCTATTATTTGGAGAGTATATACCTTGGTGTATTAGTATCTTCAGGCATCTGGGTTCCTTTATTTGTAGAGGATAACATGGATTTCTTCCTCGAGCATGTTCTGGGACTACCTCCAAGGTGGGAGATAGATTTTTTCATAGACATGCATCCTGGTACTGCTCTGATATCATATGTGATATATCAAATCGCCCCTAATGAGATTCAGGAGATATGGTTGTAGTTGGAGGACCTTCGAGACAAAGGCTTTGTCAGACCCAATGTGTCCCCCTAGGAAACTTCAGTGTTGTTCATGAAAAAGGTAGTAAAGAGCTTGTAGATTTGGGTGTATTATCATTACCTAAACTATGCCATGATAAAGAAAAAGTACCCCTTTCCAAGGATTGATAACCTCTTTTACTAGTTTTTAGGCATTATATGTTTTTCAAATATCGATCTTAGGTATGGCTACTACCAGTTGAGGGGTCATGAGGTAGATATTCTAAAGTTTTCAATCTAATGTCTCTATGGAAACTATGAGTTTTCAGTGGTTCCCTTTGATGTAAGGAATTCCCCTACTATGTTTATGTATTTGATGAACCAGATATTCCAGCCATAATTGAACCAGTTTGTTGTTGTCTTCATCGAAAACATACTCATCTACTCTGCATCATAGGAAGAGCATGCAAAGAACTTGATGATGGTCCTAGATTTTCTTTGAGAGCACCAGCTTTACAAAAAAATTTTGAAGTGCTAGTTTTGGATTCATGAGGTTAAATTTATAGGGAATATCATCTTAGATCATGGTTTAGTCATGGAACTATCTAAGATCGATCCATAAAATTATTGGGATCCACCTAATAATGGGTTAGAGGTGCAGATATTTTTTGGCTTGGAGGGGTGATACATGAGGTTTGTGGAAGAATTCTCGATAATCACAACCCCATTGACCATATAGATGTGGAAAGGGAATACATTTACCAGGTATAAGTAGTTATAGAGGGCCTTTTAGGAGCATAGGTAGAGGATAACGAGTTCCCTAGTTTTGAGAATACCAGAGGAAGTCACAGAGTTCATAGTGTGTTGTGATTCCTTAGGAATTGGGATCAAATGCGTATTGATGTATCAGTAGGCAGTTATCACATACAGGTTGTGAAATTTGATACCCCATAGGAAGAACTGTGTGACTCACAACTTAGATCTATCATCATTAGTCTTCTCCTTGAGTATGTTGTGTAACTTCCTATTGGATGGTCACTTTTCAGTTTACCTAGACCATCAGAGTCTCATGCATGTCATCATGTAGGGAGACTTAAACTTGAGATAGCGGTGTTGGTTGGAGTTCCTTTAAGATTATAAATTTGATATAGTCTACACTCTGGGTAATGGAAACATTATAGAATATTCATTTAGCAGGAAGTCCCAAGCTCTCTGGGTGTAGGGGTCTTCTAAGTAGTTGGACTCCTTGAAACTAACCCTAGTAGAGCATGAGTATATATACTTTCTACATTCTATGGTGTTTAATCCTCCACTTATCAAGCATGTGAGAGAGTCCTAGCTAGGATACATAAACTATGAGGTCTTACATGATTAGATCTTCATAAGAGACTTGCCATATGGATATTCTAAAGTAGGTAATCATGTCATCATTTTCCAGGTATGGACGCTGGTCCTAGTCATGATGCGGGAAGAGGTGATGTGAAGGTTCACACTTATCCCCTAGTTGTACAACCCAGTGTGGGAAAGATTTATAGATACCTTTAGTGGTAGTTTTTGTGGTATTAAATGAGACAAAGTGTAGTTGAGTTTGTTTCTTTGTTCCTAACTTGTCATCAGGTGAAAGCTGAGCACCAAGTTCTGGTAGGTTTCTTGCATCCCCTTGAGATCCCAAATTAGAAGTGGGATGGAATATCCATGGACTTTCTCACTGAGATTCCACTCATAGTGAATATTCATGATGCTATTTGGGTTATATTTGACCATGAATAGTTCCCATTTGGTTTTCCCCATTAGTTCAGCCACACCCCAGCCCACAATTGGTACTAGGATGAACTGGGTCCACAACTGGGCTTGGTGGTACTTGAAATGCTCCTCATTTTTCTGTTATGTCTTAGGTCATGGGTTCGGGATTCAAGGGAGGTGAGATCAAATCCTAGAAGGGTGGGGGACAGTACTTGCCACATGGTCCCGGTTTTGGACCCAGTTGAGCCCAGTCCCAGTTGTGGACTAGGGTGTGGCTGGCTCAATGAGGCACATCCAAACATGGACCATCGATCTAGACCAACTCACAAAGTCATCACACTTTCTTTCCATCAGTTAATAGAGTTTGGTGTAGATTTTGGGGAAGCTATACGTATGGGAGATTGTTCGACTTCATGGGGTGCCCTCAACTTTTGTCTCAGATCGTGATGTGTGGTTTATTACACAATTATGGAGATACCTTTAGTTTGAATTAGAGACCCATATGAATATGAGTATATCCTTTCACCCCTAGATTGATGGGCAGATAGAGTCAATTATTCAGGTGTTATAGGATATGTTATGGTCTTGTGTGTTAGACTTTGGCCAAAGCTGGGAGGATCACTTTCCCTAGGTATATATTTCATACAATAAAAGCTACAACTTTACCATCGGCATGACACATTTTGAGTTTCTGTACAGGAGACCCTTCAGGTCACCCATGTGCAGGATAGAGAATGGAGAGACATCTTTTGTGGGCCCGGAGATAGTGCAGGTGATGACGGAGAAAGTCCAAGACATCCATGAGTGTATGAGGATATCCTAGACCAGATAGAAACCTTATACAGATCACCTTCATAGGACCTTGGATTTCGATCATGGAGACCACATTTTCCTATGAGTCTCCTTGTGAAGAGGATTGTGAAGGTTCATTCAAGGAGGTAAGCTATCCTCATGTTTCTTTGATTAGTTCGATATCATGAAGAGGGTTGGTGAGGTTTCTTATCACCTCTTCCTACCCCCACAACTGAAGTAGGTTCACAACATATTCCACGTGTATTAGCTAACGAGATATTTTCATGACCCTACGTGTGTTATCGACTGGGTTGAGTTGTACATCGAGGATGGAGACACCTTTATGGATCACTCAGTGGCAATTGAGGATTGACATGATAGGATCTTTCATGGATGGACCATATCCTCGTTTCATGTGTTTTAGAATTGTGGAAATGTGCAGGAGAGTTCCTAAGAGTGGGAGAGCCAATTTCAAGCTTAGTATCCTAAGTTTTTTTCTTAGTTTTTCTATTGCAGGATGAAAATATTGAAGGAGATAATGATTTAGAGACCTAGTTTTTTCTTTTTAAGACTTTGAAATATTTATATATATATTTATAGAGCTAAGTGCTGAGACGAAGTATGATTTTGAGGCCCAGTGTGCCTAGAATTAATTTTTATAAAAATATTAAATATATTTCATATTGCAAATGCACTTCTTCTTAAATAAAATGGGATAACTCTTAAATTAAAGTTTGTATTAGAAATTTGATACCACGGTTGATTTTGGAATGGATTTTTTACCCTAGGCCTGACCTAAAATGAGTTGGTGCAGGGTGTTCGAATCCCTCGCTCATTAGTGGTACATTTAGTGATATAAATAATTAATTAATTAATTGTTTTTTTTAATGTATATTTTGATTCTATAAGAATGAATCTGTTGTAAATTGGCCAAGGTTTGCCTCATAATTCTATAATCACCTATGAAACTCTCTTTTATCCTTCTATTGATGAATCACATCGAACGATGATGAAACTCTGGATCGGATCATATCAAGATGTAGGGAACAAAATGGTTTCTCTCGATCTTTGGAAGGTGAATTCTTCATCAATGAACCATCCAAAATCCATTTAGGACTCATCAATTGTCTATTTACCCCTTTATTAAATAGATTGATCAGATCGATCCTTTTTCTTTAATTAATGTCTTTTTTTAGCCTTTGCATACACCCAGGTATAGAAACTTATTTATTTTCAATTGATTTATAACCCTAGATGTCCATACTTTATCTTTTTCCAATAACTCTTGGAAAATGATGTTTAAAACATTGGTTTTGTGCTTTTATCCCTTTTTTACTTTGAGTTCTTCACTGGTTGGACACTGTGGTCCCGGTTTTACTTTTTCAAGTGGTACCAACCCTAATCAGACCCTCATAACCATAATGGATCTAGAAACAAATCTTATATTGATTAAGTATGGCTAGATATGGGATCATTTCAAGTTAGGGATGGTTTTTTCATTGATTTGAGATCAAGGAATTGAGGTCAGAAGCCTTGGAGATGTGTGGGATGAACATCAAACCACCAGAGGATGATTCCTAGTGAATGATGGATGGGAAAATGTGATTTTCAGCAAGATCCACCATTTTTGGATGGATATTGGGCCGAAATAAAATCTGAACAAATAAATCCAGGCATAGAAATCAAATATGAGTATTCTAGATAAAAACTGACTACACGCCATGTACAGGGATGAACACACTGTGTGTATCCCCCTCAGTGATGGTGGTTAGGGTTTCTGGAAATGTTAAGGATGACATGGTGCGTAGCCTTCCTACATTCCATGTACCCCTTCCTCAGTTAGAAAACCCATGTGGAGGATCACATGGGTTGGATTCTGTGTGTGAGTAAATAGGTAGGTACACAGCTGTGTACCCGAGTACACAGACATAGTCAAATCACATGGGCAGCACCCCATGTGAGGAAACACACCATGTACAGAGTACATTAACATAGGGTCAGTACAAAGAAATGACCAGTAGGACACATCCTGGTCCCAGTTAGTATGGAAATTCCATGTATTCCACCTATACGACATATACTACTACATGGGATGGATGTCGTGTACTAACTAGGGACATGGACAAGTAGTGGAGTGGGACCAAATTCCTTGTGTGTCCCCTCACATTCCATGTACCCCTTGACCTCTTTTAAGAAAACTTCAATTGTACTTATCTCCCTTGTTTGAACTTAGATTTTGGCATGTGAGTAGCTTATCCTAAGTTTTATTCCACATATAACATGATGTTTCCCTTAATTGAGCCTTTCGATATATGATGTGAATTTCTTTAGGCATGATGCTTACTAAGGTGACGCCCAACACCGGTAGTGATTAGAAAAAATCACTAGAGAATACTAAGTTGTAACCTCCAGTAGAGATAGGAAATGGATTACTCAAGCTTTAGAGTGGAAAAATCCATCATCGTGGTTATAGGTCCTCTACAGCTACCATCTAAGTGGAACCCCCCTACCAAGTAGGGTGTAGGTCCTAGATGACCAGAGTGGAACCCCTCGGTTGTACAAGGGCATGGGTCCTTGACATCTAAGTGGAACCCCACTATCAGATAGGGTATGAGTCGTCTATGACTAGAGAGTAACCCCATAGCACACCAAGGCATGGGTCCTTGGCCTTTATAGTACAACCCCCCCCCCATCAACATGGGCACAGGTCTTCTACCTTACTGAGTGGAACCCCCTCTACTGGGTAGGACATGGATCCTCGGTAACCATAGTGGAACCCCCTATTGTACCATGACATGGTTCCTCGACATATGATTGTAACCCCTTATCAGATAGGGCATAGGTCCCCGATTACTAGAGTGTAACCCCACATACACACCATGGCGCGTGTCCCCAACCTTTAGAGTGGAAACCCACATCAGTATGGGCGTGATTCCTCTACCTTACCTAGTGGATCCCCCCTATCAGTATAGGGTGTGGTTCCTCATGACATTAGAGTGTACCTACCCATTAGTATGGGCATGTGTCCTCTATATATACATCTTATTGAAACCCCCATGACATACTAGGGAGAGGGTCCTCTACTTCAAGTTTGTGTCCCCTTGACTATATGGCATAGTGATGAGGTCTGGATGGAATTGAATGGTTACTTTTGGGAAAACGTTTGATATATTGGGCATCATTGATGGACTTTTAAAACTATTGGATACTCTTCTTCTTGGGATGATCTATGAGATGGAGATCCCCTGACTCTCTCATTTGGGTTTCTTTGATTGAGCATATATATATTATTCTATATCCACACCTTGGATTTAGTTAATCTCCTTCCATGATAGGTGAAGTCATGTGGGGTATGCCACATGCTTTCTTTGTTCAACTTCTCATGGTTAGATGAGTCTAATCTCCTTCTATAGGTGGTTAAGACTCAATGGGTAGTTCATTTACTCATCGTGTTGAGCCCCTTGTGCTTGGATGAGGTTTCATTCACTCTTGGTTAGTATTCTCTTTGACTATATCTTTAACCTACTTTGTTTTTATTCCTATTGTATCTATTATTTATCCCCCTTTAGATTTCGAGTGTCTTAATGGGTATGTATATAATCAACCCTACATGGGATTTTTCCACATGTTTCATGTCTTATGCAGATGACAGACAGGTCAATCGTTACTGCAGGGGATCTTAGGGATATTGGGTACTTTAGACTGTGTATGCTGCTCATAGCTTGGGATTTAGGAACTTAACCCTCTCAGCAGATTTATTTTCCTATTTTTTCATCTTGGGAAATATTTCTGGTTGGGCACATATTTTTACCCTTCAATTTTCATTTTGTATTTCTGTACTCCTATACACCCTAGAGGTTATGTATTCTTGGATTACTTTATAGTAGTAGTGAAAATTTCAATATTTACTTCTACAATTTTTTATCAAGATGGATGTGTGTGTGTGTACAAGTACTTATAAAAAGGCCTCCTCAAGTTTAGATATTCCTTCGGTGTTGGTTTCCACCCCCCGGACCACATAGGTAGGCTTGGGGTAGTTGCGCCTCAAGCCCTGGTTTGGGTTGAGTTGTGATAGGTAGCATCTCGGGAAGGGTGAGCGGAAGGTCACAGTACTATTTAGGTAGTGTCTTATGAGGTAGAGGGTGGAATGGTTAGGTAAGAGGGATGTGAGGTGGTTGTTGTTGGCTTGACCGTGGTAGATGGTTGTAGTTGAATTTTGAACCGCATAAGGCAATGAGGAGGTGGTATCCGTCACAGTAGGGGTAGAATCCTACGGTTTGCCAGTGGTCATGATGATGACTAGGATTGGGTAGGGTTTCTATCCAATGGTTGGGAGGAGGTTGGGATGATGACTAAGATCAAGCAAGGGTGGTGGGGTGTCACCCAACAGGTGGTGGCTTCTGGATGGAAGACATAGATGGGGGGCTATGAATACTTTTTTTATTATTATAAAAAAAATTGTTAAAGACTTCCACAGGTCCCCAAATACAAAACCCCATTTGTATTTATTTTTTAAATGTCTCAATAGATTTTTTTATGTGGAAAACAACACAAAATTTGGCCACCCACTGATGTTATCCTTTTATTTTATTCCACCAAATTCAAAAATCCTACATCAATTAGAAATTTTATATGAAACTTTTTTATTTAATCCACATATGGTGGAATTAATTTTACTCATGTAATTAGTGTTTTAGCCACTGAATATTGGTCAGTACCTGGATGATAATCTTAAGGTCTCCAAAGTTTACCAAAAATGAAGAACACTAATGTATTTTTTTTGTTCTTCGATTTTTTAATAATACTCGGAAACAAACCACAAAGGATCTGTGTCAAAAATTTCAGTTGGTCATAACTTGGTCATCCGATATTGGATTGATGTGTTGATTTTTTTTGTGACCGAATTAAATCCCTATACTTAATTTAATGAAAATTATTTTTTTTCTCAGATAAAAAATTTCATACAATTTATTTAATACCAACTTTTGGTACCAGGCCACATACTGGAAGCCGATGGGCTGGGGATTTAAAATATATCATCACTAGAGGGGTGTAACTTAATCATCTTCAATTATTGAGTTACGAATGTTGGTGTGTATCTATAATGGTTCCATCAACTTCAAGATGATCACCTCGATCTCGCCCCATTGATCCCTGAAGGCATTCTTAGATCCATCACTCAGAAGGATCCTTTCTCTCTCTAGGATTCTTTAGGAGAGAGAAGCTATCAATTTCGAATGATGAACAGTCACTATAATGGGAACACTTTTCTACTTATATAGTGGATTTAAAAATACCCAGTAAGGGTTACCTGGCCCCCATATATCTAACGTCCTCTAAAAAATCAATAAATGAATAATTATGAAGAAATAAATGCATCATAAACATCATTTACATTTTATCACCTACTTGTAATATATATTAAATATAATACCTGATAAAACTAATTCATTAACTATACTCATAGTTTTCACAATATTAAATGAACCGTGAATATTAAAATAATATTCATTCATATAATGTTTTTCTTTATATTCATTTAATACCTTGTGAATACTTTTAATAAATAAATTCAAAACAATTATTATATAATTGAATAATAATGAATTTATTTATTCATCGGTGATTGATAATACTTAGACAACTCTCAGACCCTATGGTGGGGTCCACCATGTACTATACACCTGTTCTCCAAAATAGGGAAGACTTTTGAATACGGTATTGTGTGTAACCCTCAAGACCCATATCTTGATATTAGTAAGTATTATTCACATACCAAGAGTGGAGTCTAGAAACTCATCAAGCCTTCTAAAGAGATAAGGAATTGTCATAGAAATGATAATTATTCTAAGAACACACATTGTGTAATATAATCTTTTTGTCTCGTGATATCCCATAAAGTATAATGCATAGCTTATGTCATCATCCATTCTTACTTTATTATTTTTTGATCTAATCAGATGTACATACCTTGGACTACCATGACCATGGGTTTAAGAAGGTTCTACCATCCAGATTAACTGGTCTTGAGATATCACTTCCTCAACTTGGAAGCCACAAATTCTATCTTGATCATTCAACCAATTCTATAAAACTAATGACACACCCAACACAAGATACCTCACCATGAATTCAATTTTAGGGGTTTTCCTAACATCAAAGTATGTCATAAAATGGAACACATTGATAATAATATCAAGTCGGGAGAAAAATGAACATTTTCATATATAAGAACAACCAAATACCAAAAACATGTGGTGTTAATATTGTTAGGTCTGTTCTAGTGATCTCATCTACTCGATATCACCATGTGAGTACTTCGTGAGAAGAAGTCTCAATGCTTATAAACCCCCAGCACCTGATAGTCACACATCATCTGTTTCTGGTCAGTACGATGTATCTAGAATATAGAAAATTAATTTAATATTAATTACATGGTATATCTAGGTTCTCGACATATCATTATAACTACTATAACCTTTTTATATGACATGTAATCTTAGGGTATTACTATAAATAAAGTGGACACATAATTATCAACACAATTCTAGTAGGATAAACACATGTATATATCAAATTGTATACATGTAATGGTAATAAAAGTACATACAAAAGTTGGGTCTAAGGAACCCAATTTAAAAACTAAAGGTCTTAGTTTGGTAAAAATACCAATCTTAGAGGCTTTAAGGTGTTAAGAAATGAGATTTTCTAAAGAATATATATAGTTTTAAACCACATGTTTTACTTTTATTTATTATTACACCTCATTCAAATATTTTTTAACCATGATGAAATATTAACACCAGTATATTACATATACTAATGTTTTGTTATATTAATTCCAAAACCTTTATACATCTCTCATTCTATCAAATGGGAAACAAAACCATCATTCATGTGTACGGAGGACTACTACCTCAAGAACAAATGTAATTCATTTTCCATCACCATCTATCATAGTCGATTATAATGATGGAATTAATTTATATATATATATATATATATATATGATATTTATGAAATACTTATCATTCTTAAAATATGATATATCATATAATTTCTTACCTTTTCATTCACTAAAAATGATAACATCATTCGTTCGTACGTGTGGACTACCACCTCCATGGAGCGATGTGATTTTTTCATCACCACATCACATAGATGATATATATAAGTATGTTTAAATAAATAATATGGTATTTATGATATAATTATAATTCTTTAATTATAAAATAAAACATACCATCTTTCTATAATGATCATTGAAAAATGGAAACATTACTCATGCGTATGTATGGCCTACCATCTCAATGATTGTAACATAGTTAATTTTTCATGACCATATTTCTTGATTGGTTTTAAAAGTATAATTTATGTATAAAAATGATAATTATTCCATGATTATTATGTTGTATATGATGGAATAATTACCTCTTTTACTATAGTTAACCTCCCAATGTCATTTTGTACTTATGAAATGAATTTCATCAAAACGTTCAACATAAACTTAAATGATTAAGTAATTATGTATAACATGGTATTAAATAAAATAAAATGAATAATTAATTTGAAAAGGGTTCTTAATAAAGTAAATAAATTAACATATTTTTTTATTTAGAAAGATAAAGAACATGTATGACGATTTAGACTCGAGGTAAGGGACACTTCAACTAAAAATCTCATTTTAAATGTTATAATGATTCATTTTCAAAAAACATTCTCTTATATATCCATGTTTTAAAAATAATTTTATGAATTTATTTATATGGAAATAAAATAACTTTAAAGGGGATTTTATAACACTTTCCTTCAAATGTTTTCAAAATTGAATCTTTTTAATGAATGTTTTAATTTCTTTATTAAAGACAAAAGGAATGTTATATTTTAACATATATGATGACAATGAATTTTCCCACCACCTTAATCATTATTTTAAGCATGGATTTCTTTACAATATTTCATGTTTTCTTTAAATAAAAACCCTCTTTAGCTTTTGGGGGTATTTTGGTATTGAAAATGGGTTTTTAAGAGAAAAGGGTATTTTGATATCCAAAATTAGTTTTCACATGGGTTTAAAATATTTTTTTAAAGGGTATTATTCATAAAATGGTCCTTGGAAATTTTTTATAAAGGTTTTAACCCCATTATATCTCACATGTGATCCTAAAATAACTGATACGAAGGGTTGATCACCATTATAGCTCATGGGTGATACAAATATATCTTATATGATGGGTGCACCTAGAGAGTGGTCCAATGCATTGGGTAATGATTATTTTATATGGATAATTATATTTTAAGTTGACTATATGGTTATTCCAATTCTAAAGGTTTTATAAGGGTTCTAAGATGATGATGTACCAATGAGCCTACATGACTTTTCTATTCTTGTTAATGAGTTTTTATGGAAATTATTTGATTTAAAAAGGTAAGATAATGATATTTTATGGGAAAAATGATTCCATTTTTGGATAAAAATGTATGTTTTTAAGAAAACAATTTCATGGGTTTTCATTTTTTTCACTGGAATGATAGATTTCTTTTTTTTTATGTCCCTTAATAAGCTTTTTTTTCTCATTCCACATTTTAAAAAGTTTTTCATATGGTTTAAGTATGGGTAAGGTAAAGGAAGAAGTAAAGATTAAATAATTAAATATTATTCATTAAATGATATCATGTTTTATTTTAAAAGTTTTATATTTTCAAAAAAAAGGATTCTGAATAGAAGTGTCCACTTTGTAAAATATAATTTTGATGTGTATGATTTATGACCTAATTATCTAAAACTCTAAACCAAAAAGATCATTAGAAATGAAATTAAGTGAATTATAGTCCAAATACATTAAAATATGTAATTTTTAGTGTTAGATCCTTACAAGGGTGATGTGTAAGACTATAGTAATTTCCAAAACATTTTGGGTAGAAGTAGTTAATACCACTTGTTATGTGATCAATCTATATCCTTCAATGATGATTGATTTGAATCCAATAATGGAGATGTAGAATGGAAATACCACAGACTATTCTTGGTTACATAATTTTGGAAGTCCTGTATATTCATATTTTAATGACCATGAAAGATGAAATTTGGATTTAAGATCCTGGAAATGTATCTTTATGGAATACACTGATGGTGTGAAGGGATATCATTTCTGTAACCCCTCTACTCAAAAAATTATCATTAGTAAAAATGTCATTTTTTGTAGAAGAAAAGGTAAAAATTACAATTTATGGAGTCATAGAGAAAATGAATATAGAAGCGACAATAGTTGAATTTGAGGAAAAATATAAGGAAAAACCAGTTTACTTTTAGGCATTATAAGAGAAATATGATAAATTATCAGTTGAGTATAGACCATGAAGGTCAACTTGGGAGAAAATAGCACCAGTATAGCACTCAGTGTGGTATCTTGAACCCTATATTCTAGATTAAATACTAAAAACATCCTGTGTAATTTCTAAAAAAAATAATTGTAAAATACAAAATCCATTATAAAATTGAGGATCTTTTTTGATGTAGGTTTTGGAGGATTAGAAAAATACATTACATAAAATTATAATTTTAAAAAAAATTATAAAATAACTACTTTCCTTCTCTTATGTTAACTCCTTAAATTAATCCATCCATATTAAAACTTTTAAAAGTTCTATGAAACGTATTTTAAAACATGGGGTGAGCATAAAATTTCCCAGTAAGGGTATTTAAAACTAGTGAAAAATAATTTTAAATTCATTTGAAAACATTTTATATCAAATAAAAAATATTTTATATTATATATAATGTTCCAAAATTATAATCTAGGGTTTTTATGAAAAAATAATAAGAAAATAGTTTTCAAAACCTTTTAAAAATACTTATCATTTTGAAATCTATTCAAAATACCCTTTGAAAAATACTTTGACTTCCCCTTAAAAATACATTTGAAAATAATAATTCTTTTATATATTAAAATGATATTTGGAAAATATTAAGAAAATAATGTTTCCACTAATAGTATCACTTATAGGAATGTCTCATTAAGGTTGTCGGTTCACTCTCCATTCCACATCATCTATTTTGATACTCGAGTGCTGAATTTTAAGAAAACATTTTTAGAAGAACTATCTTTCTCAGTATTGACCAATTAAAAACCTTTCAAAATATTCTTGAATTATTTTAAAAGAATAAAATAATTTTATAACATCTAACTTTTGATAAATAACTTTTCAAAAAATCTGTAAGAGAAATTTACATTTCCAAAATAATTACTTACATTTAAAATACATAATTATAACTTATTTGAAATTAAAACAAAATATTGCATTAAAATACATAAAATATTAATAAAAATTATAGAATATAGACATATCTAGTTACATGTATAACATTCATGTACATAAAAAATCATTTTATACATAAAATGATAACTTTTATCATTAAAATAAATTATTAGAAACTTGTTTAATTTGAATGAGAATTTAAATTAATTTTTTTAAATAAACATCATTCATAGGGTTTTTTAAAAATTATCACATCATGTAAAAATATAAAACATAATTTTGATATAATCGGGTTCATGAAATAATAATATTCATTTCAATAATATAATTTTTAAAATATAAACATTTTAAAATAAAAACTTCCCTTACCTTGAGTCTAACTCATCGTGTACATTATTTATCTTCCAAAATAATAAACTTATGTTAATAATTTACTTAATCTAGAACCTTTTTCAATTTAATTATTCCTTTTATATCACTTATTACCATGTTATAAAAATTACTTAATTATTTAATTTCACATCAGATGTTCTAACAATATTCGGTTCATAAGTCCATAATGACTTCGGTAGGTTGATTATGGTAAAATATATCAGTATTACTTCATCTCAAGAATAATATTCAGGAAATATTTATTAATTTTATAATTTAATTATAATTTAAAATATAAAAAATAAATATGGTTATGAAAAATGAACTACATTATAATCATGGAGACGATAAGTCATACATATGTATGAGTAACGTTTCAATTTTTCAATGATCGTTACAGAAATAAGGTGAGAATTATTTTAACTTTATAGAATGATAATAATATCATATATATCAAATAAATTTTTTAAATATACATATATATATATCATCCATGTGATGTGATTATGAAAAACGAATCACATCGCTTCATAAAGGTGGTAGTCTACACGAATGCACGAACTACGTTATCTTTTTTCTATGCATGGAAAGGTTATAAGTTAAATATATATTATCTTTTCATAATGATAAATATTTCATGAGTATCATATATAATAATTAATTCCATCATTATAACCAGCCTTGAGAGACAGTGATGGAAAATGAATTACATCAGTTCGTGAGGGGATAGTCTTCCTTACACAAAGATGATGTGATCTTCTCCCATTTGATGGAAGAGGAGATAGATATGGGTCATGCCAAAAACATAATAATATCTATGTATATGGAAAATATTGGATTTATAATTTTATCATTGTTGAATAAGTTTTGAGTGATGTGGAAGGGTAAACAAAATAGAAATGCTTGATTAAAAAGGATACCACTTCTTTGGACAATCTACTTTGCGTAACAACTTAAGACCACTAAGGTTGGTTTTATTTCTATTATAATACCTCTAGAATTTGAGGAGAGATTTTATTAAACTATTTAGGTGGTTATTTTCTTAACCAAATGGTTTTTGAAGTGTGTATGATTGAGAAGAAGAGGTGCCCTTTTATTATTGAGGTGGGGGAACTTTTTGAATTTCTCAAAATAATAAAATATCATAAGACTATTCTAGAGATTAATGATTAAAAATACCATATAAATTTATTGGGGATATATTTTTCAACCATATATTATCCATTTGTGATTATTTAATATTTTAAATATTTTTAAAAAAATTAATAAAATATTCTATTTATGAAATATTATTATTGTCAATTTTAACACTATCCATTACAACGAATTTAATAATTTAAATACAAAAATATATGCTAAAAAATATTTTAATACCTACATAATATATCATATTAATCTATAAAATTTTTGGATCACCATAATTAATTAAAATTATATTACTTTTAATATTTTCAATATCATTTATCTGTTTTTTCATTAATTAAATAATTATTACACTAACGTTGTGTATGAATTTAAGGTTATTATTTATTCACTAAAAATTAAAAATAAATTAAAAATATGTATATAAATATTTTATCTTTCCAAATACTTTTTATAGTTTGAAAAATCTTGTAGATAACATCATATTAAAAATATTACATATATTAAAAACAAGAGTGTGACATATTTGAGTTTTCTTAAAATAACATACTAAAAATGTCATAATCTTATCCAAGTGGCCATAAATGGTCATATATTTGACCCTTGTATGACTATGATTTATATATACTCATAAATTAAAATTTAGTTAAGTTTTTGGGTCATTTATAGTTCTTATAATTTTGTTTTTAACTTAAATTGTCTGATTTACCCTTTACTGTGGTAATAAAAATTACCGAGATTACTATCCATATTGATAAAAATTAAAAGGGAAATACTTAATAAATTTTGACCCAATGAATAAAAATATAGAATCCATTTTTCAAAATTCATAACATAGAAGTTTCATAATTTAAATTAAATTTAAACTGTAAAAACACAATGAAAAATATGTTTTCGAAAAAATGTCATTTTTAAATATAAAAGGTTTTCATACTAAATGAAAATATTAAATCTATTTAAAAATAAATAATTGGATTATAATAAATGAAATTGAACTAATTAAAATTTAAAATTAATCCAAAAAATAATTTTACCTTCTAAATACTTTAAAATAAAATATAGTTTTCAATAATAATCAGTATTTTCTATTATTCCTTGAAAAATAAATATTTTCATAAAATTATCAAAAAATTAATTTTAAGAAAATATTAACATTATGAACTCAAAAATGAAATTAATTTTTTCAAATAAATTTTCTATAACTTCTGTAAATTATAATATTCACTCATAAAAAGAAGAAAAACTCATTTTTGAAGAAAATGTATTTTTGAAGAGTAAAATAACTATACTAAAAATTTTATTATTTCAAATGTTGGGTCTGAAGCCTCGTTTTATTATTAAAGGAAAGAAAATTTCTATTTTGACTGGGTAAAGAGATACCCATTACATAGCCCGAAGGCCTAGTGGGTATGTAGCCCATTAGATGGCTCATAGGCACAAATTTTTGGCCCAAGGCCCATTCTGTGAATAGTATTGCTATAGTTCCCCCTTCTATAGTACCTGTTGCTGCTACAATGCCCACCACCACTACAGTTTCTACCACTACTATAGTTCCCACCATTGCTACATTACCACTGCTGGTACAGTACCACTATAGTTCTACTACAGTAACCTGCACCCAATGGGTTTTAAACCCACATTTTTCATGTAGGATTACAGGGTGTTTACCACTAAGCCAAACCCCAACTAATCTAAAAAAATTTTGATTATTTTATAAGCACTCAAAAATAAATTAATATTTATTTGGACCTTTATATTTATTTTATAAATCATTTATCCTTATTTATACCCGCCAATTTAATTATTATGTTAAAATGTTCAAATTTAAATAGTAATATTTAGTTGTTCGTTTAAGCTCGATGTGGCGTATCTTGTATGCTATTGAACATAGTGTTTTTTTTAAATATAATGATATTACATTATCCCCCCTAAATAAATTTCACCCTCTCAATTCTTTCGTCGTACTTAAGAAAATTTTGATTTTTCATCTTTAGAATTAGGGAAAACTTGTATTGCTGAATTTTTATATTCTTAAGGGTACTTATTTACCTAAAAGTTAAAAAGAAAATTATATTTCTTATATTTTTTCATAAAAAATAATTCTTAATCAAAAGAATTATCTATATTGTTCCACTAATACCACTATGACATCCCAAACTCACACTTCTAGATTCGATACTAAAAACATGTTGTTTATCTGTTTTTATGTAACTAGAAAATACATGGTCTATTATATATCCAAATATCTTTTCCGGTATGGATTTTGGAGGATTATAAAAATACCTTACATGATATCAGAGTTTTAAAAAATAATTATAAAATAACAACTTGTATTCTCTTGTGCTAACTCCTTAAATGAATTCATCCGTCTTAGAACATCTAAAAGTCCTCTAAAAAATATTTTAAAACATAGGATGGGAATATAATTTTTCGCTAAGTTTTTTTAAAACAAGTGAAAATACTTTTAAATTCCTTTGAAAACATTTTATATCAAATAAAAAAATATTTTATATTATATATAACTTTCCAAAATAATAAGCTAGGTTTTTTTAAAAAAATCATAAGAAATTACTTTTCAAAACCTTTTAAAAATACTTATCATTTTTAAATCCATTAAAAATACCCTTTTAAGAATACATGGACTTCCCCTTAAAAATAATTTTTAAAATAATAGTTCTTTTATATATTAAAATGATACTTGTAAAATACATAATCATAATGGAATTTAAATTTAAACAAAATTTTGTATTAAAATTCATGAAATGTTAATAAAAATTATAGAATATGGCCATATCTACTAACATTTTTTACATTCATGGATATAGAAAATCATTTTATACATAAAATTATAACTTTTATCATTAAAATAAATTATTAGAAACTTTTCAAATTTAAAAGAGGAAATTTAAAATAATTTCCTAAAATAAAATTCCTTCATAAGGGTTTTTAAAAATTATCATAGAATAGAATAATATAAACCATATTTTTTATATAATCTACTTTGGAAAATGATAATATTTTATTCATTAATATAATTTTTAAAATATAAACATTTGAAAATAAATACTCTCCTTACCTTAAGTCTGACTTGTCACATACATTATTTATCTTCCTAAATAATAAAATTATATTAATTATTTAATTTCATGAGAACATTTTCAATTTCATCATTCTATTTATATCTTTAATTACCATGTTATAAAAATTACTTGATTATATAAGTTCACATCAGATGTTTTGATGATATTCAGTTAATAAGTCCATAATGACTTCAGTTGGTTCACTATGGTCAAAGAGATCAGTATTCCATTATCTAAAAAATAATATTCAGTACATAATTATTAATTTTAAACATTAATTAAACTTTAAAATCTAACCATGAAATATGGTTATGAAAAAATAATTATGTTACAATCATGGAGATGGTATGTTGTACATACACATGAGTAACATTTTGATTTTTCAACGATCATTACAAAAATAAGGTAAGTATTATCTTAAATTTATAGAATTATCATAATATCATATGTATAATATTTATTATTTAAATATATTTATATATATCATCTGTTTGATGTGGTAATGAAAGATGAATCAGATCGCATCGTGGAGGTGGTAGTCCACACATATGCACGAATGATGTTATCATTTTTCTATTCATGGAAACGTAAGAATGTAAATGATATATTATATTTTCATAATGATATATATTTCATGAATATATTATATAAACATTAATTCCATCATTATAACTAGTATTTAGAGACTATGACGGACTGTGAATTACATCGGTTCGCGAGGTGGTAGTCTGCCGTAAACACGGATGATGAATTTGTTTCCCATTTGATGGAAGAGGAGACGGATATGAGTCATAACATGAACATATAAACATATAATTATATGAAGGATAATAGATATATTATTTTATCATGGTTTAATACGGTTTCATTAATGTGGAAGATTAAACAAAATAAAAAATCTTGATTAAAAATGATAGCTCTTCTTCGAACAATCTTCTTTTCTTAACTTTTTAAGACCGCTAAGGTTGGTGTTCTGCATAAACTAAAACCTCTATAATGTATAGAGGAATTCTAAGAAATGATTTGGGAATTTATTGGTTTAAAAAAAATTGGTATTTAAGTGTGTAGTATTGAGAATAAGAGGTTCCCTTTTATAATTGAGGTATGGGGCACTTTGAGAATTTCTCAAAATATTAAAATATAATAAGAATATTCTAGAGAAAAATTATTCCAAATAGCCTATAAATTCATATAGGATGAATTTATCAACCATGTTCTATCTATTTGTTATTATGTAATAATTTTATGATCTTTAAGAAAATTAGTATAATATTATATTCATTAAATATCATTATTGTCAATTTTGACTTTATTCATTACTTTGAATTTAATAATATCAATAAGACCAGATATGTTCAAACTAAATATTTCAATACCTTCCAAATATGTCATATTAATCTATAAAATTATTTTATCACCTTAATAAATTTAAATTATTTTAATTTTAATATTTTCAATATCATTTATTTTATTTTTACATTAATTTAATAATTACTGCATCAGTATTGTGTAAGACTTTAAGGTAATAATTTATTCACTAAAAATTAAAAATAAATTACAATAAAGTAGATAAATATTTTTTATTTCCAAATACTATTTACAGATAAACAAACTTTCTAGATAATATCATATTAAAAATATTACACATAATAAAAACAAGATTCTGACATGTTTGAGTTTTATTTAAATAAAAAACTATAAAGCTCATAATAATATCCAAGTGGCCTAAAATGGTCATATATTTTTCCCTTGGAGGATTATGGTCGATATATAATCATACATGAAGATTTATTTAGGGGTATTGATCATTTATTAGTTCTTATAATTTAATTTTTAACCTAAATTACCCGATTTAGCATTTACCATGGTAATAAAAAATACCAAGGTTATTATTCATATTGAAAAAAAAATAAAGGGGAACTATTTACTAAATTTGGACCCTATAATTCCAAATATGGAATCCATTTTTTAAAATTCATAACACAATATTTTCATAATTTAATTTAAATTTAAACTAACAAAATGCAATGAAAAATAGTTTTTCGAAAAATTACCATTTTTATATATAAAATGTTTTTATACTAAATTAAAGTATTAAATCCATTTAAAAACCCATAATTGGATTATTATAAATCAAAATTAACTAAGTAAAATTTAAAATTAATCTAAAAAATATTTTTACCTTTTAAATAATTTAAATAAAATATAGTTTTCAATAGAAATCACTATTTTTTACTATTCCTTAAAAAATCAATATATTCAGAAGCACATGAGACTTAGCCCGGTTGGTAATGACTCCGTAAGTGCATCCAAATGACCAGGGATCAAATCCAAGTGGAAGAAGAATTTTCAGGTACTGTAGTAGGTACTGTAGCAAGTACTGTAGCAGGAATTGTAGCAGGCACTGTTTGGTACTGTAGCAGCCGAGAATATGCCCCCGTTTCGGCCTTTGGGCCACCAATTTGGTCCCTGAGTCCTGTAAGGCCTTCGGGCCACCCAAGCCTTCGGGTCAGTAAGGTCTTTGGGCCACCTCAAGGCCTTTAGGCCACCTTAAGTGCAAATGAAAACCAGACAACCTACAAGGAACAAGCTCTACAAGGAGGATGAGCAAGGAGCTTTCACTATAGCAGAAGCTAAACGGATTGAAAGAATGAGAGGGTATGGAACCTGCCATCGGGACAAGCCTGTGCATGCATGGGAATGCCTATCCAAATAGTCATGCGAAGGTGAACAGCTGATTTCACGATGAAGATGCTGGGGAGGAGCAGTTCCAAGTAGTTAGTCTGGGTTGTATGTAATGTTTGAAGCCTACAAGAAATGAATTCCTCTAAGGCCTACGGGCCATGTAATACTTACACCTACGGGCCTTGTAAGGGTTCCATGTCACTCCTTGAAAGGTGGATTATCAAAATTCAATAAAAAAATAAAGTCCTTCGGGCCATTAGAGGAGGAATATATTCATAAAATTCTAAAAAATAATTTTAAGATAATATTAACATGGTGAATTCAAAAATTAAATTAATTTTTTCAAATAAATTTTCTAGAACATCTGAAAATGATAATATTCACTCATAAAAATAAGAAAAACTCATTTTTGAAGAAAACGTGTTTTTGAAGAATAAAATGGCTTTACTAAAAACTGTGTGATTATTTTCTAAGAACTTACCAATACATTAATATTGAGTTGGTCCTTTTTTGTTTCAAAAAATCAATTATTTCTATTAATATACTCTAATTTAACGGCTAGGTTATAGTGGTCACATTTAAATAATAATAATATTTAGTTGTTTGGTTAATATTGATGTGGTGTATCTTGTATGCTATTGAATATAGTGTTTCATTTTAAAATATCATAATGTTACACTAAAAATATTTCACTGAGAGGAATATTGTGTACTACTTATTTATGGAGTATTGAGAGCCATATTCTTTTGTAGAGATGACCGAGAGTCCATATGTATCCTCATGTATAGTTGCAATGCAGGAGGAACTTGAAGCCTTACACAAGAACAATACTTGAGATCTTATTCCAATACCTCATGGAATGAAGAATATCAAAAAATGGGTCTTTAATATTAATAGGTATGTAAAGGGCCATGTGGAAATATATTTTGCAATACTGGTGGTCAAAGGATATACTCAGAATGAATGTATTGATTTCAATGAAATATTTTCTCCTATGTTTAGACTGATGATTATTTGAGTAGTTATACTGATGTGTTCTACATATAGTTTACATCTAGAGTAGTTAGATGTGAAGGCTAATTTTCTCCATGGTGATCTTGATTAATAAATTTATATGCTTAAACCGGAAGGTTTAGAAAATGATGACAAAGAGAACTTGGTTTCCAAGTTGAACAAATATTTGTACAATGTCAAAAAACATTGAGTTATTAGTATAAGATATTTTATTCCTATATCATGAGCCATGGATACAACATACTTCATTTAGATCCTTATTATTTTTCCATGGGATTGGAAGGGAATGATTTCATCATTCTTCTATTTTATGTGGATGAAATATTGTTTATAGGCCCTAACAATGATCAAATCTAGGAGACAAAGTCATAGTCAAGTAGGGAGTTTGATATAAATCACTTGGGACCAGTGAATAAGATTCATGGGATACAGATTTACCAATACTTAAATAATGGGAAGAATTGGTTGTCATATTATAATTACTTGAGGAATGTCTTGAAATGATTCAACATGAAAAATTGTAAGATAATCTCTACCCATATTCATGTTAATTTCATGTTTTCCTATACTATGAGTCTTTTAAGTGAATTAGGGAGGATGAATATGTCTAAAGTACCGTATACATCAATAGTGGGGGTCTAATGTTCGTTATGGTTTGTACTAGACCATAAATTGCACATTAAGTGGAATTCATTAGTCGGTACATGATAAATATAGGATGGGAGCATTGGAATACAATGAATAGGATCCTGATATGCATCAAGGAGACATTATATATTGCATTATGTTATATAGTTTCATATTTTACTATTATAGGATACATTAATTTAGATTTTTTATGTGATTATTATTGGACTTAGTTCCATAGAACCAACTTCTATATACTTTATGATAACTTGTATTCATTGTTTTTAATGTTAATAAAATCTTTATCACATCATGATTATTCTTCTACATGACATGGTATGTGATAATTTTCTAAGAGTAGTTGTCACATTGAAAGGTCATAGAAACTCCCTACTATGATGAGAACCCAAAATTTCCATGATTGTATTCTTAAATATATATTTGTGTGTGTGTTTTTTTATGTGTGTGTGTGTGTTCTATAACTAAATTAAATCATTTGAGGGACACAAATGATACAGGCTAATAGGGGTGGAGACTTATAGGAATTTGAGGCACCTTCTCGTGGTGTGCACCCTTGGAAATATACAGTGTATGATATTATGAGAACGAGACCCACCAGTAGGAAATACTCATTTATATATTCCATTGGATATTTTGGGACAACATATGTTCGTGGTGAATATGATTCATGGTGAGGTAGGATATGTGGTGAGATAGGATACATTGGGTGGAGACTCATAGGAATTTGTTAAACAATATATTATTATTTATTATTTAATAAGTTGAATAAATATTATTCCAACAAGTGGTTTAATAATAATTCATGGTTTCTTGATTTCATATATTCCATCACCAGTTATTCGAGATAATATTATGTGAGTTAAAAAATTAATAAATATTTCATTGTTATTTAGTGAATATAATATTTATATATTTATTGGTGAATAATGTATTTATATTTATTTATTAAATAAATTGTCAATATTCAAGACCCGATAAATATTATGGAGGAATGGCGAACCGAGTTTAATGTTATGGTGAGAAATAATATATATTGAATATTATTTGATTAAATAATATTTAATTTAAATCATGAGTTTATCACATGTTAAGAAATAATAATATTATTATTATTATGGACCTGGGGTTCCAAAAGTATTAAATAAATAATAAATTTCACTTGTGAAATTATTTATTTCTAACCATAGTGGTATATAAATTCAATTATATTATTTTTTAATAGATATGATTCATTTATTATACAAAAAAATGTCCATAGAGAATCATATCAAGCCCTAGATATCCCTTATCCAAGAATGCTCCCAATAATAGAGATTGATACTCCTCTACCTTCTAATCTCAAGTCTAGAGAGATCATGGATAATCCTTTGTAATAGATTCTCATGGAGATCAAAGGAGGATGATTCAAGTAATAGGATCTACTATGCTAGCACCTAGATATTCCTATGATGAAATTTGGATATTCATGGAACATGTGTGGACCGCCACTAGAGGGAATCTACTCTTTATTCCTACAATGAAATAATGTTACAATGTAAATATTTTGTTAGATTAATCAATGAAGAAATAATTTATCGTAAGGTAATTCTTTAATTACTTGAATTAATTATAAATAATATGTTAAAATCATGCACGTCGGTTCTAGCATTTATCAATTATCTATATTATTTAATTTAATTTTATTGACCATGGAATTTATTATCATGTAAGTCTTGTATTAATCATCGATCATGAAAAAAATAAAAGTTGGGGAAAAATCTAAAACTTCAATTGTTCCCAGAACCTATAAGTGGTATTAGAGTGGGTATCATAATTATTTATAAGTATTTAAGGATTATTTATTTATTCATGAATTTATTATTGTTTTTTAATTATATTTTAATCATTATTTAATAAAAATTGTTATATCTACTTTCGTCATCTTAATTTCTCATAAATATAATCAAATCGATTAATTTTATGAACAAAATAAATTCAAAGATTTCTTCTGGAGGTGTTGTGGAATCTGACTGGATAACATAAGAGTGCCCACGATGTAACATGGAGTTACACACCATGTACTGGTGTTTAATTCACTAAGAATTAATTTTGAATTAATAAAATTAATTTTCATTTATTATACATGGTGAATTTAATTGTACATCATGTGTTGACCAGGCCATCCTGGCTCATGGACAGCCAGAGTACATGTCGTTTAACTTTCATACATGGTGTGTAGTCCTTTTTCACTGATGGGTTAGGTATCTTCTTACATGGAATACATGACTGGTTTCCACGTAACTCGGATACCACATTTCGTGTTGCACATGTACATGTCATTTACTCTAATATTTTCCTTGGAATTGTTACATGTCGAGTCCCTAGGCGTGTACTGAGGATATACGGTGAGAATAATTCATGTCGTGTATCATAAATGTTCTCAACGTGTACTTTTACCAAATTACATAGAATTAAAATTAATTTATTATACTTATAAAACCTTATCAACATGTGATTTCATGTGGTCATTAATTTAATAGGACACTCCATGTGACGGGTTTTGTATATATAAATATCTAATGAATTTCTATGTATGTTCAGATATTTATATCAAGTTAAGTCATATTACAGTTATTACTCTATGATCATTGAATCATTTTATGCTACATAAAAAAATCATGTAAACTTTTTGATCATTAATTTTATGGTAAACATAGTGATATTACATGATAATTCATGTATGCCACATGTCGCAAGAGTAAACAGTATACAAGTATAATACACATTGGGTATTTCAGACGAGTACTCGCCATGTTTCCTCCAAGGTACATTTTTGTACACTATTTTTTAAAATAAATTTATTTAATTTGTTTAAACTTATGATGGATGAGAATCTCAAGGAAATTCAAATGATAATTAAGATAAAATAATTGATTTTTTAAAGAAGATAATTAATTAATTTGAGCACAATTTATCTTAAATAAGAATGATGAGAACTAAATGATAATTTTATCAAATCCATATTAATTGAATGCATGTGAATGATCATGATCCAAGACCATAACTTTTTTTCTGATTTGTTTCATTTAATTTATTATTTAATTAAATTGGTATGTGTGTTATCTCTCCTCTCATTATGTAAGGGAATGTGTTCCCATGATTTATTTTATATAAACCCCTTAACCAAACATTTGGTTCCCCTCACCCACATGTGTGTAAAATAATATGTAATGTATGAATATCTCAATCTAGTATAGGTAGTTCAATTTTTGAGCTGAGGTGAAACCATTCCAAGAGAGATACATAGGTGGACAGGTGGAAAGCTTCAACACAAACCACAAATGGTTTAAGTTTTTTCCCCTAGGTCGATGGTTAGTTTCTTAATCTCTAGATAAACTAACCATTAGTAAAATATCATGATCATATCAATTTATTATTTTATCTCTATCAAGTTTCATGGTTATTTCATAATGGATGTTTTGTCATGATCATATGAATTGATGAATTAACATGCATGCAAGATAGAACTAAAATAAATTTTCTCATGAATAAATATTATCTAAGACATGGTTAATCACTTTAGTAAATCTAATTAATATTAAAAATAAATTGATAAATATAATAATTGAAAAATTACACATAAAATATAAAATCCCTCAATTATATATATTAAGTCAGTATATCCTTCCATTACATCAGTTAAAATCAAACCATAGTTCAAATTTCTTGACCAGCCAAAGTTGGGGAGCTTTAAATTATTGGGGAATTATAACTTGATTTTTTTGGGTGACTTAACATAGTTCACATCAAGGTTTGACTTCCAAATAAGGAATTTGTTTAACTAAGAGGAAAAAGTTGAGGAAATCCAATTTAAGTATTTTAGAATTAGGGAGTCCACTCAAAAGATCAAGGAACTATGAGTTAATGAAGTTGGAATTTGGAATGTTTACCTAAAACCCTTCAAATTTCTTAAACATCCAAATTCAAGGTGATGAGAAGGGTAATATAGATCCTTTATATTAGAATTTCCAAGCAACAGGATATTCCAAATCCAATGGTGAGTACTATTGTATTTAGATAAAATAGTGTGATATTAATTAATATAATATTTATTTGTTTGTTTAAATTTATTCATATAAATTACTAAAGCTATAATCATATTATTTTTAGAAACAAAAAATAAAAAATAAATCAAACATATCACTGTGATCCATACTTGATAAGGATAACCTTCTAACCTGTATAAATTTCCAATATTGGAAAAGTCACTTATGAGTTATCTTACACCATGAAAGGAAATTGTATGTGTTAGAAGAACCTATTCTTGATGGTATTGTTAATGAGTCTATTGAGGGAGAGCTATCTCTATATGATAAACATTTGAACGATGCTACTAATTTTCAATGTTTCATGATATCATCCATGACCAATGAGCTTTTGAAGAAACATGGGGATATGAATGTGTATAGCATGATGTATCAAATGTGGGATATATATCAATATAAGAAGAGAAAAGAGAGATGAAAGATCTATAATTATCTTTTTATAACTAATATGGGAGAGTTTGTTCTAGTATGGCCTCATGTAGTCAAGATTACTGGATACACTGAATGCCTAGAAATATTAGGGATTAAATTCCCAAATGAGTTTCACACAAATATCATACTTTCCTCATTATCCAATACCTTATCCAATTTTATTATTAATTATAACATGAGAAATAATGAGAATATTCATTAGTAACTTCTTACTCTGATTCTATAAGTGTATTAGGATATGAGGCATGAAAACCCCATAGTTCTTATAGAGAATGAGAAAAGGAAGAAAAAGGTGAAGGGGGCCAAGACTCAAAAAAAATTCTAAATCTTCTAAGCACCATCCTTCCAATAAGGGGAAGATATAGAGTCAGGAAAAGGAAAAGGAGGTGGTATGCTTTTCATGTGTCAAGAAAGGCCACTTAAAGAGGAATTGTGCCCATAAGAAAGAGGAATATAAAGGTGTATTTTTTATTGAGTGTAATTTTTCAATATGTACACATTCGGTATTAGATATAGATTTTTGTGCTCACATGTGTATCTAAATGTAGGAACCAGGTATATTCCAAATTATTTCTAGAGGACAGGTGGATTTGTGAGCTTATAATAGTGTGAGGTTGGAAACTCTAGACATTGGAGACTACCGCCTTTCATTGACAATAGGAGTGATATTGGTTTTAATAGATTGTTATTATATACCAACTATTACCAAGAACATAATTTCTATACCATACCTTGTAATGTCCTAGATTTTTTCATGTATTATTATAAATATTATATGGAATTATTTTGAGACCAAGTATTGAGATGACATGTGATTCTGAGGTACAGGGTTCCTAGAATAAATGTTTGAAAAATATTAAACATTAAATTTCATGCGCGAGTGATTTTCCTAAAAAAGTGGAATAACTTCCAAATAGGTGCCCATATCACAAATATAAGGTAACGGTTGCATTCATAATAGCGTCTTTACCCTAATATGTGCCCAACATTGTATGGTGAGGGCTGACTATGAAAGTTATTTTATGGACATTTAATGAATAAAAAAATTGTCATTTTAATTTATTTTGAACATTACATAGATGCAGTAATGTTTACATTTAATTAAGGTCTTGTTAGGAATTATGTTTTATCTCTATAACCCTATAATTCTTATGAGACATAGAGAAGGACCTTTGGGAAAACATTGGCAAACAATGATAGATCGATAACCTCAGATTCGGCAGATCAAGGATTAATAAATTATGACGATGCAGCTTCGCTCTTCATCAACGATCGTTCTAACTTGAGGTATATTGTTGTGATTTTTATTTCTTTATTTAATTGTTCTTAGAATCAATGATGAATGAAAATCATCCCACAAACAGGTTGATCTGTGATTCAATCGTTCTTATGGGATGGGTTTGATTTTGAGAAATATTTAGGGAATATTATTATACTGTTTAGTTTTGATTGACCATTCTTATGGGAATGGATCGAGACTGGAATGAAAAATGGTTGAGGTTCATTCCTCAAGTTTTTTATATGTTATTTATTCCCCATTTTTCTCATGTGTTTTTTATTCTTCATGGGATATGTAGGAATGATCGTTTCACCTTCTATTCTTGGCACAACGATCCAGAATCAAATATCCGACCTCATAACGACGCAACAGTGGTGGGATGGAGAAGGCACAGTGTGATTTGGCCAAGAAGATGGTGAACAGTGGTGCATAAAGTCACACAGTGGTGGAAAATGTGGCAGCTTCGGTCGGCCTAAGCAAGTAGTGATGCAGGTCCAGGGGGTTGGTCCAGGCTGACGGCAATGTGTCCAGCGAAGGCGGAACGCGACACGGTGGGGGCCACAAGGAATCCTGCGGCAATGGCGATGCCATGGGAAATTAGGGAATGTTAACGTGGTAGGACGATAGTGTGGGATGAAATGCGGAACCACGGGACCAGGAGGGCACGTGGTCGAGGTGGGCCGCGTGCGGCGGATGAGATGGTCTGCATGCATGCAGGTTGAACCATGGGAACTGGGCCATGCCAAGAGGCCCATTAGGCTGGGAAAGGCAGTCCAATGGGCCTAGAGGTCCAGGATGGACTGAACCCAATAGACCAAGTCGGGTTGGGTCAACCAGACTGGGTCGGGTATGTCGGTGGGTCGATTCAGATCCAGACTAGACTTGGGTCAGATCTTTTTACAAAAACGATCATAACTTTCAAATAGAGTGTATGTTTGACACGCCGTTAGCAGTGTTGGGACACTTGTGAAGAGAAGGTACTTATGAAAAAAATGGTGGGTTTTAAATTATATATATTTCTAGTAACATGATCCATTTACACGGGCAGTAACTAGGGTCAAGGGGTACAATGGGTGTGACTACTACTCACTGTGTACCCTTTTTTTCTACATGAATTGATTCAACCAACCACTATATCTTGAATGATTTTTTTTTATGTTTTATTACCTTTATCATTCCATGAAGGTTTTTTGGTATCATTTCTTACTCATAGGAGTATGATCACTTTATTAGGACTTCCAAGGTAGAGTTTTTGGAATCCCCTGAGAGGCTTAGAGTAGATCCCATTTTCCTTCTTCGTGCCCTAGGTAGAGTCTTCAGTATTGACATGACCAAATTCACTGAGTGTTGATCCTCTACTTAGAAGTTTAATCCAGATTGAGTTTTTGGTATCACCCCTTGGACCTAACTGTGATCCTCATCTAATGTATTGTATCTCTTATCAGATCATTCAGTTTATCTCTCTCTCATGATGGTTTCTGATGAATGGTACTTCTCGAACAAAAGTTATCAGTGCTATGAGACTCAAGAGTGTGTTATCATGAATATGTTCCTTGGGGAATCTTCATACTAAATTCCTAGTGTTTGTATGCAGTGGTTATGACTTAACCTAGACTGTGTGTTATGGTTTGAGTATATCTAGATATTCTTTTCATATGTTATATACATATACTTGTGTATAGATGACTGTACTTTCCTTTGTGTATTACTTTATGATTTTAGGTTAATCTAGTGAGTATTGTTATAATCACGCATGAATGGGATTTTCCCACACATGTCATGTCTTGTGAAAATGAGTGACCTTTTGACAATGTCAAGGTAGACCAAGACCAGATGGAACCTTGTGAGATCAGATAGACCATGGTGTTCCTACAGCTTCAGACAGTAGCCCCAAAACCTTTCCTTAAGGTAGGTTTTTCTATGGATGATTTTTAGGAACTTGTTTACAGACTTTATTTTTTGTGGGCTTTTATTCTAGCCCTGTTTACTTTCCAGTGATTTCACTGTTGTACTCTGGTTGTGGGTTATAGTGGTATGCATGAATTTGGTTCTTAGTGTTTTTTACTTTTCAACATTGTGGGATTGCAGATATGTGTGTGCCTATAGGTACTAACAGAATTCCTACCATGTTAGTGATATTCCTACTCGGTTCTAGTCACCAGCCCCTGACCTATTGGAGGTGGGATAAGGGAGCCATGTCATGGGCCCCAATGGGAAAAGTCATGACAAAGTGATATTAGAGGTGGTCGGTTCAACCTTACGACTGAGAGTCTAGGAGATTGTTTTGGGGAAATAGTGTTAAGTGTTTTGAGTTTGGATTTCTAGCTAGGGACTCCAGTGTTGGTGCCTTAACAATGCATACCATCTAGGATTTATAAGTTCGATCATGAGGATGACCCCCTTAGTGATGAGGCTTCATTATAGGGTCCAGTTTCCCAAATGTTACCTCCGGGTGGTGCACTAGCTATATCTCCACTTATAGAGCTACCGGTGGTACCTACAGTACCAGCAGATAAGAAGAGAAGGATAAGCGCACTCCATGAGTTTCAGAGATAGAGACCCCTAAGGTTCCAAGGTGAGATCGACACTTAGGTGGATGAGGACTGGATTGAGGCGGTGACCCAAGTTTCTATCTAGTCAAGACACCCATGGATCATATGGTTGTCCTGCTAGCAAGCCTTCTGCAGGGCTCAGCAAAACGATGGTGGAGTTTGCCTACCCAGACTCATGAAAAGGTAAATCTCTCATGGATAGAGTTTGAGCACCTCTTCAGAGAGTAGTTCTCACTAGTTACACTGAGAGATGTGCATATATAAAAGATTCTTTAGATCCAGCCAGACAATATGATAGTAGATGGTTATTCATCAAGGTTTACCAACCTTTCTTGGTACTCAATGGATATGGTTAGGGATCATTACTTCTAGGATAAGGCCTTAAAGAGAGGTCTGTGAAAAGACATCCAAGCCAACATTATCCCTCTGAACATTCCTACTTATGATGGGTTGATTGAGTGAGCCTTGATGGTGGAGATCTTCCTAACTGAGTAGAGACAGCCGGTGACAGTCAATAGAGGACAGGTAGGTACATAGACACTGTCAGTAGGGAGTCGACGTCAGCCTTAGGGATATGAACTTGGAAGACATTTCAATAGGAGGTCCCATAATAGAGTATCTACAGTTCAAGGTTTGCATGGTGGATCCAGTCAACCTAGAGAGAGGTGGTGCTACTCATGTGATGATAGGGGACATATCACTCAAGATTTTCCAACCCACCATGCTGGTGATAGGGAGACAGTAGATGGAACACCAAGGAAGAGACAGAGGTAGGAGAAGGTAGATCTGTAAGGTGGATAATGTGGTAGAGGATATGGGAGAGCAGCGAGAGGTGGTCGACATTTTTGACTTGCTATCACCACTACCCCCAGGTGGTCCACGCTAGGCTTATGTAGCTAGAGGATAGGGTGGGGACCACTGCATGCAGTCAAGGAATACAACCTAGGATCTCTAGTAATGATTCAAGGTATGATATATTTCTTTTATACCTTATCTTCTATAATGATATAAACAGGTTCAAGTCATTCCTTTCTCACCACATATCTTGTTCGAGACATTGAGATTTTGGTAGAACCATTGACTCGAACCTTATGCTTGGAGAAACCTATGGGAGGAGACTTTATGATCACACATCTATACTGATAATGTGACCTTACCCTTGGAGGTGAGAGTTTCGGTTGGAACCTCTTGGTGGCAGCTTTGAGGCCTTATGATGTCATTCTTGGTATATATTGGTTATCTTCAGTCCATGCCCAGATTTTCTGTTTTAGGAAAAGGGTGTGGTTTGTCCACAATGATGGAATGAGGTTTTTTTGTGTTGGTGAAAAGGAAACCAAGGTAACATAGGATGGACTCATGCATAGGAGGGAATAGTCGATCACTCATAAATTGTCCAGCCTGACGCTCAGTGCAGCAAATGTTATGAGTTTCCAGTTCCTAGCAGTAGTGGAAAAGTATGAAGACATCTTCCCAAAATATGTTCTAGGATTACCTCCCCACCAGGAGATCAACATCTTAATCAACTTACACCTTGGGATGGTACCTATATCCTCACCATCATATCAGATGGATCCCACATAGCTTCCCGGGCTAATGGTGCAGTTGGAGGATTTTTAGAGGAAGGGCTTTATGAGACCTAGTGTTTCACCTTGGGCAGCCCCAGTGTTGTTTTCCAAAAATTCAGAAGAGAGATTGAGGTTTTGTGTGGATTACCACCACCTGAACCAAGTGACCACAAATAACAAGTATCCACTACCAAGGATTGATGATCACTTTTACCTATTAAGAGGGGTACGATGGTTTTCGAAGGTTGACCTTCAATCAGTTTATCACCAGTTGCGAGTACGAGATGAGGATATATTGAAGACATATTTTAGATGCCTCTATGGTCATTATGAGTAATTGTTGATTCCCTTTGGCATGAAAAACACCCCAGTAGTTTTCATGGGACTCATGAATCGGATATTCTATCCCTACTTAGACCAATTTATGGTAGTCTTCATCGTTGGTATACTTGTGTACTTAGTGTCTGAGGAGGAGTACACAAGACACTTAAGGATGGTTCTGGATGTACTATGAGAGAACCAACTTTATTGGAATCTCGAGAAGTTCCAGTTCTAGATTCAGGTAGTCCACTTGATGGGACATGTTATCTCAATGGATGGAGTGGCAGTGGACCTATCCAAGGTCAAGACAGTGTTAGCATGGGATCCACTTAGAAGTTTGATAGAGGTGCAGAGCTTCCTTGAGCTGGCAGGATATTACTGAAAATTCATACCTGATTTCTTCATGATATTATCACCTATGAATACTTTCACTCAAAAGGTGAAGCCTTTCGCGTGGACATAGAAGTTTCAATAGGATTTCCAGCCATTGTGGCAGAGTTTGACAAGCGCCCTGACCTTGAAATTTCTAGAGGAGGGTGTCGAGTACATAGTTTTCTGTGATGCATTAGAAATTGGGATTGGTTTTGTTCTAATGTAGATTCAAGTGGTGATTGCATATGGTTCACACCATTTCATACCATATGATTAGAACTACATGACCCATGATCTTGAGTTGGTATTTTTAGTCTTCACGTTGAATATGTGGAGACACTACCAGATGGGTGAGTAGTTTATTATCTACTCTGATCACAAGAGTATCAAGTATATCTTCTCTTGGAAGGACATGAACTTGAGATAGGGTTGGTGTCTAGAGTTCCTCTATGATTATGACTTTGATATCATTTATAATCTTAAGAAGGGGAATGTGGTACTAGATTCTCTCAGTTGGAAATTGAGTTCGCAGTTGTTGGATGATGCGTCAGAGTAGTTGGCCTCATTGCAATTATCCTTTGTGGATGGAGATGGGGAAGCTTACATCCAGTCGATTCTTTTCACCCCTCCACTCTTACAGTGATTTAGGGATTCATAGCTTGTGGATACTGACTGTGAGATACTACATGCTCAGTTATCCATAGGTCATGCTTCTGGTGGATATTTGAAAGGTGGGTATCACGTCATTATTTTCAAAGGACACATAGTTTTACCAGTGGCGTTGCGGGAGGAGGTTCTAAGGGAGTTCCCCACATCCCCTTTGGTGGTATATCTAGGTGTGGTGAAGATGTATCAGGACCTCTGATTCTAGTTTTTGTGGCTAGGAATAAAGAAGGGAGTCGTAGATTTCATTTCTTAGTTCCTCACTTGTCATAAAGTGAAGGTCGAGCACCAAGTTCCAGTAGGTTTGGCTCAACCCCTTAAGGTGAAAGAGTGTAAGTGGGATAGGATATCTATAGACTTCATGATGATTTTAACACATATTTACAGGGGAAATGATACTATCTATGTGATCATTTATTGACTCACCAAGTCAGCCCACTTCCTACCTATCTTGGAGTAGAGTTCAGTGGAGAGCTTGGGGAGACTCTATGTACAAGAGATAGTTTGGGTTCACTGAGTTCCATCGATGATTTTTTTAGATCTTGATGCTCATTTCACATCCCGGTTGTTGAATTGATTGCAGGAGAAGTTTGGTATTAAGTTATGCTTGATCATGGATTTTCATCCCCAAACAGATGGCCAGATAGATAGAACCATTTAGGTTTTGGAGGACATGCTACAAGATTGCATGTTGGACTTCAGTCATACTTGGGAGGATCAATTACCACTAGTGTATTTTTCATAAAAAAATAGCTACCACTCCACCATTGGTATGGAACCATTCGAGTCTCTATATGGGAGACCCTGTAGGTCACTACTTTGCTAGACTGACCCAGGAGAGTCAGCACTTGTCGGCCCAGAGTTGGTGCAAGCTACTACTGAGAAGGTGCAGATCATCCATGAGAATATGAAGACCGGGTAGAGCTCGAAGAAGTTTAATGCTGATAGGAAATGGAGACCCTTAGAGTTTTATGAGGGATACCATGTGTTCCCTTGGGTCTCACCTTGACGTGGGTTGCAGATATTTGGTTGGTGAAATAATTTATCTTTGAGGTTCATCGGCCCTTTTTAGATACTGTGTAGAGTTGGCGAGGTGGAATACCACCTAGCCCTACCCCCGAAGTGTCACTGAGTACATGATTCCCTTTTTGTGTTTCCATTTGCAGTACGAGAACCTCCAGGAGAGCATGTGGGAGTGGGAGGCTCTGATTCATGAGCAGTACCCACATCTTTTTAAGTAGCCTTATTTTTGGAATTTGGGGACATAAATCCCTAAGGTGGGGAGAATGTAATGTCCTATATTTTTTCATGTATTATTTTAAATATTATATTGAATTATTTCGAGACTAGGCACTAACATGGCATGCGATTTCAAGGCCCAGGGTGCCCGGAATAACTGTTGGAAAATATTAAACTTTAAATAGAATGTGCGAGCGATTTTCCTAAAAAGGTGGAATAACTTCCAAATGGGTGCCCGAATTAGAAATATGAGGGCATTTTTACATTTAGATTAGTGTATTTACCCTAGGTAGGGCCCAAAATTTACTGGTGCAGGACAGATATGAAATTTAGTTTTCAGATGTTTAATGAATAAAATAAATTGTTAATTTATTTTATTTTGAACATTACGTTGATGAAATGGAGTTTCCTTTCAATTAAGGCCATATCAAGAATTCAAGGTTGTCACCATAACCCTATAATTCCTTTGAGACATAGATAAGGGCCTCTAGAGAAAATTTTGGTGAACAATGATGGATCGACAACCTCAGATTCGACGGATCAAGGATCGATGAATGATGACGACGCAACTTCTCTCTTTGTCAATGATCATTCCAACTTGAGGTAGGGATTTGTGATTTTTTGTTCTTTATTTTACCATTCTTAGAATCAATGATGAATAAAAATCAACTCATGAATAGGTTGATCCATGGTTAGATCATTCTTATGGGATGGGTTTGATTTCAAGAATTATTTGGGGATGGTTATTATACTGTTTAGTTTTGATTGATTGTTCTTACGGGAACAGATCAAGACCAGAACAAACAACGGTTGAGGTTTGTTCCTTGAGTTTTTTCCATGTGACTTCTTCTACATTTTTTCCATGTGTTCTTCATTCTTCATAGGATATGAACGAACGATCTTTTCACCTTCAATTCTTGGCATAATGATCCATAATCGAAGATCTGACCTTGTGACGACGCAGCAGAGGTGCGACGGTGAAGGCGCAATAAAATTTGGTCAGGATAGTGTCACATAAAGATAGATAGGGCGACAACTATAGTAAATCTAGGTGAGAGGTGAAATGATTCCAGGGATTCGGTCCAATCCGACGGTGGGGCGGACGGCTATCAGCTAGCAGGGCAGATGGTGAGACGCCAGTGTGGTGGCCGGTGGGGGACTTGTGGGAGATCATGGCAATAAAAAGGCTGTAGAAAATTAGAGTTCACAGGGAACACAAAGGCAGAAATCAGACCGTGTGGGATGCATTTTGGTACTTCGGGACTAAGAGGGCATGCGGCTGGGGCGGACCACAAGTGTCGGACGAGTCGGTCGGTGTACATGTGGGCCAGACTAGGGGAACTGGGTCGCGCCAAGAGGCCTAGAAATCCCATTGGGCTAGGCTAGACCGATCCCAATGGGTCGATCTGGACCGGGCCCAATAGGCCAAGTTAGGTCGGGTTGATCGCGCCGAGTCCGATTGGCCAGCGAGTTGGGTTAAATCCAGACTGAACCTGGGTTGGATCATTTTACTAAAACAATCATAACTTTCAAACGGAGCATCTGTTTGACACGCTATCAGTGGATTTGGGACCCTTACAATGAGACGGTCCTTATGAGACTAATGGTGGATTTTAACTTTGATATATTTATATTGAAACTGGAAGTTTACACATTCAATACCTAGGGTTAAGGTGTACGGCTGGTGTGACTACTAATCACTGTGAACCCTCTCTTTTCTACATGAATTGATTCTCTCATCCACCATATCTTGGATGATTTTCATTATGTTTTTTTACATTTATCATTCCCTGAAGGTTTTTTGGTATTGTTTTCTACTCGCAGGAGTACAATCCATTCACTAGGACTTCCAGGATAGAGTTGTTTGAATCCCCCAAGAGGCATGGAGTGGATCCTCTATTCCTTCTCTGTTCCCTAGGTAGAGTATTTGGTATTTATGTGACCAACTTCACCAAGCATCGATCCTATACTTAGCTGGTTAATCCATATTGATTTGTTGGTATCACCCCTTGGCCCTGGTTTTGATCCTCATCTGATGTATTGTATCTCTCTTTAGATCATTCAATGTATCTCTCTCTTATTACAGTTTCTAATTAATGGTACTTCTCGGATAGACGTCATCAGTTCTATCAGACTCAGGACTATGTTCTCCTAGATGTGTGCTTCGTGGAATCTTCAAACTGGATCCCTAGTGTTGGTATGCAGTGGTTATAAATTACCCAAGACTGTGTGGTATGGTTTAAGTATATTTGGATATTTTTGTTATATCTTGTAGAAATATACTTGTGTAGAGGTGACTATAATTTCTTTTGGGTATTTATTTGTTGTTTTGGGTGTCCTACTGAATATTTTTATACTCATCCTAGCACGGGATTTACCCGCATGTGTCGTCTCTTGTGTAGACGAGCGACCTTTTGACAGAGTCTAGGGTAGATCAGGACCAGATGGAGCCTTGTGAGATCAGACATACCATGGTGTTCTTACGGATTTAGATAGTAGCCTCAGTACCTTTCCATTATATAGGGTTTTATGTTGATGATTTTTAAGAACTTTTTTACATACTTTATTTTTGGTGGGCTTATATCCCGGCTCTTTTTAATTTCCAGTACTTTCACTATTGTAATCTGGTTGTGTGTTAGAGTGGTATGCATGCATTTGGTTCTTAGTGGTTTTTAATTTTCAGAATTTCAGGCTTAGATATGTGTGTTTATGCATATAGGTACTGAGGCAATTCCTCTCATGTTAGTGATATGCCTACTCGGTGATATTCACCAGCCCTGGCCTATTGGAGGTGGGATTGGGGAGTTTTGGCATGGGCCCCATTGGGATGATTCATTACATACCTAGATGCAGATGGTTTTATTTTAAAGTTTTGAAATAAAAGTTGTTTTTTTATAAAGACAGTATAAGTTATGGTATGGAGCATTTAAATAATGCTCTTTATGTATTAAATTATGAAAACCAAGTATTAGGAATAGATAAAAAATCATGTTCATATGAATTATATAACACCCATTTATGGTATCAATATCTTGGTCATGTAAATGATATTTTCTTGACAAATCTCTATCAAGATGGTTGCTTAGATTCTTTTGAGATAAAATCACTTGAAAGATGTCATGCTTGTTTACAAGGAAAAATTACTAAGCTTCCATTAGGTTGTTAGGGTATAAGGGATAAATATATTTTAGGATTGTTACACACTAATGTGTGTGCCCCATTTTCAGTAGAATCTATAAGTGGGTATTCTTTCTTCATAAATTTTACTGATGAATTGAGTAGATATAGCTATGTATACTTAATGAGGTATAAGTATGATTACTTTGAAAAAAATTAGAAAATTCATAAATGAAGTATAGAATCAACATGGAAAGAAGATAAAGAATATTTGATTGGATCATGGTGGTGAATATCTTAACCAAGAGTTTATCAAATTTCTATAGGAGTTTGGGATTTTATCTTAACTCACTCCACCTTACACAACATAGTGTAATAGTGTAAGTGAAATGAAAACCTTAACTTATTATACATGGTAAGACTGATGATGATTCATGCAGATATTCCATTATCCTTTTGGGGATATACATTACAAACTACAGCATACACACTAAATTGGGTACCAACTAAAGTGGAAAATAGAATTCCCTTCGAGTTATGGAGTGGAAAGAAACTCATTTTGTCACATACACATGTATGGGGTTGTAAGATTTTTTAAGGCCTTTTTTGGAAACAATATAAAAACTTGAGGCACAAAGTGTATCTTTATAGAATATCCTATGGAAATAAAGTGTCACTACTTGTACAACCTCTTGGATAAGAAAGTGATTGTCGCTAAAGAAGACTTATTTATCGATAGGGAGAATATCCTCAAAAAGGATATTGGGATAACCATTTAATTCAATGAAGTTGATGCTCAAGATACACAAGAGTTATTATAGAAACAGATTACATAGGTCCCCATGGAAGAAGTATTTAATGAAGTACAAGTATTATAATAGATAAATAGAGAGGTAAGAGAACCAGAGAGATATGATTTTCTAGTCACTGGAGATAGTGACTCATTATTGGTTGACAATGATAAACCTATCTTCAAAAAAAGGTAGTCGAGATATCAACATCTACAAGATGGAAAGAATCCATGAATTTTGAAATTGATTCAATGTATTAGAACCAAGTTTGGGTTCTGGTCAATTTTCCAATTAATATAAATCCTAGAGGGTGTACATAGGTATTCAAGAGAAAATTGGACATGGAAGGTAAGGTAAATACCTATAGAGTAAGGCTAGTGGCTAAACGGTTTAAACAGAATCAAATAATTGACTATGATGAAACCTTTTCATAAGTTTCCATGATTAAATACATTATAATTCTACTTTCTATAACAACATATCATGACTATGAATTTTTGAAGATGGATTTCAAAACAACTTTTGTTAATTGGAACCTTTAGAAATATGTAAAAATGACACAACCAGAAGGTTTTGTGACTTCAGGTGATTCCAAAAGGATTTTCAAGTTGTAGAGATCAATTTATGGATTGAAACAAGCATCCAGGTGATGAAATTTATTCATTTTTTTTAATATTAATAAACACCTTATCAAATCATGATTTTTATTTTATGTGACATAGTATTTGATAATTTCCTAAGAGCAGCTATCGCACTGAAAGTTCATAAAAATTCCCTATTATGATGAGAATATAGATGTATCACGATAGTATTCTTAAATATGTGTGTGTGTGTGTGTGTGTGTTTTATAGACAGATGAAGTCATTTGAGGGAAACAAATGATACAGGCTCTCAGGGGTGGAGACTCATAATACTTTAAGAAAACTTTTCATGGTGTATTCCCTTGGTAATATCTAGTGTGTGATATTATGAGAATGAGACCTACCAATAGAAAATCCACATTTATATGTGTCATTGGATGTTCCTATCTATGATTGTGTTTATTGATCATTAGACTTTAATATTATTATTAAATAGTGTTGCAAGTCATGTACTTTGATGTATTGATAAAAACCATGATGACATATGTTCTTAGTGAGGTAGGATACATTGGGTGTGTCATGAGTAATATTTCATTAATGAATAATGTGAGAAAGGATTTTTCCCCTATGTTCTTTAATGGAAGTTGATATCTTAATCCCTTTTATGGAAATGATATAGCCTAAATAAATATACATCTATAGTGTCCTATAGGCAAGTTTTATTTCTAAAAACTCAAAGAAATAGACATTAAGCATATAGGTTGATGGCATTAGTATGCAACCTGATTGATTAAAGATATCATGATAAAGAGATTATATTACACAATAATCATTTTTATGAGATATTATGTCATTGCAACATTAACATCTTTCTATATGGGAGCCTTAAAGTGTTGTTATAATCAAAACTTGAACTTTTGGATGCTTCACCTAATGCAATTGAGAAAGAGGATCAAAGGGTCACACACTAAATGTATCCAGAATCTCAGTTAAATAATAAATTATCATTTATTATTTAACAGGTTGAATAAATAGTATTTTTGCGCTTGGTTTAATAATAATTTTTGTTTGATTGATCTCATATATTCCATCACCACTTATTCGAGAGAATGTTATGTGAGAATAATATTTAATAAATATTTATTTTCTATTTAGTGAATAAAATATTTATTTATTTATTGGATAATAATGTAGTGATATTTATTTATTAAATAATTATTCATTATTCAAGTCCTCATAAATATTATGTTGGAATGGTGGACCGAGTTTAATGGTCTAGTGAGAAATAATATATATTGAATATTATTTGATTAAATAATATTTAATTTAATTCATGATTTTTTCAGATGTCAAGAAATATTATTATTATTATTATTATTATTATGGACCTGGGGTTCTATAGGGATTAAATAAATAATAAAGGGATCTTGTGTAATTATTTATTTCTAACCCTAGAGGTGTATAAACCCAATTGTATTTTTTTTAATAGATCCAATTCATTTTTTGTTCACAACGACATCTAGAGAGAATCCTCTCAAGAAATAGAGAGCTCCCTCTCCTAGAATGCTCCCAAGAATAGAAAGTGATCTTCCTCCCCCTTCCAATCTCGAGTCTATAGAAATCAAGGAGAATCTTTTGGAAGTGATTCTCAAGAAGATCAAAGGAAAATAACAAAAGTGATAGAATCTATCATGCTAATACCCAGAGATTCATACGAAGAAGTTAAGAGATTCATGGAACACGTGTGGATCACTGTTAGATGGAATATATTCTTGATTCCTATAATGAAACAATAGTATGAAGTAAATCCATTATCGAATCCATTAATGAAGATAGAAATTATTGCAAGGTAATTATTTATTTTATTAAATTAATTATAAATAATATGTGAAAATCCTACACTTTGGTTCTAGGGTTTATCCATTTTCTATATTCTTTGACTTAATTTCATTGATCACAGTGTTTATCATTGTGTAAATATCATATTAATCATCAATTATGAAAAAAATAAAAATTAGGAATGACTCATCTGACACATCCTCTACACCAGGAACCTAAAATTATAGTCAGAGGAAATCCACTACTGGATATGTGTTTACTCTTATAGGAGGAGTTGTGAACTATATTTCAAAGTTATAGTCAATTATTCCTTTATCCATGATGGATCCAGAGTACAGGGAGACTACACAGGCTTGTAAAGAGGCAATTTGTGTGATGAGGTTATTGGAGGATCTTGGGCATAGAGAGGAGAAGATTAAATTATTTTTTTATAGTCAGAGCATCTTACACATAGCAAGGAATGCATATTTTTATTCTAAGATTATTCATATTGAGGTAATGTATCGCTTTTTCTAAGATGTGGTGGAGAAATGAAGTGTAGACATGTAGAATATTCACACTAAAGAAAATATGGCATATTTTCTAAAGAAGGCGATTGACTTGGATAAGTTCAAATGGTGTAGATCCTTGGGTGGCCTTGTAGAGACATGTGCATCATGTTTTGGTAGATAGAAAGGATATGTAGAGATGTGATTAGTTCTCAATCAAATATCTAAGTGAAAGATATGTTGGCCGCCACCCCCTTTATTTTTCAAGAGAGGTGGGTAATTGGGTGTGTGCACAACTTCAAAACAAGTATTTAATAGCGTTGTCCTTTATCAATACTATAATAAAGTGATAAAAAGATGGCCTTTATTAGCGTTAAAACAATCACTGATAAAGGAAACCTTTTATTAGTGCTTTTTTTAGTGCTGATAAACAGTACCCTTTATCAGCGCTTTATTTTCAGTACTGATAAAGGGTAACATTATCAGCGCTTTATTTTTAATGCCTATAAATGGATCCTTTATGAGTGCTTTTTTAGCACTCATAAAGGTCTGAAAAAAAATAATTAAATAAATAAACAAAAAATAAAATGTATATAAATATGATTTATATAATATAGAATATTTATTCTTTACATTAAATAGTTAATATATTTAGTGAATAATGGTTTATAATTTAACATTAATTTGAATTAAAAATAATGACTAATTACATCGTGTAATGGACATAATTGAATATCATTTGATTTTTTAATTTAACATAGATCAAATGTGTGTTATATTGATTTCGCATACATATACATAATTAATGAATTTTTATATACAATGCACACACATAAATATTTACGAAATTAATGAAATCTTATATAGAAATACATATATCTAATATATATATAATTTATTCAAATTTTAGTGTTCATTTTAGAATTTCATTATAACATGAAAAAATTAATATAATATGTTTTGAATCAGTAAATTTTATTTATTTATTGTTAATATTATTAAATATAGGTATTATTTTTTCATTTTTAATATGTTTTATTTTTTATTTTATTTTATTTATTTATTTATTATTTTTATTTTTGGAAATTTAATCAATTTCTATTATTTATTTTTTATTTATTTATTTATTTATTATTTTTTAATATTTTCAATGTGTATTCATCTTTATTTCAATATATATCCATATTTTATTAATAATTTATATTTATTTAAAAAAAACTTATCCATTTTTTCAATATTATTAAAGTGTACTCATTTTTAATTGTTCAATTTCATTCATTTTTAACATACATGAACTTAATATTAAATATTCATTAATAATGTTAAAAATATATTTGTACAAAATTATTTATAAATAAATATATTTAAAAATTTATATTTATTATAATTATAACTAAATAAATTTTTTTTAAAGTATTTATATAATTATAAATAGTTAACTATATATATTTAAATAATTATAAAATTATAATAAATTTATTTAAATAATGAATATATTTACTATAATTATATTTATATATATTTATTAAATATATATATATATCAAATATATATATATATTAAATATATATATAATGATATATATATATATATAATGATAGAAATGTTATTTTTTTGAAAATTATTTATATAATCATAAATAAATAATTATATATTTAAATAAATATATGATTATAGTAAATATATGTAAATAAAGAATATATTTAGAATATTTATATATATATTTATTTATATATATATAATTATATAAATATATTTACAAAAAAAATATTTATAATTGGAATTATAAATATTTTATGAGTGATTAAGTAATAAGCGCTGATAAAGGGAATCTTTCTCAGCGCTTTGTTGTGCTAATAAATATATAGATTTTTCGGTGCCAAAAAAGCATGAATAAATATTTCTTTTATCAGTACTTATTAACTTAACACTAATAAAATTTATCTTTATCAGTGATTTTTTGGAATCACTCATAAAAGTGTCCCAATCTATTTTAAGAACCTTATCCATTATGAACCAGTCTGTGATATCTAAAGCTATATGTGAAAGCATATGAGCCTCTGGGCCACCGGTTTGGTCCTCGGGTCTTGCAAGGCTATCGGGTCACTCAAGGCCTTCGGGCCACCTTAAGGTCTTAGTGCCACCCCAAGGCCTTCGGGCCACATGATGCAGATGTACCAGTCAGACTACATGGAAAAAAGGCTTCAGATGACGATCAGGGTAGAAAAATTCACTAGAGTAGAGCTAATTGGAATTGGAAGAAAGTGAGGGTATGGATTTTCCATCGGTATCGGGCATGTGCAACCTTGCATAGGACAGCTAGTCGACCAGCCCTGTGAAGGTGGAGTGTTGATATTATGACATATGCTGGGGAGGAGCAGTTCTAAGTTATCTTGTCTGAGTGATTCCCTCTAATCCCTACGGGTCATGTAATTGTCTCTAAGCCTTCGAGCCTTGTAAGGGTTTCACATCACCCCTTGAAAGGTGGATTATCAAAAAATAATAAAAAATGAAGGCCTTCGGTCCATTCTGACCGAAATCTCTCTGTGAAATCCACATGTTGTCGATGCTCCTCATTGTCGAATCCAAGCTATTCTAAGGCTCAAACTATTCAAGGGTCAAATGAAACCAAGGCTCGAATGAAATCTAGGTTTTTCGATATCTCTACTTTCCCTTGGTTATCCACTGAACCTTCCCATCACACATCTGTGTATCCCAACAACTCCATTTTCACTATCCTATAATAAAACAACCCAAAATTCACTGTTTTTTAGATACATTGAAGTATCGTTTTCCCCGATATCATGTGGCTCTCCTTGGGAAAACATTCGTACTGTGCGACTTGAAATATATCAAACCTAATGTTGGTTCATGTTATTATGAGCTATAATATAATCCCAATACCTATATTCCATGACATCTACCTCTTTGCAATTGTCAAATTTTAAAAAATTCATCCATATAGTGGTCGGTGTTGTCATTGGTTTGGAATATTCCATTTCAAAGCACTTGGGAACCAATTTTTCATATTTTGATTCAGAAATTAATATGCTATGATTTCTTTTATTCACCTAGAACACAAAGAAAATGTTTAACTCGCCAATCATAGAAATATCCATATAGTTCCTCATATGATCCATAAAAAAATTCATTGTGCTTTTTCCAATCAAAAAATATTATGTCTTTGACATATATGAGTACGAAAATACTTTAATCATTATCCTTCTTGATGTAGAGGCTTTGATCAACTTTAACTCGCTAAAAAAATCTTTCTTAGGTATTGATCCAAACTTAAATACCCAGTCCTCATCGATTTCATTATCTTATACAAATAATTCTTTAACTGGTGTACCTTTCTCTCATTTTCATCCATAATAAACCCATCTAGTTTCTCAATGTATACTCTCCCTTAATAACTCCATTGAGGAACATAGATTTGACATCTATTTGGTATAATTTTAATTACATTTGAACTGAAATATCCAAGAAAATTAAAATAGTGTCCAATTGGGATATGGGAGTAAATTTATCATAAATATAAATTTCTTTGATCTAGGAATTCTCCTTGCACACTATCCATTATTTATTTTGATCCACTTTTCCATAGTCAATGAGTTTATTATAGAACACCCACTTAGTTCTAATAACATTTTTGTCTTCCAACCTTAGAACAATTTCCCATGTCACATTTTTCTTTTTCAGATCAAGCTCCACATGCATATATTTTATCTAATTGTTATCCTTATCAGACTCTCCAAATTATTTAGGCTCTACATGGGAAAACTAATATTTTTTGTAGAGTCTTACTCCTTCGAATATGCACTGAAACTGCATGATCACCAATGAAATTTTATTCATTGATTTTATCCTTTCTTATATTTCTTCTGGTACAACTATCATCTTCATCAACTTAATCTCCTTAATAGTTATTATTGCAATTTTTTTTCTTGAGACTCATCCCCCATCTCTTTTATGTTTCTTGTACTACTCTGAGCATTAGTTATCCTATGAATGACTACTGCTTAGATTATTTCATGCAACATAGGTGCATGTCCAAAAGAGATGAAGGATTTGTGTCAAATAACAAAATTTAATGATAAATTTTCGGGAAATGATTTTATGAGGATGAAATTTTTCTATAACTTTTTCCATTGAATGAATTCAGAGGATAACACTTACCATATTGGAATTTTTTGTATGTAATAAATTTTCTTGATGTCATGCATATAGAAAAAAAATGTATTTGATAGTGTAATTGGTGCATTACTAAATGATCATATAAAAATGAAATATGGAATTAAGCCTAGGTTGGATATGATTGACATGGGGATAAGGGAAGAGTTGGAACTGGTGAAGGGTAAAGGGTGGAATTTTCTTCCCCTAGTAGCTTACACTTTATCTAGACATGAAAATTTATAATTTTTTATTTTCCTTAATAGTGTAAAAGTTATAGAGGGGTATTCATAAAATATCAATAATGTCATGTAAATGAATAATTTTAAGTTACAATGATTAAAATTACATGACTGTCATGTTTTGATGCAAGATTTGATGTCGGTTTCTTTCTATTGCATTCTTCCTAAAAAATGACTCATTAAATGTTTCACTAATCATGAATACAATGTATTCTACACATGACTATGTTACCAATCCCTCATAAGAATTAACTATAATTATGGAAACCCTTTGGTAATATGTAAAGGTAATGCTATGATATACTTTCTCTATTTTACTAAAAAATTATATAATGAAATGTTGATTTAATTTTCATTATTCCTTGTAGATTTCATTTATTTTAGAATATTTTTATCCATATTTCATTCCTTTATACACCAAAATATCCTCATACTTCTTCTCCCTCAAAACCTTTTCACCCCTCCAGTGTTGGTATTCATCACTTTTCTTTAAGTTCCCTCCACTACCTTTGTAGGAAGAGCAATGAAATTTCCTCTGCTCAATCACAGAGGTAATCTTGATGTTTTCATAGTAAAATATTTTTCCATATAATTAATTTATTTTTTCATATTTATGTTTAATTTATTTATTTTTATTATTACTCTCATAATAATTTTTTTTATGCAGGTGAATTCTTTTGTTCGATTTGGGGTGGTCTATTCATCTTTCATGCCTTTCTACACCAAAAATTCCAGATACTTCTTCTCCCTAAAAACATTTTTATCCCTTAAGTATTGGAATTTATCACTTTCCTTAAAGTTCCCTCCACTTCTCAATCATAGAGGTAATATTGATGTTTCCATAGAAAAATCATTGTTTATAGAATTAATGTATTATTTCATATTTATGTTAAATTTATTTCTTTTTAGTGTTACTCATATAATAATTGTTTACTTATACAAGTGGATTATTTTGTTTGAGTTGGTGTGGTTTCTTCTAAGATTATCATTATCATGGGATATGGTACTTAGATCCTACAACTGAGATAATGACAATAAGGAAATGCATCATGAATACATAAAACCATCATGAAAAATGAATTCCTACTACTTATTTAATTAATTTTTTCATCATATTATCTACTATTTTTAAGTTAATTTCCTTATATTTTTTACATAATACTGATTAGTTTTTTTCAAATATATTTTTTGAAGTTATATTTTGCTTTTAACTATCTGAAACAAGACACAAAGGAGATAAGATAATCCTTTATGCCAATGTTACCATGCTTTCCAATGTCTTTCTTTATCGACCTGTCAAAACTACACATTTATTCTATGTTCTTAGACAAAAAAATATTTATATTTAAAATATATAAGTGTATAATAATCTCATGTTCTCATTGCAGTGACTTTTCATGATATAATGGGCACTTTCACTTCTTCTACTATACTGTATTTCAATAATAAGAAAAACCTTTCAATATGCAGTGTTGGCGGTTTTAAAAATAAATATAATGGAAATTATGGTAACATTTATTGTTATGATTTTTTATAATTTGTGATGTGTAGTAATCATCTGCATCCCAATCTAACAAATTATTTGACCAGTGTGACTCCAAGTACTTATTTCTATTTAAAACTGACATTAATTTTAGTAAAAAAGAAAAGTGGCATACTAAAAACCAAAAAAAATATCCAGATTGTTTTTATACTTTAAGAAAATTATCCATAAGTCATTTTTGACATTTAGGAATCATCCTTACCTCAATCTGATACAGGATGTGCCTGGTATGACTCAAAGTGTCTGTTATCAGTTTAAAATTGACATTTTATTTCAAAAATTGGAACTCACTGAAAACCAAGAAAACACACTTTTATTTTCTTGATAATTTATTACATTTATTAATAAATAATTTTTGAAATGTAGGAATTTGTCTCATGTCAAACCAATACATGATGTGATCAGTATGATACAAAGTGTGTGTTTCAAGTTTAAAATGACATTTTAGTAAAAAAAGACAAGTGGCATGCTTAAAACCAAGAAAACAAATCCAAATTGTTTTGATACTTTAGTAAAATTATACATAGGTAATTTACTATGTTTAGGAATCATTTAAACCTCAATTCGATGCATGGTGTGACTGGTATGACTCTGAGTGTGCCTTTATTTAAAATTGACATCGATTTTAGTGAAAAGGTCAAATAACCTAATCAAAACTGAGAAAAATCATTCGAATTGTTTTTATACTATATTAAAATGATTCATAAGTCATTTTAGACTTGTAGGAATCAGCCCCACTTCAATCTAATATACATTGTGACTGGTATTTCTCCAAGTCTGTCTCTTTATTTAAAATTGACGTCAATTATAGTAAAAAAGACATATGGCCTACTCAAAAGCAAGAAAATGCATTAATATCATTTATATACTTTAGTAAAATAATCTATAAGTAATTTTTGACATGTATGAATCATATTCACCTCAATAAGATATATGATGTGCCTGGTATGACTCAATGTTTCCGTTGTCAGTTTAAAATTGGCATTTTAGTTCAAAAAAGTCACTCACAGAAAACTGAGAAAACATGCTCGGATTTTATTGATAATTTAGTAAATATATTCAAAAATAATTTTTGATGTGTAATAATCAGTCTCACATAAAACCTATTCATGATGTGATCATTATGATTCAAATTTCATGTTTCAAGTTTAAAATGACATTTTAGTAAAAAAGATAAGTGATGTACTCAAAACTGGGAAAACACATTCATATTGTTTTTATACCTTAGTAAAATTATCCATATGTAATTTTGGATGGGTATGAATCATCCTCAGCTCAATCCAACACAAGGTGTGACCAGTAGGACTCTAAGTACGTCTTTATTTAAAATTGACATCAATGTTAATAAAAAGGACAATTGGCCTACTCAAAACCAATAAAACACATTCGAATTATTTTTATACCTTAGGAAAATTATTAATAAGTCATTTTATATGTTTATAAATTATCCTCGCCTCAATATGATACATGATATGCCTGTTGTGACTCAAAGTGTCTGTTATCAGTTTAAAAATGACATTTTAGTTCAAAAAGTGTCAATCACTAAAAACCAAGAAAACAAACAAATATTTTTTTGATAATTTAAGAAAATAATTCATAATTCATTTTTTATGTATAGGAATAATTCTCACATAAAACCCACATACGATGTGACTGGTATGACTCATAGTGTGTGTTTTCAATTTAAAATGACATTTTAGTAAAAAACCAAAGTGGCGTACTCAAAATTGAGACAATAAATTCGGATTGTTTGGATACTTCAGGAAAACGATTCATAAGTCATTTGATATGTGTTGGAATAATCCATGCCCCAATCTTATGCACGCTATGTTCGATATGACTCCAAGTGCATCTTTTTATTTAAAATTGACATCAATTTTAGTAAAAAGGACAATTGACCTACTCGAACCCAAGAAATCGCATTTGTATTATTTTGATACTTTAGGAAAACGACCCATAAGTCATTTTTAATGTTTATAAATCATTCACACCTCAATCTTATACACAATGTTTCTGGTATGACTCAATGTTTCTATTATTAGTTTAAAATCGATATTTTAGTTCTAAAAGTGTCACTCAATGAAAATGGAGAAAATGTGCTCAGATTGTCATGATAATTTAGTAAATCAATTCATAAGTAATTTTTGACATGTAAGGATCAATATTACGTCAAAATGATACACAATGCGACTGGTATGAGTGCATGTTTTTAGTTTAAAATGAAGTTTTAGTAAAAAAGAAAAGTGACATACTCAAAACTGAGAAAATGCATTCATATTATTTTGATACTTTATAAAAACAATCCAAAAGTTTTTTGAGACATGCTGGAATCAAATGAACCTCATTACGACACACAGTGTGACCATTATGACTCCAAGTGTGTCTTTTTATTTAAAATTGACATCAATTTTCATAAATTTAACACTTTATATTAATTTATTTCTTTATATTATTACTAACATAAGAATTGTTTTCTTATAATGGTGAATTATTTTTCTTGATAAGGGGTGGTTTTTTTGGTAATAGCATGAGTTGGGGTCAAGATCAAAAAACAAAGGAACATTGATGTTTTTGAATGTATGTAATAATTTTTACTTATATAATTGTATAAACTAATGTTTGAAATGTCTATAATATATTTTTTTATTGTATTTGAATTGAAAATTTCATTTCATTTAATTTTTTTATTGTTACTTTATTTTGTTGATATCTGATGTGTTTTTGGTGTTGTGGTGCACTGTTATAGCACATTGTACTAATGCTGCAGTGTGTTGTTGTAGTACATTGTAGTATGAACCTTTATTAGTGATTTTAAAAGAATTGATAAAGGACCCCTTTATCATCACTTTTTTAGAACCAATAAAGGACCCCTTTATCAGTGATTTTTTAGAAATGATAAAATAGTAGGGATTTCAATCTCGCTCTAGTAGTCAGTGCTTCTCTAGAGCTGATAAAGGCCATTTCTAGCCCTGTTAAAGGTCTATTTTGTAGTAGTGGTGGTGGGTGGACAAACCCCACCAACCATCTAGTGAAGGCATAGAGGGGGGAGGAAACCTAAAAAGGGGCTCTCTCCTTCCAGTTTTAGCATCAACTCGACACTCAGTTCCTTTTTTGTATGGTATTTTGTGAGGCAGATTCTCTTCATATTCAATAGAGATATTTATAAGGGATATTCTCTTTATAATTTTTAGGTGTACCCACCTTTATCCATAATGATCCTTATATTTTCCCATGGTTTTTTACACCTTTCATTTTGAAAGGTTTTCTACGTTACATATGGTGTCATTTATTTCTATAGTTTTTCATTTTAATTAATCTCATAATTATTAGTGCACAAGTGGTGTAATCATTTTGGATCCCAACATGCCCCACCCACACAAATTATTTTCAAGTTAATTTCCTTATAATTTTTATCTAATACTTATTTAGTTTCTTTCACATATCTTTTGGGAAATTATATTTTACTTCAAAATATCTAGAACAATATAGAAAAGAGAATCCATGTTCCTTTAAAATGTAAGAGGAAACCCCATGCTACCAGAAACGTAAAGTGAATCGTAAGGATGAATCTACCAAGAGATTTTTCAATAGTTTAATGTAGAGTATGACTTCAAAAGACCTATCATGAACATTGTCTTGAATGGTGTGGGAATCATCCATACCTCAATCAGTTGAAACTCAATCAGATACACAATGTGCTCAATATTACTCAAAGTGTGTGTGTTTAGTTTATAATTTACATTTTAGTTAAAAACACACATCACATACTCAAAAACCAAGAAAACACATTCATATTGTTTTGATACTTTAGTATAATGAACTATAAGTCATTTGTGATGTGTAGGAATTAATCTTACCTCAATCTGATGCATGATGTGACCAGTATGACTCTATGTGTGTCTTTTTATTAAAATTGAGATTTTAGTAAAAAAAGATAAGTGACATACTCAAAATAGAGAAAACGAATTCATATTTTTTTGATACTTTAGGGAAATGATCTATAAGTCATTTTTGTTATGTAGAAATTAGTCACACCACAATCTGATACACGGTGTGCTCGGTATGACTCAAAGTGATCATTATCAGTCTATCATTGACATTTTAGTTCAAAATGTGTGATACTCACTAAAACTGAGAAAACGAGCTCAAGTTGTCTTGATAAATTAGAAAAATTATTCATAATTCATTTGTGATGTGCAAGAATCAGTATTAGGTCAAACCAACACATGATGTGACTGGTAAGACTCAAAGTGATTGTTTTCAGTTTAAAATGACATTTTAGTAAAAAAAGACAAATGAAATTTTCAAAACTGATCAAATGTATTTAGATTGTATTGATAATTTAGGACAATTATCCACAATTCATTTTTGATATATAGGAATCAGTCACACCTTAATCTGATGCATGTTGTGGCTAGTATGATACCAAGTGTGTCTTTTTATTTAAAATTGACATTTTAGTAAAAAAGATAAGTGACATACTCAAAATTGATCAATTGTATTAATATGTTTTTGATATTTTAATAAAAGGATCCATAATTCATTTTTGACATGAAGGAATCAGCTACACCTCAATTCGACATAAGGTGTGACCGACATGACTCCAAGTGTGTCTTTTTATTTAAATTTTACATTTTAATAAAAAAGATAAGGGAAATAATAAAAAGTAAGAAAAGGAATTCATATTGTTTTGATATTTTAGGGAAACTATCCATGATCCATTTGTGACATGTTGGAATCAATCTCACCTTAATCTGATACATTTTGTTCTTAGAATAACACAAAGTGTACGTTATCAGTTTAAAATTGACATTTTATTAATGTATTGTTTTATATATATGTTTAATTTATTTCATTATATTATTACTAACATGATAATTATTTTCTAAAAATAGGTGGATTCCTTACCTCGATATGGGGTGGTTTGTTTGGAAACTGAAACCATGATCGAGGCTTTTTGAGTGGGGGTCGAGCGTCTAAGATAATGAAACCATTGATTTTTTGAATGTTTATGATAAATTATATTTTCTAATGTAATTGTACAAAAAAATGTTTTAAATGTCTATAATATAGTGTTTTTTCGTATTTGTTAAGTAATTTTTACTATAATTAAATTATTAATTTTTCATACAATGTATTTGTTGTTTCAAACCTATATTTGTCACCTATTTTTATTATTGTACCATGTTGTAATATCAACATTACTCTGAAATAGTATGGACTTTATCAGTGCTAGTTCTAACACTGATAAAGTTCCCCCCTTTATTCATGTTATAAGTAACACTCATAAATGTCCCCCTTTATCAGTTCTGATAAAAGGGGTCCCTTTTAACGATGTTTAGATCAATAACGTTTTTTAGCATTGTTGATGACTTTTTTAAAGCGGTGTTAAAAAGAATGTTATGTAGTGGAGATGTTGTGGTATTGCATCACTTTGTCCGAGATGTGGTGGAGGAAGTGTGGATATGTATAATATTCACACTAAATAAGATTTATAAGATTTCCTAATGAGGGTGATTATCTCTGATAAGTTCAGATGGTTCAAATCCTTGAGTGGCATTTTAGAGACGTGAGCAACGTAGTTTGATAGATAGAAAGGATATGTGGAGATGTGATTGGTTCCCAATCAAATATTCAAGTGACAGATATGTTATTTTTCACCCCCGTTATTTTTCAAGGGAGGCTGGTGGTTGGGTGTGTGGTGGGTGGACAAACCCCACCCAATCATCCAGCGAAAGGCATGAAGGGGAGGAGGCAACCAATAAATGGGGCTCTCTCCCCCTCAGTCACATCATCAACTCAGAACTCAGTTCCTTTTTGTGTGGTATTTTGTAAGGTGGATTCTTCACAGATTCAACACAGAGATTTATGAGGGATATTTTCTTTGTAATTGTGAGGAAGTGTGTAATCAGTTTTATTTTGTTCATAGTTTTTCTATGTTATTTGATGTAATTTATTTCCATATTTTTATACTTTATTTAATCTTGGAATTATCATTCCACCCCACACCTCAACCACACAAATCTATTTACAATATTTTTGGGGAGATTTTAGAAAAAGAAAAAAAATGATTTTATAGTATATAAAAGAAAATAAAGGAAAAGAAATGATTTTGGTTTCTCTCCTTGTGTTTGGATCAATGACATAATAAAAGAAAAGAAATGATTTGTATCTTGTTCCATCTTTTTGGTGAATATTTTTAAAGAAAAATAAAAGAAATTATTTTGTGATACATGTAGAAAATTTTGATAAAACTAGGATTTTAAATTATTAATAACCCTCCACCATCATTTTCTTCCAAATCATCCCAATTTTGGGATGATTTAAAAACAATAGTAGGAGAGAAATCTATTTCTCTCCATTTATCCCCTTATCATTTTCTCCTCTTAACATTACCTCATCAAATATCAGAAATAAATTTCTCCCCTCAATATCATTTATTTTCTCCACATATCACTCATGCTAAACTAAATTTTAGGGTGTCATTATTTTCATTTCTCCGTTCCATTTCAAAAATTGTATCTTGGGGATGATGGGCTTCAATCGCCAAATTGTTCCTTGGAATAAGATTACATCAATGAGTTCCTTGTATTTTCGTTCACTGCCTCCCATCACCTACAGATGTAAATTGTGGCTTCGATGTGGAAAAATGATATAATGTAGGCCACTTCTGAATTTCAATTTAGCCTCATCTCTCGCTGCTCCTGAGTAGTGAATCCTAGAGTTAAAGCAGACTGAAGCTATGGAAGATTCAAGGAGGGGAAATGAAATTCAGAGTTTTCCCTCTATAATGGAAAATGATCATTTTAATTGAATTCTAAAGGGAAATGGAAACTGTTGGTGTTTTCTATTGTGTAGTTATCTATGGGGCCATGGAGTGATGGGCATGCACCCGCTCAACCCCACGCTCACCTCATAGACCAACAATGCCACAGTTGTGCCACCTTCTTCTAGCATGGAGGGCAGCATCTCTTGGGACCTTGGATCGGTGGTACCCATTGATGGCTCTTAGTATTCGGATGTGGGATGATTCGTGGAGGCTCCATCGACAGTATCTATAGTGGGGGTGTTTTTTATCAGATTTGTGCCAGATTCCTTTTTTGGGATCCAGACATCACTGGTATCTGAGGGGGATGAGATGTTGAGGGGAATGAGGTAGAGGGTGAGGTGGTTGTTGGAGTGGTGAGCCATGAAACATAGGTTGTTCCTGACTCTCTCCTTCTTTATTAAGAGGCAGTCATCACCTTTGTAGCACTTCATAACGAAAGGAAGGAGTTAGGGGTGATTTTTTTTCCACATCAGTGATGGAATGGGCGGAGGGAACTTCATCCCGTATTTAATAGCCTCCATGAGAGGCCGAAGAGGTGGAGAATTGTGATGCTCATGGGGAGGACCATTGAAGAATAGTATTATGACACCATCGTACCTCAATTTGATACACAATGTGCTCAGTATGACTTGAAGTGTGCACTTTTAGTTTATAATTTACATTTTAGTTCAAAACACACATTACATACTCAAAACCAAGAAAATTCATTTATATTGTTGTATACTTTAGTATAATGAACTATATAAGTCATTTTTGACATGTAGGAATCAGTCACACCTCAATCAGATGCACGATGTGACCAGTATTACTCCAAGTGTGTCTTTTTATTTAAAATTGACATTTTAGTAAAAAAATATAAGTGGCATACTCAAAATAGAGAAAACACATTCATATTGTTTTAATACTTTAGGGAAATGATCAATAAGTAATTTTTGATATGTAGAAATTAGTTGCAACTCAATCTGATACACGGTGTGTCCGATATAACTCAAAGTGATCATTATAAGTCTAAAATTGACATTTTAGTTCAAAACGTGTGTCGCTCACTGAAAATTGAGAAAACGAGCTCGAGTTGTCTTGATAATTTAGGAAAACTATTAATAAGTCATTTTTGGTGTGAATAATAAGTCTTAGGTCAAACTGATACATGATGTGACTGGTATGACTCAAAGTGCTTGATTTCTATTTAAAATGACATTTAATAAAAAAGAAAAGTGATATACTAAAAACTAAGAAAATGTCTTTGGATTGTTTTCATACTTTAGGATAATGATCCACAAGTCATTTTTGATATATAGGAATCATTCATATTTTAATTTGATGCACGGTGTGGCCGGTATGATACCAAGTGTGTCGTTTTATTTAAAATTGAAATTTTAGTAAAAAATATAAGTGACATACTCAAAATTGAGAAAACATATTCATATTGTTTTGATAGTTTGGGAAAATAATCCATAAGTCATTTTTGATATGTAAAAATCTGACACACAGTGTGACCGATATGACTCTAAGTGTGTCTTTTTATTTAAAATTGACATTTTAATAAAAAAGACAAGTGACATACTCAAAACTAAGAAACCACATTTAGATTGTTTTAATATTTTAGAGTAAGGATCCATAAGTCATTTGTGACTTGTAGGAATTCATCGCACCTCAATTTGATACACTGTGTGCTAGGTATAACACAAAGTGTTTTGTAATCAGTTTAAAATTAACATTTTATTATTGTATTGTTTCATATTTATGTTTAATTTATTTCATTGTATTATTACTAGCATAAGAATTTTTTTCTTATACAGGCGGATTCTTGTGCTCGATTTTAGGTGGTTTGTTTGGAAACTGATACCATAATCGGGATTTTTGAGAGGAGGTTGGGTGCCAAAGATAATGAAACCATTGATGTTTTTGAATTTTTATGATAAATTGTGCTTTCTAATGTAATTTTACAAAAAATGTTTTAAATGTTTATAATGTGGTGTTTTTTATATATTTGTTACTTCAATTAAATTATTAATTTTTTATATAATGTATTTTTTTTATTCCTGTATTTGTTAACTATTTTTGTTGTTGTAGCATGTTGTAATATCAACATCGCACTACAACAGTATGGCCTTTATTAGTACTAGTTCTAAGGGTGATAAAGGTCTCAACACCCCTTTATCCATGCTAGAAGTAGCACTCATAAAGGTCCCCCATAATCAGTGCCGATAAAAGGAAGCCCCTTTTAATGGCACTTAGATCAACAATGTTTTTTTAGTGTTGTTGATGAATTTTTTTCTAGTGCAGTTAAAAGGTTGTTCTCTAGTAGAAATGGTGGGGTATTGTATCACTTTGTCCGAGATGTGGTGGAGGAAGTGTGGATATGTATAAAATTCACTTTAAAGAATATTTCCTAACGAGGGTGATTGTCTCTGATAAATTCAGACGGCGCATATTCTTGAGTGACCTTGTTGAGATGTGAGCAGTATAGTTTGACAAATAGAAAGGATATGTGAATATGTAATTGATTCCCAATCAAATCTTCAAGTGAAAGATGTGTCGGTGGAGGAAAGTGGTTGGGTGTGTGGTGGGTGGCCAAACCCCACCCAACCATAAGCATGAAGTGGGAGGAGGTAATATATAAATGGGCTCTCTCCCTCTCTCCCCCTGGTTTCATCATCAACTCAGCACTCATTTACTTTTTGTGTGTGATATTTAGTAAGGTGGATTTGGATTCTTTGCATATTCAACATAGGTGTTTTTTTTTTGTAATTGTGAGGAAATTTGTAATCAATTTTATCCATAGTGATCATTCTCTTTGTTCGTGGGTTTTCTAGGCTATTTGATTTCATTTACTTCCATATTTTTATACTTTATTTAGTCTTGGAATTATCACTCCACCCCACACCCCACCCACACAAACCCACTTAGGGTGTCATTATTTTTGTTTCTCCATTCAATTTCAAAAATTGTATCTTGGGGATGATAGGCTTCCATCTCCGAATCGTTACTTGGAAGAAGATTATAGTAATGAGTTCCTTGGATTTCCATGCACTATCCACTACCACCCATCACCTACAGATTCAAATAGCATCTTCAATGTGGTAGAATGATATAATACAGCCTTCGCCTGAATTTCAATTTAGCCTCATCTCCCGCTGCTCTATTTTTTTTATACTCTTTCTGAAAAAAAAATTAAAACGTCCTAGGTTAAAAAAAATAAAAATACCGCTATAAGGAGGCATCACAGATTCCTCCTTTTCCCTAAAACACTAATTTTTTCTGTTATAATTATGTTTTTTATATATTTAAAATTTTAATGTTTTATTATTATGTTTCTATGGTTATATATATATATATATATATAACTTAATGTTTCAACATAATTTATCTTTTATTCAAGTACGTGACTTTCCTAGCCTATATAATATAAATTGTAAGACAGATATGAATGAAATTTTAAAAATTGTTTAAAAATATAACAAGTATTCCAAAATAAAAATAATTTCTTAAAAAATCTTGGAGAAAATTTATTTATAAGCTTTATAATCCACCTACTTGAAACTTAAAAATGTTTCAAGTGTGTGACTTTACTGGCCTTTATAATATAAACTATAAGTCTGATATGAATGAAATTTTAAACATTGCTTAAACATATAACTATTAGTCCAAAAGAAAAATAATTTCTTAAAAAAATCTTGGTGAAAAATTATTTATAAGCTTTCTAATTCACCTAATTGAAACTTAAAAATGTTTCAAGTACATGACTTTGCTGGAATTTATAATATAAATTGTAAGACTGATATGAATAAAATTTTAAACATTTCTTAAACATATAACTAGTAGTCCAAAATAAAAATAATTTCTTAAAAAATCTTGGTGAAAAATTATTTATAATCTTTCTAATCCACCTACTTGAAACTTAAAAATGTTTCAAGTACGTGACTTTGCTGGCCTTTATAATATAAACTATAAGACCGATATGAATGAAATTTTAAAAATTTACTAAATATATAACTAGTAGTCCAATTTTTAATTTTTATTTATATGGGTATTATAATTTATATTTTATAGGGTTTCAAAGTCAAGTATGTGGATTAGGATCCTCCTTGACAATTATTCTTTTCACTCCCGCTTCTGAGTTACATTTCTTACATTCCTTTCATTATAATTTATTTATTTTATTTATGAAACTCTTTATTTCCAAAAAAAATTATATAATTAGGCAATCTTTTAAATTATATTTACATTGTTTTTATACTGTAGATTTTTTAATCTTTTAAAGTTATTTACTAGAAATTTACTAATTATTTATATGTTTCAAGTAGTCGACTTTGAAACCTGTCAAATATAAGTTGTGTCTAAAATATAAATGAAAACTGAAATACTAGATAAACATATAAGAAGATATAATAGTAATAATAGTATTTTCATTTCAGTAGACATAAAACTTGTAAGCAATAATGTGCAATCAATGTCTATGTTTGTGGTGAGGAGATTCCGTCCCACATGGTGGTCTGCGAATAGGGCGTTCGCATCAAGTGCGTAGTGGAGTCTGATGACCTGAAGAAGGATGATCCTCGGGCACTGGAACATCAACCGGTGCATCCTCCATCTGTGTGTTAGTGGGAGGATCTGTCAAATATATCTCGTATTGCCCTCCGGATCCTTCTCCCACTAGGGTGGTAGAAGGACCTGCCTCCATCGTAGTGGGGAACCAAGCCTGCGATGGAGCTATACCCCAAGACAACGATGGATCTGGAATCCAAGGCTATGATGGATCCCAAGGATGCGAAGGATATGGAACCCAATATGGAGAGAACTGTGGATATCCTGTTAAGAAAGATGGATCTCATGCCACCTGAGGCACATCCTGAATTAGCTGATCTTGGACTACTAGAGGGCCGACCTCTGCCTGTGGAATGGGTAAGGCCTCACGTGCATCACGATTCTATCTACGTTGCCATGGCCGTAGATCCTCAGCACCAGCAGTAGCTACAGGATGTTACTCTAGGGAATAAACCTCCTCTCTCCGAGCCGGACGCATGAAGATGCTCCTAGAAAGCGCACAAAAAGATGCTCTCACCTCCAGCGTTGTAGCATGGACGGCTGCCCAGCTAAAGACCCCCTCTTCCTCTTCATCACTCCTGCGAACAAGATGCTCTGTGTGAATTCCCTGTAAATATATTCAAATTGAATTAGAAATATGTCAATAAACAAACTAATGGAAGTTTAATTACTCACTATCCTCTGCATCTCTATGTCGGATTAGGTAAGATACAGTATAGACTTCATTCTATACCATGGAGCATACTCAACCTTCTTTGAAAGAGAGAATCAATTCGTAGGAACACCCTAAATACGAAACTCTACACGTCTATGCCAGCAGTCGATAAATTCGGCATGTACTTGGGACTAGTCATCATCCTGCCTCCCTCTCAGCTTCATCCCATGAATCTGATCTGTCTGTCTCGATGGTAATGGAATCGGATGAGTAAGGAAAAACTGGTGCATGACTCTGTCAGGATACTACCACTCAATAATATGGAAGTGAATGAGAGGCACTATAGCCATAGCATCCTCAAGCCCAATAGTGTAGTATGTTGGAAATTTTTCTATAATAATCCAGTATGGAAGCCATGAAATCTGAAATGACAAGTGATTTTTCCAAAAAAGCACCTAACTAAAAACCAAAATTGTGTCACTGACACCACCTGTAAAATACATCAACGATAGTGACAAATAATGAGAAATTATAGTCAATAACTCATAGTAGAATTAGAAACTAATAGAAATGGCTGATCATACCAGCGTCCATGCGGAGCATCATGTAGCACCTCCATCACGACTGGTGGACCAGCAAGGTCAGGGCGGAATGCTAGGATGCACTCCCATGCCCACATCTGAATAAGGTTGACGCATCCCCTAAGACCTGTGCGGTCCCTGTGGGATAGCCTACATAATGATATGTATGTGTATGCCAGGCAGGATGATCCCCAACTATACGTCCCAGCCTTATCAAAGTCTTCTAGTAGGGGTAGATACATTATGTGCACGTGCATCACCGAGTGATCAGTACACATGGTCTCACCAATGAGTCTTAATATACACTAGTGTAGAAAACGTTTTTTACGTCGGTTATTTTTCATTTTTTATGTCGGTTTCTAGCCGACGTTAATACGGGCGACGTTGTAAATAACGTTTTTGACGTCGGTTATTTAAAAACCGACGTCAAAAACATAAAATCGTGATGTTTATGATGTCGGTTATTTTAGAACCGACGTGATAAATAAAATGGGAAGGGTTTATCACGTCGGTTATTTAACAATCGACGTGATAAAAGGCCTGGAAAATGGTTTATCACGTCGGTTCTTAAAAAACCGATGTGATAAAAGGACGGGGAAATGTTCTATCACATCGGTTATGAAAGAACCGATGTGATAAACCGGGGGGGGCGGGGGGTTTATCACGTCGATTATTATAGAACCGTCGTGATAAACTAGGGGGGTTATCACGTCGGTTATTAAACAACCAACGTGATAAACCGGGGGGCGGAGGGTTTATCACGTTGGTTTTTTAATAACTGACATGATAAACCGGGGGAGGGGGTTTATCACGTCAGTTATTATATAACCGCCGTGATAAACCGGGGTGAGGGAGGTTTATCACGTCGGTTATTATATAACTTCCGTGATAAACCGGGGGGGAGGGGGGTTTATCATGACGGTTATTAAATAACTGACGTGATAAAATGGGGGGAGGTGGTTTATCATGTCGGTTATTAAATAACTGATGTGATAAACTATTTTCCAGGCCTTTTATCACGTCGGTTATTAAATAACAGACGTGATAAACCATTTCCTAGGCCTTTTATCACGTCGGTTATTAAATAACAGACGTGATAAACCCAATTTTTTAAAAAAAAAATTGAATGCAGTCATCTGCTCTCCACCAGAATCAACCAGAAAACAAATCAAGAAATCGTAGCACAAAAACAGAAGTAGATCAAAATTAAGCATGTACATTGATAACATATAAAACTTACCCCCTAGACAGCCCCCACCCTCATGTATACCCCATGGACAGCCCTCCCCCACCCCGTTGGAGCCCTCACCCTCATGTATACCCCCTGGACATCCCTCCCCCACCCCATTGGAGATACCACCCTCATTTATACCCCTTGGACAGCCCTCCCCCACCCCATTGGAGCCCCCACCACACTCCTGGACTACCCCCCAACCCCCGGACAGCCCCAAACACCCCTCGACGACCCCCCACCTGCCTGAACAGCACCCCCTCACCCCCTCACCTCACTTGACAGCCCCCACCATACCCCTGGACAACCCCCCCCCCCCCCCCACCCTCATGTATACCCCCACCCCCACCCCTGGACAGCACTCCCACACCCCTGGACCGCCTTCCCACACCCCTGGACAGCCCTGCCACCCCCCTGGACTGTCTCCCCACCCCACCGGATAGCCCTCCCAAACCGCTGGACACCCCCCAACCCCATTGAACACACCCCCACACCCTTGGAACCCCTCCCCCACAGACCCAAATCCATACCAGAAAAACCATCATAAGTAAACCAAAACAAGAAGCAGAGCAAAATTAAACATTCACTTATATAACATTCAAAACTTACACTGTCAACTTCAAAAAAAACTAAATCCATCCTAAACAACTACCAAATACACAATTACAACGACAATATTCAAAATTACATTTTATATTACAAACAACTAAAAGTCAATCAAACCAGTAAAATAATTTGACCACTCCACTTGTAAGTGTTTGATGTCTTCAACAGTATCGGGTTTAGGGTCATCAAAAAGCTACAAATGAAAAATAAAGTAGTTAACGTGTATAATGAATAAATCAAATTGAAATATTATGGCAAATTTTAAGAGGAAATCGTACCAGGTCAAAATTCACAATTGTCCTAGTTGTTATTATTTCATACATAAATCTTAACATATAATATCCGCATTCGATGAGGCCTTGTTGTTCATGACAATTCTGTTTGAATGAGTGTAAATTCAATATATTATTTTTATGTAATAAATCAAAAAGTACAAATTATAAATGGATATTTACCTTCGCATTTACATATTTGATCTTTGCACCACTTTTCTTTGTGTTTTTTCGAAAGTAGGCCCATGCACTATTAAAAAATAATATGAATGGGGTAAATTTAAAATTCATTATAATATATAAAACTATTGAGAAATTGAAACTTACTTTTCCAATATATTCTTAAAATTATCCCGCACATCACCATGGATAGAGCATATCCAATAAAGGGATTTCTCCCTTGGGAAAAAAACCCCTAACATCCAATGATCACTGATAAAAGGAAATTTGATGTTAGTGGTTTTTTATGTTAAAACATAATTAACTCTTTGAGAGAAATGTGTTTCATACCTCTCACAAAAAGGAATCATCCAACATTGTGTGATTATATTCTTTTCAAATCTTTCATCAATATAAACCATTCTTTGTTCCTCATTCAATGCACATGCTTCAGGGGAAATCAATTGAGGGTCCATGAATCCATATACTTCTTTTAGCTCATTCCTCTCGCAAATTTTATAAAGATACCTAATACAAAACATACATAAGTATACATTTTTAATAAATATAACGCAGGGAAAAGGTGTTAAGGCTTACATGGAAAAAAAATTCACCACGTTGATGCCCAACTTATCTCCAGTAACAAGCTCCATGATATCAGTTTTTATAATCCCCGCTCTTATTTTACATCCACAAACATGAGCTTCCATTGGAAACTCATAATAACCCGACAAAAAATGTAAATATCTTGACAATCTGTCAAGACCATTTGAATCTGTATCTGATGTCATAGCCATTTATCTTTGTTATTGTCTATATAGTATTTCTTTACCTTTGAACTATTCCTGTAAAAAGAAATTGAAAAATATATTAGTTTTCAAATGATAAAACAACTTCAATAAAAAAAATAAAAAAAAAGATATAACATTCATACCTCGATGGTAATGAGTCGAAGAAGTCTGGATGGACAAATTAAAAAATGGCTGATACTCTGTCCAACTGTCGCCACCTCATCTGTAGGTATTGGTACCCTAGATGATCTATCTATAATATCCTATACAGTGACCCTCTGATTATCTACCTCTAATTGTTGATGATGAACTGTATCTCCTATACAATATACCAACCCATATGCTACTATATGATGTTGAGAATCGTCAACATACAACTCGCAATAAGTAGGAAGTTGCGGCGGAGGCGTAGGATAAAAAATGGGGTCCGCAGGCTGAGGTGGGGGAGTGGGAGCTACTGGCGGAGGTAGAGGATAAATAATGGGGTCTACAGGGGGAGGTGGAGGAGTGGGAGCTACAGTCTGAAATTGTCTTTGCATTTCTGCAAACATAGACTGCACCGACTCTCTAATCTTTTCCTCCATTGTCGCATTAATATTATGAACTTCAGCCTCCAAGGATTCTATTTTTTTTTTATAAACCCCCTCAATGTTAGAAGTTGAAGAACATGGAAACACTTTTCTTACCGATACACCTGCCGGATATCCTCTTACATGACTAGGATATTCGGGCCATCCCAATGCCGCAAATAAAATATCTTCCCTCCCAGTAGCTGTAAATGTCCCCTCTGAACTCTGCTCCTCAAGAGAGTCCTGTATTAATTAATTGAAAATTTCTGTAATGATTGAAATTATATGAAGAAAATAGTTAACTTAAATAAATAAAATAGATATCTTACAATCCTCTCAGCTACGATTCTCGATTCTTCTGAAAGATATTGCCCTTTTTCCCTTCCGAGCTCTCTTCCATTTTTCATGTCTAGATGGAGGGGATGGAGGGGCCACCTCTCCAGAGCTTGAAGACTCAGCTCTTAGTTGTTGAAATTTTTCCGCCATCATTTGTTTTTCCAATAATGCATACCCTCCCAGAGATAAACAATGAGGGTATACATTTTTAGATTGGATCTCCTGATGATCTTTCCTTGTTTGCTGTAATTTAAGAATAAGAAATCATTAAAAAACATTAATAAAATCATTTATATAAGAAAGTTTATAAAAGTTTACATTGCCCTTACCAGAAATGACTCTTTTCTTCTACTTTCAAAAAACTGTCTCCATGTGTCTTCATCTATAAAAGGATATATACGACATGGATTTTCATGACTCCTATGACCATAAATGAAATCAGATGAGAGAGTTGATTTGAAATCCCTCCATCTCCTGACAGCCAACGATAAGCATTTCTTCCTGACTCCTCCAGTGTCAGGAATATCAAATGCCATATGATAAAGAAGAGGTTAAACATATTATATATACTAGAAACATTAAAACAATAGTCAAACAATGACAAAAGATCTTACCAAAATTGTCTCCCACAACTGAGAGATAATCGATTTATCCACACTTCTCCAATCATCATACAGAATGCTTACTTTTCTCTTAGCCTGAGTTGCTACAAAACTCTTAAAATCTTTTGCATTCGGACCTCTAGGAATATCATCATCATCAAACTCAACGACTATCCTCTGATCCTGCGTACGGGAAAGTGATAATTTTGGTAAATGTGTGCACCCACGTTTACCAACCTTTGAACTCTTTGTCGTAATAGGAGCATGTGAATGTTCATCCCCAGAGGTATGACCAGCAATATGCTCCTCTCCAGAATCATGTGGTTGATCATCTGAATGATCTGTCATTATCCTTTACATCAAAAAAACAAACGTCAGTTCACAAATATAAAAATTCAAATATTTTAATACTACTGTAATCAGAAAATAGAAAATTGTACTAAGTTACATAATAGTAAACATTGGTAATATGGTAAGCATGTTATACAATGGTAAAGATGGTAAAGATGGTCAAGATGGTCAAGATGGTCAAGATGGTCAAGATGGTAAACATGGTAAAAATGGTAAACCTGGTAAACATGGTGAACATGGTAAAGTAATTGTCAGTGAACAAAAAAAATAGATATATAATTCATGTAATGGTTATAAACATGATAAAGTAAAGTAAACAAACTTAAAACAAACAAAAACATATACTTATTTTGTTTTAAAACATGTTTTAATAAATAAAAAACTTACAATATCTAACATTTATGGAAAAAATAAATGTAAAAAAGAAATAAACATATGTTACCTGTAATTTTAGGAATGTACAAATGGATTGTTTTCCCAAATTCCTTCGTCGTGATCGTTCCTTATGGCACAAACTATGTCTTCAACATGATCATCATTATGTTCTGTTAATCTTTCCATGGAAGTAGGGATCTCACATAAATCGTCATATTCATCAACTTCATCCTCACCAACATATTGTTTTTTCCCTTGTAAAACAACAGCCCACTGCATATCTGATTGATCTACTACATAGAAAATTTGTTTTGCATGTGTTTCCATTATAAAAGAATCAGTTGTGTCTTCCAATCTATTCAGATTAACAAGTTTCATTCCAAATTCATCGTTTCTGAAATTGTTGTTACCGTTAAACCATTTACAGTTAAAAATGGGAACTTTAATTTTAAAGTAATCAACCTCCCATATGTCTTCAATCACTCCATAATATGCACTTGATGCAGAAATTGGGTTTTTGTCCTTAGCACTTGAAAAATGCATTGCTTCTGCAAACACCAATACACCACTATTCTGAACTGTACTTCTTTTGTCCTGAGATTTCGTATGAAATGTATAACCATTAATGTCATAACCGGACCATGTTATCACATTTAAACATGGACCACCCACTATCCATTTTAATGTCTCTGATACTTCTGATCTACCAAGAAAAGTCTTTTTAATCCATGACAAAAAAATTTATGTTGTGCTCATTCAAAATCCACATTTCTTTCTTCTTTGGATGACATTGTTTCAACTCATTAATATGCAATGTGATATATGGTTGAGCATCAGCTATGTTATTCAATATGTATGATTATAACTTCTTCATCTGTTCAGCTGACAATGATTTGACTTTCAAGCCACGAATCCCATTTCCCTCATTATTAACTCGTTCATGGCGAGATGGAGGCAAACCTATGTGTTGCGCCGCAGCCAAGTAGCTCGTACAAAACTCTGCTACCTCCTCAGAAATATACTTTTCAATAATGGAGGCTTCAGGTCGATATAGATTTTTAACATACCCCTTTAATATTTTCATATACCTTTCAAAAGGATACATCCAATAAAGATATATAGGTCCATAAAGATTTATTTCTCGAACCAGATGAATCATTAAATGCACCATTATATCAAAAAAAGTTGGAGGAAAATACATTTCCAATTGAAAAAGTATAAAAATTGCATCCTTTTCCAAAATGTTCAAAGCATTCACATCAATTTCCTTGTTACAAATTGAATTGAAAAAATAACACAACTTCATTATAGTCTTTCTGACACGAATGGGCAATATTCCACGCAATGCAACTGGTAGAATTTTTTGCATCATGACGTGACAATCATGTGATTTCATACCTATCAACTTAAAGTCCTTCAATGAGACAAAAATTTTTACATTAGAAGAATAACCTTGAGGCACTTTGGTATCATGAAGACACTGACAGAAGCTAATTTTCTCCCTCTTTGAAATGTATGACAAGCCGGGGGAAGAAATGTTCATCTTCCTTTAGGAGTGGGAGCTAACTCCAAATGTATTCCCATTGATAGTAAGTCTAATCTTTCATTAAACCCATCTTTAGTATTTCCTTTAATATCTAACAATGTTCCAATCAAAGAATCATAGATATTCTTCTCCACGTGCATGAAATCAATATTATGTTTAACTTCATGATACCTCCAATATGGTAGCTCAAAAAAAATTGACCTTTTCTTCCAAATATGTCTATCATTACCAGATTTCTGTGTCTTTCCCAATGTCACATCAAGGTTTTTCACCCTCTAAAAATACAGATCAGGGGATAAAGGTTTTGGAGCAGTATCAAATTCTTGTGATCTATTGAATGCCTTTTTTAGTCTTCTATAAGGTTGTTCCATAGGCAAAAACTTTCGATGACCCATGTACACTATTTTCCTCCCATGATGCAATTGACAATATGACGTCTGTTGTTTGCAAATTGGACATGCTTTATGCCCTTTAACACTATATCCAGACAAATTTCCATACGTTGGGAAGTCATTTATAGTGAACAGAAGAACTGCATGCAGTTGAAAATATTCCATTTTATAAGAATAATACACCCTAATACCATCATCCCATAACAGTTTCAAATCATCAATCAACGGTGACAAGTAAACATCAAAATCATTACCAGGTTGCTTTGGACCATAGATCATTATACTCAACATGACATATTTTCACTTCATACAAACTTCAAGAGAGAGGTTGTAAATTACCAATAAAACAGGCCATGAACTATGTGTGCTACTGAGGGTTCGGCATGGATTCATTCCATCTGTGCACAACCCTAGTCTGAGATTTCTAATTTCATTTCCAAATGTAGAATATTACGCATCAATTTTCTTCCATTGTGGACAATCAGCTGGATGACGTATTTTTCCATCACATACCCACTCTTCAGCATGCCATCTTAACCTTTTTTCATCATGTGAATTAGCAAATAAACGTTTGAAATGATTAATTATAGGAAGATACCAAAATACCTTTGAAGGGAGCTTTGTAATCTCTACACCATCCTGTGATTTTTCTTTCACCTTATACCGTAATGTACCACATTTAGGACACTCTGACAGAAATTCATATTCCTTCCTATATATAATGCAGTCATTCAGACAGGCATGTATTTTCTTGTATCCTAATCCCATCGGGCATAATATTTTCTTGGCTTTGTAATGTGAATTTGGAAGATCGTTATCTTTTGGAATAATGTCTTTCATCAATTGTAGCAGCTCTATAAAACTTTTGTCACTCCATCTATGTTTCGCCTTCAGGTTAATCAATCTTAACACTGCCGAAAAAACCGTAAAATCTATACAACCAGGATATAATGGTTTTTCAGTATCACCATATAGACGTGCAACTGTCGGTTCTATCTCAATTTGTTCTGCTACAATATCGCGAATCATTTCTTCAATTCCATCGGAGTTACCATCTTGTGAATCATCATCATCAGTGACATTCCGTCCAGTTTCACCATGCCAAATCCAAGGGCTGTAACTCAGATTAAAACCATGACAAATCAGATGATCTTTTATCTCTCTACCTTTCAACTTCTTCATATTCAAACATTTCAGGCATGGACAAAAAAAATGTCACTACTTGGAAAATTTCATTTTTCAAATTCCAAAAAGGCATCAACACCTTCCTCAAATTCATTTCTCATTCGATGTTCCGTAATCCAACTTCGACTCATTATTACCTATAACAAATATCAACAAAAAATATATATTTTTAAGATAAGAAAAATATATGTTTATATGAAAAAAATCATAATTTGAATGTAAAACAATTTAAAATATAAAACAAATCTATGGGTATTTAAGAAAATATGCTTGAATATTATTTTTAGAACAAAATATAGTTAGATATAACAGTTTTAAATTTCATTGAATCAAAGAAAACCATGCCGCCTACATAGTTGATAGAAAATTGGAGAAAATGGAGTAAACCTGAGAATCACCCCCCACCCCCCGGACAACCCCCAAAACCCTCTGGACAGGCCCCCACCCCCTTGGACAGCCCCCCACTCCCACCCACCCCCTTGGACTACCCCTAGAAACACCCCAACCCTCCGGAAAGCCCCCCACCCCTCTAGACAGCACCCCCCACCCCTCCTGGACACCACCCCCCACCCCTACCCCTTCAACACCCCCCTGGACACCCCCCAACCCTATGGACAGCCCCCACCCCCTGGAAAACCCCCAAAACCCTCTGGACAGGCCCACACCCCCGTGGACAGCCACTCACACCCACCCACCCCCTTGGACACCCCCCCGGACACCACCCGTTTCCACATCTTTGATATAACATTTTTTTTTTTTAAAACGTGACATTATTAAAAACGTTTCATGAAATATGATGAAGATTCCAATCGTATTTCTTATGAAATTTTTCTTACTAGAAAGGGTCTTAGTATTGGATAGAATAATAAATAAAGTGGCATAAAATAGCAATATAATCCTAAAAAATGAATATAATCCAGCTTAAATATTTGAATAAATATGTTTGTAATCAACCATCAAATCCAAAAGGTGTGTGAGAGAACAATTAGAGAAAAACTAGCAATGAGAGATCATAGTCATTGAGGGGGGATGGTGTCAAAGGAAACACAAAATCAAATGAACCGAGACCACTTTATGAAGTAATCCATGAAAAAGAAAAACCTACATCAAATAAAATTGTGAAACATCAAAAAACAAACAAATACCCATTTGAAATAGAATCTAGTATATTGATTCAGAAACTCTAAAAAATAAATAAATCACAATCTCATTGATTGAATCCTGAATTTCTAAAATAGAACAATACACTGGTTTCACTTTGGTTGGTGGTGCAATTATTTGTTGTATTCAATCATCAATTAGTTTTGTGACATAAAATCAAAAAATCTTGTGAAATACATATAAGTAACATTCATTATTCAAGTTCACATTCTTTTTGTAAAATTACCCATGTCCATATTATCATTAATAAAAAACATTATCATTATTCTCAACTAAAATCATGAGAATTGTGATATTCCCATTTTTATAAACATATATTAATGATGTTATGATAGAGTTTATCATAACTAATAATATAAAAAATGGTATACTTATCTATAGTAGAGTCCTATAAGACAAAATGGATGCACGATATTTCTGTGACATTTAGATTTTTTAAAGGGATATAATGATGTTTAATACTTCCTAGAAGGGTGAAATTATAAGAGAGTTTAGTGTCTTCTAAAAATACAAAGTGGGTAAAAGTGAATTTGTTTCCATTAAAGAAAAAAAATGGTTTATCATAGATTTATTAGACTCTATGAGGGTGAATGATAAAATTTATTTTATTATGTTCCATTATAACTCATGTGTAAATATTTATTTTAGTTCGATCGATAATTGGCTTTTTTATTATTATTTTGGAAGTAGATAAACTGCCCAAAAAGAGATTGTTACGGGGGTCTAAAGTGATGCAGCCCGAGTGCATCCCCCCACACAATATTATTACACTCCCGGGGCAAAGATCCCAAACTAGAAAACACAATTAACGGTACCTCCGGACTGCCTCCCCGAGAAAGTGCGTCCGCCGCGAAGTTAGCCTCCCTTTTCACATGATGCACCGAGAAAACCTGTCCAAGTTCCAAAATGCAACTGCGGACTACGTAAATTAGCTGCCAAGGGGGGTCCACCTGTCCGTTAATAGCGCGTACCGCAATTTCAGAGTCTGACTCCACTTCAGAACACCTCAAGTTCATGTCTTTGCAGAGCTTGATACCTTTTTGAATGGCCTTGAATTCCGCACCGAGCGAATTCCCTGGGCCAAAGAAGCTGCTGAAGGCGAACAGCACAGAACCGTGTTCATCCCTCAGCAGGCCGCCCCCATGCATTTGGCCATTGAGGCATGATCCATCCACATTAAGTTTGTGTCCGATCCTCGGTGGCTGCCATCTGATCCAGTTGCCCTGAATATCCGGGACCGGAACTCGGTTCAGCAACCTGCAAATCACAGACGATTGCTGTCCGCCTTTAACCATAGCAGCCAACTCATGAATCATCCCTTTTAATCTAACATTCAGGAAAGAATTCGAAGGCCGCAGATCATTTCTCGCCTTATTTCGAGCCTCCCACAACGTCCAGAAGATGGCGAGAACAATAATGCCGCGACTCTTGAATTCCATGTCTTGATTCCCTGCACCCATAAACCAACGGGCAAAGAAGTCCTGCATAGAAGAGAAAGCAGAATTTTGACAGCCCCAGCTACCCATAAGAAGCCATAGATAGCTGGCCCATTCACTTTGGATGAATAAATGGAAGACTGATTCGGTCTGCGGAGAAATACAGCAATAACAACGCGAGGCCAAGGAAATCCCTCTCCGCTGGACATTATCCTCCGTTGGCAAGGCGTTATTCCGGACTCTCCAAACCAGAAAATTAAACTTTGTAGGGACCTCTTTGCACCATAGCCGAGTCGCACATTCATCACGCACCCCTCCCGGATGAATTAGATTTCTGAAATCATGTCCGCTGAACACACCAGAACCAGAAGGAGTAAAACATACCCGGTCAGCTTCCTCATTAAAGATAATCTCCTGGAAGAGGACCCGCTGTTCCTCATCAAGAATAGCCTCTAAAAAAATGACATCTTCAATATGGATGATTGATGCCTATTCTATGATAAGACACTCAACAAGGATGATTCACTATATATGATGATAATTTCTTTTAATTCTCTAATCACATAAACATTATTGGTTATCCAACTACAAAATTGTTAGATGAACCTGAGCGTTAAATGAAATATAGGATAAAAGGAATGGATGAATCAACCATACCTCAAATTTCTTTTTGATAATTAAATTCAAACCGGTCAAATCAGGAAATATTCCAAATCTTTCCTTAATCATGCCATAGTCCTTCAATAAATAACCCCAAATATGTTTTCAACATAGGAGGATTTTGAGTCATTAAATGAAAGTTAATATATCAAAATTTGTTTTATAAAGAAATAAAAAAACAAGACACTCAAGATAAAAACGAATGTCCGGTGCCAACGATATTCAAAAAGATGTAATAGGGTTCGAAATGGAATAATCTAACCTAGTTTAAACAAAAAAAATAACAAAACATAAATATAGACTATCCGGGAAAAAATGAATGAAATAAATTCGTGGAATGCTTACTTGAGTGTTTCGAGTTGAGATGATAGATCCGAGGAGACTAAAGATGATAAACGATGAAGCCAAAATGAGTTTAACGCAGGTCGATCGACAAGACGATTAGGGTTTATCACGCGAGAGAGATGAGCCGGTGGACTGTCGATTGAAAAAACGTAAATGACAGTCCACGGGGCTTAAAATTTTTAAATGTTTTATAATGTAGGTTATTATATAACCAGCGTTATAAACTATTTTTTAAATTTATAACTTCGGTTATTTGAAAACCGACATAAAAAACCCCCCGCGCTTTGGTTTTTTACATCGGTTATTTTATAACCGATGTAAAAAACTCATAGATATCTCATTTTTTACATCGGTTATAAAATAACCGACGTAAAAAAACCCCCGCGCTTTGGTTTTTTATGTCAGTTATAAAATAACCAATGTAAAAAACTCGTAGATATCACGTTTTTTACGTCGGTTATTTTATAACCGACGTAAAAAACCAAAGCGTGGGGGGTTTTTTATGTCGGTTATTTTATAACCGACGTAAAAACCCGTAGATAACTCGTTTTTTACGTCGGTTATTTTATAACCGACGTAAAAAAAACCCCGCGCTTTGGTTTTTTACGTCGGTTATAAAATAACCGACTTAAAAACCGAACACGCACGATTTGCAACATCGGTTATTAAAATAACCGACGTTAAAAAGCTACTCAATGCATTTGTAACGTCTGTTATTAAATAACCGACGTAAAAAATGGTGACGTAAATAACATTTTCTACACTAGTGATATATGCATGGGTGTAACGCATGACAGTCTTCTCATCATCATCATCCTGTAAATGTGGAATCTGTGACTCCAACCAAGTCATAAATTGGATGCTCCATCTATATCCCTACAGTTGGACAAAATATCAACGCCTAACAAGCGCTGAGCAAGGTTTGGCCAAGCTGCACGAGTGAGTCCAATAACAGGTCTCCCCTAGATTGGAAAACTGAGAAGCACTGCCAAATCCTCTAGGTTGATGGTCATCTCTCCCTCAGGCAGGTGGAATGTGCATGTCTCTGGTCTCCACCTCTCAACGAGGACAATAAGTAGGTAATGATCTACAAATATGAAATCCGATACGGCAAGGCCATAGAATCCAGCACGACGCAAGTATGGTTTAATGGCATGTGGAGGCTCCCTGTGATGAAAATGGTGTGCTCAACGCTCCTTGATCAATTGATCTGGACAACCCTCTAACACAGCCTGTGAAATATGGGTAGGCTGCTAAGTGAGTAGTATGGTATCATCCATCTGCATATAAACAAATGAAATGAGTCAGAAGTGTAAATTGTAAATATAACGTTATGGTTAGAATAATGTTATGACTTTTAGAATGGAAGACATGAAATTTTTATTCACATTTTTTTATAAAGTTATATTTACCAAAACAAATATAATTCTCTATTTATTTTGGTTCTGAATGGAAGAAAGATAGCAAGAGGAAAGAAGAGAAAAAAATAGATTGAAAAAATTATGTTGTGAAATAATTTTATTAATAAAAACATCTTTGTAAGAATTTTATTAAGGTTTAGAAAACATGTTTCTGGGTCTTGAATTTGGTTAAGACATATTATGGAGGAGCTTTATGATTAAGTAATTATGGATTGGATTAAGATAAACATATGCTTCCCATGATATGTTCACAGAGGCACATGTTGCGATGGCATGTGTACATGGAAACTGTAAGGCCTGAAATTCTCCACATTGACATTGCCTTGTTTCCAGTAATACCACCATTTTTTCACCGATGTGATTTGTGATGGGTTCTGAACGCTCTGGAACTTCAAATCGGGATTCTTCTCATTGAAAAAAGCAGACGTGATAACTATAAGCTTCTTCAATATTCTTTTCAATTTCTCGTTGAAAGTGTCTTCTGTATCTTAGTCCCTATTGTATTCCGTCTGATGCTAGTTTTGTCTATAAATAAAGTACTTCACGCATCGATATAATGTCTTCTGAACTAGGGTGGTTATATGTAGCTTATGACAACCCTTCTTTTATTACAAACTTAAACATGATTTATTACATAAAACTTCACTTGATACAACAAATAAGATCGAGAGTTTTAGTGTATTTGGGGCTTAGGATCATTATATAAAAACTTAAAACATGAAATACAACATCTTTATTGAAAACTTCCTTTACATGACCACTACATTCCCTCGTACTTAGCATTGCATGGGATAACCTGAGGACATGCATAAGAAAAGGGTGAGCTATCAAGCCCAGTAAGGGAGTACACATGGAATAACATGAGGAGTACAATACATGTTAGACAATAGGCATATCAATAGATCATAAAAGAAACATGAACATAAAGGCATGATAAATCATGATAATCATAACATGGAAATGTGGCAACAACACTTAACATGGAATTAGCATGAGCCAAGGCTCATTGCACATGGAGCATGAGTAAATCCTCATTGAACATAAAGCACGATTAAACCATCGTTGCACTTGAATTAGCATGAGTCAACACTCATTGCACATGACGTATCATGATACTATACCTTACCCAATGCATTGCAGCACTATAAGGGTGCACCCTTCTTAAACATTTCATTTCATGCATAAGTGTGTCACATGGATCATAAAACATGGATTCATAAAACATAATCATTTATTCCACAATAAAGGAATGTGGAATTCATACATGAAACTTTGTAATCAATAAGTAAAGGTGCATAAAGTTGAATACCCTTGATGGAGAAATGGGCATGGTATTCACTACACAATGACATTGGCTTAGAAAATCTGTGCGATTTCGGCAGCGTAACGACGTGACATAAGAATTCATAAAAAAAAGGCTGATGAGAGATAAAGGGGTTCCTCATAATATTTACATGTAATGGACAGTAAGGAGGACATATAGATACATGTCCCAACAATTTTAATGGAAATTAGATTCATGATACAAAAATATTGCTTGAATGTAAAAGAGGAGAGAGAAGTTCCTTTCGGAATTTCGGTATAGTAACGGGTGTACATGGGAGGAATTTAATGAGAGAGAAAGGGGTCTCATATAATTAAAATATAAATAGGTTAGTATGGGGTAGGTTCTAAACCATACCCCAAAATTCATAATTGAAATTAAAAGGAAAAACAACTTAAAGAAAATTGGACAAAAAAGAGAGAGGAAGAAAAAACCCTTACTTGGAAGTGTGCTTCCAAAGGCTAGAGAGAGGCTTGTGAGAGGATTATTGGGAGCTTGGGGAACCTTGGGAGGATTATAGAGAGAGTAGGTCAAAGTTTGGAAGAAATAAAAGGGCTTTGAGTGAGGAGGAAGTGGGATCTTGGGTGGGTTTATATAGGAAAGTTGATGGAATTCTTTATTATTTAGGTTTGGGACCCCTTATATTAAATTAATCCAAACCACAAACCATCACATAGTTTTTGCCCATGGTTTTTGGAAAGGGGAAGATGAAAAAAATATTTTATAATTCCAAAGTCCTAACTTCTTAAAATAATAAGGTTTCTTATGTGGAGGTGAGTCACACTCCCATGGAAATTAATTTAAAAAGGCAAAGTGTTGAATAAGTCTTGAGGGGTCCATTAATGCTTTGAAAAGTAAGTCAAACAAACCCAAAATCACATTATTTTAATTTTAAAACATATATTGGCCAAACATAAAGATTATAGTATTTTATTACATCACTATTGGGTCATTATGATGTCATAAAACACATTATATATTTAAATGGTATTTAATTTTTACCCAAAAATTTGACTGTCTCAGAAAATTATGAAAACTTCACTGTTGGATAATTTCGACATCCTGATTCCAAAAATAACATTTATTTTATCTAATTAATTTTCTAAATATGTGAATTTTCACTTTTAAAATAAAAACCGACATTTATCGAAAATTCACGGGTTTTGACAGAAATGGCTTTCAAACCTTAATGAAAATTTTAATTGCATTCATAAAATTATAAGATCATTTATATTTAATAAAAATTAATTTAATAATATTATTATTATTTTAGTAAAATATTATTTAATTAAAAAATCCCTTAATTTAATAAAATAAATTTCTTAATTAAATAATAACTAAAAACACCATTTGTACTTTAAAAACTATTTACAATGTATCAAAAATGACTAGAAATTATATTCATTATTATATACAAAAAATAATGTACATGAACATAGTACTACTTATTTGTTACATAACCCCTTAAAACAGCCGCATAAGACCTATGGGTAAGGTGTGCGATGGTGACAGACTCTTGGGGTGGCTCAGATAACATCGCTCGAGTGGTAATTTCAATCAACTTCCACTTTTCTCATAGATGGTCACGTTCAAGCTTGACATGATGAATCTCAGCTTGGGCTTGGTCAAAAGCGAAGCCCAAGGATGCCACCTCTTTTCCGAGCTCCGACAAATGGGCTTCGTATGGAGCAATTCTACTGGACGAGGCCATCGCTTCTTTTGTCTGAGTAAATTGGATTTGTTAAAGTCCTATATTTATACTAATCATGTGATCACTGTTCAATGGATATATTAGCAACGGTCAAAATTCCTAACATAAAACCAATGAATTTGACACTTTATATAAAAATAAAGAGACATTTAATTAGATCAATAGGAATTTCCATTAATGAAACTTTGGGTCGTTACAATATTCCCCCCTTAAGAAATTTCACCCTCAAAATTTTCCTTTTCCCACACTAAAACAAATTTGGGTAGCTCAGCTTCATCGTATCCTCTGATTCCCAAGTTTCTTCTTCAAACTTGTGGTTTCTCCGCAACACCTTGATGAGGGGTATTGTCTTATTTCGTAGAACTTTTTCTCTATGATCTAAGATCTTCACTGGTTTCTCCTCATAAGAAAGATCATCCTCCAATTGTACCACCTCAAAAGAGAGTACATGTGAAGGGTCTGGTATGTACTTCCTTAAGAGGGATACATGAAAGACATCATGCACCTTGGCCATGGTAGGTGGAAGTGCTAGTCGATAGGCCACAGCTCCAACACGATCAAGAATCTCAAAGGGGCCTATGTACCTTGGACTTAACTTCCCTTTCTTTCCAAACCTCATGACCTTTTTCCACGGAGATATGCGTAGAAACACCATGTCTCCAAATTTAAACTCAATGTCTCATCGACGATTATCTGCATAACTCTTATATAGACTATGGTCTTCCTTGATATACTGCTAAATGGTTTTCACCTTCTCCACCATTTCTTCGACCATTTCTGGTCCAAGCAGCTTACGTTCACCGACCTCATCCCAACATGCCGGTGTTCTGCACCTTTTCCCATACAGGGCTTCATATGGTGCCATTTGGATGCTTGAGTGGAAACTGTTATCATAAGAGATCTCAACCAGATGAAGATGTTGATCCCATCCTCCTTTAAAGTCCATTGAGCATGCTCTCAACATGTCCTCAAGTGTTTGGATAGTCCGCTCGGATTGGCCATCAGTTTGAGGATGATAGGCCGTACTAAAGTTCAGTTCAGTATTCAGTGCATGTTGAAGACTCTTCCAAAACTTAGAGGTGAATCTTGGATCTCGGTCAGACACAATAGATAGTGGTACTCCATGCAACCTTACCACTTCCCTGATATATATCCATTCCAGTTGATCCAAAGAGAAATCCTCCCGAATAGCAATGAAATGTGTAGTCTTTGTAAGACGATCCACAACAACCCATATTGCATTGTTGCCTTTGGATGTCCTTGGAAGTCCGGTGACAAAGTCCATGGTGATGTTCTCCCATTTCCATTCTGGTATGGGAAATGGTTGTATCATCCCCTTAGACTTCTGCCTCTCTGCCTTCACTTGCTCACACACCAGGCACTTTGATGTATATTTAGCGATCTCCTTCTTCATATTATCCCACCAAAAGTTTTCTCGAAGATCTTGATGCATCTTTGTGCTCCTTGGGTGAATAGAGAAATTTGAACTATGTGCATCATCCAAAAGTTCCTTCTTCAGCTCCGAACTTGATGGAACACATAGTCTTTTCCCAAACCGCACAATTCCTTCTTCATTAACATTAAACTCCAAGGATTTCCCTTTTTTGATAGCTTCCACTTTTTCCTGAATTCCCACATCATCCTTTTGAGTATCCTTTAACCTTTCCAAAAGAGATGGTTGAGCAATCACTTTTGAAAGGATTGATGATGTTCCCTTCTTTATGATTCCCACGTCCATCTTCATCAAGTCTAAGAAGATTGGATCCTTCTCAATTCTCATCATTGATAGAATTGTTGGGTCCTTTCTACTTAGGGCATCTTCCACCTTGTTCGCTTTCCCAGAGTGGTAATGTATTGAACAGTCATAATCCTTGATGAGATCTATCCATCTTCTCTGGCGCATATTAATCTCTTTCTTTGTGAATATATATTAAAGACTCTTGTGGTCAGTATATATCTCACATTTCTCTCCATAGAGATAATGCCGCCAGATTTTCAAGGAAAAGATCACCGCCGCCAACTCCAAATCATGCGCTGGATAGTTTCGCTCACGGATTTTCAACTGCCTTGAGGCATAGGATATCACTTTATCATTCTGCATCAGCACACATCATAAGCCCTTCTTCGAAGCATCACTGAATACCACAAAAATCTCCCCACTTGTGGGTAAAGTGAGCATGGGTGCAGTGATAAGCCTCCTTTTTAACTCCTTAAAGCTTTCTTCACATTCATCACTCTAAGAAAACTTTACTCCCTTTCGAGTTAGCTTGGTAAGAGGGTTGGAAAATCGTGAGAAATTTCTCACAAATCGTCGATAATATCCAGCTAACCCCAAGAAGCTACGGATATCTGTTACCGATGTTGGCCTCAACCATCCCTCAATTGCATCTGTTTTGGAGGGGTCCACAGATATCCCATTGCTTGTGATGATATGGCCCAAGAATGAGACCTCCTTCAACCAAAACTCACACTTTCTATACTTTTCATAGATCTTCTCTTTGCACAAAGTCTCTAGTACAGTTCTTAAATGCTCCTCATGATCCTCCTTGGTTTTGGAGTATATTAGAATATCATCTATAAATACTACCACAAAATTTTCAAGGTAATCTCTAAAGACTCTATTCATCAAGTCCATGAATATTGCTGGAGCATTGGTGAGTCCAAAAGGAATTACTATGAATTCATAGTGCCCGTACCTTGTACGAAAAGCAGTCTTGGGGACATCTTCCTTCTTCACCCTTACTTGATAATATCTCGACCACAAATCCACCTTGGAGAAGTATTGTGCTCCACAAAGTTGATCAAACAAGTCATCAATTCTTGGGAGAGGATACTTGTTCTTTATCGTGATTTTGTTAAGTTCACACTAATCGATGCAAAGCCTCATTGGCCCATCCTTCTTCTTGTCGAAGAGGACTGGTGTACCCCATGGTGAATCACTTGGGCATATAAACCCTTTATCCAGATTCTCCTGTAGTTGTTTCTTCAGCTCTTCAAGCTCAACAATATTTATTCTATATGGAGTCTTGGATATTGGTAGCGCCCCAGGTATAAGTTCAATTGAGAACTCAACATATCTTCTAGGAGGAAGACCAGGCAGTTCCTCGGGAAACACTTCCGTGAATTCCCTCACAATAGGCATTTCTTCAAGGATGGTTTCTTATTTGGACTCAATCATCTGAGCCAGATACGCGTGCTCATAGGGTAGTAATATCCATGCTTGAGATAATAGAGCTAAAGGATATTCGTCTTCCTCCTGACACTTGTAAGGAATCGAGGTTCGATTCTCCATATGGAGTGTGATTTCCCTCTCTCAACAATTCATATTGGCTCTATATAAGGAAAGTCAATCCATGCCAATAATTGCATCAAATTCCACCAGAGGGAGTATGACAAGGTTCGCCGGGAAATTCAATCCACAGATTATAATAGGGGAGGACTTATATTCATGGGATGCAATGATTTCCCCATTTGTCGTACTCACCGACATCTTTACTTCATTGATTTGTGGTGGTGTTGGGATTGTTCTACTAAACTTTAGAGATATAAAAGAATGCGTAGAACCTAAATCAAAAAGTACGTTCGTTATTCTTGAATGAATAACTAGCGTACATTTCACCACTTTGTTGTCAGGGTTCACTTCGGCATAAGTGATGGAAAAATCTCTTCCTTGCTGTCTTGGAGGTTGTTGGTTGCCTCCAAAAACCCTTGGATTAGGGCACTGATTTGAAAAATGACCCGGTTCTTTGAATTTGTAGCATTCAACAACGCGTTGAGGTTTGAATGGAGCGTTCCTATCCTCTATCGCAGCCGTGGGTCCTTCTTGTCGACAGTTAACAGCTAGGTGCCCTTCTCTTCCACACCTAAAGCATTTTCTCGTCCCATTAAGGCAATTTCCAGGGTGCTTCCTTCCACATTTTCGGAAAGTGGGGTGCTGGATCTTCTTAGCACTATTGGATTTATCCATCGGACCACCAACATTGAAGTCCACCTTATGCTTCTTGTCCCCATGATACCCATGTGATTCCGTGATCTCCATTTTGACCTTAAGGGCACATCGGACAATTTTCTCATAGCTGTTGAAGTCACAGATCGCTAATGCTTTCCGCAAGCTAGGCTTCAGCCCACCAAAGAAGCGGTCAAACCTGCATTCGGGGGTAACAAAAAAGCCGGAAGCATATCCTGCAAGCCTTGTGAAGTTTGCCTCGTACGCTCCAATAGATTATTCATATTTTTTCTTGAGGGAAAGGAAGTCCCTTTCCATCTTAAGCCGGAGGGTGCGCGGAAAATATTTATCGAAAAACATCTTCCAGAAATCCTTCCATTCCAACGCCTCGATCTCCTCCTCAGGCTTCGTATTTTTTATCAATGTCCACCATTGATCAGCTTCACCCTCCATACGATAAGCCACTAGGAGAACCTTCTCTTGTTCAGAACATTGGAGGATGGAGAATATCTTTTCAATGGAGTTGATCCATTGTTCAGCGATCGTGGAATCGGATGATCCACTAAAATTAGGAGGCCTTTGTCTCATGAAGCTCTCTAAAGTGACTAGTTCTTTCTTAGGGGGGGTTGAACATTCCTCTTGACCCGTGTTTCTATTCAAAACTTGAGTTAGCTGAGAGAGAAGCGTGAAAAAGTTCACGATTCTCGCTCCCATTTGATTAGGCATCTCATTAGTACAGTCATCACACTGATCTTCACAACGGTTGTTAGCCCGAGTCCTCCTATTACTGGCCATTGGCTGGAATAAAAGGAAAGTTAGGGGTAACACATAAAGGGTAATCCGAAGACAAAAGTTGATGACTTATAAATAAACTTTCATTTCCTTAACTCATGAGTCTATAGGCTTCAATCTAGGCTTTTCATGATCTAGTATCTAACATATATTCGTAGGGGCATTTTTTAATTCCCTTAATAAGGGTTCATACTAAGCTTGTGAATTTATCAAAACATATCCCCCGGGAGTGTCATAACCAAGAGTGCAGCAAGTCCCGTTGTCATGCACCAGTTCTCGTTCGAGTCTAGCTCAAAGTGGTGTTTTCGGGTTTTACCCATAGGATACATCTGTGCCAGAGTCGCCTCTACCTGCTCGTATCCAGAGAGGGATGTATTTGTCTGATAAACCACTTACTTAGTACTTACCAAAACTTAGGGATATTTTTATTATACTTAGTCTTGTATCTAAGGCTTTACTAGGGTTTCCTAATCCCAAAAATAACTAAACCTATCCTCTGATACTAAATATGACAACCCTTCTTTTATTACAAACTTAAACATGATTTATTACATAAAACATCACTTGATACAACAAAGAAGATTGAGAGGTTTAGTGGATTTTGGGCTTAGGATCATTACATAAAAACTTAAAACATGAAATACAACATCTTTATTGAAAACTTCCTTTACATGACCACTACATTCCCTCGTACTTAGCATTGCATGGGATAACCTGAGGACATGCATAAGAAAAGGGTGAGCTATAAAGCCTAGTAAGGGAGTAAACATGGAATAACATGAGGAATACAATACATGTTAGACAATAGGCATATCAATAGAGCATAAAAGAAACATGAACATAAAGGCATGATAAAGCATGATAATCATAACATGGAAATGTGGCAACAACACTTAACATGGAATTAGCATGAGCCAAGGCTCATTGCACATGGAGCATGAGTAAATCCTCATTGAACATAAAGCACGATTAAACCTTCGTTGCACTTGAATTAGCATGAGTCAACACTCATTGCACATGATGTATCATGATACTATACTTTACCCAATGCATTGGAGCGCTATAAGGGCGCACCCTTCTTAAACATTTCATTTCATGCATAAGTGTGCCACATGGATCATAAAACATGGATTCATAAAACATAATCATTTATTCCATAATAAAGGAATGTGGAATTAATACATGAAACTTTTTAATCAATAAGTAAAGGTTCATACAGTTTAATACCCTTGATGGAGAAATCGGCATGGTATTCACTACACAATGACATTGGCTTAGAAAATCTGTGCGATTTCAGCAGCGTAACGGCATGACATAAGAATTCATAAAAAAAGGTTGATGAGAGAGAAAGGGGTTCCTCATAATATTTACATGTAATGGACAGTAAGGAGGAAATATAGATACATGTCCCAGCAATTTTAATAGAAATTAGATTCATGATACAAAAATATTGCTTGAATGTAAAAGAAGAGAGAGAAGTTCCTTTCGGAATTTCGGTATAGTAACGGGTGTACATGGGAGGAATTTAATGAGAGAGAAAGGGGTCTCCCGTCATTTAAACATAAAGAGGTTAGTATGGGGTAGGTTTTAAACCATACCCCAACATTCATAATTGAAATTAAAAGGCAAAACAACTTAAAGAAAATTGGACAAAAAGAGAAAGGAAGAAAAAACCCTTACTTGGAAGTGTGCTTCCAAAGGCTAGAGAGAGGCTTGTGAGAGGGTTCTTGGGAGCTTGGGGCACATTGGGAGGATTATAGAGAGATTAGGGAAGAGTTTGGAAGAACTAAAAGGGCTTTGAGTGAGGAGGAAGTGGGAGCTTGGGTGGGTTTATATAGGAAAGGTGAGGGAATTCTTTATTATTTAGGTTTGGGACCCCTTATATTAAATTAATCCAAACCACAAACCATCCCATAGTTTTTGCCCATGGTTTTTGGAAAGGGTAAGAGTAAAAAAATATTTTATAAGGCCAAATTCTGAACTTCTGAAAATAATAAGGTTGCTTATGTGGAGGTGAGTCACACTCCCATGAAAATTAATTTAAAAAGGCAAAGTGTTGAATAAGTCTTGAGGGGTCCATTAATGCTTTGAAAAGTAAGTCAAACAAACCCAAAATCACATTATTTTAATGTTAAAACATATATTGGACAAACATAAAGATTATAGTATTTTATTACATCACTATTGGGTCATTATGATGTCATAAAACACATTATATATTTAAATGGTATTTAATTTTTACCCAAAAAATTGATTGTCTCAGAAAATTATGAAAAATTCACCGTTGGATAATTTCGACATCCTGATTCCAAAAATAACATTTATTTTATCTAAATAATTTTCTAAATATGTGAATTTTCACTTTTAAAATAAAAACTGACATTTGTCGAAAATTCATGGGTTTTGAGAGAAATGGCTTTCAAACCTTAATAAAAATTTTAATTGCATTCATAAAATTATAAGATCATTTATATTTAATAAAAATTAATTTAATAATATTATTATTATTTTAGTAAAATATTATTTAATTAAAAAATCCCTTAATTTAATAAAATAAATTTCTTAATTAAATAATAACTAAAAACACTATTTCTACTTTAAAAACTATTTACAATGTATCAAAAATGACTAGAAATTATATTCATTATTATATACAAAAAATAATGTACATGAACATAGTACTACTTATTTGTTACATAACCCCTTAAAACAGCCGCATAAGACCTATGGGTAAGGTGTGCGATGGTGACAGACTCTTGGGGTGGATTAGATAACATCGCTCGAGTGGTAATTTCAATAAACTTCCACTTTTCTCGTAGACGGTCACGTTCGAGCTTGACATGATGAAGCTCAGATTGGTCTTGGTCAAGAGCGAAGCCCAAGGATGTGACCTCTTTTCTGAGCTCCGACAAATGGGCTTCGTATGGAGCAATTCTAGTGGACGAGGCCATCGCTTCTTTTGTCTGAGTAAATTGGATTTGTTAAAGTCCTATATTTATACTAATCATGTGATCACTGTTCAACGGCTATATTAGAAACGATCAAAATTCTTAACATAAAATCAATGAATTTTACACTTTATATAAACATAAAGAGACATTTAATTAGATCAAGAGGGATTTCCATTAATGAAACTTTGGGTCGTTACAATATTCCCCCCTTAAGAAATTTCGCCCTTGAGATTTTTCTTTTCCCACACTAAAACAAATGTGGGTAGCTCAGCTTCATCATATCCTCTGATTCCCAAGTTTCTTCTTCAAACTTGTGGTTTCTCCACAACACCTTGATGAGGGTCATTGTCTTATTTCATAGAACTTTTTATCTATGATCTAAGATCTTCACTGGTTTCTCCTCATAAGAAAGATCGTCCTCAAATTGTACCACCTCAGAAGAGAGTACATGTGAAGGGTTTGGTATGTAATTCCTTAAGAGGGATACATGAAAGACATCATGCACCTTGGCCATGGTAGGTGGAAGTGCTAGTCGATAGGCCACAGCTCCAACACGATCAAGAATCTCAAAGGGGCCGATGTACCTTGGACTTAACTTCCCTTTCTTTCCAAACCTCATGACCTTTTTCCATGGAGATATGCGTAGAAACACCATGTCTCCAAATTTAAACTCAAGGTCTCATCGAAGATTATCTGTATAACTCTTATATCGACTCTGGGCTTCCTTGATATACTGCTAAATGGTTTTCACCTTCTCCACCATTTCTTCGACCATTTCTGGTCCAAGCAGCTTACGTTCACCGACCTCATCCCAACATGCCGGTGTTCTGCACCTTTTCCCATATAAGGATTCATATGGTGCCATTTGGATGCTTGAGTGGAAACTGTTATCATAAGAGAACTCAACCAGAGGAAGATGTTGATCCCATCCTCCTTTAAAGTCCATTGAGCATTCTCTCAACATGTCCTCAAGTGTTTGGATAGTCCGCTCAGATTGGACATCAGTTTGAGGATGATAGGCCGTACTAAAGTTCAGTTTAGTATTCAGAGCATGTTGAAGACTCTTCCAAAACTTAGAGGTGAATCTTGGATCTCAGTCAGACACAATAGATAGTGGTACTCCATGCAACCTTACCACTTCCCTGATATATATCCATTCTAGTTGATCCAAAGAGAAATCCTCCCGAATAGTAATGAAATGTGTAGTCTTTGTAAGACGATCCACAACAACCCATATTGCATTGTTTCCTTTGGATGTCCTTGGAAGTCCAGTGACAAAGTCCATGGTGATGTTCTCCCATTTCCATTCTGGTATGGGCAATGGTTGCATCATCCCCTTAGACTTCTGTCTCTCTGCCTTCACTTGCTGACACACCAGGCACTTTGATGAATATTTAGTGATCTCCTTCTTCATATTATCCCACCAAAAGTTTTCTCGGAGATCTCGATACATCTTTGTGCTCCTTGGGTGAATAGAGAAATTTGAACTATGTGCATCATCCAAAAGTTCCTTCTTCAGCTCCGGACTTGATGGAACGCGTAGTCTTTTCCCAAACCGCAAAATTCCTTATTCATTAACATTAAACTCCGAGGATTTACCTTTTTTTATAGCTTCCACTTTTTCCTGAATTCCCACATCATCCTTTTGAGCATCCTTTAACCTTTCCAAAAGAGATGGTTGAGCAATCACTTGTGAAAGGATTGATGATGTTCCCTTCTTTATGATTCCCACATCCATCTTCATCAAGTCTAAGAAGATTGGATCCTTCTCAATTCTCATCATTGATAGAATTGTTGGGTCCTTTCTACTTAGGGCATCTGCCACCTTGTTCGCTTTCCCAGAGTGGTAATGTATTGAACATTCATAATCCTTGATGAGATCTATCCATCTTCTCTGGCGCATATTAATCTCTTTCTGTGTGAATATATATTTAAGACTCTTGTGGTCAGTATATATCTCACATTTCTCTCCATATAGATAATGCCGCCATATTTTCAAGGCAAAGATCACCGCTGCCAACTCCAAATCATGCGTTGGATAGTTTCACTCATGGATTTTCAACTGCCTTGAGGCATAGGATATCACTTTATCATTCTGCATCAGCACACATCCTAAGCCCTTCTTCGAAGCATCACTGAATACCACAAAAATCTCCCCACTTGTGGCTAAAGTGAGCATGGGTGTAGTGATAAGCCTCCTTTTCAACTCCTTGAAGCTTTCTTCGCATTTATCACTCTAAGAAAACTTTACTCCCTTTCGAGTTAGCTTGGTAAGAGGGTTGGACAATCGTGAGAAATTTCTCAAAAATCATCTATAATATCCAGCTAACCCCAAGAAGATACGGATATCTGTTACCGATGTTGGCCTCAACCATCCCTCAATTGCATCTGTTTTGGAGGGGTCCACAGATATCCCATTTTTTGTGATGATATGTCCCAATAATGATACCTCCTTCAACCATAACTCACACTTGTTATACTTTGCATTGATCTTCTCTTTGCGCAAAGTCTCTAGTATAGTTCTTAAATGCTCCTCATGATCCTCCTTGGTTTTGGAGTATATTAGAATATCATCTATAAAGACTACCACAAATTTGTCAAGGTAATCTCTAAAGACTCTATTCATCAAGTCCATGAATATTGCTGGAGCATTGGTGAGTCCAAAAGGCATTACTATGAATTCATAGTGCTCGTACCTTGTACGAAAAGCAGTCTTGGGGACATCTTCCTTCTTCACCCTTACTTGATAATATCTCGACCGTAAATCCACCTTGGAGAAGTATTGTGCTCCACACAGCTGATCAAACAAGTCATCGATTCTTGGGAGAGGATACTTGTTCTTTATTGTGATTTTGTTAAGTTCACGATAATTGATGCAAATCCTCATTGTCCCATCCTTCTTCTTGACGAAGAGGACTGGTGCACCCCATGGTGAAGCACTTGGGCATATAAACCCTTTATCCAGATTCTCCTGTAGTTGTTTCTTCATCTCTTCAAGCTCAACAAGTCATTCTATATAGAGTCTTGGATATTCATAGCGCCCCAGGTATAAGTTCAATTGAGAACTCAACATATCTTCTAGGAGGAAGACCAGGCAGTTCCTCGGGAAACACTTCCGCGAATTCCCTCACAGTAGGCATTTCTTCAAGGATGGTTTCTTCTCTGGAATCAATCATCTGAGCCAGATACACGTGATCATAGGGTAGTAATATCCATGCTTGAGATGATGGAGCTAAAGAAGATTCATAAACCTCCTGACACTTGTAAAGAATCGAGGGTCGATTCTCCATATGGAGTGTGATTTCCCTCTCTCGACAATTTATATTGGCTCTATATAAGGAAAGTCAATCCATGCCAAGAATTGCATCAAATTCCACCAGAGGGAGTATGACAAGGTTCTTTGGGAAATTCAATCCACAGATTATAACAGGGGAGGACTTATATTCATGGGATGCAATGATTGCCCCATTTTCCGTACTCACCGATATCTTTACTTCCATGATTTGTGGTGGTGTTGGGATTGTTATACTAAACTTTAGAGATATAAAATAATGCATAGAACCTGAATCAAAAAGTAAGTTCGCTATTCTTGAATGAATAACTAGCGTACCTTTCACCACTTCATTCTCGGGGTTCACTTCAGTAGAAGTGATGGAAAAAGCTCTTCCTTGTTGCCTTGGAGGTTGTTGGTTGCCTCCGAAAACCCTTGGATTAGGGCACTGATTTAAAAAATGACCGAGTTCTTTGCATTTGTATCATTAAACAACGCATTGAGGTTCGAACGGAGCGTTCCTCTCCTCTGTCACAGCCGTGGGTCCTTCTTGCCAACAGTTAACAGCTAGGTGCCCTTCTCTTCCACACCTGAAGCATTTTCTCGTCCCCTTAAGGCAATTTCCAGGGTGCTTCTTTCCACACTTTTGGAAGGTGGGGTGCTGGATCTTCTTAGCACCGTTAGATTTATCCATAGGACCACTAACATTGAAGTCCACCTTACGCTTCTTGTCCCCATGATACCCATGTGATTCTTTGATCTCCATTTTGACCTTAAGGGCACATCGGACAATTTTTTCATAGCTGTCGAAGTCACGGATTGCTAATGCTTTCCGCAAGATAGGCTTCAGCCCACCAAAGAAGCGGTCAACCTTGCATTTGAGGGTAACGACAAAGCCGGAAGCATATCTTGCAAGCCTTGTGAAGTTTGCCTCGTACGCTCCAACAGATTATTCATCTTTTTTCTTGAGGGAAAGGAAGTCCCTTTCCATCTTAAGCCGGAGGGTGCGTGGAAAATATTTATCGAAAAACATCTTCCGGAAATCCTTCCATTCCAACGCCTCGATCTCCTCCTCAGGCTTCGTATTTTTTATCAACGTCCACCATTGATCAGCTTCACCCTCCATACGATAAGCCGCTAGGAGAACCTTCTCTTTTTCAGAACATTGGAGGATGGAAAATATCTTTTCAATGGAGTTGATCCATTGTTCAGCGATCGTGGAATCGGATGATCCACTAAAAGTAGGAGGCCTTTGTCTCATGAATCTCTCAATAGTGACTCGCTCTTTCTTGGGGGGGGGGGGGGGGGTTTAACATTCCTCTTGACCCGTGTTTCTATTCAAAACTTGAGTTAGCTGAGAGAGAAGCGTGACAAAGTTCGCGATTCCCACTCCCATTGGATTAGGCATCTCATTAGTACAGTCATCACACTGATCTTCACAACGGTTGTTAGACTGAGTCCTCCTATTACCGGTCATTGGCTGGAATAAAAGGAAAGTTAGGGGTAACACATAAAGGGTAATCCAAAGACAAAATTTGATGACTTATAAATAAACTTTCATTTCCTTAACTCATGAGTCTATAGGCTTCAATCTAGGCTTTTCATGATCTACTTTCTAACATATATTCGTAGGGGAATTTTTTAATTCCCTTAATAAGGGTTCATACTAAGCTTGTGAATTTATCAAAACATATCCCCCGGGAGTGTCATAACCAAGAGTGCATCAAGTCCCATTTTCGTGCACCAGTTCTCGTTCGAGTCTATCTCAAAGCGGTGTTTTCGGGTTTTACCCATAGGATACATCTGTGCCAGAGCCGCCTCTACCTTCTCGTATCCAGACAGGGATGTATTTGTCTGATAAACCACTTACTCAGTACTTACCAAAACTTAGGGATATTTTTATTATACTTAGTAATGTATCTAAGGCTTTACTAGGGTTTCCTAATCCCAAAAATAACTAAACCTATCCTCTGATACCAACTATGAAAACCCTGCTTTTATTACAAACTTAAACATGATTTATTACATAAAACTTCACTTGAAACAACAAAGAAGATCGAGAGTTTTAGTGTCTTTGGGGCTTAGGATCATTACATAAAAACTTAAAACATGAAATACAACATCTTTATTGAAAACTTCCTTTACATGACCACTACATTCCATCATACTTAGCATTGCATGGGATAACTTGAGGACATGCATAAGAAAAGGGTGAGCTATAAAGCCCAATAAGGGAGTATACATGGAATAACATGAGGAGTACAATACATGTTAGACAATAGGCATATCAATAGAGCATAAAAGAAACATGAACATAAAGGCATGATAAAGCATGATAATCATAACATGGAAATGTGGCAACAACACTTAACATGGAATTAGCATGAGCCAAGGCTCATTGCACATGGAGCATGAGTAAATACTCATTGCACATAAAGCATGAGTAAACCCTCGTTGCACTTGAATTAGCATGAGTCAACACTCATTTCACATGACGTATCATGATACTATATTTTACCCAATGCATTGGAGCGCTATAAGGGCGCACCCTTCTTAAACATTTCATTTCATGCATAAGTGTGCCACATAGATCATAAAACATGGATTCATAAAACATAATCATTTATTCCACGATAAAGGAATGTGGAATTCATACATGAAACTTTGTAATCAATAAGTAAATGTGCATAAAGGTGAATACCCTTGATGGAGAAATGAGCATGGTATTCACTACACAATGACATTGGCTTAGAAAATCTGTGCGATTTCGGCAGCGTAACGGCGTGACATAAGAATTCATAAAAAAGGTCGATGAGAGAGAAAGGGGTTCCTCATCATATTTACATGTAATGGACAGTAAGGATGACATATATATACATGTCCCAACAATTTTAATGGAAATTAGATTCATGATACAAAAATATTGCTTGAATGTAAAAGAGGAGAGAGAAGTTCCTTTCGGAATTTCGGCATAGTAACGGGTGTACATGGGAGGCATTTAATGAGAGAGAAAGGGGTCTCCCATAATTAAAAAATAAAGAGGGAAGTATGGGGGAGGTGAGAAATAATACCCCAACATTCATAATTTAAATTAAAAGGCAAAACAACTTAAAGAAAATTGGACAAAAAAGAGAAAGGAAGAAAAAACCCTTACTTGGAAGTGTGCTTCCAAAGGCTAGAGAGAGGCTTGTGAGAGGATTCTTGGGAGCTTGGGGAACCTTGGGAGGATTATAGAGAGAGTAGGGAAGATTTTGGATGAACTAAAAGGTCTTTGAGTGAGGAGGAAGTGGGAGCTTGGGTGGGTTTATATAGGAAAGGTGAGGGAATTTTTTATTATTTAGGTTTGGGATCTCTTATATTAAATTAATCCAAACCACAAACCATCCCATGGTTTTTGCCCATGGTTTTTGGAAAAGGGAAGAGGAAAAAAATATTTTATAAGGACAAAGTCCTAACTTCTTAAAATAATAAGGTTGCTTATGTGGAGGTGAGTCACACTCCCATGGAAATTAATTTAAAAAGGCAAAGTGTTGAATAAGTCTTGAGGGGTCCATTACTGCTTTGAAAAGTAAGTCAAACAAACCCAAAATCACATTATTTTAATGTTAAAACATATATTGTCCAAACATAAATATTATATTATTTTATTACATCACTATTGGGTCATTATGATGTCATAAAACACATTATATATTTAAACGGTATTTAATTTTTACCCAAAAATTTGACTGTCTCAGAAAATTATGAAAAATTCACCGTCGGATAATTTCGACGTCCTGATTCCAAAAATAACATTTATTTTATCTAAATAATTTTCTAAATATGTGAATTTTCACTTTTAAAATAAAAACCGACATTTATCGAAAATTCACGGGTTTTGACAGAAATGGCTTTCAAACCTTAATAAAAATTTTAATTGCATTCATAAAATTATAAGATAATTTATATTTAATAAAAATTAATTTAATAATAATAATATTATTTTATTAAAATATTATTTAATTCAAAAATACCTTAATTAAATAAAATAAATTTATTAATTAAATAATAACTAAAAACACCATTTGTACTTTAAAAACTATTTACAATGTATCAAAAATGACTAGAAATTATATTCATTTTTATATACAAAAAATTATGTACATGAACATAGTACTACTTATTTGTTACATAACCCCTTAAAACAGCCGCATAAGACCTAATGGTAAGGTGTGCGATGGTGACAGACTCTTGGGGTGGCTTAGATAACATCGCTCGAGTGGTAATTTCAATCAACTTCCACTTTTCTCGTAGACGGTCACGTTTGAGCTTGACATGATGAAGCTCAGCTTGGGCTTGGTCAAGAGAGAATCCCAAGGATTCCACCTCTTTTCCGAACTCCGACAAATGGGCTTCGTATGGAGCAATTCTACTGGATGAGGCCATCGCTTCTTTTGTCTGAGTAAATTGGATTTGTTAAAGTCCCATATTTATACTAATCATGTGATCATTGTTCAACGACTATATTAGCAACGGTCAAAATTTTTAACATAAAACCAATGAAGTTGACACTTTATATAAACATAAAGAGACATTTAATTAGATCAAGAGGGATTTCCATTAATGAAACTTTGGGTCGTTGCATAGCTTGTGAAGCCCTTTGAAGAAATCATTGATGCACTCCACAATGTTTGTCATCATATGTCTATACATCTTCCCATCGTCATATGTCAATGTCCATTTCTCTTTTGGAATATGCACCATATAATCATAAACTTCTTGATTAGCCTGGCGGATTTGTTCAAAACGTTCTTCAAATCATCGTTGGTCCGACTCATATGCTACATAGAATAGATGATATTTCACATAAATTGATTTTATATTTATGTTGAAATAGTAAAAAAATAACGAATACAATGCGTACCAAGCCTCGTGATTGCCTTCTTCATCAGTTCGTTGTGGAATTTTTTATGCATGTTGCTAGCAATGTGTCTAACGTAGAACCAATGATATTCATTTAGGTATCTCCATGTATCAGGATCCACATTGATTGCCTCATTAATTTCCCAATAGCGATCTGATATCAAAAAAACACCCCAAATGTTGGTGAAATGGTTGTTGATACATGACAGAAATTAACTCTATGATTCATAGTTTTCTTTCTCTATAATGGAAAAGGCAAGCGGAAGAGGTGAACGGTTTCCATCTTGGGTTACCACAATCAACAATACACCCTTATACTTTCCATACAGAAATGTTCCATCAATCTGAATAAACTGTTTGCTGAAACGAAATGCGGAGATACAGGGAAGGGATACCCAGAACAACCGATGAAATTGAACATGAGATGGATCAAGTCGGTTATCGTGAGACACGTGTTTGTTTGTATTCAGATGGAAGACAACTTGCTTATGATGCCTCAGTATGGCTAGCAATTGTGGCAACACCCGATATGAGTCATCCCAGTCACCATAGACCTTCACAATTGCCTTCTGTTTCGTAATCCATGCCTTATTATAGGAAATATTATAACTGAATGTCTGTTGAATCCTCTCTTGCACAAGGGATATTGGAACATCTTGACATGTCCTAATCATCTCAACAATATTAGATGACATAAATTCTGCATCCAATGAGGTATGATCTTGTGTGAGGCTTGGCTGAATGCAAGTATGAGCCGCCTCAATCCTCGAGATTCTCCAACCTCCAAATGTAATGTTTGGAATCACCCTCAAGTGAAATCTACAATCATCCCCATACTTCTCACACCGTATGACATATTTACTATGGCAAGATTCGTAAACTATATAGATGTAGTGCCTCTCAATATGAAATCTCTTTAGCGTGCTTTTTAATGCATCTTTACTTGGAAATTTCCTTCCAATATATAAGGTTTTGTCCAGCTCAGTAAACTTATCTGGTACAACTCTGGGGAACTCAGTTGCCGGTGTGAGAACATTATTGTCGAATTTAGGCACACGTGTCATTGCTTCTGACCAAAATAAAAGGAGTGGTTGATGATTTATTGTAAGTCGAGGTTGATGTACAACTAATGCATTTTTCAAAACCTCATTCCTAACTTCAATTGATCGCTCCTCATCAGCACTGTTGTCACCATTTGATCCGTCATCACGAAACTCCTCATCGGAGGTCGGATTGATATGTATATTCGGGAGATCATTTAGGTTGTCCTCTTATGCTGCATCATTTGGAATAATCTCAATTTCATGGGGTGAACTGTCTTCAACCACTCTTATAATTTTATGTCTTCATACAACTGGATGTTGTTGTTGTACAGTAGCAACATCAACATATAACTCCATCATGGTACCATCTCACCGTTGAGAAAATAAATTAATTGCTTGGACCCACTGCGCATCAGCAACCAATGGACAAGCTAGATGTCACAGTGTTGCCGGGAATTGCAAATGTCTATAACTCATGGACTTGATCTCTTAATCGGGTCTCAGATTTAAGGAACCCTGAATTCTCTCTTAAAGGTCACTTATGGTTACACAATCAGTTGTACTAACCACCGTTATTGGTTGTGTACTATAAGAAGCTCATTGCTCAGTTTGAATAACCTCCCCATAGCAATACACACAGGCAAACATGATTCACTACGTCAAAAATGTTTCTTTCATCAGAATTATGATATTGTAACAAATATTAATAGTTAATTATAATTAACTAATCATATGTATTCATTTTTAATCCTAAGTTATCATTAATTAATCTATAATTAAGTATTACTAATAGTAAGTATTATTTCTAAACTATATATAACTAACTAAACTACTGAATACATAACATCTTTAATTTCTAATAATAACTTTTTTAACTAAGCCCTCATTCTTTAATCACTAGATAATCAATATTAATTTATTCTTTAATTATTTATTCTTTAATCCTTAATCATATTATATTCATTAGTTATTTATAATTAACTAATTATATGTATTCATTTTTAATCCTAAGTTATCATTAATTAGTCTATAATTAGTCATTACTAATAGTAAGTATTATTTCTAAACAATATATAACTAATTAAACTACTTAAACAGATTTAATTACTAATAATAACTTTCAGTCGTTAATGCTTTTGTCCTTATTTCATTCTATAACATCATAATTATCATTTTATCATTGATAAATATACTGATTTAATTTCTTTTTTCTTAGATATTTCAGTAGTTTATAAAGAAAATATGAATCATCTTAAGCATGTCCCCCGGGAGTGTCAAACCAGCAGTGCAGTAAGACTTGTTGTCGTGCACCAGTTCATGTTTGAGTCTAGCTCAAAGCAGTGTTTTTGAGTTTTACCCCTAGGTACATCTGTGCTAGAGCAACATCTACTTGTTTGTATCCAGACAGAGATTTGATTGCTTAGATAACCACATAATCTTTAAGCTACCAAAATTTCACAATACTTAATCCTAAGTTAATATATACTTAATCTATACTACTAACCATAATTATTTCAAACTATATATAACTAATTACAAAACCTAATAAACAAAATATTAAGAACTACCTAAACTACTTAAAAAATGAAATATTTAAAACTAAAAAGAATTCAATTAAATAAATAAAAAACATTAAATTAAATAAATAAAAATACCTCTAAATGATGCTTTGCAAAAACCCGCACAAAAAATGAATTTTCTAGAGAGATACGGAGAGAATTTAAGAGAGATGAAGGCAAAAATTGGGTGAGGAGAAGGGGGGATGCCCTTTTATAGGGAGTTGAGGCCAAGGCGGCATCGGTGGTGCCGCCTTTGGCCTTACCCAGAGCCAAAAGGCGTCATCCCCCGCCGCCTTTGTCATGTCATCGATCCGGGGCAAAGGCGGCACGGGTGACTAAAGGCGGCATCGCCGCTGCCGCCTTTGCGGATCAACACAAAGGCGGCATCGATACCGACTTTGTAGCGTATTTTTTTTTTTAAATATCCTATGATGTTTTAAAAAAAATCAGTAAACGTATTAAAAAAAAAAAAAAAAAACTCCCCTATGCTCCTTAGCGACTTCTTGAGTTCAAGCAGACCGAAGCTACAGAAGATTTAAGGAGGGGAATTGACGTTCAGAGCTTTTCCCTCTGCAATGGAAAACGAGCATTTTAACTGAATTCGAAAGGGACAGGGAAACTGCTGGTGTATTCTAGCTGTGTAGTTCTCTGCGGGGCCACGGAGCGAGGTGGGGCATGCACCCGCTCGGCCCCACGCTCGCCTCGTAGACCGACAACGCCACGGCTGCGCCGCCGGCTTCTGACGTGGAGGGCGGCGTCTCCTGGGGCCTTGGATCGGCGGCGCCCGTCGACGACTCTTCCGATTCGGATATGGGATGAGTCGCGGCGGCTCCATCGACCGTGGGGGCGTTTTCCGCCGGATTCGCGCCGGATTCCTCCGCCGGTATCCAGACATCGCCGGTATCCGAGGGGGGCGGGCCGTCGAGCGGAATGAGGCGGAGGGTGAGGCGGCCGTTGGAGCGGTGAGCCGCGAAACACAGCTTGTGCCGGACTCTCTCCTCCCGGATGACGAGGCGGCCGTCGCCGTAGTAGCGCTTCATCACGGAGGGCAGGAGCCGGGGGTGATTTTCCGTCCACGCCAGCGATGGAATGGGCGGCGGGAACTCCGTCCTCTGGTTAACAGCCGCCATGGGAGGCCGTAATGACGGCGGATCGCGACACCGGCGGGGCGGGCCGTTGGAGAATAGTCCTCCGCCGCCGCCATCGCAGCCGCCCGCTTCTCCATCCTTGGCGTCTGTCTCCGCAACCAAGAAGTCGCCGCTCTCCATGCCAATGTAGTCGCCGATGGTTAAAGAAGAGGACGGCATTGTTTTTGGGTTTTGTACTGAAGCGATTTTATTTAAACCCTAAGGAGATGGATTCTTCATTCTCACTCCTCTTTTATGAAAAAAGGATCAAACCCTAGAAACTCGCAGTAGAGTGGGAGTGACCTTCGGCGTCCGGTGAGAATGGGGCTTGCAGAGGAGCATGCATGGGTGGGAGCAGCCTGGCTGCCATTAAATACCGGCTGTTTCTCCTCAGAGAAAGGAACAGCTCATGATGGGCTGTACAAGAAGATCGTGGAGTGACCGGCTGCTCCGGTTGCCGGTTGCCCTATTTTCCCCTTCCCCAGCAAATCTTCTAAGATCAAATATTTGGGTTTAATATGGTCTGGCTCCAACATGGAATTCCATATCCGTTTATTTAAATATATATACATATATTGATATTATTATTTATATTATAAATTTTATTGTAATAAAATTATCGCATATATTTCATTATTATGCATGGAAATCATTATATATATATTATGTGTGTGTATTTATTTATATACACATACACACATACACTGTACCGACATGTTTTATTATTGCATCGCGTTTATCTATATCAAAATAAATTTACACCAAAATAATTTAACCATTTCAACTTGTTTTGTCCACGTGTATGAGTGCAAATTTTAACATTTTAATTTACAATGAAAACTTTAAAAAAAAAATCAATTGGAATTATCAATTAAAATTCACAGTGAACATTTTAAGTTAATAAGCAAGATTTCTACTTGGAATCTAATTCCCAATGAAAACATCCAAAAAATCACTGAAATTTTTCAATTAGCAGTGTTAATTTATATAAACATAATTAAATATTTTATAAAATTGCATTAGAAATTTATATTGAAAATTTGCATCGGCAATGTTAATTTTCCATGAAAAGTTTGAATAGAGATTTACACAGAAAATTTATAGTGTATCTTTACTACACCACATGGACAAACGAAATTTGCACTAAAAAGTGCACACACAAATATAAATATACACTAAAATGTTATATTGAAAATTTCTAGTGGAAATTTTGTCACGACCCGTCCTCGGGGCCCGTGCCGTGACTACCCCAAGCCCGCCTTCCATAGGCCAGGGGCTGACGACTCGCACCAAGGCGTAAATCCAACAAAAAGGGAAGGCATTGCCTTTGAAAAGTAAACAAGCACCACAGAGTAAGCAAGCGGAAAAGTAAACACTAAGTAAAAACTATAACAAGCTATGCTGAAAGTAAAGGGGCCGGAAATACAAACCCAACTGTAAAGTACAACTGAAAGGGGAAAACAACAACTGAAAAGAAAAGCCGCAGCGTCGGGCCGTCCTCTGGAAATCCCACCTGAAGGGTGGGTACAGATAGCTCCACTGCTCCTCGGGTCCCGTCGTCCGCTCCGAGTACGTCCCGCCCAGTGGTCCACCTCCAAGTACTGTCCTGCTCTGCAAGCCTCAACCACAATCAATGTTGTCCGTCGTCTGCAACCAACACAACGTAGTGCGGGCATAGCCCGTGCAGGGGTGAGTATAAGCTACTCAGTAGGGACCCCGAGACCCCCGAAGGTCTCCTGAAATCCACAAAGGATAAACCACAACGGAAAGATACAATCACGAAGTAACAACCGACATTGCTTAGGTATATGCCCATATATATACCTAAGTCATCAATCCCTGTTCGGCTCCAACATCCGAGCCCAAGCACAACCCAGTCCACACAGGAAAGCAAACGTAAATCCACACAGGATAGCACAACACAACTCACAAAGGAGAGCAAAACGTAAATCCACACAGGATAGCACAACACAACCCACAAAGGAGAGCAAAACGTAAATCCACACAGGATAGCACAACACTTCCACAAAGGAGAGCAAAACGTAAATCCACACAGGAAAGCAAACGTAAATCCACACAGGATAGCACAACACAATCCACAAAAGAGAGTAAACAGTAAATCAACACAGGATAGTTCAACACAATCCACAAAGGAGAGTAACACAGGATTCAGCTCACACAGGTATACATTATCGAAAAGGTGGAAGAGATGATCAGACATAGATACTGAATCATCTAAGCTGGGACCCACATAGGATACAAGACCAGCACTGAATCATCAAAGTTGGGACCCACATAGGATACAAGACCAGCACAGCTAGGACCCACATATGATACAAGACCAGCTGTCCTCATTGAGTCATCTATACTGGGACCCACATAGGATACAAGACCAGCACAGCTAGGACCCACATGTCACGACCCGTCCTCGGGGCCCGTGCCGTGACTACCCCAAGCCCGCCTTCCATAGGCCAGGGGCTGGCGACTAGCACCAAAGGCGTAAATCCCGATAACAGGGAAGGCATTGCCTTTATAAGTAACAACCACCACAGAGTCAGCAAGCGGAAAGTAACTACAAGTGCAGAAAAGTAAAGGGGGCCGGAAATACAAGCCCAACTGTAAAGTACAACTCGAAAGGGAAAAACAGCAGCTGGAAGAACGAAGCGGCTCCTGGGTCGTCCGCCTCGATTCCTACCTGAAGGGTAGGTATAGATGGCTCAGCTCCTGGATCGTCCACCACGGATCCTACCTGAAGGGTAGGTACAGATAGCTCCTCTACTCCACAGGTCCTGTCGTCTACTCCGGGTACGTCCGCCCAGTGGTCCACCTCCGGGTACCGACCTGCTCCGCAAGTCTCAACTGCGATCTGCGCTGTCCGTCGTCTGCAACCAACACAACGAAGTGCGGGCATAGCCCGTGCAGGGGTGAGTATAAGCTACTCAGTAGGGACCCCGAGACCCTTAAGGTCTCACTAAATCCAACATGGATATCCACAAAGTAAAGGCAGCAATCACGAAGTAACATCAGACTCTACTTAGGTATACGCTCATACATATACCTAAGTCATCAAGTAACCCATCCAATCTCAAGGATACACAAAAGTCATGAAATCAACGGATAACCATCACCCAGGTATATGCCCATACATATACCTAAGTTATCAAGCGACCCATCTCAATCATGAGGAAACACAAAGGTCAAAAGTCTCAGCTCAAACCAGGATTTTCATTATCGAAACCGTAACTGCTGAAGAGCCCCGTCTCTGAAGTGTGTAGTAGTCCTATCACGACTCCGAGGTACTGCTCGCTAACCTATGACTGCTGAGGTACTCCTCCTGTCGAGTACTGCGGGTTTGCGGCCAACTACCGGGCGCTCCGTCCGCTGAGGGTCTGTCGCCAAATACCGGGCTCTACCCAGATAGCCTGCTGAGGTACTCCTCCCGTCGAGTACCGCGGGTCTGCTGCCAACTACCAGGCGCTCCGTCCGCCGTGGGTCTGCCGCCAAGTACCGGGCGCTCCGTCCACTGGGCTAGTCGACTCACTCCAAGTCGAGTCGGTCAAGCAGTCGTCAGGTCTCAGCCGGCTACACGGTCTCCGTACTCTGCACGCACGTCTCCACCGTCGCGGGTCTGTCGCTACAACCAAGCGTACACACTCCGTAGAGTAACGCGGGTCCGCCGCTACAACCAAGCGCTCCACCGTCAAGGGTCTGCTGCTGCATCCAAGCGCACACACTCCGTAGAGTAACGCGGGTCCGCCGCTACAACCAAGCGCTCCACCGTCAAGGGTCTGCTGCTGCATCCAAGCGCACCACCACTGTCAAGTACCACGGGTCCGCTCCACGAGCTACTGGTCGATACTCCAAGTATCACAAGGTCCCGCGAAGAAGTGTCTCAAAGGTCCGTCTCGTCACAGGGGTCTCAACGCAACAGACGGCGCGTCGATCGGACGCCCGGTCTGTGAGTTATTAGCCTTTTCGTCCCAGGGGACCGGTTGGTTTCGTGAGCGAAACCAAACCCGGCCGTATCTCAACTGTACCCCGAACTCCCATAGGGTAAACTCAAAGGGACCGTTACTCAACGTAACCATCAACGCCGCTGACGGCTCGTCAAGCGGACGTCCTGTCTGAAAGATATCAGCTTTCCCGTTCCAGGGGCCCGGTTGGATTTCGGGTACAATCCAACCCGGCCATACTCCGACTGTATCCAAAACCCGGGCGGAGTATGTCAAAAGTTCCGTCTCATCAAGAGGAAGTCAACGAAACAGACGGCGCGTCAATCGGACGCCCGGTCTGTGAGTTATTGGCATTTTCGTCTCCGGGGCCCGGTTGGTTTTTAAGGAAAAACCAACCCGACCGTACTCCACCTGCGTCCAAACCTCGGGCGGAGTATGCCAAAAGATCCGATTCACTAAGAGGAACACAACGCGACTGACGGCGCGTCAATCGGACGTTCGTGGCTCAAGATATGAGCGTTTCCGCTCCGAAGGCCCGGTTGGTTTCGTGAACGAACCAACCCGGCCGAACTCAAAGTAACCCGAAACCTTGAGTGCGATATACCGAAACGACCGTCTCGATCCAAGGATCGCGTAGCCGCTGACGGTTCGTCAATCGGAGGTCCCAGGCCCAAGATATGGGCGAAAGACCGAAGAGGGCCCGAAACGGGGGTACTGGGCCCGGGGCGACCCGGCCCGAACCCCCCCCTGGGGTCGGCCGAACCGGGTCGGCCCGAACCGGGTCGGCCCGACCCGGCCCGAACCGGGTCGGCCGGGTCCGGTCCGGCCTGGGCGCGGCCCGGCCGACCGGACCGGCTCGGCTTCGGCCGAGCGGCCGAAGCGCTGCCGCCGCGGGTCAAACCCGCGGCTTTGGAGAAAACGCGGCCCGCGCGGGCCGCGTGCTGGAAGGCCGGACCGCGGACGCGGTCCGGCGGCTCGCCGCCGCCGCGGCTCGGCCGCGGCGGACTCCTCCGGCGGCGCGCCGGGCGCCGCCGCCCCCGGTCGCCGGCGCCGCCGCGCCGGCGACCCGCGCCGCCGCCTCCTTCCGCGGGCCGCCGGAGATGCTCCGGTGGCCCGATTTGCCTCCCGTCTGCGCCGTTGTTCCTCCCGGGATGCGTCCTTCACTGCGGAATCAACATATGGCCCTTGCGTCGCGCTTTTGCCGTCGCTCGCCAAATCCGCACACAAAGGAAGATCGACGGAGGGTTGCCGGGTCTTGTTCGTTAGACCCGCACCCTCCGCGTTAGTCATAATCAACGGGAGAAACAGGAAAGAAACCAATCAACAATTTTAAATAAATTAAAATTGTTTCGTGATCGGGTTCTATATTTCAAAAGAATAAACACGGGATTTTAAAAAGAATTCCAACATCCCTTACCTTGTCGTTGCCGAACGGGGGATCGTCGCGGGATTTGCTCGTCGCGGAAGATGGAGATCGCCGCGTCGTCGCGGAATCGCTCGTCGCGTCGCCAATCTCCGGATCAAGATCAACGGATTTAATTAGTTTAAATCCGTTGATATTGAAATTAAAAAGGGAGAAGAAAAGATCCGATTCTCACCTTTGTTGCCGAACGAGGATCGGCCGCGGAAGAAAGACGTCGCCGAAGAACGTCGCGGGTAGATCTCGTCGACGTCGCAGATCTTGGTGTGCGTCGTCGAATTCCGGTCGCCGGCGTTCTTCGCGTTCTTCGCGTTCTTCGCGTTCTTCGCGTTCTTCGCGTTCTTCGCGTTCTTCGCGGAGAGGGTGGAGGAACGAAGATTATCTCCAATCCTTTCCAAGGATTTTTATGTTGGTCTTATTTTATAAACATGCCAACACGAAACCGGTTAAGAAACGATCCATCAATTCGTTGAATTAATTCAACGAAAGAAACGACCCATTTAATTCACGAAGAAACAGTCCATTTAATTCACGAAATAAACCGCCCAATTAAATGGTCTGTTAAGAATTAAAGAAAACGCGTCGGTTGACTTTTCAGTTACTTTGACGGGTTTTCGCGGGTGCGTTACTTAGCGAAAGAAACGGCGGGGCTCGTGCGGGTCCCACCGCACAAATATCCTACCAAGGGGTAGGATATTTCTGGATAGCATCCTATCCAGTTCAACTCAGTTCAAGCCGTCTTTAAGTGACTTCAAGTGGCTTCCAAGCAGCTTAAGTGAAATAAAATAAAGTTGTCGCACAAACTTTATTTTATTTCTGACTTAAAGCCGCAAAATTTAAAAACCACGTCTGAGCAAACGCAACTCCGGAAGAGGCGTTTCTAAGCAAATACCGGCGCTGCGATTTCATCGGTGCCCTCAGAATTCGATTCCGGGCACCGGTTCAAAAGATAGAAAAACCCGCTCGTCCGTTCACTGAACGTACCCGAGCCAAAACTTCGGCAAATGATTCCGGGCACACCGGGCCTCGGAATCAGGTGCCGTCAGAAACTGCGTTCTTATAAAATTCCAAAGAAAATTAAGAAGAAAAAAAAAATTTCCTTGAAATTTTCGGGTCTTTACATTACTCCCACCACAGGGCTTTACGTCCCCGTAAAGCTTCACCACAACCTTAGGGAAACAAAGCGGTACTGACCACGCATCAGAGCCTTCCGATCCCATGTGCTCACCTGGAGATTCCCGTGCCGCCATCTGTTGCGCACAAGAGGAATCGATCGTCCTCCTAGGATCCGTTCCTGTCGATCCTCGATCTCCACAGGAACCTCCGTATAAGACACTCATCGCCACCGTCTAGCTCCTCATGGTCGATGATATGCGAAGGGGGTCGAGCACGTATCTCCTCAGCTGGGATACGTGGAAGACGTCGTGCACCCGGTGCATCTGAGGTGGCAGAGCCAGGCGATAAGCCACCTCGCCAACCCTGCTGAGGACCTGGAAAGGCCTGATGAAGCGGGGAGACAACTTGCCGCCTCGGCCAAATCTCCGAATACCACGTCGAGGTGTGACCCGCAAGAAGACGTGGTCACCATCCTCGAACTCTAGTGGCCTCCGCCTCCTGTCAGCGTATGACTTCTGCCGGCTCTGTGTTGTCCTCATCCGCTCCTGGATGACGTGGACCTCTTCTGACGTGGCCCGGACCATCTCTGGTCCCACATGAGCTGCGAGATTTCTTCTTTGCCGAAAAGAGAAACCTGGTCTCATCCCCTGGATGAACCACATTCTTTGCCTAAAACAGTCAATCCTAACATGGATGATACTAATCCATACCAAGGATTGACGTCGTAAGGCCTCGACGCTACTACTAAGAGATCCAACCGTTACTCTCGCCTCCAAGGGTTGAGTCACACTGTCGGCATCAGTGTGTGGTAACTGGTCTCCTCCAGTAGATGTCTCACAAGTGAGGGTCAAGTCAACAGTCAACTGGAACCTCTTAGTAACATCACAAAAGAGGACAGGAATGAAAACATCTCGAAGGATGCGTCTTTTATTATTGCAGCTCATAAAACAAGACGCTACACAAAAGCAACATCAACAAGGAACTAGAAGTACAAGAGACGTATCCACTAGCTCTGCTCCTGTCCACCTGCTCCAAGAGTTCTACTGTTGCTCAAGCATTTGTCGTCGCCTCTTTCTCGGTGGCTCCCTCAAAGCCTGCGGATCGGGAGTCGGACAGTCACGTGCCAGATGACCCTTTCCGCGACATGAGTAACACAACCTACTCCTTGCACGGCTAGCTCCGTTCCCACTCCGGGTGCCCTGCACCACCGGTCGTAAAACCCGAGACCGTCTAACTGCTGGTCTGGTCTTTCTGGGCCTCAGCATCATCTGTCTACTGCCCACAGATGACTCGGCTTCTGATCGAGAAACACGTGGCAAAGGCAGCAGCTCCTGATCACGCTCAGGGTGTAGAGCTACTGGCACAAACTCCACCCTGAAGAAGGTCTCGAAGTCTTCCCATGCGAAGTCCATCTCATCGCAAAACTGAAACAAGTGGCTCCACCACCTACCTGCTGCTGCCTGAAGGAGGCTGGTAGCAAAGATCACCATGAAGTCTGCCGGCGTCCCCACTAGCCTGAAGACTCCCACCACGGCCTCCAGCCAATCCTCAGCCGCCTGCGGGTCCATCTCTCCCCCGAACCTGGGTGGCCTCTGGCGCTGGAACTCATGCAGTGCGCGCAAGTAGCGGGCATCGCCTACTGCTGGGGCTGGTGGCATCGGTGGCCCAACGTATGGTAGTACCGCTGGTGCCTCCGCTGGTGCCTCAACTGCAAGAGGGCCCTGTACCGAAGCCTCGTCGCTCGACAGACTGTCAGCACGCTCATCCCTCCGGGCTCTAGCTGGTCGTCCGAGAAAAGACATCCTGAAAGAAACAACGTAACACGATCAAACGATTATACCTGGTGAGCTGACCTGGTTTGAGCTGTTTTAAGGGGGGAAACCTTTGAAAACACACACGCAATCAGTGTTTTCGCGCACAAAGTCGGAAATCAGTTGTCAGGGTTCTGGTGTATGGATACGTCGGCCGCCCGCACCAACACTGGACTCCCTGAACTGAAAACCACACTCGGTACCCTTAACACTATTGCTTCACATAGAAGAAAAGACGATCAGAGTCTGCGGTAGAACCGACCGCCTCTGATACCAATTTGTCACGACCCGTCCTCGGGGCCCGTGCCGTGACTACCCCAAGCCCGCCTTCCATAGGCCAGGGGCTGGCGACTAGCACCAAAGGCGTAAATCCCGATAACAGGGAAGGCATTGCCTTTATAAGTAACAACCACCACAGAGTCAGCAAGCGGAAAGTAACTACAAGTGCAGAAAAGTAAAGGGGGCCGGAAATACAAGCCCAACTGTAAAGTACAACTCGAAAGGGAAAAACAGCAGCTGGAAGAACGAAGCGGCTCCTGGGTCGTCCGCCTCGATTCCTACCTGAAGGGTAGGTATAGATGGCTCAGCTCCTGGATCGTCCACCACGGATCCTACCTGAAGGGTAGGTACAGATAGCTCCTCTACTCCACAGGTCCTGTCGTCTACTCCGGGTACGTCCGCCCAGTGGTCCACCTCCGGGTACCGACCTGCTCCGCAAGTCTCAACTGCGATCTGCGCTGTCCGTCGTCTGCAACCAACACAACGAAGTGCGGGCATAGCCCGTGCAGGGGTGAGTATAAGCTACTCAGTAGGGACCCCGAGACCCTTAAGGTCTCACTAAATCCAACATGGATATCCACAAAGTAAAGGCAGCAATCACGAAGTAACATCAGACTCTACTTAGGTATACGCTCATACATATACCTAAGTCATCAAGTAACCCATCCAATCTCAAGGATACACAAAAGTCATGAAATCAACGGATAACCATCACCCAGGTATATGCCCATACATATACCTAAGTTATCAAGCGACCCATCTCAATCATGAGGAAACACAAAGGTCAAAAGTCTCAGCTCAAACCAGGATTTTCATTATCGAAACCGTAACTGCTGAAGAGCCCCGTCTCTGAAGTGTGTAGTAGTCCTATCACGACTCCGAGGTACTGCTCGCTAACCTATGACTGCTGAGGTACTCCTCCTGTCGAGTACTGCGGGTTTGCGGCCAACTACCGGGCGCTCCGTCCGCTGAGGGTCTGTCGCCAAATACCGGGCTCTACCCAGATAGCCTGCTGAGGTACTCCTCCCGTCGAGTACCGCGGGTCTGCTGCCAACTACCAGGCGCTCCGTCCGCCGTGGGTCTGCCGCCAAGTACCGGGCGCTCCGTCCACTGGGCTAGTCGACTCACTCCAAGTCGAGTCGGTCAAGCAGTCGTCAGGTCTCAGCCGGCTACACGGTCTCCGTACTCTGCACGCACGTCTCCACCGTCGCGGGTCTGTCGCTACAACCAAGCGTACACACTCCGTAGAGTAACGCGGGTCCGCCGCTACAACCAAGCGCTCCACCGTCAAGGGTCTGCTGCTGCATCCAAGCGCACACACTCCGTAGAGTAACGCGGGTCCGCCGCTACAACCAAGCGCTCCACCGTCAAGGGTCTGCTGCTGCATCCAAGCGCACCACCACTGTCAAGTACCACGGGTCCGCTCCACGAGCTACTGGTCGATACTCCAAGTATCACAAGGTCCCGCGAAGAAGTGTCTCAAAGGTCCGTCTCGTCACAGGGGTCTCAACGCAACAGACGGCGCGTCGATCGGACGCCCGGTCTGTGAGTTATTAGCCTTTTCGTCCCAGGGGACCGGTTGGTTTCGTGAGCGAAACCAAACCCGGCCGTATCTCAACTGTACCCCGAACTCCCATAGGGTAAACTCAAAGGGACCGTTACTCAACGTAACCATCAACGCCGCTGACGGCTCGTCAAGCGGACGTCCTGTCTGAAAGATATCAGCTTTCCCGTTCCAGGGGCCCGGTTGGATTTCGGGTACAATCCAACCCGGCCATACTCCGACTGTATCCAAAACCCGGGCGGAGTATGTCAAAAGTTCCGTCTCATCAAGAGGAAGTCAACGAAACAGACGGCGCGTCAATCGGACGCCCGGTCTGTGAGTTATTGGCATTTTCGTCTCCGGGGCCCGGTTGGTTTTTAAGGAAAAACCAACCCGACCGTACTCCACCTGCGTCCAAACCTCGGGCGGAGTATGCCAAAAGATCCGATTCACTAAGAGGAACACAACGCGACTGACGGCGCGTCAATCGGACGTTCGTGGCTCAAGATATGAGCGTTTCCGCTCCGAAGGCCCGGTTGGTTTCGTGAACGAACCAACCCGGCCGAACTCAAAGTAACCCGAAACCTTGAGTGCGATATACCGAAACGACCGTCTCGATCCAAGGATCGCGTAGCCGCTGACGGTTCGTCAATCGGAGGTCCCAGGCCCAAGATATGGGCGAAAGACCGAAGAGGGCCCGAAACGGGGGTACTGGGCCCGGGGCGACCCGGCCCGAACCCCCCCCTGGGGTCGGCCGAACCGGGTCGGCCCGAACCGGGTCGGCCCGACCCGGCCCGAACCGGGTCGGCCGGGTCCGGTCCGGCCTGGGCGCGGCCCGGCCGACCGGACCGGCTCGGCTTCGGCCGAGCGGCCGAAGCGCTGCCGCCGCGGGTCAAACCCGCGGCTTTGGAGAAAACGCGGCCCGCGCGGGCCGCGTGCTGGAAGGCCGGACCGCGGACGCGGTCCGGCGGCTCGCCGCCGCCGCGGCTCGGCCGCGGCGGACTCCTCCGGCGGCGCGCCGGGCGCCGCCGCCCCCGGTCGCCGGCGCCGCCGCGCCGGCGACCCGCGCCGCCGCCTCCTTCCGCGGGCCGCCGGAGATGCTCCGGTGGCCCGATTTGCCTCCCGTCTGCGCCGTTGTTCCTCCCGGGATGCGTCCTTCACTGCGGAATCAACATATGGCCCTTGCGTCGCGCTTTTGCCGTCGCTCGCCAAATCCGCACACAAAGGAAGATCGACGGAGGGTTGCCGGGTCTTGTTCGTTAGACCCGCACCCTCCGCGTTAGTCATAATCAACGGGAGAAACAGGAAAGAAACCAATCAACAATTTTAAATAAATTAAAATTGTTTCGTGATCGGGTTCTATATTTCAAAAGAATAAACACGGGATTTTAAAAAGAATTCCAACATCCCTTACCTTGTCGTTGCCGAACGGGGGATCGTCGCGGGATTTGCTCGTCGCGGAAGATGGAGATCGCCGCGTCGTCGCGGAATCGCTCGTCGCGTCGCCAATCTCCGGATCAAGATCAACGGATTTAATTAGTTTAAATCCGTTGATATTGAAATTAAAAAGGGAGAAGAAAAGATCCGATTCTCACCTTTGTTGCCGAACGAGGATCGGCCGCGGAAGAAAGACGTCGCCGAAGAACGTCGCGGGTAGATCTCGTCGACGTCGCAGATCTTGGTGTGCGTCGTCGAATTCCGGTCGCCGGCGTTCTTCGCGTTCTTCGCGTTCTTCGCGTTCTTCGCGTTCTTCGCGTTCTTCGCGTTCTTCGCGGAGAGGGTGGAGGAACGAAGATTATCTCCAATCCTTTCCAAGGATTTTTATGTTGGTCTTATTTTATAAACATGCCAACACGAAACCGGTTAAGAAACGATCCATCAATTCGTTGAATTAATTCAACGAAAGAAACGACCCATTTAATTCACGAAGAAACAGTCCATTTAATTCACGAAATAAACCGCCCAATTAAATGGTCTGTTAAGAATTAAAGAAAACGCGTCGGTTGACTTTTCAGTTACTTTGACGGGTTTTCGCGGGTGCGTTACTTAGCGAAAGAAACGGCGGGGCTCGTGCGGGTCCCACCGCACAAATATCCTACCAAGGGGTAGGATATTTCTGGATAGCATCCTATCCAGTTCAACTCAGTTCAAGCCGTCTTTAAGTGACTTCAAGTGGCTTCCAAGCAGCTTAAGTGAAATAAAATAAAGTTGTCGCACAAACTTTATTTTATTTCTGACTTAAAGCCGCAAAATTTAAAAACCACGTCTGAGCAAACGCAACTCCGGAAGAGGCGTTTCTAAGCAAATACCGGCGCTGCGATTTCATCGGTGCCCTCAGAATTCGATTCCGGGCACCGGTTCAAAAGATAGAAAAACCCGCTCGTCCGTTCACTGAACGTACCCGAGCCAAAACTTCGGCAAATGATTCCGGGCACACCGGGCCTCGGAATCAGGTGCCGTCAGAAACTGCGTTCTTATAAAATTCCAAAGAAAATTAAGAAGAAAAAAAAAATTTCCTTGAAATTTTCGGGTCTTTACACCACATATGATACAAGACCAGTTGTCCTCATTGATTCATCTATACTGGGACCCACATAGGATACAAGACCAGTATTGAATCATCAAAGCTGGGACCCACATAGGATACAAGACCAGCACAGCTAGGACCCACATAGGATACAAGACCAGCTGTCTTCATTGATTCATCTATACTGGGACCCACATAGGATACAAGACCAGTATTGAATCATCAAAGCCTGGACCCACATAGGATACAAGACCAGCACAGCTAGGACCCACATAGGATACAAGACCAGCTGTCTTCATCGTCGCAGTCCACTGAGGATCTTTGCACAGTCGTCGCTGCAGTCCACTGAGGATCTCTGCACAGTCGTCGCTGTCGAAGTAGCTGTCGCAGCCAGCTCTAAGGTTCCCGCACACAACAAGCTCGTTCGGGAGGGTCCGCTCCACAAGCCGAGAGGCCGATACATCAATTGTCACAAAGTCCGAAGTTGATGTATCCAAAAGTTCTGTATTGTCAACAGGAACTCAACGTCGCAGACGACGCGTCAATCGGACGCCCGGTCTGAGAGTTATTGACTTTTTCGTCCCAGGGGCCCGGTTGGTTTTTAAGGCAAAACCAACCCGACTGTACTCCACCTGCATCCAAACCTCGGGTGGAGTGAGCCAAAAGATCCGTCTCACATAGAGGAATTCAACAAAGCTGACGGCACGTCAATCAGACGTCCGTAGCTCAAGATATGAGTGTTTCCGCTCTGAAGGCCCGGTTGGTTTCGTGTACGAACCAACCCGGCCAAACTCAAAGTATTCCGAAACCTTGAGTGTGATATACCAAAACGACCGTCTCGATCCAAGGATCGCGTTGCCGCTGACGGCGAGTCGTTTGGAGGCCCGTAACTCAAGTTATGGGCGTTTGACCGAAAACGGGGGGTCTGGGCCCAGGCCGACCCGGCCCGACCCGGCCCGACCCCCCCCCCCCCCCCCCCCCGGGGTCGGCCGAACCGGGTCGACCCGACCCGGTCCGACCCGGCTGGACCCGGTCCGGTCCGGCCAGGGCGCGGCCCGGCCGGTCGGACCGGCCTGGCTCGGCTCGGCCGAGCGCCTGGGTGCCGCGGAGCGCCGCCCCCGCGGTCTGGAGATGCCGCGGCCCCTCGTTGGGGTCGCGCTGGAGCAACGGACGCGGCTATGCCGCGTCCCGTGTGTGAGAACCGAACCCGCACGGACGCGGGTCTGTTGGCCGCCGCCGCCGCGACGGCCTTGTCCGGTGGCGCGCCTCGGCGCCGCCGCCTCCGGCTGCCGGCGCCTCCGCGCCGGCGACCCGCGCCGCCGGCCGCTTTCGCAGGCCACCGGAGTTGCTCCGGTGGTCCGTTTTCCTTCCCGTCTGCGCCGTTGTTCCTCCCGGGTTCCGTTCTTCACTGCGGGATTGACAAACTGCCCTTGCGTCACGATTTTCCGTCGCCCGCCAAATCCGCACAACCACGAAGAACGACAGAGGGTTGTCGGGCCGTGTTCGTTTGCTCGCACCCTCCGCGTTAGTTAACAACAACGGGAGAAAATAATTCAACACATGAAACAACAATTTTAATAAAATAAAATTGTTCATTTGAAACCAGTTATTTAATTTTAAAGAAACGTTCACGGGAATAAGGGCACTTCCAAAACATAAAATCCCTACCTCGTCAAGTCGTCGCACGCGCGTTCTTTGTGGAAAGAGGGGATCGTCGCGTCGTCGCGGTATCCGACGTCGCGTCGTCACGGAAGGGTGTCGCGTCGACAAACTCCGAGGTTCAAGAACAAAAAGATTTAATTAATAATAATTAAATCCATATTGTTGTTTTAATCCACAAGGTAATTTAAAAAAAAGAAAAGAGCGCAACCCCCTACCTTGTCGCTGCCGATCGAAGGTTGTCGCGGGGTTGGATTTCCGTGGAAGAACGTCGTGGAAGAAGAATCGCCGGCGTCGCGGAACTTGGCGTCGCGTCGTCGATTTCTGAGGGCTCGGCGTTCTTCACGTTCTTCGCGTTCTTCGCGTTCTTCGCGTTCTTCGCGTTCTTCGTGAAGGAGGATGAAGAACTCTTGGTTTCTGTCAAATCCTCTCAACGAACATTTTTCCAGAAGCTGTGTGTTGGTCTTATTTTATTATTACGCAAACGGATTTCAAACTGGTTAAGAAACGAATGAAATTAATTAATAGAATTAATTTCAACGAATAAACCGCCCATTTAATTCAACGAAGAAAACTGCCCAATTAAATGGTGCGTTACGAATTTAAGAAAACGCATCAGTTGACTTTCATAATGACGGGTTTTCGCGGGTGCGTTACTTAGCGGAAAAGAAACGGTGGGGCTCGTGCGGGTCCCACCTCACAAATATCCTACCAAGAGGGTAGGATATTTTTGGATAACATCCTATCCGCAACAACTCAGCTTAAGCCGCTTTAAGTGGCTTCAAGTGAGTTCCAAGTGGCTTAAGTGAAATAAAATAAAGTTTGTCGTAAAATTATTTTATTTCTTAACTTTAAGCCCGAAAATTAAAAACCACACCCGAGCAAACGCAACTCCAGAAGAGGCGTTTCTAAGAAAATACCGGCGCTGCGATTTCATCGGTGCCCTCAGAATTTGATTCCGAGCACCAGTTCAAAAGTTAGAAAAACCCGCTCGTCCGTTCACTGAACGTACCCGAGCCAAACTTCGGAAAATGATTCCGGGCACACCGGGCCTCGGAATCAGGTGCCGTCAGAAACTGCGATCTTGTAAAATTAAGAAAAAAAATTTCCTTGAAATTTACAGGTCTTTACATTACTCCCACCACAGGGATTTACGTCCCCATAAAGTTTCACCACAAACTTAGGGATACAAAGGCGGTACTGAGCACGCAACTGAGCCTCCCACTCCAAAGTGCTCTCCTGGAGGTTCTCGTGCTGCTATCTGAAGCGCACTAGAGGAATCGATCATCCACGTAGGACCCGCTCCTGTCGATCCTTGATCTCTACTGGGACCTCCGCAAAAGTCGCCCCATCATCCACGTCTAGCTCCCCATGGTCAACGATGTGCGTCGGGTCGTGCACGTATCTCCTCAGCTGAGATATGTGGAAGACGTCGTGCACCCGGTGAAACTGAGGTGGTAGAGCTAGGCGTTAAGCCACCTTGCCAATCTTGTCGAGGACTTGGAATGGTCCGATGAAGCGTGGAGACGACTTGCCGCCTCGGCCAAATCTCCGTAATCCACGTCGAGGTGAGACACGCCAGAAGACGTGGTCACCATCCTCGAACTCTAGTGGCCTCTGCCTCCTGTCAGCAAAAGACTTCTGCCGGCTCTGAGCTATCCTCATCCGCTCCTGGATGACCTGGACCTTCTCTGGTCCTACAAGAGCTGCTGCGATTTCTTCTTTGCCGATAAGAGAAATCTGGTCTCATCCCCTGGACGAACCACTTTCTTTTCCTAATACAGTCAATCCCGACATGAATGATACTAATCCATACCAAGGATGACGTCGTAAGGCCTCGACGCTACTACCAAGAGATCCAACCGTTACTCTCGCCTCCAAGGGTTGAGTCACACTGTCGGCATCAGTGTGTGGTAACTGGGTCTCCTCTAGTAGATGTCTCACAAGTGAGGGTCAAGTCAACAGTCAAAACTGGAACCTCTTAGTAACAACACAAAAGAGGACAGGAATGAAAACATCACAAAGGTATGCGTCTTTTATTATTGCATCTCATAATACAAAGACGCTACACAATAGCAACAAGGAACTAGAAGTACAAAGGACGTATCCACTAGTTCCGCTCCTGTCCATTTACTCCCAGAGCTCCATGATCGAAGGCCTCAGATGCCTGAAGCTGAGCTCTCCCATGTCCACCAACTCCCTGCGGTCAGGGTGGACCTCCTGGTGGTGGTGGTGGCAACACCTCGAAGTGTCTCCCACCATCGGCTACTCAACCAGCTCCTCTGCCTCGTCCGCCTGCACCCTGTGGACCACCATGGCCGAACCTCTGTCTGGGAGGTCCCTCTACCACCTACTGCTCATCTGTAAGACGAGTCGGGCAGTCTCGAGCCATGTGACCTCACCCGCTGCATGCGTAGCAATGCTTTCCCCTTGTGTAGTTGGCTCTCCTTCAGGTGCCCCGCAAAACCGAATCTTCATCCTGAGACTGCCCATCCGATGGTCTGGCCCATTTGAACCTCTGTGTCACCTATCTACTGCCAGCTGCAGAAGACCCTGCTACGGGTCGTCCTGCGGAGGGCCCTGTCACTGGAGCCTGCTCGGTGAGAAAACTCTCCACTAGAAGGGCTCTCTCCAACACCTCTACCTGAGTCGGAATGTTGAGGGAGATCATCGAAGCCCTGATCTCATGCCTCAGTCCCTGCTCGAAGGTCCGGGCCCGGAAGAACGGGTCTCGTACCATATCTGTGGAGTAGCGCGAGAGATCAGTAAATCTCGCCGAGTACTGGGCCACTATCAAGCTGCCCTGCCGCAGCAGAAGAAGCTTCTGAATGCACACCGTATGGAGGGTGGCTGGGACAAACTCAGAGCGGAAGATTCTCTCAAAGTCCGTCCAGAGAAGAGATGTCTCGTCGTGCACCTGGAGCATCAAGCTCCACCATCGGCCCACTCCTGCGTGCAGTAGGCTCGCCGCGAGGATCACCATGAGGTCTGCTGGTGTCCTCACTAGCCTGAAAACTCGCACCACTGCCTCCAGCCAGTCCTCGGCTGCCTGGGGTCCGTCTCCCTGTGGAACCTGGGCGGTCACTGATGCTGGAACTCGTGCAGCGCGCTAAGGCGACATGCATCGTCAGCGGTTGGGGCTGGTAGCATCGGTGGCTCGGCGGGTAAAGGTACTGCCGGTGCCTTTGCTGACAAGGAGCCCTGCACCGAGGCCTCGTCGCGCGGTGGGCTGTCATCACGCTCCACTCTCGGAACCCTAGCTGGCTGCCGTCGTGGGGCCATCCTGAAAGAAGCAGGTGCGCCACGGTCAGAACTGTATACCTGGTGAGCTGACACAAGTAATCACAAAGAAAACTTGAACACACATGCAATCAGTGTTTTCGTGCATTAAGTCGGAAATCAGAAGTCAGGGTCCTGGTGTACGGATACGTCGGCCGCCGCACCAACACTAGACTCCCTGGACTGATAACCACACCCAATACGTTGAACACTATTGCTTCACATAGAAGAAAGATCAGAGTGTAACGCCCCGACCCCAGTTACCCAGAGTCGGTGCATTAATTACATAACATTGGCATGATCACAAGAAAGATCAAATCTCGAAAGACCGATTGGTTTAGTAGCCTTGGAAACACTAGATATATTCATAAGTTTTACATTACATCATAAAATGAAAAACTACTACAACAACATAATGTTTCCACAGTCCACACTATAATCCCCTCATAATATCCTTGAAGGTCATTCATAACTTACATCTTCACATCCTGGAAAAAATAAAACATAGAAAAGGGGTGAGCTCAAATGCCCAGTAAGGATAACAATATAGAGGAACATTAAAAAATAAGCATAAACATTTAAGGCAATGAATTACTAAAACAAAAGCCTTTTAAACTTGAACTTCAACATAGTATGGCAAAAGTAAAATGAAATAATGCCATTTACTTATTCACATGGATATTCTGCTAATCGAATAATCACATGCAAAAATCAATAACCACTTTCATAATGATGGAATGCATAATGCTAAACTTTAATTTCTTTTCAAGGCCTCGTCCCAAGACCTTGGGGCTAACTGTAACCGGAACCCAACCCGGAGTGCCTCTAATAACCGGACACCAACCCGGAGTGCCTCTAATAACCGGACACCAACCCGGAGTGCCTCTAATAACTGGAGACCAAACCGGAGGGCTTACTTTTACCAGTCCCTAACCTGGAGGGCTTACTTTAACCAGTCCCCAACCTGGAGGGCTTACTTTAACCAGTCCCCAACCTGGAGGGCTTACTTTAACCAGTCCCCAACCTGGAACATACTTGTCCAACACATTCATATGAAGTAAAGGTTGAAATATAACATAAACATTCTTATTGGAACTATCATAAAAAATGTCAATACTTTACTCATAAACCATAAATGCTATATATATGACACATCCACAGTCAAACATATCACAAAACTTCATTACAATATGGAAGTTTTATATCATAATAAATCAACTTCAAATAATCTTAAAATCCATCAAAGGATGTTGACATAGATGAAATCAAAATTCTTTTTAAAGAAATATCTCCTTTTATTTTGAAATCATTTAAGATCCATATAAAATAAAACATTTTCTTTGAAAATAATCTTATAATCTTGTAAGGGAAGCTTTGAAGATTTTATAACGGCGGAAAATAGCCGCACCCGCCGTATAAGTTAAAAAAAACATTCTTATCTTAATTCTGTCGAAAAGGTTAAAAAGGGCCTTGTTTTGAAAACGACGAAAATATTCCTTTATAAACCTCTTATAAAAAGTCAAACAAGGGTATAAATGACTTTAACCCATATTCTTGTAAATAATAAATATGTTTTGAATTACATTTCGAAGAAACATGGATGTGGATGATAAAGAGATCCCAGTAGATTATTACGTATAAACAACCTCGGATAATGAAGAGATTGTGAAATAACCCTTACCTTGTACTTTTCCTTGGTTGGGGTAGTTTAACCTCCTGTATAATGGTGAAATAATTGTTATTAAATTATACAAGAATCATATATATTAATATGATATCGTATATGATCTTTTAACATTGATTTGTTAATAATATCTTAGAATTATCGTCGTTTCGGGTGTTAACTTACTCATTTTCTTTTATATGTTTTGTTACATAATCCATGTTTGTTGTATCTTATTCATATCCAGAATGATATCAAGTCCTTAAACATCATTTTTAAATCATCAAATGATAATTATACTTGAATGGATACGATGGAGAATGAATCTCATCGCGTTCGTGGAGACGGTAGTCCGTACGTACGCACGAGCGAAAATATCATTCTTTTGATATTAAAATAATATATAAATGGATAGTATATCATATATACAGAATCATTAACATGTTATATTTATTATTTACATGAGTTACACATCATTATTATACCCATCCAAATAATAATATATTGAATAACAATTACACCACGACGTGGAGACGGTAAGCCGTACGTACGCACGTATGGTGACATGTTATTCAAAGGGTGGATAGAATACTGAATATGGTTTTACCATATTTATAATAACATCACAGTATATGTGATATACTGGAGTTATTATTTTAGAATGGTAAGAACAAAGGAAGAAGAAGTGGAAGAAGAAATGAACTTGGAGAAGGGTGGTGAAATCATTACCTCTTCTTCGGGTTCTTCCTTTTGATTTGATCAAAAGGGCTCCTTAGGTTGTCTTTCTGATCAAACTAAGGCCTCTAGGTTGTAGTGAGGGATGTTGGGAGAGTATTTGGGCAGATTTTGGCCGAACCAAAAGGCTTTGAAGGTGTGAAGAAATGAGAAGGAGGAGTGCCCTTTTATAAGAGGGGTGAGGGGCACCTTTGGAAAAGCTAGAAATATTAATTTATAATAAATTCATATTTGGTTTCTAATGGCTCCAAAGTTTACTATTCAAAGGTTAAGGTGGGTCTAGGTCGAAAACCACTCAAACAATAGAATTTAGACAGGTTTGGGTACTTATATTAACCTTATCTTTAAGTATTAACTCTAAGTTAATTAGTTTCACTTTTACAATGTCTCTTTATATTTTTATATAATATGGTTAATAAACTTACTATATACATCAAAACGACCCCCAAGTGGTCCATTAATGATGAAACTATCATTATATAAGTCTCTTGGCCGAACCTTATATTTTTAGGAATTTAATATCAATTAATAATATAATATTTGTTTTAAGAACTCTTTTATGTCAATTTTGACACTATTCAATAGTTGATTTTTGTGAAACTCATAACAGATTGATTAATTCAAACAAAGTCAATTAAATCAATCCTAATATATCATATTATCCTAGAAAATTAGTTTAATTCATTAAAAGTTTCATATTATATTTATTTGGGTATTTATAATATCAATTATTTTAATTTTTCACTATTATAGTAATTACTGCATCATCATTGTGTCATAAATAAAATAAATTATTTAATGTCTAAAAATTATAAATAAACTATCATTATGTAGGAAATCGTTTTATCTTTCTAATGATTATTTATAATCTAAAATCCAACATATATAACCCTATTTAACAATTGTTTTTCTAAAAGATATATGCTTGTGTCATTTTTGTATTCATTTTAACTTAATTAAAATAAAGTGTCATTATCACTTACAAGTGGATCCATGGGGTCCCAAAATTGACCCAAAGATGCCCATGGTCGACCATGTATCAAACAATAGGGTTAAGACACGTTTTAGGGTAATTTAGTATTATTATAATATTATTTTTTAACCCTTATTTACCGGATTTACCCTTAACCATGGTAAATAAAATATTTACCGCAGTAATTATTCAAAATGTCTAAAAATAAAAGTTACCTATTTACACAATTTGAACATCCTGATTCAAAATATGGAATCCATTTTTCTAAATTCAAAACACAGAAGTGGCAGAAATTAATTTAAAATTAATTCCCGCTGTCAAAACAAAAAGCGTGTTTTTAAGAGATAATAACTATCGAAAGATTGACACTTGTTTATGTTCAGTTTAATTGTAAAATTATGTCCAATGACTAAAATTATATTAAACGGTAAAAATATATTCTAAATATACTTTAAAACCACTCAAATTCATAATTTATCACTATTAATTATTTTGATTAAAAAAGTTGTTTTTAATTAAATTTTAGTACTTTTCACTATTCATCAAAATATGAAAGTTATCCGAAAAGTACCAAAATTTCACCTTAGGCTAATTTCAATATTCCGAATCCAAAAATGAAGTCCATTTTGAAATATAAAATATATATGATTTCAAAAAGTAGGTATTACTATTCACAACGGCTAGTTTAATTAGCTGTGGTGTGTGTTAGAACTCGAGGTTGCGTACAACACACGCTACTGTATTATTCAAAGAAAGCGTACCGTGGAAGCTTGGGATGTTTCATTTTAAATTTTTGATGTCCCCATTTAGTCAAAAAGTTTAAAATATTGTATTTAAAAAGGGTTCACTATTAAAAGTTGATAAAAGTGCAATACTGAAAATGAATTTGTTCTTGCATTATATCTAAGAAACTCATAATATGGATTCTAAAATTATAAGGATTATATAAAGTTTAAAATTTAGATAATACTATTCATAACCTCTTCTGAATGGATTTTTTTTTGTAAGTCATGGTGTGATTGAACTCGGTATTGCGTGTAGTGCAAGTTATTGAATTATTTTGAAGAAATAACACACTATAAAATCTTGGGGTGTTACATTCTCCCCTCCTTCAATAAATTGCGTCCTCGCAATTTGAAATTGTTCTTCGAAAATAAAAGGTTGAAAATAGAAAATATCTTTGTGGGAAAACCCACATCGGAAATTGGGTTACTAAAATTTAGTCTTAATATGAGGAAAAGAGAAATGAAAGGGTCACCACCAAATTATGATCTCGATTAGGAGAATATTGGTGGCAATTAGAGACATATAATTGGAGGAAAAACTTAAATATTTATAGGTAGTGATTGAGGTCATCAATCACAAACAAGTATAAAATTTAGGTCCTTAAATTCATCAATCTATGATTATTTGAAATACCATCGGTTCAACAAAACATAGGGTATTAGGATAACACATTTTTGACGTTTCAAAATATCTTAGTTGAAATCCCACATCGAAAAATGAATTAACGAGGCCTCTATTTAAAATAAAGAGTCGAAAGTATGAAGTTTACCGAAAATAACACATACTAGGGTTCCATGTAGGAAAATATGGATATGGAAGAAAAATCTAACCATCAATTATCTGATGGAGAGTGGTAGAGAACATGGCTATGAAAAGGCCAACAATCCCAAAGCCATAAATTAGTGATGATTTAAGGTACCATCTAGGAAAACATTTTTGTTCTAAGTTTCTTTTCTTAATATTGAGGAATTTATTTATGAGATTGGCTAAGATCATAAGGAGATATACTTACTTTATAATTAGAGTTTTATCCATTAATAAATTTCTACCACAAACTCATCTTTCACTCTAAAAGATAATAGAATGTAAAAAAAATTCTATTTACACTATTCGTATAGGGTTCCAAAATAAAAGAATTTATAATTCATCTACAAGATCTTTTAATAAAAACTACATTATTTAATCTAGGACATCTCGTGGGCCAGTGGTAGGTGATACACCCTTGTCGCCCTTCGGTTGTAGGTTCAAGTCTCGCAGCCTTGCCAGTCGCGACGGGTTGCCGCCCGACCTCCGGGTTGTCCTTTTATGGCAATCCAAAATAATCCAAACTAGAACTATCCAAAATACTTCTGTACAAACTCACATTCCAACATTTATAAGGAAGGTAAACATAATTTAGATCCTTTTTATCCCGTAATAGCATATGAATACCTTCATCATGTATTCTTTTAATACACTGAAACATCCTGAATTACCATATTCTTTATTGATTACATTCATGCTCCCTTATTCCATATAGAATGATGGATATACTTCATCAGTACAAAAATGTTTTAAACCCCAACAATGATGGAATATACAAATCATTAATCAGTTCCAAGGTAGTCAAGAATATCCAATATAATTTTTCCAAAATAATCATGTATTATTCGAAAATCACTACCTCGGTATCAGAACTATATTATGGTTTATCATTCTCTCAACCATATATTTTCCAAAAATTTATCCTGCTATTGAGTCACTTTTCTTTGTTCCACACAATCTCAAGTCCTTAATGAAATAGTACTGCAGTACAATCCTTATATACTCCATAATTATTATAACAAGTACATTGTTGATACAACACTCAATTGACATAATCAACATAAGAACTCTAATCATTCCTCTTCATCTGTGGTAGTATCATAACTTGATTATTATCCAATAACATCATTTGCGGCATAGTCTGATGACTGGGACATAGGTTCGCGTAGTGTCCAAACTCCTTGCAAACGAAGCATTGTACATTTAAAACCATTTTCTTACCCTTGCAGTCACGTACTTTGTGCCCTTTTCCTCCACACTTATAACAAACTCCCATTCCTTTCAGGCAAGTCCCATGGTGTTTCTTTCCACAGTTACCACATATGGGAAAATTCTTCTTTTCCCTCTTCCCTTTATCCATCTTTCTCTCTTCCATCCTTTTCTTCTCTTGCTTCCCTTCAAAGCCATAGGACTCAGTAAACTCTTTACTTATCTTATCAACACATGATATTATTTCTTCATATGATGATAATACATGAGAGACTATTTATCTTATAAATTCTAGCTTAAGACCATGAAAGATATGATCCTTCCTTCTCTTTGTATCATGTGCATTTCTTGGAGTTCTCATTCCTTCTACTGGGTTCCATTTCTAAACAATGACATACACTAGATCAGTTTATGAATCAAAATATATAATCCCATACTTATAAAACACTTAACATAAATTGAACTATTTAAGGATATAATCCATAATCATAAAAATGTTTTCTTTGAGAAAGTATATACTCATAAACCCTTCATAATGATTTGTAAAGAAAATGAGAGTTATCCTAAGCATATCCCCCAGGAGTGTCGTAACCAAGAGTGCAGTAAGGCCCGTTGTCGTGCACCAGTTCCCGTTCAAGTCTAGCTCAAAGCGGTGTTTTCGGGTTTTACCCCTAGGTACATCTGTGCCAGAGCCGCCTCTACCTGCTCGTATCCAGACAGGGATGTATTGCTCGGAAAACTCACAAAATCTATTCAATACCAAAATTCTAGGAAGTTCTTCTATACTAATCCTCAAAGTTCATCTTAGGTATACGTGCTCTAATCAGAGTTTATCTAAATCTAGCTTCCAAGGTTTGTACTAAACTTCCTCTGATACCAACTGTAACGCCCCGACCCCAGTTACCCAGAGTCGGTGCATTAATTACATAACATTGACATGATCACAAGAAAGATCAAATCTCGAAAGACCGATTGGTTTAGTAGCCTTGGAAACACTAGATATATTCATAAGTTTTACATTACATCATAAAATGAAAAACTACTACAACAACATAATGTTTCCACAGTCCACACTATAATCCCCTCATAATATCCCTGAAGGTCATTCATAACTTACATCTTCACATCCTGGGAAAAATAAAACATAGAAAAGGGGTGAGCTCAAATGCCCAGTAAGGATAACAATATAGCGGAACATTCAAAATTAAGCATAAACATTTAAGGCAATGAATTACTAAAACAAAAGCCTTTTAAACTTGAACTTCAACATAGTATGGCAAAAGTAAAATGAAATAATGTCATTTACTTATTCACATGGATATTCTACTAAACGAATAATCACATGCAAAAATCAATAACCACTTTCATAATGATGGAATGCATAATGCTAAACTTTAATTTCTTTTCAAGGCCTCGTCCCAAGACCTTGGGGCTAACTGTAACCGGAACCCAACCCGAAGTGCCTCTAATAACCGGACACCAACCCGGAGTGCCTCTAATAACCGGACACCAACCCGGAGTGCCTCTAATAACCGGAGACCAAACCGGAGGGCTTACTTTTACCAGTCCCTAACCTGGAGGGCTTACTTTAACCAGTCCCCAACCTGGATGGCTTACTTTAACCAGTCCCCAACCTGGAGGGCTTACTTTAACCAGTCCCCAACCTGGAACATACTTGTCCAACACATTCATATGAAGTAAAGGTTGAAATATAACATAAACATTCTTATTAGAACTAGCATACGAAATGTCAATACTTTACTCATAAACCATAAATGCTATATATATGACACATCCACAGTCAAACATATCACAAAACTTCATTACAATATGGAAGTTTTATATCATAATAAATCAACTTCAAATAATCTTAAAATCCATCAAAGGATGTTGACATAGATGAAATCAAAATTCTTTTTAAAGAAATATCTCCTTTTATTTTGAAATCATTTAAGATCCATATAAAATAAAACATTTTCTTTGAAAATAATCTTATAAGCTTGTAAGGGAAGCTTTGAAGATTTTATAATGGTGGAAAATATCCGCACCCGCCGTATAAGTTAAAAAAAACATTCTTACCTTAATTCTGTCGAAAAGGTTAAAAAGGACCTTGTTTTGAAAACGACGGAAAGATTCCTTTATAAACCTCTTATAAAAAGTCAAACAAGGGTATAAATGACTTTAACCCATATTCTTGTAAATAATAAATATGTTTTGAATTACATTTCGAAGAAACATGGATGTGGATGATAAAGAGATCCCAGTAGATTATTACGTATAAACAACCTCAGATAATGAAGAGATTGTGAAATAACCCTTACCTTGTACTTTTCCTTGGTTGGGGTAGTTTAACCTCCTGTATAATGGTGAAATAATTGTTATTAAATTATACAAGAATCATATATATTAATATGATATCGTATATGATCTTTTAACATTGATTTGTTAATAATATCTTAGAATTATCGTCGTTTCGGGTGTTAACTTACTCATTTTCTTTTATATGTTTTGTTACATAATCCATGTTTGTTGTATCTTATTCATATCCAGAATGATATCAAGTCCTTAAACATCATTTTTAAATCATCAAATGATAATTATACTTGAATGGATACGATGGAGAATGAATCTCATCGCGTTCGTGGAGACGGTAGTCCGTACGTACGCACGAGCGACAATATCATTCTTTTGATATTAAAATAATATATAAATGGATGGTATATCATATATACAGAATCATTAACATGTTATATTTATTATTTACATGAGTTACACATCATTATTATACCCATCCAAATAATAATATATTGAATAACAATTACACCACGACGTGGAGACGGTAAGCCATACGTACGCACGTATAGTGACATGTTATTCAAAGGGTGGATAGAATACTGAATATGGTTGTACCATATTTATAATAACATCACAGTATATGTGAGATACTGGAGTTATTATTTTAGAATGGTAAGAACAAAGGAAGAAGAAGTGGAAGAAGAAATGAACTTGGAGAAGGGTGGTGAAATCATTACCTCTTCTTCGGGTTCTTCCTTTTGATTTGATCAAAAGGGCTCCTTAGGTTGACTTTATGATCAAACTAAGGCCTCTAGGTTGTATTTAGGGATGTTGGGAGAGTATTTGGGCAGAGTTTGGCCGAACCAAAAGGCTTTGAAGGTGTGAAGAAATGAGAATGAGGAGTACCCTTTTATAAGAGGGGTGAGGGGCACCTATGGAAAAGCTAGAAATATTAATTTATAATAAATTCATATTCGGTTTATAATGGCTCCAAAGTTGACTATTCAAAGTTTAAGGTGGGTCTAGGTCGAAAACCACTCAACCAATAGAATTTAGACAGGTTTGGGTACTTATATTAACCTTATCTTTAAGTATTAACTCTAAGTTAATTAGTTTCACTTTTACAATGTCTCTTTGTATTTTTATATAATATGGTTAATAAACTTACTATATACATCCAAACGACCCCCAAGTGGTCCATTAATGATGAACCTATCATTATATAAGTCTCTTGGCCGAACCTTATATTTTTAGGAATTTAATATCAATTAATAATATAATATTTGTTTTAAGAACTCTTTTATGTCAATTTTGACACTATTCAATAGTTGATTTTTGTGAAACTCATAACAGATTGATTAATTCGAAAAAAGTCAATTAAATCAATCCTAATATATCATATTATCCTAGAAAATTAGTTTAATTCATTAAAAGTTTCATATTTTATTTATTTGGGTATTTATAATATCAATTATTTTAATTTTTCACTATTATAGTAATTACTGCATCATCATTGTGTCATAAATAAAATAAATTATTTAATGTCTAAAAATTATAAATAAAATATCATTATGTAGGAAATCTTTTTATCTTTCTAATGAATATTTATAATCTAAAATCCAACATATATAACCCTATGTAACAATTGTTTTTCTAAAAGATATATGCTTGTGTCATTTTTGTATTCATTTTAACTTAATTAAAATAAAGTGTCATTATCACTTACAAGTGGATCCATGGGGTCCCAAAATTGACCCAAAGATGCCCATGGTCGACCATGTATCAACCAATAGGGTTAAGACACGTTTTAGGGTAATTTAGTATTATTATAATATTATTTTTTAACCCTTATTTACCGGATTTACCCTTAACCATGGTAAATAAAATATTTACCGCATTAATTATTCAAAATGTCTAAAAATAAAAGTTACCTATTTACACAATTTGAACATCCTGATTCCAAATATGGAATCCATTTTTCTAAATTCAAAACACAGAAGTGTCAGAAATTAATTTAAAATTAATTCCCGCTGTCAAAACAAAAAGCGTGTTTTTAAGAGATAATAACTATCGAAAGATTGACACTTGTTTATGTTCGATTTAATTGTAAAATTATGTCCAATGACCAAAATTATATTAAACGGTAAAAATATATTCTAAATATACTTTAAAACCACTCAAATTCATAATTTATCACTATTAATTATTTTGATTAAAAAACTTGTTTTTAATTAAATTTTAGTAATTTTCACTATTCATCAAAATATGAAAGTTATCCGAAAAGTACCAAAATTTCAGCTTAGGATAATTTCAATATTCCGAATCCAAAAATGAAGTCCATTTTGAAATATAAAATATATATGATTTCAAAAAGTAGGTATTACTATTCACAACGGGTAGTTTAATTAGTTGTGGTGTGTGTTAGAACTCGAGGTTGCGTACAACACATGCTACTGTATTATTCAAAGAAAGCGTACCGTGGAAGCTTGAGATGTTTCATTTTAAATTTTTGATGTCCCCATTTAGTCAAAAAGTTTAAAATATTGTATTTAAAAAGGGTTCACTATTAAAAGTTGATAAAAGTGCAATACTGAAAATGAATTTGTTCTTGCATTATATCTAAGAAACTCATAATATTGATTCTAAAATTATAAGGATTATATAAAGTTTAAAATTTAGATAATACTATTCATAACCTCTTCTGAATGGCTTTTTTTTTGTAAGTCATGGTGTGATTGAACTCGGTATTGCGTGTAGTGCAAGTTATTGAATTATTTTGCAAAAATAACACACTATAAAATCTTGGGGTGTTACACAGAGTCTGCGGTAGAACCGACCGCCTATGATACCAATTTGTCACGACCCGTCCTCGAGGCCCGTGCCGTGACTACCCCAAGCCCGCCTTCCATAGGCCAGGGGCTGGCGACTAGAACCAAGGAGTAAATCCAACAAAAAGGGAAGGCATTGCCTTTGAAAAGTAAACAAGCACCACAAAGTAAGCAAGCGGAAAAGTAAACACTAAGTAAAAACTGTAACAAGTTGTGCTGAAAGTAAAGGGGCCGGAAATACAAGCCCAACTGTAAAGTACAACTGAAAGGGGAAAACAGCAACTAAAAAGAAAAGCAGCAGCGTCAGGCTGTCCTCTGGAAATCCCACCTGAAGGGTGGGTACAGATAGCTCCACTGCTCCTCGGGTCCCGCCGTCCGCTCCGAGTACGTCCCACCCAATGGTCCACCTCCAGGTACCGTCCTGCTCTGCAAGCCTCAACCACAATCAACGATGTCCGTCGTCTGCAACCAACACAACGTAGTGCGGGCATAGCCCGTGTAGGGGTGAGTATAAGCTACTCAGTAGGGACCCCGAGACCCCCGAAGGTCTCCTGAAATCCACAAGGGATAAACCACAACAGAAAGATACAATCACGAAGTAACAACCGACACTGCTTAGGTATATGCCCATACATATACCTAAGTCATCAATCCCTGTTCGGCTCCAACATCCGAGCCCAAGCACAACCCAATCCACACAGGAAAGCAAACGTAAATCCACACAGGATAGCACAACACAACCCACAAAGGAGAGCAAAACGTAAATCCACACAGGATAGCACAACACAGCCCACAAAGGAGAGAAAAACGTAAATCCACACAGGATAGCACAACACAACCCACAAAGGAGAGCAAAACGTAAATCCACACAGGATAGAACAACACAACCCACAAAGGAGAGCAAAACGTAAATCCACACAGGATAGCACAACACACTCCACAAAGGAGAGAAAAACGTAAATCCACACAGGAAAGCAAACGTAAATCCACATAGGATAGCACAACACAATCCACAAAGGAGAGTAAATTGTAAATCCACAGAGGATAGTTCAACACAATCCACAAAGGAGAGTAACACAAGATTCAACTCACACAGGTATACATTATCGAAAAGGTGGAAGAGATGATCAGACATAGATACTGAATCATCTAAGCTGGGACCCACATAGGATACAAGACCAGCCGTCTTCATTGTTTCGTTTATGCTGGGACCCACATAGGATACAAGACCAACACTGAATCATCAAAGCTGAGACCCACATAGGATACAAGACCAGCACAGCTAGGACCCACATAGGATACAAGACCAGCTGTCCCCATTGATTCATCTATACTGAGACCCACATAGGATACAAGACCAGTATTGAATCATCAAAGCTGGGACCCACATAGGATACAAGACCAGCACAGCTAGGACCCACATAGGATACAAGACCAGCTGTCCTCATTGATTCATCTATACTGGGACCCACATAGGATACAAGACCAGTATTGAATCATCAAAGCTGGGACCCACATAGGATACAAGACCAACACAGCTAGGACCCACATAGGATACAAGACCAGCTGTCTCCATTGATTCATCTATACTGGGACCCACATAGGATACAAGACCAGTATTGAATCATTAAAGCTGGGACCCACATAGGATACAAGACCAGCACAGCTAGGACCCACATAGGATACAAGACCAGCTGTCTTCATCATCGCAGTCCACTGAGGATCTTTGCACAGTCGTCGCTGCCGAAGTAGCTGTCGCAGCCAGCTCTAGGGTTCCCGCACACAACAAGCTCATTCGGGAGGGTCCGCTCCACGAGCCGAGAGGCCGATACATCAACTGTCACAAAGTCCGAAGTTGATGTATCCAAAAGTTCTGTATCATCAACAGGAACTCAACGTCGCAGACGGCGCGTCAATCGGACGCCCGGTCTGAGAGTTATTGACTTTTTCATCCCAGGGGCCCGATTGGTTTTTAAGGAAAAACCAACCCGACCGTACTCCACCTGCATCCAAACCTCGGGTGGAGTGAGCCAAAAGATCCGTCTGACATAGAGGAATTCAAAAAAGCTGACGACACGTCAATCGGACGTCCGTAGCTCAAGATATGAGCGTTTCCGCTCCGAAGGCCCGGTTGGTTTCGTGTACGAACCAACCCGGCCAAACTCAAAGTATTCCGAAACCTTGAGTGTGATATACCGAAACGACCGTCTCGATCCAAGGATCGCGTTTCCGCTGACGGCGAGTTGTTTGGAGGCCCGTAGCTCAAGTTACGGGCGTTTGCTCGAAAACGGTCCGAAAACGGGGGGTCCGGGCCCGGGCCGACCCCCCCCCCCCCCCCCCCCCCCCGGGGTCGACCCGGATGGACCTGGTCCGGTCCGGACAGGGCGCGGCCCGGCCGGTCGGACCGGCCTGGCTCGGCTCGGCCGAGCGGCCGAGCGCCTGGGTGCCGCGGGGTGCCACCCCCGCGGTCTGGAGATGCCGCGGCCCCGCGTTGGGGCCGCGCTGGAGCAACGGACGCGGCTATGCCGCGTCCTGTGCGTGAGAACCGGACCCGCACGGCCGCGGGTCCGTTGGCCGCCGCCGCCGCGGCTAAAGCCGCCGCCTCCGGCTGCCGGCGCCGCCGCGCCGGCGACCCGCGCCGCCGGCCGCTTCCGCGGGCCACCGGAGTTGCTCCGGTGGTCCGTTTTCCTTCCCGTCTGCGCCGTTGTTCCTCCCGGGTTCCGTTATTCACTGCGGGATCGACAAACTGCCCTTGCGTCACGATTTTCCGTCGCCCGCCAAATCCGCACAACCACGAAGAATGGCGGAGGGTTGTCGGGCCGTGTTCGTTTGGCCCGCACCCTCCGCGTTAGTTAACAACAATGTGAGAAAATAATTCAACACATGAAACAACAATTTTAATAAAATAAAATTGTTCATTTGAAACCAGTTCTTTAATTTTAAAGAAACGTTCACGGGAATAGGGGCATTTCCAAAACATAAAATCCCTACCTCGTCAAGTCGTCGCAAGCGCGTTCTTTGCGGAAAGAGGGGATCGTTGCGTTGTCGCGGTATCCGGCGTCGCGTCGTCGCAGAAGGGTATCGCGTCGACGAACTCCGAGGTTCAAGAACAAAAAGATTTAATTAATAATAATTAAATCCATATTGTTGTTTTAATCCACAAGGTAATTTGAAAAAAAAAGAAAAGAGCGCAACCCCCTACCTTGTCGCTACCGATTGAAGGTTGTCGCGGGGTTGGATTTCCGTGGAAGAACGTCGCGGAAGAAGAATCGCCGGCATCGCGGAACTTGGCGTCGCGTCGTCGATTTCTGAGGGCTCGGCGTTCTTCGCATTCTTCGTGTTCTTCGCGTTCTTTGCGAAGGAGGATGAAGAACTCTTGGTTTCTGTCAAATCCTCTCAACGAACATTCTTCCAGAAGCTGTGTGTTGGTCTTATTTTATTATTACGCCAACGGATTTCAAACTGGTTAAGAAAGAATGAAATTAATTCATAGAATTAATTTCAACGAATAAACCGCCCATTTAATTCAACGAAGAAAACTGCCCAATTAAATGGTGCGTTACGAATTTAAGAAAATGCATCAGTTGACTTTCATAATGACGGGTTTTCGCGGGTGCGTTACTTAGCGGAAAAGAAACGGTGGGGCTCGTGCGGGTCCCACCTCACAAATATTCTACCAAGAGGGTAGGATATTTTTGGATAACATCCTATCCGCAACAACTCATCTTAAGCCGCTTTAAGTGGCTTCAAGTGAGTTCCAAGTGGCTTAAGTGAAATAAAATAAAGTTTGTCGTAAAATTATTTTATTTCTTAACTTTAAGCCCGAAAATTAAAAACCACACCCGAGCAAACGCAACTCTGGAAGAGGCGTTTCCAAGGAAATACCGGCGCTGCGATTTCATCGGTGCCCTCGAAATTTGATTCCGAGCACTGGTTCAAAAGTTAGAAAAACCCGCTCGTCCGTTCACTGAACGTACCCGAGCCAAATTTCGGAAAATGATTCCGGGCACACCGGATCTCGGAATCAGGTTCCGTCAGAAACTGCGATCTTGTAAAATTAAGAAAAAAAAAATTCCTTGAAATTTACGGGTCTTTACAAATTTACTCATTAAATACAAAATAAAAAATATAAATAAAAAAAAGTAACTTTGCATTGGAAATTTTGATGTGCAAATTTACACTTGAAATTTCATGTAAAAGTTTCTAGTGTATAATTGAATAAAGATATTGATACATACAATATGTATATGCACATATATATAGAGAGAGAGACACAATGTAATTTTCTAGGACACGTTTATAATATAAATTTTCAGTATATCACAATCAAAATTTCCGATTACCAGTATAAATTTCAACTCAAAATTTAATTTGCAATGAAAATTTCAAAATTCCAAAAGAATATTTCATTTAAACATGGTAAAAATTTAGAGTGAACATTTATACTTAAAATTCCCAGTGCAAATTTCCAATTAATATTTCACTATAAAATTTTTATGTCATTTTATGCTGTAGGTTTGCACTAGAAATTTCACTGGAATTTTACACTGAAAATTTGATAATCAAAATTTTGAAACAAATAAATGCTTAAATTTCCCTTGAAAATACATAAATAAACAATGAAGATTTTTGCGGATAATTTTCAGTGCAATTTTACAATGTTTTTTTGAATGAATATACACATACATACATACATACATACATACATACATACATACATACATACATACATACATACATACATACATACATACATACATAGATACATACATACAGATACATACATACATACAGATACATACATACATACATACATACATACATACATACATACATACATGCATACATACATACATACATACATACATACATACATACATACATACATACATACATACATACATACATACATACATACATACATACATACATACATACATACATACATACATACATACATAGATACATACATACATACATACATACATACATACATACATACATACATACATACATACATATATACATATATACATACATACTTGCGCTCACCTAGGGGTAACCATGCGGTGCTTCATGCTTGTCCAATAGAGACAACACGATTGGGGCACAGTTTGGTAAACCATGCGCAAATTGTGGGGGTTGTCCAGTATTTTAAAATTTTGTTTTTTTCTTTTAATTTTAAAATTTCCTTTATTTTTCTCTCCTCTCTCATTTCTTTTCCTCTACTCCCTGTGCATCACGCGACCCCCATCTCCAGCCGCGTGCATCACCCCCTCTTCTGAGCCCTCTCCTCCACACCATTTTGCCAAGATTTCTTCGGGATTTGTGGTCGATCCTTCGAGGTAAGCACCCCGGCAACCTCCTCCTCCCTTGATTTGGCGTTTTTCTTCTCCCCGTCACCCCTCTCGTTTCGTCTGAATAAGAAAAATGTGCTGATAAAAGGGTATCCTTTTTCAGTGCTAGTTAAAAGCGCGGATAAAAGTTTATAATAAAAAATATTATTAATTTATATAAAATTATTATATTTATATTCAAAAAAAATGTTTATTTATACATATTAAATAAAAAAATGTTTATAATTAATATATATTCTTTAACAATTCAAATATATATATAATGTTTAAAAAAATATCTATAAGATTATAAATATATATTTAAATAATTATACGATTAAAATAAATTTTATTAAATAATAAATATATTTATTATATTTATAATTATACATTTATAATTCTATATAAATAATTTTTAAATATATATAATTATAATTATAATTATAAATAAATATATATTTATATATTTATATATTTAAACAAAAATATGTTTCCAATGAATTTGGTCAATAAATATATTGACGCGTGAGTATAATTGACGTGCATATGTTATGTATTCTCCATGATTTAATGTTCATTTATACATTACACCATTATTATTATTATTATTCATGTTGTCCATATGTGATGACTCGTTTTTTATTATCTATATACTTTACTAGGTATATGATCCATTCATGTCATATCCATATGAATCTATTCTCATAAATACTTATAAAATTACAATAAATATATTTATTCTATTTACGACCCATACTTTACATACATGGTTAATACTTCAAAATTGAAGCATACTTATTACAACATATAACAAAACCATGAAAGGACCGTATAGGTATAGTGTCTTTAGAAACTGGGAAACATAAACAACTGGTTCATAAAGCATCTACAATGTCTCCCATTTATTTCATCATATCTATAGTCCCTTTTTGGAATATCTTACTTAATACCCTTCTTCCTGACCTGGGGAAAGAAAACATAAAAAAGGGTGAGCTCAAATGCTCAGTAAGGGTAAACAAAAGAAATATCAATCACATCAAAATAAAAACATAACATTTTGGAAATCTTACCCTGCAAAAGAGATCATAATTTCATAACATGGGATAAATCATGGTAGTGAAATGTAATCCCAATAATCATAACATAAAACATGAAACATTATGGCATACACACATAATCATAGAGAATCATTTCTTATTAGTCAAGACTCATTTCCAAGACTATCTTAGTGGACAAATTCCATTTCTGAACCGAGTTCATTCCTCGTTTCAGTCCTATTTCACTGAACCGGTTTAACCTGCCATTCCAGCCATGTCTATCTCATGAGATATAAAATCTTTATCCAATGAATTGGAGGGAGATATAGGTCCCACCCATTTCATAATGATACCATTCTTATGTGTTCCACAAAATCATAAACCATACATCATAGCATAACCCATGTAATAAAAATGGGAATCTTAAACATCGTGACATCATAAAACAATTCATATAAGATAAAGGAATTCATAAAAATATTTCCATCACAACATTATCAAATCCATGTAATAATAGGGATAGAAACAGAACCCTATATTATCTTATATGGAAAATAATTTTGATAAAACTCTTGAACTCCATTCTTGAGGAAAATATCCTTTCTACTTCAAAAATATTTCTCCTTAACATGTCATACAATTTTAAACTAAAATAAGTTGATTAAAAATAAACTTGAAAACTTGTAAAGTAAGATTCTTGGAAATATTGTTTTAAAAATCCATTCATGCCGTATAAGTTAAAAAAACATTCTTCTCGTACTTTTGTTGGAAAAGTCAAAAAGTACCTCGTACAAAAAACGACAAAAGATTCCTTTCATATCTTTTACTAAAAACTCACTGAAGGGTAAAATTGGATTTAAACAATTGTAGGTGTATGGAAATTATGTTACATATTGAGGAAACATGGATGTAGATGATAAAATACACCCCAGTAAATACCAAAGTATAAACAATCTCGGATAAAAATGAGATTGTGATATTTTCCCTTACCTTAGGTCCGATTTGCTTCGTAAGTGTCTAAACCTCCTGTATAATGATTTAAATAATGTTATTGACTTATTACAGAATCATACTTATTTTTATGATATATGGTCATATTCTTAGCTTCTTATTAGTAATATTTCACTACTACTTGTTATTCGGGTGTTTATTACTTTTTGTTCTTATGCGTGTTTTGTTGAATAAATTCTTATTTTTCTTTTTAGGTTATAGATACCTCATTTACAGAATGGTATTATTGTAATATATATCATATTCATTCATTCAATTTATTTATATAATCATTATGCAATGAAGATCATGTAGAACGAGTCGCATCACATCGTGGAGACAGTATTCCGTACATACGCACGAGTGATGATATCGTTCCCATGATCGTGGAATTGTATTGGAGTGTATATATACTATTTCAGAATCAATATCAATTTACAAAAATCATATATAGTCATTATTTACACCATTATACCCATCCAAGTAAGGTGGTGGTGGAAAATAGATTACACCACGGTGTGGATACGGTATTCCGTACGTACGCACGCGCGGTGATTTCATTTTCCGTAGGATGGACAGATGGTGAAATAGGGTTGTTTCATACTTATAATAACATATAAGTATATGAGTGATACTTATGTTATTAATTAATAATTAAACAACTAAAGAAGAAGAAGTGGAAGAAGAAATAAAGTTGAAAGAATCGGTAACGAACATTACCTCTTCTTTGAAGCGCCTCTTTGAGATCTCCTCTTAGGGCACTAAAATTGCTCTTTGAAGAAGACCAGGACCTCTAGGATGTTTATTGGGAAGTAGATAGAAGATATTGGTAGGGGTTGGCCGAGCTTGAAGGATCAAAGTGGTGTGAGGAAGAGAGGGAGGAGGTGCCCTTTTATAAGGGAGGAGAGGGGCTCCTTTGGAAAAACTAAAAATATTATTTTATTATAAAGCCAAATTCGGTTTTAAATATCTATAAATTGATTTATTTCGAATCTAAGGTGTGTATGGGTCGAAATCCTCTCATAAAATATAATTTAGACAAGTTTAGGTTCCTATTTTAACCTTATCATTTATATTTAACTTTAAGTTAGATAATTTTACTTTTACCGTTTCTTTTTGTGTTCTTACACTATAAGGTTAATAAACTTACTATAACAAGACAAAAGAACCCCAAGTTGTTTATTATTAATATATATAACCTTATCTAATTCATTTGTCCGAAACTTAGATTTTTAGGAATAAAATAAAAATTAATAATATAATATTTTTTTTAAAAACTATTTTTTGTCAATTTTGACACTATTTAGTAATTGATTTTTGTGAAAATCATAACAGAAATATTAGTTCGAAAAAAGTTAATTTAATCAATACTAACATGTCATATTAACCTATAAAATTTGTGGAATTCATAAAAAGTCTCAAATTACATTTATTTGGGTATTTATAACATCAATTATGTCAATATTTCATTAATAAGATAATTACTGCATCATCATTGTGTCATAAATAAATTAACTTATTTAATGTATAAAAATTATAAATAAAATACCATTATGTTGGAAATCTTTTTATATTTATAATGAATATTTATAGTCGAATTTATCTTATGTATAACCCTATATTAAAATTGATTTAGTTATTAAACGTTGATTTTAACTATTTTAACCCTTCTTTAAATAAATTGATAATAAATGTCCTAATCTAATCCAAGTGGGCCTAAATGGTCATATTTTATTCCTAAGGTTGTTTTTGGTCGAATTACACATATCCAATAGAATTAGGACATGTGTTAGGGTAATAATAATAACATTTTTACCCTTAATTACCCTATTTACTTTTAACCGTGGTAAAAAAAAGTAAAAAGTTACTATTCACCAAAAATTATTTTCATCTCATTGAGCCACATTTTAGTCCTTGATATTAACCGTGTCTCTCGGATTTTTGAAATTCCACTCATAGAAGCGGTAAAATTAAGTTTTATGTAAATTTGCAAATTCTCCTAGGAGGTGGGTAAAAGACGGTGAAAAGTTCAATAAAATTTTTATATATCTAAAATTATTATAAAATTACTGCAATGAATTACATTGAACTTATATAGGTATTATGTATCAATTTTGACCTAAAATAAATTTAAATAAAATAAATAATTATTTAAATAAAAATTCGGTTTTTAAATAGTAACCCAGTGTTTTCACTATTCATCAAAAATTGAAAGTTTTCAGAAAAATACCAAAATTTCACCCTAGGATAATTTCGATATTCCGAATCCAAAAATGAAATCCATTTTGAAAAATAAAATTTATAAAATTTCAAAAATTGGTTATTACTATTCATAACGGTTAGTTTTAATAATATTTTAATAGCATATCGTTGTTTAGTGAAACTCGATATTGCGTACGACGCAAGCTATTGAGGAAGGCTGCAGTTGCGTGTAAAGAAAAGCCAAGCTAGTGTTGTGTGTAGTGAAATATTCCTTTGATGATTTATATAACATAAAAACAAAATATTTCTCATAAAAATCTCGGGTGTTACATTCTACCCCCCTTAAAATGAATTTCGCCCTCGAAATTCGTCACTTTGTAACAAAATGATGAGGATACCTCTCCCTCATCATATCCTCATGCTCCCATGTAGCTTCTTATAATTGGTGGTTCCTCCATAAAACTTTCACCAAGCGAGTGGTCTTGTTTCGTAGGAATTTTTCACTACGATCCAGAATCTCTATCGGCTGTTCTTCATAAGAAAGATCTTGCTTTAGCGGTACAACTTCTGAGCTGAGTACATGTGAAGGATCAGGTATGCACTTTCTCAGGAGAGATACATGTAACACATCGTGAACTTGAGAGAGATTCGGTGGAAGCGTCAATCGGTAAGCTACCTTCCCAACACGATCCAGTATTTCGAAAGGACCGATATATCTAGGGATCAACTTCCCCTTTTTCCAAATCTCATGACCCTCTTCTAGGGAGATATTCATAAGAACACTTTATCACCCACTTCAAACTCTAGGTATTTTCTTCAGTTGTCGGAATAACTTTTCTGTCGACTCTGAGCTGCTCTTATGTGTTGTTGAATAGATCGGACCTTTTCTGCCATCTCATCAACAAGATCAGGTCCTAATAGCTTTCTTTCCCCAACTTCATCCCATCAAGTTAGAGTCTTGCATTTCTTTCCATAGATAGCTTCATAAGGATCCATCTGAATACTGGAGTGAAAGATATTATTATAAGAAAATTCCACCAAAGGTAGGTGTTGATCCCAACCACCTTTGAAATCCATAGAGCAAGCTCTCAACATATTTTCTAGAGTTTGAATTGTTCTCTCAGACTGACCATCTGTTTGAGGATGATAAGCAGTGCTGAAACTCAACACTGTATCCATAGTATGCTGAAGACTTCGCCAGAACTTTGAGGTAAACCTCAGATCCCGATCAGATATAATAGAAAGTGGTACTCCATGAAATCTTACCACTTCCTTTACATATATCCTGGCAAGCTGATCCAGAGAGAAATCCTCTCTAATAGCAATGAAGTGCGCAGACTTTGTAAGGCGATCAACAATGACCCAGATAACATTATTGCCTTTGGATGTTTTAGGAAGTTCGGTGACAAAGTCCATAGTGATGTTTTCCCATTTCCATTCAGGTATGGGTAATGGTTGTAACACCCCCTTAGACTTTTGTCTCTCATCTTTAACTTGCTGAAAAACCAAGCATCGAGAGACATATTCAACAACATCTCTTTTCATGCCATCCCACCAGAAGTACTCTTTCAGGTCCCTATACATCTTCGTGCTTCCAGGATGAGTAGAGAATGAAGAACTATGAGCCTCATGCAGTAGCTCCTTCTTTAATTCTGGAATGGGAGGAACACAAACTCGATTCTTGAACTTTATTATCCCATCACAATCAAGGTTGAATTCAGGAACATTTCTCACCTTATTTTGTAACTCGACATCTTCTTTCTGTGACTCTTTAATCTTCACATGTATAGATGGTTGAACATTCATTTCAGAAAGATACGATTTTCCCCTTCCATTATAATTCCAAGATCCATCCTTTGTAAATCCATAAATATTGGATCTTTTGTGATCCTCATCATGGATAAACTGGCATGGTCTTGTCGACTTAATGCATCTGCCACCTTGTTTGCTTTCCCAAGGTGGTAATGGATTGAGCAGTCATAATCCTTAATTAGCTCCAACCATCTTCTTTGGCGCATATTCATCTCATTTTGTGTGAAAATATACTTTAAACTTTTATGATCAGTATAAATGTCACACCTTTCTCCATAAAGATAATGCCTCCAAATCTTTAATGCAAATATTACTGCAGCTAACTCCAAATCATGAGTTGGGTAATTTTGTTCATGGATTTTTAACTGTCGTGAGGCATAAGCTATCACCATATCATTTTTCATAAGAACACACCCCAACCCCTTCTTGGATGCATCACTGTAGATCACAAACCTTTCTCCATTACAAGGCAGTGCGAGCACAGGTGCACTGGATAACCTTCTTTTCAACTCCATGAAATTATCTTCACATTCCTCCGTCCAAACAAACTTAACTCCTTTCCGAGTCAACCTGGTGAGTGGATTAGATAATCGTGAAAAATCTTTCACAAAATGTCGATAATATCCATCCAAACCAAGAAAACTTCGGATCTCGGTTACTGTTGTTGGTATCAACCATCTTTCGATAACCTCTGTTTTTGCTAGATCCACAGATATCCCCTCTTTTGAGATTATGTGACCCAAAAATGCAACTTTTTGAATCCAAAATTCACACTTGGTAAATTTGTCATAAAGCTTCTCCTTTCTCAGGGTCTTCAATATAATTCTCAAGTGATCTTCATGTTCTTCCTTGCTCTTTGAATATACAAGAATATCATCTATAAAGACTACCACAAACTGATCAAGATAGTCTCTAAAGACTCTATTCATTAGATCCATGAAGATTGCATGGGCATTAGTAAGACCAAATGGCATCACTATAAATTCATAGTGTCCATACATTGTACAGAAATCCGTCTTTGGTATATCCTCCCTTTTGACCCTTAATTGGTGATACCCTGAACGAAGATCAATCTTGGAAAAGTATTGAGCTCTGTATAGTTGGTCAAATAAGTCATCAATGCGCGGGAGAGGATATTTGTTCTTGATAGTGATCTTGTTATGTTCTCGATAATCAATACAGAGTCTCATTGATCCATCTTTCTTCTTAAAAAACAGAACAGGTGCTCCCCAAGGTGAATCACTAGGGCGTATGAATCCCTTATCAATATTCTCTTGGAGTTGCTTCTTCAATTCCTGCAACTCAATTGGGGCCATTCTATAAGGTGTCTTTGAAATAGGCAAAGCACCCGGTACGAGTTCTATTGAAAACTCAACTTCACGATTTGGTGGAAGACCCAGAAATTACTCCAGAAAGACATCATCAAACTCCCGTACAATGGGAATATTCTTAATCGTGAGTTTCTCACCAACCATTTGAGATAAATAACCTTCATTTAGTGGAATCAAGACCCATAAGATGGAAGAAATTTCCACTGGAAGGTTATTTTCATCCTTGCATCGATAGACGATCATAGACTGATCTGGAATATGAAATGTGACTTCCCTTCTTTGGAAATTTATATGAGATCCATATAAAGAAAGCCAATCCATGCCAAGAATCACATCAAATTCCACTATAGGAAGGATCACAAGATTTGCAGGAAGCACTTTCCCACAAACTTCAATTGAAGAAGAATTGTAAACTTTTGATGCTACTGTTGTGCCATTAGGAGTTGTCACAGCCAACTCAACATCTAATTGTTGAGGTAATACGGTGATACCCTTAGAAAATTCTTCAGAAATAAAAGAGTGGGTGGATCCAGAATCAAATAAAACATTTGCTACTTTATAGTGGATGGTAAGTGTACCTTTCACCACATCGTTATCGTACTCCACATCGCTGATAGAAATTTCATGTGACTTTCCTTTGTCTTTAGCCTTAAGAGTTTGTTGATGTCGACCATCATCATTAACCCTTGGATTTGGGAATTGATTGGCATAATGCCCCATCTCCTTGAACTTGAAACATTGAAGTGTAGTAGTTTCATTCTGTGTATACCTTCCTTTGTTTTCATCATTAGACATCTTCTTCCCATCATTGCAGAATTCAAATGCCCGATGACCTTCCTTTCCACATTTGAAACATTTACTTGTCCCTTTAAGACACCTCCCTCCATGTTTCTTTCCACACTTTGAGAATAAGGGAAAACTCATCTTCTTTTCAGTGTGCTCTTTAGATTTTCCTTTGAATTCCATTTTCCTCTTCTTATCAAACCCATATGACTGATGGGTTACTCCAATCTCCATCTCGACTTTGAGAGCACATCGAACGATTTCCTCGTAGCTATTGAAGTCCCTTATGGCTAACGCCCTTTGAAGACTCGGTTTTAAGCCACTAAAGAATCGATCGATCTTACTCTAAGGTTGGATAATAATACCAGAAGCGTACCTTGCAAGTCTTGTAAAATTTGCTTCATAGGTACCAACAGATTCATCATCCTTTTGCTTCAGTTCAAGAAACTCTTTCTCCATCTTTGTTTAGAGAATACGAGGGAAGTACTTATTGAAAAATAAGTTCTTGAACTCGTCCCATTCCATGGACTCAATTTCATCCCTTTGCCTCGTATTCTTAATAATATTCCACCATTGATCAGCATCTCCTTCCAAACGATACACTACTAGGATGAATTTATCATGTTCAGAACATTGAAGAACTGAAAATATCTTTTCAGTGGTACTAATCCATTGTTCAGAAACTAATGGATCAGTAGACCCGCTGAATGAAGGTGGACGCTGCCTCATGAAGGATTCAACAAAATTTTGATCCTTCCTTTGCTCGTTTGGAAGTCCTGCATGATTCATAGCTTGAGAAAGTTGTGTGAGCATGGCTACAAGATTTTTCATTCCAGCTCCCATAACGTTTGGTTGCTCAGGGGGACAATCATTTCATTGCCCGTCACATTCCACATTAACACAGTTCCTTCGGGTTCCAGCCATTGACTAAAACCAAGAAGAATAGTGTGAGAAACACTAATTATAATAGGAAAACCACATAATTAAGAATAAAATTTCACACTTAAGGTCTTATCATAGGTTGTTCATGGCCATTTTTAAAACACTAAGATCGTGTTCTATGCTTAGACTTATCCTTAGGGTTCTTACTAAGGCTTTCAAATCCTAGTTTCCAAAGGTTGACTATACCTTTCCTCTGATACCAACTATAACGACCCATACTTTACATACATGGTTAATACTTCAAAATTGAAGCATACTTATTACAAAATATAAGAAAAACATGAAAGGACCATATAGGTATAGTGTCTTTAGAAATTGGGAAACATAAACAACTGGTTCATAAAGCATCTACACTGTCTCCCATTTATTTCATCATATCTATAGTCCCTTTTTGGAATATCTTACTTAATACCCTTCTTCCTGACCTGGGGAAAGAAAACATACAAAAGGGTGAGCTCAAATGCTCAGTAAGGGTAAACAAAAGAAATATCAATCACATCAAAATAAAAACATAACATTTTGGAAATCTTACCCTGCAAAAGAGATCATAATTTCATAACATGGGATAAATCATGGTAGTGAAATATAATCCCAATAATCATAACATAAAACATGAAACTTTGTGTCATACACACATAATCATAGAGAATCATTTCTTATTAGTCAAGACTCATTGCCAAGACTATCTTAGTGGACAAAGTCCATTTCTGAACCGAGTTCATTCCTCGTTTCAGTCCTGTTTCACTGAACCGGTTTAACCTGCCGTTCCAGCCATGTCTATCTCATGAGATATAAAATATTTACCCAATACATTAGAGCGAGATATAGGTCCCACCAATCTCATAATGATACCATTCTTATGTGTGCCACAAAATCATAAACCGTACATCATAGCATAACCCATGTAATAAAAATGGGAATCTTAAACATCGTGACATCATAAAGCAATTCATATAAGATAAAGGAATTCATAAAAATATTTCCATCACAACATAATAAAATCCATGTAATAATAGGGATATAAACAGAACCCTATATTATCTTAGATGTAAAATAATTTTGATAAAACTCTTGAACTCCATTCTTGAGGAAAATATCCTTTCTACTTCAAAAACATTTTTCCTTTCTTAACATGTCATACAATTTTAAACTAAAAGAAGTTGATTTAAAATAAACTTGAAAACTTGTAAAGGAAGATTCTTGGAAATATTTTTTTAAAAATCCATTCATGCCGTATAAGTTAAAAAAACATTCTTCTCGTACTTTTGTCGGAAAAGTCAAAAAGTACCTCGTACGAAAAACGACAAAAGATTCCTTTCATATCTTTTACTAAAAACTAACCAAAGGGTAAAATTGGATTTAAACAATTGTAGGTGTATAGAAATAATGTTACATATTTAGGAAACATGGATGTAGATGATAAAATATACCCTAGTAAATAACAAAGTATAAACAATCTCGGATAAAAATGAGATTGTGATATTTTCCCTTACCTTAGGTCCGATTTGCTTCGTAAGTGTCCGAACCTCCTGTATAATGATTTAAATAATGTTATTGAATTATTCCAGAATCATACTTATTTTTATGATATATGGTCATATTCTTAGCTTCTTATTAGTAATATTTCATTACTACTTGTTATTCGGGTGTTTATTACTTTTTGTTCTTATGCGTGTTTTGTCGAATAAATTCTTATTTTTCTTTTTAGGTTATAGATACCTCATTTACAGAATGTTATTAGTGTAATATATATCATATTAATTAATTCAATTTATTTATATAATCATTATGCAATGAAGATCATGTAGAACGAGTCACATCACATCGTGGAGACGGTATTCCGTACGTACGCACGAGCGATGATATCGTTCCCATGATCGTGGAATTGTATTGGAGTGTATATATACTAGTTCAGAATCAATATCACTTTACAATAATCATATATAGTCATTATTTACACCATTATACCCATCCAAGTAAGGTGGTGGTGGAAAATCGATTACACCACGGCGTGGAGACGGTATTCCGTACGTACGCACGTGCGGTGATTTCGTTTTCCGTAGGACAGATAGATGGTGAAATAGGGTTGTTTCATACTTATAATAGAATATAAGTATATGAGTGATACTGATGTTATTAATTCATAATTAAACAACTAATGAAGAAGAAGTGGAAGAAGAAATAAAGTTGAAAGAATCGGTAATGGACATTACCTCTTCTTTGAAGCGCCTCTTTGAGATCTCCTCTTAGGGCACTAAAATTGGTCTTTGAAGAATACCAGGACCTCTAGGATGTTTTTAGGGAAGTGTAGAGGAGATATTGGAAGGTTTTGGCCGAGCTTGAAGGCTCAAAGTGGTGTGAGGAAGAGAGGGAGGAGGTGCCCTTTTATAAGGGAGGAGAGGGGCTCCTTTGGAAAAACTAAAAATATTATTTTATTATAAAGCCAAATTCGGTTTTAAATAGCTCCAAATTGATTTATTTCGAAGCTAAGGTGGTTATGGGTCGAAATAATCTCATCCAATAGAATTTAGACAAGTTTAAATTCCTATTTTAACATTATCATTTATATTTAACTTTAAGTTAGATAATTTTACTTTTACCGTGTCTTTTTGTGTTCTTACACTATAAGGTTAATAAACTTACTATAACAAGACAAACGAACCCCAAGATGTTTATTACTAATATATATAACCTTATCTAAGTCATTTGGCCAAACCTTAGATTTTTGGGAATAAAATAACAATTAATAATATAATATTTGTTTTAAAAACTATTTTATGTCAAATTTGACACTATTTAGTAATTGATTTTTGTGAAAATCATAACAGAATGATTAGTTCTAAAAAAGTTAATTAAATCAATAATAACATGTAATATTAACCTAGAAAATTAGTGGAATTCATAAAAAGTCTCAAATTACATTTATTTAGGTATTTATGACATCAATTATGTCAATATTTCATTAATAAGATAATTACTGCATCATCATTGTGTCATAAATAAATTAAATTATTTAATGTCTAAAAATTATAAATAAAAGACCATTATGTTGAAAATATTTTCAGATTTCTAATTAATATTTATAGTTGAATTTATCTTATGTATAACCTTATATTAAAAATGATTTAGTTATTAAAATTTGATTTTAACTATTTTAACCCTTCTTTAAATAAATTGATAATAAATGTCCTAATCTAATCCAAGTGGGCCTAAATGGTCATATTTTATTCCTAAGGTTGTTTTTGGTCGAATTAAACTTATCCAATAGAATTAGAACATGTGTTAGGGTAATAATAATAACATTTTTACCCTTAATTACCGTATTTACTTTTAACCGTGGTAAAAAAAGTAAAAAGTTACTATTCACCAAAAATTATTTTCATCTCATTGAACCACATTTTAGTCCTTGATATTAACCATGTCTCTCGGATATTTGAAATTCCACTCACAGAAGCGGTAAAATTAAGTTTTATGTAAATTTGCAAATTCTCCTAGGAGGTGGGTAAAAGACGGTGAAAAGTTCAATAAAATTTTTATATATCTAAAATTATTATAAAATTACAGCAATGAATTACATTGAAATTATATAGGTATTATGTATCAATTTTGACCTAAAATAAATTTAAATAAAATAAACAATTATTTAATTAAAAAGCCGGTTTTTAAATAGTAACCGAGTGTTTTCACTATTCATCAAAAATTGAAAGTTTTCAGAAAAATACCAAAATTTCACCCTAGGCTAATTTCGATATTCCGAATCCAAAAATGAAGTCCATTTTGAAAAATAAAATTCATGAAATTTCAAAAAGTGGTTATTACTATTCATAACGGCTAGTTTTAATAATATTTTAATAGCATATCGTTGTTTAGTGAAACTCGGTATTGCGTACAATGCAAGCTATTGAGGAAGGCCGCAGTTGCGTGTAAAGCAAGACAAGATAGTGTTGTGTGTAGTGAAATATTCCTTTGTTGATTTATATAACATAAAAACAAAATATTTCTCATAAAAGTCTCAGGTGTTACAATATTTATAATACTTATAAAGTTATAGATATATATAATTAAATAAATATATTAATAAATACATACAAATATTTATAAAAAAATACAAATATTTATAATTATAATTTTAAATAAACATAGATATATTTAAATAATTGTAAAATTATAATAAATATATGAATTATATATAATTATAAAATTATAAATATAATGAATATATTTGTTATAATTTTATAATTATTTTAATAAATTAATTTATATATTTATAATTATAAGTATAAATAGATATATATTTATTTATACTTATAATTATAAATAAATATTTATTTATTTAAATAATTATAAAATTATAAAAAATATATTTATTATTCTTATAATTTTACAAATATATATAATTAAATAAATATATATATAAATATATACAAATATTTATAATTATAATTATAAATAAATGAAGATATATTTAAATAATTATAAAATTATAATACATATATTAATTATATATATTAATAAAATTATAAATACAGTAAATATATTAAGCCTGCATCTCACCAGGGTTCAAATCCTAACTGCACCATAATTGGGGATTTAATGGGGCACGACGGGGCGTAGGTGAAAGGCGGTAGGATGTGGGAGGTGGGTCATTGGGCTTTGGCGTGGGCGGCAGGCAGACGACTCTCTTGGGGAGCGGGCATCGACGACGAAGGCTGGAGGCGGTGACGTTGTCAGTCAGCGGAGGTGGGGGCACAACTAGCGTTGACGATGGAGACAACTCTCTTGGGTCGGTTGAGCGGGCGTCAGCAACAAAGGCCGATGGCAGCAACGTTGTCGGTCGACAGAGGCAGGGCACAACAAGTGTCAACGGCAGAGAGAGCTCTCTTGGTTCGGTTGAACGGGCGTTCGCGACGGAGGCCGGAGGCAGCGGCGTTGTCGGTCGGTGGAGGTGGGGCGCACTAAGCATCAACGACGGAGCATTTGGAAAGTGCAGGCGGTGACTTTTCGTGGGGTGCATGATATCCAACATGGTCCTGCCAGATGGATGCGTGTAGCGGGTTCACCCGCGGCGGATACGACAAGACGATCGTGGCGGGCAACAGGGGGGACTTCACCCACGACGGTTGCAATGGTTGATGTCATAAGTGGGCTTCACCACAGAGGGGGATTATCCCCTATATATACTATATATAGAATATATGAAAAATAATGCGGGGTACTCTCGGGTCTATCCCTACGGGGGGCTATGGACTGGGTTTACCTTAGCATACAGGTGTGTGTGCATGTCTTTGATGTAGTTGTACCCCGAAGAACCTATATATATGTGTAATTATAAATATAAATAAATATTTATTAATTATAATATTTTAAATATAAATAAATAATTATTTATTTATATTTATAATTGTAAATAAATATATTTATTATAATTATAATGTTAAAAATATGTCAGAAAGGTTCAGGAGTCAGACGAACCTGCTCCTACCAAATTTATTGAAAAACAAATGACAAAGCATGAGAGGGATAGAGGACAGGAACAACAATAGAAATGTCCTCATGCAAAAAAGAAGATTACAAATGGGTATAACCTAGGTCATCCCTATAATCATGATCAGAGATATCATCAGCAGATTCTCATTCTGACTGTGGATTATTCTGACTGAAAAGCACAGAACACTTTTCCTTGAGATTAATCTGCTCCAGAGTGAGATCCTTTGAAGAAGTCTTGGTAGACCGACCACATCCAACATAGTTTTCTCTACTACGTCCTCATCCACGCTTTTTCGGATGCCGACCTCGCTTCCATGTTTTTGTTTGCTACCAATCTCCCTCTGGTTCAGTGAGAGGTTGCTCCATAGAGTCATTAGTGATTCTTGAAGCACCATCCTTCACAGCTTGCACCCTAGTATCATGATCAATCAACTTCATTCTATCCATAACAGGTTATGGATTCTTATCAGCCAATTGTATGCTAACAATCTCAGTGGATTTTGGAGCAGCTTGATCCAAACTTCCCTCCCCTAGATTCTGCTCCCCAACAACAATATCTGACCATAATTTCTTTTTACCAATGCACTGATTGTCTGGAGGAGATGTACTCCATTCCTCCACTCATCTAGTGTCACCAAGTAGCTATCCAGGGGTCCCATGAGCTAGTTGTCCAACCCATGCACTTCCATTGCCCAACACAGGACCAGGATCTCTCTGTTGTGTACAATCCTTCTTAGTAGCAACATCCACCAGTGTTGCATGCAAAATCTATCCATGCCCAGTATCATCATTTGAGGATGTTGCGACCAAAGCCTGATCACACCCACCATCATGGGTGGATTCATTTTTATTTTTCTTTAGACACATCTTAGAATCATGCCCACGCAAAGAGAAAAAATCACAGACAAGAGATTTCCTACAAATCGAAATGTCATGCCTAATTACCTTGATTTCAAACAAAAATTTGGCATTTTTTCATACACAATTCACAAATCAAGAACATCATCATCAGTGGACAACAAAACACGGTCCACCAAAGTGGAATTCAAATTAAATATATGCAAATATTAATAAATAAATACAAATATTTATAATTATAATTATAATAAATATATATTTGTAAAATTATAAGTATAATAGATCAATTATTATAGTATTATAATTTTTTAAATAAATATATATTTATTATAATTTTTTAAATTATATATTTATATAAATATATATTTATTATATATTTATTATATTTATAATCTTATAAATATATATAATTAATATAAAATTATAAATATAAGAAATACAATTATTATAATTTTATAATTATTTAAATAAATATATATAAATTTATAGTTATATATATATATATATATTACGTGCTCATGGGTGCAATTATATTAGGTGGACGACATAAGCGGGTTTCACCACATAGGGAGATTATCCCCTGTATATACTATATATAGAATATATATAAAATAATGCGGGGTACTCTCGGGTCTATCCCTGTAGGGGGCTATGGACTGGGTTTACCTAGGCATGTGGGTGTGTGCATGTGTCTTTCATGTAGTTGTACCCCGAAGAACATATATATATATATAATTATAACTATAAATAAATATATATTTATTATAATATTTTAATAATGAATAAATAATTATTTATTTATATTCATAATTGTAAATAAATTAATATGTATATATAATTAAATAATTATAAAATTATAATAAATATATTTATTATAATTATAATGTTAATATATATATAATTAAATAAATATATTTATAAACATATACAAATATTTATAAATAAATACAAATATTTATAATTATAATAATAATAAGTATATTAAATATATATATTTATAAAATTATAAGTATAATAAATACCGTTCTTATAGTTTTATAACTATTTAAATAAATATATATTAATTATAAATTTCTAAATTATATATTTATTATATTTATAATCTTATAAATATATATAATTAATATATTAAGTATATATATTTATAAAATTATAAATATAAGAAATACAATTATTATAATTTTATAATTATTTAAATAAATAAATAAATATATATATAGTTATAAATATAAATATATATTTATAATTATATATTATGTGCTTAGGGGTACAATTACATTAAACGGACACACACCAGACAGACCAGAAAGGCAGGTCGTAGCCCCCCTAAGGGATAACCCACCCATCAAGCCTTATTTATTCACTTACATGGTCTGAAGGTCTAGTGGGCATGAAACTCATAACATAGCCCAAAGACCCACAAATTGGCTTGAAGACCCAGTGCAACGTCATGCCTGCATCATACTACCTGCGTCACCAAACCTGCGTCACCACCTGCATGCGTCATATATATATATCTATAAAATTATAAGTATAATAAATACAATTCTTATAGTTTTATAATTATTTAAATATATATATATATATATATTATAGTTTTTTAAATAATATATTTATATAAAATATATTTATTATATTTATAATCTTATAAATATATATAATTAATATATTAATTATATATATTTATAAGATAATAAATATAATAAATACGATTATTATAATTTTATAATTATTTAAATAAAAAATATAAATTTATACTTATAAATATATATAAATAAATATTTATAATTATATATTAGGTGCTTAGGGGTGCAATTATATTAGGTGGATGACATAAGTGGGCTTCACCGCGGAGGGAGATTATCCCCTCTATATACTATATATAGAATATATGTAAAATAATGCAGGGTACTCTCGGGTCTATCCCTACGGGGGGGGGGGGGGGTATGGACTAGGTTTACCCAGGCATGTGGGTTCATGCACGTGTCTTTCATCTAGTTGTACCCCGAAGAACCTATATATATATATAATTATAATTATAAATAAATATATATTTATTATAATATTTTAATAATAAATAAATAAATATTTATTTATATTTATAATTCTATATAGATAAATAAATAATTATATATACGTAAATAATTATAAAATTATAATAAATATATTTATTATAATTATAATGTTAAAAATATATATAATTAAATAAATATATTTATAAACATATACAAATATTTATAAATAAATAAAAATATTTATAATAATAATAATAATAAGTATATTAAATATATATATTTATAAATAAGTATAATAAATATCGTTCTTATAGTTTTATAGTTATTTAAATAAATATATATCTATTATAATTTTTTATATTATATATTTATTATATTTATAATATTATAAATATATATAATCAATATATTAGTTATATATATTTATAAAATTATAAATATAAGAATTATAATTTTATAATTTTATAATTATTTATTTATATATATATATATAGTTATAAATATAAATAAATAAATATTTATAATTATATATTTTGTGTTTAGGGGTGCAATTACATTAAACAGACACACCCCAGACACACAAACCAGAAAGGCAGGTCATAGCCCCCTAAGGGATAACCCACCCATCAAAACTTATTTATTTATTACATGGTCCGAAGGTCCAGTGGGCATGAAACTCACAAAATAGCCCAAAGACCCACAAATTGGCATGAAGGCCTAGTGCAACGTCATGCTTGCATCATACTGCCTGCTTCACTAAACCCGCGTCACCGCCTGCATGTGTCATATATATATATATATAATTATAAGTATAATAAATACAATTCTTATAGTTTTAGAATTATTTAAATAAATATATATTTATTATATTTACAATCTTATAAATATATATAAATAATATACTAATTATATATATTTATAAAATTATAAATATAAGAAATAAAATTATTATAATTTTATAATTATTTAAATAAAAAATATAAATTTATACTCATAAATATAAATAAATAAATATTTATAATTATATATTTATAATTATATATTAGGTGCTTAGGGGTGAAATTACATTAAACACACACACACCACACACACAGGCCGAAAAGGCAGGTCATAACCCCCTTAAGGGATAACCCGTCCATCAAGCCTTATTTATTCATTACATGATCTGAAGGTCCAGTGGGCATGAAACCCATAACATAGCCCAAAGACCCGCAAATTGGCCTGAATGCCTAGTGCAACGTCATGCCTGTATCATACTGCCTATGTCACCATGCATGCATCACCACCTGCATGCCTCACCACCTGCATACGTCATATATATATTTATAAAATTATAAGTATAATAAATACAGTTCTTATAGTTTTATAATTATTTAAATAAATATATATTTATTATAATTTTTTAAATTATATATTTATATAAATATATATTTATTATATTTATAATCTTATAAATATATATAATTAATATATTAATTATATGTATTTATAAAATTATAAATATAAGAAATACAGTCATAATTATTTTATAATTATTTAAATAAAAATATATAAATTTATAGTTATAAATATAAATAAATAAATATTTATAATTATATATTAGGTGCTTAGGGGTGAAATTACATTAAACACACACACACCACACACATAGGCGAGAAATGTAGGTCATCGCCCCCCTAAGGGATAACCCACCCATCAAATCTTATTTATTCATAACATGGTCCGAACGTTCAGTGGACATGAAACCCATAACATAGCCCGATGACCCACAAATTGGCCTGAAGACCTAATGTAATGTCATACCTGCATCATACTGCCTGCGTCACTGCTTTCCTGTGGAAATTCACTCCCACCCGAATTTTAACCCGGGTCTGATGCCGGATTACAAGGAGTCTTTACCACTCATGTAAGCCCCCAACTGCAATATTTATAATTATATATAATAAATATAGTAAATATATATATATTATATAATTATAAGTATAATAAATATATTTATTATAATTTTATAATTATAAATAAATAAATAAATATATTTAGGTATTGGGGGTACAATTATAACCAAACAACTCATACACACAACCTCATCATTAAGATGAGTGTCCCATTAACCCCCCCAAAGGATGATAACCCATTATAGGACCTTTGTGTATATATTATATAGTCATATATAAGTGGCCCATAAGCCCAGTGGTCCAGCCTGTGTGGCCCGTTCTTCCAGCCCATCCAGCTGACCAGTGGTTCCCTGATCCACCAACACTGGGTGTCGAAAATCCCACAACGCGAGCCCCTAGTCATATATAAGTGGCCCACAAGCCCAGCGGTCCAACCTATGTGGCCCATTCGTCCAGCCCATCCGGCTGACCGGCAATTCCCTGATCCACCGACACTGGCTGTTGGAAATCCCACAGCGCGAGCCCCCACACAGTTTCTTCACCACAACTTGCTGTTGTGCCCTGTAACGTCACCTAAATGCGCCCGCCGCTGCACACCAGTTGCAGGAAAACGATGCCATTCGCCATGAAGCACCATCCACCACGTCGCCTCTATTCGACCTTCATGTTGCCCAACACCTCGCACCACCACCATTTGTGCCACCCCCATCAAGGTCGTATGACCATGACTCCAACCATCAGTCTTCCACTAAAGAGCCCCCCACTTGACACCAGAAGACCCCATCTGTGTGGACCGCATCGCCCAAAATCACCCCACCTTCTAGCGTCCCCATCATAACAGTGCCAACTAGCGCTAAAAAAGCACTCATAAAGGCCTATCTTTATTATCATTAAAAAAACATAGATAAAGACATGTTTTATCAGTTATTTTTGTTTTAGCGTTGATATAACATCCTTTTATGAGCGCTTTCTAACTAACGCTGATAAAATATTTACCCAATTTTATAAATGAAGCACAACAGTCGACTTCTTCTCTCACAGACCTCAAGCCATCGCGGATGTCTACCCCTACTACCATCAACTCCTCCTCTATTGTTGCTGATCCCTCCACTACCTCTAACCCCTCCACTACCACTGACCCCCTCCTCTGCCCCGAACCCTCCTCCACCGCTACGAATCCCTCCTCTATCGCCACGAATCCTTCCTCCGCCGCGAACCCCACCTCCACCGCGCACCGAACCCCACCTCTATCGTGAACCCCTCCTCCGTCGTGAACCCACCTTCGCCACGAACCCCACCTCCGCCGTGGACCCACCTTCGCTGCGAACCCCACCTCCACCATGGACCCCTCCACGGCCTCCGCCGCTGCCACTGCCTACCTTGAATCCACCGCCGCCGAACCCAACTACCGCCGCCAGACCTCCAAATGTATGGTATGTTCTTATTTGATTTGGAATGCTTAGATAATGAAGATTAATTATAGGATTTTAGTGTTCGAAATCACAGAGAGTGTTTGATCATTGTACTATTTGTGGGTATAATTTTCTATCATCGAGACTAAAGAAACACACTCATTTATTATTGGTTTCACATATATTTACTGGTTCTTTCCTCTAAATATATAAACACATGTTTTAATATTACTTATTATAGTTGATTGTTCATATATAGATCTAGTTACGATTTCCAATGATAAACCCTTTTCTAGTAGATGGAATGTGGAATCTATCATTCTTTATGCTTTTATGTTTGTTTTCTATACTATGTAATATATGGGCATGAATAAGAGAGTGTAGAGGATTTTATGGGTAACCAATTCTATTCATATTCCTATGAAAAAATTAGTAATACCTATTAATTATGTGGTGTATGATATACGCATGTTAAATTTATTTTAGATTCTTCCTATGAATATAATATTTTTATCTATTTTTAAAAATATTGAGAAGACCCTGGGATGAGTGAATATTCATTGATAAAAAAATGAGAGATATTAATCAACCTTTTATGATGATATGTAATGCTTCACTGAGAGTGTTGAGTTTTAATTTGGGCTAGGCGATAGATTTTCCATGCGGGTTAATTTGTGAAATAAGAGATTGGTGGCCTAATGCACTTCGGATTATCTAAGAGATGATCACTGTGTGCGGGGAGTTGTGTTAGGGGTAGTCAGTATCGATACATAGTATAACAATGTATATAATTCTGGACATGTTACAATAGAAAATGGTTATGATAGGTAGAATGTACGAGTCCATTTTTGATGTTATTACTTACATTGACCTGTGATTCCATTTTAATATGTTATTCATGAGGGACTAGAAAGGTTATACCTAGGCCCAAGAAAATGTTTAAAAAGAAAACTATCTACATGATGATCATTACTCTTCTTGAGGGATTTGATATGTTATGACTATACCCATGAATCAGATATTATTACAATGGGGATGACATTGTTATATTGATAGATTAACACATCTTCAGGGATTGTAAATTTTAAACCTCTTTCCACAACATTGATATACTAACCAAGAGGCTGAATATGTTATGTAAAAACATTAACTCTTCCTAAATAGTTTACTATATTACAACACTTATATTATTCCAATACATGTTACTAGATAGGTAGAATAGATTTTATGTTTTATTATTAGAATGGTGTAGAATATTATCTTATTTTGATAGTTAGAATAATTCACCAACAATGTAAAAATATGGGAGGCTCATGATTCATAGTTTCCTATCCTGGTAAGAACACATTGAATCCAAATAGTTGTTTGTATGACATCAATTACTACATTTTATATAATATTATACATGCACTCAAAAATATTTTGTAGGTACCCCTTAATGGTTGATGCTTGATATTTTATTATTATTTTACCTTACGGTTGTATCTTGGTAAATTATATTTTATTTAAAATAAAAATATATGTTTTGTTAGTTTTATTTACTCAGCCCTATGCAATAAAATTATTTTCATTATTTTCCCTAAAACTAGATTTTTTTTATTTGTCATAAAAAATTGATGGTATAAAATCTTTGACGATATCCTACTAGGATCTTTGCTTGCATCATACATATAAAAATTGGTGTTTATATAGACTTAGTTGTCTATGATACAAGTAAAAGTAAAGGTTCTCACTTTTATAGTAGTGTTCCATAGTCACTTGTTAAAGATATAATGATAATGGGATGTAGATGTCCCCATATGGCATAAAGAGACAATATTCATTTTGTATTATTTTAATGTATTTACTATAAAGTGTATCTATTTCGAATAAATTTATTTTTGGTTTACCTCTATATTTTTTATCATGTGTAAACCTTTTATAGATTTATATTTTATAAAATGTTGGTTATTTTTGATTCATGTATCTTTTATAAAGTTTTTTTCTTGGGATTTATGTATTTATGAAAATGCCTAAGTGGATCTTTTAAAATGATTCAAGTGTTTTGAAATATTTCTTAAAAAAGTATATGTGTTCAACATAACCTTTTTGGTTTTAAATATCTTTAAAATGATTTAAACACTTGTAATGGACTTAGGTTGAATACCAAGTGTTTTTTAACTCACTAGATTGACTTTCATAAAGGGATGTGAATGTTTTGAAAGCGTATTTAATGAAAGTTTTTTATAAAAAGGGGTGTGTGAAGTTTTAAATGAAAATTTGTAAAATATAGAGTCTTTCCACTCATTTAAAATGATTAAGACTATTGGTTGATGAAGTTTCTCGAACGATTTAAAAAAAGGAATTGTGGTTTTGTGAAAGAGTACTTGGAATCGATTGGTTTATTTAAAAAAGGGTGTGCTATTTCAAAGAGAAATTCGTGTAAATGGTTGTTTTTTAATTAGATTTCAAGTGTGATTTTATAAATAGTTTTCAAAGGACATATTAAATGTAGTTTAAACATAGTATTTTAAGTTTATATTTTTATATAATTAGGAAAACCATTACATTATATAGGGAAAACAAGTAGATTGATAATAATACCATGGAAAGGGAATGTCACTAACTCTATCCAACCTATAGGATATCCATCATGACCTCACTCTCGCAATAGGTGAATTAATGTTTAACTCCATTTAAACTCCTAAACCTACTTTGAATTTAACATCACCTTCATGGTTTAAATTAGGGGAGTCCTCTACAATTACATCTTCTTTTTGGTTTAGTGTTAGCTTCTAAGGGGATGAGTCTGAGGCAACAAAATGAAATAATAACTATCATTCAAATGTTGAGTTACCCTTATTTTAAAGTCCCATTTTGGGTATTTATTTTGTTAAATATTAATATTATCTAATCAAATAGAATGAATATGAATAAAGAATGGATGGATGTCAATCGTCTGACAAAAGAGTATAAAGATGGAGTGAATGAGTTCAACAAGTTTGAAAAAGATCATGCATATGACCCTTCTTAAACTCTTTATATGTGTTTACACTATTGTTATTCAAGACTAATTAGTCCATAGGAGTTGGAAGAACACTTGATCTATCATGGAATAGATCGAAGTTATAAATGTTGGATGTAGTGTATTAAAAATTGATAAACACCATCATGCATGGATGATTTGTTGGATATCCAGGCAATGAATCTAGGAAATAAATATTTAGAGTATCCAAATTTACTGCAATGAGCATCCAATGCTGCCTAAAAACACAAAAAGGAATAAGTAATGAAAGAAATGAAAATAAATTTTTATGATTAAATTGTAGAGTCTTACCCCTACATCATTGGTATTAAATAGAGTCTTTCATCCAAATTTTTTTCTTTCAAAGGATTTGATCAGGCCTACTGCTATTTCATCCTTTTTGTTGGGTTCAATTTTAACTTCTGTTGTTGAGGTGATGTGAGGACTAACGAGTCCAAACTTTTTCTCAAGGTAAAAACCATTCAATTGTTTTTCATATATACATCTTCCAAAAATATGAAATGTATTTAGTCATAATTAACATAGTATATCAGCTTTTGAAAAATGAAATAATGAGAACATACCTCATGTATACATTTACAACTAATCCACCTAGACAATTATCGTCGAGGATTTCATTTTCACTCTCATGATCAACGAAGTCTTGATCTTTCTCTCCATACACATTTTCATCAAATTCAACTATGTGGTTTCCACCATCATTTAACTTTGTATCTACATGATCCTTGAATGATAGTAAATGTGGATATAGAACGGGTGGGGTAATTTTAGTTTCGGTAGATATTTTTGATCAGTTGGTTTATCCTTTAGATGGTTTTGAGATGGTATTTCATTTCATCCTCTTCTCTTTGTCCGTCTATAATAGCATTCATCAGTTCAAACCTTTTTCATTAACTATTAAAGGTTTAGCTTGAAAAGTAAATTGGAAATAAATACCTCCTTGTCGACATGTTTTTTTACAAGATGTGATAGCCATGTGATGAATGTTCGAACAAATTTTTCAACTATATTAATATAATTTTCTTGAATTGGCACAGGTAGCTCTGCACTCAGCTCATGGGATACATTGATCGACACTCACACATTACCTGTTGGAAGTGGTTTGCTATGTAGTGTGTCCTTTTGAATATTGAACAATGTATACCTCACCACAAAGCGATGGGTGGGTGTTTCTAGATATAAATCATAGTCATTATCAACCTATATAATATCAATATAGGAAAGGTATTAGTGTTTGTTTGATTCACATTTCACAGAAACATTTATTAGAATATTGATTACCTCTATTAATACATATCTTTGAGGAGAATGGTTAGATCCATAGCTGGTGGGGGTGGGGTGGGGTCTTCACACGGTGGTCGTTCTTGAGTTTATTCTTATATTTGTCTATCCCTCATTAAAATTTCCATCATCTCCCTCTTCCATTAGAATTATCCTTCAAGGGTAGATATTTTTTCTCTCATCTATTTTATTAATTTTCTTTGATCATCCTCTTTTTTTTTCTCAAAATATGTTTAGGGTGTCACCCCAAAAACCACACCTCTGATGTGACCATACTGTTCTGGATGCTTCAAGGCCATTGATAGTTTGTGTTCATTTGGAATAGGTTTTGTTGATTCCTATGACTTTGTCAGATAGAAAATATAAGAAAATAAGCGATCATTGTTATGTAATAGAAATATAAATAAAAACAAATTTTTATTATGTAATACTTACACATGATTCCCACACTTTTTGTATGTTCTCATCTATTAGTATCCTGTCTTTATTTATATGTGCCTCCTTCTATAGCACATAGCGTGGGATGGAAGTGGAACATAATTATGGTTTTGTTTCACGTCACATAAAATTATTACGGTATATTTAAAATAAGTACCAATTTTTTTTCAAGTGAAGCGTACCCCATCCTTGCTTTATGGTAGAGGTTTGCTGGTTTTGCTACTCGTTCTTTATTTTCATCACTCAGTTATTGTTTCATAAATAAAAAAATTTCAATAAAAGTTATGAATACACTTATCATCAAAAAACGTATTACTATCCACAATGTACCTGAAAAGACACATCCACACGACGACCAGTAAACACATTCCACAATTCTTGGGTTATTAGGTGTACATAGATAAGTGGTGGGTGTGGGTTTATTTTCCCCCCAGCATCTTTAAGATGATGTCTTGTTAGGATTGTGTGAAATAATCTATGAATACTTCCAGCAAGTATTAATACAAAATTGTTCTGGGACTCATCTAATATAAATGCACTCTACAATGGATGATGAAAAGTAAGTCAATGTTTCATTATATTAGTTTTTAGTAAAAAATGAAATGATATCATAATGTTACAGTAATATCTTCCCACATCAGTTTCTTAAGCCTGATCACAACATGGTGCCATGAATCTACGTCAATCGACATGTGTTTCTGAGTGATGATTCTAATATAACTACTGAACTTGGCCTTGTTGGGGTTAACATGCTGACCCCACACATTCTATACAACCTCATATTTGATGCCTTTGGCTTTTTCTTTAAGTATTTTTTCTAACACCATCAAACATTGACACTCCTTTTTTTTTCTGCGACGTCAGTCCTTCATCACCTACCATTTCCCCAGAATCAACATCATCAATATGTTCCTCTATAGTGGTGGAATCGACACGTGCAGATGGTTGTTGTACCTCTGTATTGCGAGCAGCAGTAGGTTGAGAGACCCACTGTTCCTTAAGATTGGGAGCACTATCATGTGAAGAAGGTCGCTCCTCTGCACTATGAGTAGCAACAGGTTGAGAGATCTACTATTCCTCGGGAATGAGATCACTAGAATGTGCAGAAGGTCGCTCCTCTACACTGTGAGTAATAGTAGGTTGAGAGACCAGTTGTTCCTTGGGATTGGGATCACTAACATGTGAAGAAGTCATTATCCGCAGAAGTGGTTTGACATTTAATTTAGAGTACATAAATGTTGAAAAAATTGGATAATAACATGATATAAAATGATATATATTACGAAAAAATGTAACCTGATTATTAAACACTATTTTTTTAAAGGATGAAGGGATTTTACCCCTCTATCAATGATCTAAATCCCTTCATTGTGGTCTACTCTAACATAAAAAAACACCACCCACATTAGGACCGCTGTGAAATGATTGCAATGTACCAATGAAAGGGTCATCCTTGATTGAATTTTCATCTGACCCTTCAGTGGTTTTGGTCGATAAAAGAACAATTGACCACTTCCGATTTGGAGGATCTATAACATAAAATACTTATACTAAATGTGATTCCATTATAAACAGTTTTTATTTGTACCCTTCCCTACTGAAATCAACTTTCACGAATCCCAATTCATCTATTTTAATGGAAATCCATTTATCAACTCACTTGCATTAAAAAATCGGCACTTGGAATGTTATATAATCCAACTCCCATATTTTTTTTATGATTCCAAAGTATGAAATATTTACGTAAATTGTATTTCTATCCTTAGTACCAAAAACATGCATCGATTCAGCCACAAGTGTAACTCCACTATTTTTCATGGTACTATATTAATCTTTCTTATTTGTATAGAACATATAACCATTAATTACATATCCTTTATAAGATAATACAAACACACTTGGTCCTTCGGCTAGCCATCGAAGTCATTATGAAATTGAATCTGTATTTTCATCTGACTTCTATAAAACATGGTCTCGAAACCATCATATAAACTATTTATTATGTGTATTTGATATCCATCTTTAATCCATTAATGGATTTAAATTCCCAATAATTTATTTGTGGGTTTCAACATATGGGGAAACCTTCAAAATATTATAAAAAATGTAAAGGTGGGTATGCTCCCGGTCTGTAATATTGATTATGGCAATATCTCTTCTAGAAATTCCTTTACCCTCAAGATGCCCAGTGTGATGAGATTTTAGTAGACCAATTCTTTCCACACCGAACAAGTATTTAGTACAGAATTTCAATGAATTCCACAACAATATATCCATAATACAACCCTCTGGATGACTTCAATTTTTAAAATACCCTTTCAAAATATTCATATATCATTCAATGGGTTACATCCATATATAGTTTATAAGACCACATAGTCGAATCTCTCTCACCAAGTGAACCATACAATGAACCATCATATCAAATAATGCTGGTAGGAAGAACATTTCCAATTCACATAACATGGTGGTAATTTCTCTTTCCATACTCAGTAATTTCTCCAGGTTTATAACTTTTCTGCATATAACTTTGAAGAAGAAAAATATTTTGGTTAATGCATGACGGAAATTATTGGAAAAAATTAAATGTAAAGATATATGCATTAGATATTGCATCAAAACATGGAAATCATATGATTTCAGACCCTTTAACTTTAAATCGGTCACTAACACGATGTTCTTGATATTCAATGAATACCCCTATGGAACCTTTACATCATTAAATAAGTTGAAAAACTGATATCTCTCCTTCCTGGAAAGAGTGTAAGTAGTTGGAGGAAGAAAAGTTTTTTTCACCCTTCAATGGAGCCAACTCTTCTCATATTCCCATGTCAACCATATCCAACCTAGCCTTAATTCTATCCTTTGTTTTTCTAGGTGCATTTAGAAACGTGCCGATGAAACTATCACATATATTTTTTTCAATATGTATAACATCAAGAAAGTGTCTGACATAATGACAATTCCAGTATGGTAATTCAAAAAAACGGATCTCTTATTTTAACTGGTTTTCGTAAGGTTTTTTGAAAATGGTTTACCAAAATCAGTGTCCACATCTACTACTTTCTCAAAAATTTGATCACCTACGAGTTGAGAAGGTGTTGTATATTCTTATAAACTTCCATCAAATGATGTTTTACAAGATCGGTACTTATTTCATTAGGGTAAAAATATATGATTTCCTAGAAACACATTTTTTGATGAATGTTTCAACCTAATTGACTATGTATCTTATTGCAGATAGGACAACCATGAGTTCCTTTAATGCTATATCCTAAAAAATTTCCATAATAAGGAATGTCATTTATCATCCTGTATAACATGGCTCTCAACGTCAAATCTTCATTTCTATAAGCATCATACAACGCAACACCTGAATCCCATAATAATTTCGAATCCTCAATCAATGGAGCCAAATAAAAATCAACATCATTACCCGGTTGCTTTGGTCCTAATATAAGTATAAATAACATGATATGTTTTTGTTTAATTCATAACCACAGTGGTTGGTATCACCCAAATTTACCCAAGTTCTTAGGGTTAAGCGGTCACTTGTAGTTTAGCTTGGGTTGTCAAATCCTTAGATACCTAAGAAGTAGCCTACAAACACGTACATTCTATGGATTGTTTTTGGATATGAAGTGGACAACTTGGTTTGATTTTATATTAGTTTAAGTTAATTATAAGATACTTAAGTGAATTCAATTTAAATGAATGAGTTGATCCTAGGTTATCACTTGGGGTGGATTGGATGCATTCCTTTTTCAACTATTTCAAATTCATATATTTGAGATGGGTTCGTTTAAGAAGATCAAAAAACATCACCACTTACTATTTTAATACCTAAAAACCTTAATAATAATCACATATACACTTGGAGGATCATGTTTTTGAGCACTCCAAGGTAAAATTTCGTATTATCACTTGAAGTGTGTGGCCTTAAATTCAACAAGGACAATGGAGTTTAAAGATCGTCAAACAGAATTCTCAATTAAAAGAAGTGATTAAAAATTAATGGATTGAGAAATAACATCCAATAAATACCCTTTATACTCCCTTAGATCAACCTATAAGTGGGTTATCCCTCCATTTATGCTATGATTTCAATATAAGCGAAAGTAGACTCATGAGGGAGGAATTAAAGAAGTAAAAAAACAATAAAAAGAAAATGATCACTCCACTGTTGTGTGAATAATTTCACAAGGTTTGGTGTGAATAAATTCAAACCTTGAGGAAACAGTATCAAAGTTATATATAGAATAACATAATAATATGATAAGAATAACTTTTATTAATAAACTAAGATGAATTAGAACAACTTACATGTGAAAGATAAACTTAAGACAACAAAATCCCAACATATCATTATAATGAAAGAAAGCATCCAAAGATCCAAAATCCTTCAACAACACTACCTCAAATAGAAATTTTTTAAGCCTTGGGTATATCCTCCAATATTAAAAGTCTCCTCAATTAATTATGGTAGGTCATAAGTGTGTGGAAAGTTGAGGGAGAGTTTATTTTTTTACCCTTGACAAACAATCCGAGCCAACTTGTATGACTCGAAAGATGTGTTCAAACGAGCATATATATGGACGAATTCTGGTGGGTCATAGAAGAAAAAAATGAAGATAAGAATTTCCCATGATATAATGTAAAATTTTAGTCCAAAATATTTTATTATTTTTGAGATATGATTAAATTTGTGGGCTATTTTTCTGGCCTGCGGAATCTGGCCAAATATTGCATATTTAACTTGGGCTGATTTGAACTCCATTCAAACATCCGAATTAGCTTTATAAAATGTCTAATTAAATGTTACCCTTTATGTCTTATATCTTAAGTTCAATTTTTATAATTATTGGGCTTGGATATTAGCCGATATAGTCTATTTATTGGGATTCTTTCTAGTTTACATTGCCCAGAATGTGTTGGCATGAAAGCCCATTTTGGTGGTCTTCCAATGTGAATCTTCAAGTACTTAAAAATCATTAATTGTTACTTATATCATGAGAGACATGAAAATAAAATATTAAAATAAAATCAAGACCATTTTTTATTTTAGGAGGTGTTAAAAAATGTACCATGTAATAGTACATTTTAAGAGGGAATTACAATCATAATGTGAATTAATGTTCAAAGTATAAAATCAATAAAATGATGTTTATAAGTAATAAAGCACATGAATATTATATATATTAATAATGAATATTATACTCATTCAGTGTCTAATCACACCCCCAACTTGAGTTTTTCTATCCCTGAGAAAAATATATCTCAAAAAATGTGAAATTTGAATTCCCTTTTTCAAAACATTTTAATACACAATGATCACCAAGAACCATTATACCAAAAAATAATGAAACCCATCAAAATCTTTTAATAATAGATATTTTTATAAGCATATCCCAATCCCAAGCTCATTCCTTTGTTAAAATTAATCAATATATTTCATCCAATATCAATTAAGCATGATGATGTGTTGTGTATCACAATAGACATGGGGGTTCATATTTATTCAAGGGGGAAATGATGGAAGTGCTAGGTGTAATATCATTTCAATATTAAGATTATTATTCCATTTTTTTATGTTTTATGTTTTTTTTGAAATTTTTCCATGGTAATTGAAATTGAACTCAATAGATTCAACCCATGTAGCGAGACTTTGCAGATGACTCCCAGGATCAAAGACCTTTGGGAACCAAGTGAAGCCCACATACTTGGGCATCATATCGAGTTAACTTAATAAAAAACAAAGTCAAATTACCACAAATAGAGATAAAATTACTGAATCCAGGCTAAAAAATGATGGAGTCATGATCCCCAAGTGTCAAAAGCCACACATTAGGTTATTTCATTGCTCTACGTGCAAATTTATTATTTTTTTGATTTTTTTTATTTTTTATTGAATACTCATATTAAAACGAAAATGATCACAAAACCTATGATATTTATTTGGGGGACCCCATAAACTCAAACTAATACCCCACTATCTAAATGATGTGCGTTGTTATTTTTTTATTTGGATGAGAATATAAACAATGAAATGTCACATTAGATAGCCACAATTTCCAAAATCTATGCTCATGAAATTATACATGGATTAAAATTAGAACCAGAGTATGCTAAATTATTTTATATTCAATTTAAAAGTGTGCAATGTGTAATATCATGGTCATGGTTAAAGAAATTTTTTCTTCCACACATTTTTTATGCTCACAAAAGTAATTTTTTTTATTTTCACCCCCAAATTAGAATAACATTGTTCCCAGTGTTTGAAGAAAAGAAAATTTAGAATGGGGTAGAGGTAGAGAAGGTAGTTCAAAAAGGAATTTGAAAATGAGGATCATGGAATGAAGTCACCTGGTTGTTGAAGTTGAAGTTCTTGATGCTCCCTTTTAATCCCTTGATCTCCCTATCACTCAGAGAATCCTCATTAATGATGATAGTTTGTGTTTATATATCTGTGATTTGTCTAAAAAAATCCATCAACCAATCATCCCCTAAACCAACTCAATTGGAACACAATATAAACCCCTTGAGGTCCTTTTAAATAAACAAAAACAAAAGGAAAGGGAAACAACACACCTGTTTATTTAAGCATACCAAAGACCGATATTAGGAACAAGTAAAAATTATAATAATATATATATATATATATATATGGATATATAAATTTTAAAATATAAGTATATATATAAATAAAATAGATGAAGGAAACACTATAAGCCGTAGGTTAGTGGTAGATGCACTCCCCTGTCTCCCTTCAGTCCCGGGTTTGAGTCCTCGTGGCTTCGCCAGTTGTGATGGGGTTTTCCCCATGACCTACGAAGTGTCCTTTTAATTTTTTGTTTTTAATTATTTTTTATTTTTATTTTAACCTAAAAACACATAAAAATAAAATAAACTGATGATAAATTGTCTTCTTTTTAAATTTATGGGTAAGGTATTACTCAAGGATCACACCACGTGACATAGATGAATATGACGCTCCCCTTTCATACCCATACATACTCATAATATAAGAACATGTCAATAATCTAAGGTAATATCATATTCAGAGTTGATTGATTAAGTATTTTTTTTAATATCAAAATAAATCATTAATCATATTTGAAAAATAATTATGATTCACAATAATTGTAAACATGAAAACCATGGGTTTCCTCCCATGTAGTGATTTTGTTTAACTTCGTTATCTTGACATGGATCCTAAATCTATCAATTTTTTTCTGGTTCATAGGTTGGATCAATTAACTCAACCTCTATTTCATGTTTATTTAATGATTCAATGAATGGTTTTAACCTATGACCATTTAACTTGAAAATGTGACCACTTGTGGGATCCTGAATCTCTACTTCCCCATGGGGGTACACATGATGCGCTATGAATGGACCTGACCATCTAGACCTTAACTTTCCCAGGTGTAAATGAAGTTTCAAACTATACAAGAGCATGGATTTTACTATTTCAAAGTGTTTAACTTTGAGATTCCTAAATTGGTAGGCTTGAACTATATCATTATTTATCCTTGAATTTTTATAAGACTCCATACTAAGTTCTTCAAGTTCATTAATATCTAATTTCCTCTTTGCTTCGGCCAAAGAAATGTCAAAATTCATTTTTTTGATTGAACAAAATTCCTTATACTCAATTACAATAGGTAAATGGAATTATTTTCCATAAACCAACCTATATGACATTCCTAGGATGGTTTTAAATGTTGTACAATATGATCAAATGGAATCCAAGAGTTTTTCGGACCAATCTTTCCTAGAGGGATTGATAGTTTTTTCAAGAATTTGCTTAATATCCCTATTTGATAAATCAGCTTGACCATTGGTTTGAGGATGGTATGCAGTGGGAACTTTATGAGAAATACCATAGTTAGAAATGAGTGAAGAGAATGGGAAGTTGCAGAAATGGGATCCTAGATCACTGATTATAGCCCTAGGAATTCAAAATCGAGAAAATATGTGCTCTTTCAGAAATAGGATCACAACATGATGGTCGTTGGACTTTGTGGGAATGGACTCAACCCATTTTGAGACATAATAAATATCTAAGAGGATGTAGAGGTATTCCCTAGAGTTTGAGATGGGTCCCATGAAATCAATTCCCCAACAATCAAAGATTTTGATGACCAAAATGGGAGTGAGGGGAATTTGATTCCTTTTGGTAATGGATCCTAATTGTTGACATTGAGGATAACTTTTTCCGAATTGGAAGGAATACTTAGTAATTTTAGGCCAGTAGAAACCACTTTGGAGGACTTTTGAAGTGATTTTATTTGTGGAAAAGTGGCCCCCACATGCCTCTCCATGAGAAAATTTTAGAATGGACTCCTGCTCAAACTCAAGAACACATATCCTAATGATTTGATTCGGATAGAACATGAAGAGGTAAGGATCATCAAACACATAGTGTTTGAAATCATAATGGAATTTACTCTTATCTTGGGTCCCTAAAAATTTTGGAATGTCACCCATCACCAAATGGTTTACTATGTCAGCATACCATGGGAAATCACTCACAGAATAAAGGTTCTCATTGGGAAATGAATCAAACACCGAAAGGTGATGTGAGTTGTCTTTGAATTCCATCCTAAAGAGGTTATCAACTACAATATTTTCAACACCCTTTTTATCCTTAATGGTTAAATCAAACTCTTGAAGAAGGAGGACCCACCTAATCAATCCATCCTTGGTATCTTGTTTTTGAAAAAGTTATTTCAGGTTTGAATGGTCAGTGAAGACAATGATGGGTGATCCTAAGAGTTAAGAACTAAATTTCTCTAAGTCAAAGACAACAACAACAAACTATTTCTCAGTGGTGGTGTAGTTTATTTGTGCATCATTTAAATATTTTCTTGCATAAGCAATGACACATGGAGTTTTCTCACACCGTTTTCCTAAGACTGCTCCTACAACAAAGTCACTCGGATCACACATGAGCTCAAAAGGAAGTTTCCAATTTAGAGATTGCATAATAGGTGGAGAGATAAAAGCATACTTGAGTGTAGATAATGATTCCTCATAGCCTTTTGTCTATAAAAATGGAGAATCTTTCACCAATAGATCACAAAGTGGTCAAGAAATAGAGTTGAAATTCCTAATGAACCTTATATAGAAACCATAATTTCCTAATAAGGACCTCAATTCCTTAATAGTTTTAAGAGAGAGAAGGTGATGAATGATGTTGAACTTAGCTTTATCAACTTCAATCCCTCTAATAGAGACCAGATGTCCTAGAACAAGTCCTTCCTTTACTATGAAATGAAAATTTTCCCAATTTAGGATGAGATTCTTATCCTCACATATTGACAAAACCCTTTCAACATTTAGAAGGAATACCTCTAAAGTATCCCCAAACATGGAGAAGTCATCCATGAATACATCTAAATAATCCCCCACCATGTCTGAGAAGATTCCCATCATGCACTGCTGGAAGGTACTAGGGGCATTACATAACCCAAAGGGCACACACTTGAAGGCAAAAGTGTCTAATGGAAAAGTGAAGGTTGTTTTTCCTTTATCCTCTAAGGAGACCTCAATTTTATTATAACCTAAGAATCCATCAAGTAAGAAATAGAATTGATAACCCGCCACTCTCTTAAGGACTTGATCAATAAAGGGAAATGGGAAATGGACTTTCTTGGTACAAGAGTTGAGCTTCCTATAGTCAATACATACTCTCCATCCACTACTAACCCTTGTGGTGAGAAGGTCACCATCCTCATTGGTGATCACAGTAATTCCATTTTTCTTTGGGACAACTTGAATTGGGATTACCCACTCACTCTCAATAATGGGGTAGATGATACCCACTTTCAAAAACTTAAGAATTTATTTCCTTACCACAACCATAAGATTTAGATTGAGTCTCCGATGAGGTTGACGACGTGGTTTGTATTTAGATTCAAGAACAATCCTATGAGTTCCAATGAGTAGGATAATCCCAGGTATGTCAGAAAGGGTCCATCCAATTTCTTTCTTATGTTTTCTTAGGACATCCAGTAGCATCATCTCTTGATTGGATTCAAGAGAGGAGGAAATGACAACAGTAAAGGCTCAATTTTCCCCTAAGAACTCACACTTGAGTGATGAAGGTAGGACCTTAAATCCAAGATCTGATTAGTTATCACTTTCCAAGAAAGGATGGAACTTTGTATTGAAATCAGTTTCTTTATTCATATTTCTTGACAGAATTGGTTCCTTGTGAACATAATTTTCATCCAACAAATTGGCTAGATTAGTGTCATGAATGGGTATGGACTAAATTTTATTGATTTCACCAATGGTATCATTAATTATTGATTCAAGAAAATAATCAATAGAGCTATCTGAAAGAGATTAAATCCAAGGATACAAATTTCTCTCATGTGAACAAAGAAAATCAATCTCTTCTTGACTTAAACATCATTCAGTAATTCCTTGATGTTCCTAAAGTTCACTATCAACACTACCAATCCAATTAACCTCATGAATCTTTTCATCATCCCCAATTTGAGATTTTGAATTGTAGATGTTCAATTCTAGACTCATGTTTCCAAAGGTGATGGTCATGTTCCCATTTTGGACTTGGATAATAGAGTTGATTGTTGCAAGAAAGGGACAACCAAGGATGATTGGGGTTTTATCCATAGGACCTAATCTTGGATGATTGTCAATGAAAATGAAGTCATCTAGGTAAATGAAATTTTTATCTTTCACTAAAACGTCCTTTAAGATCCCTTGGAACTCGAACACTACAATCAAAAAGTTGAAGAGTGACATATGTGGGTTGGAGTTCTTCGAGCCCTAATTGAAAATTAATAGAATAAGGAATGAGGCTCACACTAGCTCCCAGATCATAAAGGGCTTTGACAACTTTGTTCTCTCCTATCTCAACATTGATGTATGGACATCCTGGATCTTTCAACTTTGTAGGAATGGTCCCTTGAATAATGGTACTCACATTAACATCCAAAAGGACTTGGTTTTTATGTGAAAATTTATTTTTAAAAGTGCACAAGTCCTTAATGTAATTTGAGTAGGAAGGAATGGTTTGGATTGAATCAAGAAGGGGGATGTTCAACTTATCCTGAAATAATATTTTCCTCAAAGTCTCAATCAGTTCTGTTTTAGTTTTTCCTCTCAAGCGTTGAGGGAAAGGAGAAGGTTGTTTTATTGTTTGGTGTGGTTATAGTTCCTTCACATTCTCATTGGATTTTTCAGAATATGGGTGGTTCTTCATCATTTTCATGCATTTTTGAATATTTTAATAGTTTTGGAATGGCTTGTTCAGGTTTTTCAGTGGATTTCCCACTTCTTAAAAAAATCACTGCTTTGATTTGTTCATGAGAGGTTTGTGTGTAACTGGATTATCCCCTTAAAGTTGACGATGGTACCGCCTAAGTAGCATGGGTGCCTTCTTGATTTTAATAGTTTTTAGTTTATGTTTAAGGGATGAGACTTCTGAGTTCATTTTCTCCATTTGTTTACAAAACTACTCAAGGATTGGAAGAGGGTTAGATTGAGTAGGGGCTTCTGCTGGTTGGTTTATCCTAGGAGGATACTTTGGTTGTTGGATTGGTTGTTGCATGGATTTCTGGATGGGTTTTTGGTATTGGATAAGAGGGTGTTGGTATTGTACAGGTTGTGGTTAGAACTAGTTATGGTTTTAAAAAAAATTTAGAGGGTAGGGGTTTGGTCCTTTTGGCAGACTAGGTTGTTGGTTGGGTCATTGGTTATCTTTCCAACAGAATCCTGGATGGTCATTGTACCTTGGATTGAAAGTGTTTTGGTACTATGGATTCTAAAAGTTCAGAGCATTGACCTCCACTGATGGTACTCCTAGAAGAACATCTTTAATGGAAGGTATGATTTGGAAATTGTCATTCTTATGGTCATGTTTGTCACAAATTGTGAAAACATGGACAACCGTTTGAATTTCATGGACCTTCCTAAGATTGATCTCCTCAACCTTCCTTGTGAGTGCCACAAGTTTCTCCCTGAGGATTTCCTCCTCCCTAAGTGTGTGAATTCTGCCAGATTTGGGTGGATTCTCATAGTAAGGTGATGTTCCCCATGTTTGGTTTTGTTCATCCAATCCTTCTAGATACTTGTAAGCATCATTTGGGGATTTGTTTTTGAAGGTTCCATTATACATAATGTCAATGAATTGTTTGTTTCCTGAACCCAACCCTTCATAGAAAGTTTGAACTTGTTCTGGGATTGAAAATCCATGGTGAGGTACCATGTTGAGTGCGTCTTTGAACCTTTCCCATGTTTTTTAAAATTACTCCCCTTATTTTTCAAAATTTTTTTGGATGCTCTTTTTAAGTGAAATTGTTTTGTGATGGGGAAAGTAATTTTTTTATAGAATTATCTTTTCAATTGGTCCCAGGAGTGGGTTGATGTAGGTCTCAGATTGTTTAACCAATTCTTTGTTTGATCCTTAACTGAGAAGGGAAATAACCTCATCTTACCTGACTCAAGTTTATATGGTGGGAATATGGTTTCGATTACATTGTTGAACTCTTTGACATGAAGTTATGGAATTTCCAACTCTATCTCGTGGAAGGTTGGAATGTGGTTTAGTACATGAGGTTTGAAGACATAGTGGGATTCTCCTAGGTAATAATGCCTAATTCAAGAGGTTTCATTGGTCCAGGAAGGTGTGAGGTAGTCATTCATGGTTTGATAGACTGCATTCCCCAAGTTTGGGGCTGCCTCATTTGGATTTCCATTTTGGTTCCCACCCGGGTTTATGAGTTGGTTTCTTTGAAAACCTTCCATTGAAATGAGATCAATTTTTGACTCTAGAGTATTACGAAGATTAGGATCTAATGTAAAGAGTTCCCTTGGTATAATTGACTCCCCAACCCTAGGACTATCCACCCTAACTAGATGGTCTGATTGGTCATGGGTATAGGTGGACACGCGCCAAGAAAAGTGAAAAATGAAAGAAAGGGGAAAAGATAAGAGAATTTGAGGTGAGAAAATAGAAATAGGAGAGAATATAATGGGTGTTAAGTTGAATTACTTGGGTCCTCGAAAATGGTTCCAAAATATGGTATCGCCCAAATTTACCCAAGTTTTTAGGGTTAAGTGGTCACTTGTAGTTTATCTTGGGTTGTCGAATCCCCAGAGACCCAAGAAGTAACCTACAAACACGTACATTCTATGGATTGTTTTTTGGATATGAAGTGTCCAACTTGGGTTTATTTTATATGGGTTTAAGTTAATTCTAATAGACTTAAGTTAATTCAATTTAAATGAATGATTTGATCCTAGGTTATCACTTGGGGTGGATTAGATGCATTCCTTTTTCAACTATTTCAAATTTTTATATTTGAGATGGGTTTATTTAAGAAGATCAAAAAACATCATAAATTACTAGTTTAATACTTAAAAAACTTAATAATAATAAACTATACACTTATAGGATCATGGTTTTGAGCACTCCAATGTAAAAGTTCATATTATCACTTGAAGTATGTGGCCTTAAATTCAACAAGGATGAAGGAGTTTAAAGATTATCAAACAAAATTATCAATTAAAAGAAGTGATTATAAATTAATGAAGTGAGAAATAAAATCCAATCCAGCCCCTTTATACTCCCTTGGATCAACCCATAAGTAGGTTATCCCTCCATTGATGCTATGGTTTAAATGGAAGCGGGAAGTAGACTCATGAGGGAGGAATTGAAGAAGTAAAAAAACAATAAAAAGAAAACGATCACTCCACCATTGTGTGAATAATTTCACAAGGTTTGGTGTGAATAAATTCACAACTTGAGGAAACAATATCAACTTGATATGGATAAGAATATATTAATAGGATAATAAGAACTTTTATTAAGAAACTAAGATGAATTAGAACAACTTACATGTGAAAGACAAACTTAATACAACAAAATAACATCATAACATTACAATGAAATAAAGAATACAAATATCCCAACAACTTCAACAAAACTACCTCAGATAGGAATTTTTGAAGCCTTGAGCCAATCCTCCAATAGTCCAAGTCTCATCAATTAATTGTGGAAGACCATAAGTGGGTGGAAATTTGAGGGAGATTTTATTTTTCCACCTTTGACAAAAAATACGAGCCAACTTGCATGACTCGAAAGATGTGTTCAAACAAGCATATAGATGGCCTAATTTTGGTGGTCCATAGAAGAAAAAAAATGAAGATACAGATGTCCCCAGATATCAAACTTTTAGTTCAAAAGATTTTATGGTTTGTGAGATATGATTAAATTTGTGGGCTGTTTTTCTAGGCCTTAGAATTTGGCCCAATATTGCATCTTTAACTTGGGCTGCTCAGAACTCCATTCAAAAATCCGAATTAGCCTTTTCCACTATTTAATGAAATGTTCCACTTTATGTTATATATCTATATTTCAACTTTTATAATCATTTGGGTTGGATATTGGCCGCTATAGTCTCTTTATTGGGCTTCTGTCCAGTTTACATTTCCCAAAATGTGTTGGCATGAAATCCCATTTTGGTGGTCTTCTAATGTGAATCTTCAAGTACTCCAAAATCATGAATTGTTACTTATAGCATTAGAGACCTGAAAATAAAATATGAAAATAAAATAAATACCATTTTGTATATTAGGAGGTTTTCAAAAATGTACCATGTAATAGTGTATTTTAAGAGGGAATTACAATCATAATGTGAATTAATGTTCAAAGTATAAAATGCACTAAAATGGTGTTTATAAGTAATACATCACATGAATATTATATATATTAACAATGAATATTAGCCTAATTTAGTGGATAATTAGTTGTAATTTATAATTTACCAACTTAACTGGACATGCACTGTGAGTGTTGCTTTGAAAACCAAAAGGATTCACTCCATCTATAGATAATGAAAGACAAAGGTTTCTTGGCTAGTTTCCAAAGTCAGGATACTCATGATCAATTTTCTTCCACTGAGGACAGTCTATTGGTTGACATAGTTTCCCATCTTTATTTCTTTTTTCTGTGTTCCACATCAATTTCCCTTCAGTCTCTTCACTTCCATATAGGTGCCTAAACCTTGTAATGATTGGAAAGTACTGTACAAATTTCATAAGACCAAATTCATCTTTATTTTATCATGAAGCACCACACTTTGGGAATTCTATAAGTGATTTTTGGTCCTTGTAAAATAGTATACATTCATTTTGAAATACATGTATTCTTTCAGAGATCATACCCATCGAGTGTAGCATTTGTTTCACATCGTATGTTCAGCTCGGGAGCTCATTATCTTCTAAGAACATGTCATTGAAGAGAGAAAGTAATTCTGTAAAACTGGAATCACTCCATCCATTTATTTATTTCAAATTATATATAGCTTCATTATGACTTACAATGCTATATATTTAGTGCAACTACCATACAATGTTGTCTTTACACAAATTTTTATCTTCTCAAACAATTTTAGGAAATCACGAAGTTTATCTTCAATTGTCCTTGTCATTTCCTTAATATGATCTTAATCATCATTCACATATGTAATCACATCCTCGATATAGTATTATTCATTGCCCATAATTGTAATTATATCATATAATCCATAAAATGTAGTGCTATCCCACCCACTAGATACATTATCTTTTTCCCCGTGTTTATTTCAACATTTATAACTTTGATCTATTCCGTGACAGATCAAGTGTTCTTCCAAATCCTCTAGATTAACTTGTCTTAAATAACAATAGCGTAAACACAGACAAAGGATTTGAGAAGGGTCATATGCATGATCTTTTATAAACTTTATAAAATCTTTTACTCCATCTTTATACGCTTTTTTCAAACAATTGGAATTCATCCATTCTTTATTCATATCCATCCTATTTGATTCAGTGATATTAGTATTTAAAAAAATAAATACACATAACATAGATATAAAAATTAACCAAGGCTAAAAAAAAGATATAGACTTTAAGTCTCCTTTTAAAACTATTTATCAAATCAAAATTAAAATCCCATTAAAAAACAACCATTTACAACAAATTCCTCTTTAAAATACCATGCCATTTTTAAATTAAACCAATCAGTGTCAAACACTCTTTCTCGAAACCCCAATTTATTTTTTTAAAGCGGTCAAGGAAACATCATGACCCAACAATCTTAATCATTTAAAATGAACGAAAACCCTCTATATTTTACAAATTTTCATTTAAAAATTCACAAACCCCTTCTTAAAATTAAATCAGCATTACATATGCTTTCAAAAAATTCACATCCCTTTATGAAATCCAATCAAATGAGTTAAAAACACTTGGTATGAAACCTATGTCCATGCCAAGTGTTTAAATCATTTTAAAGGTATTTAAACCCCAAAAAATGTATGTTCAATACATATAATTTTTTAAGGAACATTTCAAAACACTTGAATCATTTTAAAAGAGACACATAGGCATTTTCACAAAGACATAAATCCTAAGAGAGGCACTTTACAAAGGATACACGAATAAAAAATAACCAACATTTTATAAATTATAAAGATATAAAAGGTTTATCATGTCTCTCATGAATAAATAGTATGAATCCTATAGTTTACTCTCATAATACTACTAAGGAGTGAATAAGTGATAGATAAAAACACAATTGTTGTAAGAAATCATATCTTTTTTTCAGGTAGGTTTTCTTTCTTCTGGTTGTTTTTGAGAAAAAGGGAAATTTCTGGAAATTTTTGAAGTACACGTCATGTACTTTATGAGTACATGCAGTGTACTGGGTCGCTGTAGGAGGCCGTGTGTTGGCCGTGTGATGGCCACACACACGACCATGTGGGGGTGACCTGGAGGCCGCCTAAAGCAGAGTACGGAAACAGAAAGTACACCCCATGTACATCCAAAGTACACACCATGTTTTTTTTTCATTAAACGTATTGGGGTTGCGTCTAATCGTCAAAAACACCTTCTTCTAGGTTTGGTTTGGCCGAGATCTCCCATACGGCCATGATATTCCTCTGAGCCCCTAACCAAGCATCCAATCTCTAATTCGACCTCCATCAATTGTGTTGGGATTGCCTCGGTAATCTCTTCCTTATGATCGAGCTTCGTTTCATGATTCCTCTTATTTCTCAAGTTATCCTCTGTTGAACATTTTAGAAATTTTTGTAGATCTTTGGCATTCTAAGGTTATTCAATCTCTAAGACTCAAGTATATTTATCTCCAAACACCGAGGTAGGTGGTTTGTGCCTTTAGGTTGAAAGTATTTGAGTTATATGTGCAAAATAGCCAATACCCATGAACAAGGTATTGCACGTTTACCGTTTTAGCCCTATTGTTTTCCTACTATGATTTTATGCTTGAGTAGAGGTTAATTGAATGTGAATAGGGTTAATTACTATAATTTGGAAGTTTTTTCCCATTCATGATTGCTTGTTTTGACCGTTGGGTCTAGTTTGCCTGTTAGGCTGCTGTTTACTTTCCCATGCCTAGTTGTAGGATGGTGTGATTGTTCTGATATGCTGATATGTCGTAGAATACTAGCCAAGTAGTTCTTGAGGTTAATTTGGCCGACATGCATTGATATACCTACTTGACTTACATAGGTCCATGAGAACCTAGTGTAGTAGACCATATGGAGAATGGATGTAAGAGCTTCTCTAGAGTGTCTGTTTTACTTACGATGTGAGACCATAGGGGGAATTAACGTAAGTGCTTTCTTAGAGTGTCTGTAGTTCCTCGACATGGGCCACAGAAGGAATGTGATGTAAGTGCTTCCCTATAGTGCCTTTAGTTACTCATACAAAACTATATGAGGAATTGATGGTGAGTGCTTCCTTAGAGAGTATATGCTTAAGTTGAAGTAGAGGGGTTAGACTGAGTGTAATGCCCAGAGGGTTGCCTATGTTTCTAGGTAGGACCAGAGGGGATAGGCTGTGAGTACTTCCTAGAGGGTTACCTTTTATGTTTAGCTGCTTGCTTGTGTTGCTAGGTATGACCAGAGGGGATAGGCTATGAGTAATTCCTAGAGGGTTACCTATTTGTGATTAGCTGTTTTAATTAGTTGTTGCTTGATATATGAAACTGAATGCATTGAAACTATGGATTGTTTACTATTGAGTACTTCCTTATTTACTGCTTTCTGTACTTATTACCTACCATATATTCACTGAATGTTAGGCACAGATCTTTTGGTGGTTGCCTACTAGGATTTAGTCTCACACCCTATTTGGGCCATGCTTTTGGGCCCAAACAGATTATATTTTTGCAGGTATAGATAAGGGAAAGCACCCTTCTACTTTAGGTACTTGATTTGTTGTGGAGCTGAAGAGCATGGGACCAAGCTATGGCTTGCGATGCCGAGGAGTTGTTTACTTGATTTATTTTGTACTTTGGTTTAGTACTGTTGTATTCCAGCATTGTGATTTGTTTGTTTGATTTCCTAGAAACATGTTTTATTCATCATTCATATATATATATGTGTTCTCCAGTTTATTATTTCCAATCTTCCACTATTTACATTTGTATGGATTATTCCTACTTCTGCTATTGCTATTTGTTTTACTTATACTGTCTTACTTTACTAATGATGGCATAGTTTCCCCATTATCACACCCAAGGCCCTCACTGTTAGTCGGTAGCCTCTGGAATTTGGGTAAATGCGCTTGAGGCCATGTGACCAACCGGGTACGGGGCGTCTCTGGGCAGCTTCCAGAATCGGGACATTACAAAGTGGTATCAGAGGTATTCTTTTCTCTTTACTTACTATTTGGAGCCTATAGCCAGGGATATGAAGGAATATGTACTTGGTAATAAGCTCTACCCAGGAGTAGCTAACCCGTGTACAGGAAAAAGCCAATCTACCTCATTATTGTAATTTTTATGATTTCTCAATTATTACAGTTGATTTGATTTCACCTTGAGCGATTCACATGTTTTGTTCTATTATTGTTGATGTTATTTAGGTTCTATTTTTTTTAAAACCCTATGAGATTAGGGTATGCTATCTCATGCATCATATAGGAACTTTCTAAGAGTCACTTGTCATGCATTCTTGCCATGCAATTCAGGGTGCATTAGCAATTGCATGTTGTTGCGATAGATGTTTTGCTAGATATGCATGTTGTTGTGATAGATGCTTTGATAGAATACCTGTTGTTTGATAGGTTATTGCTTTGTGTAAGGTTTTGTTTGAATGAACACCAAACTTTGGTTCTTGATGTGTTATGGGCCCTCATGAATCAGAATTTGGTGGATATTTGACTTGTTTATCTTTTTATGACATGTATAAGATGTAAAAATTTGATTTGCGGGGATTATGGGCCCTCATGGATCAGAATTTGGCACTTTGAGGTTTTTTCTAGTGTTTTCTGGGTTCTAGAGTAGTTACTTAGGCTTACTATCAGGAAAAACTCAGAATACATGGTGTGTAATGTTAACTACATGCCATGTGTTCTTCTATTTGGGAAGAAACTGTTTTTCTTAAGTACATGCTGTGTACTATTTGTACATGTCGTGTAGTCTCTAACCATGTCTCAGACTGTGTGGGTGGGGACATGGGGTTTGGAATCTTTGGTAGGACATGCCGTGTACCAGATGTACACATCGTGTAGTAGAACTATGTAACCGGCCGTGTCACTTACAACACGGGTTGGTTGTGACCTTCCTAATACACACCGTGTCTGTTTGGAACATGCCGTGTAGAGTAACCCAAGTACCCAACTGTGTAACAAAAAACATGGGTTGGATAATTCTTCCTAGTACATTTTGTGTCCATATAGAACACTCCGTGTAGTGTGAGCCGTGTATCCGTCCGTGTCACTAACAACACAGGTCGGTGAAGCTCGTCTAATACATGCCGTGTCTGTCACGAACATGACATATAGTCTTCTTAAAGGAGAACCATGTGTCTTAGTCATGTAAGGGGACCCGGGTAAGGGAAGAGGATTCAAGTACACATTATGTGTTAGGAAAAAACGCTGTTTTTTTGGGGTGTTGCATGACCAGTTTTAGAAGGAGTACACACCCATGCGTTTGGCTTATGGGAACACACTGTGTAGGGGATGTACACGCCGTGTTGTCATGTTCTACAAAACTTGAATTTTTTATTTCTTCTATTCACTTCTTATACTTTTGGTTCTTAGTCCTTGGTAATCTTGATCTAAGGTGTGCATTTGACCTTGCAGAGTCATTCCACCGAGACGTCCTCCGGTTGTACGCCAGTTGCAGGGTAGTGATCAAACACCGAATATGGTTGATCAGGGACTACCTATAGATCCTCCCGTTGTGCCAGTCTCGGAACCAACCGTTATACCAGACACAAGTGCTGATGCACAGTTCAGGGAGGGCTTTCTGAAGATAATGCAGACCTTCTAGGGAGCACTGCCTCTTGCCCTATCGATGACAGATTTGACGCGGGTCTTTCAGTAGAAGCATCCTCCCACTTTCTCAGGGGATGAAAGACCCCAGACTACAGTGTCATGGCTAGAAGCCATGCTGACGATCTTTGATCATCTGGAGATGCCTCCAGAGAGGAGGGTGAATCTCTTTACCTATATTCTTTTGTATTCCTCCATGAGATGGTGGGGTGTGATATCATAGGCGGGACACCAGTAGGTTATGACTTGGGAGGAGTTCCAGTGTATCTTCTATGAATACTTCTATCCAGAGACCTTGAGGGTCGATCGAGCCTGAGAGTTTATGAGTTTGGAGTAGGGTACTCTTTAGGTTATGGAGTATTCCTCTCTCTTTACCGAGCTGCAGAGTTTCACACCAATTCTAGGAGGTAATCAGTTATTCTTGGAAAGGAAGTTCGAGGATGGTCTGAGGCACGACATCTGATCACGGGTGAACATCTTCAGGTTGACTTCTTTCACTTCTATTTTCAACCAGGCGCTGATTACAGAGTGCAATACGAGAGATTCTGGAGTTGTGAGCTAGGGCAGGTCGACATCTGGAGTTAATATTCCTCCTACTGACAACAGGAAGCACCATAGAGAGTCTACACACAGAGATCCAAGGAGATGAGATGCTTCTTTTGGTAGTCAGGTGGTGTGCTACCAGTGCGGAAAGAGCGGGCATACGAGGCCACACTGCTCGAGAGACCCAGTGGAGTGCCAATCTTATAGCAAGATGGGTCATCTTCAGTGCTTATGTCAGATCTTCTCACCAGCAGCTGGTGACAGGGGTTCTTCTATGACTCCTCATTTAGGAGCAGCACCACCAGTTTCTCACCAGTCTGGGAACTGGAGTTTTTCTGGCTATTCAAGACGAGGTAGAGGTCATGGCCATGGTATACAGTCACCCAGTTTTCAGTGACAATAGGGTGGATTATCTTAGGGTGGCCAGATAGGGTCACAGGGCCGCGGTGCAGGTCAGAATTTTGTAGTGGAGTATACCCAACATGAGCAGGATCCCAGACCCTATATAGTGCGAGGTACGATCTTAGTAGCCTCACTTTTAGATTCTTCTCTTTTCTATACATAGGATTTTCATATATTTATATCTGTTGCGGTTGTGGAGAGCCTTGGGCTCTGTATCTTTTCTTCTACTGATATCTTGACACTAGACACTCCATTAGGGACTAGAACGATGAGTGTACATCAGTGAAAGGAGTTCCCTCTATAGGTTGGTGGGTGTCACTTTTTATGGGACCTTTATGTCCTAGAGATGACAGAATATGATTTCATTCTCATAATGAACTGGCTAGTTTCCTTCTAGGAAGTCGTCGACTCTTATCACCACAGGGTGAGTTTCATATCACCAGAGGGTGGATCTTTTCTTCATAAGGGTGAATGGGATGTCCAGGAGAGCAGAGCGAGACCCGAGCATCATGGGTTAGGAGGAGTTATAGTTCATATTACTAGTCTATATCTAGATGACCAGATGATTTCATAGATGGAATTTCCTCTAGTGGTGGATTGTTTCAGATATGTCTTTCTAGAATACTTTTCAGGTTTTCCTCTAGAGCATAAGGTAGAATTTTCTATTGAGCTTGTACCAGGAGCAACACTAGTGTCCATTCCTCCTTATAGGATAGCTACACCAAAGTTATAGGAGCTCAAGAAGAAGTTGGAGGAGTTGCAGGAAAAGGGTTTCATCTGACCCAGTACTTCTCCTTGGGGTTCACCTATCATTTTTACAAAGAAGGTAGATGGTACCCTCAGGATTTGTGTGGATTATCAGAAGTTGAACTAGTTGACGGTCAAGAACCAATATCCATTACTGAGGATTGATGATCTCTTTGATCAGCTTCAAGGAGACCAGGTGCTCTCAAAGATTTACTTGAGGTCCAGTTACCATCAATTGTGCATTAGAACATCAGATATACCTCTTACAACCTTTCAAAGTAGGTATGGTCTATACGAGTATATGGTTATATCATTCGGTCGCACGAACACACCTGTAGTTTTCATGGAACTGATGAACTGAGTGTTCCATCCATACTTGGATTTATTCATGGTGGTTTTCATGGATGATATCTTGGTGTACTCTCACAGTCGAAACAACCATGCCACACATATTGATATCGTTTCAAGTACACTGAGAGAGCATCAGTTATATGCTAAGATCTCAAAATGACACTTTTGGATGGATCAGATTCACTTCTTGGGTCATGTAATCTCTGATATAGGAGTGTCAGTAGACCCAGAAAAAGTGAGAGTAGTAGTTTCCTAGGAGCAGCTGAAGAATGTCTTTGAGGTACAAAGTTTTACAGGGCTGGTTGTATACTAAAAATGCTTCATTAAGGACTTATCATTCTTAGCAGCACTACTGACAGGTATGACTAAGAAGGGTGTAAAGTACTTATGGTCAGATTCTTGTGAGTCATCCTTTCAGGAGTTGAAAGAGAGGTTGACTTCAGCACCAATACTAGTGTTACCAGATCCGAGAAAGAGCTATACTGTGTACTGTGATGATTTAGGTATCGGTCTGAGAGTTGTGCATATGCAGGGAGAAGGAGTCATTGCGTACGGGTCTCGGAAGTTGCAGCCACATGAGAAGAATTACCCGAAACATGATCTCTAGTTGGCTGCAATTGTTCATGCCTTATACCATTGGATACATTACCTTATGGGAGAGAATTTTGTGGTTTTCACTGACCAAAAGAGTCTCAAGTACATCTTCACTCAACATGATCTGAATTTGAGACACCGAAGGTGGGTTGAGTACCTTTCGTCTTTTGACTTTGAGATTGCCTATACGCCTGGGAAAGGCAACGCAGTGGATGATGCATTGAGCAGGAGGACTAAGATACAGGAAGTTTAGGAGGCCAGTGGTGAGTGGTAGCTTATGGCTCTATTATCTAAGATGCATTTGGAGGTGCACGACAGACATGGACAAACATTTATTTATTATGTAGTTGTTACCTCTACCCTTCTTGATCAAGTGCTAATAAGGTATCTATCAAAATAAGAAGGCCTAGTCCCGCAGGAGAGTGTGTCAGGAGAGGACCCTTTTCCTAGATGGACCATAGGTGAGGATGAGATCTTGCGTTTCTAGGGGCATGTATGGGTGCCAGCAGACATACTCATGGAGCTGATGCATGACTTTCATTCCTCGGTTTGGGCAGTTCATCCTTGTGTCACCAAGATGTATTGTGATCTAAACCGTCAGTATTGGTGGCCAGGTATGAAGAGAGAACTTTTTAGTTTCGCCATGAGGTGTTCCACTTGTCAGCAGGTGAAGGCGGAGCATCAGCAACCAGCATGGCCTTTAAAATAGTTACCCATTCCCAAGTGGAAGTGGCATGATGTCATGATGGATTTTGTGAGAGGTTTACCAAGGTCACCTTGAGGGAATGATGCAGTTTGGGTTGTCATTGACAGACTCATGAAGGTTTCTCACTTTTTACCGATCAAGAAGACCTTCAGTGTTGATGAGATGGGATGGTTGTACATATGTGATATTGTGTGATTACATGGAGTTCCACACTCCATTGTTTCAAACATAGATTCATGTTTTACTTCTCGGGTCTGGAAGGGGATTCAGAAGGCTTTGGGTACACATGTGCTTTTCAGTACAGCTTACCACCCCCAGACAGATGTCCAGTCCGAGCGTATGATTTAGGTTCTTGAGGACATGCTCCGAGCATGAATCATAGATTTTAGAGGTTCTTAGGAGAAACACATAACTCTTGTAGAGTTTACCTACAATAATAGTTTTCAAGAAACTATTCAAATGGAACCTTATGAGGATTTGTATGGGAGGCCATGCCGACCACCCTTATGTTGGCTGGAGGTAGGAGAGACAACTTTTCTAGGACCACGTCTTGTTCAGGAGACCTCAGAGAAAATAGAGTTGATTCGAAAAAGGATGGCTACTGCACAGTCTCGACATAAGTCTTATGTTGATTAACGAAGACAACCTCTGGAGTTCGAGGTTGGGGATTAGGTTTTTATAATGTCACACCAAGGTTGGGAAACAAGAGGATTAGGATACAGGGTAAGATTTTTCCAAGGTACGTCGGGCCGTTTGAGGTGTTGGAGTGAGTTGAGCCAGTTGCCTATTGATTGCAACTACCTTAGAGGTACTGGGCTATGAATGAAATTTTCCACATTTCTTAGCTTTGATGTTACTTCTCAGACCCGTCTCATGTTTTCCAACCCAAGGAGGTTGAGTTTTAAGTGGATGCATCATTCGAGGAGCATCCTATCTGGATTGTTGATCGAAGTAGGAAGGTTCTCTATGGCCGGTCTGTCCCTATGGTATGAGTGCTATGACAGCACAGACGAGTACAAGATGAGACTTGGGAGAGGGAGGCCAATGTACGAGCATAGTGGATGGATATTTGCAGGGTTTCTTCTTTTACACCGACTTTCTAGGGAAATTTAGGGACAAATTTATGTAAGGGGGGAAGTTTGTAAGAACCTGGATCTTCTTTTTAGGTATGTTTTCTTTCTTCTGGTCATTTTTGAGAAAAAGGGGAATTTTTTGAAATTTCTGAAGTACACGTCATGTACTTTATGAGTACACACCGTGTACTGGGTCACTGTAGGAGTCCGTGTGATGGACGTGTGATGGCCACACACATAGCCATGTGGGGGTGACCTGAAGGCTACCTAAAGCAGAGTATAGAAAAGGAAAGTACATGCCGTGTACTTCCAAAGTACAAGTTATGTATTTTTTTCATTAAACGTACCGGGGTTATGTCTAATCGCCAAAAACATATTCTTTTAGGTTTGTTTCAGCCGAGAGCTCCTGTATGGACATGATCTTCCTCCGAGCCCCCGACCAAGCATCTGATTTCCGATTCTACTACTGTCGATTGTGTTGGGATCGCCTCAGTAATCTCTTCCTTCTTCTTGAGCTTTGTTTCATGATTCCTCTTCTTTCTCAAGTTATCCCCTGTTGAACATTTTAGAATTTTTTTAGATATTATACATTATAAGGTGATTCAAGCCCTTAGACTCAAGTATATTGATCTCCCAAAACCGAGGTAGGTGGTTTGTGCCTTTCTGTTGAAATTATTTGAGTTATATGTGCAAAATCACCAATACCCATGAATAGGGTATTGTACGTTTACTATTTTAGACCTATTGTTTGAATGCTATTCTTGTATGCTTGAGTAGAGGTTAATTGACTATGAATAAGGTTAATTTAAATGATTTGGAAGTTTTTTCCCATGCATGATTGCTTGTTTTGATCGTGGGGTCTAGTTTTCCTGTTAGGCTGCTGTTTAATTTCCCATGCCTAGTTGTAGGATAGTGTGATTGTTATGATATACTGATATGCTGTAGAATACTAGACAATTAGTTCTTGAGGTTACTTTGTCCGATACGCGTTGCTATACCTACTTGACTTATAGAGGACCATGAGAACCTGATGTAGTAGACCATAGGGAGAATGTACACAAGGGATTATCCAGAGTGTCTGTTTTACTTACGATATGAGACCATATGGGTAATTGATGTAAGTGCTTCCTTAGAGTGTCTGTAGTTCCTCAACACAGGTCATAAAGGGAATATGATGTAAGTGATTCCCTAGAGTGCCTTTAGTTACCGATACGAGACTATAGGATGAATTGACGGCAAGTGCTTCCTCAGAGAGTCTATGATTAATCTGAACCAGAGGGGTTAGACTGAGTGTACTTCCCAGAGGGTTGCTTGTGTTTCTAGGTAGGACCATAGGGGATAGGTTGTGATTACTTCCCAGAGGGTTACCTTTTGTGTTTAGATGCTTTCTTGTGTTTCTAGGTAGGACCATAGGGGATAGTCTGTGAGTAGTTCCCAGAGGGTTACCTGTTTGTGATTACCTGTTTTGATTAGCTATTGCTTGATATATGAAACTGAATGCATTGAAACTATGTATTGTTTACTACTGAGTACTTCCTTCTTTACTGCTTTCTATACTTATTACCTGCCATATATTTAATGACTGTTAGGTACAAATCTTGTGGTGGTTGCCTACTGGGATTTAGTCTCACACCCTGTTTAGGCCATGCTTTTGGGCCTAAAAAGATTATGTTGTTGTAGGTATAGATAAGGGAAAATTCCCTTCTACTTTAGGTACTTGATTTTCTATGCATATTGAGAGCATGGGACCAAGATATGGCTTGCGATGTTGAGGAGTTGTTTACTTGATTTCTTTTGTACTTTGGTTTAGTACTGTTGTATTCCAACATTGTGATTTGTTTGGATGATTTAATAGACATATATGTCATGCATCATTCATATATATATGTGTGATCTAGTTTATTATTTCCAGTATTCCACTGTTTACTTTTGTATTGATTATTCTTGCTTCTGCTATTGCCATTTCTTTACTTCCGCTGTGTTACTCTGCCAATGAGGGCATAATTTCCCCATTATCACACCCAAGGCCCTCACTACTAGTCGGAAGCCTCTGGAATTTAGGGAAATGTGCTTGAGGCCATGTGACCAACCGGGTACGGGGTGTCTTTGGGTGGCTTCGAGAACCGGGACGTTACAAGTATCCCTTTGGAAATGATACTTTTGAATATAAAGTCACATCTCTTCACAGTGGGTAACCATATTCCACTTGATACTTGAATAATGTACTACCTAATCTTGATCCTTCTTATATAGTATAATAGAAAAAATGTTCCCATTCTTGAGGGTATACATTAAGTCAATGTTAAAAGACAATATGTACTCACACCTTCTCCGCTATCAATGGCTCATTTCACTTTGTGATTAAATTTATTTCAAACACTTTTTTAGTGTATTCCAACAACACCTCATGGAAAGAACGACTATTTGAAAATCTATGAAAGGATTTGGGAAGTTTCTATTATGTGTTCTTCACTGTTTGGACCCATAATCAACCACATGACCATCATGGTCTGGAACTATTAAAATCCTGACTTCTGATACATCACAATATAAGCCATACTCATTACCCAACTCATTTATGGTTGTAATGTCTTAGATTTTACATGTATTATTTTTAAATATTATATAGAATTATTTCAAGACCAGGCTTTGCGACGATGTGCGATTTTGATGCCCAGAGTGCCTGGAATAAATGTTTGAAATAAATTAAACTTTTAAATAACGTGTGCGAGTGGTTTTCCTAAAAAAGTGGAATAACCTTTAAATGAGTTCTTGGATCAGAAATCTAAGGGCACCATTGCATTTAGAGTAGCGACCTTACCTTAGGCAAGGCCTAACAATAACCAATGCAGGTTGGCAGCATAAGTTATTTTTTGAACATTTTAAAGGAAATAAGATAAATTAATAATTTATTTTATTTTAAACATTTCCATGATGCAGTGACACGTTAATTGGTTTTAAATAACCAAGAGCCTAGGGTTAGGGTCATAACCCTAGAATTCTCTTGAGGTGGGGAGAGGAGACACCTTGGAGGAACCTCTCGACAATGAAAGATGATGAATCGATCATTCATGAATCACAATGCCAATGGAGTTAGAGGATCTCGTTGATGACGGTAGCGCTATCCCTCTTCATCAGTCACCAATCCTATCTCAAGGTAGGTGTTGTTGTTTTGTTTTTGTTTTTTCCCATTATTATATAAAATAATGAAAACAGATCAACCCACGAACAGGTTGACCTGTGACATGTTTGTTTTGTGGGAGGGTCTTTTATCGGGTTCATTTTGGGGAATTAATCCATGCATGATTTGATACATATTTGATTTGTTCTATTTGATCCTTATAACTAGATCAGATAAATGCTCTGATGAATGATGGCTGGGGTTCATTACTCCTTTTTCTATTTTTATTTCTTCTCCCTTTTTGACCTCTTATTCTTCACGTTCTTCATGGGGTTATGAACAACGGATTATTGCGTGCCCGTTTCACAACACAACGATCCCAAATTGAAGATCTAACATCATGAAGACCAAATAGAGGTGCGATAATGATGGAGTATGATGAATCGACACTGATAGGAATAAATCATTCTTCGATCATTCTTTTCACGGTTGATCGAAACACATTTTTGGAGCCGATCGGATTCCTGAAACCAATGGAATCAACCTTTCGGTGATGAAATGATCCAGAAAATTGAGTTTTATGGTGATTGGATGGATGAATTAAGAATTAGAGCTTCAACCGAAGTGATAGATGAATGTAACGACCCAAAGTTCTTCAATGGAAATTCCCTTCTTATAATTATGTCATAAAATCACATGAAAACACAACATAATGAACTACTAAGTGCTAAGTGACCTCTAAACATAAGTTTGTCACTTATTTGTTTTGAATTTCGAAAATCTGACATACATGGTTGTGTTCAAGATGATTTTTGGAGTCTAATAAAACAAAAATAATTTTTGGTGAATAGTAACCTATCCTTATGAATAGTAACATACCCTTATGAATATTAATATGACCCTTATGAATAGTAAATCATCCAACATAAGAGTAACCTTACCCATGAATAATTAAATAAAATTTAGACATCTTAAAAAGTGACAATTTGACCTTAGTAAACGTTTTGGTATTTTGTAAGTCATAAATAATCAATTATAATTAATTAATTAATTTCCAAGAAAATTTATTTTTTTCTTAAAATGTGTTCATTAATTATCAAATCAATGTCTTATAGTTTTTAGATAATTTTATAAGACCCTACGTAATTTTTGAAAGCACTATAAAATCAGTTTTAATTTTAAAAAATGTTTTTAAGTAAATTATGATTTTAATTAAATATTAAATTAATAATATTTAGATTTTTTTTTGAAAAATGGACTTCATTTTTGGATTCTACACGTCAAAAAATGGTAGGGGTAAATTTTTGGGATTTTCCTAAAATACATGAATTTTTGGTGAATAGTAAAATACATTAATTTACCGTATAAATACATTATAATTAAAACCCACTATTTCTGACATCACAAGTGATGTAAGCACCAAAATATCTAACTCACATGCCTTATTTACTATTATTGGTCATGTATGACTCACTATTCCTTGTCTTAGGGGAAATTAATAAACTAATGAATTTTATATTAAGGAAACCCCTCTCCCCTCCACTATAAAAACCACCCTTCACACCCTCATTTCCTCACACCTCTCAAGCTCAATACTTCTATAAACTCTGCCCAAACCTATTCTCTAGCCCCTATCCCACGTTCAAGGTCTTCTGGTCTCATCAAAAGACCAAGCCTAGCTTCCTTAAAGAGGATCTCAAGAGGAAGATTTAAGAGGTAATTTCTCTCCCTCTTCTCCGTTAATTTCCTTTCAAGTTCAAGTTCATTTCTTGATCTATCCACACCTATATTCATATAAATTTTTTTGTAACTCCATTATTATATATATAATGGAATGTTATGATTCTAATTGGATATTATATCATCTAACCCCCTTTCCCTCTTCTGTTTATTTTATTAAAGAGAACTTTGTTCGTGAGGTGTTAATTTTTCACCTTCAAGAACGACATGCTTTATTATTCCATTTATACCTTAATATCTGGTCATGAAACCATTTTATGGTTTAAACATAAAATTTTATATGTATTATCTCCTATTTAAAGTTCTGGAACTAACTTATGACCATAGTGCTAGTGATAAAATAAAACAAGTTCATTATGATCGAAAAATCGCTCTAATTAACCCAAACAATCATCATTTAATTCCTATCTAATGATTCATCCACATGGATATAACATTTTTATATATTAAAAGATCATAAAAACTCCTGTAATATCATTAATAACATGTAATATCAGTTCTGGATGTTTACCCATGTTCTACCCAAACTTCAATTTAAGAATACAAGTGAACCACTCAAGAAAACCATAAAAACAAACATTCCCAAATAATATTTTTAAACTCTATAACTCATCCAAAGGAACATAAAATCACTTAATGAAACCATAATGAACCATATTAATTTAAACAAGGTTTTTTATTTCTAATTAATGAATATAATTTCATTATACTGGACATTAAAGAGAAGTAAGCATTCAGGTACAAGGTAAGGGGAAATTCTCGAACCCAACTTTAATCCTTCGGGTTCTCCCTCTTTCACTCCATTTTTGATATGGGTACTCCTTAAAGATAATTTTTTCATCATTGTATTTCCATTTCTGGGATATAAATTTTTTTCAGTGGTTTTTATGTCAAACAAAATGTTTTCCAAAAGAACTCTTCTTTTAAGAACACACCTTTTACTTCTCACTCAAAGTGGACGGTTCTTGCAACATGTATGTTATTACCTCTTTCTTTTGGGAACCCAAAGTTTATGAATGTGTTATTATGAGATGAAACCCACTCCTTTACATGGGTTAGTTATGTTCATCATTGATTTATGTTCTATGTGGCATGTATGATAATGATAATATTATGATGTGATGGGTGCGCCTGGAATTATATAGTGCAATACGAATGTTTGAATGTGACGGGTGTGCCTGGAATTATAAAGCGCTCCAATGCATTGGGTAAAGTGATTAATCTCATGATTAAATGTGAAATTATGTGTGAACAAGATTCTATCTTGGTTCACAAGTACGTGTGGAAGTTAACCACTAAGACATGATGTTTCATTTTTATGCATTTCCACATTTCAAGTCTTACATTTATGATTCCTCTCATGTTCATGATCTTTTTCCCATGTTATTATTATGATCAACACATGCTATATTATTCTTATCTATCCTCTTAATGGGCTTCTAGCTCACCCCTTTTGATGTATATCCTCAGGTGTCTACATGTACTAAGGAGAGGACAAGTGCCAATAAGAAGCTAGAGAAGAATAAATTAAATAAATGTTTATGCTTGATGTTGTAATTGTTATGTATGGTCCTAGTTTGACCAAGACACTAAACCTTTGGATCCTCTATGTGTAATACTATTATGTTTTTTATCTTTAAAATGATGTAATATTATTGTAATAAAAGTAAGGGTCGCTATATTTGGTATCAGAGGGAGGTTTAGTTAATTTGGGAATTAGGATTAGTGAACCCTAGAGAAAACCTCTAGCATGAGACTAAGTACAAAAATTCACATAGGAATATTTACATAGGGATCCTATATGTTATGTTTTTGGTATAAATTGTTTAAATGAATAATATATTCATGAATTGTTTACTTATGTTTTGTTCTAACCTGTTCTATTTTAGAAAATGGTAGGAGCCAGGAGAAATTAGGCCAACAACTCGTGCGAGGGCCAATGCAACGATTGCCCGAACAACATCCCCAATGATTTGGGAGGTGTAGATCAAAACTTCATGGCGATGCTTACCTGATTATCTCAGGTTATGAACAATAACCATAATAATGGGGAACGTACTCCTTCAAAAAAGAGGGAGCAACTGGCTATCAAATGTTTTATGCGACAATGACCACCGATGGTTTTTGGATCTTATGATCCACTAGTTGTGGAATAGTGGGTCAACTCCATGGAGAAGATCTTTTCTGTTCTTCACTATTCTAAGACGGAGAAGGTGACCCTAGCCGTTTATCGTCTAGATGGATAAGCTGATCAATGGTGGGCTTTGATTAAGAACACCAAGCCAAGGGAGGAAATTGAAGAGATGGAATGGGAAGACTTTAAGATAATGTTTCTTAACAAGTATTTCACAAGAAATATTCACACGAAGATGGAGAGAGAATTCATAGAGCTCAAGAAAAAAGAAGGAGAATCTGTCACAACCTATGAAGTGAATTTCACAAGGCTTGCAAGGTACGCTTCGGGTTTTGTTATCAACAATGATAACAAAATTGATAGATTATTTAGTGTATTAAAACCACACCTTCGAAAGGCTCTTGCAATTCGAGACTTTGGGAGTTATAAAGAAGTTTTTTGATGTGCTATCAAAGTGGATATAGAGTTTGGAGAATGTTTCCATGGCCATGGGGATAAGAAATGAAAGATGGAGTTTCAAGCTGGAGGATCTAATGAAAAAAGTGGGAAGAAAAATCAACGACCCACATGCCAAAAATGTGGGAAGTTGCACCATGGGAACTGCCTCAAAGGGATGGGGAAGTGCTTCAAGTGTGGGAAATAAGGTCATCATGCTCAAGAGTTTCAAAAAGACACAAAAAGGAAGTAGAATGTAGTCGATGAAAGGAGATAACCACTCATTGTTCAATGCTACAACTGTAGGGAGCTATGGCACTATGCATACCAGTGCACTAAACCTCGAGCTCTCGAGGGTAATTAGTGTCAGCAACCACTGAATCCAAAGGAAAAAGGGAAGGTTTATGACATCACTACTATGGAATTTGAGCATGATAATGAAGTCGTACAAGGTACACTTCCTATTAACTCAATAATGGAAAAAGTGTAATTTGATTTTGGTTCTACACATTCCTTTATATCTTGAAAATTTGTTAGAACTATAGAATCAAAGCCCTGAAACCTTGAAGTAGAGATATCTATAAAAACACCAAGTTGTGCAATCATTTCAACCCAAGTGTTTGACTCTTCTCTTGTTGGCGTATGTGGGAAGATTCTTCCGGAAAATCTCGTAATACTTCCTTTGGTGGAAGTTGATGCTATAATGGGAATGGATTGGCTCTCGTTATATAGAGCACATATCAACTGTCGAGAAAAGGAAATATCTTTTCATATTCCGAACCATCCCATGCTCCTCTACAAATTCAAGGAAGATTATGAATCTTCTTTGAAAAATCCTTCAACGGTGTGGGTGTTGATTCCCTATGAATAAGAATACCTCGCCCAAATGGTTGAGTCGAAGGAAAGTTCCAACCTTGAGGAAATGACCATCGTGAGGGAATACATCGATGTATTTCCCAAAGAGTTACCCAGAATTCCCCCGGATCATGAGGTAGAGTTATCAATTGAACTCATACCCGGAGCTAATCCTATCTCGAAGTGTCCCTATAGGATGGCTCCTATCGAACTGGAGGAGTTAAAGAAGAAACTGCAATAGCATCTGGACAAAGGGTTCATACACCCTAGTGCATCACCTTGGGGTGCGCCAGTGCTCTTTGTGAAGAAGGATGGAACAATACAGATGTGTATCGATTATCGGGAACTAAACAAGATCACCATAAAGAAAAAGTATCCTCTTACAAGGATTGATGACTAGTTCGATCAGTTAAGAGGAGCTCAATACTTCTCAAAGGTGGATCTTCATTCTGGATATCATCAGGTAAAGGTGAAGAAGGAAGATATTCAGAAGACTGCCTTCCGTACAAGGTATGGGCACTATGAGTTTTTGGTGATGCCCTTCAAACTTACTAATTCCCCTGCAATCTTCATGTATTTGATGAATAGAGTCTTTAGACATTACTTTGAAAAATTTGTGGTAGTGTTTATCGATGATATTCTCATCTACTCCAAGAGCAAGGAGGAACATTAAGAACATCTAAGACTTGTGTTGGCGAAATTAAGAAAGGAGAAGTTGTACACCAAGTTCATCAAGTGTGACATTTGGATGAATCAAGTCAAGTTCTTGGGTCATGTGATCACAAGTGAGGGAATTTCTGTGAATCCTTCAAAAAAAGGCAATTGAGGAATGGCATAGGCCCTCTAGTGTCACAGAAATTTGTAGTTTTCTTGGATTAGCTGGGTACTACTGACGTTTTGTGAGAAACTTCTCACGATTGTCAAGCCCTCTAACTAAGTTAACAAGGAAAGGGGTAAAGTATGTATGGACGGAAGAATGTGAGGGAAGCTTCAAGGAGCTAAAGAGAAGGCTGATCACTGCACCTGTACTCATACTACTGAAAAGTGGAGAAATTTTTGTGATATATAGCGATTCTTCAAAGAAAGGATTGGGTTGCGTACTCATGAAAAATGATAATGTGATAGCCTATGCCTCATGAAAGTTGAAGATCCATGAGAAGAACTACCCGACGCATGATCTAGAGCTGGCAGTCGTGATTTTTGCCTTGAAAATATGGCAGCACTACCTTTATGGTGAGAAGTGTGACATATACACCAACCACAAGAGCCTAAAGTATATATTCACACAAAAGGAGCTCAACATGCGTCAAAGGATATGGTTAGAGATAATCAAGGATTATGATTTCTCTATTCACTATCATCCTGGAAAGGTGAACAAGGTAGATGATGCACTAAGCAGAAAAGAACCTGCTACTCTATCCATGATGTGGATTGAGAAAGAACCTATCTTCTTGGATATGCAAAGAATGGATTTGGAAATCATAAGGGCAGAGGATACATCCTACCTTTCCCAAATTATTGCGTAACCATCCATCCAAGAGAAGATTAAGAAAGCATAAAGGGATGATGTAAAGATACAAAATAGGGTGAATGCAATAAAAGGAAGGGAAGCTGCAAGAGTTCTATATCGACGATAATGGTGTGATTCAGTTTGGAGCGCAGATTTGTGTGCCTTCATCACCCGAGATAAAGAAGGAGATATTGGAAAATGAACATAACTCAACATTCTCTATCCATCCTGGGAGTACCAAGATGTACCGTGATCTCCGAGAACACTTCTAGTGGGATAACATGAAGAAGGAGATTGCGGAATATATATCAAGGTGCTTGGTATGTCAGCAAGTTAAAGTTGAGCGACAAAAGTACAAAGGTATGATACAACCATTGCCTATACCCATGTGGAAATGAAAAAATGTTACTATGTACTTTGTCATGGGTCTCCAAAAGACTTCAAAGGGAAATAATGCGATATGGGTTGTGGTTGACCGACTCACCAAGACTGCCCATTTTATCGCTATTCAGGAAGACCTCTCGCTTGAACAACTTGAAAAGATATATGTGAAGGAAGTGGTGAGACTACACTGTGTTCCACTCTCAATTGTCTCTGACCGTGACCCAAGGGTCACATCTAAATTCTAGAGGAGCCTTTAACATGCTTTGAGTACTGAATTAAATTTCAGCATGACCTATCACCCCCAATCTGATGGCCAGTCTGAAAGAACTATTCAGATGCTTGAAGATATGCTAAGAGCCTGCTCTCTAGAATTTAAATGTGGATGGGATCAGCATCTCCAATTGGTTGAGTTCTCATACAATAATAGCTTCCACTCGAGTATTCAGATGGCTCCATATGAAGCTTTGTATGGAAAGCGATGTAGAACTCCAACCTATTGGGATGAAGTTGGAGAAAGAAAGCTACTTGGACCCGATCTTGTTCAAGAGATGTCAGAGAAGGTTCAAGTCATCCAGAAACACATCAAATCTACTCAAAGTTGTCAAAAGAGCTATGATGACAACCGTCGAAGGGACTTGGAGTTTGACGTTGGAGATAAAGTCTTCCTTCGAATATCTCCATAGAAGAGAGTCATGCGATTTGGGAAGAAAGGGAAGCTAAGCCCAAGGTATATTGTCCCCTTCGAGATCCTTGACCGCATAGGAGCCATGGCCTATCGTCTTGCACTTCCACAGAATATGGCTCAAGTTAATGATGTGTTTCATGTATGACTACTGAGAAAGTACATACCAGACCCCTCACATGTACTAAACTCAGAGGTGGTGCAACTGGAAGATGATCTCTCTTATGAGGAGCATCCAGTAAAGATTCTAGACCAGAGAGATAAGGTTCTACGCAACAATACAACCCATCTTTTCAAAGTGTTGTAGAGGAACCATAAGTTTGAGGAAGCAACTTGGGAACCAGAAGAGGCAATGAAGGAGAAGTACCCTCACCTGTTTGTGTAAAGTGAAATTTCGGAGGCAAAATTTCTTAAGGGGGGAAGAATGTAACGACCCAAAGTTTTTCAATGGAAATTCACTTCTTATAATTATGTCATAAAATCACATGAAAACACAAAATAATGAACTACTAAGTGCTAAGTGACCTCTAAACATAATTTTATCACTTATATGTTTTGAATTTTTAAAATCTGACATACATGGTTGTGTTCAAGATGACTTTTGGAGTCTACTAAAACAAAAATAATTTTTGGTGAATAGTAACCTACCCTTATGAATATTAACCTACCCTTATGAATAGTAACATACCCTTATGAATATTAATATGAACCTTATGAATATTAAATCATCCAACATAAGAGTAACCTTACCCATTAATAATTAAATAAAATTTACACATCTTAGAAAGTGACAATTTGACCTTAGTAAACGTTTTGGTATTTTTAAAGTCATAAATAAATAATTATAATTAATTAATTAATTTAAAATAAAATGTATTTTTTCTTAAAATTTATTCATTAATTATCAAATCAATGTCTTATAGTTTTTAGATAATTTTATAAGACCCTACGTAATTTTTGAAAGCACTATAAAATCGGTTTTAATTTTAAAAACTGTTTTTTAAGTAAATTATGATTTTAATTATTAAATTAATAATATTTAGAAAATTATTTTTGAAAAATGGACTTCATTTTTGGATTCTACATGTTGAAAAATGGTAGGGGTAAATTTTTGGGATTTTTCTAAAATACATGAATTTTTGGTGAATAGTAAAATACATTAATTTACCGTATAAATACATTATAATTAAAACCCACTATTCCTGACATCAAAAGTGATTTAAGCACCCAAATATCGAACTCACATGCCTTATTTACTATTATTGGTCATGGATGACTCACTATTCCTTGTCTTAGGGGAAATTAATAAACTAATGAATTTTATATTAAGGAAACCCCTCTCCCCTCCACTATAAAAACCACCCTTCACACCCTCATTTCCTCACACCTCTCAAGCTCCAATAATTCTATAAACTCTACCCAAAACTATTCTATATCCCCTATCCCATGTTCAAGAGCTACTGGTCTCATCAAAATACCAAGCCTATCTTCTTTAAGGAGGATCTCAAGAGGAAGATTTAAGAGGTAATTTCTCTCCCTCTTCTCCTTTAATTTCCTTTCAAGTTCAAGTTAATTTCTTGATCCCTCCACACCTATCTTCATATAAATTGTATTTTAAATCTAGTATTATAAATCTACTATAATTTTATGATGCTAATGAAATATTATATCATCCAACCCCCTTTCCCTCTTCCTTTTATTTTATTAAGGAGAACGTTGTTTGTGAGGTGTTAATTTTCACCTTCAAGAACGACATGCTTTCTTCTTCTATTTATACCTTCAGATATGGTCATGAAACCATTCTATGGTTGAAAAATAAAATTTTATATCTATTATCTCCTATTTAAATTTCTGTAACTAACTTATTACCATAGTGCTAGTGATAAAATAAAACAAGTTCATTATGATCGAAAAACCGCTCTAATTAACCCAAACAATCATCATTTAATTCCTATTTAATGATTCATCCACATGGATCTAATATAATTAATTAAAAGATCATAAAAAATACTGTAATATCATTAATAACATGTAATATCAGTTTTGTATGTTTACCCATATTCTACCCAAACTTCAATTTAAGAATACAAGTGAACCACTCAAGAAAACCATAAAAACAAACATTCCCAAATAATGTTTTTAAACTCTATAACTCATCCAAAGGAACATAAAATCACTTAATGAAACCATAATGAACCATATTAATTTAAAAAAGGTTCTGGATTTCTAATTAATTAATATAATTTCATTATACAGGACATTAAAGAGAAGAAATCATTCAGGTACAAGGTAAGGGGAAATTCTCGAACCCAACTTTCATCCTTCGAGTTCTCCCTCTTTCACTCCATTTTTGATATGGGTAATCCTTAAAGACAATTTTTCATCATTTTATTTACATTTCTGGGATATAAATTTTTTTCAATGGTTTTTATGTCAAACAAAATGTTTTCCAAAAGAACTCTTCTTTTAAGAACACACCTTTTACTTCTCACTCAAAGTGGATGGTTCTTGTAACATGTATGTTATTCCATCTTTCTTTTGGGAACCCAAAGTTTATGAATGTTTTATTATGATATTAAACCCATTACTTTAAATATGTTAGTTATGTTCATCATTTATTTATGTTCTATTTGGCATTCATGATAATGATAATATTATGATGTGACAGGTGCGCCCAGAATTATATACCGCAATACGAATGTTTGAATGTGACGGGTACGCCTGAAATTATACAGCACTCCAATGCATTGAGTAAAGTTATGAATCTCATGAGTAAATGTGAAATGATGTGTGAAAAAGATTCTAGCTTGGTTCACAAGTATGCGTGGTAGTTAACCACTAATACATGATGTTTCATTTTTATGCATTGCCACATTTCAAGTCTTACATTTATGATTCCTCTCATGTTCATGATCTTTTTCCCATTTTATGATTATGCTCACCCCATGCTATATTGTTATTATCTATCCTCTTACCGGGATTCTAGATCACCCCTTTTGATGTATATCCTTAGCTGGCTACATGTATTAAGGAGAGGACAAGTACCAATAAGAAGCTAGAGAAGAAGAAATTAAATAAATGTTTATGTTTGATGTTGTAATTTTTATGTATTGTCCTAGTTTTCCCAACAAAATAAACCTTGGATCCTCTATGTGTAATACTATTATGTTTTTTATCTTTAAAATGATGTAATAGTAATGTAAGAAAAGGCAGGGTCGCTATAATGAAGAAAAAAATTTTCTAGAAAAACACGACAAACATGGCGCGTTCTCTGAAGAACACAATGTGTTCTCTGAATAACATGACGTGTGGGGACGACTCTATGGCGGGTAGGGTTTCGGGATACAGGAAGCGATGAAATTACGTGTGAAAAATTTCACACAACATGTGGGTCCTTAAGTAGAACTCGACATGTATCTCAGACGATACACGAACATGAGGTGGAGTACACGACATGTACTTCACAACACGGCCAGACCAATCCAGTTACATGGGTTACCCCATGTACCAGTACATGGGTTGGGATACATGGGTCAAAGTCATGTACAAGAACATGGAAATCATACACAGAGCGAACCCCGAATAATTAGACATGGTGTGTGACCATAACTACATGCCGTGTATGTGCTTTTTACATGACATGTCTTCTGACTCGGGCCATTACACACGGGTAGTACCCGAAGTGAAGGGACACAACATGTGACCTTTCTATATTCCATGTACTCTCTTCTACATGGATTGATATCCTTGTCCACTATTCCTTGGACAAATTTTGTTTGGGTTAATTCTCCCATTTTCTCATTCCCCTAAAGGTCAGGTATCATTTCCATCCACAGGAGTATGATCCCTTCAGCAAGACTTTTTGGATAGAGTCAGAATCCCTATGAGAGGCCTATAGTGAGATCCTCTCCCCATTATTGGCCCTAGGTAGAGTCAAGTATCGACATGACCAATCCTATAGGATGCTGATCCTCTACATAGCATGTGAATCCAAATGAGTCGTGGTATACGCCAAGGCCCTAACAATGATCCTCATCCGTGTATTGTGATCTTTCCTCACTCAGGAGTGATTTCCCTCGAAATGAGTGAATTTGTTCTCTCTTCAGATCTATTAGTGCATATATCTCTCTCAGGACACTTTCTAACAAACATACTTATTAGACAGATGCCATCAGAGATATCATACTCATGGAGTGAGTTCTCCTGGATGAGTGCTTTTTGGATTCTTCAAATTGAATGCCTAGCATGGGTATGTGGTCATTGTGACTTACCTCTAGACTACAGGTTTGGGTTTTGAGTATTTCTGAATATGATTCTATTGTTATATGTTATGTAGAAATATACTATGTAGAGATGACTATAAATTTACTTTGTGTATTACTTTATGGTTTTTAGGGCCCTCTACTAAGTATTTTTAAACTCACCCCTGCATGAGCTTTGCCCGCACGGGTCATGTCTTGCGTAGACGAGCAACCTTTTTACAGATTCCAGGGTGTACCAGGACCAGACCGAGCTTTGTGAGCTTCCTTACAGGACAAGGTGTTCCTACGTCTATGAGGACCAGTCTTAGAACTTATTCCTTACTTATAGTGTAACACCCCAGGTAAATAAAGAATACGACATTTTTGTATTTATCCATTTTTGTGAATAAAATATTAATATGGCTTTAAAGGGGACGCTATGCTCGATGGCGTACCCAATACGCAACAACGAGTTTCTTGGGAATCTTACGTTGCACTCTAATAATAAAATAATATTATTTCAAATGGTAGTTAACATGTAGCCGTTGTATTGGCGGGAATGGATGTAAATAACTAAAATATGATTATATATGTTTTATAAATGTTTTTACATTTATCCAATAAAAGACAATGTCTTAAAATATGGAAAGAATTCAATTTTAGGTGTATATGCCCTAGTTTTCACTAAAGGTTCATTTATCGCCTTTTGATGGCGAACTATCATTAAATTTAGATTTGATCACTCTTATACATTCTTTTGGACCAAATAAAACTCTTATTAAGAATCGGGACATCAAATTTTACTTTGTATAAATTTTTGGTATTTTTCTGATAAAGTTCATTTTTTTTAATGAATAGTGTAAAATGTTGTATTTTAATTCAAAACCTCTTTTTAATATAATTTATTTATATGATTAGATTATCTTTTTAATTGGTTTTAAAGTGAAATTTGAAAATATTTTTACCATTAAATCCAATAGTGGTCGTTGGAATCAATTTCACTTTGAAATCGGACTTAAACTAGTGTCAATCTTTTGATACTTATTGTTTTATAAAAACACGCTATTTGCTCTGACAGCGGGAATTAATTATTGAATTAATTAATGTGACTTATATGATTTGAATTTTGTAAAATGGACTTCTTTTTTGAATTCGGAATATCAAATATAGCTTAGGGTGAATTTTTGGTAATTTTCTGAAAAACTTCAATTTTTGATGAATAGTGAAACCACTAAGTGGTAATCAAGCAAACTGATTTTTCAGTTAAATGAAATTTTACCACTAATGTGTATTGAATTTTGAAAATCCGACATACATGGTTGTCATTAAGAAGTAAAATGTGGTTCAATGAGATTATAATAATTTTTTGGTGAATAGTAACTCATTAAGTTCTTAATCGCGATTAGTGGTAATTAGGGTAGTTTAAGGTATAAATAATGCTTTAATAATATAAAATGACCTAGACACATGTCCCAACCCTATTGGTTATCTCATGGCCGACCAAGACAAGCCATGGCCTAACTTGGGGACCCCATGGATCCACTTTTGTTGGGAAATAACATAAAATGCTTTTTATTTAATGTTAAAGTGAAAATGACACTAACATAAATTGTTTTACTACAACAATTTTTAAGTGGGGTTATACAAGTCCAAATTTTGATTATAAATAGTCATTGGAAAGCTAAAAAGATTTCCTATATCATAGTAGTTTTTTTATAATTTTTAGACATTAAAGAAATTAAATTATTTATGACATAATAATGATGCAGCGATGACATCATTATTTGACAATTTAATTAAAATGGAAAGATAATGAAAAATCTACAATATACACATGGACAAAACCAATTGGATGAGTGGATTTCGATACCTTATCACCTTATCCACTAATTCTATCAATGTGGGACCTTTTAAAACCGAAACACATTTTCAAATAATGTAATATTTCATTGCTTTCCAAAAGTGCCCCTCCTCTCCTCTTATAAAAGGCCCCCACCTCTACCTCTTTTCCCACACCCCTCAAGCCTTTGGATCGGCCAACCCCTGCCCATTTACTCTCTCAACATCCCTCTCCTCATCCTAGAGGATCCCCTTTGGGCAGAATCCTTTCAAAGGAAGCCTTTAGGCTCAAATCAAAAGGAGATTACACTTTTAAAGGTAATTCATTCTCTCTTGTTCATTTGTTTTATTTTTCTTCTCCAAACCTCTAATATCTTTTTATTTACTTCTTTTGTAACAACACCAGTATCTTCAATATACTAGGATGTTGTTACAAGATTTATTTGAGCTACACTCTCACACAACTGCATCAAATGGTTAAAGAACATACGGTTTCCGTGGATGGTGAAATTCTACCTCCCGAAACGATGATTGTTCAATACTCATTTAACACCTTCAAAGGTGGACATTATGATGTCACTATTTTTATATATGATATATAGTATGTTTATGTTTTCCTTAAGATTCTGTTTTTTACATTTTGGTCAAACCTTTATGGTTCCCATTATGGGTAAACACGATATCTTCATTTAAGGAAGTGCGGACTACCGCCCCCTCAAAGTGATTTGATTCGTTAAATACCATATGTGGGACATATAAAAGATGGAGCTATGATATTAAATATGATATTATACTGAAATTATAATATACCTTTATATCATTATTATTCCATTCTATAAAATACGAATAGAAATGAAAGTAGCGTTCATGCGTACGTACGGCTTACCGTCTCCATGAACGGTGCATTTCATTTCTTACCTCTAAATGATTATGTAATGTTATAAATGCATGAATGTACTGGATATATATGAAATATATTATATCTACAACATGAATACAATTCTGGATATAATAAACATTTGGCCACATGAACAACAGGTAATTGTAAGAAGTCCACTTTCGACTTAAGAACCAAATACCGACAAAATGAACATTATTAACTTAAATGGTTACACAATGTTCACAACATGTCAATAATTGATATAAAAGGAATAATGAACTTGGAAAAGGTTCTTAAGAAAATAGAAATTAACTCAAGTTTATTATTCAGGACGTTAAAGAACGATCGAGTCAAGTCGGACCCGAGGTAAGGGATCCTACAACTCTCTTTCTTTATAAGTACACTCTTTTATGTCATTTCTTTTAAGCTCATCTTTCTTATGATTGGGATGTTCTTTTATATTACTCCTACTGTAATTTTTATGTTCATGTGATGAGAGACCCTATTCTCTCTCATCAATCCATTTTGGAAGTTTTGAGTGGCGCCGTTAGGCTGCCGAACTTTTGTAAGGGATTTTTCATCTCACTTTCATTCCCATGAGATTTACGCTACATTTGCCACAAATTCCATTGAGTGGTGTATGTACTGCCCTTTATTCTACTCTTTGTGTAATATACTTTTGTTTATGAGTATTTACATCAATGACCTATTGTCTTTCTTTCATGGGGTGTATGTTTTGAAAGATACCCAAGTCGGTAAGGGAACCTTTCACCCTCCTCTTTTTTTTAAAAGACTTATTTTGTTGGGTCTTTTAATTTACATATTGTTATGTTGGGATATGTTATAATATATCCTTATTGATGTAAATTTTATGTCCAAGTGATGAGATAAACTTTTTATCTCTCATCAACTCATTTTGATGTGATGCCGTTAGGCTGTTAAGGGAACTTTTTAACCCAATTTCGATTTCTTTGGGTTCAACATGTAGTCATTGAATATGTCATCCATTGAATATATGGAAATGTCCTTTTATTGTTTTACACTTAATATCCACTTATATTGAGTGTATTTATATTTTTCACACATATTTTTGAGATTGATTTGTCCTTAATTTAAGGATACCTTCTTTATAAGGGATTTCGTCACATTTGACATTTCTATTGAGGGTTCATTGTTGTTATGCACCAATTCACTCTTATATGGTGTATATACTGTCCTTTGGAGTATTATATCATGAATCCATTTATTCTCATGATATTATAAAGTTCTGACTAAATGTTATTCCTCAATTATTGTATTCAAGTGTCTATAATTTTGGTAAAACCCCTTTAACCAAAATATCATTTTAAATATTTTAATTATTTGTTCTTATTAATATCCATGTTTTCAAAATGGTTTTAAGGATTTATTTATATGGATATTAATGGTTTAAAATTTTAAGCTTCAAGGTGGTATGGGACACTTTGATTCAAAAATCTTTTTATTAAATGTTTTAAATGGTTTTGGAAATGGTTTCTTTTTGGATTCATTATTTCAAAATACTAAAATGTTATATTTTGATTGAAATGTGGAAATGTTTTGTTTCCTTTATGCATGTTTTATGTGATACGTTTATGTTATGGTTCTTGGGCATTGTTATGAAAACGGGTGGTTCCGTGATAAACTAAGGGCGGGTGAGCCCGATATAGCTCTCCAATGCATTGGGTAACGCGAAGGAGTGAAACGTTAAGGTTTCTCCGAAGAGATTTAGGGAATATACTGTGATGGGTATTCCAAACGTAACCAAGAGGGTTACTCCCTACGTAAGAATGATATGAATGCCTCAAGTTACCTTTATGTCTTATGTTTTCTATGATTTATTCATGACTTGATATGCCTATGTTTTATGGGTAAAGTATGATTTCATTCTTATGTATATATGAACTCATGTTTCCCTTCCATATTTTTATATCCCTTACTGAGCTTTTTATGCTCATCCCAAGTTTTTTAAATGTTTTTTCAGGTCAAGGGAAAGGTACATGATAAGATGATAGAGTCAAGGATGTGTCAAGAAAGAATCTGTGTTTAATTTCAAATAGGTTTCCGTTGATGAGAAGAATGAATTTTGTCTTTTATGTAACCACTTTGTTTAAATGTGGAATGTAATGAATGTTTCATGATCTAATTCTCTAAAACTCTAAACCTGAAAAGATCCTCAATGTGAAATCTTGTAATAACTCAAGATTAAGTAAGGTTTAAGGCTGGGGCCTTATAGTTGGTATCAAAGGGAGGTTTAGATAACTTTAGAGGTTAGGGTATTCCTTAAGCATAAGTGACATTACCATAATGGTTAGGATTTCAGAAAGAGTCCTAGTTTTAGATAAAGTGAATGAGTAAGTATATCTTAGTGTTTATCTTACTCATTAGTACATGATGGTTTTGTTGATATACTCACACTGACATATCTGTTGTTAGTGAATGGCTGGATCTCGCAGGCACCAAAGTGACAATTGGATTGAAGGAAACTGTGGTGGATCTATGATTAAGATACTAGGTAAAATGGAGGATTCAATGAGGAAACTCATGGTTGTTCTAAACCAACTATCAAGGAGTCATGATCAACCACTTCAACCTTGGTGAGTTCTCTAGTGCATTAGGTACAAGATGGCCAACTCGATGTGGAAATTCAGGTAATAATTATTAAGGTAACCATTAGGGTTTATATGATCCTTACTTTTGAGGTAATTATGTGTTATTATATGTTCTGATGGAAAATGAAAGGCATGAGATAAACTTGAGGTTAAAATATGTTATGATCATCTTTGAAGATTTTATCTCATTTTGGGGAATGTTTTAAGAATTTTATAGTTTTGAAAAAGGACAACACGCAGACCGTGTGACAACCCGTCGCGTCGGACAAAGCTGCGGGAATCGAACCCACAACCAAAGTGCGACTGGTATTTATCGCCTACCACTGGACTACGTGAAGTCCCTGGTTAGTTTGACTGATTCTTTCTAGTTATATGATTTTATGAATTAAGAGTAAGTTGATTTTGGGTTATTTAGGAAAATGATTAACCTATCATGGAGGATATGTGACTAGGTTAATTACTTTTCAATACGAGACTTTAGGAGAAACTGATATTGTTTAGAGATAAATGTTACGATTTATCTTGGAAGACAATGTGACTAAATCCTTCAAATATTTGGGTTTCAATCTTATATTGGTTTACTTTGAAGAATTTTATGGACAAATTGATTATAGAATGTTCCTCGTTGAACTTTGGGTTTTGTTGGACAAATTTTGGAGATTAAGAATATATTTTCTTTTTATAAAGGGTTATCCTTTTCTGGAATATCTGATCTTGTACTAGCCTTTTTGGTTTTGGTTTTGGTTAAAGACATGGGAAGTATATATTTCTATTTTGTGGATTAGGTGATTCTCTAGAATTTGATTATAGTACTCTTAATGTGAACAAGTCTTCCAAAATACTCGCCTTTTGGAGAAAATATGAGTTTGATTAAGGAATCTAATAAAAGTTGAAAGTCAACATGATAAGTGATTATGTTTCCTTATGAATAAATTCCTCAATAAAAAGTAACTTAAACCAAAAATGTTGTCTATTAACTTTTCCTACTGGGGAATCGAATACCGTTTAACCCATCACAAGTTTGTGATTTTCTCAAGGTTAACTTTCTCCTAAACATGTTTTCTATCACTCTCCATGAGAACATGAACCTATGTTTTCTCCTCCATGTCCATATTTTCATACTTGGAATCCTAGTATGGGTTAACTCGGGTGACCTTTGTACTTATCTTTCTTTATTTTAAAGTGTTTGTTTTACCGACTTTTGTTCCGATGTGGGACTTTCAAGGATGTTTCCAAGTCCAATTTTAAAATTGCGCGGACGCAATTCCCAAAAGGGGGGAAGGATGTAACACCCCAGGTAAATAAAGAATACGACATTTTTGTATTTATCCATTTTTGTGAATAAAATATTAATATGGCTTTAAAGGGGACGCTATGCTCGATGGCGTACCCAATACGCAACAACGAGTTTCTTGGGAATCTTACGTTGCACTCTAATAATAAAATAATATTATTTCAAATGGTAGTTAACATGTAGCCGTTGTATTGGCAGGAATGGATGTAAATAACTAAAATATGATTATATATGTTTTATAAATGTTTTTACATTTATCCAATAAAAGACAATGTCTTAAAATATGGAAAGAATTCAATTTTAGGTGTATATGCCCTAGTTTTCACTAAAGGTTCATTTATCGCCTTTTGATGGCGAACTATCATTAAATTTAGATTTGATCACTCTTATACATTCTTTTGGACCAAATAAAACTCTTATTAAGAATCGGGACATCAAATTTTACTTTGTATAAATTTTTGGTATTTTTCTGATAAAGTTCATTTTTTTTAATGAATAGTGTAAAATGTTGTATTTTAATTCAAAACCTCTTTTTAATATAATTTATTTATATGATTAGATTATCTTTTTAATTGGTTTTAAAGTGAAATTTGAAAATATTTTTACCATTAAATCCAATAGTGGTCGTTGGAATCAATTTCACTTTGAAATCGGACTTAAACTAGTGTCAATCTTTTGATACTTATTGTTTTATAAAAACACGCTATTTGCTCTGACAGCGGGAATTAATTATTGAATTAATTAATGTGACTTATATGATTTGAATTTTGTAAAATGGACTTCTTTTTTGAATTCGGAATATCAAATATAGCTTAGGGTGAATTTTTGGTAATTTTCTGAAAAACTTCAATTTTTGATGAATAGTGAAACCACTAAGTGGTAATCAAGCAAACTGATTTTTCAGTTAAATGAAATTTTACCACTAATGTGTATTGAATTTTGAAAATCCGACATACATGGTTGTCATTAAGAAGTAAAATGTGGTTCAATGAGATTATAATAATTTTTTGGTGAATAGTAACTCATTAAGTTCTTAATCGCGATTAGTGGTAATTAGGGTAGTTTAAGGTATAAATAATGCTTTAATAATATAAAATGACCTAGACACATGTCCCAACCCTATTGGTTATCTCATGGCCGACCAAGACAAGCCATGGCCTAACTTGGGGACCCCATGGATCCACTTTTGTTGGGAAATAACATAAAATGCTTTTTATTTAATGTTAAAGTGAAAATGACACTAACATAAATTGTTTTACTACAACAATTTTTAAGTGGGGTTATACAAGTCCAAATTTTGATTATAAATAGTCATTGGAAAGCTAAAAAGATTTCCTATATCATAGTAGTTTTTTTATAATTTTTAGACATTAAAGAAATTAAATTATTTATGACATAATAATGATGCAGCGATGACATCATTATTTGACAATTTAATTAAAATGGAAAGATAATGAAAAATCTACAATATACACATGGACAAAACCAATTGGATGAGTGGATTTCGATACCTTATCACCTTATCCACTAATTCTATCAATGTGGGACCTTTTAAAACCGAAACACATTTTCAAATAATGTAATATTTCATTGCTTTCCAAAAGTGCCCCTCCTCTCCTCTTATAAAAGGCCCCCACCTCTACCTCTTTTCCCACACCCCTCAAGCCTTTGGATCGGCCAACCCCTGCCCATTTACTCTCTCAACATCCCTCTCCTCATCCTAGAGGATCCCCTTTGGGCAGAATCCTTTCAAAGGAAGCCTTTAGGCTCAAATCAAAAGGAGATTACACTTTTAAAGGTAATTCATTCTCTCTTGTTCATTTGTTTTATTTTTCTTCTCCAAACCTCTAATATCTTTTTATTTACTTCTTTTGTAACAACACCAGTATCTTCAATATACTAGGATGTTGTTACAAGATTTATTTGAGCTACACTCTCACACAACTACATCAAATGGTTAAAGAACATACGGTTTCCGTGGATGGTGAAATTCTACCTCCCGAAACGATGATTGTTCAATACTCATTTAACACCTTCAAAGGTGGCCATTATGATGTCACTATTTTTATATATGATATATAGTATGTTTATGTTTTCCTTAAGATTCTGTTTTTTACATTTTGGTCAAACCTTTATGGTTCCCATTATGGGTAAACACGATATCTTCATTTAAGGAAGTGCGGACTACCGCCCCCTCAAAGTGATTTGATTCGTTAAATACCATATGTGGGACATATAAAAGATGGAGCTATGATATTAAATATGATATTATACTGAAATTATAATATACCTTTATATCATTATTATTCCATTCTATAAAATACGAATAGAAATGAAAGTAGCGTTCATGCGTACGTACGGCTTACCGTCTCCATGAACGGTGCATTTCATTTCTTACCTCTAAATGATTATGTAATGTTATAAATGCATGAATGTACTGGATATATATGACATATATTATATCTACAACATGAATACAATTCTGGATATAATAAACATTTGGCCACATGAACAACAGGTAATTGTAAGAAGTCCACTTTCGACTTAAGAACCAAATACCGACAAAATGAACATTATTAACTTAAATGGTTACACAATGTTCACAACATGTCAATAATTGATATAAAAGGAATAATGAACTTGGAAAAGGTTCTTAAGAAAATAGAAATTAACTCAAGTTTATTATTCAGGACGTTAAAGAACGATCGAGTCAAGTCGGACCCGAGGTAAGGGATCCTACAACTCTCTTTCTTTATAAGTACACTCTTTTATGTCATTTCTTTTAAGCTCATCTTTCTTATGATTGGGATGTTCTTTTATATTACTCCTACTGTAATTTTTATGTCCATGTGATGAGAGACCCTATTCTCTCTCATCAATCCATTTTGGAAGTTTTGAGTGGCGCCGTTAGGCTGCCGAACTTTTGTAAGGGATTTTTCATCTCACTTTCATTCCCATGAGATTTACGCTACATTTGCCACAAATTCCATTGAGTGGTGTATGTACTGCCCTTTATTCTACTCTTTGTGTAATATACTTTTGTTTATGAGTATTTACATCAATGACCTATTGTCTTTCTTTCATGGGGTGTATGTTTTGAAAGATACCCAAGTCGGTAAGGGAACCTTTCACCCTCCTCTTTTTTTTAAAAGACTTATTTTGTTGGGTCTTTTAATTTACATATTGTTATGTTGGGATATGTTATCATATATCCTTATTGATGTAAATTTTATGTCCAAGTGATGAGATAAACTTTTTATCTCTCATCAACTCATTTTGATGTGATGCCGTTAGGCTGTTAAGGGAACTTTTTAACCCAATTTCGATTTCTTTGGGTTCAACATGTAGTCATTGAATATGTCATCCATTGAATATATGGAAATGTACTTTTATTGTTTTACACTTAATATCCACTTATATTGAGTGTATTTATATTTTTCACACATATTTTTGAGATTGATTTGTCCTTAATTTAAGGATACCTTCTTTATAAGGGATTTCGTCACATTTGACATTTCTATTGAGGGTTCATTGTTGTTATGCACCAATTCACTCTTATATGGTGTATATACTGTCCTTTGGAGTATTATATCATGAATCCATTTATTCTCATGATATTATAAAGTTCTGACTAAATGTTATTCCTCAATTATTGTATTCAAGTGTCTATAATTTTGGTAAAACCCCTTTAACCAAAATATCATTTTAAATATTTTAATTATTTGTTCTTATTAATATCCATGTTTTCAAAATGGTTTTAAGGATTTATTTATATGGATATTAATGGTTTAAAATTTTAAGCTTCAAGGTGGTATGGGACACTTTGATTCAAAAATCTTTTTATTAAATGTTTTAAATGGTTTTGGAAATGGTTTCTTTTTGGATTCATTATTTCAAAATACTAAAATGTTATATTTTGATTGAAATGTGGAAATGTTTTGTTTCCTTTATGCATGTTTTATGTGATACGTTTATGTTATGGTTCTTGGGCATTGTTATGAAAACGGGTGGTTCCGTGATAAACTAAGGGCGGGTGAGCCCGATATAGCTCTCCAATGCATTGGGTAACGCGAAGGAGTGAAACGTTAAGGTTTCTCCGAAGAGATTTAGGGAATATACTGTGATGGGTATTCCAAACGTAACCAAGAGGGTTACTCCCTACGTAAGAATGATATGAATGCCTCAAGTTACCTTTATGTCTTATGTTTTCTATGATTTATTCATGACTTGATATGCCTATGTTTTATGGGTAAAGTATGATTTCATTCTTATGTATATATGAACTCATGTTTCCCTTCCATATTTTTATATCCCTTACTGAGCTTTTTATGCTCATCCCAAGTTTTTTAAATGTTTTTTCAGGTCAAGGGAAAGGTACATGATAAGATGATAGAGTCAAGGATGTGTCAAGAAAGAATCTGTGTTTAATTTCAAATAGGTTTCCGTTGATGAGAAGAATGAATTTTGTCTTTTATGTAACCACTTTGTTTAAATGTGGAATGTAATGAATGTTTCATGATCTAATTCTCTAAAACTCTAAACCTGAAAAGATCCTCAATGTGAAATCTTGTAATAACTCAAGATTAAGTAAGGTTTAAGGCTGGGGCCTTATATATAGGTTGGAATTTGTAGTTTGAAAACTCTTTCTTTTGGTGGGCTTGTATTTTTCCCCAGTTTACTTTACCCACTTTACTTTCCGTTGTACTCTATTGGTTGGGTTTAGGTGTATGCATGAATTTTGTTCCTTAGTGGTTTTTATATTTCAACATTTGTGGGCTTAAATATGCGTGCATGTGTACAAGTACTTAGAAAATGCATCCTATGTTAGTGATATGCCTACTCGGTGCTACTCACCAGCCCCTGGCCTATTTGAGGTGGTCTTAGGGAGTCGCAGTGTGAAACACACTGGGACGGGTCATGACATAGTGGTATAAGAGGTGGTCAGTTCAAACTTAGGACCAAGATTCTATGATATTGGTTTTGGGAAATAGTGTTAAGTGTTTCAAGTTCGGTTTTCAGGCCAGGGAATCCAATATTGGTGTGGGCGGCCGATGTAACCATATACCGAGACTCTAATAACCTACTTTCTGACTCAGTACATGAGATCACTAGTTACATGGAAACAAAATAATGGTACATGAATCATATGGGGATGGGTTGTGTTTTCCATGTCCTTTAGTGTCAACTATCCATATATACTCTTTGACTGTGGTATATCTTGTTTTTCTTATAGGATGCCTCCGCGACGCATACCATCTAGGATTCTATAGATCAATCACAAGGATCACCCCCTCAGTGATGTGACATCAATTAAGGGACCAGTTCCCCATGTGTTACCTTTAGGTGGTTCACCTGTTATACCACCACCAGTGGAGCAACACGTGGTACCTGCAGTATCAGCAGAAGAGGAGCGCTGGCTGAGCGCACTGCATGAGTTTCAAAGACAAAGAACCCTCAAGTTCTGAGGTGAGCCTGACCCTCAGGTGGATGAGGACTGTCTTGAGGCGGTGACCAAAGTTTTCCATCTAGTGAGGACACCAGTGAACTAGATGGTGATCCTATGAGTGATCCTTCTTCAGGATTCGGTAGAGAGATGGTGGAGTTTGACCATACAAAATCACGACGATGAGACTATTTCATGGATGGAGTTAGAGAGACTCTTTAGGGAGGAGTTATCTCTGGTTATGCTGAGAGAAGTGCATATCCAAGAGCTTCTTCAGCTTCAGTAGGGCATTTTAACAGTGGATGACTATTCATTGAGATTCACTAACCTCGCCAGGTACTGTAACGCCCCGACCCCAGTTACCCAGAGTCAGTGCATTATTTTAATACATTGGAATGATTACAAGGAATCAAGTCCCGAAGGACCAATCAGTTTAGCAGTCTTGGAAAATAGATTACATACATTAATGTTACATTACAATTTATAACAAAACAACATAAATAATCCTTTATTAATTCCATTATTCCCTTGGCTTAACCCTGCATATCAATCACAATACACTTCTTGGAATCCTAGAAAAAATAAAACATAGAAAGGGGTGAGCTCAGATGCTCAGTAAGGATAACAATATAGCAGAAACTTTTATAAATAAGAATAAACATTTAAGGCAATGTATAACTAAAACAAAAGCCTTTTAAACTTGAACTTCAGCATAATATGAGAAAAATAAAATGAAATAATTCCATTTACTTATTCACATGGATATTCTAATAGTTTAATAATCACATGAAATATCAATAACCACTTTCATAACGATGGAATGCATAATGCCAGACTATCATAACCATGTAGCCAAGGCATCGTGCCAAGACTGCAAATAAGATTTTGTCAAGGCCTCATGCCAAGACACTAGTTTGTCTCATGAGACCTACCGATGCATCAAGGAGCTATAGCAGGCTCCACCCGTCACTTACTAAGTCCAATTCATTCCTCATATGAAAAGGTCTAAACATAACATAAACATTCGTATTAAAACTAGCATACTAAATGTCAATACTTTACCCATAAACCATGAATGGTATAAAAATAACACATCCACAGTCAAATATATCACAAAACCTTCAACACAATATGGAAGATTTGTATCATGATAAATCAACTTCAAAACAAGTTTAAAATCCATTAAAGGATTTTGAGGTTGATGAAAATGATTTGTAAAACTCTTCGAGAGAAATACCCCTTTTTCATGAAAACATTTAAAAGTCACACAATTTGGAAAAGAAGTCATTTAAAGACATTTTTGAATCAAAGTGTCCCATACCACTTTGAAACTTTTTAAAGGAATTAACATTTTAAAAACATTCATGTCCATATAAATAAATCCTTAAAAACTATTTTGAAGACAAGGACATTAATGAGAAATATTTAGAAGAATAAATATTTAAAACATTTGAAATGATGTTTTAGTAAAAATTCCCTTAAAATAATCCCTTTGAAAACTCTTTCATAAAACATGGACATGGATAATAAATATGACCCAGTAGATACTTACGTAAAAACAACCTCAGATAATAAAGAGATAGTAAAATTAACCCATACCAATTTGGAAACTTACGAAACATACACCCCATGAAAGAGTAATCATACAATGAATATGTAAATACACATAAATTAAAGTGTATTACACAAAGAATACAATTATGGGCAGTATATACACCACACAAAAGGTAATAGTGGCAATATGGCATGAATCTCATGGGAATAAGGAGTGAGATGAGAACCCCTTACCTTGTACTTTTCCTTGGTTGGGGTAGGTTAACCTCCTGTATAGTGGTGAAATAATTTTTATTAAATTATACAAGAATCATATACATTAATATGATATCATATACGATCTTTTAACATTGCTTTGTTAATAATATCTTAGTATTATCATCGTTTCGGGTGTTAACTTACTCGTTTTCTTTTATATGTTTTGTTACATAAGCTATGTTTGTTATGGATAGGTTGTATTTTATTCATATATAGAATAATATCAAGTCCTTAAACATTATTTTTAATCATCAAATGATAATTATACTTGAATGGATACGATGGAGAATGAATCTTATGGCGTTTGTGGAGACGGTAGTCTGTACATACGCACGAGCGACAATATCATTCTTTTGATATTATAATAATATATAATTGGATGGAAAATCATATATACAGAATAATTATCATGTTATATTTATTATTTACATTAATTACACATAATTATTATACCCATCCAAATAATAGTGTATTGAATAACAATTACACCACGACGTGGAGACGGTAAGCCGTACGTACGCACGTATGGTGACATGTCATTCAAAGGATGGATAGAATACTGAATATGGTTGTAAAATATTTATAATAACATAATATTATATAGAAGATACTGGATTTATTGTTTTAGAATATAAATAACAAATAAATAATAAGTGGAATAAGAAAGGAACTTGAAAGAGGGTGGTGAAAACATTACCTCTTCTTCGGGTTCTTCCTTTTGATTTGATCAAAAGGGATCCTTAGGTTGGATTTATGATCAAAATAAGGCCTCTAGGTTTAAGTAAGGGAAGTTTATAGAATATTTGGGCAGGATTTGGCCGAACCAAAAGGCTTTGAAGGTGTGAATAATTGGTTAGAAGTGGTGTCCTTTTATAAGGGGGAGGAGGGGCTCTTTAGAAAAAACTTAAAGTATTAATTTATAATAAATTCATATTTTGTTTCTAATGGATCCAAAGTGTATTATTAAAAGTATAATGTGGTTATGGGTTGAAATAATTTCAACCAATAGATTTTATACAGGGTTGGTCATTATATTAACCTTATCTTTTAGTTTTAACTCTTAGTTAATTAGATTGACATTTACCATGTCACTTTGTATTTTTATATTATATAGTTAATAAACTTACTATATACATCCAATATACACCCAAGTGGCCCATTAATGATAGAAATATCATGATATAAGTAATTTTTCCGAACCTTATATTTTTAGGAATATAATATCAATTAATAATATAATATATTTTTTAAAAACTCATTTATGTCAATTTTGACACTATTCAATAATTGATTTTTGTTAGTCTTAACAACTTTATTAATTCAAAAAAAATTCATTTAAGAAATCCTATCATGTCATATTAACCAATTAAATTCATGTATTTCATTAAAACATTCAATTTATATTTATTTTAACATTTATAATACCAATTATTTGATTCTTTCATTAATAAGAAAAATACTGCATCATTATTTTGTCATAAATAAATTTAATTATTAAATGTATAAAAATTATAAATAAAATACCATTATGTAGAAAATCATTTTATATTTCTAATTAATATTTATAGTCGAAAATACAACATATATAACCCTATGTAAAAATTGTTTTTCTAAAAGATATATGCTTATGTCATTTTTGTATTTATTTTAACTTAATTAATATAAAGTGTCATTATCACTTACAAGTGACTCCATGGAGTCCCAAAATTGACCCAAAGATGCCCATGGTTGGGCATATATCAACAAATAAGGTTAGGACACGTTTTAGGGTAATTTATTATTATTATAATATTATTTTTTTACCTTTTTTATCGAATTTACCCATTAACCATGGTAAATAAAATATTTACCGAAGTAATTATTCAAAATGTCTAAAAACAAAAGTTAAATATTTACACAATTTGGACATTCTGATTCCAAATATGGAATCATTTTTTCCAAATTCAAAATAGAGAATTGGCAGAAATTAATTTAAAATTAATTCCCTTTGTTAAAACAAAAAGCGTGTTTTTAGGAGATAATAACTATCAAAAGATTGACACTTGTTTATGTCCGGTTTAATTGTGAAATTATGTACAATGACCAAAATTGTATTAAATGGTAAAAATATATTTTAAATATACTTTAAAACCACTCGAATTCATAATTTATCACTGTTAATTATTTCGATTAAAAAAGTTGTTTTTAATTAAAATTTAGTAATTTTCACTATTCATCAAAATATAAAAGTTATCCGAAAAGTACCAAAATTTCAGCCTAGGATAATTTCGATATTCCAAATACAAAAATGAAGTCCATTGTGAGAGATAAAATTTATAAAATTTCAAAAAGTGGGTATTACTATTCATAACGATTACTTTGATTGGTCGCAGTGTGTTAGAATCTCGAAGTTGCGTACAACACACGCTACTGTATTATTCAAAGAGAATCGTACCGTGGAAGCTTGGGGTGTTACATTATCCCCTCCTTCAATAAATTACATCCTCAAAATTTTTGATCGGTATTGGAAACTTGGGGTTGACATTTCAAAATATCTTAGTTGAAATCCCACATCGAAAAATGGATTAATGAGGCCTCTATTTAAAATAAAGAGTGGTAAGTATGAAGGTTACCGAAAATAACACATACTAGGGTTCCATGTAGAAAAATATGGATATGGAAGAGAAATATAACCATCAATATCTGATGGAGTGTGGTAGAGAACATGACTATTAAAAGGCCAATAATCCCTAAGCCATAAATTTTTGATGATCTAAGGTACCATCTAGGACAACATTTTTGTTCTAAGTTCCTTTTCTTAATGTGGAGGAATTTATTTATGAGATTGGATAAAATCATAAGGATATATACTTACTTTATAATTAGAGTTTTATCCATTAATAAATTTTTACCACAAACTCATCTTTCACTATAAAACATAATACAACTCAAAAATACGATATTTATCCTAATCGTATAGGGTTCCAAATATAATGAATGTATAATTCACATATCAGACCCATTAAAAAAAGAAACAACATTATAAAATCTAGGTACTTCATGTAGTATAGTGGTAGGTGATAAATCACAATCACGCTATGGTTGTGGGTTCGATTCTCGCAGCTTTGTCCCACGCGACGGGTTGTCACACGGTTTGCATGTTGTCCTTTTATAAAAATCCAAAAATAACCTTTCAAACTTAATCCATTCCAACCTTTATACTTATCCAAAATACTACTATCCAAACTCAGAGTCCAAAATTTATAAGGAAGTTAAACACAATGAAGATCCTTTTTTCCATGTAATAACATGTGAACACCTTCACTATGTATTATTTTAAAACAGGGTAACATCCTGAATTACCATAAAAACTTATTGATTACATTCATCCTCCCTTATTATTTATAGAATACATGATATACTCCTTTTATCAAAAATATTGTAAACTCTAACGATGAAAAATCATTAATCAGTTTCAAGGTATTCAAGAATATCCAATATAATTTACCCAAATCAACCATATCTTATTCCAAAATTAGTACCTCAATATTAGGACCATATTAAGGTTTATCTTTCATTCAACCATGTAATTTCCAAAAAGTTTAACTTGCTGTAGAGTCACTTTTCTTAGTACCATAAAATCTCAAATCCTCAACAAAATAGTACTGTAGTACGATCCTTATTTATTTCCAGAACATCATTGATACAACACTTAAATGAAATAATTCCAAAATAACAACATAAGAACACTAGTCATTCGTCTTCATTTGTGGTAGTATCATAACTTGATTATTATCCAATAGCATCATTTTCGTTATAGTCTGATGACTAGGAAATTGGTTCGCGTAGTTTCCAAACTCCTTGCAGATGAAGCATTGTACATTTGAAACCTTTTTCTTACACTTGCAGTCACGTACTTGGTGTTCTTTTTCTCCACACTTATAACATACTCCCATTCCCTTCAAGAATTTTCCAAGGTGATTCTTTCCACAGTTATCACATATGGGAAAATCCTTCTTTACATTCTTCCCTTTATCTGTCCTTCTCTCTACCATCCTTTTCTTCTCTGGCTTCCCTTCAAAGCCATAGGACTCTGAGAATTATTTACTTAACTTATCAACACATGATATTATTTCTTCATATGATGATAATACGTGGGGGACTATTTCTATTCTAAATTCTGTCTTAGGACCATGAAAGATATGATCCTTCTTACTCTTTGGATCATGTGTACTGCTGGAGTTCTCATTCCTTCTACTGGGTTCCATTTCTAAACAATGGCATACACTATATTAGTTTATGAATATAAATACCTAATCCTGAACTTGTAAAACACTTAACATAAATTAAAAATTTTATGGATATAATCTATAATAATAAAAATGTTTTCTTTGAGTAATTATATACTCATAATCCCTTCATAATGGTTTGTAAAGAAAATGAGAATTATCTTAAGAATATCCCCCTGAAGTGTCGTAACCAAGAGTGCAACAAGACCTGTTGTCGTGCACCAGTTCCCGTTCGAGTCTAGCTCAAAGCGGTGTTTTCGGGTTTTACCCCGAGGTACATCTGTGCCAGAGCTGCCTCTACCTGCTCGTATCCAGACAGGGATGTATTGCTTAGAAAACTCACAAAATCTCTACATTACCAAAATTCTAGGAAGTTCTATACTAATCCTCAAAGTCTATCTTAGGGTAATGTGCTACAATCAGAGTTTATCTAAATCTAGTTTCCAAGGTTATTGCTAAACATCCTCTAATACCAACTGTAATGCCCCGACCCCAGTTACCCAGAGTTGGTGCATTATTTTAATACATTGGAATGATTACAAGGAATCAAGTCCCTAAGGACCGATCAGTTTAGCAGTCTTGGAAAATAGATTACATACTTGAATGTTACATTACAATTTATAACAAAACAACATAAATAATCCTTTATGAACGCCATTATTCCCCTGTCTTAACCCTGCATATCAATCTCAATACACTTCTTGGAATCCTGGGGAAAATAAAACATAGAAAGGGGTGAGCTCCGATGCTCAGTAAGGATAACAATATAGCGGAAACTTTCATAAATAAGCACAAACATTTAAGGCAATGTATACATAAAAAAAATCCTTTTAAACTTGAAATTCAGCATAATATGAAAAAAATAAAATGAAATAAGGCCATTTACTTATTCACATGGATATTCTACTAGTTGAATAATCACATGCAATATCAATAACCACTTTCATAACGATGGAATGCATAATGTCAGACTATCATAACCATGTAGCCAAGGCCTCATGCCAAGACTACAAATAAGATTTTGTAAAGGCCTCGTGCCAAGACACTAGTTTGTCTCATGAGATCTACCTATGCATCGAGGAGCTATAGCGGGCTCCACCTATCACTTACTAAGTCCAATTCATTCCTCATATGAAAAGGTCTAAACATAACATAAACATTTGTATTAAAAATAGCATACAAAATGTCAATACTTTACCAATAAACCATAAATGGTATAAAAATAACTCATCCACAGTCAAACATATCACAAAACCATCAACACAATATGGAAGATTTGTATCATGATAAATCAACTTCAAAACAAGTTTAAAATCCATTAAAGGATTTTGACGTTGATGAAAATGATTTGTAAAACTCTTCGAGAGAAATACCCCCTTTTCATGAAAACATTTAAAAGTCACACAATTTGGAAAAGAATTAATTTAAAGACATTTTTGAATCAAAGTGTCTCATACCACTTTGAAACTTTTGAAAGGAATTAACATTTTAAAAACATTCATGTACATATAAATAAATCCTTAAAAACCATTTTGAAGACATGGACATTAATGAGAAAGATTTAGAAGAATAAATATTTAAAAAATTTGAAATGATGTTTTAGTAAAAGGTCCCTTAATATAATCCCTTTTAAAACTCTTTCATAAAACATGGACATGGATAATAAATATGTCCCAGTAGATACTTACGTAAAAACAACCTCGGATAATAAAGAGATTGTAAAATTAACCCTTACCAATTTGGTAACTTACAAAACATACACCCCATGAAAGAGGTATCATACAATTAATATGTAAATAGATATAAATTAAAGTTTATTACACAAATAATACAATTATAGGTAGTACATACACCACACAAAAGGTAATAGTGGCAATATGGCATGAATCTCACGAGAATAAGGAGTGAGATGTGAACCCCTTACCTTGTACTTTTAATTGGTTGGGGTAGGTTAACCTCCTGTATAGTGGTCAAATAATTGTTATTAAATTATAAAATAATCATATACATTAATATTATATCATATATGATCTTTTAACATTGCTTTGTTAATAATATCTTAGTATTATCATCGTTTCAAGTGTTAACTTACTCGTTTTCTTTTATATGTTTTGTTACATAAGCCATGTTTTTTATGGATAGGTTGTATTTTATTCATTTCCCGAATGATATAAAGTCCTTAAAACATTATTTTTAATCATCAAATGAGAATTATACTTGAATGGATACGATGGTGAATGAATCTCATCGCGTTCGTGGAGACGGTAGTCCGTACGTACGCACGAGCGACAATATCATTCTTTTGATATTATAATAATATATAATTGGATGGTATATCATATATAAATAATAATTATCATGTTATATTTATTATTTACATGAATTACACAACATTATTATATCCATCAAAATAATAGTGTATTGAATAACAATTACACCACGACTTGGAGACGGTAAGCCATACGTACACACGTATGATGACATGTCATTCAAAGGATGGATAGAATAATGAATATGGTTGTACAATATTTATAATAACATCACAGTATATATAATATACTAGATTTATTGTTTTATAATTTAAATATCAAAGAAATAAGAAGTGGAAGAAGAAAGGAACTTGAAAGAGGGTGGTGAAAACATTACCTCTTCTTCAGGTTCTTCCTTTTGATTTGATCAAAAGGGATCCTTAGGTTGGATTTATAATCAAAATAAGGCCTATAGGTTTAAGTGAGGGAAGTTTAGAGAATATTTTTTCCGGTTTTGGGCGAACCAAAAGGCTTAGAAGGTGTGAAGAATTGGTTATAATTGGTGTCCTTTTATAAGGGGGAGGAGGGGCTCTTTAGAAAAAAACTTAAAGTATGAATTTATAATAAATTTATATTTGGTTTCTAATGGATCCAAAGTGTATTATTCAAATTAAAATGTGGGTATGGGTAGAAATACTTTCAACCAATATATTTTAGACAGGCTTGGGTCATTATATTAACCTTATCTTTTAGTTTTAACTCTTAGTTAATTAGATTGACATTTACCATGTCACTTTGTATTTTTATATTATATAGTTAATAAACTTACTATATACATCCAAGAGACCCCCAAGTGGTCCATTAATGATACACCTATCATGATATAAGTTCTTTGGCCTAACCTTAAATTTTTAGGAATATAATATCAATTAATAATATAATATTTGTTTTAAAAACCCATTTATGTCAATTTTGACACTATTTAATAATTTATTTTTGTTAAAGTCTTAAAAACTTTATTAATTTGAACCAAATTAATTTAATCAATCATATCATGTCATATTAACCAATAAAATTCATTAATTTCATCAAAACATTCAAATTATATTTATTTTAACATTTATAATACCAATTATTTGATTCTTTCATTAATAAGAAAAATACTGCATCATTATATTTTCATAAATAAATTTAATTATTAAATGTATAATTTTTTTAAATAAAATACCATTATGTAGGAAATACTTTTATATTTCTAATTAATATTTATAGTCGAAAATCTAACATATATAACCCTATGTAAAAATTGTTTTTCTAAAAGATATATGCTTTTGTCATTTTTGAATTTATTTTAACTTAATTAATATAAGGTGTCATTATCACTTACAAGTGGCTCCATGGGGTCCCAAAATCGACCCAACTATGCCCATGGTCGGACATGTATCAACCAATAAGGTTAGGACACGTTTTAGGATAATTTATTATTATTATAATATTATTTTTTTACCCTTATTTATCGGATTTACCCTTTAACCATGGTAAATAAAATATTTACCGAAGTAATTATTCAAAATGTATAAAAATAAAAGTTACATATTTACACAATTTGTAAATCCTAATCCCAAATATGGAATCCATTTTTCAAAATTCAAAACAAAAGAGTGGCAGAAATTAATTTAAAATTAATTCCCGTTGTTAAAACAAAAAGCGTGTTTTTAAGAGATAATAACTATCAAAAGATTGACACTTGTTTATGTCCGGTTTAATTGTGAAATTATGTCCAATGACCAAAATTGTGTTAAATGGTAAAAATATATTCTAAATATACTTTAAAACCACTCAAATTCATAATTTATCACTGTTAATTATTTTGATTTAAAAAGTTGTTTTTAATTAAAATTTATTAATTTTCACTATTCATCAAAATATAAAAGTTATCCGAAAAGTACCAAAATTTCACCCTAGGCTAATTTGAATATTCCAAATCAAAAAATGAAGTCCATTTTGAGAGATAAAATTTATAAAATTTCAAAAAGTGGGTATTACTATTCATAACGGCTACTTTGATTGGTCGTGGTGTGTTAGAATCTCGAAGTTGCGTACAACACCCGGTACTGTATTATTCAAAGAGAATTGTACCGTGGAAGCTTGGGGTGTTATAGGTACTCAATGTATATGTCCAGGGATCAATACTTTATAACTCTAACCTTCGAGAGAGGTCTAAAATGGGACATCTGATATAGTGTCATGCCTCTATGCATTTTGACTTATGTAGGAGTGCTCGAGTGATCTTTGGTGGTTGAGAGCTTCCTGACTGAGCAGAGATAGCCAGCGGTAGGTAGCATCAGGAAGACGGGTGTAGAGACCTCGAAAGTAGGGAACCAACGTCATACACATGGATTGAGATGTGGGAGACATCACAGGAGAACCCAGGATAGGGGATCTGTAGTCTAGGGCTCTCAAGATGGATCTAGTCATCCTAGGGAGAGGCAATTTTACTTGTGCGACAATAGGGGACATCTCTCTAGAGATTTACCAACTCGTCGAACTACTGATAGGGAGGTGGTGGATGGAACACCGAGGCAGAGGTAGAGATTGGAGAAGGCATACCCTTTAGGAGATGGACGTGGAAGAGGAGTGGGGAGAGCTACAAGAGTTGGAAGATGCTTTGACCTACTTCCACCACCAACCCTAGGAGGTCCGCACAAGGCTTAGGGAGCTGTGGGACAGGGGTAGGGGTAGCTACATGTGGTCGAGGCGTACAAAATAGAGACTCCAGGGATGATCTAAGGTATGATCTGTATCTTTTCTACCTTATCTTATGTACTTATAGACCCAGGTTCTATTCATTCTTTCCTCGCCACATGTCTTGTACGAAACCTTGAGATTCTGGTGGAGCCGTTGAATCAACCCTTACACTTGGAGACACCTATAGGAGGAGACTCGATGATCACACATCTTTGAAGACAATGTGATCTTACCCTTGGAGGTGAGAGTTTTGGTTAGAACCTCTTGGTGGAAGCGTCAAGGCCTTACAATGTCACTCTTAGTATGAATTGGTTATCTTCGGTCCATGCCCAGATTGACTGCTTTAGGTGAAGAGTGCGGTGTGTCCGCAATGATGGAACGCAATTTTCATTTTTTGGTGAAAATAAAACCAAGGAAACACATAATGGGATCATGCATAGGAGAGTGTAGCTGATCACTAATGAGTTCTCTAGCCTTACCCTTGGGGCAGATGATGTTGTGATCTTTCAGTTCCCAACGATAGTGGCAGAGTACAAAGGCATCTTTTCAAAAGATGTTCTAGGACTACCTCTCTACTGATAGATCAACTTCTACATCAAATTACACCCTAGGACGACACCAATATCCTCACCGGTGTATCAGATGGATCTCGTAGAGCTTCGCGAGCTGAGAGTGAAGTTATAGGATTTACAAAGTAAGGGCGTCATAAGACCCAATGTTTCACCCTGGGTGACCCCAATTTTGTTTTCCAAGAAGACATACAAGATTTTGAGGTTGTTCATGGATTACCGACACCTAAATCAGGTAATGATTAAGAACAAGTATCCACTGCCGAGGATCTAGGAACTCTTCAAATAACTAAGAGGGGTGCGCTGGTTCTCAAAGGTTGGCCTTCGATCGGGTTACCACTAGTTACAAGTATGAGATGAGGATATATCGAAGATGGTTTTCAGATGTCGCTATGGTCACTATGAGTACTTGGTGATGCCTTTCGGCACAAATAATTCCCCTGCAGTGTTTATGAGACTTATAAACTAGATCTTTCAGTTGTACTTAGACCGGTTCTTAGTGGTCTTCATCGACAACATCCATCTGTACTTAGCATTAGATAAAGAGAACGTGAGACACCTATATATGGTTATAGACATACTCTGAGAGCACCAGCTTTATGGGAAGCTCTTTAAGTTCAATTTCTGGATATAGGAGGTCCACTTTTTGGGGCATGTCATCTCAGTAGATGGAGTAGTAGTTGACTCATCCAAGGTTGAGGTGGTGCTAGCATGAAATCCACCTCAGAGTGTGAAAGAGGTGTGAATATTCCTTGGGTTTCTAGGATACTACTATAGATTTATCCCTAATTTCTCTAGGATATCAGCATAGATGAAATCCTTGACCCGGAGGGGGTAACATTTCATATGGAGGGAGAAGTGCCAGTAGGTTTTCCAATAGTTGAGGTAGAGTTTGACGAGCGTACCAATCTTGATATTTTCATAAGAGGGTATCGAGTATGTATTTTTCTATGATGCATTAGGGACCGAGCTTGGTTATGTCATGATGTAGATACAGATGTTGATTTCTTATGGTTCGCACTAATTGATGCCACATGAGAAGAAATACACGACCCATGATCTTGAGTTGGTAGTAGTAGTCTTTACGTTGAATATGTAGCAACACTACCTGATTGGTGAACATTTTGTCATCTAGTCTGACCACAAGATCCTCAAGTACATATTCTCGCAAAAGGATATGAATTTGAGGTAGAGGCGATGGATGGAGTTCCTCCAGGATTATGACTTTGAGATCATCTATACTCCTGGGAAGGGGAACGTAGTAGCTGATGCTCTCAATTGGAGACCAAGTTCATAGTTATTAAGTGAGGTGTTAGAGCAGTTGGCCTTACTATAGTTATCCTTCGTAGTTAGGGAGGATGAAATTTATCTTTAGTTTATGGTTTTCAATCCTCCACTCTTATAGTGAGTCAAAGAGGCACAACTAGGGGATGTTGACTACGAGACTTTACATACTCAGTTATCCCCAGGAAAATCTCTTGATGGATATTAATAAGGTGGAAATCACATCATTCTTTTCAAAGGACACACAGTTATACCAGCGGCGTTATGGGAGGAGGTTCTGAGGAAGTTTCATACACCCCCTTGGCGGTACATCCTGGAGTGGTAAAAATATACCAGGACCTCCAACATCAGTTCTAGTGGACAAGTATGAAGAAGGAAGTAGAAGAGTTCATTTTTCAATGTCTTATGTGCCAGTAGGTGAAGGTTGAGTACCAAGCACCAGTGGGGTTATCTCACCCATAGAAGTGCTGGAGTGGAAGTGGGATGGAAAATCGATGGACTTTGTGATGGGCTTATCATGAATGTTCAAGGAAAATGATTCCATATAGGTGATCATTGACCAACTCACCAAGTTGGACCACTCTTTAGATATCAAGGATAAGAGTTCCAAAGAGTGATTGGGACACCTCTATGTGCAAGAGATAGTTTGGTTTCATGGAGTCCCTTCAACGATAGTCTCAAATCAAAATACTTGTTTCAGATCCCAGTTGTGGAAGGGATTGCAAGAGGCATTTGGGACTCAGCTATGTTTGAGAATAACATCTCATCCCCAAACATATGGTTAGACAGAGAGAACCATTCAGGTTCTGGAGGATATGTTGCGGGTCTATATCTTATATCTGGGTCACAGTTGGGAGGAACACCTACCACTAGTAGAGTTTGTGTACAATAATATCTACCACTCCACCATCAGTATGAAACAATTTGAGGCTTTATATGGGTGACCATTCTGGTCACCACTTTGTTGAACTAACCCCATATATTCAACACTCCTAGGTACAGAGATGGTGAGAGCTACCACTAAGAAGGTGCAGATCATCCAAGAGTGGATGAAGACTACACATAGTTAACGAAAGTCTTATGTTGACAGATGACAAAGACCTCTAGAGTTCGAGGAGAGAGACCATGTCTTCCTTTAGGTCTCACCTCATCGAGGGTAGCATAGATTTGGTAGGGTTGAAATGTTTTCTCTGAGGTTCATCGACCCTTTTCAAATACTGTTCAGAGTTGGAGAGGTGGTGTACCACCTAGCTATACCACTATAGTTTCACCAAGTACATGATGTCTTCCACGTATTGCAGCTGAGGAGGTACGTACATGACCCATCACACGTCGTTGACTGGGGTGAGATGGACATCGAGGATGGAGCGACCTTCACAGAGTACCTAGTGGAGATCGAGGATTGACAAGAGAGGATCCTTCGTGGGTGAGTGATTCCCTTGGTTCATGTACGGTGGTAGTATGAGAATCTTCAGGAGATAATGTGGAAGTGAGAGGCTCAGATTTGTGCCCAGTACCCACATCTATTTGAGTAGCCTTTGTTTTGACTTTTTGGGGACGTAAATCCCTAAGGTGGGGAGAATTTAATGTCTCATATTTTCCATGTATTATTTTTAAATATTATATGGAATTATTTCTAGACCAGTATTTGCAACGGTGTGCGTTCTTAGGCCTAGAGTACCTGGAATAAATGTTTGAAATAACTTAAAATTTTAAATAGTGCACGTGAGCAGTTTTCCTAAAAAAGTGGAATAATTTTTAAATGAGTGCCCGAATCAGAAATCCAAGGGCACCATTGAGTTCAGAATAGCGAACTTACCTTAGGTGAGGCCTAACCATGACCAGCACGGGTCGACAATAGAAGTTAGTTTTTGGACATTTTAAAGGAAATAAAATAAATTAATAATTTATTTTATTTTAAACATTTCCATGATGTAGCAACACATTGATTGGTTTTAAATAACCAAGATCCCAGGGTTAGGCTCATTACCCTAAAATTCTCTAGAGGCATGGAGAGGAGATCCCTTGGAGGAACCTCTCGATAATGAATGATGACGAATCGACCATTCATGAATCGCAACACCAACGAAGTTGGAGGATCTCATTGACGATGATAGCACTATCCCTCTTCATCAGCGACCAATCCTATCTCAAGGTAGGGGTTTTTGTTTTGTTTTTCATTTTCCCCATTCTTGGATTAAATAATGAATGCAGATTAACCCACAAAAAGGTTGACCCACAAATCGTTTGTTCTTCCAGGAGGGTCTTTTATCAGGTTTATTTTGGGGAATTAATCCATGCATGATTTGATTCATATTTGATTTTTTCCATTTGATCCTTCTAACTGGAGTAGATCAATTCCATGAAAAATAACGGTTGGGGTTCATTTATCCTTTTTTCTATTTGGATTTCTTCTCCCTTTTTGACCTCGCGTTCTTCGCGTTCTTAGCGGGGTTATGAAGAACGGATCGTTGTGTGTACATTTCACAAGGAAATGATCTGGAATTAAATATATGACATCGTGATGACCTAACAGAGGTGTGACGATGATGGAAAACGATTAATCAAGACAGATCGGAAGAAATATTTCTTCAACTATTCTTCACATGGTTGATCGAAACACGTTTTTGGAGCTGATCAGACACCTGAAAACAGAAAAATCAACCTTGCGGTGATGAAATGACCCAAAATATTTAGTTTCATGGAGATTGTATGGCCTTATTGAGAATTGGAGCTTCACCCAAAGCGCTGGATGAAGAACAACATTTTATGGAAAAATGAACACGACGTGTTCTCCAAAGAACATGGTGTGTGGGTACGATTCTGCGGTGGATAGGGTTTTGCGATGCAGGAAGCGATGACATAGAATGTGACAACTGTCACACAACATGTGGGTCCTTAAGAGGGACTCGACATATATCTCGGATGATACACAAACATGGGGTAAAGTACATGACATGTACTCCACCAAATGGCCAAACTAGGCCGGTTACACGGGTTACCCCGTATACCGCTACACAGGTTGGCATACACAGGTCAAAGATGTGTATGAGCACATGGCCAACGTACATATAGAAGAACTTGGATAATTGGACATGATGTGTGACCATAACTACTCACTGTGTATGTGCTTTTTACAGGATGTGTCTTCTGACTCGGGTTGTTGCACACGGGAAATACCCGAAGTCAAGGGACACAACGTGTGACCTTTCTACACGCCTTGAACTCTGTTCTACATGGATTGATATCCTTGTACACCATTATTTGGACAATTTTTTTTGGGTTAGTTCCCCGCATTTTCTCATTCCCCTGAAGTTCAAGTATCACTTCCACCCATAGGAGTATGATCCCTTTAGTAGGACTTTCTAGATAGAGTTAGAATCCCTCTGAGAGGCCCAGAGTGAGATCCTCTACGCATTCTTAGCCCTAGGTAGAGCTAGGTATCAACATGACCAATCCTATAGGATGCTGATCCTCTACTTAGAAGGTGAATCCGAATGATTCATGGTATATTCCAAGGCCCTAGTAGTGATCCTCATCCGTGTATCATGATATTTCCCCACTTAGGAGCGAGTTAACCTGAAATGAGTGCATTTGTTCTTTATCCAGATCTATCATTGCATCTATCTCTCTCGTGACACTTCCCTACAAATTTACTTCTCGTACAGATGTTACCATAGCTATCAGGCTCATGAAGTGAGTTCTCCTAGATTAGTGCTTTGTGGAATCATCAAACTGAATACCGAGTGTGGGTATGTGGTTGTTGTGACTTACCTATAGACTATGGGTCTGGGTTTTGAGTATATCTAGATATGTTTCTGTTATTATATGTTCTATAGAAATATATTGTATATAGATGATTGTACCTTTAGTTTGTGCATTTATTTGTGATTTTCGGGGTCCTCTACTAAGTATTGTTATACTCACCCCTGTACGAGCTTTTCCCATACGTGACATGTCTTGTGCATATGAGCAGCCTTTTGATGGAGTCCAAGGTAGACCAGGACCGGACCGAGCTTTTTGAGATTCCTTATAGAGTGAGGTGTTCCTATGGCTACAAGAAATAGTCCTAGTACCTATTTCTTTCTTACAGGTTAGAATTTGTAGTTTTTAGACTCTTTTGGTGGGCTTTTATTTTGGCCCAGTTTACTTTCTACACTTTAATTTCCATTGTACTCTATTGGTTGGGTTTAGTATTATTTATGAATTTTGTTCCTTAGGGGTTTTATGTTTCAGAATTTGTGGGCTTGAAGATGTGTGTGTGTACAGGTACTTAGGAAATTCCTCCCATGTTAGTGATATGCATTCTTGGTGCTAGTAACTAGCCCATGACCTATTGGAGGCGGGCTTGGGGAGTTGTGGTGTGGACCCTGAAGGTTTCGGGTGCAACAGAAGCGTGGTTGGGACATCATCCAATTTTAATTTTTTCCATGATCAATGATTATTCCAGGATCAATACGACGATGAACTCTAGTCTCCATGGAATATAATCAAAGATTTAGATAAAAAAGTCCTGAAACCTTTGGATAGGATCTTGCACATCATGTTTATAATTAATTTAATTAATTTCGTAAAGAAAAATAATACCTGTGTCTTTGGTATTTTTATTTGTTGATGATGTTGATCATCTGGATTGACCCTTCCGGATTATCTCATTGCGGTTGTAAGGATCCAAACTAGAATCCCTCTAGCGGTGATCCACATGTGCTCCGATGACCTCCGATCGACACCACTCGTTCTTCGGGTGCTAGAGCGGCAAAGCGAGTGTTTTGTGTCGGTCGTTCTTGATTGCTTGTTCTTTGGCCTTGAATAACATCTCTCATTCTTGAGAGGGGAGAGAAGGGGATTCAAGATAGAAATTGTTTGGATCAATAATTCTCAATTCACCAGGCGTGTGGTGTGGTGTATGGCACAATAGGGGTACTTTCCTATTTATATATAGGGAGTTTCAGTTACAATATTTAATTGCATAGAAACAATTAAAAACATTCATGAACTTGGAGAAAACCTATGCATTTAATAATAACATTGCATCAATATTTATAGTCTGCCAACTTGCACAAAATGGAATTATAAATAAAATTACGCGTCATAAAATAATAACAACGTTATTTTAATTTGTGGCAACTAGTTAAATAATTGTTTACCATCTTGAAAATAATTATTTTACTACCAGATCGACCTTGGTCCTCTTGAACTCCACTTACATTTATTGAAAAACCAAATAAATAAATAAATAATTTATTCTCTTAAATAAATATTTTATTTACAAACTAGTAAATAAACATATATTAAATGTTCAATAAAATAAATAAATAAATTTTATTTAATTTATGTGATCATCTTAACTTGAATAAAATTATTCCACGGTCTTGAGAATAATATTTATTTCATTAATTAAATTCAAATAGAATTTAACCGAGACCACCAAAAACACTTAGTGTGTGACCCTCTAGGATTCTTTCTCATTGGCATTAGGAGAGATTACCTAAAGTCCAAGAATATTGTCTAGAAACGTGTCAAGGAACCCAAGAGAAAGAATGTAAAGTTGAAACAACAACATCCACATATGAACTCTCACTGTGTAATATAATCCCTTTGTCGCAATATCTCATCAAGTAGGTTTCATGATTATGTCATCAACTTTTATGCTTGATATGTCGTTCTTTGAATACCTAAAATAAATTCGTCATTACACTATGGACATAGAATTTTGTGTGACAGTTCTATTTCAATCAAAGGGATCAGATATCAACTTCCATAAATGGAAGGGACAAATCCTTCCTCGACTTATCCATTAATAACATGCCACTCGTGACGCACCCAACGTACCCTACTTCCCTCCAATTGTCTGCATGACAGTTTTTATCAGTAAATCAAAGTGCATAAGTTGTGACACATATTAATGATAATCTCAAAGTCTAAGGATCATTACAAATTCTCACAGATAGAAATATCCAATGACACTAAAACATGTAGAATTCCTAATAGTAGGTCTGTTCTCATAATCTCCTATCTTGGAGATTACCAAGTGAGAACTTTATGAAAGGAATTCTCATCTGCTTATTAGTACTCAAACCTGACAGTCTTCATGCTATGTGTCCCATCATATCATGTCATCCAACCACAAAACTATATTTAAGAATATTGTTATAGCATTTCAAGGTTCTCATCATAGCGGGGAACTACCATGACCTTATCAATGAAACAAATAATCTAGGACATTATTACATTATAGTTATGCAGAAAAATGAAAAATATGTAATAATACATTAAATATCTATGTAATAAAAGTAAAACCACTTGGTTCTGGGACACCAACTCTTATAAACTCCCACTTGGACTAGAGCCAACTACCTACGACTTTCAGCCCGCTAGACCTCACATGATGATCATGTTTCTGCTAAGTCAATGCTTTAGTCAAGGGGTTCTCCACATTGTCTTCCATGGAAATACTACTCACTGCAACTTCACCTCTCTGAGTAAAATCGCTCAAGAGATGATACTTATGAAGTATGTGCTTCGTCCACTGATGTGACCTTGGCTCTTTTGCGAGAGACACTGCTGCAGTATTATCACAGTACAGTGTGATGGGATCTTTACCGATAGGTATCACAACTAGCTCTTGGACAAAGCTTCACATCCAAAAAACTTCTTTAGATTCCTTATAAGCTCGATATACTTGGACTCTACTGTATAATCTGTGACCACACTTTTCTTTAATCTCTTCCAGCTCACTGCACCTCCATTTAAAGTGAAGATGTATCCCATTTGCGACTTCATGTCATCTTGATCAGTCTGGAAACTAGTATTTTCATATCCTCTGATGACTAGTTCCTCATATCCTCCATAAAATAGGAACATATCCTTAGTACGCCTCAGATACTTTAGGATAGTCTTGACTTCCATCCAATGAAGGTCACCTGGGTCAACTTGATATCTGCCTACTGCACTCAATGCATAGGCGACATCTAGCCTAGTACATAGCATGATATACATGACTAACCCAATTGATGATGTGTATGGATTCCTTGGAATTATCTTTCTTTCCTAATGTGTATGAGGACACATTTTATTGGAAATATGAATTCCATGTGACACTAGCAACAATCCCCTCTTGGATTGTTCCATACTGAATCTCTTCAGTATCTTATCAATGTATGCACTTTGACTTATGCCCAGAAATATATTGGATCTATCATGATGTATCTTGATCCCAAGAATATAGGATTACTCACCCAAGTCTTTCATGGAGAAGCATTGATTCAACCATGCCTTAACAGACTGCAAGATTGGTATCTCATTTCCAATGAGTAATATGTCATCAACATGTACTATTAAGAAAATGACTTCACTCCCACTATCTCTTTTGGAGATGTGCTCCCTCACAAGGAATATGGAATGTATTGCCACCATAAAATTTTTATCTAAGGGGTTGTATAGGTAATATCCCCTTGTTTCCTTGGGGTATCCTATAAAGGTACACTTTGTGCCTCGGGGTGCAAGTTTATTACCTGAAGAGGCCTTAACAAATGTTTCGCTACCCCACACATGTAAATTCGATAACATGTCTTTTCTTCCAATCTAGAACTCATATGGAATGCCATTTATCGATTTAGTTGGTACTTGGTTTATTATGGGTGCCGCTGTTTGTAACACATATCCCCAAAAGGATAATGGAAGACTTGCATGACTCATCATTGATCTCACCATGTCTAACAAGGTACGATTGCTCCTTTCACTTACACCATTCTATTGAGGTGTGTAAGTAGTGAGTTGGGATAGGATCCCAAACTCTCGAACTTAATCAATGAAGTCCTGATTAAGATATTCCCCACCTCGGTCTGAGCAGAGTTTCTTAATCTTCTTACCAAGCTGGTTTTCAACTTTATTCTTGTATTCCTTGAACTTATCAAAGGAATCTGACTTATAAATCATTAAGTAGATATATCCATATCTACTAAAATCATCAGTAAACATTATGAAGTATGAGTACCCACCCCTTTCTTCAACTATAAATGGTCCACACACATCGTTATGAACCAATTCAAGAATCTATTTATCCCTTTCACCTTTCCCACCAAATGGGGCTTTGGTCATTTTTCCTTGTAAACATGCATGACATACGCCAAGTGGTTTTAGTTCAAAAGAATCTAAATATCCATCTTGATGTAACTTTGTCAAGCGTTTCTCATTTACATGACCTAGCCGGTGATGCCAAAGTCAGGTGTGGTATGATTCATGTGAAGTATCTTTGTCATCGATTTCCAATACTTGGTTTGTGTAATCCAACACATAAAGACTGTTGTATAAATGTGCCCTACCAAAAAAATTCTATCTTTATAAAAGAAGAAACATTCATTTCCAAACTTGAAAAAAATCCATCTATATCTAGTCTGGATACTGAATTTATGTTTTTGGTTACAGAAGGAACATAAAAACAACCCTTTAGCACCAAGATCATCCCAGTTGGCAACGTGAGGTGGTAAACCCCTGACAGCTATATCAGCAAGTCTGGATCCATTGGCTTCTCATAGAACTACCACCCCTCGATCAATATTTTTGAATCTAGTTGGTTCCTGTATTTGGATACATATGTGAGCACCACAAGATGTATCTAATAACCAATTTTTAGAAATAGATAGATTGCATTCGATAACAAATACACCTGAATCTTCCCCTTGCTTCTTAAGCTGGGTTCAGTTCTTCTTCCAGTGGCCCTTCTTGCCACATGTGAAACAAACAGCCTCTTGTTCCCTTCCCTCCCCTTTGATCTTCCTTTTCTTAGAATGCCGTGAAGAATATTTGGGCTTAAATCTCTTCACCTTCCCTTTCCTCTTATTCACCATAAGGATAGAAGGCTTTTCATGCTTCATATATTTGTCTACTTGGTGAATGAAGATAATAAGATAAGATAGATACTTCTCAATGTTTTTCATATTGAAATTGACAAAAAATTTAGAAAATCTCTGAGGGAATGATGTGAAAATGAGATCGGTGCCAAGTTCTTTGGGGAGTTTAAACCCTAGAACCTCCAGGCGCTCAATGTAGCCAATGAGCTTGACTACATGAGTCCAAACTGGGGCATCTTCTCCAATCTTACTCTGAAAGAGTGCCTTTGAGATCTCAAACCTTTCCTTTCTTTCTCTCTCCTAGTAAATACCACAGAGGTGCTCGAGCATGCTATAAGAATCCATGTTTTCATGATACTTCATGATCTCACTATACATTGATGATAACATCAAACATTGAGTGTCGACCACGTCGTTCATATGTTTCTCATAGACCAGGAAATCCTCATCACTTTCCTCCTTGGTAGCCGGATCAGGTAATGCTGACTCCAGCATGCAAGACTTCCGTTCATGGAGTAGGATAAACTGAAGGAATATAAACCATTCTTGGAAGTTACTACCGATGAGCATGTTGTATTTATCCAAAATTGATCGCAGGGATAATGTGGTTTTTGAGATTTTAATTTTTATTCTACAATTAAAAGAGAAGATCATTAGTACTTTCTTGATTACATTTTATGTGGAATAATAAATTTTATTAAGTCTCCCACAATTTTATCAAGTCACAATGGACCTCACCATTGAACTCATAATGTCCAGTTTCCATGAAATTCTAGTGGTAAGGATCCATATTCCCCTTCACATAACCCCCACAAGGGTTGGTCAAGATATTAGAAGGTATTTAGGTAGGCATGTCTTTTCCAACAGCGGTCTTGCAGCTCCTTGATATGTTGAGTGGACTCCCCAATCCTGAAATCATAACTTTGAATTTCCTCAACTCTTGCCTCCAATATTACACCAAGTCTAGAAATGGATACTCCTCTTGATGTAATATGGTTAAGTCAACCCGAAACCTTTCATAAGGTCTTCCTGTATAAAAGTAAGTTTCCCAACAAGGGTTGGTCAAACACATAGTTTTATTGATTTTTTCCATTTAATCAAGTAACTGAAGGCTTGTTCTAACTTAATATTTTATTTGAGGTATTTCTATCTCTTATGAGTGAATTTCTTATTATCATTATCACACTCTTGTTAATATTAAGTGGAACTTACTTAATTGGTTAACCATGTCTTGATAATATTTACGCATAATTTTGGTTTATTTTAGTTCCATATTGCATGCTTGTTTAATTCATTAATTATGTGATCGTGACAACACATTCATAATGATAAACCATGCAACTGACAGAAACAAAATAAATTAAATGGAATGATCACAATATTTTCTAATGGTTAGTTTATCTAGTGGTTGATAAAATAACCTTGACCTAGGGTAGAAACAACTTGAACCTTTTGGGTTCATGTTTACAACTTCCACATATCCACCTCTGTATCTCCTGGGATTGGTTTCGTCTTGACTCCAGCTTGAACCGCCTCCACTAGCTTGGGAGTTCCATCCATTACATATGTATTTTTTTAACTCACATGTAGGTGAGGGGTAAAAAGGTGTTTTACATAAAAGAAACCTTGGGCACACAGGCCCTACATATTAATGAGGATAAGGCTCGCAGACCAAAAAATTTAATTTAAATAAATAAATTAAAAGAAACCATCCACATACAAAGGTCTTGGTCTAGCTCATGATCATCCATACATGCAATGATTTTTACACATAAATAAAACTAGCATTCAATTATTTAATCATTCTCATTTAAGATAAATCACACTCGAATAAATTAATTATCATCTTTAATTAATCAATCCTTTTATCTTAAATCCTTTTCTAAATTTCCTTGAGATTCTCATCTATAATAATTTTAAAAAAATAAATTCATTTAAAATTATATTTGTATGTAACTTGTACCTTGGAGGAAACTCGGTGAATCCATATTCATAACTACCCAATGAGTAGAAATGAACATTACGTAGATGTTAAATTAAATACATATATATAAAACACCTATCACGTGTTGTGCCTCAGCTTTATGCCCACAAAATGGTACACATCTCAAGGGTTTGTATAATATAATAATAAATTTTAATAAATCTGCGTAATTTGGATTAGTACATGACGTATAGTTCCAACTACACAACATGTACTATTTTTCACCATCTATCCGAAGTACATGACCGGGGAAACGACATGTGAGTGTACTTCAGAAATCTTCGGAGTACATGGTGTGTTCAATGGGCCACATGCCGTTTAGTTCTTCGTTACACAGTCTCTAGCCGGGCAAGCCGTGTATAGGGTACGCGGTCCAACCCTGACCTGAAGGGACTACAAGCCGTGTCCATTGGGCCACACGGCGTGTAATCTGGAAACAATGTGCCACCTGTTCCTAGTCAACACATAGAGTCATTTAAGACTTAGAAATACACCAACACACAGCTTGGTTTGGTGGACCGGTCTAATGTATTGAATCTTGGATACACGCTGTGTACTACTGAATACACGCCATGTGTTCTGGTGTTATACGACCAGGAAGATTTGGAACATCTGGATGAGATCCTCTATTTTATTTTAATAAAAATCAAAATAAAAGACCATTTCTGTAAGGTGAACAAGAAATGAAAGAGGAGGAATAGATCTCGAAATTCAGATTTACAGAATGATTAACTTGAATTGAAACAACTAAATTATTAAATGCGTAATTCATCAATGAAATATTTAAATAATTATAAACTATGACGTAACCCCTATTGGGGTTGGTGGCCTAGAACCAACTAATTTTTACTTTATTCATTAATAAATACCTTATCACATCTTGATTGTTCTCCTGCGTAACAATGCACATGATAATGTCCTAAGGACATCTGTTGCATTAAAGGGTCATAGCGAATCCCTGCTATGATGAGAACCCGTAAGTTCCATAACAATGTTCTTGAATATATGTTATATGGATGGATGATGTTATTTGAGGGACACAAATAATATAGGCTATTAGGGTAAAGGACTCATGAAACTTTGAGGCACCTTCTCATGGTGTGCGCCCTTGGTAATATCCAGGAGAATATTATGAGAATGAGACCCGCCAGTAGGAAATCCACATTTCATAGTGTCATTGGATGTTCCTATCTGCGGATGTGTGTATTGGTCCTTAGACTTTAAGATTATTATTAATGGGTATTACAACTCGCACACTTAGATGTATTGATGAAAACTATGACAACACACTGTTCGTAGCGAGGTAGGATACGTTGGGTGCGTCACGAGTGATACTGCATTAATAGATAATGTGAGAAAGGATTTTTCCCTTCTATTCCATATCAGAAGTAGATATATCAGGCCCTTTGATGGAATTGATATAGCCTAAATGAATCCATGTCCATGGTAAGGTATGGGAGAGTTCAATTCTGGGAAGTCAAAGAAAGAATAATCAAGCACATGGGTTGATGGCACTAGCGTGCAACCCGTTTGATTAGATATATCGAGAAAAATGGATTAAATTACATGGTAAGTGTTCATATGAGGTTACATGTCAATTTGGTGTTAACTTATTTCTCTTGGGTGCCTCGAACCATTGTTAGACAGTAATCCTGGACTTTAGACAAGCCCGCTTAATGCCAACAAGAAATAGGCCTAGAGGGTCACACACTACGTGTATCCAAGTATCTCAAGTAGAATAAAGATTATTCCCGTATCTGGATTAATTTTAATGCCCCAACCTAGTTACCCATATTATATGTATTATTACATAACATTGGTATGATCACAAAAGATCAAGTCTTGAAAGACCGATTAGCTTAGTAGCCTTGAAACACTACATACATTCATAAGTTTTACATTACATCATGAAATAAAAATAACAACAACATCTTGTCCCCTTTGAACACACATATCCATTAGAATATCCTTACAGGTCAATCATAATACACTTCTTCACATCTTGGGAAAAATAAAATATAGAAATGGGTGAGCTCAGATGCTTAGTAAGGATAAAAATATAGCGGAAACTTTCATAAACAAGCATAAACATTTAAGGCAATTGTATAACTAAAACAAAATACTTTTAAACTTGAACTTCAGAATAACATGGAAAAAATGAAATGAAATAATTCCATTTACTTATACACATGGATATTCTACTAGTCGAATGTTCAAATGTAATATCAATAACCACTTCCATAATTATGGAATGCATAATGCCAGACTATCATAACCACATAGTCAAGGCCTTGTGCCAAGACTAAAAATAAGATTTTGTCAAGGCCTTGTGCCAAGACACTAGTTTGTCTCATGAGACCTACTGATGCATCGACGATCTATAGTGGGATCCACCCATCACAAACTAAGTCTAATGCATTCATTATATGAAAAGGTTTAAACATATCATAAACAATTCCCAAGAACCACAACATAATCTTATCACATAAAACATGCATAAAATAAACATAACATTTCCACATTTAAATCACAAGATATCAATACAACACATTTATATAATCAAAACATTATCAAAACCATTTTCAATACCAAAATAAATGAAAAGTAAAACATGGTATTTATTTTTCATTTAAAAAAAGTTATGTCTTGTAGAGGAAGCTGAAACTCAAATAATGGTCACGGCGGTAGAGAAGTCGTTGCCGCCACATATGTATGATAAAACATTCCTTTTTTTATTTAGTAAAAACTCTTCGTATAAAAAGATTACTTTTGAATAAAAGTAAAATTCAAAGGGGTTTATACACCGTATAAAATAAAGTTGTGTATAAAACAAAATATGCCTCAATGAAAGGAGATTGAGACGAAGTCCCTTACCTCGTGTCCAACTTGACTCGATCGTTATTTAATATCCTGAATAATAAAATATAGTCAATTTATATTTTCTTAAGAACCTTTTTCAAGTTCATTCTTCCTTTTAAATCACTTATTACCATGTTATGAACATTATGTAATCATTTAATTTAATAACGGTCGTTTTGTCGATCCTTGGTACTTGAGTCAAAAATAAACTTCTTATAATTACAAGTTGTTTATGTGGTAAAATATCCATTATCTCCAAAATTATATTCATGATGTAGATATCATATATTTCATATATATCCAGTATATACATGCATTTATTACATAACATTTAGAGGTAAGAAATGAAATGCACCGTTCATGGAGACGGTAAGTCGTACTTACGCATGAACGCTACTTTCATTTATATTTTGTATTTAATGGAATGAAATAATAATGATATAAAGGTATATTATAACTCTAGTATAATATCATCTATAATATCATTAACTCCATCCTTTATACGTCCCACATATGGCATTAAAAATTCAAATCACTTAGAGGGGGCGGTAGTCCGCACTTTCTAAAATGAAATTATCGCTTTTACCCATAATGGAAATCATAAAGGTATAACATAAATGAAAAATACAGAAGCATAAGGAAAACATAAAAATAATATATATAATATATAAATATAGTGACATCTTAATGGCCACCATGAGAGGTGTTAAAAGAATATTGAACAATCATCGTTTCATGAGGCAGTGATTCGCCACCCACAGAAACAATATGTTCTTTAACCATTAGATGGAGTTGTGTGTAAGTGTAGTTAGAATAATTCTCATAAAAACATCCAAGTATATTTAGGATACTTTTGTTGTTACAAAATAAAATAATAAAAGGATTTTAGGGGTTGTAGAAGTAAAATAAAAGAAAAGAAGTTAAGAGAAATCGTTAACTTTAGTTTGGGTAACTCCCTTTGGTTTGAACCAAAAGGACTCTTGAAGTGCCTTATGCCTAAGATAAGGATTCTAGGATGAAGGGAGGAAAGTTGAGAGGGTATTTTGGCAGATTTTGTCTGAGCCAAATGGATTTGAAGGTGTGAATAAGGTTGTAGAGGTGCGGGCCTTTTATAAGAGGAGAGGAGGGGCTCTTTTGGAAAGATTGAAAATATTATTTTATTATAAAATGGTTTTTGGATTATAAAGGTCCCACAATGATATATTTCGAATATAAGGTGATAAGGGTTCGAAATACACCCATCCAATATGTTTTTTACAAGTTTAAGTCTTAGATGTTACCTTATCTTTTCATTTTATTTAAATCATTCATTAATGAGGTAATCACTCCATCATCATGGTGTCATAAATAAATTTATTTATTTAAAATATAAAAATTATAAAAAAATTACCATGATGTAGAAAATCTTTTTATCTTTCCAATTAATATTTATAGTCTAAAATATAACTTGTATAACCCCTTGTAAAAATTGTTTTAATAAAACAATACTTGTTTGTGACATTTTTATTTTTACTTTAAATAAAAGGTATTAATGTCATTATCTTACCCAAGTGGATCCATGGGGTCCCAAAAATCGTCCCATGGTTTTTCTTGATCGGAAATGACTCATCCAATAATATTAGTACATGTGTCAAGATATTTTTTATATTTTTATAATATCATTTTTACCTTAAATTACCCTAATTACCTCTAATCACGGTTAATAAAACTCAAAAGTTACTATTCACCAATTTTTTTTCATCCCATTGAACCAAATTTTAATTAATAATGACAACCATGTATGTTTTACTTTTTAAATTCAATTCATAGAAGTGGTAACGTTTCATTTAAATGAAAAATCAGTTTTTTTTAACTACCACTTAGTGGTTTCACTATTCATCAAAAATTGACGTTTTTCAGAACAATACCAAAAATTCACCCTAAGCTATAATTGATATTCCAAATTCAAAAGTGATTTATATTTTAAAAAATTTAAAACATATAAGTTGCATTAATTAATTTTATAATTAATTCTCATTGCCAAAACAAATAGCGTGTTTTTAAGAAATAATATCAATCAAAAGATTGACAATTGTTTATGTCCAATTTCAAAGTGAAATTAATTATAATGACCACCATTAGATAAAATGGTAAAAATATATTCTAATTATACTTTAAAACCACTCAATATTATAATTTATCACTATAAATTATTTTGATTAAAAAAGTTGTTTTTAAGTATTTTTCACTATTCATTGAAAATTGGATGTTCTCAGAAAAATACCAAAAATTCAACTTAGGCTAATTTCGATATTCCAAATCCAAAAATGAAGTCCATTTTGAAATATAAAATTTATATAATTCAAAAAGTGGGTATTACTATTCATAATGGCTACTTTGATTGGTCGCGGTGTGTTAGAACTCGTGGTTGCGTACAACACATGCTACTGTATTATTCAAAGAGAAGTGTACCATGGAAGCTTGGGGTGTTACATTCTCCCCTCCTTCAAATAATTTCATCCTCAAAATTTCTAGAATATTACTACATAAAAAGACTCAGGTGGTTCTTCATCATAAGTTTCTCGGGTTCCCACGTTGCCTCTTCTATCTTATAGTTTCTCCATAGAACTTTTACCAGACAAGTCGTCCGATTTCTCAGCACTTGTTCTCTTATGTCAAGAACCTTGACAGGATCTTCACAATAAGACAAATCGGGTTCCTACTCTAATTTCTCATAGGTGAGTACATGCGTTGGGTCAGACATGTATTTTATCAACAGTGATACATGGAACACATCGTGAACTTTATAGAGACTTGGAGGCATTGCCAAATGGTAAGCTACAACCCCAATTCATTCTAGAATTTATAATGGTCCGATGTACCTGGGACTTAATTTTACCTTCTTACCAAATCATATAACTCCCTTCCATGGAGATACCTTCAAGAAAACATGATCTCCTACCGAAAATTCCAAATGCTTCCTTCGGTTATCGACATAGATCTTCTGCCTACTTTGAGCTACTTTGATGTGGTTTTGGATTACCTTCACCTTTTCCATCATTTCCTCAACAAGTTCTGGGCCTACGAGTTTTCTTTCACCAACATCAACCCAACAGGTCGGTGTGCGACATCTCTTTCCATATAACGCTTTATATGGTGCCATCTGAATGCTTGAATGGGAGCTATTGTTATAAGAAAATTCTACAAGAGGTAAATATTGATCCCACATACCTTGAAAGTCAAGTGAGCAAGACCTCAACATGTCTTATAAGGTTTGAATAGTCCGTTCTGATTGTCCATCAGTTTGAGGGTGGTAGGCAGTGCTCAAACAAAGTTCTGTATCCAGAGCTTTCTGAAGACTTTTCCATAATCTTGATGTGAAACTGGGATCACGATCAGAAACAATAAATAGGGGTACACCATGGAGTCTTACAACTTCATTAATATACAGTCTTACTAAACGTTCAAGTGGTAAATCTTCTCTTATAGTAAGAAAATGTGCTGATATGGTAAGACGATCAACAATGACCCATATTGCATCATTCCTTCTAGGAGTATTTGGAAGTCCCATGACAAAGTCCATTGTAATATTATCCCATTTCCACTCAGGTATGGGAAGAGGTTGCATAACTCCTCTAGGAAGTTTCCTCCCAGCTTTCACTTGTTGAAAAACCATGCATCTTGACACAAAATCAGCAATCTCCCTCTTCATGTTGTCCCACCAAAAATGTTCCTTCAAATATCTATACATCTTAGTACTACCAAGGTGTATAAAGAAATTAGAACTATGTGAATCATCCAATAAGCCCCTTTTTAGACCAGCTATATCGGGAACACAAAGTCTCTTCCCAAATTTCAAATTCCATCTTCATACAAAAAGTCACTCAATCTCCCATCATTCACAACTTTAATCTTCTTTTGAAACCCCTCATCATCAGGTTGAGAACTTTTTATCATTTCTAATAAAGATGGTTTGGAAACCATTTGAAAAATTATTAATGATCCACCTTCCATGGTTATTCCCATATCCATCTTTACTAGATCCATGAGAATAGGATCCCTTTCAACTCTCATCCTGTTCAAAACTCCATGATCCTTTCTGCTCAAAGCATCTACCACCTTATTTTCTTTCTCTGGGTGGTAGTGTATAGTGCAATCATAATCCATGAGTAGTTGAAGCCATATCATTTGCCTCATGTTGAGTTCTTTTTGTGAGAAAATATACTTCAAACTCTTATGATCGGTATATATCTCACATTTTCACCATCGAGATAATGTCTCCATATCTTTAATGCAAAGATTATAGTTTCTAACTCAAGATCATGAGTAGGACAGTTTTTCTAATGAATTTTTAGCTGTCGTGATACATAGGCAATAACCCTATCATTCCGCATAAGGACACAACTGAGTCCTTTCTTTGAAGCATCACTATAAATAACAAACCCATAATTCCCCGATGGTAGAGTCAATATAGAAGCATTGAGTAATCTTATTTTCAGTTCTTAAAAACATTCTTCGCATTCTTTTGTCCAAGAAAATTTAACCCCTTTACGTGTCAGCTTCGTTAATGGGTTAGCCAATCGGGAAAAATTCTGGACAAAACATCGATAATAACCTGCTAAACCAATAAAACTGCGTACCTCAGTTATGCTCGTCGGTGCTGGCCATTCTTGGATCGATATTGTCTTAGAAGGATCAATAGAGATTCCATCCTTAGAGACAATATATCCAAGAAAATAAATCTCATGAAGCTAGAATTCACACTTGCTAAACTTCCCATATAATTCATGTATTCTAAGAGTCTTTAGAATAATGCGCAAGTGATTTTCATGATCTTCATAGCTTTTGGATTATACCAAGATATCATTAATAAATACCACTACGAAGTCATAAAGATATTCCTTGAAAACTCTATTCATTATATCCATGAAGACAAAGGGTGCATTGGCCAATCCAAAAGGCATTACTGTAAACTCGTAATACCCGTACCTGGTTCGAAATGCCGTCTTCGGAATGTATTCCTTCTTCACACACAACTGATGATATCCAAATCGAAGGTCAATATTTGAAAAGTATTGAGCTCCATGTAGTTGGTCGAATAAATCATCAATGCGAGGTAGGGGATACTTGTTCTTTATTGTTATAGCATTTATCTCCCTGTAGTCAATGCACAACCTCATATATCCATCTTTCTTCTTAACAAAAAGAACAGGAGCTCCCCATAGAGAAACACTAGGGTGAATAAATCCATTATAACTCAATTCCTTTAGTTGTTTCTTTAGTTCCACTAATTCCATAGTGTCCATTCTATATGGGGTCTTTGATATGGGCCTTGAACCAGGCATTAGGTCAATAGAAAACTCAACTTCTCATTCTGGAGGATGCCCAGGTAAATCCTCTGGAAACACATAAACACATTCTCTCACAATAGTTACATCCTCTATTTGAACATTCACTTCCTCACCCATAGTTATTTCATTCTCTTCCTCCCCAATAAGTGAATTTAGTTGAGCTACTAGGGGTGGATCTAGATAAGAATTAGGTGGTGACGATTCTTCTCTAAATATAAGGTGTTCCTTATCATCATCATCAAAAATCGTAACCTCTTTCTTCTTACAATAAATCTTCGCATCATGGTCTGAAATCCAATCAATACCGAGGATTATATCAAATTCAATCATGGGTATGATGATGAGATCAGCAGATAAAGAACATTTATGTGCTCTAATGGGGACTGATTCACAAAACTTTGTTGCAATGATACTTCCCTTAAGAGTTTTGACTTACAAAACCCTTGTTAAATCAAATTTCAAATATCTAATTTTCTTAGAAAACTAGGAAGATATGAAACAATGTGATGATCCAGAATCAAATAAATCATTTTTTAAACTTGAGGAAACCATTAAATTACCTACCACCACGTCTTTCGGACCTTCAACCTCAGCAGTAGTGATCGCATAAGCTTGGCCTTGATTCCTTGGAATTTTCTAAGGTAAGTTTACCTGATGCTTAGGACATTCATTTTCATAATGTCCCATCTCCCTACAATTGTAGCATTGAACATTGATAGCTTCTTTCTTCCCCTTGAAATCACGAGCTTGGTGGACCTTTTCACCACACTTGTAAAAGACTCTCATTCCCTTCAAGCAAGTACCAGGGTGTTTCTTCCCACATTTAATACAGGATGGATATTCAACTTTTCACTTCTTCCCCTTATTTCCATTTCCAGATTGATCAGGAGATCTCTTATTCTCTTGCTTTCCTTTAAAGTCATAAGACTTATAAAATTCCTTTTATGTCTTGATAGCACACGAGGCAATATCTTCGTACGATGAGAAGGATTGTGATACTAAAGCTCGACGGAGAAATGGTTTTAACCCATCAAATAAATGATCAATCTTACTTCTTGGGTTATGTATATGATCTGCATAATGCCTCACTAACCTTGTAAAGTTAGACTCATACTTCGCAACATTCTCATCCTCCTTTTGCCTTAGACTGAGAAATTGTCTTTCCATATCTGCTTGATGGTCACGAGGAAAGTATTTTTCTAAGAAAATTTCTTCAAACTCCCTCCATTCCATATTTGATACTTCATCATCTTCCTTTGTGTTTTGAATCAGTGACCACCATTGATCGGAATCTCCAGTGAGGCGGTAAACTGCCATGACAACTTTCTCCCTTTCACTACTCCCTAAGGCGTGGAATATTTTCTCTAAGGAGTTTATCCATTGCTCAGATACTAATGTATTTGTACCCCCATTAAATGTTGGTGGTTTTTGCCTCATGAAGCGGTATAACATTGATCCTCCATGTTGCAGATCAGGGTGCTCCATATGAGTAAGGTTATTATTCATAACTTGAGTGAGTTGTCCCAGTATGGTGATAAGCTGATCAACACCAATTGTATCACTAGCTCCACTATAATTATCTTGAGAAGGAGGGAAATCCCTACATGGAGTGCGTGCATTGATACAGTTTCCATTCCTTCCACTAGGTTCCATTTCTAAACAATGTCATAAATTAGATCAGTTCATGAATCAAAATACATAATTCCATACTTGTAAAACACTTAACATAAATTGAACTATTTATGGATATAATCCATAATCATAAAAAAAATGTTTTCTTTGAGGAAGTATATGCTCATAAACCCTTCATAATGGTTTTTAAAGAAAATGAGAATTATCCTAAGCATACCCCCAGGAGTTTCGTAACCAAGAGTGTAGCAATGCCCGTTGTTGTGCACCAGTTCCCATTCGAGTCTAGATCATAGCGGTGTTTTCGGGTTTTACCCCTAGGTACATCTGTACCAGAGTTGCCTCTACCTACTCGTATCCAGATAGGGATGTATTGCTCAAAAAATACACAAAATCTATACTTTACCAAAATTCGAGGATGTTCTTCTATACTAATCCTCAAAGTCTATCTTAGGGCTATGTGCTCTAATTAGAGTTTATCTAAATCTAGCTTCCAAGGTTAGTACTAAACTACTTCTGATACCAACTGTAATGCCCCAACCCTAGTTACCCAGAGTCGATGTATTATTACATAACATTGACATGATCACAAGAGATCAAGTCTCGAAATATCGATTAGTTTAGTAGCCTTGAAATACAAGATACATTCATAAGTTTTACATTACATCATAAAATAAAAACAACAACAACATCTTGTCCCCTTTGAACAAACTTATCCCTTATAATATCCCTGCAGGTCAATCATAATACATTTCTTCACATCTTGGTAAAAATAAAACATAGAAAGGGGTGAGCTCATATGCTCAGTAAGGATAACAATATAGCGGAAACTTTCATAAACAAGCATAAACATTTTAGGAAATTGTATAACTAAAACAAAATCCTCTTAAACTTGAACTTCAGAATAACATGGAAAAATGAAATGAAATAATGCCATTTAATTATTCACATGGATATTCTACTATTAAAATATTCACATGCAATATAAATAACCACTTTCATAATGATGGAATGCATAATTCCAGACTATCATAACCACATAGTCAAGGCCTTGTGCCAAGACTACAAATAAGATTTTGTCAGGGCCTTGTGCCAAGACACTAGTTTGTCTCATGAGACCTACCGATGCATCGAGGAGCTATAGCAGGCTCCACCCGTCACATACTAACTCCAATGCATTCCTTATATGAAAAGGTTTCAACATATCATAAACAATGCCCAAGAACCATAACATAATCGTATCACATAAAACATGCATAAAGGAAACATAACATTTCCACATTTCAATCACAAGATATCAATACAACACATTGATATAATCAAAACATTATCAAAACCATTTTCAATACTAAAATAAATGAAAAGTAAAACATGGTATTTATTTTTCATTTAAAAAAAGTTATGCCTTGTAGAGGAAGCCGAAACTCAAATAATGGTCATGGCGGCGGAGAAGTCATTACCGCCGCATACATACAACAAAACATTCCTTTTGTCATTTAGTAAAAACACTTCATATAAAAATATTACTTTTGAATAAAAGTAAAATTCAAAGGGGTTTATACACTGTATAAAAGAAAGTTGTGTATAAAACAAAATATGCCTCAATGAAAGGAGATTGAGACAAAGTCCCTTACCTCGTGTCCGACTTGACTCGATTGTTCTTTAATCTCCTGAATAATAAACTATAGTTACTTTATATTTACTTAAGAACTTTTTTCAAGTTCATTATTCCTTTTACATCACTTATTACCATGTTATGAACATTATATAATCATTTAATTTAATAACGGTTGTTTTGTCGATCCTTGGTACTTGAGTCAAAAATAAACTTCTTATAATTACAAGTTGTTTATGTGGTAAAATATCCATTATCTCCAGAATTATATTCATGACGTAGATATCATATTTATAATATATATCCAGTATATACATGTATTTATTACATAACATTTAGAGGTAAGAAATGAAATGCACCGTTCATGGAGATGGTAAGCTGTACGTACGCATGAACGCTAATTTCATTTCTATTTCGTATTTAATGGAATGAAATAATAATGATATAAAGGTATATTATAATTCCAGTATAATATCATATATAATATCATTAACTCCATCCTTTATACATCCCACATATGTCATTAATGATTCAAATCACTTTGAGGGGGCGGTAGTCTGCACTTCCTAAAATGAAATTATCGCGTTTACCCATAATGGAAATCATAAACGTATGCCATAAATGAAAAATAAAAAATCATAAGGAAAACATAAAAATAATATATATAATATATAAATATAGTTACATCTTAATGGACACCATGAGAGGTGTTAAAATAATAAAGAACAATCATCGTTTCATGAGGCAGTAATTCGCCACCCATAGAAACAATATGTTCTTTAACCATTAGATGGAGGTGTGTGTAAGTGTAGTTAGAATACTTCTCATAAAAACATCCAAGTATATTTAGGATACTGGTTTTGTTACAAAATAAAATAATAAAAAGATTTTAGGGGTTGTAGAAGTAAAATAAAAGAAAAGAAGTTAATAGAAATCGTTACCTTTAGTTTGGGTAACTTCCTTTGGTTTGAACCAAAAGGACTCTTGAAGTGACTTCTGCCTAAGGTAAGGCTTCTAGAATGAAGTGAGGAAAGTTTAGAGGGTATTTGGGCAGATTTTGGCTGAGCCAAATGGCTTTGAAGGTGTGAATAAGGTGGTAGAGGTGGGGGCCTTTTATAAGAGGAGAGGAGGGGCTCTTTTGGAAAGATTAAATATATTATTTTATTATAAAATGGTTTTCAGATTATAAAGGTCCCAAAATGATATATTTTGAAGATAAGGTGATAAGGGTTCTAAATACACCCATCCAATAGCTTTTTGACAAGTTTAAGTCTTATATTTTACCTTATCTTTCCATTTTATTTAAATCGTTCATTAATGAGGTAATCGCTACATCATCATGGGGTCATAAATAAATTTATTTATTTAATATCTAAAAATTATAAAAAAATTACCATGATGTAGGAAATATTTTTATATTTACAATGAATATTTATAGTCAAAAAGATAACTTTTATAACCCCTTGTAATTTTTTTTTTAGTAAAACAATACATGTTTGTGACATTTTTATTTTTACTTTAAATAAAAGGTATTAATGTCATTATCTTACCCAAGTGGCTCCATGGGGTCCCAAAAATCGTCCCATGGTTTTTAATGGTCATCCATGACTCATATAATAAGAGTAGGACTTGTGTCAAGATATTTTTTATATTTTTATGATATCATTTTTACCTTAAATTACCCTAATTACCTCTAATCGCGGTTAATAAAACTCAAAAGTTACCATTCACCAAAAATTATTTTCATCCAATTGAACCACATTTTACTTAATAATGACAAACATGTATTTCATATTTTTTAAATTTAATTCATATAAGCGGTAAAGTTTCATTGAAATGAAAAATTAGTTTTTTTAACTACCACTTAGTGGTTTCACTATTCATCAAAAATTGAAGTTTTTCAGAACAATACCAAAAATTCACCCTAAGATATAATTGATATTCAAAATTCAAAAATGATTTCTATTTTAAAAAATTCAAAATATATAAGTTTCATTAATTAATTTTATAATTAATTCCCATTGTCAAAACAAATAGCGTGTTTTTAAGAAACAATATCAATCAAAAGATTGACAATTGTTTATGTCCAATTTCAAAGTGAAATTAATTCTAATGACCACCATTGGATAAAATGGTAAACTTATATTCTAATTATACTTTAAAACCACTCAATTTATAATTTATCACTAAAATTGTTTTTGATTAAGAAAGTTGTTTTTAAGTATTTTTCGCTATTCATCGAAAATTGGATGTTCTCAGAAAAATACAAAAAATTCAACTTAGGCTAATTTTGATATTCAAAATCCAAAAATGAAGTCCATTTTGAAATATAAAATTTATATAATTCAAAAATTGGGTATTACTATTCATAACAGCTACTTTGATTGGTCACAGTGTGTTAGAACTCGAGGTTGCGTACAACACACGCTACTGTATTATTCAAAGAGAAGCGCACCATGGAAGCTTGGGGTGTTACATTAATAATTATTAAAGGAAGCCTAAATCATTTTAATGTTGGAGGGAGAATAAAATGAAAAACAATATATACACACTGTGTACATTGAATGTACACACCATGTAGTTTTCATTTTGGAAAGGAAATGAAAAACAAGTACACGTCGTGTATTAATGATTACATGTCATGTAGTTTTTCCATTCGGGATTTTGAGGAAATAATGTTATTTTGTTAAATAATATTTATTATAATCAGCATGGGAACGTGTCAAGGAATTAATGATTCGACATGGGGGTTTTCAATAAGAGTTAATGAAATAAATAAAATGCGTAACGCGTTTATTTATTGTCATAACTCTATAACCTCAAACCCAATTATAAATATCCTCACAACCCCAACACTTTTCAATGAATCATTGTACACAACAATTCTAGAAAATTCTCTCAAGGCCGAGAGAACTCCTTCCTCCAAGAACTCTCTCAAGACTAAGAGAGATCCTCCTCCATCGGATCAAGGCGATCTAAGGCAGACAACACAAGCAAAGGCTTCTCCATGCTAGCACCCGGAGATTCCTTTGGCGATGTCTAGAGATACGTGGTGCAAGTGTGGATCACCGCTAGAGGAAGTATACACTTGGATTTTGTGACACGACGAAGAATCACATCAGAACGTGATTGGAAAACATCAACGAAGAAATAATTCCATCTTGGTAATTCTTTTTAATTAATTAAATTAATTATAACCAACATATGATGATCCTCTCGATGGTTCTAGAAACCTTCTCTTTCTTTTCGTTATTCATTCTAATTTGAAGATCTAGTGTTTTATTATCATGACAGATCTCAGATTGAACATTTTTAACACTAAAATTAAAGTTGGGAAAACCCACCAACGCGCTTCCACTGTGCTCGGAACCTACAACCCCTCTGATACCACTTGAAGGTTCTGGGCGCAGTGGAAGAGTGGTTGGGACGACACCCAATTTTGATTTTTACCATGATCAATGATTATTCCAGGATCAATATGATGATGAACTCTAGTCTCCATGGAATAAAATCAAATATTTAGATAAAGAAAAAAAGAGGCCCGAAACCTTTAGAGAGGATCTTGCACATCATGTTTATAATTAATTTAATTAATTTCAAAAAAAAATATTACCTTTGTCTTTGGTATTTTTCTTCATTGATGAAGTTTATCATCCAGATTGACCCTTCAAGATTATCTCGTTGTGATTGTAATGATCCAAACTATAATTCCTCTAGCAGTGATCCACACGTGCTCTGATGGCCTCCAATTGGCACCGCTCTTTCTCCAAGTGCTAGCGCGGCGAAGCGAGTGTTTTGTGTCGGTCGTTTTTGATCGATTTTCTTCGGCCTTGAAGAACATATCTTGTTATTGAGATGGGAGAGAAGAGGATTTGAGAGAGAAATTGTTTGGCTCAACATTTCTCAATTCACTAGACATGCGGTGTGGTGTATGGCACAATAGAGTTACTTGCCTATTTATATACATGGAATTTCAGTTACAATATTTAATTGCATAGAAATAATTAAATACATTCATGAACTTAGAGAAAACCCATGAATTTAATAATAATATTGCGTCATTATTTATAGTGCGCAAACTTGCGCAAAAATGAATTATAAATAAAATTATGTTTCACAAAATAATAGAAGTGTTAGTTTAATTTGTGCCAACTAGTTAAATAATTATTTACCATCTTGAAAATAATTTTTTTACTACCAGACCGACCTTAGTCCGCTCAAACTCCACTTCCATTTATTGAACACCCGAATAAATAAATAAATAATTTATTCTCTTAAATAAATATTTTATTTACAAACTATTAAATAAATATTTATTAAATGTTCAATAAAATAAATAAATATATTTTATTTAATTTATGTGATCATCTTAACTTGAATAAAATTATTCCACGGCCTTGATAATAATATTTATTTCATTAATTAAATTCAAATAGAATTTAACCGAGACCACTAAAAACACTTAGTGCATGACCCTCTAGGATTCTTTCTCATTGGAATTAAGCGGGCTTACCTAAAGTCCAAGAGTACTATCTAGTAATGGGTCAAGGCACCCAAGAGAAAGAATGTAAAGTAGCAACAACAAAATCCACATACGAATGCTTACTGTGTAATATAATCCCTTTGTCGCAATATCTCATCAAGCTGGTTTCATGATTGTGTCATCAACTTTTATGCTTGATATGTCATTATTTGACTACCTGAAATAAACTCTTCATTACACCATGGCCATGGAATTTCGTGCGACGGTTCTATTTCAATCAAATAGTCGAGATATCAACTTCCATAAATGGAAGGGACAAATCCTTTTTCGACTTATCCATTAATAACATGCCACTCATGACGCACCCAACGTACCCTACTTCTCGCCAACTGTCTGCGTGAAGGTTTTCATCCGTAAATCAAAGTGTGTAAGTCATGACATGTATTAATGATAACATTAAAGTCTAAGGATCATTATACATGCTTGCAGATAGAAATATCTGATGACACCAAAACATGCATAATTCCTACTAGCGGGTCTATTCTCGTAATCTCCTATCTTGGAGATTACCAAGTGCAAAATTCATGAGAGGAAGTATCATCTGCTTACGAGTACTCACACATGACGTTATTCATGTTATGTGTCCCATCATAGCATGTCATCCAACCACATAACTATATTTAAGAATATTGTTATAGCATTTCAAGGTTCTCATCATAGCGGGGAACTACCATGACCTTATCAATACAACAAATACTATAGGACATTATTACATTATAGTTATGCATAAGAATGAAAAATATGCAATAATACATTAAATATCCATGTAATCAAAGTAAAACAAATTGGTTCTAGGACACTAACTATTACAGACCCATTGGTATGGGTCGTGACAATGGTTAAGGTTGATGTTTTCATCAATCTCTCATTAAGATCTTAGAAGGATATCTCATGAACATATAAGCAAAGGAACCATAACACATTCTTGGTTAAGGCCTTCTTAGTGTTTCCAATTAGGAAGAATCTCAGTTGACCCTCTGGTAATAAAAGTGAACCCCTAACAAAATCACTACAATAAAATTCTCATTTCATGCTCCAAATATTCTTGTGAAATGCTTTTTCTTCTCATTGAGTATTCCAAAAACACCTCTATCAAATGTTTCTTATGCATGTTGTCCCACTTTCTTATAGTAAGTATCAGTTGTTCATCCAGTTTCATGGACTTCTATAATTTCATGGAAGTATCCCCATTGAACATGTGGACTTTCTAACAACTGTATCATGTCCAACTAAAACCTTTCACTTTTGATGAATAGTTAATTTCACTCTTAGTTTTCAATGAATGAATATTACCTTCCAAAAACATTTTCTCAATAAAATGAGGAGAATACCTTACTATATCACCATTAAAAAACCCATATTTAAAAAACCACAACTTCTATTCATAACTTCTAGACTACATACCATTACACTATCCACTTCTAAAAATAATATCTTTCAAAATTACCACATTTATAGTATATTTCACTATCCACTCCCTATATGAAAAATAACAGGGCTATGTTTTAGAGCCTCTCTTTTTGGTTGAATTAATCAAAAAATGAGCGAGGATTCACAGTCCAAATATTTTTCATGCTTGAAGACTACTTCATGGAGACTACAATATCATATAACTCTTTAACACAAGAAAAGAATTATGGTACTAAACTAATAGATGGTATTATTTTCCATATTATATTTTATAAAATCTTCAAAAAGACTTTATAAATGACATTACAAGGACTAGTCATTGTAAAATCTTTAACCGAACTCATATCAGTAACCTCTAGAATCAAAGTGATGAGAGTATCATTATAAGTCACAAGATAATTCTTACCTCTCCAAAACTCTTTCATGAAGTTAACAACATCAAGTCCCAAAAATAGTCTAGAACCTTTTAAAGAAAATTTCATAAAGAAAATTTAGGTTAGGTACATTTGATGGATGCATCAACCTAAATGCCACGACACAGAACTGTGCCCACAACCGCATCACCATACAAACCAAACACAATTTCAGATTTTTCAAAGCATCCCTTATTCAATTCCGCTTGTTAATTCAGGGGTCATCAAAAAAGTTGTATCATCAATGGGAATTCATTTATTAGAAAAGTATACGTAAATTACTAATTTCCATATTCAAAAGTTAAACAGGAACCAACCAACAAGGACCACCAATGACCACAATTTTTAGTGAGGCGTTTAGCCCGCACAATTCACAACATCACAATCAATATCAAACTGTAATAACATGAGAACAAACTCCATTGTCTCTTTCTATTTAATTATCTAGTTCTTATCTTTGATTAGTGTCGTGAAACTATAAATCGTAGGAAAGCAAGAGTATGTCCCTCCCACATAATACACAAACAAAGAAAAACTAAGGAGAATCCCTACCTCAAAGACGTTTTTCAACTCCTCAGTGTACCGCAGGGTAAAGTAGGATGCCCACATGCGACAACTGCACCGCTAGAAATGCAGATCAACCTATTTTGTACAAGAAGATTATCAAAACACTGACTAAACATGCAACTCAAGCGAAACCACAACTCTGTAGTGAATTCTGGGGAAAGAACAATAGGAAATGGATGATAAATAGGAGAAAACTCACCACAGAGGTGTGGTTTAGCACGCGACGGATGTGCGTTTGTAGGGGAGGAGAGGCGTGCGGAAGAGGATAGGCTTGCGATGAAGGTGGGTTTGTAGCATAGGGATTCACGGCGGTGGAGGAGTCAGCGGGAGAGGAGGAGGAGGAGGAGGAGGAGGAGGAGGCAACAGTGGAGGGGATTGGCTTCCGTGGGAGTTTGAGGGGTGTGAGGAAGGAGGAGAAAGTTAGAGTTTCTTTATAGAACCTGGTGAAAGTTTTATCAGCATTAGATAAAAAGAGATGATAAAGGTATGTTTTATGAGCGCTAAAATAGAAAGCGCTGATAAAAACTATCTTTATCAGCACAAAAAATATAGCTCTCATAAAGACATATTTTATCAACACTTTTTTAGCGCTAATAAATGCCTGTCATTATCAACGCTAAAAGAGCACTGATAAAGATATAACGTCAATAATTTACTTATATTATTATTTATATTTATAAAATTATATATATGATAAATATTTATTTATTTATAATTATAACTTTAAATAAATAAGTATATTTATATTTATAAAATTATAATTTAAATAATTATAAAATTATAAGAAATATACTTATTATATTTATAATCTTAGAAATATATATAATAAATATATTAAATATATATATATATATATATATTTATATGATTATAGTTATATATAACTATATTTCTTCTAATTTTATAATTATTTATATGAATATATATATATATTTATAATTATAATTATAAATGAATATTTATTTATTTATTTAAATAATTATAAAATTATAAAAAATGTATATTTCTACTATTTATAATTTTATTAATATATTTATTATAATTTTATTAATATATTTATTATAATTTTATTAATATATTTATTATAATTTTATAATTATTTAAATATATTAATATTAATTCATAACTATAAATATAAAAATTTGTATTTATTTATCAATATTTATATATATTTATAAATATGTTTATAAATAAATTTATTTAATTATATATAAAATTTTATATAAAATTAATAAATATATTTTTTTATAAATTAATAATTATTTAAATAAATAAATAATTATTTATATTTATAACTAATAAATAAATAAATATTTATTTTTAATTAAAAATTATAACAAAAAATATTTATTTATTATTGTAATTATATATATATATAATTATGAAATTATAACAAATATATTTATAATTTTATAAATATATATAATTAATATATTAATTATAATTTTTAATTATTTAAATATATCTTCATTTATTTAAAATTATATTTATAACTATTTGTATTTGTTTATAAATATTTGTATATAAATATATATAATTAATATATTTATTATATTTTTTTTAATTATTTAAATATATCTATATTTATTTAGGAATTATAATTTAAAATAATTGTATTTATTTATAAATATTTGTATATATTTATAAATATATTTATTTAATTATATATTTATAACTTTAGTAGTATAAGAAATATATTTATTATAATTTTATAATTATTTACACATATATATATTTATAGTTATAATTATAACTATAAATAAATATATTTATAAATATATGTATATAATTATAAATAAATAAATATAAATAAATATATATTTATTTATTTATAAAAATATAATATATGTATTTATTACAATTTTATAATTATATATATATATATATATATAGTTATAATTATAATTACAAATAATTATATTTAAAAAGTATTTATATATAATTAAAATGTAATAATTATAAATATAATAAATATATTTAATGTAATTTTCAAAGTATTTTTTAGAACATAATAGTATATATGAGTGACACGAATTAATCATATGGCTAGACAAATATACATAATAAAAAACGAGTCATCAATGGACATAATGAATAATAAGAAGGGTGTAATGTATAAATGAACATTCATGAGGATACATAATATATATGCATGCATTATCAATATATTTATTAACCAAATTCATTGAAAACATGTTTATATTAAATAATTATAATATATATATATTTGAAAAGTATTTATATGTATTAATTGTAAATAAAATAAATATATTAAATATATTAAATATAAAAAATATAATAAATACAATAAATATAATGAATCTAATAAATATAATAAATCTAATAAATCTAATATCCCTAATAAATCTAATAAATATATTTATTATTTAATGAAATTTATTATAATCATATAATTATATATATATATATATATATATTTAATTATAATCTTAGAAATACTTTTTTTAAAACATTATATATATTTTTTGGAATTATTAAAAAATATATATTAATTATAAACATGTGTTTTTATTTAATGTATACAAATAAAAATTATTTTTGAATATAAATATATTAATTTTATATAATTTTTTATTAAAAACTTTTATCATCTCTTTTATCTAACACTGATAAAGATTAGTAATAAAAAATACAAGAGTCATACTCAAAACTATACAAATATATTCAGATTGTTTTGATATTTCATTATAGTATTACTAACAAAAGAATTATTTCTTTATATAGGTGGATTCTTTTGCTTGAGTTGAGATGGTTTGTTCGACAATTGATACCATAATCGGGCTTTTTGAGAGGGGGTCAGGTGCCAAAGACAATGAAACCATTGATGTTTATGAATGTTTATGATAAATTGTACTTTATAATGTAATTGTATAAAACAATGTTTTAAATGCATATAATATAATGTTTTTTTATATTTTTTATTTAATTTTTACATCAATTAAATTATTAATGTGTCATATAATGTATTTTTTGTTTCTCCCTATATTTGTTACCTATTTTTGTTGTTATAGCATGTTGTAATATAAACAACACATTACAACAGTATGGCCTCTATTAGTGCTAGTTCTAGTGTTGATAAAGGTCCCCCCTCTATCCATGCTAAAAGTAGCACTCATAAAGGTCCCCTTTTATCAGTACCGATAAAAGGAGGCCCTTTTTAATGACAGAGATCAACAATGTTTTTTTAGCACTGTTGATGTATTTTTTTCTAGAACTGTTAAAAGGATGTTCTATAATAGAGATGTTGAGGTATTGTATCACTTTGTCCGAGATGTAGTGGAGGACGTTTGGATGCGAGAAAAATTCACTGAATAAAATCTGGTTGATTTCATGATAAGTGTGAATGAATCTAATAAGTTTAGACAATGTAGATCCTCGAGTGTCCTTGTAGAGACATGAATAACATAGTTTGACAGATAGAAAGGACATGTGGAGATATGATTGGTTCCTAGTTAAATCTTCAAGTGAGAGATGTGTTGGGTGCCACCCCTTTATTTTTCAAGGGAGTCGGGTGGTTGGGCGTGTGGTGGGTGGCCAAACCCCACCCAACCATATGCATGAATGGGGAGGAGGCAACCTATAAATGGGGCTCTCTCACCCCACTTTCATCATCAACTTAGCACTCATTTCCTTGTTTGTGTGTCCTATTTTGTAAGGCGGATTCAGATTCTTTGCATATTATGAGTGAAATTTTCATTGTAATTGTGAGGAAGTGTGTAATCAATTTTATCCATAGTGATAATTCTATTTGTTCATGGTTTTCCTAGTTTTTTTTTATAAATGAGTTTTTTTAATTTTTTTTATAAAAAAGGGATAGGGTTCTGAATATTTTAAAAAATGGGTCTCAAGATGCGTGAACCCCATTCACGCATCCCTGATCCCAGGAAGATGCATGAACAGGGTTTACGCATCATATGTGCGCTGAAAGATGCGTGAACCCCGTTCACGTATCCTTCGTGAAGTTGCTGAAGGATGCACGAATGGGGTTCACGCATCATACATACACATTTAATTTTTAAATTTTTTTGTACTATTTTTTTTAAAAAATTATTTTTATTTTTTTGTTTATATATATATATATAATAAAACAAAAAATTTTAGCATAATTTATCTGCTATTTAATATCCAGCAGTACTACCGTTACAACAGTATGGATTTTGACAGAAACCCTCACCCATGACTCCTTTTTATAAGAGGGAAAACCTTGAAAATCATTCTACATTTTCGATGTGGGATTCAGGTTCCCCTTTCCTGCACAGAACATTCTGCATTTTCGATGTGAGATTCTGTTTCAAGTATGTGTTTTTGAAAGACTATAAAATACAAACTATAAGACCAATATAAATAAAACTTAAAACATGGATTAAAAATATAAGAAATAGTTTCAAATAAAAAGAATTTTGTAAAAAATGTTGATGAAAAATAATTTATAAGCTTTCAAAACCACCAACTTGAAACTTAAAAACATTGCAAGTATGTGGCTTTGAAAGCCTATAAAATAAAAACTATAAGACCAATATAAATGAAAATTGAAACATGGATTAAACATATAATAAATAGTTAATAATTAATTAGTCAATTAGTAATATAATTATTAATTATATAATTATTAGTCAATTAGTAATATCATTATTAATTATATAATAATCAATTAGTAATATCATTATTAATTATATAATAATTAATTTGTAATATAATTATTAATTATATAATAATTAATTATTAATATCATTATTAATTATATAATAATTCAGTATTTAATTAGTAATATAATTATTAATTATATAACAATTCATTATTTAATTAGTAAATTAGTAATATAATAAATAATTATAATTATTTACTATAATTATTAGTTATTAATTATTAACAATTAATTATATAATAATTAATCAGTTAATTAGTAATATAATTTTTAATTTTATAATAATTAATTAGTTAATTAGTAATATAACTTTTAATTATAATTATAATTATTAATTATATAATTAATAATTATATTACTAATTATCTAATTATATTACTAATTAACTAATTAATTATTATATAATTAATAATTAATAATTATAATTAATAATTATATTACTAATTAACTAATTAATTATTATATAATTAATTTTTAATAATTAATAATTATATTGGTAATTAACTAATTAATTATTATATGATTCATAATTCATAATTATAATTAATAATTATATTACTAATTAACTAATTAATTATTATATAATTAATAATTAAAAATTAAAAATTAAAAATTATAATGAATAATTATAATGAGTAATTATATTACTAATTAACTAATTAATTATTATATAATTAATAATTACTAATTATAATTAGTAATTATATTACTAATTATAATTAATAATTATATATCTAATTAACTAATTAATTAGTATATAATTAATAATTATATTATTAATAAATTATTGTATAATTAATACTTATATTACTAATTAACTAATTAATTATTATATAATTTTATTACTAATTAACTAATTAATTATTGGATATTAGTAATTAGTAATTATAATTAATAATTATATTACTAATTAACTAATTAGTTATTATATTATTAATAATTACTAATTATAATTAATAATCATCTTACTAATTATAATTAATAAGGGTATTACTACTTAACTAATTAATTATTATATAATTAATAAATATATTACTAATTAACTAAATAATTATTATATAATTAATAATTAATAATTAATAATTACTAGGAAAGTTCAGTTAGAGGAGAACCTCTGACCATTTATTAACATAAAAGAAAAGTACAGCAAGAAAGTACAACACACCAAAAAAGATAACTACAAATCATAAAAATCATACCCGTCACCATATCCATGATAGATTGTTTCGTTCATAGTAGTTGATTCCCACTCTAATCTTTTATAGTGCTTTAGAACCTTAGCATGCTTCTTTCTCAGATTCAACATCTCTAATGAAAAAAACTCCTTAGAAGATTTCATTCCCTTTTTAAAACCAGTGACAGCCCTGAAAAAACTCTCCTTCTTGGAGGATGATCTGGTAGACACTGGATTCGGAAGGTAAGAATAGTCTTTCCTCATCCTTCTCCTTGGTGGAGCAGTCATACCGCCTTCACTTGCAGACAACTTATTTTTTCCACCTTGAACAATATCACTTTAAGACAGTTTGGAGACATCACTAGCATTTTCTTTGTCACTATTTGAGACATTTCCCCATTTTTTATTGATATGCACAGAGTTGAATGTTTGGCATCCATCAATCCCTCCAATCAAAATACCCTTTGACGCAGTCAAACGTCCTCCTCCCACCGGCTGTGATTGCATGTTATTATCAATTAGAACAAGGCATTGAATGGGCACCTCACTTCCATGACCATCATGAGGCTCCGTCCCAAGTGCATCCTCAGTCACTACAGGTTGAGAAGAGGAATAAAGCTGCAAATTATCAGGCTCATTCCCTTGCAGGCCTTCCTCTATAGGGGAATCATTCTCAATCTCCAGTCCCTCGAACTGGTTACAAGTGGGAACATTAACCAGCCGTGAATGGCCAATTTAAGTAACCTCCAACAAAGTCCACTTCCCGCCCCGAAGATCCGAGATGATCAAGGACTTGCTTCACATATGGATTCAGAGAAGGTTTCAATTCCTTCACAACAATTGCATGCACATGATCCCCTCTAGGATCATTCAGTATAACCTCACATTCCACCGCTGAATGAATATACTTGTCCACCACTGCACAGCCTAAGGGAGATTCCTCAACTCTCACCCCCTGCTTAGAAAAAACCTCCATTCCAACCTGTCTTGTGGAATATTGGTGGAATTCCTTTCCCCCACTTGCACTTTTAGAAGGTTTCCTAAGCAGAGATGCCCTGGGCTGGACCTCCACCAGCGACTGCTCCAGACCATTGACAACAGAGCCACCGATGCTCTTAATTTTCCCTGCTTGTGAACTCCCGACCACATACTTGCTTCGACAGACTGACTCTAGATGACCAAAATTATGGAAATTAACACAATATCGCATCCAAGACTCGAAGATGGCCTCCTACTTCCACCAGAATTCTTTCCCATCCGTTATCCATACCCAATTCACAGGTGGCCTTGCAATATCAACCTCGACACATATTCTTGGACAGACGAGATGACACAGGACCTCTGTTCATCGATCAGAACAGAGGTATCTTCCAATAATATTCCTAATAACACACAAAATAGATGGATTTTTGGAAGGAGAGTGGAAGACCAGGAAGACTGACCCAAGTCGCGATTGTAGATGGATCACGTCGCATGTGAAAGTCAAAACACCATCAAAATAAAAGAAAGAGGCCCTGTTGCATCTTCGGGGTGACCTAGACCAGGTGACGACAAGATCCTACTCTAATCCAAACCGGATCATAATGTGATGCCGATCAAGCAAGCCAACCACCACATGCTCCTGTAGCTTCCAAGAACCAAAGATGAAATAGTCAAATTCGTCAACCAAGGGTCGATGAGGGTGGAACCTAGCAACCAGCGTGAGCTCGCAGAGATCCATGGTACAAGTGAGCTCCGCCAGGGAGAGGGGGAGCTAAGGCACATCCTAAAATAGATCAGGGACTTTCGGGGATAACAGAACCTTCAGGAAGAGAGGAAGGGTTTCGGGCTTTGAGAACGACGAGAAAGAGTCTCCCTACCAATTAATTAATTAATTATTTTTATAATTAATAATTAAATTACAAAATAACTAACTAATTATTATATACTAAATAATAAATAATTATAATTAATAAATATATTACTAATTAACTAATTAATTATTATATAATTAATAATTAATAATTAATAATTAATAATTATAATGAATAATTATAATTAATAATTATATCACTAATTAACTAATTAATTATCAATTAATAATTATATTACTAATAATTAATTAATTATTATATAATTATTTTACTAATTAACTAATTAATTATTGTATATTAGTAATTAATAATTAATAATTAATAATTATATTAATTATTAACTAATTAATAATTATATTACTAATTAATTAATTAATTATTAACTATTTCTTATATGTTTAATAATTGTTTTAATTTTCATTTATATTGGTCATATAGTTTTTATTTTATAGGATTTCAAAGCCACGTACTTGAAACGTTTTTATGTTTCAAGTTGGTGGTTTTAAAATCTTATAAATTATTTTTCATCAACATTTTTTATGAAATTATTTTTATTTTCAATTATTTCTTATATGTTTAATCCATGTTTTAAGTTTCATTCATATTTATATTATAGTTTTTATTTTATAGTCTTTCAAAGACACGTACTTGAATCATTTTTAAGTTTCAAGTTGTTGGTTTTGAAAGCTTATAAATTATTATTTATCAACATTTTTTTGAGAAATTATTTTTATTTTCAACAATTTCTTATATGTTTAATCCATGTTTTAAGTTTCATTTATATTGGTCTTATAGTTTGTATTTTATAGTCTTTCAAAGTCATGTACTTTACAAAGGATGTGTAAACCCCATTCACGCTTTCTGGTGACGGGAGATGCGTAAACGGGGTTCACACATCTTTTATCCCATCTGTGTAGGATGCGTGAACCCTGTTAATGAATCTCTCCACACCAAAGATGCGTGAACGTGGTTCAAACATTTTGAGACCCATTTTTAAAAATATTGGTAACCCTATCCCTTTTTTATAATTAAAAAAAAACCTTTTAATTTTCAATTATCACTCCACCCCCACACCCCACCCCCACAAACCCACTTAGGGTATCATTATTTTCATTTCTCAATTCCATTTCAAGAATTGTATCTTGGGATTATGGGCTTCGATCGACGAACCATTCCTTGGAATAAGATTACAACAATGAGTTCTTTGGATTTCCGTGCATAGTACACTCTGCCCATGAGTAGTCTGCAGACTCCTAGAGTTCAGCAGACTGAAGCTACAAAAGATTCAAGGAGGGGAACTGATGTTCAGAGATTTTTCCTCTACAATGGAAAGCAAGCATTTTAACTAAATTCGAAAGGGACAGGGAAACTGGTGGTGTGTTCTAGCTGTGTAGTTCTCTGCGGGGCCACGGAGCGAGGTGGGTCATGCACCCGCTTGACCTCACGCTCGCCTCATAGACCGACAATGCCACAGCTACGCTGCTGGCTTCTGACGTGGACAGCGGCATCTCCTGGGGCCTTGGATCGGCAATGCCCGCCGATGAATCTTCGGATTCGGATGTGGGATGAGTCGTGGCGGCTCCATCAATCGTGGGGGCGTTTTCCGTCAGATTCATGCTGGATTCCTCTATCGGGATCTTGACATCACCAGTATCCTAGGGGGATGGGCCATCGAGGGGAATGAGGCAGAGGGTGAGGCAGCCGTTGGAGCAGTGAGCCACGAAACATAGGTTGTGCCTGACTCTCTCCTCCTGGATGATGAGGCGGCCGCCGCCGTAGAAGCGTTTCAACACAGAGGGCAGGAGCCGGGGGTTATTTTCCATCCACGCCAGCGATGGAAGGGGTGGAGGGAACTCTGTCCACTTCAACAACCTTAGCGTCTGTCTCCGCAACCAAGAAGTCACTTCTCTCCATGCCAATGTAGTCGTCGATGGTTAAAGAAGAGGACGACATTGTTTTTGGGTTTTGTATTGAAGAAATTTTATTTAAACCCTAAGGAGATGGATTCTTCATTCTCTCTCCTCTTTTATCTGGGCGTCGGTGGGGATGGTAAAAATAGGATCAAACCCTAGAAACTCACACCAGAGTGGGAGTGACCTTTGGCATCCGGTGAGAATGGGGCTTGTAGAGGAGAATGCATGGGTGGGAACACGGTTTTTTATATATGTGTGTTTTATAATTTTTTTATGGAAAAGGTATAGGTTTGAAATATTTTAAAAAATTGGTCTTTAGATGTGTGAACCTCATTCACGCATCTTCGGTGTGGAGAGATGTGTGAACGAGGTTCACACATCCTAGAAATGGTAGATGCGTGAATAGGGTTCACTCATCCTTTATGAAGTCTCTAAAGGATGTGTGAACCCTGTTCAGGCATCCTACAGAAAGGTTAAAAAAAATCATCATTTATTTAGAAGCAAAAATTTCTTATGTATTTGATTAATTCAGTTACAACCCTTTTATATTCAGTATTTTTTTTATTAACAAAGGAAGAGAGATTTAGAAAAACATTTATATTTCTATGACATGATCTTCTGGAATGTTCTATAGTAATTAGATTTGATTCTAATTGATATATTAATTCTGGCATTAATTTAATATTTATTCATTTACCTCCCCCTAAAGAGACACTCATAAACATCAGTTTTGAAATCTTATATAACTTCACCAAGGATGATCTTTTTCAATACTTATTCTTACATATGCTAACACATTCTTAACCCTCTTAAGGATTGTTTCTTATTTTAGAAGAATATGAGATAAATCTTTTTCGTAATGCCCATAATTATATCACATGATGGAGGTATTTTAACAGTAAAATCCTCCTGTGAAGATTGTGTACCAGTAAAACATGTGTCTTTTTATAATGTTTGAATATGTATTTTCTCAAAATTGTTCAAATGAACTTCTAATTCCATACATCTCATATTGTGGTTTTTTTGATCTTAAATCATAATCATCTACTCTTCACAATTATTCATTATTTATTGAAATTCTTCTTCATGCAATTTAATTTTTTTAAACAAAGAATCATGTTCCATGATTTTAGGATTCAAATAATTGAGATCAATAATATTTTTCAAGATTTATTGATGTTCACAGATCTTTTAATCCAGAGTATTAATATTTATTAATGATTACCAAATAGAAATTATTAATTTTGGAAGATAATTTGATGACAGTAAGACAATTATTAAAAAAGTAGAACTCTATAAATGATAATAGTAATGCACATACATAATCTATTGTAAATCAAAAATCAACATAATCTATGCCTCTGGCGTGGATGCTCCTCTGTCCCATAGCCAGGTGTATACTGGATGCGTCCACGTCGTGTCCGTCTCTGTCTGCGCTCTGGCGGATGCTGCACATCATCCTCAGTAGCCACCCCCACATCCTCCTGTGTGACAGGTGGTGGATGTACTGTCTCACCGTCTGTACCATGTCCCGCATCTAATGATAGTGAAGGCTGGATAGAACGCTCACCAACATGAAAAGAAGATGGCTGCTGTATTGAGGATGCCTGTAATAAAGAATTGAGCTCAACCCAGTCAACGTCTGTATCTACCTATGGCTAAGTCTGAGAAGCTAGAGGAGCATATGACTGATCATGTGGAACACCCTCCTCATGCGGAACAGCAGCATCTGACTGATCAATCTGGAAAACCTCCTCCTGTGGAACAATAAGATCAATAACAGGGTCATCACCCCCTGGTACATCTATAGGAGCCTCAACAGGCTCCGTAGGCTCCACCTCCTCCTCAACATGTGGTGGATCAAAGAAAATTCCATGATAAATCTCGTCCATCGAAGGAATCAACTATGATACAAGGGTGTGAAAATATGCTGGGTCAAATACGGTGTGCTCTATTGAATCAGACATATGTAGTAGACGACAGATACACGCATCCTACAAAAAACAATTATGTTCTTAAGTAATATGAATAAAAATTTCACTAAATTGTGGAAGGAACTATGTATACCAACTCATGAATGCCTCATCCGTGTAATGTCATAAATATGACTGGGGATCTGTGGTACCAAGCTGTGTAATCCATCTGATCCACCAAATGAAAACGCACTTTCCCCACCCCTTGCAACTAGATGTCTTGTCGTCTATCCCATAAATCAATATATCTGGCGTGGTATCTCCTCCAATAAAAATCTATCTTCCCTGACATCTTCAGGGAATGCAGTGAATCTAACTGACTAGGCGGGTCGGGAACAGGATGAAAGAATCTGAACTGCCTCATAACTCTGTCAGTCTGATGCCACTCGAATATATGAAAATGAATCAATGGAACCCTACAGGAGCCGATAGCAAGCATCACTGTACAGTACGATGGAAGACTCTGGATAATAGCATTTGTATATGGAATCCATAAAATCTGAAAGAAAAAATAAATAATCAATTCATAAATGAATACATGTATACTAAAGAATAAAGATTTAAAAATATAAATAATAATCACTTACATCCTGTGGTCGAATGTTTTCCAACATAAGTCTGTAGGCGTGGACGTCGGGTCCTGGGGAGTCTGAATGTCAATGTTCCTGAATCCACCTGTAGATAATATTTTTATATTTACATTTCATAATAGAAAGTTATACAATTAATCTAGACGGTATAAGGAAGGAATAGCATACCAACTTCCACGCGGAGCCTCTGCTACAATATCTGCTAGTAATGGCACACGAGCATGTGGAGCTAAACGAGGGATGTGCTCCCATAGCCACATCTATAGAAGAACCATGCATCCTGTGATCTGAATCTTATCGATGCGACATGCACTACATAACGCCCTGTATGTATATGTTAGACAAGAAGACCCCCAACTATATTGTCCGACCTTGTCCAAATCCTCCAAAAAAGATAAATACATCAAATGTACAAAAGTATTGGAGTGATCAACAAAAAGAGTGCCACCGATCAGCCTAAAAATATATGCACGTGCAAATTGCAGTACGATGATCTCATCAACATCCTCTGATAATTGTGTGAAGTGCTGGTCTAACCAAGGCATGCATAATCGACCGCCAACGATGGTCCTGCCATCATTAGGGACCTCTATTCCCAGTAGTCTACAAACAAGCTCCGATTAATCTACTCCAACTCGTCCAATTAGAGCCGCACCATCGATGGGGAGGCCTAACATAATGGCCACATCCTGCAGGGTAATAGTCATATCCCCCTCTCTAAAATGGAATGTATGTGACTCTGGCCTCCATCTCTCTACAAGCGTAGAAATGAGCTGATGATTGATAAAGGTGAAGTTGCACATCACTACGCCATATAATCTAGCACGACAAAGATGAGGGATGATAGAGGGAGGTGATGCGGTATGATGGAAATGGTGAGATCTACGTACACTCAATGGAGGCACTGGACATCCCTCTAAAAGCAGTCGTGATACATGAGTAGCCTGAGGTGAGCAATAGAAAATCCGCCATCTGCATAAATGATATCATCGTTAATTTATTATAGTAAATTCAATAAAAAAATTCAACTATTATTTAAATAAATCTAGAACAATGAAATGAAAAATGATTGTGTTAATATTTTTTATTTATACTTGATTTTTTGTGTGTGGATTAGTGTTTGTATTACTTGACTGATCCCCTCAGTAAATAAAGCACCCTATTACCTAATTTTGAGATTAAATATTTATGAGGTCTGCATTAATTAAAACCTATATAGGTCTTCTAAGCATTGCATGTGGGCTTCCATGAGCTAGTTATTTTGTTCTATGTTGTTTTTTTGAATAGTTTGAGTATCACAAAATTATTTATTAGAGAATAAAAAAACGAGACATACCAAAATTGAAACATGTTAGAAATACAACAAGTAAGAAATAAAATGATTCAATACTGAAACTTCCACATACAAATAAAAATATACATATTTTTGATACAATACAAAAACTCGATCATGGATGATGAGATATGGAGCTCTGTGGTTCCACTTGGGGACATCTCTTACAAGTATGTCCCTCTGCATGACAAATACTGCATCGTATTCTCCCTCCTCGTTGTCGAGGCCAATCCATTTCATTTTTGATTTGACTTGATTTTGGTATTCCTCGAGGCCGTAACCTAGTAGTATGAAGCCAATAATTTAAAAAATGAAATACATTGACAAAATAATAAATGAAAACAGAACCAAATTATGAAACCTGGAAATATCAGGGATGATGGTCAGCTGATCAGCAGGCAATGAGATAGAATGAAAGTCACCAAAAGAAATCCAATCTGCACTATAACAATTCACCAAAGTGCTCATACGATACACTGGGTCAACATATGGATCCCATGATATATTTACTAAAGCACAAGCTGCGATAACATGTGCACATGGATATCTAAATGCCTGAAAGTTGCCGCAATCACAGTATCTATTATCTAACATCTCTACAAACACTCGACCACTAGTGCATGTAGCCCGGTCATAGCACAATCTTACCTGAAAACTCGTCTTTTCCCTATCAAAGGCTAGAGAAGTCCATCTTGAAGCCTCATTCAGTATCGAATCAATATCACTTTGGAAATGTTGCATAAAATGCATTCTGTTTTCCATCCTCTGATAGGCCTTTTGGGACCAGTCAACAAAGTAGTGAACACATATATAAAATGTATTTTACACTAACCATGTGATAGGAAGTTTGCGCACACCCTTGAGGACCCCATTTCTGAACTCCACTATATTAGTGGTCATATGTCCATATCGTCTACCACAATCATATGCTAATGACCATTTTCCCTTCGAAATCTGCATCATATATTCATACACATCTTTATTAGCAATTCGGATCACTTCAAGGCGTCGATCAAACCTTTCTTATTGGGGCTCATATGCTGAAACCATAAGAGAATAATATATTAAAATGGAGAATAAATTTTGTTTTTAAAAAATAAGTTTAGAAAAACATACCCAACTTGAGGATTGCCTTCTTTATGGCATCATCTCTGAAATGATTATTCATATTACATAAAATATGTCTAATGAAATAACGATGATAAGAATTTGGCTCAGTCCATGAAACCCCATCACTAACCAAGACCTCTATAATTGCTCGATGGCGATTAGATATCAGACACACGCCGTGGTTCTGTGTGACATGAACACGTACACGTTCCAAAAACTAGCTCCAACATTCAAAAGTATCCTTTTCAACAATAGAAAAAGCAAGTGGAAGAGGAGCACGATTACCATCCTGTGTGGCAGCAATGAGTAGAACACCTATATACTCTCTATACAGTAAAGTGCCATCGACTTGAATAAATTGTTTACAGTAGGGAAAGGCAGCAATGCATGGCCTGAATGCCCAAAAAACCCTATTGAACTTCACCTTTGTTTGATCAACTCGGTTATTGGGGGATACATACTCAACAGTTTCCAACTGATAAACAATCTGATTATTGAGAGATAACAATTCCATAAGTTGTGGCAACATAGCATAAGATTCATCCCAATCACCATACACTTTTACAATTTCCTTCTGTTTTGCATTCCATGCTTTGGTATATGATATCTTGTAGTTATACAACTGTTGAATTCTTTCCTGAACAAGGGTAACGGGAACATCCATACATGTTTTTATCATCTCACAAATAAAATTTGATATAAACTCTGAATCAAGGGAAGAGTGATCCCGTAACAAGCTTGGATGCACATAAGTGTGTGGTCCTTCTAATTTGGTTATCCTCCAACATGCAATTTTTTTTCAAATATTTCCCTTAATCAAAATTTACATTCTAGCCCTTATTTTTCACAACGAATGATATATTTTGTATTATTTGACTCATCAACCACAAATGTGAAATGTCGCTCAATATGGTATTGCTTTATCACATTTTTCATGAACAATTTACTTTCAAACTCCTGCCCGACATAGATGGTGTTTTCATTTGATGCAGAAATATTCCCTATAATGCCAGGGAATTTAGAAGTTGGTGTAATGACATCCCAATCAAAATATTGTTCACGAGATATTCCTTTAACTAAGAAACTCAATACTGAAGGATGATTACCACTAACTGGTGGATGTCATGGATGTCTATCTCTCAAAGGAACCTCAGAAGGTTCATTGCCCACATCACCCTCACCCACATCTCTCAAAGGAACCTCAGAAGGTTCATTCCCCACATCACCCTCACCCACATCATCTCCTGATGGCTCCCCAGATTCTTCTTCCTTAGATAAACTTTCATTCACTATATCAGTACACAAAGGGATGTCATCTACATTTCCTTCTAAATTTTGATCATATGCTTCATAATTTTCTTCTATTACTGGAGTCAAATGAGAAGGAGGCAATGAAAAAGACTAATGTGAAGGACCAACTTGTACATAGCTCACAAAACACAGTTCTATAGTAGTTAGTTATACCACATCTATATCATAAATCACCACATATAACTCCATCAAACCATTAGTACACTACTGTTTAAATAAAGAAGATGCATCCATCCAATCATCATCATCGACCAAAGGGTACTCGGTGTGCCAAAAACGTTCAGGATGTTGTAGATGTAGATATACGATTGAAGAAATAGATTGATCGACCCACAGTTTTAACCGATTATGAATCTTATTGTGAACTGCATCCAATGTCATACAACCATGAAGATTCACCACTTGGATAGGTGGCACACTATAGCTAAATCCCTGCTCCGTATAAATGGTATCACCATTGCAATATATTTGCGCAGACATTATTACCTATAAAAAATAATTAATAAAATATTATATACTACATCAATATTTTACATTATTTAATATAACGTTATATATTTTAATTAGTTATGAATAATTAATCATGACTTGATCTTGAGACTTATGATTAGTTTATCATTATTTGATAAACTAACCAAAACCTATGGGTAGACTCATGGAGTCTCTATTATCAAATAATTTAGTAACCATTAGTCTCCTTTCAAACAACAACGCTTCATGTCAAACGCTTGTTCTCGAACGCCTCTTCGGGGACACCTCTTTGGGGACGCCTCTTTAGGGACACCTCTTGTTGATTGCCTTTTAATTACAAATTTACTCACATGCCTGTGAGGGGGTATAAGGGTATGAAATACATAACTTTTTTAAGTGGACACTCAGGTACTTACATACTTAGTCAAAGATGACTCACATGTAATCAATACAGAAAAATAAATGCAATTATTACAAATTTAATAACTACATTCACAAAACAAGACATGCAATTTCAATTATGCATCGGTCGGTCATCTCAAGATCAGTCATCACACAACTTACCATGTTTTAGGGTATAATTATTATATCTATTACTATATGAAATACATATTAAATATCTACACCTATTTTATATTTAATAAGTTTAATTATAACTAATATAATTTAAAAATTTTATTTATACGAAACTATTTTTATACCATTAACAGAAAAAGTTTTCTATATATTTTTTAATAAATTTAAATATGATACATATAACTAATATATTATTCACAAATTATATTACTAGTGTATAAAAATATTATAATTTAAATTAATATTACTTTCAAAATACATTTTTTATAACATATTTAATTTTCATAAACATTCAATATGAATTCATACAACATTTTAGACAAGTCATAATTAATTTTCCTAAGCATTCAATACGAATTCATACAACAAACACATCGTTCATAAATTAAATCATACAAAAGACACTAATTTACACATCAATACATATGAAGTAAATAAACCATACAGACAAAAAATAGTTTATACATATCACAAATCAAATAAATAAATCATATAAATGAAATAAATAAACACAGTTAAACAATTGAAAATTTAAATATAAATTTAACTTCTTAAAAGCAGCAAAAATTTGTTGAGAAAGAAATTCTGCAGAGCTTCGCAGAAAAATCTTGAGGAGAAGAATAATTGGGGGGGGGGGAGACCCCAATTTATAGATTTTCTTGGTCGGATGTGTGAACAGGGTTCACACATCCTTCGAAGACGGGATGAAGGATGTGTGAACCCCGTTCACACATCTCTCCGTACCAAAGATGCGTGAATGGGGTTCACGCATCTAAAGACCCATTTTTAAAAATATTTCAAACCCTATCCCTTTTCCATAAAAAAATTATAAAACCCATATATATATATATAAAACCCATGGGAGCAGCCTGGCTTCCACTAAATAGTCATTGTTTCTCCTCAGAGAAAGGAACAACTCATGAAGGGTTGTACAAGAAGATCGTGGTGAGACCGGCTGCTCCGGTTGCCGGTTGCCTTAGTTTATCCCTCCCCAGCAAACCTTCTCAAATCAACTTTCCTTGCATAAAGCAGTCAATTTAGGTTTCATATGGTCTCAGGTTGGCCCCAACAAGGGATTCTAGATCCATTTCTATAAATATATATACATATATTGATATTATTATGTATATTATAAATTTTATTGTAAGGAAATTATCACATATATTTTATTATTATGCATGGAAATCATTATATATATATATTATGTGTGTATATACTTATGCATATACGCATACATACATACACTGATAAAAGGTATATTTCAAAAAAAATGATTAAAAATAATATATTAATATATAAATATTATTAATTAATAATTTGCAATTAATATATAAGAAATTTAGTGAAAATGGATTACGAAATATTTAAAAAATTAATATTAATTAATAATTTTAAATTTATCATCGAGTAATAGTCATTTAATAACAATTTGAAGACACAAAAAATCAAAAAATTAATAAAAGATCGAAAATAAGTCGAAAACGTAACTCAAACTTCAAATGGTCAAAACTTTTAATCCGGATGTCCGTTTGAGTTCTACCACATATCAAATCGAATCCTATAATGAGATCTACGCGCTGGTGACACAAGGAAACCTTATGTTATAATTTTTTATGCGAAAAAAGGCCTAGAATGCCTCAAAAATGAGTTTTTATTCGAGATATCCATTTTTTTTTAACATTCGATGGAATTTCAGCCCCGTTTCAAAGAGTCTTCTTTCCCTTTTTCAGTGGGAATTGAATTTATTCTCAAGGATTATATTCATATTGATATTATGGCTTTGAAATTTTATCATTTTTTACAATGTATTGTTATTTATAATCAAATATATAATAATATGAAAGATTCTAGTGTGTAATTGAATGAATATATTGATACATACAATATGAATATGCATATATATAGGGGTTTTTTTATAAATTTGTTTTTTGAATTTTTTTTATCGAAAATGGATAGGGTTCCAACTATTTTTTAAAATGGATCTAGAGATGCGTGAACCCCATTCACACATCTTCCTTCGCCAGGAAGTGTGAACAGGGTTCATGCATCCTTTGTAATCTTTGTGAAGGATGTGTGAACTCCATTCACGCATCCTATAGAAAGTTTTAATTTTTTTTAATTTTTTTGTATTTTTAAAATTTTTATTTTTTATTTTTTGTTTATATATATATATATATATATATAAATAAAACAAAAATTTTCAACAAAATTTATTTGGTATTTAATATCCCGCAACATTGTCATTACAGCAGTATGGATTCTGATGGAAACCCTCACTTAAGGCTCTCTTTTATAATAGGGCTTACTCTGGTAATTATTCTGCATTTCCGATGTGGGATTCAGGTTCTTCCTTTCCTACATAGAACATTCTTCATTTCCAATGTGGGATTCTATTTCAAGTACATGACTTTAAAAGACTATAAAATAAAAATTATAAGACCAATATAAATGAAACTGAAAACATGTATTAAGCATATAAGAAATAGTTGAAAATAAAGAGAATTTTGTAAAAAATGTTGATGAATAATAATTTATAAGCTTTCAAAACCACCAAATTAAAACTTAAAAATGTCTCAAGTACGTGTCTTTGAAAGACTATAAAATAAAATTATAAGAACAATATGAATTAAACATAAAATATGGATTAAACATATAAGAAATAGTTGAAAATAAAAAGAATTTCACAGAAAATGTTGATGAGTAATAATTTATAAGCTTTCAAAACCACCAAATTGAAACTTAAAAATATTTCAGGTATGTGGCTTTGAAAGACTATAAAATACAAACTATAAGACCAATATAAATGAAACTTAAAACATAAATTAAACATATTAGAAATAGTTAAAAAAAAGAATTTCGTAAAAAATATTGATGAAAAATAATTTATAAGTTTTCAAAACCACTTACTTAAAACTTAAAAATATTTCAAGTGCGTCGCTTTGAAAGACTACAAAATACAAATTATAAGACCAATATAAATGAAAGTTAAAACATGGATTAAACATATAAGGAATAATTAATAGATAATTAGTTAATTAATGATATAATTATTAATTACTTAATAATTAATATAATTATTAAGTATTAATTATAAATTATTAATTACTAATATAAAATAATTAATTAGTTAATTATTAATATAATTATATAATAATTAATTAGTTAATTTGTAATATAATTATTAATTGATAATTAATTAATTAATTTGTAATATAATTATTAATTAGTAATTATTAATTATTAATTAGTAAATTAGTAATATAATTATTAATTATAATTATTTATTATATAATAATTAATTAGTTAATTAGTAATGTATTTATTAATTATAATTAATTATTATTTATTATATAATAATTAATTAGTTAATTTGTAATATAATAGTTAATTATAAAATAAATAAATAAATAAATAGTAATATAATTAGTAATTATAATTATTCATTATAATTATTAATTATTATTTATTAATTATTAATTATATAATAATTAATTAGTTAATTAGTAATATATTTATTAATTATATAATAATTAATTAGTTAATTAGTCATATCATTATTCATTATAATTAGTAATATTATTATTAATTATAATTAGTAATTAGTAATTATTTAATAATTAATTATTTAATTATTAATATAATTATTAATTATAATTATTAATTACTAATATACAATTATTAATTAGTTAATTAGTAGTATAATTATATAATAATTAATTATTTTTTTAGTAATATAAGTATTAATTATACAATAAATAATTATTAATTATTAATTATTAATTATTAATTATTATTTATATACTAATTAATTAGTTAATTAGTAATATAATTATTAATTATAATTAGTAATATAATTACTAATTATAATTAGTAATCATTAATTATATAATAATCAAAGTTAATTAATAATATAATTATTAATTATAATTATTCATTATAACTATTAATTATTAATTATATAATAATTAATTAATTAATTAGTAATATAATTATTAATTATATAATAAATAATTAGTTAATTAGTAATATAATTATTAATTATTATTAGTAATTATTAATTATATAATAATTAATTAGTTAATTACCAATATAATTATTAATTATTAAAAATTAATTATATAATAATTAATTAGTTAATTAATAATATAATTAGTTAATTATAATTATTAATTTTTAATTATATAATAATTAATTAGTTAATTTGTAATGTAATTATTAGTTATATAATTAAGAAGTACAATTATAATTAAAAATTATATTACTAATTAACTAATTAATTATTATATAATTAATAATTATATTACAAATTAAATAATTAATTATCAATAATTAATAACTACTAATTATAATAAATTATTATAATTATTTATTATATTACTAATTTACTAATTAGCTAATTAAAGACTTAATTATTATATAATTAATAATTACATTACTAATTTACCAATTAATTATTATATAATTAATAATTATATTAAAAATTAACTAATTTATTATTATATAATTAAAAATTATATTAAAAATTAATTATTATATAATTAATATTGATGTTACTAATTAACTAATAATTATATAATTAATAATTATATTAATAATTAACTAATTAATTATTAAATATTTCTTATATGTTTATTACATGTTTTAATTTTTATTTATATTGGTCTTATTATTTTTATTTTATAGGCTTTCAAAGCCACGTACTTGAAAAGTTTTTAAGTTTCAATTTGATGGTTTTGAAAGTTTATAAATTATTTTTTATCAACATTTTTTACGAAATTATTTTTATTTTCAATTATTTCTTATTTGTTTAATACATATTTTAACTTTCCTTTATATTGATCTTATAATTTGTATTTTATAGTCTTTTAAAGACACATACTTGAAACATTTTTAAGTTTCAAGTTGGTAGTTTTGAAAGCTTATAAATTATTATTCATCAACTTTTTTTACGAAATTCTTTTTATTTTTAACTATTTCTTATATGTTTAATCCACGTTTTAAGTTTCATTTATATTGGTCTTATGGTTTGTATTTTATAGTCTTTTAAATACTCATACTTGAAACAGAATCTCACATCGGAAATGCAGAATATTCTGCGCAGGAAAGAGAGAACCTGAATCCCACATCAGAAATGCAGAATGATTTCCTGGGATTTCTCTCTTATAAAAGGAAACTCTGCATGAGTAGACATGCATATATGTTATGTATCATCAAGAATGCTCATTTATACATTACATCCTTATTATTATTCATGCTGTTCATATGTGGTGGCTTGTTTTTTATTATGTATAGTTTACTAGTTATATGATTAATTCATGTTACCAATATGAACTATTATATATGTTCTCAAAAATATTTATAAAATTACTTTAAATATATTTAAATAATATATATATTTATTCTATTTATAATTATTAAATTTTAATTATATACAAATACTTTATATATATATTTAAATAATTTTAAAATTACAGTAAATACATATATTATAATTTTATAAATATATATCTATATAAATATATTTATAATTATATACAAATATTTATAAATATATTTATTTATAGATATAATTATAACTACAAACATATATATATATGAAAATAATTATAAAATTATAATAAATATATTTATCATACTTATAAATTTATAAATATATATAATTAAAAAATATATTTATAAATATATAAATATATTTATAAATATATACAAACAGTTATAATTATAATCCCTAAATAAATATAGATATATTTAAATAATTAAAAAATTATAATAAATATATATTAATTATATATATTTATATACAAATATTTATAAATAAATAAAAATAGTTGTAATTATAATTCTAAATAAAATATAGATATATTTAAATAATTTAAAAATTATAATAAATATATTAATTATATATATTTATAAAATTATTAATATATTTTTTATAAATTTATAATTATTTAAATAAATAAATAAATAAATAAATATTTATAATTACAACAAAAAATAAATATTTATTTATTATAATTTTTAATTACAAATAAATAAATATTTATTTACAGTTATAAATATAAATAAATAAATATATATTTAAATAATTATTAATTTATAAAAAATATATTTATTATTTTCATATATAATGTTATATATAATTAAATAAATATATTTATAAATATATACAAATATTGATAAATAAATATAAATATAAATATTTATATTTATATTTATAAATATATATAGATATATTTAAATAATTATAAAATTATAATAAATATATTATTTATATATATTAATAACATTATAAATATTAGAAATACAAATTTGTTATAATTATAAATAAATATATATTCATTTAAATAATTAAAAAATTAGAAGAAATATAGTTATATATATCTATATTCTTATAAATATATATAATTAATATATTTATTATATATATTTCTAAGATTATAAATATTATAAGTATATTTCTTATAATTTTATAAATATAAATAAATAAATAATTATTTATAGTTATAATTATAAATAAATAAATATATTTATCATATATATAATTTTATAAATATATATAATAATATAAATAAATTATTAATATTATATCTTTATCAGTGCTAAAAAAGTGTTGATAAAGGTCTGTTTTATCAACACTTTCTATTTTAGCACTGATAAAACATACTTTTATCAGCACTTTTTTATCTAGCTCTTATAAAAAGTTCAACCTCTTTTATAAAGAAACTTGAACAATCTTTTTTATTCTTGCACCCCTCAAGCTCTCGCGGAAGCTGATCCCTGCATCGCCGACCCCTCCTCCACCATTGATGCTTCTCCGCCGTGAACGCTCCTCCTCCACGGATGCTCCCCCATCGCAGATGTTCCTCGACTGGGGATGCTCCTCTGCCGCAAACGCTCCTCAGACACGGATGCTCCTCATACATAGACGCTCCTCAGCCGTGGACCCTCCTCTGCCGCGGACCCTCCTCCACTACAGACCCACCTCCACCGTGAACCCCCCTCCAAGCTTTCTTGAATCCCTTATACCAGAATCTTTGGATGGTTTTGACTCCGATTCTTTAAGAAAACATCATGTAAATCTTGTTTCTCTTGATTTCTCCCTCTTTTTAGGGTTTCTCTTCCCCCTTTATTGAGTTCTTATTTTCCAACGGGTTGTTTGACTTAACGTTGGTATGATCTTGTGTTGTTGGGGCAATTATTCATGTTTGAGTTTGGATCTTGCCTTAATAGGGTCATGCCGAGGTGTGGTTGTGGTTTCACACCGATTTCTGATGGTTTCCAAGTGTGAGGTAGGTGATTCCATACTTTTACATTATTATATGATTTTGATATTCTTTCTTGTTTTCTTTTATGTGTTCCATGTATTATTCATGTGGTTCGAAACATGTTTTTGAAATGGTTTGACATGCATATGTGATGAAAGTTAGTTTTTGAAAAGAAATTGGTTATATTTCTTATGTGCTTTGTGGTGGTGTTCCTTGAGAATGTTTTATGACTTGTGTGAAAGGTGAGAATTGTTTTTTTAAAGATATTTAAAGGTAAAAATGTGTTGAAAATGGATTTCTCCAAGGGAAATAGTTTTCTAATGTGTGTTGGCTTCCTTATTGTGTACGTTAAATGCATTTTTGAATTATGAAAGTAATGTGAAGCATGTTATGAAATAGTTTTTATGTGACCATGATTTTAAAAGGGGTATTTTCCCATATGCTTGAATCATTGTTTAAGATCCCAACACGAAGGTGATAATTTGATCGTATCAGTGAGACATACTCTGAATTTCCCCCTGTTTGGTCTTTATTTTGAGGTAGTTGTAATGAATATAAAGCGACCCGCCATTGAGTGATAGCAGGTTCTATATCGAAGGAAGGTTTTCTTGCCTTTTTATTCTATCCAAAACCATATTTGATGTAAACCATATTTTGGAGGTGGGGCCTCCTTTGACTATGCAAGAATCATACTCCTTGATCCCTACCTCTATTACACATCCATCTTTAATGCTCAACATCATTGAGGCATGTCCTTCTTCCCTCTTGTTTTGAACAAGGCCAATGGTTGATCTAACATTTTCTCTCCCCATCCTTCACCAATATGGTTATTGAACCTATGTTTTGAATTTGTTCAATAGTAATTATTTGCCAATTAGTCACCTCCCCTTTGTGGTTCAAATCTCAAAAGTTCCTATTTACTTCCCTTCCACATCCCTTTGTTCTGGTGGAGTTTTAACACCCTTGATGTTACCCATCTATGTACCTACACACTTTTATTAAGGATGTCTGTGTTGATGGTGAATTGTCAACCTGACTTCTCTTTTCACCTATCGTGTACTCCCATGTGATAGCTGGGGCACTTTCCACTCCTTTTTTCACACATTGAGATGTTGTCTTAATAGATATGGTAGGGCCTTCCCTACATGGTTGAGATGCACCAAGACCCCTATCATCCCTACCATTAAGACCTTATACTATGGGTAACTCTTTACAAGGTTATTTGTGTGGTGTGTAACCCCTTTTCCCCTATTCATGTTGAGATTAAACTTTCTAGTGCCACACAAACCCTCCAGAACACATAACCCTTTTGTTTTATGCTCTATGACCTTAAATTGGTGGGAATCCTTTTGGTCCAATCTATAATCCATTAATCTAGAAATTATTTTTCTAGGAATCATCACTTTAAACGGTGTGAAACTTATCTTGGGGATATTCATTTGGTGAGAGGCCTCCATGGACATCCTTTCATAGTGGGTTCATACTCTCTCCCTTACCATAAGATCCTCTTTAGGATACCCATATTTTGGTTCAAGCTATAAGAACTTAAACTATAAGAATAAATTTCAGTCCAAGAATCTTGGACTTAAACTATGTGAAACTCATTTTGGGGATGCTTTCATGGAATGAGGACTCTTTAGACCTCCATTCACATCTATTTTTGAACCCTCTGATGCCACACAAATCCTTCTGGAACAATCCCCTTTGGTCCAAGCTCCACAACCTTAAAATGGTAGAAATCTTGTTCCAAGCATTATGAAGTTAATCTATGTGTAAATATGGACCCATTTAGTCCTCAAACCACATCATATTTTCATTACCTTTGGTTATTCTTTGACTAGTATCCCCCTTTATTGCATCTTCACTCAAGAGGACTCCCCATTTGTTGTTGATCACATACCACACCACCTCCTAGAACTACATGTGGGATGATTCTCAGTTCTATGTGATATGTAGTGACACATAGACCCCCTATCCATGGTCCAGTTTCAAACTTCCCCATCACTCATGCCTTATTTTTGGAATTCATCAATCCACTCAGAACCTTAGTTCCTCTTTGAGGTGTAACGGTCAGATGGAAATTGTCCAAGCTATAGGACCTTAAACTATCATAAACCCCTTTTTTCCTATCATCATAAACCAAAACAATGTAAAATGACCCCCAAATAAAACATTAAAACATGTTCCATCATTTCCATGGGACACATATTCTAGAAATAATCCACTTAGGCCTAACCCAGGTGCTTATATTCACATTGGGTGTGATCCTATCTAGCTAAATAATCCATCACATCCCTTCTGGTCCAAGAGTTATAACCTTAAACACTATAATAATTATTCAAATTTATGTCCATGTAACAATAGGCCTCTCAAAACCTCCATTCACATTAGGTTTATATAAACCTTTGTGCCACATAGTCTTCTCGTCGAAATTTCATTCCGAATGGCATAACCATAAAATTACCAAGGAAAGAGGAAAACATTCATGTCAGGTTGAAATAATGTAAAGGGAAACCTGAAATAAAGTAAGGATTCCCCTCACCAACTCACTCTTAATACTTGGTCAAAAGTAAGGGAATGAACAGAAAATGTTCAAAGCCCATGAGACTCTCTAACCAGCCCCATTAAAAACCTAGATGTTCTCAATAAACCCACTAATTCTAGATTAAGTGAGATCTAATCCTACCTTTTTCACACCATTTACAAGGTCCTCCATGAGGTACCACCCTCTACACTCCCCTTTCATGCATCCCACTACTTTGATAGGGTGGATGTTATTAATGTTGGTTTTCACATCTCGGTCACATGATGATAAACTGTATGATATGTCATACCCACCATATGATGTTAAATTTTTCATTCAATTTCCCTATTGAAATAAATTAAATTGCATGGTTCTCATCCTCATTGAATTATGTAAAACTCCAAAATTTTATTTCCCTTGCTTGAGAGAACCCCCCCTTCGGTATTGGTCACCTACCATAGTACTCAAGTTCCCTAACTGTCATATGAAAATCAAGACAACACTCCCCTTGGGATACAATTTTTACCTTTACTAAGGCTGATATTATCCTTTAATGTTCTTAGATACATAGTGGAAAAATTCACAGAGTATTGAGATATACTTGAATGATTTTTGGATAGGTTATAATTCTCTTGAGACTTATAATGATACTCTCATCACATTGAGTCTAGAGGTTACTGATACGAGTTTAGTTAAGGATTTTAGAATGATTAGTCTTTGTAATGTCATTTATAAACACTTTTTGAAGATTTTAGAAAATAGACTATGGAAAATCAAACCATCTATTTGTTTAGTACCATAATTCTTTTATTATTTTGACTTGAGACATGACGTACTTAAAAGGATCAGGAAAGAAACATAGTTTCCTCTAGTGATGAGTGGCATAGGGAAATTCTTTGTGTGAAAGGAATGAAACCTGAGAAATTTTTGATTATTTAATGGGTTCATGCTTATAGATTTTCTTATGAGTATTTCTAAAGGAAGGAACCAATTTATTTGGTGTGTTCTAAGGATCATTGGGATAATGCAGTGTTTTTAGTAAACTGGAACACAAGTCTTTCATGGTTGAGAGTGTGGTCACTGACTATGGAACATATCTGTTGAGTCTCTAGTGTTGTGGTGAAGGATAATTGATATAACTGGACAATGGAAGCATGGATAAGGGATATCCGATTGTGGGGATCACAATATCAAATTATTATGAAAATTATTATTATTACAACAAACTTTAGAATAATGTGATGGAATCATACAACATTGATTAATTTGGGATGAATCGAGGTGTTTTCTATGTATCTTTTATAAACCGCCTCTCTTGGGATTTATGTCTTTGTGAGAATGCCAAAGTGGCTCTTTTAAAATTATTCAAGTGTTTTTAAATGTATCTTAAAAAATTATATGTGTTCAACATAACCTTTTTTGTTGTAAATATATTTAAAATGATTTAAACACTTGGCATGGACTTAGGTTGCATGCCAAGTGTTTGTCAACATGATTGGATTTCATAAAGGGATGTGTAAAGACCCGAAAATTTCAAGGAATTTTTTTTTCTTAAATTCTTTGGAATTTTACGAGTTCGCAGTTTCTGATGGCGCCTGATTTTGAGGCCCGGTGTGCCCGGAATCAATTTCTGAAGTTTTGTTTGGGTACGTTCAGTAAACGTACGTGCATGTTTTTATATATTTTGAACGGATGCTCGGAATTGAAATTTCAGGGCACCGTTGAACTCGCAACACTGGTTTTCTCTTAATAATACTTTCACCTCGACAACGGTTGATTGGATTTGAGAGTTGGTTTTTGGATTTCACGTGGATTAATAAAATAAAATAAGTAACAACTTATTTTATTTTTGTTGAACTCACACCATGTGGTAATGTTAGTTAAAAGCTCCACATGGGGGTTGGAGGTGGGACCGCCACACCCTAACCTCCCATGGGAGGATGATTGGGGTGGGGACCACCCGAGCAGCATACCCTCCCACGATAGGTTATGACAAGGGGTCCACACGGGGCTTAACCCCCTATTTAATGGGAGGGGAGGAAACCTCTCAACTCTCCCTCATTAATGAGGGAGAGCCTCTTAGTCTCTAACTCCCCTCTTAATGGAGGAGGATAAAACCTCCTCAAAACCTCCAATTAATGGAAGCAAACCCTCTTCATGTTAATTAGGTGGGGACCACCCGGGCCTTTAACCCCCTCGAATCTCCCCAATTTTTATTATGCCAACTACTCGTTTAATTATTATGGTGGAGCCACGTCTCTTTTTTTTGAATTTCAAATTTGTGCCAACATGAACTTAATTAAGAGGGGCCCACTTAATTAATTCATGCCATCAGACATAATAGATTAAAATCTATTATTTTGGAACGTTTGTTCTCTCTTTAGTGGAGAGCTTGGGAGAATAGAATCCTCCAACGAAGAACGCAAAGTCGCCGACAACGAAGAATTCTTCCTCAGTTTCTTCCTCGGAACCCCTACCGACATGGGATCTCTTCGACGACCCTTCTTCCTTTCTCTTCACCGTGAACGGACCGATGCACGAGCTCAGAAGTGGAAGTGTATGGAAAACGGCGACAACATCATCTTCCACCACGATGAATGAATGCCCAACGATTAAAAAGTTAGGGGTGTGTTTTACGTTGTTTAATAATTAATCTTCTCTCGTTAAATCAACTTCATGAGCTGCTTGCTATCGTTCTAATGTGGAGGGTTCGGGCCAAACGAACACGGACCGACCCCTCTGCAACCTTTATGGTTTTAAAACCTTGGATCGATGGTGAAGTAGCAGTGGCCTGTCAATGTGGCGACAACAACGAAGACGATGAATAGAGGTCGCGCAACCCGCGACCTCCACGAACCGTGCCGCCGGTCGGGCGGCGCACGACCAGCCTACCCGCACGCTGCCCGATGCGCACCCCGGCCGAAACCGTGGCCAGCCCGACTACCGACACCCTGCCCGCGCACCTCGCGCACTGCCGGCACGCCCCGGCGCCCAGGACGCCTACCCGATGCCCTCCCAGCGCCTACCTGATGCCCAGGCTGCCCTACCAGCGCCTGCCCAGTGCCCAGGCTGCCTGCCCGATGCCCTCCCGGTGCCTGCCCGGCGCCCAGGCCACCCTACCGGTGCCTGCCCGGCGACCCGGCCGCCTGCCCGGCGACCCGGCCGCCTGCCCGGTGCCCCGACCGCCTTCCTGGCGCCCAGGCCGCCTGCCCGGCACCCCTCGGGGCCCAGGACGCCTGCCCCGGCGCCCCCTCGGTGCCCAGGCCGCCTGCCCAGCGCCCAGACTGGCTGCCCAGCGTGCCCCACACCCTTCCCAGCACACCTGTGGCATGCCCGCGCCCCGCGCGGCCTGCCATTGGCCTCCCGAACCGAGCGGCATGAGCCGCGCTCCTTGCGGTGCTGGTCGAACCTGCCACTAGCCTTCAGGCCGAGTCGTCCACGAGGAAACTTTGGCCCGAATTGTCCACACAGTCCGCTGGGCTGGGCCCAATGGTCTGGGACAAAGTAAGCGGGCTAACCCGCCCAACGGGCCGAGTCAGACCCAAAAAGTCTGACCTGGTCGACCCAGACTGGGTTGGGCCGAGTCGGTCTGACCGGGTCGGACCGGACCCGGGCCCACTAATGACCCATTACTTACTTTGGCCATATCCTTGGCACCGGATGTCCATTTGATGAACCGTCAGGGGCGCTGGTTATCTCTTTGAGAAATGGTCTCGTCAAAAATAACCCCTGGGAGTTCGGGGTATAGTTGAGATACTGCCGGGTTGGTTCATACACGAAACCAACCGGGCCCTCGGGACAAAAATGCTAATTACTCACAGACCGGGCATCCAATTGACGCGCCGTCTGTTGCGTTGTGACCCCTTTGACATGGCGGACCTTTGAGATACTTCTTCATGGGACTTCGTGACACTTGGAGTATCGACTTGTACCTTGTGGAGCAGATCCTTCCAGAGGTGAGCAGACAGAGTATAGAGACCCAGTAGCTGGCTGAGACCTAAATACTGCTTGACCGATTCGACTCGAAGTGAATCTACTAGCCCAGTGGAGAGCGCCTCTTTGTGAGCATAATAGAACCATAATAGGGAGAGCCTCTTTATGAGCGTAGCAGACCCATGGTACTCGATAGGAGGAGTACCTCTACGGGCTATGAGGGGGAGTGCCTCTGTGTGAGCACGACAGACCCGTGGTGAGAAGCACCTCTGTGTGAGCGCAGCAGACCCACAATACTCGACATGAGGATTAATTCAGCAGTCCAAGTATAGTGGGAAGCACCTCTGTGTAACGCGGTAGTCCCTCTATACTCAATAGAGGAGGAGTACGCCACTAGCCGTGGTTTCGATAATAACAATCCTGGTTCGAGCTGATTCAATGACTTTTGAGTTTTTCCTCATGATTGAGATGAGTTACTAGATAACTTAAGTATATGTATGGGCATATACCTAAGTATTGGCTATCCGTTGATTTCATACTTTGTGGTTTATCCTTGTTGTATTTTGTGAGGCCTTGAGGGTCTCAGGGTCCCTAATGAGTATCTTTATACTCACCCCTGCATGGTCTATGCCCACACCTCGTCATATTGGTTGCAGACGACGGACATCGCTGATTGAGGCAGAGAGTAGCAGGACTGAATGGTACCCGGAGGTGGACCACTCAGTGTGATGATACATGGAGGAGACGGACGAGCGCATAGCGCTGAGGAGGCCATTTGTACCCACCCTTTAGGTAGGAACCCCAGAGGATGACCCGATAGCTGCTTTAATTTTCTTCAGTTGTACTTGCTTTTAGTTGTACTTGTATTTTCCTTTTGGGATTGTATTTCCAGCCCCTTTTACTTTCCATCACTTCTTTTGTATACAGTTTTACTTAGTGTTTTGCTTCCAATTGTGTACTATGATGTTTTTATTAAAGTTATAATGGAAATGCCTTCCCATTTTAGGGATTTATGCCTTTGGTGCTAGTCGCCAGCCCCTGGCCTATGGAAGGCAGGCATGGGGTAATCACGATACAGGCCCCGGGGGACAGGTCATGACAAATTGGTATCAGAGGACGTCGGTTCTACTGCAGAACTTCAGACTCTGATATTTATTTTATGTGAAGAAATAGTGTTAAGGGTACTAAGTGTGGTTTTCAGTTCAGGGAGTCCAGTGTTGGTGCGGGCGGCCAACGTATCCATACACCAGGACCCTGAATTCTGATTTCCGACTTAGTGCACGAAAACAGTGATTGCGTGTGTGTTTTTCAAAAGTTTTCTTTATGTCAGCTCAAACTAGGTCATCTCACCAGGTTAAGTCTTTTGACCATGTCGCATCTGTTTTCTTTCAGGATGCCTCCCCGTGGACGACCAGCTAGATCCCCGAGAGTTGTACGTACTGACAGCTCGCTGAGCGATGAGGCCTCAGTATGGGGCCCTCTTCCAGTAGAGGCACTAGTAGTACTACTTTCTGTTGGGCCACCGATGGCACCAGCCCCAGCAGCAGACAATGCACACTGCTTGAGTGCGTTGCATGAGTTCCACCGCCAGACACCACTCAGGTTCAGGGGAGAGATGGACCCACAAGTGGTTGAGGATTGGATGGAGGCTGTGGTGAGATTCCTTAGGCTAGTAGGGACACCAGCTGACTTCATGGTGATCCTTGCCATGAGTCTCCTTTAGGAAGTAGCAGGAAGATGGTGGAGCCTGATTCCCTATGTTCATGATGAGGTGACACTACTTTGGGAAGTCATACAGAGCCTGTTTCGGGCAGAGTTTGTCCCAACCACTCTCCGCGCAGTGCAGATACAGGAGCTACTTCATCTGCAGTAGGGAACCATGTCAGTAGCACAATACTCAGCGAGGTTCACCGAACTATCATGCTACTCCAAAAATATGGTGCATGACCCATTCTTTAGGTCCCGTACCTTCTAACAGGGGATCATGTGAGAGATCAGAGATCCGATGATATCACTTAGCATCCCAACACAGACATGGGTGCTAGAGAGAGCCCTCTTGGTGGAGAGTTTCCTTGCCAGGCAGTCTTCTGCAGCAAGACCCACCACTAGCCGACCCATAGTGAAGTCTTATGTAGATGGAAGTAGAGAGATGTCACAGAGGTCTAAGAGGTACAGACCTACAGGTGGTTGACCGCGTGACTCAGGATCGGTTGTGCGGGGCACACAGAGCAGAGACACACATGCCAGTAGAAGGCAGTGTTACTCATGCGACAGTCAGGGGAAAATGGGTCATGACTGTCCGACCCGCCGTTCAAATTATCACCAGATAGTTGAGGGACATCCCAGGAAGAGGTAGAGGTTCGAATGAGGCGGTCCGCAGGGAGGAGGCAGATGTGGAAGAGGAGCTGGACGTGCAGCTGGAGGTGGACAACATTACGAGGTGTTACCGCCACCACCACCAGGAGGCCCAACATGACTATAGGATACAGTTGGATAGAAGAGTCAGCACTAGTGGGACCAGAGATGGTATGAGCTACCACGAAGAAGGTGCAGATCATCCAGGAGCGGATGAAGACTGCACAGAGCAGATAGAAGTTTTATGCTGATAGGAGACGGAGACCAATGGAGTTCGAGGATGACAACCACGTCTTCCTACGGGTCTCATCTCGATGAGGTCTATGGATATTTGGCCGAGGGGGAAAGTTATCTCCATGTTTCATCAGGCCGTTCTAGGTCCTCGGTAAAGTAGGCGAGGTGGCTTACCACCTGGCCCTTCCACCTCAGTTGCATCGGGTACACGTCGTCTTCCATGTATCTCAGCTGAGGAGATACGTGCACGATCTGTCCCACATCATCGACCACGGGGAGATGGAAATCGACAACGAGACGACTATCAAGGAGGTCCCAGTGGAGATTGAGGATTGACAGGAGCAAGTCATGTGTGGACGGTCGATTCCTCTAGTGCGCATTCGCTGACAGCACGAGAACCTCCAGAAGAGCACATGGGAGCGGGAGGCTCAGATGCGTGATCAGTACCCCCTTTTGTTTCCCTAGTATGTGTTTGAGCTTTACGAGGACGTAAATCCCTGAGGTGTGGTTAATGTAAAGACCTGTCAATTTCAAGGAAACTTTTTTTTCTTAAATTCTTTGGAATTTTAGGAGTCTGTAGTTTCTAACGGCGCTTGATTCCGAGGCCTGGTGTGCCTAGAATCAATTTCTGAAGTTTTGTTCGGGTACGTTCAGTAAACGTACATGAAAGTTTTTCTATATTTTTAACGGATGCTCGGAATTGAAATATGAGGGCACCTTTGAACTCGCAGCGCCGGTTTTCTCTTAAGAAGACTTTCACCTCGATGACGGTTGATCGATTTTGAGAGTTGGTTTTTGGGTTTCACGTGGATTAATAAAATAAAATAAGTAATAACTTATTTTATTTTTGTTGAACTCACGCCATGTGGTAATGTTAGTTAAAAGATCCACATGGGGGTTGGAGGTGGAACCGCCACACCCTAACCTCTTATGGGAGGATGATTGGGGTGGGGACCACCCGAGAAGCATAACCTCCTGCGAGAGGTTATGACGAGGGGTCCACACGGGGCTTAACCCCTAATTTAATGGGAGGAGAGGAAACCTCTCAACTCTCCCTCATTAATGAGGAAGAGCCTCTTGGTCTCTAAATCCACTCTTAATGGAGGAGGATAAAACCTCCTCAAACCCCCCAATTAATGGAAGGAAACCCTCATCATGTCAATTAGGTGGGGACCACCTGGGCCTCTAACGCCCTCGAAACTCCCCAATTTTTATTATGCCAACCACTAGTGTAATTATTTTGGTGGAGGCACTTCTCTTTTTTTTTTGAATTTTGAATTTGTGCCAACGTGAACTTAATTAAGTGGGGCCCACTTAATTAATTCATGCCATCAGACATAATAGATTAAAATCTATTATTTTAGAACGTTTGTTCTCTCTTTAGTGGAGAGCTTGGGAGAATAGAATCCTCCAACGAAGAACGCGAAGACACCGACGATGACGAATTCTTCCTCGGAACCCCTACCGAAGTGGGATATCTTCGACGACCCATATTCCTTCCTCTTCGCCATCAAAGAACCAACACACGATCTCGGAAGTGGAAGAATATGAAGAATGGAGACAACATCCTCTTCCCCCACGACGAACGAACACCCAACGATTAAAAAGGTAGGGGTGTGTTTTAAGTTGTTTAATGCTTAATCTTCTCTCATTAAATCAACTTCATGATCTGCTTGCTATCGTTCTAACATGGAGGGTTTGGGCCAAACAAACATGGCCCGAACCCTCCCCAACCTTTATGGTTTTGGAACCTTGGATCGACGGTGAATTAGAAGAAGCATGGTAATGTGGAAATGATGATGAAGATGGAGAATAGAGGTCGCGCTACCCACGGCCTCCTCGAACCATGCTGCCGGTTGAGCGGCGCCCGAACAGCCTACCCGCGCGCTGCCTGGTGCGTGACCCGGCCAAAACCACGACCAGACTAGCCGCTGACACCTTGCCTGAGTGCCCCGTGGGTTACCGGCGCGCCCCGCGCCTGCCCGGCGCCCTCCCGGTGCCTTCCTGATGCCCAGGATGCCCTCCCTGCGCCTGCCTGGCGCCCAGACCGCCTGTCCGGCGCCCCTCGTCACCCAGGCCACCTGCCCAGTGCCCAGGCCGCCCTCCCGGCGCTTGCCTGGCACCCAGGCCACCTTCCTGGCGACCCGCAGCGCCGAGGACGCCCTCTCGGCGCTCCCTTGTTGCCCAGGCCGCCTGCCCGGTGCCCAGGCCGCCCGCCCAGCGCGCCCCTCACCCTTTCCGGCACACCCACTGCCTGCTTGTGCCCCTCGCGGCCCGTCGTTGGCCTCTCAGGCCAAGCCACCCGATCCGCACTCATCGTGGCACTGGTCGAACCTGCCACTGTCCTTCGGGCCGAGTCGCCCACGTGGCGACTTCGGCCTGAATTGTCCACACAGTCCGCTGGGCTGGGCCTAGCGGTCTGGGCCAAACTTAGCGGGCTGACCCACCCAACAGGCCGAGTCAGACCCATAAAGTCTGACCAGGTCGACCCAGACTGGGTTGGTCCGAGTTGGTCCGACCGGGTCGGACCGGACCTAGGCCCACTAATGACCCATTGCTTACTTTGGCCATATCTTTGGTACCGGACGTCCGTTTGAAGAACTGTCAGTGGTGCTGGTTATCTCTTTGAGAAATAGTCCCTTAAAAAATACCCCATGGGAGTTCGGGGTATTTTTGAGATACGGTTGGGTTGGTTCGTACAGGAAATCAACCGGGCCCCCGGGACAAAAAGGCTAATAACTCACAGACTGGGCGTCCGATTGACGCGTCGTCTGTTGTGTTGAGACCCCTTTGACGTGGCAGACCTTTGAGATACTTCTTCATGGGACTTTGTGACACTTGGAGTATCAGCTTGTAGCTCGTGGAGCAGATCCTTCTAGAGGGGAGCGAACAGAGTATGGAGACCCAGTAGCTGGTTGAGACCTGAAGACTACTTGACTGATTCGACTCGGAGTGACTCAACTAGCCCAGTGGGGAGTGCCTCTTTGTGAGCCCAGCAGACCCATAGTAGGGAGCGCCTCTTTGTGAGCGCGACAGACCCACAGTACTCAACAGGAGGAGTACCCCTGCAGGCTATGAGCGGGAGTGCCTCTGTGTGAGCGCGGAAGACCCGTGGTGGGGAGCGACTCTGTGTGAATGCAACAAACCCACGATACTTGACCGGAGGAGTACTTCAGCAGTCCAAGTTTAGTGGGAAGCGCCTCTGTGTGATGCGGTAGTCCCTCTGTACTCGATAGATGAGGAGTACGCCACCATCTATGGTTTCGATAATAAAAATCCTGGTTCGAGCTGAGTCAATAAATTTTGAGTTTTTCTTCATGATTGAGATGGGTTACTAGATAACTTAATTATATGTATGGGAATATACCTAAGTATTGGTTATCCATTGATTTAATACTTTGTGGTTTATCCTTGTTGAGTTTTGTGAGACCTTGAGGGTCTCAGGGTTCCTACTGAGTATCGTTATACTCACCCCTACATGGGATATGCCCACACCTCGTTGTGTTGGTTGCAGACGACAGACATCACTGATTGAGGCAGAGAGTAGCAGGACTGAACGATACCCTGAGGTGGACCAGTCGGTGTGATGATACACGAAGGAGACGGACGGACGCGGAGTGATGAGGAGGCCATTTGTACCTACCCTTCAGGTAGGAACCCCGGAGGATGACCCGGTAGCTGCTTTACTTTTCTTCAGTTGTACTTGCTTTCAGTTGTACTTGTATTTTCCTTTTGGGCTTGTATTTCCAGCCCCTTTTACTTTCCATCACTTCTTTTGTATATAGTTTTACTTAGTTTTTTTCTTCTAGTTTTGTACTCGGATGTGTTTATTAACAGTTATAATGGCAATGCCTTCCCATTTTAGAAATTTATGCCTCTGGTGCTAGTCTCCAGCCCCTGGCCTATGGAAGGCAGGCTTGGGGTAGTCACGATACGGGCCCCGGGGGACGGGTCATGATAGGATGGGAGTGTTTTTAAAATGTATTTAATGATGGTTTTATTTTACCAAGGGCTATGTAAAGTTTTAAATGAAAATTTGTAAAATATAGAGGGTTGTCGCTCATTTTAAATGATTAAGATTATTAAGTCATGAAGTTTCATTGAATGATTTAAAAAAAGGAATTGTGGTTTTATAAAAGAGTGTTTGGAACTGATTGGTTTATTTTAGAAAGGGTGTGTTATTTTAAAGAGATTTTTTTAAAATGGTAGGTTTTTTAATGGGATTTCAAGTGTGATTTTATAAATATTTCTAAAAGGACATCTGAAATGTAGTTTTTTGTAATATTTTAAGTTTATATTTTTATAGAATTAGGAAAACCATTACATTATATCAATGTTTTGTGTATTTATTTCATTAAATATTAATATTACTGAATCAAATAGGATAGATATGAATAAAGAATGGATGGATTCTAATCATTTGACAAAATATTATGAAGATGTCGTAATAGAGTTTATCAAGTTTGAAAGAGATCATGCATATGACCCTACTCAAATTATTTGTCCAAGTTTACACAGTTGTTATTCAAGACTAATTAGTCTAGAGGAGTCAGAAGAACACTTGATCTATCACGAAATATATCGAAGTTATAAATGTTTAAATAAACACAAGGAAAAATCAAATGTAGGTAGTGACCAGGATATCACTACGTTTTATGGATCATTTAATATGATTACAAGTGTGAACAATGAAGAAGGATGTATTAAGGATGTGATTATATATATGAATGATGATAAAGATCATATTGAGAAAATTAAAAGGAAAATTGAAGATAAAATTCATGATTTCCCAAAATTGTTTGAGAAGTTAAATAGTTATGAAAATATTTTATTTTATGATGGTTGCACTAAATATACAACATTGTCAGCCGTACTGAACCTGTATAATTTGAAAGCGGGCAATAGATTGAGTGAATCTAGTTTTACAGAACTACTTTATATCCTGAATGAAATGATCCTAGAAGATAATGAGCTCTTTAACTGAACATAAAATGCCAAATGAATGATACGATCAATGGGTATGATCTCTGAAACAATACACATTTTCCCAAATGACTTTATACTATTTCTCAAGGACCATAAATCACTTAAAAAATTATCAAAGTGTGGGTATTCTTGATATAAGAAAGATGAATCTGGTCCTAAAAAGTTGTATGGTACTTTCCAATCATTCTAAGGTTTAGGAACCTATATGGAAGTGAGGAGACTACAAGGAAATTGATGTTGAATACAAATATAAGAATTAAATAAGGGAAACTACATCAACCATAATACTCTCCTTAGTGGAAGAGAATTGATCATGAGTATCCTAAATTTGGAAACAAGTTGATAAACCTTCATATTGCATTATCTATAAATGGAGTGAATCCTTTTGGTTTTCAAAACAGAACTCACAGTACATGGCTAATTATGTTGGTAAATTAGAACTTACCACCGCGTGGTTATGCATGAAATGAAAATACATCATGTTATCTATGCTTATACCAGGACTAAAACAACCGGGTAATGATATTAATGTTTAGTTTCCTCTATTGTTCGAGGATTTGAAATTATTGTGAGATGTGTTACATTGTATGATGCTTACAGAAATGACGATTTTATTGTGAGATCCTTGTTGTATGGGATGATAAATTAATTTCCTGATTATGAAACTTTTTTAAGATATATAATTAAAGTAAGTTAGGGATTTCCCGTTTGTGAACATGGTACACAATCAATTAGGTTGAAACATTCATCAAAAACCACGAATCTTGGACATCACAGATTTATAAACTGATGGAATAAGTATTGATCTTGGATGACATAATTTGATGGAACTTCAGAAGAATGTACAAAAATATCCACACTAAAAGGAGATCAACTGCTTGAGAAAGTAAAATATGTGGTCACTACTTTTAGTAAACTATTTTTGAAAAACCTTACAAAAACCGATTGAATAAATAAATTAGTTTTTTTTGAGTTACCATACTAGAATTATCTGTATGTCAGACATTTTATTGAGGTTATTCATGTTAAAAAAATGTATGTGATAGTTTCATTGGCATGTTTCAAAATTCACTAAAAAAAGGATGAAATTAAGGCTAGGTTGGACATGGTTAACATGAGAATACAAGAAGAGTTGGCACTAGTAAAGGGTGAAAAGTAAAAATTTCTTTCTCCTGCTGCTTACACTCTTTATAGGAAAGAGAGATATTAGTTTTTTAACTTCTTAAATGAAATAAAGGTTTTAAAGGGGTATTCATCTAATATCAATAACATCATATCAATGAGAGATTTAAATTTAAAGGGTCTAAAATCACATGAATTCCATGTTTTGATGAAATATCTAATTCTTATAGATTTATGTTGTATTTTGACCAAGAATGTCCATAACACATTAACCAAGATATGTTTCTTTTTCAAAGCTATATGTAGTAAAGATATAGACCCGAAGAAATTTTCAACTATGGAAAGAGAAATTTCCATCATATTATATGAATTGGAAATGTTCTTCCTGTTGACATTATTTGATATGATGGTTCATTTGATGGTTCCCTTGGTGATAGAGATTCAACTACGTGGTCCTGTACACTATAGATGGATGTATCCCATTGAATGGTATATGAATATTTTGAAAGGGTATGTCAAAAATCAAATTTGACCAGAGGGTTGTATTTCAGAGTGATATATTGTCGAGGAAGCCATTGAATTATGTATCGAATACCTGTCTGGTGTGGAAATAATTGGTCTACCGAAATATCATCACACTGGGTGGATTGTGGGTGAAGTAATTTCTAGAAGATAGGTTGTCACAATCAATATTAAAGAACGGTATTAGGTCCAAATTTACATTTTTTATAATAGTTTGGATGTTGACCCATATGTAGAAACCCAAAAAGAAATTATTTGGAATTTGAATCCATCAAGGGATGAAAAATGTATATCAAATACATATAATCTACAGTTTATAGGATAGTTTTGGGACCATATTTTTTAGGATTCAGATGAAAATATGGACTGAATTTTAGAACGACTTCGATGGATAGCTGAAGGACCAAGTGTGTATGTATTATCTTACAATGCTTATGTAATTAATGGTTATACATTAGATATTAATGAACATGATGAAGATAGTACCATGTAGAATATTAGAGTTAAACTTGTGGATTAAGCAATTAATATTTTTTGTGATAAGGATAGAAATCCAATTTATGCAAATATTTCATAATTTGGCATCATCAAAAAAATACGGGAGTTGGATTATACGACATTCCAAGTGCCGATTTTTCAATTCAAGTAGGTTGATAATAGGAGTGCTATTAAGATAAATGAATTGGGATCCGTAAAAGTTAATTTTAGTAAGGAAGGGTATAAATATGAACAATTTATAATGGAATCATAAGTGGTATAAGTATTTTATGTTCAAGATCCTACAAACCAAAACTGGTCAATTGTTCTGTTATTGATAAAAACCACTAAAGGATCAGATAAAAATTCAATAGAGGATGACCCTTTCATTGGGAAATCATAATCATTTTACATTGGTCCCAATGTAGAAGACATTTTTTATGTTATAGGAGACCACAATGAAGGGATTTTTATAGTCGATAGAGGGGTCAAATCCCTTCATCCTTAAAAAAAGAGAGTTCAATAATCATGTTACATTTTTCTTTGTAATATACATCATGTTACCTTATGTTATTATCTATTAAATGCTGATTTTATGTAATATAAATTAAATGTTAAACCACTTCTATAGATAATGAATTCTTCATGTGCTGATGCTCCCAATCCCGAGGCACAATAGGTCTCTCAACCTACTTCTACTCACAGTGTAGAGAAACAATAGGTTTATCAACCTGCTGCTGCCCCCAGTGCAGAGGTACAACATGTTTCTCAACCTGTTGCAGCTCCCAATGCAGAGGTACAACAACCATATGCACATATCGATGTTAGATCTCTGGAGTAATATATTAATGATGTTGAATATGAGGAAATGGTAGGTAACGAAGCACCGGCGATGTAGAAAAAATAGGAGCACCATAGTTTGACGGTGTCAACAAAAATTATTATGGTGAAAGTGAAAGGCATCAAATATTAGGTCGGATGTAATGTGCAGGGCCAACATGTTAACCTCAACAAGGCCATGTTCAGTAGTTACATTAGAATCGTCACTCAACAAAGCATGCCAATTGAAATAAATTCATGGCACCATGCTGTCACCAGGATTAGTACACTAATGTGGGAAGAAATTATGATAACATTATGATTTAATTTCTTTAATTTACTAAAAAATAAAATAATGAAACATTGAATTACTCTTCATAAACCCTTACAGAGTGAATTTATAGTAGATGACTCGCACAAGGACTATTTATTAAGGGTTTCTGGAAGGATTCATAGAGGCTTTCACAAAATTATAACAAGATATCATCTTAAAGATTATGAAGGGAAAATAAACCTTCACCCACCTCCTATTTATGCACACCTAATAACCCAAGCAGTTTGGGATGTGTTTACTACCTGTCATGCAAAGCAATCTTTTTCAGGTACATTGTGTCTAGTAATATGTTATTTGATGACACATGTATTCATCACTTTGATTGGAAGTTTTTTATTTATGAAATAATAAATGAGTGATGAAAATAAGGAACGATCAACAAAACCAACATAAACCTACCGTAAATCAAGGATGGGGTATGTTTCACTTGAAAAAAATGGTAAGTATTTTAAATCTATCGTAACATTTTATGTGACATAAAACAACACCATAACTACGTTCCTCTGTTTATATGTAGACTGATGAATCCAAATCCAAAGCCACTTCCATACTATGCCGTGTGCTATAAAAGGATGTGCATATAAATAAACATGGGATACTAATAGATGGAAACACATAAAAAGTGTGTGAAACTTGTGTAAGTATGACATAATAAAAATTTATTTTTATTTAAATTTCTATTATATAACAATTATTACTTATTTTTCTTTATTTTATATCTTATATAGTCATAGGAATAAAAAAACCCACACCAGATACATACATACTTTTGGTGGCCTTGAAGCGGCCAGAACAGTATGTCCGTATCAGAGGTGTGGGTTTTGGGGTGACACCCTGAACATATTTGGAGAAAAAAACAAGAGGATAAAAGTGAATAAATGAAAAATATGAGAGAAAGAGTATCTATCCTTGATAAAAAAATTCCAATGGAAGGGAGGGATGCTAGAAACTTTGATGGGGAGAGGCAAAGAGAAGAAACAACTCAAGAACAACCAGTGCATGAAGATCCTTCCCCACCGCCACCAACTTTGAGGAAATCCATTCCCCTAAAAAACATATATTAGATGAGGTAATAAATGTTCTAATAATTGTTTCTATGAAATGTGAATCATATAGACACTGATACCTTTCATGTACAAATATTCCACAAGGTGAAATTTATTGTGATTTATATCTATCAACATCCACTCATCACCTTGTAGCAAGGGCTATGGTGTTCAATATCTAGAAGGAAATTCTACAAAATAGACCAATTAAAACATGTCATATCAGATTGTCAATTAACATATACCATGAGTTGAGTGCCGATATAATTATTCCAATTGATGCTGAAGATATTTATATGGTCGAACAAGCTCTTGGAACATTCTCGCATGGTCATCACATCTTGTAAAAAACATGTTGATAAGTAAGCATTCAATTCCAATTTATTTTTCAAGATAAAACTTTAAAATTTAATGAAAAAAGGTCTAAACTTATGAATGCTATTACATATAGACAGAGGGAAGGGGGTGAAATGAAAGAATTACTCAAAACCATCTCAAGGATCAACCAACCGATTGAAACAATCTACCGAAAGTTCCTAAACCCCATCTGTTCTATATAAGAATTTATTATCATTATAGGATCATATGGATATGAAGTTGAAATATTTTCATACTCACATAAATTATTTTGAAGAAAATATGTATATAGGGGAATATCTAGACTTCATTAGTGTTGAGAATCTAAGTGAAATCCTCGATTATGATTGACTAGGAAACTTAGTTGTAAATGTATACATGAGGTATGTTTTTATGATTTGATTTTCCAAAATTTGATATAATATGTTAATTATGACTAAATAAATTTCATATTTTTCACAATCATATATATGAAAAACAGTTGAAGGTATTTCCCCATGAAATAAAATTTGGACTCATTTTTCCTCACATCACCTCTATAGAATAAGAAAAAATAGATTCTAAGAAAGAGGCCAAAATAGTGATTGGCCTACTCAAATCATTTAAAATAAAAAAATAAATATGAAAAAAATTCTTAATGCCAACAATTCATGGGTAAAATTATAAAATTTAATCATATAAAATATATTTTCATTTCTTTCATTACTTATTCCTTCTTATGTTTTTAGGCATCATTGGATGCTCATTGTGGTTAATTTGGATACTCCAAAGATTTATTTCCTGGATTCAATGCATGGATATCCAAAAAAATGACCACACATGATGATTTTTTTCAATTTTTAATACACTACATCAAAAATTTTAGAACTAAACATCTATTTATATAATTTATGTTATCTTTTAATTAGGATTCTATTATGATAGGGCGGTGCATCAATATCATCTACATCATGGAATGAATCCATGATCTAAGGATAAGAAACATGGAAAGTACTAATAATTGACAAGTATCGAGGTATATATAATAATATTTCACTATCCAAACACATATCAAAAACAAATTACTTATTTTTTTCAATGTTTCTATAGTGTTCAAAACAAACAAATGGAAAAGATTGTGGTTATTATGCTTGTAAATTTATGAAAGAGATCATATTTCATCAACAAAATAGAATCCTTGAAGTGGTATTTTCAAAGATAATTACTATTTAATTTAAAATATTTATTAATACTTTGTTTATTTATATTTTTCAATACTACTTTGACTTTCAAAAAGACTTATATTCATAAGATGATATAGATTTGTTTAGAAATGAATGGGAAGCATACCTGATGGAAGAATGTATACAAATAGCATGAAGATGTGACTTCCATATAAGTAGTGTATTGTTTCATATTTATGTTTAATTTTATTTTTTAGTATTACCCACATAAGAATTGTTTTCTTATACAGGTGAATTTCTTTGTTCAAGTTGGGGTGGTTTGTTTGAAACAGATCATGCTTGTGAGAGATTAGACTTCAAGGCTGCAGACGAGATAATAACAACAATTAAATGGGTTTGGAATTTATAAAGGTGAATTACTAGTACTTATTTTATACTTATATGATCATTTATATCTCCCTTTTTTACACTTATTGAGTATCTATGATCACCCTTTATTATTTTTCATATCCTTAGGTTATAAAGAATGGTTTTAGAAACGATGTCTCTTTCTAGTAAAGAATAACTTAATGAGAGACTATTATGAACTAGTTATTTATGTTTCCATGATTCCAAATGAACTATACCTAAACTATTGTGTCATGTATCATTATTTTATTTAAGTAATATTAATCTACTAAGATTTCATATCTATGTATGCAATGTTTGGGTCAATGTAATTGGTATCATAGTAACTGACCTACTCAAAACTGAGCAAACACATTCAACTATTTTGATACATTAGGGAAATGATACATAAGTCATTTGAAATATGTAGGACTCAACACACCTCAATACGATGCACAATACAACCGTTATGACTCAAATTGACTCTTTTTATTTAATATTGACATTGTTTTTATTAAAAAGAATAAGTGACATACTAAAAACTGAGAAAACACATTCATATTGTTTTGATACAATAGGAAAATGATCCATAATTCATTTTTGATGTGTAGGAATCAACCACACCTCAATCTGACACATGGTGTGAATGTTATGAATTTAAGTGTGTATTTTTATATTAAATTAATAATAGATTTATCAAAAAGAAAAAGTGACATACTGAAAAATAAGAAAATGAATTCAGATTATTTTGATAATTTATGAAAATGATCCATCAGTCATTTTTATGCGTATAAATAAACCACTTTTCAATTCAATGAACGATGTGATCAGTATGACTAAAAGTGTCTGTTATCAGTTTAAAATTGACATTTTAGCTCAAAATGTGCCACTCACTGAAAACCAAGAAAACATACTCTTATTGTCTTCATAATTTAGGAAAATGATTCATAAGTTATTTGTGATGTGTATGAAGCAGTGTCATATCAAACTGATGCACGATGCGACCGATATGACTCAAAATGAATGCTTCCAGTTTGAAATGAAAATTTAGTAAAAAAACACAACTGACATACTAAAAATTGAGAAAATGAATTATTATTGTTTCAATACTTTATTAAAATGATATATAAGTCATTTTTGACATGTAGGAATTAACTACACCTCAATACAATGCATGGTGTGACCGGTATAAATCAAAGTGTTGATTTTTATTTAAAATTGACATTAATTTTATTATAAACACAACTGACATACTATAAATATTGGAAACACATCTGGATTGTTTTAATAATTTATGAAAATGATCCATGAGTCATTTTTGATGTGTATGAATCAACCCCACCTCAATAAAATGGATGATGTGACCTGTATAACTCCAAATGTGTCTTTTTATTTAAAATTGACATTAATTTAAGTAAAAAGAACAAGTCACATACTAAAAACTGATCAAACACATTCATATTATTTTTATAATTTAGTAAAATGATCCATGAGTCATTTGAGATGTGTAGTAATCAAACACACCTCAATCCAACAAATGTTGTGATCAGTATGATTAAAAGTGTCAGTTATCAGTATAAAATTGACATTTTAGCTCAAAAACATGTCACTCACTGAAAACCATGAAAACATTTCCCGATTGTATTTGTAATTTAGGAAATAGATTCTTAAGTCCTTTTTGAAATGTATGAAGTAGTATCATGTGAAACTGACGCATGATGTGACTAATATGACTCAAAATTCGCGTTTCCTTTTTGAAATGATATTTTAGTAAAAAAACACAATTGGAATACTAAAAACTAAGGAAATGCATTTAGATTGTTTTGATACATTAGTAAAATGATACATGAGTCATTTATGATGTGTAGAAATCAACCCCACCTCAATATAATGAACAGTGTGACCATTATAACTCCAAATGTGTCTTTTTATTTAAAACTGACATTATTTTAAGTAAAAAAGAACACGTAACATACTAAAAACTGAGAAAACACATTCATATTATTTTTATACTTTATAAAAATGATCCATGAGTCATTTTTTATGTGTATGAATAAACCCTACCTCAATCTGATTCACAGTGTGACCGGTATGACTAAAGGTTTTTGTTATCAACTTAAAATTGACATTTTAGCTCAAAAACATGTCACTCACTAAAAACCAAGAAAACATGCTCTGATTGTCGTCATAATTTATTAAAATGATTCATAAGTCATTTGTGACATTTATTAACTAGTATCATGTCAAAAAAATACATGATGTGACTGGTGTGACTCAAAATACGTGTTTTTAGTTTGAAATGATATTTTAGTAAAAAAACAAAACAGGCATACTAGAAACTGAGGAAACACATTTTGATTATTTTTACACTTTAGTAAAATGATCCATGAGTCATTTATGATGTGTAGTAATAAACCCCACCTCAATAAAACTCACAGTGTGATGGGTATAACTCCAAATGCGTTTTTTATTTAAAACTGACATTAATTTAAGTAAAAAAGAACAAGTGACATACTGAAAATTGAGAAAAAACATTATGATTGTTTTTATACATTAGGAAAATGATCCATAATTAATTTATGATGTGTAGGAATCAAACACACCTCAATAAAATGCATGGTTTGACCAGTATGACTAAAAGTGTCCGTTATCAGTTTAAAATTGACATTTTAGCTCAAAATATGTCACTCACTGAAAGCCAAGGAAACACCCTATGATTGTCTTAATAATTTAGGAAAGTGATTTTAAGTCCTTTTTGATGTGTATTAAGTAGTATCACATAAAACTGATGCATGATGAGACTGGTATGACTCAAAATTCATTTTTTTGGTTTGAAATGATATTTTAGTAAAAAAACACAACTGGCATACTGAAAACTGAGAAAATGAATTCAGATTGTTTTGATACTTTAAAATAATTATCTATGAGTCATTTGTGATGTGTTGAAATAAAACACACCTAAATCCATTAAACTATGTGACCGGTATAATTCCAAATGTGTCATTTAAATTTTATATTAATTCTAGTAATAGAACAAGTGACATACTCAAAACCAAGAAAAACCATTCGGGTTGTTTTTATATTTTAGGAAAATGATCCATAACTCATTTTTGACTTGTAGGAATAAATACCACCTTAATACGATGCATGGTGTGACCGGTATAACTCCAAATGTGTCTTTTTTATTAAAAATTGACATTTTATTAATATTAAATTTATTTCTTTATAGTATTACTAAGATAATATTTATTTTCTTATATAGGTGGAATCTTTTTCTTGAGTTAGAATCATTTGTTAAGAAACTAATACCATGGGTGGGCATTTTTGATAGGGGATCACAGACATCAAAATATGAAACATTAATGTTTTTAACTATTTGTTGGATAATTATAAATATAATTATATGAAACATTATTTTAAATGTATATAGTAGTGCGTTTTTTCATATTTACCATGGGTAGATATTTTTGTATTCATGATGTCAATTAAATGTATATAGCATTGTTTTCAAAACCCTTGTGTGTGCTGCTTGTTTTTTCATCATTTGCATCGTGTATATGTTTCTTTTGTCCTGCTTTGTTCTTATCTCACATTTATTATAATATTCTTTATTTTGTATAGTGAAACCATGTGAGAATTGCACTTGATTAGATTGTTGTATTTTTCCACTTTTTTGTGCAGGTTTTTGCTGGGTGTGCTATTATATAAACAACACATCTTAGGTAGCCAGGCCTTTATCAGTGCTATTTCAAGCACTGATAAAGGCCCCCCTTTATCAGTGCTAATTAAAGTGCAAATAAAGTGGCATTTTATCAATACTCAAAATAGAACTGATAAAGGAGATCCTTTATCCATGCTAAAATAGCACTGATCCGGGGGGGGCTTATCAACACTTTTTTAGTGTTGATAAAGGGGACCCCCTTTATCTTTATTGATATTAACAATGCTTTTTTAGCACTGTTAAAAGCTATTTCTAGAACTTTTAAAAGCACTATCTGCAGTAGTGGATCCCTCTCCTTAACACCATTTTGCCTAGATTTCTTGGGGATTTGTGGTCGATCCTTCAAGGTAAGAACTCCAGCAACCTCCTCCTCCCTTGAGTTGTAATTTTTCTTCTCCCCATTACCCCTCTCATTTTGTTCAAACCTTAGGATGTGGGTTGAACCATTTTTCTTAGTTTTATTCCATTGTTAGGGTGTGAAACGAGTCTCTGAGGTCAGCTTTGGGTGTGTTTCTAAATCTTCCACCGAAGTCAAAGCGCCTCGGTCCATTTCAGTTTGCCTTCCATCATTGGAGGTAGGTTTTCTTCTGGACCTTTTGGTGATTTTTGTATAATTTCTTAGTTGTTTAGCGTGCCTAGAGGTCCATTGAAGGTGACCCACACATGTGCACATATGTATATTTATAGATATTCACCTGTGGCCATGCTAATATGTGCAAAGGGGCTTGGTGTGCTCATATAAATATACACATATTTATTAAGGAATATGCGTGCAAGTGTGAAGGTGGATTCAAGCGAATTACCCTTATATAAAAGTTTAGACATATATATAAGGATCCTCTTGTGCTTATATGAGGCCATGTGAATATTTTTATTGGGGCTAGGTGTCCTTATATATATATGTGAAGGTGAATATGCACAGAAGCAGGAAAGGGTGGATTTGAGTGGTCATAAATAGAAGCATTAAGTGCCAATATGTATTGTCTTGGAATTCCTTTTTAAATAGGTATCTCTATTCATTGGATGTTAAATTAAAAGAATTATCAATTTCTTATTTTTCATGCCTTCTTTTCACACTAATTAGTGATTTATAGTCTTTATAATAATTGTTTGACTTGAAATGTAGTGGTTTACCTCTTGCATTATGTTGTATGGAATGGTTTTACTAAACCCCACATGCCAAGTGTTTTGTTAAAATACATTTTTGGGTTTTATAAATGATTTTTGGTTCTTGAAGTATGATTTTGGCTTTGTAAATGTGTTTTGGTCTCAAAATAGAGGTTCATATTTGTAAAATGTAATTCTAAATGGTTTTTGGGTTCTTTGGAAATGGTTTGTTACTCAAAGGTTTCTTGAGGCCCATTTGGAATTTTTATAGGTTGGTCTTCTTTTGAAAACTCTCCTTCGATGACCCTATTTCCTTTGTTATGCCGAATGATATGAGAGGTCCTTAGTATGAGACTCCATTGTGATCTAATGGTTAAATGGAAAAGGATTGTTCTTTGTGATTATTAAAGGGTTGGTGATTATGTGTGTGTTTGTGCTATACATATATATACATGGTTGGTTGTTTTTTGGTTTTGTTTGGAAACCCATTTAGACTTGACATGAGAACCTGTCATAACTAGTAGATTTTTCAGGAACATTTACTATAACATCCCGACCCAGTTAGGGAAAACCGTGTGCACGGTTAGGGAAAAACATGCGACAACCATGAACTGCCATCATTATTCTATTTTTCTCAAATTCTCACCCAAATAAACCTTGATGTAAAACCTAAACGAAACGTACTCAACACAAAGAAAAATAGTACATGTAAAAGAGCCCAAGACATCACTAGAAAAGGTTAGGTTTTTACAACCTCCCCACCTTATAACATCTCATCCTCTAGCTATACTCCCAAGAATCTCTAAGATTCCAAGTCAAAAAGATATGGCCACTGATCCCTCATATCTGCCTCTCTCTCTCTCTCTCCCTTGTTTCCTCCTGAATATGTCCATGTTGCCACAATACACAAACAATCATCATGGTCTTTCCCCGCAACAAATTCTCACTACGATCCAAAACATTTATCAGATTCTCCTCAAATGATGCATCTATCTCAAGTTCAACCTCATCCACATAGATTACATGAGAGGGGTCACGGTGATACTTTAAAATTTGTGACACATGTAAAACATCAGGTATAACACTGTATCTTAGTGGAAGATCCAATCAGTACACCACCAGCCCTATTCTCTCCACTACCACAAATTGTCCAACAAACCTAGGTTCCAAATTTCCCTATCTCTATATCCTATAGTAACCCAATATTGGAGACACCTGAAGGAATACATGATCCCACTTTTTAAACTCTAAGGGTTGTTGACGTGTGTTATCATATGAATTCTATCTACTCTGAGCTATAGCCATATGTTTCTAAATCAGCTGTACCTTCTCTGATGTCTCCTGTATAAGACCTGGTCCCACACCGGTATGGGAGATCCTTGGTATGAGAATCTCTTGTGAAATAATGGTTAAAAGGTGAAGGATTTTTGTTTGTAGTTATTTGAGGCTTGGTTCTTATGTGTGTGTTTGTGATATACATATATGCACATGGTTTTTTGTTTGTTTGGTTTTTTTTAGAACCCCCCTTTAGACTTGACATGGGAACCTGGCATAACTAACTTATTTTTTAGGAACATTTTCTATAACATCCCAAACTAGTTGCCAGACACCGGTTAGGGCCCCTAGATTCACGATTAGGGAAAATTGTGCACCAACTGTATAGTGCCCTCTTTCTTTCATTTTTCTCAAATTTTCACCCAAACACACCCCAAGTTAAAACTCAAATGAAAAGTACACAACAAAAAGAAAAATAGTATCTTTAAATGATCTCGATAAATCTCCAGAAAAGGTCACATTTTACAATCTCCCCACCTAATAAAATCTCATTCTAAACTTGTACTCCCAATCATCTCTAAGATTCCAAGTAAAAAATATAGGGCCATTGGGCCCTCATATCCACTTATATTTCCCATGTTTCCTCCTGAACATGTACATATTTCCATAATTCACAAACTATCATTACAGTATTTCCCCACAACACATTCTCACTATGATCCAACACAAATACCAGATGCTCCTCAAAGGATGCATCTATCTCAAGTTCAACATCATCAACATTGATCACATGAGAGGGGTCATGATGATACTTCCAAATTTGTGACACATGGAAAACATCATGAATAATACTGTATCTATATATAATAGACAATCAATACATCCCCATCCTGATTCTCTCCACTACCTCAAATAGTTCAACAAACCTAGGTGCTAACTTGCCATGTTTTCATATCCTACGATGGCCCAATCTTGGCGACACCTGAATGGATACATGATGACCCCTTGTAAACTCTAAGTTACATCTACATATATTATCATACGACTTATATCTACTATGAGCTTTATCCACATGTTTCTGAATCAACTGTACCTACTCTGACATCTCCTGCATGAGACTCAGTCCCAACACCTCTTACTCACCTATCTCCATCCAGCATAGAGGTGATCTACATAGCCTACCACAAAGTTCCTCGTATGGTTCCATCTGTATAGTTTCTTCATAACTATTTTTTTAAGAAACATACACCAAATCTTAGTGGTTTTCCCAAGTCCCACTAAAGTCTAGGACACAATCTCATAGAATATCCTCAAGAACTTGAATAGTACACCCCAACTACCCATATGTATGTGGGTGGAAAGTTGTACTCAACAAAACCTATGTTCCAAGTGTCTTCTGTAATACCTTCCCGAAGAACAAAGTAAAACATGAATCACATACTAAACCAATATTCCATGGCACCCTATGCAGATAGACTATCTCCCAAACATATAGTTCTCCCAACTGCTCCACTGAGAAGGTTTCATGTATAGCCAAGAAATATGCTACCTTCTTTAGTCTGTCCACAACTACCCAAATAGAATAATTCTTTCATGGTGTCTTTGTGAGACCCACAAAAAATTACATAGTTATGTTTTCCCACTTCCATTATGGAATATGAAACATATGTAATAAACCAATAGGTTTTTGACACTTATCATTCACCAACTGATAGGTGTAACATCTTTTTACCAACCCTGCTATCTCTATTTTCATGCCATACCACAGAAACTGTCATCATAGGTCACGATACATTTTGGTCACACTTGGATGTACCACCCATTTAGAAGCACGAAACTCACACATCAGCTTCACCCACATACTTGTAGGTGCAACAACCTGATTCTTCATATAAATGATCTCATCCTCATCTATGCTCCAATCTGATGGTGACTCCCCACATTCAAGGATTTCCCTCAAAGTCAAACATTATGGATCCTCATACTGCATGTCTCTAATTTGTCTAAAAAGTGTATAATCCATTGAAACTAATATAATATTTATCTTCTCCCGAATATCCTGAACCATAACATGCATCTCAGCTTGTAAAGTCATCTTCTTCCACTCAATAATAGACTCCTAAACCTCATGAGTATGAGTTTTCCTACTCAAAGCCTCTACCACAATGTTTACCTTCCTGGGAATATATGATAGTTCAAATTTAAATGACTACATATAATAAACCCATCTCCGCTGCCAGAGATTCAAATCCCACTGTGAAAATAGAGACTTTAATTTATTGTGATCTGTATATATAGTAAAATTTTCACCAAATAGATAATTTCACAAGCACTTCAAAGCATAAACAACTAATACCAACTTGGGGCTGTGTTTAGTGTAATTCTGTTCATGTGGCCTCAACTGTCGAGACCAATATGCCAGAACTTGATCTCCCTGCATCAAAACTACTCCAAGTATGATCCCCGAATCATCACAATATACCGTATAATACTCACTCATCTCAGGTATAATCAATTTTGGTGCTGATGTAAAGTTATTATTTAACTCCTAGAAAGAATTCTCACATGACTCTGACCATCCAAAATTTATCCCCTTCTTTCTCAAGACGAAAAGTGGTGATTCCAAACAATAAAATTCCTGAATGAACCTCTAATAATATCTAGCTAACCCCAGAAATATGTAGATATCAAAAAAATTATTGGGATTATCCTAAGACACTACTTCCTGAACATTCTCTAGGTTCATTGATATACTTTCCTTTGAGATGATGTGACCCAAGAAGTTTACTCGATCAATCTAAAACTAAAACTAAGCTAGCTAGGAATATAGATGATGATCTCTCTATGTACTCCGAATGATGTCAAGTTGTTGGGCATGAACATATTGAATCTTGGAGTACACCAAGATTCCATCCATGAACACTACCACAAACTGATCCAAGTATGGATGAAAGATTCTATTCATTAAGTCCATAAATATTACTGGTTAATTCTTCAACCCAAATAGAATTACGAAAAACTCATATAGACCATACATGCTTCTGAATATAGTCCTCAGTATATCAGAAGTCTGAAATCTCAACTGATGATACCCTAATCTAAAGTATATCTTATAAAAGACACAACCCCCTCTCAACTAGTCAAATAGATACTCAATACACAGAAGAGGATACCAGTTCTTTACATTCATTTGGTTCAACTTCCTATAATCAACACACAAGGACAGAGTCCCGTTAGCCTTCTTAGAAAAAAAACTAGTGAACCCCAAGGAGACATACTCTGTCATATAAATCCCTTATCCTCCAACTCTTCTAGCCAAGTCTTGATATCTTGAAGCTCCATTGGCGACATTCTGTATAGTGGAATAGAAACCAAATCATCCCCCAACACGATATCAATTGTAAATTCCACATCTCTCTCAGGTGGAAGCCATGAGAAGTCTTCAGGAAACACATCCTGAAACCTATCTAATATAGGTGGAAATACATCATATTTCACACCCCCATCATCTAGTAATAAACTAGAAACATGGGCTATGAGCTCTCTTAGATGCTAAGTAATTGTCCCTGCTTGACCTTCTTAGATATCCCACTCCCCACAATGAATATAAATGTCACCCATAGGATATGTAAAAGTCACTCTCTTATGGTAAAAATATATATGGTCTTGGTATGTTACTAACCAGTCCATACACATAATTAGGTTGAATCCTAACATCTCAAGGATGTAAATATATCAAATAAAGTGATACTCTCTAACCTCGAGAGAACACCCCTTACAGAAAGAGATATCTCTCAACCATACTACAAATAGTGTATCTATCCTCATAAACCCACTCACATAATCCACTTCTAGGATCAAACCATTCAAAATTTTTGAAGATATAAAGTAATGAGAGGCACTAGTATCAAATAAGGCACTAACTAGAATAAAATCTATAGGAATAGTACCTCTCACTATTGACAGTCCAGCCTTTCTCTCCATAAGTATAGGATGAATGGAACACAACTATCCTACCCCTCTTCCTTATGATGCAACGTGAGTAACCTATGCTTCCCAATATACTAATACATGTTCTCTTTCCCAGAAGCAAAGTGTCTACTAAATCCACCACCTCAACTAGTATAACTTTATCTTCCATACTAATATAGTGTAGAAGAACCCCTTCCCACACCCTAGTTCTGTCTAGCTCCTACATCACTACCCATCTATAATGGTTTCCTATAGAACTTATATAGATGTCCCATCATGCTGTAAGATCGACAATCTACTAGTGTTTGGGGACAGTGTCCACAATAGTGGACCTACCTACCACACTTGTGACATATAATCCAAGTAATTTCATGTGTGACTAACCATTCCCCCTGGACACTCTTTCTGCTATTCCCTTAGATAATCCCCTCATAGAGACTCTTCCTGCTCTTAAAAAAATTACCTCCTGATCATCCAATAATAATCACCTATCCTACAATAGAGTCCTCTCTCTAGTTCCCCTCATCTATGAGATCCTAATCCACCACCTCATGAAACTTATTTAATTAAAAGAGATTATCTGAGACTTAATCTCACATTTAAGTCCATCCTAGAAATGCCTCACCATAGCTACTTCATCTTCTTCCAATGCTGGAGAAATGAATTGAAAATCTATAAAACTTACAAGATAGTCCATCATGGACATATTACCCTAATTCAAACTCATAAACTCAGCTGATCACTCCTACCTCAGCATCTCTAGATAGAAGTGCTCCGAGAACTTCTATAAGAAGTCCTTCCATAACATACCACCAGCTAGTCGAGTACGAGCCTAAACATCCCACTAGTGCTTTGCTGATCCTCATAGAATATAAGAATCCAAAATTGACCCTACTCTTAGTTGGAGTCTCTAAATGGTCAAGTATAGTCTCGATGAACTCAATCCAAAACTCAGCTCCCTCATGTCTACCCTCTTAAGTATAAGTTTGAGGGTGTTGTAACTGAAACTCCCGTATGAGGTCATACATGTCAGAGTTTGTGTCGTAGAACCTATTGTTTTTACTTTGATTACATGAATATTTGATGTATTAAATATTAAATTAAACATATTATTACATATTTTTCATTTTTATGCATGACTTTAATATAAAAATTTACTAGAGTATTTATCAAATTGATAAGTTCATAGTAGTTACCCACTATGATGATAACCTTGAAGTGCTATGAAAATATTCTTAATATAGTTCTGTAGTGGGATAAGATACTATTATGGGACACATATTATATAGAACATCGAGTTTGAGTACTCAAAAGAAGATGATAGATTATGAGAATAGAACCTCCAGTAGTAATTTCGCATGTTTTTGTGTTATTGGATATTCCTATCTACGAGAACATGTAATGGTCCTTTGACTTCAAGATTGTCATTAATTCATGTCACGAATTGCACACCATCACACCATATATTGGTGGGAAGTATGGTATGTTGGGTGTATCATGAATAGCATGTTATTAATGGATAATTCAAGGAATGATTTTTCCCTTCCATATTTATGGAAATTGATAACTCGACCATTTGATTGAAATAGAACCATCACCCTAAATTTCATGGCCATGGTGTAACAACGAGTTTATTTCAGTTAGTCAAATAATGATGTATCGATCATATAAGTTGATGAAAGCATCATGAAACCTACTTTATGAGATATTGTGATAAAGACATTATATTATATAGTGAGAATTCGTAAGTGGTTTTCATCATTATGACTTTAAGTGCTTTCTCTTGTGTGTATTGACCTGTTGCTAGATAGTAATCTTGGACTTTAGGAAATCCTGCCTAATGCCAATGAGAAAGAATCCTAGAGGGCCACACACTAAGTGTTTCTGTTGGTATTGATTAAATTCTATTTGAACTTAATTAATGGAATACATATTATTCTCAAGACATAGGAATAATTTCATTCAAGTTATATTGATCATGTAAATTAAATAAATATTTATTCATCGGATTGTGAATAAAATATATATACATTTATTTTATTTAATATTTGATGAATATTTATTTACTAGTTTGTGAATAAAATATTTATTTAAAAGAACAACATATTTATTCAGGTGTTCAATAAATTCAAGAGGAGTTCGAATGGATTGAGATCATGTTTGGTGATAAAATAGTTATTTACGAGCTGAGAAATATTATTTATCCATTTTGTGCTAGTTGGAGAACCACAAAAAAATAATAATAATAATAATAATAATATGTGGAATGATATTTCATTAATGGTTATAATTATATTTAATGGATATTATGCAATTAAATTTTGTAACCAAAATCCTCAATCTATAAATAGATGACTGTGTCAATTGTGTAATTCATTTGAAACAAATCCCAAGTTTGGAAATAGAGAATTATGGAGCACAAAAAAAATCCTCTATCAAATCTTCCTCATCTCTCCCTCTCAAGAACGAGAAACCCAAGAGATAATTTTTTCAATATTGAAGAATGAACGATCAATAATGAACAACACAAGACATTCGATTTTCCATGCTAGAACCTAGAGAATGAGTGACGTTTCTCGAATACCATTGGAGCACATGTGGATCACTGCTAGATGGATTCTACCCTTGGATACCCACAAAGGAAATCTATAAGGGACTTTTCGAATGATCAACAATCATAAATGAAGAAAGTTATTTAGCTGAGGTATTTATTTCTTTAGATATTAAATAAATTAATTATAAATTTGATGTGCAAGATCCTCACTTTTGGTTTTGGGAAATGATTATTAAAGAAATTTTAATATATCACCCTCCACCGCAATGCTTCCACTGCATCTGGAACCAATAAGTGATATAATAGTGGTCACATTTAAATTTATAATTATTTATTTGATTGTTGATCTATGCACAATCATGGTTTTATTTTCATTTTTATATTATTCATTATTTAATATGATTTGAATTAACATGTTATCGAAATATTAATCTTGTTCATTTAGTGTTGCATTTTCTTAGAGATTTAAGAAAAAATGAAGAAAGACAAGAGATAACATCAGGAAGTGCCAAATATTTTATCGATAAAGCTGGGTCACAGTGCATGCGTCTATAGAACACACCGTATACCGACATGCATTGTATCTAGATGTGCCGAGAAATTAAAAACATGCGGTGTTTTTATTGCACACCTCATGTTGACTGGGAAAACCTGGAATGTGGAAAGAATATATAGGGTGTGTAGCTGGAATATACACACCGTGTAGTCTGGCTAAGTTAATACGCTGAAGCCCAAGGTTCTTGACTTGGATATATGGAAACTGAGGTACATGGCGTGTAACTAAAAGCACACGCCGTGTAGTCTCCCATTAATGAAAAAAATAAAATTACATTAAATTTGAAAAATTATAGCATTAAAACCTTATTTTATTGATTGGCATGCCGTTGTGTGTTTGAAAATTTAATAATAGTTTTAAATAATTTTAAATTATCAATTAATTTACTGTAATAAATATGTCATTAATGGGTTTTCCATTTAGTTTTTATAAATTCAAAATTGATGGGTATCTCCAATTAAGTTCGGATGATCATTAAGATGAAATAGAATTAATTAATTTATTAATTAATTAATACAACCACATTCATATTAATAATAAAGAAATAAGAAAGAAATGAATGCTATCCAGTTACTTTTTTCATATTCGTTGCATGTACGACCGATCATGATCTTGACCGAGACCTATGTATGTGTTGAAATTTATTTAATTAAATTCATTTCATGTTTTTTCAATTATTTAATATTAAACTAAAATATGGCATGCGATTCATACCTCCCTACATTATTATGTAGGACTTGCATGTCCAAGGAAATTTATGTAATTCCCTTTAACCAATCCTTTGGTTCCCCTCACCTACATGTGAGTAATAAATATTTGTAATTAATGTAACATCCCAAGGCACATAGATATGGTTCAAGATAGAACCATAATGAATCAAACTCGGTGATACATAAGTGGACATGTAGAGTGATATAGCTCATGCCAAGTCCAGTATAAGGAGTTCTTTCCTATAGGTCATAGGTTGATTTAATGCCTGATCATTAAATCAACAATCAAATAAGCTCGTGATCAGGTCATTTAATTAATTAATTTTTTTCTATCTAATGAATTAAAATTATATTTATTGATTCAAGACCACAATCACATAAATGAATGAATTAATATACAAAGGAATAATTTAAATGAAATTTATTATGTGTAAATAATTTATCCAAACAGGGTTAATTAATTAAGTAAACATCCAATTAAATATTAACAAGGCATGTAAAGGATAAAAAAGATAAAAATTTATGCAAAATAAAATAAAATCCATCAATCTAATATTAAGCCAGACTAAGACTTCTATTACTTAATTAGAAACAAAACACAATAGAACTATGTGTTTGACCAACCCTTATTGGGACACTTAATTTTATAAGGGGAGTTCTTATAAAGGTTTCATGTTGACTTAACCATTTTACATCAAGATGAGTATCCCTTACTAGACTTGGTGTAATTTGGAGGCAAGTATTGAGAAAATCGAAGTCAAGATTTCTAGATTGGGGAGTCCACTCAACAGATCAAGGAGTTGCAAGCCAGTAGTTAGAAAATACTTTCCTACATAAATACCTTCAAAATATATTAACCAACCCCTGTTGGGGTTATTCAAAGGGGAATATGGATCCTTTACACTAGAATGTCTTATAAACTAGACATTCCAAGTTCAATGTTGAGAGATATTGGGTCTTGGATAAAATAGTGTGAGATTTAATAAAATAAATAAATTTATTATTTCTCATAAAATTTGTAATCAAGAAAATTACTAATAACTTGCTCTTTTAATTGTAGAATAAAATTAAAATCTTTTCATCCACACTACCCCTACGATCAATATTGGATAAAGACAATCTCCTCACTGGCAGTAAATTCTAGGAATGTTTTAGATGCCTTTGGGTTGTTCTACGCCATGAATTGAAATCTTATGTGCTAGAATCCTCAATTATTGATTTGTCTTCTCAAGAGGTGAGTGAAGAAGAGTTCATATTCTATGAAAAAAATATGAATGACACGGTTGACGTTCAATGTTTGATTCTTTCATCTATTTATAGTGAACTCATGAAGTCTGACTAAAACATGGATGTGTATAGCATGCTTGAGCACCTCTGTGGTATTTATTAGGAGAGAGATAGACATGAATTATTTTAGATTTACAGGGCACTATTTTAGAGTAATCTTGGATAGGGTGCCCTTTATGGGACTCACGTAATCAAGCTCATAGGATAAATTGAGTTCTTAGAGGTTCTAGGGTTTAGAATCCTCGAAGATCTGGGTACCGATCTCATTCTGGAAGCACTCCCTCAAAGATTTTCTAATTTTTTTTTGTGAATTTTAATATGAAAAACATTGAGAAGTCTCTTCCAGATCTTTTTATCCACCTTCACCAAGTAGATAAAGATATAAAGCATGAAAAGAATTTTGTCCTTATGATGAACAAATGGAAAGGGAAAGCAAATAAATTTAATCCCAAAGATTTTTAACACCCTTCCAAGAAGAAGAAGATCAAATGGGAAGTAAGGGAACAAGATTCTGTCTATTTATCATATGGAAAGAAGGTCCACTAGAAGAAAAATTGCACCCAGCTAAAGAAGCAAGGGGAAGCTTCAGGTGTGTTTGTTATCAAGTGTAATTTGTCTATTTCTAAAAATTTCGTATTAGATACAACTTATGGTTCTCACATATGTATTCAAATATAGGAACCAAGTAGATTTATAAAAATTAACTGAGGGGAGTTAGATCAACATGCATCCAATAGAGCCAAACCTACTTTTGTAGCTATCAGGGAATACCACTTAACATTGCCGATCAGAATGATCTTGGTTTTAAAGGGTTTTTATTATGAAACTTTAGTTACCAAAAATAATATTTATGTATCTAGACTAGATACATATGGATTAATTTTTAAATTTGGAAATAAATTTTTATTATTTTATAAAGATAGAATTTTTTATGGTAAGACAGATTTACATAACGGTCTTTACATGTTGGATTACATAAACCAAGTAATGGAAATCAATAACGAAGTTAATTCACATGACTCATACCACACCCAACATTAGCATCACTGGATAGGTCATGTAAATGAAAAACCCTTGAAAAAATTACATCAATATGGATATTTATATTCTTTCTAACTAAAACCACTTGGTGTATATCATGCATGTTTACAAGAAAAAATGACCAAAGCCCCTTTTAGTGGGAAATGTGAAAGGGATAAAAAGATTATTGAATTAGTTCATACTAATGTGTGTGTACCATTTCTTATTGAAGTAAAGGATGGTTACTCATACTTCATAACTTTTAATTATGATTTTAGTAGATATGGATATATTTACTTAATGAGGTATAAGTCAGATTATTTTGATAAATTCAAGGAGTACGAGAATGAAGTTGAGAACTATATTGGTAGGTTGATTAAGAAAATCCACTCAGACCATGGTGGAGAATATATTAATCAATACTTTATTGATTACTTATGGGAGTTTGGGATCTTATCCCAAATAAATCCTCCTTATATGTCTCAGTGGTATGGTTTAAGCGAAATGGGGAACCACACCATGTTGGATTTGGTGAGATCAATGATGAGTCACGTGAGTCTTCCATTATCCTTTTGGAGATATTCATTAAAAACAGCAGCACACATACTCAACCAAGTACAAACTAAATCAATAAATGGTATTCCATACTAATTTTTGAGTGGAAGAAAAACCATGTTTTCAAATTTACATATGTGGGGAACTGAAGTGTTTGTTAAGGCCTTTTAAGGTAACAAAATTGCACCCTGAGGCATAAAGTGTACCTTTATAGGATACCCCAAGGAAAAAAGGGGATATTACTTATGTGAACCCTCATAAAAAAAGTTTATAGTGTAAAGACACACCATATTACTTAAGAGGGAGAATATCTCCAAAATAGATAGTAGGAGAGAGATAAACTTAGATGAAGTTGAGGCTTAAAGAACACAAGAGTTGGTACAAGATCAGATTCCACAAAGCGTCATAGAAGAAGAAATTATTCTAGAGACAAAATTACTATGTAGGAGTACAAGCGAGTTTAGAGAACCAAAATGGTATGTTTTTTTAGTTACCGAGGATGTTGACTCATTATTAGTTGATAATAATAATCCTCTAACCTACAAGGAAGTAGTAAGTGGAACATATGTTTCCAAGTGGAAAGAAGCTATGAATTCTGAAATGGATTCCATTTACCAAAACTATGTTTGTATTTTGGTAGATCCTCTAGTGGATGTAAATCCCATTGGTTAAAAATGGATATTCAAGAAGAAACTGGACATAGAAGGATAAGTCAATAACTATAATGTGAGACTGGTTGAAAAATGGTTTAAATAATGTCAAGGAATTGAATATAATGAAACCTTTTAACCAGTTTCAATGATTAAATCCATCATAAGTATAATTTCCATTATGACTTACCATGACTATGATATTTGGAAAATGGATTTCAAAATAGTCTTTCTTAATGGGAACCTTTAGGAAGATGTCTGCATGACACAACCTGAAGGGTTTGTGATTCCAAAGGATTCCAATAAGATATGAAAGTTGAAAAAAAAATACATTTATGGATTAAAAAAATAATCTAGGTCTTGGAAAATTCATTTTGACGAATCCATAACAGAATTTGGTTTTATAAAGAATGAATGCGAGCCATGTATCTACAAACGGTTTAGTGGGAGTGCATTCATTTTATTAATTGTATATGTTGATTAAATAATACTTATTGGAAATGAAATACTGTTATTATAGTTTATTAATGCGTGGTTAAGTAAATGATTTTCCATTAAATACTTGGGTGAGGCAGTATATATTCTTGGGATAAAGATCTATCATGATAGATCCAAGAGTTTTCTCAGCCTAAGACAAAGTACATACATTGAAAATACACTGAAGAGATTCAGTATGGATCAATATAAGAGGGGATTCTTTCCATCATCACATGGAATTCATATTTCTAAGAAAATGTGTCCTTGGACCCATGAGGAAAGACATAGAATGGAAATGATTCCATATATACCAATTATTATGTCAATCTTGTATGTTATTCTATGTACTAGTCTAGATTTCTCCTATGCATTAAGTGTGATAGGTAGATATCAAGCTGATATAGGTGGCCACCATTATATGGTAGTCAAGACTGTCCTTAAGTATCTAAGTCATACTAAGAATATGTTCCTGGTTTATGGAGGTGATGAAGAAAAATTTATCTGAGGATATGAAGATGCTAAATTCAAAACTGATCAAGATAACATGAAGTCAGAAATGAGATACATATTCAATTTGAATGGAGGTGCTGTGATCTGGAAGAGCTCAAAGAAGGATATGGTCACAAATTCTATATTAGAGTCTGAGTATATTGTAACTTCTGTGGTAGCTAAAGAAGTACTTTGGATGCACAATTTCATCCAAGAGCTTGATGTGGCACCTAACAGTAAAGATCTCATCAAAATTTATTTTGATAATACTACATTGGTGGATCTCACAAAAGATCCATGGTCACATCAGTAGATGAAGAACATAATTAGGAAGTATCATTTCTTAAGGTATTTTTATTAGATAGGTGAGGTTATAGTGAGCGGTACTTCAATGAAAGGCAACGTGGTGGAACCCTTGACTAAAGACTTGACTTAGGAGAAACATAATTATCATGTGAGGTCTAACAGACTAAAAGTCGTAGGCAGTTGGATCTAGTCCAAGTGAGAGTGTGTTAGAGTTGGTGTCCTAGAAAAAACTATTTTTACTTTTATTAAATGAATATTTGATGTATTAAATATTAAATAAAACATCTTATTATATATTCTTCATTGTTCTGCATGACTTTAATTTAATGATATCCTAGAGTATTTGTCACATTGATAAGGTCATAGTAGTTCCCTGCTACGATGAGAAAATTGAAGTGCTATGACAATATTCTTAATACAGTTATATGGTTGGATAACATTCTATGATGATACACATAGTATATAGACCATCAGGTGTGAATACTTGTAACTAGATGAGACTTATTCTCAAGAAGTTAGCACTTGGTAATCTCCAAGATGAGAGATTATGAGAACAGACCTGCCAGTAGAAATTCCACATGTTTTAGTGTCATCAGATATTCCTATTTGTGAGCATGTGTAATGATCCACTGACTTTAGTATTATCATTAATTCATGTCATGACTCAAGAACTTATATTTTCAAATGAAAACCATCACACCATATGTTGGTGGGAAGTAGGGTACATTGGGTGCATCATAAATGACATGTTATTAATGGATAAGTTAAGGATTTGTCCCTTCCATCTTTATGGAAGTTGATATCTCAACCCTTCGATTGTAATAGAACCGTCTTCCTAAATTACATGGTCATGGTGTAATGGATAAGTCAAGTATTTGTCCCTTCCATCATATAACCTGATTGATGGGATATTGTGATAAAGAGATTATATTGCACAGTGAACGTTCATATGTGGTTATAATCGTTGAAACTTTAAGTTCTTTCTCTTGGGTGCCTTGACTCATTTCTAAATAGTAATCTTGGACTTTAGGCAAGCCTGTCTAATTCCAATGAGAAAAAATTCTAGAGGGTCACACACTAAGTGTTTCTATTGGTCTTTAATAAATTCTATTTGAATTTAATTAATGGAATAAATATTATTCTCAAGACTGAGGAATAATTTTATTCAAGTTATATTGATCATGTAAATTAAATAAATATTTATTCACCGGATTGTGAATAAAATATATTTATTTATTTTATTGAATATTTAATAAATTTTTATTTACTAGTTTGTGAATAAAATAATTATTTAAGAGAATAAAATATTTATTTGGGTGTTCAATAAATGCAAGAGTAGTTCTAATGGACCAAGACCATGTCTAGTGATAAAATAATTATTTATGAGATGGTAAATATTATTTATCCATTTTTTTCAATTTGGAACACCACAAAATAATAATAATAATAATATTATTATGTGACATGAGATTTCATTAATGGTTATAATTATGTTCAATAGTTGTTATGAAATTAAATTTTGTAACTGAAATCCCAACTTTATAAATATATGGCTATGACTATTGTGTAATTAATTTGAAACCAATTCCAAGGTTGGGAATAGAGAATTCTTGTGCACAAAAAATTCTATCTCGACTCCCCCCCCCTCTCCCTCTTAATAATGAGAATCGAAAGTTATAATTTCTTCCAGAATATAGAATGAGTGATCAAGAATGAACAATGTAAGATATTAGATTCACAATGCTAGCACCCAGATAATGAGTGGTATTACTCAAACACCATTAGAGCATGTGTAAATCACCACTAGAGAGATTCTATCCTTGGATCCTCACAAAAAAAAGAAGGAAATCTAGAAGGGCATTTTCGAATAATCAAAAATCATCAATGAAGAAAGTTCCTAAGACTGGATATTTATTTCTTTAGATATTAAATAAATTAATTATGAATTTTACATGAAAGATCCTCTATCTTGGTTTCAGGAAATGATTATTAAAAGAGATTTTAATATATCACCCTCCATCGCAATGCTTCCGCTGTGCCCAGAACCAACAATAAATACCCCTCAAAATGAGATATGGGTATCTTCTTATTAATTGTGTGAAGCGAGCATAGTTTTCTTAGAACTATTCCCCTGCTTCCTCACCTAGAACTATCAGTGCCTCAGGTTCCACCATTGGTAGATCATTACCATCCATATCCTCCTATCATCCTCTCAACAAGCATCGCCGTGAAGAAATATCTATAAAATTCCAAAAACACATACCTTAGGAAACATTTCACAAAATTAACACTTTTATAGGAAACATAAAATTCATAACAAGTCATTTTCCCAAAACCCCACCACACAGTCAAAACCTAGGTACTATCAATACACTTAACCATCCTATAACTAGGTCATGGTTAACAAAAGGGAAGAATAATTCCCATGTTCAAGTTTCTCATTAAACACCCATTTATTCTCATCTTGCATCAATTTTAAATCCTTCAAGATTTCACATTACGCACTATTTTCAATTCAATTTCAAAAGAAAGAAAAAATAGTTCACGTTCAAAAACTCACCCAAAACCTTTTTTCCAATGTGTGCCTAAAATTATGCATGTCACAATACATGAGTAAAATCTCAAAAATTATCTAAAACAACCATCACGCCACACAACAAGTGTTCCATACAAGGTGAAATATCCTTAAATTGTAATAGAAAATACCAATAAAAACATTCCAACCATGGGTACTTAGTTTCTACCCCATACATGGGTTAGCTAATTCCATGCATGAGCTCATAACTAAGGCTCGACTCTTCCTAGTCTTCTGTATAACTTTCCCATATAGTAATAAAAAAACTGTTCTCTGATACCACTTTGTAACATCCCTTCCCAGGTTCTACATACTGATGCCCCGAGCTATTCGGTCACGTGACCTCAAGTGCACCTCCTCATATTCCAGAGGCTGCTGACTAGCAGTGATGATCTAATATCAATCATGGGGATACTATACCCACTTTATCAGAGTAATACACCAAAATAAAATAAAAAAACAATAACTAAATGATATATAATCATAACTAGGATAATACCAGTATCACAAGATGACTAAAACTAAAAATATAATATCAAAACTGGATTATAGATATGCCATAATGTACATGCCAAGTTTCCAAATGCTACTCAAAAGTAAAAACACTAACAACTCCCAAGAGGGTCCCAAACAATGTTTGGTTCTCTCATCCATGATCCATCCTAAAATATCCATCTAAAACAGGGTCTTTGCTATTATCCTGTCCCACAACCATGAAATCTATTTGGGTACTAATCAGGCATCCTGAGTAGGGCGTGATTACAACTTATTAGGTCACCACTAATGGAGTCTAAAACACAATACAGTCAAATAGTGCATGTAGTTGTATAAATAAATAAATACAATACAGAAATAAATAGTTATCACATTATCAATTTATCTTTATTTAATTGCATAAACCCACAGGTTCCAGAGGACACCTGAACTCTCAATACACACATGAATTCCACTATTACTATTTATTATCTCAATTGTCTCATGAATTTCATTATTACCATTCATTATCTCAGTTAACACATGAATTACATTATACCCATTCATTGTTCTCAATCAACACATGAATTCCTTTTTTACCATTAATTGTTCTCAATTAACACATGAATGTCATTGTTACCATTCATTATTCTCAATTAACACATGAATGAAATTTTTACCATCATTGTTCTAATTTAATCATTAATTCCATTGTTAACATTCATTATTTCTATATGACATATGAATTCCAATGATACCATTTACCCATTTAAAATCATTCCATTAATTAATTAAATAATTAATTAATCTTCTCATTATCATTACTAATTAAAAAATTAGTCAATAATCTAAATATCATTACTAATTCAACAATTAGTTCATTATATCCATCCCCTTAATTAATTCCTCAATTAATTAATCACATTAACCCCATTAATTATTTATCTAATTAATTAATCAATATTCACAAATCAATATCCCATAGTTAATTCAATAGTTAATTATTAAATTCATAACCTCAATATCCTATAATTAATTAAAAATTTAATTAATCAAATCAATAATCTTAATATCTTATAATTAATTCAACAATTAATTAACCAAATATATAATATCAAAACCTCCTAATTAATTCAAAATTTAATTATCCCCAAATCCCAATTCAATATTTCAATAATTAAATCAATAATTAATTATCCCTAAATACCTATTCAACGTTCACAATATCTCAATAATTTATTGTTCAAGATCTTAAATCCCAATATCCCCAATTTCTCATCTTCCTCAATTAATTAATTTACCAAATTAATTAATTCAATAAATAACTCAATTGCTTAACATATAATTAAAATTATAAAATTGCGTACACATAATTTCAATCAATAATCTGGGATTTGAATTATATACCACCTACCTAAATTTGTATATGAGCGTTCACCCAATGGAAATCCTCAATTGAATAAAATAACAACGTAGAACACACTCTAGATTCAAAACCTAAATCCATGGTCAAATGAAACAAGATCTCTTAAATCTAGATCTAGATCCAATAATACTAGATATAGATTCAAAAAATCTAGATCTAGATCCAAAAAAATAGATAATAACAACCCACCAAAATAATTAGAGAAGAACGAAAGAGAGATAGAAAAAAAATCGGGATGAAACCACTTACCTGAAGAGATGAAGATCTACCAAATGGGATTCAAATCACCATGAATGGAGGTTATATGGCCTTAGAATCCCTATGGGAGGATCTGGAATTGATATAAATAAATTATGGGTTGATCTATGGTATTTGGGGGTATAAGACAGGGGTTTATGAATTTTTTTAATAATTTTAGGGGAATTAAATCCCATATACATGGTTTGCTGCATGTTGTGCACATTTTTCCCTAACCATGCACCTAATTGTGTGCTTATTATTGGGGAGGGGTGCATGGTTTCTCCTAATAGGGAGAATAGTTTAAAAACCATATTCCAACCATGAAAAACCTCTTCATCTAGCATTGTATGGTTTGCTGGGTTAGGGAGTACAGTTAGGAAAAACCATGAACTAACCGTGCACTTCCCCCCTTTCTTCCATTTTCCTCAATTTTTCAACCAAACACACCCTAAGGTAAAACCCAAATGAAATTTTATAAAAAAACAAGTGTACCTCTAAACAAGCCCCATACATCCCCAAAAAATGTCAGGGTTTTATAGTTGCTACACTAGTTTATATTATGCACAGGCTAGTGTCCCTCAGTATGGACCTTACTCTGCTATGGGATTGTTCCCCTTAGTTAGACTATATATGGTAAGACTGTGACTATGGGAGAAATAAGGTCATAGGATGAGGCATTCCTATGGTATGAGTTAGGTTTTAGTATGTTCTAGATTATACAATGATCTCCTAGGTACTACCAGGTTCCCCTTAGCTCTCATTTATCTACGATGAATAATGTAGGCACCTTAGTTTATTTGGTTGCATGTATGCTATTTTCCATTTCCCTTGTGTGTAGTTCTTGTTCATCTCCATTTTTTTAAAATGGTCCCTTGGTAAAAGTGAGTATTGGTTTTCAAATGTTTGATGGATTTTTTTTGAAAATGTTTTACACTCGTTTTCCCATTCTTAAAAAGAAAAGAACACTTCCTCCACTTATCATCTTTCTTTAAAATGATAAGGCCTCCCTCATGGAAACCAAACACATTTTTAAATGTAAATGGAAATGGACCATGATTTTTTTAAAGAGAAAATGTGTGAAGAAACTATGCTTATATATTGTATTTCAAACCTGAAATTGATGAATATTTTATTTAAATAAAATTCAACAGGAATAGACTGTTTAGGCATGCATGCTGAGTTTTAATACTCATGCCTATAGATCTATCTTTGTTTTAGCTTTTGGTGATGCTTCCTACTCAGATTCAGATGTTGGGGTGTGATGTTGGTTTTGAGGTTGGTGGTGACATGTAGGGTTACACAGAGGTATGTGCAGCTGCATTTTCTTTTCCTTGTTAGTGTTTATTTTTATTACTCCATTTATATTTTGTTTTTGTCTACTATTTTATTGGAAAAAATCATTCCCAATAGTTTATCTTGATGCCCAACACTATTTTTCATCTTGGGAGGATCAGGAAAGATTCTTAGGAATTTTTGTAGGCCAGATCGGGTGACTGTTTTAGGATTTTCCTAGGTTGGTTTGTGAAAATATGGTATTAGAGAAAACCCTTGTTATTTGGGGTATAAGGTAGATCAAATATAGGACTGTTGGGACCCAATAGGTAGGTACAAGAAGAGTATATTGAAATATTTCTCATTATTATCCTTGAGTTTATAGGGTTAGTTTGAGATTTGAGTCTTTGGTTTTTATTTATGTGGACGGGGGATGACCAAGGGAGTGAGACAATGTTCTACGACATGCTTACATAAAGTATCAACCCATGTGGATCCCGAGTGTACAGTTGGAGACACTACTAGTGGTTGGTTCTTACTTAGGTAATGGTCTACTAAACCATGATGCCAGGTTAGGTATGGACACTAGTTCCTCATCTAGGTGATTTATTTTAAGTGGTGTTTTTTGTTTTGTTTTAGTTTTCATGATTGGTTTTTGAAAGTAAAATGGTCTTCGGAGTGGAAAATGGTTTTTGGAATGAAAATGATTTCTAGAAATAATTTTATTTTAAAGGAATGTGTTGTTTAAAAGGAAAAAATGGAAGGTGTTTTGAAAATAATTATGGGATTTTGGAAACACTTTTTGGAGTGTCAAATGAAAGTTGGTTTGGAATTTTGAAATGTGTTTCTTTAATGATAAGGGGAGACTTCAAATTAGTTTGGAATTTGGGATTTAGGTTGAAAGATCTATTTTGGAAATGAGAAATGTTTTGAATTTACACTAGGTATTTCTATGAATGATCACATATATGGATGAAATTATGTATAAAGTGGATAAATGGTGGTATGTGTAGATGGGTTCTTGATCTAGAACAAGAATGTATATATATGATACTTCATGGAATACCAATTGTGAGTATTTAAGTTTTTCCTTGTTTTCTGAAAAATGGTTTTAAAAAAGGTGGATTTCAATGTTTTTTAAATTGAGTGAAAATTTATTTAGTGTTTTCTTTTCATTTTTAGAATCCTATTTTGTGGTATTCTGGTTTTTATATGATGAAAATGAGGTCAGAATAGTGATTTGAGTTTGGGTTTGGGTTTGTGATTTAAGTGTGTATTTTTGGTTTATGATGTGTTTTGATTCAACTTCATGCTTATTATTTTTGAGTATGCCCCAGAAAAGTCCCGATAATGAGTGGACGGTCAGACTCTAGGATTCCTTCCTCCATGTTTAGGTGAAAGTTAGTTTTAGAAATCAATGTTGGTCATAATTTAGTGGGTTTAACTTGAAAAAATTGTGGTGGTTAGGGTTTTTGAATAAATTTTGAATATGTTTTCACTAAGTATTCCCATTGATGAATGTACACAGACTTTGAATTTAGTGGTTCAGATGGATCCTTTCCTGACTTTGGACCACACCCAAGCCTTATTATTTTTTACCCACCTTCATTAGATGAAAAAAAGAATTCCTCATTCATAATGTATTAAAAAACGACGTTTCATTCGGAATGGTTTCTTGGGTCATCTAAAGGGGTATTATAAGTCATGCTATAGAAATAAGAAGTTTTAGTTGATGATTATTAGCTCCTGGCTGTAGTGCAGTAGATGCTTTAAGACATCAGGACTCCAGTCATAGGTCTCAGAGTGAGGCTTTTCACGCTATCAAGATTCATTGGGTGTGGAGGACCATGGTCCAAATTTTGTCTCTAGTGTTGGAATGGGGATAGTTTAAGTTCCTATATTTTAGATTATTCATATTTGAAGGATCATTTCAGTTGTTGAAGGATTATAGGCCTCTTTTACTTGTTGTATCCTTCTTTGTTTTTTAAAGTTACTCTTTGGTTGTAAGAAAGAATAGTGGTTGTGCCTTATAGAAGTGGACCCTTTATAGGTTGTATCTTTTTGTATTGGTTTTAGTTGTGGGTTGTGATCATTTTGGATATTCTTGTGTGTGATGGACCTTATGATTTGTTGTTTGGTTTGGTGTTCATATTGAATTTCTTACACTAGGCCCCATGTGTTGGGGGTTGGTGAAATCATGATTTTTGGTTTCTTAAATAGTGGGGAGACCCACCAGGGGCCTCTTATTATTGTGAATTTATTCTGAGTTGGTTGGGTGTGACTTGTGGAGTTGAAAGGTCACATCGAGGTTATTGGTTTTATTCAGTTTAGGGTTCAGTTTGGGGGTTTTATTTTATTTTAGTTTTGGCATCAAAGTTTTATTCTAGAGGTTCCATTATTAGTTTGAATTCAGTATTGTTTCTCTTTTATACTAGGTGACTTTTTGGGAGAATAAAATGTTAATGGTGTGGAGAATTGTCAAAACCTAACCTTGAAATATTAATTATTTTAATTGTTAAATTATTTTTAGCCTGACTTTTGATTTCTGGTAATTGGTTGGATGAAATTTATTTTTTTGGAGGTTTTATAGCTGTTGCATGATTATCCCACATGGTTATTAGTAACCGTGAAATGTATGTGCGGGTGCCTAGGTGGGTCTGTGTTGTGGCACCTAGATTACACATAGTTTATTAAACTGTGCATCAAGAATTAATTTTGTCTCTGTGAGTTGACAGTTCCATTTGGCATGGTAAGAGAAAGGTTTGTCCTACCACAAGGCTCACATAAGGGAAACCGTGCAGTTTCATGTGCTTGTCAAGTTGGGAAAACACTATTGGAACATGATTTGGTAAAACATGCACAAACAGTGCATGTTTCCTAGTATTTTAAAATATTGTTTTTTTCTTTTTTCCTTTATCTATCTCTCCTATGTTATTTATTTTCTTTTCCTAGCTATGCATCATGTGACACCCCTTCTCTTCATCCCCAACTATGCACATCACCACCTCCTTTGAGCCCTATGCTCCACGCTATTTTCCCCATATTTCTTAGGGATTTGTGGTTGATCCTTTGAAGTTATAACTCCTACTCCCTCCTACTCCCTTGATTTGGTATTTTTCTTTTCCCTATCACCCCTATCGTTTCACCCAAATCCTAGGGTGTGGGTTGACCCATTTTTAATAGTTTTATTCCATTTTTAGGATGTAAAATGAGTGTCTTAGGTCAGTTTTTGGTGTTTTTCAGCATCCTCTATCGAAGGAAAAGCACCTCGGTTCATTTTGGTTTTACCACCACCATTGAAAGTATAATTTCTTAGATATTTGATTTAGTCCAATTTTATTTTGTAGATTTTGGTGTTTTTTAGATTGTTTCTTAATTTTTAGCATGATTTTTGGTCCTTTGGAGTCAACCCACACATGTCTGCATATGTAGGTATCTATGGATACATACATACATACATATACATATACATACAAACATATATATATATATGTGTGTGTGTGTGTGTGTGTATGTATGAGTTCCCCCATCTGTAGATATTCACCCATGGCCAAGCTAATATGTGAAAAGGGTATAAGTGTGCTCATATAAATATACATATATGTATTAAGGCATATGTGTTCATGTGTGAAGGTAGATTTAGGTGGATTACCCGTATATACATGTTTAGACATATATATAAGTATCCATTTGTGCTTATTTTAGGCCATGTGAATATGTATATTAGGGATAGGTTTCCTTTTATATATGTGAAGGTATATATGTGCGGATGTAGTAATAGGAATCTTCGAGTGGTCATTGATAGAAGCATCGAGTGCTAAGATGTCTCAACTTAGTCTTCTTATTTTTGAGGTAGGTTTCCCAATGGATTGAACTTTAAATTTAAATAATTATCAATGAATTGTTTTTCACATCTTATTTTCACACTAATGAGTGATGCATAGTTTTTAGAATATTTTTTTGACTTGAAATGAAGTGGTTTCCCTCTTGAATTATACTATAATGAATGGTTTTACTAAACCTCACATGCCAAGAATTTGTTAAAATGTATGTCTGGATTTTATAAAAAAAATTTGGTTATTAAAGTATGGTTTTGGTTTTTTAAATGTGTTTTGGTATCTAAATGGTGGTTCGGGTTTGGAAAATAGAATTCCAAATGGTTTTGGGTTTTTTTGGAAATGGTTTGTTACTCAAAGGTTACTTGAGGCCCATTTTTCACTTTCATAGGTTGGTATTCTTTTGAAAATTTTCCTTGGATGACCCCCTTACCTTGGTTGTGATGAATGGTATGGGTGGTACTTGGTATGAGACTCCCTTGTGAACTAATGGTTGGAAGGAAAAGGATTGTTCTTTGGAGTGATTTTGGGGTTGGTTATTGTGTGTGTGTTTGTGGTATACATATATGTACAAGGTTGGTTGCTTGTTTGGTTTTGTTTGGCACACACCACCATTACACCTGACATGAGAACTTAGCATATCTAGAGGATTTTCCTAGAATGGTTGTTTCACTAGTTTATATTATGCACTGGATAGTGAACCTTAGTATGGAAAATCTATGCTTTAGGATTATTCCCCTTATTTAGGCTAGGTAGGTTAAGACCGAGTATGTGGTATAATTGATGTCATCGGGTGATGCATGCCTATGAGATGATTTGTGTTTTAGTAAGTTATAGATTATCCAATGAGATCCTAGGTACTCCCATATTCCCCTTGGCACTCATTTATCTATGGGAGATAATGTAGGTGCCTTAGTTGATTTGGTTGAATGTATGATATTTTCCATTACCCTTATGTGTGGTTCTTGTTCTACTACCTTTTTATGGCATGGTCCTTTGGTAAAAGTGAGTATTGGTTTTCAAAAGTTTTATGGAAATTTTTTGAAAATGTCTCACACTCATTTTTACAATTCTTAAAAATAAAACAACACTTCCTTAACTTATCCTATTTATTTAAAATGCTAAGACCTCTCTTATGGAAACTAAACATGTTTTAAATGAAAAGGTAAATGAACTGTGATTTTTTAAAGAGGAAATGTGTGAAAAACCTATACATATATATTTTATTTCAAACCAAAAATTAAAGAATATTTTATTTAATGGAAATGCAATGAGAATAGATTGTTTGGGCATGCCTATTGAGTTTTAATACTCACACCTATAGTTATATATTTAGTTTTAGATTATAGTGTTGCTTCCTACTTTGATTCGATCATCGTGGTATGATATTGGTTTTGAGGTTGGTGGTGACCTGTAGGGTCACATGGGGGAATATGTGGCTATATTTTATTTCCATTGTTAGTGTTTATTTTTATTGTTCCATTTATATCTGATTTTTTTCTACTGTTTTATTGATCTAAATCATTCCTAATAGTTTATCTTAATTCCCAACACTAGTTTACCACACAAGAGGATTGGGAACGCCTCTCGAGCCTTGTTACAAGCCAGCTTAGGTGATCAGTTTAGGGTTGACTCAGGTTGGTTTGTGACATACATACATACATACATACATACATACATACATACATACATACATACATACATACATACATACATACATACATACATACATACATACATACATACATACATACATACATACATACATACATACATACATACATACATACAAACATACATACATACATACATACATACATACATACATACATACATACATACATACATACATACATACATACATACATACATACATACATACATACATACATACATACATACATACATACATACATACATACGTACGTACATACATACATACATACATACATACATACATCCATACATACATACATACATACATACATACATACATACATACATACATACATACATACATACATACATACATACATACATACACACACATATACACACATACATGCACACATACACACATACAGATATACATACAGACATACATACATACAGACATACATACATACATACATACATACATACATGCATGCATCCATACATACATGCATACAGACATGCATACATACATGCATACAAACATGCATACATACATGCATACATACATGCATACATACATCCATACATACATTCATACATACATCCATACATACATGCATACATACATACATAGATGCATATATACATACATACTTTCACACACACACACACACACTTGTATGTATCTATACAAATATAATTATATAATGATATTTTCTAAAGAAAATTGACACTAGAAATTTTTAGTGCATACATATATAGATACATGTAAAATTTTGCTTGGAATTTTGGACTAGAAATTTATATTGGAAATTTGCAATGAAAATTGACATTGAAAATTTTTCAAGTAAATTTTTGAAATTCACACTGGACATTTTCAAGTATATATTTACTACATATCATAAACATAGGAAATTTACACTTAAATTGCACACACTCACACACACAAGCACTAATATAAATACAAATTATAATATTACCATGTAAATTTCTAGTAAAATTTTACATTGTAAATTTTCAATACATACATACATGTACAAAAAATATTAATATAAATAAACAATGTAATTTTATATTAGTGATTTTTAGTGAAAATTTTAACGACTTGCATTATTACATATTGGGAATTTCTAATGGAATTTTATTTTTTGATTTGGTGAGAGGTAAATTTTCAGAATCGGGACTTGAATTTGGTATCTGAGTATTTGGTTGTACTTAAGAGGCGTTTTTAGATGTGATTTGAGGATTGGTGGGTGCCTTGGGTGTTTAGGTGAATGTTAGAGTTGTGGTCTGGGGTTTCAAGTAGCATAAAATTACACTAACAGGACATTCATAGCATGGAAACACTACTACAGATATCTCTTTTTATCAGTGCTAGAGAACCCCTTTATCAGTGCTAAAAAATGTTGATGTTCTAAGCGAAAATAAAAGGGGCCCCTTTTATCAGTGCTAAAAACAACTCTAATAAAGGACCATTTTCAGCGCTAAAAAAGTGCTGATAAAGGGGGGTCCTTTATTGGAACTAGTTTGGTACTAATAAATGGGTCCCTTTATCATCACTAGAAATAACACTGATAAAAGATATACTGTTTAAGTGTGCTGCTAATATTTTAGTACACTATAGTAGAAAACACATACTTTAATTGATATAAAATTAAAATAACAAATACAAGAAAAAAACTATATTATATAAATTTCAAACATTGGTTTGTATAATTATATTAGTATGTACAATTTGTCACCAACATTAAAAAACATCAGTGTTTAATTATCTTTGGCCCCTAACCCTTTCTCAAAAGATCTCGATCATGCTATTAGTTTCTAAACAAAGCTCCCCAGCTTGAGAAAAAGAGTTATCCTATATAAGGAAAAAATTATTTTATTAGTAATAATATAAATAAATAAATTAAATATAAATTTAAAACAATATATTAATAAAATGTATTTTTACACTGAAACCGCACATTTTGAGTCATACCGGTCACACTATATATCAGATTGAAGTGTGGCTGATTCCCACACATCAAAAATGACTTATGTGTTTTTTCACTAAATTATCAAAATAATATGAATGTGTTTTATCCGTTTTGAGTATGTGACATGTGTTTTTAACTAAAGTGTCAATTTTAAACTACAAACAAACACATCGAGTCATATCAGGCACATCGTCTATCAGATTGAGGTGAAGCTGATTCCTACATGTTAAAAATTGAATTATGAATCATTGTACTAAAGTATCAAGACAATCCAAACACATTTGTTTGGTTTTCATATAGTGACTTATATTTTAAACTAAAATGTCAATTTTAAACTGATAACATACACTTTTATTCATATCGGGCACACTATGTCTTGGATTTTGGTGTAATGAATTACTACACATAAAAAATGACTTATGAATATTTATCCAAGAGTATAAAAAATTTGAATCTGTTTTCTTAGTTTTGTGTATGACATATGTGTTTTGAACTAAAATGTGAATTTTAAATAAAAAGATAAACTTTGAGTCATACTGGTTACACCATCCATCAGATTGACTTATGGACCATTTTACTGAAGTATGAAAACAATCCTAATGTGTTTTATTATTTTTGATTATGTGACATGTGTTTTTAACGAAAATGTCAATTTTACATAAATACACACACTTTGAGTCATACAGGTCACATAATATGTCAGATTAATGTGTGGTTGATTCCTAAACATCAAATAAGACTTATGGATCATTTTCTTAAAGTATCAAAACAATATGAATGTGTTTTATTGGTTTTGAGTATGTCATATTTCTTTTTTAAAAATATTCCAATTTAAACTAAAAAATTCTTATTGAGTCATATTGGTCACATCACGTGTCATTTAAAAATGTGAATGATTCATACAAATCACAAATGAATTATGAATCATTTTTCTAAAGTATCATGACAATACAAGTGTGTTTTCCCATTTTTCAGTGAGTGACATACTTTTTGAAATAAATTTTCAATTTTAAACTAATAACATACACTTTGAGTCACACAACATGTATCATATTTATGTATGAATGATTACCACACATTAAAAATGGATTATGGATTGTTGTACTAAAGTATAATAACAATCCAAATACATTTTATCTATTTTGAGTATGTGACATGTGTTTTGAACTAAAATTTCAATTTTAAATAAAAACACACACTTTGAGTCATACCGGTCACACCATGTATCATTTTTATGTGTATTTAATTTCTACATGTTAAAAATTACTTATAGATCATTTTACTAAAGTATAAAAACAATATGAATGTGTTTTCTCATCTTTGAGTATGTAACATGTGTTTATAACTAAAATGTCAATTTTAAATAAAAACACACACTTTGAGTCATATTGTTCACACTGTGCATTGGATTGATGTGAGATTGTTTCCTATACATCAAAAGTGACTTACGTATCATTTTTCTAAATTATAAAAAAAATATGAATGTGTTTTCTTAGTTTTGATTATGTCATGTGTCTTTTTTACAAAAATGTCAATTTAAATTATAAACACACACTTTGAGTTATACCAATTAAATCATGTGTCAGTTTGAAGTGAGACTGATTTGTACATGTCACAAATGACATATTAATCATTTTACTAAAGTATTAAGACAATATAAGCATGTTTGATCTATTTTCAATGTTTTATAATCATTTTGAACTATAGTGTAAAATATAAACAAATAGAATACACTTTGAGTCATACTGAGCACACCATGAATCAGATTGAGGCGCATTTGATCCCTACATATCATAAATGACTTCTGGATAATTTTAATAATGTATCAAAAAAATATGAATCTATTTTATTAGTTTTGATCATGTGATGTGTGTTTTTAACTAAAATGTTGATTTCAAATAAAAGCACGCACTTGGATTCATATTGGTCACACCATGTATTTGATTGATGTTCGATTGATTTCTACACATCAAAAATAACATATGGATTATTTTACTAAACTATCAAAACAATATGAATAGGTTTGATTAGTTTTGAGTATGTGATGTGTGTATTGAACTAAAATGTCAATTTTAAATAAAAACATACACTTTGAGTCATACTAGTCACACTATGTACCAGATTAACGTGTTGTTGATTCCTATATGTCATAAATGACTCAAGGATCATTTTACTAAAGTATCAAAACATTAAAAATGCATTTTTCATGGGTTTTAGTATGTCATGGGTATTTTTTTCTAAAATGAAAATTTTAACTGAAAACATGCACTTTCAGTCATACCGGTTAGATCATGTGTCTGACTGATGTGAAACCGATTCCTACATATTAAAAATGAATTTTGAACCATTTTACCAAAATATCAGTTCAATTTGACCTTTTTTTCTTAGTTTTCAATGATTGAAATATGTTTTTAACTAAAGTGTCAATTTTAAACTAATAACATTCACTTTGAGTCATATTGGGCACACTATGTATCAAATTGTGGTGTTGATGATTCCTATAATTCACGAATTATTTATGAATTGTTACCCTAAAGTATAAAAAATAATGCATTTACATGTTTTTTTGAGTTTTTGACATGTCTTTTGAACTAAAATGTCGATTTTAAATAAAAACACACACTTTGAGTCATACCGGTTATATTGTTCATTAGATTGATGTGCGGTTGGTTCTTACACATCAAAAAAGACTTAATGTTTTTTATCCTTAAGTATCAAAAAAATATGAATTAATTTTCTTCATTTTGTGTATTTGATAAGTGTTTTGATAAGGAAATTAACTAAAATATGTTTAAGATAAAAATAATAAGGAAATTAACTTATAAATAGTAAATAAAATGATGATAAAATTAACTACATAAGTAGTAGGAAGTAATATCTTAATGATGTATATATACATTCTAACACCATGTATTTTTTCCATTCATTTCTAAACAAATCTATTTCCTCTATTGAATACGATGATTGTCGATAGTTTTTGGTATATTAGAAAAATATAAATAAAAATGGATTAATAAATATTTTAAATGAAATTTTAATTATCATCATAAATACCTCTTAAAAAATTCTAGTTTTTTGATGGAATATGATATCTTTCATAAATTTTCAAATATAATAAACATAATATTTTCTATTATTTTGTTTTAGGCACTATATAATCTTTGAGAAAAATAAGTATTTTTTTGATATATGTTTTTTAGTTATATGTTATTATATTTGTGATTTCCCAGACCCAGATGCCACTTAATAGGTGCCCCGAGCCTAGTGGTCCACATGGCCTCTGGCGCATCTCCCCAAATGCCAAAGGTTGCTGACTAGAAATAAGGGCCTAGGGTGTGTCTGTGGGGAGACTATGCCCTTATTATCAGAGTGTAGCACAACAGATAAATGTAAACATAGGTAAATAGCGGAATCAAAATAATTAAACAGTAGAAGAAGACAAAAGTAATATATAGATAAGGATAATAATAACAGTATCAACTAGAATAACTGATGATGATATTTCATGTCACTAGAAAACTTGAAAACATGGGTATAAGACACTAGGCATAACATGTTCCACATAGGTATTAATAAAAACACTATACCAAGCATCCTGATCTTTGGCTCGATCATCTACTATCAAGATCCATCCTAAATAGTAGAAAATCAAGTGTTCAAAGCTACATGCTTCCCTTTTTCCACACCTGCATACATGTAATGTTCCCCAAGTACCAAAGGGTTCCCAGAGAGGGTGTAAGATAAATATTAGTGGGCCACCACCAACAATTTCTATAATATCTAGCCATGTAATGGAAATATAACAGTTTTCAAGCATACTTATATACAGTTAAGGAATAAAATTTAACTAAATACCCAAATACTTTCTTTATCCCTAGAATGGTGTCTGAACATGTAACCAATTAATTATTTGGTTATTACCAGTTTATATTTAAGTCACATGTTAACAATATTAAAGGTTTCAAGATGTAATAAGCCAACCTATAATGATATTTAATAATGAAGTTTCAAGTTAATAAAAATAAAACACAGAACTCAAGGGCCACCAAATCAGTAATAAATGTATCCTAGATAGGGTTAAGAGTTTAATCCAGTAGCATAGTCCAAGGAATTCCAAAATAATATGCCAACTGAGTCCAAGGTGTTCATTTAAGGTAAAATGGGTCTAAACAATGATTGGGCCTGATGGGATTTAACCAAGGAACCTACTTGTCAATACTGGATCCAAGGAGTGCATCCAAGGAATCCTATAGTACTTCATGAGGGATACTACTTTTCTATACCAAGCATGTAAAATTAGACAAGGATCGGGTTCTTGGTGGGCCTCAACCTAAGAAAGTTGTATCCTTGAATTCAGAATGGGGTCCTCGAGCGCTCAAGGAATTACCTCAGGAATGCAAGGAGAGATATAGACATGCCACTTATATTTTTATTAATAAGTATTATATAATTCATAAGGTTCAATCCATTACCTTTCATTAGTGTCACGGGGCTAATTGATCATGCAACCATTTATTCAATTCATAATTAGTCAATAATTCCATTTGGTTCAAGCCTTGCCTTTCATTGGCATGACAAGACCAAGTAGCTTAGAACCATTCATTTAATCCATTTAAGTCATTTTAATAAGAAAGTTTCACTCTTATACCTTCCATTAACATGGTAAGGGGTGCTATGGACATGAAACCTATTATAAAACTACATTTAAAAATGGAAATTCATATACTTAGTATACTTGTCAATTTCCATTTCACATAAGTTTATTAATTAAATCACTTACCTTAGGCGTGTCAAGTGGTGATCATACATGGTACTTTCCATTAAGAAATCCATAATACAAATCAAGCCATTGAATATAGAAAATATTACCCTTAGGATGGTCAATCCAAGGCACACCCGAATGAAAACTCAAATGTGTCAAAACACTAAAATGATAATTATGTCAAAATATCCTCCATGGGATGGATAGAGTTTTGGGAGTAACTAATAACAACTAATAACATATTTGGAAAGATTATAACCATACAGTTATAATGATTATAATCATTATATATAAATTAATTAAATGACACCCGATGAAATCGGCGGGCCCCACACGATAATTCCAAAATCAACGAACTTGAGGGATGAATTATAGAACAACCAAATCATACTCCTATGACTCTTCTCATCCATTATCAGACTTTGATTTTTCTGTTTCAAGAGTAGATCTGAGAAAAGGGTAAAAATCCTCACACCTTGATAACTAGGTCGAGATCAAGAGAGACGAATAATGGCTCAAAAGAACTTGAGTACATACTGTTGCACATCCAACATGATGAATAGAAGATCAACCAGATCATGGATGAAGGATATCTCTTGATCCTTATCTTAATCCTAAAAAAATCTCTAAAATGAGAAAAATGGAGGCTAATCCTTCTGGAAATCCTATTAGGGAAGAAGGAGGGGGCTGAATTAGACCATTAAGGAAAAAAATGTAAAATTACCCAAAATTTAGCCTATACATGGTTTGTTTGTATGGTTTTCAAAACCATGCACATGTACCTAGATAAAGGGGCATACCACATGGTTAGGCCGCATAGTCATAGAAATTGTGCACCAAACGTGTGAGATGGCTCTGCCCAAAAAATGGAGACCATCTACACTGTTAGATCTAACCATGCACCCAACCAGAACAGTTTACTTTAACTGCACGATAGGGACATTTTTCCCAAAAAGTGGGTTCCGAGCTCCAAAAAAGCCTCAGACACCCTTAGGACCTTCATTAATCCACTAGTAATCCATATTAGGTCCAAAATAATGAATTAGACTGAAATTTAAAGGATCCATATCTGAGTGAAAAATTGTGTTCTTATAGTCTTCCCCCCTTAAAAGAACTCGTCCCCGAGTTCACCTTCCAGGGGTGGGGAAAATACTATCTGAGAACAAATATAGCCACCGGGCACATACATCAGCCTCTCGCTCCCATCTCTCATCATGTACACGGTCATGCTTCCATAACACCCATACTATAGGGACAAAACAACATTGGAGAGCCTTCGTGATTCATCCAATGATGTGTACTAGATACTCCTCAAAGGCATCATTGAAATATAACTCAACTTATTTAGATTCAAGGGTATGAGATGGGTTATCAAGATATTGGTGAAGCTGTGAAACATGGAAGATGTCATGCATGTCATGATACCTCTTTGGTATTAGCAACGATAAGATACTATCCCTACTCTCTCTAAAATCTCAAATGACCCTATGTAATGAGGAGACAACTTATCTTGATTCTGTAACCATATATTCCCTAGCCTAGGTGATAGTAGATTGAAAAAATGATCACTAACCTCAAACTCTATAGGTCTTCAATGGTGATCATTACAAGATTTTTGTCTAGACTAAGCTGTAGTCATACACTTTCTGATTATCTGAACTTGTTTCGAAGTCTCATGAATGAGATGAGGACCTAGTAGTGCTGCCTCACCCGCCTCTAGCTAGAACATGGGTGAACGACATGACCTGCCATATAAGGCCTCAAAAGGATCCAACTAAATTGTTTCTTGGAGTATATTATTATAGTCAAGATCAATGATAGGGATATGCTTCTTTGAAGAACTATTGAAATCAAGGACACATTCTCAGAGAATATCCTCTAGAACCTATATTTCTCATTATTATTGTCTATAAGTTTGAGGGTGAAAATATGTTATTAGAATCACTTGTTTTCCCATAGATTTCCATAAACCCTTCCAGAGTTGTGATGTGAAACGAGCATCCCTATCTAAAATGATAGTACGTGGGACTCTGTGTAGTCATATAATCTCATAGATATACAATCTTTCTAGCTTATCAACTGAGAAAGTCTCCTAAATAGGAATGAAATGGGATACTTTTGTTAGTCGGTCAATAAATTCCCATACAACATTGATACCTTTTGACGACCTAGGAAACCTAACTAAAAAGTAAATGGAAACATCTTCCCATTTACATTCAGGGACTAGAAGTGGCTATAACAAGCCTACAATTCTCTAGTTCTTTGCCTTCACTTGACTCTAAGATAATATGACCCAATAAGTGAACTTTATTGATCCAAAAGTGGAACTTAGCAAGTTAGCATAAATATGATACTCTCTCAGTGTACTCAGAATGATCTCAAGATGATTGGAATGGTCATTAAGAGTATGCGAATACAATAATATGTCATCCAAAAAGACTATGAAAAATGAATACAAAAAGGTTTGGAACACCCAATTCATCAGATTAATGAAAATGGAGGGCACGTTCATATGACCGAATAACATAACTAGGTACTCATATAGACCATAATTACTACAGAAAGCTATACTTAGTATGTCTAATGTCCTAACTCACACCTGATGATAACCCAATCTTAGTTCGATCTTATAGAATATTCCAGCTCCTCAGATGTCCTCAAATAGATCATCTATTTGAGGCAGTGGATACCGGTTCTTGACTGTAAGCTTGTTCAACCATCTGTAATCCATACATAGACGTAAGGTTCCTTCTGAATTCTTGGAAAAAGGCATGATCGAACCCAAAGAGGATGTAATGGTCCATATAAAGCCTTTGCAATCTAGATCCTATAACTTCCACTTGATCCCTTGAATCTCTATAGGTGACATCCTATATGGGGTAATAGACACTTGAGCTACTCCTGGATTAAGCTTGATCATAAACTCTACCTCCCTATGAGGAGTTAATCTAGAAAATTTTTCTGGAAATACATCCCTAAAACGATCCAATATTGGAAAGAAACTAGCTTTATGTGAACCCTGATCCTATATAAAGAGATTTACAATCTAGGAAATCACCCCACCTATCCCATGATTCTTTGGTCCAGCTCTACCATCCTAGACATCCCACTCACCCTGATATAGATAGCTACTTCCCTCCGATGATGTAAATGATACCTTACAGTTATAGAAGTCTATAAAAGCATGATAATAAACCAACCAATCCATCCTGAGAATGAAATCAAAGCCTGTCATCTTGAGAATGCATAGGTTCCATAAGAAAGGGTAACTTCCGACCTAAAGGGGACAATGCCTACATTGGTATATGCCCTCTGACCGCACTCTCAATAGTGTATCTAGGGTCATTACACCACAGTAATACTATATCTCCAATTTGATACTTTCCACGATAGATACAGAGATAAAATAGTTCAAATAACCTATATTAGATAAAGAATATACTATAGTATATTCCACTAGAATAGTAGATCATAATATAGATGGTCCCACTACCTGATCCTTGGGTATTAGATGTAGTGAATGCAGCTGGCCTGATCCATGGACCTATGAAATAGTTATACTACCATGATCATAATCGCTATATTGGAGATGCTGGTGATCAGGGGTCTGGCTACCACATCCATGACCTTCTCCTTGGCCAGTCCTACCGGTTCTATTCCAACTACCTGCCTGACGTGACATAAAATAACCTGCTTCTGAGGGTGGAGCTTGCACGAATCCTTTTCTACTCAAAGTTAGTGGATAGGTCCAGTAGAAACATTGAAGATACCCCATAAATCCACATGACTGAATCTCCATTGGGTCTCTATCATAATGAGTCTTCATATTCCCCCATATTCCACACTGATGACACACTATGGATCTATCAATACAAATACTATGGTTTTCATTGCCCTGATTCCACTTAATAGGTTCCCCGAAACCAGCACTATTGTCATCTCTTAGGTTGTGCTAAGTGATAAGAGCCTGATTTACTATTTCTAAAAATGTTAGGTAGGAAAATACATTCACCTGTGTATGAATGGAGTACTGAAGCCCATCCTTGAAACATCTACCACATGAAAACTCATCACCAGCTAGAAGTGGTACAAAGTGTTGTAACACCATGGAATGCATTTAATATTACATAACTGACATAGAACCCTTATTGAGATTCATAAACTCTACGGCTTGGTTAGATCTCAGTGTATGAGGAAAGAACTGATCATAGAAAATAATCTTGAAGTCATTCCATATCATGTCTCAATGTCTATCATCCTAGGCAACCAAATCCCACCAAATCTTTTCCAAATATCGAATCATGTATGTATTAAGCTTGAACCTCTGTTATAGAGGCATTTTTAGATTCTCAAAGATAGAAAAAATGGCCCCTAGCTAAGACTCAATAACCTGTGGACCACCATCCCCTGAGAAAGTAGGAGGAAATACTTCTGTAAATTGTGATCCATATCAACCATCATAGATTCAATCTATGGATCACCATGCATGGAATACATTAGATGTAGGAAACTATCACGAACTTTGAAATTAGTTCCCAAATTAGGTACAATATTTGGTGCCTCAAGTGGCACTCCTAGAGTTAAGACTGGTGGCCAAGGGCCTACCATGTCTGAAGTAAGATCATTTCCACCTTCCCGGCATACGATAGAAGGATTTCATGGTGGAATTGGTCTACAAATTACAAGCATACACCTTAGAAAAAACTTTATGTAGATATATAGAAACACTAGTGGAAGATGAATGTAAAAAACCTCACTACCTAAGGCATACTACCCCAACTACCCACTTAGAGAGCCAGGTATCAGTAAGTGCTCAAGTATAAGTTTCATTTCATTTTATATTTAATTACCAGGTTCACTCCTTTATATTTCATAAACACAACAATGAGAGATAAGGATGTGAAACCATTTTATATTATAATTCATGTTTCACTTTATAATGGATATCCATTACCATTGAATCAATTACCATATACCTCATCAATGAAAATAACACCAATTTATTTATAGTATACTGGCTTGACTCGATAAATTACTCATCCCAACCCACGAGGGCCCATAAACCTCATGGATTAAGATAGACAATCACTCAATAGAAACAAAGATTAATAAAATCATATTCTAACTATAATAACATCACTCAACAATTACAGGAATATCAAGCAATGAAAAGTAGTGAAATTAACCTAGATGGCATGACAATATGCATGACATGAAAATTCTAGGTGCCTAATATGATGCATGTAACAATGCTCCTTTCCCTCATATCACCAGGAAACAGATGAAAAAGATCCTCAATCAGAGTCATAATCAATAACTCTACATAACATGTGGAATAATCAACAGTGAAATAATGTCAACTGTAATAGGAAAAAATTGAACAACAATTTTAATTTAGGAAACTCATCCTTTACCCTGAACATGGGTTCACGATTCCCAATAACAACTTATGAACAAGTCACATGCATTTCTAATATCCTAAATATTGTATCTAAATAGTAAATTAAGAAAGGAAACCTCCACTTATACCACTATGTGACGTCTCAGACTCAAATTACACTTAATAGGTTCCCTGATCCTGATGGGTCACATGGCCTCAAGCACATCTCCCAAAATTCCAGAGGCTACTGAATAGTAGTAAGGGCCTAGGGTGTGTCCATGGGGAGACTATTCCCTCATTACCTGAGTTTATCACAATTGATAAATATAAATAGAGGTAAATAGAAGAAACAATATAATTAAACAGTGGAAATAACCATAATTAATATATAGACAAGGATAAAAATAATTATATCAACTAGAATAACCGATGATGATATGTTATGTAACTAGAAAAATAGAAAAAAGGGTATAAGACAACATGAATAACATGTTCCAGAAAATTATAAAGAAAAAAAAGGATATCCCAAGCATCCCGAGCTCTGACTCAGTCATATGTTATCAATGTCCATCCTAAATTGTGAGAAATCAAGTGTTTGAATTTGTATGCTTACCTTTTTTAATACATGCATACATGTAATCTGGCTCGGGTACCAGATGATGCACAAAGAGGGTGTGAGATAAATCTTAGTGGGCCACCACCAATGATGTCTATAACATCTGACCCGTGTAATAGAAATATAACAGTGTGCAAGCATGCATATATAAAGATAAGTAATATAATGTAACTAAATACCCAAGTACCTACTTCATCCCTCATATAATGTCTGAACATGTAACCAATTTATTATTTGGTTGTTATTAGTTTATATTTAAGTCACATGTTAACAATAGTAAATGTTCCAAGGTGTAATAAGGAAACCTATAATGATATTTAATAATGAAGTTCTAAGGTAATAACCAAGGAAACATAGACCTCAAGGGTTTCCAACTCAACAATAATTGTATCTTGGTTAGGGTTAATAGTGTAATCCAAGGATAATAGTCCAAGGAATTCTATGATAATACACCTACCGAGTCCAAGAAGTTCATCCAAGGTAAAACGAGGCTAAGTAATGACTAGGCCCGATGGGCTTTAACCATGGAACCTAATTTTCAATGTTGGATCCAAGGATTGTATCCAAGAAATCTTGTAGTATTACATGAGGGATCCTACTGTGTCATACCAGACATAAAAAGTTAGACAAGGACTGGGTTCTAGGTGGGTCTCAACCTAAGCAAGTCATATCCTTGAATTCGGAATGGGGTCCTCGAGAGCTCAAGGAATTCCCTCAAGAATCAAAGGTGATCCAGAGTCAGGAGACTCATATTTCGATTAATAATTCTTATATAGTTCATATGGTTCAAACCATTACCTTTCATTAGTGTGACAAGGATAATTGAGCATGAAACCATTTATTCAAGTCATAATTAATCAATAAGTTCATTTGGTTCAAGACTTGCCTTTCATTAATGTGACAAGACCATGTAGTTTTCAACCATTCATTTAATCCATTTAAGGAATTTTAATAATCAATGTTCACTACACTACCTTCCATAAAAATAGTAAGGGGTGTTATAGACTTGCAACCTATTATTCAATTAAATTTAAAAAGGGAAATTCATATACTTAGTATACTTTCCAATTCCATTTCACATGAGTTTATTAATTGAAGCACTTACCTTAGGTGAGTCAAGTTGTGAGAATACATGGTACATTACATTATGAAATTCACAATATATATCAAGCCATATAATATAGAAAGGCTTACCCTAAGTAAGGTAAATCCAAGGCACACCTGAACGATGGATCAAATGTGTCAAAATAGTAAAACAACAATTATGTCAAAACATCATCCATGGGTTGGATGGATTTGTGGGTATAACCACTAATAACTAATCACATATTTGGAAAGAGTATAACCATATAGTTCTAATGACTATAAGCCTAACATATAAATTCAATGAGTAGCACCTGATGAAATCGAAGGGCCCCACACAACAATTCCAAAATTATCAAACTCGATGGATGAGTTATAAACCACCCACCTTAGGCTCGTACAACTATCCTACTATAATATCGACCTATGATTTTTCATAGATCAGAGTAGATCTCAAAAAAAAGGTAAAAACACTCACACCTCGATAACTAGGTCGAGAGAAAAAGAGACGAAGAGTCACTCAAATATACTCAAGTACTTACCGTTGTGCATCCAATGTGAGGAATGGAAGCTCAAACAGATCTCAGATGAAGGAGATATCTTGATCCCTATCTTAGGCCATAAAAAATTTCCAAAATTAGAGAAATAGAGGATAATCCCACTGGAAATAGTATTAGGGAAGAAGGAGGGGATTTATTATACCATTAAGGGAAAAATGTAAAATTACCCAAAATTTATCTTGTGCATAGTTTTTCCACACAGTTTTCCAAACTATGTGCAAACCATGCATGGGTACCTGGAGAAAGGGACATACCACACAGTTAGGTGACATGATTATGGGAACTGTGCAATAATTGTGTGACCTGGATCTTTCTGAAAATGAAGACCATCCACACTTTTAGATCTAACCATACACCCTACCAACATAGTTTACTCTAACCGTGTGATAGGTCTATTTTTTTCCCAAAAATATGGGTTTCAAGATCAAAACAAGCCCCAAAAACCCTCAGAAACTTCACTAACCCACTAGAAATCCATATTATGTACAAAATAAGAAATTAGACCAAAATTTAAAGGATTTACACCTGAGTGAAAAAATTGGGTTCTTACAATATATACCCTAATACTTACCCAGTTTAAGATATTGATAGGATTCTTGTGATCATGGGTTGTCTTCATTCCATGATTTTGATGCTATTAATACACCACCCTATCATAAAATAATTTTCATTAAAAAATTATATAAAATGTTTTACTTGAAGTTTATTTGTAAAATTTTCCATGTAGTGTATTATAAATTGATAAATGTCATAACATGTGGTTATTTTGTTAGGTAACCATACATTGAATCTATAAAATAAATCTTTAGAGTATACAAAATGATTTCCATGAGTAACCAATGTTTTCTAAAAAAGGAATAAGAAATTAAAAGAATGAAAATATATTTGATATGATTAAATTATATTGTTTTACCTCCGAATCATGGGTATTTAGAAGAGTATGTCATATGTATGTTTTCTTTTAATCATTTCAACTAGTTTACTCACTACTACTTTATATTCCTTTGATTCCAATGAGAATTTTTGTATAGAAGTGATTTGAGGACTAATGAGTCCAATTTTTTTCGCAAGGTTTTTCCTTCAATTAGTATTGATATATACACCTGATATTTAACTATAATTAACATATTAGATGAAATATTGGAAAAAATTATGTAAGAACACCTCATGTATAAATTTACAACTGAGACTTCTAGCCATTCATTATTGGGGATTTAATTTAAATTCTCAAGATGAAGATAGAATATAATGTCCTTTCTATACATTTTTTATTCAAAATAATTTATTTTCATATCACCACTTTTTAACATTGTATCAGTATAAAATTGTAAAGTTAGTAAATATGAAAGTTAAACAATCAAGGTAAAGGTACTTTCTAAAGATATTTTTTATTGGTTGGCTAATCCTTTAGATCATTTTGATTCGACCTTCCATTTTAACCCTTCCCTTTCTCTATCTATAATAACAATAATCAATTAATTCCTTCTTTCATTAATTGTTAAAGTTTTTTTATAAAAAATAAATTGGAAAGGAATAACTCATTTTTGACATGTATTTTTTTATGATCAAATGCCCATGCTACGAAAGTTACAATAGAAAGCTCGAATGCATGAACATCTAGATCATTAAGTGGAACATGTAGCTTGATTATTAGCTCATGAGCTATGTGAATCCCTAGCCTCACATGAATTATTGGATGGGTAGAATATCTCCTTGGATATTGTACACTATACCCCTCACAACAAGGGGATGGGTGGGTGATGATAGATATAAATCAAAATCATTTTCACCATATATAATATCATTACATAAAGGGTATCCATGTCTAAATAATTCAAATTTCATAGAAACAGTTATGAAAAAATTGATTATCACGTGTAAGTCATCCCTTTGATGGGAATATCTCACCTCAAAACTGGTGTTGTGTGGGAGGGGGATCTTCAAATAGCGGATTATTGTGTTTTTATTTTCTTTGATTTCTTCCCATAATATTTTTTAATAACTTATAATACCAATTAAGTTTTTCTTCTAGAGTAGTTTTATCTTTATCCCCTTGTTCATTTCTCCTCTCAAAATATGTTCTGGGTGACACCCTAAATCTCACACCTCTAATATGACCATATTATTTTGGCTGCTTCAAGTCCACTGATAGTATTCATTCATTAGGTACTACTGATGATGATTCTTGTGTCTAAAATGAATAAAAAATATATATAATAAGTAATAATTGTTATGTAATACCAACTTAATTAAATTTTTATTATTATGTTAGAATTACACATGATTCCCATAATTTTTTTATATTTTTATATATTAGTATTACATATTTATTTACATGATCCTACCTCCATAGAACATTATGTAGAATAGAAGTGGATTTGGATTTGGATTCATCAATCTATATATAAAAAGGAACCTAATTATCTTGTTGTTTCATGTCACATAAATGTATTATTGTATATTTTAAATACCCAGTTTTTCAAGTGAAGCGTACCCCATCCTTGCTTTATGGTAGGGGTAAGTTGGTTTTGCTACACATTTATTATTTTCAGTAATCAGTTGCTATTTCTTAAATTAAAAATTCATAATCAAAGTGATTATTACATGTTTTATCAGGTGTGCATAAATCTGTGGTGGGTGAGAGTTTATTTTACCTTCCACATCTCTAAGATAAAACTTTGTAATAATTATCTAAAAGCCTCTATGATCCTTTCTAGTGAGCATTAATATAAATTTCATTATGTATTCATCTAGTATAAATGAACTGGGTAAGGTATAATAAAGAGTAAATCAATGTTTCATTATATTGTTTTAGTAAAATAAAGAATGTATATCATAATGTTACCTTAATATCATTACAAATTAGTGCCTTAAGCACAAACATATCCATGTGAAATGAATATACATCAACCGACACATGTATTCAAGTGGTGATCCCAATGTAACTATTGAATGTGGCCTTGTTGGGGTTAATAGGATGGCCTCATGAATTCGATCAAAACCCGAATTTTATGCCTTTGTTTCTTGCCTTAATAAGTTTTGTTAACATCACCATGCTACGCCGAACCTTTTTTATGGGACACATGTTTTTCACTATCTACCATTTCTTCATCTTTAACATTTTTAATATGTTATTCCTTTGGATTGGTAGAATCAACGTGTGAAGAATCTTGTTGGACCTATGCATTGGGAGCATTACCATGATGAGAAACCTATTTTCCCTCAAGATTGGGAGAATAATCTTGTAAAGAATTAATTATCTTCAAAAGTGGTTGAACATTTAATTTAGATTACATAAATGAAGTAGTGAATAAATAATAATATGTGGTAACACATTGTATATTACAAAAAATATATAACAAGATTATTGAACTCACTTTTTTTAAAGGTTGAAGGTATTTGACCCCTCTATTGAGTTTCTAAATCCCCTCATTATGGTATCCTTTAACATACAAGGCACCATCTATATTGGGACTATTGTTAAATGATATCAAATTCCAAATGAAAGGGTCATCCTTAGATGAATTAAAATATGACCCTTCAATGGTTTTGGTTGATAAAAAAATAATTAACCACTTTTATTTTGAAGGATCTAGAACATAAAATATATGTAATTCCTATGATGTCATTATAAATAGTTCATCTTTATACCATTCCTTACTGAAATACACTTTCACGAATCCCTATTAATCTATTTTAACTTCACTCCTATTATCAACCTACTTTCATTGAAAAATTTGCACTTGGAATGTTGTATAATCCAACTATCCTATTTGTTTGATGATGCTAATGTATGACATATTCTATTAAATTGGATTTCTGTCCATGGTACTAGATACATGCATCACTTTAGCCACAAGTGTAACTCCATTATTTTTTATAGTATTATGTCCATCATGTTCATTTGTATAGAACATATAACCATTAATTACATAATAATTATAATATAATACATGTACACTTGGTCCTATATCTATCCATCGAATTCATTCTGAAATTGAATCTGGATTTTTAGTTGAATCCTAAAAAATATGGCCTTTAAACCATCCTATAAACTATTAATTATGTGTATTTTATATCCAAAATTTATAACATGATGAATTCAAATGAATAAGAATTAATTTTTGGGTTTCAATATATGGTGAAACCTCTAAATTATTATGCAAAATGTAAAGGTGAGTCTGCTCCCACTATGTAATAGTAATTGTGATAACATCAATTCTAGAAATTCATTCACTCAAAAGACACCCGGTGTGATGATATTTTAGTAAAAAAATTATTTCTACATCAGATATATATATATTCGGTAAAAAATTCAATAGCTTCATAAATAATTTATCTCTCCATAATAGAACCTTTAATATAAAAAATAAACTCATTATAAGGGGTTATTTTATTGATTAGAGGGTTTATAACCCTCTATAAATACATTAGAGGTGGTTATAAGGAACTATTGATAATTTGGAAATCTTATCTTATTAGAGGTGGGTTTCATGAATCGATGGTAAAGTATGTTCAAAATTAGTGTTGGTTATTTTAGAGGGGTTTTAAATCCCTTATAACTCTAATCTAATTTTTTTAGATTTGGGTATTTTAGAGTCACTTAAAACTATCTCAAATTCATTTAATCAATTAGGGGAAGTTCTTAACCACCCCTAATTGATTTTAAAATTGAATAATTAGGGGATGTTATTAATTTCCCCTTTTTTTTTATTTTAATATGGTTCAATAGCCCTCACTCTCCCCTCTAGTGCTACAAGAGAAGAACCCCTCACTGCCCCTCAAGTGCATCCATTAAATACCTCAAGGTATAACGAATAGGACCATGGATACCCGGGAACCAGAGAGAATGGATGGATGGCACATAGTAGGTAGAGGTGAGATCACATGCACCATATCAGAACATGTGAGGATTTTTATAGAGGTTAGACATCCTAGAGGTGAAGGGCGTTGAGGCCATAGGTCGGGAGCGGACACCCCTCATGCTTTTAGAAGTAAAAGGATTCACCTTTACTTAATAAATCCAGAGAAGAAAACTACACATTATGATGTGTGATGGGATGTATGTTACTATTAATTCCACCATGTTTAATAAAAAACACCCCTTTATCAAGCGAGAATCGAGCCCTGAACACAGGCTGGTCGACTCGGGAGTCTTCCATTCTAACAACACAATGTTCCATAAATTACATATGTATTTTAATATTTATATTTTATACCAATATGTATATATATATATACATTATAAAATACACACATAGACACATATTATATTATGAAAATATATTCTATGCATAATTATATATATTTTATATTATATGTTCATATACAACTCAAATATGTTGTACACACACACACACACACATATATATATTATATTAATATGTACACAATTAAAAAAATAACAATATATACATATTACATATATATATGAATACATATATATATATATATATATTATATTTACATATGTATAAAATTTAATATATTTATATTATATTGTAAATAAAATTCATACTATTAAGATAATATAAGATTAATTTAATTATTGTATATAATATAATATTGTATTTCTGTATAGATTATATTTTATGTATATTTATATATAAATATATTTTACATATATAAATATATCTATACATATATATAGTTATATTATGTATACAAATATATATTTAATATATTATTTTAAATAATTATCTATATATTAATATAAAATTATTTATTTATTTTTAAATATTTATTTTTTATATATGTAATGTATTTAAATATATATAATGTATTTATATAATAAATTTATTCTTTTTATATTATAATTAATATTATATTAAATACAATTTTATACAAATAAATATATATTAATGTACACATTATACACAAATTTACACACACACATGAATGTGTATATTTAAATATTTATTTGTTAATATTTATTTATATACTTATCTATATGTATATATATATATATAATGTATTTATATATTTACTAATAGGATATACATAAAATAATATATACATAATATGATTACATAATATATATACATGTAATATATATATATATATATATTTATATGATTATATATATATAATTATTTATATATAAAATTTGATATTTAAAAAAATTTATTGGGGTTAAACCCCCTCTAATATGAGATATTAGCATCAGTTATACAAAACAACTGCTAAAAAATTCAATAAATTATTTTAGAGGGGGTTAAACCACCCCTGTAATATCAGATATTATATAGGGTTAATAATTACCGCTAATCTCTAAGATTAGAGGAGGTTTTAACCCCCTCTAAAATAAGTTTCTATATTTTTTATTTTATATGGGGTTTTAATCGCCTCTAAAATAAATTCTATATTTTTTAGTGGTAGTTATACAAAACCCCCATTAATGTATACAAAAAAATTATTTTAGAGGTGGTTTTAACCCCCTTTAAATTAAATTTTGTATTTTTTAGAGAATTTTATACAAAAGAACTGCCAATTTATAGATAAAATATTTATTGGGGGGGTTAACCCCCTATAATTTTTTATCTATATCTAGAGGGTTTGTGCACAACCCCCTATAAAAAACTACTGCTAAGTACATTTCTTTTTTCTATAGTTATTATGGACAACTTCAATTATGACATACCATTTCAAAATATTCATATACTATTCAATGGGATACATCCATCTATAATGTACATGAATATAGAGTCAAATATATCTAACCAAGTGAATAATCAAGTGAACCATCATATCGATGAATAACGACAGGAAGAATATCTCCAATTAGAATAATATGACAACAATTTTCTTTTCCATAGTTGGAAATTTCAATGTGTCTATAAATTTTCTTCAAATAGATTTGAAAAATAAACAAATATTGGTTAATTAATTATATAAATTCTTAGAAAAAATACAATTTAAAGCTACATTAATTAGATTTTGTATCAAAACATCGCAGTCATGTGATTTCAGACCCTTAACTTTAAATTTGTCATTAACATAATATTCTTTCTATTTTATGAATACTACTCTGGAACCTTTTCATCATTCAAGAAATTTCAAAACTGGCATCTCTCTTTCTTGGAAAGAGTGTAAGAAGGTTAAGGAAGGAAATTATAACTTTTACCTTTCATTGGATCCAACTCTTCTTGTATCCCCATATCAATCATGTCCAACCTAGCCTTAATTCTATACTTTGTTTTTTTAGGTACATTTAGTAACGTTCCAATGATAGTGTTACACACATTTTTTTCCAAATATGAAACATTAATAAAATACCTAACATACAAAAAATTATAGCATGGAAATTAAAAAATATATATATTTTTCAAAATAGTTTTTGTAAGGTTTTTCAAAAAAGGTTTACCAAATGTAGTGTCTATATCTTTTACTTTCTCAAAAATCTGATCACCTATTAGTGGAGACGGTGTTGTACCCTCTTATAAACTCTCATCAAATGATGTCATCCAATATTAGTATTTATGTAACTGGGGTATAAAACTATGATGTGTTAGAAACATAGTATCCGATCAATGTTTCAACCTAATTGAGTTTGTACCTTGATAAAAAATGGGACACCCTTGATTTCCTTTAATTTTATATCCTGAAAATCTTCCATGAGTAGGAAAGTCATTTATATGTCCTATAAAACATAGGTCTTAATGTAAAATATTCATTTCTATAATCATCACACAACTTAACATCTAAATCTAACAATAATTTCAAATATTTGATCAATGGAGCCAAATAAATATCAATATCATTAAAAAGTTGATTTGGTCTGAATAAATACAGAGATGAAATAAATTATTTTCATTTCATGAATAACCATGAGGGTAGGTTGTAATTTTACAACATAACCAGTAATGTACTATGATTGCTTCATTGAAAAACAAAAGGATTCAATCTATCTATATATAGTGAAAGGTGAAAGTTTCTCATCTCATTTTAAAATGTATGACACTCTTAATCACTTTTATTTCCCCAAGGAGAGTCTACCAGGTGACAGATTTTACAATATTTATTTATTTTATCTTCATGTCATGTCAATTTTCTTACAGTCACCTAACTTCTATTTAGGAACCTAAACCATGGAATGATTGGAATGTACCATAAAAATTTCATAGAAATCAATTTATCTTTCTTGTATCAAGACACACCACACATTTTTCATTTTTTAAATGATCCATGGTCCTTGATAAATAGTAAAAAATCAATTGGATAGGCATATATTCTTTTAGATATCAAACCCATTTAACATAGAATTTTTTTAGTGTCATATGTTCAAAAAGGAAGGACATTATCATCCAGAAGAATATCATTCAAGATAGAAATTAGTTTAGTAAATATGGAATCACTCCAACCATTTTCATATTTTATATTATATAGTTTCATTATGGATAACAATGTTGTATATTTAGTACAACCAACATACAATGGCATCATTTTACATCACTTTAACTTCTCCAAATTTTTTGGAAAATCACAAATTTCATCTTCAACTATCATTATCATTTCCTCAATACGATTTTCATCATTTTTCTCACCTATAATAATATACTCAATATAGTCTTCATAATTATTTAGACTTTTTATCATATCAGATGATCCACAAAATGTAGTGTTATCCGAATCACAATCTACATTTAGTTTTTCCCCAGGTTCAGTCCAACATTTATAACTTTGATCTATTCCATGATAGATTAAGTGTTCTTCCAACTCCTATGGACTAGTTATTCTTGAATAATGACACCATAAACACAAAAAAAAGGATTAGATAAGGTTCATATTCATGATCTTTTTCAAACATGATGAACTATTTCACCCCATCCTTATACTCTTTTCTCATACAATTGGCATCCATCCATTTTCAATTCAAATCCATACTATTTGATTTATTAATATTAATATTTAACATAATAAATAATTACAAAAAATTATGATCTTAAAACTCATAAAAAGTCATTCTTAAAGAATCATTTAAGCTACATGAAGCTATTTTTCTAAGATAACAAGAGCCGAATGATATGTATTGAGATTGTTTTGTGGTGGTGGAAACCATTTAATGAAAGAAATGTGTGATACCTATAATGTTACAAAGAACCTAATTAATTTATTATATATTAAAAAACATAGAGATCAATAATGTTTTCTATAAATTTTCTAGGTGGGATTATAAAAAGAGTGATGATTTGATGTTTATTCATTTCTGTATTTGGTACGTGGTAGGACAGGTGATGTTTCAGTGACACTATTCTTAATACACAAAGTTGATATTTTGTATGATGATGAAAATATTGATAGGTACTAATCAAATGGTCTTGAGAACCCAATGTTTTAAGAAAATATTTAATTTAAATCCAATAAACTAGAGTCTCAAGCTGGGTTTCTCAAGCTATTAAAAAAATGAACATTCTAATTGGTGTTTCATGAATGTTTCAAATTTGAACAATTCACATGGTTGAGATGAATCCTAAAAGAATAAAAATGAAAAATCTTTTTGGGTCTATAAGGAACAATCAACTTTTACACAAGTTGAAGAAGTATCCCAGTAGGATCAATAGAAATCCTCATCTCAAACTAATGATTGTAGTATAATCCTAACTACCTAGGAGAACTTGAAATCAAAACTCATCCTCAGTGGAACCAACAAAGAGAATCAATTCTAGAAAAATGTCAGAGTGAAAACTAGGAGAAAGGTTTAAACAATAAATAAGAAGATATGGATGTTATGAATACAGTTCACAATTCCAATTTAAGGATCTAAAGATAATATAAGTGGAGCTTTAAAGAATGTTCTGAGAGTCCCCGTAACTGGGACTAGAGTTTAAATAAAACTATTGGTCTATCTCAATGGGATGAACTGAAAAACTCAACTTGAAAAAAGATCAAAATATTTATAACTTAAAGAAATCAAATGGTGTCTATAATGGATAAAATTGGAGAAAATAACAAGAATGCACTAAAAATAAAGACCCACTTACTAATTGGAACTGAGGTTGAAATGAAAGTGGAAGGAATCATTAATTGAGTCAGTAGGGGGAATCAACCATTACAAGTGAAAATTTGAAGAAATAGGGAACTATGAATGAAATAGAAGGCGAATTAACCTACATAATATTGATCCAAAACTTTATATTTTGTATGCTCACTTTTTTTTTCATTCTTACAAGAATTCATTTTTAATTGAACATGAGGTTAGCAGTTTTTATAGAATAATTCCCATCATAGATGTTCATGATAATGAAAATATAAAAAGGAATAGGGATCTTATGCCTGGTAATGGATGAAAATGGGGATAATTGTTTGATTTTAATCCATGGGAGTATGAAGGATACCCGGAACTTAGAGTAGATTACTATCTATGTACTATAAAAAATTCTTACTTATCATTTGAAATAACCACCAAAAATGATAAGTGGGATTTTTTTTCTTTGTAAAAATGGTTCATTTTTCTATATCCTCATTCAGTCAAGAGATCCATACAATCAGAGTAAGAAATTTGAAAAATAATATATCACTTATGAATAATTTGACGATATTTCATATGATTAGATAGATAGAAAAAATCTAGAAAAAGCAATGAGCAATTGAAATCCACAAGAGGGTGGAGTTGATGTTTATTCATTTCATCAATAGGTATGTGGTGGTCCATGTGACATTTATCTGACATGATTATTAGGATCCTAAGTTTATCTTTTTTTAGATGATGAAAATGTTGATAGGGCCCAATCACATGGTCTTTAGAACCCAATTTTTGAAGAAATTATTGAATTAAATTGGGGTTTGACAAATAAAAGTGTGGGTATTTCTCAATGGGATGAACTAATAAATCCAAATTGTTCGAAATATCAAAATGATGACTTAAATAAATCAAATGGTTATTGGAATGAATACAAGTGGGGATAAGAGAAAGAATTCAATGAAAATAAATACTAACACATCAATAATTTATGTCAAATGAAATAATTTTTTTTTTAAAAATAAATTGTGTGTAGGCTAAGGGAAGAGGTTCAATACAAAATATTAATAGGGAAAATATAGAAAATTTAAAAAAAGTAGCATTGTTTCATTTTTTCCTTCCAAACCACCCTAATTTTGTTGTGATTTGAAATCTTCAATCGGGGAGAAACTGATATCTCTTAGTTTCTCCTCTAAGGATTTATCTTTGTCCAACACAACTTTCGAAATAAGGGGAATGAGTTCAAATCACTTTATTTTGTTTTTTTTCAACCCAAATTTCCATTAATAAACAAGATGTTAAGGTAGTTGAACCAAATTTTTCATAGAGTTTGGATCACCCCATGATGTTCTCATTCATGTTGCGACCCAGCTAAGAAAATAAATCCATTTTGAAGGAAATGTAAGTAGTGAAAGTTCAAGGATTGATTAAATTGGATATTGAATGACACAATGGTGATAAAAATGAAGATCAAGTGATGTAATATTGATTAAAGAGTAGTAGAAATAATCACATGCCTTAGAATTTGATAGGATTAATTCATCTGAAAAGTTTAAGGGTGAGCGGTGGAAGAGGCCACTTCCGCAAGAGCATGAATGACATGAAGAAAAAATTTCAATTAGGGATGAATTTATAAGATTATAGAGGGTTTTACCAGTGCTTTCTAAAAAGTGCAGATATAGATGGGTTTTATCAGGGCAAAAAAATGCTGATAAATCTTATTGTTATTAGCACTATAATTTTAGCACTAATAAAGATTATTTTGTATAATATTTTATAAAAAAATAAAAAAATATTAAACTAATATATATTTAATATGAATTAATTATAAAAAAATTAAAAATATTTTTCATTATTAATGAATATATAATATTAAATGCATGAATGCTAAAAATGATGGAAATTAAATAATTAAAAATGGAGAGTCTTCAAAAATATTTAAAAAATGGATAAGTTTTATTAATTTTTCAAATTATTAAAAACATTAAAAATGGATATATATTGAAATGAATATGCATACATGTTGAAAATATTGAAACATAGTAAATAAATATGTATAAATAAATATTAGAAAATTCTTAAATTCTAAAAAATATAAATATTGACAAATATTAAAAATAAATAAATAATATTAATTAAAATAATATTAAAAATGAATAAATAAAATTTGATAGATAATAAAACTATTTAAAAGAATGAATTCATAATATTAATTATATGAATTGTAAACTAGTACAAGAAATGAAAATAATAATAATAAAAATCATTTAAATGGATTAATTATATAAAATTTAAACATTTTAAAAATATTACATCTTAAAAAATAAAAATGAATGAATATTAATCATATAAATTAAAAACTTTCTAATATTATTATAACTTAGTAAATAATTATGTATATTTCATAAGTTTTACTAAATTGGTTGTAAACATGTACAAAAATGAAGAAAATGTCACAAAATTCATTTAAATACATTTCAAATCTTTTAAAAATATTTCATCTTAATAAATATAATTGACTAAATATTAATCATTTAAATTAAAAACATATTAAGAATATTTAAACATAGTAAAGAATTGTATTTCACGGAAGCCCTTGTAGGAACCTCATCCACCTTTCCACCTCAGAATAATCCACCTATAATAAAACGGTCTGGAGATGGAGCCATCACAGTTGTAGCTAACCCTGAGGCAATCAAGCAGAGACTTGAGGTCTGTAGATTCTTAGTGCTCAGACATATCTCCTATGAAAAAGGGGTGAATCCCTTGTCTTTTTCTGATCTTAAAGAGAGTATTTCACATTGTTGGAATTTCTACAACTGAAGATTGATTCGCCTCAGAAAAGTTTACTTCCATATAATCCTACAGAAGCAGGAGGAACTGAATGCAATATGGAAGCTCAGAACCCTTAACTTAAAGCATGGGATCTTCCTCCTCTCAGAATGGGATGCCAACTTTAATCCATTCACGCAGAAACAATCCATTTCTCAAGTATGGGAAAGAATCCATGGACTTCCATGGGTGTACTAGCATCCTAAAATTCTCAATGATCTTGCCTATGGTATTGGAACACCTTTGAAGATAGATCAGTGAAAAATTAATGGAGATCTTGGAAGTTATGCCAGAGTCCTCATTGAAATTGATATGGAGACCTCACCTCCTTATTGTGTAGCCGTAGATTCCAATAATCACCTTATTAAAGTTAGATTTGAATTTGAAAACCTTCCTAAATATTGTGAGCACTGCAGAATGGCTGGGCATATGATTGAGAAACGTCGTATTTTACAAAAAATAGTACATCTGACACCAAAGAATGGATCATGGTAGGAGGTTCCTAGAAGAAGGGCTGTTGTCAAAATGCTGTATGTTAAAAGGAGTGACAACAGGTCTTCAAAATAGGTTGCATGCGATCAAATGGTGGGAACAAGCAAGAATTTGGTAGATCTTGCTGAAGAATAGGAACAACATTCTCTCCAAAATGAAGGTGTTTTTCATGATAAAACAACGGTTATATCAGTAGAAGAGAAGGTTACGAATAAATATCCTCAAAAATTAGCAGATGAGATCTTTAATCTTGTGCTTGGTATGCAATAGGAGGAACTTGATTTATATCTGATTAGTTCGGGCATTAATGAGGCACTCGAGATAGATTATGCAGACATTATTGACATCATTCTCCTTCCTAATCAGATACTGGTGAACACCCTTCCTCACAACCCAAATCAACATATGAATGAGGCTACTTTCTCAAAGGAAGAGGTTGGAATTAAAACAGGAGATCAATACATCCCCTGAGAGGCAGATTTTGAAATTAAAAATGGATATGACAACATGGATTGCACTGAATCCACACCGATAAGAATTATACCAACTACAGTTTCCAAGAAGGAGGACCTGAGAAGGTCTGGATGAAATAAGACACCCATGACATGTAAAAAAGGGGTCCTCAACCCCAAACTTAAGTCAAAATGAGGATATTATTCTGGAACTGCCTGGGATTGTCCAACCTTGACACTCTATGTTCCCTTAGGCTACTTATAAGTAAATATAAGCCTGACACTCTTCGGGTATCCGAGACTAAGACCAAGAAACATAACAATGGCTCCTTTCTTCAAGGAAAGGGATATTTAATGCTTGGTTCTATATAGGATTCTAGTCATGACAGATTATGGCTTTTTTCTCACAACAATGTGGTGAACCATCTTCTAATCTATGAGAATGAACAGGACATCACATGCAGGTTTACTCACTATGGAAGAAACATTCTATGCTCAATGGTTTATGCCTCTAACAACTATATTACTAGAAGAGCATTATGGAGTCATATTAAAAATATATCTAGTTCTATCTCAAAACAATAGATTATTATGGGATACTTCAATGCCATTCTACATGCAGATGAAAAGCTCGGGTATGTTACATGCACCACTTCCATGACAGACTTCAGAGTTTTTATTGAAGAATCTAATCTGAACTAAATCAATTGGTTGGGAGATAAGAAAACTTGGTATAGAAAAAATTTGAATGGAATGAGGGAAAGCATAATTGACCGTGCAGTTTTTAACATACATATTCTTGAGGACTGAAAAACCATTTCATGTGTTACTCTTGCATGACATAATTCAGATCATCATCCAATTCTAGTTAATTTCATTGATAAGGGAGAAAAACTACCTCTTCCCTTTTGGTTTAACAATTCTTGGACTACCCTCCCAGAATGTTCCCAGATTTTTACAGACACTTGGGCCATGCAAGACTATAATCACAATCCACTTGCTTGTGTTCTCAAGCTTCAGGTTCTTAAGCAGAAAATGAAGCATTGGAGTAGGAACAAGTTCAGCCTTCTTGACCCAGAAATAGATTCTCTGGAAAGAAAACTTCATGATATTCAAGAATCTATTACTCCCAAAAACTTCCCTAGAAATAATGACCAAGAGAAGAAGGTTTCCTATGATCTTCAGAAACTCATTGTGCTCAGGGATAACATTCAGAAATATTTATTCAAAGTTAAGTGGCTTACTGATGGTGACAGGAATACCAAATTTTTTAATTCAATTCAAAGAGATAAAAAAGTTGACATGCCTCTATCTCTTCTGAAGGATGGAGACTCTATAATTGATGATAGACAGAGTCTCTCAACCCATATTATCTATCAGCAGGCCTCTATCTCTTTTGAAGGATGGAGACTCTTATGGAATAAGTATTTGGTCTTAAAAAAGAAAGTTCTCCAGGGCCATATGGTTTCACTAATCATTTCTTTCATTCTATTGGGAGGATATACAAGATGATGTGTGTAAAATGGTAAACCATTTATTCACAGAGGGATATCACACTCAATGTATTAATTCTCAGTTCATTTCCTCAATCTTTAAGGTGGATAATCCAAGTGATATTGTTCAGTTTCATCATGTTTCTCTTATCAACACTATCCAGAAGATCATCACCAAAATCTTGGCCATTCACCTCGCTCATATTTCTGAGATAATTGTCTCATGGAACAGTTTGGTTATATCAAAAGAAGAAAGATTCAAGATTGCCTTATAAATGCCTATGAATGTATAAACCTCCTTCAGAAGACCACACAATGTGGAAACATTGCCCTTAAGATTGATATTAGGAAGGCCTTTGACACCATCAATTGGGGTTTCATTAGACATATATTGCATGTGTTTGGATTCCACAACAGATTCATTCATTGGGATAATGCTCTAATCAGCTCTGCTCATATTTCTATTTTGATTAATGGATCTCTAGAAGGGTACTTTAAATTTTCTAGAGGAGTGAGGCAGGGGGAACCATTGTCCTCTATTATTTTTCAATTGCTGAAGATTATCTCAGCCGACTTATCCTCGATAGGGTTAACATAGGAGAGATCAAAGCAATCTATGCTACATGAGGTATCAATGCCCCCTTTCATCTTCTTTTTACTGACGACATCATTCTGTTTACTCATGGAGACAGGAGGAACCTTAAAAATATCAAGAGAACTCTTCTTCACTATGAAAAAGCCTCTATCCAAGAGGTCAATTGGAGCAAGTCATTCATTTTCTTTGGGAAAAACATATTGGTCTTAAGGAAGAAATACATGGTTCATGAGCTGGGTATAAGGGAAGGGCCCCTTACTTTTATTTACCTTGGGGTCCCAATGTTACTTGGAAAACCTAAGACCTCTTATTTTGCTGATGTTGTGAGCCAAGTTAGAATAACTCTATCCACCTGGAAGGGTAAGTCACTCTCAATGGCTGGGAGAATATGCCTGGTTAAACATGTGATTGTTTCAAAGCTGGTTTAATCCTTCATGGTGTACTCTTGGCCGACTTCCACCCTTAAAAGTATCAACACACTCATGAGGAACTTTGTGTGGAGTGGAAGTATACTTGAAAGGAAAATTATAACAGCTCCATGGAAGATTTTCTGCTCACCACATACCATGGGAGGCCTGGGTATTAAAAACATTGAACTCTTCAACCAATCTCTTCAAGCACATTTCCTTTGGAGACTTATCAATGATAAATCTGAATCCCTGGATTTACTCATAACTAAACTTCTAAGAAGGATGATTTCATGGAAGGTGAACTACATCCAATCCTCAGTTAGGCCTGGTCTAAAAAATACTTTCTAGAAGGTTAAAATGCAGTCTCACTGGTTGGTCAGCATGCACTCCTCCCTCCAATTCTGGAGGGATAACTGGAATGGTACCCCATGATTGATAGTTTGGATATGCAGGATCTTCCTATAAACTACAATGCCACTATTAAAAACCATCTTGAGCAGTATCATATTCTTCCACCTCAGATTTCCCACATGGTATCCCCCTATGATTTTCTAGGCACATATGAAATTCTAATTTGGTAACCAAGCTCAAATGGAATTCTGAACTCCAAATGCTTCTACAACAATCTTCTACAAGGTAGCAGTACCGGAACTATTAATTACAATAGAAAATGGTTTCCACCATCTAGATCTACACTCCTTTGGCGCCTCCATCTCAACAAACTTCCAGTGGACCTGCAGCGAGATGGGATCTCCCTCTTCTCTAGATGTGACTTGTGTCATCATCACCATGATGATATAAACCATTTTTTCATGTCTTGTAAGACCACAACCTCACTCGGGAACATGATCTTCAACTGGTTTGAGACTCAACCTCCACATGTGAATAGCATCGCAGACCTCCTGCTTCTACTTCCAGCAACCCAATTATAGATGTAGGTTCGAATAATCTTCCTTGCCGCATGTGCTGAAGTTATTCAAGTTATTTGGAAGTGAAGAAACATGGCTCACCATACAAATTCTAGAATCAATTATAGGGTGGTGATATCTGAAATTTTGTTTGCGGCTCAACAAGAAAATAGTTTATATGCTGAAAAATGTGACAACTCAGTAAGATATTTCACTATTCTGAAAGAACTACACATGAAAGTTAAATATCCTCGGACTCTGGGAACCATGGAAGTCTTCTGGTTACCTCCTTTTATAGGATGGATTAAATACAACTCGGATAGATCCTCAAGAGGTAATCCAGGACCTACTGGATATGGTTTTGTCTTTAGAAATAATGACGGTGAATTCCTTGAAGGGGTTCACGGTACATGTGGACTAGCCACAACTCTTGAAGCAGAGATGATGGCTCTCATCAAAGCAGTGTATTTTTCTCATAGAAGGAATTGGAGGAAAATCTAGTTTGAAAGTGAATCTTCCACCATTGTACACGTAGTTAGAATGAGTCAGATTCACCTTGCTTGGAAACTAACATCGAAATGGATTAAGTGCCTTGACATACTTGCTTCAATGTATTATATCATTACACACATATACCGTGAAGCCAACCAACTTGATGATTTCCTTGCAAACATGGGAGCCTCTAGTGACACTTGCACCTATCATTCTAGCACTCCTCGTGAGATTCTCCCTATCCTTTACAGAGATAAATGTAAACTTCCTTCCTTCAAACTATTGTAACCCAGGTTTCCTTTTTTTAGTTATATGAAGCCTTGCTCCTTGATTTTTTTAAAACAAAAAAGAATAAATAAGGCTTGATAGGTGGGCTATCCCCTAAGGGGTTCTGGCTTGCCTTTCTGACCTGTTTGTGTGGTGTGTATGTGTTTAATGTAATTGTACCCCCAATCACTTAATATATATAAATTACAAACATATTGAAAATATTACATAGTAAATAAATATATTTATACATAAGTATTAGAAAATGATTAAAATACAACAAATATATAAAACATAAATATTAAAAATGAATAAATAATATTAAATAAAAAAATATAAAAAATGAATAAATAAAAATTAATAGACAAAACTATTTAATAAAATGAATTCATGAGATTAACTACATGAATTGTAAACACGTACAGAAATGAATAAAATATTAAAAATGTTTTTAAATAACTTAATTATATAAATTTCAAACATTTTAGAAATATTTCTACTTAATAAATAAAATAGAATAAATACTAATCATATAAAATAAAAACATATTATAGATTATAATTAGTAAATAGATATGTATAAATTTTAAAAATTGAATAAATTCAAAAAATATTATATCAAAAATAAAAAAAAAGATACTTTAAATGTGAAATAATATTAAAAATATGAATAGTACATTCCACACATACACATATAAACTTTTCCTATACATACATATACATATGCATATATATATACATCCCATATATATACATAGATATAAATATAGAAATTCAAATATCACATATTAATAATACATATTCATTTATATTTATATAATTGTTTAAATTATTAAAATATATATCAATATATCATATTTATATTAATTATATACATTTTTTAATTAATATATATAATTAAACATTAATTTTTGAATATAAATATGAAAAGGTTATATATATTGATAATATTGTTTTTATTAAAATTTATACAAATCTTTTATTAGCGCTAGGAAAAGAACTGATAAAGAGGAACCTTTATTAGTGAAAAAATGCACTGAAAAAGGGTAAACCGTTTTAACACTTTTTCCAAGAATCTGTAAAGTTTATACCTTTATCAGTATGTTCTTTTTAGCAATGATAAAATCCAACATTGTATATCACACAATCAGTGGTAGTGAGAGTGGCATTCACAATGTGAATGACTATCATGCAGGCCATTCAGGATATGAATGATTTGGTAGAGGGACAAAACTTTTACCCAGGAACATTAACTGTGTGACCATATGGGTCATGCTATTAAAAAATGAAGGCAGAGGGGTTTTCCTTGTCTTGGAAGAGGATTCATGGTGGGAACCACCTGATCACGCCATGAACCAGTGTAAGAAACCCCATTTTGAGGGGATTTTTGGTAACTTCATTAGGGTATTTTTTTACCCATCGGCTTCCATTATTTGTGTTAGACTAAAGTAAGATAGAGGGACCCCTTTGGATATCTTCTTCACCTCCCTTGTTTCTCCCTTTACCCTGGTGGTCCAAGGGAGTTTTTCCACACTGATTCAAGGTGTGTTTCTATCCTTCCCCCTCTTCGATTCCCCCCCCCCCCCCCGATTTTTTATTTAGTTAACTAGATTTTTAGGTGACTATTCCACTAAATCATGGTAAAATTGTCCCTCTTGTTGATGATTTCATGTGAAAATCATAGTGGATGTGTCCAGAGGCTGAAATAAATTTTTCATTCATTGTTTAAATCAATGTATGATGGTCAGTGAGATTATTTAGGTTTTCTAGAGAATTTGGATGAAATTGTCTATTGATACAGAGATGTAATCTAAGAATTTTTCATGGATTAGGTCCAGATGTGTTTCAAGAGTGGAAGCCACCCCATTGCTTATGGTTTTAGTGTTGGGAGGTCACCTGATGAGTTTAGCATCAAATATTCCAATTATGGTTTTTGATATTAATTATTAAAATTATTACTTTGATAGAGTTTATCGATGATATAGGTTATTGTGGACTCATATAAGGTTGATATGATATTGTTATTAATTTTGATCATCGTTTGAGGTAGGTGGACTTTACATATTTGAATCTCTTGGTCATTGGTGATTTTATGTTCGTTTGTGAGAACTATATTATCTTGAAGCATGACGTCAGGAATTTTGTGTGTTTTTTCACAATAAATTGGGATGATCTTTCATATTACTAATAATAAAAATGGGTCACATAACTTTATAAATAGTTTATTAGTGATTTACTAGTTTAATGAGTATTGGTGGGCCTTTTTATGGATTCTTTGGAGGTGTGAATTTGGTTTTGAAAGTTAAAAATGGATTTCATCTTTAAAATGTGATTTTAGAAATGGGTCTTGGTTCTAAGTGGGATTCCAAGTGAAAATTAGTGATTTGGTAAATGGGTTTTGAAAATTTTTGAAAGCGGAGTTTGGAATGGTTATTGAGAGGAAGTTAGAAGAGACTGGTTTGGAAAATGTTTTGGTCCACTTGACCTTGCGTGGGTAACCTATTTTGAAAATCTTGTGTTCTTGAAGTGTGAACCTAATTATAATTTCCTTTTTCATTGCTCGTTTCATGATATTTATTTGTGATGATGTGATATTAGTGTTGAAGTGTGTGTTGGATCTAAATAGATATATAAAAACACTTCTGGAGAAATAGATGGACCTAGAGTGAAATGTTTAATATTAGCAATGAACTCCATTGTTGATAAGGTTTCAAAAACATGGATGGGGTTCCTGGGGGAAACTTTGAGGGATTGGGTAGGGAGAATCAATGAGATATCCCTATATTTTTATGCTTGAGATGTGTTTTTGGGATAATGTGATTATTTTATTACTTTTTGTTGTTGTGGTATATTAATTATGTGATAAGGTTGATGGTGGTAACATAGTTTTCAGTGAGAAGATAGTGGGATGAGGTGAGAAGGAGTGTGGAGGAGATCATATAGAATCCACAAGTGATATGGTCCAGGCTTGGTCATCCATGAGTGATTTGATTGGACATAACATAATTCAAGAATCCATGATTGATATGGTTCAGCCATGGGTATCCACGAGTGATATGGTTTGCCTTTTGTGACATATACAACCATGAATGATATGGTTTGGACATGGGAATCCCTAAGTGATATGGCTGGCCTCGACTGTAATGATAGGGTCAACCATGAGGGAAATGGATGAGACTAAGGATTTGGATGTTGGTTGACCATGAGTGATATGGTTGAGTGTATGGAAGATGATATAGATTCCCTCGAGTGAGAAGGTATGTCTGAACATGTGGTACATGATATGATAATAATTACACCCTACCCTAATTCTTTATGTATGGGTTGGAATTTCCATACATGGAGAATATTCCTTTAAGCATTGGCTGAATCAAGTATGGCCAAGTGTCAGGGTTCCTTAGTTATCACATGATGACTTAATATGTATTCTTATATGTGTATTGTGTGTTATGTTTCTAGGTGGATGTATTTCATAGGCATGACTACAATCTATATATATGTATTTCATGTACATTAACTTGATCATAGTAGAACTTAGTATGGTTGAGGATTTGGGGATTCATACTGGGTTATTAGACTCATCCCCTACCCATATACAAGGCATGAGTTTTAATATATATGGGTCTACATTATTATTTTTTCAAAAGACATAGGTATCTCCTGGGACTAAACAAATGGGTTTTTAAAATATCACGGAGGTTAGTGAAACATTGGGGAAATTATGTGAGTTGAGATGGATGCCAATTTATTTTATTTTCAATTATCATTCAACATTTACTGGAAATTGTTCCATGTATTTATATATGATTAATGTTCTTCCATGTTTATATATTATTACTCTATTATGTTTTATGCATAATATATATTATTTTAGTGTTTTTTATTTTGGAAAACAATGTCTTTTTGGCTCCCCATTTTAAGTATCTAAATTTTTGTATGTCTGTTATACAAATGAGTCATGTAAAATTTTTGATAGGTTAAGGAAATACCCTTGGGTGTCCTTATTGAGGACATAGTCTACCCATGACTATTTTTAGCCCTCAACACTAGTCGGATGTCTCTAGAATATGGGGATGTGAGCCTGAGGTCTTATAGAGAACCTTGATCAGGTTCTACTTGGGAGATCTGGCTAGGGGAATTATAAAAAGTTATCAGAGAATGTATTTGGATAGAGTTATGTGGTTAGGGGAGCAATTAAGATGTTCAGACTTAGGAGATAGATCAAGTACATGCCTAGATAGCATGAAATCTGCTGACACCCTAGTTTCTAAAGGATTTCCAATATTGGGACTAGGCACTGTAGGATGAGTGAGGTGTTGGATTGGATCGATAATACCAATGTGGGAAGGATGTGACTCGAGATGAGTTGTAGTCCTTAGTCGAGGGCTAGTAATTTATTCATGAATCATGATAGTGGAATGCATAGTGCATACCACATGTGCCAATTGGTGGTATTTCTTGAAATGTTATCCCATCAATATCCATTATTAATTGATGTAACATATTTTATAATTGATGATTTATTTATTACGATATAAGGTTTTATTATATTAATATGGATATAAGGGGATTGTGTGATTAATTGTGATGTGTTTTTTTATCCACCATAGGGAATAGTTTTTGGGATAGTTGGAATTTTGAGGAAAAAATCGTATTTGAATGAAAAACATGTGCGGTGGAACGAGGCGTGTGTAAAAGGGTTTATAAAATGGTTTTACTTAAAATGGATCATGGATCCAGTGATCTTGAAAAGGTCTATGATTTTTAGGTTTTAGAAAAATATAAAAAAAATGTTTTTTAAAATTAGATTTCAAACTGATTTTTGAAATTAATAGTGGTTTTGGGAAAAGGATCAGCTACATTGAGGATTTGTTAGATTTTTATTTTTAGTGAAAACCCTTGGATTCCAAGGGGTGTTCTGAAAACTTAGGTGAGTTTTGGTGTGTCTGAAATATTTTGAAATTGTTTTTAAAATTTGTAACTATTACCCATGTGGGCCTTGTTTTCAGATTTTTAATTGGCTGGGGTGATGTTTCCTTTAATTAATATCATTTTCTACATCAATTTTATGTTTAATTATGTTTTTAATGTTAAAATAAGATTTAATTTAGTTAATTTTTTTAAATTTATAATTAATTTGATAAATTATTTATTTTTATAAATCTATGTTATATTTTTTTAATATGCGTTGAGTTATTTATATGATATTTAATATTGAAGTTTTTTTGAGATATTAATTTTAATTGTCATTATTTATTTTTGGTTCTATCTGTTTTATTCCATTATTTTGTATTCTTTTCATAAATTAATTAGTTAATTATAATTTAATTTGATTTATAATTTAATGAATTAAAAATGTGTAATATTAATATGTAATAAAATTCCTTCTTAATTTTTATCATTATTTTATTTTAATTAAATTAATTATTTAATGTAACTTGAATTTATTATTTTTATTAATTTTTTATTTTTAATTTTAAGTTTATTTATTTTGAGTGTTATTTATTTGGTTTAAGTAGTAGATTTCCATCACTATACATATTCAAATTATAGGGGTTTATGTGACCAAATTTGAAGAGCCTCCCACATTCTTGAATTATCACATAATGAAATTCCTATATAGGGGATTTATAAAGTTCCCACATATCCAAAATTCATGTATGTGAAAACCACATAGCCAATTTCATCCTTGATACCAAGGGGATAATATCTTCTCATGTAGCCTAATTTACATCAAAATCTCAAACTATTAGTCACCCAAATCTCATCAAGGTTATTGAAGATGATCCCACCAAAAGGCTGAGGCTGTTGCGGCTGAAGCTTTTGATCAAAGCTTCTTTAACAACCAGATCTGAGATGTGTGAGATCCACCGTCGCTATGCTGAGAAGGTACCACAACACTGATGTTATGCCACTTTTTTTCCACACCGTATTTTGGCTGAAGACCTCAAGCTCCATTGATAAAATTCAAAGGTCCCATGCCAATGATTGAATCAACATCAAGACCTGTTATATGAATGAACTTGTCCAAGCCTAAACTGACTTCACCTACCCCACAGTGTTGGAAGCCCCAAACTCGTTTGAGTTGAATAATCTATGCTAGGAAGAAGCTATGCTCGATGAGGTATAAGAATACCACTGAAGATTTCTAGATAAGAGCTTGAGTATCACTAAGCCTCGTTGGATAAGACACACCTATAGCTAATGAGAAAGAAGGAAGAAAAGAACAATAAAAAAGTCATAGAAAAAAATTGAATAAATAAATATAATATTTATGTCTAATAATAATAAAAATAGTAAATATATATATATATATTTAATAATAATAATAATAAATATTAATTATAAAATACATGTTTATATTTATATATATATTTAATACTAATAATAAAATTAGATAATACATGCACATATTATGAGAACCCTTATCTTTATTAAACATTAAATCATGATTTATTAAATAAGAATACACATAATATAACCCAAAAGATCAATAAATATAGTTTCTTTGTGAATTAGGTACATAACATAACATCATGAACATGGGATACAAAAATATTATTAAAAACATCCTTAACATGCTCTTAGAGATCATCGGTCCTCTAAAACTGCAAGAGAACATCTGGATGTGGGTATGAACTCACTAATTATTAGATTTTATCTTCCCAAAGGTCATAATCCATAGTGTCTTGAAGATATTATTCATAGGATATCCTTTATGTGGGGGGGGGGGGGTTATTGGAAGTGTATTTCATTAGGCAGAGGTTTCTTTCACAGCTCGTTTCAATCGAATGAAGCTAGAATCCATGTCTGGTCCTCTGGTTCGTTACTTCTGAAGTTAGGAACACTTTATCTCCATGAATTAAGGATATATTTTAATGTTTAAAGGCTAAAGAATGATTTTTTCACAGGTATGGATCAGGCTTCATGACCTCAAATGGATTTAATGGCATCCAAAAATCTTACATGATATTAATGCTACCTTTGGTGTTTTGATTTGCTTGGATAAGGAGACATAACACATCAGGTATGGGAACTTTGCAATAATGGTGATTGAAATTGATTTTAGTTCCATTATTATTTTTAATGGGAGTCACACTAATTCCATTGATGATATACAAATCAGTGTTGAGTATGATAATTGTCCAAATTTATATCAAAATTGCAAATTAGTTGGTCATATAGATGAGAAAGGTAGGAGGAAAGTTTTTGATTTTTTTTGTTTGAAGGGGAATACTTAAAAGGGATATGATGGTAATGGTAAAATTAATTTATCTAAGATGCATGGGAAATCAGTACCTAGTAATCATAGGAAGTAACTTGTAGAATATCTGGATAAGCAGTATCGAAATCAAGGGGCTTCAACATACAAGAATAAATCTCTGATGGTGAATTTAGAGTAGGTAGGAACTTCATTGGATACTAATAGTTCGTCTTCCTTGTTCAAATATAATTATTGTAATAGTAATGGGTCTCAAATGGATATTTCAGGCACTAGGATAGAGAAAAGCCAGGATGAAAATGTTATCAGTGAGCCTTCTACTGGAAATAAGGAACCCGATTGTAGGTGAAGTGATTTTCTATTGGAACATGTTTAGAAGTTTGGAAGATCTGATTTGATTATCATGAAATTCACTTGTCAGGATGGTATGCATGCAGGTGAGGTGAAACAATCTATAGATAAGGCTGTTGGTGTTGTTCTCGTGTATTCTCCTCCATTAACTAATGAGCAAGGTTACATTGTGTAGCTGCTAGTTGTAACATTTTCAGGGAATTCTCTAAAGAAATATATGACTGAGTAATATTATGTTTAGTAGAGCATGGATTATCTTTAAGAGATTCGTAATGTCTTTAGCTCTTCAGTAATGTCTGTCAAATGGGGTAATGTTTCAAATGATGGAAGTGACAAGGAAAAGTATATGGTTCTTCTTGACACCAATCATCTTCGATCTATGGAAAGTGGTGATCCTATCTATTTTAACGATTCTTTTTTAAATTGAAAGGGAATGATGTCCAGTATTGAAGTTCTTGCTCTGGTACCTCCAAAAATAACTTCATGAAATGATTATTCTAGTTTACCCATGTCTACTGGGCCATATTCCAAGACATCTGTCATGAACTGAATTTGGTCACCATCAAAAACAGCACCAAACCCGGCCCGTGGTAAGGCCCGAAGGGAGTTCCCGATCCCCATGGGCTGGCACAAGTTCCCGGCTAATACAAAATTAAATTTGGGAATGATTTACCTAAATTTATAAACATAAAACAACGAACGAATCCAATAAAACAAATCTGGGTTTTTCAAACAAAAAAATCTTTTACAAAATTTTAGAACTGAATTACATAATTTAAAACAATTATAGAAGACTATAACAACTGAAGAAACCCAAAATGGATAGCCCAAGAACCTCCACATGGTGAGATGCACCTCCCTCAATCCATATCCACAACATTGTATCATGATGGACCGCTAAAAACCCGAACTGTTGGCACAAAAGTTGTACCCAAACCTGCGACAACAAAAATAACCAAGTCTACATACACCCAAGGGTGTAAGTAGGGTGTGATCCAACACCCAGTAGGATACCACCACTAATATATTCCATGTGATAAACATTCAAAGATGAAAAACATACAAGTTTTCAAAAACATGTAATTTCTAGTTACAATTTCTAAAAGATGCAACTAAAAAAACCAGTTTTCAAGTGGGCTAATTTAATGAATCAAAAATTTTAAAATAAATTCAAAAGCTACTGAATTTTTTCAGACAAATATACCATATGCCGACGGTAAGTATAAAGGATCTAATGAGCACAAGCAATTGGAAATAACCCCTAGGCACTAGCTAGTTGTGGGTCCCAGGTACCTCGTATCTCGGTGAGAGTAACCACACAAAAAAATATGTTCTCATGAACGAGCCACTAGTAGGAAACATACCCATAACCTAGTGGTCCCTAATCTTCATCATCATAGTTTAGTTAGAGTTGTAAGCGTCAATCTTTATAAGTGAAACTGAGGCCAAAGCCCACAGATTCACTAGCATACTAGTACACGTCCACCTACCTAGATACCGGGGTTTTCCCTTTGTGCTAAAACAAGTTCAACAAGACAAGAAATATAGTTTTCACAAGAAAATATCACATCCTCATCACACATTAACCAAAAATCCCCATGTACATCACACAAGTCTCAAATTCCACTTTTCATTCAAATGCGTTTTGAAATCAAAGTCACACCAAAATAGCCCACAACACTTTTTTCATAACTTTCACAATCCAACACATCCTTTAAAAATTTTATAAAGTCCCTAAAAATATGATAAACATTACATAACAGCCCAATCATATGTTTCATAAAACCCTTTTTATAAACAAAATCCATTTTTCACATCGCACTCACACAAACAGCCCACATCACGTTCACATCTCTTTCAAATTTTAGTAAATCCATTAAACATTTTTATAAAACATTTCAAAGAGGATAAAAATCACATGATAGACCTATTAACATTTAAAATGGTCTATTTGAAAGTATAAACAATCCAAAACAGTTTTCCAATATGGTTTCACCCCTTACATAAATCATTAAACCATTCAAAACTTTCATAAAACAATTCTAAAGAGTGTACCAAATCTTTTCACATAAAACCCATTTCAAAACCATATTTCAAGGACAAAATCACACAAATACAAATTAAAAACAGAATTTTCAGCCCCAAAACATTTATTAAAATACCCCCAAGTGTTATACAAACACCTCAAACAATACCACAAAATATCCACATGAAAAGCACATGTTTTCAAAATCACTTTCAAGAAGTACAATAAGGTTTTACACCTTAAACCTATAAAAACCTCTTTAAAACCTAATGGAACACCAATACACTACCAAATCAGAATTTTTAGCCCAGAAAAGATTTATTAAACTAATTTCATATGTTATAAAACACACCCAAACAATACCCAAAGGGTTACACATGAAAAACACCCAATTTTAAGCTAAAATGAAAATATAAAAATAAATTCTTAACCAAATCCAACATAAAAATTTTAGCACCACACAAAGAATATTAGGAACATGAATAATAAGTAATTCAAGCAAACTAACTCATCTAGAATTTATTACACATGGAATCACCTACCTTTTATGTCGAAACCCTCAAAACATGGTGTGAAACATCAACTGCACCACCGCCACACCTCAGGGAAGATAAATCCAGACCTAGACCAAAATATTTGACCAATAATACACTAAATCAAACCCTAGGTTCTAACCTCAACTTCTGGACATGAGGAACTTCATGAAAGGGTGAAAGAAACCCTAAGGAAGGGGAAGAAATCAAGGAAAGAAACACTTACTTGAAACATATTGAATCAAACGAACCAAATACACAAAAATTTGAATCTTCAAGTAACCAAAACTGATATGGAGGCTCTAGTTGCTATGAGAAGGTCATGTGGGGACTAAAATGGGAGAAAAAGAGCAGAAATTGAAGGTGTTATGAAAGAAACAATTTACCTCTTCAAATATGGACGGTTTGAGAAATCCAGATAAGTTTTGCCCAAATTCGTGAAACACATGAGCTCAAAAGCGGATAAATAGATAATGTGGGTGATCATTAGGTTTTTGTATTAGAGTGGGAGGTGGAATCATAGAAAAATAGTAAATATGGAATGATATATTAAAATATTAAAAATAAAACTTAAATCATGAAATAGGCTTTTGGGCTGGCCCAAAACCTTAATAAAAAACCCAAATCCATCATGATTATGGATTTTTATGAGGCCCAAATGGATATGGTAGTTTTTATATATTAGGGTATTCCAATTGAAATGTGGAATTATTGTAAAATCCTGAAAAATGAATGATTTATAAAATAAACAAAATTGGTTTTGAAACCTGGAAATGGGCTCACGGTTTGGCCCAAATTTTGAAAACCCACCATTTCCACCAAAATGCATGCGAAACCCACCAAACAAAGAAATAATGTAAATTAAATGACAAAATAACTTTAAAATATGTCATGTATGTGACAATTCTCCCCACTATAAAACTTTCCTCGCTCCGAAAGCCACAGTAAGTCCAAATACAAAAACCAAACCCAACTGATAAACCAAGAAGTAATTCTTTGCCAAGATTCACCCCCAAAGGCCAAAACACCTCCAGTGATCATTTAAGGAAGGATTACTCTCACAAAAAAAACTTAAAACACTTTCATGAAACAATCAAGCACATTCAGGCTTTATCCCAAATGAAAACTCCTCAAATACAATCTGAACAATACTGAATAAATTTATCTAAAAAAACAACAACATCGAACAAAGTTACACTTACTATACTATAACTAAACCATTGTGCACTCTCCAATCTCGATGTTTACCCAAGTAAGATGTAGTTAGTTAGATATCTTTGAATGATAATACCTACTTCCAAGACAAGACCATGGAAAAAAATCTGAGTTACTCGTATGAAGAGACACAAATGGGCTCCCCACCGTAAGAGACATCTTAAATTTTTTCCCTGAAATAGAATCAGGATGCTAACAAGGGGAGGCCCGAACAGACTCCCTATTACAAGGGGTATACATCCATTATAAATTTCCAAAATAATATGCATGATACCCGTGGTGGGTCTCTCCACCACAAGAACCAACCATCTTAACCGACCGGCGTGGGCCGACACGAAAATACCCCAAAAATTTAATGATTTGGGAAGGCTTCACAGTTAGTCCACACGGTTTGGGAAACCACACACTAACCATGCATATCATTCTTTCCACATGGATTCCTGACATATGGTCACTACTAATCATGCACAAACCTCATGCTCAGCCTGTCTAGCCAAATTTCAATCCATTATCCAAAGACTCAATGGAAACCAAAGGGGGGAAGATATTGGGTGATGACATGGGTACAAGGACCTCCACTTATTTACATCGAACGAGAACAACAGAAGAAAGATGATGACACCATAGGTTTAAACTCTTACTATATTTCATACCGAGTATATGACTTTATAAAAGGTTTTAAATGACACTGGGGTTTCCCATGACTACGCACTAGCTTCTCTCTGGGACATATGGCTGGAGCTCAAAATATTGAAGCATATTTGGCCTCACAGTTAGGCTGTGGAAACCCCTGTGTGGAACTTATTCTTTCAGTGCCACAAAAAACTACACTGCATACCCCGATGGGTTCACCAAGACATAACACACTTCATAACTCACTTTACTGAAACCTGGCATTTCACTGAAACAAGGGATTAGAAGATGCACAAACATCACACCTTGTTTCTTTGGGTGAGAAACAATATAAGGAAATGAAACACATAAACACCTTCCTCTAAGATAGAGGATTTGATGTTTTTCCCAGGGGATACATACTCCCAACATAATAGAGAACCTCATAGGATTGCACGACCTTCACCTTTACAGTCAAATGAGCACAAAACATCACAATGCATCACCAAACATGACCTTTGCGATTGATAGAAACAATACATGGAACGGGATCTTATGAAAAGTCCCTAAAAAACAGACAAGTCCAAAAATTGGACACGATATCCTCTCATGACCAAAATCCCAAAATTGATGGTTTAACAAGAACTCTTTCTTCAAAGAAACTATGAAGAACCCAGAGGCCCTCTTAGACACCATCAAGACACTCATCCACACTAACAACCCCAGAACACTTCCACCTTCGATGAATCAGGAAACTTAAGAAACTAAGGTCTCTTTCAACCTTCCACAAGCACTATCCCACTACAAGTGGATCCAAAAATCAATGAAATGAATGGGTGTAGAATCAATCAAAAAATATTTATAAAATATTCATTATATTGATCAACTAGAGGATTTTCCAATGGTGAAACAATAGGGGTTTCACTTCAGTTGTGCATTAACCCTTAATGGGGGCATACCTTATCCAATGAGAGAACCCAAAGACCCAACCAAGCTGGTCCATTGGTCAAAACATTCCCCAAACCAGATCCAAACACATGAAGGTAACCACCATAAAGGTGTCCTGAAACATATCTCAGAAGAGACTACTAACCGATCCTTCTACCCAACTTGCCATCCAAACACAAACCCAAAACATTGTTTGGACAAGAGGGGTTCTTGAGCTCAAAACATCACACAACATCAAAATTTAAAAAAAACACATAATTTACACCATCCCAAACCAGTCATAAATACATCATGTTTTCCTTTAAAAACATTTCTTTGAAAATAAATGGTTCAGCGACTAGCGTATCCACCAATGGTACCCCATGGGCCTTACACATGCATGTTTTTGTACCACATCGGGCACCCTCATCATATCCATCCAGGAAATCATCCATTCATGCCATTAAACATCCATCATCCCCTATAACCCCAAGCATGTGGTCGCTCATGGAAATACCAAAGGTTAAAACAAAAATCCTTTCCACTTTTCAAAACCAAAACAATCAACCAATACATCATTTTTCTCAAGATCACTAACCATGGAATAAAAATCCCAATCATTCAAATGAATACCCACTTTCAATTCATATAAATCAATTTCAAAACATCTCATCCCATTAAAACACCCTTTGATTATTTAGAAAACTCTATTGGAAACACTTTTTCAAAACCAAATTCAATATAGTTCCTGGTTTCAAAAGAGTTGTAAGAACACCATTTTCCATTTCAAAACAATTCTGAAAATTCAGTTCCACCATTTCATAAATCAATCCATTCCTTCTTTATTTGAAAATAATTTCACAAAAGCTTTATGATTCTTAAAACCAAGTCACTTTAAAACCAAATTTCCAAGATTGCAAAACTAAAGCACAAAACAATGCGAGAGGAAACTAGTTTCAATGGGCGACTTTGACATATTGATGGAGACCATATCCCAATCACTTCACTTTCACAGAGAGTGTTCTAGGGAATATCTCCGACTCCACATGGATTTCCAGGCCCTGTGATCTCACTGAGACAATTAACCCAACTCTCTTTTCATTTCCCCTAACCATCATCAAACCAAGAAAACCAAAGGACTTGGATAAATCCCAACTTACCCTGGAAAATTTAATCCCATCATGAGGTGTGGTGATCAGGAACACTACCCATAACTGGAATATCAAGTCCCAACAATCCTAACTCCAGACTATCCCAATGCTTCCCCAAATAACATGACCCAAAGTGTTAACCAGAACCTCCTTTGATACCATTTTGTCACGAACCGAATTTGGTCACCATCAAAAATGGCACCAAACCCGGCCCATGGTAAGTCCCTAAGGGAGTTCCAGATCCCCATGGGTTGGAACAAGTTCCTGGGTAACAGAAAATGAAATTTGGGAATGATTTACTCGAGTTTATAAACCTAAAACAACGAACGAATCCAATAAAAAAAATCTGGATTTTTCAAACAAAACCATCTTTTACAAAATTTAAGAACTAAATTACATAATTTAAAACAATTATAGAATACTATAAAAACTGAAGAAACCCACAATGGATAGCCCAAGAACCTCCACATGGTGAGAGGCACTGCCCTCAATCCATATCCACAACACCGTATCATGATGGACCGCTAAAAACCCGAACTATTGGCACAAAAGTTGTACCCAAACCTGTGACAAAAAAAAATAACCAAGTATACTTACACCCAAGGGTGTAAGTAGGGTGTGAGACAATTCCCAATAGGATACCACCACTAATATATTCCATGTGATAAACATTCAAAGACAAAAAGCATGCAAGTTTTCAAAAACAGGTAATTTCTAGTTACAATTTCTAAAAGATGCAACTAAAAAACACCAGTTTTCAAGTGGGATAATTTAATGAATCAACACTTTTAAAATAAATTCAAAAGCTACTGAATTTTTCAAGCCAAATATACCATATGATGACGGTAAGTATAAAGGATCTAATGAGCACAAACAATGGGAAATAACCCCTAGGCACTAGCTAGCTGTGGGTACCAGGTACCTCGTATATCGATGAGAGTAACCAAAACAAATATATGTTCTCATGCACGAGACACTAGTAGGGAACATACCCCTAACCTATAGGTCCCCAATCATCATCATATTAGTTTATTTAGAGTTGTAATCGTCAATCTTGCTAAGTGAAACTGAGGCCAAACCCCACGGATTCACTAGCATACTAGTACACGTCCACCCACCTAGATACCCGGGTTTTCCCTTTGTGCTAAAACAAGTTAAAAAATCCAAGAAATATATATTTTCACATGAAAATATCACATCCACATCAAACATTAACCAAAAAGACCCATGTACATCACACAAGTCTCAAATTCCACTTTTCATTGAAATGCGTTTTGAAATCAAACTCACAGCAAAATAGCCCACAACAATTTTTTCATAACTTTCACAAATTCAACACATCCTTTAAAAATTTTATAAAGTACCTAAAAATATGGTAAACATCACATAACAGCCCACTCACATGTTTCATAAAACCCTTTTTATAAACAAAATCAATTTTTCACATCGCACTCACACAAACAGCCCACATCACGTTCACACCTCTTTCAAATTTTAGTAAATCCATTAAAAAATTTTATAAAACATTTCCAAGAGGATAAACATCCCATGATAGACCTATTCACATTTAAAATTGTCCATTTGAAAGTATAAACAATCCAAAACAGTTTTCCAATATGGTTTCACCCCTTACATAAATCATTAAACCATTCAAAACTTTCATAAAACAATTCTAAAGAGTGTACCAAATCTTTTCACATAAAACCCATTTCAAAACCATATTTCAAGGGAAAAATCACACCAATACAAATTAAAAACAGAATTGGAATCCCCAAAAACATTTATTAAACTATCTCCAAGTGTTATACAAACACCTCAAACAATACCACAAAATATCCACATGAAAAGGACAGGTTTTCAAAATCACTTTCAAGAAGTACAATAAGGTTTTACACCTTAAACCCATAAAAAACTTCTTTAAAACCTAATGGCACACCAATACCCTACCAAATCAGAATTTTCAGCCCAAACAAGATTTATTAAACCAATTTTATATGTTATAAAACACACCCAAACAATACCCAAAGGGTTACACATGAAAAACACCCAATTTTAAGCTAAAATGAAACTATAAAAATAAATGCTTAACTAAATACAATGTAAACAATTTTCTCACCACACACAGAATATTAGGAACATACATAATAAGTAATTAAAGCAAACTAACTCATCTAGAAATGATTACACATGGAATCAGCTACCTTTTATGTCGAAACCCTCAAAACATGGTGTGAAATATCAACTGCACCACCTCCACACCTAATGGAAGATAAATCCTGCCCTAGACCACAATATTTGACCAAAAATACACTAAATCAAACCCTAGGTTCTAACCTCAACTTCTGTACATGAGGAACTTCATAAAAGTGTGAAAGAAACCCTAAGGAGGGGGAAGAAATCAAGGAAAGAAACACTTATTTGAAACATCTTGAATCAAACGAACCAAATACACCACAATTTGAATCTTAAAGAAACCAAATCTGATATGGAGGCTCTAATGGCGATGAGAAGGTATTTTGGGGACTGAAATGGGGGCAAAAGAGCAGAAATTGAAGGAGTTATGAAAGAAACAATTTACCACTTTAAATCTGGACGGTTTGAGAAATCCAGCGAATTTTCTCCCCAATTCGCGAAACACATGAGCTCAAAAGCGGAAAAATAGAAAATGGGGGTGCTCCTTAGGATTTTTTTATTTTAGTGGGAGGTGGAATCACCGAAAAATAGTAAATATGGAATGATATATTAAAATATTAAAAATAAAACTTAAAACAGGAAATGGGCTTTCGGGCTGGCCCAAAACCTTAATTAAAAACACAAATCCATCATGATTATGGATTTTTATGAGGCCCAAATGGATATGGTAGTTTTTATATATTAGGGTATGACAATTTAGAAGTGGAATTGTTGTAAAATTCTGAAAAATTAATGATTTATAAAATAAACAAAATTGGTTTTTAAACATGGAAATGGGCTCACGGTTTGGCCCAAATTTTGAAAACCCACCATTTCCACCAAAATGCATGCAAAACCCCCCAAACAAAGAAATAATGAAAATTAAATGATATAATAACTTTAAAATAAGTCATGTATGTGAAAATTCTCCCCACCATAAAACTTTCCTCCCTTAGAAAGCCACAGTAAGTACAAATAAAAAAACCAAACCCAACTGATAAACCAAGAAGTAATTCTTTGCCAAGATTCGCCCCCAAAGGACAAAACACCTCCAGTGATCATTTAAGGAAGAATTACTCTCACAAAAAAAACTTACACCACTTTCCTAAAACAATCAAGCACATTCAGGCTTTATCCCAAATGAAAAGTCCTCAAACACAATCTGAACAATACTCAATCAATTTACCTAAACAAAAAACAACATTGAACAAAGTTACACTTACCCTACTATAACTAAACCATTGGGAACTCTCCAATATCAATGTTTACCCAAGGAAGATATAGGTAGTTAGATATCTTCAAATGATAATTCCTACTTCCAAGACAAGACCAAGGGAAAAAAAATATGAGTTACTCATATGAAGAGACACAAATGGGCTCCCCACCGTAAGAGACATCTTAATTTTTTTTGTCCCGAGACAGAATTATGACACTAACAGGGGGAGGCCCGAACAGACTCCCTAGTACAAGGAGTATACATCCATTATAAATTTCCAAAAGAATATGCATAATACCCATGGTGGGTCTCCCCACCACAAGAACCAACCATCTTAACCAACCGGCGTGGGCCGACACGAAAAGACCCCAAAAATTTATTGATTTGGGAAGGCTTCACAGTTAGTCCACACGGTTTGGGAAACCAGGCACTAACTATGCAGATCATTCTTTCCACATGGCTTCCTGGCATATGGTCACTATTAATCGTGCAAAAACCTCTTGCTCAACCTCTCTATCCAAATTTCAATCCATTCTCCAAAGACTCAATGGAAACCAAAGGGGGGGAAAGATATTGGGTAATGACATGGGTACAAGGCCCTCCACCTATTTCCACCGAATGAGAACAACCGAAGAAAGATTATGACACCATAGGTTTAAACTCTTCCTATATTTCATACTGAGGTTAGGACTTTTTATAAGGTTTTAAATGAAACTGGGGTTTCCCCTGACTACGTGCCAGCTTCTCTCCGGGACCTATGACTGGAGCTCAAAATATTGAAGCATCTTTGGGATCGCAGTTAGGATGTGGAAACCACTGTGTGGAACTTCTTCTTTCAGTGCCACAAACAACTACACCGCATAACCCGATGGGTTCACCAAGACATAACACACTGTATAAATCACTTTACTAAAACTTGACATATCACTGAAATAAGGGATTAGAAGATGCACAAACATCGCACCTTGTTTCTTTTGGTGAGAAACAATAAAAGGGAAGGACATGCATAAACACCTTTCTCTAAGATAGAGGATTTGATGTTTTCCCCAAGGGAGATATACTCAAAACATAATAGAGAACCTCATAGGATTGTGCGACCTTCACCTTTACAGTTAAATGAGAACACAACATCACAATGCATCACCGAACATGACCTTTGCGATTGATAGAAACAATACATGGAACGGGACCTTATGACAAGTCCCTAAACAACAGACAAGTCCAAAAAGTGGACACAATAGCCTCTCATGACCAAAATACCAAAATTGGTGGATTAAAAAGAACTCTTGATTCAAAAAAACTATGAAGAACCCAGAGGCCCTCTTAGACACCATCGAGACACTAATCTACACTAACAACCCCAGAACGCTTCCACCTTCGATGAACCAGGAAACTTAAGAAACTAAGGTCTCTTTCAACCTTACACAAGAACTATCCCACTACAAGAGTATCCAAAAATCAATGACATTAATGGGTGTAGACTCAATCAACAAATATCGATAAAATATTCCTTATATTGATCAACTGGAGGATTTTCCAATGGTGAAACAATACAGGTTTCACTTCAGTTGTGCATTAACCCTTAATGGGGGAGTAACTTATCCAATGAGAGAACCTAAAGACCCAACCAAGCTGGTCCATTGGTCAAAACATGCCACAAACCAGATCCAAACACATGAAGGTAACCACCATAAAGGTGTCCCGAAACATATCTCAGAAGAGACTACTAACCGATCCTTCTACCCAACTTGTCGTCCAAACGCAAACCCAAAACATTGTTCGAACAAGAGGGGTTATTGAACTCAAAACATCCCAAAACATCAATATTTAAAAAAACACATAATTCACACCATCCCAAACTAGTCATCAAGACATCATGTTTTCCTTTAAAAACTTTTCTTTTAAAACAAACGGTTCAGCGACTAGCGTATCCGCCAATGGCACCCCATGGGCCTTACACATGAATACTTTTGTACCACACCGGGAACCCTCATCATATCCATCTAGGAACTCATCCATTCAGGCCATTAACCATCCATCATCCCCTATAACCCCATGCATGTGGTCGCTCATGGAAATACTAAAGGTTAAAACAAAAATCCTTTCCACTTTTCAAAACCAAAACAATCAACCAATACTTCCTTTTTCTCAAGATCACTAACCATGGAATAAAAATCCTAATCATTAAAATGAATACCCACTTTAAATTTATATACATCAATTTCAAAACATCTCATCCCATTAAAACACCCTTTGATTATTTAGAAAACTCTATTGTAAACACTTTTTCAAAACCAAATTCAATATAGTTTTTGCTTTCAAAAAAGGTGTAAGAACACCATTTTCCATTTCAAAAAAATTCTGAAAATTCAGTTCCACCACTTCATAAATCAATACATTCCTTATTTATTTGAAAATCATTTCACAAAAACTTTATGCTTCTTAAAACCAAGTTACTTTAAAACCAAAGTTCCAAGATTGCAAAACTAAAGCACAAAACAATGTGAGAGGAAACTAGTTTCAGTGGGTGACTTGAAAATATGGTTGGAGGCCATATCCAAATCAATTAACTATAATAAGGAGTGTTCTATGGAATATCCTCGACTCCACATGGCTTTCCTTGCCCTGCGAGCTCACTGAGACAATTAACCCAACTCTCTTTTCATTTACCCTAATCATCATCAAACCAAGAAAACCAAAGGACTTAGATAAATCCCAACTTCTCCTAGAAAATTGAATCCCATAATGAGGTGTGGTGATCAGGAACACTACCCATAACTGGAATATCATGTCCCAACAATACTAACTCCAGACTATCTCAATGCTTCCCCAAATAACATGACCCAAAGAGTTAACTAGAACCTCCTTTGATACCATTTTGAAACGAACCAAATTTGGTCACCATAAAAAACGGAACCAAAACCGGCCTGTGGAAAGGCCCAAAGGGAGTTCCCAATCCCCACATTCTGGAACAAGTTCCTGGGTAATAGAAAATGAAATTTGGGAATGATTTACCCGAGTTTATAAACATAAAACAACGAACAAATCCAATAAAATAAATCTGGATTTTTCAAACAAAACCATCTTTTAAAAAATTTGAGAACTGAATTACATAATTTAAAACAATTATAGAAGGATATTAAAACTGAAGAAACCCAAAATGGATAGACCAAGAACCTCCACATAGTGATAGGCACCGCCCTCAATCCATATCTACAACACCATATCATGATGGACCGCTAAAAACCCGAACTGTTGGCACAAAAGTTGTACCCAAACCCGCGACAAAAAAAATAACCAAGTCTACTTACACCCAAGGGTGTAAGTAGGGTGTGATAAAATTCCCAGTAGTATACCACCACTAATAGATTCCATTTGATAAACATTCAAAGACAAAAAGCATGCAAGTTTTCAAAAACATGTAATTTCTAGTTACAATTTCTAAAAGATGCAACTAAAAAAACCAGTTTTCAAGTGGGATAATTTAATGAATCAAAACTTTTAAAATAAATTCAAAAGCTAATGAATTTTTTCATCCAAATATACCATATGACGATGGTAAGTATAAAGTATCTAATGAGCACAAGAAATAATAAATAACCCCTAGGCACTAGCTCGATGTGGGTCCCAGGTACCTTGTATCTCGGTGAGAGTAACCATAAAAAAAATATTCGTTCTTGTGCACGAGCCACTAGTAGGGAACATACCCATAATCTAGTGGTCCCCAATCATCATCATCATAGTTTAGTTATAGTTTTAAGCGTCAATATTTCTAAGTGAAACTGAGGCCAAACCCCACGGATTCACTAGCATACTAGTACACGCCCACCCACCTAGATACTCGGGTTTCCCCTTTGTACTCAAACAAGTTCTACAAGCCAAGAAATATAGTTTTTACATGAAAATATCACATACAGGTCACACATTAACCAAAAATCCCCATGTACATCACAAAAGTCTCAAATTCCACTTTTCATTCAAATGCGTTTTGAAATCAAACTCACACCAAAATAGCCCACAACACTTTTTGCATAACATTCACAATCCAACACATCCTTTAATTTTTTTTTAAAATTCCATAAAAATTTTCTAAACATAACATAACATCCCACTCACATGTTTCATAAAACCCTTTTTATAAACAAAATCCATTTTTCACATCGCACTCACACAAACAGCCCACATCACGTTCACACCTCTTTCAAATTTCAGTAAATCCATTAAACATTTTTATAAAACATTTCCAAGAGGATAAACATCACATGAAAGACCTATTAACATTTTAAATTCTCCATTCTAAAGTATAAACAATCCAAAATAGTTTTCCAATATGGTTTCACCCCTTACATAAATCATTAAACCATTCCAAACTTTCATAAAACAATTCTAAAGAGTATACCAAATCTTTTCACATAAAACCCATTTCAAAACCATATTTCAAGGGAAAAATCACACCAATAAAAATTAAAAACAGAATTGGAAGCCCCAAAAACATTTATTAAATTACCCCCCAAGTGTTATACAAACACCTCAAACAATACGACAAACGATACACATGAAAAGCACACGTTTTCAAAATCACTTTCAAGAAGTTCAATAAGGGTTTACACTTTAAACCCATAAAAAACCTCTTTAAAACCTAATGGAACACCAATACCCTAAAAAATCAGAATTTTCAGCCCCAAAAAAGATTTATTAAACCAATTTCATATGTTATAAAACACACCCAAACAACACCCAATGGGCTACACATGAAAAACTCCCAATTTTAAGCAAAAATGAAACTATAAAAATAAATGCTTAACCAAATCCAACATAAAAAATTTTATAACCACACACAGAATATTAAAAACATTCATAATAAGTAATTCAAGCAAACTAACTCATCTAGAAATGATTACACATGGAATCACCTACCATTTATGTCAAAACCCTCAAAACATGGTGCAAAATATTAACTACACCACCGCCACAACTCAGGGAAGATAAATCCAGCCCTAGACCACAATATTTGACCCAAAATACACTAAATCAAACCCTAGGCTCGAACCTCAACTTCTGGACATGAGGAACTTCAAGAAAGGGTGAAAGAAACCCTAAGGAAGGCGAAGAAATCAAGGAAAGAAACACTTACTTGAAACATCTTGAATCAAATGAACCAAATACACCATAATTTGAATCTTCAAGAAACCAAAACTGATATGGAGGCTCTAATGGCGATGATATGGTCATGTGGGAACTAAAATGGGGGCAAAAGAGCATAAATTGAAGGAGTTATGAAAGAAACAATTTACCTCTTCAAATCTGGACAGTTTGAGAAATCCAGAGAAGTTTCACCCAAATTCGCGAAACACGTGAGCTCAAAAGCGGTGAAATAGATAATGGAGGTGCTCCTTAGGTTTTTGGAATTGAGTGGGAATGAGATATTAAAATATTAAAAATAAAACTTAAAGTAGGAAATGGGCTTTTGGGCTGGCCCAAAACCTTAATAAAAAACCCAAATCCATCATGATTATAGATTTTTATGAGGCCCAAATGGATATGGTAGTTTTTATATATTAGGGTATGACAATTGAGAAGTGGAATTGTTGTAAAATCCTGAAAAATTAATGAGTTATAAAATAGAAAAAAATTGGTTTTTAAACCTGGAAATGGGTTCACGGTTTGGCCCAAATTTTGAAAACCCGCCATTTCCACCAAAATTCATGCAAAACCCCCCAAAAAAAGAAATAATGTAAATTAAATGACAAAATAACTTTAAAAGAAGTCATGTATGTGACAACATCAAAGATCCAGCTTACTCTAGAGTAGGAAAGGTCCAAGGAGGTGATACTTGGGATCCTAAATCAAGGAAATTCATAATCAGAGTGGGAAACAACTATTGATGATTATGATTATGATTATGATTATGGAAATGATATTTCATTTATTGTTTCAAAGTTTTATTATCTGGATGAGGGCATGTCTCTATGTATGAATCTGTTTGTTTTCTTTCTTTCTTGTTCAATTTTTATTTCACCATTAATAAATGGTTAGGAGCTTTGGATTTTGGATGGACCTTTTCTAATAAGGCATGTAATGTTTATATCAAGTCAACATGGGAAATGTGGCAACAACTTTAAACACGACATCATAAACATAGGTCAAGGATAACTTCCAAGACATATTAACATGGTAGAAAAAGTATCATGATAGATTAGGTTCACTCCCTAATCCCTTTAATGATGTTTCATGAGATTAAAAAATTACCCAATGCATTGGAGTGCTATATAATTCTAGGTGCACTAGTCTCTTTCATATCATGTACAAGCATAAGTGTTCCACATAGACCATTAAATATATGATCATATTTCATCACATTTAATTACATGGTCAAGGAGTGTAAAATAAATACATGTAAGTCCTCAATAAAATAATTATAGGTATGTCTAAGTTAATACCCCTGAGTGGAAGTTGTGATGGAATTCAGAATTCAATGGTTTGGCATGGAAAATTCACAGTGAAATTTCATCAGCATAATGATAGTACTTAAAGATTCATAAAATGGTTTAATGAGAGAAACGGGGTCACTAATATTTTTTAAATCAAATTTATAGTAATAGGTATGTGAAAAAACCAATCATAATATTATTAATTGGAAATAAAAGGCATAAAATGAAGAATATTCTTGAATAAAGAGGAGAAGGAAAGGATCCCTTACCTTGAGAGGGTGATTTCAAAAGCTTGGGAGTAGCTTCTTGAGAGATTGCAGGAACATTGGGAGAAATATAGAGAAAAAAGTTAATATTAAATATGTTTTATAAGGTTTTTAAGTCAATATTGATGAGGCATTGAGTTGGTTTATATAGGAAAAGAGAGGTTATTTATTTATTTTTTTCCCAAACATAGGTTTTGGACTGTATAAAATAAAATAATCAAAACCGCAAACCTTCCCATGAATTTTCCCAAAAATTATTCCAAATAAGACTAGTTTTATTTATTTTTTAAGTCCAAGGGATTAAATTAATAAATTATTACCCTTGACGATGTGAAAGTGAGTCATGTTTATAAATAATTGATTTAAAAACCATAATATATAATATAGGTTTTGGAGGATTCATAAAGTCTTTATAAAATTAATCATATAAACTCAAAATCAAATTATTTTAAAGGGGAAACGTATATTTGGTCATGTATATCCATAATAGAATTTATTACATAACTTTTGGGCCATTATGATTCCATAATACACACCATATATTTATACCTTATTTGATTTTTACCCAAAATTATACCATCCTAAAAAATTATAAAAAATTCACCATTGGATAATTTCAACATTATGATTCAAAAAATAATATTTATTTCATAAATAAAATTTTCTAAATATTTTAATTTTCAATTTTAAAATAAGAATCGATATTTATTGATAAATGTTGGGTTTTTTAAAATATAATTTTTCAAATCCTTATAAAAATTATGTTTGACTTCATAAAATTATATTATAAACTATAATTAATAAATATTATATAATAAACATATTTTAATAAAATATAAATTGTTTAAAAAATTCATTAATTCATCAAAAGGAATGTCTTAATTGAAATTATATATACCACAAAAATATAATTTTTCTTTTATCGAATCAAAATCAAAATCATTTATAAAGTAACAATAATAATAATTAAAGAAAACTATTATTATATTGAAAGTACAATATAAATATTCATATTACTATGGTATTGATATATTTCACTTTATTACACAATAAAATTCCCTAAGGGTAAGGTGTGCAATGGTGAGATTTTCATGGGGTGGTTCAACATACATGGTTTGGACTGTGATCTCAAGGAGCTTTAACTTATTCTGTAAATAGTTTCACCCATGCTTTAGTTATTGGATCTCATATTAGACTTGGTAAAGGGAAAATCTTAGTGATGTTATCTCCCTTGTAAGATCTGATAAATGGGATTCATATGGTATGATCATACTAGTCAAGGCCATCACTTCCTTTTTCCATGTCAATTGGATTTATCAAAACCTTATATGTATACTAATCATATGATAATTATAGAATGAATATATTATAAATGGTTATGATTCTTAATAGTATTATAAATATAATAGGATATAATAAAATCAAACAAGTTCATGTGTTTCTTATAACCATAATAAATAATAGTTCATTCAATTCAATAAAAAATATAATTTTATTTATAAAAGTTGGGGTCATTACAATCTTCCCCCATTCATAAATTTTACCCTTGAAATTTTCATTTCACACACTAAAATAGATGAGGGTAATTTTATTTCATCTCCTCCTCCGATTCCCACTTATCTTTTTAAAACTTTTGGTTTCTCCATAGCACTTTTACTAAGTGTATTTTATTATTTTGTAGAACATTGTCTCTAAGATCTAAGATATTCACTGAATACTCTTCATATGAAAGATCAATGTACAATGGTAACACCTCTAAATTCATCACATTTAGGTGTTCTGGTATGTACTTCCTCAATATGTATTTATGAAACTCCTCGTATACTTGAGATAGGTTAGGTGGGAGTGATAACCAATAGGCTACCACTCCGATTTGATCAAGGATATAAAGGGATCCATCGTATCATGAAGCAATATTTCCCTTATTGAAAATTATCATGAATTTATTATATCTATATATGTAAAAATACCTTATCTACAACCTCAAATATAGGTCTCATCAATGACTATTAGTATAGATCTTATTTAAACTCTGAGCACCACTTATGTGATACTAAATGGTCTTGAAATTTTTCATCATTTCATCAACCATTTCAGGTCACAGTGGTTTGCATTCACCAACTTCATCCCGACATACCAGTGTTCTACACCTCTTCCCTTAAATGGATTAATAGGGAGATATTTGGATGCTTGAGTGGGAACTATTATTTTATGATAAATCAACCAAAATATCATTCTATAACTCAATATTTGATGGTACACATAGTCGTGAATAAAATCTTATAACTCATTCTTCATTAATTTTGAACTCTGAGAATTTCCCTTTTCTTATAGCTTATACCTTCTTCTAAATTTCCACATCATCTCTTTGAGAATTCATTATATTATTCAGAATGTATGGTCAATAAATAATTGTTGGTAAGATTGATGATGTTCCTTTATGATTCCCATGTACATCATTTTAAAGTATAAGAATATTATATCCTTCTTAATTCTCATCAATGATAAAATTATCATATCCTTTATACTTAGAGAATATTCTACTTTATTTGGATTCCTAGAATAGTATATGATTGAACAATCACAATCCTTAATCAAATGTAACCAAATTCACTGGCACATATTCAAATCTTTCTGTGTAAATATATACTTGAGGCTCTTATGCTCTATATATATTTCACACTTCTCTCCAAAGAGATAATGAAACCAAATTTTCAATGTGAAAAAAATAGTAGCCAACTCCAAATCACATGTATGTATTTTTTTCATGAAATTTCAATTTCTATGAGGTGCAGGTTATCACCTTTTCTTTCTTCATTAGTGAACAACCTAATCCCTTACTTGAAGCATCACTATAAACCACAAAAAGTTCTCTACTTATGGGTAGGGTAAATAAAGGTGCAGTGATAATCCTCCTTTTCAAATCCTTTATGTTATCTTAAAATTCATTATTCCTAAAAAACATAACTCCCTTCTGAGTTATCTAGGTTAGAGGGTTTTATAATCATTAAAAATTTCTTACAAATAGTTGATAATACCCAAACAGTACATGGAAACTATGGATTTTCATCATAGTGGTTGGTCTTGGCCATAATTTAATCACTTTTGTCTTTGATGGGTCCAAAAAAATCCCATTTCTTGTGATAATTTTCCCCAAGAATGAGAATTACTTTATCCAGAAGACATATTTTATGTACATTTCATAAATATTATCCTTTTGTAAGTTCTTTAGAACAATTCTTAGATGCTCATCATCCTCCTCCTTACTTTTGGAGTATATTATAGTATCATATATAAATACTAACACAATTTTTTCAAGATAATATCTAAATACTCTATTCATTAAGTCCATGAATATTTCTAGAGAATTAGTGAGTCTGAATGTAATTACTATAAACTCATAGTGCTTATACCTTGTATAGAAAGCAGTCTTGTGGATGTCCTTCATCTTCACCCATACATGACAATACCCTGAATAATGATCCACCTTGGAGAAGTATTGGGATCCACATAGCTGACTGAACATGTAATCCATCCATAGAAGAGGATACTTTTTATTTATCATAATCTTGTTGAGCTCACAATAATCAAGGCAAAGGTGCAATGACCCATTCTCCGTCTTGACTAAGAGGACTGGTGCACCCCACGCTGAATCACTTGGGCATATGAAACATCTATCTAGATTATCCTACAGTTTTTTCTTCAATGCCACAATTTACACAATATCCATTCTATATAGAGTCTTGGATATTTTAAAATCCCCATGTATAAGATCAGTTGAAAATTTAACCTCTCAGCTAGGAGGAAGGCCATGAAATTCTCCAGGAAACACTTCAACGTATTCCCTCATAATGGTCATGTATTCAAAGATGATATTTTCCTTATAATCAATCATTTTTTCTAGATATTCTTGCTTATAGGAAAATAATATCCATTATGGTGATATTGGTGATAAAGAAGATCCATCCTCTTTTTTTCACTTGTAAAAAATCAAATAATGATTCATGATACAGAGCATGTTTTCCTTATCACGGTAATATATATTGGATATATGTAAGAAAATCAAATCCATACTCAAAAATTGCATCAAATTCCATTAAATGGAGTATTAAAAGGTTCTATGGGAAGTTCAACCCACAAATTTTGATAGGGGATGAGTTATATACTTGGGATGAAATTATTTCACCATTTTATATTTTCAATGACATCTCTACTTCCAGGTTTTGTAGTGGTGTTTGAATTGTTATAATAAAATTATGTGATACGAAGGAATGTATAGAAATAGAATACAAAATTATGTTCCCTATTATTGAATGAATAACTAGTGTACCTATCACCACTTCATTTTTGGGATCCACCTCAATGGTTGTGATTTAAAAATATACCCCTTGCAGCCTTGGAGGTTGTTGGCATTGATTTTATCCAAAAACCCATGGATTAGTGAATTGGTTTTCAAAGTGACCTTGTTTCTTGCAGTTGAAACATTGGACAATAGGATAAGGTTTGACTGGATCATTTATCTATTCCGTTACATTAGTGGGTTTCTACCATAAAAAATCACTAGCTAGGTGCTCTTCCTCCTTGAACCTAAATCATTTCCTCACCCCTTCAGGAAATTTATAGGGTTCCCTTTTCAACACTTTTGATAAGTGGGATGTTGAAATTTCTTAACACCATTTCGTTTCTCCATAGTACTACCAAAATTAAACTCTAATTTCCTCTTATTATCCCCTTGAGACCGTGGAGATTATTTTATCTCTATTTAAAATTTGAGGGAACATTAAAAAATTTCCTCTAGATACCAAAATCTTGGATTGATAGGGCTTTTTGCAGGCCCAGTTTTAACCCACCAAAGAAGTGGTCAAATTTTCATTTGGGAGAAATGATGAAGTTAGAGGCATATCATGAAAGTATTGTAAAGTTTTTCTTATATTCTTTGATGGATCCATTGTCTTTATTCTTGAGGGAAAGGATATCCTTTTCCATTTTATATGGAATATTGTGAGGAATATATTTTCAATTTTTTATTAAAAATTCATTCCACCCCATCACATCGATATCTTCATTAGTATTCATATTCTTGATAAATGTCCACCATCGATCAACTTATCCCTCTATATGATAAACCAACAGTATAATCTTATTTTACTCAGAACATTGAAGGATGGATAATATCTTTTCAATGGATTAGATTCATTGTTTTGTGATTATGGGATCATATGATCTATTTAAAGTCAAAGACCTTTGTTTCATAAAGGTATCATTTGCATCTTGTTATTTATTAAAGGGATTTATGTTTTCCACATAATTCAGGTTTCTATTTAGAACTTGAGTCAACTTAGAGAGTATCATCACAATGTTCTCGGTTCTTACTTCCATTAGGCTGGGCATCTCATTTGAGAATTCCTCACATTGCTCTTCACATTGGTTGTTTACTTAGTACCTATTTCCATCAATTGGATAGAATAATGGTAAAATTATAGATGATCACTTTTAAAATATTAAATAAATAAATAGGGATCCAATAACATTGAAGGGATAATTTATAAATTACATGTATTTACTTAATTTATAAATTTATAATATTCAATCTATGTTATCCATAACATATTTTCTAACATATAATATTATAGAAATTTTGTGTTTCCTTAATAATGGTTCATAATGATATTGATAATTTACCAAATAATATCCCTTTGGAGTTTCATACTAGGTTTGAATCAAGGCATGTTGTTGGGCACTGGTTTCCAATTTATTCTAGCGCAATACGGTGTTTTTGAGTGTTATCCTTAATCGCACATATGTTTCAGAGCCACATCCAGTTGTAGTATGTAGAAATGGATGTATTTTATTGAAAACCACTTACTCTATACTTAACAAAAATTTATGGATGTATTATTATATTTAGTCTAACCCATATGGAATTAACTAGAGTTTTCTAACACTAATCCCAAAAATAACTAAAATTTCCTTTGATACCAACTATAAAAACCCTTGTCATATTACACATTAAATAACGATTTATTACATACGAATACACATAATAAAACCTATAATATCATGAAGTCTAGTATATTTTGGAATTATATACATATAATAACATCTTGAACATGGGGTACAACAACATTATTGAAAACTTCCTTATCACACTCTTAGAAATCATCGGTCCTCTAAAACTACATGGGATAACTTGGGTATATACATAAGAAAGGGGTGATCTATGAAGAATGGAAAGGGAATAAAAAAATAATAACATAAGGAAATTATTACATGTTAGAAAATAGGTATTTCAATGGGACATAAAAGGGATGGGGATAATAAACACGAACAATAAGGCAAGGCATGGTAACATAAAGGAAACATGGGAAATGTGAAGACAACTTGGAACATGACATCATAAACATAGGTCAAGGATAACCACCAAGAAATAATTACATGGTGGAAAAAGTCACATGATAGATTAAGTTCACTCAAAAATCCCTTACATGATGTATCATGATACAAAAATATTAAACAATGCATTGGAGTGCAATATAATTTTGACCGCACCCATCACTTTCATATCTTGTAAATGCATATGTTTTCTACATAGATCATTCAACATAGGATCATATTTCATCACATTGAGTTCCATGATCAAGGAGTATAGAATAAGTAAAAATAATTTTCCAATAAAATAAGTTTATGTCTAGGTGAATACCCTTGAGTGTAAATAGTGATGGTATTTACAATATAATGGTTTGGCATGGAAAAATCATAGTGAAATTTCAACAGCATAAAAAAAATATTTAAAGATTCATAAAATGGTTTTATGAGAGAAAAAGTGTTAGGTCCACAAAGCTCAATACCCTTAGAGGGGGGGTGAATCAGGGTATGACTAATTTAAAATTAACGCCCATTCTGATCTTGTTTCGCTGTTAAGAAAAACACTCTTCTCTCTCTTTCCTGTTGCACAAAGTAAACAGAAAGTAAAGCATGCACAGGACACAACAATTTTACTTGGTTCACTGCAAAGGGATACGTCCAAGGAGCATACGCCAACAAGTTTCCAGTCGTACCAATTCCACTAAACTTCACTAGCTGTGAATTACAATGTTCGGGTACAGTCACTCTGTCCCAGGCTCACTGCCTTTTCAAGGTTTAGGGTCAGCTCACTTCTTTCCCAAGGGTCACTCCCTATTTCTCTCTCTCTAGCTCACTGCCGATGGAGAGGATCACCTTCTTCCTCTTCCTAAGCTCACTGCTCTGGAAGGGAATCCACTCACAGTTTATAGACCTGTAGGTCTCTTCATTTTCATGAAATAATGCATCTTCAACTATTGATAGATGCTCTGTTGAAGTCCCACTTTCATCCACTGATGAATACCACTTTGCCTCTGACCACTGGGCAACTACCTTTGGAATGTACCTTCACAAAGTACCCTACTTCGCAAGGCTCCCAATTTCGCGAAGCTCAAACAAGCCTTCACGAAGCTCCTGCCTTTTCACGAAGCTCTCTCGCGAATCACTCTCGCGAAGCACTCCCGCGAAGCTCAAGCCATTGCAGAGCAACTTCCCTCGTGAAGCTCACTGAGCCAACGTAGAGCTCACAACTTTCGAGGAGCTATAATAGCTGCTACGAAGCTCCTCTTTCACGAAGCACACTGGCTCCGCGAACCACCTTCGCAATACGAGAGAAAAATATTTTCTCTGAAAATTCTCTCTCTACTTCTCTTGAGGGGGTCGGCCTCTATTTATAGGCAATTCCACCGAACCTCAAACTTTCCGCGCAAAGTCAACGCGACGTCATCTCAAATCGCGAAGCTCCGAAGTTTCCGTCGAAATTCTGTCCAAATCGCGAAGCACCACGACAATTTTCCGATCGCAGAGCTCATCATAATCGTGAAGCATTCCGTCAATTCCTTCACGCCTTCTCTGCAAAGCTCCCTCGCAATGCCCTTCATCGCCGCGAAGCTCCCTTGCAAAGCCCTTCACTGCCGCGATGCGCTTCAGCCTCTGCCGTTCGTGAAGCTTGTCGTAATCGCGAAGACTTACCGCCTCCATTCTTCTGGTCTTCACGATTTCCAAACCATGCATCCTATATTTGCGAGATTCATGCCTTTGCCATATTAAATTGTGATCTTCATGGAAATCCTATTTTCGCGATGCTCACCAAACTCCAAATTTTGGACCCCAAAAATTTGGCAAACACTGGGAAACGACGCCACCTTGTACTGCTCTTTTGTACCGCCTCCAGATCATCCTTTCCTTTGTCATCATTCTTTGTTAAAAAAGATTGTCAACAAATTCTCAGAAACTCGACAATTCTCCATGGAAACCTGCTTTGTCAACAAACACAATCAACCCAAAAATACTTCAATGTTACCTTGAGGGATTTTTGCCCAACAATCTCCCCCTTTGGGTTTGTTGACAACTCTTCACAACTCTACTCAGAATGATTTTCTGCACTTTGATACCTCACTGAGTCTTCTTCCAGCCGCTACCACCATTCGCCTCATGCGATTATCATAACGTTCAAGGAATCACTTAACACGTACTCTAAGCCCACATGAGAAATGCTCGGCGTGAGAAACAAGAGTAGTATGAAAACTTCATCAATGAATCACTTCATGTCAAACACCAATTGTCGATTCCAATCTGATACCAATTCATAAATTGATACCAATCGTTGAACCAAACTGATCCCAATTGGTGATAGCTGGACACCTTTTCACACCATTCCAACACCATTCTTCTGCTTTTATCATGATCCTTAGCTGTCGTGATATATATGCTTTGGTCGATCACTTCTAGCATCGTCAGATTTAAAACGCTCCCCCTTTCTATTCACAGCTTTATCCCTTTTTAGTTTCAAAACCTCTTTAGCCCTATTTCCTATGTTGTCCAAGCTAAGCTCTGGATAAGCACGTTCAACTAGCTTTAACTCCCCCTATCTGGATGCTCCACTTATCAGATTCTCCCCATATCATTCATGATTTATCAAATCTCCACATTGTCCCCCCTTGAACAATCACTATTTTCTCCCCCTTTGTCAACGAACCCAAAGGTCACTCTTTTGCAGGCTGTAACAGAGTAGAGAACACATATCAGCACATTAGGGAAAAACAAATCATACCTCGGGGAGAGGGGGGGGGGTTCCACATCCACACTATTTCAAGTGTGGGGAATCGACTGAACTCCCAGAGCCAGTTTATGCCTCTAAAAAGCTTCCTTGGGTAAGTCCTTTGTCAGAATGTCTGCAACCTGGAGCTCTGTAGGAACATACTCCAACTTCACGATTCCCTGCTCAACCTTCTCCTTGATAAAATGATACTTTATCTCAATGTGCTTTGTCCTTGAGTGATGGACGGGATTTTTGATGAGATTTATAGAACTTAAGTTATCACATTGTATTCCGATCGGAGACTTCACTTCAACTCCCATATCGTCAAGCTGCTGCTTCATCCATAATAACTGTGTGCATGCTTGAGTGGCCGCAATATACTCAGCTTCTGTGGTGCTTAATGAAATGAAATCATGCTTCTTGATTAACCAAGCAATACACAATCTACCAATATAGAATGCACCACCTGATGTTGATTTTCTATCATCTGTTGAACCGGCCCAGTCTGCATCAGTATATCCCAATAACTCTATCTGAGATTTGTTAGTATATGTCAATCCGAAATCCATTGTGCCCTGGATATACTGAAGTATTATTTTCACTGCAAGTATGTGTATTTCCTTGGGATTACTCTAATATCTCGTTGCTTGGAATGTGGAGAAAACAATATCAGGCCTTGTTGTGGTTAAGTACAACAGACTTCCAATTATTTGCCTGTATTCTGTGATATTAACTACCTTGCCATCCTCATCTTTTGATAATTTTATCCAGGTAGCAACCGGAGTCTTGAACTCCTTGGAATTTTCCATTTCAAACCTTCTCAGGACCTCCTTGGCATATTTAGATTGAGAAATGAATGTTCCATTCCTTCCTTGTGTCACCTGTAGACCAAGGAAAAATGTTATCTCTCCAATTATTGACATTTCAAACTCATTTTTCATGAATTTGGAAAACTGTTTGCACTGACCTTCATCTGATCCGCCAAATATTATGTCATCGACATAAACCAACACCATCATCCTTTGATTACTGTCATTACTGAAATAGAGATTGTAACCAACTCCTCCATGCTGAAAACCAAGCTTCTTCAAGTACTAATCAAGCCTTGAGTACCATGCTCTTGGTGCTTGTTTCAGACCATACAATGCCTTCTTCAGCCTGCAAACTTTGTTCTCATCCTCATGAATGAGAAAACTATCTGGCTGCTCAATGTACACCTCTTCTTCTAGAACCCCATTCAAGAATGCAGATTTGACATCCATTTGGAATACTTTGAACTTTCTTTGCATTTCTACATCCAAAAATAATTTGATTGTCTCCAGCCTTACAACCAGTGCAAATTTCTCATCTACATATATTCCCTCGATCTAGGAGTACCCCTTGCACACTAGTCATGCTTTGTTCCGAATCACCGTTCCATCTTCATTCATCTTGTTGCGATAGACCCATTTAGTCCCGATGACATTCTTATCTACTGGCCTCGAAACAATCTCCCATGTTTGGTTCTTCTCAATCTGATCAAGCTCTTCATTCATAGCCTGAACCCATTTTTCATCTTCAGCTGCATCAGAAAAACATTTCGGCTCCCCCTGAGACAAAAACGATGTTTGTTGTGATGATTTCATTATTAAAGTCTGAACTGGAGTTGTCTGATCACCAATGATATTTTGCCTATCAATTTCAGCTCGACTCTTTGGATTCTTTGCAGACACAGACTTTACACCTTCTTGTTCATCATCAGAATCTTCTTCGGAGTCAGCCTCTGCCACTTCTACTCCCCTTGTTTCGCTTACCTCATCATCACTTTCATCCAAAAATTGTTCACTAGGTCATTGGGAATTCTGTTAATTTTCAATTATAGTGACATCATTGCTCTCGACAATTTTTCCCAGCCTCTTGTTGAAGCATTTATATGCTTTAATTTTCCCGGAGTATCCAAGGAATATACCTTCATCTCCTCGTGCCTCAAACTTCCTATGATTTTCTTTGTTGAGAATGAAACACTTACTTCCAAATATTCGAAAGTATTTCAACGTTGGCTTATTTCCGTACCAGAGTTCATACGGAGTCTTCCCTTGCTTCGGACACAACAGAGACCTGTTTGAAACATAGACCGATGTCAAAACTGCTTCCTTCCAAAATTTCTCTGGTAGGTCATTATCAATAAGCATTGTTCTGGCCATGTTGTTGATGATCCAATTTCTCCTTTCAACCACTCCATTCTGTTGGGGAGTTCTTACTGATGAAACTTGATGCCTTATCCCATGTTTCTCGAGATAGTTTTCGACCTGACTATTTGTGAATTCCGTACCGTTATCAGTACGAAACTTCAGAATTTTTTGCCCAAGAATCTTTTCTGATTCCCTTCTATACTTCTTTATACAACTGAACACCTCTGTTTTATGGTTAATGATTAATACCCGGTCCATTCTGCTATAATCATCAATGAAAAGAATATAGTACCTTTTCCCATTTATATCTCATGGTGAAATAGGTCCACATACATCAACATTTACCAATTCGAGCACTCTAGATGATTTCTGTTCCTTTGGCCTGTATGTTTTTCTGATGATCTTCCCTTGTTGACAAGAATCACACGTATGAGTGAGATCACGTGATAGTTTGGGAAGGTCTCTATCAGCATCACACTTTACGAGATCCTCCATAGATGGTTGGCATAGATGACCAAGTCGCTTATGCCACAGCTGGTTTTCTTCCTCTCTGGATAAAAGACATGTATCTTCTTCACCACCTACAAGGTAGAGATTTCCCTTTGACCTTTTTCCCTACAGAACATCTACTCCATCTTTTCCTTTCACAACACACATCTTCTTGGTAAATCAGATAGAGTGCCCAGAGTCACATAGTTGACTGACACTGAGTAAGTTATGACTAAGACCCTCTACTACCAATACATCAGCATGTCTCATCTCTTTGCCCCCAAACATGGCTTTTCTTGAGCCAACAATCTTCAGGCCTTCATCATTTCCAAATTTGACAACTCCTTCTTTGTCATATTTGATGCCTGAAACAAGATCCTTATTACCCTTAATGTGGGATGTGAAACCACTATCAAGGATCCAAACACCAGATCGATCTAATTCTTTAAGGGCAATCTCCGCCACCACGACCTTCTAATTTTTCTTCTTCTTGGTCCATACTTTTTCTTTCACACTCGGCATGGATTGAGACTTCTGTTCTTTCTCAGAGTATGATGGACCAACCTCATCTTGCAAATCCACAAATCTATTCTGCATTTTTAACTCACCTGTCAGTTTATTGACCTGCTGCTTGCGAACGTTTTGATTCTGCTTTGGCACATTTCTCTAAATGGTCAAAGTATAGTACCTAGCCTTGTGCCCAAATCCTCCGCACCAAAAATAGTGTCCTTCAAAATATGTTCTGGAAAACCGTTCTCTATTTGGCTGTCATCTCTGTTCCTGTTCCCTTCTATATCTCTTGGCTATGGAACACACATACTGTGAATATCCCATTTTCCCACAGCAATAACACCTGATATAGGATACATTCCTTCGTGATACTTCAGCACTATGATTTTCCCTTTGGGATCTCTGAATATTCTGATTATGTTTTGTGCCCAAATCAACCTTCAATTTCGGGACGGGTGCTTGCGGTCTGACATTAACTTCCACCGATTTTTGTTTCTTATCAAGCCCTGAATCAACCTTAGCATTTGATCTTTCTTGCTGCTTCACTCCTACTGAACTACGAGCCTCCTCTTTCATCTTCTTTGTCTTCTGAATGGCCTGATTTTCTGATATCACATTGGGGGTCAAGAGTTTTTCTCGATCCTTCATTTTTCGTCGCAGACTGACCACTTCTTCTTCAAGCTCTTTGATACATATGACCTTCTCCTTTCCTGGGTTAGTCAAACAATCAATTTCCTTCTTTTGTTCCTCAATTTTAAGCTTATGTTCAACAATATTTTCTGAGCTCTCTGGTGTTGAGGATTTTAGTCTTTCAATTTCTTCTAACAGTTCTGACTTTTCTTCATCCTATTGTGGCATATAGAGTTTGGAATCACGAACCACTTTATTGGATTTCTTCGCTTTGGCTCTCCAAACATCTATCTCCTCAAGAGTTGCTTCCAATTTAGCTTCCATATCAACTCTCCCTTCAATTTCATCCTCTTCTTCAGCGTCAGCTTCTTCATTTTTCTGAGAACTACCGACGACCGCTACCATATCATTTTTCATATGATCTTTACAATTTTCAAACTCCTCAACCTCTTCATCCTCAGACTCCTCTGAACATTCAAATTCTTGTGAAAGAATATTCTTTTTCTTGAAGAAATTTCTCTTGAATTGCTTCTTCCCTTTCACAAACGCTGAAGTCTTCTTCTTGGGAATTTCAACTTCATCATCATCATCATCGTTATCTTGAAATTTCATGGGGCATCTTGCCGCAAGATGACCAACCTTTCCACATCAAAAGCATTCTAGTGGAAGTTTACCTTTAAAATTTCCTCTTCCTTTTTGCAGATTTGAAGAAAGGAATGACATCACCTCATCTGTCACTTCTTCTTCATTAGAATCTTCAATGGTGAGTTTCTTCATGGCCTTGAATGCCACCTATTTGGATTTCCCTTTTTCCACATTCTCGTTATCACCGTTTCTCATTTCATATGCAACAAGAGTGTTGTGCAGGTTATCCAATGTTAGTTCTTTTGGGTCTTTATCTTCCAAAACAGAAACATTAGGATTGAACCGAGATGGAAGTTTTCTCAATATGCGCTTCACAATTTTTATATCTTCGATAATTTCTCCAAGACCCTGCATGTCTTCTACCACATCATTTACCTTGTTAAAAAATGCATCAACAGACTCATTCGGGTTCATTCTCAGATCTTCATACTTGTTCCACAACACTTGCATCTTTGCCTCTATGACTTTTGTATCCCCTTCATAAATATTCAAAAGCTTTTCCCAAATGGAATGTGACATTTTGCATGACATCACCTTTGTATATATTGGATTGGAAAGGTCTCCCCCTAAGGCATTGATTGATTTAGAATCAGCATCCAACTCTTTATGCTCAGCTTCTGATAATGCACCACTAGTAATATCAGCTGTGATACCATGCATAGCTGCTGAAAACACATCCATTCCCAAAGATCAAAAATAGTGTTGCATTCGATTCTTCCATATCTGAAAATTACATCTGTCGAAGATCGAAATCCCACTATGATTAGTGGCCTCCATTGAGAGAAGAACTAATATCAACCTCTCCCTCTGATACCAATTGTTAGGTCCACAAGGCTCAATACCTTGAGAGGGGGGGTGAATCAAGGTATGACTAATTTAAAATTAACGCCCGTTCTGATCTTGTTTTTCTGTTAAGAAAAACACTCTTCTCTCTCTTTCCTATTGCACAAAGTAAACAGAAAGTAAAGCATGCACAGGACAAAACAATTTTACTTGGTTCACCGCAAAGGGCTACGTCTAAGGAGCATATGCCGACAAGTTACTTATCGTACCAATTCTACTAAACTTCACTAGCTGTGGATTACAATGTTCGGGTACAGTCACTCTGTCCCAGGCTCACTGCCTTTTCAAGGTTTAGGGTCAGCTCACTACTTTCCCAAGGGTCACTCCCTATTTCTCTCTCTCTAGCTCACTGCCGGTGGAGAGGATCACCTTCTTCCTCTTCCTAAGCTCACTGCACTGGAAGGGAATCCACTCACAGTTTATAGACCTGTAGGTCTCTTCATTTGCATGAAATAATGCATCTTCAACTATTGATTGATGCTCTGTTGAAGTCCCACTTTCATCCACTGATGAATACCACTTTGCCTCTGACTACTGGGAAACTACCTTTGGAAAGTACCTTCGCAAAGTACCCTACTTCGTGAGGCTCCCAATTTCGCGAAGCTCAAACAAGCCTTCACGAAGATCCTGCCTTTTCGCGAAGCTCTCTCACGAAGCACTCTCACGAAGAACTCCCGCGAAGCTCAAGCCGTTGCAGAGCAACTTCCCTAGTGAAGCTCACTGAGCCAACGTGGAGCTCACAACTTTCGCGGAGCTACAATAGCCGCCACGAAGCTCCTCTTTCGTGAAGCACACTGGCTCTGCGAACCACCTTCGCAATACGAGAGAAAAATATTTTCTCTGAAAATTCTCTCTCTAATTCTCTCGAGGTGGTCGGCCTCTATTTATAGGTGATTCCACCAACCCTTGAACTTTGCGCGCGAAGTCAACGCCACATCATCTCAAATCATGAAGCTCCGAAGTTTCTGTCTGAATTCTATCCAAATCGCGAAGCACCACGGCAATTTTCCGATTGCAGAGCTCGTCGTAATCACGAAGCATTCCGTCAATTCCTTCGTGCCTTCACCGCGAAGCTCCCTCGTAATGCCCTTCATCGCCGCGAAGCTCCCTTGAAAGTCCCTTCACCGCCGCGATGCGCTTCAGCCTCTGCCGTTCACGAAGCTTGTTGTAATCGCGAAGACTCACCGCCTCCATTGTTCTAGTCTTCACGATTTCCAAACCATGCATCCTATCTTCGCGAGATTCATGCCTTTGCCATATTAAATTATGATCTTCATGAAAATCCTATTTTCACGATGCTCACCAAACTCCAAATTTTGGACCCCAAAAATTTGGAAAACACTGGGAAACAGCGCCACCTTGTACTACTCTTTTGTACCGCCTCCAGATCATCCTTTCCTTTGTCATCATTCTTTGTCAACAAATATTGTCAACAAATTCTCAGGAACTCGACAATTCTCAATAAAAACCTGCTTTGTCAACAAACACAATCAACCCAAAAATACTTCAATGTTACCTTGAGGGATTATTTCCCAACAAAAAGAAATATCTCATAATTTGTAAATAAAATGTGTAGTAAGAGGGATGTGTAAAAATATATCCTGACATTATTAATTATAAATAAAAGGCATAAAATGAAGAAGATTCTTGAATAAATAGAAGGAAATGATCCATTACCTTGAGAGAGTGATTCCAAAATTTTGAGAGGATCTTATTAAGAGATTGAGGAAATTGTGGGAGGAATATAGAGAGGGGAGGGAAGATTAGGGACATAATCCAAGGTTTTTGAGTGAACATTAATGGGATATTGGGAAGGTTTATATTTTAAAAGAGAGGGGAGATCTTTATTATTTCCCTAACATAGTTTTTTGACTCTATAAAATAAAATAATCAAAACCACATAACTTACCAAGGGATTTTCCCATGGTTTTATCCAAATAGGATTAGTTTTATTTAATTTATAAGGAAAATGTATAAAATTAATAAAATATAACCTTTGCATATGTGGAAGTGAGTCATGTTTATAAATAACCTATTTAAAAACCGTAAAATATAATATATGTTTTGGAGGATACATAAATGCATTATAAAATTGATAAAATATAATAAAAAACATATTATTTTAAATGGGAATCATATATTTGATCATGGATAATATTATTAGAATTTGTTATATCACTTTTGGGTCATTATGATGTCACAACACACATCATCTCTTTATACCTTATTTAATTTTTACCATAAAATTTGATAGTCCCAAAAAATTATTAAAAATTCACCATTGGATAATTTTAACATGATTATTCAAAAAATAATATTTATTTTATAAATATGTGGATTTTCAATTTTAATAAAATAATTTAAATTTACTAAAAAATTTGAGGTTTTTGACAATAACAGTTTTTGAACCCTAATGAAAATAATTTTTGAATATATAAAATTATATTATCAACCATACTTAATAAATATTATTTAATAAAAATATTTTATTAAAATATTATTTATTTCAAAAATTAATTAAGTCATCAAAATAATTTCTTAATTTAAATAACATATTCCCCAAAAATATAATTTTTATTTTATCAAATCAAAATAAAAATCATTTATAAAGTAACAATAATAAGAAGTAAATATAACCATTATTCTACTAAAAATAAAATATACATATTCATATTACTAGGGTATTGATACATAGACATTAATTACATCACAAAATGGATTAACGGTAAGGTGTGGGATGTTGAGATTTTCATTGGGTGGTTCGATGTACATGGTTTAGGATGAGATCTCAATGAGCTTGAGATTATCCCATAAATGGTTTCACTCATGATTTAGTTGTTGGATCTCAGCTTGGGATGGGTTGAGGGAAAAGTCTAGTGATTCTATCTCCTTCAGAATCTATGATAAATGGGACTCATGTGGTATGATTCTACTACCTGTGGATTTCTCTTCCTTTGTCTGTGTTAATTGGATTTATCAAAACCATATATTTATACTAATCTTATGATCACTGTTCAACGATTATATAATCAGTGGTTATGATGATTAACTATCTTTTAAATGTAATAGGATAAAATAAAACCAAATAAGTGCATGTGTTTTCTATAACTATAATATATAATAGGCCATTTAATTCAATTACAAAGGTAATTTTATTTATAAAATTTTGGGTCACTACATATATATAATATAAAATAATTTCCAAGATGACTTTATACCTTTAAATAAGAAATCGAAATTCATTTTCCAAAATATAAATACCTTTTGTGGATCAATTATTCTATCTGTGGCAGAATTGGGTGGCAATCGAATGCAAAGTGATTTTGGTAAATTGCATTTCATTTTCGAGGGGTGACACACATCATTGTGGGAGGCCAAATATTATCCTAGAGATATTACTTGGGGCTTGGGAAGAGCGTGTCAAAGTAGGATATGTGGAATCTACTTCTTATTAGATAGGACTCCACTATTTTTAGTTTAGTTTTTCAAATAAGTAAAAGATCCTCTGTTTTTTTGTATCCATGGAAATGAGAACCAACTAGATTCTTATAGATGTGAACCTTCCTTCCTATTATTCTTAGCATTCTATTTTTCTTGTTTCCTTTTTCTATCTTTGTAAATATCATTATGATGTTTCTTTTATTTTGTAAATAATTTAATAATGTTTGTTCTTATTTCTCTTTGTATTGATATTGAATATCCAAAAATGGAGAACTAATTCATTGGGATAGATTTAGGAAGTGAAACCCATCGTTTTTTGGAGATCTATGCTTCATGAAGGACATCATCACCTATTTATCACTCTTAGAAGATTGTGAATGTGATTTCGGTGTGCAAGATAACACTCTTGGAAAGGAATTGTTTTCTACTACTTTCATCATTTATTTTCCCCTTACTCACTCATTTTCTTGACTAAGCATCTGAGTTTTATTGTTGGATATGATGATATTAGCAGGATTATTCTGTCCTGTGATATATCTTGGATAGAATGTGTCTATTGAGTGATTCATTTTGTATTCTAGAGGAGTGATCGACCACTAAAGAACTTATGTATTTGTGCGTTCAATGTTTAGTTAAGAGAGTTGTGTGATCTGAGTCATTGAACATGAATTAAGTGGGGATGAGAGTTGATGGTCTTCTTCATAAGATCTATTAAGTGTAGATGAGAGTGGATAAACCTATATCTAGCCTTATTCTTACCGAATGTTGTTCTTTGTCTTTATATCTTCCTTTTCATGTTCAACATGTTTTTTTTGTTTTTAGTTTGTCTTTTGAGTTTTTATTCTACTCCTCCCACTTCCATCACTATGAGTTTCATCATTCTTTCCTTATTTTCATTTTATGTTTTTAATATATATATATAAAATAAAAATATTTTTAGAAATATCACTAAGGAATTTGACACCGGTTCCTTGAGTGTGACCCCAAGGTTATCCACTGTGCTATATTTTGGATTTATAAATGTATATTGTACCATCCTCATGATGAGGGAGATTTATTTTTTTTACAATGATGTTGGGGAAGAAAAATTTTCCTTAGTGGTTTTTCCAAATTTTCTATAATTTTTTATAAGTTAAAAAAAAATCAATAGTGATGAACTCTAATGATCTGGATTCATTATCACTGTTTGATCCAGTTCAACAACATGAGGAGGTTATTACTATATTTCAATATTTGTTTCAAGAATAACTACATCAAGATCTCACAAATGATGAAATGTTTTATTACGATGAAATAATGGAAATGTATCGAAAATCAAGGGATAGAATAAAATTGAATCAAGAGGGTAAATATGTTCTCTAGAAACCTGCTGGAAAAGTTTCTGGGAAGAAGCTTAGAAGAAAAGAGAAAATAAGTAGAAAAAGTGAAAATAAATTGGTGCCTATTTTTGAAATTGATATTTCCTTGTATTTAAGGTTGGAGATAAAAAATCAACATATGGATGATTTTTTACAGGCTATAAAGATATAGAATATGAAAAAAATCATGATTTTGTACAATTTTTTGATGATCATTACCTCCTTGTTATTCATTGTACTAATGTTGATTTCATTATATTGTCTAATGGATTTCCATTATAGAATAAGTTGTTACGACATGAGACATCCCCTCATTTTACATGTAAGACACCACACTAGAGGTGGTATGTTTTGAAGAGAGGATGGAGGAGGGTGACTACCTCACTCCTTCCATGGAAATACTCCTAGGATCACTGTTCCATATTGAAAAAGAACAAACTGAACTAATTTAGAGAGTTGAAAATTTTATGGAATAAGATATATTTGTATTTAACTTTGATTATATTAAAGATTATTTAAATTATTTTGATCACCTTGTTATTATTAAGGATAAATTTTAGTTTTTTATTGTCTTGGAGAGTCAAGAGAAAATTGAAGCTGCAACTGGTGAGAAATTTTTGGAAATCCCATTATTTTATTTAGCTAAGGGAGTAGCTGCTTCTAATGGGGAGGTTTTGAAACCCTTTATGATTGTCAATGAGGATGCTGACACTTTTTTTATTATCAAGGAAATATTTGTTAATTGGATTAAACTAGAGGATAAGTCACTTCTAAGAGTTTAATTCCCACAACTTATGCATTCTAACCCAAAACACGAAGAATGATGGTGGTACCCCTACATTTTGTTTCCCCAAAAATACTCCACATGTTTTCCACTTATAAGGATAGGTATTTAAGTGAATATTTAAAAGGGGCACTTCAAAAATTCAAAATCACTAAATATAACAAGAAGAGAATCTTGTGGTTCTTAACAAAGAAGCCACATATACCATCAGATTGAGGCTGACCCAACGACTGCCCCCATTTATATATAGTCAAAACATAGCACCCCTTAGTAGTTTATGTAACACCCCAAGCTTCCACAGTATTCTTATCTTTGAATAATACAGTAGCGTGTAGTGTACGCAACTTCGAGTTCTAACACACACCACAACAAATCAAACTAGTCATTATGAATAGTAATACCCCCTTTTTAAAATTTTATAAATTTTATCTTTCAAAATGGACTTCATTTTTTGATTTAGGATATCGAAATTAGCTTAGGGTGAATTTTTGGTATTTTTATGAAACTTTCAATTTTTGATTAATAGTGAAAAACACAGAGTTATAGTTTAAATCCGAATTTTTATTTAAATAATTATTTATTTTATTTAAATTTATTTTAGGTCAAAATAGATACATAATACCTATATAAGTTCAATGTAATTAATTGGATTCATTTTATAATAATTTTAGATATATAAAAATTTTATTAAACTTTTCACCGTCTTTTACCCATCTCCTAGGAGAATTTGCAAATTCACATAAAACATAATTTTACCGCTTCTGTGATTGGAATTTCAAAAATATGAGAGACATGGTCAATATCAAGGAGTAAAATGTGGTTCAATAAGATAAAAATAATTTTTGGTGAATAGTAACTTTTTACTTTTATTTACCACGGTTAAAAGTAAATAGGGTAATTAAGGGTAAAAATGATATTATTATTACCCTAACACATGTCATAATTCTATTGGTTAAGTACAATTCGACCAAAAAAAACCTTAGGAATAAAATATGAACCTCTTTGGTCCACCTGGATTATATTAGGACATTTATTATTATTTAATTCAAAGAAGAGTTAAAACAGATAAAATCAAATTTTAATAACTAAAACATTTTTAATATAGGGTTATACATAAGATAAATTAGATTATAAATATTAATTAGAAATATAAAAAGATTTCCTACATAATGGTATTTTATTTATAGTTTTTAGACATTAAATAAATTAATTAATTTATGACACAATGGTGATGTAGTAATTACCTAATTAATAAAATATTAAAATAATTGACATTATAAATATGCAAATAAATACAATTTGAGAATTTTTATAAATTCCACTAATTTAATAGGTTAATATTACATATTAGGGTTTGTTATATGAATTTTTTTTTGAATTAATAATGATGTTATGAATTTAGGAAAAAAAATACCAAATAGTGTCAAAATTGACATAAAATAGTTTTTAAAACAAATATTATATTATTAATTGATATTCTATTCTTAAAAATATAAGGTTCAGCCAAAAGGAATTATATAATGATAGGTGTATTATTAATGAAACACTTGGGGTTCTCTTGGAAGTATATAGTATGTTTATTAACCATAGAATATAAAAATACAAAGAGACATGGTAAATGTCAAACTATTTAACTAAGAGTTAAATCTAAACGATAAAGTTAATATAGCAACCCAAACCTGTATAAAACCTATTTTTTTGAGTGGTTTTCAACCAATACCCACCTTATACTTTAAATAATCCATTTTGGAGACATTAGAAACTGAAAACGATTTTATTATAAAATAATATTTCTAGCTTTTCCTAAGGTGCCCCTCACCCCTCTTATAAAAGGGAACTCCCCCTTCTCTATAATTCACACCTTCAAATCCATTTGGCTTGGACAAACTCTACCCAAATACCCTCTCAACTTCCCTAAATTTACAATAGAGGATTTACTTTAGTCATAAATCCAACTTAAGGAGCCCTTTTGATCAAATCAAAAGGAAGAACCCGAAGAAGAGGTAATAATTTCACCACACTCTTTCAAGTTCTTTTCTTCTTACAAATATTATTTCTTTGTTATTTCAATTCTAAAATAATAACTCCAGTATCTTCTATATACTGTGATGTTATTATAAATATGGTACAACCATATTCATTATTCTATCCATCCTTTGAATGACATGTCACCATACGTGCGTACGTACGGATTACCCTCTCCACGTCGTGGTGTAATTGTTATTCAATACATTATTATTTGGATAGGTATAATAATGATGTGTAATTCATGTAAATAATAAATATAACATGATATTTATTCTGTATATATGATAAAACATCCAATTATATATTATTTTAATATCAAAAGAATGATATTTTCGCTCGTGCGTACGTACGGATTACCGTCTCCACGAACGCGATGAGATTCATTCCCCATCGTATTCATTCAAGACTAATTTTCATTAGATGATTAAAAATAATGTTTAAAGACTTGATATCATTCTGGATATGAATAATATACATCCCATCCATAACATATATGACTCACATAACAAATAATATAGAGGAAAACGAATCTGTTAACACCCAAAACGACGATAATACTAAGATATTATTAACAAAATAATGTTAAAAGATCATATATGATATCATATTAATGTATATGATTCTTGTATAATTTAATAAAAATTATTTCACTATTATATATAAGGTTAACCTACCCTCGACCAAGGATAATTACAAGGTAAGGGTTTATTTCACAGTCACTTCATTATCCGCAGTTGTTTATACGTAATTATCTACTGGGACGTCTTTATCATCCACATCCATGTTTATTAAAAATGTATTTCAAAACATTCTTACTATTTTATAGACTTTGGGTTAAATTAATTTATACCTTTTTTTGGATTTTTATAAGATGTTTATAAAGGAATCTTTCTGTCATTTTCCGAACAAGGTCCTTTTTAACCTTTTCAACAAAATTAAGGTAAGAATGTCTTTTTTAACTTATACGACGGGTGCGGCTATTTTCTGCCGTTATAAAATCGTCGAAGCTTCCCTTACAAGATTATAAGAATATTTTCAAATTAAATGTTTTATTTTATAATTATATGACTTTTAAATGATTTAAAAAAAGAAATATTTCTCTCAAATAGTTTTTGATTTCATCTATGTCAACATCCTTTGATGGATTTTAAGCTTATTTGAAGTTGATTTATTATGATACAAAACTTCCATATTGTATTGAAGGTTTTGTGATATGTTTTAATGTGGATATGTTATTTTTATACCATTCATGGTTTATGGAGAAAGTATTGACATTTCATATGCTAGTTTTAATACGAATGTTTATGTTATGTTTAAACCCGTTCATATGAGGAATGCATTGGGCTTAGTAAGTGACAGGTGGAGCCCGCTATAGCTCCTCGATACATCAGTAGGTCTCATGAGACAAGATAGTGTCTTGGCACAAGGCCTTGAAAAAATATTATTTGTATTCTTGGCCCAAGACCTTGAATATGTGGTTATGATAGTCAGGCATTATGCATTCCATCAATATGAAAGTGGTTATTGATATTGCATGTGATTGTTTGACTAGTAAAATATCCATGTGAATAAGTAAATGGAATTATTTGATTTTATTTTTTCCATATTATCCTGAAGTTCAAGTTTAAAAGGATTTTGTTTTAGTTATACATTGCCTTAAATTTTTATGCTTATTTATGAAAGCTTTCGCTATATTGTTATCCTTACTGAGCATCTGAGCTCACCCCTTTCTATGTTTTATTTTTCCCAGGATGTGAAGAAGTATTTTATGACTGACCTGCAGGGATAGTCTGAGGGGATATGAGTGTGGACTATGGAGACTATGTTGTTTTATTTTTTTCACTTTATCATGTAATGTAAGAATTATAAATGTATCTAGTGTTTCCAAGGCTACTAAACTAATCGGTATTTCAAGACTTGATCTTTTTTTATCATGAAAATGTTATGTAATAATGCACCGACTATGGGTAAATGGGGTTGGGGAGTTACAGTTGGTATCAAAGCCAGGTTTAGTACAAACCTTGGAAGCTATATGTAGATAAACTCTAATTAGAGCACATAGCCCTAAGATAGACTTTGAGGATTAGAATAGAAGAACTTCCTAGAATTTTGGTATTGTAGAGATTTTGTGAGTTTTCCAAGAAATACATCCTTGTCTGGATACGAGTAATTAGAGGCGGCTCTGGAACATATGTACCTAGGGGTAAAACCCAAAAACACCGCTTTGATCTTGACTCGAATGGGAACTGGTGCACAACAATGGGCCTTGTTGCACTCTTGGTTACGACACTCTTGGGGGATATGCTTAGGATAATTATCATTTTCTTTATAAACCATTATGAAAGGTTTATGAGTATATATTTACTCAAAGAAAACATTTTTATTATTATGGATTATATCCATAAACTATTCAATTTATGTTAAGTGTTTTACAAGTTTGGATTTATGTATTGCGATTCATAAACTAATCTAGTGTATGCCATTGTTTAGAAGTGGATCCTAGTTGAAGGAATGGAAACCATATCAATGAATGCAATACATGTAGGGATTGAACTCCTACTCAAGATAATTATAGTGGAGCTAGTGATTCAACCAGTGCTGATCAGCTAATCACCATACTGGGACAACTCACTCAGGTTATGAATAATAACCTTACCCGTATGGAGCACCCTGATCCGCAGCGTGGAGGATCAATGTTATATCTCTTTATGAGGAAAATCCATCAACATTCAATGGGGGTAAAAATCCACTAGTAGATGAGCAATGGATAAATTCCTTAGAGAAAATATTTCATGCCTTGGGGAGTAGCGAAAGGGAAAAAGTTGCCATGGAAGTTTACCGCCTCACTAGAGATGCTGATCAATGGTGGTCATTGATTCAAAACACGAATAAAGATGATGAAGTATCAAATATGGAATGGAGAAAGTTTAAAGATATTTTACTAGAAAAATACTTTCCTCATGACCATCGAGCGGATATGGAAAGACAATTTCTGAGTCTGAGGCAAAAGGAGGATGAGAATATTGAAAGTATGAGTCTAACTTTACAAGGTTAGCAAGGATTACTGAAGATTATATACATAACCTAATAAGTAATATTGATCATTTCTTTTATGGGTTACAACCATTTCTCCATCGAGAATTAGTCTCACAATATTTCTCATCATACAAAGATATTGCCTCATGTGATATCAAGATAGAAAAAGAATTCTCTAAGTCTTACGAATTTAAAGCAAAGCAAGAGAAGAAGAGATCTATTGATCACTATGGAAATGGAAATAAGGGTAAGAAGGGAAAATTTGAATATCCATCCGACAGTAAATGTGGGAAGAAACACCCCAGTACTTGCTTGAAGGGAATGGGAGTCTATTACAAGTGTGGTGAAAAGGCCACCAAGCTCGTGATTGCAAGGGGAAGAAAGAAGCTTCTGATGTTCAATGCTACAATTGTAGGGAGATGGGACATTATGCGAATGAATGTCCTACGAGTTAGGGGAACTTACCTCATAAAAGGACAAGAGATCAAGGCCAAGCTTATGTTATCACTACTGCTAAGGTATCAGCTCCGAAAGATGTGGTGGAAGGTAATTTGATGGTTTCCTCAAGTTTAGAAAATGCTTTATTTGATTCTGGATCATCGCATTGTTTCATATCTTCCCAGTTTGATAAGAAAATTAGATATTTCCAATTTGATTTAACAAGGGAGTTTTCAGTCAAAACTCCTAAAGGTAGTATCATTGCTACAAAGTTCTGTGGATTAGTTCCCATTATGGCATATAAATGTTCTTTATCTGTTGATCTCATCACCATACCCATGATTGAAGTTGATATAATCCTTGGTATGGATTAGATTTCAGACCATGATGAGAAGATTTATTGTAAGAATAAGGAGGTTACTATTTTTGATGATTATGATAAAGAACACCTTATCTTTAGAGAAGAATCATCACCACCTAATTCTTATCTAGATCCACCCGCAGTAGCTCAACTAAATTCAATTATTGGGGAGGAATATAATGAAATGACTGTGGGTGAGGAAATGAATGTTCAAATAGAGGATGTACCTATTTTTAGAGAATATGTTGATGTGTTTTCAGAATATTTACTTGGACATCCTCCAGAATGTGAAATTGAGTTTTCCATTGATTTAATTCCTGGTTCAAGGCCTATATCGAAGACCCCTTATAGAATGGCCACTGTGTAATTAGTGTAACTAAAGAAAAAACTAGAGGAATTGAGTAATAAGGGATTTATTCACCCTAGTGTTTCTCCATGGGGAGCCCATGTTATTTTTGTTAAGAAGAAAGATGGATCTATGAGGTTGTGCATTGACTACATAGAGATCAATGCTATAACAATAAAGAACAAGTATACCCTACCTTGAATTGATGATTTATTCGACCAAATTCATGGAGATAAATATTTTTCAAAGATTGACCTCGATCTGGATATCATAAGTTGTGTGTGAAGAAGGAAGACATTCCTGAAACAGTATTTTGAACTAGGTACGGGCATTATGTGTTTACATTAATGCCTTTTGGGATGACTAATGCACCCTCTATTTTAATGGATCTAATGAACACAGTTTTCAAGGAATATATTGATGAATTTTTAGTGGTATTTATTGATGATATTTTGGTATACTCCAAAAGCTACGAAAATTATGAAAATCACTTGCGTATTATCCTAAAGACTCTGAGAAGACATGAATTATATGGGAATTTTAGCAAGTGTGAATTCTGGATTCAAGATATTTCTTTTCTTGGCTATATTGTCTCTAAGTATGGAATCTCTGTTGATTCTTCTAAGAAAAGAACAATACAAGAATGGCCATTACCAACAAGTATAACTGAGTTATGTAGTTTTATTGGTTTAGCAGGTTATTATCGACATTTCGTCCAGAATTTTGCTCGATTGGCTAACCCATTAATGAAGCTCACATGTAAAGGGGTTAAATTTGTTTGGAAAAAAGAGTGTAAAGAATGTTTTGATGAACTGAATAGAATATTAGTCAATTATCCTATATTGACTCTACCATCAGGGAATGATGGGTTCATTATTTATAGTGATGCATCGAAGAAAGGACTTGGTTGTGTCCTTATGCAGAATGATAGGGTTATTACCTATGCATCACGACAACTGAAAATTCATGAGGAAAACTATCCTAATCATTATCTTGAGATATCAGCTGTAATATTTGCTTTGAAGATTTGGAGACACAATCTCTATGGTGAAAAATGTGAGATTTATACTGATCACAAGAGTTTGAAGTATATTTTCTCATAGAAAGAACTCAACATGAGGAAAAGGTGATGGCTTGAACTACTCAAGGATTATGATTGCACGATACACTGCCACTCGGGGAAGGAAAATAAGGTGGCAGATTCATTGAGTAGAAAGGATCATGGAGTTTTGAACAAGATGAGAGTTGAAAGGGATCCTATTTTCATGGATCTAGTAAAGATGGATATGGGAATAAACATGGAAGGTGAAACATCAATTATTTTTCAAATGGTTTCCAAACCATCTTTACTAGAAAGGATAAAAAGTTCTCAAGATGATGATGAGGAGTTTCAAAAGAAGATTAAAGCTGTGAATGATGGGAGATTGAGTGAATTTGTTTATGAATATGGAATTTTGAAATTTGGGAAGATACTTTGTGTTCCCAATATACCTGATCTAAAAAGAGAATTGTTGGATGATGCTCATAGTTCCAATTTCTCTATACACCCTGGGAGCACCAAAATGTATAGAGATTTGAAGGAACATTTTTGGTGGGACAACATGAAGAGGGAGATTGCTGATTTTGTGTCAAGATATATGGTTTGTCAATAAGTGTAAGCTGGGAGGAAACGGCCTGGAGGAGTCATGCAACCTCTTCCCATACCAGAGTGGAAATGGGATAATATTACAATAGACTTTTTCATGGGACTACCAAAGACTCCTAGAAAGAACAATGCAATATGGGTCATTATTGATCATCTTACCAAGTCAGCACATTTTCTTACTATAAGAGAAGATTTACCACTTGAACATCTAGTAAGACTATATATTAATGAAGTAGTGACACTTCATGTAGTACCCCTATTGATTGTTTCTGATCGTGATCCATGTTTTATATTAAGATTCTAGAAAAGTCTTCAGAAATCCCTAGATACTGAGCTTCATTTGAGCACTGCTTACCAACCCCAAACTGATGGACAATCAGAACGGACTATTCAAACCTTAGAAGACATGTTGAGATCATTCTAACTTTACTTTCAAGGTATGTGGGATCAATATTTACCTCTCTTATAATTTTAATATAAAAATATCTTCCATTCAAGTATTCGGATGGAACCATATGAAGCGTTATATGGAAAGAGATATCGCACACCAACCTATTGGGGTGATGTTGGTGAAAGAAAACTCATAGGCCCAGAACTTGTGGAGGAAACGATGGAAAAGGTGAGGGTAATCCAAACCCACATCAAAGCAGCTCAAAGTATGCAGAAGAGCTATGCTGACAACTGAAGGAAGGATTTGGAATTTTAGGTATGAGATCATGTTTTCTTGAAGGTATCTCCATGGAAGGGAGTTATACGTTTTGGTAAGAAAGGTAAATTGAGTCCCAAGTACATAGGACCTTTCTAAATTCTAGAATGAATTGGGGTTGTAGATTATCATTTGGCAATGCCTCCAAATCTCTCTCAAGTTCACGACGTGTTCCACATATCACTGTTGAGAAAATACAAGCCTGACCCAATGCATGTACTCACCTATGAGGAAGTAGAACTGGAACCCGATCTATCTTATTGCGAAGAGCCCATCGGGAATCTTGATACTAGAGAAAAAGTGTTGAGAAACCGGACGAATCATCTGGTAAAAGTTCTATGGAGAAACCATAAGATGGAAGAGGTTACGTGGGAACCCGAGGAACTTATGATGAAGAACCACGTTAGAATTTTTATGTAGTAATATCCTAGAAATTTCGAGGATGAAATTATTTTAAGGAGGGTAGAATTTAACACCCCAATCTTCCACGGTACGCTTCTCTTTGAATAATACAGTAGCGTGTGTTGTATGCAACTTCGAGTTCTAACACACACCACAACCAATCAAAATAGCCATTATGAATAGTAATACCCAATTTTTGAAATTTTATAAATTTTATCTTTCAAAATGGACTTTATTTTTGGATTTGGAATATCGAAATTAGCTTAGGGTGAATTTTTTGTATTTTTCTGAAAACTTTCAATTTTTGATGAACAGTGTAAAACATTGAGTTATAGTTTAAATTAGAATTTTTATTTAAATAATTATTTATTTTATTTAAATTTATTTTATGTCAAAATAGATACATAATATCTATATAAGTTCAATTTAATTCATTGGATTCAGTTTATAATAATTTTAGATATATAAAAATTTTATTGAACTTTTCACCGTCTTTTACCCATCTCCTAGGAAAATTTTCAAATTCACATAAAACTTAATTTTACCACTTCTGTGAGTGGAATTTCAAAAATCCGAGAGATTCGGTCAATATCAAGGAGTAAAATGTGGTTCAATAAGATAAAAATAATTTTCAGTGAATAGTAACTTTTTACTTTTATTTACCACAGTTAAAAGTAAATAGGGTAATTAAGGGTAAAAATGATATTATTATTACCCTAACACATGTCCTAATTCTATTGGATAAGTAAAATTCGACCAAAAATAACCTTAGTAATAAAATATGAACCTCTTTGGTCCACTTGGATTAGATTAGGACATTTATTATTATTTAATTCAAAGAGTTAAAAGAGTTAAAATCAAAGTTTAATAAGTAAAACATTTTTAATATAGGGTTATACATAAGATAAATTAGATTATAAATATTAATTAGAAAGATAAAAATATTTCCTAAATAATGGTATTTTATTTATAATTTTTAGACATTAAATAATTTAATTTATTTATGACACAATGGTTATGCAGTAATTAAATAATTAATGAAATATTAAAATAATTGACATTATAAATATCCAAATAAATATAATTTGGGAATTTTTATAAATTACACTAATTCTCTAGGTTAATATGACATATTAGGGTTTGTTAGATGAATTTTTTTCGAAGTAATAATGCTGTTATGAATTTAGAAAAAACAAAATACCAAATAGTGTCAAAATTGACATAAAAGAGTTTTTAAAACAAATATTATATTATTAATTGATATTATATTCTTAAAAATATAAGGTTCAGCCAAAAGACTTATATAATGATAGGTGTATCATTAATTAACCACATGGGGTTCTCTTGGAAGTATATAGTAAGTTTATTAACCATATAATATAAAAATACAAAGAGACATGGTAAATGTCAAACTATTTAACTAAGAGTTAAATCTAAAAGATAAAGTTAATATAGCAACCCAAACCTGTAAAAACCTACTGTTTGAGTGTTTTTCGACCCATCCCCACCTTATCCTTTAAATAATACATTTTTGAGCCATTATAAACCAAAAATTATTTTATTATAAAATAATATTTCTATATTTTCCTAAGGTGCCCCTCACCCCTCTTATAAAAGGGCACCCCCCCTTCTCTCTAATTCACACCTTCAAAGCCATTTGGATCATATAAAATCTGCCCAAATACCCCCACAACTTCTCTTAATTCACCCTAGAGGCCTTAATTTAGTAAGAAATCAAACTTAAGGAGTCCTTTTGATCAAATCAAAAGGAAGAACCCGAAGAAGAGGTAATAATTTCACAACCCTCTTTCAAGTTCTTTTCTTCTTCCACTTATTCTTTCTTTGTTATTTCCATTCTAAAATAATAACTCTATTATCTTCTATATACTGTGATGTTATTATAAATATTTTACATCCATATTCATTATTCTATCCATCCTTTGAATGACATGTCACCATACGTGCTTACATACGGATTACCATCTCCACGTCGTGGTGTAATTGTTATTCAATACATTATTATTTGGATGGGTATAATAATGATGTGTAATTCATGTAAATAATAAATATAACATGATAATGATTCTATATATATGATATACCATCCAATTATATATTATCTTAATATCAAAAGAATGATATTGTCGCTCGTGCGTACATACGGATTACCGTCTCCACGAACGTGATGAGATTCATTCCCCATCGTATTCATTCAAGACTAATTTTCATTAGATGATTAAAAATAATATTTAAAGACATGATATCATTCTGGATACGAATAATATAAAACCCATCCATAAAAAATATGACTCACATAACAAATAATATAAAGGAAAATGAATCCGTTAACACCCGAAAGGACGATAATACTAAGATATTATTAACAAAACAATGTTAAAAGATCATATATGATATCATATTAATGTATATGATTCTTGTATAATTTGATAACAATTATTTAACCATTATAAATGAGGTTAACCTACCATCAACCAAGGAAAAGTAAAAGTTAAGGGTTTATTTCACAATCGCTTCATTATCCGAGGTTTTTTATACGTAATTATCTACTGGGGCCTCTTTATCATTCACATCCATGTTTATTAAAAATGTATTTCAAAACATTCTTAATATTTTATAGACTATGGGTTAAATTTATTTATACCCTTTTTTGAATTTTTATAATATTTTTATAATGGAATCTTTCTGTCGTTTTCCAAACCAGATCCTTTTTAACCTTTTCGACAAAATTAAGGTAAGAATGTCTTTTTTAACTTATACGGTGGGTGCGGCTATTTTCTGCCGTTATAAAATCGTCAAATCTTCCCTTAAAATCTTATAAGAATATTTTTAAATTAAATTTTTTATTTTATAATTATGTGCCTTTTAAATGATTTAAAAAAAAGATATTTCTCTCAAATAGTTTTGATTTCATCCATGTCAACATCCTTTGATGGATTTTAAACTTATTTGAAGTTGATTTATTATGATACAAAACTTCCATATTGTATTTAAGGTTTTGTGATATGTTTGAATGTGTATGTGTTATTTTTATACCATTCATGGTTTATGGAGAAAATATTGACATTTCGTATGCTAGTTTTAATACGAATATTTATGTTATGTTTAAACCTGTTCATATGTGGAATGCATTGGACTTGGTAAGTAATGGGTGGAGCCCAATATAGCTCCTCGATGCATCAGTAGGTCTCATGATACAAACTAGTGTCTTGGAACAAGGCCCTGAAAAAATCTTATTTGTAGTCTTGGCATAAGGCCTTGACTATGTGGTTATGATAGTCTGTCATTATGCATTCCATCATTATGAAAGTTGTTATTGATATTTCATGTGATTTTTCGACTAGTAGAATATCCATGTGAATAAGTAAATGGAATTATTTCATTTTATTTTTTCCATATTAGGCTGAATTTCAAGTTTAAAAGGATTTTTGTAGTTATACATTGCCTTAAATGTTTATGCTTATTTATGAAAGATTCCGCTATATTGTTATCCTTACTGAGAATCTAAGCTCACCCCTTTCCATGTTTTATTTTTTCCAGGATGTGAAGAAGTATTTTATGACTGACCTATAGGGATAGTTTGAGGGGATATGAGTGTGGACTATGGAGACTATGTTGTTTTAATTTTTCACTTTATCATGTAATGCAAGACTTATGAATGTATCTATTTTTTCCAAGGCTACTAAACTAATCGGTCTTTCGAGACTTGGTCTTTTGTGATCATGACAATTTTATGTAATAATGCACCAACTCTGGGTAACTGGGGTCGGGGCGTTACAATTTATCCCAAGATTATCCACTTTTAATTTCCCATTTAATTTTCTTAATGTTTTCTTAATTGTGTGGATTTCTTATAGGGAAATAATTAGGAATAAATTCTATGTGGTAGTTAGTCAATTCCAAAGGGAGAAACACACTGGAATAATTGGATAACACTCCCTAAATGAAAATTTGATTAGATTTCACTTTGAAATTTAAATCTTGAGTTATAATGTTTATATATTGATATTTTTAATAGTTATAATGGATTAGCTAGGTATATTGCAGAAATAAAACATAGGTATGATTCATTTGGATGAACAAAGAAAATGATGAGAAGCTTACACTTTCAGGGGAGTATTATTTTTAAATATAAAAAATTTAAATTTTCATATTCATTTTGGTCATTGATTGGTATTAAGTGTGGATGATACCTCTTTATTTTCTTTTTAAAAATTTAGAACCTATTTATCTTGGGTGTTTGTGAGTCGTACTAATATCTAAATTTTTGAAAAACCAATTTGTACCAAATTATTGACCTGGATTACATCCTTAAAATTCCTTGTGATACTTTTATGTCATTTTCCATCATTATTCTATGTAAGATGAATTAAAAATTCTCTTTTCTGAAAAAAATCAAAATCATATACTTTTTAAAAAACCTGTTTTGAAAATTTGTTTGAACATGTGGAAAGAGTTATTTTTTAACATTCCGATAACCCCCTTCAACATTATTTTTAGTGTTGAATTTAAAACCTTTTTTGAATTAAACTATATCCCACATTATAAATTCAACATCATAGAAAATTTTAGGTTTTTAATGTGGGGTAAAAAAGTCTTTCTCTGTGCTAAGATTTTCTTTAAATCACAGACACATCAAAACTCCCATTATTTTTTTTGTAAAAACATGGTCAAATGTTTTCAAATTATTTCACAAACTGAGGGTTCTTGGGATTCACAATACAGATAAAATCTATCCTTCCTAGTAAATAATATCATGCTAGTTATTGATATTTTCATTGGTTTTAAAATATTTGGGGTTTTATGATTTCTAAGTGTTGTTACATATTATTTTTATGAATATTTTTTCTATAAATTGAGAAAGGGAGTGTTATATGATATATCTTTATGGAATTATGATCATAACATAAATAAACAATAAATTTTAACTAGATAATAGGTTACATGTCCTCAAAAAAAACACCTTAGGGAGACAACTCAAATTATAATCATATAAGTCCTTTGAATCTAGAGTAAAAATGTCCATTGAGATCCTAGGGAGAGTCTCTGAGATAAGGAAACTGAGATCGTTTCTGTAAATAAATAAAATTTAAACTCAATAAGTGCTCTACACAGTGCTATGAACAAACCTTTGACTGGGAAAAACTAAAAATAAAGGGCCTTGTAAAAATGATCTCATTAAGGAGAGGGGAATTTTTAACCCAAATGAAGAAGGGTACAACCAAATTACAAGAAAATCATTTGAGTTGTATTAATGAAATTATTAAATAGAACCTTTATATTTGGGACCTAGGAGAAAGTGGAAGTTAAAAGTGCCACATATTAAGATTTTATTTACACTTAAATCTAACATGTCATCACTCTTGTAATTGGAAATTAAACTATAATTGAAGTAGGGTAGTGAGTGACTTCATCTAGGAGGCATGATATCTTCAATGATGAATGGATCTATGTTCCCTTTATTCTTAGTTTGTATTTGAACTTAGGAAAGACCTCTTGTGATCATTATTTAAAAAGCATAACCCACCTTGGAATATTTTTTTCCTCTATAATTAATGTCTTAAGTGTAGTAGAATTTGATGTGTTCCTTAATTCATATCATTTTCCACATCATTTTTATGTTTAATTATGTTTTTAACATTAAAATATGCCTTAATTTGGTTAATTTATTTGGTTTGGTTAATGTACAATTAATTTGATAAATTATTGTTTTTTATGAATCTTGGTTTGATTTTTTAATAAGTGTCGAGTTATGTATATAATATTTAATATTGAACTTTTTTTAGGATATTAATTTTAATTATCATTATTTATATCATGTTCTGTTTTTGTAATTCTATTATTTTTGTTGTTTTAATAAATTGATTAGTTAATTAAAATTTAATTTGATTTATAATTGAATAAATTTAATGAATTAATAATTTGTAAATTTAAATTATAATTAAATTCCTTATTAATTTTTATCATAATTTAATTTTAATTAATTAATTAATTATTTAATGTAACATGAATTTATTCTTTTTATTTATTTTAATTTTTTAATTTTAAAATTAATTATTTTGGGTGTTATTTATTTAGATGCAATAATATATTACCAAAACCTCACGTATTCAATTTACATGGGTCCAAAAGACTTAATTTGAAGAGCCACCCATGTATTTTAATTATCACATAACCAAATTCCCATATAGGACTTTTATCAGGTTCCCACATATCCGAAATTTGAGTACATGAAAACCACATACCCGATTTCTTCCTTAATACTGAGGATAGAATCTTGGCTCACATAGTTGAATTTCTACCACATGCTCAAACCATAATTCACCCAGATCTCACCAAGGTCATTGAAGATTCTCCTATCGAATAATGATGTCATCGCTGCAAATTATTTTGATTAAAGCTTCTAGGAGAACCAAATCTGAGCTGTGTTAGATCAAACTCCGCTGTGCTAAGATGGCGCCACTACACAAAAGATGAACCACTATAGTTTCCAAATCGTCTTCTGGTGAAGACCCTAAGATCCATTGATGAAATTCCAAGGCCCCACACTAATGACTGAAATAGTAACGAGCCTCGCAAGATGAATGACCTTGTCCAAGCCTAACACGATTGAACCTACCCCATGCCTTTGGAAACCCCAAGCTCGTCCAAGTTTAAAAATCCATGGCATGCTGGAACCACGCTCGATGCGTGAGAAGAAGTCTTCTGAATCTTACTAGAGAAGAGCTTGAGTGCTACAGAGCCTCATTAAAGAAGACACAACTGTGGTGGATAAGAAATAAGGAATAAAATAATAAAAAAAATAACATAGAAAATAATAATAAATAAAATAAAATAAATAAATAAATAATATATATATATATATCAAATAATAATAATAATAGTATATATATTTATTAATAATAATAATAAGTATTAAATATAAAAATAAATATTTAAATTTATGCATATATTTAATATTAATAATAAAATTAGATAATATGTACACACACACACACATGGATATATATAAATATACTATAAAAAATAAAATAATTTCCAAGATAGAATGATAAAATTAAATAAAAAATAAAAAATCATTTTCCAAAATAAAAAATACCTACTGTTGATCATTTTTTCAATCTATGGCAGAATTATACAGTAATCGAATGTAAGGTGATAGGGGGGAGTTGCATCACATTTTCGAGGTACAACACACATTGTTTTGGGATGCCTACTTTTATCAAAGATATGTTACTCAGGTCTGGGGATGACAATGTAAAATCACGCCACATGGAATCTACTACCTATTAGTTAGGATGTCACTATTTTTCAGTTTATTTTTTCAAATATGTAGAGGCTCCACCTCTATTTTTTTGCATCCCCATACATAAGAATCAACTATATTTCTGGAGATGGGAACCTTCCTTCCTCTTCTTCTTTGCATTAAATTTTTCTGCTTTCCTTTTTTTCTATCTTTGTAAATGTTATTGTGATGTTTTTTTATTATGTAAATAATTTAGTAACATCTTTTATTCTTCCTACATACTATGATTTGTAATCTCCATAAATGGAGGACTAATTTTCATGTATAGATTTAGAAAGTCAAACTCGACCATTTTTTAGAGATCTAAGCTTCATGTAGACCATCATCACCTCTTTATCACTATTATTGAATTTTTAATGTGATTCAGGTTGTGTTACAATGAACTCTTTCACATGAATGATTCGATACTCCTTTTCCTCATTTCTTTTTCTATTCCTCTCTCATTTTCTCGACTAAGCATATGAGTTTGTTTGTGTGATCTAATGATCTTAGCATGATCATCTGAATTGTAAAATATCCTAGTCAGAATGATTCTGTTGAGTGATTCATTTTTCATTCTAGACGAGCACTCAAGCACTAAAGAAAATCTATATTCATGTGTACACTATTTAGGTAATAAAGGTGTTGGATCTGATTCATCAGTCATGCATTGTGTGAGTATGGGATTTGATGGTCTTATTTATAAGATCTATAAAGGGTAGATGAGAGTGAATAAACCCAGATCTGACCTTGTTATTTCTGACTTTATTCTCTATCTTTATGTATTCCTTTTCTTGTTATTCATGTTGTTTTATTTTCTTTTAGTTTTTCTCTCAATTTCTATTCCTCTCCTCCAACTAATACCACTATTATTTTCATAAAAAAATCTTGTTTTTATTTTTTTCGATATATATAAAATCAAAAAAACATTTTCAAAAAGATCATAAGGGAATTCGACACTGCTACTTTGAGAGAGACTTTGAGGTTTTCCACTGTGCTATATTTTGGGTTTATAAATGTATCTTTGACTATCGTCATAATAAGGATGACATCACATGGGAGGCATAGATAATTGAATTGTGTACTTTGCATATGAAATGCATTTTTTTTGGAAACCACCAAGTGTGGTTGGCAGGTGTGATCTACTTGGTGTGGTTTTATAATAATTGATTGAAGATTGAGTTGGAAGAGTTACTTGTTTTTTGATAGTTAACTAGGAGTTACTCATGTGTTGTATTGTATGTTCAGTGGGTATGCCGATGTTGTTTTAGGAAATCTATATATGGAAGTATCATGAGATGGATTTTTGATGTTGGGATTAAGTATCAAGATGTGATTTGGTGGTTTCATGTATTGGCCTCTTGTTGTGTGTTTTTATAATTTCATAGGTTGAACTACTTGGTGTGGATTTTCAGTATGTGATTCTTATGGTGGGGAGAAATATTAACTAGAACCAAACATTTCTAGTAGAGTATTATAGTGGGGAAAACTATAAGTGTTAGGATTAATTTAATGTTGAAAATTCAATGTTTTGGAATTAATGGGTGTGGTTGAACACCATATTGGTATTTAATGATCGATGTTTTTTGGCAGTGCTCATGTTGAGTGGGATAGTCATGTGCATTCATTAGGCATAGTAACAGACATGACGTGGGTAGTATAAATCAAGTGTTTGGTTCAACAATGTGTTGGCAAGGATACTCCTATGGTGAGTAGAATCAAATATGTTGTGCAAGTGTGAACCTTTTATATAAATAGTCACAAGTATAGTGAAATCATTAAATGGATAGTTGGGACGATGATGAGAAACTGGTGAGTGGATAAAAATAGTTGATAATCTGGGAGTGGTGTTATAGAAAGTCCTTATGATGATAAAAAACATGGGTTGATGGTAGTGTGGAATGGAAGTGAATAAGATCAGTGGAATGCCATTTCTCGTGGGTAAAGCATGAAAATTTTATGGGTCAGTTGAGGATCAAACCATAGAATTTCACCAAAAGTGGCATTGGACTATGGTGTGGGTGTTCAATAATTTTAGTAATTCCTCTAAGTGTTAAGGCTTCATAATCAGGCGGTGTAGTGATATAGTGGTGTGTCGATGGGTGAGGTTGATCACTTTCAAGATGATTTGACTAAATAACGATCTACTAGTGTTTTTATGCAATATTGGATGTGGAAAGATGTAAAGTATGACATGAGTATCATTTGAAATGAATTTTAGGCGGTTTGAGGACTGAAATAGGCTTTTTAGAGAAAATATGATGCATCTAGGTTTTGTGTGTGGAGTTTCAAAGTAGAAGAACATTTGGTTTCTAGAGTAGGAATGTAAAAAGTTAATGGTTATCCAAGGATGAGGTTGATCCTGTATAATGGTGGAGGACTACAGTGGATTCTCTATGATGAGAAACACCATGATGGGGGAGTTTGTAATGACCTATGTTGTTATAGGTTGTGAATTCTTGAGATAATTTTAATTTTTTATTCGGTGAGGGGTTCATTTTAATAATTGGGACATAAATTTGGGTTTATTATGGTTATATGTCCTTTAGAGGTATTTTTAGAAGTGTTTTAAGAATCTGTGTGTACCTCAAGTGTTCAGGTGGATGTCAAAGCAGTGGTTGGGGGGCTGGCCTACTGAAAATTATAGCAGTAGTCCATTCCTAGTGTGATGGGTGGAATTCACACTATGATTGAATTTCGCATGGGATATTCAGGCCTTTAATGGTCTTGAAGCGGGATAAACCTTCTACCTAGGAGAATTAATGACATGACCATATGGCTGATTTCATGAAAGTGTTGAAGTAGAAGAGATTCCCTCTTCCTGGAGGAGGATTCACGATGTGAACCCCTTGTTCATGCCATGTACCGGTGTGTAGAGTTCCCTTTTTAGTGGATTTTTGGTAACATTGAAAGGGTTATTTTTTCTCAAAAACCCTTAGTTCACCCCATTCATAGTCAAATAAAGGAATAGGGAGATCCATCTTTGTCTCTCCTCTTCCCCTCCCTTGGTTCTCATTTGACCCGGGTGATTTACGGATGTTTCATATCACCGATTTGAGGTAGGCTCCTCTTATTCCCTCCATTTTTATTATTACATAATTTCCAACTAATTTTCAGTTCTTTCATCTAGGTTTTTGGGAGGTGATTTCACTAGGTCATGGTGAAATTTCTCCACATTTTGGGAATTTCATGTGTAGCTCGTAGAGGATGTCTTAGGTGGAGGAAATAAAATATTCATTCATTATTTACCTTAATGTTTGTTTCTTATTAAATTTCTTTAGTTTTTCTAGGATATTTGAATGAAATTAGACATCAATTAAGAGATTTAATTTATATATTTTGGGTTTCTTAGGTTCTGGCTCATGTTGGGAGTGGACTGCACCCCATTGCTCATGGTTTCAGTGTTGTGAGGTCACTATGTAAGTTTGGTTTCCAATATTCCAATTGGGGGTTTTTTGTTTTAATTTATTTATTTATTTATTTGAGGGGTTTTATTAATGAAATAGGTTTTCATAGTCTTATAAGAGGTTTTTATGAGCTTTGGACGAGTTTTGATCACTATTTGAGGTTGGTGGCCTTTATATATTTTAGTCTCTTGGTCTTCAGTGATTTTATGTTCGCATGTGACCATTATACTGTCTATATGAATGGTTTCATGAATTGTGCATGTTTTTTTACCATAAATTGGAATTGTAACATGAAAAAATAATATTAAACATGTACCACATATCTTTTTAAATGGTTTGATGGTGTTACCATGGCCCAAAGAGAATTAGTGGTCCTCTTTATGAATCGTTTAGAGGCCTGTGTTGCATTATGGAAGTAAAAAAAATGGATTTCATTTTTTAAATTGGATTTTTAAAATGGGATTTTTGTTATAATTGGAATTATAAGGTAAATTAGTGATGTGATAAATGGGTTTTAAATGGTTTGAAATGGGGATTTGGCATGGTTTTTTTGAGTAATCTGAATGTTCTTTGGTTAGAAAATGATTTGTTCAATTTGACATTCTGTGTGAAATTCCAAGATTTTAAAAGCTCATATGCTTGATGTGTTCCCCTAATTATGATTTCCTTATGCATTTTTTGATATGTGATGTTTCATTCTGATGAAGTTGTGTTTTTATCAAAATTAATGGAATATATAGGTAGATATATGGAAATACTTTTAATATTAGAGATGGGACTAGAGTGATATATTGGATTTGAGTGATGGGATCCTTTGTTGTGAATTTATCGGGCTTGTGAACTGGGTTTATGTGGGAAACCCTGGGGTATTGGGAAGAGAGAATCCACCATCTATCCCTGGATGTTGTGTTTGTGATGTACTATTGGACTAGAGTGATTGGTTCACTATTGTTAGTTATTGAGGTCTGTTTCTTATGTTCTTTGGTTACGGATAGTAACCCAATCCTGAGTGAGAAGATTATGGGTCAAGGTGAGCATGTGTGTGGTGGATATCCTTAGGCATATATGAGTGATATGGTTGGTCCTTGAGCATCCATGAATTATATTATTATCCCCATTAAAATGAAAGCATCTATCAGTGATATGGTTCGTCCTTGGGAATCCATGGGTGATATGGTTAGCCCTAATTATGATGATTGGGTCAACCATGAGTAATATGGATAGGAATAAGGAGGTAGATGTTGGTTGACCTGGAGTGAGATAGATAAGAATTTGGATGGTGGTGTAACTTCCCTTGAGTGAGAAAGGATAGTCAGATATGTTGGATGAGATCATATATGGATGAAACACTTCCCAAAGTCTTTAGGTATGAGTTGGTACCATGGTATGTGGTTACTCATCCTTCCAACATTTTTCAAAGCCAATATAGTAAGGTGTCATGGTGGCTTAGTTAACACATGATGACCTAAATTGTATGCTTATATGTGTACTGTGTGTTATGTTTTTAGGTGGGTGTATGGTATATGCATTATTTCACTATATATATATATATATATTATTCACATCCACTTGATCAAAGGATAACTTATTATGGTTGAGGCATTAGGGATTTTTATTGGGTCATTGGACTCACCCCTACCCATGTACACAACATTTTTTTGATGTACAGGGGTATAATTTCTTGTTTTTTGTTAGGATATAGGTATTTATTTGATATAGAAACGTTGTTTAGTTAGAATTTTATGGAATTTTAGTATTTTTCGTGGTGATTATATGAGTTGTACTAGAGGCCAGTGTATTTTATCTTGAGTTATCACTCAACATGTACTGAACAGTGTAATGTTTATTTATATATGATTCATATCAAGCCATGTTTATCTTCTATTACTCTATTATATTTGATGATTCATATATAATATTTTATTAAATTCTATTCTATATTGTACGAGCCTATTTGGCTCCTTGTTTTATATCAATAGGTTTTTGGGATATCCATTATATGGATGGTTCATACCAAATTTTAAATTGATTTGGGCATGACACTCAAGTATTTTTATTGATTGAATAGTCTCCCAAAAAATATTTTTAGCCCTCTTTTATAGTAAAAAACTTTTATCATATGTGGAGGTGCACCTAAAATAATGTAGCGACCCCCACTTGGGTACTATTTTGATGATCCGAGCCAGGGCATTAGACAAATTTACCCTAAAAATTTTAACTGAAAGTTTCTAAGGAATATCTAAATTAATATACACATACATACAGATATTTATATGTTCAAATATAAATATACAATGTAATTTTCTAGTGAAATTTTACACTATAAAATTCCAGTTCATACATATATACATACATGTAAATTTACACTGAAAAATTTGAGTGAAAATTTACACTATAAAATTCTAGTATATTCAATTACTAGAATATTAATAAATATTTTATCACATGATGAGTGTTTTTCAATGTAACATTAATGTGATGATGTACTTATAATATTTATAAAATCTAATGGTTATATCAGTTCTATGATATAATTTTAACCTTGATGTGCTATGATAACATTATTAAACACATGTTATATAGTGAGATGAAATATATTTGATAAAGAATATACTATTTTTTACTATCAATTACCGGGGGATCATAAGACATGGATACTTCTTATCATGAAGTTAGCACCTGGTAATATCAATGATGAGAGTTTATGAGGAAAAAACTCACTAATAAGAATTCCACATGTTATGTTATTCATTGAATATTTCTATATGTGTATTCCTATATGGGTCCTTAGACTTAAGATTATTTTTAATATATATCATGAATTACATACTTTGATGTATTTTTGAAAACTGTGATGATATATGCTTTTGAAAAAGTAGGATACATTGAGTGAATCATAATTGATATGAAATTTATTAAATAAATCATTAAAAGATTTGTCCCTTTCAAGTTAATAAAAGTAGATTTCTCATGCAGTTTGACTGAAATCAAAATGTTTGATTAAGTCCATGTCCATAGAAGTGTATTAATGAGTTCATTTTAGGTAGTCAAAGAAAGATATATCAAGAATATTGGTTGGTGACATATGTATGAAACCTACTTGATGATTTATCAAGATAAAGGGATTATATAAAAAAGTAAGTGTTCATATGAGGTAGTTATCATTGGAACATTAACATTATTCTCTATGGGTTACTTGAAATATTGTTATATGCTAATATTGAACTCTATGCTAATCTTTCCAATGCCACTAAGAAAGAGGCTTATAGGGTCACAAACTACATGTAACCAGTATCTAAGTTAAAATCAATTTGCATTTAATATTAAGAATAAATATTATTATCTTATTATGGAATAATAATTATCCATATTGAGTTGATATCATAAATTTAATCACCATTTATTCAAGTGTAATACATATTTGAGTTCAATATTTAAAAAATATTTATTTTCCAGTTATTGAATATAAAATTTATTTATATATTGAACATATAATATATAGAAATATTTATTTATTTAAATAAACATTTATTATTCAATGTTAGATAAATTATGAGAAGGATTGATAGGTTGAGTTAAGGGTTAGATGTAAATGATATATATTATTTAATACCACTTAAATAAATAAATTCTTATTTATTTGAAAAAAGATATTTTAATAATCACGAGTTAGTATATGTCATGGAATATAATAATAATAATAATATTATTATTAAACATGTAGAATATATTTTATAGAATACATGATAGAGGTCATCAGTGTAATTATCAAATATTTAACCCCAACTACATGTTATATTTTTTTACCTTTTTTGTTAGAGTATTTGAATTGTTGTGCTTAAAATTTCCTCTCAAGATAATTATTTAAAGATCAAGAGAACCTCTCTAAAACACTCTCAAGAATGAGATACAATCCAATCATACCTCTCAAGACTGAGATAGTAAGATATTTTCTTTTCAATATTTAGAGAATTCTTTTTGTGAATAATGGTGAACGATGCAAGATGTTTGGTTCATCCATGATAGAACCTAAAGTACCAATAGAGATGTTTTGAGATTCAAGGAGCATGTTTGGACACTGCTAGATAAATTTCACTTGGGATTCTTTATCATAGTGATTATAAAACAAGAATGTATACCAAATTTATAATTAACAAAGAAATAATTATCAATCCAAGGAAATTATTATTTAAATCAATTATAAATTATATATAGAAATATCATCTCTATAGTGATTTTGGGGTTGCGTTCATCATGTTATTCAGATTTATCCAAATAAATTGATGAAATACATTTTTGAGAATAGGTTCATTCATATCTATTATACCCTGGAACCTTCAAGTTATATCAAAGTGGCCAGATAACAATGTATTATTTTTGATAAATTTTCATGATTTTTTTGTTTGAATTCATTTATAGTTTTTCATTTTTAATCCAAAAATCAAGATAACATGATTGTTAAGTTTCATATGAACATGAATAGGCTGAGAAAAAATATAGAGTACTAAAAGATCCTATATGGAGTTGCTGAGGGTTCTAGTTATAGGAAATGGTTAGACAATGTGTGCCTATAAAGTATATGTCATGTACCGATGAACAACTAGACAAGGACGATTCATGACAACCAAGATAAGTTTCATGGGGGTTAGTATGGATTTTTTTAATTACAAATTTTTTATTTAACAGTATTTTATAAATGGTTGGGTGGGGTTACATATTTTATAGTGAGTACAAGTTGTGTAACCCCTCATGGTTTATTACAAAATAAATTGCACGTACCATATTGGTAAATTACACAATGTGTAATTAATACACACTCCATATATTATCTTATAATTGAGTGACATGGTCTAGATATGATTACATGGTATCTTGTATACACACCATGTAATACGTAACTACCCATGTCGAATACAAGTTGAGTCCCTAGGCGTGTAGTGTGGGTGGATGAAAAAATGAGTACATAGATTGTAGCCAAATGTACATGTTGTGTAATTCATATATACTCATGAAAGGTACACATCAAGACATGTGTGTCATGTGAGACATACACATAGATTGTAAAAATTAATTAAATCCATATTAAACTACACGTCATGTAGCTGGATGTGCACAACGTGTGACTAGGTTTTTCTACAAAGAGTACACATCGAGTGATTTAAGTGGGATTTATGGAATTAAATTATTTAATTACTATTTTTACATGTCATTATGGAAACTACATGAAGATTATTGTAGTCATACATTCAATTTACTTTGTGAGAATCACCAGTAGTATACATCACATATATCCAAGAATTCATGGTCATATATGCTATTCAGTCTCCATGGCTTGACCCATACAACAACATGCTATGTAATATCATAACATGTTGTGTAAACAAACATGTCATGTAAGTTTATAGTACCCTATAAGGTATTACATAATGTAAGTCACGCATCGATCATGTGATAGTACATTATGTGTAATATAGATGTGTAGATATTATGTTGCTTCCAGTACATTACATGTATATCAAATTTTAGACTGAATTTAATTCTGAATAGAAGGTTATACACTATGTTCAATCCCAATACAGATCATGTAAGTAATAATTTTAAATTAAAATTATTTTTTAAAAATTTATTTAAAATTAAAGGGGATGAGAATATAAGGGTGTATTTGAATAGGTAATTAAGATAAAATGTTTAATTAAATATTAATCTGGTTAATTATTGATTTAAGAAATTTATCTTAATAATAAAAAAAATTAAAATTAATGATAGAATGTTTAATTGCATAATCATTTCATGTTTTGGATGGTCATGAGCTTGATCAGCCTATGTATGTGTTGATTTTCTATTTAATTTAATTATTTATTTCATTATTGTTATGAAAAATTAATTATTAAATTAAATATGATGATCTATGTGAAATACCTTTACATTTGTTATGTACGATCCTCCATGTACATGGTTTATTTTATTTAACCCAAAACCCTTTGTTCCCCTCACTTAAAACATAGTAAGAATATGTAATGGAAGGAATTACCAACGTTAGGAGATGGTTCAAAATTGAGTCAAGGTAAAACCAACCAAAAAAGATACATAGATTTAAGGTGGAATGCTGAAAATTGAGTCAAGAGAAGCTTAAGGATTTATTCCCCTTTGGTCAAGGTTTAGTTTATAATCTACTCGATAAACCAATCAATAGTTAAAATTTAACGATCACACCTCATATTTATTTTATTTTGTCTAGCTCATGGTTTTTTTATTTATGTGATTATATTTTTATTTAATGTTTAAATATGATAATATAATATAAATGAAATAAAAATCATGCTAAGACAAAAAAATGGATTATGCATAATTTTTTTAACAATACATGGTTAATTATTTATGTAAAATTCACATAATATCAAAAATAATGTAAAGGAAAAAATGAAGAATAATTATTCATAAGATTAAAAAAAATCACTCAATAAAATATTAAGTAAAATATAGCCTTCCATTAAATGAGTTAGAATGAAACTATAGATCAAAGTATTTATTCGGGCCCTTGTTAGGACACTTTCATTTATTGGGGAGTTATAATAAAGGATTTTTGTTGAATTAACTTAGTTGTCATCAATGGTTAATTTACTTTTCTGGATAGGGTGTATCTTAGAGGAAATTGTCAAGGAAATCTAAGTACAAGATTTAAGAATTGGAGAGATCACATAACATATTAAGAAATTGTGAGTTAATGTAGTTGGAATGACTACTTACCTAAATAACTTTAAATAATTTAATCAAGACCTTATCTGGGTTATTTAAAGTGGAATATAGACCCTTTCCACTTGAATATCCATGTGACATGATATTCAAAACCCTATTAAGAGGGATACTTGGATTTGATAAAATAGTGGGAGACTAGTAAAATAAAATTTATTTAGACACACATGGTAATCAAAATAAATTAATAAAAATATGACTTGATTTAAACAAAATATAAATTCATTCAACCCTGACATTATCCCTGGTATTGATATTATAAAAATATAATCTCTTGACTAGTAATAACTTCAAGGAGTGGTAGACCCGCTTGTGTATCATACTACACCAAAAGAGGAAGTTTTTCATGATGGAGTCCCCAATTCATACTGATCTATTTAAATTGGAAAGTGAGGAGGGGTATTCCAGCTTATAGAAACAAGTGGTAAGGGAATTGGATGACCAATACCTCATGTTATCATCCATGACTAGTGAGATCCATAATATTCAAAAATAATTGAATGAATACACCATTGTATCTCATCTCCATGATCTTTATCATGTGAAAGTAATATTTTAGAGGTATAATATATCTAATTCACTCTTTATATGAAATCTTATATAAGGTGTACCAAATTTACCTCATGTAGTCATGATGATTAGATACATTGAGTGTTTAGAAATTTTGGGTTTCAAGCTACCTAGGTAATTGTGCATAGACCCTGTACTTGCCTCACCACCTCAATGATTCTCAATTTCTATTGTGAATTTTAATATGAATAATATAGAGAATATACTCCTAGATCCATTGAACCTGATTCTCAAGGTGGTTGGGGATATAAATTTTGAAAGGCCTTTAGTCCTTACTGTGAATAAGAGGAACGAAAATGTGAAAATACCCCAGACTAATAATAATAAAAATGGACCTTCATACCACTATTCCATGAGGAGAAAGATTAAGGGGTGGGATTATTTGGTTTAAAAAGGTGATGATAGATGGTCTGGGGTGGTAGGGGGATGAATAGACCAGATTAAAATTTTAACAATATAAAATTATTATCATAATTAATTAAAAATGTTAATTAGTAGTGGAAATATAAATGAAAGAACATAGGGAATTTGTATTGCGGTTTAGTCCAAGTTATACCTATTTCACTCTTATACCACTCTACTATGTGAGATATACATTAAGAACTAAATTGAATTTTATAATGGAATCATAACCTGGTTATAACCTACTTTTTTGAGTGGAAGTATAAACAAGAAACTTGAATTTTTTATAGGGATTCACAACCTATTTTCAAAACTGACTTTAAACTACAAAAGTCATAACCTGAATGGTCCTAACTTTAGAATATGGGATTAATAGCCTAAATAAAAATAAATGATTATTTTTAATGAAAATGAATAAATGAATGGTGAGATCATGTGTAAGAGATTAGAATTAGCTTTACAGACATAAGAAACCAAGATGAAATAGAATATAGATAAAATAGACATAAGTATTAGTTCTTGAGTAATGTATTCAGATGTCTGTTCAAGGAAGTAATAGAATTCATATAAGTTTTCATTGAACACTTGAAAATATATCCAAAAGATGAAAAATTGATCACACGGAACATGGTTTGTACAACACTACAATGTTCATAGAAAATCTATATTGGTATGTGCCTTCTTGAACCATAATTTTTCTAGTTTGGGTATTCAGATGTGTTCAAAGGAGGCTATAGTAGGGTTCTATATATCTAGTTTTATAGACTTACTGCATCTAGTAATTCATGCTGGGAAATAATAATTCATGATGTGAATTTTTCTTCTACGGCTTGTGTAGGTCATGATTCACAACTTGTTTCGGGGAACGTGTACTATGTAAAACAAATTCACAATGTGAATTTTTTATTCATGACATGAGTTAATTCAGGATGATGTGCCATGAATTTTATAAATTTTTTAAAATTTTTGGAAATCGTTTCTTAAACCAGTTTCATGGATTCTATTTTATGGAACCCACAAAATTCCTGATGTGAATATAGAATTCATTCTGTGAATGATGTGAGATACAAACTATTTATAAATACAATGATCAACCCAATCCTTCCATTTGGATATTGTTCCCTCTCAATTTTAGGCTAACCCTAGATTATTTTATAAGATATTCCATCCCATATTCCCTTATTTTGATCCTTGGGTTCAATAGGTTCTTCATTGCCTATTTGTGGTGAGTCCTTCCCTTTATCCCCATGATTATATTCATTCTTATTTTTAGAGTTCACTATGATGATGATGATTTGGTTTGTGGTGAGTTTGGTCCATGTTTTTCATGGTTCCTTAGTTTAGTTTAGGTTGATCAATGGTTTCCTTTTGTAGTTTTAGTTTACAAGTTGCTTCTTCTTATCCATATTGTATGCAATGAATCAAAAAAGCTTCATTAGGTTAGGGGATCCTTGTTGTCACTCATTTATGTGCTATGTGTAAGGATTGCATGATTTTTTTCTTCCATTGAGTGGATTTTAAGGGCCATATTAATAAATATAAGGAATTTTTATAATCTTAAATTTATGGGAATGGGTTGAAATAAAATGTTTTATTTCTTTGATTATATTACTAATGAGTTTAGCCTATTGTTTCCATTATTAAAAATCACAACTATTGGGATCCTTTTTTGTGTTATAGTTGATGTGATGTGAGTCCCTTGTTATATTGTTTATTTTATCTCAGCTTGAATATAAGGATAATAGTTTATATATGGATAATAAATTGGTTTTCAATGGAAATTTAGTTTTTGTTAGAATAACCATGCTAAGTAAATAAGTAAAGTGAAGTAAGACCTTATTTATAAACTATAAAATATGGAACATGTTGTTGTGTGTAGTTTTTTTGTTGTGTTACTTGTGTGCTATTGGTTATTGTGTGGTGATAGTGTTGACTGGTTGGGATATGAGAATAAGTGGGGATATTAAGTGTGATATTATGGTTGTGATGTGTGATACGGTTGGTTGGAATGGGATGGTATATACAAAGTTGTGCAGTATTTGAGATGTGTGGTGCGTTTGTGGTCTATGGTGGTTATGACATGTGGTTATTGCAGTGATATGGCTTGGTTGATCTGGTATTATGATGATGGTAGATGTGAGTTGGGTCATTTATTGTGTAGTGTGGTTATGTTAGTTTCCTAATTATCCATGGAATAAATTTTCATGATGAAATGAAATGTCATGGGTTGGTAAATTAATATGAATGGGATGTATGATAATCAGTTTAAATGAATTAAATAATAAATTAATTGGTTGTGTTAATGGGAATGAAATGGATTAGTAAATGGGATTTAGTGAAAACTTATTAAATCTATAAAATTATGGAACTTTTAATTAAAAGTAGTCATGTTTGGCTTTGTGTGGGGGTTGTTTGGTGTGGTATATATAGTGGTGGAAACGATTATGATAGTTGAAATGTGGTGTAGGGAAGGTGATGTAGTGTATTATAGTATAATTATTGTAAACCCATATTTTAGGTATTGTGTTCTATATATATATATAATTTATTTCATGTTGTTTATATAAATTCCCCATCATATTTTTATAACCTTAAAAATGCCAAAAGGTTTTGGGTTCTAAGTGTTTTCCATAAAATCCAGGATAGTAGTGATATGGATAGATGGATACCCCTTTTTCCCTTATCTTCCTTCAGTAGTGGTGTCCTTGGTGTCTTTGGGTGAGATGTGATGTGATGGGGCTATGATGAGATGTGATATGTGGGGGTCATGCATGGTAAGAGGAGGGAATGAGGTTGATGTACTTCATGTTTGCAATACCCCACTACCCTAGGTATGTTATGAGATGTGGTGTGATGAACCATGTGTCTCTAGGTGAGATGTGATGTGATGATGAATGATGCTAGTACTGGATTCTAGATCTTGTGAGGGTAGGGTAGGTAGGTATGCATCATAACCTATATCATAGATGGCTAGTATGTGATGTGATATGTATGTAAGGGATGAGAGTATATGACTTTTGAAGTTGGATCATGAGAGAGGAATATCAGTGGAGAAGTAGTAGTGGGGTGCCTTTATCTATTTATTTTTGATAATATATTAATATATTGGATGTGTTATTTGGTGAGAAATCCATGGCAAGGTTAGGTTTGATTAGTTTACCTTTTTAGGTGCGTTTTGGTTCTATTTTTTGTTCACTAGTGAATTAATATTCTCTTTTCACATGTGCACTTGAGACCTTAGGTATGATCCTACTGATTATACCTATTATGATCACCGTAAATATATAAATGGTTTTCATGTTTTGAGTAGGACTTTGGGGAATGAGATGGACATTTCTATCTTGGTATTTTGAGCTCTAATTGATTCACTACTATAGGAATTTTCTTTTGGTATTTACTTGGATACTTTTATTGTATATATTGACATTGTTCATGCATTAAGGGATGGTTTTGGGTTTACTATTATATCATATGATGGATTTTCTTTGTAGTTTTCTATCCTATATCATAATACTGTATTATTATAGAGGGTAATGCCTTCTATATATGATATTTTTATATCCAGGGTGCTTCTCACCAACTCAGGGTCTATTGGAGGTGACACTTAGTGTTCATCATGTATCCCCCTTCATTTCTATACTAGGGGGGTACCTCTAGAGGAAGGGGCTCATGATATAGTGGTATCAAAGAGTTTGGTTAGGAGATAGGATTTATTTTTTAGTTATGCACAATGAGGATTTCAGGGGTTGGTAGGAAAATTGTACCAGTTAATCATAGTGTGTGACATAGACCAGAAATACCAACCAAGACAAGAGATTTTATACCCCCATGATCTGGTGCACAAAATATGATATTATTAAATATCCAGGTGAGGTAGATCTATTTTTAGGTTAGAGACCTAGGATAGGTACATGAACCATGATAGATTGTGTTTGTGTATGAATTGGGTGATCTTTTATAATTAAAATGAATTAATTAAATAATCATATGATAAAATTCCATGATAAAAGGATTAGGGTCTTCTCATTAATTTTCAAGAATGAATCATGGTTTTAATCCATGAGTGTCTTAGGTAGTTGAGGTTTAGTAGGTTTATTTGGTTGATCATCATAGGATCAAATCAACAGAGGAGGATAAGGCATGACAGAGGGATTTATTTAACTTTCAACATAAAATATGGGGAAAGAATGAGGGGAGAATCTCTAATCAGGGGAAAAAGCATTGGTTGGAGGAGATTGAGATTTATTTTAGTGTGATTTGATATTGGGATTGGTTTTGGGTTCCATTATTAGTTATTCAGTTGTGGGGAGCTGTGTGTTAGTAGTGGACACTATTTCTTGGTGACTAAAAGGATGGAGATGTGTTGTGTTTAGGCTTTTAGAAGGAGTTTCATTCATAGTTATTCTCATTGATGATAAATGTAGTGAAGTGGTAGGAGTTAATATCCATTATGTAGGGGATACAAAGTGTGTGGGAGCTTGGGGTCAGGTTCAAGGACCTCTTACACTTTTCCCATGATTTTTTCCAGATGAGGAGTCTAGAGCAAAGAATTTGGAGGAGGATTTCTGCTGAATGAATAGTTATGTGGTTAAAATATTTAAAATTTCTATGTATATTGAGGTTTAGAATATGTTAGATGTTATTAAGAGGATGAATTACTTGGTATTTTAGCCTTGATAGAGTGGATAATAGGGTTCATTGAGGAGTATAACTTTAGGTAGTGGGCCTCAGGCATTCAGGCAGTCAAGGTTTTATCTAGTGTTGATATGGACATGATAGATCTTTTACAATACTTATAGATCTAGTAGTTTCCATGCACCTAATGAGGGGTTTATGTTTTCATGATATGTTTTTTATAGACATGTCCACCACTGAGATCAGTTTCCAACTGCTCAAGGAGGCCAGTTTCAAATGGACTGTTAGGCCCCATTTCAGTAGTAACAACAATTACCTCCAATGAAATTTTAGTGGAAGGGACTGCTAATTATTATTTTTAAACTGAGGGTAGATGGTTTTGGAAGGGGTAATACTTGTAATGTTCTTCATAATTATGTACCTAGTCTAGAATTTATATGTGTAGGATAACATTATAGAGGCATAGGAGCTAGGCATAGTCTAATGAAACATTAGAGGCAACAACAAAAACAGAGCCAGAGGTTTTTTGAGGCATGTTAAGCTTATCCTCTACTCTTTTTAGCACCAAGTCTGATTCAGGATCCACATACTCATTTTTTAACCTAATTTGGTATGTGATTAGGTAATATATATATATATGGATAGGATTCTAATTCCTCTTGTGTTTTCTACATCAGTTTGGGGTCAGGATGCTTTTTTATGTTTTCTAGGGATATAGACTAATGACAGGGTAGAACCAGTCCGTGGGATATTTCTTCTTATTACATATACAACTATATGTTTTTATATTTAGTATGGTTTGGTTGTATTCCATGAACATAGTAATCAATTATTTCTAGAGGTAAGTTTCATTTTCCGATGTTGAGGGCCAGTGAGATGTGTTCATTAGAGAGTAAGGTCATAGGATGGGTTGTAGGAAAGTGGAACCTCTTTTTTACTAGTTAGAAGATCTATTAGTAAAATATTAGGTAGAGGATATCCCTGAGGTTTTGGATGATCTCTCGAATGTTTTTTCATACGAGGTTATGACACTACCCCCTCGATGTGACGCTGAGTTTGGGATAGAGTTACAACTGGAAACATCTCTGATTTTTATGGCTCCTAATCAAATAAAACCTATGGAATTATGAAATTTGAGGGTATTAGTTGATGATATGATGCATAGAGTTTTCTTTGTATCCCAGTGTATAATAATGGGGTTCTCAAATACCATTTTTCAAAAATAAGGATAGTAGTTCGTGGCTTTGTATAGACTATTAGAGGTTGAATCAGGTAACGTTCAGGAACTGTTACCCTCTTCTAAGGATTGATGACTTGTTTGCCTAGTTGAGAAGGGAGATTTGGTTTTCTAATATTGACCTGCAATCTAGTTATCACCAATTAAGGGTAAAGGGTAAGGATATACAGAATACTTCCATCATATAAATGTATATGCACTTCTAGTTTTTTGTCATGTTGTTTAGTTACAAAAATACACCAGTTGTTTTCATGGGGCTCATGAACACCATATTCTCTAAATTTATAGACTAGTTCATCATCATGTTCATTGATGATATCATTATTTACTCTAATTTGTAGGAGGATCATGTTGAGCATTTCATATTTTTCCTGTAGTTCCTTCAACACAGCCAATAGTATAGGAAGTTTTCCAAATGTAATTTTTTGATATGGGAGGTGTGTTTCCTTGGACATGTGTTGTATTAAAAGGGTGTGTTTATGGACCTATCTAAGGTCGAGGTAGTTGTTTCTTTGCAATCACCCAAGAAAATGACAGAGGTTCACAGTTCCCTTGGTCTACCATTCTATTATCCTAAGTTTGTGACTGATTTCTATTATTTTACAGACCCACCAATAAATTTGACCAGGAAAGACTAGGATTTCATGTATACTGATCATTTTCAGCTATCATTTAGTTATCTAAAAGAGAAATTGATCATTGCTATAGTGATTCAGCTGCCAGAGTAGGGCATGATATTTGAGGTTTTATATGATGCATCCCATCTTTGAATGGGATGTATATTGATTTAGTAGAGGGTGGTGGTATATTATGGGTCTAGGTAGTTTTCCCCATTCACTGTAACTATTCCACTTATGATCTAGAGTTGGTGATAATCATGTTTTCACTGAATTTGTGGTGAAATTACATCATTGGTGAATACTTTTTGGTTTCCACAGACCACAAGATCCTGACATATTTCTTCTCTCAGTGGGATTTAAATCTATGCAAGTGGGGTTGGATGGAGTTTCTCCAGGATAGTTATTTTTATATCTATTACACCCCAGAAAAGTGGAATGTTTTTTATAATGTTATGATTCAAAATTCACAAGGAGATGTGGTTCATGAGTCATTAGAAGTTTGTAAAGGGATAAAGGAGCTTTCATAGATGAATCTTGATGTTGGAGAAAGTAGTGGATTGCGGTTGCCTCTATCATATGACCATGGGAATATCATTGTTTTTAAAGGTGGAGGATTCTCAGGGAGGAGAATCAAAGTATGAGGTGATGCATGAATGTTTTGGCCATTTTGATTCTTTAAATGGATGGCCAAAGGATGGCTAGAAGTAGGTTTTGTTTCAAGGGAAGTTTTTCATTATGGTGGTGATTCATGTGGATGTTCTACATGATTTTAAAATATCACCTTTAGTGGTATATCCTAATGTGACAAAGATTTATCATGGATGGAGGAGACAGATTTGGTTTCCATGGAAGAAATAGTCAGTAAAAGAGTTTGTGGAAAGGTGTCTAGTTTTTTAATAGATGAGAGCATCACACCATTTTATTGATGATTTTTTTAGTCCTTAGATGTTACCAAATAGAAATGGGAAGTCATATTGATGGATTTGTTCACCAGGCTACCCTAGTATTAGGGAGGATGTGATGAAGTCTGGGTGATAGTGGATCCACTATTGAATTTAGCTCATTTCCTAGAGATCTATGAGTCAAGTGCCATGGATTTCTTGGAAAGGCGGTATATGGATAATTTGGTTAGGATTAATGGGGTATTCAGGATAATTATATCTAATTAATATATTCATTTTACCTCATAGGCATTGAGGTGATTTTGGTTATCTTTTGTCTCCCAGTTCCTCTTTATTATGACCTTCCACCCTCAGATGGATGGGAAGATGGAGCGAACCATCCATATATTTGAGAATATGTTGTGAGATTGTGTCTTGGACTTTAGTGGATTGTGGGTAAGGAAACTTACTCTGGTTCAGTTTTCATACAACAATAGCTGTCTCCCATTTATTGGAATTGATCCATTTGAGGTGTTGTATGGGTGGCTATTTTATTCTGTATTGTGAAGGATTAAGGTTGAGAAGTCAACAGTTCTTCATCCTAATGTGGTGCATAGAATGATCAAGAAGATATAGTTAGATCCATAGTGGATGAGGAAAAATGTTCATTAGAATTCCTATTCTGGTCATAGGTGGAGGCCCTTGGAGTTAAAGGTTGGATACCATGTGTTCTTGAGAGTCTCCCATCGATGTGGGAATTGGAGGTTTGATAAGGGGAGTAAGAATTATATGCAATTCATTGGATCATTTAAGGTTATTGGGTGAGTTTCTGAGGTTGAATATCTTCGTGAACTTCCACCAGAACTAGAAAAGATTGAATACACCTTCCACATATCTCATATTCATAATTATCTTCACGATGACTCCCTCATCATCAAATAGAGAGAGTTGGATATTGAGGATGATGTGAATTTTTTAGAGTAGCCAATATAAATTAAGGACCATAGATAGAATGTGATATGAAGATGAACCATTCCCTTGGTTTTTGTATCTTGGAGGCATGTTAGCCTAGATTATAGTACTTGGGAGTGAGATATGTAGATGCATGCCTAGTAACCATAGTTTTTTATCTTTTCTTTGATCTATTTTGTTTGATGATGTGATGTTTGGATCTTGTTTGTTTTATGAGTTATGTTATTTAATTGATGATGTGATGTGTGATAAATATTATGAAATATGAAAAGGGTATAACCCTTTCCCAATCAAGATGTGTTGTACTTTTAAGAGTTTTAAAACTATGTGATGGATTACATACCACCCGAAGTAAATAATATCTTGATGTGGGAAGTGGATTTCCTTTATTTTTATACATAGGAAAGTGTTGTGTGTTGGTTGTAGAAGATTTTTTCTTAGGCTATGTGGAGGTTTATATGATTGTGTGGATTATTATTTGAAAGGTGGTGATTTTTGGATGGTGTTAGATGATGTGTCATTGTGTTCAGTGAGGGATGGTGATGTGGTTGTGTGGGGTGCCATGTGGAAGTTTTGGTATGGTGTGTTTGGAAAGTGGTATAATGTGAGGTATAACAAGATAATTGAGAGGTATCTAATGGGTTGGTTGTTTATACACTTTTTTTATCTTTTGGGTTTGGTTATGATTCTCAAGTATGATAATCATTTTAGAGGTATCTAATGTACTGGTTTGTTCCCTCATGGATTGTTACATTGCCACTTTGGGTAGTTAGATGTGTTCATAGGAGGCTAGAGGAGAAATCTATGGATTTATATCTATATAAGTACTATATATGGTAAGTAATGAATTGAAATAGGAATCGCCAAAGTGAGTTTGTTCTTCAAAAATTATATATATTGTAATTCTAGCCTTGTTTCAGGGGAGGTGTACTGTGTGAAACAAATTGATGACATGAATTTGTTATTCATGACATAAATTTGTTATTCATGACATGATTTTTTTATTCATGACATGAATTAATTATGGTCATGGTTCCATGAATTTTATCAAAATTTGGAAAGTTTGAGAATCCATTCATTAAACTAGTTTCACATCTTTTATTTCATAGACCCCATGGAATTAATGGCATGAACATGGAATTATTTTCATGAATGAGTTGAGATACAACATGTTTATAAATATGGTGATTGGATGAATAATTTCATTCAGATATTGTTCCCTCTAAGTTTTGGGTGAACCCTAGACACTTTTTAAAGATCTTCTAGCCCATCTCCCATCTCTTTGATCCTTGGGATTTTGAGGTTGTTTATTGAATATCCGAGGTGATTCCTTTATTTTATCCCCATGTTTCCTTCCATTATTTTTTTAGGAGTCCACTATGGTGACCCTTATTTTGTTTTGAGTGAGTCTGTTCTGAAATTTTGATCATTCATTGGTGAATTTTAGGTTTAAAAAAGGTTTTCTTTTGAGGTTATGGCTTCTAGGTTGTTTCTTCTTTTCCATATTGTGGAAATTTTTTTGGAAAAGCTTCTTTGAGGTAAGGCATCCTCATTCTCACTCCTTTACATGATACATGTGGGGATTGCATGCTTCTTCCTTCCATTAGGTGGATAGTAAGGGTTATATTAATAAAGATAATGAATTGGAATAATTTTAAATTTATTGTAATTAGGAAAAGTTACATGTTTTACAACTTTTATGTTTTTGTAGATGAGTTTATGCCTATTATCTCCATTTATGAAAATCACGGCTATTGGGACCCCTGTTTTCACTGTAGTTTATGTGATGTGAGACACATATTTTGTTTTTTATTTTATCACACCCTGAATAGATGGATAAGAATGTATATATGGATAAAAAATTGTTTTCCCATAGAAATATAGTTTGTATGAGAATACCCATGATCAGTAAAAAAGTAAAGTGAAGTAATTCCATGTTTATAAACTATGGAAGATGAAACATGTTGTTGTATGTGGTTGTATTTTTTGTATTTCCTTTTGTGTTGTGGGATATTTCATGGTGATAGTGGTGACTGAATAGTCTATGAAAATAAGTGGGGATATTATGTGTGATGCAGTGGTTATGATGTGTGATGTGGTTAGTTGGAATGGGATTCAATGTGGGTAGTTGTGAATTGGTAGAGATGTGCAGTGTGGTTGTGGTGTGTGGTAGTTGTGACATGTGGTTGTTATGGTGAGCTGGATTTAATGATGTGGTGTTGCACCGATAGTTGATGTGAGTTAGGAAAGTTGTTGTGCGGTGTCGTTGTATTAGTTTATCAATTTTCCAAGGAATAAATTTTGATTCTGAAATGAAATGTATTGGGTTGGTAAATGAATATGAATGGGATGGAATTTTATGTGTAGTAATAGTCTTAAAAAACTGAATTATAAATTAATTGGTTGTGTTAATTGGAATGAAACAGATTAGTAAATGGTAGTTATTAGTAACATGTTAAATATAGAAAATTGTGGAATGTGTAATTGAAAGTGGACATGCATTGCTTTGTGTGGTGGTTGTGTGGTGTGGTATATATAGTGGTGGTAGTGGTTGTGATGGTTGATGTGTAGTGGAGTGATGGTGATGTGATGTATGCTAGTGCAGTTATTGTAAACCCATAGGTTGAGTATTGTGTTTTATCTATATATCACATATTTTATGTTTTTTATATTCATGAAACACCTAAGTTGGATAAACTTACCAACACCCAAGGGTTTTGTGTTCAAGGTGTTTTCCGAAACATATAGGATGATATTCATATAGATGGCTAGCTACCCCCTCTTCTCGAATCTTCGTTCAACAATGGTTGAATAGGTCTCTTTTTCTGATATATGATGTGATGGGATGTGATACGTGGTGGGGGTCATGTGTGATAGGGGGAATGCATGAGGTTTATGTACTTCACATTCATGATACCCTACTGACATGGTTATGTGCTGAGATGTGGTGTGATAGCCCAGGTGTCTTTAGAAAAGATGTGATGTGATAATGACTAATGTTAGCACTATATGCTAGACCATACAAGGGTGGAGTAGGAGTAGAAACATCATGACCCACATCATAGATGGATGGTATGTGATGTGATATATATAGAAGTGATGAGAGCACATTACATTGAACATTGGTGTGTGAGAGTGAAAAATAAATAGGGAGTGGAAGTATAGAACCTTGATTTATTTCCTTTTGATACTATGTTATTGTAATGGATGTGTGATTTATTGAGTAATCCATGGTGAGGCTAGGTTTGCTTAGTTGATCTATTTAGGTGTTTTTTGGTTATGTTGTTTGTTCACTGTTGCATTAATATGAACTTTTCACATGTGTACTTTATACATTCAGTATGATCCTACTGAGTATGCCTGTCATTCTCACCTGACATATATAAACTATTTTTCAGGTTTATAGGAGGAATATTGGTACCGATTTGGAAATTAAATCTTGGTATCTGAGTTGAAGTTGAGTCATTGTTGTAGGCCTTGTCTTTTGGTATTTAATTGGAGACTTTTATTATATCCATTATCATTACTCATGCATTGTGGGATAGGTTTAGGGTAACTTATATATTATAAGATGGATTTTATTAGTAGTTTTTGATCCTATCTCCCAATCCTATATTATTATAGAAGGTAATGCCTTCCATATGTGAGATTTTTATGAACTTAGTGTTTTTTTTCAACTCGAGGCGTACTGGAGGTAGGACTTTGGGGTCATCATCTTTGTCCCTTTATTTCCGGCCTAGGAGGGGTACCTATGGGGGGTGGGGGTCATGAAAAAAGACCTTTTGGTTTTAAAAAGTTTGTTTTATTATAATTGTGTACTTTGAATGTTCCCCTGAAGAATTTTAATAAGATCTAAAAAACTAACATACCGATCTTTAACTAGGTAGAGTAATTTGAATTCAAACTTCATAATTATCCAGGAGAGAGAAAATTCCCATTCCAGAATAATCCTAAATAAATATTTTAAATTAAAAACTTAAAGACTAATTCTAACAAATTTTTAATTTCTCATTAAATAATTCAAATAGTATCCAATATAATAGGTTAAAAATCATATAAATATCACAAGATAATTTGACTATTAAAATTCAAATTTCAAAATACTTTCTAATTTCATGTAGTGTGTAATTAGTAAAAATTTACTTATACTATATTAAATAATAAAAAATAAATTTGAATAATTTAGATGACTGTAAATATTAATTTATAAAATAATAAAAAAATAATTAAACTCAAAATATGAAAAAATTAAATAATCAAAATATATGTTTTATGTATATGTGAAAAATAAATAATAAATTAAACACCAAAAAATATATTCAAAATATGCTAAAGAATTATTTTAATGGATTATATATAATATATATCTATTTTATAAATCAATAATTTACTTAAATAAATAAATATAAGAATGAAGTAGATTAAATTATAAGAAATTAATAAAAATAGATAATTCTCAAAATTTCAAATTTTAGAAAAAAATAATGCATTAAAAAAATCATGACTTCCAAGTAACCGTGAGGTGTATAACTTAAGGAAAATATACGGACCGTGTCAAAAATTATAGTGTGGAGTCACTAAGTTACCGTTAAGAGTATGGTTGGTTGAAATTTCAACATGTGGAAGGTTTACTTAAGATTTCATCATTTGATAACTTTATTTCTCATGGTAGGTTCAGATATACACTTATGGTAGGTATGAAAATGATTCATGTGGTAAATTTAGCATATCATGAATCCACTTAAATAAATACACCCATTTTCACCTAAAAAAAACTTACGTTCACTTAAAATTACACATAATATCACTTTAAAAATAGCACTTGCAGTCACTTTGATAAACCCATGTGGTCACTAAAATAAATACACATGGTCACTTAAAAAAAATATGAATCAATGATTTTTTAGACTGAATAAATGGAAATTTTACACATCTATTCTATTGAATAATATATTGATAAATGTATTATCTTTACATAAAAATAAGGATTTTCATCACAACAATTTGTCTGAAAAAACGAGCTACATAACTCAAGTAATAATTTAATAACAGAATCATACTAGAAACTAAAAAGTAATCTAGTAAAAAAATTATAGAAATTATTATAAACATATAAAAAAATATTTCATGGAATTTTAATATTCCAAAAAAAAGAACAAAAAAATCACCATTTTTAAAAATTAAAAAACTAAAACAAGAATTTATGGAATTCTCCCCCTTTTTGAAAATTTTCAAAAAGAAAATATTAAGAAATATAAAAGAATAAAATTTTAAACAAAGGTGAAAAAACTTTATTTTAAATTTATAAACCTGCTTTATTAAATTCGTGTTAAATTAAGTCAAAAAAATTCAAAACTAAATTTCTAACATACCGTGATTAAATATAATTTTCTCAAAATTTTCAAAATCCAATGATTTAGTAAAATATGAACCAATTGATTTTTAGTTTAATTATATTCAAGAATAATATCATTTTTATTAACATAATCTTGAACAAAATGCTAATTCATGTATATATGCTTAGTTCTAGAATGAATTAAATAACTCTTTGAAATTGAAATATTAGCCAAATTATCATAATAAATTGGAATCTATTAAAAATTAAAACCATATTTTTTTAATGTTTGTTTAATCCATAAATATTAAGATAAAGGAGATGAAACAAATATATAATCAATTTTATAATTTGGAAAACAAACAGAGTTTCCTTTTATTAAACTCCAAGAAATTAAATTCTTACCAAGAAAGTGAAATATACTTGAGGTGATTTTTCTATCAACTCTGCATCATCTAAAATCAATGTTAGAGTAACTAAAAAAATCAAAACAATATTTTATAGAATATAATAATCTGCAATTAACTGTTTCTTTATCATATATAATAATGTGTTTGATAACCTTTAAGTGATATTACTTAGGCTATGAATGTAATCTTGCACTCAAAAAACACCAAATATTACATTAAGTCTAGAAGTAGTTAAATAAAAAAACAACCAATCACACCTTGAAATAAATTAGAATCAATAGATTTTCTATAAGAATCTTAATTCAACTTACAACTAATTATCATAGGGGATCTTAAATATTTACAAGAATCAAGACTAAAATGTTTGATGATATCTTTAGCATATTTGGATTGATTCAAAAATATTCCATCATTTATTTGAAAATTTTGAAGTTTTAGAAAGAATTTAAATTATCCTATAAGACTTATATCTAACTCAATTTCCACCAAATTTTAAAACTCATTTCAAATAAAATCATTTGAATATCCAAAAAAAATATCATCAATATAAATTTTATCAATTAAATTATATTTTGAAATCATTTTATCAAATAAAGTAGGATCAAATTTTCCTTTATCAAAATAAATTTTCAATACAAACAAAGTAATACTTTCATAAAAAACATGTGTTTCTTGATTGATAAAATTAAAATATTTTTATAACTAAAAAATGATTATGATTTTTCTCATTTTCAAAACTAGGGGGTTGAGACATGTAAAATTCTTCTAAAATAAAACCATTTAGAAATGTTCTTTCCACATCTATTTGAAATAACTTAAAACCTTGAAAAAAATAAAAAGATAAAAAAATTATAATAGATTCAAATATTGATAAAGGTGTAAAAGAATCATTAAAATTAATACGTTCTTCTTGAAAATAAACTTGAGGTACAAGTCTATCTTTATTCTTGAAAACCAACCTAGATTGATCCATCTTATTTTAAAAAATCCATTTACTTCCAAAAACATGCTTACCTAATAAGGGTTAGTCTAAAGAAAAAACTTTATTATGAGAAAATTGATTGATGTAATTATACATAGGGATGATCCAATTAGAATCATTTAAAGCATAATTAATAGTATTAAGAACCAAATCATAAATAAAAGAATAATTGACACCAAAATATATAATAGAATTTCTAGTTTTAATACTAGAATAAATATTACTAATAAAATTTTCAACATGATGATATGTATGAATATTTAATGATCTAGGATTGGGTCGAGAAAAATTATGACCCCTTCAATTGATTTATCTTTATATGGAGGATTTTATTTACCAGAATTAAAATCTCTAAAATCGCCAGGAAAAACATCAGAAACTAAATTCAATTTCACATTATTTTTATCAAAAATAATGTGAATATATACTTCAATCACCATAGTTGTTTTATTATAAAATCTATAATATTTACTATTATTATAATAACTAAGAATAATACCTTCATTTATTTTGTAACACCCCAACCCAAACTATTGTGTCCCATCCTGAGTTCCACATGACCTCATGCATACCTTCCCATATTCAAGAGAATTTTTAATAGAAGTGATAGTTTGAGTACATTAGTGGGGACAATATACCCTCAGTATCATGTCATAGGATAAATAATTATAATTTAACAATATAATAAACAATTAGAGTAAATATGTAGAAACTAAATAAACTACCTTCATGTTATATAAATAAAGAAGCTTCCACTGTGGCATGATTTTCTAGAGTATGAGAAGAAGACAAATTAATAACGAAAAAAAATCTATAGGACCTCTAGAGTCTTCTTGGTATATTATTGATCTGTGCTCCACTACCTAAATGTCCAACATAGGGCCCTTTCCCTTCACCAGATATCTGTTTACGAAATCTATAAGCACACAAAAATTCCTGATTAGGGTGTGAGTACAAGACTCTGTAAGACACCATCAATGTGTACTTAACATAAGTTCACAATATATATAGTAGTGTAAATCATAACTTAATTAAATTTTCAAATAAACATATAACCATACATGTTCCAAGTCATCGTGTGCTGACCAAGCCGCTATAAATCTCGACCCCACCTACTTTAGCTCATTACTGGTAATGTTTTCAGATAATTCCAAAGTACCAAAATCAAGGTAACATAGCTCACCCCATATATTTGGTGTTTATCATTATGAATTCAACATGTTCCACTATATTGATTCTATCACCCCACTCAGATGGTGGTTGTCATCAGGAATTCCACACATTCTATCAAGTCCATCCCCAAACAGATTTTCCATTTAGTCACTCACAACCCAAGTCCATAGGAAGCCCATAACAGTATCTTACATTCATCCACTTATGTAAATACCTCTATAATGATATCAACACATTCCTTTAAATATGTTTAGATTGTGTCAGGTTGGGTCACCATCCACCTATGCACATCCCCTATAGGGATATCCACGCCTGCCTTTAAGGACATTAGGATAGCCTCACTGCAACTTCAAGGCTCCACCTAGATATCTAAATACCTAAAACACAGTTTCCACATTCTATGAAACACAAAAATAATTAGAATTCATAGTAAGTAACAACAAGGTACATCAATAATAATTCAAGGAACCACACATAATCACATGTTCATAATCAAGAAAGCCTCATGGCCACTCACATACCCATATTCAACTCATAAAAATCATGGGTTAATTAAGAATAAATAACATATAATTCCAACATCATATACATGGACCAAAATGATAATGAACTTCTTACCTTATGGTTGTCAATTTCAGTGCCATGTTTCATTGAAATATCATCACCCAAACCATGATCACACACCAATAGAGATATGGTTGCATGCCAATGGTTCCTAGAACCAAATCCAATCTGACATGTTATGATTTCCAAATAAATGCAAAGAAAAATGAATTCAATGGATAAAAAGAAACTTACTCGTGGTCTATATTCATCAAAAGAGGTCAAAATTCTAGTTTAAGAAGTGATCAAGAGTGTAACTAAAATAATAGGGGTCTCCATGGAGAATGGAAGGGGTTATGGTGGGGAGGTGTGCTGAATTCAACCACTACAGTGTAGTAAAACACACAAAAACATAGTGATGTATGGGGAGAAGGACACCATAGTGAAAGGGAGAACACCATGATATAGGGGTCAAGAACCACTATGTAAGGGTTGAACCCTACAGTGAAAGGGTGTACTCGAATAAGACGACTAGGCACATGAGCCTCAATCCAGTTGGTGAGGACTCCTTAAGTGCATCCAGGCGACCTGGGACCAAATCCAGGTGGAGGCATATTTCTGGGGTAACTGCAGCAGTACTATAGCGGGCACTATAGCAGGTATTGTTTGGCACTGTAACAGCCGGGACTATTCCCCAGTTTGGGCCTTAGGGCCACCGATTTGGTCCCCGAGTCCTTTAAGGCCTTCGGGCCACCTAGGCCTTTAGGTCAGTAAGGCTTTCAAGCCACCTCAATGCCTTTAGGACACATTAAGTGAAAATTCAAAATTGAAAACCTATAAGGAACAAGCTCCAGAAGGAGGATGAGCAAGGAGATTTCACCATATTAGAAGCTAAACGGATTGCAAGAATGAGAGGGTATGACACCTGCCATCGGGTCAAGCATGTGCATGCACGGGAAAGCCTAGACAAACATCCATGCGAAGGTGGAGAGATGATTTCATGATGAATATGCTGGGGAGGATCACTTCCAAGTAGTTAGTCTGGGTTGTATGTAATGTTTGGATCTTGTGGGAAATTAATTCTTATAAGGCCGATGAGCCATATAATCTTATGCCAACATGCCTTGTAAGGGTTCCACCTTACCCCTTGAAAGGTGTATTATCAAAAATTAATAAAAAATTAAGGCCTTCAGACCATTAGAGAGAATAAGACCACTATGGTGTAGGACTATGACAGTATTGTAGAAGAGTTCTAGAAACCAACTTCAACAATGAAAAAGGGAAGCCTTAAAGTGTATAATTGAGATGATTCATTCTCTTCTATGGTTTAAAGGGATTAAATTCAACATGAAGTTTAATTTTCATCCCTTTGATTCTCCCTAAACTCTCTATTGATGAAGGAGGAGGAAGAGTTAAATGAAAGGGTCATCGAGGATTTATTTCGCCATGAAAAACCTCTCATAAAAAACTCTCATAAAATTTGAAATGGATTCCCATTTCCAAATTGTAATTTCCTAATAATGAAGGTATTATATTTGAATACTGATAGCTTGTATCATTGGAAGAAATCAATATGATGGAGAAACTATAGTATAATGTGAGCCACCATGATAAAACTTTCCCTCACCAAAATGGTTGCGATGTAACCCAAGAGTCACTAGGAACATCCCTTACTGCTATGACATAAACTCAACACCATGAAACCCTACAACATATCCATTTCAATTACATTGCTTCCCACCTACTCGAGGCATGGTATTACATGCTATGGTGTTTCCACCCTTGTTTTTAAGGCATGCTTTCCAGAACACCCTCTTTTGACTCCTTGAGATTCTCCAATCCCCTAAGTATTTTATGAAACAAGAATCAAATCAAAAAAAGTTGGAAAAAAGAATTTTATTTAATAATAATAATTTTAGCGCTTTTCAACTATCCACCTCTAAGAAATTTTTATCCCCTAGAATCTATTTTAGGGTTCTTGATCAAACAAGCATGAACACTATGCTCGAGCATTATGCTCTCACTCCCAAGTCTCCTCTTATATCTACCTATGCTACCACTAAATTTTGATGAGTCGTACTATCTTCACTTGGAGTAATTTTTCACATTGGTCTATAATATGCATTAGATGCTGCTCATAGGATGAATCTGGATTTCACTCAACCTCCCTGTAGTCTATAAAATTTTTAGTATCGAGCATATACCTCCAAAGATAAGAAATTTGGAACTTATACTGCATGTCTCAATAACAAAAAGGAAGGTCCAAATTGAATGATACTATTACCATCCAAATGATGATATCAAAGGGTCCCACAAAACATTGTTCTAGATTTTCCTACTTCCCCAGACATAGATTCCCTAACCGAGGAGTCACTCTCAAGAAAAATCTATTTCCAATAGTGAACTCTAAAGGTATCCTCATATGATCGACATAACATCTCTATCTATTTTGAGTGTTGATTGACCTCTTCTGAATTAGTTTCACTCTCTAGAAGGTCTCCTAAACCATACTAGGACCTAGAAAAATTTCCTCACTCTCCTTATGCCAATAGAGTGGATAATGAAATGGTCTCCTATATAGAGTCTCATAAGGTGCTATATAAATAGAATCTTGGTAATTGTTATTGTATGTGAACTCAAACAAGGATATATGATCATCCCACAATCCACTGAAGTCAAGAAGGAAATTTAGAATCATATCCTCTAATATGCATATAGTCCACCTGAACTGTTCGTCTATATGAGGATGGTACATTGTGCCCAATATTAGCTGGGTCCCCAATCCCTAAAAAATCACAATGAAAATTTTAAATATATTTCCTATAAAATTACCAATATAACTATTTTCATGTGTATGATATTATAGATATAGATATTCCCCAACTCCTCCATTGAGCATGTCTCTCTAATAGATAAAAAGTGGGAAAAAATTTAGCTGATAGAAAATCAACCGAACAATGTAACGACTCATTACAGCATTGGATAACCCAATAAAAAAGTCAATCATGATGTCCTTCCGCTTTTATATGGGTATAGGTAGTGGTTGGAGTAAGTGACCAGGTCACTGATGCCCAGACTTCACTTATTGACTGGTAAGAAAATGAGAGATGAAACCAATAATCTCCATCTTCATCTTGGACAACCAAAACTAATTTCTAATGTCATGATAGATCTTGGCCGTAGTAGGATGTACTTAATATATAGAGGTGTGATAATATATCCTCATATCCTCTCTGATAGGACCAAGGAAAACTAATATCCCATGTACCAAGATCACATTTTTTCCATCCATGGACCATTTGGGAATCAGATCACCACTAGTTAGCTGTTACATATTAAAAAAACACTCTATGTCTAAATCCTATCTAGTGTGTACCAGATCCAAAAGTGGGGATGTGATCACTAAAGGGGTAGAAGTCACAGATCCCTGATCCTCTAAAGCATCCATCCTCCAATCAGCCAATAAGTTCACCAAGCACCACTACTTCTTAGAATTATGCTCAAAATTATCCTATTAGGAATATTTTTTATGGATAATAACATCGAAAAGGAAATTACCTTTTATATGTTCATATCCCATATCAAATTTTATCATCTACAGATACTCAATCTAGTGCCTCTATCTCAAGTTCAAGTCCCTCCATGTGAAGATATAGATAAGGCTCTTATAGTCTGTGTAAACCATAAATCTCTCACCCAAGAGATGGAATTTCTAGTACTTCAGAGTTTAAACCATTGATTACAACTGCAATTCATGTGTAGGGTAGTTCTTTTCATGGAATCATAGCTGACGTAACCCAAAGGATACCAAATTCTCTCTCTGTATCAATACTACCCCCAAAAAAATTCTTGATGCAGCATAGTATACTGTATAACAAATCCCAGTATGAGGGTGTTCTAGTACTATATTTTTCATCTGTATTCTCTTAAAATCATGGAATTATTTTTCACACTAGTTAGACCACCATAAATTCACTCTTTTCTTCATCAGCAATGTCAGAGGTGCTGATAGTTGATAGAAGTCATAGATAATCCATAGGTAATATCTTTCTAAATCTAGAAAGATCATGATCTCAAACACATTTTAGGTAAGTTTCTAGAACATTATTGCATCAACATTCTCTATATCCATGGATATTCCCATTTTAGACACCACATGTCCTAGTAACTTCACATATGGAATCCATAAGTCAAAATTTTATAAATTAACATAAAGATGATGTGCTCAAAACATACTTATAACTATCTCTAAGCACCTAAAATATTTCTATGGTGTCAGAAAGTAGATAAGGATGTTTAAAATGAACATTAATACAAATGAGTCCAATTTGGGTGGAATATTTTATTCATGAGGTCCATGAACACTGCTAACACATTCATCATATTTAACAACATCACTAGGCACTCATATAGTCTATACTTATTCTGAAATTCTATATTTGAAATGTACTCCTCTCAAATAGAAAAATGGTGATAGTTTGATCGAATATCAATCTTGGATACCATTTACCTCCTTATTATCAATAAAAAAATATCATCAATCCTGGTAAAATGATATCAGTTCTTCACCATTACCTCATTAAGTATCTGGTAATTTACACAAATTCATAGAATAGAAACCACCTTCTTGGAGAACAATACAGGTTCACCCCATGGTGAAACAATTGGCCTAATAAAAAAATTCCACTAAGATCCATCTAGATGCACATTGATCTAGTTCTACTGAATTGGTTCCTTATGATATGGGGGTATAAAAATGAGTTGTGCACTTGATATGAGATTTAACTGAAAGTTAAATTCTCTATTAGGAGGAAGTCCCTTTTGATTGTTTGGGAAGAAATATTTATTGATATCCATGACTAGAGGAAAAGATGAAGGGGATATTAGTGTTCCTACTAAAATATCTAGTCCTTCCATCTATTCTATGATTGTCCCAAATTGACTCAAGTCCAATCCAACTCTACAATCTCCCATCTCCCACTTGCTGGTTATCCTGAACTTCTATCCCATTGGAGAAATGAAAAAAACACATCTCCAATAGTAGTCTATGTGAGCTCATAAGTTGTTCATCCAATCTATTCTAACAATCACATCAAAGGTTATCATCTCTAGAATCCTGAATTCCCATATATTCTCATATTCAGTGATAACTATAATAAATTTTAACATCACTAGTGATGGTCCAATTTCATTCCCAATAACATATCGTGAGCGACTATCTCTGAGGATAACATGACCGGTAGGTCGTGTAAAAAAAATACTTGTGTAGAGATAAAGGAATGGGAATCACTAGTATCAAACAAAGTTGTATAAAAAGTGGATGTGATCAAGACCATACCTCAAACTATAGATGGACCCTCTACATCATATAATGGAACCTAATCCATTGCATAAACTCACCCCATATCATCTCTATAACCCTATCCCTGATTTGTTGTCATCTGGGAATTCTTTATTCTTTTTTGAGGTCCACCACCCCCACCTTGACCTAATACCCATGTAACCCTAGGAGAGATCTTCAAAAAAAAAGTTTCAAAGATGAACAACCTTGATACAATAGTGTAACTCTACAGACGACTTCCTACAAGTGCTGCTATAATTCCACCTTAGCCCACAATTCTATCACCTATCTCCCATATAGGATATTGAATAATTCATATTATGACCTAGAAATATACCACTATACAAATCATAATACACATTTATATTCCTCATACTAAAAGAAACCCTTATGGTAGTAAGATAAAGCCCAGTCACTAGCCCACCATGGGATAGAAGAAAGCCCACTGATCAGACTTCCTCCAGTCCCTTATCAAAGGTTAGGGAATTGAGAATCACCTACAAGTATGTCATATGGTCAAATACCCTGACCTAATATCTGATATCTATTCAAAGGATTGCATCAAACTTCTAAGCCTTATATACTTAATTCTCAAAGAGTGAAGGAGAAAAGGAAATTAACTTTGTAAACATAGAAGAGTATGTAGAGACACTCATAGAACCATATTGTAGTTCCTTGAACTTCTGGTCATGGTCCATCTTCATCATGTTGAGGAAGTACTACTTGAGAAACAAATCCTTAAAGTCTAATCAAGTAAGACACTATCGTCTCCCAGCCTAACCCATTGTAGTCCACCATCTCATGGCATGTCCCTAAAATTGGAATCTCTCCAGGATAACTCTCCCCTCCTTAGAAGTCTAGACCAGATTGAAAATACTATCAATAAATTATATCCAATCCTCTGAATCATATGGGCCATAGGTACCCTAAAATGTTGAAGGATTATGGGTCTAGAAATCCCAAGCATGATTATTCATAATCCTCTAAGTAGCTCCACCTTGGATGGACACTAATCAAAAGATTCTCAGATTAATTAGCATGGATCACCTTTTCTAGTATATGAGCACGCTAGGGAACATCCTATTGCACCTCGAGTGGAAATTAAAGAGAATATTGGGCTGTTGAATTTGGAAGTTCCATTAAACATCTCTGATGTGGAATATCTAAAATAATAATAACATTAGGAACATAATAAGTCTTAACCAGTGTATGAGGTCACACAAGGTTCTCCTAAGAGTGTAACCTCAAACTAAGGTATAACCTTTCTTAACACAAACCTTGGTATTCATCCCAAAAATTTAGTCACATTGATCATATATATACTAACTAAATAGTATGATTAGTTCAAATAATTAATTCTCGTAAAGATATATCATAACCACAAGGAAATATAGATATATCACACAAATAGAAACTATCCTGAATAGATTTCACAAATCCAGGAATTAAATTAAATAACTACTATATAGAATTATAAAAATTATAAATATATGTCACGTGAACCTACATTCCTAGTCATGATGCATAATTTTACTTAAAATAGCATAAATCACATATAAAAATCATGTGTATCATCCAATGAATTTTTAATCAACTATAACAACAAAAATATAGTTCAAATTTAATAGAAACTCAAAGGACCACTATACAGTACTAGCCAAGAACTTCCATAGTTCCCTTGCTTGAGTCCCATCTATCGTATCTCATATCTACCCAATCCAAAATCAAGGAAAATATGAAATAAAGGTTAGTGATTTTGGTGATTTGATACAATTTTTAACACCCTAACCCAAACCACTAGGTCTAAGCTCGAGTGCCACATGAACTCATACACACCTCCCCATATGAAAGAGGTTTCGAAATAGTAGTAAGGGTTTGAGTCCATCAATAGGGAGACTATACCCTCAATATCAAGTAATAGGATCAATAATAAATAGTAAAAAATATAATAAATAACCAAATAAAAAATATTTTGGGTCCTTTAGAGTCTTCCCTAGTCTTCTCTAGCTCTGTGTACCACTGATCAATAGTACACAATAGAGAACTTTCCCTTCACCAGATCTTTGGTCATGAAATATTTACGTGCAATAAAATTTCCAAGTATGGTGTGAGTACAAGAACTAGTAGAACACCACCAATGCACCCTTAACATAAGTGAAAAATATATATAATAGTGTAAATCCTGATATAAGGAGGCCATCTACGGAGGAGGTCTAAAGGGAGGGCTTGCTACTATCCCTCAGATTCTTCTTGAGCATCGTCAAACTGAATTTCTTGATGGGAATCCAGTGGTGTTCTTATCCAACAAGGATATGGAGAGTGATGCGGAGGTGTATTTCCTCACTTTGGTGGCCCGCTTCAGGCCGGTGAAACCGTCAGTGGAGGATTTTAGGGTTTTCTTTCAATCCTGGGGTTTTCAACATCCGGATGTGCTCTCGGAGTTATCGAAATTTGCCTTCTGTATTCATTTCTCGGATAGGGCAGACTTCGTGCATGCCTGGTCAAGGGAGGGTAGACGTTGCAGTTCTCTTCGATTCACTCTATCGCGGAGGGCATGGGAGTGCCATTTTGGGAAATAATCTTGTATGGGAGCGGTGTGGATCAAGATTCTAGGGCTTCCCCTTATTTTCCACAATCCCTCCATTCTGGAGGCGGTGGGAGGTGCTATCGGGAAGTTTTTATGTGTCGACGATATGACGAAGGGGTTGATGGAAGCTGCTAATCCTCGGATCTGTGTGGAAATGGATTTATCCATAAAGTTCCCATCCACCTTTATAATCCATTCTCAGGGAGGGTTTATCTGGAGGCAGATATTGGTATTTCTTTCACCTCCTAGATTCTGCTCCTCTTGCGGATTTCAAGGTCATTTGGTGTAATTCTGTAGAAGGAGTATCAAGAACGGCAGTAATCAGGGGAAAGGATCATATAAGGGAATGCATTCGTCGCCTGCTTCTCTTAGGCTGGTTCCTAGTTTGCAGGATAAGAGGGGAGATAGAGCCGAAGCAGGCGAGGAGGGGCTGGCGAGAGGCCGTGATTCTTCTTCCTTGGTTGGGCAGGCCCTGGTCAATGACATGTCTTCTGCGGCTGCTAATTCAAATGTCGGCCGGAAAGGTTTCCTTAACCAGGATCTCATCTCTGATAAATCTCTGATGTATATCATGCTGCCTGAGACCTCCAGGGTGACCCATCTATCTCTGTCAGGGTCAGGCTTGACATTGTGGAGGAATGTGGACGACCTCTCGTTGGATTTGGACGGACAATGGGTTTCTTTTCTACATGCTAAAGGGATATCATTGATTCTTTCTTCGATTTTTTCAGGCTTCCCAAAAGGATTGGCGCCGCCTGCTAGAGAGGTTCGGGTTTCTTCTTTGCTAGTTACTGGAGCTTTGAATCTTTCGGTGTTGGCCTCGGTGGGATGTGCTTCCAATCCCTATTTGAAGGATTTCCTGAAGGGCTTCCCGGATGGAGTGGCGAAGGAATTATCTTCGGCTCGAAATTCCCCTCCTCGATTGATGCTGGCCTCCTTTAACCAGGAGGAGACTCCCACAAAACACCCCTCTAGGCTGATGGGGATCATATTTTCCTTGGAGGAATCTGAAATTCCCTTGAAGAATAAGACTCTTCTCCCAAATAAGGTAGGTTCAGTGGAAGGTTCTTCAAGACCGATAAGTCGTTCTATGGATAAGGAGGAGTGTTATAGGGATCTTTTTATCCCTAGAGAAGGCTACATTGACCGGAAGGTCAAGTCCTCCTTGGTTTAATGGCATATTTTATTATTTGGACTTCTCAAGGTCCTGGGGGGAAAGGAAAATGTTCCTTCTTGGCTTCCGAGTGTAAGAAACATGGGGCGTCCCTTGTTGTCATTCTAGAGCCGAAACAGGATCCAGGGAAAATCAGATTCTTTAGCAGGAATTTGGGGTTTGGTAACTATTTTCATGGACATCCGGAAAACAAACAGGTCTGGATTTTCTAGAAGAGCTTCATTCAGGTTGAGCCACTGAAGGTTTTGGATCAGGGTATCTCGGTCAAGCTCATTTACAGAGGTATGGGGATTCTATTTTCGTTCATTTATTCCAGCACGGATGTCTTGGTGAGGAAGAACTTGTGGGATTACCTTGGTTCCTTTGATCCGAAGGGATTACCTTGGTTTGTTGGTGGGGATTTTAATTCCATTTTGGATAGATCTGAGAAGAAGGGAGGCTCCGCGATTTCAAATAACGGTATGCTGGATTTCAATGACTGCATCTCAAAAAAGGGTCTCCTGGATTTGGGTTTCTTGGGGAGAAAATTCACCTGGTGAAAAAATCATCACGGGAACAACCGAATATGGTGTAGGTTGGACAGATACTTGTCGAACCTGCAAGGCCTCGAAGAATTTCCCAGGACCACGGTCACTCATCTTTTGCGCACCCTCTCGGACCACTCTCCATTGCTTATCGACCTTAAGCAGGGTAATCTAGAGAAAAAAGGCTTTTTGTATTCATCATATTGGCATCGCATGGAAGGATTCATGCAAATGATGGAGAACTCTTGGGTTCAGGAGGTTGAAGGAAGTGCCTGGGTTGCACTGTCCAGTCGCCTTAAGCGCCTCAGGTCTGATATCGGTAGGTGGTTAGCTTCTAATCAAATAGTGATGGTCTCCTTGGAGTCGCTGCAATCGGAGATCGACAACTTGGAAGAAATTCTTGAACACAGATGGAATGAATCCTACTTCATTCTTCTTTGTGATAAAAAATCCTTACTAGTGCAGAGGCTTCTGGAAGTGGAGAGTAGCTTAAGATAGAGTTCTAGAGTCAGGTGGCTTAAAGAAGGGGACAGAAACAACGGTTTTTCCACGATTTCTTGAGGGAACGCAAAAGTTCCAAAGTAAACATTAGGCTAGAGGATGGTTCTTATTACTCTGACGTGAATGTGGCTGGAAGGCTCACTTTGGAGCACTTTGAACAACTGTTGGGGGGGGCATCCGGGTCCTTCTAAAGGGGATTTTGTACAGCGTGATCAAGAGTTATTTATGGGAAGTATTCCTCAGAGTATTAACTCGATTGAGAATGATTCCTTAAGGTCTCTGCCGTTAGAGGACGAGATCTGGGATACAGTTAGCTCAATGTATTTTGAGAGTGCTCCTAGCCCAGATGGGTTTCTGGGCTCCTTCTACGTGGCAGTGTGGGTCATTGTAAAGTCTTAGGTAACCGAGGTGATTTAGGACTTTTTCAGGGGAGGTTCTCTCAACAAGTGTTTGTGTGCCTCCAGGGTGGTGTTGTTACTGAAAAGAAAAGATCCATCTGATGTTAATCATTATAGACCTATCTGTCTGTGCAATGTTTCATATAAAATTCTGGGTAGTCTCCTGGCTAGGAGACTGAATAAGGTGATTCCAAAAATTATTTCCCAAGAGCAGCATGGGTTTATTCAAGGTAGAGGTATTCAATGAGATGTGGGAGTTTCCCAAGAGCTGACGGCAAATTTGAATAAGAAAGTGTTTGTTCCAACCTGATTATCCAAGTGGATATGGATAAGGCTTATGACAAACTTGAGTGGAGATTTCTGATTCGGGTGATGAGAAGAATGGGTTTCCATGAATGGTTTTGTGACTTATACTTCCGATTCTTCTCTTACCCATGGCTTACTATTTCATTATTGGGGAAGGGCTTCGGTTCTTTCAAGAGTATACGTGGGGTGCGCCAAGGGGAACCCCTGTCTCCCTCCCTTTTCCTTATTGATCAGGAGGCTCTTTCCTGTAATCTTCATAGATACTTGAGGGATAAGAAAATCTGTCCATATCAGGCCCTTGCCTCGGATGGTACCTACTCTCATATTATGTTCGCTGATGATATCTTCATTTTTATTAATGGTAGGAGGTCATCCCTTATCAATTTTATGTCGTTGATGCTGATATATGGAGGCCTCAGCGGTCAACAAATCAATGCAAGTAAGAGCATCATTTTTATCTCCAACAGATGTTCAAGTCAGAGGGTCCGGAACATTCAAACCATCCTGGGTATTCAAAGGAAACAACTACCTATGACTTACCTCGGGGCTCCTATTTCGAATGGCAGAGTTAAAAAGGTATTCTTTGAAGACATTTTAAACAAAATGATGGGAAGGATTTTAAATTGGAAATCCAGATTCTTATCCTTTGGAGGTAGGGTGACCTTGATTAATAGTGTGGTCTCCTCTATTACAATGCACGTCCTGTCGTTCATCACCCCTCCTAAAGGAACTGTTGATGCTATGGAGAAAATAATGAAAAAATTTCTCTGGGATAACAACTGCTTAGGTAGAGCCCACTGGGCTTCCTGGTCCCGTTTAGCATTAGCGGTGGAGGAAGGGGGGTTGGTCTCAGGGATATTTCGGCCTCAATGCACTCCTTGCAAGCACGGTTAGCATGGGATTTCCCGGAGGGCCATTCATTATGGGCCAAAATTATGAGGACTAAATACGGTCCATATTGGGAGGATTGGGAGGTTAGGAAGCTATCCAGACTAGGGAAAATGGTTAGACTCCATTTGGAAATTCTTCAAAAATATGCTCGTTGGGTAGTGGGTTGTGGGGACATTAACATGTGGTAGGATAATTGGACTGGGGAGAAACTCTTCTTCCCTCACTGCCCAGTACCGAACCTCACTGTCAAAGAAGCCTGCTGCCACCCCCAAATTCCTGGAAGTAATTCTTAGCCCGGGAAAGATGGATTTCTATAATAAGATTATGTTTTCAGAGGATGTCGATAGACTCTGTTTTATAGAATCCAGTTCCGGGGTTTTCAATGGGAAAAATTATCGGCGTATGCTCAGCCAGGGGAACGCTCATGAAGAGTGGGGAACGCGTCTCTAGTGAAAAGAACTTCCATCCAAGATGTATTTTCTGGTATGGATGGCAAGGAAACGAGCTCTGGTGACAGATGTCAACATCCATAAGAAAGGAATAAATCTAGCGTCAATAAGTCTCTGCTGCTCTCACCCCCAGTCGGAGTCTGTTCTGCACTTTTTCATTAAGAGTGATTGGGCTGTTTATTTATGGACCTGTTTGGATGTTAGGGACAGGTTCAACCCAACGTGATCCTTCATGAAGGAGTTTCTTGCAAGCTGGTTTTCAGGTACGGGACAGGATGAGATGGAGTCTAAAATCCGGGGAGTGGTGATGAATGAAATCTTCTGGATGATTTGGGAGTCGTGGAATAAGGCGCGTGTTGAGAGCCAGTGGTCCCTCTCCTTAATGATGGTGAAGATGAAAGGGATGGTGTATGAGTTATGTAATCTGCTGAAAGGAGGGCAGAATTCTCAATTGTTGTGTGATTTCCTGAACAGGCTGAAGGAATTATCCAGGTCGCGAGGTTGCGGGGTAAGGTGGGCGCCGCCTCCAGTGGGCCTCAAGATTAATGTCGACGGCTCCTTCGTGGATGGTCTGATGCGAGGAGGCGGTTTAGTGCACGATAGAAGCGGTTCTTTTATCATGGAATTCAACAGCTTCCATGGCCCAGGTGATTCCTTAGGGGCGGAAATTCATGCGCTGATCACAGGTGTGGAAATTTGTACCAGCCTTTTCCTGGTTTTCTTAGAAGTAGAATTAGATTCTGAGATCCTGATTTAGGTCCTGCATGGGAAATTGAAGGTTTCGTGGGCCTATACTTACATTGTTCGTAGATGTGCTACTATGATTCCTCAAGATTGTACTACTCGCCATATTCCGAGAGAAGCTAATTTTATGGCAGATGCCTTGTCTAGAGAGAGCGGTCCGGAGGATACTTGAAGGGTGTTTCTGAATTCGGGTTCCTTACCCCAGGTATATAGGAACTTTGTCCAGGGGGATGCCCTTAGGCTACATCACTTTAGGCCTCCCTGAACTCTTTGTAGAGGGAGATTTTCCCCTTTTTGAACTTTTAAATTAATAAAAATGCAATTTTTAGTCAAGTAAATTATAAAATAAACATAGAACCATACATGTGCCAAGTCATTAGGTGATGACCAAGCCACCACGAACCCCAACCACACTCACTTAGCTCATTACTAGTAATAATTTCAGATAAGTCAAAAGTACCACCATAAAGGTAACACATATCACCCCACCAAATTGGTGTTTATCATTAAGAATGTCACATGTTCCACCATGTAGATTCACTCACCCCCCAGACAGTGTTTGTCATTAAGAATGCCACACATTCCATCAATTCTATCCCCGACAAACTTTTACTTTTATTAACCTACAACCAAAGTCCATAGGAAGACTAGATTATTATTTTATAGTCAGATGCTTATTCATATCCCTCTAATTGGATAGTCAATCCTAACTTTAAGTATATTTGGAATGCATCACTTTTAGTAACCTTACACCTATGTACATCCTTATATAGGGATATCTATGTCCACCTTTAAGGAAATTAGGACCATAAAACGCCAACCTCAAGGCTCCAATGACTATCCTGATACCTAAAACACAGTTTCCAAAGTCTATGCAACACCAAATAAGATAATTTACTTAGTAAGGAACAATGAGGTATGTAAAGAACAATGTGAGGAGACACATATAATAACATATTCATAATCAAGAAATCCTCATTTCCACTCACTTACCAACATGAAACTCATAACGAGCATGAGTTAATCAAGATTAAACAACATATCATGACAAAATCAAATACATGTACCAAAATGGTACTAAAATTCCTAACTCATGGTTTTAAATGTTAATGTCTATGTTTATTGATGATTTCATCACCCAAACCATGATTTCACACCAACCGGGATATAGTCGCATGCTAACGGTTCCTAGAACTAGATCCAATATGTAACTTTATGGTTTTTCGGTAAAGAAAAGTAGAATCAAAATGAAGGGATCAAAATAAGCTTTCCCAAGGTCAATCATCACCAAAAGTGGTCCAAAAGGCTAGTTTAAGAAGGGAGGATGAGTGATACTAAAAAAATAAGGGTCTCCATGGTGAAATACAGGGGCTACAACATGGAGGTTTGATGAATTTTACCACCAAAGAGCAGGGAAAAATACTATGACGTAGTGATTTATAGGGATAATTCCACCACAATTCAAGTTATAATTCCACCGTGAAGGTTTTGACCACCATAGTGTAAGGGTCAGATACCATGGTGTAAGAGTGTACTAGAAGAAGACCATAACAGTGTAGGACTGTAGTTGTGGTGTGGAAGAGTGTTGGAAACTGAATTCTATGGTGAAAAATGGAAGGGATGTGGCATATAAACAATATGATTCATGATCTTCAGTGGTGTAAAGGGATGCATTTTGGCTTGGATTTATGCCTGGATCCCTTTAGTTCTTAAAATATCAATCAATGAAGGAGGAAGAAGAGGTATATATAGGGGTAATCTAGGGTTTATTTTTGTATAAAAAAACCATCTTAAAACACTCTCATAAATTACAAAATATATTACCCATTTAGAAACCATAATGGTTTATTAATGAATACATTACATCTAATGACTGACTGATGGTATTTTTGGAAGAAACCGGTGTAGTGGAGACAATATGGTGTGGTGTATGTCACCCTAGAATAACCTAACCCAATAAAAATGGTTACAGTTCAACTTGAGAGTCACTAAGATTCATCCCTTACTACTACAGTGTAACCTTAATACCATGACACCCTATGAAGTATCCATTTCCATTATGGAACAACCCACTTACCTATGAAATTATTATATGTGCTTTGGTGTAACAACCCTTTTTTTGGATTCAAGATGTCCAAAATACCCTATTTTTCCTCCATGAGACTTTCCTAGCCCCTAAGTCTTTTTTTAAACACTACACATCTCAAAAAAGTAGGAGAAAATACTTTTATTTAAGAACAAGAATTTCAGGTATCTATAGATTTTAACATAAAATTTATCTATATTATCATTCGAATTCAAAATAAACAATTTATAACCAAACACTCTTAAATACCCAAATTTATGATTTTTACCTTTAAAAAAATAAATAAGGAGTTTTATTCAATATAGGTCTAACGATAATTTTATTTGAATTATAATAATTAGTAAAAATATTTTTAGTTCAAAAATGTCTAGGAAAATTATGCTCACTTAACATAGTTCTGGCCATTATAGTAATAGTTCTATTTTTTCTTTTCTATAATACCATTTTTTTGTGTTATAGGAGTAGAAAAAATATAAAAATAAACATTATTTTAGAAAACATTTTAAATTCTATATTATGAAATTCACCTCTATTTTCACTATGAATTGAAACTATCCTACAACGTTTTTCATTTTGAACTACATGATAAGATGCAATAAATCTAGATAAAGTATAATTTTTATTTGAAAGAAAAAAACCCATGTAAATATATTATATTCATGAATAATAACTAAATTATATTTCTTTCCTCTAAGACTATAAATTTTATTATGATAAAATAAATCAAGATAAACTAATTTTAATGGTATATTAATACTTATTTTATTGATAGGTTTGAATGAAACTTTATGTTGTTTCCCTTTCTTACAAGTGTCTCAAACATGGAGATATTTTTTCTTCATAGTAGGTTACTCTAGCACATTCTCATGTTTTTAGAGTTTATATAACATAATAAAGTTAACATGACTTAATCATCAGTGCCAAATAATGTTATTGTTCTATACAACATTCAAACACTTAACATGTTGACCAGTTAGTCTATAAAAATCAATAATATAAACATTTTCCTTTAGATTAGAATAAAATAATAATTAATAATCACTAAATACTAAAAATTTACCATTTTTCAATTTAACTTCCATACCATCATCAAAAAATTGAGATATACTAATTAAATTGTGTTTTCAAACTACAACATATAAAACTAAAGAAATAAAAGTAGAATTTGAAATACAAAATTTTCTAAAGCTTATACTTTTCCTTTGAAATTATCATCAAATGTAATAGTTCCTCAATCACATTTTTTGTAAGTGATAAAAATTTATGGGTATATATTCATATTCCTAGAGAATTCACTATCCATGTCCCATATTTCATTCTTGAGACATCAAAGGAATTTTTCCTACAAAAATAAATTACTTTACAATTTTATTACCCAATTTAATTTGGGTCCAATCACATTAGTAAAATAATTTTTAGGTACCAAAACTAAATTTCTATAAGTATTTTAAGGAACTATAGATAAAAAACTTATAAATACGAGTATTCATAAATCCCAAAGGCAATTTAAATCAAAGATAACAATCATTTTCGTAGTGTCCTTTAATACCATATTGAAAACATATGATAGTAGAAGTAAAAACATTTTAAATTTTCAAAAAATGATTTCAATACATTTGAGATAATATCCTATCATATCCATTCCAGCTTTATTTTTATCTATTTTATTCAAATATATCATTTTATGATACTTTTTTTGACCTTGAATAAAATAATACAAAATTTTCTTAAGGATTTCAACATTATTTTTTAAATTTTCAGTCAAACCTAGAGCATATTTCAAATAATCATAGAAATTAGAATGAGGAAAATAATTATAATTCCATAATTTTTTATTCTCTTTTAAAATAACTTTATTTTAATAAACAAGATTTTCATTATTTTCTTTAATATTATTATATAAATTATCCGTTTTGAAGAAAAATATTTTTTTAATATTTTAATTTCAACATTTAAATAAAAAAATTCAGATTTTCAAAATCATAATGGGAATTAGAAAATCTAAAATAAAAACCAGAACCACCAACCACATTTAGTGATTCTATAAAACACAATTAAGAAAATTCTTTATCATTTGTATATTCTACACTAGATCAGATTCTTCAATACAAAACCCACTAGTTTTCAAATACTTGTTCCCCTTGTTTATGTTTTTATCTTTTTTCTTAGTTTTTTGAAGTTAGTCTTTATATTTCATTTCTTTTTTAATTCAAAACATCTAACATATGAGGTATTTTAATTTATACTACATTTCTTATCTCCTTTGGGTTTCCTCATGGTGAGTTTCTTCTAATTTTGATTTTGAATCCTTTATTTTTCATTATTTTGTAAAATCTAGTCAGAATATAAACCATATATTATTTTTTTCCTAACCTATAGTTTATAATCAAATTATTTAGTAGAAATAACATTTATAGATTTTAAATCCACACCTTTTCTTTTTGAAGTCTCCTCTTCAGTTACATTATTTAATTATAGTTCATTTCGAATAAGTGATCTAATCAATTCATCAATATTTCACTCTTTGAATTTATAGTTTCATTGATGGTGAACTTATTTTCTTGATTTTTTGGTATTTTTATTAGGATTCATTCAATGAGTTATAAATTTTACAATGTTTCTCCAAGAGAAGTCATTATATTCACAATGCTTGTGAATTGGTGGAACATCTAATTGACAGTTTCATCTTCACCATCTTTAAGCCTTGGTACTCAAGTCATAACATTATACACTTAGTTCAAATCAATTTATCTGAGCTAAGGTGTGTAACTTGTAATATCTTCCAAATATCATGTGTTTTTTTACATGTATAAACACGAATAAAAACACTTATATTAATAAAAAAATATAAAATATTTACTACTTTGTAATTCAAAACATATTTAGAAACATAATTTAATATAAGAGTATCAATGTCAACTTATGGTAGTTTATATTGTTTCACCATGATTTACAAGTATTCTATGCTTAACTACTTGAGGTATGCCTCTATTCTGGATTACCAGTAACTATAATGAATTCCATCGATGTGAGGTGGATTTTGAGGAATCCATGCATAATTTACACTCATTACTACCATATTAAATATCATTCCCTTGGATAGTAAAGTCTAGTAAAGGGTTAATATATTAAAATAAAAACATAGACTCTATAACCAAGAGGAACAAATTCATGATACCGGGTGGTTTATATTAGGAAGATAAATAGTAACACTAATCTATCATTAATGCGATATTGTTTTGATACAAATTATTGGTAACTAAAAAAAGGAAATAGTTTTAAACCAATAAATCCTAATAGTTTCACCCTTTGATGATAATTGTTGGGCCAGAAAGGGCGATGGTAGATGGTCCAGTGTGAGAATAGAATAGATTAAAAAAATTTAACCAAATAAAATTATTATCAAAGTTAATTAGAAGAAAAGAATAAATGAAAGAACACATGGAATTTTTGTAGCAGTTTGATCTAAATTGGGCCTAGTGTACTCTTATACCTCTCTACATTGTGAGAGATACACTATGATCCAAAATAATTCTTAAAGGGGAATTATAAGATGATTACAAAATAATTATTTTAGTGTATGTATAACCAAGACACATAAATTTATTATAGAGATTCACAACTAATTATAACACTTAATTTAGACTATGTTAATTAGAACCCAAACGGTCCTAAATTTAGAATTTGGGAGTCAAAACCCATATAAAAATAAATAATTATTTTGAATGTAAAAGTATAATAAAAAAGTTGGAGAATGTGTGAGATCTGGGAAGTAATGTCATAGACATAATAAATTGAGATGAAATTGAAGAAATATGGAAGAAGAACAGGTTATAGTTCTTGATTAATTTATTAGGATGCTTCTTCAAGGAATTAATAGAAGTAGTGTAATTTTTCTTTCAACACTTAAAAATTTATCCAACAAATGAAAACTTGATCACACATGACTTGGTTTGTATAACACAACAACATTCAAAGTAAATACCTTTTAGTTCTAAAAAGTTCATGTTATTGTAACAATGTACTTTGAATGTGTCCCAAATCCATTAAATAAGATCTATAAAAACTAACATTCTAATCTCTAATCAAGTAAATTAATTTAAATAAAAACTTTATAATTATATGAGAGAGAGAAAATTATCATTCTAGAATAAATATAACAAAAAATTTATTAAATTAAAAACTTAAAGACCAATTCAAACAAATATTAATTTTTTGTTAAATAATTTAAATAGTCTCTAAAACAATAGGTTAAATAAATACCATAAAAATCGTAAGACAATTTGACTATTATAATTAAAATTTCAAAATAATTTTTAATTTAATTTAGTGCATAATTATTCAAAATTTAATTATAACACATTAAATAATATAGAAAAAATTTGAACAATTTTTATGTCACTAAATATTAGTTTAGAAAATAATAATACAAATAAATAAAATCATAATATAAAAATTTAAATTATTAAAATATATGTTGTATGTATATGTGAAAAAATAAATAATAAATTAAACACTAAATAAATATATTTAAAATAAGATAAAAATTATTTTCATGGATTCTATAAAAAATATATGTATTTTAGAAATCAATAAATTACTTAAAATAATTAATATTAGAATTTTGTAGATCAGATTATCAAATATAAAGAAAAATAGAGTTTTTATCAAAATTTTAGATTTTAGAAAAATAAATAAAGTATTGAAATGACCGCGAGTTCTGAGTGACTATGAGGTATATTCTACAGGGTCGGTATACTAAACTTGTGAAAAATTATAGAATTCAGTCACTTAAGTTAACCTAAGGATTGCAGTATTTTGAAATTTCAATTTGCAGTAGGTTTACAGAAAATTTCATCATGCAATGGATTTCTTTCTCATGGTAGGTTCAGATATACACATGAGTGAGGCATAAAAAATATTCATATGATAAATTCAATATATCATGTGGTCACTTAAGTAAATACATATGCAGTCACATTAAAAAACCCATCGTCACTTAAAATAACACATACGATCACTTTAAAAACAACACTTACAGTCACTTTGAGAAACTCATGTGGTTACTTAAATAAATACATATGGAAAATTTATAAATAATTTAAGTATCATTTATTTTTTAGAGTAAATAAATTAAAATTTCATACTTACATGAAGTTGAATGAAATATAGAAAAATATCTTATTTTTCCATCATAACAAGGATTTCCATCACAACAAGCTGCATGAAAAACTATGGTATGTAACTCAAATTATAATTTAATAAAGGAAGAAAAATATAAACTGAAAAATGATCTAGTAAAAAATATTTCATTAAATCAAGATTAACATATAAAAAATAAAATATTGTGAGTAATTGTGATGTTCAAAACATAAAAAAAATTAAAAAAAATTCTTAATAAGGTTAAAGGGAAGGATGTATTTTTCTTTTTGTGGTAAGAAATGACATTGGAGAAAGAAATGTGCCTCAGTAAATAATCAAGAAGAATCTTTAGGTAAATTCATTATTTAATGTAATATATTTGTTTCATCAAATTAGCTATTTGATATAGCTTTTGGTGCTCTCATTTGTATTAAAATATAGAAACCAAGTAGATTATGAAACATTTCTTGTGGTGAGGTTGATTTTCAAGATACCAATGGAACAAGACAAGAATCACTAGCTATTAGAGACTACTATCTCAATTTTCAACAAGATTGATTCTTGTTTTCAAAAATTGTAATTATTTTACTAGTTTAACTAGGAACATAACATCTTGGTCCATTTTAGATGTGGATATATTTAGCTTCAATTTCAGAAATAAGATATACTACTTTTAAAAATATATCACATGTTTTGGGATGGTATATTTGTATAACAATATTTACGTACTAGAATATGAAATTCAAGTGTTGTTAATTAATAACGAATCAGGTTCACATGCTCATATCACAACTATATATGTTATCACCAAGTATGTCATGTAAATGAGAAGCATTTGAAAATTCTAAATTAAGAAGGATACTAATATTATTTGGAACTAAAATACTCAGACATATTTCATGCTTAATTTCAATGAAAAAATACCAAAGAATCATTTAGTAGAAATAGTGACAGGGACACAAAACCTCAATAATTAGTTTATATATGCATGTGTTGACCTTTTATAGTATAATATATAGGTGGATTCTCTTACTTCATAACATTTACCGATGGTTTTAGTATATATAGACATATTAACTCACTGATGTTTAAGTCTAAATCTTTTAATAAATTTAAATTTGATAAGAATTATGTATAGAAGTATCTTAGGAAGAAGATAATGAAACTAAACATAGACAATGGAAGAGTATATCTTAAATACTTTTTTATCAATTATATAAGGGATTTTGAGATAATATTTAAACTCACACCTCATTATACACCACATTGTAATGGTTTTAGTTAAAGGAGGTACCATACCTTTTTAGAGATGGTGAGATCAATAATGATTCATGTGATTCTTCAATTATCTTTTTAGGGATATGCATTATAGACTATAAAACACATTCTAAACCAAGTTCCAACTAAGAAAAATATAATCCCATATTAGTTATGGTATGGGAAGAAATATTTTTTGTCAAATATAGATGTGAGGATGTGAAGTGTTTATTATAGTTATCCCTGAAAAAAATTACCCCAAGGAACTAAGTGTATATATATAGGATATCTTAAGGAAAAAATGGGATATTATTTATATAACACCTCAAATAGATAATAAATCATGGAAATAAAATCTATATTTCTTGATAGTAAGTATATTTTAAAATATATAGTGGGAGAAATATTGACTTTGATGTTGTTGTGACCAAGTGGGATGGAGAAAGAAGTTTGAAGAGTTTTCTTTTGCAGAGTGTTGTCTTTTGTTTTCAAAGAGGATAAATCAATTCACTTTGAAAAAGCCTTAAAAAATCATACGATGCTTTGATTATTTTTATTTCACACATATAATAAGTTAGGAGAACTTATGATGCAAGCATTATGAAGGAAAGGGGGAGTAAAGGTGATGCTAGTCATATACAGTTTTGATTGGAAGGAAAGATGGTGGTGGAAGACAGGGAAGTTATAGTACTTTCCATGTAAACTTTGATGATGATGATAAAGATGATCAATCGAAGGATATATATCACGATAGTGGAGTTTGTGATGAAATAAGAAGATTTTTTGAAGAATACAAATCACGGATAAAAATCATGAAGGTTATGGACAAAGCATATATTGAAGGTGGTGTTGTTCTCCAGTGTTTGTCAAATGTTTGGGTCTAAAAATCAGAAGATGAAGACATGTGTTTTTGGTAGAGAAAATTGTGTGATAAATTAAAGGGGGTTTGAATAGTTTATTGCAATTAATGTTTTAGGATCAGAACATCGAAATTTGGAAAAGGAATGGAGTGCGCGAAAAATTGGGAAAAGTGTGTGAAAAATGAGGTGGCATGAAAGATTGGTTTTGTAAGAAATATGGAACCTTGTTTATAATGTTTTACATAAGGGGTGTTTTGATATCATAACAGAGAAAAATGGAAAAGTCATGAAGTGCATGAAAAACTCAATAAAGTGCGTGAAATGTGATGTTGCGTGAAAGAGTTTTTACACACATGAAAAGGGTTTTACGAGCAGATTGTGTAGGGTAAAAAATGACTATAAATACGAGGTGACCCCCTCTCATTTGTTAAGGCTCGACACTAAAAGAAATCACAAGCTCTGAAGTGCGTAAAATTATACAATAAGTAAGTTGTTTGAAAAGAAAGAGGTTTGTGCGGAAAAGGGAAGTTGCGTGAAGAAGTGAAAAGTTGCGTAAAAAAAGGAAGTTGTGAAAAATAGGTTTTCTATTCCAAAAGTGGATTTTATGTGAAAAGAATTTTAATTTCATGCAATATTTTACTTTTATGAATACACTTGTTGAATTTTAATGAATCCCTGAAACATTTTATTTCCCTATTTGTGCTAACAGGGTACACACACACTTGTGGATTATCCTCCAAGTGCTACATGAGTGTAAGGGTATATCCTACTCGTTTTATTCCATATCGAAGGATTGTTTTCTAGTGGATTGTGTGGTACTATATTATTTTCGTACCATACCATGGATGTAGATAATCTTGTTGAGTAGTGAACCTTTTAAATCTCATGTTTATGTGGTTGTGTGTGTTTAGAAAGGAAATAACTCTTTAACATGAGGAAAATTTTGTTTCAAAAATAAAGGAAACATAAAAGAAAAATATACCAATAATTCACCCCTCCCCCTCTCAGTGATACTTGGATTCTGATTGGGTAACTTCAATTGGTATCAGAGGCAGGTTTCCTTCATTTTTACTTTGTTGAAGTTTCGAAGAGTATTTTTTTACAGAGAATTTGAATTGCGTGAACAGTAAGGGGATTCTAATATTTAATGGGAAGAATTATCATATCTGTAAAGATAGAATGATGCCATATCTTATGTCTCTTGGATATGAAGTTCTTGAAACAAAAATAGATGGATTTCCTGCTATTGATGATAAGGTTCTTCTTACTCCTGATGATAAGAAGAATCTTGAGAATAATGAAAGATATAAATTTTTTTTACTCTCATCTCTTTATGAGAGTGAATTTTTAAGAGTGAAAGGTGTTGCTACAACCAAAGGAATTTGGGACAAACTGAAAAACATCTATGAATGATATAAAAAAGTGAAGAAGGAAAAACTTCAAATAATGAGGATAAAGTTTGAAGACTTAAATATGGGTGATAATGAATCAGTTGTGGACTTCTTTACTAGGATAAATGACATTTTCAGTACAATCATATGTCTTGGTGAAAATTTGTAGGATTATATAGTTTTTGAAAAGATCTTGAGAATTCTTCCCGACAAATTTGATAATAGAGTTTCATCACTGGAAGACAGAGAACCTAAAATGGTATCTCTGTATTATTTTCATAGCACTCTCATCACTTATGAAATTATAAGGGATAAGACTATGAAGAGGAAAGAAAAGGATGATAGAGAAATTTCCTTCAAAGATATAAAGAAAGAGAAGTCGAAGAAAATTCTTATTGAAGATGAAGTTAGTGAATCCAACTCTGAAAATGAGGTATGTAAAAATTTTGATGAAATTTTATCCTTGTTTTCTAAAAATGTGAAAAGAGGCACATGGAAATAGAAATGGAAACTCACTCTAAAATGTTTTGAATGTGGAGTTGTTGGCCACTTTGTGACTAATTTCCCTCAAAAATGGAAAGATGAATAAAGTGATGAAGAAGACAGAATACCCAGAAGGTCATAGAAGAAACAAGGTGATAAAGATAAATATTATGTAAGAGGTAAGGATAAGAAGTTATTCAAATAAAAAAGAAGAATATTTTTTTCAGGTATGATGGATCAAAAAATATTGATCTATTCGGGTATTCAGATACTAGTTGGGTAGGAAACGCTGATGATAGAAGATCCACATATAGTGGAGTTTTCTTGTTGGGGAAATGTTTTTTTGTTGGAATATAAAGATACCCTTTCTATTGGTATGTGATAATCAGAGTGAAATAAATCTTACAAGGAATCTGGTGCAACATTCTCATTCAAAAAACATTGATATAAAGTACCACTTTTTCAAATAACAAGTGGATAAGAATGAATTAAGGCTGGAGTACGTTCCTACATCAGAACAATTTGCTGACATATTCACAAAACCTTTACCAAAGGAACCATTTTCTAAATTGAGGTTAAACATGGGTGTATAACCTTTTTCTCATCAAGGTTGAGGTACGTGTATCTGTCCCCACTCCCATATTAAATTTGGATATTGTTTTCAAGGGGATAATTGTTTTATAAATCTATCCTTACAGAAGCATGCATAAAGGGGGAGTTGTGGGTAAGCTTTAAATCTAGCGTGTATGTGTGCGACCAATTCTAACTGTTTTTTTGAGTGGTTGTAGGAAATAATTTTTTTATTCAAGGAAATTTCAAGAAGTTAATAATGTTGAGGTATATTCTTAGAATATGTTGTGAAGAATTCTGAGGAGATATGATAAAGAAATTTCATAGTCACTGCTTTTGGACAACATGGTTTTGGTTATCAATAATTCTTGTTTCCTGCAATGATTTAGATCATGTAGGATTAGAATTATTAATAAGTAATCCATTGATTGAGTTTACAAAGTTTAGTGATTTATAAATCTTGGTTGACAACAGAATCTGAAGGGGGAGATTGTTGGGATCAAGTTGGATGGAGAAAGAAGTTTGAAGAGTTTGCTTTTGCAGAGTGTTGTCTTTTGTTGTGAAAGAGGATAAATCAATTCACTTTGTAAAAGCCTTGGAAAAATTAGACGATGCTTTGCTGATTTTTATTTCACACATATCATATGTTAGGAGAACTTATGATGCAAGCCTTATGAAGGAAATGGGGAGTAAAGGTGATGCCATTCATATATAGTTATTATTGGAAGGAAATATGCTAGTGGAAGACAGGGAAGTTATAATACTTTCCATGGAAACTCTGACAATGATAAAGCTAATCAATTGAAGTATATATATCATGATAGTGGAATTTTTATGAAATAATAATAGTTTTTGAAGAATCCAAATCACAAAAATGAAGCATGAAGGTTATGGATGAAGCATATATTGAAGGTGGCACTATTCTTCAGTGTTTGCCAAATTTTTGTGTCTGAAAATTAGAAGATGAATACAGGTGTTTTTGGTAGAGAAAGTTGCGTGATAAATTCAAGGAGATTTTAATAGTTGCGTGGAATTTATTTTTCATGATCAGAACATCGAAATTTGGCAAAGGAATGGAGTGTGAGAAAAATTGGGCAATGTGTACGAAAAATGAGGTTGTGCGAAAGATTGGTTTTACGCGCAATATGGAATGTTGTTTGCAATTTTGTGCGCAAGGGGTGTTTTGAGATCAGAACAGAGAAAAATGGAAAATGAATGAAGTGTATGAAAAACTCATGAAAGTTCGATAAATATGATGTTGCGTGAAAGATATTTTACACGCATGAAGAGGGTTTTACGCGCGGATTAGTGTTTTTCACGCAGGGTAAAAAATGCCTATAAATACGAAGTGAACCCCTCTCATTTGTTAAGGATCGACACTTAAATAAATCATAAACTCTAAAGTGCATAAAATTATATGCTAAGTATGTTGTGCGAAAAGATAGAGGTTTTCATTGAAAAGGGAAGTTGCGTGAAAAAGTGAAATGTTGCGCGAAAATGGGAAGTTGCGCGAAATAGGTTTTCCGTACCAAAAGTGTATTTTTACACGCAAGGAATTTGAATTGTGTGAAAGATACCCTAAAGGTTGTGCAGAAAATTTGGGGTCTTCCCACATATTTAGTTATGTGTATGGGAGTTCTTATCAACTTTTGGGTAGCAAAGTGAAGAGTTGTACTTCAGAGAATACACTTTTCTAATAGTAAAGAATCACCGAAACATTGTATTTCACTATTTGTGCAAAAAGGGTGCACACACACTTGCATATTTTCTTCCAAGTTCTAAAAGAGTGTAAGGGTATATCCTACTCATTGTATTCCACATCAAAGGATTGTTTCCTAATGGATTGTGTGGTACTGGATTATTTTCATACTACCAAGGACGTAGCTACTCTTGTTGAGTAGTGAACCTTGTAAATCTTGTGTTCCTATGGTTGTGTGTGTTCAGAAGGGAAAGAACTCTTTAACAGGAGGTGAATATTATTTCAAAAAGAAAGGAAATATAAAAGAAAAATATATCACTTATTCACCCCTCCCCCTCTCAGTGATACTTGGATCCTGGTTGGGTAACTTCAGATGTATTCAAGGATCAAGATACAAAAGATTTAGAATAGAAAAAAAATTCACAGAGGCCTATAGAAGAAGTTTTTCTAGAGACAAAAGTATTTTTTAAGATCATCATAGATCTTAGATAACTTAAGAAATGTGGTTTTTTAGTCATTGATAATGGTTAATCATCATTACTTGATAATAATGGTGCTCTATCCTATTAGTAAGTAGTAAAAGTATCATAAGTTACATGGTGGAAGGAATCCATGAATTCTGAAATGAATTCCATGTAGTGGAACCAATTCTAGGTTTTGGAAGATCCTCAAGTTGATGTATATCCTATTGGGTGAAAATGGGTATTTAAGAAGAAGAAGGACAAAGATAGTAAATCCATTACCAATAAGCTATGACGGGTTGTTGAAAGGTTTAATAAATGCCAAGGTATAGACTATGGATAAACCTTTTCAATAGTCATTATACTAAAATCCATTAGAATCCTACTTTCCATAGCACCTTAACATTATTTTGAGTTTTAAAAAATATACTTTAAAATAACCTTCTTTAATGAGAGCCTTATGGAAGTTTTTTATATGGAAAAAATATAAGGGTTTGTGACTCTAAAGGATGCCAATGAGGTATAAAAGTTGTAGAGATGGGTTTACAAAAGAATAAATATCACTAGATATTCATTTTGATGAAGATATAATGCAATTTATATAACACCATACTATTTTAAATTATATTTTCCTTCAAACCCTCATGTGTTTGATAGATTTCTTCATACTCACAAATGAACCAAAATGAACCATAAAAACATTATATAGCCATAATAAAGTAGTTTTTGAATTGAAGGGTAGAAATAGAGGTAACCACATTATGAAATATATTTATAAATATAACAATTTTCACTTTAAATAATAATTCACTGATGAAATTCAAATAGTATAGTTAAATAAATAATAAGACCATTTTATGGTAATAATGTATTTTTTTTCTAAAATTATATTTTTTATGCGATTTAATTTAAGAAAATAAATATATTATGGATATTTTTTTATTGATATCACTAATATATTAACATCAATTTTATTATTAATTTATAAGAAATAAGATTAATAATAGTTAATATTTTTTAAAATTATTTTCCCACGAAAACAATTTTCAATATATTTTTATGTTTTTGTTTAAAAATTAAAATGATAAACTTTATATTTGAATTTTAAAAAATGAACTTCATTTTTTAATTCATAATTTCAAAATTATCTTAGGATTAATTTTTGATATTTTTATAAAATAATTAATTTGTCAGTGAATAATGAGAAATACCATTTTACAAATATTTTAATGTTTATATGTTTATCATAAATTAGATATTAATTAAAAACTTATAAATTTTTTTATTATGCCAAAAATATATTTATGAATTAAATTGATTCATTTAAAAATACTATCTTGAATTTATATAACCCATGTTTAATGTTTTGGAAACTTAAGTAATATTTTACTCTAAAAACTATTTTTATTCTCTTATATTTAAAATTATTTTTCATCACTTGCAGAAATTAAATATAAAAAAAATATATTTCAAATTTTGAATGAGATTTTATATATTATTTAATAAGGAACATTTAATTTTTATTCATAATAAGTTAATTACTTATGTAAAAACTAGTAACCACATTGAAAGTGAAAAGGGTAAAGTGGGTTAACAAATGGCATAAAAGGCCAAAAATGTTCAAAAATGTTTCTAATTGAGTATTTGAAGTGATTATCAACAAAAACTTATCCCTAATCCATTATTATCCATTTTGGAGTCTTATTGACATGTTAAACATGTGCTCTATTTATATTAAGATGAAATAATAACAAAAATTCCATTCTCACCAATTATAAAAGGGACCTGTCACCACACCTTCAAGAACACTACTAAATTTTGGTTTACTCTTGAAAATATACCCTCTTTCTTTCCCATTTAATCATGTTTCACTTACTTATGCTTATGGAGTCAAGTTTTTGCCCAAAGTCCTCCATTTATAAGTAAGTCTCCAAGGGAAGATCAAACTTCTAAACACAAGAACTAACTTTACCGAACGTGATTTATTTTCTATATTTCCCTTTAAAATCTATTTTCTAAATATTTTATAATTAATTAAGTATTTATAGTACAATTAATGTTTTTATAATTTTTTAATCATAACTAACCACTTTCCCCCTTTTCTATTAAGAAAAACAAAATTTTCATTTGTATGTTTTTGTGATATTTCACCTCCACAAAGTAACATATCTTATTTTTTATCTAGATTATATATTATTTATTAAAATATCTTTAAATATTTTTTATTTCCATAAAAATATATTAATATCATATATAGGTGTTTCAATACTAAGAAGGGGTTGGGGTTAAATTAGTTTCCATTTTCTATAATTTCTTTCTATTTTGAAATTAACATCTATTGATATGTTAGGATATGATCCCATATTATGATAACTCATCCTTACCCAAATGTAGTAAAAATAATAGCACATGGACACAATATTTTTACATGGTTTAGTCTTAATGTGCGCCTACTTATTTTTATGTTATGTTAGACTCCCCAATCAAAGATTCTCTTCTATAATAAAAAGTGGTTACCCCATGAAATATTCAATATTATAAAGTCACACTATGATTTATAGTGTCCTAATATAAAAAAACTTCAGAATACATGATAAAAATATTAAAATATAATAAGAAAGATCAATTCTAAATGATGGTTTCTCCTACAACTATTAATGAAGATCTTTCCTTTTGATCCTTTGAGATGAACTGAAAATCATGTTCTCACTTATTTAAGTTTCTCAAGAAGTGATAATTAAAATAAAAACACTCACTGTATTCTGATATTATTGAAGGAAAAAAGTAAATTTTTCAAAAAGTAATTGAATTAATTCCAACATTTCATGGGTTTCTCAAACATGTAATCCCTAGTATATAACCATTAATTATTCTATGTTCTTTTTATTATTCTATTTAATGTATCTCTTCTTCATACTTCATTCTATCAAACTCAATTATTCCAAAAAAATCCTTGAGTATTTCAATGAATACAAGTGGTAAATTTTCACATTCATGTAATTTTTAGTAATTCTTTTTGAAAATGTGCACACATAATTTATTTTCTACACTTTTTTAAATCTCATTCACAAAACAAAAATAGGTGAACAAACAATGCTTCTTGTCAAAAACATATGCTCACAAACCATTCTATAAATCTTTATCATGAAAGAAAATATTTCTTCTTGGATTTTCACCTTCTTTACATAATATATATATATATATTTGAATAATATATATATACACAGGGTACATTTGTTCCTTCATGAAAGAAATATCATTCAATACAGTGTTATTTGTTCTTCTTCATTGAAATTCAAGAATATATGATCTAGTAAGGGACATTTATAATTAGAAAATATAATCACACAAAAGAATCAAATAGAATTGTTTTTCATATAATAGATCTGCATGATTAGTCCTACATGAAAAAAGTGTGAAATTCTAACACATTCTTCTTATAATTTCATCAATTATCTCATGATCGGGGTCCAAATATTTATATTTAGGTTTCACCACCTTATCCTCTATGATTTACAACCTCTGATCCTATTTTCATTCCAAGTTTCACTTCCTTTTAATCTATGTTAAATACTAAGTTATGGAGCACCTTAAAAGTTCCAAAGATCTTGATCGATTCTAATGTTATTCAAACACTAAATATTATGAAATCAAAGCTCCATGTGGTTTCCCTCTTATTTTTCTTTGTATCCTCACATATATAATAATATAAGAATATAAATAAGACATCATTAACATAAGATATTGTTTAAAAATAATTCAATTTCATTTAATCTGAATTTGTAGAATATTTTTTGAATATATTCATGCATACAGGATGTAGATTGCATGAATGGATTTGGGATGATTGAGCATGCCTCACATGGTGTCTATATCATCCAAGATGGTATTGATAATAGAAAATGGATCACTAGTTTGGAACACTCACTAGAGATGAATGATCACTAAAATGATGATTCCAAGTAGTATATGGCCATAAATGGATGGAAATGATGCTAGAAGTTATGAGAATACATAGATAGAATGGATCAGATGACCCTGCTTATATGCATATATTATTTAAGGCAGAGCTAAAATGCACAGTGTGATTTAATTCCATATATTTCTACACACAACCACATAATCCTTAATAATATACTTCACTACATACAACCCTTGATATGGAACTAAGTTTGGAACCTAGAAACACCTTCACACGCCATATGGGGTGAGCAAACATACAGCCCCCCTTGTGGGCACTATGCATCCACCATGCCTACCTAATCACATACACCTTCAACGATGCCTGCATGTAGGTTTTTCCATAACTATGCTTATCCTTGATAGATAACCTTGTTTGGAAGGCTCCCATATGATTTATATGGATTCTCACTTGTGTGGTTGAGCTTACTTGACTTGGATGGATATAAATGGACCATTTTTTGGTAATCACCAAGAAAAAGAGTTATCCAAAATGTTTAACTTAAAATTCAATAAAATTATCTAACATTCCAAGCCATAATTATGAAAATATGAATTTATAATCTCATTTTTTATTTATATAATTATATAAATTACCAAAATTCATTTATCGAATTCAATTCACCAATTCTAATCAGCTTCTTAAAATTATATAATAGTGGGTAGTTTTTAAACATCTATTACACATGTATTTGTCACTAAGAACATTTAACAATCATTAAAATTAACACTAAAGATTCCAAAAAATATTAATTAAAAATTGTTTTGAAAAAATTTAAACATCATAAAACAATCCAATGGTTCTTCAATCTCCCACTTTTTATTTGTTTTTAACAAATAATTCATTTGCAACAAAAGCCATTATGAGTAATTCAATCATAACTATCCTCAAAGAGAAATTTCCTCACACCACACTACTAGATAAGGGATTTTTTTAAATAATTACATCTCTAAATAATAAGAAATATTTTTATCCAGGAGACTTAGATGGACCCCTAAATTCTCATACACTTCTCCCACTCAATTATCATACACTTTTCTCCCCCTTTTTATAACATACACAACTTCATATTCACAACAACAAAAAGAACCACTCATATTAGATAAAGAAGAGTACAATTTTATCCCCAACTGACAATAGAATACAAAGCATAGTGGGGGTACTACCCATGAATCATCTAGTGTGAGGAGAAGACTAAACATGGGGTTTCATCCTTAATTCCAAAAACATTTTTTTTGTATAGATTTGGTGAAAATACTTGCAACCTGATTTTATGTAGAAATATATTCCAACTTGATTTCTCTACTTTTCACATTTTCTTTTATGAAATGAAATATAATATCAATATGATTCAATCTTTAATTTTGAACTTAATTTTTATAAAACCCAATAACAATTGGATTATCATAATAAAGTTTTGGTGTTTTCTCAATTTGAAACTTCAAATCTTCCAACTTTACATATATCCATATTATATGTGTACAATAATGTGTATAAACTATATATTCATCCTCAAATATGGTCAATGTCACTAAATTATAGTTTTTTTAATATACCAACTAACATAACCATCTCTTAGAAAGAATTTTTCACTATAATTTAATCTTATGATAGTAGAATCACCAACACAATTTGTATATATAAATCCCAATAAGTTCAAATCTACACTGTCTATTTATAGTATCCCATAATTAAGAGTTCATTTCATATATCTCAGGATTATCTTTGAATTCAACCATTTAAACTCTTTAGGATCACTCTAAAACCTTGAATATAGAGTCACTACATAAGTTATATATGGACTTGATTATATTAGACAAAGAAGGATTCCAATGAATCTTCTGAATGCTTTCTAGTTAACACTGATTCCAACTTCATCATTGAAAAATTTAGTTCCAATTTAAAGGGGAGTTGAAACTTCTTTTGAATAATATATTACAATTTTTTTAACAATTTTATACAATACATTTCTTGAGATGTAGATATTTAATTTAGATTATACACAATCTAAAATCCCATAAAGTATGTCATCTCACCTAGCATGGACATCTCAAAATTATTTTTTATCTTCTTAGTAAACACTTCATAGAAACAATCCTTGTTACCTAAAAATATCATGTCATCCATATAGAAAATTACAATGAGAGTTCCTTTAGACATCTCTGTGACATAAAAATTACCATCAAAATTTCATTTTATAAATATCATATCACTTAAACAACTATCCAATTATAATACTAGTCTCTAGGAGATTATTTCAAACCATGTAAATATTTCTTCAATTTTCATACCGTGATGCCATTATTTTTTAATATGAAACCATCAGTTTGTTAAATATAGACTTCTTAATCAAAATCACTAATTATACATGTTTATTTCACATCAATTTTTTATAATTTTTTAATGTTTGTGTTCTTCCATAGCTAAGAACATTCTTATAGTCTCCAAAATTTCTTCTAGTTCAAAATTTTCTTCAAATCCATTACCGTTTATTTTAGAAAATCCATCACACAGTAGCCTAGATTTTTTGCTTAATACCTAACCTTTATTATTTATCTTATTTATGAAAATCCACTTGGTGCTAAATATATTTTTTATTTTTAGGAATTGGTATAAGATTCCATGTGAAATTATTCTCAATATGATAAAGTTATTCATTCATATCTTTTTTCCACTTCATATGATCAATTTCTTATACCACTATGTGAATTTTAATTTGGGAAATGATTATAATTTGATCTTCAAATCTAGATTTCCTTATTGTTTTTACTAGAGACTATTGATTTCCAATTATATTTTTATCTTCAAGATATTTCTTCAATCTATTGTAATGTTTTTTCTCAATTCCAATAACTTTATATTTTTTATTGGTTAGTTCAGAATCAGTATCAATAGTGATTAAATCCTTCCTAGTAACTTTATCATTATTCTATTCTAACATTTTCAAGCCATTTTCTTAAAAATCTTCTAATTTTGATCCAACTATTATACCTTATTTATTATTTTTTTCAATAATATTTACATCAATAAAATCAACTAATTTATGTATTCATTTATTCCAACATATATAGTCACTTCCATTATATAGGTATCCCATGTAAATTCCTTTCTCACCTTTCTCTTTAAATTATCCCAGATTACTATTCTTGCCTTTAATAATGTAAGAAATTACAAAAAATATGAAATCTTTAACAATTTTATTTTTCTTTTAACATATTTCATATGATTTAATTTGTGTCTCTAGTCTCAATAGACACCTTTTATTCGTGTTTATGGTAGTACACATGACCTCTCTATAGAAATAATTTGAGATGTTATGTTCAACTAACATAGTTCTACCCATATAAACTATGATTCTATTATTCCTTTCAGATAATCCATTTTTTTATGGAGTATATGGTGTGTTAAATTGATTATTTATTATATGTTTGGAAATAGAAATTTTAAAAGAAACACATGAAAAATAATTACCATTATCTAATATCAATTTCTTGATGTAAATACCCAACTCCATCCCATCTTACATTAAGAAGATTTTGAACATTTGAATTTCCTCTAACTTATGTTTAATAAACATGAATTTATTCAACTAAGTATAATCATCAATTAATGTAATTAAATATAGATCTCGTATATTATACTGTTATATTATTATAACACAAAAGTCAGTATAAATATGATCAAGTGGTACGATATATAAAATGTACAATTTTTATGTGAACCTTGAGACATTTTCCCTATTTGATTATTGTAACATATTTCACCCCTATTACTCTTCAACTTGGGAAGATCTATCACAATATCATGATTCAAAATTTTACTCATACTCTTTTATCTAATATGACCAAGCCTTCTATGCCATAATTTTTTTTCATCTTTGGCACTCAAGTAATGGAAATTGGTAGAATCTCCCAATTTGGAATAGATTTCCATTGGTTAATCTCCCTTTATTGAAGCTCCTTCCATAAATTATTTTTTGATGATACATGTATCTTTATTGAATAATAACTTTTTTCCATCATCACAAATTTGATTAACACTAAGTAAATTGAGGTTTATCCCTTCAAAAAATATTACATCATTGGATTTCAAATTTTGGGCTTCAATATATACTAAGCCAACTGCTTTGATTTTTTGGAATATAAATTTACAAAATTCACTACCCCCTTCATGTTTCTCATCATTTCTCATAATTTTTGTGTCACTATTTATTTTTGAGGAACATACACTATCAAGTATCCATGACATGGTTTTTTAGTTGGCTTTTAAAGTGACTTAAAAACATTATTATTTTTCCTATATCTTTTTAATTCCCTTTACATTATAAAAATTTGGTATTTTTATAGGTAGATAGTCATTCAAATTTCAATAATATGGACCTACTTATCATATCTACCACAAATTTATACTAAGAAGTCATATTTGTTACGTTTTAATAGATAGGATAAATTTATGGTCACAACTTGATTGCCTTGAAAATATATTCTCCAGTTATTAGATTAACTCCCCATTAGTTCATGTCTCATCTCTCATAGTGACATGTTATACCAACATTAGTAGGATTTCCCCCCAAAAAACTCTATAATAATAGTATTATCATCAAAAAATTGATCTTCCATATGCATAATAGTTTTTTCCTGAAGATTGTTAACGTTGTCTCTGATATGGTTGAAATGATATTCTTAGAGAATAAATTTATTACTTTTATTTATAAGAGGATTTCTCACAAGTATTTATGGTCTGTATTAATCCTAAATTAGTTTTAGAAATAATATTTTTGGAGGTAATGGGTTTATTTTGAAATTCATAGGGACCTGGATTTACCTGCTTCTTTGTACCCCCCCTCTTCACCTACTTTTGAGTTTTCTTCCTTGAGCTCATAAGCCTTGTTAAAATCTTCAATTATATTATTCACCTAATTATAATCTATAAAAAATTATGATTTTGTCTTATAATATTCTTCTTCTTTGATAGAAATGTATTCTTGAATGTATTTTATCATCTTCTCCATTTCATCTAATTTCATTTGGTGTCTCCTAATCTCATCTTTGAAAACATGCTCTTTATTTTTACATGCTTCCTTTTCCTCAACTATATTTTCCTTTTCTTTAAACCACCACCTATTCCCCTTCTTGAGCATTTTTTTATCAAGGAAAGATTCTAATTAATTCTTATATATGCACTCTATATCTATTTATTCACTTTCATTATCATCATTTCCATAGGTATCTAACCCTTTTTCTACATTAGCCATGACATTAGTTTCATCTTCTAATTGGATACCTGATGTGGAGTTAACTTCTTCTTTTACTTTTAAATAACTTTTTATTGAATCCACTAAATTTGGTTAAGTATTTTGAGTGTTTTCTCCGTTTATTTTTATGAGGGACCTCATCATATATGATTTTTATCTTCCTCATGTGCTCAACAACCATCTTATATATGATAATCTTCATGAAATATGGGATCTTTAACATTTTATAATAAATGAGAATTTTATGTAATTCCTCAAGATTAATATCTTCTATATCTTCATTTTAGGTTCAAACCTGTTAGTAAAATTTCACATTCACTTTTTGATAATTGTTGAATTATTCATCTTTTCTCTAAAACCATAAATATTACAAATAATTTCATTTAATCTTTTGAAGTAGTTATCAATTTTTTTCTTTACTCATCTTGATATCTTAAAATTTTCTTCTCCAAATTTCCAGTTTAGCCTCCTTGAATTTCACATTACCTTATTAACTAATTTCCAATTTTTCCTAAATTTCCTTAGCATTTTGAGTCCCATATCTTTTGTGTAAATATTTTCTAAAAGAGTTCTAAAACATTAATTTTTATATTTTCAATGATATTTCATATCTAACTTACCATTAAATGTCATAGAATCAACCAAAAAAATAAGTTGGAATCCTACTTTTTCCACATCTTTAACATTTTGGCCAAGAGATAGAAGATAGGGAAACATCCCATTCTTACAACATCACCATAAACATTACAATTTTTATTCAAAAATAGAATACAAAGGGGAAAAGTTTAAGGAGTCTGGAAGTAATGGAGGCCGAGGGAATCACCTCGAATCAAATTCACTCCTTCAAGATTAAATTAAGAAGCATTAGACAGACACATGACCGGAACACCAGGGGACACTAAAGAGGCCAAGTGATTTGCCACCTTGTTCCCCTATCTCTAGGTGTGGGTGACAGTCATGCTTTTATCAAGGAGTAATTTGCATTTCTTGATGTTATAGGCTATTTATGATGGTATGTTACCTTTTTCATGAAGGGCGTCATGAATTATCATGGATTCAGTCTCCACTTGCAAAATGTAAATCTCCCTGTATTTTCAAATGGTAATGCCTATAAGAATAGTATTCGCCTCCTCCTGTATAGAATTTCCACTCCCATAATTCACTATGAAATCTAGGATCACACTACCTATTCAATCTTGAACCACCCCTCCACCTCGCATCCCATCCAAGATACAGGAACCATCTATGTTTAATTTTAGTCTAACTTTTGGAGGTCTCCATAGTACCCATTTTCCCTATGGACTGGGTATTATTTTCCATTCCATGGCTTGAAGCGTGTACATCATTCTAAGGGAGGGGGACTCTTTCCAACTTCTATCAAGTGCCATCATATCAGTCAAGATGCACATTACTCTGATTATAATGGCTCTTCCTATGGATTTGATCCCCTCGTACCTGGACCGATTTCTAGCTTGCCAAATGCACCAACATCCGGCATTAAAGACAGTTGATCTTTCCATTTTTTACTTCCTTGCACTGTCAAATCTGTGAAACCAGTGCTCCATGAAGCCATCGAAGCTTGTAGCCTGGGAGGAGTACGCTGTGAATTCTCAAAATAATCCCCATACATGGTGAGCCCAGTCCCCTTCAAAGAAAATATAGTTCATAGTTTCTTCACATTTTTTCATACAGTAATGGTAGCATGAGGCCATGTGGATTCCAAGACTTTTAATATTGTCGTTGGAGGGAAGTGTGCAGTTCTGGATCCTCCAAGTGAAGAAATTATACTTTGTAAGTATCCTATTACACCAATCCATGTCATTCCACCCTTATTTTTGTCCCTAAGACATGCCAATCCTGCAAAAATCCTTTGAATTAAACTTAACCAAGGTCGATGGAGTGAATAAACACCGATCTCACTCCGATTTAATGAGCATAGCATCGAAAACCACACACTGAGGTGCATCCATAATTCCTCTGAAGAATGAGGGGTACTGTACCGCCTCCTTGAATTTGATCGTTGGGGATGGACATCCTAGGTACCCAAGGATCCTTCCCGACTAATTATGGTGCCAAAAAAATGTTTCCCTCTCCAATTACCCATTGCGAATGGTGGAGAATAAATGGGAATCATACTACAGACTGAAGACCAGAGTAGAGATCCACTTGCCGATGAGAATCCAGTATTTTCTCTATACTTATGAGACATAATAATCCCCCACAATGTACGTTCTTCTGTTACCTCCCAAGATAACTTTTCATGCATGCAATGGATAGTTGTTGCTATGCTTTTAACATTATTCCCTCCCTCCATGATAGGTCGAGACATCTTTCCCCAGGAGACCCATTATCTCTTCCCCTTCAATGATGCATCCCATATGAAATAAGCGATAATCTTATCAATGAACCTTATAACCCCATTTGGTACATTAGTGGATGAGAGCGCTGCATCAATATTGCCTAAAGGACACTATTCGTAAGAGAAATGCGGCCACCAAAGGATAAATAGTGATTTTTCCACTTCAGAATATGACCTGAAATTCTGCTCACCACATGGTCAAAATCACTGATATGTATTCTTCTAAGAGACATGGGGTACTGAGATACTCTATGGAAACGCACCACACCTCATACCCATCCTTGTACCCAGAGTTGTCACCCTACTCGCATTGCATGATTTGGACACATAGAATTCACTCTTCTCCTTGTTGATAATTTGGCCACTCCAGTGGTAGTACATCTCAACTATCTTGTTAATTCCCAATACAGATTTCCTCCCCACATTGATGAAAATTATTGTATCATCCGCAAACATCAAGTGATATATGGATGGAAGACTCAACTTCCTCAGATAGGGAAGAATGTCCTTATTAGATATTCCTCTATTGATCAACCTACTCAATGTGTCCTGCATAAGAATAAAAATACTCTGGGATAATGGATCACCTTGCCTAAGTCCACGAATTGACTTGAAAAAGTCATGAGTATGCACCATAAATGAAACAAGCATCCATGCCAAACCGAAACACCTAAAAATAATATCAAAGGCCCAGCTGGAAAAGCCCATCTTCTTCAAAAACCTATTAATAAAACCCCACTCAAGCCTATCATATGCCTTGTTCATATCCAACTTGATTACCATATTGGATTCATGAGCCTTTATATTAATTTCTCTTAGTGTCTCATGAGACAGCGCTATAGCTCCCTGAATCGAGCGCTCTTTCACGAACCCGTGCTGTTCCAGGGAGATCCACTGGGGGAGACTTCCAGATATCCTCCTGTTGATGACGCTCTCCAATATTTTGTAAGGGAAGTTACACATACTCACAGGCCGGTAATGAAGGAGGGAGGAAAGGTATTTAATCTTTGGTAGGAGCACCATATTCGTGGTAGCCACTATCTGGGGCAGGCTTCCCCCTCTAAAGAATTCCTAGATGGCATAACAGATATCCCCCTTGACCACCTCCCAAGAGCTCCTGTAAAAATTACCAGGAAATCCATCTGGACCTGCTTCACTCTCATGATTTAGATTCACCATAGCCGTGTGGATCTCCTCCTCATCCAAGATACCTTCCAACATATCATTATCCTGAGAAGAAACAAGGTTCGAGATCCCCTCCCATAACTCATCGCCCCCCAAAGGATAGCTTGGAAGAAAATTTGGATTCGGACCAACAAGAATATCCTTAAAGTAAGAAAACACCAAACTACCCACCACTTCCTTGTCATCAGTGAAGGAGCCATCATTGAGCTTTAGGTTGGGTTTAACAACCCGTCGCCTCTCCCTTATGCATGCATGGAACAAATCTGGGTTCTTATCTCCCTCCTTAGACCATTTAATTCTCGAGCATTACCTCTCCCTATGTTCATGAGAGAGGATCATAACCGCAAAGGCATTCTTATTCATAGAGAGCTCTTCAAAGGAAGAATCATCCCAGGCCTATTCAATGTTAGCCTCAAGTTTCTCAATATCTCGTTTAAACACATACAGTTCCTGATCAAAGGGGGGAATTCTCCTATCCCACACTAGTAAAGCCTTCTTAAGACATCTCAACTTGGAGTGCAAGACCACCCAAGAGTGCCCCTAAATTGATTCTTCCTAGATCTTTCTTACAAACTGGTGATACTCTGGAAAACCCGACCACTGGCTCCTTGAACTTGAAGCTTTCCTGTGAGGACTCCCTCCTGCTTAGAGTGAGCCAAAGCGGAGAGTGATCGGAGGTGCTACAAGTAAAGTGCTCCACCTTCATATTTGAGAATATAGAAATATCTTATACATTGGATATACATCAATCAATCCTACTCCAGTAATGGTTACCACCCCTTCTATTATTACTCCATGTGTAAGGGTCACCTGAGTATCCCAAGTCCATTATCCCTTTACCAGCCAAAAACTGAGTGAAGGACCTACTAGCCCTCCTTGGGAATTCACATCTCCCTTTCTTCTCCTAAGGATCCATTATAAAATTGAAATCACCTCCCATCACCCAAGGCTGATCCCCTGGGTCGAACTCATTCAATTCACTCTATAACAACTCCCTTCTCTGGGCATCACAACTGCCATAAATAAAATACACAAGTATAGTGACCCCTCCACATGACACTATCGTTGTTAAATGTTGATCCCCTGCTTGTAGCAACTCCACCGTAGCATCCATATGCTAGAAAATCCAGATGAACCTGTTAACAGGGTCCGAATGCATAGATGCATGCAATATTACCCTGTGAGTAAACTTATTTATTTTAGAATAATTCTTCTTGTACTAAAGGATCGCAATAACCTTGATCTTGTGCTTCTTCACTTCCAAGGATATCAAGTCATTTTTCACTCTTGCCTCGACACCTCGAGAGTTCTAGATGAAGATAAGAATCATGGAAACAACACTTTCCCGGCTTTGGCCCTAGGAAACATAGGCCCTGTCACAATGGAAATAGAACACTCCCTAACCTGTCTCTTTCTCATGGCCGACCTCATACACACACCCAAGCCAACATCTGATGGAGATAAGGGAGAAGAAGGAATCCTTGAAGGATGATTTGGAGCTTTCCCATTCACCACCATTATGGACGACTAACCCATTGAAGCAGGCTCTGTAGAAAGTTGATCACTTGAAGGATCTGATTCGACAACAGTTGACCTAGTGCTCAGCATGCCAAGAACTGGAGGAGTCCGATCAGCAGGGGGAACAGAGATCTCTATACGATCATTATTGGACCTTTTCCTGGGATCTGTTGATAGAATCATATTAAGGGGGCTGACCTCCTGGACCACATCCACCTTAGGCAGCTTCTCAATATGATAGAAAGAAGCAAGCACGTGGAGAAAGACCCGAGACCTAGGCTCTAACACACTCAGAGGAACTTTCAGAACAGATTCCAACAGGGCACCTATTAACAACATATGGTAGGGGAGGCTTGTAGAAGAGCCTAGGTGGTCCTTTAAACTGAAACTCGACTAGAGGGAAGCAAAATCCTTGCTATTGTGGAACGCAGGGCTCACTAGAGATGAAGCGGGATCCTTGCAGGCTGCATGAGCAGCTAGGGGAGCTGGATAATCCTGGACTAAACCAGACCATGCGAATGTGTACTTCATCAACCCCCTAGAGTTGTAATTTTTTACTACTTGAGGACCACCGCCTTGGCTATGTTTCCTGCAATCCTGAATAGAATGCCCCTACATAAGGCAAGATGAACAATACCTAATATAATTTATATTATCCATATTTCAACCCTTCACTATTCTTGATAGAGGTAACCTATTCTATAATACCAATTGAAGTGCCTATGGAGTTGTTTCACCACTAAGAGGGGGGGGGATCAGTGGTGCTTTTTTACAATTTCCAATTTTTTTAAATAATACTCTATAAATATGTTAAGATATTTTCCTCTCTTATGCTAACCCAATATTACCCAAATATTTTTAAAGTAATAGAACATGGACATAATAATTTTACAAGGTTAAATCTCAATGGGAGCCTATTCCTTGATGTGATTGGTTAGATGCCCCAATCACAAATTCTCTAAAATAATCACATGTGTTAACACTATACAATATCCAAAAATATATATTCACTCTTTGATTTCCATATTACAACGGGAATAATAGTTTCAAACTTCCTAATACAAAATGACTTCAAATAAAATAAGAAAGATCAATCCCGAATACTGGTTGGCCCTACAAATATTGATAAAGATATTTCATTTTGAGCCTTCAAGAATAACTGAATAAAATATTACCACTTTTTCATGAATATAGATAAGAGATAATCACAATCAATATTCTCACTATCTTATAATATTATTTAATGCATGTATAAACTCTTCACAACTCAATGTAACTTCACGGAAATATTTCATGGGCTTCTCAAAAATGTAAACCCTATAACATAATCATTTTTTATTTTATGTACTTATTATTATTATTATTAATGTATATATTCTTTATAAATGTATCTTTTTATTCCCAAGATCAAACCCCTTGAGTCATGAGGGGGGGAACATCGTAAGACGGGATCCCCTCAGGCTCCACTATTTCAGGCCCCCTTAATCTACTCCCTACTCGTATTGCTTTGTACTCTTTTTCTTTGTAATATTATTTAACTAGGAATAAAATAATAATAATTAGTAGTAGTAAATATTTTTTACAAATTGGGATACATATTTTTTTCTCTGTACTATTTTAAATCTTTTTTTAACTAAAACTACCTCATGCACAATGATCTTTCATGCTAAATATATGTGTGAAAACCCTTATATAAATCATATTTTAGAATGAAAATAGTGATTCACGGATGTTTAATTCCTTTAAATGATATATATATATATATATATATATATATACTTACATATGTGTAACAAATATATACACATGGAACATTTATTCTTGCATGAAAGAAAAATCATGTGAGACAATGTTCTTCATGCTGCTGTATGGAAACTCAAAGAGATTTGTTCGAGTGAGAGAACTTAGATCAATGTAAATAGAGTCAAAATAGATCAATGATAAGAAGTTATTTTCTTGAAATAAATATAAATTATTTTTCCTACACAAAAAATAGAGTGAAATATTGATTTCTGATTCTCAATGTTTTATAACATTCCTTAGGCTCAGGTTCCAGGTATTAATAGATATGTTCCAATGCCTTATCCCCTATGTTTCACCACCTATTATCTTAATTTAATTCCATATTTCGATACATTTTAATACATATTAAATAGATAATAAGGGTACACCTTAAAATAACCAAATATTTTGATAGATTCTCATATTATTAAAATTCCAAATATTATCATGTAAAAGATCTATGTGGTTCCATTATTCTTTTATGGTGAAGCATCACGTGAATAAGAAAATAAGAACATGATGAGTCTATTGAGAACTTTATATCTTATGTAAAAATACTATAATTTATTTTCTTCCATGTAAGTACCATATTCTTCAAACCAATTCATGCATGTAAGAGAGAGACTGTAAGCATGTATTTGGATTGATCGAGCATACCTCACATTGAGTCTTTACTTTCTGAGCTGGAATAGATCATTGGTAATTGATCACTAGAATGACACACTCACTAGAGAAGGATGATCACATAAATTTCAATTTATAGTAGGATAGTGCTGTCGTAGGTTGAAGATGATGCTCAGGGTAATATAATAACATATATATATTGGATTAGATTACCCTGATTTTATGCATATATTTTTAAGGAAAAGCTATAGTGAGAAACACACTTGAATCCCATATTGTTTATATGACTAGCCTTAGGATATTTAATAAGACACTTCTCCAGATCCAACCCTTGATCTGTCCCTGGGGTCAGTACCCAGACACACCTTCACACACCATATAGGGTGAGCACACCTTCTTTCCCCTATGGGTGTTATGTGTCCACCATGCCTTCCCAAGCACATTGACCTTCACCAATTCCTATGCCCATGCTTTTCCATCACTATGATCAACCATAATGCATGGTCTTATTTAGACAGATCCCACATGACTGAGTTGGCCTCTTACATTTATGGTTGAGCTGAATTGAATTGGTTTGCAATGGCTGGCCCATTTTTTAGTAATCACCAATAAAAATAGTTAGCCAAAGTCTTCATCCTAAAATGACATATAATTCTCTAACAACAAATTCCTAGCCTCAATTCTCAACATCTATATTTCCAATATCTTATTTTTATTTTTGGAATTATATAAATTCAAAAACCCCATTTCTCAAATTCAATCTATCACTTTTAATCAGCTAATTCAAATACTATAAAAACATGCAATCTCTAAACATATTTTGCACAAGTATTTGGCATTAAGACTAGTTAAAAAATATTCAAAATAAACTTTAAGACTTAAAAAAACATTCATAAATAATTTCTTAACAAAAATTATAATATCATCTGAAAAATATAATGTTTCTTCAATATCTAAATAATATCATCATGCTTCTATAATAACTATATCACGAGAAAAAAAAAATTCATAACTGTACCCATCCATTAATTATGGTATGTTTTTGTTTGGGTCAGTCTACCTCCCACTTGAACAATGATATAAAATAATAACATGGATAATCATGAGAAAATAATTAATGATAACATAAGATTTAAATTAGTAAATAATTTTTTGATTTTGGTTCTAGAATGGTAACATTAATATTAAACTCATTAATTAAGGTATCAATGCCCATTCATTAAAAATCACTAAAACATGTTCATCTTGGATTTCATCTTTAAGGATTGGAACCTAAAATCCCATATAATGTAGTTATAAAATTATAAAAAATTATAAATAATTATAAATAATCAATTATAGTACCTTGTATAATATGGGAATGATGAACTTAGGGATAATAATGAAGAATAATACAACTATTATGAAACCAGTTCAAAGTGATCATGATTACTCTAACCATATATTAGTAATAGATAAAAAATAACTAATATAAATGTATAGAATAATTATAAATTAAGTTTATAAAAGGTTATATATATTAATAATATTATAAAATAGGTGATTAAGATTTTTTTTTTTGTACAAGATATTTGAATTCTTCAGTGGAAGTCATAAATTTAGGTAAGGGGATCTTTGTCTTAAAATTAATTTCTTGAGACATATTTCATATTGCACACCATGATATCATTGATATGGTGTGATTTTATCCTTGTTAATTTAAGCTAAAATATTTCTACAATTCGTGGGGTTTGGATATCCATATAATGTTCTTTCTTTAAATGGATTTTGATTCAAATGATACTAAGGTTGTAAGGGTTATTTTATTTTATTTTCAATTCCATGAGCCATGTTTGATATTATGCACCATCAATTTTTATGGTGTATTCAGCTTCCTATTTCATTCAATTACAATTAATATATTTAATTTGATGATATTGGAATGTTTTTTTCATGGAAACCCTCTTATGTTATTTTGATTCTTCTGCTACCATTATAGGAAGGGTTTCTTCCTCAATTTGTTTTTTAAATTATGATTTTTTATTAAGTGGAGAGAAATAGTAAAAAGAAAATTGAAGGGATAACCCAACAAGAAAAGGGTAGAGACAAAGGATTATGAGGGTCTCAAATAATGTAGCCCAAGAGAATCTTATCTAATGATACTCACACGCTATGGGGGAAGGGATCCCAAACCATAGAAGGATTCAAAGTCAACATCATGAGTGTACCTAGATGTATGATAATCTGACACCATGTTTCCCTCATGTGCAATGTGATGTAAGATTGTCTTATTGTTGATGTGAGGTATGCATCTCTAGATATGATAATATATGGTTTAGGGAGTGGTACTGTGGTCTTTAAGAGGTTTATTGAAAATCTTATAGTCTGTTTGAATAGATGAGAGAGATATTTTCATGAAAAAAAAGAACTGTAGCCCTTTGAGTAAATCCCAAGCCTGTGCCTAAAGGGAGTCACCTCTACCAAAGTTTTCTCTGAAATCTATGACCACACTTCATCTTGGATTTCAGACAACCCCACCCCCTTATTGATCCCATAATACAAGAACCATCAATATTTAATTTCAACCCATATTTAGGGCGTTACAATAGATCCACCAACCCTGGGAACTAAATCAATGACGTGCATGATGATGGTTTTTGTATCTTAGCATATGTATCATTGAGGGAGACTCTTCCCATTTTTTAAAAGTAACCCTTAATCGGAAATCATTCATCTGGTTCTGGTGACCAGGGCCATCCTTGAGTATGCGATACCTTCATGTCACACTTTTTTCCTCATATACCAAATGAACTAGCAATTGGCTGAAAGAATGATGGCTCTTTCCTTCTTATCTGTGATATTTCTACCCACCCCTTGGAACCTCCTATGTATAAAGTTATCATCAAGACAATATGGGGAATAAAATCAAGTTAATTCACCCACTTCTACCCATACTATTCCTTCACATTCACTCTTGAAGAATAAATGGGATGTCGAATCAACACTCAAATGTTGGAAGTAGGATCATTTAGAAACTATATTGATTCCTTTCTAGAATACCACCTCATCAGTGGGGATCACATGCTTACGTAAACTCTAAATGAGAAAATTATACTTTAGTGATAATTCTTTACAACAAAGGATTTTTCCCAACATATCCTGAACATGTGAATCTTAGAGAACCGATCTGTAATCCTTGACAAAGAAGGATCCAGAAGAGGAATCCTTGAAAGCACACCTATATTGATCGTCTGTGAGCTTAATGAGTTGAAACATGTTATTTTTCTCCTTATTTAATATTGTCTGAATAAAATATGTACATTCACTGGATAGTTTGAAAGTGATATCTATGGTTGGGAATCCAGGAAATATGATTGTACTACCTGACAAATTATCACGCCATAAGATGATATCTCCATGGCTTATGATCCAGTTTGCATGGCAATGGATATGGGGAATGTGGATTTTTATTATTTTCCATAGATAAGAGGAGTTATTTTTTAGAGTTATCATATTAGTCATGTACTTATCCTGGGTGAATTTTTCCTACAATGTTCACCCATCCACATCCTCCCAATCTAGTCTTGCATGTAGGTAGAACATCATATCCTAGATGATTCGCAATCTGATACTATTATCTTCCAAATGGATATCCACTCTCATACAAAAGGACTAGTGGTACCTGCCCTTCGAATGGTAGTCCCAAATAAATGTGGTCATGAGGTTCTCAATATTTTAGATAATAGTGTATGAAACCTTATGGTTTATGGTAATGGAGGTAAGCATGATATTAAAAAGAGTGATCCTCCCTCTGAAAGAGAGGATTTTTTCCAATTATTAATATGAGAATATATAATTCCCACCACCTTGTCTAAATGCTTGATACAAATCCTCCTAGATGTGATAAGAGAACCTAGGTAGTGGTGTCACGATCCGACCCGTACCGGGGCTCGAGTCGCTACTACCCCAAGCCCGCCTCCATAGGCCAGGGGCTCGTGACTAGCGTCGAATGCACAAAAAACTAGGGGAGGCCTTTGACTAAGAAACTGTACAGACACACATAGTCAACTCAAAGTAAAAGTGCAGAGAAAGGAAAGCAAGATACAAAACTGCTACAAAAGGGAAACCAACATACATGCATCGACCTCTAACCAGTACAAGTAAAGTGCTGAAAAGTACTGACAAGTAAACTGAATAGTAAAAGGGGAAAAACACGCGCCCAACCAGAAAGGTGCCACAACCCGGCAACAGGTAAAACGAAAGTAAACTGCTGGTGAGTCTCACGCCCAGAAATCCTCCTATGACAACTGAACGCAACCCAAGCTCCAGTGTCCTCTATGCTCCTATGTAGTCTCGATCGACCTGTCCGTCGTCTACAAGGGCACACCAAGTGTGGGAAAAGTCCAAGAAGGGGTGAGTATAAAGATACTCAGTAGGATGCCCCAAAAGCTCGAGGGAGGAACAAAGGAGGTACTAAAACGGTGAGCAGTAGAAAGAACAAAGAACAATGCAAGAGTACAAAAGAGAGAGTGCAGCTCAACCCAACAAAAGGAAAGAAGTAGACGCGTCCAATCCAAGAGGAGCTAGACATGGAAAGCACGCGGCATACCCCGTGCGTCTTCTCCCCTGCTGGGAGGAGAGTAACTGAGCCCAAGGAGTGGGAACAAAAGTAGGATGTATATATATATGCTCAATAAGAAACCTGAATGAGTGTGTAAGGGGATCTCTATCTCCAAGCTCAGCCCAAGAGAAATTGCCAACAATTCTAAGGGTAGCCATCACTGATGCCCAACAATCCCATAGCCAAAGCTGCCTCATCACTGAACCGTACAACCAAGGGTCCCGCTTCGGTAAACACGGAGAACATCCACCGACTAGCCACATTGACAGGGCTGATTCTGAAAGAAGTCGTCGGGTAACCCACTGCCCAGCCCCGCTGGAGGGTAAACCACAAGAGGTCGTCAGGTAACCCACTGCCCAGCCCCACTGGAGGGTAAACCACAAGAGGTTGCTAGGTAACCCACTTCCCAGCCCCACTGGAGGGTAAACCCTAAAGTCAACGGGTAACCCACTGCCCAGCCCCGCTGGAGGGTAAACCCTAAGGTCAATGGGTAACCCACTACCCAGCCCCGCTGGAGGGTAAACCCTAAGGTCAACGGGTAACCCACTACCCAACCCCGTTGGACGGAAAACCCGGAACTGGTCCGATAACTCCGCATTGCCCGTGCCATCACTGGGTGTCACCAACACCGCTACCGTGCGTAGGTTCAGAGTGCGTCAAAGGAACCTCCGACCAACACCCTTTCATGATTCCACATTTAATGAGATCTCAAAAGAGGCTCCGCACGTCCAAATAGATTACATCGTTGTAATCCTCATGGAAAAACACGCGAGATAGACTACTTACTCGCTGAAACGGGCTCCCGGTGGAAAAGTTATTCAGCACTACTTTATGCCCATACGACGTCTCATGGTGCCCGCACCTCGGTCTCGAAAGAGGTTGGGAAAACTGCGCCATCACGATGCTCTCGAAAAGACACGCCAAATCGACTATTCATACGCCCCAAATGGACACCTGATGAAAAAGTCGCAGTACTCTACACACAACTCAAAAGACAGCTTGTGGGGCCCACGCCTCAATTCTGGCTTCAACGCCAGAAACCACCCTGGACTACATCGTCTCGGTGCCAGGGTCACAACGCCGCTGACAGCGCCTAAAACGGACTCTGGATGTGGAAGCTGCAACTCTCAGCGTTATATGCAAGCGGGGCCCTGTGGGGTCCACACCTCGACCCCGAAACATGTCACGTAGATCGTACCATTGCATTCCTTGCAGATAACCATGTGGTGTTGGCTATTCATTTTCCCTGAACAGACCTATGAAGCATAAGTCGTAAAAATGTAGTATACGTCTGAAAGTCGCCTCGTGGGGCCCACGTCTCAGGCCCGAATTTAGGCGAGCGGATTGCGCCGTTGCAATCCCCTCGGAAAAACACTCAGAAACGAGTACTCAAACACCCCAAACAGATGACGGGTGAAAAGGTGGTGTTTCACCGTAAAGCATGGGAACTAGGCCCTGTGGGGCCCGCACCTTGTCTCTAACCCGAACGCTTCGGAAAGAATCTCAAAAAGTTCGCACGAGGACTGGGGTCACGCTGCCACTGACGGCACATCAAACGGACATCCCAAGCAGGAGTTTGGTCAGACGCAAGAATAATTAATTAATTATTCACAAGAAGCGTTTCGTGCCACCGAGAAACGAAACCAAGCCGCATAGGTTCCGAATCAAATTTGGAATAATTGGCTCAACACCAGGGCCACAACGCCTCTGACGGCGCGTCAAACGGTCATCCGGCTCGCGAGTACATCTGTTGTAAACTTTAATAATAATTTTATATTATTAAATTAAAGTGTTCCGGGTCATCCGCCCTCGGGCGCAGAACTCAAAACCCCAAAACACACTTCAAAAAGTCTGTCTCATTGACATGGACCCCCAGCCGCAGACGGCGCTTCAAACAGACACGCCGTTTAGAAGTTACGGCCCCCCGAACGCAAGGGGGCCCAACCTGGCCGATTAACCCCACCCGACCCGGTCCGAACCGCCAGCCCGCGGCCCAGCCGCGGGTCTGGCCCGAATCGCTGCGGCCCGCTGGCCGCAGCCCGCCCAGTAACATCAGACCCCCCCCCCCCCCCGCCGGGTCCGGTTCTTCAAACAGACCGGCCAAATGGTCGGTCTTCGTCGCCCAACAGGACCCGCAAAGGGCGGGTCCTCGTCTCCCAGCAGACCGGCCATTGGCTGGTCTTCCTCATCGCGCCAGCAGGACCCGCCCGGCCCCCCGGGCGCTGGTGCCTCCGCCACCCTCTGCGCACCACCGTGCTCGGCGCCGCCCGCACCACCTGGCTCCCGCTCCGCCGTCGGGTGCACCACCGCGACAGGCCGCCCACCTGGGTTCGTCGCTCCGCCGTCGGGCGCACCACCGCGACAGGCCGCAGCCGCCTGGGTTCGTCGCTCCGTCGGCCGAGCGAACTGCCTGACACCGGTCACTTGCGTCGCGGCTCCTCCGGCTCGACCTCGCCCAACGCTGCTGCTCCGCCCACCTCCAGCTCGACCTCCGAGCTCCGCCTCGGCTCGTCCGTCGGTGCTCCAGCCACACCCCTTGCCAGAGCCAGACCTTCCGTCGACCACCACATCCGCTCCGGTGACCCAATTTCAAAACCGAAGGAAAGTTCGAAATCTTCGGGGCGAGGCCTTCGCAGCACCTGCCCCCCCCCCCCCCCGATCAACGATCCGACAAGATTTTGGCGCGTCCGAAAATTGGGACGAAGAACGCCCAAGAACGAGAATTTAAAAACAGGGCTCAGATGATGGTCGTGTTCATTTGGCCATCGTCCCAATTCTAAAATTATAGAATTAAAATGACGAAATTGACAAAGGCGAAAAAATAAATCATAAAGCCTACTTCGATCCGGTCGTTCGTCGTTGGGGACACGTCCGCTGAGATCCCACTTCGATCTGCCAAAGTTCCGGTGAAGATCGCTCCTCGATCCGACGAAGAACGGCGAAGAACGACGAAGAACGCTCGAGAGAGAGAGAGAGAGAGAGAGAGCGAGAGAGAGAGAGAGAAAGAAAATGGGTTTCCCCCAATTCCACATTTTATAAACTCTCTGAACTCTGCCGACAGGCACGGATTCTGAAACCTCCGCGCCCGCTCATTTTATATCACGCCTAGGAAAAACTCCTCATTTCGAACTCAATGGATGTCTCGGATTTCCCTTCCGAGGCTTCGTTCGAATGTTATTTTAAAAGAACGCCAGTGATAAAAATCACTAAGTCATTATTTCAAAATGACGATTTTGCCCCTAGGTGACATCTCTCACAGCAGGCCCGCGCCCGCAACTTTTACACCCCACCTAGGGTAAACGGCATGCTCCGGACGCAATTGTGCCCTCGGATTTCCGATCTGAGCTACCATTTAGGAGAAAACACAACCCCACCACGTGCATAGTATAAAAACACTTAACATTTTTATAAAATTTATTCCGGGCACACCGGGCCTCGAAATCGCTGGCTGTCTTCGCGCCTAGCTCTAGAATTATATGTAGAAATATTGAAAAGTCTTACAGGGAAAAAATAGGGTCTCTACATCATTCCCTCCTTCAAGATTTTCATCCCCGAAAAGAAAAACTAGGAAAAAAACTCGGGATACAGAGCTCACACCTAGCTCTCCCACTCCCAAGAAAACTTGCACAACACCATGCGGGCACAACACGCAAACCAAAGGGATGGTCCGTACTTATAAGGTCTGCTACTCTCGAGGGCCTATGTAGGAATACACACACACCTCATCAGCTGCGACTCGTGGAAGAAGCCGTGCGCCCACTTCTACTGTTGGGAGGGTATGGCAAGATGGTAGGCAACCTCTCAACCGCTTGCATGATTTCTGAACGACCCAAAGAAACTCGTGGGACTTCCCCGGCCGAACCTCTACTTTCCACATCGCGACCGAAATAATGATTTGTTCCTAGAACATGGTCTCGTGATTCCCTCCTTCAGAATACCCATCTGGTGAAACAACCAAGGATATCTGGTCACACAAGTTTTCACAGTCGGTGCATCACAACCGAGACTCTCTTACACGCTCAAAAAGCGGATGAGTCAACACCATCGACTGCAGGAAAGTCATACCCTACTGCTCCACCGTGGTCAGCCGTAGGGAAGCTAACTACTACAAAACTTCTCGCGCCTGACGAGTCTGGGACTTCCTGCTAAGGGAACCTGCTACAACACTGCCATTTTTCGGAACATAGACTAACTCGAAGTCATAGTCCTGTAGAAATTTCAACCAGCACCGTCGCCTCAGGTTCAAGTCTCTCTGGGTGAGGACGCACCTGAGAAACTGGTGGTCTGAGCAAACCATAAATCGCTCTCCCGGAAGATAGAATCTCCACATTCTCAGCACAAGGACCACCACTACCAGCACCACATAATGAAGCGCGTAGTTCTGTTTATGGAGTTTCCATCACCTCAACCTGTACTTTATAATGGTATCAAGATTGACGTTGAGCACGCAAGGTACCAACGAACATGGCAGCCTAGAAAACTCATCCAACCGCGAGAGGGTAGACACGGAAAGCACGTGGCATACCCCACGTGTCTTTTCCCCTCTTGGAAGGAGAGTAATCCCCAAAACAGGCACTCTGCCAAACCCTGTAGTGGCACCTCATGAAAAGGGAGGTCAAGAAGAAAAGCCCTACTGGAAAATCCAAAACTTTCTCTGACACTCCACCGCACAACCCTGCCATGAATGCACATGTCAGAGGGACTCATCCACCGCACCTCAATATTATCCTCTTTGGGTGGTACTGACTCTCCCTCACGGTTTTGATTGCATAAAAAACGCGTCTCAATGGGGGAAGAACCCCTCTTTCCCGTGCATTCAAAGCTATGTCGGACCACACCAACATAGGGTTACACCAACGCCCTGCGTCACCCTCGGTAACCCCGCGAACAAAGAGTTAGATGAAAAGAGTACCTCATGCAGTGTCTAAAAAGTTCTACTGAGAAAATTAGAAAAAGACACAGAGCGTACCTCTTATCATCTCATGCGTTGCAGGATTTTAAACATCCATACCACACAGCCGCCTGCGGCCCCATCCGTCATCTCCCTGAGCCTGATATGGGCCGCCTAGTGGTGGTGAAAGGACCTCGAAACGTCGTTCGGCAACCATAGTTCTTCTTGATTTTCTTCCAACACCACCTCCCTGGGGACCACCCTATCCTCACCTGGGAGTTCTCTGATCACGACACTGCCTTTGTCATGGCGGTACATCTACCAACTATCTGGAAAACTCAGCACATTTGGTCGATTAGTCTCATGCCACGTGACCCCGTACATCACAACCATAGCACTAGTCCCCCCTGGGCTATCTCGATGCTCTACGTTGTCCCCGACCATGTGTCTGAGTCTCATCAAGGGAAGAATTCCGGCGTCGAGGCCCTGCCAATCGACGTCCCTCTGCCAGAAATTTCTCTATCACCAGTGCCTGCTCCAGCACCCCGAGATGGGTGAGGATGCACAAGGGCACTACGCTGGCACAAATATCCTCTTCAGCGGCCATGCTCAAAATTCTGTGCTCAGAAGTTGCCGTCATGGACCACGTCCAAAGAGCACTGAGTAAGGTCTGCGAACCTAGTCGCGTACTCAGCCACTGCCATCACTCCCCACTGAAGATCCAGCAGCTCCTGAAACCGTAAAAATCCTAAGTAGGAGGGGTAGTACTCCTCATGAAACAGCTGCTAGAAGTCATCTCACGAGAGTACCGACTCATCGTGCATCTCAGTAACCCTGGCTCTACTAACGCCAAACTGCTTGGTGGAAAAGACTAGCTGTCAAATCCACAATCTAACCTGTCAGTGTTCGAACAAGCTTGAAGAGGCGGACCACAGACTCTAGCCAACCCTTCACTGTCCGAGGGTATGGATCACCGTGGAAGCTCAGCGGTCTCTGATGCTGGAACTCACATAGTGCGCCCAACCTGCGCTCATTATCGGCCTTTGCTGCCGGTACTATCTGTTACTCTACAGGTGGATGTGCTACTACATGTCCTCTTGGAGAAAGGGTAATCATATGATGGGTCTCGAACTGAGGCCTCGTCGCTCACAGAATCGTCGTCACGAACCAGATCTAGTATCCTGGCTAGCTATGATCATGGAGACACCCTGAATCCGGTCAAGGAGTACCGCGGTCAAATGAGCATATATATATCAACAACGATGGGGAGCTGACTCAAGAAGGACAGTCAAAGACTCAATCCGATATGATGCATGAACCAAATTCCCTGCAACAAGTATCTCAGTGTGCCGAGTCGACAAGCGGGTCATCAGGGTCCTAGTGAATGGATACATCGGCCGCCACACTATCACTGGACTCCCTGGCCTGAGAGCCGCTCTCGAGAAACGTTCACACTATTGCCCCAAAACTCAACCAATTCCTTTTTAGGGACGTCCAAACAACGCCCCAAGGAACGAACGACCTCTGATACCACTTTGTCACGATCTGACCCGTACCTGGGCTTGAGTTGCAACTACCCCAAGCCCGCCTCCATAGGCCAAGGGCTGGTGACTAGCTCCAAAGGCACAACAAACTAGGGGAGGCCTTTGCCTAAGAAACTGTACACACACACGCAGCCAACTCAAAGTAAAAGTGCAGAGAAAGAAAAGAAAGATACAACACTACTACAAAAGGGAAACCAACATACATGCATCGACCTCTAACCAGTACAAGTAAAGTGCTGAAAAGTACTGACAAGTAAACTGAACAGTAAAAGGGGCAAAACACGCGCCTCACAAGAAAGGTGCCACAACCCGACAACAGGTAAAACGAAAATAAACCGCTGGTGAGTCTAATGCCCAGAAATCCTCCTCCGACCACTGAATGCAGCCCAAGCTCCTGTGTCCTCTACGCTCCTTCATAGTCTAGATCAACTTTCCCATCGTCTACAAGGGCACACCAAGTGCGGGAAAATCCTAAGCAGGGGTGAGTATAAAGATACTCAGTAGGATGACCTGAAAGCTCGAGGGAGCAACAAAGGAGGTACTAAAATGGTGAGCAGTAGACAGAACAAAGAACAGTGCAAGAGTACAAAAGAGAGAGTGTAGCTCAACCCAACAAAAGGAAGGAAGTAGAATCGTCCAATCCAAGAGGAGCTAGACACAGAAAGCACGTGGCATACCCCGCGCGTCTTCACCCCTGTTGGGAGGAGAGTAACTGAGCCCAAGGAGTGGGAACAAAAGTAGGGTGTATATATATATGCTCAACAAGAAACTTGAACGAGTGTGTAAGGAGATCTCTATCTCCAAGCTCAGCCTAAGAGAAATTTCCAACAGTTCTAAGGGTAGCCATCACTGATGCCCAACAATCCCGCACACCGAAGTTGCTTCATCACTGAACCGTACAACCAAGGGTCCCGCTCCGGTAAACACGAAGAAAAGCCACCGACTAGCCACATCAACAGGGCTGAGTCTGAAAGAAGTAATCAGGTAACCCACTGCTCAGCCCCGCTGGAGGGTAAACCACAAGAGGTCATCAGGTAACCCACTGCCCAGCCCCGCTGGAGGGTAAACCACAAGAGGTCGTCAGGTAACCCACTACCCAGCCCCGCTGGAGGGTAAACCCTAAAGTCAATGGCTAACCCACTGCCCAGACCCACTGGAGGGTAAACCCTAAGGTCAATGGGTAACCCACTACCCAACCTTGCTGGAGGGTAAACCCTAAGGTCAACGGGTAACCCACTACCCAGCCCCGCTGGAGGGAAAACCCAGAACCGGTCTGATAACTCCACACTGCCTGTGGCATCATTGGGTGTCACCAACACCGCTACCATGCGTAGGTTCAGAATGCGTCAAAGGAACCTCCAACCAACGCCCTTTCATGTTTCCACATTTAATGAGATCTCGAAAGAGGCTCTGCACGCACAAACAGATTACACCGTTGTAATCCTCGTGGAAAAACACGCGAGATAGACTACTTACTCGCTGGAAATGGGCTCCCGGTGGAAAATTTATTCAGCACCGCTTTATGCCCATACGGCGTCTCGTGGGGCCCGTACCTCGGTCCCGGAAGAGGTCGGGCGAACTGCACCATCGCGATGCTCTCGGAATAACACGCCGAATCGACTATTCATACGCCCCAAACGGACGCCTGATTAAAAAGACGCAGTACGCTGCACACAGCTCAAAAGACGGTCTGTGGGGCCCATGCCTAAATTCCGGCTTCAACGCCTGAAACCACCATGGACTACAACGTCTCGGTTCCAGGGTCACAACGCCGCTGACGGCGCCTAAAACGGACTCCGGATGCGGAAGCTGCAACTCTCCGTGTTATATGCAAGCAGGGCCTATGGGTCCCACACCTCAACCCCGAAAAATGTCACGCAGATCGTACCATTGTGTTCCTTGCAGATAACCACGCGACGTAGGCTATTCATTTGCCCTGAACTGACTTATAAAGCATAAGTCGTAAAAATGCAGTACACGTCCGAAAGCCGCCTCGTGGGGCCCACGGCTTGGGCCCGAATTTAGGCAGGCGGATTGCGTCGTTGCAATCCCCTTAAAAAAACACTCAAAAATGAGTACTCAAACACCACAAACAGATGACGGGTGAAAAGGTGGTGTTTCACCGTAAAGCGTGCGAGCTCGGCCCTGTGGGGCCCGCACCTTGTATCCAACCCGAACGCTTTGAAAAGCATCTCAAAAAGTCCGCACGAGGACTGGTGTCACGCTGTCGCTGATGGCGCGTCAATCGGACATCCCAAGCAGGAGTTTGGTTCGACGCAAGAATAATTAATTAATTTAAATAATTAATTAATTATTCACATTAAGCGTTTCATGCCACTGAGCAACGAAACAAAGCCGCATAGGTTCCGAACCAACTTTGGAAGAATCAGCTCAACACCAGGGCCACAGTGCCTCTGACGGCGCATCAAACGGACATCCGACTCGCGAGTACGTCCGTTGTAAACTTTAATAATAATTTAATATTATTAAATTAAAGCGTTTCGGGTCACCCACCCTCGGGCGTAGAACTCAAAAACCCCGAAACACACTTCAAAAAGTCCGTCCCGCTGACACGGACCCACAGCCGCAGATGGTGCGTCAAACGCACACGCCGTTTAGAAGTTACGGCCCCCCGAATGCAAGGGGGCCCAACTGGGCCGGTTCACCCCGGCCGGCCCGGTACGAACCGTCGGCTCGCGGCCCAGTCGCGGGTCCGGCCCGAATCGCCGCGGCCCACTGGCCACGGCCCGCCCAACAACATCGTACCCCCCCCCCCCCACCGGGTCCGGTTCTTCAAACAGACCGGCCAACTGGCCGGTCTTCGTCGCCCAACAGGACCCGCAAAGGGCAGGTCCTCATCTCCTAGCAGACCGGCCTTTGGTCGGTCTTCCTCGTCATGTCAGCAGGACCCGCGAAGCGCGGGTCCTTGTCCACGACGCACCCCGAGGTGGTCAGCGCCTCCGGTTCCGCTTGCCAAGCGCGACCGGCCAGCCCCCCGGACGCCGGCGCCTCCGCCTCTCGTAGCACACCGCCGCGCTTGACGCCGCCCGCACTGCCTGGCTCCCGCTCTGCCGTCGGGCGCACCGCCACGACTGGCCGCCTGCCTGGGTTCGCCGCTCCGCCGCCGGGCGCACCACCGCGACAGGCAGCAGCCGCCTGGGTTCGCCGCTCTGCCGGCCGAGCGAACCGCCCGGCACCGGCCACTCGCGCAACGGCTCCTCCGGCTCAACCTCGCCCGACGCTGCTGCTCCGGCCACCTCCAGCTCGACCTCCGAGCTCCGCCACGGCTCGTCCGCCGGTGCTCCGGCCACACCCCTTTCCAGAGCCGGACCTTCCGTCGGCCGCCACATCCGCTCCGGTGACCCAATTTCAAAACCGAAGGAAGGTTCGGAATCTTCAGGGCGAGGCCTTCGCAGGGCCTGCCCCCGATCAACGATCCGACAAAATTTTGGCGCGTTCGAAAATTGGGACGAAGAACGCCCAAGAACGAGAATTTAAAAACAGGGCTCGGACGATGGCCGTGTTCGTTCAACCATCATCCCAATTATAAAATTATAGAATTAAAACGACGAAATTGACAAAGGCGTGAAAATAAATCAGAAATCCTACTTCAATCCGGCCGTTCATCCTTGGCGACGCGTCCGCTGCGATCCCACTTCGATCCGCCAAAGTTCCAGTGCAGATTGTTCCTCGATCCGATGAAGAATGGCGAAGAACGCTGAAGAACGCTCGAGAGAGAGAGAGAGAGAGAGAGAGAGAGAGAGAGAAAGAAAGAAAATGGGTTTCCCTCAATTCCACATTTTACAAACTCTCTGAACTCCGTCGACGAGCGCGGATTCTGAAACCTCCGCGCCCGCTCATTTTATATCACGCCTAGGCAGAACACCCCATTTCGAACTCAACAGAAGTCTCGGATTTCCCTTCCAAGGCTTCGTTCGAAAGTTATTTGAAAAGAACACCAGTGGTAAAAATCACTAAGTCATTATTTCAAAATGACGATTTTGCCCCTGGGTGACATCTCTCACAGCAGGCCCGCGCCCGCAACTTTTACACCCCGCCTAGGGTAAACGGAACGCTACGGACGCAACCGTGCCCTCGGATTTCCGATCCGAGCTACTGTTCAGGAGAAAACACAACCCCGCCACGTGCATAGTATAAAAACACTTAACATTTTTATAAAATTTATTCCGGGCACACCGGGCCTCGGAATCGCACGCCGTCTTCGCGCCTATCTCTAGAATTATATGTAGAAATATTACAAAGTCTTACAAGGAAAAAACCGGGTCTCTACAAGTACATGTGTAGGCTCCTAATGTGGATACAAATACCGGTTTCAATTATGTGTTCATGCCTCTCTGAGCATAGCCTCGAGATATAATGACTATTTTTTCATGATTAATGATTTGCCTAATCCACTTTCAGTACTCACAAAGAATATTTCTAATTCCCTAGATATAATTAGATCTCCCATTAATAAGAAGGACCATGTCATCTGCAAACATGATATGGGATAAATTCTGGAAGTGAGGTCTACAATGAAAAGGTTGTATGGCACCTTCATGCATTTTGGATTTGATTAATTTTCTCAGGCTGTCCTAAGTCAAGATAAATAGACCTGCAAAAAATGGGTCCCCTTCTCTAACCCCCACTTATTTAATGAAACACCTTATCCTTCCCATAAATCATATTGAATCCCAAGGAGAAATCACACTTTTAAAAAGGAGGTTGATAGGCCAAGAAGAAAAACCAATGCAGTCAAGACTTTTATAATAAAACCCCACATAAAAGTTTTGTAATATTTCTCTATATCTACTTTAATGATGATGTTTGAGCCTTTAGATTTCATATTTATGTATTCAATAATCTCTTACACAGGCCCAATTTCACCCTGAATGGTCGTGCCTCTCACAAATCCATATTGTTCCTTGGAAACCCAAACTGAAAGATGTTGGGCTATTCTCATATTAAGACTATAGCTAGAACTTTATAAGAAATGTTACACATACTATTAGTCCCGCACTGCTTAAGATATGATGAATACTTGACTTTTGGGATGAGGAAAAGGGTAGTTGAACTTGGCACCCAGGTTTGGCTTCCACCATGAAATAAATCTTGCACTGCCTCAAGAAGTTCGTTCTTCACTATGCTCCAGAAAGCCACATAGAAGGATCCATGAAATCCATTCAGCCCAGTATAACTCTCCTGATTGAGGTCAAACATAGCCTCACAAATCTCCTTCTCATCAAGAATGGTTTCTAAGAAGTGGTTGTTGCACTCCGACACCACCCTGGGAATGTTATTGAATATTGGGGAATGCCCGGTTGGGAACCCATCCTATTTAGAAAGGTTAGGTCCATCAAATAGAGATTTAAAAAGTACTTCGGCCATACCTCCAACAACTTCAATGTCACCCGTAAATGTACAATATTAGAGGATAATATTAGGCTTTCGAATACATATCCTTTATTTAATACACACATGAAAATAACCAGAGTTCCGGACTCCTACTTGAAGCCACAAATCTCTGGATTTCTCCCTCAACATTTGCTCTTGAGAGAATAATTTCTTACATGAGGCTCTTATTATGAATAATGGAGATAAAAAGATCATCATTCCATACATATTCAAGCCCAGAATCCAAATTCTTGATGAAATTTTTAAGGAATTGAACTACTTCTATGAGGGAGATTGCCTGATACTCCAGGATTGAAAAGTATCCTTTAGTCATCTTAATTTTTTATGAAAACATGTCAAATGGTTCCCCTAAATTGGTTTGGACTAGGAGAGTACCTCCGAATGGAAGCTTGGGTTTGGTGTCCATATTCTTGAGAAGAATATGTGCTTCCTCCCTTCATCCCTGGTCTCAAAATTCATTACAATTGGTGAATGATAATATAGAACTCATACAAGGTCGGTGATCGTAGCCTTTTTATAGGAGAAGATCGCCAGAAGGTTAACAAAGCAATGGTCCAGGAGACACCAGGTGAACCTTGGACCCTTTTGGTTGTTACAACAAGTGTATTTGTCCCAAGTGTAACCCATATCCATTAGGCCATTTTGAGATATGAAATAAGAGAAGTCCCAACCCGACTTCCTTTAGAAGGAGCCGCATCCTTTATTTTTAGAGGGATTAATAATGACATTGAAGTTGCCTCCCACAAACCATGAAATTTCTCCAAAATCAAAAAAAATGAGACTTTTCCAAAATCAATTACCTGGCCTGCAAATCACATTTTTCATAAATTAAGGGAAAAAAGTGATGCATACCCAAAGTTATCTTCATGGTAAGATGCTTATCAGAGGCTTCAATCTGCTCCACTGAAATAAGCGAGTTATAGAAAAACCAGACATACTGGTTTTTGGGATGACCATGCATAAAATTATGAAACTCAATTCTCTTAGAATAGGTATAAATCTTGGAAACTCTATTGTTTGGAAACATAATCCATTTTCAATCATTATCCTATACCACAGAAGTTCCAAATCACGAACTTTAGCATTGATACCAGAGATGTCTTGGTTTTTAGCCTAGTGTCAGAGGATTCTTTTGTTAGATCACAAAAAATTGTTTGATCTTGGCATTCGATCGGGTTCGGATTCCAGAAAGTGGAGGATTGTCAGTGAGCAGAGTATGCACTGGAGTTTTCATCTCCTGTTCTAGCATGAAAGAATTAATAATATTGGTGAGGATTTTAGATATGTAAATTTTAAAAGATCTTGATGAGATTGGTTTCTTTGTTATAGGTATAACTAGTGGAGAAGGGGTCCACATCGTTTCCTTCCCATTGGAGGGAGCCTTGAGGAGATTTAGATGACGGATCTCTAAGAGATTCCAGGATGGTTTGAAAATCACTAAGGGGAGGTTCGAGGGGGAAAGAGGTAGAGGATCATGATCTGGGTCCAAATATGAAGAGGACATATACAACAACAACACTAGATGGGTCTGATTAGCAGAAGGATAACCCTCCGAAAGAAAGGGAAAAAGGGACTTCTGACCTAGGAGGCGTCCTTTGGGGACTGAAGGGGGCAGATTTGCCTGGGCTCCTCCCCACACAGAGTGGTATTATTGAGAAAGGGTAGAGGAATCCCCGGAAATATGATCCAAATCGTAGACTGGGGGAGTCATGCCTGAAATTAACCTCCAACGTCCCCCAGAACAGATTAAATTTCCACTTCCCACATGATCGGGATCGATGTGACCACGCTTTCACGAAGTCTTTCTCGGAAGTAAGAACCACACAGTAAGATTTAAGGTTGATAATAGACACCATTTCCTGTGAAGCTATCCCCCATGAGCTGACATATGACAAAAATAATGGGATCGTAGGCTTTTCGCTGTTGAACCCGGCCACCGAAATCAACTTTTGAAAATCCGAAGTAGTCGAGAAACCCACACCCAGAAAGTAGAGCACCAGAAAGTCATCCACCATAAAAGAATTTTTATGCTATTTATTTCTAATCCCCCCAGAATTTTCTTCTCCTATATTATTCTTGTGGTTTTATTTGTCTCCTCATCATTTCATTTTTTAACATAGTCTACCTTTTGTAAGAGAAACAAACCCCACCTCTTCTTTTTGGTTGGTATCTTTACCTTATATGTCCTTATTCATTTGATACCTTTCTCTATGTCCTAATTTATGCCTCAATTGTTGAACAACGAAATTTTATACTTTTTTAAAATTCTTTAAAGATATTTAAGGGGAATTTTTAATACTTTCTCTATGGTTTATTTTCAACATGTGTGGGAAGAATCTCTTTTCAACAATCCATGTGAACACATCTTTCCACCCTTTTTTCTTTTTCTATGAAACTTCCTCTCTATGTTTTCATGGTTCTTAATGAGAATCCTTATTCTCCTAGTTTTATAAATATTTATGTTTTTTTTTCAAAAGGTCAAAGTTATTTATTATTTCCATATTTTTTTCCAAATGTTCATATTTTTTTTATCCAAGGATACATCTTTTGACCTATTTTATTTTTGATCAAGGAATTTATTCACATGATAATATCCACATTAGTTCTCAGTATGGCTTATGTAATGTTCTTCTCTATTAGAGGAATGATCCATCATTGCCTTTATCTTTCCTAATCATTCACTATGTATAAATATGTGTTTTATTATAGCACCTTCCCTATATAAACACCCTGTATTTTATTATTTGGTCAATTGGGGTTTACCTAGATGCCATCAATTGATTGATTAGGGTATTTATTTACTTAACCAGATACCATTACTCTATACAATGTTAGTTTGAGGGATTCATATATAGAAATATATTTCATTTATTGATTAGGGAAATATTTATAATCTGTATACTTGTTATTTCAATATGGATGTTTAGTTATTACTAAGGAATGATGGTTACATATTGTATTGATTATTTATTACTTCATATAATGAATTAATTGGACTTAATTAATGATGCGTAGGACCCAAAATAGTCCCTCGATGCATCAGTAGGTCTCATGAGACAAACTAACTCAAGTATTCTGTGCATGCATACCCATTTTATTTAGATGTCTTGGATACAATCTTGAAAACAAGTAGATGTCATGGAACAAGACCTTGAAAATATGTACTGTATTGGAACAAAACCTTGAAATGTTCAACATAACACATTATTTCACTATGAAGCTACTTATTTCAATCCATGTGACTATTCATATTATTATTTCATCCATGGATTTATTTCAAGCTCATGTGATCAGTTATATAGAATTATTTGATGCGAATTTACTTCCTATAATATTATTCATGACTTGTTTATTCTATAATAGATTTTGTTATATGATTTAATATACTGAGAATTTTATCTAACCTTTCTTTTGTTTCCATTTCCCTAGGTTATGAAGAAATATATTGCACACGATATGTCTAGAAGAATATCATGTGTAGAGAATTTGTGGGATATTTTGAAGACTAATTATGCATTAACTAGTTTCTTATATAGTAAAAAATGTCCATTAGTTTAGAAATACATGGGCTTTATTAGTTAATTATTTATACTAATTATCAAAATAAATAAAAATAAAAGGTCATGGAAATTTATGTAATGGAATATTTTCTATAAATCATGTAATTATTGTATGGTTATTCCCAGACTATCACAACTTAGATCCATAAAGATTAAATGTGAGCCTTATGTCTACTAGAGGTTTAGTGGGAGTGAATTTGCTTTCTTAGTAGTATATTTTAATGATATATTACTTATGTAAAATAGGATACTTTCCTTATAGCCCATTGAAATGTTTAAAAAAATGATTCTCTATGAAAGACTTCGGTGAAATGACCTACATTCTAGGGATCAAGATCATTCATGGTAGATCTATGAGGATACCAAGATAAAGTCAGAGTAAATACATTGATAAGAAACTAAAGAGATTCAGTATGGAATATTCCAAGATGGGTTTTTTTCCAATTTCATATGGTATACATATTTCCAAGAAAATTTGTCCTTAAACACAAGAGAAAAGAGAGAGAATGAGTAAGATTCCTTAAAAATATATGATAAGATATGTCATGTATACATGCTATGTAACTAGATTGATATTTTCTATACCTTGATAATGGTATAAAGATCCCAATACGAACTAGGAGAGACACATTGTATGGTTGTAAATACGATACTAAAGTATCTGAGGTGTACTAAGGATATATTCCTGGTTTATAGTAGAGATGTGGAACTATTTATCCAAGTATAGCCATATACTAATTTCTAGACAAAATATAATGACATGAAATCATAGTTGGGATATGTGTTCCACCCTAATAGTGGAGCTATGAGATTTATGAGCTCCCAGAAACTAGTGGACTCTTATATATAGTATTTTGAATACATTGTGGTTTTTAACGCAGCTAAAGAAGCAGTTTAGATACAAAATTTTGTCTAGGATCTGGATGTGGTTCATAGTAGTGAAAAGTACATCACACCATATTGTGGTAATAATACAGTAGTGGTATTATCCAAGATGTCAAGGAAACATCAATGGATGGATAGTATATATTGGAAGTATCACCTCTCGAGGTATTTTTCCCTGATGGGTGAGGTCATAGTAAGAAGAGTTTCCAAGGAAGAGAACATGGAATACCTGTTCACTAAATCCTTATCTCAATAGTAGCATAAATACCATATGATAACAAGAGGACTAAAAGTTATTATAAGTTGGATCTAGTAAAAGTGGGAGTTTATTGGAGTTGGGGCCCTAAAATAGACTAACTTTGTACTTATGATTACTATTATTTTCAAATACAAAAATATTAATAAATATTTTATCACATGAAGAGTGTTCTTATATGTAAAATTAATGTGATGACATACTTAGAGTATTTGGTGTCTAAAAAGGTTATAGAATTTAACTAGAATAATGAGAACCTTGAAGTGCTATGAAAATAATCTTAAACATATATCTTATGGTTGGATGACATCTATATGACATGACACAAATGATGCTTGGCTATTAGGTACCATGGGATCATATGCTTTGAAACTTATTCTCATGTTTTTATCACTATTTAATATACAATATGGGTGGTGATGAGGATAAAACCAACAATTTGAATTTTATATGATTTATGTGTCATTGGATATTCCTATCCGTGGATGGTTGTATTGGAACTTAGACAAGAGATTATTATTAATGTATATCATTAAACACATACTTTTGTGTATTATTGAAAACCACAATGACATATGATAGAGGTGAAGTATGATACATTGGGTGCATCATAAGTGATATTACAATGATAGAATAAGTCAAGAAAGGGTTTTTACCTTATGATTTTATAGAATTAGATATCTCAAGCCCTTGGATTGAAATAAAACTTTCTGATAAATTCTATGACCATATAGGATTATCGATGAGTAAAGTTTTAGCATACAAATAAATATATATAAATAATATTGGTTTATATCAAAAGTATGAAACCTTCTTGATGAGATATTGGGTCCCAGGGATTATAATAAAGAGTAATCATTCATTTTAGGTTACTGTTGTTACAATATTAACATCTTTCTCTTTGAGTGTTCTGACATGTTTTTAGATAAAAATATTGGAATTTAGGGAAGCTCACCTAATTCCACTGAGAGAGACACATAAATACATAAACACTAATTATATTAAAAATATCAATAAAATTCTATTTTAATTTAATATTATTAATAAATATTATTCTATAGTTGAGAAAAAAAAATAATTATCCAGGAATAGTTGATTGCATAAATTCAATCACTAGTTACTCAAGTTTAGAATATATGTGAGTTGAACATTAAATAAATTTTTATTCTCCATTTAGAGAATAGAATATTTATTTATTTATTGAATAAATATTATAAATATATATATTTATTTGAATATATATATTATTTAAGGTTATATAAGTACTAAATATGATTGAAGGACCGATTTAAGGATCAATGGAAATGATATATATTATATAATATAATTTAAATAAATATGGATTTATTTATTTAACATAGGTAATTTAAATATTCATGAATTGAATAATGTATTGGAATATAATAATAATGATAATATTTGTTATGTGGAATATATTAGATAGAATATTTTACAGATGGATTCAATGCAGTTATCAAATATTTAACCTTAATTATATATTCCATTTTATATAATTTTTCTTTTGTTATGTGAATTATTGTGTACAATGTTTCATCTTAAGATAATTCAATTATGAATAAGAGAACCTCTTAAAAATGATCTCAATAATGAGATACAATACCATCCTACCTCTCAAGATTGAGAAAATAATAGAAGGAAATCTTCAAGTATGAGACAATTTTTATTGCAATCAATGGTGAATGATGTATGATGTTTGGTTCATCCACACTAGAACCCAGAACACTAAAAATTATGTTCTAAGCCTTTTAGAGAATGTTTGTATACCACTAGATGAATTTTACTTTGAATTCTAATTTTAAATGATGATATGACCAGAGTGTTGACCGTATTGATCATTGACGAATAATAAATTATTAGGCCAAGGTAATTCTTATTTAAATTAATTATAAATTATATGTGAAAAGATCCTATCTATGGAGATTTTAGGGTTGTGTTTATCAAGTTTTTTTAGATTTATCTGAAGAAAAATATGAATAAATTCTACAAGAATAGGACCAAACTATTTAGATGCACCTCAAAAGCTTCAGCCAAATTTCAATAATCATTTTCTAACCAGGTCACCACAAACCCAAACCATGCATTATGCGATCAATTTTGAGTAAAGAGATTCCTATAACATTAATAACCCATCACTAATATCATAATAAGTGATAAGAGGATATAATAAAATAACTACCCCCTCACACAAGTTGAACCATCAAATCATTTCAGGTAAGGCCCCTATCTACAGATCACATCAACTTGTCACATAAGAATTTATTCAAGGAGGGAATAATATAGCTAAAATATTACATAATCTGAACCACTCCCATGTAAATCTAGGTCCCATGGTCGAGTTAGATACATTATGAGGAACATAGGAAATTATATAGTGATGGAATAACATTGAATACCTCTCATGTGACTCGAACCAACACCCTCATCGAACGTGAGGTCCCAAGGAAAAATATATTATAATACAACATAAAATAGGAAATAAGATCACTAAAATAAACACCTTAAACATCCAATGTATTACACTCATATAATCACATCATCTCCATTGCAAACCCCATAGAGTCACTCTATTAGATGAACCTTTATCTCAAACCATTTCAAAAAATCCCATTAGAAATTTCCTAATCTCAACCCCTTTCCAATTGAATTAAGTCATGAAACATACTCATAATCCAATCCATTAGCCTTCTAGTACCACAAAAATTTTAGTCAACTCAATTCATGCGTAGATATTCAAGGTTGAAAACTCTATGAAATCATGACATTATCATTATCACTTGGTTATTCTCAAAAATCATAGCCATATCTAACTCCCATAGGGTTAATTCCAGCCACTTGTCTCACCTTGCCACTTTAATACCTTAGGTAGATAAATTCCATGCATGTTCATGAATCAACATGCATGAAAACATAGAATACTATATGTAATCACCGTAACATTGAAAGGAAATCCTAAATTAATCCTTGGAGAGCCCACTCACCAATTAATTCCATTTGATTAACGATAAATCCAAAAAATCCTTAAAATTAGATACAACCATTTGAATTAAGTATTTTAGATAAATAGAGAATATATAGTGAGGGAAAACTATATTCAGGGCTTAGATTGATCTAGATCTACAAAGAGAGGAACAATACCATTAACGAAAGTCAATTCAACCTTTAAATGATCCAGAAAGACAACATGGGAGTATGGAGGAACCCAAAATGGGGGTATTCATTCATATTAGGTTGATGGAGGATGATAGAAAAGTTAAAAGGGTTCTTAGAAGTTAATTTATAGAAAAAGAACCTAAGAAGGTACCCAACATTGACTGGGTACCCATATAGATTTGATAGAGTACCCAATGACCTTATCGAGTACTCAATTTAACCCTACCAGCCATCCTATAGGGTTCTAAGGGATGTAGGGAAATTGGACAGGTCACTAAGTACTCGATGGAATTTAATAATATCTTATAATAGTAATGTTTTAACTACAACTCTCTAAAATTCCTTTATTTCTCAACACCTCCTAAGCATATCCCAAATCAGTAAGTATTAAAAAAATAAAAAAAATCATCTAAATAATAAATCAAAATTTAGAGGATGTTAAAAAAACTCCTCCTAAGGTCTTATCATCCTTGAAAAGCATCAATAAGGCTTCTCATTGAATAACATCATCCACTGGGCTCATAAATAAAACTTCTCCTCCCAGGTATCATCCTATAAACACTTATGATACTATAATATAAACATAAGAGGTATTGTATTCCCATATATCACCTTTTCACTCTGATTAATTATATGCATCGATCATTACTCAAACAACACACCCACATCTAATATGAAATCATCACTATTAATCAAATATGTTTGGTACAAATTATACTTTTGGAGTAATAACACATGAAGCATATTATGAATTACTAGATGTCATATAGTAAGATCCAAATTGTAATCTAAAATTCCAATTCTCTTTATGATCTTGAATATACTATCAAATCATGGTGCTAGGTTCCCCTATTTCAATAGTTACTAATTCCCCAACTGAGGTGATTCCTAAAAAACACATGATCCAACATAGGTAACTCCAAGGGACATTTATTCTTTATGATATATGTTCACTTCCTACTTTGAGTAGTAACTAACAACATCATATCAAATTCACTTTCTTGGTGGTCTCTTATACCATGATCATCCTAACGATCACTAACTCTCCAACCTCTATCAAGAAAAAAGGTATGTGGCATGGCAAAAAATATAAGGATTCATAGCGTTCCATCTATATATAAGAATATAATTTTTTGTTATATGAAAAAAACTCTATTTCTATATGACCATCCCATGCTTAATAGAAATAAAACTCACAATAACTAAGAATATTCTTGAGCATCCAGGCTGTCCTCTCCAATTTCCTATCCATCTAGAAGTGATATGATAAAATCCACTTCACTAGAGAACCCATATACTTTTACAAGTTTTTCATAATCAAGATATAAAATGAGATCTTGATTTAATATTAAACTCATATATACACTATAAACTTGTACAATTTCTCTCACACATATAGCTTTCCAAACTCATCCACCAACTAGGTCTCCTATATATGCCTATAATTCTTTACTTTTGTCATCCAATCCATTATAACCAAAAAAACATGATGAATTATCAGGGTCATCACTATCCTAGTGAAAGAGTACATGGTAAAATCTTCACACTTCAATATAGGAACTAAAATTGGTTTAATCTTCCCTTCTAAATGATGATGTTCTACCCAACATGTTATACAATTCTCTATAAAATCCACAAAATCCTTCTTAATACTAGGCCACCAAAACCTAAAACTTATATCATGGTACATCTTGGTCAACCTTGAATGCATGAACCAACCAGATGCATCAGAGTCCCTATTCAACTAATCTCTTTTTGAAGTAGGACCCACCACCATTCCATGGAAATATAACACATCATCCTCATCTTGAGACCATCCTAGAACAGACTTATCACTAATAATATTCTCCCACATCACAAGACAATCAAATTCAAACTTCTAGATATCGTAACCTAGTACATTAGTGATGATTTAATGGATATGGGGGAAAATTCATAGAATCTTTCCTATTTTTTATATCCAATCACTATTTTTCAAAAATTCTCATCAACCTCTATTTCCCACTAAACTATTGAACCACCCAATCCACTATCTTTCTAATTGGTGTGATCTCTATGATGTTCTCATTTATTAGGGTGTATTCTATCTCAAATCCCAATTTATGGTCATACTAAACCCAATTTCTCTACTCTAGGTTCAATTAATATTGGTAGAAGACATATTTTATGATTTTGTGGACCATTTTATATGAAAATTTTCTCCCTAAAGAGATAATTCCTTAAATAATTTATATCATGGACCATAATTGATAATTCTAGAACATGGGTAGGGTAGTTCTGCTAAAGGGTTTTTAGCTAACAAAATACATAAGAAATCACCCTATCCTTTCATATCAATACTACTTTCAGAAAAATTATAGAGTCATAGAAGTACATAGCATATCCCTTCCCCATGATCAAAAGTATCAGAATTGGATCACATTTCAATCTTACTTTCAACTACCATAATGCCTCTACAAAATGGCCATTCCATTATAATTTCAAACCCTTTTAGATTAGGATCATCCAATAAAGTTTAAACTAAGAGAAATACTAAATGAATCTCCTATAATACCCATAAATTCTAGGAAAACTCCGGTTCCGAGACACATTCTTAGGCCTAGAGCAAGTTTTCACAACTAGTTTATTTTCTGGATCCACAAAAATCCCCTCCTCAGTTAAAACATTCCAAAGTATAACTATTGAATATAGATGTGATACTTAGATATCATGGAATAAAATTGATGTGATTTTATAATACTAAACACAATCTCCAACTAATCTTGTTATAAACACCAGGTCCAATAATACACTAGAATATTATTGACAGATACTTTGATGAAGGAGTCTTGGTGGGGATAGAAAATCCAGTTCACAAGATCCATGAAAACCTCTAATACATTCTTAATATTGAATGGGATAAAAAGGAACTCATATATACCATAACTTATAAAAACATAATATTATATATAACCTCCACCTTTACCTACAACTGATTATAGGTTGACCATAGATCCATCATAGAGAACCAACAAGCTCCCATAAATTGGTCAAATAGATCATCTATACATGGAAATGGATATTTATTATTCATTTTGACCTAGTTAATATTTAATTAATCTAAAAAAATATCACGTTTTCATCACCATTATTGGAAAACTAGATAAGAGATTTCCAATGAGAGGTACTTGGACAGAAGAAACCCTTCACCTTAGGATCCTTAAGATGCACCTTCATCTCTCTCAACTCAATTGGTTCCATATAAGAATATGTTTTTATATAAACATAACATGAGATAAATCATAAACATAATCACCCTATTAAAAGTTAAACCTTTTAAATCATCTAGAAACTTGTCATGAAATCAGTCCACAACCTAGGTAAAGATAGATAGAACTATCATTTGATCTACTGCAAGGATCATACCGAATCTCTATATTATAATAAATACCAACTAAATTAGGTATATTAAATCACTACATTCCTAAATATCCCATTAACCTATGATTTTATTATTCTTCCCATTAATGTATGATAATGAAACCCACCTTTGGAAGTAGTCAATGTGAGATGAGAAGTACATCAACTAATCCATGATGAAGATGAAATTAAAAATCACCATATATAAGATGATGAAATCACATAAGTTAATGAAGCTCCAAAAAAATATAGATCACCCTAGAATATAGTATAACCTATTCAAAAGAGGCATATAAATAATTGAAATTTCATAAGATAACTTCACAACAAATCCTTGAATAGATACCACATGAAAAATTATAAATTAACGAGATTCTCTTGTGTCAAAAAAGATAATTCTAAATCAACCAGAACCATACCTCTCATGTTAGATAGACACTTTTCCCTATTTACTAGATCGTATCCTAGAGAATAAACCATGATTATCTTAGATTCATTATCCATACCCCAAAATCCCTTACTTTTCTAAGGATTGGACATCCAGGGAGCTTTCTAACACTTCCACTGATATCCTTGACCAAATCCTCTCCCTAACCTCATAGATGAGGCCTAACCGTTTGTCTTCTTAGACCCCATAGGCCCAACTTAATAATCCTATGTATACCCAAATCTTATTTCTATACCCTATTAAGTCATCCTTATATAATATATCTATATTTTATTTATAAATAAACATGAGTGATACTTACTTAGATGGATAATTCATGAACCGTGATAAAAACACTTCCACTTACAATGATAGCACATAAACAAATATTCTCCTAAAGTAAGAAGCAAAGAACCTATAATCTAACCCAAATTCATCTCACCAATTGGATAATTTCATTATTCATTCACTTTCTAGAACTAGAGTAAGAACCACTATAAACACTTAAATTAAAACCACTTAGACCAACAAGTAAAGGATTGAAATGTGTTGTGTTATTATCTACCATGACCATTTCAGAGGTAATATCCATATAAACCACATCAGAATAAAACAGTAGTTTGAGAATTATCACATGAACATAAAATCTAACTAAATACCATTATTAATACTAAAAGCCTTTTGGGACTCATCCCATGATAATAAGAAAGAAAACCGCAACAACTCTAAGAAATGAGTGGTATTGTATGTCACTGCAAATGATCATAGATAAATATCTAGAAACAACTGATCCCAATACAAATTTAGTAAATATGGGAAAAAAATACTCCAATAATAGTTTATTGAAGGCCTCCCATGATAGGCCCTCATACTTCCTACCCTATATCATAACACCCCACTAGTTTTTTATAGGTCCCTAAATCTCAAAAGATACTAGCTATGTCCACATCTCATTTGGATTCTCTACCAACCCGATTATTCCCTAGAAAATCTCAATACAATCCTCAAATTTTATAAGGACCACCTGTGCCCTAGAAATATGGAAAATTCCATATATATATGTCTAGGGTGAAGTATACCATAGTAGTTATTCCATAATGTGTACCTCCACTTAGAAAAAAAAACTATAAGAAACACTCTTGGATGAAGGCTAATAGAAGATTAAAACTCTAGAGTAGTCACTAGATCATTCTCATATCCACCCTTCTTATCATATAGAGTTAAAGTAAGATCATTCATAATCTTGATAACATACTAATACATATCACTAGGTGGTACCATTGTATTTAATCAAGGTTTAATTTTGTATAAAATTTCAAAAAATCACTTAAAAATGCCTTTATAGGTTTAAATATTAATAATAATTAATATGTTCAAAAACACACCACCACCCAAGGGAACACACCATAAGGGTCCACTTCAAGTGACATAAGAATACTTACAATCACTACATATCCAAGGTCTAAGCCCATATCACTGATAACTTCACATTAGTCATACTCACATATACAATATAAACTATATAATCCCCCAATAAAGCTAATTAGATTCCACAAATAACATATTTAGAAAAAAAATGAATAGATTATTTTTGAAATTTAATCAATTCAAACCTTTTGAAATCATACAAAACTATGACCATGACATGTGAACCTAAATTACAAGTCTTGATTCATAAACACTCATGGAATTGAAACCCCTTATAAAGAAAAATATTAATAAACCATAAATTAGATAACATCACTTGAATAATTCCTTGAAACTATAATAATAATACCAATAAAAGAAATACCACTACCCTGGAAACTCAATGGTCTAATATAGAAGTGTTGTTTAAACACATTCATAGCTTCCCATTCAAGTCTCAACTTTTCTATATCCAATATAACATGTATTAAATAAATAAAAATGCCCAATATCCATTCATCAGGTCCGATCTAGAGTGAAATAAGGAAACATTCACACTACTCTATACACAAGAGGTTTTCGACAAACATCAAGGGACTGAACCATTCATTATAGAATACTGTGACCTTGATATCATATAACCACCAATAATATAAATATTAGAATCATTAATAATCAATAAAAGAAATTATAAAATCACAATGATAGGATAACCATATATAAAATACCAAATTTAATATCAAAATAAACCCATGTAACACATCATTCAAAAAGTGATATCTATAAGCTGTGGAAAATTAAATGAAATATATTGAGAGAAAAAAATAATATATAGTCCATGATACAAAATGATACCCAACTATGAACTATTATCATATCTATCCATACCCTACTCAACCTGCTCAATAACCTAATATAGGTTTCTTCTCTTTTCATAAATCTCTAACAAAAATGTTTGTACATATGAAAGGGTTTCTGTACGAGGTGGGAGTATAAAACCTTATAGGATACAAAAAAGGGGTACATAAAATATATATTGCAGATATATGTTAGTGAATTCAATAATATGAAATTAATAAAAGAAATCAATAATTCAACCATGTCAGGTCATCATGTGTTAAGTAGGTTACAACAAACCCTAACTATACCTAGTGAAATCAATCTAGAGCAAATAGAGTGCTCCCACACCAAGAACCTATATTTGATATCTTAAGAGAATATTTGAGCAGGGTATAATAGAGTTAACCTATTATATAAGATGAAACATATAATCATGCAAGGTAAGTAACTATAGATATATATCATATACACTAATAACAAAATAAGTTGTCTAGGGAGGTAATATGATAGCCTAAATCACACATTATCCTAACTACACCCAAAATATTATAGGTACATTGGATGATTCACATACATTATGACCATCATAGGATATAGTCGTAGGAGGGGAAAATGAATCCAACATACCATGTAACCTAAATCAACACCCTTAAATAGGGAGATGTTCCATGTTTAAATATATTAAAAAAATATAAAATTGGAAAATGGATCACAAAAACCAATATGGAAAACAGTTGGGGCATTTCATTAAAGTAGGAAAATCATTTCTATGAAAAGCCTTAATGATCTATCCCATTGATGACTCCATTATATTGAATCATTCCAATAACCCACACTAGAAAATTCATAACCTAATCCCCTTACCAAATGAGTAAATTCATAATAAATAATCGTGAGCCAAGACATTAACCATTATATATGAAAAACTATCCTATGAAACTCTTCTAATTACTAGATAAACAAGGTATATAATCCAACAAAACCACACAAAAATCTCTACATTGTGATCATTATCACTCTATAACACCCATATCTAACTTCCACTAGGTTAATTATACCCACCCAAAGTCATTGAGTCATGATAGTACCTTGAGTAGAATAATTCCATGCATACACATGAATAAAATCCCAAGAAATCATATACAATCATTATAACATAGTAAATACTTTCTACCTAAATACTTAAAGAGAAAACTCACTAATATTTGTTTCCAAATTCACGATCAATCAACAAAATCACTAAAATATGAAAAACCCTTAAAATTAGGGATTTGAGACCAAATAATAAGAATCAGTGAGATAAAAATACATCTAGTTAATATATAGAGTTCAACATACCAAGAGAGCACCAATATCAGCAACACATGTAAAATTGACCATAAAATGAGCATTGGAGACCACATGAGAGTAAGAAGGAACCCAAAATTGGGGTCTGTTGGAACCAAGGTCATCAATGATGAATTTTGAAGAAATCTAGGTCATGCTCAGTAGAATTATAAAATAAATATGATAGAATTTCATTGATGATAAAGAATATGGGTATTTTTTTGTTTCCAATCCACTTTTGGGTGACACTTCTTAGCTGAAAAAGAAGTTCAATTTTCAAAGTATATGTTTTACAAAAATTTCCATTATGATTAGAGTTACCAATCATAGGTTGAGTTTAAATATTATGAATAGATATGTTCTAAAGGTAAATATTTTTTGAAAGTAAATATTCTTCATTTACTTATGAATTTGGATAAAAGGGTGATGTTTAGAAATATTTTTTATTTTAAAGTAATGTTTTGTGAAAAATCTAGGGTGAACGTAGATTTTTTTTGAAATAATTATTAAATAATGTTTTTGTGAAATCATTATATGAAAAAACGATTTTATGAAATAATTAAGTAGCAGAAGGTTATCATGAAAGTATTAAATGTATTCAAGGTCATATGTGAAGAGAAAGTGGAAGAAGAGTCTAAAATATGAAATGAATATATTATACAGATCCATGAAATATTTATACATTATAAAAATAAATTAAAAGGAAGTAATTCCATGACATATTTATATGGATTTAGATTTCATTACAAGAAAGAGGTGGGTGCTTAAAAAAACTATGAAAGAAGGATTTTATATAGAGCTATGAAATTCTACCCATTTTATACAAAGATTATCATTTTTGTTCAAAAGAAATAATATTTTTTAGAATGTCAGAATCTTATGTAGAGTGATTTTCCCAACTTAAATTTAATATAAAAAAGCTCTTAAAAATAAAATTTGAAATAGAGAATGAATTAAAGTAATATTAGAGTGAATTAGTCACTTAGTTTATGGAAAGAAGAAATTATATCTTCATTTATAGAAATAAGAATAATATCTTAATTTATAGATATTTGAATTAATCACTTCATCTATAAAAAGTAGAATAATCTCATAGTTTGTAGAAATTAGGAAGAACAATGAATAAATTATATGGAAGGAGAATTTTCCTTAAGGACTTAAAAGATAGATAGAACCATGAACAAATTATATAGAATGAATATTTCCATGAATAACCTACATGGTAAATAGAACAACATATAAATTACATGGTCAATATATTTTTGTGAAGGAAAAACATAGTGAAAAATCTACAACATAAATCTTATAAATAAATCATGATTTCTTTGGAAAACTAAACATAATTATATTCGGAGTTCAGAATTTATACTGGAGATTATTCCTTGATATTATGTATTTCATTGAAGCATCATGTTTTGGATTTTACGATGAAAATAAAAGTATAAATTATTTTTAATATTTAAGAAATCATAATATTGATAAAATATTAAAGCATTCATCTAAAGTAGTGAGAGAAGGATGAGTTAGCAAGAGTTTCCTGAGGGAGTTAGTGTTCTAATATGTAAAATCAATTATAAATGTAGAAAAAAGATTATGGAGTGGACATGATTGAAAGCTTGTATCCATAAAAATATTTCATTTTATTAGATCTTAGTACAATAAATAATAATTGGTTTTTTATCCTTAAATATATCCCTCAACAGTTAACCATGTAAAATTATTATGCCTTGTTTTAATATCAGTATTTATGATTGTGAATGATTTTCAATTAATTTATATAGGTTTAAGAAGTTTCTACTAACATGATAATACGATTCAACATGACATGTTAAAATTTTAAAACCTAATTCACCCATTATTATGTTGTGTTTAGGTTTCATGGTTGTAATAAGTGTTATTGGAGCCCTAGGTTACTAGTATTGAATCTTTCATCTAAATTTTATCATTACAGATAACATGGTTAATGGAAAAGGTGTAAACCTATTGAATGGTTGAAATAATTATATATATAATAATAAAATTGGATTATATTTACACTCTCTTAGTCTTAAAATCTTTTATTCTACCATATTTGGGATACAAGTAAGTAATGTTTTAGAAATTTCATTGTTTGAAGTAGATAAAAGCTTATTGATTCTGATTCCAAAGATCAAAATACCATAACAGGAGCTTTTTCTAACCAAATTTACATTATGGTGATGATTTTCACTAGTTCCAAGGCCTTGTGGGATAAAGTTTTCAATATATATGAGTGTTACAACATGGTTAAGGAGGATAAACTTCAATTTTTATATAATAATATTGAATATTTGAAAATATACCTTAATGAAAATGTTGATGGGTTCTTTAAATGAATCATTAAGGTTTTTAGAGATATTTGTGGGCATATTGAAGTGATAAAATATTATTATAATTTTAAGAAGATCTTAATTAGGTTTCTCTCACTTTAAAATCCCATGGTATCATCTCTTGAATGGAGGAATTTGGCAGAACTATCAGTGGATGATCTGGAATACATTTTAGTTACATATTAAATGTATGTAAATATAAAATGAATCTATAATAAATAAAATAATATATATATATATATATTATTAACATAACTAATGGTGGATATGAGTAATAAAATATAATTGATGAATTCCAATCAATTGTGGCAAGGAACTTCAAGAGAGGGAAGGGTAGGTTTTAAGTCAAGAAACCCTTAGAATGTTTTTATGGGTTAATGTTAGTTAATTTTTAATGAGTTATTAATGGATATTTCATAATTATGGCGGTAAATTGGAAACCATATAGAAGATATAAAGAATATTCCCTCCTAAAAGAGACTTCAAACCGGTTAATTAACCCAGAAATAAGTTTTAGAGGAATATCTTCTTGAGAAAAGTATAATAAGATGACAAATATTATTTATATGACGTAAAAAATTTAATTAATTTAAGATATAGAATAATATATTATGGGTACTATTGAGAAGGAAAAATATAAAAGATAGGATGATAATCAACTAGGTGGTATTGTTGATCTCAAGGTAGAACATGATGGGACTGTCGAAAAGCTTGATTTTCAAGGGAAGAAAAATCTAACGATAGGTGGAATATTGAAAAAATATTATTAATATGTGGATTAAATTGAATATGATCTTCTATTATTATAAAATTATTTAGAATATTAATTATACAGTAAAGGAATATCAAGAGAAGTAGCAGATTCCAAGATGAGGATTGAATAGAAATCTAAGGTGGTTGATGAACTTAATACTCATTTAAAGAAGTAAAAAATATGGTTTAATCCCTTAAAAAAATAGCTGAATACTTTGAGAAATAATCTTAAATGTGAAATGAAATCAAGTTATCCAAATATGATATATCATTTTAGAAAGTTCTCAGATGAAGAATTATAGGAAAGAGACAAACGAGGCTTGGGAGGTGTTGAGAATGTGACGAATGATCAAAGACCCAAGTACATGGGTAAAGATGGAGTTAGTTTCAACATTGAGACATCAACATTAGGAACAATAAAAACTCATAAAAAAGGGGAAAATAAGTTTTATATGATTTTATTTGATTTCGTGACATAAAAATCATAGATAATGAAATCAAAACAAAGAGAATCCAAGGGTTGGAAATGGTACCAATATTTGAGGGTTAATCAATAACTGATTAGATATTTGAAATATAGATACCTATGGATAGATTATGGTTATAATTTACTTTATATAATTAAGTTACTATGAGGAACTAACCTTAAACATTAAATAATATAGTTAGTTTAGACTAGAAATAACTTTCTTGCATTTCAAGGATCTTTTTGGTTTAGAGTTTTGGAGAATTATTTCATAAATCTTACATAACAAACCCATTTATTACAAAATGGGAAATTGTAGTTAGTATCCATTTTTCCCATAATATAAAACATTTAAAATAAAATAAGATTTATTTTCAAGAAAAATATTTATGACCTTTAACTTGGTCTATTCTTTGTCCCAACCCATCCTAAAAACCTGTGGAAAACATTTTAAAATGAGGGATAAACAAAAAATACTCATTAAGAAACATAAACATAAGAAATCCATTCATCAAGTAAAAATCATGAAATCCCATGAAATATTTACCTTTATCACATTTTTTTTTGAGTGAATTAAATGAATAATTTCTACACGAAAAACATATAATTTTTTCTCAAAGAAAACTTTTAAAACCCAAAAAAGAATAAAAAATCATGTAGGTTAAATAAAACATTATTTTCCATATCACCCTTATAAATATAATAACCAATATGGTCAAATTAAATAATTCTTTGGAGAACCAAATCCATTGGAGGGCTATCATGAACCCACTTACCCTTGGATAATAATGTCACTACCCATCATTGGTTAATAATGTAACAGCCTGTAATTGGTTAATAACATAACCACTCACTATTACAAACAATTTCCAATAACCATAACATCATCAAGAAACATTAAATATTGCATATTCATTATTGTACTCATAAAGAAACATTTCTGGACAAAAAAATATCTATTCTATTTAAAACCCCATTTTGAAAATAGAAAGAGCATAGAGAATGCTTATTTTTCTTTGAATAAAACATTCACACTTTTAAATTAATAAAAAAATAAAATAATGTTTTCAGTGGTGGGAAAAGATATTAACACTGTATATGTTAAAATAGAACATTCCTTTTGTCATTTATAAATAAAGTCATAATGTTATATATAAAATACATTAAAATATCCATTTTGAAAACCTTTAAAAGAAATTAAAAATAATCATAAAATGTAATTTTAAATTATTTTATGTCCATAAAAATACATTTATAAAATAATTTTAAAAAGATGGATATGGATGGGAAAGATTTTGAAAATAAATATTTATTATATTTAAAATGACGTTTTAAGTTAAGGTGTTCCTTTATATCGAGTCTAACTAATCATGTATGTTCTTTATCTACCTGAATAATGAAATTATGTTACTTAATTACTTTCTTAATAACCTTTTACAAGTTTAATATTCCTTTTATTTCATCTCTTACCATTTTATACATAATTATATAATCAACAATGTTTATTTTGATGAAATCCGTCTCGTATATCCAAAATGTATTTGGTAGGTTGACTTTTGGTAAAAGAGTTCATTATTATATCATGTATAGAAAATAATCCTGATATAAATATAATTTTTATACATCAATTATAATTTTAAAACCAACCATGAATGATGGTTATGAAAAAAAACTACGTTACAATTATGGAGATGGTAGGTTGTACATACACATGAGAAAATTTTCCAATTTTCAAGGATCATTATAGAAAGAAGGTAAGTATTATTTTATATTTTAATAATGATAATTATATCATAAATATAATTTTATTTATTTAAATAATATTACATATATATATATCATTTTTATGATATCGTGACGAAAAAGAATCACATCACTTCATGGAGGTGGTAGTCCACATACATGCATAAATGGCGTTATAATTTTTCAATAAATAAAAGGTATAAAAATAAGTGATATATTATATTTATATAATTATAAATCTTTCATTAATATCATATATATAAATTAAATCCATCATTATAACCATCCGTGATAGGGGGTGAGGGAAAATGAATTACATCAATTCACGGGGCGGTAGTCTGCCATACACACAAATAAATGATTATATTCCCATTTGATGGAGGCTGAAGATGGATATAGAATGTGACATTAACATAATAAAATATCAGAATACAAAATAGTATGATTTTATTATATCATCATTGTTGAAGAATATTTTAAGGAGATGGAAGAATAAATAAAATGAAAATGTTTAGTTAAAGACTATACCGTTTCTTCAGACAATCTCTTTTGATTTACAAATTAATCCATCTTAGGTTGGCATTATACACTAAATAAGACCTCTAGGATAGTATAGGGATGTTAGGAAGGTATTTTATTTGGTATTGGCTAAACCAAAAGGCTTTTGATGTGTGAATAAATGAGAAGAATAGGTTCCCATTTATAAGAGAGGGGATGGACAGTCTTGGAGTTTCTTAAAATATTAAATAAATATAAAATAATTTTCCTATAAAAATAGATCCAATTTGAAAATATTTTAATTTAATATGAGGATAATTCTAAATAATCTAGTCCAATAAAACTATAAAAAGTTTATATAAGTTTTTCCCATATATTTTTGTTTTACCCCCTATTAACCATTACTAAACTTACCGTGATAATAATGTTTTTACACTTTAAGGGCCATGATTGTTTTTATAAATGAAAAAATGACACATAAATGAACCATGATGAATATTTTAAACTATATCCTAATAATATTTCCAAATATTGGGCCACCGGATTGGTCCTCGGGTCTTGTAAGGCTTTTGGTCCACCCAAGGCCTTCGAGCCAGTTGATTATCAAGGCCTTCGAGCCACCTTAAGGCCTTTGGGCCACCCTACGGCCTTAGAGCCACATGAAAATGTAGATGTACCAATCAAAATACAAGGGACAAGGCTTCAGAGGAAAATTTAGTGTAGGAACATTCACTAGAGGAGAGCTAACCGGAATTGGAAGAATGAGAGGGTATAACTTTTCCACCAATACTGGCCCTGTGCAGCTTTGCATAGGATAGCTAGCTGACCAGCCCTGCAAAGGTGGAGTGCTGATATCATGACATATGCTGGGGAGGAGCAGTTCAAGTTGTCTTGTCTGGGTGATTCCCTCTAAGACCTACAGGTCATGTAATTTTCTCTAGGCCTTCAGACCTTGTAAGGGCTCCACCTCACCCCTTGAATGGTGAATTACCAAAATAATAAAAAAATGAAGGCCATCGGGCCATTCTGACCATTAATGTCAATTTTGGAACTATTCCTTTAATTTGACTTTTAAAACTACAAAAAAATAATAGAATTCAAAAATAATGCATTAAAGGCTCTATAATAATAAATGTTTATAATGAAATATTACACAAAACAAATATTCATTCAAACCATATTAATTTTAACATTTTAAAAATCATTTAATTTATTTTTCTATTAATTTAATAATTACCTCATCAACATTGTGTGAGCTTTTAATGCAATTATTTATTCACTAAAAATTAAAAATAAATTAATATAATAAGTATATATCATTTATATTTTATTATTATATTTAGATACAAAAATATCATTTATATATCTCGATATTAAATATAATATAGTTATTAAAATCAAGAGTGTGATGTTTTTGAGTTTTCTTTATATAAAATAATATAAAGGTAAAAATCATGTCCAAATGTAAAAAAGCTATATATTCAACTTTTGGATGCTTATGAATGACATATAATCACCAAAAAAATTAAGGTAAGTGTTAGAGATATTTTTTAGAGCTTATCATATTATTTTTAACCCTTAATTACTTGATTTACCATTTACCGTGTTAATAAAAATTACCGAAGTTACTTTCCATAATGTAAAAAAATAAAAGTGAATTATTTAACAAAGTTGGAACCCATGATTAAAAATATAGAATATATTATTCATTATTAAAAACATACAGGATTCAGAATTTAATTTAGAATTAAATCAGTAAAACACGGTAAAAAATAGTTTTTCATAAAAACTCCCATTTTAAGTATAAAATGTTTTTATAACAAATTAAAATATAAAATTCATTTAAAAAACATAATTGGAATATTTTTAATAAAAAATAACTAATTAAATTTAAAATAAATTAGAAATACAATTTTACTTAACAATACATTAAAAGAAAATACATTTTTTTAATAAAAATCAGTATTTTTCACTATTCACTAAAAAATAATACTTTTTAGAAAAACCTAAAAAATTTCACCATAAGATAATTTTTAAATTTTTATTTCAAAATTTATTATCTTTTTATAAAATAAAATTACTAAAATTTTAGAAATTAATTATAATATTTTCTCACAAAAAGAAATAAAAACCATTTTTAAAGAAAATGTATTTTTAAAGATCAAAATGTATTTACTAAAAAAAGTGATTATTTAATAAGAATTAATCAATAAATTTCAATTTTTTTATCACCTATATATATATTAATTTTTTTTAATCCTATCCATACCCATAATTTCTAGGTTATATTGGTCTTATTTAATTAATAATATTTCAAAGTTTGTTTAAGCTTAATGTTGCGTATCTTATACACTAACATAAATAGTTTTTATTTTTAAAAAATATCCTGATATTACATTGTCACCCCATTTAACAAATTTTATCCTCATAATTTGAATTTTTTCTCAATAATAATGGGTTTGACATTTGAAGATTCCTTTTGGGAAACCCACATCTCAAAAATAGTTAATAAAACTTCCCATTCATAAGAGATAAAGGGATGCAAAAGGGTTATTTAGAATAACACATAATTAGGTTTCCAAGTTAGAAAACACTGGTTGGAAGTAAAAATATATATATGGAATAGAAAAATAACTCCCAAGTACTAATAGAGAGTGATAGAAAACATGGTTAGAAGAAATCTAACGACCAAAAAATCCAAAATCCGTGATGGGTGAAGAGACCATCAATTCATCAGAAATGAAGCTAATATGATAATTTTTTTGAGATCCCTTAGCCTAGATTTTAGGAATTTATTTACCATATATACTAAAAAATAAAGAAATATACTTACTTGAAAAGTATAATTTCATCCTCTAATCAATTTCCAATAGAATCTCATCTTATCATGCCTGAATCACTAAAATTAAATTTTAATGGATCATATAATCCACAAAAATATAACATTATATCCCTCCCATATATAGACATTAACAAAAAAAAGATTAGAAAAAGATAATATAATTCCCCAAAATAATAAACCATTATATGAACAAATTCAACATTAATCACCAAAGCCTTAATAATAACACCCAAAGTCCAACATAGATCATTTGATAAATAAATAAACTAAAAATTCCTTAAAATATTGAAAAATAAGATTTAAACCCAAAAAATTGAATGATTTTATCACATATTCTTGAAAGATAAATATAAAATTAATCTAAAAATAATATAAATCACCCTTAATACCAAAAATGTATATGTCATAGTTATATAATCTCCATGATATGTTAATCATTTCCACAAATGACCTGAATCACCATAAATCTTTATGAAAATCATATATTACTCAAAAATATAATTCAACCTTGAATACTAAAATAAAATACAATAATTTTATGTGTTATTTAATCATAATAGTTTCCCAAAATAGTGAAATTCTTTTCAAATAACATTAATTACCTAATGACCAAATCAGTTTTCAACCCATGGTTATCAATATGATAAAAAATATATTCCAAAAAATATGATGAGCATAATAAAAAATAACCTTAGTCATAAAAGGAAAAATAAAACCTAAATGTTATTAGTACCTTAAAACATATATCCATAAAATGAAAAAATAATTATTTCTCAAATAAATTTATCATATGTTAAACATAATGGTCACATATACATCAAACATCAATCCAAATCAATAAATTTCTCCCAAATTACTTCTATCACATAAAACATCAATTGTGTATTAATTATTTTAAAATTATGATCATACTTAGATATACTAATACATAATAAATCTTAAATCCCAATATATTGAAACTACAATCATTAAATGTTTCTTCACAATTAATTAACCATTATTTTACAACTTATTACTTAATACATTCTTCCTGAAAAAAATATGAATCATATCCTAGGATTAAATAATATCAAAATATGAGCGATAATATAATTCATACAGTTCATATTCCATTTTAATTTTCTAATCTCAAAAAATAATGGAATTAATCATTTCTAAACATTCATCTGTATAGTCTTGTTGATTCTACTCTTGAGATTTCCCCCTAGGGAATCAATTTGAATAATATCCATACTCTTTATATTTGATACATTCAATTAAACCTTGGTAAGAACTTTATTCCCCTTCATGGAATTAATCAAATTATTCCTCTTTCCTTGTAAGACTATTGATTTATTCCTTTATTTACCACATAAAAAACACCTTCCTATCCTTTATTTTTCTTGGTGATTTTTCCTACATTTATGACACATAGGTCTTCAAATATTTATAGATTTAATATCTTTATCACCTGAAATTACATAGAGAATAATTTCAATATTATATTATGCATTTTGAAACTCTCCTAGTTTCATTTTGTTAATAATAACACATGATATCATATTAAGTATAACCAAAAGAGTTTTTACTTAAACACAGATTTTTTTGGTTTCTAATTTATAAAACCACCACATTTTACTTCACATCCATTATTAATTTGCTGCCTACTGGATCCAACCATTTACTAATACCAAGAAGGTTTATGTGTGAACATTAATAAAATTACAATAAACCATCTTATGAGGAGGATAAATAATAATATATCCTTAACCATGATATCTTAAACTCTTTCTATTTATCCAAAAGAAAAATAATTCTCATAAAATTATATCCTTTTTCGTTATAGAGGACATATAACTTATGTTCAAATTACATCCTAACTTCTAATGATATCTAAACCTACCTCTAATTCCAAATATAAGGACCCAACCTTAAACATTAAATAATCTAGTGCCTTAAACTAGAGTTTTCTTTCATTCATTTGAAGGATATTTTTTGTTCATTATTTTATAGAATTAAGTCATAATTCTTTAATAATAATCCCAATTACTAAAAAGTGTACACTTCTACTCAATATCCATTTTTCCATAATATAATAATTTTAAATTCAACAAACAATATTTCTTTTCATGAAAAATATTCATGACTTTCAACATGACTTTTCTTTATCCTTACCCATCCTTAAAACCCATGATTTTTTAAAAACATGGGATGAGCTCAAAAATATCAGTAATTAATATAAAAAGAATAAATCCATTATTATTGTGAAAAAATGAAATCCCATAAAAAATATACCTTTATCTCAATATTATTTGAGTGAAAGAAATAAATTATTTCCATGTGAAAAAAATAAATTTTTCTCAAAGAAAACCTTTAAAACCCATAGACAGTATAAAAAAAATCATATAGGTAACTTGGGACATAATTTCCCATATCAATATTATAAATGGAACAACCAATATGGTTAACTTCCACAATTATCCAATGAACCCAATGCATTGGAGGGATATCAAAGACCCACCAATCCTTGTTTAATAAATTAACCAGTCATCATTGGTTATTAATATAAACACACATTGATGGTTAATAATTTTAGCACCCATCACTACTACAAATTGGGTTTATCCAGCACTACCTAAAAATGTTGTTAAAGACCCCCTTTGTTAGCACTAAAAAAAGAGTTATTAAAGGGGGTCTTTAACAGTGTTTTTTAGCCTTGTTAAAGGGGTCTTTAACAACACTAAAAAAAGTGCTGTTAAAGGGTAACCTTTATTAGCATTTTTTACAAGCTCTGATAAAGGGGATTTTTATTAGTGCTTTTTAGAAGCACTGATAAAGACCCCCTTTATCAGCACTTTTTTACAAGTGCTGATAAAAGTACACTTAAAAAAAATTATATTTCATTAAAAATAATATATTAATATATTAATATATTTATATTAATGTAAATATAATATATATTTTTGGAAATATGATTTAGATAAGTTAAATAGGCATTTACACTTAAAATGTTATATATTTAGTGAAAATGACTTATAAAATAATTTTAAAAATAATCTTAATTAATAATTTGTTTTTTATTATAGTGTAATAGTAATTTAATATCAATTTGAAGATAAAAAAAATAAAAAATAATAAAATATCTAAAATAAGTTGAAAATGTATCTCAAACTTTAAATAGCTATAACTTTTGATCTCAGTGTCCGTTTAGGCTCTACCACATATCAAATTGAAACATGCGACAAGATCTATACCTTTAATGAAAAAAATTAAAAAATTTCACATTTTTGGGGAAAAAGGCCCATATTCCCTCTAAAACTATGTTTTTAGTTGGGGTACCCCAATTATTTAATCTTTGAGGGATTTTATGCCTTGTTTATGGGGGACTTTTTGAACTTTTTCAGTGGGGACTGAATTTATTCCTTGTACTTATATTCATATTGATATTATAGATTTTCAATTTTATCATTTTTCATAACATAATTTTATTTATAATCAAATATATATATATATATATATATATATCTACACATAAAAATTTAATTTTATAAATAAATAAATAAACATATTTACATATAAAATATATTTATTAAAATATAAACATATATATAAATATAAATATAAATATATATAAATATATATATAAATATAGGGATAAAAAAATGTGACAAATATATATATATATATATATATCATAAAATGTAAAATAAAATAGTATAGGGGAGTGGTAAAGGCACTGGTGGATAAGTTTGAGGTCTTAGGTTTGAAACTCGCTAGTGGAAGGGGTATGCATGGATGGGTGGGATAATCTAAAGCATTGATAAAGGGGTGGGGGAAGCACTGATAAAGGGGTGGGGGTGTTGGTGTGTCAAAAAAATTATACACCGTTTATCAACAGGGTTTTTAACATCACTTTTTTAGCACTGTTAAAGGACACCTTTAACAACACTTTTTTAGTGTTGTTAAAACACCTTTTAATAGCACTTTTTTAGCCCAGTTAAAAGTTTCAGAATTTTAACCGTGCTCTGATTATCATTTCTTTTTTAGTGATAATAAAGGCCTTTTTAGAACTGTTAAAGGCCTATTTTGTAGTAGAGCATCATCATAAACAATTTAAAATATCTATAACGTAATCATAAAACATGAGAGCTTAAATTTTCATCAGAACACTCATAAAAATATTCTTTTCACCCATAAAGAAACATTTTTGGATATTGAAATATTTGTTCAATTTAAAACACCTTTTTGAAAATATCTAGAACATGGGGAAAGATGGTTTTTATTTGATGAAAACATTCACGATTATAAAGTAATCCAAAAATAAAATAATGTTTGTGCTGGAGGGAAAATATGCTGATGTTGTATATGTTAAAATAGAACATTCTGTTTGTCATTTATAAAGAAATTAAAAACATTAAATTTAAAATATGTAAAAACATTCCTTTTAAGAAACATTAAAAGAAAGTAAAAAGTGATGTAATTTTTTTTAAATTATTTTATGCCTATATAAGTACATTTTTAAATTAATTTTAAGAACATTGACGTAGAAGATAAATATTTTGAAAATAAATCCTTATAACCTTAAAAATGAGGTTTTAAGTTAAAGTGTCCCATATCTTGAGTCTGAATCATAAAATACATACTTTATCTTCCGAAATAATAAAATAATTTTAGTTATATACTTTATTAATAACCCTTTTAATGTATACTATTCTTTATATTTTATGTCTTATGATGTTATACTTAATTATTTAAACAATATCAGTTTTTTGGTGATACTTGACTCGTTTGTCCTAAATGATGTTGGTAAGTTGACTTGTGGTCAAAGAGATAATCATTCCATAATCTCCAGAATAATAATAGTTAAATAATTATCTTTTATATAAATCTATTATAATTTTAAAACAAACCATGAAATGTAGTTACAAAAAATTAATTATGTTACAATCAGAGAGATGGTAGGCTATACGTACGTAGGAGTAACATTTCCATTTTTAAAAATAATTATATAAAGAAATGATGTATCATTTTATTTTTACATAATTATAATTATTTCATAAATAATATATTATTACTTTAAATACACTTATATATATCATCTATGTGATGTAGTGACAAAAAATGGATCACATCTCTTTGTGGAGGTTTTAGTCCACATGTACGCATGAAGGACATTATCATTTTTCAGAAAATGAAAGTTAAGAAAATAAGTGATATATTATCTTTAAATAATGATAAATATTTCCTTAATATCATATATATAACTTAAATCTATAATTATAACCATCCATGATAGGTGGTGATGGAAAACATATTAGATTGATTCGTGCGGTGGTTGTCCGCCGTACACACAAATGATGTATTCCTTTCCCATTTGATAGAGATTAGAGATGTATATTTTTTATTAAATTAACATAATAACAACCCATTATATGGGAAATATTGATTTTATTATATCAACATGGTTGAATAATATTTTAAGGAGGTGGAAGAATAAATAAAATGAAAACATTTGGTTAAAGACTATACCTCCTTTTCAAATAATCTTGTTTTATTTACACCTTAAGATACCTAAATTTGGTTTTATTCACCAAATATGGAATCAAGAAAATGTAGAGGGATGTAAGGAAGGGATTTGGAAATGTATTGGATGAACCAAAAGGCTTATTAAGTGCGAATAAATGATAAGAATAGGTTCCATTTTATAAGAGAGTGTGGGACACTCTTGGAATTTCTTACAAAAATTAATTAATATCAATTAATTTTCAGGTTAAAATTGCCCCAAATTGTCAACATTTAAAAATAATAATATTTTATATCTAAATAATCATATAAAATAAAATTTTGGTATGTTTAGATAAGGGGTTTACCCTTATGTTTTGGTTTTAAACCCCTATTAACCCTTCTCATACTTATTGCGATAACAATGTTTTTTAATCATTGAGGGTAAATATAATTATTATATATAGAAAAATGGGCCATAAATTGAAAAAATTTAATATTTTAAAAAATATGATAATACCACGGATAAATATACATATTTTTACAAATTTATATCATTTAATGAAATATTAATTATCACAAAATAGCTTTAATGTAAATTCCAGAACTATTCCTTTAATTTGAAATTTAAAACTATAAGAAAACAATGTAATTTGAAACCAATGAATTTAAACCTCTATAATATGTCATTTTTATCAATAAAAAATTTTGAAACACAAATATGGATTCAAATTATATTAATTATAACATTTTTAAAATCATTTATTTTATTATTCCAATTAAATGAATAACTATTGTGTCAATATTGCGTAATCTTTTAATATAAATATTTATCAACTAAAAAATAAATATAAATTACTATGAAAAAGATAAATAATTTATTTTTAAAAATACTATTTATTACTGAACATATAATCTTTTTAACCCAATATTAAAAAGATTATTATTATTTAAAGTAAGAGTGTGACATATTTGACTTTTCCTTATATCAAATAATATAAACATAAAAGACTTTTAAAAATAGAAAAAGAACATATATTAAAGTTTTTGATGATTATGTATGGTATATAAACATAAAATAAAATAAATAAAAGTGTGAGGGTTATTTTTTTACTTATTATATTTTTTGTAACCCTTAATAACCAATTTTACCCTTTACTGTGGTAATAAAAATTACTAAAGTTAATATTCATAAATTTAAAAAATAAAATTGCACTATTTAACAAATTTGAACCACATTATTAAAAATATAGAACAAATTTTTCAGGATTCTAAACAAATATTTTGAATTATTTAATTTAAAATTAAACTGATAAAACGTGATGAAAAAATATCTTTCATAAAAATGCCATATTTATGTATAAAATGTTTTTATTCAAAATACAAGTATAAAATTCATTTAAAAAATCAAAATTGGATTATTTTTAATCAAATTAAAATAATTAAAATTTAAAAATAATCCATAATTGAAATTTATTTTATAAATACTTTAGAGGGAAATGCAGTTTTCAATAAAAATTAGTATTTGTCACTATTCATTGAAAAATTAAACTTTTCAGAAAAATATATAAATTTCACCATATGATAATTTTGAAAATATGTTTTTAAATATGATATAATTTTTTTAAAACAAAATTTAAATTTTTTCATAAATTAATTATAATATTCACTCATAAAATGTAATAAATACCATTTTTGAAGAAAACTAAATTTTAAAGAATAAAACGTCTTTACTAAAAATTAAGTGATTATTTACTAAGAATTAACATATACATTTGAATTTATTTAGAAACCTTAAGTATATATATTTAAAAATTTGGTTAATCCAATTCATACTCTCTGTTTCAGTAGTTAGGTTCTAATAGTAATATTTAAATAATAATAATTCATGGTTTGTTTAAGCTCCGTGTTGCGTATCTTGTACACTATTGAACATAGTATTTCTTTTTAAAAAATCTTGAGATATTGTATTAATTTTTTTATATATTGGATACAATATATATTATTTGTAAGTATTGAAGGAATATTTTAAGGGAGAAGAAGTTGGAAGTTGGGAAAGAAGAATGAGACCACATTATTCATCCCAAAGATTTTTTTCTATGGATAATTCATTCATTGTTATAATTTTGAGAATTTATAACTTAATTTTGGGTGAAAAATAAGTCACAATTACTACCTTGTAATTTAAAAATTTATGAATGAAAAATAACCTAACATGTTTCTATTTGGGAATAGAGAATTCTCATTGGAAGAGGAAGAAGAGTATGTTTACACTGCCTACGGTATAGAGAAGAAGGATATGCAATCTAATATATCCCTTGTAAGGAATTTGAGAAGAATTAGAAATATAACCTTGATAAAATAACTTAAAAAAATAGTTTCTCTTAGATCTTTAATAGTTGGTGTTTATACAATATGACTGGGAACTTGAACCTCTTGAACATGTGATGAGAAGAGTTGATAAAATAAATAAATTTGGAAACAACCGAGCTTTCAAGATCAAAATAAGTGTAAATAATTTACTATAAGGTAATGATATGAAGAATATGAAAGGTTTTTTATATATGGATTACAATATAACCTATTGAGTGTTATTCAACTATGTGACTTTGGACTTGAGGTTATATTTAACTAAAAGGAGAGCTTGATCAAAGGCATGGAAAAAATATACCATGGAAGGATAAAGGTTAAATAGTAATCTATACCTAGTAGAGAGTATAGAAAACACATTACTTCTTATAGTGGAAGAATAGAATAGATTTTTGAATTAGATGCTAGGCCATATTCACTAATGAATCATGGGTAAATTGTCTATAATAAAATCTATGGAGGACATTCCAAACCTAAAGAGAGATAATGAAAGGATATATGATTCATGTATATGGAGAAATATGGTCTTAAATTCTTACTAGTGAAATAAGAAAATGGAATCAAATCTAATTGTTATTTTCTATGTTTATTTATGGGGTCTAATGAATTTTCCTAGCACATGTAGAGAGAGGTATTTTACTATTTCTATAAATGATTTTAATATTATGGAATTTATTATGTTCACAAAGAGTAAGAAATAATTAAAGGAGTAAATTAACTTATATCAAAGGATAATTAAACATGATACCATATGCTCAACCATAATTGTTATATACAATAACAGAATAGAGTGGACATCCAATATGGTGAAAAACTACCTCAAGAAACATGGAATTAATAATGAGGTATATTTATCAAGAACAATTCAATATAATAGAGTTTTAGAATGATAAAATTTAATAGTAAATAATATGGACAAGAAATTTACCATTGATAGTGTCATATCTCAAAATTATTAGAAGGATAAAATATAATGTTTGAAATATACACAAAACTAATAATTTCTAAACACCAAGGTGGATAGGACACACTATGAAATGAAACATAGAAGTAATCCCCAAACAAATTTTTTTTATACTTTAAAAGTAGATATTATATTTGAATTAAATATGGAAATCAAGGAAAGTATGGTGATACAGAAGATAAAAGAGTATTTTTTGGTTTCTCTACATTGAGTATGACTAAAAAATTATTTAAAACTGGATTAAAAATTTTTTTAGAAAGGAATGATGTAAATGTAATTCAAGAGAAAAATGGAAATAATTCTAAAAGTTAAAACTTTGATGAGTTATGTAAAGAAGATGATGAAGTTTTTACAAATTCCAAAGTTGTAAAAAGTTACCCAAATAATGAATATTATAAGGTTGAATCATATTAGAGTAAATTTTTTGAAGAGAGTCAATCTATATATTATAAGAGAAATAGGATAATGAGCATCAATCCATTGAATAAAATTATAGATAGATTTACACAAACATAAACATGAAGGATTAAAAATTGATAGAATTAATCTCCAATGTAATTGGTGGATCCAAAATCATATGAAGAAGTGGTGAAATTAGAGTCATGGTTTAGAGCCTTGAATGGGAAATTTTATCAAATTGATAAGAATCAAATTTGGGATCTTATGAAGAGGTAGAAACATCACAATGTGATTAGAACAAAGTGGGTCTTCAAAAAGATAAAAAAATCAATATAATTTGGTCCCAAAAAAAGGAAATTTTGGTGTGTAAAGTATAGAGACCCATGTACCTCATAAATGGATATTGAATTATATTATGAATATTCATCACTTTACAAAAGTAAATGACCAAGGACTGTAATAGTTTAGTGTCTTTGGAAACTTAGAACACAATCTCCTAACTTGGTGAAATATTTCCAATATTTCCCACAAATATCTCCCCATTTATTAATCCTACTTAAAACCATTCTTCATAACAATGGGAAAGGATACATAAGAAATGGTGATCTTAGATTCTTATCAAGGTTAAATAAATGAGATATGTAAGAACAACATGAACATGAGGGTATGAGAACATGACCATAACATTAGAATATTATACCCTGAATATCAAAGATTATAATCTTGTGTCATGATATAAGGATTGTATGTCATAATATATGAATCATAAATGATTCAAAGTGAATAATACAAGTGAGCATAACATAGGTATAGTACAAGGAATTTTTTTAAACCCGTAATGATATAAAATGATTTCCATAGTAGTCACGACTCACTTCCAAAGATATCTTAGTGAAATGGGTTCACTCCCAAAACCATTTTAGTAGTCAAGGTTCACTCCCAAGACCATATTAGTAGAAAAAGTACCTTACTGAACTAGTTTCACTCCCCATTCTTTCAATTTATACCTCATGAGATATAAATCTTTACCCAATTCATTAGAGTGTTACCCAGGAACACCCATTATGTAAGCTATAATAGGATCACCCAATGCTATCTGGGCCACTCCCTCATATAAGCTATAACGAGCTTACTCGGTGCTATCTAGGCCACCCCATAATATAATTTTTAAATATATTAACTAATTATATATGGGATGCCCCATTTTATATGCTGTAACGATCTTTCCCAGTTCTATCTAGGATTCCCTATCATATAATCTATAATGGGATTACCCTAAGCTATATGGATCTCCAATCGTATAAGTTGTAACATGATTTCCCAAAACTATCTAGACTGACCATTCATATTATATGTAATGGGATTATTTAGAACTATCTAGGACACTCCATTGTATAAGCTATGCCCGAGAACAACAACATATATATAGTATAAAGTGTTTGAATATCATTATAAAAGCTCATAAAAACAACCATTATTCTTTCATAACCTGATTAAACTATGGAAACAAAATGAGTTTCGTGTAAATATCTTTGAAACATGATAAAACCATGGAAAATGAATTGGTTTCATAATAATATATTTGGAAAATTATGGACCTATGGAAAATAAATGGTTTTTATAAACATTATGTCATCAAAACATAAACAATTCAGAGAAAGAATATGAATGATATACTTAGATAATATCCAATATAAGGAATATGTAATAACGATGTATGTCCTCTTAAATGGAAAATAATTTTTAAGGAATCATTTAAATCATTTCTTGAGGAAAATATCCTTTCATCTTTGAAAAACGTTTTTTAAAACATAAAACATTTTGAAAACCTTTTTATCTGAAAAAAACCTTGAAATTTTATAAAATAATATTTTAAAATAATTTAAAACACTTAAAAAAACATTTCAAAAATCCTTTTAATTGAAAATGAGATTAAAAAACCATTTAAAAAAAATTTCAAAATATTTTAAGAAAATAATGTTTTGGAAGAAAACACATTTTTAACTGAAGAGAGAAATAAATTCATATTTTATTAAAAACATTTTCTTAATTATATTAAGTACCAAGGAGGGAAAAATGGTACCATTACATGAATATATATTTAATAAAAAAATGAGAATAAAATAAATGGGAATTATTGAGAGGAAGATCATCAAATTTCAATATTGGAGTCTTGATCATGAATAATCCCAATAAACATTGAGATTGAAACATAAAACTCTTACCACATTTGTAACCATGAATACTAATCCACATAAAGTAATAACATAAAATGAAACTTAAAATATAATGAGTATGAATAAATTCATTATTTTATGTGTCAAATGATATTTTTATACACCAAATCAAATAATATAGGTTCATAACATAACATATGTCTCAAAGAAGGAAAATTGTGACACAAATCTCTTACCGATTTGGTAACTTTTGAACCGTAAACCCCTTAAAATAGAGGTCCTAAAATATATTTTTAAATACCAATAAATTTTAGTATAATAATAATAAAATAAATTAATTAGAAAAAAATATAAACCATATACAATAAATAGGTGGTGAATAGAGCATGTGTCTCACAAAAGTAAAAAGCAGGACATAAACCCCTTACCATAAGTCTTAACTTCCTTCATACACATTCAAAATTACTTTATATTAAATGTATTATTATTATAAATATAACAAAGAAAAATATTAATATATATATCTTACCATATTATTTTATTATGACTTTATACAACCCATTCATTAAAAATTCCATGTTAAAGTTATATTTTGGGAAATAAACACTTTATTTTTCATATATGTTTTAACTTGTTATTTTTGGTCCTATTACATTGATCATAATTTAAAAATTTATAGAATGAAAATCATGAAATAAATATAATATATATTAAGTATATATGTATTTATAATAATATATAAAATATATAAATAGGAAATGAAATGCATCATTCATGGAGACGGTAGGTCATATGTACGCATGAACACTATTTCCATTTTCTTATCATATTGAAATAAATAAAATTAAATGATATATATATATATATATTATAATTTCATTAGAATTATTATTTCATATATATATATATATATATATAATATTTATATTACAACCATCCATCTTACATTCCTTGTAAAGTGTGAATGATTCACATTGCTTCATGAGGTGGTAGTCTGCTATACAAACGAACGACATTATCATATTCTCACAAAATGGAAAGCCTAAAGGTACATGTTATATAATAATTAAATAAGAATAAATAAATTATAAATATAATATATATCATACATAAACAACATGTCCATCATTTTTCCCAACCTTAAGAGGTGATAATGGAAAACAAATGATATCGGTTCGCGAGGCGGTAGTATGTTATACACACAAGTGATGATTTCATAACTAATTTAATGGAAGTGTGTGTGGTTTTAGGTCATAATATTAACACAACGACATCTAATCATATGGAATATACTGAGTTTGTTATATAATCATTATATAAAAATAATTTATTGGGGTTGAGAAAGAAATAAAACAAAAACATTTGTTGATGAACAATACATATTATTTGGGTATCTCCTTTTGGTTTGCATCAAATTACTTTATTGGTTAGATTTATACCAAAATTAAGTCTTATATTATTAAATTAGTGATTTTTAAAATGATTTTTTAAGGTTTTTTCAATCCAAAAGGATTGTGAGGTGTGAATAAGTGGGGAGAGTGTATGCCTTTTTATAATGTACGATGAGTGGCATTCTTGTAAATACCAAAGAGTATTCAATATTGGGAGGTCCTAATTACCTCATTTTCCTCCATAATAGATCAATAATTTATGGGAGTGATGAATCATTTGATAAATAACACCATTACACAAAATAAATACATTTTTTTATCAATTTATTCCTCAATTTTTAAGTTTACTCAATTTTATCTTTATAGTTTTTACGAAGGTGAATTGTATTTTTAATTTATCGTGGTAATTTATCCATTATGATTATAATTAAAAATATATTTATTATATAATTTAGATTCAATTATTTTAAATATTAATTCCAATTCATTTAATAAAAATCTTATATGTGTAAAATTAATTTTAATATAAACACAAGTAATTCCAAAACCCCATATTAACATTAATTACGTTAATTAATTTCAAATGTTTTCACTAATAATTATGGTAAAAATGTAAGTTAAACTTATTAGATAATATAAATTATTCTTATTCTAAATATGTAATAAATTTACCCAATTTCATTCACATAAGTGCTATAATTTGATTTAAAACTAACTTCCTATAGGGGATGAGAAAATGAGTTTTTAAAGTGAAAATGTTTAAAAGTTTACTGAGTTTTTATATATAAAATTAATATAAAAAATATTCTAATGAAATAAATTGTTTTAATATAATTAAAATTTGACTAATTTTACTTTAAAACAAATTTAAAATATAATTTAACATTATAAATTATTTAGATAAAAAGTCAATTTTCAATTAAAATTCATTATTTTCACTTTTCATTAAAAAATAAAACTTCTCTAAAAAACCAAAAAATCACCCCAATATATTCTTGACATACTTATTTCAAAAATAAATCTTATCTTTTCAATAATAATTTATAAAAGTGTCAAAATTTAGTATTGAAAAATGTACACCATTAAAAGGAGGTAAAACTACCTTTTTAAAAAATACATATTTTTTTGCATAAAATTTAATTTATTCTTATCTATTATATATAAAGAACATAATATTAATGTTAAATAGTTGATTGAATATATAATATATAAATTTTATTAAAATAATTCATCAAAATTAGTTAGTCCAGATCTCCTTGTAGATGCAACAGATGCAAATTTTTCCTTCTCCGATGGTCGTTTTACCTTTGTATGAATTGGGATCCTCATTCAATAGTGACTTGGATAAGTCTTCATCATATTACATTGAATTTTCAAAACCCATTGATAATTCATATGTTAGGGAACTTGATTGGTTGATTTCTCTGTTCTGATGCTCGCACATCCTCTGTGAGTCATCCAGTTAATCCACGTTTTTGTGTTGAGATGGATACTTCGAAGCCACCGGTTGATTGGATTTGGATTACTATTGGCGAGGAGTTCCGATGGAGAAAAGCTGTTGTGTTTTAATATTGGGTTGAATATTGCTCGATATGTTGTCGCTTGGGTCATATGGCTGGTCACTGTCTTCGTAGAGCTAGGAAGAGAAGGTCGACTACTTCAATGAAGAGGCCTGGTAGGGTATCTGGTCCGGGACAGATGTGCAATGATACTGTTAAGCATGACACTGCTAATGGAGTGGGTGGATCAGCTTTGGGAAGGTAGCAGTGATCATACTTTAACCCGTCTGTTGCTGCGGTGTTTGACATATTGAAGCAAGATCTTCTTCTAAATACTAGTGTGAGTCATATTGATATGGATGAAGCTAGTCCTGATAATGGAATTGGAGGCAATTCGGGAGTGCCTGGTCTTTCAGGGGATGCATTGCATCATGGAGAAGATCGATTCGATCAGTGTGCTATAGTCAGGGAAGACAGTGGGCTGATCAAAGCCGGTGATGTTGGGTAGAAGGAGGGAGAGCTGGCATTGAGGTCAGTCTATGATGGGAAAGCCCATGATGCACTTCCTATTTGTCCGTCTGTTAAGGAGACTCATTTTCATTTGAACTCTGATGGTGGTTTGCAGATCAAAGTTGAAACATGTAATAGATTTCAAGAATTGGTTCATGATGAGATGTAGGGGAGCTCTAAAATGAAGAAAGGCAACAAAATGCATCTTGTTATAGAGGATGCATTGAGGAAGGAGGTGGATTCTGGTCATGATTTTGTGGAGCCTCCTCAGTGTTTGGATATGATTGATCCTAATGGACTATATGAACAGGACCAGACTATGATTGATACTTGCCAAGCTGTGCCCATTATTGGAAAATGGGGGGATGTATTGGAGAGTGAAAAATAAAATCATGATGCTTTGTTCAAGCCTTCCTTTAGTGATGTTGTCAAGGATGGGAAGAAGAAATCTAGAAATGAGGAACCACTCCTAGATAAAAGAATACTGAGGAAGGATTATTCTAATCTACCAAATCCGGTTTCAACTTGGTCCTCTTTCAAGAAATCCTCTAGGGAGTTGATATCATTAGAGAAACCAAATCTTAGACTGAAGTATGCTAAGGTCTTGAAGCACTAAGAAAGCTCAGAATGAGAATCAACTACTATAGAGGAAGTCATCTATCATGGGTGTGGCGACGGGTATGACTTTTATGATATGTAACTGGTTTTTCTAGTTTTTTGTGCTTGTTTACTGTACTTTTCCTTTCTTAATAAATGGTCAAAGGCTTTTCCTCTGACTAATATTTTCTGGTATTAATAGTATATTGTAGTTCAGTAAAATTCAATCTTTCATGTAACACAAGCTATTTAAAAACTCAGTATTACATGTACGACAATCTATTCTTAGTGTTTCATGTACTAAAAGCCTAATTTTTTTGTATAGTGTATTGAAATACATCAAATTATTTTAATGTATAAAAAAAACAATTCATAAAAACTCAAGGTGTTACATTCTACTCTCCTTAAAATCAATTTCACCCTCAAAATTTATCTGGGCCAACAAAGTTTTAATTCCTGGAAGTTCCTTTCATATAAACCCACATTATAGAAATTTATACTAAAACTTAATTTAAAGAGGTAAATTTGGAAACATAATAGTTATAAAAATTAACTCATAACAAGGTTTCCACATAAAATAACATATATAGTAAGTGAATATTTGGATATGGAAGAAAATAATAAATAATTATAGGGAGTGGAAAAGATCATTGATCACAAGAAATTGGATAATATATAGAAAGTTAAAAATAAAAAAACCATAAATCTCTGATGATATTAGGGACCATTTTATTCATTAGAGAGTAAGGTACTATGATAAATTTTTAGTTTCAATATCCTTTTCCTAAAGTTGATGAATTATCACCAGGAGATATAATTAATTTAGTTTATTCTATTTCATATGCACAACCTCATCCATTGGTTGTGACTTGATCTATTTCCATTTCATCTCATACTCCAAGAAATTAACGTTAATTTTTTATCCCTAAGTTACTAAAGGATTATAATACCCATATGTTGAATGATATATCATTATGCCTATCTTCAATTATCATCAAAGAAAAATGGTTATCATATGTTATCCAATGTTCATAAATTTTCATATGGAAAAAATAATATGTTAATATATAAAACCTAATTCAAAGTTCAATATAAACTATTTCATAAATGGTTAACCATTTTAGCCTTTAGAAATATGAAAATCCAACAATTTATAAAGAATGCTAATAAATTTCTCAAAATAAGTTTAACACTAATTCTCTATATATCATAAAGTATCTCTTGATTTTCACATATCAAACATGTGAATAGCTTCTTCATGTATTCTCTTAAAACATAGTAATAACCTGAATTATCATAAAACCATATGAAAAAATATATGATTCATCATTCCATGAATAAATCATAGATTATTATATATGTTCTGTAATTCCAAAAATTTTGTAAACTCTATCCATGATAGCTTGAAGCACTTTTTCCATAAGTCATTAATCTGTTCCAAGGTAATAGGTATTATATAATTTAATTTATTCACATCCAATATCTCTTTATCTTAACATCATATATTCCACAAAAAATCCTTATATATTTCATAATTATTGAATTAAAATACATAGACAATTCAATTATTCCACTTCATACTTAATCCATTAACTTGGATTCATCATCTTATTCCTGAATTCCTCTTTCCCTTCATATACCATTTATAGTATCTTCATCATCGACAACATAACCATTAATTGTACCTCCTTGCTGATTCTATTCACAAGTTTTCCATTTATGTAATCGATTTAGATAATGACCAAACTTTTAACATTTAAAGCATTAAAATAGTCAATGATATATTAGGGAGAAAAATATTACCATACATTAAGTTAAATAAAATTGTAATTTTTCCTTTGTAGTTACTTACTTAATTTACTTTTCCGCAGTTAAAACATATTCTCATTCCTATGAGAGATTCACTTGGGAGTTTATTCCCATATTCTCAACACTTAAGAAACTAAATCTTCTTTTCTATTTGTTATCCACTACCCAAAATCTCAGTGAACTATTTCCTAATATCCTTTGTAGATTCTAAGAATTGGTTAAGGTGTATATTGTTAAATAGTTTTTGTGAAAATGGATTTGTCATAATCACAATGTCATTCAATCCATTCATCATCCAATTTGACAGATCATCGACAACTTTTACATTAAATTCAATGTTAAACTAATTCCTTCTGGTTTGTGTAGTTGACTAAAACCAAAAATAATAGTTTGAATAATAAAAATTATATTGGAAAACCACAAAATCATGAAAAGTTACTTATAGTATGTCTAAATCATATCCCCTTCTTATTTAATATATGAAAACATAGGTTTATCCAAGTTTATCAATAGTCATCTTCTATTTTATTAATTCATGATGTTTCATAAAGAGTTTGTGAATTTCCAAATCATATCACCAGGAGTGTCAAACTAGGTGTGTTGAAAGGCCCATTGTCATGCACCGATTCCCAATTGAGTATAAATCAATAAAATGTTTTTGGGGTTTTTATCCCTAGGTACATCTTTTTGAGAGACAAATCCACTTATAGTATCTTGAAAAAGATGTGTTGATGGGAAAACACTCACTATATCCTTTACTGAATTTCTAGGACATTTTCCTATACTTTAACTCATCCTTATACTTATCTTTAGAGGCATCTCTAGACATATCCTTAGAAATATCCATAGGGATATCACTAAATATTTATCATCCCAATTTCCAAATGTTGACTAAACCTTTACTCTGATACTAAATATAGCATCCTAGGATTCTCATATATGGATATTACATCATTTTATATGAATATTCAGAACAATACAAAAGTACATGCATGAGGACCATAATAGTTTACTGTATTTGGAAACCTATAACACAATCTTCTAAATTGGTAAAAGATCATAAATTTTTTCCACAAAGATCTTCCCATTTAGTACTTCAACTTAAAAACTTTTTTATAACCTGGGGAAATAAGACATAAGAAAGGGTGAGATCTGATGCTTAGTAAGGGTAAATAAAAGAATATGCAAGCATAAAATGAACATGTGGGTAGGAGAATATTATCATAAAATTATAAGATCATTCCTTACAGATAAAATATCATAATATTGAGTCTTTAAATAAAGATTAGATGTCATGAGAAATGAATCATAAAGGAATCAAAGATCATAATCCACGTGAGCATAGCATAGGTATAAGAAATGAAATTTTGGCAAACACATAAATATATAAAATTATTCCCATAGTAGTCGAGCCTCACTACCTAGGATATCTTAGTGGAATGGGTTCACTCCTCAAAACAACTTAGTAGTAAAGGTTTACTCCCAATACTATCTTAAAAAAAAAAATCCTTTACTGAATCGGGTTCACTCCCCATTCTATCCATGTCTATATCATGAGATATCTTGGAGCGCTATTTGGGTACACCTATTATGTAAGTTATAATGGGATTAACCAATGTAGTCTAGACTTCCCCATCATATACAATATAATAGGATTACCTGGAGCTATCTGTGCCACCCCATCACATAAGATATAATGGGATTACCTAGCTCTATCTAGGCTTCCCTGTCACATAAGCTATAATAAGATTACCTGGTGTTATTTGGGTCTCCCCATCATATAATTTGTAACGATCTTAGCTGATGCTATCTAGGTCTCCCTGTAACATCCTAGGTAAATAAAGAAATAAAAAATTTTCATTTTAATTAATATTTTGTGAATTAAATATTAATTTTACTTGAAAGGGGTTTATGTGCTTGATGGCGTACCTGATACGCAACAACGAGTTTCTTTGAAATCTTACATTACACACTAATAATATAATAATATTATTTTAAATGTAGTTATCGCCTAGCCGTTGTATTGGTGGGAATGGATAGAACTAACTAAAATATTATTATACATGTTTTTTAAATGTTTTTACATTTATCCAATAAATTTTAGAGGCTTAGAATGTGAATTAATCTAATTTTAAGCATAAATACTCTAATATTATTTAAAAGGTCGATTTATCACCTTTTAATGGAGAACCCTATTTAAATATAGTTTTGGTCACTTTTATATGTTCTTTTTGAAAAAATAAAATTCTTCTTTAGAATCGGGACATCAAAATTTACTTTGGGCAAAATTTTGGTATTTTTCTGATAAAATTCAATTTTTGATGAATAGTAGAAAATATTGTATTTTAATTACAAAATTGCCTTTTAATCTAATTTATTTATATGGTTAGATTATATTTTTAATTATTTTTAAAGTATAATTAGATTATATTTTTACCATTTAATCAAATTTTTGTCATTATAATTAATTTCACTTTGAAATTAGACATAAACAAGTGTCAATCTTTTGATAGTTAATATTTCTTAAAAACACGCTTTTTTGTTTTGACAATGGGAATTAATTTTAAATTAATTAATCCAAATTATATGTTTTGAATTTGTTAAAATAGACATCATTTTTGAATTTGGAATATCAAATATCTCTTAGGCTAACTTTTTAGTAGTTCTCTAAAAAACTTCAATTTTTGATGAATAGTGAAACTACTAAGTAGTAGTTAAAAACCGACTTTTTCATTTAAATGAAAATTTACCACTTTTGTGAATTTAATTTCAAAAACCCGGCATACATGGTAGTTATTATTAAGTAAAATTTGGTTCAATAAGATGAAAATAATTTTTGATGAATTGTAACTTTTGACTTTTATTTACCGCGGTTAAAGGTAAATAGGGTAATTCAAGGTAAAAATAATATTATAATAATACAAAATTACCTTAAAACTTGTCCTAAACTTATTTTATGAGTCATGTCCGACCATGGGAATCCTTGGGTCTATATTGGGACCCCATGGATCCACTTAAGAGTGATAATGACACTTTATATTAATTAATTTAAAGTAAAGAAAAAAATGACATAAACAAATATCTTTTAGTAAATTAATTTTTACATGGGTTTATATAAGTTATCTCTTAGACTATAAATATTATTTGTAAATATAATTTTTTTTCCTACATCATGGTTTTTTATAATTTTTAGACATCAAATAAATAAATTTATTTATGAAACAATAATGATGCAGTGTTTACCTCATTAATAAATGATTTAAATAAATAATATTATAAAGATTAAAATAACATCCAAAACCTGTACAATTAAAATTAGATGATTTTATTTAGACCATTATTCATCTTATCTTCTATTGTAATAAGTTTTGGACTTTTAGAAACTGAAAATCATTTCATAATAAAATAATATTTTTCACACTTTCCTAAAGAGACCCTCCCCCTTATAAAAAGCCTTCACTTATAACCCATTCCTAAAACCTCTCAAGCCCTTTGGCTCATCCAAACCCTTCCCAAATAATCTCTCAAGATATCTCTTTTCCACCTAGAATCATTAACTTAGGCATAAGGCACTTCAAGAGGTCCTTTTGGTTCAAACCAAAGCGAGTTACCCGAGTTAAAGGTAATAGTTTCTCTTAAATTATTTTCTTTTATTTTACTTCTCCAACCCATAAAATCTTTTTATTTTTTTCTTTTATCACAAAACCAGTATATTAAATATACTATTATTTTGTTATGAGAATTATTCTAACTATACTTTCACACACCTTCATCTAATGGGTAAATAACATACTGTTTCTGTGGATGGCAAACTAACACCTCACGAAACGATGATTATTCAATTATCTCCTACCACCTCTCATGGTGTTTATTAAGATGTAAATGTATTTATATATGATATATATTATGTTTATGTCTTTTTATGCTTCTATATTTTTCATTCATATCATACCTTTATGGTTTCCATTATGGGTAAACACGATAATTTCATTTGAGGAAGTGAAAACTACTGCCCCCTCAAAGTGATATGACTCGTTAATGCCATATGTGGAACGTATAAAGGATAGCATTAATGATATTATATATGATATTATTCTAGAATTATAATATACCTATGTATAATTATGTTTTAATTCCATTAAAATAAAAAAATAGAAATGAAAGCAGCGTTTATGCGTACGTACAGATTACCATCTCCATGAACGATGCATTTCATTTCTTACCTTCAAATGTTTTGTACTGTTATAAATACACATATATAATAGATATATAAGATATATATGATATCTAAATCATGAATATAATTCTTTATATAATTAAATTTTTACCACATGAACAATTTGTAATTATAATAAGTCCATTTTGACTCAAGTACCAAATATCGAAAAAACGACTGTTATTAACATAAATGATTAAATAATGGTTATAACATGGTAATAAGTGATATAAAATGAATAATAAACTTGAAAAAGGATCTTAATCAAGTAGAAATTATCTTTAGTTTATTATTCAGGATATTAAATAATGAACGGGTCAAGTTAGACATGAGGTAAGGGACTTTATCTCAATCTCTTTTCATTGAGGCATATTTTGTTTTAATACAAAAATTTCTTTTATATGATATATAAACACCTTTGACTTTTAATTTCATTCAAAGGGAATTTTTTTCTACGAATTGTTTTACTAAATGACAAAAATGAATGTTTCTTTTTAACATAAGCGGTGACAATGACCTTTTCCGCCACCATGAGTATTATTTGATATTGGCTTCCTTAACTAGCCTTAATGTTTTTAAAAAGAAAGTAAATACCATTTACTCTTGTTTATGTATATTGGTATACTTTTTTTTATAATGGATTGATTATTTCAATATATTTAAATGATATATTGTGATTGAAATGTGGAAATTTTATCTTTCATTTATGTTTGTTTTATGTGTTATGAATATGTTATGGTTCTTGGAAATTGTTATGTATATGGGTGGTTCCATGATAAACCTAGGGTGGTTGAGTCGGAGATATCTCCCCAATGCATTGGGTAATGTGAAGGAGGTAAACATGAATGTTTCTCCTAAGAGATTTAGGGAATATACTATTATGGGTATTCCAAATGTAACTCCCTACGTAGCTATGATAGATACAATGTAAGTATGATATGGATGCCACAAATTACCTTTATGATTTAGGTTTTCTATGTGTTATTCATAAATCTTATGATTTCATGAGGTATGTTAAAGAACTTATGTTATGTATGAAATGATGAACTAATGTTTTATTTCTTTGTTTTATAACCCTTACTGAGCTTTTTATGCTCATCCCAAGTTTTGAAATGTTTTTCACAGGACTTAAAAATGAATAGGTCAAGGATGGGATCAAGGAAAAGTCATGCTATCTAAAACATTGGACTAGAAATGAATCTTTTTTTTAAGAGTTTTAATTTTAGGAAAAAAATGGAAATTGAGTAAAAGTTTCTACCTTGTAATTTTTTAGATGTAATGTAATAGTTATAGCCCAATTCTCTAAAAATGTAAACCTGAAAAGATCCTCAATGTGAACTATTCATTTAATTCAAGATTATGTAATGTTTAAGGTCGGGTCCTTATATTTGTTTTTGAAGGTCAGTTTAGATAACTTTAGGAGTTAGGGTATTGTTAAATTAATATCCATAAATTAATTTATGTTAATATTAAAATAATAGAATTTACAGATTACCATGTTGCTTCGCCTAAGATATCTCTATGTTTAGAATGGTTTTCCACAGAGGAAATATGGAAGCTATGTTGGGATGGCATCAGGATGAAGACAAACTTCTAAATCAGCAACCTGATATGGTTGGAATCTAAAATGAATAGTTTTTTGCAGTGATGGAACAATTGACTCAGGCTATAAATGGTGGTGGTATCCATGCATGTGATCAGGTAGATCAACCACATAGAAACATGTCAGTAGTGGAGCATTTCATGAGGCAACATCCCCCATCTTTTAGAGGATTATATAACCCTATGCTAGATGAAGGGTGAATTAAATAATTGGAGAAATTTTTTGATGTCATGGGGTGTTCAGAACATCAAAAGGTTAGTCTCACTATTTACTATTTTGAAGGTGAAGTTGATCAGTGGTGGTCGATGGTGAAAAATATCAAGGATAGTGAAAAGATTGATCCTCTTTATTGGGATGAATTCAAATGTATGTTTCTTGAGAAATATTTTCCTATGGTGTTTTGTCTTAGGATGGAAAAACAATTTCTGGAATTGAGGCAGGAGGATGACTCAGTGGCTGCTTATGAAGAAAAATTCACTTGATTAGAAAGGTATGCTCCAAATTTCATACGAGATCTTGATAGTAAAATAAACCATTTTACTTAGGATTAAAGCCAAAGTATCGAAGGTATTTAGCTTCTCATGAGTTCAAAAGTTATGAAAAACTTGTTCGATGTGCGGAGAAGGTTGAAATGGAGTTTTCCGATGATTAGGTGTTCTTTGAAAAACAACAGAATAAGAAGTCAAGGTGGCAGGCGAAAGGGAAGAAGTCTTCAAAAAAGTCTGATGGTGAGAAAATTAAGTTTATAGTTTGTGAAAATTGTGGTAAAAATAATGCTGGGGAATGTAATTTGAATTCTAGTAAGTGCTACCGATGTGGTAAAATGGGACATAAGGCTTGTAATTTCACTGAAAAATAGCGGGGTAATGGTAAGACAAAATATGACTTACAATCAGTAATTTTTTTTAAGTGTAATGAAATGGGTCATTATGCAAATGAGTGTCCAATGAGGAACTCAACTGAGCGAAAGCAACCAGACTACAAGTAGAAAAGGGTGGTGATGTCCTTTGCATCTACTTCAGCAGATGTTGGGCCATCAAATGAAGTAGTATCAAGTACACTATTTATTTCTTCAGATTATGCCAATGTGTTTTTTGATTTGGGGTCTACACATTCATTCATTTCTGAGAAGTTTTCTAGTAAATTGGGAATTACATATCAAAATATGAATCCTGAACTTATGGTAAAAACATGTGGAGTAAATATTTAAACAAAAAGAAATTATAAGAACCTTCCTATCCTTGTGTGCAGAAATGATCTACCTGAAAACCTTATTGTTTTGCCTCTAGTAGAGTTTGATGTTATTTTGGGTATGGATTGGCTTTCTGTTTATCATGCTAAGATTTACTGTAGATATAAAGAGGTTTATTTTCAGAAAGATTTTTAGTTTTTATACAGGAATGAAACCTTACTTTTGATAGCATATCAGGAAGTTGAGAAACTAGTAAAATATGGAAATGAATGTTACCTTGCACATATTGTTGAAAATAAAGGAACTATTCAAATTAATGACGTGTTAGTGGTAAATGAGTACCTTAATTTTTTTCCTGATGAGTTACCTGGTATTATACCTAATCGAGAAGTTGAATTTACTGTTGACTTAGTTACTGATGCTAAGACAATTTCAAAACCCCCTTATCGAATAACTCAAATTGAACTTTTAGAGTTAAAGAAGCAACTGTAGGAGTTATTAGATAAAGGTTTCATTATTCCTAGAACATAACCATTGGGTGATCTGGTCTTGTTTGTTAAAAAGAAATATGGTTCAATGAGACTTTTCATTGATTATAGATCATTGAATAACATCACTATTAAGAATAAATATCCTTTGCTTCATATTGATGGTTTGTTTGATTAACTCCAGGGTGCTCAGTATTTTTCGAAGACTTATTTGAGGTCGGGGTACCATCAGTTGAAAGTAAAGGAAGAAGACAGTACGAAGACTGCGTTTCATACTAGATATGGCCATTATAAATTTATAGTTATTCCTTTTGGTTTAACCAATGCACTTGTAGTATTCATAGATCTTATAAATAGAATTTTCTATGAGTTCTTGGATAAGTTTGTGGTTGTGTTCATTGATGATATTTTGGTTTATTATAAAATTAAAGAGAAGCATGAAAGTTATTTAAGTATTATCTTGAAAACATTAAATGAAAAGAAACTATTTGGGAAATTTAGCAAGTGTGAGTTTTGGTTATATAAAATTTCTTTCCTTGGTCACATTGTTTCAAAAAATGGAATAACTATTGATCCTACAAAAACAAAATTTGTTGAAGAATGGCCGTGACCCACAAACATAACCGAGATCTATAGTTTTCTTGTCTTAGTAGGTTATTATCGGAGGTCTATAAAATTTTTTTCACGATTATCTAGCCCACTAACTAAGCTAACTCGAAAAGGTGTTAAGTTCATCTAGACAAAAGAATGTGATGATTGTTTTTAGGAATTTAAAAGAAGATTGGTGAATGCTCCAGTTTTGGAACTACCTTCCAGAAATGGTGAGTTTATTATCTATAATGATGCTTCATTGAAAGGAATTGGTTGTGTCCTTATTCATAATGATTAGGTAATTTCTTATGCTTCATGTCAGTTGAAACCTCATGAGTTAAATTACCCTACACACGATTTGGAATTAGTTGCTATTGTTTTTTCTTTAAAAATTTGGAGGCATAATTTGTATGGTTTAAATTGTGAAATATATAATGACCACAAAAGTTTAAAGTATATATTCACTCAGAAATAATTGAACATGAGTTATAGGAGATGGTTGGAATTAATCAAGGATTATGATTTCATGATCCATTACCATATGGGAAAAGAAAATAAAGTGGCTGATGCTTTGAGTCGAAAAAGTAATGGTTCATTAACCATGATACATTTGGAACAAGATTCTTTGGTTTTTGATTTTATGAACATTGGAATAGAAGTTATTGGTGCAATAAATTATTCTGTTTTGTTTCAGGTTTTAGTGAAATCATCTCTATCCGACAGAATAAAGGAAGAAGAGAAGGAAGACAGTGAGTTGCAGAAAAAGGTAGAGTTGGTTCAGAAGGGTAAGTTGCCTGAATTTAATGTTGATAATGATTGTGTTTTGAGGTTTGGAAAGAGATTATGCATGAATTGTGATTCATAGTTAAAGAAAGAGTTATTATGTGAAGCTCATAGTTCTCCGTTTTCAGTTCATCCTGGCAGTACTAATATGTACATAGATCTTCGGAAGTATTACTGGTGAGATGGAATGAAAAGAGATATTGCTGATTTTACTGTGAAGTGATTGACTTGTCAGTAGGTTAAAGCATAGCGACAGTTACCGAAAGGGATGCTTCAGTCTTTACCGGTTTCAGAGTGGAAATGGGAAAATATATCCATGGACTTCATTGTGGGATTACCGAAGACATATCGAGGTAATAATGCAATATGGGTTATTGTTGATCGGTTGACTAAATCTGCTCATTTTTTTCCTATTCGAGAAACTTTGTCTCTAGATCAACTTTATAGGTTGTAAGTTAAATAGATAGTCAGGTTTCATGGATTTCCCTTCTCCATTTTATCTGATCATGATCCCAGGTTTACTTATAACTTTTGGAAAGGCCTTCATAAGTCATTGGGTACTGAATTAAATTTTAGTACATCTTTTCATCCTCAATCAGATGGGTAGTTAGAACAAACAATTCAGACCTTAGAGGATATGCTACGTGCTTGTTCATTGGATTACCAGGGAAGTTGGGACCAACACATTTCTTTGGTTGAATTTTCTTATAATAACATTTTTCATTCCAGTATACAGATGGATCTATTTGAGGCATTTTGTGGGAAGTGGTGTTGAACTCCAGCTTTTAGGGATGAATTAGGTGAAAAAAATCTGATGGGACCAGAATTGGTAGAAGAGATGGCAGAAAAAGTTTAGTTGATTCAGAATCATATGAGAACAACTCAGAGTAGGCAAAAAAGTTATGTGGATAATCGGAGGAAGGATCTTTCTTTTGAGGTAGGTGATCATGTATTTCTCAAAGTTTTTCCATGGAAAAGTGTGATGCATTTTGGTAAGAAGGGAAAGTCGAATCCGAGGTTCATTGGACCCTATGAAATCTTGGAGAAAGTTGGATCAATTTCTTACAGAGTGGATTTACCTCCATGTTTATCCCTGGAACACAATGTTTTTCATGTTTCAATGTTGAGAAAGTATATTCCAGATCCATCTCATGTTTTAAGTCCAGAGGTAGTTCAATTGGAATAGAATCTCTCTTATGAGGAACAATCATTCCAGATTCTTGACCATAGAGAGAAATTGTTGCGGAATAAGGTGATTCACTAAGTAAAGGTTTTGTGGAAAAAATAAATTATTGAAGAGGAAACGTGGGAATCTAAAAATGCTATGAGGGATAAATACCCCCACTTATTTGATAAGTGAATAAAAATTGTGAGGATGAAATTTCCAAAAGGGGGGAAGGATGTAACATCCTAGGTAAATAAAGAAATAATAAATTTTTATTTTCATTAATATTTTGTGAATTAAATATTAATTTTACTTTAAATGGGTTGATATTCTCTATGGTGTACCCAATACACAACAACAGGTTTCTTTGAAATCTTATGTTGTACACTAATAATATAATAATATTATTTTAAATATAGTTAACGCCTAGCCATTGTATTGGCAGGAATGAATAGAACTAACTAAAATATTATTATACATGTTTTTTAAATGTTTTTACATTTATACAAAAAATAATTAGAGGCTTAAAATGTGAATTAATATAATTTTAAGCATAAATACTCTAATATTCTTTAAAAGGTCGATTTACCACCTTTTAATGGAGAACCCTATTTAAATATAGTTTTGGACACTTTTATATGTTCTTTTTGAAAAAATAAAATTCTTCTTTAGAATTGGGACATCAAAATTTACTTTGGGTAAAATTTTGGTATTTTTCTGATAAAATTCAAATTTTGATGAATAATGGAAAATACTGTATTTTAATTCAAAACTGCCTTTTAATCTAATTTATTTATATGGTTAGATTATATTTTCAATTGGTTTTAAAGTGTAATTAGATTATATTTTTACCATTTAATCCAATGTTGGTTATTGGAATTAATTTCACTTTGAAATTGGTCATAAACAAGTGCTAATCTTTTGATAGTTAATATTTCTTAAAAACACGTTTTTTTGGTTGGACAACGGGAATTAATTTTAAATTAATTAATCCAAATTCTATTTTTTTTAATTTGTTAAAATAGACATCATTTTTGAATTTTTAATATTAAATATATCTTCGGATAAATATTTTGTAGTTTTATGAAAAACTTCAATTTTTGATGAATAGTGAAACCACTAAGTAGTAGTTAAAAACTGACTTTTTCATTTAAATGAAAATTTACCACTTCTGTGAATTGAATTTCAAAAATCCGATATACATGGATGTTATTATTAAGTAAAATTTGGTTCAATTAGATGAAAATATTTTTTTGGTGAATAATAACTTTTGATTTATTTACTGTAGTTAAAGGTAAATAGGGTAATTCAAGGTAAAAAGAATATTATAATAATAAAAAATTAACTTAACACCTATCCTAACACTATTGGATGAGTCATGTCCGACCATGGGCATCCTTGGGTCTATTTTGGGACCCCATTGAGCCACTTAAGAGTGATAATGACACTTTATATTAATTAATTTAAAGTAAAGACAAAAATGACAAAAACAAATATCTTTTAGTAAATAAATTTTTAAATCAGGTTATATAAGTTATATATTCAACTATAAATATTATTTGGAAATATAAAAATATCTCCTTCATCATGGTATTTGTTTTATAATTTTTAGACATCAAATAAATAAAATTATTTAGGACACAATAATGATGCAGTGTTTACCTCATTAATAAATGATTTAAATAAATAATATTATAAAGATTAAAATAATATCAAAAACCTGTCCAATTATTATTGGATGATTTTATTTAGACTATGATTCATCATATATTCTACTTTAATAATTTTTGTACCTTTAAAAATTGAATATCATTATATAATAAAATAATATTTTCACACTTTCCTAAAGAGCCCCTCCTCCCCTTATAAAAATCACTCACTTATAACCCATTCATCAAACATCTCAAGGCTCTTTTATCATCTAACCCCTGACCAAATAATATCCCAATATCCCTCTCTTCTACCTAGAAGCCTTAACTTAGGCATAAGACACTTCAAGAAGTCCTTTTGGTTCAAAATAAAGGGAGTTACCCGAATTAAAGGTAACAATTTCTCTTAAATTCTTTTCTATTATCTTACTTCTCCTACCCCTAAAATCTTTTTATTATTTTATTTTATAACAAAAAATGTATCCTTAATATACTAGTATATTCTTATGAGAATTATTAAAACTACACTTTCACACGCCACCATCTAATGGGTAAAGAACATACTGTTTCCATAGATGACAAACTAACGCCTCAGGAAATGATGATTGTTCAATTATCTCCTACCGCCTCTCATGGTGTCCATTAAGATAGAATTGTATTTATATATGATATATATTATGTTTATGTTTTCTTTATGCTTCTTTATTTTTCATTTATAGCATACCTTTATGGTTTCCATTATGGGTAAATGCGATAATTTCATTTGAGGAAGTGAGGACTACCGCCCCCTCAAAGTGATATGACTCATTAATTCCATATGTGGGACATATAAAGGATGGTGTTAATGATATTATATATGATATTTTACTGTAATTATAATATAACTATGTATCATTATGTTTTAATTCCATTAAAATAAGAAATAGAAATGAATGTAGCGTTCACGCGTACGTACGACTTACCATCTCCAAGAATGCTGCATTTCATTTCTTACCTCTAAATGTTATGTACTGTTATAAATATATATATATATACTAGATATATAAGATATATATGATATATAAATCATAAATATCATTCTGGATATAATGAAATTTTGACCACATGAACAACTTGTAATTATAAGAAGTCCATTTTTGACTCCAGTACCAAATATCGACAAAATGAACGTTATTAACTTAAATGATTACAAAATGTTTATAACATGGTAATAAGTGATATAAAAGGAATAATAAACTTGAAAAATGATCTTAATCAAGTATAAATTAACTTTATTTTATTATTCAGGAGATTAAAGAACAAACAGGTCAAGTTGGACATGAGGTAAGGGACTTCGTCTTAATCTCATTTCATTGAGGCGTATTTTGTTTTAATACACGAATTTATTTTATACGATATATAAATACCTTTGAATTTTCATTTCATTCTAAGGGAATATTTTTCTACGAATCATTTTACTAAAAGACAAAAAAGAACGTTTTTTTAACATAAGCAGTGACAACGACCTTTTCCACTGCCGTGAGTATTATTTGATCTTGGATTCCTTAACAAGCCGTAATGTTTTTAAAAGAAAAGTAAGTACCATTTAAACTTTTTTTACATATATTGGTATTAAAAATGGTTTTGAAAATGGATTGATTATTTCAATATATTTAAATGACATATTGTGATTGAAATGTGGAAATGTGAGCTTTCCTTTATATTTGTTTTATGTGTTATGGTTCTTGGGAATTGTTATGTATACAGGTGGTTTCATGATAAACCTAGGGTGGGTGAGCCCGGGATAGCTCTCCAATTCATTGGGTAACGTGACAGAGGTAAAAGTGAATGTTTCTACTAAGAGATTTAGGGAATATACTGTGATGGGTATTCCAAATATAACTTCCTACGTAGCTGTGATAGTTATAATGTAAGTTTGATATGGATTCCATAAATTAACTTTATGATTTATGTTTTCTATGTGTTATTCATAAATCTTTTGATTTCATGAGGTTTGTTAAAGAACTTCTATTATGTATGCAATGATGAACTAATGTTTTATTTCTTTGTTTTATAACCCTTATTGATCTTTTTATGCTCATACCAAGTTTTGAAATGTTTTTCATAGGACTTAAAGATGAATAGGTCAAGGATGTGATCAAGGAAAAGTCATGATGTCCAAAAAATGGGACTAAACATGAATCTTTTTTTAAGAGTTTTTATTTTATGAAAAAATGGAAACTGAGTAGAAGTGTCTACATTGTAATTTTTGAGATGTAATGTAATAGTTATGGCCTAATTCTCTAAAACTCTAAACCTAAAAAGATCCTCAATGTGAATTAATTCAAGATTATGTAATGTTTTAGGCTGGGTCCTTATACTCCCCATCATATAAGTTATAATAGTCTTAATTGGTTCTCTCCGAGCTACCACATTGTATAAGCTATGTCCAAGAACTACAACATGAATAATGTTGAAAGTGCTTTGATATCATCAAAATCTCATAAAAACAACTATTATTCATTCATAAAATAATTAACCCATAAAAAATAAAAGTGTTTAATGTAAATATATTTGAAACATGATTAACAAATTTCAAATAAATGGGTTTCATTAAAGTCTCTTTGGAACATGATTATCTCATGGAAGAGAAACAAGTTCCATAAAGATCATGACATCAAAACATAAACCATCTAGAGAAATAATAGGAATAATATACTTAGATCATATCCCCCATAAGGCATAGTTAACAATTAAGTATGGAATATTATATGTAAAATTATTTTTAAAGTATAATTTAAAACATTTCATGAGGAAAAGATCCTTTCCACTTTGAAAAACACTTTTAAAACTTAATAAATTTTGAAAAGTATTTTATTTAAAAGTAAAGTTGAAAAATTATAAAGGAATATTTGAAAATAATTTAAAATATTTTTTAAAACAAAAAAACATTTTAAAAATAATTTTACTTTAAAATAATCTTAAAAGTTAATTTAAAAAGATTTTAAATTTTTTTTAGAAAACATTGTTTTTGAAGAAAACAAGTTCCTGACTGAAGAGAGAAATAAAATCAGATTTTATTAATTTTTTTTAATTATATTAAGAACCAAAGAGTGTAAAAATGGTACCATTACATAAATATATCATGAATAACTATATTTTAAGAAAACTCATGAGAGTTATTGAGAGGTATATCATCAAATTTAAATATTATATACTGTATCATAAACAATATCGATAAATGGTGAGATTGCAACAATAAACTCTTACCACTTTCATAAACTTGAATATTAAGCCCCATGAATAAATAAAATAAAATGAAAATTATAATATCATGAGTATTAATAAATTCATTATATTATATGTCAAAGGGGATTTATACCAAAAAAGTATGAACCAGGCGAAAGCCCGATCCCACAAATTTATTAAGAAAAAAGTGCAAGTACAGACAGTAGAAAATAAAAGCACTACATTACATCAAACCCATACTCATCCCTCTCCCTATCATCGGATAACTCATCACCAGGATCAGCTGACTCCCATTCTGAAGATTCATACTTCCGCATCATCTCAAGATACATGTTTTTCTTCCTAAGCATCTCCTCAGACATCTTCTCCTTGTTTGACCGTTTCCCACTGGGCCCAGTATCCACCTTCGGAGACCCTCCCCTTCGCTTTCCACTGTTCCCATTTTCATGAACAGTTTCTTGCGACCCTAAATTCTTGCAAGAATACCTCGTCGCCATTGGCTTGGGTAGGTCCGTATAGTCCCTCCGTGTCTTCCTCCTACTTTGGGTTTTCCCTTACACTTCCTTGCTTAGGGGATCATGAATTCCATGCTTTACCACCTCAGTGTAGGATGCTTTGTGATTATGGATCTTTTCTTCACACTCGACTCTATCCCCCCACTTCTTAAGGGTCATGGGGGAATTGATATTTCCATCCTTACCACCCTCCATTTGAGTTGTCTTGATTGTGTCATCATCACATGGACTTTTATATTCATCATTCACTCTGTCTAGGTTTACATGACCTTCTTTCCCTCCAACTTCCTCTTCCACTTCAATCACCTTTGCCTCAGTTGATTTAACATCACCCAGCACTGCAAACCTGTTTGCAGAATAATTAATCAAGTCATTAGGATTTACCTGTACCATACAATCAGGTGTGTTCTCCTGTTCAGACACCATTTCCATCGGTGTACTACTATCCTGCATCAATGCAAACCCCCTGCTAATGTACTGAAAGTCATCATTTGACCCCGCCACTTCATGTTGAACCTTGGGTTCAGGAATTCCAGATTCTGCCATATGTGAAACTGAGTTATCAATCATATTCATATTTTTGTTAGATTCAATCAGAATTGAATCTCCAGGCCGAGGCACATCCATTCCAGGATTGACCGGTTGGATTTCTCCAACATCATCCACTAAAACCTGATCAGATCTATAACTCAGAGATGTTCCATTCAACACATCCCCTGGTGTCACTCCCTGCTCCATGATAGCAGTGGGAACCGTAAGAGAATCATCAACCTGTTGCACATCTGGAGTAGGATCAACCACCACTATGCAGGCCTCCACTGCCCGTGCATCTCGACCATTCCTTCGGCATACATCCATCCCATGTCCCTGCTTATGGAAAAAAGAGAAGAATGGCATCCAAGACTCATAGACAATCCGTTCTGCATACCTGTACTCACCCTCCACTACGATCCAAACAGTATCAGGTGGGCTCTTTGAGAGATCCATCTCCACGCAGATTCGTGCAGATGTAGGGTTTCCCATAGAGGCTGTCCTCTGATCAACGCAGATGAAATGCCCAATAGAGTTTCCTATCGACTTCAGAAGCCCAGGGTTCTGAAAAGGGAGGGGAATCCCCGGCAGTTGCAACCAGATGGCAAGATTCAGAGAGTCCCTGTTCAAATGATGATCGAAAGACCATCTTAGCAACTGGAATGAGTAGGAATTCCTTGGTCTAGACCATGCCCTACCCAAATCTTCCTCATCAGAGAAGAAGATGAGAATCTGTCGAGGCCCAAAAATCCCAAACGACGCCTGGTTTTTCAAACCCCAATCTTCATTCACCATCTTTCCAAAATCCTCAACCGAAGGACGTCGCCGCACAAACCTTGCAATTAAGGCTGTGGAAAGCATCGAAGATGCTTCGGAAAATTCTCGAACTGAGAATGGTACAATGGGCTGACCAGAAACACATCTCAGAACCCTCGGAGAAACCTGTATCTCAGGCATGAAGAAACCGTAATCAGGCATACCTCTACGCGCAAAACCAGAGGATGAAGAAACCCCTCCTCCCGCTGCGGGAGGAGGGGGCACAGCAGCTGCCATCGGCAAACTAGGGTTTCATCCCGATCCACCATCGGGGAAAACCTCAGGAGCATCGGGAGCAGAAGGCCATCTTCAGATAACCTCTCCAGGGGCTTTATATAAACATCGGAAAATAATATAGGTGCATAACATGACATACTTCTTAAAGAAAGATAATTAAGACCAAAATATCATACCAATTTGATATTTTTTGAAATATAAAACCCACTAAAGAGAGATCATGAAATATATATTTAAATAAAAATAAATTTTAGTATAATTATAATAAAATAAATTCATTAGAGGTATATACACCACGTAGAATAAAGAGGTGGTGAATAGAGAATGTGTCTCAAAAAAGTAAAAGGAGAGACAAAAACCCATTACCTTAAGTATTGACTTTCTTCGTACACATTAAAACATCCTATATAATATATATAAGTTTATTATAAATATAATAAATAATAATATTAAAATACAATATACCATATTTTATTTTATTATTACTTTTTATTGATAGTTTATTAAAAATTCCATCTTAAAGTTACATTTTGAGTAGTATCCGCTTTGTTTTTCATATATGTTTTGACTTGTTATTTTTGGTAATTTTAATTTTATCATGATTTACTAATTTAAATAATGTAAAACATGATATTAATATAATATATATTCAGTATTTATGTATTTATAATAATCTATAAAATATTGAAATAGGAAATGAAATACACCATTCATTGAGACGGTAGGCTGTACGTAGGCATAAACACTATTTTCATTTCCTTGTCATATTGAAAGAAAGGAAAATAAATGATATATATATATATATATATATGTATTATAATTTAAGTATCATTATTATGTCATATATATCAAATATTCCTATAACAACATTCCTTAATACATTCTATGTAAAGCCTGAACAAATCACATCGCTTCGTGAGACGGTAGTCCTCCATACACATGATCAACGTTATCATATTATAAAAAAATGGAAATCATGAAGGCATGTGTTATATAATAATTAAAAAAAATAAATACATCATAAATATAAAAAATATGATATATAAACATCATGTACATCATTATTCCCAACCCTAATAGGTTGTAATGGGAAAAATGACATCGGTTTATGCGACAATATTCCTTCATCCACACGAAGGATGATTTCTTAACTAATTTGGTAGAAATATGTGTTGTTTTAGGTTGTAAACATAATATAAAAACATCTCAATATATGGAATAACCTTATATTTGTGACATCCCAGACCCGGATTCCAATTTAGGGGTTCCCTGAGCTTGGTGGGCCATATGGCTTCAAGTGAATCTCCCCGAATGCTAGAGGCTGTCAACTAGAAGTGAGGTCCTTGGGTGTGTTTGTGGGGAGAATATGACCTCATTACCAAAGTGTTTAACAGTGTATATAAGTAAATATTGGTAATAGAAAAAGTAGTATATATAAACAGAATGCACAATGGAAAATAGAGACAACAAAAATAATAACTGAAACAACTGTAATAAAATTAAACAATATATGATGATATGTCATGTACTAGAAAGCTAGAAAACATGGATACAAACAATAGGAATAAAATGTTCCAAAAATAATAAAGGAAATAAAATACTATCCTAATCATCCTGAGTCCTAACTCGGTCCTCTGCTATCAAGCTCCATACTAAACAATAAGCAATCATGTGTTTGAAGTCATATGCTTTCCTTTGTCGACACCTGCAACCAAGTAATCTACCCCGAGTAAAAAATAGCGCCCATAGAGGGTGTGAGATAAATCTCAATGGGACACCAACAATAGTTTCTATAACATCTGGACTGTAATGCCCTGACCCTAGTTACCCAGAGTCGGTGCATTATTACATTACATTGGCATGATCACAAGAAAGATCAAATCTCGAAAGACAGATTGGTTTAGTAGCCTTGGAAACACTAGATATATTCATAAAGTTTTACATTACATCATAAAGTGAAAAAATACTACAACAACATAGTCTCCATATTCCACACTCATATCCCCACATAATATCCCTGCAGGTCATTCATAACTTACTTCTTCACATCCTGGGAAAAATAAAACATAGAAAAGGGGTGAGCTCAAATGCCCAGTAAAGATAACAATATAGCGGAAAATTTCAAAAATAATCATAAACATTTAAGGCAATGTATAACTAAAAAAAAGCCTTTTAAACTTGAACTTCAACATAGTATGGAAAAAGTAAAATGAAATAATGCCATTTACTTATTCACATGGATATTCTACTAATCGAATAATCACATGCAATATCAATAACCACTTTCATAATGATGGAATGCATAATTCCAGACTATCATAACCACATAGCCAAGGCCTCATGCCAAGAATACAAATAAGATTTTTCCAAGGCCTTATGCCAAGACACTAGTTTGTCTCATGAGACCTACCGATGCATCTAGGAGCTATAGCGGGCTCCACCCGTCACATATTAAGTCCAATGCATTCCCATATGAAAAGGTTTAAACATAACATAAACATTCATATTAAAACTAGCATACGAAATGTCAATACTTTCACCATAAACCATGAATGGTATAAAAAATATCACATCCACAGTCAAACATATCACAAAACATTTAATACAATATAGAAGTTTTGTATCATAATAAATCAACTTCAATAAGAGTAAAATCCATCAAAGGATGTTGACATAGATGAAATCAAAACTCTTTTTAGAGAAATATCTCTTTCTATTTTGAAATCATTTAAGAGTCATATATTTATAAAATAAAACATTTTATTTGAAAATATTCTTATAATCTTTTAAGGGAAGCTTTGACGATTTTATAACGGCGGAAAATAGCTGCACCCGCCGTATAAGTTAAAAAAACATTCTTACCTTAATTTTGTCGAAAAGGTTAAAAAGAACCTTGTTTGGAAAAAGACGGAAAGATTCCTTTATAAACCTCTTATAAAAAGTAAAACAAGGGTATAAATGACTTTAACCCATATTCTTGTAAATAGTAAAAATGTTTTGAAATACATTTTTAAGAAACATGGATGTGGATGATAAAGAGATCCCAGTAGATTATTACATATAAACAACCTCGGATAATGAAGAGATTGTGAAATAACCCTTACCTTGCACTTTTCCTTGGTTGAGGGTAGGTTAACCTCCTGTATAATGGTGAAATAATTTTTATTAAATTATACAATAATCATATATATTAATATGATATCATATATGATCTTTTAACATTGATTTGTTAATAATATCTTATAATTATCGTCGTTTCGGGTGTTAACTTACTCGTTTTCATTTATATGTTTTGTTACATAATCCGTGTTTTTTATGGATAGGTTGTATCTTATTCATATCCAGAATGATATCAAGTCCTTAAACATAATTTTTAAATCATCAAATGATAATTATACTTGAATGGATACGATGGAGAATGAATCTCATCACGTTCGTGGAGACGGTAGTCCGTACGTACGCACGAGCGACAATATAATTCTTTTGATATTAAAATAATATATAAATGGATGTTATATCATATATATAGAATCATTAAAATTTTATATTTATTATTTACATGAGTTACACATCATTATTATACCCATCCAAATAATAATATATTGAATAACAATTACACCACGACGTGGAGACGGTAAGCCGTACGTACGCACGTATGGTGACATGTTATTCAAAGGGTGGATAGAATACTGAATATGGTTGTACCATATTTATAATAACATCACAGTATATATATGATACTGGAGTTATTATTTTATAATGGTAATAAAAAAGGAAGAATAAGTGGAAGAAGAAAGGAACTTGGAAAAGGGTGGTGAAATCATTACCTCTTCTTCGGGTTCTTCCTTTTGATTTGATCAAAAGGGCTCCTTAGGTTGGCTTTCTGATCAAAATAAGGCCTCTAGGTTGTAGTGATGGAAGTTGGGAGAGTATTTGGGTGGAGTTTTGCCGAAACAAAAGGCTTTTAAGGTGTTAAGAAATGAGAAGGAGGAGTGCCCTTTTATAAGAGGGGTAAGGGGAACCTTTGGAAAATCTAGAAATATTAGTTTATGATAAATTCATATTCGGTTTCTAATGTCTCAAAAGTTGATTATTAAACTGTTAAGGTGGGGATAGGTCTAAAACTACTCAAACAATAGAATTTAGATAGGTTTGAGTCATTATATTAACCTTATCTTTAAGTATTAACTCTAAGTTAATTAGTTTCACTTTTACAATATCTCTTTGTATTTTTATATTATATGGTTAATAAACTTACCATATACATCTAAGAGACCCCAAAGTGGTCCATTAATGATGAAACTATCATGATATTAGTCTCTTGGCCGAACCTTAGATTTTTATGAATTTAATATCAATTAATAATATAATATTTGTTTTAAAAACTCTTTTATGTCAATTTTGACACTATTCAATAGTTGATTTTTGTGAAACTCATAATAGAATGATTACTTCGAAAAAGTTAATTAAATAAATCCTAATATGTCATATTATCCTAGAAAAGTATTTTAATTCATTAAAAGTCTCAAATTATATTTATTTGGGTATTTATAATATCAATTATTTTAATTTTTCACTATTATGGTAATTATTGCAGCATCATTGTGTCATAAATAAATTAAATTATGTAATCTCTAAAAATTATAAATAAAATATAATTATGTAGGAAATATTTTTATATTTCTAATGAATATTTATAGTCAAAACGCCAACATATATAACCCTATGTAATTTTTTTTTTCTAAAAGATATATGCTTGTGTCATTTTTGTATTCATTTTAACTTAATTAAAATAAAGTGTCCCTATCACCTAAAAGTGGCTCCATGGGGTCCCAAAATCTACCCAAAGATGAATATGGTCGAACATGTATGAACCAATAAGGTTAGGAAACGTTTTAGGGCAATTTAGTATTATTATAATATTATTTTTTAACCCTTATTTACCAGATTTACCCTTAACCATGGTAAATAAAATATTTACCGCAGTAATTATTCAAAATGTCTAAAAATTAAAGTTACCTATTTACACAATTTTAACATCCTGATTCAAAATATGGAATCTATTTTTCCAAATTCAAAACACAGAAGTGGCAGAAATTAATTTAAAATTAATTCTCATTGTTAAAACAAAAAGCGTGTTTTTAAGAGATAATAACTATCAAAAGATTGACACTTGTTTATGTCCGGTTTAATTATAAAATTATGTACAATGACCAAAATTATATTAAATGGTAAAAATATATTATAAATATACTTTAAAACCACTCAAATTCATAATTTATCACTATTAATTATTTTGATTAAAAAATTTGTTTTTAATTAAAATTTAGTAATTTTCACTATTCATCAAAATATTAAAGTTATCTGAAAAGTACCAAAATTTCACCTTAGGCTAAATTCGATAATCTGAATCCAAAAATGAAGTCCATTTTGAAATATAAAATATATATAATTTCAAAAATTAGGTATTACTATTCATAACGGCTAGTGTGATTGGTTATGGTGTGTTAGAACTCAGTGTTGCGTACAACACACGCTATCAAATTATTAAAAGAGAAGCGTACCATAGAAGCTTGGGGTGTTAAATTCTCCCCTCCTTAAAATAATTTCGTCCTCGAAATTTCTAGAATACTTATCACATGAAAAGACTCGGGTGGTTCTTCATCATAAGTTCCTCGGGTTCCCACGTTGCCTCTTCCATCTTATGGTTTCTCCACAAAACTTTTACCAGACGCGTCGTCTGGTTTCTCAAGACTTGTTCTCTCGTATCAAGAATCCTGATGGAATTTTCACAATAAGACAGATCAGATTCCAGTTCTAACTCCTCATAGGTGAGTACATGCATTGGGTTAGGCATGTATTTCCTCAATAGAGATACGTGGAACACATCGTGAACTTTGGAGAGACTTGACGGCATTGTCAATCGGTAAGCTACAACCCCAATTCGTTCTAGAATTTCGAAAGGTCCGATGTGCCTGAGAATCAATTTACCTTTCTTACCAAAACATATGACTCCTTTCCATGGAGATACCTTCAGGAAAACATGATCACCGACTTGAAATTCCAAATCCTTCCTTCGATTATCGGCATAACTCTTCTGCCTACTTTGAGCTGCTTTGATGTGATTTTGGATTACCTTCACCTTTTCCATCATTTCCTCCACCAGTTCTGGGCCTACAAGTTTTCTTTCACCAACGTCATCCCAACAGGTTGGTGTGCGACATCCCTTTCCGTATAACTCTTCATATGATGCCATCTGAATACTCGAATGGAAGCTATTGTTATAGGAAAATTCTACCAGAGGTAAATATTGATCCCACATACCCTAAAAGTCAAGTGAGCAAGATCTAAACATGTATTCTAAGGTTTGAATAGTTTGTTCTGATTGTCCATCCATTTGAGGGTGGTAGGCAGTGCTCAAATGAAGTTCAGTATCCAGGGATTTCTGAAGACTCTTCCAGAATCATGAAGTAAAACGGGGATCACGATCAAAAACAATCAATAGGGGTACTCCACGAAGTCTCAAAATTTCATTAATATATAGTTTTGATCGACGTTCTAGTGGTAGATCTTCTCTTATAGCAAGAAAATATGCTGACTTGGCAAGACGATCAACAATAACCCATATTGCATCGTTCCTTCTAGGAGTCTTTGTTAGTCCCATGACAAAGTCCATCGTAATATTGTCCCATTTCCACTCTGGTATGGGAAGAGGTTGCATGACTCCTCTAGGCTGTTGCCTTCCATCTTTCACTTGTTGACAAACCATACATCTTGACACAAAATCAGTAATCTCCCTCTTCATGTTGTCCCACCAAAAATGTTCCTTCAAATCTCTATACATTTTGGTGCTCCCAGGATGTATAGAGAAATTAGAACTATGAGCATCATCCAGCAATTCCCTTTTTAGATCAGGTATATCAGGAACACAAAGTATCTTCCTGAATTTCAAAATTCCATCTTCATACACAAAGTCTCTCAATCTCCCATCATTCACAGCTTTAATCTTCTTTTGAAATTCTTCATCATCGGTCCGAGAACTCTTAATCCTTTCTATTAAAGATGGTTTGGCAACCATTTGAAAAAGAATTGATGTTTCGCCTTCCCTGGTTATTCCCATGTCCATCTTCACTAGATCCATGAAGATTGGATCCCTTTCAATTCTCATATTGTTCAAAACTCCATGGTATTTTCTTCTCAAAGCATCTGCCACCCTGTTTGCCTTCCTCGGGTGGTAGTGTATCGTGCAATCATAATCCTTGAGTAATTCAAGCCATCTCCTTTGCCTCATGTTGAGTTTTTTTTGTGAGAAAATATACTTCAAACTCTTGTGATCAGTATAAATCTCACATTTTTCACCATATAGGTAGTGCCTCCATATCTTCAAAGCAAATATCACAGCTACTAACTTGAGATCATGAGTATGATAGTTTTGCTCATGAATTTTCAACTGTCGTGATGCATAGGCAATAACCCTATCATTCTGCATAAGGACACAACCAAGTCCTTTCTTCGATGCATCACTATAAATAACAAACCCATCATTCCCCGATGGTAGAGTCAATATAGGAGCATTGACTAATCTTCTATTCAGTTCTTCGAAACATTCTTCACACTCTTTTGTACAAAAAAATTTAAAAGCTTTACGTGCGAGATTCATTAATGGGTTAGACAATCGGGAAAAATTATGGACGAATCGTCGATAATAACCTGCCAAACCAATAAAACTACGTACCTCAGTTATACTCGTAGGTGCTGGCCATTCTTGGATTACCTTGGTCTTAGAAGGATCAATAGAGATTCCATCTTTAGAGACAATATGGCCAAGAAAAGAAATCTCCTGAAGCCAGAATTCACACTTGCTAAACTTCCCATATAATTCATGTCTTCTCAGAGTCTTCAAGATAATGCACAAGTGATTTTCATGATCTTCATATATTTTGGAGTATACCAAGATATCATCAATAAATACCACCAAAAATTCATCAAGATACTCCTTGAAAACTCTATTCATCAGATCCATGAATACAGAGGGTGCATTAGTCAATCCAAAAGGCATTACAGTAAACTTGTAATGCCCGTACCTGGTTTAAAATGCTGTCTTCGGAATGTCTTCCTTCTTCACACACAACTGATGGTATCCAGATCGAAGGTCAATCTTTGAAAAGTATTGAGCTCCATGCAGTTGGTCAAATAAATCATCAATGCGTGGTAGGGGATACTTGTTCTTTATTGTTATAGCATTGATCTCCATGTAGTCGATACATAACCTCATAGATTCGTCTTTCTTTTTAACAAAAAGAATAGAGACTCCCCATGGAGAAACACTAGGGTGAATAAATCCCTTATTACTCAATTCCTCTAGTTGTTTCTTTAGTTCAACTAATTCTACAGTGGCCATTATATAAGGTGTCTTCGATATAGGCCTTGATCCAGGAATTAAATCAATGGAAAACTCAACTTCTCGTTCTGGAGGATGTCCAGGTAAATATTCTGGAAATACATCTACAAATTCTTTCACAATAGGTACATCCTCTATTTGAACATTCCTTTCCTCACCCACAGTTATTTCATTCTCTTCCTCCCCAATAATTGAATTTAGTTGACCTACTGGGGGTGGATCTAAATAAGAATTAGGTGGTGAAGATTCTGATCTAAAGATAAGGTGTTCCTTATCATCATCATAAAAAATCGTAACCTATTTCTTCTTACAATAAATATTCGCATCATAGTCTGAAATACAGTACATACCGAGGATTATATCAAACTCAATCATAGGTATGACGACGAGATCAGCAGATAAAGAACATATATATGCTCTAATGGGGGCTGATTCACAAAACTTTGTTGCAATGATACTTCCCTTGGGAGTTTTAACTGACAACTCCATTGTTAAATCAAATTGGAAATATCTAATTTTCTTAGAAAACTAGGAAGATTTGAAACAATTCAATGATCCAGAATCAAATAATGCATTTGCTAAACGTGAGTAAACCATTAAATTACCTGCCACCACGTCTTTCAGAGCTTCTACCTCAGCAGTACTGATAGTATAAGCTTGGCCTTGATCCCTTGGCCTTTTCTGAGGTAAGTTCTCCTGACACTTAGGACATTCAATTGCATAATTCCCCATCTCGCTGCAATTGTAGCACTAAACATTGGTAGCTTCCTTCTTCTCTTTGAAATCACGAGCTTGGTGGCCTTTTTCACCACATTTGTAACAGACACCCATTCCCTTCAAGCAAGTACCAGGGTGTTTCTTCCCACATTTAACACAGTATGTATATTCAAACTTTCCTTTCTTCCCCTTATTTCCATTCCCAGATTGATCAGCAGGCCTCTTCTTCTCTTGCTTTTCTTTAAAGTCATAAGACTTAGAGAATTACTTTTCGGTCTTGATAGCACATGAGACAATGTCTTTGTACGACGAGAAGGATTGTGAGACTAATGCTCGATGGAGAAATGGTTTTAAACCATCAAAGAAACGATCAATATTACTTCTTGGGTTACATATATAATCTCCAGCATACCTTGCTAACCTTATAATGTTAGCCTCATACTTTGTGACATTCTCATCCTCCTTCTGTCTCAGACTCAGAAATTGCCTTTCCATATCTGCTCGATGGTCGCGAGGAAAGTATTTTTCTAAAAACAGATCTTTGAACTCCCTCCATTCCATATTTGATACTTCATCATCTTCCTTAGTAGTTTTAATCAATGACCACCATTGATCAACATCTCCAGTGAGGCGGTAAACTGCCATGATAACTTTTTCCCTTTCACTACTCCCCAAAGCCTGAAATATTTTCTCTAGGGAAAATATACATTACTCAGCTAATAAGGGATTTGTACTCCCATTGAACGTTGGTGGTTGTTGCCTCATGAATCGATCTAACATTGATCCTCCACGCTGCGGATCAGGGTGCTCCATACGGGTAAGGTTATTATTCATAACCTGAGTGAGTTGTCCCAGTATGGTGATTAGCTGATCAGCACCAGTTGCATCACCAGCTCCACTATAATTATCTTGAGCAGGAGGGAAATCCCTACATGGAGTGCGTGCATTGATACAGTTTCCATTTCTTCCACTAGGCGCCATTTCTAAACAATGGCATAAACTAGATCAGTTTATGAATCAAAATACATAATCCCATACTTATAAAACACTTAACATAAATTGAACTATTTATGGATATAATCCATAATCATAAAAATGTTTTCTTTGAGGAAGTATATACTCATAAACCCTTCATAATGATTTGTAAAGAAAGTGAGAGTTATCCTAAGCATATCCCCCGGGAGTGTCGTAACCAAGAGTGCAGTAAGGCCCGTTGTCATGCACCAGTTCCCGTTCGAGTCTATCTCAAAGCGGTGTTTTCGGGTTTTACCCCTAGGTACATCTGTGCCAGAGCTGCCTCTACCTGCTCGTATCCAGACAGGGATGTATTGCTCGAAAAACTCACAAAATCTCTACAATACCAAAATTCTAGGAATTTCTTATATACTAATCCTCAAAGTTCATCTTAGGTCTACGTGCTCTAATCAGAGTTTATCTAAATCTAGCTTCCAAGGTTTGTACTAAACTTCCTATGATAACAACTGTAACTCCCCGAACCTAGTTACCCAGAGTCGGTGCATTATTACATTACATTGGCATGATCACAAGAAAGATCAAATCTCGAAAGACCGATCGGTTTAGTAGCCTTGGAAACACTAGATATATTCATAAAGTTTTACATTACATCATAAAGTGAAAAACTACTACAATAACATAGTCTCCATATTCCACACTCATATCCCCACATACTATGCCTGAAGGTCATTCATAACTTACTTCTTCACATCCTGGGAAAAATAAAACATAGAAAAGGGGTGAGCTCAAATGCCCAGTAAAGATAACAATATAGCGGAAACTTTCAAAAATAAGCATAAACATTTAAGGCAATGTATAACTAAAACAAAATCCTTTTAAACTTGAACTTCAACATAGTATGGAAAAAGTAAAATGAAATAATTCCATTTACTTATTCACATGGATATTCTACTAATAGAATAATCACATGCAATATCAATAACCACTTTCATAATGATGGAATGCATAATGATAGACTATCATACCACATAGCCAAGGCCTCGTGCCAAGACTACAAATAAGATTTTTCCAAGGCATTGTGCCAAGACACTAGATTGTCTCATGAGACCTACCGATGCATCGAGGAGCTATAGCGGGCTCCACCCGTCACATATTAAGTCCAATGCATTCCCATATGAAAAGGTTTAAACATATCATAAACATTCGTATTAAAACTAGCATACAAAATGTCAATACTTTCACCATAAACCATGAATGGTATAAAAAATAGCACATCCACAGTCAAACATATCACAAAACCTTCAATACAATATAGATGTTTTGTATCATAATAAATCAACTTCAATAAGCATAAAATCCATCAAAGGATGTTGACATAGATGAAATCAAAACTCTTTTTAGAGAAATATATCTTTATATTTTGAAATCATTTAAGAGTCATATATTTATAAAATAAAACATTTTATTTGAAAATATTCTTATAATCTTGTAAGGGAAGCTTCGATGATTTTATAACGGCGGAAAATAGCTGCACCTGCCGTATAAGTTAAAAAAAACATTCTTACCTTAATTTTGTCGAAAAGGTTAAAAATCACCTTGTTTGGAAAAAGATGGAAAGATTCCTTTATAAACCTCTTATAAAAAGTCAAACAAGGGTATAAATGACTTTAACCCATATTCTTGTAAATAGTAAATTTTTTTTGAAATACATTTTTAAGAAACATGGATGTGGATGATAAAGAGATCCTAGTAGATTATTACGTATAAACAACCTCAGATAATGGAGAGATTGTGAAATAACCCTTACCTTGCACTTTTCCTTGGTTGAGGGTAGGTTAACATCCTTTATAATTGTGAAATAATTGTTATTAAATTATAAAAGAATCATATATATTAATATGATATCATATATGATCTTTTAACATTGATTTGTTAATAATATCTTAGAATTATCGTCGTTTTGGGTGTTAACTTACTTGTTTTCTTTTATATGTTTTGTTACATAATCCGTGTTTGTTATGGATAGGATGTATCTTATTCATATCCATAATGATATAAAGTCCTTAAACATAATTTTTAAATCATCAAATGATAATTATACTTGAATGGATACGATGGAGAATGAATCTCATCGCGTTCGTGGAGACGGTAGTCCGTACGTACGCACGAGCGACAATATCATTCTTTTGATATTAAAATAATATATAAATGGATGTTATATAATATATAAAGAATAATTAACATGTTATATTTATTATTTATATGAGTTACACATCATTATTATACCCATCCAAATAATAATATATTGAATAACAATTACACCACGACGTGGAGACGGGAAGCCGTACGTACGCACGTATGGTGACATGTTATTCAAAGGGTGGATAGAATACTGAATATGGTTGTACCATATTTATAATAACATCACAGTATATATATGATACTGGAGTTATTATTTTAGAATGGTAATAACAAAGGAAGAAGAAGTGGAAGAAGAAAGGAACTTGGAAAAGGGTGGTGAAATCATTACCTCTTCTTCGGGTTCTTCCTTTTGATTTGATCAAAATGGCTCCTTAAGTTGGCTTTATGATCAAAATAAGGCCTATAGGTTGTATTTATGGAAGTTGGGAGAGTATTTGGGCAGAGTTTGGCCTAACGAAATGGCTTTGAAGGTGTGAAGAAATGAGAAGGAGGAGTGCCCTTTTATAAGAGGGGTGAGGGGCACCTTTGGAAATGCTAGAAATATTAGTTTATAATAAATTCATATTCAGTTTCTAATGGCTCCAAAGTTGATTATTTAACTGTTAAAGTGGGGATAGGTCGCAAAACACTAAACCAATAGAATTTAGATAGGTTTGAGTCATTATATTAACCTTATCTTTAAGTATTAACTCTAAGTTAATTAGTTTCACTTTTACAATGTCTCTTTGTATTTTTATATTATATGGTTAATAAACTTACCATATACATCCAAGAGACCCCAAATTGGTCCATTAATGATGAAACTATCATGATATAAGTCTCTTGGACGAACCTTAGATTTTTAGGATTTTAATATCAATTAATAATATAATATTTGTTTTAAATACTCTTTTATGTCAATTTTGACACTATTCAATAGTTGATTTTTTTGAAACTCATAATAGAATGATTACTTATAAAAAAGTTAATTAACTAAATCCTAATATATCATATTATCCTAGAAAATTATTTTAATTCATTAAAAGTCTCAAATTATATTTATTTGGGTATTTATAATATCAATTATTTTAAATTTTCACTATTATGGTAATTACTGCAGCATCATTGTGTCATAAATAAATTAAATTATGTAATCTATAAAAATTATAAATAAAATATAATTATGTAGTAAATATTATTATCTTTCTAATGAATATTTATAGTCGAAAATCCAACATATATAACCCTATCTAACAAATTGTTTTCTAAAAGATATATGCTTGTGTCATTTTTGTATTCATTTTAACTTAATTAAAATAAAGTGTCCCTATCACCTACAAGTGGCTCCATGGGGTCCCAAAATCGACCCAAAGATGACTATGGTCGAAAATGTATCAACCAATAAGGTTAAGACACGTTTTATGGCAATTGAGTATTATTATAATATAATTTTTTAACCCTTATTTACTAGATTTACCCTTAACCATGGTAAATAAAATATTTACCGCAGTAATTATTCAAAATGTCTAAAAATAAAAGTTACCTATTTAAACAATTTTAACATCCTGATTCCAAATATGGAATCCATTTTTCCAAATTCAAAACATAGAAGTGGCAGAAATTAATTTAAAATTAATTCCCGTTGTTAAAACAAAAAGCGTGTTTTTAAGAGATAATAACTATCAAAAGATTGACACTTGTTTATGTCTGGTTTAATTGTAAAATTATGTAAAATGACCAAATTTATATTAAATGGTAAAAATATATTCTAAATATACTTTAAAACCACTCAAATTCATAATTTATCACTATTAATTATTTTGATTAAAAAAGTTGTTTTTAATTAAAATTTAGTAATTTTCACTATTCATCAAAATATTAAAGTTATCTGAAAAGTACCAAAATTTCACCTTAGGATAAATTTGATATTACTAATCCAAAAATTAAGTCCATTTTGAAATATAAAATATATATAATTTCCAAAATTAGGTATTACTATTCATAACGGCTAGTGTGATTGGTTATGGTGTGTTAGAACTCGGTGTTGCGTTCAACACTCGCTATCACATTATTCAAAGAGAAGAGTACCGTAGAAGCTTGGGGTGTTACATGGACTGTGTAATGAAAATTTAACAGTGTTCATACATGCAAATATAAAGTATACCAGTATAATGTAACTAAATTTCCAAGTACCTACTTCATCCCTCAGCTAGTGTCTGAACAGGTTACCAATTCATTTAATTAAGTAATTACCAATTCATGTTGATAGGTCATGTTAGGTAGATCCAAAAATGACATCACCTCGTGATAATTTGAATACAAAAGGTTCCAATATGTAATAAGGCAACCATGATTTATGATATTTAATAATGAATTCCCAAGGCAATAACCAAGGCGACGTAGAACTCAAGGGTCACCAACTCAGTAATAACTATAGCCAGGCACATGATAAGAGTGTAATCCAAGTATCATATTCCAAGGCATTACACAATGTGGTGCCTACTAAGTCCATGGTGATCGACCAAGGTAAAATGAGGCTAAGCAGAGACAGGTCCCGATGGGCTTTAACCATGGAACCTACTTGTCAATGCTAGATCCAAGAAGTGTATCCAAGGAATCATATTGTAATATGAAGGGATCATACAATGTCATATTGAGCATCCAATTACAGAAAAGGATTGGGATCTAGGTGGGTATCAACCTAAGTAAGCCGAATACTTGAATCAGAATGGGGTTCCCGAGTGCTCATGGCATTCTCCGATCAGAATCCAAGGTGAGCTCGAGTCAAACCATTACTATTTTATTATGAAGTCTTGTAATGTTTCATTCAGTTCAAGATTTTCCTTTCCTTATTTTAATAATTTGAAGTAGCATGAAACCTTTCATTTAATCTATTTAAGGCATATTCCATAATTTAAGGTTCATTCCGCTATCTTCCATTAATATGGTAGGGGTTGCTATAGATATAAAACCAATTAATCATTCACATTTAATTATTAATTTGAAGCACTTACATTAGGAGGGTAAAGTGGTATGCATATATGTAACTTTACAATATACAATTCACAATATAAATCAATCCATTTAATATAGAAAATATTACCCTTATAATGGTCAAGCCATGGCACACCCGAACAGTGGCTCAAACGTGTTAAAACACTAAGCATCAAATATGGCATAACCTTCGACATGGAAAGTGTAGAGTTATGGGTGTTACCACTAACAATTAAAAAAATATTTGGAAATATCATAACCATATAGTTCTAATTACTATAAACATGGCATATACATTTCATAAATGGCACCCGATGAAATCGGTGGGCCCCACATGACAAATCCAAAATCGTTGAACTTAATGGATGAGTTATAGATCACCCACCTTAGGGTTGTACGATCTTTTTGCTCTGGTATTTTCCCTTTATTTGGATCATATAAATTTATATCTAAGAAAAAGAGAAAAATTATCATACCCTGATATCACGGTCAAGTGAAAAAGATAAAGGGAACGACTCAAGAGGACTTGAGTACTTACAGTTGAGAATCCAATGTGATTAACAAAAGCTTGATCAGTTTCCAAATGAAGGAGATCTCTTGGTTTCAAGGTTATATCTTCAAAAATCCCCAAATTTAGAGGGAAATAGGTTAATACCACATAAACTCAGATTATGGAAGAAGGAGGTGGATTAATATATCATTAAGGGAAAAATTGGCAATTTACCTAGAAAAATGACCTATGCACGTTTTTTCCGCACGGTTTGAAAAACCATGCACAATTACCTAGGTAGAAGGGGAGATCACATTGTTAGGCCGCACGAATGTGAACCAACCATGCGAGGTGGATATATCTAGAAAAACACAATCCACACGGTTTGCCAAACCATATAGCATTCCTACACAGTTTATACTAAACCATTCACCAAGACTGTTTTTCCCAAAAATATGGGTTTCGGGATTCGAAATTGCATCAGAAACCATTTAGACCTTTACTAACCAACTAGGCATCTATATTAGGTCCAAAGTAAATATTTAGACCAAAAATTAAAGGATCCATACCTGAGTGAAAACCAGGTTCTTACAGTCTTCCCCCCTTAAAAAAACTAGTCCCCGAGTTAACCTTCCAATGTTGGAGAAACATTATCTGAGAACAACTCTGGACACTGGGCATGTACATTGTCCTCTCACTCCCAAGTTTTATCCTGCATGCGGTCAAAATTCCATAGCACCCACACCAAAGGAACAAACCGACCTCAAATAACCTTTGTGATGTAGTCAACGATGTGTACTAGATACTCCTCAAAGGAAGCATCAACATCTAACTCAATTTCTTCAGGATCAAAAGTATGAGATCGATCAGCATGATACTGGAAAATCTATGAAACATGAAATACATCATTCATGGCATAGTATGTCTGAGGTAGTAGAAACTGATATCCTACTGGCTTGACTCTCTCTAGAATTTCAAAAGGACCGAAAAAATGAGGAGACAACTTCCCATGATTCGTAACCATATATTCCCTAACCTGAGAGATACATGAAGAAAAACACGATCCCTAACCTCGAACTCAAGATTTCATCGACGACAATGAACATATGATTTCTATATTGACTGATCAGTAGTCATACACTTTCTAATCACCAGAACTTTCTTAGAAGTATCTTGAATGAGATGAGGACCTAGTAGGGTTGCCTCCCCTACCTCTAGCTATCACATGGGTGAATGACATGGCCTACCATATAAGGTCTAAAAAGGTTCCATCTGAATTGTCCCCTAAAAGCTATTATTATAGGCGAAATTGACGAGAGGGATATGCTTATCCCAAGAACCACCAAAACCAATGACACATGCTCAAATCATATCCTCTAGAACCTATATTGTCTGTTTTGATTGTCCATCAGTATGAGGGTGAAAATTTGTGCCTAAAATCACCTATGTTGCCATTTACTTCTATAATCCCATTTAGAACTATGAAATGAAACAATAATACCTATCTGAAATGATAGTACGTGGAACCCCATGTAGTCATATGATCTCACAGACATACAGTTTTCCCATCTTATCAACTAAGAAAGTCTCTCAAATAGAAATGAAGTAGGATGATCTCATTATTCGATCAACGACTACCCATATTGCATCACTACCCTTCTGAAACCTAGGTAATCCAAATATGAAATACATAAAAACATCTTACCATTTCCATTCTGGGGATGGAAGTGGATGTAGAAATCTCACAAGTCTCTGGTTCTCTACCTTCACCTACTAATAGGTGGAACACCGAGTGATAAAGCCTACTATCTGAAATTTCATCCCAGGCCACCAATACTGGTGTCGCATATCTCGATACATCTTGGAGATTCTTGGATGAACTTCCCATTGAGAAGCATGAGACTACTTCATAAAATCCTCTATAATATCTGTAGGAACCATGATATAACCACATAGACATAGGATGTCATCTCTTTCCACAAACCAATCTGGAGGTGGGTTATCTCTTGATATACTCTCATGGAGTACGAAGACTTCAAGATCATAAAACTATCTACTCTTCACCTTATCAAGGAGGTAAGTGGCTACTATATATGATGAGAGATAATACTACTCATGACTATCATGATACTCTAGATGTAGCTCAGAAAAGAAGGCCATTAACTTCCATTCATCACTAGCTTCCCGTATGACCTATTCTTGAGTTTTTTGACCCAGCAAATATACAACTATATTTCCCTTCCCATGTGATCACTAAAAGAGTTGTAGATATTGGTCCCATATCTACTTTATGAGGTTCAAGTAATTCTAAGAACAGATATATTTGAGGATATTGTGGTCTGTGTACACCACAAAGTTCTCACCCAATAGATAATGTCTCCAGCAACGCAAGGCATGGACAACTGCTGCTAGATCAAGGTTGTGCATTGGGTAATTTATCTCAATAGGCCTCAACTGACATGATACATACGTAAAGACTCTATATTCCTACATCAGTACTTCTCTTAGGAAAATTCCTAATGCATCACATAAGATGGTATAACCTATTCCCGACTCAAGAATAATTAGAATAGGTTCTCATACAAGCCTCCCTTTCAGCTCCTAAAAGGCTTTCTCACATGATTCTGACCATGTAAACTTGACACCTTTCTTTATAAGACCAGTAAGATGGGAAGAAAGATGTGAGAAGTATTTTATAAAATGCCTATAATATCCAGCCAGCCTGAAAAAAACATCTGTATATCAAACACATTCTTGGGATACTCCTAGGAAACTACAACAATAACCTTTTCTAGGTTAACAGATACTCCTGATTCTAATATCATATAACCTAAGAATTGGACTTTATCAATATAGAAGTAGAACCTATCAAGATTGGTGTAAATATGATGCTCTCTTAGTGTACTCAGAATGATATTAATATGTTTGGCATGGTCACTATGAGTGCGATAATACACTAAGATGTTGTCCATAAAGACTATGAAAAAAGTGTCCAAATAGGGGTGGAAACCCCTATTCATCAGATCCATGAAAATGGTAGGCATATTTATAAGACTGAATGATATAACAAGGTACTCATATAGACTATAACTAATATGAAAAGCTGTACGGGGTATGTATGATGGTCTGAATCGCACTTGATGATAACCCGATCTTAGGTCAATCTTGGAGAATACCTTTTATCCTAAGATCTAGTCAAATAGATAATCTATTCAAGGTAGTGGATACCAATTATTGATCGTAAGATGGTAAAAATTTCTGTGATCCATGCATAGACGTAAGGTTCTATCCATCTTCTTGGAAAAAATCATTGGCGAACCCCAATAGGATGTACTAGGCCATATAAAAATTTTGGCATCTAAATCCTAAAACTTCCTCTTGAGATGATAAATCTATATAGGTGTCATCCTATATGGAGGAATGGACACTAGAGAACCTCTCAAAATTAGCTCTATTGTAAACTCTACATCTCTCTCAGGAGGTCAGCCAGAAAAATCACTGGGAAAGACATCGCTGAAATGATCCAATACTGGAAGGAAATCATCTTGACGTAAACCTTGATCCTCCATGAAGATATTTGTAATCTGGGCGGTCACTCAACCTAGACCAAGATGCTCTAGTCTAGCTCTACCATCTTAGACATCTCAATAACCCTTATCTAGATAACTGCTACCCTCTAGTGATGTAAAAGATACCCTATGACGATAGTGGTTTACCAAAGCATGAAAATGAACCAACCAATCCATCCTAAGAATTACATCGAATCCCTTAATATTGAGAAAAAAGAGGTTCCATAAGAAAGGGTAACTACCTACCTTAAAGGGATAGTACTTACACTAGCGTATGCCCTCTATTCATACCCCTAACGGTGTATCAAGGGTCATTACACCATAGTGATACTGTATCTCTAGTTTGAGACTCTCCATGAAATATATAGAGATATAAGAGTTTGAATCACTTGTATAAAATAAATAAGATACTATAGTAGAGGATACTATAATAGTACCTCATAGTATAGATGATCCCATAGCCTGATCCTTGGGTATCAGCTGTAGTGAATGTAGCTGACCTGATCCATGACCATGTGAAATAGATGGAATAACATGATCATAAATACTATATTGGAACTGCTGGTGATTAAGGGCCTGAATACCATGGCCATGACCTTTTCCGCGGCAAGACCTATAGGTAGTATTCCAACTCCCTGCCTCACGTGAAATAAAAGAACACACTCTTGAAGGTGGAGCTAGTGCATATCCTTTTCCACTCAAAGCTCATATAAAGGTCCTACATAAATGTTGAAGATGGCCCATATGGTTATGAGCCTGAAAATCCTTTGGGTATCTATCAAACCAAGGATTTTAATTCCCCCATCTTCCACATTGGTGACACAGTTTAGAGCTGTCAATATTGACACTCTAGTTGTCACTTCCCTGACAAGAAAGCTCAAGAGAATGCTTCCTTCCACCAGAATAACTACTAGACTGACACGACACTGATCCTTTAAACTTGATACTATTGCTATCCCTCAGTTTACGCTTAGTGATAAGATCCTGATTGACTATTTCTAAAAATGTAGGCAAGCGAAAGAAATTGACCTACATACAGATGGTGTATTAGAGCCCATCCTAGAAATTCCTAGCGTTTGAAAGCTCATCATTGGATAGAAGTGGTGAAAAGTGCTGAAAATCTATGAAACACACTGAATACTCTATAACTGACATAAAACCCTACTCAAGATGCATGAAATCCATGGATCTATCATCTCTTAGCATCTGAAGAAAGAACTGATCATAAAAGGCAGTCTAAAAATCATCCTATAACATGCCCTAATGAAGATCGGCCAAGGTAATCACATCCCACCAACACTTGGATGAATACCAAGGCATGTATGTAGAAATCTTGAATATTTTATCTCGAGGTGTCTCTAGATGATCAAAGATATATAGGGTGTCCTCTTGCCAAGACTTAGCAGCCTGCAGACCTCCATACCCTAAAAAAGTAGGAGGATACTACTGCTAGAACTCACACGTCAGATATACCATTATAGGTGAATGCCATAGAGCACTATGCAAGGACTACATTAGACGTAGAAAAATATCAAGAACATGGGAATTGGTTTCCAAATTAGGTACAATAGTTTGTGCCTCAAGTGGAACTCCTTGAGCTAAGACTAGAAGATCAAGGCCCACCACATCTAGATAATTGTTGTCACCACCTTCCTAGTACATGACATGAGGACATCATGGTGGAATTGGCCTACAAATGCCAAGTACATGCGTCATAACAAGATTAATTAAAAATATAACATCCCTAATGTAATTTAAACATAATAAAACTCACTTACCAATGTATACTACCCACACTACCTGCTTAGATGGATATGCACCGATAAGTTCTCAAGTATAAGTTTCATTTCTTTTTTCATTTAATTTCCAGGATCACTCCTTTACATTTCATAAACATTACAAGGAGGTATAAGTATGTTCAATCAATTCATTTTAGCTTTCATGATTAAATTTATAATAGATATTAATTTTCAATGAATCAGTTCCCATACACCTATCACCCGAAATGACACCCATTTATTTATAGCGTAATGGATTGACTTAGTAAATTACTCATCCTAACCCATGAGGGCCCATACACCTCATTAATTGAGATATAAAATCACTCAATCACAACCAAGAGTAATACATGTACAATATAATATCACAAAATCACTCAAAAATCACAAGAATTTCAAGAAATGAAATGCAGTGAAATGCAACTATATGGCATGATAATATGCATGACATGTAAATTCTAGGTTCCTATAATGATGTATGTAACAATTCTCCTTGATCACATATCATCGAGCCAAGGATGAAATAAAATAATCAAACGAAGCAATAATAAACAACACCAAACAACATGTTCATCACCCAACGGTGAAATAATATCAACTGTAATAGGAAAAAAGTATAACAACAATATGATTTTTGGAAACATGGTTTTTACCTAGAATAAGGGTTCGTGATGCCCAAGAAAGACTTATAACCAAGTCCCAAGCATTAATAATCTCCAATCTATTATATAAAAATAGTAAAGCAAGACAAGAAACCACCTTTGATACAATATTGTGACATCTCAAACCTAGATGTCACTTTTGGGGTGCCCCGAGCTCGGTGGTCCATAGGGACTCAAACACATCTCCCCAAACACCAGAGGATACTGACTTGCAGTAAGGGACTATGGTTTTTCTATGGGGAAACTATGCCCTCATTAACAAAGTGTTTCATAGTGGATGTATGTAAATATGAGTAATAGAGGAACCAGTATAAGTAAACAGAAGGTGCATAAAAAAATAGAGACAACATTAATAATAACTGAAAAAACTGTATAAACATTCAACAACAGATGATGATATGTCGTGTACTAGAAAGATGGAAAACATGGATACAAACAACATGCATAACATGTTCCACAAATCATAAAGGAAATCAAATACTATCATAGGCATCCTAAGTCACAACTCGGTCTTCTTCTATCAATCTCTATACTAAACAGTAATAAATCAAGTGTTTGAAGCCGTATGCTTCCCTTTGTCAACACATGCAACCATGTAATCTGGCCTGGGTACCAAATGGCGCCTAGAGAGGGTGTGATATAAATCTCAGTGGGACACAACAAATGGTGTCTATAACATCCAATCCATGTAATGGAAATTTAATAGTGCATAAGAATGCATATATAAAGTATAATAGTACAATTTTACTAAATACCCAAGTACCTACTTCAACCCTTGACTGGTGTTTGAACATATAATCGGTTCATTTAATTAAGTAATTACCAATTCATGTTGATAAGTCATGTGAGGTAGAGACAACAATGACATTACCTTGTGATAGTATAAGTACTGAAGGTTCCAAGATGTAATAAGGAAACCATGATTTATGATATTTAATGATGAAGTCCCAAGGTAATAACTAAGGTGACATAGAACTAAAGGGTCATGAACTCATTAAAAACTATAGTCTAGAATGTGGTAAGAATGAAATTCAAGGAGCGTAATCCAATTATTTCTACAATGAGGTGACTACCATATCCAAGGTGATCGACCAAGGTAAAATGGAGTTAATCAGAGATAGGGCTCGATGGGATTTAACCATGGAGCCTACTTGTTAATGCTGGATCCAAGGAGTGTATCCAAGATATACTATAGTAATATAAAGGGATCCTACGGTGTCATACAAGGAATCCAAGAAAAGACAAGGATCAGGGTCTAGGTGGGTATCAACCTAAGAAAGCTGAATCCTTGAATCAGAATGGGGTTCTTGAGTGCTCATGGCATTCTCTGATCAGAATCCATGGTGAGCTTGAGTCAGGCCATTCCTATTTGATTATGAAGTTATGTAATATTTAATTCAGTTGAAGAATTTCTTTTCATTAGTGTGATAAGGTGAAGTATCATTCAACCTTTCATTTAATCCATTTAAGTCATATTCCATAATTTAAGGTTCATTCCACTACCTTCCATTAATGTGGTAAGAAATGCTACGGGTGTGAAACTAATTAATCATTCACATTTAATTATTAATTTGAAGAACATACCTTAGGTGGGTCAAGTGGAATGAATACATGGAACTTTCCACTATCCAATTCACAATATAAATCAAGCCATTTAATATAAAAAATCTTACCCTTAGAATGGTCAAGCCAAGGCACACCCAAATAGTGGATCAAATGTGTCAAAACACTAAACATCAAATATGGAATAACCTTAGACATGGAAAGTATGAAGTTATAGATATAAACCCTAATAAATAATAACATATTTTGAAAGAGAATAACTATATAGTTCTAATGAGTATAAACAAGGTATATAAATTCCATAAACGAAAACCAATGAAATCGGTGGGCCCCACATGAAAAATTCAAAATTGATGTACTTAAGGGATGAGTTATAGACTACCTAACTTAGGGTTGTATTATCCTTATCCTTCGATATTGCCTCTTGATTTGGATCAGATCAGAGTAGATCTAAGAAAAAGAGAAAAACACTCATACCTCAATATCTCAGTTGAGAAAAAAAAAGTGAATAGCTCAAGAGGACACAATTACTTACCGTTGCACATCCAATGTGATGAATGGAAGCTTGATCGGTTTCTAGATGAAGGAGATCTCATGATTCCAAGGTTAGATATTCAAAAATCTCCAAATTGAGAGGGAAATAGATTAATCTTGTGAAATCTCAGATTAGTGAAGAAGGAGGAAGCTTAATAAATCATTCAGGAAAAAATTGGCAATTTACCTAAAAAATAACCTATGAACGGTTTGAAAAAACTATGCGCAAATTGTGCATGGTTACCTAGGAAGAATGGGCACTCATATGGTTAGTATTTATGGCCGTGCACCAAATGTGTGAGTTAGATCTTTTCATAAAAACACAATCCACACGGTTTTCCAAACCGTATGTCATTCCTTCATGGTTTACACTAGACCGTGTTCTAGTCCTGTTTTCCCCAAAAAGATGGGTTCCAGGATTTGAACTTTCCCCAGAAACCCATTAGAACTTTACTAACCCACTAGGCATATATATTAGGTCCATAGTAAATATTTAGACTAGAAATTAAAGGATCCATACCTGAGTGAAAAACTGGGTTCTTATAAGGTTATTATATACGAGTGATATAAAAATAATTGAATGGGTTTGAAGATGAAATAAAATAAAAAAATTTAACTAATGAATGTTACCATTTTTTCGAGTATCTCCTTTTCGTTAGAACCAAAGGACTTACTTGGTTGGATTTAATCCCAAATTAATGCTTCTATGATTATATGAGGGAAGTCAAGAAGTGAATTTGGTAGGGTTTGATCAATCTAATGGCTTAAGAGGTGTGAATATGTGGGGAGAGTGAATTCCATTTTATAATGGCGGAGGAGTGAAATTATTGTAAATACCCAAAAGTATTCAATATCGGGAGGTCTCCTTTACCTAATATGCCTCCAAAATAAAAAAAACAATGGAGGTTCATGATGACTTGGTCTATACATACCACCATTAAACAAAAGAAATACATTTTATCAAATTTTTTACTTAGTCTTTATGTTTACTCAATTTTACCTTTTTAGTTTTTACCATGGTGAATTGTATCTTCCTATTTTCCTAGGAAATTTATACATTAATATTATAATTAAAAATATATTTATTAGAAAATTTATATTTAATTATTCTAAATATTAATTCCAATTTATTAAACAAAATTATTATGTGTGTTTAAAATAAATTTTAATAAAAATGTATGTATTGAACAAAACCCCATTTTAACCTTAATTGCGTTAATTAATTTTAACTATTTCATTAATAATTATCATCAAGATTAAAGTTGAACTTATTATATAATTAAAATAATTATGAATCCAAATATGAAATCTATTTTCCCAATCCCATTAATATAATTTGTATAATTTAATTTAAAATTAATCCCACAGACGGGATGAGAAAGCGTGTTTTTAAAGTGAAAATGTTCAAAAGTTAACTATGTTTTATATCTAAATTTCACATATATTTTATTTAAAATGAACTAAATTTTATTAATAGATTTAAAATTTAATTAATTTTACTTTAAAACCAATTAAAAATATAATTTTACATTATAAATTATTTAGATGAAAAGTCATTTTTCAATTAAAATCTATATTTTCCACTATTCATCAAAAAACTAAACTTCTCAAAAAAAAAAACCCTAAGATAATTTTGAATTTTAAATTTAAAAAATAAATTTTATTTTGTAAAATAAATTTATAAAATTGTAATAAATTAGTTTAAAAAAAAGTGCACCATTAAAAGGTGGTAAAACACCCTTTTAGAAAATTACATCTTTTTATGCATAAATTTGGATTTATTATTATATTTTTCTAGAAAACACATAATATGAATGTAAAATTCTTGATTGAATATATAATATATACATTTTATTAAAATAATTCATAGAAAGTGGTTTGTTTAATTTATTGATATAAAATGTGTTTGTGCAAAGAAAAATAATTTTTTTTTTCAGAAAAAGAGTTTCATTATTTTAAAATAGTTCTTACTTTCATATCTAATTAATAGGTTGCCAATGAATTAAATTTATAAAAATTAGTAAAACATATTTTCAAAATTTATTTAATAATTTTCATACCTTCCATTCCCATTGTTAGGTGATAACTATAATAATATTTTAATAATAATATTAATAATATATTTTAGTTTAGTAAAACTCAGTATTGTGTGTAATAAAAGCTATCGAAGAAACTCGGTATTTTTTGTACCGTAAGATAAAATCCATTTTTTTGTACTAAAATCTTAACTTAGTGTAGTGTGTAACACAAAACTTCAAATAATTTTAATTTATTCAAAATTATAATAATTCATAAAAATTTGAGGTGTTACATAAATACTATGAAAAATTTAAAGGTGTTAATATTGAAAAGACTTTCTGACCGGTGGATAGATTTTATTTTTTTAAAAACTTCTCAGTAGTGGAGATTCAATGTGGATTTATTATTTTTTAAATGGTTGTAAATAAACCATTATTGAATGTTATAATTAAAGAGGAGGTTTATATCAAATAACTAATGGGATTATTAATTAGAAATGATGAATCTAAAGTGTAAAAGTTAAATAAGTCCATGTATGGTCTAAAAAAATCCCCTTAACTATGATATGCATAACTAGAATTGTATTTGAAGATGCTATAATTTGAAAGGAATGGTGTCGATACAAACATCTATGTAAAAACATCCAAGGAAGAATAATTCATGATGCTCATTTTTTTGGATAATTTCATATATTTTGGGAGAAATAATAGATTTATGAATAAGTTTTATAATATCACAAGGTTATAATTTTAATTGTTAATGATTCGTTAACTCACATACATTATAGGGATGGAAATTATTTAGAAGTGGAAATTCATCTTTATCTATCAGGATAAGTATGTAAGAGAGCTACTAAATAAGTTTGATTATCATGAATACAAACCATTATAAACTTCAATTGTGATGTGAACCAATCATGGTAACAACAATGATGAGAAATATATGAATTCTATCTTTAATATAAGAATAAATATAGTTTTTTTATATTTTATAGAAACATGACCAAATATTGTTTATAAAACTTTTTTGGGGGCCTGTTTCTAAAATAATCCAATGGAGGATCATCATAGATCCTGGGAATGGATCATATGGTACATCTAAGGTACTCCGATTTTTTATTTTTTTGATACAGGAAAGAATAATATATTATAATAATTTTCTAATGTTCCATGGGATATTTATTTAGTGGAATAAAAGTTCCAAATCCTGGACCTGGATTCCACTAAATGGTGCCCCGATCCTGGTTGTCCACATGACCTCAAGCATATCTTCCCAAACTCCAGAGGGTACCGACTAGAAGCGAGGGAATAAGGTGTTTCTATGGGGAGACTATGACCTCTTACCTTAGTGTGACAAAGTGGTAACATTCATACAGATCAACAATAGAAGCAGTTAAACAATAGATAAACCACAGGAATAGATACTATGACCACTAGACCAGTAACCCAATTCAGTGGAAGCACATTAATAACTGAATAAGAAAACACACAGATATATAAAAAAAATTACAGAAGTAATATCATATATAATGATGATCATGTGATTTTCTATAAGGTTCCCAAAATAGGTATACATGCATCAGTACAATACATATATCAAAAAACCAAAAAAACCCAAATGACCCATCTCTAGCTAGCATCACGAGCCTCAACTCTACCTAGTTCTCCCTTGATCCTAAGTAGAAATTAAAAACCTATAGTAGGGTGATTTACCTTATCCATATGTGCAGTCATGTAATCTTCATGGGTACTAATGGTGGTCTGAGATGGATGTGAAATAAAATCCCAATAGGAAAACACCAACAACATCTAATATCATACAGTTAGTGAATATATAATCATAATAGTGTGAATTTATTAATAGAATATGTAAAGGAAGTGTTTTATGTAAACAACCCATAAAGGTCTGGGTTCACATGGAAACCTATCCCCTACTACCTACTTCGACCTTAGTCTAAAAGTATCTGAATAACCAATTATCCCCAAATCAATTAATAAATATGTCTTGAGACTTAGCGCATAGCCCAATATCCCCCATAAATATATGTCATCAAGATATACCTAACCTAGCCATAAATACAGTATAAGACACTCACTAAATCAAAGCTTCTGCTTTAGATTTCCAAACACACTGTATAATTCATTTTATTTGTTATTTAATTAAGAACCCGTGATAATATTTGGAATTAATTATTTTAAATCTAGGTATCACTCCAAGAATATCATGAATCCAATAACCTAAAATCTCATACATGGAGATCCTCATAAGAACCTAGGTATTGATCTAGGTGTGGTATAAAATCACCTCCATTTTAGTCTTTCCTTAGTGGTCCACTAAGGGAGACCAAGTATCACTCATGGCTTATATATAATCGGCACTCTATGTCTATCCTTAGAATTCCATAAGGATTCCAATTACCACTTAGGTGTATGATTATAATCGCCATGAGTCCATCCTTGGCAGTCCTTTAGGGAGTCTAGGTATCACTCATCCATGTATAAGGTAGTAACAAAATGAGTCCATCCATTGGGTTTGTATATAAACCCATGTTTTAACCAAGGAATATAAAAAATATTAAATCAATTTCAATTAATTATTTCAAAGGTCATCACCATGAACATTTCAATTAAACATAACCTTAGAAGGTGGATCAAAGGAAAGCTAAGCTTAAAAGGCTTAGTCTCTTATTTATCTCATAGAGACATATCAATATAAGAAGAAACTCATTATTAAGTAATAAGTTACATGGAAATAACCTAGGCACATGGTCTTCCATCCCCATTCATTAATCATTCAAATTATAATTACAATTCATCATTTAAAATCCCATGGAAAAGTGTAAATGGTACACTGAAAAGGTGAACGATTCATAATACACCCATGGTTGTCCAAGTAATTAAGCTACCCAGCCAATGATTGATTGAAATGTGAGGTCCTTAAACTTTAATCCTTTATTAATGGGTCTCATTAATTACATAGGTCAAACCTACCCATTTTAATCAAAGAAGATATTCCATTTTAGGGGTGTTGCTCATAAAAAGTGGCATGTGTCACAACAATATATAGATAAAATCCTTAAATTTAAGTGAAAATCATACCATAGGTCCGTATTTGGGTGTTCATCTAGTATCAATTAATAATTTGACTCAGATTAAGTGAAAAATAAATAATAGACAAAGAACCTGGAAATATAGAATATTAGTTTGAACCTAAATAACTATGTCAATCTGATCCTAAAAAAATAATTACATGAATATAAATGAGAAATTAACAATAAGAATCCAATGAGATGGTAAATTCTTGAATCCAAGTTTAGATAGAGAATCCATGGAAAAGATAGGATTTGGATTTAAAAGGAGATCTCAAACCTCATGGATTTTCAATGGGAGGAGAAATGAAAAATAGATTTAGGTGATAACATATTTTAAGGAAAACAATCATTTTTCCTCAAAACACCAGGTCTCATTATTTTTCCACATGGTTTTCCAAACCATGCACTAACCATGTTCCCTCTTCTATGCTAAGGGGACACCCGTGTGGTCATTATGAATGGTTTTCTAAACTATGAAAAAACGGTGTGATTAGGTTCTACTAAAAACTGTAGGTTCTTCACATGGGTGTACGACTCTATTCAAATGATTTCCTCAATCCATGTGGGATCCTAAAGTTTACTGTCCATCCCTGTATAGTTTCATCAAATTCTGTAACTTTGATCACACAATTACTTTTAACCATGCGGTCCAACTATTTTTCTCCAGGAGTTGGGTTATGGGCTTCAAAAAAGCCCTGAACACCCCTGACACCCCATGATCTCAAAGGGTATTCACATTAGTCCATAATTATTCATTTAAACCATAATTAAAGAGAAAAATGTGTCATAGAAAGAATCAGGTTATTATAAACTTCCCCTAAAAGAAATTTATCCCCAAATTTCCCTTTTGAGGGTGGTGAAATATAATATGAAAACAACATAGACCGTTGTGCTCATACACAGGATTCCCTATCTCAGGTTTCATCTTTTACATGATATGCTACCATAAAAACCATACTAGATGAACTATTATACCTTGGAGAACCTTCATTCTATGATCTACACTATGAATAAGATGCTCCTCAAAGGAAAAATATACCTGTAAATCATACTACTCAAGATAAAAATCATGATATGGGTTTGAATGATGTTGACATAGATAAGATACATTGAATATATTAGGCATGGATCAGTACCAATGAGGTAACTTTAACTGATTGGCTATGGGACCTACTCTCTCCAAAATCTCAAACAGCCTGACATATCACAGGGAAATCTTACCATGTCTCATAATACACATATGTCCCAACATCAGTGATACAAGTAAAATTACCCAATCATCATCCTCAAACTCTAGAGGTCATCAAAGGTGATCAACGTAATATTTATGTAGAGACTTTGTAATAGCCATCCATTTCCTTATCAACTAAACTTGTTCTGTAGTCCCCTGAATTGGATGAGGTCCAAGTATAGCTTCCTCTCCTACCTCTAACCAACATAGGGTTGATCAAAATGGTCTACCATTCAATTTATCATAAAGATTCATCTTAATTTTATCCTAAAATCTATTGTTGTAGGCAAACTCAACCAGGGGTATATGATTCTCCCAAGATCCCCCAAAATCCAGGACGCATGATCACTACATGTCCCCAAGAACCTGGATTGTGTGTTCTAAATCAACATCAGTTTGAGGATGGTATGCTGTGATTAGAAGCACATTTTTACCCAAATACCTCTACAAACCTTTCTAGAACCGTGAAGTGAACCTATCATCCCTATCTAAAATAATGGTCTGAGGAACTCTGTGAAGTTACACTATCTCACAGATATATAATCAAAAAATATCATCCATTGAAGAGGTCTCCCTAATAGGTATTAAATTATTAACCCTTTTGATTCTATTAACAATAACCTAGAAGACATCACTACCTATAGGTGACCTTGGTAACTCAGCTATTGAATCCCCACAATGTCATCCCATTTCAACTCAATAATGGGAAACTGTTGTAAAAGTATGGTTGGTTGTTGGTGTTTAGACTTCACCTTCTAACATTTGGAACACCTCATGAAAAAACTATCTACATATTTTTTTATAATCAGCTACCGATACTGGTGATGTAAATACCGATACATCTTGGTGATGCTGGGATGCACCTCCCAAGGTGAAGCATGAAAGTCCTACATCATCTCCTCATATATTTCAATTGAAACCCATATGCAACCATGTATATAAAAAAAATTCAACCTTGCCTATTGTTCAACTAGGAGGAGGGTAATCACCCACATCACCCTCCCATAGGACTAGGACATTAGAATTTGATTGGTACCTCATCCTCACTCAACACATAAGGGTAGAGTTCATAGATACAGATGAAAGAAAAGTTTTACCCTGACTGTCCTACACCTACAAGTGCATCTCAATAAACACATCCATAAGCTTCCACTCGCTACTGTCATCCTGAACTGCCTGTATATGATTCATCCTGATCAGTGCATCAACCACTATATTTTTTTTACTAGGTGTATAGGCATGCTCTATGTCAAAGGAATATAGGTACTAAACCCTCCTTCTATAATTAGAATTCACATCACACTATGTAAAAATATACTTGAGGCGTTGTGATCCATATAGAAAAAAAATGCTCTCTCAGTTAGTGGTTTCTCCAATTGTTCAATGCATGTACAAGTACACCTAATTCAAGATTGTTTGTTGGGTATTTTGTCTCATGTGGCCTAAAATAATGACACCCATATTCTACAACTCTCTCATTCTGCATCAAAATAGATCCAAAACCAATACCTGATGAATCATAGTAAACATTTTAACTCCTACCCAACAATAAACAATCTATTATCAGTGCTGAAGTTAATATCCCTTTCAAATCATGAAGGGATGTATCACATGCATCTGACCATAAAAACTTCACACCATTCTTAGTCAATATCATTGGCGGCACTTCAAGGTGTGAGAAGTACTATATGAAAAATATAAAATATTCAATTATCCCTATGAAACTGAGTATGTCAAATATATTCTTAGGTTTCTCCCAAAAAACTATAACCCTCATATTCTCTAGGTCAACTGATACTCTTTTCTTTGAGATAATGTGACCAAGTAAATGAAATTTATCCATCCAGAAGTTGAACTTTGTGAGATTAGAATATGACTGATGCTCTCTGGGTGTATCCAAGAATATCTCAAGATGTTTTACATTTTCATTTTGAGTGTGAGAATACACCAAGATATCATCAATGAATACCATTACAAATGAATCTAGATATGGATGAAAAAATCAGTTCATTAGTTCTATGAAAACTGATAGTGTATTAATGAGACCGAACAGAATAAAAAAATACTCACATATATGATACCTACTATGAAAGGATGTATGAAGTATGTTCGATGGTCTAATACACACTTGATGATAACCCGATCTCAAACAAATTTTTGAGAACACCTGAGATCCTCAAACATGGTCGAAGTGGTCATATATATATGGAGAAGGATATTAGTTTTTTTACCATTAGTTGGTTTAATTTCTAATAATCTACACATATCATAATAGTTTCATCCACCTTTTTAGAAAAAAGGACTGATAAACCCAATATAGAAGTACTGGGTTGGATAAACCCATTTTTCTTTAAATAATATATCTCCCTATTGAGATCCTTCATCTCAGTAGTATCCATATTTTAAGGATGAATGGGTACTAGTGAAACTTCTGACACTATCTCAATAGAGAACTCTTCCAATATAACTGAAGGTAGTCATGAAAAGTAATTTGGGAAAATGTCCCTGAAACGATCAACCACTGAAGTTAAATATTCTTGATGTGTTCCTTGATCATCTAAATATAAACTCGTAATCCGGGATGTCATCCCACCCAACCCACAACACATGATTCTAGATTAGATCACCCGAGCATCCCATTAAACCTTGGGAATAAACTCTATGCCCTCTATTGATGTGATGGTCACCCTTCGATATTAAAAATCAAAGAAATCATGGAAGGAAACCAACCATTCCATCCTAAGAATAATGTAAAAACCTATCATCTCTAGGACAAAGATGTACCATATGAAGTGACACCCTCTAATCTCAATGAGATGTCCCTTCACTGAAGTACATCCTCTGTTCTAATTCTTAATGAAGTATCGAGCATCATTTGCACCATCAGAACACTGAATGGTGAGCCCAAGGCTCTCCAAAATGGGTATTGATATAAAGCTATGAAAAGTGATTGTATTGAAAAGGTAAGATACTATAGTAAAGGCTACTAGAATAGTACCTATCATAGTAGAAGTACTATAATTATTCCCCTCAGGTTTTTGTTTCACTACATATATTTGGAACGATCTTCGACCCTATGATACAACCTGAATACCCTTAGAAGATCCGCTCTAAAATCACTAAAAATATAGGGTCTGACTACCGCAACCACAATAACTACCTTGACTTGATTAGCTGGTTGTACTCTAGATCCCTTTCTGATGAGTTGTTATTTGTCCCTACTCCTACATGTGAAGTTGGTACACACCCTCTCTCACTATCTCCTAGAGGAAAAGTTCCACAAAAGAGATCATGATGGCCCATATTCCTATAAGATCAGCACACCACTGGGTTTATCGCACACTTAAGTCTTTAATGTCCCAATCTACTACACTGGTGGAACCTCACATGGGTACCTAAGTATGTGACATGTCTACTATTATCATGGAACATAATCTTGAGATGATTCTTCCTACTGCTGGTCAATGTAGCAATAGATATAGGTGTCAGATCACCCTGGATCACACCCCTATCCCCCCTCAGGATATGATCTGTGATAAGTTCGGGATTCACTATTCTTGAAATGGTATTAAGAAAAAATATATTCACTTATCATCAGATGTTATAACTGATACCATCCTAAAATTTCTTTGCTTTAGATAACTCATCACCCATCAGATAGGTGTGAAGCATTGGTGTTCTATAAAACAGGACAAATAATCCATAACTGATAACAAACCCTACTCCAAGTGGATGTACTCTCAGGATCTATAATCCCTTAACATTTGGGATAGAAGTAATCATATAAGGTAGTATGAAAATAATTCCAAGCCATATCTCGATGATAATTCCTCTTAGTAATGATATCCCACCACCTATTGGCAGAATCACACATCGTATAAGTAGTAATCCTTAACCTCCTCTCATGAGGTGTCTCAAGATGCTTGAAAATAGATATCATGACCTATAGATACGACTCCATATAATGTATTCCTCTATCCTAAAAAAACATGGGTATATATTTCTATTGGAACTCACACATCAAGTCTGCCATGGTTGGGGAAGGTCGCGGTGCTCCCTGAACGGTCAACATGAAACACATATAGGTTGCGGGGAATTGTTCCTTAACACATGTGTTTAGTACTATCATTGGTAAATTAGATTTCACCTCAATAGGATCTTCTGGTATCCTATGTCCCACCACCTATGAAACATGGTCTGTAGCACCCTCTTGGTCTGTGACTAGAGGACATCGCGGTAGAATATCTCTAAAAATTCTAATCACACGCCTTATAAAAATATTCAAAAACCACTAAAAGAATAGATATTGAAATTGGATATGTATAATACTTCCTATATAAGAGTCACACCACTTTTCTTACTCCTTGAGTCAGGTAGGGGCAATGTAAAAAAGATAATAAAGCAAGAGATACTACCTACTACCCACTACTAAGGTTGGGTATGGTTCAAGTTATCTACTATAAGAATTAAATTTCAATTTCATTCACTTTTATTTAAATTTTTTAAATGGTTGAAACAAATGGTTCACCACTTTTAATTCACAAGGGACCATACTCCTCATGAACCAAAATATGGTGTTAACCTAATTCACACCATATCACATTCTAGTACATGAGACTCTTGGTTAATGACTCAACATGCCAAAATTAGATTCCTAGGGTGTCTTATGTAACCTAATCAGGAAAACTCTACTTATGTTACAAAATTAAATATAAGTACCAACCATGTCCATGAAATCTTTTCACAATAAATTGTGAAACTACAATTATATAAATCATGGCACATATCAAAACATCATGAAATCAAGAAATTCATCCTGTATGGCATGTCATAATGCATAGAATGTGAATTAAAACATGTGACTAAAATGATTCATGAGATTTAATACCTTCATATAATTGGATTTTAAAAAAAATTTAACCCATAATCAAATCAATAATAACATCAAAATTTAAGTTCATCACCCAATGGTGGAATCAAATCAACTATAATAGTCAAATCTAGAAAACAACACTTTCTATTTGAGGCAATTCGACCTTTTATTTTATGTGGATTAGATACTACCGACACATAACATTAACAAATTATATTTCCTTTCTAACAAATTATCTATTTTCGCAAAATAGTAAGGCAAAAAAGAAATATATGACACCACTTTGTCACATCCTGGTCCCAGATGACAATGGATGGTGCCCCGATCCTAGTTGGCCACATGGACTCAAGCACATGTCCCCAAATTCTAGAGGTTTTCGACTAGACATTAGGGCCTAGGGTGTGTCTATGGGGAGACTATTCCCTCTTACCATAGTGTAACAAAGTTATAGAAATCATATATATTAATATAGAAAAAAGTAAAACAATATATAAACAACAAGAATAGACACTAAAACCATGAGAAAAGAAACCCACCTTAGTGGAATCACATTAATAACTAAACATGAATATATATATATATATATAACAATTCCCTAAGTAATCTCATATACAATGATGAAAATTTCATGTGTCTACAAAGTATCCAAAATAGTTATACAATCATCAGTACAATACATATATCAAAATACCAAAAAGACCAAAAAGATATATCTATAGCTAGTATCATGAGCCTCAACTTGATCCTATCATCCCCTTCTCCTAAGTTGAAATAAAAAACCTATAGTAGGTATATTTCCCTTATCAACAACCGTAATCATGTATTCCTCTTAGAAATAAAAGGTGTTCTGAGTAGGGTGTGAGATAAAGTCCCAGTAGGCCACCACCAACGGTGTCTAATTCCATGCATTCAATGAATATATAATCATAAAAATGAGTAGTTAGTAAAATAACATGTAAATGAAGTTATATTTATAAACAATGCATAATGGTTTAGGTTATCATGGACACCCATCCGCTATTACATGCTTCAACCTTAGCCGGAGAGTCTATAAAAAACCAATCACTCCTATATCAATTTATAAATATTTATTGAGACTTGACATGTATTCCCACATCCCCCATAATGGTATGTGATCAGAGGCTTCCTAACTAGTCCATAAATATGGTATAAGACATTGAAAAAAATACAAGCTTGTATTTTTTCTTAGCAGACACATCCTATAAATCATTTCATTAGTTATTTTATTAAGAACGTGAGCCCATACTTAGAATTACTTATTTTTAATATAGGTATCACTCCTGGTATATCATGAACCCAACACCCTACAATCCCATCCATGGAAATCCTCATCAGAACACAAACATCTCTCTAAGTGTGGTATAATATCATCACCATTTGAGTATGTCCTTGGCAGTCCTCCAAGGGAGCCCAAGTCTCACTCCTAGAATATATAGAATCGACCCTCTAATTCCATTATTTTCATTCCATAAGGAGTCCAAGTATCACTCAGGTGTATAATGATAAGGCTCACAAGTCCATCCTTGGAAGTTTACTAGGGAGTCCGAGTATCAACCTGGAATGTATAAGGCACTATACAAATGAGTTCATCCATGACATTCATATATAAACCCATGTGTCACCCAAGACATATACTAAACATTCAACTGGTTTCAATTAATTATTTCAAAGTTCATCACTATGATCATTTCAATCATACCTCACCTCAGAAAGCATCTCATAGGAATGATAAGCTTAGAAGGATTAGTCTCTTAATTATCTCACATGGGAATATCAATATAAGAAGAAACTAATTCTTAATCAAGAAGTTACATGGCCATAGACTAAGGACATGATCTTACATCCCATTTCTTTAATCATTCAAATTATAGTTACAATTAATCATTTAAAATCACATAGAAAGGGGTAAACAACATGCTTAAAAGGTGATCAGTTCATAATCCACCCATGATTGTATAATTAATTAATAAACTCACCGAAGGGGTGATTTAAATTTGAGGTCCTTAACCATTAATAATTTATGAACACTTATCATTAATTAAATAGATCATACCTACCCATTTTAATCAAGGAATAAATTCTATTTTAAGGGTATTGCATGAAAAATAATGCACCTGAAAAAAATAAAAATAGATAAGCACCCAAACTATAAAGAAGAAATCATTATACCACCTACCATAGGTCCATAGTATAGTGCTTGTCTAGTATCAGCACCCGATTTGAATCTGATTAGAAGAAAAATGAATAATGGATGAAGAACATGGAAATATGAAATATTATATTGCACCTAAATAACTCTGTCAATCGGATATTAAATGAAAAATTAAACAAAATTAATATAGAAGTTACCATTAAGATTTCAATGAGACAATTGGCACTCAAATTCGAGTTTGGATAGAGAATTAATGGAAATTCATAGGATTTGTCTTTAATGGGAGCTCTCAAACCTCCCGAATCTCCTACGTAAGGAGAAATGAAAAATAGATTTAGGTTATAATATATTTTAAGGAAAACTGGTAATATTTTCTCAAAACACTGGGTTTCATGGTTTGGCTGCATAGTTTCCCAAACAATGTGCTAAAAGTGATCCATCTATAATGCTAAGGGGGCACCCTCATAGTCATTGCACATGGTTTAAAAAATCATACACAAACTATGTGATTATTCTTTGGTAAAAACTATAAGTTCCTCACATAGGAATGAACCTTAATCCACATGATTTTCTAAAACCATGCAGGCTCCTGAAACCCACTATCCATCCCCACACAGTTTCATCAAACCATCTGTCTTGGGACACATTGTTACGTATAATTGTGTAACCTAGATTTTTTTTTCTACAATAGTTGGGTTCCAGGATCCGAACAAGCCCTGTACACCCTCAATAACCCCATAACCTCAAATATAATTCACATTAGGCCACAATTAAGAATTAAAACCAAAATCAAAGAGGTCTATACCTCATAAGAAGAACCAAGTTTTTACAAAAAATCAAAATGATGTGGTGTTATACTTACTAGAAATAAATGTGTAGTTTAGATGAGCTAAAAAACTAAATAGAACATATCATTCTATGATATAAATTTAATATAAGCTGGTAACCAATGAATGAAATCAAATTTTTTCTAAGAGGAAAAAAGTATAGGATATTTGTAATGAATTGAAATAATCGATGGTAAAATTTTGTTATAACATGAGTTCAATTTATCTCAATAAAAATTTAGTACCACAATTTCATATAAAATAACGAGATAAAATATTACTTCATCAAAGAGAATTTGGATAAAGGAGTGATAGATATATATCATATTGGAACTGATAAATAAATGGAAGATATCTTTTCTAATACTTTGGACACTTTAGAATTTGAGAAGGATCATTTAAAAATTTATGTTTAACCTCCTCCATCTACTTGAGGAGGTTTGAATATTATCCTCCCCCCATTTTAATTTATTTCATTAAAAGGTTTTTTTGTTTGGAAGGTTCTATGCCTTTATGTTTATTGTTAAAGGGGTGGTAAGGAAAATTATGTTGGTGAAATTTAATTAAAAATATGTTGGTGGTGATATTCATTAACAGGGGGGGAGATAATTCTTGTTTTCCTAATCAAAGGATTTAGTGTTTTTTTTTTCTCATTAAGGGGAATTAAATAGTATTAAATTCAGGGGGATCACATGGTATGAAGTTCTAGGGGAGGCATGATCCATATAGAATGAAATTTTTACAATTCTAAAGATATGGGGAGTTTTGAAAAATTTAGTATTGTAAAGGGATTGAGGTATTTCATGAGGAACAAAATATACTTATGAACTCTTGTTTTCTACAATGATAATTTCTCACATTGAATTAAAGTGATGTATGAATTATTCTATTTCAATTTGGAAATCATAATTTTTTTTACATGATAGAATTTCACTTTTGATTTAAAATAATTCCAAATGGGTAGAATGTTATAACTATGTTTATAAATGGATAATGTTGAAGCAATCTAGGTTATTGTTAAGAGAATGAATAAATACATAAGTTAAAATTTATTGGATTATAAATATGTTGGGCGTGTTTTTTTTGGTGGGGAAACTTTTTCATTACACTTACTAGTTAAAAAATAATTTTTATTTCAAAGATAAATGATTTCCAAAATTCTCCATTATTATCTGAGTTCCCATGTAACATTGAATCATGAGTAGAGTTTGAATATTATGAAAAGATATGGTTTTAAGAGGAAATTTTAATGGATGTTAATATTCTTCATATTATTGACAATTTAGAGATTAATTTTATAAAATCTTAGTAGTTTATGGTGTAGTTTAGAAAAAAAATGGGTAAAGGAAGAGTTTTCAAGAATTAATTACATGGTATCATTTTCAAAAAAAAATTACATTAAATAATTCAGAATAAAAAATTCATGAAATAATTGCAAGGAATAAGGATTCTGTAAAATAATTACACTATATAAGGATTACATGAAATAATTATTTAGTTATTGGGTCATTTAATATGGAATTAATTCTATCAAAGATTTATACAGATAAATATTTATTTGTGAGAAAGAGTTGGGAAATTCACATGAATCCTAAAATGAGGATCTTATACATAGCTAAAAAATTCAACCCATTTTTATAAATATCTATTCATTTTTTTTCATATGGAATAATATTTTTCATAATGTGATAATATTATATTGAGAGTGTTTTTCAGTACCCTTTACATAGAAATAGGATCCTAAGAACCTTATTTTAAATGGATAAGGAATCCAAGGAAAATTAGATTAAATTAATCTCTTATTTTATGGAAAGAAGAATTAGTCTCTTTATTTTTATAAATTAGAATAATTTTTTCATTTACAAAATTATAATTAATCTCTTTATTTATAAAAAGAATAATAATCTATTTTTTCTGGACATTTGATAGAACTATGAAGAATTTACATATAATGAAGATTTGTTTAAATAACATACATAATATAAAAAACTATAGAGAGATTATGTATAATAAATTTTAGTGTGATGAAATTACATGATAGACTAAACTATGGATAAATTACATGGTAGATAGATTTTTTCAATGAAGATTCATGGTGAATTATGTACAATGTGAATATTTCATAAAAATAAGAATTTTTATACAAACCTAAAGATAATTTAATGTACAATTATAGATTACTATAGTAGACTATTTTCTATGATTGTGGATTGTATCGGAGAATCATATTATGGCCTTCATGATGAAATATGTAGTATAAATTCTTGCTATTATGGAATATTTTTTTAGATAATATGAGAAGATATACATCCAAAGTAGGGAGTGAAGGAGGAATCAGTGAGAGTGTATGATGGTGGGCTATGTGTTAATTCCTAAAAAAATTGTTAATCTGGTAATCTTGGAACATATTGATAGTTAATGAAACATTATATCCATTAAACTATTTCATATTATTGTATTTTAACTCATAGAAACATTATCAGTGTGTGCTCCTTGGATTTTTCACTTAATGGTGAATGAAGTAAATTTTTTGTTCCCTGTTTTAGACTTAATATTTGTGATTTAGGTGGATAATAATGTAATTACAATATTTTTAATGAGTTCCTACCAACTTGGGAAAAATTTCCAATAGAACATGAAAAAATTTCATACACAGATTAAACCCTCTCTTTGGGTGTGTTTGGGCCTCTTCGATGCAACAAGGTCTTTGTTCATGTTGGACCAAGGAAGGATGATGGAGAAGTTAAAAGGGGTTTTTATAGGGGAATTTATAGAAAATACCCTACACAAGTCTCCCAAAAGACTCCATAAACTTGATCAGATTTGAGGAGGTACCCCATTGTTGTACAATGTACTTGCATGAACTCCATCAAAAAAGTAGTAGGGTTTCATGTATTACAGGGCCCCTAAAAATGTACTTGAGTACTCAGTTCCCTAAAGCTGTTATTTGATGGCCTCTTATAATTTTTTCCAGTTGAAAGTCCCCAATAAACCCTCTCTAAAATTTATAACCCTCCAAATACCTCCCAATAACAGCCAGAAAATCTAATATTAAGGAAATAAAACCCAAAAATGAGCTTTGAATAGTACCAAAAATATCAATGTTGATTTTTTGAAAACACTTTACAATTTTAGATAAACACATACCACAAAAATTAACCATTTATGAAGTACATACTATTCAACCTAGTGGTCTTTTTTAGAGTTGACAATATTGATGAATTACCCAATCCATAGTTGTAAGGAAAGAGTAGTCTATTGAAAACTTTTATTTCTACTCAAGATAGAAATATTTCAATAATAATATAAATAAAAAAACTCATATATATATATATATATATAGATATGTATATTCCTGTTATAACTACCCATTCCTTTTCATGTTGGTGGAATAGGAGGGATGTTTTGACTCTTATTGATTTGATGTGCGGGTGATTTCTGTAATTAAAATTTATCTTAAAGGTTGGAAGTATTAGATGTGTTGTAAATTTATAAATGAGTATTATAGAGGTGTAAGGATGGGTTAAAAATTATTGAATATAATTATTATGTGGTTGGTGTTAAAAATGAGAAGAGAGGTGGTTTTAGAGTCCACTATTAATTAGTCCAGTACCACTGAGTACTCAGTGTAACAACCAATGGGGATTTCTAACATATTTTCCCACCTGGTGGCTGATGGTCTTCCATTAGAAACTCGATGATACCCTATATACCTAATGGGAGGTTAATGAGTACATTGTAGGCCTCATACACATTTCTAAAGGGAAATGGTAAAAGGGTATTTAATTCTTTATATTAGGAACCCCATATTGGGGTAACTTCTCCACCTAGAAATATATATTGGAACTTCTCCCTTTGATCACTCTCTTCATCATCTTATTCCACCTTTTTACATTTGGTTTTGGTGTGTTTCATCACATTAATTTGAGGTAGGACCCTTCTATTGATGGGAATATAATAAAATATGTGAATTATACTGTATAATTCAACTATATATCATAACTTTTAATGTGCATATAATGCATATAATAGGAAAAAATATTGATATATCATTTTAGGAATGGTAATCCAATATTGTATGGTATGACATATGATATATAATATGATATGTGATACCATTTTCATTATTTCTACCATGTTTCCTATTTTTTCTATTTGATATAAATAATAAAGATGAATTATTTATGGATTTATAATTATGATCATGATTATTTAAATATTTAACATCACGATACAATAAACATTTATATGTTATGTGGAACGGATTCAATTTTTTTCCGTATTTTTATTTTATAATTTATTATTTATATCCTAACTATTTTCATAATATAGTGGAATTTACTATGTATTATATATTTTATGGAATTTTAATTATTAATGTAAATATTTCAAAATCAATGATTTTAATTCTTAAATTAATATTTTATTTTTTATTAAAATGAGTATACCTTTAATTGTATATTTTTATTTTTTATAAGTGATTACATTTTATGATAATCCATGAAGGTATTGAATATCAAGTGAGATACTAAGGATACAACTGAATAATGATGACAACATTGGCACCTCAATGATGCCAAAAATAAAACATCATAATCCTTTAGAAGGAAAATGATGTCTCATAATAGGACTCAAGAACATGATAAACCACCAATATTATTTCATAAAAAAACTCCAGGATATGTTAAGACTCTAACAACATATCATATAAACAATTTTTAAAGAGTTTCTATACCAATTATAACACTTCACTCGAGATTAGGGACCCTTCAACACCAATAGACAGTGCTTCAGCTAACTAGTATAGTGTTTCACTCCCAACATAACCTCATAGAGATCACTCACATGATATAACCACCTAAACATAACATTTGAATAAAATTTGGTCCACATCTCCTATAAAATCTAACCTCACCCATCAAAATATGTTATGATGTCCTACCAATGCTCTGTGCATTGATATACTTAGTATTGTAGGATTCTCAAACTCCCCAATCTTATAGTTTATGGGATTCATGGATCATAATATGATCCTTATCAGTGTTTGAAAACCCAAACATAAGTTAGTATATATTCATCGAATCAAAAATTCAAGGTAAATTAAAAAAAATCACCAAAAATCCATATAAAATATCCTCCATCTCCTTCTTGAATGAAGAATGATTGATGAAAATCACTTGAGATAATTAAAATCTTCATACCTTTGAAGGGACTACACAAGGATTTAGATCCTATTACTTTTCATGGTGATCCTAGATCCCCAAAGGGGTGATATCACCTTTATGTTTATTTATAAATGAAGTAGTGAGGATGAAGAGAGTTTTGACAGGGCATACTTTCATCACAATCAACATATCCCAACCTAAGGGATCACATCCCTTATATATCTATATATGAGACATTTAATCAAATTAAACACATTGGAAATATGTAATGTATATAAATATATTCTCCTATTAACTTATTCACTGAACCTATTAAATGAAAATACATTCCATGACCAATTCATTCATTATGGATTGTGATTGATAAAATCCAAAGTAGAGAGTGATGTGGACGTAGCATGAATTGTATGCATGAAAATAGTGGTCTTAGATGTCGACTAAGACAACAAAAAGAACCACTATGTCTTGGTAAAACCAATTTTAGTGAAATCAAATAATATAAAACTTTGACTAAAATATCATAATGACTTTACGCATAACTCCATAACTCTTTGTGAATTAATCCAAACTCTTTTGGATATAGTTTTACTGAACTCTATTCATTTTAGGAAAAAATTTTTTTTCCAAAAAATAATCCTTATTTAGATTCCAAACTATGTGACTCTGTAGGCCTTATTAAGTTTAAAAAAAAATATGAAATACCTATTTCATTTATGTAACCAAAGATAAGCCTCTTACAGAGAATCAATCCTACTCAAGCTGCTATGTGGTATAGTTTAATCTACATAAAAAACTCATTTATGTATACAAACATGTAAAACATAAGATTAATCATATAAATTATATTTAAACCTATATTATTAATTTTTCTAAGACATAGTGTGAACACTATACATGAAAAAATGTCAGTTTTGTTTAATCTATCTCAATTGTTCTTTATTATCTAAAAAAGACTGACCAAGTTCATGATTACATCACATTTTTTTCATCTAACTGATGAGTACATCACATTTCCCTTATACAAGTACCTAAACACATCATATATAACCCAAATAGGAATGTATATTCCCTTCCTTAGTCTAATTCAGACAATGACCGAATATATTCACTCATCATACATCTTAGGAAATCCCATCTTGCCTGTTCTCCAACTGATGATAGGATCAAAAACATACCCAACCACTACTTGATTAGATAATTCACTTTCGAGTTTCATAAGAAAGGTAGAAAATTATGAAGTTTATTATTCTAAGTCTGTCATCAAACATAGGTAAGAAAAATTTATATTAAGCATACACCCCTAAGTATATTAATGATTATATTACATTCTAAGAGATATACTTTGGTAGTTGAATACAAGTAGGAAGTCTTTAGTTATTACTTCATGAATCTACTATTCATATATCACATACACGCCTTTTCATAGATTATAATGTTATATTCATGATAATATTAGCTTATCATCATAATCAACAATACTCCATGATGAACATCAATTAAAAATGACTTAAAGTTATACTTTGAGGTGATACTATCATTTGATTATTCATGTAAAAAAAATTTTAACTCACATAAAAAATGATAAATGGAGATTGAATTTATTATAAAACCATTATACATTAACAACCATTAAAACCAATCTATCATGTTTTTAACACCCATATATTCTATATAACCCTCATAAAACGCGACAACGAGCTTAAACAAACCATGAAATATTAATATTATTATTATAAATATGACCATTATAACCTATCCGTTAAATAGGTAGGTATGAATAGTATAAACTAATTTATTAAATATAAATATAAGTCTACTACTCAATAAAAATTTATTTATAAATTCTTATTAAATAATCAATCAAGTTTTATCAAATTAATTATATTAATAAAAAACATGTTTTCTTCAAAAATGATTTTTATTTATTTTTATTAGAAAAAATTAAAATTAATTTGTATATATTTTTGAAAATTTATTTGATAAAATTAACATAATTTTTGAAATTATCATATAAATCATATTGACACCTATATTATGCATTTTTTAGTGAATAGTGAAAAACATTGTTTTTCATAAAACTATAAATTATATTCAATAATTAAGTAATTTAAGTTAGACATTACATTTTAAATAAAAATAAGTATTATATAGTTATAATTAATCCAATTAGTTACTTTAGAATTCAATTTAAATTGAATTTTATTATTAGTTTATTTTTGTTTTTAAAAAGTGGGTTTGTTTTAGATTTATTTTTTTACACTGTTAGAAAATGTATTTGAAAAAAATGTTCATTTTTTAAATGATAATTCAAAAATTATATTATGGTTAAATTATTATAATTTTCTATAAAGATTAATTTTTTTGACAAATAGTGAAAAATACTGAATTTTAATTGAAAAATTTGTTTTCTTTTAATTTATTTATAATGTTAAATTATATTTTAAATTTGTTTTAAAGAAATATTAGTTCAATAATACATCTGTTAGTCTTTTTTTTATTATAATCAATTTAAAATTGATTGTTGATTTAAAAACTTTGTATACTTTCTCATTGATTTTTTGATTTAAAACCAACTTTCTTGTTGCTTGTGAGAGATTAATTTTAAATTAAAATTTTCCAAATATATGATTTTTTTTAGAAAATATGGATTATATATTTTAAATAAAAATAATTTATATTATCTAATAATATCAAATTATATTTTTACTAAAATTAATTGTAAAAATAGTAAAACTTATTTACTACAGTTAAGGTAAAAATGGTTTTACTTGGCGGTTAAACTAAAATGATAAGTGTAAAAAATGATAAAAAAACACAACCAAAAAAAATTTATGGAAATATTTTGGACTTTTACCTTATTATATCTAAAATTTAATATTATTTGAGCCATGAGACATGACATACAAGCAAGTGGAATTCTTTCTTTCAAAAAATTACAAGTGTGACACTCACCTCACTTATAAAAGGCCACCACTTCTTTTGTCCAATTCATGCATTAAAACACTTTATGTTATGACAATACTTGACCAAATAACTTTCCAAATGATATAATACCATAATATAAGCATTAGTTTGGATATAAATCAAACCTAGGAAGGATTTGGTTTAAATCTAAAGGGGATATCTGAAGAAGAGGTAAAGTTCATCAATGAGTGTTTTTGTTTTATTTATTCCTCCACCTCCTTAAATTCTTATTATGACCTAATTATATATTAAAATCAATATATTACATATAATTAGACGTTTTTATGGTAATTTAATGATCTAAAACCATCTATTATTCCCTCAAATGGGTTATAGAATCATCGTTCGTGTGTGTGGCGAACTACCACCTCACGAACCAATGTCATTCATTTTCCCATGAACACCTCTAAAAGTTGGTCATAATAATGCTTTTATTGTTTGTATATATAATTTATGATATTATTATTCTTCTGGAAATATTATATCACATATACCTTCATGATTTCCATTTTTTGGGAATACAATAATGTTACTCATTTGTACGACAAACTACCATCTCACTAAACAATGTGATTCATTCACACTTTACATGGAAGGTATTAAGGATGATTTTAATTAAAGTATGTGATATATAGGACATAATTTTTTTATTGGTATTATATCATTTAAATTTGTTTCTTCTAACCTAAAAAGAAAACGAAAACAACGTTCATGCGTACGAATGACATACAGTCCCCATGAACGATGTATTTCATTTTCTATCACTGAATATTATATATTACTCTCTCTCTCTCTCTCTCTCTCTATATATATATATATATATTATATTTTCATAATTTTTAACATTCTGGTGATTATTAAATTAATATCAAAGTAATAATTCCAAAAATAAAAAATAGAATATATACGAAAAACCAAGCAGTTATTACTCAAAACAAAACTTTAACATGGAATTGTTAATAAAGGAGCAAAAAAAGGTCATTAGAAATTAATATAAGGTATTATATATAAAAATATTATTATTTAATATAATTATAAAAATATTATATGTATTATACATTATTTTAAATGTGTATGATGGAAGTCAATACTTATGGTAATAGATTTCCATCTCACCATTTACTTTCACGAGACACATGCCATATTCACCACCTATTTATTTTATGTGGTGTATATAATTTAAAGTAATGTATATTATGATGATTATAATGAAATATATTTGGTTTTATGTATCCATTTTAGGATATCTATTTTTTTGGTTTACCGTTCAAAAGTTAACAAATCGACAAGGTATATTTATCTCAATTTTCCTTCTTTAAGAAGTAAGTTATGTTATGCACCTATATTATTTTATAAGGAATATATATAGTAACTTGAACTGAAATATCATGAATTTATTTATCCTTATTATATTTTATGTTGTTCATTCATGTTTCTTATGATTCAATGTTACCAAAGTGTTAACAATTTTATGTTAGAATCTCATCTTTTACCAGGATTGTATATGATTATGTTTATGATGATAAAATATTATGAAAAATATATCAATAAACCCTTAAATCATCTTATAATATGGTTATTTATGATATATTCAAGTAATAACACCATTTCTTACTATTTTTTACTTAAAATAATTGAGAAAATATTTTTAAAAAAGTTCGACTTTATTTCTCTCTTCGGTCGAAAATATGTTTTTTTTAAAACTATGTTTTTTAAAAATGTTTTCAATTTTTTTTTATTATCATATAATTTTTAAGATAAAATTTTTAATCCTATTTTATGTTTTATTTTTTTTTCAAATTAATCTTCATGTCATTTTCTAAACAATATTTTTTTTGGATTTTACTTCAAATGTGAAAAGAATATTTGTTTTTATCATGAATGACATGAATGACATTTCCCACTATCTTAATTTCTAAAAGATTTAAAAATTTCATTACATGATTTCAAATTTATTTTCAAATAAATTGTTTTCCTTAATATTTGGGAAATTATTAATTTTTAAATATTTGTTTTCAAATTAAAAATGATTTTTTAAAATGTTTAAAAATGTTTTTTTCAAAGAAGAAAGGATATGTTACTCATGAAGTTTTTTAAATGACTTTTAAAGATTAATTTATAAATTTTTAAGGTAATTTTCAAAGAAAATGATGTCCAAACTGTTTTATGAATTTTTAGTTTTATAATGTGTTTTTCAAAGAAACTTTATCTGCCACATGAAATGTTCCATGTGATATTTATAAATTATTTTCCATATATGATAACATCCCTTGATGTTACTTATGATTCACTAGAAATATGATACAAGGATACAATTCTTATTCATTCCGTGAATGGTTTGTTTTTATGATGGTATGATATTTATGAAACCAATTTATTTTCCATGAGTTATACTATTATAATATTCCTATGAAACCTATTTATTTATACACTTGTTATGCTATAATGAAATGATTAGGAAACCTGTATATTTTCCATAGGTTATGATGTAATGAAATGTTTATGAAACCCATTTCATTTCAGGAGTTAGGATTTGATAAAGTTTTTATAATCTTTTGGAACACATATGAATGATTTTCATTATGAGGTGGGTGGGACATATATCTCCCACCAATGCATGGGGTAAAGGTTTATATCCCATGAGATATATAGGATTAGAATGGGGAGTGAACCATATTTAGTAGGGGACTTTATCAGCTATAATGGTATTGTGAGTAAACCTTGACTACTATGATCATTTGGAGAGTGAACCCATCCCACTCTGATGGACTTGGAAATTATCCTTGAATAATAGAGAAATTATTTTCTATACTTATGTGTATTCCAAAAAATATATGTCTTATGCCAATGTTATGCTCTCATGGACTATGTTCTTTGATTACCTTATGATTCATGTCTTTTGAACTACCAATATTTATTTCGTGACTCAAGATTATGATCTTTGTTATGCATGTTATGTTTTCAAGTTTTATACTCACATTCTCATATTATTATGTTCATGTTATGCTTATATATATATCCCTTATTTACCCTTATAGTGCATTTTAGCTCACCCTTTATTATAATTCCTTTCCTTAGGTTATAAAGAATGATTTTATATAGTGAATGTTTGTGAACAGTACTAAATGTGAATATCTTTATGGGAGACATTTAATCAAAAAAGATGTAATATCCATGTAAGAAAATCCTGGGGCACTATAGTTGGTATTAAAGGATTTTTTTAGCTAACCATTGGAAACAAGGATGAGAAAATCATAGTGATATCCATAAGGACATGTCTAAGGATAAGTATAAGGATGATTCAAAGTATAATAACTGTTCTAAAATTATTATAAAGGATAGAGTGATTATTTTCCAAGTAATTACATCCCTGTATGGGTACTACAAGTGGATGTGGATATGGAATAGAGGTACCTGGGGTAATAACTTTTAAAATAGAAGAGTTAACTAGACTCTATCATCGCCTAGTGCATGATAATGGGCCTTAATTCACACCTTGTTTGACACATTTAGGGGATGTTATTTTAAAATTCATGAACTATTTATGAACCATCATGAAGGATATAAATAGACAATGACTACTAATGAATTAGTATAAACCAAAATGTGTCATATATTTTAAAGATGGTGTCATTATTTTGACATCCTATAATTTATTTTCAGGATTATTTGGTTTTCCTATATGATTAGTGTTGCTCACACTATGTTTTTTTTTGTTTTTGACAATGTATGGAACCAGAAGGAACTGGGTTAACATTGAATTTGATAGAAAATACTCTGATGAGTATCCAAATGGAATGATAACTAGTCTGAAGGATGTTGCAATTATTCCTAATCAATTATCTTAGAATATGATTAACAACATGTATATTAACCAACTCTCGAACTTATCAAAGAAGAGAAGGATAATGTTTGCTGAGAGTTTGGGTAGTGGATAACATGTAGGAAAGAATATGATGTTTCCTTTATGTCGAGTGTGTGGAATGAAAAACACAATGGAATGTATTAAAATAAGAAGAATATTTTTTGGGTGTAGAAAAGGATACACAACAAGTAACTTAAAAAGAAAAATGAAAATTTTGGGCAAGGAAATGGATAAGAATAATCATCTCCCTAAGGTATCCTTGATGGTTAAATGTTTCAAATGTGGAATGTATGGGCATTATGAAAATCAATGTCCTAAATGGAATGTTCATGAGTAATATATGATAGGTTTTATGAGTAATGGTTATATTTCTGATAATGAAGAGACTACCATTTACATATGAAATGAAGACTCATTGATGAATAAGATGAAAAATCTTAGTTAATGGTATATGAACAAAGTGAAATGATTAATTATATTTATGCATTTTGATTCAAAGAATTATAGTTTTATCAGTGGTACATTGGTTATTATAATCATGAAACATAAATGGATTGATCCACAATAGTTTTTAATTAATGAGTTTCAAGAATATATTAAATGTTAATAATGGACTTGAAAAGTGATTTAATGTCATGGTAATATTTTTATTAACAAAATATTACCATTAATATGTTATTGACATTAAGAAAATGGTGTTTAGTTTAGATAAAGTAATGATTGATATGCATAAAGATAGTTGGATGGTATTTTTGACCTAAAAACTAATAAAGGATTTTTTGACAAAGTGATTTATGATATAATTGATTATGTAGTGACTCTTATTTTTATATGTAAAAATTTAGAATATTCCTAGGAATATTTTTGGATCTAGGAACTAATATGGTGTGTGATTCTGTGGCCAGGTGATCCCAGAATTAATTTTATAAATATATTAAATATATTTTATATTACATGTGTGCATTTTTCATGAAAATGTAGAATATATCATGAATGGATACTCTAATCAGAAATTTGAGACTATTGTTGATTATATAGTGTTGAGTTTATCCTAGGCATGACCTAATGTTGGTCAGTGATGGATATTTAGATAGGGCAGCTGCTGGTGGGTGAATTAGATAAATAAATTAATTTAAATTAATTTATCTAATAACTCTAACACAAATAACACAAAAATGAAGAATCAGATGAGAAATCAAAGACCTTCTTTCAGTTCAAGATATGAAGTTTATCCTAAGCATGAACAAAAGTTAGTCGGTGTTGGACATCCAGTAAAGACAACTTTTAAAAGGTTCATTTAATTAAAATAAATAATTTATTTATTTTGAATTAAATTACCTAAAAATTTTTCCTCTATAAATATTCTATTGAGAGGAGATTCCACCACTTCTTCATTGGAATATTGAGATCAAACAACCACCATTTATTAGATTGAGGTGAATATATAGGAAGAATACACAATGAATCACCTCCATCGCTATCTAATGTGTTATTCACCAACGATCAATCCATAATTGAGATATGGCTCATAAATTTTGGTTTCTACCCATTTTTATTAAAATATTGAGCATGACCATTTTTTTCCCTTATTCTACGTTTAAATAAAACTTCATATGAGCCTGTGTATGGAAATAAATTATTCTTTAAATTTATTTATTGTTCACACCATGTATCTCACCCTAGTTTCCCCACAATAAAATCATTGGCCAAGAACAATTGGCCAATGATGTTAATCACCTTTGTTATTGAAGACTTTCCCCCACCTTTTTCAAGTTTTTCATCGTTGGATCACAGAGACACAATTTGACATTTTTGGGTGGGTTCGAGGGTGATCAAATCCCTGGATTTGTTGTGGTGATACGAAGGACAAGTGGATTGATGTTTTGTGGATGAAATAATAAATGAGATGGATGGTGTTTTGTAAATGGATTGGATTGGTACTGTGGGTGCGAGTTAGTGATCAAAGGTTGTTTGAGATGAGAATGGAGATCCCCATTTTCCCGATAGACACACAATGATGATGTGTGGTGCGACGAGATCAGTTATGGGTGAAGTTTTTTCGCAAGGTCTCATAGAGGGGGCTACTCAGCATGAGCATAATGGTGTTCGGGATTGGATATTTGATGAGGTTGTCAGATGTGGTCAATGCAGTGGGTGTTAGTAATAATAATTAATAATAATAATAATAATTTTAATGATTAGATAAAAATTTAACGAGGATTTGTTATTATTATTATATTAAATAATAATAATAATGGTGACATAAAAAGTGTTGTTGGATAATAAAATTAAATGGGTTTATATTTAATTGGACTTTTATTATTAATATTGTTCATAATGTTAAGGATATGTGGAATTAATGAAATGTAAAATATATAAAATTGATTTATGCACTAGGTAGGTGAGGTGTGGGATCCATGGGCTCCCTATGCACTGCATGTGAAGCATATGAGGGTGGACTCACCTCAGTTGATTTAATGGTTTTTAATAATATTAAAATGAATTAAAAGGAAATAATTAATGATGATAATTGAAGTAGGTGAAGGATGTATGTTGCTATGTAAGAGTGTGGTGGGGAGGTGCAAACCCTTTTCCTTTGTAAAATTTTTATACAATAATAATTATATAATATAACAATATTATTATTTATTTTGGGTGTCAAACCAAAATATGGTCATAACTTAATCTTATGAACTATGATTGAAGAAAAATTTACAGAAGCATGACCCTGGAATTGAGATAGTCAATTTAAGACTGATTTTGTATACCTTTTTTGAATTCATGCCTCAGGTTAATGAATATGGAAACTTGCCTTTTTATTACATAAATTTACATTACATTTTACATACAAAGGATCTTTAAAGTCTAGTGTCTTGGAAATCAGGAACAATAAAACTTGAATACAACATAAAAAATTCTTCTAAACCACTTCTAATGCTTCATCATAAGTTATTCCTAAGTAAAATTATTTCACCTCATATCCTGGAGACATACAACAAAGAAAAGGGTGAGAAAAAGACTCAGTAAGGAAAACAAGTGAAACTATTGACATGTGATCTTGAGAAATATTAATAAGAACATGATAAAAGTCATAAAGGCATGATAAATGAAAGAATAGGAATATAATAAGAAAAATAACCTGAATCATAACTTGAATATGTGTCTACAACATTTAATTTATACATTCATGAACATATCACCAAGGTTTAACCCCGAGGTGTCATAAAAATTACCAAGGTTATTCACCAAGGTATCGTGAAACTTGTCATCTCCAGAGATTAATTCTTTACCCAATGCATTGGAGAGATATCAGGTCGGAAACTTAATATGTCTTTAAATTCATGTGAGCCACACATATCATAATAAAACATTTCATAAATAACCCATAGAGAATAAAATAAATGGGTTTCATTTCAAAATCGTGACGTTTTAAGAGTTCTTAAAAATAAGATCATTATATCATTTTTAACCCATGGAAAGGGAGTGCGGGTTACATTTATACCAATTATAGAATAAAATATATCATATTTATATATTTATGAACACCCATATAAATGAAATTGGTCTGGGTATTCACATAAATAAAACAAGAGAATTTCTTGAGATAAAGAGATAGAAATTTTGAGACGAAATTTCTGCAGCATAACAGCTATATAACATAGTTTTAGAAAACAATAAAAAAAGAGGGTACAAGAGTAACCAACTCATAAATAAAATATAATAAAGTATAAATAAATAATAACGTTTATATAATAACAAGGTATGTTAACTTCAATGAAATACCACATGAAAAGGAAAGATGAAAGAAAAGAGAAGATGTGATTCCTTTTACGAAAAATTCAGCAGCCTAACGATGTCACTTAAAATGTTTAGAAAAAAATTGATGAGATTGGAAAGGGTCTCTCAAAAATTAGACATGAAATGGAAATTAATGAGAACATATAAGAACATACCCTCAATATAAATATATGGAAACTAGAAGACACAACATAAAGGAAGTCATGACTTAAAAGAGGAGGGTGAAAGGATCCCTTACCTTAAAGAGTAACTTTGAAAGAATGAAGGTCGAGACTTTGGGAGGCTTGAGGGAACCTTGGGAGGACTACTTGGGAGGTAAGTACACCAGAACTTCTTTGAGGATGATTTTTTAATTAAATGAATGAGGGGAATGGCTTGGTATTTATAGGAAAAGTGAGTGAATAAATTATTAATTTCCAAGGGACACCTCATCGGTGGTATTTGCCAAACCATGGGCTTGCCCATGGTATTGGACAATTAGGACACCTCAGAGAATATCTCCATATTAATAAGTCTACCAGAAGTATTAAATCATTATTACATCCTTAATGATGTCATTAAACACCCGAAACTCAAAACTGCATTTTTACTATTCACTGAAAATTCAACTGTTTCAGAAAAATCTCAAAAATTCATCTTAACCTAAAATTGATGATCTGAATTAAAAAATAAACTCCATTTTATGAAAATAATTTTCTAAATAATTTTAATTTAATTTTTAAATAAAATCATTATTTATTCCAAAATAACAACTTTAAAACTATAACTTATTTTGTAACACCTTAAAAAAGTAATCAAGGTCCCATAAAATTATCCTATAACTATAATAAAATAAAGTAACAATTTATGATAAAATTTTATGAAAATACCTTTCCATTTTAAATTATTAAATTAATTATTAAATTTTAAATAAAATATTTATGACATATAAAAATACCAAAACTTAAACTATGATGGTTTTTTCACTTTTAAGAAGTATAAAATGTATTTATACATTCATGGGTGAAGTTTATATTTTTTTGGTCAATTTACTATTCATTACTATTCATATGGGTATATTACTATTCCTAATTTACTATTCACAAAAAACCAAGTTGATCTTATTAGACTCTAAATTTATTACTGAACACAACTATAAAAGACCCTTTATGGAAAATCATTTCACATTATTAATTATTTAATGAATACAAAAATATTTTAAAATACCCTTTTTTCCTAAATTCATCAATAATACACATCCTATATTTATCCAGATATTTGAAATTCACAAACTTGGCCATAATAATAAATAAAAATTTTATTTATATAAAAGGATTACACAAAGCAGCTATGGTCTCGTTACATAGCCCCTTATAACACATACATAGGACCTAAGTGTAAGGTGTGCTGTGGTGATAGAATCTTGGGGTGGCTCATACAATATTTCCTGAGTGGTGATTTCTATCAGCTTGAACTTCTCCCTTAGGCGATTCCATTCACGCTTCATACGTTGAAGTTCGGCTTGGGATGGGTCCAGAGAAAAGCCCAATGATGCTACCTCCTTCCAATGCTCTGACAGATGGGCTTCATATGGATCGAGTCTACTAGATGAGGCCATTCAATCTTCTTTCTGTCTTAATTAACCAAGATTACCATATTTATAAAAACAAAATGTTAAGATTATAGTTTCCAACGGTCATATTGACCAATGGTCATATAACAGTCAAAACCCAATGGTCTCATTTTAATTATACCCACTTAATTAATTAAAGGATTTAGTTTTGTTGAGTATAAAATAAAACAACACACAAATTTAGGAAACAAATATAATTAAAAATTTCAGGTCATTACATTCTTACCCCTTAATAAATTTTTTCCTCGAAATTTTTAACTTGTTCAATATAAAGAGAAAAGGTGTGGGTATGTCTACCTCATAGAATACTTTGGTTCCCACGTGGCTTCTTCATATTTTTGGTTCCTTCACAACACCATAACAAGGTGGGTAGTCTTGTTGCGTAGAACCTTGTCTCTACGATCCAAGATCTCCACTGGATGCTCCTCATAAGATAGGTCATGTTCTAGTTGTACCACCTCTGGATTTAGTACATGTGAAGGGTCAGGTATGTACTTCCTCAAGAGGGATACGCAGAATACATCATGAACGTGTGATAGATTTGGAGGAAGTGCAAGCCGATAGGCCACTGCTCCCACATGATCAAGGATTTCATAGGGGCCATTGTACCTAGGGACAAGCTTCCCTTTCTTCCCAAACCCCATGACTCTCTTCCAAGGTGAAATACATATAAAGAATTTGTCACAAACATCAAACTTCAAGTCCCTTCGACGGTTGTCGGCATAACTCTTTTTCCAACTCTGAGAAGCCTTAATGTGTTGCTGGATGACATGGACCTTTTCTTTAATCTCTTGCACAAGATCAGGCCCAATAATATTTCTCTCACCAGCTTCATCCCAACAAGTAAGAGTTCTACATCCCTTACCATATAGAGCTTTATAGGGTGCCATTTGAATGCTCGAGTGGAAGCTGTTGTTGTAAGAGAACTCAACTAAAGAGAGATGTTGATCCCATCCACCCTTAAATTCTATTGAGAAAGTTCTCAGCATGTCCTTGAGTGTTTGAATAGTCCTTTCAGATTGGCCATCAGTTTGGGGGTGATAGGCCGTACTGAAATTCAATTCAGTGCTTAGAGCTTGTTGAAGACTTCTCAAGAATTTTGATGTGAACCTTGGATCACGATCAGATATGATAGAAAGTGGAACTCTATACAGCCTTACCACTTCCTTCATGTAAATCCTGGAAGATTGATCAAGAGATAAATCTTCTCGAATGGAGATAAAATGGGTAGTCTTGGTGAGACGGTCCACAATAACCCATATTGCATTATTTCCTTTGGAAGTTCTTGGGAGACCAGTGATGAAGTCCATAGTGATATTGTCCCACTTCCATACTGGTATGGGTAGTGGTTGCAATACCCCTTTAGGAAGTTGTCACTCCGCCTTCACTTGCTGAAATACCAGGCACCTTGACATGTAGTCAACAATCTCCCTTTTCATATTATCCCACCAATAATGATCACGAAGGTCCCTATACATTTTCATGCTACTAGGATGTATAGAGAAAGTAGAGCTTTGAGCTTCATCCATCAACTCCTTCTTTATTTCCATAATAGATGGAACACATAGTCTTGTATGAAATTTTAGTACACCTACTTGATCAGTATTAAACTCATTAAACTTCCCATCCTTCACAGCCTCAAACATATTATACAACAAAGGATCTTATTTCTAAGCTTTCTTGATCTTCTCTAGTAGTGACGGTTGAGAAATCATTTGGGTTAGGGTTGATGATGTCCCTTCCCTTATAATTCCCATGTACAGCTTTACTAGGTCATTAATCAAATTTTCTATTTGAATCCTCATCATGGAAAGAACACCCAGGTCATTCCTTCTTAATGCATCAACGACTTTGTTTTCTCTTCCGGGATGATAATGGATTGTACAATCATAGTCTTTAAGGAGTTTCAAAAATATCCTTTGTCTCATGTTCAATTACTTTTGTATGAAAATATAATTCAAAATTTGATGATCTGTGTATATATCACATTTACCCCCATAAATATAGAGCCTCCATATATTCAGAGAAAAAAAAACCGCAACCACCTCCAGATCATCCCTAGGATAGTTCTGCTCACGAGTCTTCAACTGTCGAGATGCATAAGCAATGACCTTGTCATTTTTAATGAGGATACACCCAAGACCTTTCAGAGATGTATTTCTAAAAATAAATAATCCTTCTCCACTTGAGGTCAGAGTTAACACAGGTGAAGTAACCAATCTCTTCTTTAGCTCTTGGAAACTTTCCTCACACTCCTTTGTCCAGATGAACTTGAACCATTTTTGAGTTAACTTAGTTAATGGATTAGAAAGTCATGAATTTTTTTTCAAAAACTTCCTATAATATCTCCATAATCCAAGGAAACTATGAATCTCAGTTATTGTTGTAGGCTGAGGCCACTCCTCTATAACTTTTGTCCTTGAAGGTTCAACTGCGATTCCTTCATTGGTAACAATGTTCCCCAAGAAAGAAACTTGTTTTAACCAGAATTCACATTTACTGAACTTTCCAAAAATCCTTTCCTTCCATAGAGTTTTCAAAATACCCCTTATATGATCCTCATGCTCCTCATGAATTTTGGAATATATCAGAATATCATCAATAAAAACTACCAAAAAGTTATCAAGTTATTATTTAAAGACTCAATTCATCAAATCCATAAAAATAAAAGGTGCATTAGTCAATCCAAAAGGCATAACAACAAACTCGTAATGCTCATATCTTGATTGGAAGGAAGTTTTTAGAATATCTTCTTTCTTCACCCTCAATTGATGTTAACCAGACTGAAGATCAATCTTAGAGAAGAATTGATCCCCACAAAGTTGGTCAAATAAGTCATCAATTCTTGGAAGAGGGTATTTGTTCTTTACTGTGATCCCATTCAGTTATCTATAATCAATGCATAGCCACATCGATCCATCCTTCTTCTTCACAAAGAGAACATGTGCTCCCTAAGGATACACACTTGGGAGGATAAACCCCTTATCCAAAAGATATTGGAGTTGTTTCTTTAATTCCTATAGCTCCACATTTTCCATCCTATATAGGGTCTTTGATATCAGGTGAGATCTAGGTACGATTTCAATGGAGAACTCTACCTCTATTTCTGAGGGAGGTCCAGAAAACTCCTACGGAAATACGTCGATGTATTTTTGAATATGGGTACATTTTTTATCTTAAAACTCTCATTTAATTCATCTTCTTCACCAATCACTTCCATAAAAAAAGGATATAGGAGGTTCTTCTAGAAAAAGATCTGGTTGAGATATCTCTCCTTGAAAGATAACTGTAGGTTTTCCATTCAAGACTACTGAGATTTCCTTTCTTCTATATTTGATCTTAGAATTATACTTTGAGAGCCAGTCCATCCCTAGTATAATGTTGAATTCCATCATGGGAATGGCTACTAGATTTGCGATAATATTTTTCTCACTAAAGTAAATACTATAGTTTCTAAACACTGATGATTCTTGGATAATCCCACTAGGAGTCTTGACTGATAACTCTACTTTAAGAAAATCGGGAGTTGATTATAAATTCTTGGCAAACTTGGAGAAAATAAAGGAATGAGTAGAACCAGAATCAAATAAATTACTTGCTATCTTTGAGAGAAAAACAAGAGTACCTACTACCACATCATTTGGAGCTTCAACCTCAGCTGTCGTGATAGAAAAAGAACAACCTTGTTCCCTTGGAATTTGATGAGTCTAATGGTGGTTCTCCTACACTGCCCTCAGATTTGGATAGTGATTGGAAAAGTGATCAAGTTGTCCACACTTAAAGAACTAGACATCAGGTAGGGCCTTCATCATCTTCCCCTTTTCGTTAGTGTCTAGAAGTTGAGGTTTCACCTCACTATGACAATTCCTCACAATATGGCCATCTCTTCTACACTTGTAGCATTTTCCACTCCCGAGCAGGCAGTTCCCAAAATGCTTCTTCCCACATTTATTACATGTGGGACGTTACACTTAATTGCCTCCTCTTCCTTGATCAAAGCTCCTCCATAATCTTGGATCCATTGATCTCTCTTGGTATTTGGATTTATGAGACCCCTGCATCTCACCAAACTCCAGTTTGACTTTCATTGCACTTCACATAATCTCATCATAGCTGTCATAATCTTGGTTGGCTAGATTCTTCTATAGATGAGGTCTCAGTCCACCGAAGAATCTATCAACCTTACCATTTGGATCCATGAAAAAGCTAGAGGTGTAATGTGAAATCCTTGGGAATTTCATCACGTAGCTTCCCATAGATTAATTCTCTTTCTACTCCAGCTTGAGAAACTCCTTCTCCATTCTTGTTCTTATAGAATGAGGGAAATACTTACTGAAGAATATCCCTATGAAATCTTTACACTCCATAGCTTTAACCTACACCCTTTTCCTCATGTTTTTAATCCACTCCCACCACTGATCAGCTTCTCCTTCTAAGAGATAGAAATCCAAGGTGACCTTCTCTTTCTCTGAATAGCGGAGCACAAAAAAGATCTTCTCGATAGAGATGATCCACTACTCAACAATTAATGGGTCAGTAGATCCATTGAAGGTTGGTGGTATTTGACGCATAAAGGACTCAACATAATGTTGTTCCCTTCATGGTTAGATCAGTCTCTCATCTTGATTCAAGTTATTTCCCATAATTTGAGTCAGTTGGTTCATCATTAGCATGAATGTTTCCATTCCGGATTCCATCAGAGGGTCGTCAGCGCATGGTCCATTGCGGTCACCATTTGCATAGTTCCTCATATTGCCTACCATTTCTAAAAGAATAAAACCTCAGTGATAAAATTATTTCATTTACTAATCTTTTAACTATAAAGTATTTATGTCTTAAAACTTCTTTAAACAATTAAATTTATCTATAAATCCTTCATAATGATTCATAAAAAGTTTATGATTAAACAAATATATCCCCCAGAAGTGTCGTAACCAAGAGTGCAGAAATGCCTGTTGTCATGTACCAGGATTCACTGGGTCAAGACCAAAACTCCTTGTTAGAGTTTTCACTCCTAGGTACCTTTGTGCCAGAGCCACCTCTACCTGCTAGTATCCAGAGAGGTATGTAATTGCTTGATAAACCACTTACTCAATACTTACCAAAATACCAGGAAGTTTTCCTATATTTAAACTTTTATATAGTAATATTCCTAAATATTTCATAGCCTAATTTACATAATTAACTAAACTATACATTGATACCAACTAGGGAATCCCACCTTTTTATTACATAACTTTACATTACATTTTACATACAGAGGATCTTTAAAGTCTACTGTCTTGGAAATCAGAAATAATAAAACTTGAAAACAACATAAAACATTCTTATAAACCAATTTTAAGGCTTCATCATAAGTTATTCCTAAGTACAATTACTACATCTTATATCCTAGAGTCATACATCAAAGAAAAGGGTGACCAAAAGGCTTAGTAAATAAAATAAGTGAAATAGTTGACATGTGATCTTGAGCAATATTAATAAGAACATGATAAAATCCATAAAGGCTTGAGAAATGTAATAATAGAAATATCATAAAAAAAGAACATGAATCATAACTTGAATATGTGGATAAAACATTTCATTTAGACATTCATGAACATATCACCAAGGTTTAACCCTGAGTTGTCATAAAAATTACCAAGGTTATTCACCAATGTGTCGTGAAACTTGTCATCTTTGGAGATTAATTCTTTATCCAATGCATTAGAGCGATATCAGGGCGCACCCTTAAAATGTCTTTAATTTAATGTGAGCCACATATATCATAATAAAACATTTCATAAATAACCCATATAGAATAAAGTAAATGGGTTTCATTTCAAAATCGTGACATTTTAAGAGTTCTTAAAAATAAGATCATTATATCATTTATAACCCATGGAAAGGGAGTGCGGGTTATATTTATGTCAATTTCAGAGTCAAATATATCATATTTATATATTTATGAGCACCCATATAAACTAAATAGTTCTTGGTATTCACATAAATAAAACAATAGAATTTTTTGAGAGAAAGAGATAAAAATTTTGAGAAGAAATTTCTGCAGCATAACAACTATATAACCTGGTTTTAGAAAAAAATAAAAAAAGAGGGTACAAGAGTAAAAAACTCATAAATAACATATAATAAAGTATAAATAAAGAATAAAATGAAGATAAGAACATGTTATGGTAACTTGAATGACATACCACATGAAAAGGAAAGATGAAAGAAAAGAGAAGATGCGATTCCTTTTACAAAAAATTCGGCAGCCTAACGACGTCACTTAAAAAATTCAGAAAAGAAATTGATGAGAGCAGAATGGGTATCTCAAAAATTAGACATGAAATGGAAAGTAATGAGAACTTATAAGAACATACCATCAACATATAGAGATGGAAACTAGAAGACACGACATAAAGAAAGTCATGACTTAAAAGAGGAGGGTGAAAGGATCCCTTACCTTGAAGAATAACTTTGAAAGCTTGAAGGTCGGGACTTTGGGAGGCCTGAGGGTACCTTGGGAGGACTCCTAGAGAGGTAAAGAGACCATAACTTCGTTGAGGATGATTTTTGAATGAAATTAATGAGGGAAATGGCTTGGTATTTATAGGAAAAGTGAGTGAATAAATTATTAATTTCCAAGGGACACCTCATCGGTGGTATTTGAAAAACCATGGGCTTGCCATAATATTTTCCCATGGTATTGGAAAATTGGGACACCACATAGAATATCTCACTATTCATAAGTCGACCAGAAATATTACATCATTATTACATCATTAATGATGTCATTAAACACCCAAAACTCAAAAATGCATTTTTACTATTCACCGAAAATTCAACTATTTTAGAAAAATCCAAAAAATTCATCTTAACCTAACATCGATGATCTGAATTAAAAAATGAACTCCATTTTATTAAAATAATTTTTTAAATATTTTTAATTTAATTTTTAAATAAAATCATTATTTATTTCAAAAATACAACTTTAAAACTATAACTTATTTTGTAACACCTTAAAAAAGTAATCAAGGTCCCATAAAATTATCCGATAACTATAAGACATTAAAGTAACAATTTACGATTAAATTTTATGAAATTACATTTCCATTTTTAATTATTAAATTAAATATAAAATTTTAAATAAAATATTTATGACATATAAAAATACTAAAACTTAAAATATGATCATTTTTTCACTTTTAATAAGTCTAAAATGTATTTATACATTCATGGGTGAAGTTTATTTTTTTTGGTCAATTTACTATTCATTACTATTCACATGGGTATGTTACTATTCCTACTTTTCTATTCACAAAAAACCAAGTTGATCTTATTAGACTCTAAATTTCTTACTGAACACAACTATTGAAGAACATTACTTGAAAATCATTTCACATTATTAATTATTTAATGAATACAAAAATATTTTAAAATTACCTTTTTTCCTAAATTCATCAATAATACACATCCTATATTTATCCGGATATTTTAAATTCACAAACTTGGCCATAATAAGAAATAAAAATTTTATTTATATAAAAGGATTACAAAAAGAAGCCAAGGTCTCGTTACATAGCCCCTTATAGCACCAGCATAGGACCTAAGTGTAATGTGTGCTACGGTGATATAATCTTGGGGTGTCTCGGACAACATTGCCCGAGTGGTGATTTCTATCAACTTGAACTTCTCCCTTAGGCGATTCCGTTAAAGCATTATATGTTGAAGTTCGGCTTGGGCTTGGTCTAGAGAAAAGCCCAGTGATGCTACCTCCTTCCCAAGCTTCGACAGATGGGATTCATATTTCTCGAGTCTACTGGATTAGGCCATTCAATCTTATTTCTATATTAATTAACCAAGATAACCGTATTCATAAAAACACAATGTTAAGATTATAGTTTCCAACGGTCATATTGACCAACGATCATATAATAGTCGAAACCCAACAGTCACATTATAGTTATACCCACTTTATTAATTAAAGGATATAGTTTTGTTGAGTATAAAATAAAACAACACACAAATTTAGGAAACAAATGTAATAAAAAAGTTTGGGTCGTTACAATGAAACACCCAATAATAATAAAATTATTATTGTTATAAAATCTGGTATCCAACATATCTTCCACATACTATGTAAGAATGATGATCTATCTATGTTGTTGTGACCTCAATATTGAGGTGGAAGTTTCATGAACAATATCAGGTATTTGATTTGGATTTGTGTTTTGGGCCCACAAAGAAGTGTTCATGCATTATGTGGTGAAATGTGACTTTTTCACTAGGTGTCCTGTTTGGGAAAGTGAATAGCCTATCTTGACCAATTTTCCACAAGGATCACAATTATGTGATCCATTGGTCTATTTGGGGTTGTTTTCAGAGTAATATTAGTGGAATTACATTTTTAACCTTGAACCAAGGAAGATCCTCATGTGTTTGTTAGGATTTTGGATGAGACATGTTGTGTAGTACCCTTACACACCATGTCATACTATATGGAAAACAATATGTGTGATGGAGAGGACATGGGATAGTGGTGGAGAAATACCACATGCTATGTGGGTTCTCTCCCATTCCTTGTACCCCTTGGTTCCATTTTAGAAAACTACATGCTTCTATATTTCAATTGTTTGAACTTGGATGTTTCCCCATGAGTATCCTATAATTGGTGATTTTCTACATAAAAAGTGATGGTGCCCTTAGTTTTGGATTTCAAGATATGATGTGGAATGTTCCAGAAATGACACTTGGCTAGGATATGTTTGATGATGACAATGATCATCCAAGATCACCATAGACTACTGTGTGGTACTCTACAGTAGAGCTAGGCAGTGGGTCCACGATGACTACCGAGTGGTACCCTCCAGTAGAGCTGGGAAGTGGATTACACAATGATTACTGAGTGGTACCCTCTAATAGAGCTAGGTAGTGGAGTCCTTAATAAATATCGAGTGGTAAACTATAGTAGATATGGGCAGTGGAGTCCTCGAAAAATACCGAGTTTTACCCTCTAGTAGAGCTGGGTAGTGGATTCTTCAATGAAAATCTAGTTGTACAAACCAGTAGAGCTGGGAAGTGGAGTCCTCGATGGATATTAGAGTAGATACCTCCTATTGAACCAGGGCATGGGTCTTCTACTTTGATTTTGTGGCCCCTCAACTTTGTGTAATAGTGATGAGGAATGGTTTCAATTGAACAGATACCTTTGGGAAGACACGTGAGATACTAGGCATCATTGATGGAATTTTGGAACTGTTGACTACTCTTTTTCTTAGGTTGAGCTATGAGATTGAGATCTCCTTACTCCCTCATTGGGCCTTCTTTTACTAAGTATATATATATATATATATATATATATATATTCTTATGTATCCATACCCTTGGATTTAGTTACTCTACTTCCATGAGAGTTAAAGACACGTATTATATTCCACATGATTTCTATTTTTTTCTTCTTGTGGTTAGATAATTATACTCTCCTGCTATAGGTCATGATGTATTGAAGTGTATTTCATCTACTCACTGTGTCGATACCCTTGTTCTAAGACAAGGTTACTCTCTCATGGTTTGGGTTGATCTATTCTATTTGATTTTATCTTTTATCTATCATATTTATATTCCCGTTGTATCTATTATTACCCCCATCAGTTTTTGGGGAATCATACTAGGTATGTATATACTCACCCATGTGTTGGATTTTCCTATACGTTTCATGTCTTATGAAGACGATATACAGGTCAAAATTGACTTTAGAAAAGCAAGGGATACTTGGTACTGTAGACCATATATGATGGAGGAAATTTGGTATTCAAGAGATAAGATCTTTCAACAGTTTACTTTTCTAGTGTTTATTGGTTGGGACATATTTCTTACTGGGTGTGTATTTTTCGGCTTTACTTTTAAGTTTACACTATCATAATATTTTATGGTATAGATGTTTTACATACATGGGTTTCCCTAGTTGTTTGTTTCTTTTAATTTTACAACCTCTAAAATTTTGAATCAAGATGACTATGTGTGTGAATATAGGTACTTATGAAAAGGAATCCTATTGTTGGATATTACTTCAGCGCTATTCCCCACCCCTGGCCTTTGGAGGTGGGATTTTGGTAGTAGGGGCTCTATCATAAGCTTGGGTATGATTGTGATAGATTGGTATCAGAGATGGATCGATCCCTAGGATGGTGTTTGAAGTATTGTCCTTACGAGGATTTAGTTGGAATTTAGGGAAACAATGTTAAAGTGTCTTGAGTATGGCTATTAGGACAGGGAACCTAGTGATGGTATGGGTGGGTGACATATCTATTCACCATGACCTTGACTATCTTCTTTTTGACTCGGCATACCGAGACAATGGTTATAGGGATCAATGGTATGTGCATCATATATGATTACATATTTTGATATCCTTATTAAGTAATCTCCCAATTATATATATATATATATATATATATTCTCTTTTAACCGTGGTACATATTGATCATTTTTGAGGTGACCCTATGTAGATATCTAGTTAGGATACTCGTTCTGGATCACGACGATGATATGATGAGCGATGGGGCCTCAATTCAGGGTCCATCCCACAATATATTTTCTTCTGGGTAGGAAGGTTATACCACCACCACCTGTCAAGTAGTAGATAATACCAGTGTAGTAGGATGATGATGCACACAGGCTTAGCACACTCTGTGAGTTCCAGCGCTAGAGGCCGATGATGTTCACAATGAACCAAATACCTAGGAAGTAGAGTATTGGCTTGAGTCGATGATCCAAGTTCCCAAACTTGGGATTATCCTAAATGATTAGATGGTTTCACTCACAATTAGTTCTATTACTAGAGCAGTAGTTGGTTCAGGAGACATGGATCACCTAGGTTTTATGTTGAGCCATACCCCCTTCTCAGGTGGTGATGTTCAGGCCCGATACCATGGTTTAGATATCCCGCATAGTTGGGACCCCTTTTGATGGTGATATTAATGGTGATAACTCTCTAAATAAATGATTAGAATCAATAAAGTCCTATAATGGAGGTTTTTTAGTGTGGTATCAGGCATGCAATGAAGTGGTACACTTCCCCCATTGAGATGCATCCTTGTGACACAATTAAAAGCTAGGAGGATGAGTTAGTTCCATACCAAAGTGTATAATATTGAGGTGTAGTGGATGAGTTCCATTTAATTACATGTTCAGGATGTGTGTATGTGATGGGATATCAAGGTAGTCCCTAGTTGATGAGAGAAAGAAGGAAATGGAAAGGATGAGAATCAAGTAGAAGTCACTTCTGGCTAGGAGTATCAAGTGTGGTTTGAGGTATGATATATGTCTTCATTGCTGTATCTACAGTTTATATAATAGAATAAAAAAAAACATTTCCCTAGACGTATCCCCTATTCGATACCTAGAGATACTAGTGGTGGACATTTTTTACAACCCTTATGCTAGAGGATCCTATAGAGAGGATCAGTGATCACACATTTCTAATGATGGTGTGACTTGACTTTTAAAGGAGATAAAGAGAGAACCTCTCATGAAATCTTCTCATAGATATATTGGGACCCTACAACGTCTTATCAAAATGGGACAATATTTTACCATCCATACATACATTTTTTATAATAGTGATAGTTTTAGTACTTTTGGTTTGATGGGATAAATTTTTATTCCTTTGATAAGAAGTGATCCCTGAGTAGGAAAGGATGATCTCTTTCATAGGATGTTACAACCAATTATTTATCAGATGGATTGTATTACCCTTAGGGTTGTGGATGCTTTGATCTCGTAGATTCCTAAAAATATGGTGGGGATTGATGATGTCTTTTCTGAGGATGTTTTGGGTTTAACTCCTCATAGTAATATGGACCTATTTTTAGACTTTCACCAAGGACAACCCAATGTTTGTTCTTGCACATAAGATGACCCCATGGGGATGAGATATCTATTTGTGTTATTGGGGGGGGGTCTATAGTGGTAGAGATTCACAAGACCAAATGTGTTCACATGGTAACCCAATTTTTTTTCTATGAGGTAGATAAAATATTGATGTTCGGTATGGGTTGGCGTCACCTGATCCAAGTGACACGAGGAAGAGTATACAAACCCAGTAATCATTGATTTCTTCGACCAATGGTTTCAGGATAAGTGTATCTTGATGTTTTACCACAATACATGTTATCACCATCTCCATGTTTGAGATATGGATGCACCAAGCATGGATTATTAGATCCATCGTGGTTGCTTTGGTTTCTTTCTGACCCCCTTTTCTATGTTGAACGCCACATAAGAGTTCAAAAGACTTATGAGCCAAATACCGAACCATTCATGGGTTACATTGTGATAGTCTTATATGAGGTACCCTTGTGTCCTCAGTATTATAGTTAGAGAATGTGAGACACAAAAGAATCGTGAAGTATACCTCTAGTCAATGGTTTTTACTCATCTGCTTCCTCGGCGAGATAGAGAGGCACAAATTGGGGATATCAACTAAGAGATTTTTCCTGACTAGATATCCTTATGAGATTCACCTAATGGATTTTATGAAGTATGAAATAACATCTTACTTTTTTATGGATGGAAGGTGGTTTTTTTCACCTTACAGGAGGTGGGGATGAGGGAGTTTCACACTTCTCCTTTGGTTGTACATCCCGATGCAGGGAAGATGTATGGAAGAGACGAATGTGGGTTCAGTATCCCCACCTTTATAAATAATTTGTGCTTTCTGAGGACAAAAATATTTTTATAAGGTAATAATATAGAGACTTTGTTTTGTGTGTGTTAGAATTTGGTATATTCTTAGGATTATTTTTTGGATCCAGGAACTAAGATGGAGAATGATTCCGAGGCCTGGTGAGTTTGGAAGTAATTTTATAAAAATATTAAATATATTTGATATTATGCATGCACATTTTTCCTGATAACGTTAAACATATCCTGAACATAGTCTCTGATCCGAAATATGAGGCCATGGTTAAATCCATAGGACAAGGTTTATCCTAGGCACGACCTAAGGTTGGTCGACACACGACATTCAGATGGAGGATCCATTGGTGGGTGAATTGGATAAATTAATTAATATAAATTAATTTATTTAATAAAACTAACCCAAATAACCAAAAAATGGAGACTAGAATGGGAAATCTAAGACCACTATAGAGTTCAGAAAACATTTTTTTATCCTAAGTTTGACTTAAATTTTGTCAGTGTGGGACGTCTAGTAAAGGAATATTTTGGCGGATGAGTTTAATTAAAATAATAATTTATTTATATTGAATTAAATAAACTAAACTATTTTCTAATATAAATAAACTGCTATGTAAATTCAATAATGTTAGGAACATAACATTGATACCATTTAGAGGAGGTTATACCCCTTATTAAATGGTTGATTGAGACCGAACAATGGCCTATGATCAGATCAAGGTGAATCGAGAGGCAGTAGACATAGAGGATCAGATCCATTGCTTGCGAATGCATTCTTCACTAATTATCGATCCATAATTAAGAGAGGACTCTCCAATTGTGGTTTCCACCCCTATTTATTAAAATATCGAGAAATATCATTTTTTTCCTTAATCTTTATTTAAAGACACCTTTACATGAGACTGTGTATTGAAATAAGTTATTCTTTCAATTTATTTCTTGTTCATCCCATGTTTTTTACCTTGTTCTACCCCTATGAAATCATTGGACAAAAATTCTATTCCAATGAAGTTTATCACTTGTGTTATTGGTTCTTTTCCCCATATGATCTTTTCATTCTTCATCATTGGACCATGGGGCCCCAATTTGACATTTATGGGGTGGGTTCTAGTGTGAACGAACCCCCAGATATGTTGTGGTGTCACAAATGACAAGTGGATCGATGGTTTTTGGATAGAATAAAAAACAAGATGGATGGTGTTTTTTGAACTGATTAGATCAGTACTGTGGGTGTAAGTTAGTGATCAAAGGTGGTTCAGGATCAGATCAGAGATACCCATTTTCCCGATTGATGTGTGGTGATGACATGTGGTGTGACAAGATCTGTTATTGGTGGATTGTATACATAGGGTCTCATGGCAGGGGTTTCTTAGTGTGAATATGATTATTGATGAGATTCGATGTCCGAAGAGGTGGTTGGACATGGTCAACATGGTGGGAATTAATAATAATAATAATAATAATGGTGATGAGTTGATAAAAATTAAACCAAGATTTTATTATTATTATTATATTAAATAATAATAATAATGGTGTCCTAAAAAGTGGGGTAGGATAATAAAATTAAATTGGTTTAAATATAATGGTAGTTGTATTATTAATATTTTTAATGATGTTAATGATATGAGGAATTAATGAAATGTGAATTAACTAAATTATATTGGGGCCCCAAGCAGGTGAAACGTAGGATCCATGGGCTCCCAAGGAATTATAGATGAAGTGTATGAGGTAGGATTAACTTCCCTTGATTATATTTTTTTAATAATTTTAAATTTAAATAAAAGAAATAATTAATGGTGATAATTGAAGGAAGGAGGGACTAGACGTGCGATGCTGTGTAAGCATGGGGAGGGGATGTGAAAACCCTTTCCCTTTGTAAAATTTTTATACAATAATAATAACATAACATAATATTATTATTATTTATTTTGGGTTTCAAACCTAAATACTGTTTTAACTTTTTCACATGACCTCAAATTGATGAACCATATGTGGATGCGTGACCTTACAATTGAGGCAGTCATTTTAATACTAATTTTGGATACCTTTTTCATACTCATGTCTTAGGTCAATAAAATGGACAATAATAATAAAATTATGATTATTATGTAATATTCTATCCGACATATCTTCTTCATATGGTTTTATAATGATGAACCATATATAGCATGGTGATATTGATATTAAGGAGGATGTTTTGAAACCAATATCAAGTATTTAATTTGGATTCATGGATCAGACCAATGAAGCAATCTTCATGCATTATGTGGTATAATGTGACTTTTTCACCAGGTTTTTGATTTGGGAAAGTGAATATCCTATCCAGAGTAATTTTTCATGTTGATCGCAATAGTTTGATCCATTTGGATATTAATGACAATTTTAAGAGGAATATAAATGGAATTAAATTTTTCCCTTGGACTAATGATGACCCCATGTGTTTTTCAGGATTTTGGATAAGACTTGTCATGTAGTAATCTTACACACTATGTCACACTACATGGCTAAAAAGTCTTGTACTGGTGGGGACATGACAATGTGGTGGAGTGTGACCACATGTCGTGTGGATCCCCTCGCACATCGTGTACCCCTTGGTTCCCTTTTAGGAAACTTAAAGATTCCATATATCCTTCATTTGATCTTATATTGTAAGATCCCAACCCTTTGAAAAGGCATGTAGTTGTTTAAATTTTGGTTAAACATGCCATGCTATGAGTGAAGAAGTGGTTCCCAGGTGTATGATAAGTTTTAGTGGTGTCCTAGGGGCTTGAGGCACAAAACTGAGGAGTAAATAGGACAAATAGTGTATATGGCATAGTTTGTGCATGATTAGTGAAAACTGTGCACCTGGACCAAGAAACCGTGTGTCCAAGTCTCCTCTCAGATAGGGATGTCATATGAGCTTTTCATATTTGGAAAAACAAAGCCAGTGTTCCTAGGAAACTGTGTTATTTGGCCCTTCTTAGACACATGAGCTTCATAATTGGTTCATGGTTTGTAAAATATTGTGGCCAAACTGTGCTACCCTTAAAAAGTGTAGAATTACCATTTTACCCTCACTATCTTATTTATTACTTCCCCAAATTTTCATCCCATTTGACCCCCTATAGCTTGGGTGATGAACCAGCTACCCCACTTCCTACATGTGTGACTCTCCTTTGATTGTTGTCCATTTGGAGAGAGTTTAGGTGCGAATAGAATATTCGAGTGAGTATAACATTCCTCTTTACTCTATTTTATTTATTAGGGATTATAGAATCAATCATCTACTTACAAATCCCAAAAATCCTTAATTTTATAGTATATTCTAAGTTGGGGATTTAATGGGTGTTTGAGTTCGAATCAAGGGTAGAGTTTAAGAAAGCGTTCATCAACGAACATGAGGTAGGTGGTATTTAAAATTTTTCTCATAGTATTAATGTTTTATATGTGTATATGGTTGTTCTAATATTCTTCCTTATTACATTTCTTTATATTTAGTTTTGAAATGTGATTTGGTCCTTAGATTGAGGTTCAGGAGCCTTCACAGACCTCATTGGGTCCGTAGGTGAATGTGATCGAACCTAGGGCTACCCATGGGGTAATCCAGACCCTTATAAATGGTGAATAAAATTGGGAAACATTGAGATAATAGAATTATAGGAATGAATGGGTAAGAGTTGGTACTTGGATAATGGGAATAGTTTGGGGGGAATTTATATATTCATATTCTTGTGTTTGTGAATCACCAAGGTGGATTTTGATAAGGGATTGTATGATGTGTGTTGTATTTTTATTTAGTTGTGGTTTTAAATAATGGAAAGTGATGTTTTTAAAGGGGGTAACGTTTTAAAATGAGGTTTTGACTTCAAAGTGTATTAAAAAGGGTTTTCTTATGAGATTTTAAAAGATTATTTGGATTTTTTTTATACATGATTTGGTTTAATGGTCCATTGTGATCATAGTAAATGAAATAATATGTGGGTTGGTGAGATATAACCCTTGATGATTAAGTTGGCATGTTAACATGCTTATGAAATAATATGTGGGTTGGTAGAGGTGAAATGTTTTGTAAATTAAATTGATGTTAATTATACCTAATTGATAGCATGGCATGAGGGTGTGTTTGGTGTAATGTTAATGGGTTAATGAGAAATGAATTGAAAATGGCAACTTGTTCATGGGTTATGGAATGAAAGTGAAATATGTATTGATGAATTATCAATGTGAATGTTATGTTATTGTTTTACGATGGTTATGAAATAGTATATGTGGTAAATGGTAAAATAAAAATGTGCACATCACTTAGTGGTATGTGGGGTATTGACTTGAGGATCTATGAGCCTAGGTTGGGTCAAACTGAGGTTCTATAACCCACCCCTAGAATTCACAGGTTAAGGAGTCAGATTGAGGTTCTATGACCCTAACAGATGCATTGGATGATACTACCTAGACTGGTGCTTGATGGTAAGTTTTATATAATACTTGGATTGATTCTCCAAGGTAAGTGAGAAATAACTATTGAAAAATGTTTTCTCTAGTGAGATAATGAACTTTTCCAAATCCCTTATGCATGGTATTTGACTGGTTAAAGCTGTAGCTTAAATAATGATAATGCCAAAACCATGGGGAATATAAAGAGGATGATAAATTTAATATTATTAACAAATGAGTATGTGATAAGTTTTGATTATTGAACACCCATTTTGGTTAAAATTTCATGTAACCTCTTGTTCCTCGGCTTAGGCTCCTAGTGTGACATGAGTTGGTTTTTTTGATTGGTAAATTTTGGAGAACATAATAGATAAAGGGATATTAGATAAAAACTTAAATGATTTCCTCATTTTCTTGTTTACTTTTTGAACTTGTTCTATGGATACGCAATTTCATAGACTTTCTATTTCTTTATACACCATTGGTGGTGGCTTATTGAGTTTTACTCACACCATGATTGAGATTCCATGACACTAGGGTACCTGAGAAGAAGCTACTTTTTTTCAGTTACTGGTTCAGGATAGGGACCTGTTGTCTAGTTGTGCATGGGATATTGGGTTGGAGCGTGGGAGGTTAGGACTAGGTTGGGACTTGAGTTCATGTTCGGTATCTTTGGTTGTTTTGGTATCAAATTTTTTTATTTGTATGACTACCTGACATGAAGTGTATTTTTCAAATTTTTATAGAATGTTCTACTAGGTTACTTGTTAGCGCTCCTTGTATGTTGTTAATTTGTTATCCCTATTTTTTATTATATATGTTGATATTATTTATATTGTGGTAATAATTTTATAAGTGGGAATATCCTACCCAATGTATTCTTATAGACCCATGCTGATAGTAGGTATCTAATGGTGTACAGTGTGGCGTGATTGAGGTTATTTGACAAATCGTATTAGGGAACCAGTTTAGTGGATACCGGTCTAGGGAAATTACAAATTGGTATCAGATGAGTTCTTATTTTGTCTTAGTATTTGGGGAATGGTATAAATGATACTAGGATCTCTTTGGGATCTATTAATGAGATCATTTATAGGTACCTACATCCCCACACATGAGAAAAAACCCAATTTTATAGGGGTGAGAAATGGTGCACTATTTTGTTCTTTTTAAGTTGGTTGATATTTCCACTATGGGTGGAATAATTGGATGCGATGTTATTTATTTATTAGGTTTTATATCTTGGTATGGAACAGAATTAGAGGGTGTGTGAGTTCATGCATCATGACAGGAACATAGGTTTGATATGTCATCCACATGTTTCTTGTGATTGAATTGTGAATAACATCAGGATAAACCAAATGGGTATAAAAAGTTAAATTTAATGAAATGGTGGGTGTTGAAAAATTGGGTTAAAAGGGGTTCTAAGAAACATAAATCTATGGGTTTGGAAAATGGTATTTTTTTTGAAATGTGATTTTTAATAAAGCTAGATTTATGAAATACTGGGCTAAAAAATTGTTTTTAGAAAGTGTAAATGCTTGGGTTTTGAAAATTAAAAGTTTTGAAAAGTAAAATTGTGGGTTTAAATGGAATGGTTAATTAAATTCAGAAAATAGGAAAATGATGGAACTTGGGGATACTAGTGGTGGGTATCACTTGTGATGGTTTTTGAACCAGTGTATAGGTGGTTTGGGCAGTGAGAGTGCCTTATTTTTTAGACCTTAGGTTATGGGATGTGATACATTGATGATTTGGGTGTGCTAGTTAATGTGATTTTTATTGATGTGTATTTGGTTATATTTTGACCTTGAAGTTGTGAATTGGAGTTTGTTAATGTGATTGTGGTGACTCTTGGTGATTGAGATCTTGTGAGTTGTGTTTTGGACCATAGAGTAGGTGTTCTGTTCGTGGTGCCAATATACATGTACTGGTGTCTTTGGTGTGAGATCTAGAATAAATGGTTGTTTGGTTTATTATACACAGTGTGTTTATAACCTGGGTATGGTTAACACTGTGAAAAAATTGATGTTTTAGGTTTAGTGTTTATGGATTAAAGAGATCTAGTGAAATTTTCGTGGTGTGGCCTCATTTTGGGGAGTTTTTATCTTTTGAATTTTGAAGATGACCTATGAGAGAGGCCAATCATGGTGTTAGTGTTTTTGGGTGCTTGTTGCACATGTAGATGTTTCAGACCATGGTAGTGGCCCACAAATATTCTTTCCTAGTGTTGGTTTAACCTATAGAGTTAAGTGCAATAGTTAATGGATGTGGGAGATTCAAATTGAGTTGTGGTTAAGAGTTTAAAATCTTGAGAAAATTGAGGATAGACTCGAGGGAGGTCAACCTAGTATTTCAGGTTCCTTGGAATATGAATCATAGTTGGTTACATCAAAGGTTAATTCGACGCATGATGGTTTCCCTCGAGTTTTGTAAAAAGTGCACAGTTATGTCTTGGATTCTCCTCAGGGAAGAACTTGGGTGCTTTTGTTTGCTTATAGTGGTGGTTGTGAAGGTCAGTATCACTCTGAGACCTAACCCTATGGTTTTGATGAAGGTATATGAGGAAGGAAATACATGTCTGGGGTGGACAAGAAAAGTTTCATTCAAGTGTGGATGTGCGCTTTTGTTTTTGAGGACACCCTGGGGTGAGGGTGGTTATGGAGTACGGTTATTTGTAGGAGTGGTTTGTTTATTGGGTGAGGTGTTGAGAAAGTCTTGGGTCTGATGAAGCTGCATATTAGGTGGCATGATTAGTTGTGTGAGAGGATGTTTGGGAGTATCTTGGGTGATGTATGACTCATGTGAGATAGAGCCAAGTTTTGTGTATGGTCATAGGATAGTGTGATAACTCGATGGTCCTGATGATTATTGGGTGATGGGAACATGTTAGAGATACATGTTTCTATTAGAATATGTACTTAGGTGGGTTGGTTGTAAGACCATCCATGGAATCAAACTGAATAGGCCTTGCTTCTGTGAGAAACCATTTGGTTTTGGGTTGGTGTAATGAATCATTTCATTCCTATTATGATCAGTGGGACCATGTGAGGAGAACTTGAGTGGGGTGACAATATTGGTGCCAAAATAGGGATATTGTGTCATGATCACTTGGAAGTGGGTCATGAGGTGGCATTTATTTGGTTAGAAATTCCAATCCAATTATGTTGTTTTAGTGTTGATAAGAAATCAACATGTAAGGAATCCAATGAACTTCAACAGATTGATGTGTCCTCTTTGTAAGAGGAAATGATAGTGGTGGATAGTTTGTTATGGTGTCCATGGAAGAATTATTATAATAATTTTAGCAAGATATTATCATTTCTAATACCCTTACATCATATCATGTATGCTAAGAGTTCTCCGAATTTACGCCTATCTACCTTAATTTATTTTTATTGGGAATGAATCCTATTAGAGGATATGATAATGGAGAAGTATGTGTGTGGGAACTGTATGGTGGGGGAGTACACCATCAATTTGTTATAGGAGAATCCCTTGGGATAGAATGGATGTCAACTGATGCCATGGGGTCATTCTCAGAAGATGATAATGATTAGTGGGTGATAGTTTATTTTTATTGTAGTGGGAGTTGGATGGCTATGTATAAGATTTTGGGTTCCTCTTGTGTTTGAGTGTGAGGCTTGGAGGTCAATATTTATTGAATAAAGTGGTGACAATGACACTCCTAATATGGGGAGCATTATTTCCAGTCATAGATGGTTAGAGAAAGCTATGAAGTGGATGTGGTGGTATTGAGATTCCAATGAGAAACCTGTGATATACATGTTCAGGTTCCTTGAGAGAAAACCAGGTTGATCTTGAATGTGATGTCAAATCGAGCTAATTGATGGTTTCCATATCGGCCAAGTTCTAAATGTAATTAGTGTGGTCACATAAAAGATGTTTTGAGGGGTGCTATAGAGAATGACAATGGTTTAAAGATTAGTGAATGATGTGATGAACGAGTTTTACTTCACATCAGGGATGACTTAATTAGGTGCATGTGGATGATGGTGGTAATCCTTTAGTGAAAAGGGAATCATGGACAGGTAAAGTGGTGATATACCAATAGTGGATGTTGTGAATTAATTAAGTGATTCAACTGGGAAAGGATATGGTGGTATTTAATTCACCTCTAGTTAACCTTGGAAGGATTAGTGCATTTTGGTAATATGGATGTGCTCTGAGGAAGAACTAAGTTTCCCCTAAATAAGTATGGATAATGGAGGTGCCCAATATAAGTGGTTTCTATGGAATGGATGAATGGTAATATTTTATAGTGTTCATGTGGATTTTTGGTCATGGTGAGTTGGAAAACTAATTGGGTATGTTGTAAAAGTTGAGTTGGGGTTGTGTTGGTCTCTTTTCAATGATAAAGGCTCTGACACCATATGATGGTAGTGGAGAGATAAATTGTATGGTGGGGGACCATAGTAGGAAAATGGTTAGTTGGTGTTGTGGACAGTAGTAGATGATGAGTAGGCTTGATTGATAATTTCCTTGGTATATTGGTTCTGGTAATGATCATTGACTGGTGTTTTGACCAGTTGAGAACCTTTGGATGAAGGCTGTGATTGGTTTGTTCCTTTTAGATTTTTGAAAATAGATTATAGCTGATAGGACATGAGTTATAGATCAATGTAGGTCGGGAGATGTGTTTGGACTTTGGATGTTCCTTTGGGTTATTCTATGCTTGGGTCACTATTAAATCTTTGATATAATTTTGTGAGACAAGACCAAGCGATTTGGGCAATGAGTTACAAAGAGGATCAAATGGAGGGTATTCCAATTGGATATCCTAGAGCAGTGTTGTTCTTCTCAATATCCTCTTGTGTAGTGATCCATATGTGTTAATCCTACATCACTCTTATGTTTGATGTTTGTGAAGATTCATTGAGGTAGATGTATCATTAAGGAACATAGGTTTGTGATTGTATATCATATTAGGGGAAATATTTTTGGGGGTATGACTATTTCCTTGGACAGGCTGTTGATATGACATGATCGAGTTCAGGGGGAAGCTTGAAAGATATAAGTTGATAAGTGGACCCCATGGATGGAACTTTTATCTTGGAGGATTAGAGATGATGGGGAAGTGTGGCTTAGGGATGAGCCATTACAAGGTGGGGAGTTTTTAGGATCCCAAACTATTTAAAAAAACATTCTTGTTTAATTTTTTGTTAAACATACATTTTTATGGGTGATGAAGTGGTTCTTTGGCGTATGATAATTTTTGGGATTGTCCAGAGGGATTGGGATATAGAAAGGAGGATAAAAGGGGCCAAATATTATATAATGAATGGTTGGTGTATGGTTAGTGAAAAGCATGCGCCTAGACCCGGAAACTATGCAACCATGTATCCCCACAGATAGAGGCTAGCAAATAGATTCCACACAGTTTGAAAAAGTATGTGGGTGTGCCTAGGAAACTGTGCAACTTAGTCCCTTTTGGATAGAGGGAACCAAAAAATTGGTGTATGGTTTGGATTACCGTATGACCAAACATTTTAGACCTTAAAAAGTGAGAAATTCTTATTTCCATACTAATATTATTACTTTATTGCCTGATTTTTACCCCATTCAACCCCCTCTTGCTTGGGTGATGAACTAGTTGCTCCGTCTTCCACCTTGGGTGATTCTCCTTTGATTCTTGTCCATTTAGAGAGAATTTGTGTGTGAATAAGAGATCCTGGTGATTCTGACACTCCTCTTTACTCTATTTTTTAGATTAGGTCCTATAGAATATATCATCAACTTCTAAAGTCATAAAACCCTCACTCTTCCAAAAAATTCTAATTTAAGACTTTAATGGGTTTTTGAGTTGAAATCAAGGGCGGAGGTTAGTCAAGCGTTCATAAACAAACACGAGGTAGGATGTCTTTAAGATTTTTCTCATAATCTTGATTCCCTATATGTGTATGTGGTTGTGATAATGTGGTACCTTGTTTAATTTATTTTTATTTTTTTGAAATGTGATATGGGTTTTATATTGAGGTACAATAGCCTTCACAGACTCCATTGGGTCTATAAGTGAATGAGATTGAACTTGGGGATACCCATAGCATAAGCTGGACCCTTGTAAATGGTTAGTAAAATTGGTAGACATTGAGATAAGGGAATTATGGGAATGAATGGGGAGCAGTTGGTACTTGGATAATTGGAATGGTTAAGGGGATAATTGAGATGTTTATATGCTTGTGTTTTTGAATTTCTTATGTGGATTTTGAAAATGTTTTGAATGATGTATGTTGGATTTTGATTTGGTTATGGTTTTAAATTAATTAAAATGATCCTTTGAAAGGGGGTAAAAATTTAAAAGGATGTGTATACCTAAAAATGTTTTAAAAAGGGATTTATTATGAGATTTTAAATGAGTATTTGGATTGTTTTTATACATGATTTGGTTTAAAGGTCCATTGTGATCATATTAAATGAAATAATATGCGGGTTTTTGAGATTGAAACCTTAACTATTAAGTTTACATGTTATTATGGTTATGAAATGAAGTAAATAATGAATATGAATAATTTATGAAATATAATAAAGGGTTGTTAGTAATAATAATATTTTTGTTTAATATTTATGGTTTGTGTTGGTAAAGGTGAAATGTTTTGTAAATGAAATTGATGTCAATTGTGCCTAATTGATAGCATGTCATGAGGGAGTGCTTGATGTAATGCTAATGGGTTAATGAGAAATTACTTGTAAGTGGTAACATGTTCATGGGTCATGGAATGAGACTGATTTATGTACTGATGAATTGTGAATTTTTAATTTTATGTTTATTTTTTGACAATGGTTATGAAATGGTACATGTGGTAAATGGTTAAAGAAGGATGTGCACAAGGCTTGGTGGCATGGTGGTTTTGACTTTAGGTTATATGCGCATAAGTCTGGTTGGACTTAGGCTTTAAGTCATACCCCTATAATGCATGGGTTAAGAAGTAGGATTGAGGATCTATTCCCCTAACAGATGCATTGGATGAGACTACCTGGACTGATGCTCCAAGGTAAGTGTGATAGACTACCTGGTCTGATGCTTCAAGGTAAGTGAGATATAATTTTTGAAAAATGTTTTCTCTATTAATATTGGTAACTTTACTTAATACCTTATGCATGTTAATTGACTATATGAGGCCCTATATTAAATAATGTAAATGCCTAACACATGGGAAAAATGAACAGAATGATCAAGTGAATATTGTTAACTAATGAGCATGTGACAGGCTGTGATTAGTGAACACCCCTTATGGTTAAAATTGCATGTATGCACTTGTTCTTTGGATTAGGTTACTAGTGTTACCTGAGTTGGTTTTATTGATTTGTCGATTCTAGAGAACCTAATAGATAAATGGATATTAGATAAATACTTAAATGATTTCCTCATTCCCTTGTTTACTTGTTGCAACTATTTTTTTCATACACTGTTGTATAGACTGGCTATTTCTTTAGAAACTATTGGTGGTGGCCTATTGAGTTATAATCACACCCTTATCAGGCTTCCATAACACTTGGGTACCTGAGAAGAAGCTACTTGTTTTATGTTACAGGTTTAGGATAGGGACCTAGTGTCTAATTGTGCATGGGATGTAGGGCTAGAGCATGGTAGGTTAGGATTTGGTGGGGACTGAGGTCCCTATTCAAGTTATTTTTTAGTTTCAGTATTACAAATTTTTATTTGTATGACTGCCTGACATGAAGTGCATTTTTCATATTGTTATAGCATGTGCTACTTGGTTACTTTTTGGGACTCCTTGTATGCTATAAATTTGTTGTTCCTGCAATTTATTATATATTTTTATATTATTTATGAAGTGGTATTACTATAAAAAGTGGTCATAGTGTCCCTAATGTATTCCTCTAGAACTTCTCTTCTATTTAGAAGCCTCTAGCACACGGGGAGACACGTTTGGGGTTATGTGATGACTCAGATCAAGGCACCGATTTAGTGGGAAATAGGCTAGGGATGTTACATGGATTTTTAGAACAGTAGTGGTTTATCATGAGTATTTTTCCACATATAATATGATGGCACCCTCTGTTTTGGATTTTGATATTGAATATGGAATGTTCCATGCATGAATTTTAGCAAGGAGATACTCGATGAAGACAATGATCATGAAGGATCAACATAGACTTCTGAGTGGTTTCCTCTAGTAGAGTTGGGTAGTGGATTCCTCGACGACTACCAGGTGGTACTCTCTAGTAGTGCTTATCAGTGGGTCCTCAACCACTATTCAGGGGTACCCTCTAGTAGAGATGGGTAGTGGATTCCTTAATGACTATCGAGTGGTACCCTCTGGTAGTGATGGGTAGTAGAGTCCTTGTCGACTATCAAGTTGTAACCTCTAGTAGAGATATGCAGTAGAGTCCTCGATGAATAATGAGTTGTACACTTCAATAGAGATGGGCAGTGAAGTCCTTGATGACTAATTAATTGTACCCTCCAGTAGAGCTGGGTAGTGGATTCCTTTATGGCTATCAGAGTGGATCCCTCCTATTGTATGAGGTCATGGGTCATCTATTTCGAGTTTGTGGCCCCTTGAGTATGCGACAAAGTGATGGGTCATGGTTTAACTTGAATGGTTACTTTGAGGAACATGTGTGAGATTATGGGCATCACTGATGGACTTTTGGAACCATTAAAAATCCTTTTTTAATATGATATGTGAGATGAAGATCCTCTTACTCTCTCACATGTGATTATTTGACTGATAATATATATATATATATACATATATATATAAAATTTTTTATCCATACCCTTGGATTTTGTTTCTCTCCTTCAATGAGAGGTGAAGAGACATGGGGTATTCTATGTGATTTACATTTTTAGATTCATGTGGTTGGATGAGTCTACTCTCCTACTATAGATGGGAAATTCTTGATGTGTAGTTCATATACTCACAGTGTCAATCCCCCTATTCTTGGATGAGGTTACTCTCTCTTAGGTTGTGTTGAGCTATTATCTTTGACTGTATCTTGCATCTACTGTCATTGTATTACTATTGTATCTCTTACTAATCCTCATTCGGCTTTCAGGGAATCCAACTGGGTATGTATATACTCAACCCTGCTTGGGGTTTTCCCTCATTTTTGATGTCTTATGAAGACGATGTTAAGGTCAGTGTTGACTTCATAGAATCTTAGGGATACCTGGTACTTTGGACCTCATATAGTGGTCGTAACTTGGGATTCGGAAGTTAGGCTCTCTCAGTAGTTTTATTTACTAGTTTTGTTTGGTTGGGACATATTTATGGTTGGGCATGTATTTTTTCCTTTTACTTTTTAGTTTACACTATGGTACTCTTGTACTATTTATATGTTTTTCATGCATGGTTGTTCCCTAGTGTTTTTTCTTTCAATTTTACTCCCTATACACTTTTTCATCGAGATATCTGTGTGCATTCATACAGGTACTTAGGTAAAGGCCTCCCCATGTTAGATATTACTACAACACTGGTCTCCACCCCTAGCCAATGTAGGTGGAGTTGAGGTATTTGAGGCTCGATCCCCATCTTGGGTAGGGTCATGAGAGATTGAGCGTATAAAATTATTGGATATATGGAATTGTTTCAATAATATATGGTTTTATTCAAGAAATGAGGAAGAATTAATGTTTTCATTGATGTGTTATGGTGGTTCTAGTTATTACTATGATTCATAAAAATATATGACCAAGGTATTTACATATTTGGAATGTGAGAAATAAGAGTTACTTAATGATGTTTGAATGATTAATTTTATGTTGATTTTTAGTAATTTAGTGGAATTATTTATTTTATTTTTTTATTTTTAAGGGTCATAAGGTTTAACATATATTTATTGGATTAGGTTGAAAAATGGATGAGGTTTTAGAGATTAATATGTTACTTCACCTTATGAAGATTTATCCATATTGCATAACTAGTGTAATTTTTTTTAACTAATGATAAAAAGAATGTATTATAATTATATTTATGTATCATATGATCCTTTAGTGATTTAGGTATAAAATATTACCATTTATTTATTAGAGTAAGAGATAAAGTTGAAATTGATCAAGGAATAACCAATGGATGATATTGTTCTTATGAAATAGAATTAAATCAAGTTAGAATATCTTCTTGTAAAAATTATTCAACTTTAGGAAAAGGATCTTGAAATAAAATGTTATCCTATTATAATAATTTTTACTACCTCAATGAACCTTTTACAACCTATTTGGTTTATGTCTTTGTGGTTGTTAATTTTTTTGACCATGTTCTCTATCATTCTCCATTAGTATTTTGGTGTTAATTTTATCTTCTATGCTCATGTTTTCAGTTCCAACCCATGTTCTCATATTTGGAAACATATTATGTGTTATTTCAAATGACATTCATACATCCATTCGTATTTTTAAAGAGGATTTATTATTAAACCTTTTTACAATGTGGGATTCTATGAAGTAATTTTCAAATGTTAAACATTTGATGATTGAGTTTAATTTCAAGGGAGAAATTCATTTTATGGAGGGTAGAATGTGACACCTAAATATTTTTTTCAATATATATTTTTGAATTAAATTTCATATTTTGACATTTTTCATTAAAAAAAACACTAATTTTATCTCTAATTACACACAATACTATGTTTAGCTTGCATTATACAGATCACATAGTTATCTTGCGTTAAATGAAGCAATGATAACGTGCATGACACGTGAAACTGAGTGTTAGTGAACCATGAAATAATGTTATTTTAATTATTAACATTATAACCTATCCATTAAATAAGAGGGTATAAATAATAAAAACTACTTTACGAAGTATAAATATATAAATTTTGTACTCAAAAAATTGTCTCTAAAAATTCAATCAAAATTTTAAGGTATTTATATTCTTAATAAATATGTTTTCATCAAAAATGATTTTAATTAATTTTATTAGAAAATATTATTAGTAATTTATATATCCTTTTAAAAATTTATTTGATAAAATTATCCTCATTTTTGAAATATTCATATCAAAATTAACATAGAGTGAAATTTTTTATATTTTTCAGGAAATGTTGATTTTTTAGTAAATAGTGAAGAATACCAATATTTGTAAAACGGTAATTTCTTTTCAATAAATTAAGAAATTTAAATTCCCCATTATGTTTTAATGTAACATAATTATTCTTTATTTATATTTAATCTACTAAATTTCTTTTGAATCAACTTTATATTGTATTTTAATATTAGTTTATTTTTAGGTTTAGAGAGAAGGTTTTGTTTTAGATTAATTATTTTTTTACTTTTAGAAAATTCATTTTTAAAAATAATTTCCATTTTTCAAATAATAATTTCAAAATTATATTATAATGAAATTTTTATAATTTTTTGGAAGGATTAATATTTTTTGAAGAATAGTTAAAAATATTAAATTTAAATTGAACACTGCCTTTTCATTTAATTTATTTATAAAGTTAAGTTATATTTTAAATTTGCAATAAAGTAAAATTAGTTAAATTATACATAAATTAATTAAATTTAGGTAATTTCAATAAATTTTATAGTGAATTTTGATATTAAAACTTTGTAAACTTTTGAAAAATTTATCTTTAAAAATCTACTTTTTCATCATGTTTTCAGGATTAATTTTAAATTAAAATTTTCCCCTTCTGTGAATGGAATTTAGAAAATTAGATTCCATATTTGGAATCAGAAAATTTTATATTATATAATAATTTTAACTTAATTTTTTATCCAAATTAATACTAAAAATAGTAAAAATTATTTAGTGTGGTTAAGGTAAAAATAGTTTTCTTGGGTGTTAAAATACAAGATAAGGAAAAACAATGACCCAAAACCAGTCAAAAAACCATTTTATGGAAATATTTAAACCTTAATACTTATAATTTATATAATTGTTCATTATTTTATCCTTTTTAAATGAAAAAAACATGGGTGAAATTATTTCATCCAAAAAATTAAAGTGTGCCACTCACCTCACTTATAAATGGCCACCCTTTATACTCTCCTATTGAAACCATCAAAACCTTTTTTTAGAAAATAAATTCCTAAATCACTTACCAAATTCATTCGTATCAACCTGGAAGCCTTATTTTGGACAAAAACCCAACCAAGGAAGGCTTTTGATGCAAATATAAGGAGGATACCCAAAGAACAGTTAACATTCATCAATGAGCATTTTTGTTTTATTTCCTCATCCATATCCTTAAATTTTTATTATACCATGATATTATAATAAAATAAGTTTATTAAGTATACTAAGATTTGTTTTAGGTTATTTTCATTTCCTACAACCATCTCCACTTCCATCAAATGGGTTATGAAATCATCGTTTGTGTGTACAGTGGACTACCACCTTGTGAACTGATGTCAATAGTTTTTTTCATTACCAAATTTAAAGGTTGGGAATAATGATGTATTTATTGTTTAGATATGATATTTATTATATTATTATACTTATGGATTTATTCTGTAACACATACCTTCATGAAATCAATTTTATTGGAATATAACAATGTTACACATGTGTATAGAGGACTACTATCTCACGAATCTATGCGATTTTTCCATAATTTAAATGGAATGTATTAAGGATGGGTTTAACAAAAATATGTGATATATATTAAATAAAAATTATTATTTAATTTTATTATATCTTTTAAATTTATTTCTTTCATTTTAAGAATAAAATGGAAACAACATTCATGCGTACATACGACCTACGATCTCCATGAACGATGTATTTCATTTCCTATCAATAGATTTTATGGATTACTATAAATAAATTAATAATTAATAAATATGATATTTAAAACCTGTTTAAAATTATGGATATTATTAAATAATTATCAATTTTAGAGGACCAAAAATGAAAAATCAAAATATATAAGAAAAAAGAAATTATTACCCGAAACATAACTTTATCATGGAATTACTAATAAATGGGTATTAAAAGAACATAAAAAATAATATATGGATTGATATATATAAATATAATTATTTAATATATGTATAATAAAATTATATTTATTATTCATTTGGTTTGAATGTGTACAATTAATGTCAATATGTAAGTTAAGGCATTTCCGTCTCACTTTTTATTTCCATGTTTCACCTGCCATAGTCACCACCTATTTATTTAATGTGGTATATATAGTATCCAATATTATATATTATGATTATTATAATAAAAAATATTTGTGTTTCCATATCCATTTCAGTTCTATACGTCTGGGGGTTTATGGTTCGAAAGTTAACAAATCGGTAAAGAATTTTTGTCTCAATTTTCCTTATTTGAGGAATAAATTATATTATGAACCTATATTATTTTACAAGGTGTATATAAAATCCATTGGAATGAAATATCATGAATTTATTTACACTTAAGATATTTTAAGTTCAATTTTATATTATTCCTTCATGGGGAATATGATTCAAAGTTACTAAAGTGGTAGTTATTTTATGTTGCAATTTAATTTTTTATCATGATTATTTATGAATATGTTTTTATGATAAAGTATTATGATACACCTATAAATAAACACATAATTTTTTTATCCATTAGTTTTTCATGATATTTTCAATTAATAACTTGATTTTATTAATATTTGGTACTAAAAATAACTTATATTTTTTGAAGAAAATAAGACTTCATTTCTCTCTTCTGCCAAAATACATTTTATTCCAATACCATGTTTTATAAAAATGATATATTTTTTGTTATTATTTTATTATCATTAAAATAAAATTTTACCCATGTTTTAATGTTTTAATTTTTTTAAAAAAAGAAAATTCATGTCATTTTCCAAAAAATTCCCATTTGAATTTTACCAAAAATATGAAAATATTATTTGTTTTTAACAAGCACTACATGAATTGAATTTACCACTTTCATGACTAATCAAATATTTAAATCTTATTTAACAAGTTTATAAATTTATTTTTAACGAAAAATTTTCCTTAAGTTTTGGAAAATTTATAGATTTTTAATAAATTATTTCTAAGAAAATATTTTCAAAATATTCTAAAAAGTTTTTTTTTTCAATGTAAAAAGGATATATTCTTCAAGAAATGTTTTAAATGATTTTAAAGATTACATTATATTTTTTCAAGGTTATTTTTAAAAAACAAAATATATTTACATTATTTTTATGAATTTTTAATTTGAAAAATTTATTTACAAATAAAAGTTATATTTGTAAAGAAATGTTCCATATGATAATTAAATTTAATTTTCTATCAAATATGACATACCTTGATATTAATTATGACTTACTGGGGATATTATCCAAGGACACCATTATTATTATTTCTATGATGGTTTAAGTTTATGATGATATGATGTTTATGAAACACATTTATCCTCCATGGGTTATACCATGATAAAATTATTATGAAGCCTGGTTTTTTTTCCAAGGGTTATACTTTGATGGAATGATGAAATGGTTATGAAACATGTCCCTTTTACACAGGTTATGATATGATGAAATGTTTATGAAACCCATTTCATTTCATGGGTTATGGCATGATAAATTTTTTATGATATTATGGCACAATTATGTATGATTTTCATTTTGATATAGGTGTGACCTATATCTCTTTCCAATTAATCAGGTAAAGATTTATATCTCATGAGATAGATAAGATTGGAATGGGGAGTGAACCCAATTTTTAAGGTGATTTTTTCATTTATATGGTATTGGGAGTTAACTTTTACTACTATAATGGTTTGTGGAGTGAACTCATTCCAATATGATATCCTTGAATACAATACTTGACGAATATGTAAATGGTTTTCTTGGATTATGTGTATGAAAAAATATATGTATTATGCCAATGTTACACTCTCCTTACTTATATTATTTTTTCCCTTCTAATTCATGTCTTATGAACTATCGATATTTGTTTCATGACTCATGATTATGATGTTTTATAAGAAGTCCGTGGTTTTTAAATGTTATGATCATGTTCTTATACCCTAATGTTCATGTTATACTTATGTATCTCCATTGTTTACCCTTACTGAGCATCTAAGATCACCCTTTCTTATGGTTCCTTTTCACATGTTATGAAGAAATATTAAAACTAGGGTATGATTCTGAAGAGTAATAAATTGAAAGATATAAGATATTTCATGAATTAAGAATATATTATTCCAAGTTTACTAAGGAACTATACTATTAGGTTCATCAGGTGTGTGTTTGTGTAATATAATGAATATGAATCTAAAAAGATGTAATATTCATATATGAGAAACTTGTGTCGGTATAATAACTTCCTCAATGCAAGGAACCACCCAAAGTCTAGACATGAACATATTTATCCAAACAACTTAATTTATAGTATTTTTATAAATTGATTTATTTTTCCTTTATTATCGAGTCTATGACCATGGGAAGTTTGGATCTCTTCCAAGAAATATACCCACAATTCAAATAAAACAAAAAACTATATTGATATTTCCAAATAACTATATCATAATGGAAACTAGATTTTTTTAATTCTCAAGTTAAAGAACATACTCTCCTCTAAATAAAAATGAAATATCTGTAGTACTTTTCAATTACTTAAGAATGTTCTTTAAAATAATCCCATTAATTTCATTTGGATTAAACTGGTATCAATTAGTTACAAAAAGAACACATTTTAAATAGTTTTGAGTACATAACATGACATACATGATATAAAGTATAATCAAAACATTTATAATTATATCTATTTTTGATAAATCTCTATAAGGATCATAAATCATTCTATGAGTTTTTACATGTAATGCCAACAAAAACTAGTTATTGAAGTTATCCATGCTAAATATCTTTAAGAATTTACCAATATAAGTATCCTCACTGAGGTTGAGGTATCCTTTTATATATATATATAGATATTCTTACCTTGTCTGTAGGATTCTTCACCCATGTATTTCTTCGGGAATTATTTTCCCATACACATATTTAAAAAGTGATGTGTTAGGATGTCATTTTAGATACGTACTATTTCATGGGTATACACTATCTAAAATACTACTATGCTCACACTAATCCATTTATATATAAAAACTTAATTCATTTTTTAATGAATCCAAACTCTTTGATTACTTTATCACACCAAATATTCCAAATTCAAGAAGCTTTCTTCCATCCATAAATGGGTTGGTGCATTTTTTATAACTTAGTAGTATCATTTACAACATAAAAATATATAGGATATATCATATATGTGTCCTTCAATAAATCCCCTTTAAGTAAAAATAGTATTGAGATCCATTTCCTATATCTCATAATCAAATAAATCTACCGTGGCAAGTAAAATCCGAATGGACATTATCATCACAATAAGTGAATTGTTTTCTATAATATCAATACCATAAACATTATCTTAAATTTTTTCCACTTAGTGTTATTGATAGGCACTATACCATCCATGTCTATTTTTTTAAACATCCCACTTGAACCTAATTGGTATCACCCTTTTAAGTGTATCCACCATGTTCCAAACATGAATAGTGTATATAGAGTGAATTTCTAATTTCCTGACATTTAACATTTTCTCTGAATTAGAACTCTAAATGTATTCACCGTAGGTAATAGTTTTATCTCCTATGAACATTAATCCATTATAATATACCATAAAAACATTTATATCTCATGGGTTTCTGAGGAATACTTCATGACCTTTGAGCTTCTTGCGTAACATGAGTTGGTTCTTCTGCCATAAATCTTTATATTCAACAGGATTATATAAATAATATCTCATAGTTTCCTTCAAATAACTAATAAATAAGTTTTTTTTTCATATTTGGAGTTAATATTATATTAATTCAAACATCATAAATTGTTTTTACATCCCCAGGTAATTATAAAGGACATAATGGGATACATCACATTCCATATCACATATGGTGTATTTATAATTACTTTAGAATAAAAATGATTTAGTAAAAATGTATCAGATTCTAGGGAATAACCCTATAATGATACATGAATTTCATATAAACTCAACTTTGATTGAAATATATTTAATAAGGTCTAATTAATTCTATCTAATACACCATTCCACTACGTTATTCTAGGAGGAGTGTTTTTTAAATAATTTTACAATATCTTAGATTATCTATGAATTCCTATCACAGGTATTCCCCACCTGATATTATCAGAAGATCTTAATACTCTTTCTTAATTGATTCCATACTTAATTATAAAAATCTTTGAACTTTTAAAATGTCTCACACTTATTATTCATTAGAAACACATTTCTATACCAAATAAAATAATGATTAATGGTAATGATATAACTAATACCAACACTTTCTTGAGTACTCTTTGGTTCACCTACATTACTTTGTATAAGATCTAACACTCCACTAAACCTTTGTTATATTATACTAATAAATGTCTTGGTTATGTTTTATAATAATTAATATTTTAATGTTTCAAACCATTCATTGTCAAATGGTTAAAATAATATATATTTATAAAGTATTTTTATGTTTTTCTTATTTATATATCAAAGGAGAAAATTCCAAAGGTATGTGGGATTAGAATCCAGACTAGATTTTTTATTATGAACATCATTGAAATTATTATTCATATTTATAATATATAAAACATTTATTATATTCATAATTAAATAAAATATTTTATTATTATATATAAATTTTTTTTCATAATATATAATGACAAATAATTATTTTTTATACAAAATATCGAAATTAAATTTCACTTTATGGTGGGAACAAAATAAAAGTTTTCTAATTCTATTGTTAATATAATTGGTAAAACCAGATCATAAGTTTCGAACTCTAATCTAACAGATCATTCTCAAGTAGCTACATAAAGATCTAATTTTATCTTTATCAATTTCTTCATATCTCCCAGTATATATTTATAAACATATATTTGGGATGTACATCCAGTATCTAGTACCCATGAGTCATATTTGGTGGAATTAATCTCTATATCATACACATTTATATACTGTAAATGATTCTATTTATGAAAACTTCACAACCATATATAATAATATTTATCTACTTTATTGGTTATATCTATAATTTATATTAAAATTATTTCCATGATGTAATCAATAATATAAAACATGAACATATAAATGGATGAGTATCATGTTTTATATATTTTCGTTAAGAACAGTCCACACACTAAACTAATAACCCCAAACTTGATATTCATTTAGTAACCCAACATCCATATTCCATCATGAATTACACTGGTTAATCCTATAAATAATAAATAATTATATATGGTATACAAAAACTTATCAATCATATAATATATTATTCTTATATTTCCAAGTGGATAAAATTATTTATCCAAATCCATTATATGTAATTACATAACTGTATTCTATTTGAATTATAACTATTAGGATTTCATAGCTATTATAACCTAAACAATATTCAAAAAATAGGAAACCTAACCATTAGGTTCACCTCATTACTTTCTTTACTTACATAAGGTAATACATGGACACCCTGCTTTAACAACCCTACCCAGTTGAATGACTGAGTTCTACACAAGTTTCACTTTGGAAAGAATCTCATATAAGAATTTAAAGTGTGTTATTATAAAGTCTCACAAAATTAATATAAATAATTGGAATATTAAATCTTATAACTATTGTATCTCATAAAATCCTTATATTATCATGTTTTTATTCCTCTGTGTATTCATGCTTCTAATGATTTAGATCTATAATCCTTATTCCATCCACCAAATTAATGCATTCACACCAAATTGAAATATAACTCTTTAAAGAACCTACTAGTTTGTGTTAGTAACCAAAAATATAATCCAAGTATATCAATACATATCTAAATGCATCCATTCATAAGGTATATGAAATTTTCATCCAATAGAATAGGGTTATAAGAGATTTAAAATTCTCACACATGTAATCATTGAGTGAGATATATCCAATCCCCCACCCTTATAGAATAAAGAATAAGACTCCTTATAGGTGGGTAGTCCAACAATAAGTCCAGCTGTCTGATGAGACTTCAATAAATATATAATCCAATTATTGATATTTCAAATATATAAAATAAAAAAATTATATTAAATAGCTATTTTTCATTTCATAAATCTAAAAAAACAAAGGTCGAGGTAGATAAATAAAGAATTTTATCATGTCGAACCTAGCATGTAATGAAATTCACTATCTCATAGAAGAAATTTAATTAACATCCCACAATATGGAACTATGTAACTTAGCTACATCACATTGGTTACTAGACCTCAAGCACACCTCCCTGCAATCCAGAGGATACCAAAAAGAATCAGGGGTATAGTGAACCATGTGGGGAGACTATACCTTTTATTAAAGAGTTTAAATACAGTGAAAATAAACAAATATTAGATAAAAAACTAGTAGAAACAATACATAAGACAATTGAAAATGGTTGTGTGATGGTTTTGAGGAGGCTTTGGGAGGTGATCATGGGAGTGGTATGTTGTTCCAGGAGGTGGGAATGGTGTTCCGTCATTGGTGGTTCTGTTGCTTTGTTGGGATTTTGTTGATGACGACGGCGGTGTGATGGGTTTTCTGGTTTGTAGGATCTTCTTCTAATGATGATTTATGTGTCAAGGAGTTTTTGATTTTTTTCTTTGGTGATGAAAATGGTGGTGTGACGATGAGGTTCTTAGAAGATGTTCTAGTGTTTCGATTGCGAGGTTCCATCTATTCACACTATTCATAATCTTTTGCTAACTGAGGCGGGTGATAGTGGTTTGTGAGATATCTGCAATTTGAAAATCTGAATATTGGAAGTTGGTTTGTGGCTAGATGTTTTTGTTTTCATGGTGGCAAGTTGTCCTTTCTAACTGTTTTGGTATATGTGTTTGAAATTTGAATTTGGTATTTGAAATTGTTTGTTTTGCTTGTATTTTGATTGGAAGGTTCCCACTAACCCAAAAAGTGGTTTATTTAGAAAATAAAAAAGGGATTTTAGGGAAAGGATAAACCAAGTAAAAATAATAATAATGAACCATGTAATTTCAAGATGAAATTTTACTTAATGAAATACTGGAATTCATAAATATAAAATAACAAGTTAACACAAATAAAATCAAAGGACCCCAGTCTAGAATCCATGGCCGGTCCCATATCCAATATCCAACCCATCCAACAAGAGACAATCAATAAAAAGTTCCTTTTCTATTGTCCAAACCTATATCTAAGTAATATCCACGAGTACCAAATGGCAACCCATATTGGGTGTGGGTAAAGCTCAGTAGTTTGACAACACCATGACTAAAAAAATACAGTCTGATAATAAGTGAATTCAATAAAGATATAATCATGAGTATCAATTGATCAATAAATATGATGCAATAATCAACCCACTTCATCACCAAGCCAAAATATCTCTGATTAAGTAGAAAAACCATTCCAACCATAACCACTAGTCAATGGAATAATCACACAATCTGGAAAAGGCCCTATTTATACACATTTCATCATAATAAGAAAAATTACTCTATATAATCTTTTTAGTATAACCAGGACAATCCCTTTATATAATATTTTCAGCATAACTAGGCCAAACCCATTATATAATCATTTTAGGATAACCATTATAATCCATTCATATAATCATTTCATCATAACTATGCCAAGCACTTTATATATTCATTTCAGCATAACCAGACAAATCCCTTTATATAATACATTTATTATAACTGGGACAATCCCATTATATAATAATTTCAGTATAAATAGGAAAATACCTTTATGTAATCATTTTAGTATAATCAGAACAATCCCTTTATATAATCATTTTAGCATGAATAATAACACACATCATAATGGTAAGAATTACACAACATAATATCATAATCCATAATGTTCAATTCAGTTAATTACCATTTCCTTTAAATTACCCATTCATTAATTAAAATATATCTTAATCCATCACCATTCTGGTTTGAACAATGACTTTATATCCAATTATTACCAATAATTTTAATAATGAAGTACTCCATTTTCAAGGTAAATCTATCACATGTAATCACCCTAGGTATTATGTCATGAAAAAATATATTTTAATCCATTAACCAGTTCTTTATTTTTTAAGGTTAGGCTCACCCTATGAGTATCCACAAGCCATGTCTCAAAGTTAATGGATTCAAAGGGATCCCATATGTGGTCCAAATACCTGATTATTATCACCCATTATTCTATTAGTTAATGTGAAAATATGTATGTGAAATCTCATAATATTTTGCATAATTAAACAATTAGAAACACACCAAAGGTATTTTTTATAGACCAACTACCTTTATCTAGTGATTTTAGAAAACCTCTCACCCAAAAATTCTAACAAGAAAGGAATGTGAAGGAGATCACAATGAAAAAACTATATCATACCAGATAAACACCTGGTTCAACAAAGATCCAGAGATTACACCACTATAATGAAGAAAAATTATAAGAGAGGAGAAAACCTAAGTGAAGCAACTCACAAAATATTAAATGACTGATCAAGATTTATGGAAGGGAAAAAATCACTCAAACATTTCTTGGAGTCACCCTATGATTTAAGAGAGGAGGCTGTATTATGGATACAATAAAATCATATGCTCATCATGTTTTAAAACAACTAGTCCTGAAATATTCATGATGTAAAAACTTTTCATGATATGAATTTATAGATTTATAAAATATACAAAAAATGTGTTGAATCCGGTTAAAATAACCATGATTAACAGTTTCATGATGTGAAGCAATTTTATATTGTGTAAATGTTTCATGATCTAAACCAGTTCATGACATATTCCCAGAAACAATTTCACATCATGTAATATGTTCACAATGTGAATGTGTCTAGCAGATATTTCACAACATAGATTCTAGATAAACCACCCAAAACACATTCAAACCCTTCCAAATCATGTAAAACCCTCATAACCCATTTACATGTTTATACATAGACTCAATTAATACAAAGAAGCATAAATACCCAAAATTTAGGTCATTTCCCCTTGAAAATTCACTCTATCCCTAAAAAGGGGACTCAAACACCTTGGTTTAGAGAAGAAGGTAAACCCAAATTAAATGGTCAACTAAAACTCAAAGAGGGATGTACCTGATAAAAAGGTATCTTACAACCTCCCCACTATACAATAACTCAACCTTGATATTCTGCAAGAATCATTGTGGGGTCTCAGGGACCATGTTTGGCCATTGTGCTTGCATATTATATTTCCTCTCCTAGTTCACCTCTTGAACACACCTATGTGACCACTACACTCAACATAGAGGTATGGTATTTCCATTTAAATACTTCTCACTATGGTCTATAATCAGTATCAGATGACCCACAAAGGATGCATCTACACCAAGACTGATATCATCAATGTATACCATGTAATAATGGTTTGGATATTAAATCTGAAGCTATGATACATGAAATACAATTTGTATGGAATTGTAGTGCTATAGTGGGGCCAATCAGTATGCCACTAGACTGACCCTCTCTGATATCTCAAATGACTAGAAAAATCTTGGCTCTAGCTTCTTAATACAAAATTTCCCCAACCTAGAGAACTATTGAAGGAAAACATGATTACCCACCTCAAAATCCAATGGTCATCTCTCTTGGTAAGCATAAGATTTATTCATACTCTATATGATCACCATAAAGATCTTTATTAACTCAACATTATTTGAAATCTCCTACATGAGACTAGGTCCAACAAGAACTCACTCAACTTCTTCCAACCAATAGAGAGGTAAATAAAATGACCTAACATAAATTACCCTAAAATGTTACATTTAGATCAATGCCTAAAAGATGTTATTATAAGTGATCTCCATGAGTTCTAAACAATGATCCCATGAACCATTGAAATCCAAAACAAAGACATGTAACATATCCTATAGAATTAAAATAGTCTATTCAGATTGACCATCATTCTATGGATGATAGTTCGTACTTAGAAGAACCTATGATCCTAGAGCCTTTTAAATACCCCGACCAAACAGAGATATGAAATTAGGATCACTATCAGAAATGATACTCCTTAGATTACTATACAATCAGAATCACTCCGATAAGTAAAGAATACCCATATCATCTATAGTTTAAATCTATTTAATAAGAAATAAGTGGGCTACTTTCATTATTCGATTTACGATCACCCCTACTAAATCGTTTTTACGAGGTGTCCTAGGTAATCCTCGCACAAAATCCACAGTGAAATATTCCCATTTTCACTCCAGAGTGGGAAGAGGCTTTAGTATCCCAACTAGCCTATGATTCTTATCTTTCACCTATTAATAGTTGAAACATATCTCCAAAAATACCACCACCTTCATCTTCATTACTATCCACTGGTACTGTCTATAGATATCATGATACATTTTTTTCAAACATAGATATACCCCCATAAAGAAGCATGAATTTAACATCCCAAGTAAGTAATGAATAATAGATAGTTTTATCTATGTCTATTAATGATTAAGATAGTGTTTTAGAGGCTTAAAATGAAAATAAATACAGTCTTATGCAAGAAATACACTAATATTCTTAAAAGATTATTTTACTGCCTTTTGATGGAAAACCCTTTTTAAATCTATCTTTTGACAATTTTATAAGCTATTTTTGTCAAAATAAACTTATTATTTATGATTGGGACATCAGAATTTACTTTGTGTGAATTTTTGGTATTTTTCCGATAAAGTTCATTTTTTAATGAATAGTGAAAAATGTTGTATTGTAATTCAAAACCACTTTTTAATCTAATTTATTTATATGATTAGATTATCTTTTGAATTGGTTTTGAAGTGAAATTAGAATATATTTTTACCATTTTATCCAATGGTGGTCATTGTAATCAATTTCACTTTGAAATTGGACTTAAACTAGTGTCAATCTTTTGATACTTATTGTTTCACAAAAACACGCTATTTGTCATGACAGCGGGAATTAGTTATTAAATTAATTAATGCAGAGTACATGTATTGAATTTTGTAAAATAGACATCATTTTTTGAATTCGGAATATCAAATATAGCTTAGGGTGAAGTTTTGGTATCTTTCTGAAAAACTTCAATTTTTGATGAATAGTGAAACCACTAAGTGGTAGTTAAAGAAACTGATTTTTTGTTTAAATGAAACTTTTCCACTTCTGTGATTTGATTTTCAAAAATTTGACATACATGGTTGTAATTAAGAAGTAAAATGTGGTTCAATGAGATTAAAACAATTTTTTGGTGAATAGTAACTTTTAAGTTCTTAATCGCGATTAGTGGTAATTAGTGTAGTTTAAGATAAAAATAATGTTTTAATAATATGAGATGAGATTGACACATGTCCTACTCTCATTGGATGTATCATGGCCGACCAAGACAATCCATGGTTCAACTTGGGTACCCCATGGAGCCACTTTGGTTGGGAAATGACATAAATAACTTTTTATTTAATGTTAAAGTAAAAATGACACAAATAAGAGATGTTTTACTAAAACAATTTTTACATGGGGTTATACAAGTCAGATTTTTGATTATAAATAGTCAATGGAAATATAAAAATATTTCCTACATCATAGTAATTTTTTATAATTTTTATACTTTAAATAAATTAAATTATTTATGACATCATGATGATGCAGCGATTACCTCATTAATAAAGGATTAAATAAAATGAAATGATAATGTAAAATATATAAAATACAAATGTCCAAAACCTATTTTATGGGTGGATTTATAACCCTTATCACCATACCCTAGAATTATATCAATGTGGGACCTTTTGAATCCGAAACCCATTTTACAATAAAGTAACATTTCTTTACTTTCCAAGAGTGCCCCTCCCCTCCTCTTATAAAAGGCCACCACCTCTACCTCTTTACCCACACTCCCAAAGCCTTTGGATCAGCCAACACCTGCCCATTTTGTCTCTACACATCCCTCTATTAATTCTTGAAGCCTCACTTTGGGCAGAAGTCTTTCCAAGGAATCCTTTGATCTCAATCCAAAGGGAGTTACCCGATTTTAAGGTAATGTCTTCACTTGAGTCCTTTTGTTTTATTTTGCTTCTCCAACCCCATAAACTCTTTTTATTCATTTTTTTGTAACAAATACAGTATCTTAAATATAATAGGATGTTTTTATAAGAAGTATTCGAGATACACTTACACACACCTACATCTAATGGTTAAAGGACATACTGTTTCCGTGGATGGTGAATTTATGCCTCCCGAAACGATGATTGTTCAACATTCTTTTAACACCTTCAAAGGTGGCCATTAAGATGTCACTATATTTATATATGATATATAATATGTTTATCTTTTCCTTAAGCTTCTGTATTTTTCATTTTGGGCATACCTTTATGGTTTCCATTATGGGTAAACGCGATATCTTCATTTAAGGAAGTGCAGACTACCGCCCCCTCAAAGTGAGTTGATTCATTAAATACCATATGTGGGACGTATAAAGGATGGAACTATGATATTATATATGATATTATACTGGAATTATAATATACCTTTATATCATTATGATTCCATTATATAAAATAAGAAATAGAAATGAAAGTAGCGTTCATGCGTACGTACGGCTTACCGTCTCCATGAACGGTGCATTTCATTTCTTAACTCTAAATGATTATGTAATATTATAAATACATGAATGTAATGGATATATATGACATATATGATATCTAAATCATGAATACCATTCTGGATATAATGGATACATGAACAACTTGTAATTATAATGGGCTTATTTTTGACTCAAGTACCAATGATCGTTAAAACGACCGTTATTAACTTAAATAATTACATAGTGTTCATGACATGGAAATAAGTGATATAAAAAGAATAATGAACTTGAAAAAGGTTCTTAAACAAGTAGAAATTAACTCAAGTTTATTATTCAGGAGATTAAACAACGACCGAGTCAAGTCGGACCCGAGGTATGGGACTTCATCTCAATCTCCTTTAATTGAGGCATATTTTGTTTTATACACAACCTTCTTTTATACGGTGTATAAACCCCTTTTACTTTTACATTTATTAAAAAGGAATATTTTTTATACGAAGCGTTTACTAAACGACAAAAGGGAATGTTTTTGTCGTACGTATGCGGCGACAACGACTTCTCCGCTGCCGTGACCATTATTTGAGTTTCGGCTTCCTCTACAAGGCATACCTTTTTTTTAAAAGAAAAATAAATACCATGTTTTACTTTTATTTTATTTTGGTATTTAAAATTGTTTTCATAATGTTTTTATATCAATGTGTTGTATTGATATCTTGTGATTGAAAGGTGGAAATGTTATGTTTCCTTTATGCATGTTTTATGTGATAAGATTATTTTGAGGTTCTTGGGCATTATTATGAAGACAGGTGGTTCCGTGATAGACTAAGGGCGGGTGAGCCCGATATAGCTCTCCAATGCATTGGGTAACGCGAAGGAGTGAAACGTTAAGGTTTCTCCGAAGATATTTAGGGAATATCCTGTGATGGGTATTTCAAACGTAACCAAGAGGGTTACTCCCTACATAATAAAGTTATGAATGCCTCAAGTTACCTTTATGTCTTATGATTTCTATGATTTATTCATGATTTGATGAGGTATGTTAAAGTGCTTATGTTTTATGGGTAAAGTATGATTTCATTCTTATGTATATATGTACCCATGTTTCCTTTCCATATTTTTATATCCCTTAGTGAGCTTTTTATGCTCATCCCAAGTTTTTTTGAAATGTATTTCACAGGTCAAGGGAAAGGTACATGATATGATGATAGTGTCAAGGAAGTGTCAAGAAAGAATCCATTTTTTATTTTAAATATGTTTCCATTGATGGGAAAGAAGAATACTATCTTTATGTAACCACTTTGTTTATATGTGGAATGTAATGCAAGTTTTATGATCTAATTCTCTAAAACTCTAAACTCGAAAATATCCTCAATGTGTAATCTTGTAATAACTCAAGATTAAGTAAGGTTTAAGGCTGGGGCCTTATAGTTGGTATCAGAGGTAGGTTTAAATAACTTTAGGAGTTAGAATTATATTAAATGATTATCCAAAAATATTTTTTTTATGGTCAAATTGAAGTGATATATTATTTGAAGATTACCATGTTGCTTTATCTAAGACATGTTTGTTCAGAATGGTTTTCCGTAGAGGAAACAGGGAAGCATTGCTAGGAAGGCATACAGAAGGAAATAACATTCCGAATCAGCATCCTGAGATGGTTGGAATTGGAACTGAACAGTTTGTTGCAGTAATGGCGCAGTTGACTCAAGCGATAAATGGTGGTGGTATCCATGCACGAGATCAGCCAGATCAACCGCAGAGGAACATGTCAGTGGTGGAACATTTCATGAGGCAACACCCCCCATCATTCATAGGATCATCTAACCCTGTGTTAGCTGAAGGGTGGATTAAAGAACTGGAGAATATTTTTGATGTCATGGGGTGTTCATAAAATCAAAAGGTTAGTCTTTCTATTTACCGTTTGGAGGGTGAGGCAGATCAGTGGTGGTATATGGTTAAAAATATCAGGGACGCCGATGAGATTGATGCTCTTGACTGGGATGAATTCAAAGGTATGTTTCTTGAGAAGTATTTTCCTAAGGCTGTTCGACTTAGAATGGAAAAGCAATTCTTAGAATTGAGTCAAGAGGAAGACTCAGTGGCTACCTATGAAGAAAGGTTCACTCGATTGGAAAGGTATGCTCCAAATTTTATCCGAGACCTTGATAGTAAAATCAATCGTTTTTACTCAGGATTAAAGCTAAAATATCGAAGGGCATTAGCTTCTCGTGAGTTTAAAAGTTATTAGAAGCTTATTCGATGTACTGAGAAGGTGGAAATGGATTTTTCCGATGATCAAGTGTTCTATAACAACCAACAGAAGAAGAGACCGATGTGGCAGGAGAAAGGTAAGAATTCTTCAAAAAAGTCTGATGGTAAGAAAACTAAGCTTCCAGTTTGTCATAAATGTGGCAAAAGGCATGCTGGGGAATGTATTCTGAATTTTGGAAAGTGCTACCAATGTGGTAAGATGGGACATAAGGCTCGTGATTACACTGAAAAGGATGAAGGTGAAGGTAAGACCAAATTTGATTTACAGTTAGTGAAATGTTATAAGTGTAATGAGATGGGTCACTATGCAAACGAGTGTCCGAAAAAGAGCTTGAGTGATGGGAAGTAGTTAGACTACAAGCAGAAAGGGGTGGTGAAATCCTTTTCAACTACTTCAGCAGATGTCAGGCCATCAAATGAAGTTGTATCAGGTACTTTTTTTTGTTTTTTCAGATTATGCCAGTGTGTTGTTTGATTCGGGGTCTACACATTCTTTCATCTCTAAAAACTTTTCTAGTAAAATGGGAATACCATCTCAAGAAATGACTCCTGAACTTTTTTTAAAAACACCTGGGGGAAATGTTGAGGCAAAAAGAATTTATAAGAATCTTCCTATACTTATCTGTGGAAAGAACGTACTTACAAACCTTATTGTTCTACCTCTAGTAGAGTTTTATGTTATCTTGGGTATGGATTGGATCTCTATTTACCATGCTAATATTGACTATAGAGCTAAAGAAGTTTCTTTTCAGAAAGACTTTTAGTTTGTGTACAAGAATGAACCCTTACTGTTGATAACTTATCAAGAGGCCGGGAAACTTGTAAAATATGTAAATGAATGTTACCTTGCACACATCGTTGAAAATAAAGGAACTATTCAGATTAATGATGTGCCAGTGGTAAATGAGTATCCTGATGTTTTTCCTGATGAGTTTTCTGGAATAATACCAGATTAGGAAGTTGAATTTACTGTTGACTTAGTTCCTGATGCTAAGCCAATTTCAAAACCCCCTTATCGAATGGATCAAATTGAAATTTTAGAGTTGAAGGATCAATTGCAAGATTTATTAGAGAAAGGTTTCATTAGACCTAGCACATCACTATGGGGTGCTCCTGTTTTATTTATTAAAAATAAAGATGGTTAAATGAGAATTTGAATTGATTATAGATCCTTGAATAACATCACTATTAAGAACAAATATCCTTTGCCTCATATCGATGATTTGTTTGATCAGCTCCAGGGAGCTCAGTATTTTTCAAAGATTGACTTGAGATCGGGGTACCATCAGGTGAAGGTAAAGGAAGCAGATGTTCCGAAGACTGCGTTTCGTACAAAATATGGCCATTATGAATTTTTAGTAATGCCTTTTGGGCTAACCAATGCACCTGCTGTATTCATGGACTTAATGAATATAATTTTCCATGAGTTCTTGGATAAGTTTATGGTGGTTTTCATTGATGATATTTTGGTGTTTTCTAAAAGTAAAGAGGAGCATGAAACACATTTAAGGGTTATCTTGAAAACCTTAAAAGAAAAGAAATTGTATGGGAAATTTATCAAGTGTGAGTTTTTGTTGCAACAAATTTCTTTCCTTGGTCACATTGTTTCTAAATATGGGATAACTGTAAATCCTGCAAAAACAAAAGTTATGGAAGACTGGCCAAGACCCACAAATGTAACTGAGATTCGTAGCTTCCTTGGTTTGGCAGGCTATTACCGAAGGTTTGTTAGAAATTTTTCACGGTTATCTAGTCCAATGATTAAGATAACTCGGAAGGGTGTTAAGTTTATCTGGAAAAAAGAATGTGATGATTGTTTTTAGGAATTGAAAAGAAGATTGGTGAAAGCTCCAGTTTTGGCACTACCTTCCAGGAATTGTGAGTTTGTTATCTACAATGATGCTTTATTGAAAGGACTTGGTTGTGTCCTAATGCAGAATGATCAGGTAATTGCTTATGCTTCATGACAGTTGAAAACTCATGAGGTAAATTACCCTACACATGATTTGAAATTAGCTGCTGTTGTTTTCACTTTAAAAATTTGGAGACATCATTTGTATGGAGTAAAGTGTGAAATATATACTGATCACAAAAGTTTAAAGTATATATTCAATCAGAAAGAGTTAAACATGAGACAGAGGATATGGCTGGAATTAATCAAGGATTATGATTGTACAATTCATTACCATCCGGGAAAAGCAAATAAAGTGGCTGATGCTTTGAGTCGAAAAAGTAATGCTTCATTAAAAATGTTGCATTTGGAACGTGATCCTTTGGTTAAGGATTTGATGAACTTTGGCATAGAAGTTTTTGGTGCAGGATGTTATTCTGTTTTTTTCAGGTATTAGTGAGATCATCTCTATCAGATAGAATCAAGCAAGCACAGAAGCAAGATAGTGAGTTACAGAAAAAGGTAGAGCTGGTTCAGAAAGGTAATTTGCCTGAATTCAAAATTGATAATGATTGTGTTTTGAGATTTGGGAAGAGATTGTGTGTGCCTTGTGATTCACAGTTGAAGAGAGAGTTGTTATGTGAAGCTCATAGTTCTCTGTTTTCAGTTTATCCTGGCAGTACTAAGATGTACATCGATCTGCGGGAGTATTACTGGTGGGATGGAATGAAAAGAGATATTTCCAGAAGGGATGCTTCAGCCTTTACCAGTGCCAGAGTCGAAATGGGAGAATATATCCATGGACTTTGTTGTGGGATTACCGAAGACATCTCGAGGTAATAATGCAATTTGGGTTATTGTTGATCGCTTGACTAAATCTGCTCATTTCCTTGCTATACGAGATACTTTTTCCCTAGATCAACTTTCCCGTTTGTATCTTAAAGAGATAGTCAGGTTACATGGAGTTCCTCTCTCCATTGTATCTGACCGTGATCCCAGGTTCACTTCTAACTTTTGGAAAGGACTTCAGAAGTCGTTGGGTACTGAATTAAATTTTAGTACATATTTTCATCCTCAATCAGATGAGAAGTCAGAACGAACAATTCAGACCTTGGAGGATATGCTACGAGCTTGTTCGATGGATTATTAGGGAAGTTGGGACCAACATCTTTCTTTGGTTGAATTTTCATATAATAACAGTTTTCATTCTAGTATACAGATGGCACCATTTCAGGCATTATATGGTAAGCGGTGTCGAACTCCAGCTTTCTGGGATGAAGTGGGTGAAAGGAAGTTGATGGGACTAGAATTGGTAGAAGAGTTGACAGAAAAAGTTCAGCTGATATAGAAACACATGAGAACAACTCAGTGTAGGAAGAAGAGTTATGCGGACAACAGGAGGAAGGATCTCTCTTTTGAGGTAGGTGATCATGTTTTTCTCAATGTATCACCATGGAAAAATGTGATGCGATTTGGTAAGAAAGGAAAGATGAGTCCAAGGTTCATTGGACCATATGAAATTCTAGAGAGAGTTGGATCCGTTTCTTACCGAGTGGCTTTACCTACGAGTTTATCTCAGGTACACAATGTTTTTCACGTTTTGATGTTGAGAAAGTATATGCCAGATCCATCTCATGTTTTGAGTCAAGAGGTAGTTCAGCTGGAAGAGAACCTATCTTATGAGGAACAACCGGTCCAGATTCTTGACCACAGGGAGCAAGTGTTACGGAATAAGGTGATTAATCAGGTAAAAGTTTTGTGAAAAAACCACATGATGGAAGAGGCAACATGGGAATCTGAAAATGCAATGAGGGATAAGTACCCCCATTTATTCGATAAATAAATAAATTACGGGGACGCAATTTTCTAAAGGGGGGAAGGATGTAACATCAAAAGTAAGTAATGAATAATAGATATTTTTATCTATGTCTATTAATGATTAAGATAGTGTTTTAGAGGCTTAAAATGAAAATAAATACAATCTTATGCATGGAATACACTAATATTCTTAAAAGATTGTTTTACTACCTTTTGATGGAAAACCCTTTTTAAATCTATCTTTTGACAATTTTATAAGCTATTTTTTTCAAAATAAACTTATTATTTATGATTGGGACATCAAAATTTACTTTGTGTGAATTTTTGGTATTTTTCCGATAAAGTTCATTTTTTAATGAATAGTGAAAAATGTTGTATTTTAATTCAAAACCTCTTTTTAGTGTAATTTATTTATATGATTATATTATCTTCTGAATTGATTTTGAAGTGAAATTAGAATATATTTTTACCATTTTATCCAATGGTGGTCATTGGAATCAATTTCACTTTGAAATTGGACTTAAACTAGTGTCAATCTTTTGATACTTATTGTTTCATAAAAACACGCTATTTGTCATGACAGCGGGAATTATTTATTAAATTAATTAATGCAACTTACATGTTTTTAATTTTTTAAAATAGAAATCATTTTTTGAATTCGGAATATCAAATATAGCTTAGGGTGAAGTTTTGGTATCTTTCTGAAAAACTTCAATTTTTGATGAATAGTGAAACCACTAAGTAGTAGTTAAAGAAACTGATTTTTCGTTTAAATGAAACTTTGCCACTTCTGTGATTTTATTTTCAAAAATCCGTCATACATGGTTTTCATTAAGAAGTAAAATGTGGTTCAATGAGATTAAAATAATTTTTTGGTGAATAGTAACTTTTAAGTTCTTAATCGCGATTAGTGGTAATTAGTGTAGTTTAAGGTAAAAATAATGTTTTAATAATATGAGATGAGCTTGACACATGTCCTAACCTCATTGGATGTGTCATGGACGACCTAGAAAATCCATGGGTCAACTTGGGGACCCCATGGATCCACTTTGGTTGGGAAATGACATAAATAACTTTTTATTTAATGTTAAAGTAAAAATGACACAAACAAGAAATGTTTTAATAAAACAATTTTTACATGGGGTTATACAAGTCCGATTTTTGATTATAAATAGTCATTGGAAAGCTAAAAAGATTTCCTACATCATAGTATTTGTTTTATAATTTTTAGACTTTAAATAAATTAAATTATTTATGACATCATGATGATGCAGCGATTACCTCATTAATAAAGGATTTAAATAAAATGAAATGATAATGTAAAATATATAAACTACACATGTCCAAAACCTATTTTATGGGTGGATTTCGAACCCTTATCACCTTAACCTCGAATTATATCAATGTGGGACCTTTTTAATCCGAAAATCATTTTAAAATAAAGTAACATTTCTTTACTTTCCAAGAGTGCCCCTCCTCTCCTCTTATAAAAGGCCCCCACCTCTACCTCCTTACCCACACTCCCAAAGCCTTTGTCTCGGCCAAACCCTGCCCATTTTGTCTCTAAACATCCCTATCTTACTACTTGGAGCCTAAATTTGGTCATAAGTCTTCCCAAGAAAGCCTTTGAGCTCAAACTAAAGAGAGTTACCCGATTTTAAGGTAATGTCTTCACTTGAGTCCTTTTGTTTTATTTTGATTCTCCAACCCCCTAAACTCTTTTTATTCATTTTTTTGTAACAACTACAGTATCTTCAATATAATAGGATGTTTTTATAAGAAGGATTCGAGCTACACTTACACACACCTACATCTAATGGTTAAAGGACATACTGTTTCCGTGGATGGTGAATTTATGCCTCCCGAAATGATGATTGTTCAACATTCTTTTAACACCTTCAATGGTGGACATTAAGATGTAACTATATTTATATATGATATATAATATGTTTATGTTTTCCTTAATCTTCTGTATTTTTCATTTTGGGCATACCTTTATGGTTTCCATTATGGGTAAACGCGATATCTTTATTTAAGGAAGTGCGGACTACTGCCCCCTCAAAGTGAGTTGATTCGTTAAATACCATATGTGAGACGTATAAAGGATGGAACTATGATATTATATATGATATTATACTGGAATTATAATATACCTTTATATAATTATGATTCCATTCTATAAAATACGAAATAGAAATGAAAGTAGCCTTCATGCGTACGTACGGCTTACCGTCTCCATGAACGGTGCATTTCATTTCTTACCTCTAAATGATTATGTAATATTATAAATTCATACATGTAATGGATATTTATGAAATATATGATATCTACATCATTAATACCATTCTGGATATAATGGATACATGAACAACTTGTAATTATTAAGGGCTTATTTTTGACTCAAGTACCAATGATCGTTAAAACGACCGTTATTAACTTAAATAATTACATAGTGTTCATGACATGGAAATAAGTGAAATAAAAGGAATAATGAACTTGAAAAAGGTTCTTAAACAAGTAGAAATTAACTCAAGTTTATTATTCAGGAGATTAAAGAACGACCGAGTCAAGTCGGACCCGAGGTATGGGACTTCGTCTCAATCTCCTTTCATTGAGGCATATTTTGTTTTATACACAACCTTATTTTATACGATGTATAAACCCCTTTGACTTTTACGTTTATTCAAAAGGAATATTTTTTGTACGAAGCATTTTCTAAACGAAAAAAGGGAATGCTTTTGTCGTACGTATGCGGCGACAACGACTTCTCCGCCGCCATGACCATTATTTGAGTTTCGGCTTCCTCTACAAGCCATACCTTTTTTTAAAAAGAAAAATAAATACCATGTTTTACTTTTCTTTTATTTTGGTATTGAAAATTGTTCTCATAATGTTTTTATATCAATGTGTTGTATTGATATCTTGTGATTGAAAGGTGGAAATGTTATGTTTCCTTTATGCATGTTTTATGTGATACGATTATGTTGAGGTTCTTGGGCATTATTATGAAGACGGGTGGTTCCGTGATAGACTAAGGGCGGGTGACCCCAATATAGCTCTCCAATGCATTGGGTAACGTGAAGGAGTGAAACTTTAAGGTTTCTCCAAATAGATTTAGGGAATATACTGTGATGGGTATTCCAAATGTAACAAAGAGGGTTACTCCCTACGTAAGAAAGTTATGAATGCCTCAAGTTACCTTTATGTCTTATGATTTCTATGATTTATTCATGATTTGATGAGTTATGTTAAAGTGCTTATGTTTTATGGGTAAAGTATGATTTCATTCTTATTTATATATGTACCCATGTTTCCTTTCCATATTTTTATATCCCTTACTGAGCTTTTTATGCTCATCCCATGTTTTTTTGAAATGTTTTTCACATGTCAATGGAAAGGTACATGATATGATGATAGTGTCAAGGAAGTGTCAAGAAAGAATCCATGTTTTATTTTAAATATGTTTCCATTGATGGGAAAGAAGAATACTATCTTTATGTAACCACTTTGTTTATATGTGGAATGTAATTCAAGTTTTATGATCTAATTCTCTAAAACTCTAAACCCGAAAAGATCCTCAATGTGTAATCTTGTAATAACTCAAGATTAAGTAAGGTTTAAGGCTGGGGCCTTATAATTAAACTCTCTCATCAACTCCTCATGTGAATAGAAACCCATACTCAACCATGGAAAAGAAGATCATTTACACTAACAAGAGTCTATCCTAATTGTTTCCCACAACATATATGCTATCTCTCAGATCTAATACATTTTGATCACATAACTACTTTGTCTTGATCTAGTCAATAAGCATAGGTATAACCAATTTTGATGTCAAAGTAAATCATCCTTGAAACTCTTGAACATCTAGATGCGTGATTGTAAATAGTTCCATCATCCACCAGTCATGACATGACCCTTTAACTGAAAATGTCTACATCTTTTGGGTTAAGGTTTCAAAAATGACTTTTTCCTAGCTCAGTGTGTAATCATTATCAAAGTTGAAAGAATGTAGATACTCAACCCACCTCCTCTACCGAAGGGTTAGGTTATACTGAGAAAATATTTACCTAAGACTCTTATGGTCCATGTAAACTACAAACCTATCACCCAAAAGATAGTGTCTCCAGCCTCTCTAGGTTCTTACCAACACTCCTAACTTCAGATTGTGAGTAGAAAAATTCCTCTCATGTGTTCTTAGCTATCTGGATAAATAAGAAACCGGTCGTTCCTAAATCATCAGAACTAATTCAAGTATAACTTCGGATGTGTCATAGTAAATGTTATATTTTTTTACTTGAAATAGGTAAGATTAGGATCAGTTCTATGGTCATCCTGCTCATTATCTCCTGAAATTTTTTCTCTCAATATTTTAACCAAAAAAAATTCACCCATTTCATGGTCGATCCTAACATTGGTGCTACCAAACAAGATAAGTCCTAGATAAAACAACAATAAAAACATTCCAAACTTAGAATTTCCTGAATATCAAAGAAATTATTATGTCACTCCCAAGATACCAAGATTGAAAATTTCTATGGGTCTATTAACACTCCAACCTCTAACATGATCTGACCAAAGTAGTGCATTTTATCAATCAAAAAACTATATTTGGATATATTGGCGTAATGATGAGTCCATATTAATGTACTCAAGAGGATGTTAAGATGTTGGGAATAGTCATAAACTTAATGGGAGTATACTAATATTTTTTCAATTAAAACCACCAAAAAATGATCCAATAAAGGATGAAATATTAGATTCATCAGGTCCATGAATACCACCAGTGCATTCTTCAAACCAAACATAACCATTATGAACTCATACAAGACATACCTAATCCAAAAAATTATATGTGGTATGTATAATGGTCTCACCCACAACTGGAGGTATCCTAATATCAAATCAATAATAGAGTAAAACCTAACACCTGTCATCTGGTAAAAGATATCATTGATGCATGGAAGTGGATGCCAGTTCTTGACCATCTTCTAGTTAAATCACTAATAGTGCACACACAAGCACAAAGATCCATCAGTATTCTTTGAGAAAATAACTAGAGAACCCTATGTATACTTACCAGGCTATATGAAATCATTATCCCCTATATCTTCCAACTTAAATTTCAATTCTAAAAGATATACTGGATCTATCATATTAGGAGGAATAGAAACTGTATATTCTCTTGAAAACAACTTGATCGTGAAACCGATCTTCCACTTGGGTGGTAATCCATCAAACTATTTAGGAAATAAATCTTGAAAACAATCTACCATTGAAGGAAAAATATGTTTTTTCATTATACCATCATCTAGAGTAACACATACTTTTTGATCCATTATAAAATCCAATCTACAATGAATTAGTCCTTCATGAATAGCCTTAGCATCCCAATAACCCTAGAGAAAATAGATGCCTCCTTTTAGAGATTGAATGTTAATTATCCTCCATTAATAATTGATATGATATTGGTATAAAATTAGCCAATATAGACCAGGAATCAAATAAAAATATTCCATTTCCAATGAAAATAGTTCCCAAAAGAAATGATAGCCACTAAATTATAGAGAACAAGCCTTTAATGGTTTGATATTCCATGACCACACACTCAATGGTGTATTAATTACCAGGACACCATCCAAACTTTCCACAAGAAATCCAAAATCATTTGAAAAAGACTAGATATAAGGGAATATTATGCTCTTGTATAAATAAAATACAAGATAAAGTAGATGATATAAGAATAACACATCTAATGATTGATGGTCATGCATCTAAACCAGTCCTAGAAGAATTATTATAGATGGTTAGGCCACCTATCAATGTTGTATTGGGGAATACAGTAGTAAATTAGTGGAAGGGGATTAGGAAAGGTACCAGGGTCTTGGAAGGACTCATCCCCAAGACTCTGGTACCTTTTATAATCCCCTTCCACTAATTTACTACCACATTTCCTAATACAACCTCTACAGGTGGCCTAACCATCTATAAGAACAACAATCCAATGCATGGTATGAACACTGAGGACACTTATGTTAAAACATTCCAACTGATAGAACTATAATGGAACAAAATTTTGAGATGGATTCCCACTTACTTAGCTACTCTTCTCTCTATTTCCTTAGACTTATTTTTCATAGTGATTTTTCTTTCCACTAGAAGAAGAGCTCCCTGATCTCCCTACGAAACAACTTAAATTTTACTCAAGGCCTATCTTAGATTCCCTTATACCATGAGTGTCTAATTAATCACATAAGAAATGATATACAAGAAAAAAAATTTCACATGTGACATGATATCATAGATAATAACATCTTGAAAATTCCTCAACCTATAAGTCTCATCAACTTCTAATGATGACACAAAGCATTGTAGGTGTGTGTAGCATCCTGTGTATTCTATCATTAATATGATCTCCTATGTAACATGCATGAACATGTGATATTTATCATCCCTCAAAATCTTAGGATATAAGTGGATTAAAAACGTCATCTCTAATTCCTTCATAGATAACTCTACTTTATTCGCATATTTCTATAAAGTTTCCCACCATTGATTGGATGGTATGTGAAGAATAGATAAAACAAGATACACCCACATATATGTGGATTTCTTAAGGTGATTGAATATCACATTGACTAACTCAATCTAGAACTCAGCTACTTGGGGTCCTCCCTCCCCAGTGAACATAGGCGGATATTATAGTTAAAAACCTCTCATCATCTTATACATATATGGAACAGTAAAAAAATTCTCCCTTTCCATATATCAAATGAACCTTAGGAAGCTATCAAAATTATGAACATCCATATAAACCTCAGCAGCTAAAGGAAACTTTAGTTTAGCTATGTTAGGAGAATGCATATTTTCTCTCTCATGATGATTAATTCAATGATGATGATGAAGAATTTTATCTAAAAGTAAAACAAACTCTTTAAAAAACGGGATAATAACAAGATTAACCACAATAGGAGACAATATTAGATAATGATTGGCTCATGGTATCTTAAAACATAACTTAATAAGCTAATTAGAATTACATAATAGATATTTAATTTCATTTTATCAGATATAACATTTATCTCATTTTGTAGTTCACATATACAAATATATCATATGCAAGGAATATCACCCTATCATGAACAATTCATGTCAATATATATCCCAATGTGCCTCTCATGATGCATTCATACTCATCTCATGGCATTCCAGAACATGATTACAATCACTATAACAAATAACATCTGAAAAAATGTGAATCACCCAATGTGAAATAATATGAATAGTATCAAGTGAACATCATAAACAACAGTCCCATCCCTCAGAACTCAGATTTTTCCTCATATATGGGTTATATACATCCACAAATAATCTCCTTATAAAGTTTTGACACATCCTATTATAATTTATACCTTTCAAAAATAGTAAAGAAAAAAAAGAAAAACCTGATCCTCTGATACCAACTTGTAATTTGCCCCAATCTGACACTCTCTCATGTGGCCAAATTAGGTTTATTTCTAGGATTAAATCCCTACGCGTGTACCAGAGGCAACCGACTAGTAGTGGGGGTGTATAACACATAGTGGGGAGACTATACCCCTTTTACATAGTTGCAACATAGTGGAAATAAATATATATCAAAGTAACAAAAATAGAATAAATAGTACACCATCCAACTAAAAGATAAAGGATGAACCAAGTAAACAAAATAATAATGAACCATTTTTTGTTAGGATGAAATGTAATTAAATAACATTATAAAATTTATATAGATAAAATACCAATCTAAAAAAATAAACTCGAAAGGCCATTGTCCTGAATCCCTTGTCTGTCCCATCTCCAATCTCTAACCCATCCATTAAGAAACAATCAACAACAAGTTCCTTTTCCCTTGCTAAACATCCACACATGAAATCTCCTCAAGTACAAAATGGAGACCCAAAAAGGGTGTGAGTAAAATTGAGTAGGTAGAAGCCACCATTTCTAAACAATACATGTCTAAAAATAAGTTAAATTAATATAGTTATAATCAAGAGTACATATTAATAAATTAATACGATAAAACAATCAACCTTCTTTAGTACCAATTCACAATATCATTTATCATGTAGAATAAACATGAAAACTATAACCAAAGGTCCATGGTATATTCACATAAATGAAAAAAATACATTTTTATAATAATTTAGTCAAAACTGGACCAAGTCCTCTATATAATAAATTTATCATAATTGGGAAAATCCATTTATATAATCATTTCTGCATAACCAGTCTAATAACTATATATAATCATTTGAACATAACCAGGTTAATACCTTTATGTAATCATTTCAGAAAAAATGATCCAAGATCTTTGTATTATCATTTTATTATAATTGATCCAAGCTCTTTATATAATAATTTCATCATAACTGGGACAATCCCTTTATATAAACATTTCAGAATAATCGGGTTAAGACCTTTGTATAATCATTTCAATATGAATCAGGACCCAAGTCATAATGGTAAGAATAACACAACATAATATCATAATTCACAACGGTTAATTAATATAATTAACATTTTTCTTTCAATTAGCCATTATTTCATTAAATTATATCTATATCCATTTCCATTCTAGTTTTCACTCCTATTTTATACAAAATTATCACCAATCATTTCAATTATAAAGTAAGGAATTTTACAAGGTGAATCTATCATAGACACTCACCTAAGGTCTCTTATCATGCTAAAATATATTTTAATCAATTACAAAGTTCTTTATTTTTCAAGGGTAGGCTCAACCTATGGGAATCCTTAATAAATTTTTCAAAACCAATGGAATAAAATTTATCCTGGGAGTTGTCGATACACATGATTATTATCACCCATTATTCCATTAGTTAACACAAACATTGTGTTGGTGAAATCACATAATATTTCTCATACTTGAATAATTATAAATTGACCAATGATATTTTTCTAGACCACCTACATTTATCCATCGATTCAAGAAACACTATCAACTAGAAATTCCGATTAGGAATGAAGGTGAAGGAGATAATAAGGAAGAAACTAGATCACATAAGATCAAAACCCAATTCTATAGAGGTCAAGAGATTAGACCATGATAACTAAGACCAGGTGGAAGAGAAGGGGAAACAAAAGAAAAGAAACTCACTAGAGTTTAATTACTTGATCAAGATGTATAGAATTGAAGGAGTCACTCCAAAATCACATGAAGTAACCCTGAGGTTTGAGAGAGGAAGATTCATAGTAGATGAAATAAAATCATACATAAAACTTGGTTTAAATTTTCTGGTCTCAAGATATACATGATGTGTAACCCTTTCACAACATGAATCTCTTTATTTATAAAATATGCTGAAAAATAAACCACATGAGGTTAAAATAACCTCGATCGACCATTTCAGGATGTGAATCAGTTTCATGGTGTGTAAATATTCCATTCTATGAAATATTTCACACAATTTACCTGGAAATAATTTCACACCATGTAACATGTTTACGATGTGAAAGTGTCAAGCATATAGTGCACGTTCTAGATTATATATAAACATCACGAACTACCTCAGAAGCCTTCCAAACTAAGGAAAAACCATTAAATCCATTAACATGTTTATACTAGGAATCAATTAATTCAAAAAATATTCATACATGAAATTTAGGTCATTTTACCCAACAAATGTTATCCATTCCCCAAAAGGGACTCACCCACCTAGATTTAAATAATAAGGAAACCCAAATTAAAAGAGGTTCAACCAAAACTAAAAGGACATACTGAGAAGATGATGGGATATTGTCATTATTAATATAAATAAATAAAATAAAAAATTTATATATTAGAGAAAATTTACTAAACATGAATATTAAAATAATTTTAAAAATAGATAAACATTTTATATACTTTTCAAAACATGAGATACAATATTTACCTTTTATATTTAATATAGGAATGTAAAATATTATTTTACCACTTATAGAACTTATAATTTATAACCATTTTTAAAAAAAAATCTAAATTTATCAAAATATAGTTTTTAATCAATTTAATAATCTCCAAGGTTTGGATCAAAACCATAGTACCTATGTTATGGATGGTTTATACATGCTCACTATATCTTAGGGCCAGCCATGGTGCATGGTCGAACACCTAGACAAAAAACTATTGTCTAATAAAAGTATAAATTTTGAGGGATGTGGCAGATTTCAATAAAGGTGCACCACAATTGTCACCATAGGGAGGCCATATCATAGTGGAAGTCATGGTTTCTATAATTTTTATAGTGAAGAACCACCATGAATTTCACTGAAACATGGTAACGGTGATATTTCCATTTTAATGGTAAACACATTGAAAATATAGGGACTTACATTCCATGGAGATGGTGTCTGTTCATGAAAAAACTAGTAAAATACACATTTAATTCTTGAAGAATAGTGATATGATACAAATGATACTGGAGTTGGTTCCATATAACCATCTTATTTATACTTAAAGATAACTTATATTCATGGTTTTGAATATTAATAAATTCCTTATCACATCATGATTGTTCATCTGCGTAACATTGAATGAGATAATGTCCTTAGAGTAACAGTCACACTAAAACGTTATAGTAGATCTCTACTATGATAAGAACCAGAAGCAAAATGACACTATTCTTGAATATATGTTCTATATACAAATGATATCATTTTAGGGACACAAATGATATAAGCTATCAGGAGTGGAGACTCATTGGACTTTGAGGAACCTTCTCATGGAATACACCCTTGGTAATGTCTAGGAGGATTTTATGAGAATAAGACCTGCTAGTAGGAAATCCACATTTCTATGTGTCATTGAATGTTTCTATCTGTATTCATGTGTATTGGTCCTTAGACTTTATGATTATTATTAATGAGTATTATGAGGCACACACTTATATGTATTGATGAAAACTGTGATGACAGATATTCGTGGAGAGGTAATACATGTTTAGTGTGTCAAAAGTAATATTTCATTAATGAATAATGTGAGAAAGGATTTATTACTTCTATTATTTAATAGAATATAATATCTTAGTCCCTTTTATGAAAATAATATAGCTTAAATAAATCTATGATCATGGTGATCAATTGTCAAGTACAATTTCTAAAAAGTCAAAGAAAGATATATTAAGAATATAGGTTGATGGAACTCACATGCAACATTCTCAATTTGAGATATTATAATAAAGGGATTATATTACATTGTAAATGTTCTTATTAGGAGACATGTAATTGCAACATTAACATCTTTCTCTATGGGTGACTTTCCATGTTACTAGATTCTAACCTTGGGCTTTAGGCTTCCCGACCTAATGCCACTAAGAAAGAGGCCTAGAGGGTCACACATTAAGTGTATCAAGAATCTCAGTTAAATACTATATTATTTAGTATTTAATAAATTTAATAAATATTATTTCTGATTGTGGTTTAATAATTATTCATGGATACCTAATCGTATTTAAATATTTATTTTCTATTTAGTGAATATAATATTTATATATTTATTGGATAATGATGTAGTCATATTTATTTATTAAATAAATAGTCATTATTCAAGGTCCAATAAATATGGTGGAGGATTGGAAGACTAAGTTCAAGGGTCTGGTGAGAAATAATTACATTGAATATTATTTTATTAAATAATATTTAATTATAATTCACAAGTTAGGTTCATTTCAAGAAATAATAATAATAATACTATTATTATTTGATATGGGGTTTCACTAGGATTAATAAAATTAATAAGGGCACTTTTGAAATTACATTATTTTAACCTTAGCAATATAAATACCCAATTATGACTATTTTCTCATAACCCTAGCCAAGAAAATAATTGTGGAAAATGGATTGAAGAAAAGATATCAAGTCTAAAGAGTTCATTAATCCCCAAGAATGCTCTCAAGAATGAGAGAGATCCTCATCCATTAGATCAATATTCCACGCTAGCACTAGAAGACTCCTTCGACGATGTCCGACGATTCATGAATCACATGTAGATCACTGCTAGAGAAATCCTTCTCTTGGATTCTACAATGCAACAACATCACACTATATATCTATGGCCGAATGCATAAATGAATAAATAATAACCTTGTAGGTAATTATTATTTAATTAAATTAATTGTAAACAACATGTGTTGATCTCCCATATCTTGGTTCCTGGTTAATAACCCTTTCTTCCTATTTTATTCAAATTCATTGATCACGACATTCATCATCTCTTGATCTCAGATTAATCATTGATAATTTCAAAAAGAAAAATTGGGCACCACCCCTCCCATGCTTCCACTATGTACGGAACCTATAAATGATGAGTTCTAAGGATCATCATATGATCCTAAGTGGTGAAAGAAAACCCATGAAAAACTAAATATATCTTTAAGTAATAAAACATGAAATATAAGGGAAGAATATAGTGTATTTGAAATTAATAACAATGGTATCCATTTCTTTATTTAATATAGAATATTTGTTGGTGATCACTAAAGAATAAAAAAATCTTCATACCTTCTAGGGTATTATACTGGTATTTGGATCCTATAACATTTTTGAGGATCCTAGCACTATATAGGGATACTACCACATTCATTGTTTTTGATAAAAAAGGTACTAAGGATGGATAAATTTTTGATTGGGCATATAACTAATAAATATAAATATATCCCAACTAGTGGGATCATTACCCTTATATAGGCATCCATGTTGAGTTTTATAAAATTAAATACATTGTCCACATGCAATATATCGAAATACAATACTAATATATGAATTTTTTTTCATTGAACCCATTCAATGAAAATTTATAACATGATGAATCCATCATCATGTATTATGAATAATGAAAATAAATAATATAGGGATGTGGTAGATGCGTGCATTATATACATGAAATTGGTTATGTCAGTTGTCGACCATGGAATCCTCAAGAACAACCACAATGTGGTGATTCTCATTTTACTACACATCCAATAGTAAACTTAGGGAACTCCAATGGATTCTCATAGGTCAACACAAAGGTTAATCCAATATTAAATACTAGATCACATTCTACCACAACACACCATTTACCCAACAATGTAGTCTCTATCCCACACTGGAGATTATGAGCTTATCCAAAGACACTCTTAGCCTCCAATCTGGGATTACACTCATATGACAACACCATAACTCATTTTAAACTTATTGATGCCTTCACATTGAATATTGAAGGGAGATAAAGGAAAAACCCTTCAAGGTCATTAATGAAAAGCATTGTCACATGTAAAACATATACCTGGGAGGAAAATATTATATTTCCCATACCCCTTTGCATAAATGAATTGACCAACCAAATAAAAACATTTGCACATGAAGAATGGTATTGGAATGAAATTGTTGACTGATTATGGGTTCTAAAATATATATTAGATGAATCTTAGAGATAAATAAAATATTTCACATGGAATAATTTCATGAAATCAAGGAAAATATGGTTCTATTAAATATACAACTAACCCTTGGGGAAAATCATTCTATTAATAAAAATATCCTAACATAGCTATAATTTAATTTCTATATTTTTACTATGTTTTATTATTCTCATGTTATCTCATGTTCTTCCCTAATTAATCCTCCTATATGTAGGGATAACCATCAACATTTAATATCTAGAGGAGAAATAGTATATAATATCTTATTTTATTTAATAAATCTCTTCATTATTGTTTCTTCTAAATTTTGAATAATTTTAGTGAAAAGTTTGAGTGGAAGAGGAGTAGAATGACCTTATGAATATCTTACCAACCTCAGTTTCTACTTCTCACACTTGCTCTAAAATTATTACCCTTATATATTTATCTATAATATGATGGTAATAGGTGTACATGGAGGGTGTTTTGTGTGATTTTTCACCATGTAAAGTGGGATTATTTCACCCCTACAACTATATAGGTGTGTAGGTCAATGATCCATTCACCTAATTGAGGTATTTATTCTAGTTATATACACAAGAATCCAAAAATAATAGTGCACATGTGATTATAATTGACCATTTCATTACACATGGAATACTATATGGGGTAATCAAATGAATGATATTGAGAGATCAATAGGTATTAATAAAGGTGTGTTTCTCTGTATTATTCTATGGATAAAAATATTTTATAAAAAACTCTCATTTATCATTCATTTTATTTGAAAACCAACCCCATAGTTTTTTTAGAACATAAAATATAAAAAACTAAATAAGTTTCATGGATAGTAGGTTGTTCCACTAGAGAAAAACTATAACAACCCAGAATTATATCAATGAAATTTCCCATATTATTTTTATTTCATATAGTATAGATCACATTAAACCACTTATAGAACACAATAAAAACATCATAAATGAATAATTAATGAAATAATTGGTATTTCTAGAAGTTAAGAAACCTATACTAATAAAATAGTAACATTCCCTTAGAAATAAAAATGTGACCCTTACAAATAGTAAACCAGAAAATAAAATAGAAACCTCACTAATGAATGTATAAATAAAATTTTGCCATCTTATAAATGAAATTTTGATATAATAATATCATAGTGTAAGTAAATGAATATTTTAAAATTTAATATTTAAGTGTTGGTATTTTTATAAGTCATAAATATGTAATTAAAATATTATAATTAACAAAACGATTTAAAAGAAAATTTATTTTAATAAAAAATATTAATAAATAAATATTTTTTTGTCTTATTATTTTACAACAATTTTATGAGACCCTTTTTAGTTTTTGAAAGTATTATAAAATCAGTTATAAATTTAAAACTGTATTTTTCGTGTAAATAATGAATTTAATTAAAAATTAAATTTCTCATATTTATAAAATTATTTTAATAAAATGGAGTGTATTTTTGAATTGTACATGTTAAAATATGGTTATAGTGAATTTATGGTATTTTTCTGAAATACTTGAAATTTTAGTGAATAGTAAAATATGGTAATTTACAATACAAATACATTATAAAATAAATAATACCTTTATTAATAAATGGATGATATGAGAAACCTTGTTTCTAACTCACATAAACATATTAATTTATTTTTTCACATGAATCATCACTATTTTTTGTTTGGAGAAAAATAATAAAATAATGAATAAAATAATGAGAAATCACCCCTCTCCTCGATTATAAATACCTATGCCAACCCCCTCTTCCCATCAAAACTTCCAAGATTTGATCATATTTTAATTTATTCCCAATAACCTTTCAATATTAGTTAATTTTTCATTTATAATAAAGACATGTTTTCTCAGGGGTTCGTTTTCAATTCATTCCAATACGCAAGCCCGATTACAGGGAACATCCTGATTTATTACCCATTTTCAAGCACCATCCATTATCTATTTTAAGACAAAATTATTTTTCAAAAATCACTATTTTTTCAGGAAAGTTATATTTTTTCATTATGGGTTTTATACATAGAATTATGATAAATTAAAATGATTTTTTTAAAAGAAATCTTCTTTTCAAATTAAAAGGGGCATTTCTCTCAAGAATTCATCAATGATTTTATTAGAGTATTTTCATCTATTTCAAAACCTTTGTTAAATTTTATGATTTATTGAAATTTATCTCTTATTATTATCATCTACCATATGTTATTAAATGTATTATGACCAGTTTGACTATAGATGTTCTATCTTTATACGATTCACCATGCTACTTAGGTTGGTAAGTGATTATGTTTATAGAATGGTGAAGGTTATGTACATATCATATGTTAATGTTGTTTATTTTTATAAACATTCATATGAGTAATTAATTGGAATTAAAAATTTATGGGTGGGGCCCTATATATCCCCTAGATGCATCGGTATTTCTCATGAGACAAAATGGATTTGGGTTTTGGCTAAGGCCTTACCCTAGTATTTTTAGACATCTTGGACGAGGACTTGACGATATGTTTCAGATGTCTGACATTGTGCATTACATTATTATAAAATTAGTAAATGATTAAACATTTGATATTTGACTTGTATAATATCCGCGATTAAGTTTCATTACTTTATGACCAGTTATATGGATTTATTTTTCCATCTTTCTCTCCTACCATATTATGCTCAAGTTTATTTTTAAAGGCATATGTATTTAGTTATTCACCATGAATAATGGTTAGGTTTATGATAACTTACAATGTATTACATACCCTTACTGAGAATATGAGTCCAACCCTTTATTATGTCTTATTTTTACCCAATATGTGAAGATGGATATTATTATAAATGACTTACAGGAATAATATAAGAGTTTATGGGTGTTTCAAATGGAGTTACAATGTTTTTTTTCATTAAAGTTGTAATGTAAATATTATTTTTTTATCTAGTTTTACAAAACTACTAAACTATTTTATATTTTGGGATGAAAAATCCTTATAAACATACCAATGTATTTATATAAGGAACCAGATCTAATAAATTAGGGTCGAGGTCTTCATATTTGGTATTAGAGGAAGTTTAGTAGAAACATCAAAAACTAGATTTAGAAAAACTAAATTAGGGAATAAAACCATAAGACACACTTTGAGGATAAAAATACAAGAAAATTATAGAATTTTGGTAAGGTATAGATTATGTGTATATTTCTAGAAAATATATCCTTATGTGGATACTAAAAGTGGATGTGGTTCTAAAAAATATATACCTAGGAGTAACAACTCTAAAAAGGTGTTCTGGGCCTGACTTGGGGTAACTTGGTACTTGAAAATGGACCTTACTGCACACATAGTTTGACACTCCTGAGGGATATGGTCAAGATTAATGATATTTTATTTAAAAACCATTATGAATGATTTAGTTGTAAATATGTCCCCAAATAAACCGTTCTTATGATAATGAGATTATACATGCATAAAATTACAATTTATGTTATGTGTTTTGCTAGTTTTACATTATACATTATGATTCAAAGCCTAATTAAATGTATTCCATTTTTTAGAAATAGAACCTATTAGAAGTAATGGAAACCAAATGAACACACATATCACATGTAGAGATTTCCCTCCTATACAAGATAATGATGTTTGTTCTGGAGATACAACTGGTACAATGAAACTTATAACTATATTTGGACAGCTAAATCAGGTAATGAATAATAAACATAACCATATGGAGCATCCTGATCCAAACCATGGAGGATAAATGTTAGAAAACTTTATGTGACATTAGTCTCCATCTTTTAATGGACCTATAAACCCATTCGTAGAAGAGCAGTGGATAAGTTCATTAGAGAAGACATTTCTCACTTTAGAATGTAATGAAAGGGAGATGTTTGTCATGGATTTTTATCATATATTAGGAGATACTGATAAATGGTGGTCATTTATTAAAAAAAATGTAGGATTAAGAGATTTAAAATATGCAATTGAGGGATTGTAATGACATTTTCCTAGAGAAACATTTTCCTTGCAAACAATGAGAAGATATGGAAAGTTAATTATAAAATCTGAGGCATAAGGTAGATGAGAATGATAAAAAGTATGAATCCAACTTTACAAGGATATCAAGACATTCCACTAACCACATAAACAATCTTATGAGAAAGATTAATTGATTATTTGATGGTTTAAAACCATTCCTCCAAATGAAACAGTTTTTGAAAAATTTCTCATTATACGAAGATATAGTCTCATGTGGAACCAATATAGAGAAATAATTTTCTAAATCATATGACCTTAAAGGAAATAAAGATAATAAGATAGTGGATGATTAATTAATGGATAAATGGAATAATAAAAAATAGAGTTTCCCAACATGTTATACCTTTGGAAGGAAGCACCCCAGAGCCTTCTAAAATGGAAAAAGAGTTTGTTTCAACTGTGGAGAAAAATCCCACCAAACCCGTGATTGTAATGGAAAGAAAGAATCTATGAATTCTTAATGTTTCAATTGTAGGGATATGAGACACTGTGAAAATTATTTTATAAAGTTTCAAGGAAACTTTCCTTAGAAAATTACATCAGAGTAAGGAAAATATTATTCAATCATAATAGATGAGGTTGAAGCTTTGAATCATGTGGTTATAGGTACATTAATCATATCCTCAAATTTAGATAAAGATTTATTTGATTTTAGATCATAAAATTACTTTTATCTTCCCAATTTTCATTAAAAATCAGTTATTTACAATTCTCTTTAACAAGGGAGTTTTTCGTCAAAACCCATAAAGGAATTCTCATTGCAACATAGATGTGTCAGGTAGTTCCCATTATGGCATATAAACATGGTTTATCTTCTGATTTTATCATCATACCTATGGGTTAATTTGAAAAAAATCCAAAATATGGATTGGATTTAGAAATATGATGTGAAAATATCTTATAATAATAAGGAAATTATGATTTGTGAGGAAGGTGTAGAATCCCTTATCTTTAGAGTGGAAAAATCATCATCTAATTCTTATCAATATCCACCCCTAATAGATCTACCAAATTCAATTCTTGAGTAGGAATAAAACACAATATCTATGGGTGAGGAAATAAATATTCAAATTGAGGATGTACCTATTGTAAAATAATACATTTATGTATTTCTAGAGGATTTACCTAAACATCCTCTAGATCAAGATATTCAAAGACTCACTATAGAATCACCAAAGTGGAATTAGTATAAATGAAGAAAAAACTAGAGGAATTTTGTGATAAAGGATCTATCCACCGAATTGGTTCTCCATGGGAAGACTCTTTTCTATTTTTCAATATGAAAGATGGATCCATGAGGTTCTCCATTGACTATAGAGAAATCAATGTTATTACAATAAATAATAAGTATCCCCAACCTCATATTGGTGATTTATTTGATCAACTTCATAGTTCCTGATATTTTTCAATGATCGAACTTTGATCTAGATATCATAAGTTGCATTTGAGGAATGAATATATTATAAATACAACATTTAAAACCAGGTATGGGCATTATGAGTTTATAGTAATGACTTTTGGACTGACTAATGAACCCTCTGTTTTCAAAGATCTAAAGAATAGAGTTTTCAAGGAATATCTTGATGAATTTTTTTTGTGGTACTTATTGATGATATATTGGTAACTCCAAAATATATTAATATCATCAGAATCACTTGTGATTTATTGTTATTACCCTTATAAGAAATGAGTTATATGGAAAATTTAGAAATTGTAAATTTTGGCTTCAATAAATTTCTTTTCTTATCTATATTGTCTTTAAGGATGGAATCTTAGTTGATCCTATAAATAAAAAAAAGATCATAAATGGACTAATCCAATGAACATAACCGAGGTATGTAGTATTATTGGTTTATTAGGTTATTATCATCATTTTTTTTGAACTTCTCCCAATTGTCTATCTCGTTAACCAAGCTTACTCGTAAAGGGGTTAAGTTTGTATAGACTAAAGAATGTGATGATTGTTTTAAAGAATTTAAGAGTATATTAGTGAATGCTATTATCCTGAATGTACCATCGGAAAATGGGGTATTTTAATTTTATAATGATTCATCAATGAAAGGAATTTGTTGTGTCCTTATAAAGAATGATATATCTATTACCTATTCATCAAGGAAGTCAACAACTCATGAAAAAATCATCCAATTAATGATATTGAGTTAGTAGCTGTAATCTTTTATATAAATATATGGAGACATTATCTCTATAATGAAATATGTGAGATATATAGATATCATAAGAGATTTTAAATATACCTTATCCCAAAAAGAACTCAACATGATGAAAAGGTGATGGATCGAGCTACTCAATGATTATGATAGTTCTATACACTACCACCCAGGGATGCCAAATAAGGTGGTAGATGCATTGAGTAGGAATGATCAATGATGTATAAAAAAATTATGATTGGATGGGATCATGTGTTCATGGATATATTAAAGATAGATACATGAATTATCAAAGAAGGTGAATCATCATTAGTTTTTCAATTGGTTTCCCAACCAACTTTATTAAAAAGGATTAAAAGTTCTCAGCCTGATGACAAGAACATTCAAAATAAAATTAATGCTATGAATGATGGGAAGTTTGAATACATTATGTATGAAGATGTAATTATGAAATTTTGGGGGAGGCTATGTTTAACCTCTGTATATAAGCTAAAAAGAGAGTTATTGGATAACATGCATAGCTCTAATTTCTCTATACACACTGGTAGCACTAATATGTATAGATATTTTAAGGAATATTTCTGGTGGGATAATATAAAGCATGAAATTTCTGATTATGTTTTAAGATGTTTAGTCTATCAATAAAATAATGTTGAAAGAAAAAATCCTAGGGGAGTCATGATACCTCTTCCTATTCTTACATGGAAATGGGATGACATTATTATGGATTTTTTCACTATATTACCCAAAAATCCAAGAAAGAATGATAAAATATGGGTAATTGTTGATCGACTTACCAAATATGCATATTTCCTTCATATAAGGGATGATTTTACTCAAAATAGCCTTATAGAATTCTATATTAATGAAGTTTTATGGATTCATGGAGCACCACTCTCAATTGTGTCTGATTATGATCCACAATTAACTTCAAAATTCTAGAAAAGTCTTCCAGAAGATTTGGATAATGAGCTTTATTTGAGTACTGCTTATCACCCTCAAACTGACAGGTATTCTGAAATAACTATTCAAACATTATAAGACATTTTGAGATCATGCTCCCTCAATATTCAAGGTATGCGAGATCAATATTTTCCTTTGGTATACTTTTTCTACAATAATAATTCCCATTCAAGTATTCAAGTGGCACCATATGAAGTGTTGTGTGGAAAAAGATTTCATACACCAATATGTTGAGATGAAGTTGGTGAAAGGAAGCTTGTAGGCCTAGATCTTGTAAAGGAGACAATAGTGATGGTAATGAATATTCAAATCCATATCAAAGAAGATCAAAGAAGGAAAAAGGCCTATGATGTCAATCGAAGGATTTGGAATTTCATGTGAGAGATTATGTTTTCTTGAAAGTGTCTCCATGGAAAGGTGTTATATGATTTTTGAAGAAAGGGTAATTGAGCCCCATGTACATTTGTCCTTTTGAAACACTGGAGATAATCTAAGATGAAACTTATCATTTGGAAATTCTTCCTACCCTTTCTAAGGTACACAATGTGTTCTACATATCATTGTTAAACAAAAACATGCTAGAACCAATGCATGTCCTCATTTATAAAGGAATATAATTGGAATGTGACTTATCTTACTGGGAAGAGCCTATGTAGATTCTAGACACTAAATAATAGGTGTTGAGGAATCAGATGGCTCGACTTGTAAAGGTATTTTGGAAAAATCATAAAACTAAAATGGTGATGTGGGAGCCTGAAGAGCTTATGATGAAGAACTACCCATATCTTTTTAAGGGGTGACAATCTTGAAATTTTAGCGATGAAATTTTTATAGGAGGAGAGATTGTAACGAACTAGAACCTTATAAATGAAATTTCCTTTCTTATGTTTATATCATATATTATATATCACATAAAGTCATTTATAGAACACAATTCAAACATAATAAATGAAGAATGAATGAAATAAGAGGTATTTCTAGAAGTTAAGGAACCTATATCGACGAAATAGTAACATGGCCATAATAATAGTAATTTGAACCTTATGAATAGTAATCCGGCCAATAGAATTGTAACCTCACCAATGAAAGTATAATTTTTTTCAATCTTATAAATAAAATTATGTTATAATTATATAAAAGTTTTAGTAAATGAATATTTTAAAAATTAATATTTAAGTGTTGGTATTTCTATAAGTCATAAATATTTAATTACAATATTATAATTAATAAAATGATTTAAAAGAAAATTAATTTTCATAAGTTTTTTCATAAATAATTATTTTGTTACCTTATGATTTTAGGACAATTTTATGAGGCCTTAGTTAATTTTTAAAAGTGTTATAAAATTAGTTATAAATTTAATACTAAATTTTTCGAGTAAATAATGATTTGAATTTAAAATTAAATGTATCATATCTAATACATTATTTTCATAAAATGGATTTAATATTTTAATTGTACACATCGAAAAAGGGTTTGGGTGATTCTTTTGGGATTTTTCTAAAATACTTGAATTTTAGTGAATAGTAAGATATTGTAATTTGTAGTATAAATACATTATATGATACATACACTATTCCTTGAGTCAAGGATGATATAATAAACCTTATAACTCACAAGAAATTATTAATTTATTTATTCTCAAGAATAAATACTATTGCTTGTCTTGAGAAAAATAATAAAATATTGAATTAAATAATGAGAAATCACGCCTCTCCTCCACTATAAATACCACCCATCACCCCCTCTTTTCCTCACACCATCCACTCTCAAAGACTTGTAAATATTTTTCCCAATAACCTTCCCAAGATAATACCCCATGTTCATAATCTCTTGGTATCATAAAAATACCAAAATCAATCCCCTTAAAGAGATTCTCAAGGAAGAGTATTCAAGAGGTAAAATCCTCCTCCTTCTCCTTTTATTTTCTTTTCAAATTCTTTCTTTTATTATTATCTACTAAATTACTCTATAAAAATGAGAATTAAAACTATATTATAATTTATATACAATAATCATATCATGTTAATGCAATAAACATCCTTAATATCCTTACTCTCTATCTTTTATTTTAAAAACTAAACCAACATTCAGGAGGTGTTGATTTACAACCTTCGTGGATGAAGAAATTTCATTTTTCAATTTGTTCTTCAAGGATAAGCATGATACAATTTTTATGGTTAAAATAGACTATAATATATGTATTATAACCTATTTAAAGTTCTGGAACCAGTATATATACATAATAATAATTCATACGACAAAACAATTTCGTGGTGATCAAAATACAGCCGCAATAATCTAAATGATTGTCAATAAATCTATTATCTAATGCTTTATAATTATAAAATATAAAAAAGCAATATATATAAATATTTACACTTATTTATATTAAAAAATATCATATAAATTAAATTCTATATAATTATACCCATTCACATGAACTTCTTTACTCACATATAAGTATACCAATAGAGAATACCAAGGAAATAACCCTACTAAGCAATAAAATTGTGCATTATAGCTCATAAAAAAGAATATAAATAAAATTAATAATATTATAAAAAATTAAATAAATTTATAAAATTTTCTTAATTAATTAATAAAAGGATTTAATTTTATTATCCAAGAAGTTAAGGTCAAGTTCAGAACACATTTGGACATATGGTAAGGGGTTTCTTCCCAAACCTTCATTTTCATCTGGGTTATGATTTATTCCACTATTCACCATAGTAATTATTCATTAATTTTATATAATTATTATAAATTAAATGTACACATTCCAAAATCATGTATCTATATGAGTTCATTTACCTATTATAAGAAATACATGTTTTTTCAAGGTTGCCTTTTCAATTCTTCCCAATATGAAAACTCGATTAAAGGTAACATTCTAATTTCTTACCCATTTTGAAGTACCATAAATAATATATTTTAATACATAATTATATTTCAAAATTACTATTTTTTTCATAATTTCTTTTCATTACTGGTTTCATACAAAGAGTTATTATAAAAAAACAATTATTTTTCCAAAATAACACTTCTTTGCAAAGTAAAAGGGGTATTTCTCTCAAGAATTCCTCAGTGATTTTATTGGATCATTTTCATATATTTCAACACCTATGTTTAATTTTATTATTTATTGAAGTTTATATATTATTATTTTCATCTAGAATATTTTATTAAATGGTTTATGATTGGTTTGACTGTGGATGTGCTGTATTGATACCATTCACCATGCAACTTAGTTTGGTTTGTGATTATGTTTACTGATCGAGGAATTTTATTTACGTATCATATGTTACTATTGTTTATTTTTATCCCCATTCATATGAGTGATTAATTGAACTTAGAAAGTAATGGTTGTGTGTTTCTATAGCCACTATATTCCTCATAAGTTCTCATGAGTCAAAATATATTTGGGTTTTGGCCGAGGCCTTAAACTAGTATTTTCAGATGTCTTGGTCGTGGACTTGACGATATGTTTCATATGTCTAACATTATGAATTCCCCCATTATGAAATTAGTAATTTATAAAAAATGTGATATTTTACTTATATAATATCCAGGATTAAGTTTAATTTTATTATGATCAGTTATATAGATTTATTTTCTCAGCTTTTATTCCTTCCATATTATGATCATGTTTATTTTTAAAGGCATGTGTTTTTTGTTATTCACAATACCTAATGTTTATATTGATGAAAACTTTAGTTTTATTACTTAAACTTATTGAGAATCTAATCTCACCCCTTTCTTATGTTTTAATTTTCCCTAGGATGTGAAGATGAATATTATTATGAATTCCCTCCATGAATATTCTAAGTGTTTATGGGTGTTTCCAATATAGTTTCAATTTTTTTTTGCTTTCAAGTTATAATGTAAATATTATGTTTGAATATGGTTTTCCAAAAATACTAAAAAATTTAGTCCTTCCGGATTCAAAGTCCTTTTAAACATACTAATGTATTAATATAAGGCATTGGATCTAAGAAACTAGGGTATGGGTATTTAAAAAAACTATGGTTATCCTAGTAGGATAAATTCAAAGGATTAAAATTTTTAAACTGTAATAAAAACCTTCATTAAGGTCTGGGTTTATAACTTTTTTGTATTATTTACAAAGAGCTGATCCAATCACTTCCTATTTTTGGCACTCTATGAATATTTTTTTCATATTTTTTTATTATTTTTTTATTAATATAACTAAATATATACATAACAATGTATTATAAAAATTAGTTACATGAATTGAACCAATAGTAAGAGATCAAGTATATTTGGAATGATGAGGGGAGGCACCATTTGTATGTGATTAAAAATAATATACTAGAGTTTAGAAAATATATGACTTAACTCACATGCATACTCTAAAATCAAGTGGAACCTCAAGATAGGGTATACCAATGAGAGAATCCCTAATAATATTTAATGAACTACATTAGATGGGATGAAAACTAGTGATACAACTATAAAAAGTCAACTTCCCCTCACCATCAAAGATAAATTACAATCACCGATGACCAAATGAAGATACCAATGTAGAAATAGGAGACTCTCATAAAAGTTTAAATTCAATATATAGGAAGGGTGGGTATATAAATTATTTCTATTATCTAATAAATGATGAGGAAAATATCAAATTAAACTTATAATAAAGATATAAATATATTATAACCCTTGATATTTGACAAAAAATATGAGGAGGACAACCTGGAAGATAATTCCTTACTACCTACCAAACAAAATGAATTCAATAAAACATTGTATGGGGATAAAGAGATCCAATATGAAAAAAATGATAGGTATATATCTATATTTATTTTATCTTTTATCAATATTGTTAAAACTTAATTATTTTATTATCCCCTTCTTCTAGAAAATTTTAATTCAAAAAAGAGTTAAAAATATTAGAGTGTATAGATGTGGAGGAAGAAAACACCAAATAAGTGGGGTTGAATTTTAATCACAGAATGTGATACTTGAATTAGAATGCTAGGTGTCCTTGTGTAAATAAATATATTTTGAAGATAACAGAAATAAGGGATATTTTTTTTCAATATGAATTCATTTTTTTTAATATCATTCAAAATGAGTTTTTATATATTATATATTATATTAATTTATATTTATTATCCATAATTCCAGACTTGGATAAATATGTTTAACAATCCATAGGTGAAGTAGAATATCTATAAAATGACCCTTACATCATCCTTGCACCCTCAATTTAATGTATATTTTTCATTTCCATGGGCATGGAAAAGAAATACTCTATATATGGGGGCCTATATAAATGTCTCATATGGATATAATTTAGAGGTACCTATATTAATTTTTTGAACATATTTTATCTTGAACCATTCTCTAGTCATTATATGTGATTTTGGGAGATTTTGGAGTTTTCTGGGAATGTTCACTATTTTTACATGGTTTGGAAAAACTATACAGAATTCCTAAGAAACCATGAATATTGTGGTGTTTTGGGTTAATTATGTTTCTCAAGTTTTTTTCATCACTATACAAACCCTATGACTTAACCGTGAATCATCCCTAGAGTATAAAACCTTTCACAAAACATGAAAACAAACCATTCGATGAAAATTAATTAATCTTAAAATTATTATTTTACCCAAAACACATATAATTACCCCCATTAATTATCATATTGTCTATAATATTGACAATAGCTATTTATCATGGAGATCCCAACCCTTATAGGGAGAATTTTTGAGGAATATTAAGGTGTTTGATCTAGGAAACTCAAAGTTAGAGCCCGTTATTCATTGTTATTCATAATTATTCTATGTATTCTCTCTTTTTCCTAAAAGGAACCCTTGATAAGGGATTTTATGAATTGTTATATAGGTTGTGTCATGATAAAATGGAATTTATTATATATATTTTATGATAAATAAAGGTAGTGACCATATTTACCTAGATCTTTGTGTGTTTATTTTTTTATTTTTATGGTAAGTGGTTTCTCTTGGCTTCATCAATCATGGTATTATTGAATTTAAATTAGGTGATAGAATTTTAATGGTTTAGGGATTTAATTTATCTTATTAGGAACCTTCATTCCACTTGGTGTGTGGATCCCCTTCGGTAGTTGGTTATACCAAGTGTTTAAGCTAGGTGGTTTATTAAAAACCATTGTTTTATAAATAATGATTTATTTATAATTTTAATTTTATTTTTAATTTTTTTTAATGTCATTATTTATGATTACTTTATTTTTATGTTTCGTGATTATTTTATAAAATGAATTACCCCATTTTTTTGAAAACAAAATCAGTTTTTGAATCATTTTTCTTGTAATTTTGTGAAGTTTGATTATTGATGTGTGATATCCCCTTATAATAATTTGAACTATGAATGTTAATCCGTAAAGTGTATGATAAGGAAAATGGGATCATGGGGTACTTATGAAGGGGATGTTTTGGGGAAATCATATGAAAATAATTTACAGATACATATCTTGGATTTACTCTTTATCTCTAACTAAAATATGTTATGATAGGGGATTCACTTTTTTGCAGTGTTATCCTATCCCTAATCCCATTATTCTATGGATTTATGTGCACATTTATCATATGTTCTGGTTCTTAGATCAAAGATAACTAGTTAATAATGTATCATATGACTCATTTTCCATGTATCTTAATTTCGAAATAGATATTTTGCATGTATTGAAAAATGAGTTTTATTTGGAAATTTTTTATATACTACTATGAAAAGGTGAATTTTGATGCTTTATTATTGAAATGTGAGAAACTCCATTTCATGAAATTAATTTCTTTAAATGGGATTAATTAGTTTATTTAATGAAAACTTCTTATGAATCACTTGGTGAGGTCTTGCTGGGATTTTATTTATCACACCATGTGGATACCTTTTTATGTGTATAGATCATGTTTTATTTAACAAAAGTAAAGGAAAGACACCACATATTGGCAATGAGTGTCTGTGTTAGTGGGGTGTTGGATTTTGGTGGTGAAATAGTTGGAAATTTACCCACATGTCATTTAGATATGGGTTTTATATTGTATCATGAGATTTGGTTCATCTGTTTGGGGTTTGGAACATGTATTTTCCTTGTACTCATTGTCTTATATTATCTGACTATGTATTTGAATGATGTATTTATTTATTATATATATACCATTACTGATTCCCATGATTTTATTTCTATGTGAAAAATCATTCCCATTGGTAGTTATTTATTCCAAGACACCTTTCACCTCCTTATGGGGATTGGGAATTCCCTTTTATCCTTTTTAGGGGATGGATCAAGTGTTCAGTTTAGGGATGACATGGGATAGTTTATAACAAATTGGAATCAAAGGGATATTTTCCCATGGTATTTTGATCTCTGTATGTTTTTGTATACAAGATATAAGATTATCATGACTTAAGTGGTAAGTCATAAGTGAGTTTATGGCTATTTCTCATCATAATGACCCATTTGTTAGTAGAATATATTGGGAAGCATGTCTCTCCTATTAAGTGTTGATCTAATCTCATTTATTTTATTACACCATCTTGGTCGAAACTAATATTTCTAACTAATTTGATGGTATCCATTATTTATTTTATAGAGTTCCATTACCCCATGACATATTTATAGAATTCATCAAGAGGGTTTTTTAGATTATGTTCCATGAGGAATCCCTCCAGCAGATCAAAATCTTTTTTAAGGGGTAGTTCAAGTTGTATGTTCCATGGATTAGGGTGTTTTACCTACCCTATATTCAGCTAGGAATTTTAAAATAGGGGATTTAGGAGATAAATCCCCCTATCAATAATTTCTCCACTACAAAATAACATAATTTCAAAGAATAAATGATCCTTAGGAAGTAGTGTATTAGTTAGTGAGGATCTAGTAGATTTTTGACTTTTTAAAAACTATAGGATCTTTCAAAGTAAAATAGGAAACCTTTAAGATTGAATGCCTAAATAGGAGATGGTGGGAAAAATTTTTCCAATAAAAAAACATGAATTTTTGGAGTTTAAAGACTATACCATCATATTACTTTATTAGTTTTTACCTAAATCATTGATGTTAGGAAAATATTTAGAGTTACTCATCCTTCAGTATGTTTATTGGACAATAATGGAATATAAAAAAACCTTTGATAAACTTGTTCATTTATTTATTGAGATTATATGCATTTATATGTTAAAGTATAAGAGGGTTTATATGGTTTTATGAATAGATATTTTATTTCATGATTTTATATATAATCTTACAACCTATTCCAATGTTTTAGGAAAATCCAAAATGGCATAAATTTATATGGAATATAAGTGGGAATATTTGGAATTCCTCTTCACCTAGTGGTAGTACAGAGACTTGAATTTTTATTAAATTATATTTATATCATTTTAAAGATAAAAATAACTAATACATTATAAAAATAGGATCCAAAGGTTTAGTGTTTTGGAAAAAATAGTACCAAACATAAAATTTACAACATAAAACATAAAAATTTATTTAATTCATTTTTATCTAGCTTCTTATTTTTATTTGAAATATCCATAGTAAACATAGTCACCTGAGGATATATATCAAAAGGGGAAAGATAAAAGACCATTAAGATGATATATAAGAAAAATATGACATTAGGTGATCATAATCATAACATCATCATCAAAATCAGTAGAGGAAACATTAGATAAAGGCATGGATTGTGTCAAGGCATAAAAATGAAACATCATATCTTATTGGCCAAGTACCACACATAGTTTTGAACAAAAATAGTATCATGTCCATGAATAATTTAACTTTAACTCATGAGATTCATAAATTTACCCAATTCATTGTATTGATGTATAATTTTTGGCACACCTCTTACGTCAAAACATTGATATTGTGCTATATAATTCTAGGTGCACTGATCACATCTTAACATTTACATTATCATGAATGACACATATAACATATATCAATCATGAACATAAATAACCCATGGAAATTAATTGTTTTAATATCATAATAATTCATTAATAAACTTTGGGTTCCTAAAAGAAAGAGGGAATAACATACTTGATACAAGAACCATTAACCTTTAGTGAGAAGTAAAATGTATGTTTTTGAAAGAATATTTATTTAAAAAAACATAGTGTTTGACATAAAATCTAGTGTAAAACTTGTATATCCTATAAAAGGTAATATAATGATGAAAAAAATTAATTTTAAGGAGTAACCATACCAAGAATGGAGTGAAATAGGGAGAACCTGAAGAAAGAATGTTGGGTTTGAGAATTCCCCTTACCTTGTATCTGAATGATTTCTTCCCTTTAATGTCCTATAAAATGATATTATATTTATTAATTAGAAATTAAATAACCTTTTATAAATTAATAATGTTTATTATGGTTTCTTTATGTTCTTTTATGGGCCATCAGATGAGTTATAGAGTTTAAATTCACTGTTCAGGAGTTTTCTTTTTCATAGTTTTCATGAACGATTCACTTGTACACAGGAACGGTAGTTCATGTAGAACATGGATAAACATATAGAACTGATATTAAATATTATTAATGATCTCATACTAGTTTAAATGATCTTATAGTGAATTATGTTATATACCATGTGGATGAATCATTAGTTAAAATTTAATGATGAACGCTTGGATTAATTTGGTGGTTTTGCTCACAATGAACTTGTTTTGTATTATTATGTAATATCATGAGTGTATGAAAATTACAAAAAATAACATAAGATAAAATAAATAAATTATTATCTAATTAAACCATTAAAAATGGTTTCATGACCATTATCCTAGATGTTAATTAAAATTGAAAAGCTGTCATCCTTGAATGGGATAAATTAACACATCTAGAATGGTGTTTTTATTTATAGTATAAAAGGAGAGGAAATGTTAATTTATGATAAAATATCCCATTAGCATAATATAATTCCCATAAATGTATGTTACTGGATTAATCATACTATTTTGGTGAAATTAGGCGAGAAAAGAAAAAAAAAATAAAGGAACTTGAAAGAAAATAAAAGAATTGGAAAGAGAAATTTACCTTTTCAGTTTATCTCTTTTAAGAGCCTCTTTAGGGGAGAGTATTTAATCTTTTGAGGAGACCAAGTGATGGTGGACTTGGAGAAGGATCTTGGGTGGATATTTGGGTGGAATTTAGTTATGTATTGAAGCTTTAGAGGTGTGAAGAAATGAGTGTGTGAGGAGTGGTATTTAAAGTGGAGGGGAGGAGGGTGTTCTTAATATTTTAATCATTAGTTTATAATTTTTCCATAAGGAAAAATAGTGATTATTACATAACCGAGAATAGTAAAAATTGCATTAGATTTCAATATTTGGGTTATTACATCACTCATTATCTTTGGAATAGTGGATTTAAATTATAATGTATTTATTCGGTTAATTAATGTCTTTCACTATTCACCAAAAATTTAAGTATTTCAAAAAAAAACTCTAAAATTCACCCTTACCATTTTTGGACATGTATAAATGAACACCATTTTATGAAAATAATTTTATAAATATTATTAATTTAATTTTTAATTAAAATCATAATTTACATGAAAATACAAATTTTAAAATTAAAACTGATTTTATAATACTTTCAAAAATTACATAAGGTCTTATAAAATTATTTTAAAACTAGAAGATATAAAATTGTTAATTTATGAACACATTTTAGGAAAAGAAATTTTATTTTAAAGAAATAAATAAATTATAATTATTTATTTACGATTTCATAAAATACAAATACTTTTACTATAGTCATATTTTCACTTATAATATGCCTAAATATTATTTATACATTCATGGGTGAGGTTACTATTCATAAGGGTGGGTTAATATTCATAAGGGTACGTTACTATTCATCAAAAAATATATTTGTCTTATCAGACTCCAGATATCTTACTAATCGCAACTATGTATGTCAGATTTTTGAAATTCAAAACACAGAAGTGGAAAATTTATGTTTAAAGGTCACATAGTTGTTCATTTAGTCATGATGTGGAATTGTGTTTCCTAATGTAATTTTATATGATTATGAAATTAATACAATAAGAGAGAAATTTCATAAATAAAATTTTGGGTTGTTACATTCTTCCCCAGTTTTGAAATTTCACACTTGAAATTTCGTTTTACATAAACAAGTGAGGGAACTTATCCTTCATCTGATCCTCTAGTTCCCAAGTTGCTTCTTCATACTCATGGTTCCTGCAAAAAACTTTAAAAAGGTGGGTTTTTTTGTTTCATTGATCATTATATATCCTATACAAAATCTTTTCTGACTGCTCCACATAAGAGAGATCATCTTCTAGCTGTACCACCTCTGAGTTCAGTATATGTGAGGGATCTGGTATGAACTTCTTCATGAGTGATATGTGAAACACATCATAAACATGATATATATTCGGTAAGTGTGCAAGATGATAGTACACAGATCCTATGCAATCAAGGATCTCAAAGGGCCCAATGTACATTGAGCTTAGATTCCCTTTATTTCCAAACAACATGAATCTCTTCCATGGTGATATTTGAAGGAAGACTTTATCTCCAGCATCGAACTCCAAGTCCCTTTAAAGATTGTTAGCATACCTCTTTTGAAAAATATAAGCAGATTTGATATGTTTCTTGATGAATTGAACCTTCTCTGTCATCTCTTTCACAAGATCAGGTCCAAGTAGCTTTCTTTCTCCAACTTTATCTCAACAGGTTGGAGTTCTATATCACTTTCTATATTGAGCTTCATATAGAGCCATATGAATACTCGAGTGGAAGATTTTTTTGTATGAGAACTCAACCAAGGGGATATGCTGATCCCATCTACCTTTGAATTCTAAAGAATAGGCTCTTAGCATATCGTCAATCATTGGAATAGTTCTTTCATATTTTCCAACAGTTTAGGGGTGATAAGCCATGCTGAAATTTAATTCAGTACTCAAAGCATGTTAAAGTCTCCTCCAGAATTTATATGGGAACCTAAAATCATGTTCAAATACAATCGAGAGTTTAACCCCACTTATTCTCACCACTTACTTCACATATATATTTTCAAGTTGTTCAATAATTATATATTCTTAAATAGCGATAAATTGGGTAGTTTTGGTGAGTCGATCAACCACAACCCACATCACATTATTTCCCTTGGATGCCTTCATGAGACCCGTGACAAAGTCCATAGTGACATTCTCCCATTTGCACATGGGTATAGGAAATGATTACATCATTCCTTTGGACTTTTGTCACTCTACTTTAACTTTCTAACATATCAAGCACCTAGAGATATACTCCGCAATATTCTTCTTCATGTTATCCCACTAGAAGTTTTCTTGGAGATCATGATATATCTAGGTGATACCAGGATAAATAGATAAATTTGATCTATGTGAATTTTCCAATAGTTCATTCTTTATACCGAGTGATGAATGCACACAAATTGGCATTGAAAACTAAATCACACCATCATCTTCAATATGGAACTCTGGGATTTTCCCATCCTTTACTACATTGACCCTCTTTTGTTTCTCCAAAAATTCCCTTTATTCCACCTTAATCATTGTTTAGATAGATTTATGGGAAATAATTTTGTAAAGGTAGGATGTATTCCCTACCATTATGATTTCCAAATACATCGTTTTCATATCCATGAAGATAGGGTCTTTCTCAATCTGCAACATGGATAGAGTAGTGGGATATTTTCTAACTAGAGCATCAACTTCCACTATTTGGTAATGTGATTAATGGTGTAGTGATCGGCCTTCTCTTTAGCTCCTTGAATCTTTCCTTATATTCATCCATCTAGACATACTTCACCCCTTTCCTTGTTAACTTAGTTAGCGGGCTCGACAATCATGAGAAATTTTCACAAAATTTCAGTAGTACCCAGAAAATCTAATAAAACTATGGATTTATATGACACTAGAGAATCTGGGCCATTCCATAATCAACTTTTTTTGAAGGGTTCACAAAAAATACCTCACTTGTGATCACATGTCCTAGGAACATGACTTGATTAATCCCAAAGTCACACTTGCTAAACATGGCATACAAATTATCCTTCTTTAACGTCACCAAAATAATCCTTAGATGTTCTTCATGTTCTTCTTTTCTTTTTGAGTAGATGAGAATATCATCGATAAACACTATCATAGATTTTTCAAGGTAATGTATAAAAACTCTATTCACCAAATCCGTGAAGATTTCAGGGGAATTATTATGTCCGAAGGGTATCACCAGAAACAGATTGTGCCCATACCTTGTATGGAAGGTAGTATTATAAATATCTTCCTTCTTAACATTTAACTAATGATATCTAGAATGAGGATCCAACTTTGAGAAGTATTGAGATCTTTGAAACTGATCAAAAAAGTCTTCAATCCTTGGGAGAGGATATTGTTCTTTATAGTGATCATGTTGAGTTCCTGATAGTTGATACACAACTGCATTGATCAAGCCTTCTTCTTTACAAAGAGCACTAGTTCACCCCAAGGTGATACACTAGGGTGTATGAACCCTTTGTCCAAATGCTCTTGTAGATTCTTCTTTAACACCATTAGTTCGATAAGAGTTATCCTATAGGGACACTTTGAGATATGATTAGATCTAGATGTAAGTTTTATGGAGAAATCTACCTCACAATCTAGGAGAATTCTACACAACTGTTCTGGAAATACATCACTGTATTCCCTCATAATAGGAATTTCTTCTAGGTTGACACTTTCCTTTGACTGAACCATTTGAGCGAGGTATACCTCTTCATAGGAAATAAACACCCACACCATTGAGGAATTTTCAAAGGATATTCATGATCTTCCTTGAATTTTTATAGGATCATGGTATGGTTTGAAATATTAAAAGATATTTACTTTTACAGACAATTGATATATTCTCTTTATAATGGAATCCAATCCATTCCCATTATATCATCAAATTACACCAAGGGAAGTGGCACGAGATTTTATGGAAGAATCTTAACACATACACCAATATGGGAATATTCCAACACTTAAGTTGCAATGATTTCTCCAGTTGGTGTTTTTACAGATATATATACTTCAAGGTTTCGAGGATTCAATTCTATAATTATAGAAAAATTACAAGATATAAAGGAATGTGTAGAATCAGAATCAAATAAGAATTTTTTCCATTCCTAAGTGAATAGGAAGTGTACCTTGTATGAATTAATTTTCTTACTCAACTTTCATAGTAGTGACGTCATAATCCTTCAACTGTTCCTTGGGATTTGGTGGCTGTTGATGCCGATTACCCTAAAGGGATTAAGGTTTAGTGCACTTGCTTTCATAGTGCCCTTTCTCCATACAATTGTAGCACTGAACCATGGGTGGTGCTCTCCTTTATTCCACCACATTATCCTGATTTTTCAGTTATTTTCGACACTCATGATTTTGGTGGACTTCTCTAACACACTTGAATCATTTCTCCATCCCTTTGATGCAATTCCCATGATGCTTCTTCCCTCATTTTTGACATGTGGGTGGTTAGGTTTCCTTTCCACATTTCTCATTATATCCTCCAGCATGAAACTCCGTCTTTAATTTCTTATCATCATATATTTGGGACCATTATCCAAACTCCATATCCATATTTAGAGAACATTAAATGAATTCATCATAACTCCCTATTTCTTGAATGCGAAGATCCTTTCAATGTTGTGGTTTTAATCCACTAAATAATCTATCAATTTTACTATCATTGTTGATAAAAATTCTAATGTGTACCATGAAAGCCTTGTGAAATTTTCTTCATAGGCCGTGATAGATTCTCTGTCCTTTTTTAGATCTGTGAATTCTCTCTACATATTTTTAGAAAGAGTTCATGGGTAATAATTGTTAATAAATATTATCTTAAATCCTTCCCACTCTATCTCTTCAATTTCATCTCTCGGCTTGGTGTTCTTAATCAAATCCCACCATTGGTCGGCCTATCCATTAAGATGATAACATCCAAAGTCACTTTATTAATCTCAAAATAGTGAAGAACATAAAAGTTATTCTCCATTAAGATGACCCACTATTCTGCAACTAGTGGATTAGATGATCTACTAAACGTCGGTGGTCATTTTCACATAAAAACATGATAGCTAGTTGCTCCCTCTTAGGTGAAGAGGATGTTCTACATTATTCAAGTTATTACTTGTAACATGAGATAGCTGGGTAAGCATCACTATAAAGTTTTTAACTCCACCTCCCAAAGCATTTGGGATTTCATTTGGGAAATCATTCCATTGGACCTCACAGAGGTTGTTGGCCTGGTTTCTCCTGGCTAACACCATTTTCTAAAATAGAATAGTCTAGAACAAAACACAAGGAAACGAGTCATGAATAAATAACTTATTAATTTGTGAAATTCAAACTAAATGAATATATTATGGGATAACTATGTTTATCAAAGCCTCTTGTGTGCATATTTTTACTTAGTCTCGTACTAGAGGTTTTCTCTAGGGTTCATTAATCATAATTCCCAAATTAACTAAACCATGCCTATCATAGAAACTATAGTGACCTGACCATTTATTACATTAATTTTTCATCATTTAAAGGATAAAAATCATAAATAAATTACACAAAGAGGATTAAATGGTTTAGTTTCTTAGACAAACTTGGACTATACATAACAATTACAACATAAAACATAAACATTCATTTAATTCATTATTCTCAAACATCTTATTCTACCTTAAAATATATTTAGTACACATAGTCAAATGAGAATATACATAAAAATGGGTGAGCTAAAATCCCAGTAAGAGGATAGATAAGAACAATATAACATGTGGTGAGCACAATCATAATATCATAATCAAAATTATGAGAGGAATCATTAGATAATGGGATGGATTGTGGAAATGTATAAAAATGAAACATCATGTCTTAGTAGAAAATTACCATAAATAGTTGTGAAAAAATATAGCATCATGTTCATGTATCATTAAAATTTAACTCAGGATATTAATCACCCTACCCAATGCATTGGAGCATTGTATAATTCTAGGTTCACCAGTCATATAAAAACATTCATATTGCGCTATATAATTCCGGGCGCACCCATCACATCATAACATTTACATTATCATGTATGCTACATATAACATATATCAGTCATGAACATAAATAAACCATGGAAAGTAATAAGTTTCATATCACAATAATACATTCATAAAAATTGGGTTCTCAAAAGAAAGAGGGAATGACATACTTGATACAAGAACCATAAACCTTGAGTGGGAAGTAAATTGTGTGTTTTTGAAAGAAGAGTAATTTTGGAAAAAATTGTGTTTGACATAAACTCTAGTGGGAAACACTTATATCATAGAAAATGTAAGATAATGATGAAAAAATTATTTTTAAGGAGTAATCATACCAAAAATAGAGTGAAAGAGGGAGAATTGGAAGAAAGAAAGTTGGGTTCGAGAATTCCCCTAACCTTGTATCTGAATTATTTATTCACTTTAATGTCCTATATAATAAAATTATATTAATTAATTAGAAATTAAAGGGACTTTTATACATGAATATGGTTCATTATGGTTTTATTAAGTTATTTAATGTTCCTTTTGATGAGTTATAGAGTTTAAATTCATTGTTCAGGACTGTTCTTTTTCATAGTTTTCCTGAACGGTTCAATTGTACACATAATAGAAGTTCTTATAGAACATGGATAAACATATAGAACTAAAATTACATCTTATTAATTATATTATATGTGTTTAAATGATCTTGTAATTAATTATGTTATATTCATGTGGATAAATCATTAATTAATATTTAATGATGAACGCTTGGATTAATTTGGCGATTTTTCTCACATTGAACTTGTTTTGTATTATTATTTTATATCATGAGTGTATAAGGATTAAATAACACCACATAAGATAAAATAAATATATTATTATCTGGTTCAAACATTAAAATTGTTTCATGATCAGTCTCTAAGATGATAATGCAAATTGAAAACCCATCGTCCAGGAATGTGAAAAATTAACACATCTGGGATGGTGTTTTTATTTATATTATAAAAGGATAGGAAATGTGAGATTATGATAAAATATCCAATTATAATAATAAAATTACATTACATGTATGTTACTGGATTTAACATACCATTTTTTTGAAAGTAGGTGAGGAAAGAAAAATAAAATAATGAAACATGGAATAAAATAAAAGAATCAGAAAGAGGAATTTACCTCTTGAGTTTATCACATTTGAGAGCCTCTTTAGGGGAGATGATTTGGTAATTTTAGGAGAAAAAGGGCTATTGGACATGGATAAGGATCTTAGTGGGATATTTGGGAATAATTTCGTAAGTCATGAATATTTAGAGGTATGAATAAATGAGGTTTTTAGGGGTAGTATTTATAGTGGAGGCGAGGATAGTTTTCTTAATATATAAATCATCAATTTGTTATTTTTCCATAAGACAAGAAATAACGGTGATTAAGTGACCATGAATAATTATAAGTTTATGTGAGTTTGATATTTGGATGGTTAAATCACTATTTATTCTAGGAATAGTTGATTTAAATTTTAATGTATTTATACGGTATATTAATGTATTTTAATATTCACTAAAAAATCATGTTTTTCAAGAAAATCTCAAAAATTCACCCTAACCATTTTTCGACATGTAGAATCCAAAAATGAACTCCATTTTATGAAATTAATTTTCTTAATATGATTAATTTAATTTTTAATTAAAATAATAATTTTCTTAAAAACTACAAATTTTAAAATTAAAACCGATTTTATAATACATTCAAAAATTACATAAGGTCTTATAAAATTATATTAAAACCAGAAGACATAAAATTGTTAATTTATGAATATATTTTAGAAAAACACATTTTATTTTAAATTAATTAATTAATTGTAATTAATTATTTATGACTTACAAAAATACCAATACTTTTAATATGGTCGTATTGTCACTGATAAGATGCCTAAATTTTATTTATACATCCATGGATTAGGTTACTATTCTTTTGCATGATTTACTATTCATAAGGGTGTATTACTATTCATAAGGGTATGTTACTATTCACCAAAAATTATGTTTGTCCTATCGGAATCCAAAAATCATACTGATCGCAACCGTGTATGTCATATTTTTGAAATTCAAAACATAAAAGTGGTGAATTTATGTTTAAAGGTCACATAGTAGTTCATTTAAGCATGATATGGAATTCTGTTTCCTAATGAGATTTTATATGATTATGACATTACTAAAAGAAGGGAGAAATTTAATTAATAAAAGTTTGGGTTGTTATAGGTAGTTTAAACAGATCCTCTAAATGAAGAGGAAGTGGAATTATATTTTCAAGGATGGTGGTAGTATATCCATGTAGTGAACTTATACCACAAGAACAACTATAGGTAGTAGTGTAACTTTGAATTGCTGCTAGTGTGGCTTGATAGATCAATGATTCATACTTTTAACACACCTTTTAAAATATATAACTCATATGGGTTTCATGGTTATATATATAACTTTGTATAATATATTTATTATCTAAGTTATGATATAGGAAAATTGGTACCTAAAGGTTATATGGTGTAATTATAGGATTCAAGGACTACCAGGTTCCCACTATAGGTCTCTGGAATTAAATAATTACACAAATTAGAAGAATATTTTTCGATAGTTGATGTGGGACCTTCAAATGTGGGAGGTGCTATCATTATCAATTCATTATTAGAGATTGTTAATTTAATAATAGTTCCCCTTATTCCATTAAATGAACCCGATTCAAGAAACTTTTAATGATTTAAATAGAAATGATTCTATTTTCTATGGAGTTGGTGATGTTTGTTGGAAAAGAGTAATGTTTTCAATTTCCCCATTTCCCTTTTTTGATTTTGGAATTTGTCTTAGTTTGAGATTTCCTAGTTCACAATTAATTTCACTTTTTATGTTATCATCATGATGGTTTGATTAGTTTCCCATAAATCCAAGATTTATTGCTATCATAAATGGGTGTTTTCTATTTTCTTTGATGGGAGATCTTGAGTGTTTCTAGTATATATGGATCGGAGGTATATTCTAGTGGAACCTCCTCTACTAGAATGTGGAAAATTTAATTTTCATTTCATAGTAAAACTTGGGGATGAACATTTAGGTCATAATATTCCTTTAGTGGTTAAGGAATCTTATTATGTGTTTCCTTATGACTTCTCAGGTTAGAATTTAGAGAATTAAGTAGAGCTTTTGATCTGGTTAGTGTTGGAAAATCAGATGATATACATAATTTCATATATTATGGATCTAATAGAATTTATGGAATTGGATATTTTGTTATATTAATTAAAAGCTATAGTATTTATTTATCCTAGTGTATCACTTTACTAAAACCCTCTTTTTTTCAAAAAAGGATTATGAGACTCTTTATTTTTCCATTTTCAGATGATAAAATAGGTAATGATTAAGAATAAGTATACTTTTCTCTTTATCAATAAATTATTTGATCAATTATGGGGAGAAAATAGGTACTTGAAAATATACTGTCAGTACATATATCATAATCCTAGAATTATGGAGTTAGATATTCTAATGTCTGGCTTCAAGAGTAGGTATGGTCACATTGAATATCTTGAGATGTCATTTAGTCTGCCTATTGATCCAACTCTTTTTTAGGGCCCTGATGAATGATATTTCCCTCAGTATCTTGATTTATTAATCATTATATTTATATATGATATTATAGTTTACAATAGAAATAAATAATATCATGAGATTCACCTGAAATACTTTTTTAGAATAATGATGGATCATCATCCGTTTACTAAGTTATTGAAATACTGTTTCTAGATTTGTAAAGTTAAGTCCTTAGGATATGTTTTTTCAAAACACAAGATCTTAGTAAATATTAAGTGGTTGAAATATATATTTTCATGGGAGGTTCTACATAATTTCTTTATGATCCAAAGCTTCTTGGATTTGGTTTAATATTATTGGTGGTTTGTAAAGAACTTCTAGAATCTTTCATCTCTATTGTCTTATCTTTCTTGTAAAGGGGTGAAATTTATATGGTATTTTAAGTGTCATATTTCCTTTAATGAATTTATGTGATATTTTTACTTAGTAAATATTTTGATTTTACTATAATCAAGAATGGTATATGTAGTATTTTTTGATGCTTCAAGTTCTATATTGAGTTATGATCTTACGTAAGAAGATCTTGTTGTAGTATACAACCCTCATCAACATTTGATACACAAGAAAAATTATTTCATCCACGATTTTGATCATGAATCAACTATGAATTCTCTAAAGAGTTGGTGACATAACCTCTTTGGGTAATGTATCACTATTTATTTTGACCAAAGGATTTTAAGTTAAATCTTTTCTTAGAATGACCCAAACCATTTGAAGAGGCAATGGGTCCTGTGTCTTCAATAATTAGACTTTGAAATTTCCTATACTATAGGAATATGAAATATTGTTAAAGTCACTCTAAGTAGAAAGTTTCATTCTCAATAAGTGATGATATTTAAAGATGATTGGATTATAATTGGTCACTTTAATCAAATTCACTTGGATGTGGTGTAGGAAGAGTTTGGTATTATTATGGACAAAACTTATTTGACATCATTTCTTATTGAGTTGATTTTTCAGGAGAAACAATGTGATGAAAGGTTACATAGTATCTTAAACACTTTATATACTAGGGTGACCATTTTTATGTTTCTTATCTCCATAAAAGTCTTTTTTTTAAAACCTAGATTACATTCCTTCATCTATGAGGAGGGACATGGTGTAAAGTTTTCATTTTTCTCAGTGGATTGTTCATAATATTATAATGATTTTTTTCTATGATATGAAGAAAAAGTTTTGGAGTCTAGGTTTGAAACACAAAAGAGATGGTTTTGTTTATCATTTCTATACTTTCTAGAATATTACAGCATAAAATATAAAATCCTTCTATCTTGCTTTAGCCTCTCCCATTTACTATATGGAAATGGAATGATTTATCTATTGAATTCATCATTGGGTTAACAAAAAATCTTTGATGGAAAAATTCCATATGGGTGGTGATTGATTGACCAACCAAGTTATATTGTTTCATTCCAATTCCTTACTCGACAAAGGTTAATGATTTGGTAAATCTATATGTTTAGGATATCATGATGTTTTTTTGAGTTTCATCAACTATTATTTCTAATAGGGATCCCTAGTTTACCTCTCTATTTTGGAAATTAATCTAAGAGTAGATGGGTTCTTAAGATAAATTTATCATCACTTACCATCATCATATAATTGAAAAAATAGAGAAAAAATTTATATTTTAGATCAAATTATTTATACTTGTGTCATAGACTAGAGAGGACGTTGGGATAACTATTCGGGACTGATTGAGTTATCTTATAATATTTGTTTCCAATCACCAATTAGAATATCTCCCTTTTACGATTTGTATGGTCAACCAAATAAATCACCTATTTTTCACATTGAGGTGGGATATATATCTCTTGTAGGGACAAGAATTATTTAGGATACTTCATTAAAAATTCAGACTATTCTTCAATGAATAGGGATGGATATAATTAGGAAAAAGTATTATAATGATCATAAGAACCATCCTCTATATTTTTTATTATGTGACTCAGTCTTATTGAAATTTTCACCTCAGTTAGGTCACTGTTAGCTTGGGAAGAATTGTAAATTAGCTTTGAGATATTTGGGACCTTTTTAACTCATTGAGTGGATTGTAAATGTGAATTATCAATAATTTTTATCATCATAATTTAATTATATACTTGATTTTTTCATGTGTATCATGTTTTAAGTTTTATCATAATCTATCTCATATTATTAATTGTGAATAACTTGATTTGGAACTTGATATATATATATATATATATAATAGAATGACTAATTGAGGTCATTGAATTTCAGGAAAAGATTCTACATGGGAAATATATTCCATTCGTTTTAATGTTGTGGCATCACAAAATGGATTCTTAGGATACATGAGAATGAGAATTAATGATGAGATAGTAATGTACTCATTTTTTTGATCAATCTTACATGTCTTTAATTTCTAGGTATAGAAAGTGATATGGTAGGGATAATTTTCACATCATGATGTGATTTTCAAGTACATATAAACAATTTTTGAAAATCTTTTTTTAACCAATTTTGGGTTGTTTTTGTTAATTTTGGGAGATTTTGGAGTTTTTGGGTCATGGTCATAGTTTACCCATGGTTAAGCTAGAAAATGATGAATTTATTAGAAACCGTGTGGATTATAGTGTTTTGTGATAGTGGTGTTACAAATTTTTAGCCAAACCATTCAACGAAACCTTGTATCTTCTATAGTTTACATAACCTTGCACATGGATGGTGTATAGTTTACTAAACCGTGCAACCCAACAATTCAAGGATAATTAATCAATTTTAAAATTATTTTATTTAACCTAAAAATCCTAACATTAATCCCATTTTTTCTCATATAGCATTATATATTTAACCTTGGTAATCCTATTTGATTTTTTAGAGATCCTAACACTTCCAATGTGTTATTCTAATGGATCTTATGGTATTAGATCTAGAAAAGGAAAGAAAAGAATTCATTCTTTACTATTGTACATCATTATTATTTATCTCCCATAATGTTCTTGAAAGGATCAATATATCAAGGATTTTATATACATATCTATGTGTTATGTAATGATTTAATGAGTTTTCTTGTAGATCAGCTATGATAAATGTTGTAGACATAAGATATACCTAGTTTTTTGTGTGCTTCTTTGAGAATTATCATGGTAAGTTGTTTCTACAGGCTCTGATGATCATAAAATTATTGAATTCAGGTTATATTATTGGGTGTTCATGGTTTACGGATCTTCTTTACTTATAAGGATGATTTATTTTTCTTGGTGTGTGGATCCCATTTGGTTGTTGGGTATACAATGTCTTTGAGGTAAGAAGATTCATGAGAAGCCTTTGTTTTATAAATCATTTTTTCTTATTCGTTTTAAATTCGATTTTGTAAATTATTTAATGTCATGATTTATGATTATTTAAATGTGATTGTTTGGATTATTTTATAAAATTTATTTACTTTATTGTATTGAAAATGAAAATGGATTTTAGAGATTGGTTTATTGTGAATTTAGGTTGCTCGATTATTGATTTTTTATTTTCCTATGAAAATATTTGAATTGTTAATTTGAATCCTCCAAATGTCGGTAAAGGGACATGGTAACCTGGGGTACTTTAGAGGGGGATAGATTAGGAAAATCATGATAAGTTGGTTTGTAACTACCTAGTATTTTATTAAGATAAAACTCTAACTAAACAATATTTTGATATAGGAAATACTTATTAGGGGTGTTATCCCATCTCTTGGACCATTGTTCTAGATATTCATATAAATATCCTCATTTATTTACCTATGTGTAAATATCCTAGATAACTGAGAAAAAATTTATCCAAGGACTCAATTTCCATGTTTACAATATTTTAAATGGTTATTCTGCATGATTTGAAAGCTTTTTTTATTCGGTAACGTCTTATATACCGATATGAACAACTAAATTTAAATTTTTTAAACTATGAAAAACTATATTTCATGCATTTATTTTCTTTAAATGGTCATAATTGGTTTATTTATCAAATAATAGTTAGGAAAAAATTAGTGGTATCTTAATGGGATTATTTTTCTCAAACCATGTACATTCATACGAGTGTGTTTAGATCAATTTTTATTTGATATAAGTAAGGAAAATTCATTGCATTGTGGTATTGGGAATCATTATTGATAGGGTCTATGAGTTAAGTGGTGATATTGTGTGATGTTGACCCACATATCACTTGGGGATGGGTTATCTATTGTTTTACGTACTTTGGTTCATTTTTTGGGTTTTTTTCACATGTATTTTCCTAATACTCTTTTTCTTCCATTTTCATAATCTATATTGGAATGTTTTATTTATTTATTATATATGCTATTATTTATTCCTTTGGTTTTTTTATAGGGATGATAATTTCCAATGGTTTCCCTTGATTCCTTAGTGCTTCTCACCCACCCATGGGGATCAAGAATTCCTTTTAGGACTTACCAACCATTCACCATGGTGTCTGTTTTAAGATTAAGCAATGTTGGTTTTTTATAAGAAAAATATAAGGATAAATATTTTTGGATCCCCTAAAATGGAGTAGTTTAAGTTAAATAAGCTGTATCCGCCTTTGTATTGGGGATAACTACTAAAGTGACTAGTAGACTTAGTATAAACATAGTACCCACTTTGGGGTTTAAACCAATAATTATTATCTATCACCTATTTAATTTTATTTTATTTCAATAAATATATTATGTTTTTTTGTTTTATTAAAGTTTTCTAAGTAACTAGCGTGGACAAAATATTAACTTCTATGGACCACAAGAAATAACCACCAAGTTGTGTTTTCCATTTTATTTGGTTTTATCACATATGTTCTCCTATTTTTTCCATATGAATACAATTTAATTTTAATTTAAATGTGGGTAGTAAAATATATGTATTGGGGAATGATACTCTCTTTTTATAATACTTGATTTGTTTTGTTTTCCCCTATTTTTATAGTATTTTTAGGATGCATTGAGATAAACTAAATAACTTAGTAGAGATAAATTATCCTGAAACCATTTGAAAAACTTCATAATTTGATCATATTAAGGATTAAATGACTGATGACATTTATTTTTCTCTAAAGTTTAGTATTTGGATATTTAATAAACATTTATCAATTATGAAACTCATATATACATGTGTTGGAAATTGTTAATTTTACAAAACCTTATAGGTTTCTAAAATCTTTTTTAAATCATATTTTATTTATCCTTTTATTGGGATTCTTAATTCATAAAATGAGATAAAGGACATGGTGTTGTACTCTTGCCAAAAATATTAGAGGTTATGTTTTTTTACAAAATTGGTAAATATAATAATTTAAAAAGCCTTTTTTTAAAAATTTACCCTCTTTTGGCACTAACCTCACCTCCAACCCTTTTATAATCCCTTAAAAGCCACATATAACCTATTATTAAGACATATTGTAAGAACATAATCATTACCCATGACAATATTGATATTTTTCAACATTTCATCGAAAAAAATGTTGGAGTAAGGGTTGTTTCATGGATTATATAGTGGTTAATTATTTTGTGAGAGTATGTTTGGGGTCTGCTATCACATTCGGGTTGGTATAACACTCCAAAATTTTAAAATATTGACATCATGCTTGATAATGAATGTGACATGAAAAAAAATCTTAGAAGAGCGTATAAAATCTTGAGGATTTTTGATACATTTATTTTTAAATAAATTTAATCTATTTTATAGCTTGAAATGCATGTAGCACTAGGTTAAACTGAAACCCGATACTCTTTTAAAATATTATTATTTAAACATGCCCATTATAACCAAACCATTTAGTTGGTTGGTAAAAATAGTACTAAATAAATATTGAAAATTTTATGGTTTACACAATTATGAAATAAATTAATGGGATATCTATTTATTTGAAATAAATGAGAATCATTGAATGCAAAATAAACGTTTTCTAAAAAATAGTATTTTTCTAAAAGACAGTTTAGTTTCATTTTTCCAAAATAATTTATAATAAATTTTTACCACTTTAAGAAACATTATTTGAAAAAATAAAATTAATTTTTTAAATCATCATATCAAAATTATCTTTTAGTGATTTTTTTGGATTCTTGTGAAATGTTTCATTTTTTTATGAATAATGAAGGGTATTATTTTTATTAGAAACTACCTTTTGTTTAAATTATTTATAATCTATAAATTTATTTTAAATTTGTTTAAAAGTAATTTTAGTCTAATTATATTATATTTTAACTAATTTATTTAATTTTAATAAATTTCATATTTATTTTTTATATTAAAATATTCATTACTTATGTGAAATTTCTCATTAAAAATATTTTTTTTCATCGCTTCTATGGGAATAATTTTAAAATTAATTTTTTACTGTTATGTGAATTAAATTTTAAAAAATATATTAAATATTTATAATTATCAGAATTTATATTATCTAATACTTTCAACTAAACTTTGTCCAAAATGAATATTGAAAAAAATTAAAATTAATTACCATGGTTATGGTTAAAATGGGTTTACCGTGGGGGTTAAAATAAGAAGATAAGGGTAAAAATGAGATACCAAATTTTAAAAAAATATTCGATGGAAATATTTACACCTTATCCTATAAAATATTATAATGAATAGATTTTTGGAATCTTTTTTCATGTTTTTTTAAAGAAGGTGACATGGATTGGTTTCCCAATCCATGTCAGAAGGAATTTATTAAATGAAAAGTTTATAATGAGGTCTCAAGGTGCAATGACCTTACACCATCTGAATACAAAAAAAACAACAAAAAAAATTGCATCTTTAAAGAACCTGGTATACAACATCGGAAGGCTCTAAGAAATTAAAACTATAGATTCAGCCAGTAGCTTTTAGCTACGTGCAGACACAGAGGTTCCAGATCAGCAATATCAGAGAGGGAGAAGAGATAAATGCAGCATGTTGCGGTAGAGAAACAAATCAGTCCAAGAAGCCAAAGAGTATCATCATTCCAAATTGCAGCAAGCTCCATCTAATAGGAAAAACAGATATGTAGCAGCAAGAGCAAGCGGAAAAGACCCATTAAAACTGACCCAACATCAAGAAGAAGCAGAAATTCAAAAACTCTAGTAACCAATATCAGTTTCAGACAAACATTGTAAAGAGAAAATCAGAGTGAAAGTAACACTTAAACTAAGAAACTAGCATGAGCAAACCTCCTTGAAAAATCAGTAAAAATTTACAACAAGAAAGACTGATAAACCGAAAGTAAGTAGAGAAATACTGAAATATAGGAATCATAACACCATCCAAGAGGCATTAAGGAGTTTAAAAAAAAACTTCTTCCTGACCCTCTCATTAAAAATGTCTTTCTTGATATCTAAATAGGTGTTCCTTGAAATCTCCCCTTTTCTAAAGGATTTATATAAAATTTCATCTCTAGTTTCCTCTGGAGAATCAACATCTTCACAATCATGCACATTCTTCTTTTCTACTCCTTCCTCATGTTGCATTCCCTTTAATTGTTGAGATGTTTCCAGAGTATAAACTTCCCTTCCTGAAGTATCCAATGATTCTGTGACTATAGTTCTTTCCAATTAGAAGTAATCATGACGTTTCCTTGATTTTTTAGATTAGGGGTGATAAATCCATCTGCATCCACTATTGGTTTTTTCCTTTTCTCGTTCTAGTTCTCAAATAATCTTCCTCCATATGTGCATATTTATCTTCTTCTTCCTTAGAAGTGTCACTAATTTCAGATCTATCACATTCCTCATTATCAACTTCCTCCTTAGAATCATCATGATTTTGATCTCTTAGAATATCCACAATAGGAGGGTTAGGACTATGGGGCATATTAATAGTCACAGTAGTAGGTTATTTAACCAGAATAGGTGGAACATAAGCCCCTTGATTAGCTGTCTGCAAAGAATCAACTTGTCTAATTCTATCTATATCATCTTTGCAGGTAGTTGGAGATGCAGTGGCATCCAGTAAAACATTTACAAAATCAGATAATTTATTTTACTCAACATGTTTGTTATTAAAATCAGCATTTGAGACAGGATCTAAATCATTTTTAAAGAAGTCCGAAGGGCCAGTTTTGTCCTTGTGGTTTTTCTTTCCTTTTTTAAATCCAAACATTTTTCTAATTTTTAGGTTGAATTGAGTCCTTTCCACATTTTTTCAAGGAGTGACCAAGCCTAAAATAGTTCTGACAGTAATCAGGCAATCGTTTATAAACAACCTCTTGAGAAAAACCAAAATTCCCACTTTGTATCAAGATATGATTCAGCAAATGCTGGGCAACAACTATTTCAATACAAATTCTAGCAAAAGCAGGTCTGTAAAAAAAAATTTGTTACTGAATCGGGCTTCAAAGGACTGCTAATAAGGCTTGCAATAAGAAATAGAGCCTCTTTCTTAAACAAGTGTAATGGTAAATCAGGGAAGTTAACCTAGATAAAGACTATTGGCGACTCCGCATATGGGTCAAATTCAGGCGTCCATTTTAATATTTTCATGCAACATCCCAAGAAAGACCATGACCTATTCACCAAAACTCTGTAATAATTCTCATCAAAGCTCAAGAATAATACAATATGCAATTAATTAAGGAGACCCAAATTAAAACCCGTAAAATCAATTGCTTCCATATATGTTCGAAGAAACTTCAAAGAAGGACGGAAATTTAGGAATTTACCAACTAGAAAAAGCCACAGATCATAGGCTAAAAGTTTTACCTCATCTTTAGTAAAAAAAATCATAGGTTGACCTCTTTGTTGTAATTGTTTCGGTTTAACATGTGATACTTATGGAAAGAAACACAATGGTATATGATTAAAATGAAAAAGTGTTTTCTTAATGTGTGGACAAAAGGCCACTATAATGATGATTGTAAGTGGAAGAAATAATCAGATAATGTGAAATTATTCCACTATAAGGTGGTGAGAAACTATGAAAATGAATTCCCCAAGTGTCATGGTAATATATCTCAAAATAAACTAAGTGATCAAGGTAAAGCTTATTCTATTATTATAGAAAAGTGGAATGTTTAATGTGAGTGTGTTTGGAATCATTTATTATGTAATATAATTATTTTAATTAATGATATTGTGTTTGTATAAAATTATTAAATGTGTAAGGATTTTATTGAAGTATTATTTATTTATCAATTTGTAAGCATGTATTGAATTTTACTAAGAAAAGTGACTCAATGGTAAGTTGAACCTCTAGGAAAACACATGACTAAGGGATGATAACCCTAAATATGTTCCTGAAATTGAGTTAATAATCATATTTTTATGATATAGTTTTTGTAACCAAGAAATTTTCTAGTGAGTTTATGGTTTGTGTTAACTTTGATGGAGTTTACTGTAAGTATTGGTTTATAGAATATATTCGACAACTTGGGATTTTAAATTTGGATTCATGCATGTTTTCGTTATGTTTTTATAGTGATAAAGGTATTCACATATTTGGAACGTGACATTAAGATATAATTTATATTTTATGTGTAATATAATGTTGATTTATTTAAATTCCATCAAAATATTTGGATTTTGAATTTAGATAGACATATCTTGGATGATTATTAAGGTTAACATTATATGGAATGTATTACGACGATTTTTGGGTGGTATTTTGTAACTTTTTATAACTATTTTGGTTTTAGTAAATACATGAAAAATAACTTGGTTCTATTTTCTAGATATTTTGATCTGTTAAAATGTAATTTTAGTGGTTCAGGCATAAAAACATTCATCTCAGATATTCATTAAATATAGTAAGAAATGATGCAGAGAATGATCATATAAAAACCAATAAATAAATTATTCCTATAAAATAAAAAGATATCAAGTATGTATATTTCATAATATTCATGGATAGTAAAATATCTCATCAACTTTATAAAAAGGATCTTGAAACAAAAATTTCATTCCAATACATTCATTTATATGAAACTAATGTTATTTTCAAGCGTCATAGTTTTATGGATTTTTAGAAATTAAATTTTAAATATCCTTAACTTTATTGTGATCAATGATCTATATCACCCTCTATTAATCACTGGGCATTAGTATTCTCTTTGATTTCATTGTTTTTATTTACTAAAAATGTTACCCTACATCTAAACCTAGTAATGTGTTATTCTAGATGACCTTCGTACTTCTCTTTTATCTTTTATAAAGAGGATGTTTTAATGATCCTTTTTTTATAATGTTGGTTTTCAAAAAATGTATTTTGAAATTTCAAACCCTTAATTACTGACATCAAGATTAAATTGTGTGGATACAACTTATTTTAGGGTTAAAATTTAACACCTTATGATTTTAAAATAGAGAGATCATGTTCTATAATGTATAAAAAGACATCACTAAGTTTATAATATAATATAGAATCCCAAGGATTTTTTATAAATTTTTTTAAATAAAATCTACCAATTTGATAACTTTCAATTCATTCTACTCCAGGTTTAAAGAAAACACGATACTCTATTAAAATATAATTATTTAAAGATGATCGTTATAACCTAGCTATTAAGTTGGAAGATATGAAAAAAATACTAAATAAATTATTAAAATTTTATGGTTTAAATATGTATAAAATATATTTAATGGTTATATGTTTATTAGAAATAAAATAATAATATTTTAAAGTTAAACAAATGTTTTCTCAAAAAATATATTTTTCTAAATGGAAGTTTAGCTGTGCATCGCACACACAATTTATAATTAAAATTTTCCACTTTTTGGAAATTTATATGATTTTTTTTTATTTTTTAAATCATCATATCAAAATTATCTTATAGTGAATTTAATTTATTTTTATGAAATGTTTCAGTTTTCAATGAATAGTAAAAAATAATGATTTTTACTAAAAACTAATGATTAATTTAAATTATTTACAATGATAAATTAAATTTTAAATTGGTTTTAAAGTAATCTTAGTTTAAATATATTAAAATCTAAGTAATTTAGTTTATTTTAATAAGTTTTATTTTCAATTTTGACATTAAAATTTGATACTTACAAAAAGTTTCTCTTTATAAAATAGATTTTTCTTTGCGTTGGGAAATAAAATTTTGAATTGAATTCTACTACTTATGTGAATTGAATTTTAAAAAATATATTCCATTTTTGAAGTCATAATAAATTAAATTATATAATAAGTAAAACATAAATTTTTACCAACATGAATGAATATAGTAAAAATTAATTACCATAGTTAATGTAAAAATGGGTTTACAGTGGGGTTAATCTAATATAATAAGGTTTAAAATGACCATTAAACTTGTAAAAATATTATTTTATGTACATATTTAAAATTATTAATATCCAAATTCTAAAATAATATTATTTTTATTCTTTTTTAATGTTAATTATTTTATCATTTTGGATTCTTCTGTGAAATTTCCAAGTAATTTCCACAAGGGTTTCCTTTCCCCATTATAAAAAGGCCCTCCCTACCCCCACTTATTCATATCCATAAATTCTTTTGGATCATATAAAACTCAAAAAAATATACCCCCAACATAACTAGATATACTCTATTGTTTATGGTCCTTCTATAAGACCACCCTTAGGGTCCTTAAGAGGAGATCCAAATGAGGTTTTTCTTAGAGAAGGTAATTATCTAAAACAATGATATTGCCTTTTGATTCTACATTTTACACAATAAATTATTTATTAAAATGATAAAATATAATAAAAACAATATAAATATTATACTAATATTTTATTAAGATTATTGAATAATAGTTATCCAACTCGACTTTCATTATATGGGAAATGAAATCATCGATCACGTGTATGGAAGATTACCGTCTCACAAACCGATGCAGTTCATTTTCTATCACAACCATTAAAGTCTGGATATAATGATGGATTTAAAAAATGTATATGATATTTCTGATATTATTATACTTTAATATCATATATATCATTTTACATTCCATTATGTTTCAAATATGACAACGTCGCTCATTGTACAATGGACTACCACCTTGTGAGGAAATTCATCATTTAACTTACACATTACATGTAATGTAATAAGGATACAATAAATGAATATATGTGATATATATGAGATGATAATTATTCTAAAAAATACTATATCACCCACTTATTTATCCTTTCACTTGTTAATATAATGATTTCTTCACTCATGCATACGTATAGACTACCGTCTCCATGAAGTGATGTGATTAATTTTCCATGTACAAATTTCATAAATGGATCTAAAAATTTATCTAATGAGTAAATATGATAATTATAACATTATTATTATTCTTGTGATAACATATATTAATAATATTCATAAGAACCACAACTATTGATATAAGAAAAAATAGATTGAGTTTTGACCGAGACCTTACCCATTTTGTTAGATGTCTTGGCATAGGGCCATGATGATATGTTTTAGATGCCCAAAATTTTGAATTCAATCATTATGGATTCTATTATTGATATTCCATGTGATTATTTTATTATTTTTAATATCAATGTCTATGTTTTAATGATTTTGCGATTATTTATAAGGCATTTGTTGATCACCATTTATTCATACCATATTATGCTCAAATTATTAGATAAATGGAATGTGTTTGTATAATTCAAATTTACATACTAATTATGACTTAGTGGTTAATAGATTATAATAAATTATTAACTTTACTGAGAATTTAAGATTTACCCTTTTATATATTTTACGATACTAAGGATAGTAGGAAGTGCTTTTTGATTGATATATAGGGATACACTCTAAGGAATAACTGTGTTCTCAAAGAAAATACTTTTTGAATTTAATGTTTTAATTTTTAATATTAATTTCAAGTATGTATCTAGTTTTCCAATAATAAAAATCTATTTGGTCATTTGGGATGTGATTCCTTGTATCTTATTCCAATTTAATAATATAGACATCAACTCTGAGTAACTATGTTTAAGGTTGCTACAGTAGGAGAGGTCACTATATTCTCTTGAATCAATGTTCCCTCAATTTATTTAAAAATAAAGTTATTGAGTAAAAAATAAAAAATAAAAAAAGTGAGATAATATAGGAAGAATAATTATATATTTAATCATCATATGTGGATATCTATAAAATAGAACTGTTTCTGTAACTGAATTATATGATGGTATTTGAGCGAAGAATATTACATTTAGTGTCACACTGGTACGTAATGCATAGCGGTTTAATGAGTTTGGGCTCCAAATTCATCATTCTTTTCAAATTTTAACCACCAAAATGAATGAAAATACCTTATTCTTGAAACACTCTTGTGACTCCACTAAGAAGTTAAACATTAATAAACATATTCTTATAAAAATTTTAATTTTCTTGAGAATGAGATTTTTTTTTATAAATATGAATTGAGTGAAGAGAGATACATTTCTAAACTGTTAGGTACAAAATGTGCCTATGTGGAACTAGATACTGAATATATTTTTATGAACATAATGGATTGGGTACATTGTATTCATTTAGGATGTATTATTGATCTAAGTATGTAACAATTGAAATGTGATGCTATGAATTCATTAATATAAATGATACAACAATGGTATAAAGTATTTTACCATTAGTAAAAAATGATTCATGATGGGAAGTGTAACATCCTGGATAAATGAAGAATATGAAATTTTAATATTTATTAATATTTGTGAATTAAATATTTATTTTACTTTAAAGGGGTATCTTTGTTCGATAGCGTACCCGATACACAACAATGAGTTTCATTGAAATCTTACGTTGCACACTAACAATATAATAATATTAGTTTAAAAGGTAGTTAATTACTAGCTGTTGTAATGGAGGAAATTAATATAAATAACTACAAAATAATTATACATGTTTTTTAAACATATTTACATTTATCCAATAAACGTTAGAGTCTTAAAATGTGAATGAATCTAATTTTAAGCATAATTTACATTAAAAGGCGGATTTGCCACCTTTTAATGGAGAACCCTCTTTAAATATAGTTTTGGTCACTTTAAAACATTCTATTTGAACAAATAAAATCCTTCTTTACAATGGGGACATCAAAATTTACTTTGTGTAAATTTTTGGAATTTTTCCGATCAAGTTCAGTTTTTAATGAATAGTGAAAATATTGTATTTTAATTAAAAACTACGTTTTAGTATAATTTATTTATATGGTTAGATTTTATTTTTAATTGGTTTTAAAGTGTAATTATAATATATTTTTACCATTTCATCTAATTTTGGTCATTGGAATTAATTTCACTTTGAAATTGGACATAAACAAGTGTCAATATTTTGATAGTTATTGTTTCTTAAAAACACGCTATTTGTTTTAACAACGGGAATTAATTTTAAATTAATTAATGAACCTTCTATGTTTAGAATTTATTAAAATAGACCTAATTTTTGAATTTTTAATATAAAATATATATTATGATGAATTTTTGGTATTTTCCTGAAAATCTTCAATTTTTGATGAATAGTGACACCACTTAGTAGTAGTTAAAAAAATTGAATTTTTCATTTAAATGAAAATTTTCAACTTCTGTGAATTTAATTTATAAACTATAACATACATGGTTGTTATTAGTTAGTAAAATGTGGTTCGATAAGATGAAAATATTTTTTCGTGAATAGTAACTTTTGATTTTTATTTATCGCGGTTAAAGGTTAATAAAGTAATCCAAGGTAAAAAGAATATTATAATATTTCAAAATTACCTTCAAATTTGTCCAAACATTATTGGTTGAGTCATTTACGACCATGGTCATATTTGGGTCGATTTTGGGACCCCATTGAGCCACTTGGGAGTGATAATGACACTTTAGATTAATTAACTTAAAGTAAAGGCAAAAATGACAAAAACGAATATCTTTTAGTAAATTAATTTTTACAAGGGATTATATAAATAATATTTTCGACTATCAATATTAATTGGAAATCTAAAAATATTTCCTACATCATGGTATATTTTTTTTTATAATTTCTAGATAAAAAATAAATTAAATTATTTATGACACAATAATGATGAAGTATATACCTCATTAAAAAATTATTTAAATAAATAAGATTATAAATATTAAAATAAAATCCAAAAACTGTCCAATTATTATTTAATGATTTTATTTCGACCATGATTCATCTTATCTTAGGATTTAATTATTTGTTTACCTTTAGAAACCGAATATCATTATTTAATAAAATAATATTTTCAAACTTTCCTAAAGAGCCCCTCTTTCCCCATTATAAAAGGACACCACTTATAACCAGTTACTAACACCTATCAAGCCTTTTGGATCATCCAAAATCTGCATAATTAATCTCCTTATATCCCTGTCCTTATCTTAGAAGGCTTACTATAGGCAGAAGGCACTTCAAGAAGTCCTTTTGGTTCAAACCAAAGGAAGTTACCCAAATTAATGGTAACAATTTCTCTTAACTTACTTTCTTTTATTTTACTTACCCAACCCCTAAAATCTATTTATTACATTATTTTATAACAAAAATGGTATCCTAAATAAATTAGGATGTTGTTATGATAAGGATTCAAACTACACTTACACACACCTCTATCTAATTGGTGAAGAACATACTGTTTCTGTGGATGGAAAACTAACGCCTCACAAAACGATGATTGTTTGATTATATCCTACCACCTCTCATGGTGTCCATTAAGATGAAACTATATTTATATATGATCTATATTATGTTTATTTTTTCTTCATGCTTCTTTATTTTTCTTTTATAGCATACCTTTATGGTTTCCATTATGGGTAAACACGATAATTTCATTTAAGGAAGTGCGGACTATCGACCCCTCAAAGTGATATGACTCGTTAATACCATATGTGGGACGCATAAATTATGGAGTTAATGATATTATATAAGATATTATAAAGGAATTATAATATACCTATGTATCATTATGTTTTAATTCCATTAAATAGAAATTAAAGTAGCGTTCATGCGTACGTACGACTTACCGTCTCCAAGAACGGTGCATCTCATTTCTTACCTCCAAATGATATTTACTATAATAAATATATTTATATATATATAAAGGATATATATGATATATAAATAATTAATTTCATTCTGGATATAATGGACTATTGACCACATGGACAACTTGTAAATATAAGGTGTTCATTTTTGACTAAAGTACCAAATATCAACAAAATAAATGTTATTAACATAAATGATTACATAATGTTTATAACATGGTAATAAGTGATATAAAAGGAATAATAAACTTGAAAAATTTTATTAAGAAAGTATAAATTAACTTTAGTTTATTATTCAGGATATTAAAGAACGATCGAGTCAAGTTAGACACGGGGTAAGGGTTTTTTTATCTCACTTTTAATTCCGTGAGATTTCCATTGTTTGCCACTTATTAATTGCATGTGGTGTATTGTGTTCTGAAATTTGATATATATTATCATTATTTTAATTATATTCATGGTATTCTGTGATTCATTTGCTAGTTATTAACTTTTGTTTATACGACTTAGTTGATTACAACGTGGTAAAGGGTTTCATCTCAATTTTAATTCCCATGAGATTTATGCTATATTTTCCACTATTTACTTTTGTGTGGTGTATGTAATTCCCATTATTGTACTATTTGTGTAATATAATATAATTTATGATTATTTTCATCTTAATTTTATGATCCTTATTTCATGTGGCATATGTTTTGTATGTTACCAAATCGGTAAGGGAACCTTTGACCCTCCTCTATTTAAAAGACTTCTTTTCCTTATGTCTTTTAATTTACATATTATTATGTTGAGATATGTTATTATATATCCTTATTGATGTAAATTTTATTTACAAGTGATTATATACCATTTTTATCTCATCAACTCATTTTATGAATTTTAAGGTGACGCCATAAGGCTATCGATTTTTTACAAGGGAACTTCTTAACCCAATTTCAAATCTTTGGGTCCAACTTTTACTTCTTGAATATGTCATCCAATGAATATGTGTGAATGAACTATGATTGTTTTACACTTAATATCCACTTAAATTGGGTGTATTTAAATTTCTCACACATAATTATGTGATTGATTTATCCTTAATTTAAAGATACCATCTTTATAAGGGATTTCATCCCAATTTACATTTCCATTGAGACTTCATTGTTGTTATGCACCAATTATCTCTTATATGGTGTATATACTATCCTTTGACATATTATATCATGCACTCCTCTATTATCATGATATTATAAAGTTCTGATTAAAATTTATTCTTCAATTATTTGTATTCAAGGGTATTTCTTTTTGTTAAAAACTCTTTAACTAAAATATCATTTTAATTTTTTTAAATATTTATTCTTATAAATATTTCTCATTAATTTCCATGTTTTCAAAATGGGTTTTAGGATTTATTTTTATGGACATTAATTTTTTTAAATGATAATTCATTTAAAAGCTTCAAAGTGTTATGGGACAATTTGATTCAAAAATATTTTTTTAAATGGTTTTGAAAATGATTTGATAAAACATTGTTTATTTAAATATCATGATTTGATATATTAGAATGTGGAAATGTTATATTTCCTTTATACTTGTGTTATATGTTATGATTATTTTATGGTTATTGGTCATTTTTTACATATACGGGTGGATCTGTGATAAACCTAGGGTGGGTGAGCCCGAGATAGCTCTCCAATGCATTGGGTAACTTGAAGGAGGTAAACGTGATGTTTCTTCTAAGAGATTTAGGGAATATACTATGATGGGTATTCCAATCGTAACTACCTATGTAGCTGTGATACCTACAATGTAAGTTTGATATGGATGTTATAAGTAACCTTTATGATTTAGGATTTTTGTGTTTTATTGATAAATCTTTTGATTTCGTAAGGTATGTTATGATTGAAAAGTATGGTTTCATTGATTTGTATTTATTGATGGGATAATGTTTTCCTTCCCTATTTTATAACCCTTTCTGAGCTTTTTATGCTCATCCCAAGTTTTTGAAATTTTTTCCATAGGACTTAAGATGGATAGGGTCAAGGATTGGATCAAGAAAAATTCATGCTGTCTAAAACATAGTACTAGACATGTTTCATTTTAAGGGTTTTTATTTTATGAAAAAAATGGATACGTAGTAGTAGTATCTACATGTAATATTCAAGTTGTTATGTAATAGTTATGGCCTAATTCTCTAAAACTCTAAACCTTAAAAGATCCTAAGTGTGAATTATTCATTTAAATAAATGTTATATAATGTTTTATGGATGGGTCCTTATAGTTGGTATCATAGGTCGGTTTAGATAACTTTAGAGGTTAGGGTATTATTTAAGCAGACGTGTCATTACCATAATGGTTAGGATTTCAGAAAGATTCATAGTTTTTTAGATAAATTTAATGAGTTTAAGATAACATGAATAATTATATCTTATTATTTACCCTACTTATAAAATATTATATGATGATTTTACTGATATACTCACACTGGCCTTTTTGGTTTTAGTAAATGGATAGATCTAGTAGGCACCGAAGTAATAGTGGATGTGAAGAAAACTTTTACATTTTTCTAAATGAGCAACTGAATGATATGGAGTTGCAATGAGAAATCTTGTGGTTATTCTCAACCAACTATCTGGAGTCATGATTGACCACCTGAACCTTAGTGATTCTTATAAGGAAACATATATGCGAGAAAGAAATTCCTATGGCAGTTCAACTAATAATCATAAAGGTATGTATGTTCAAAAACCTATGTGTTAAGGATGTGTTACTTTTCTTCTTCTACATGGTAGTATATTGATTGAGACTTCCAACATCACCCATTGACTTCCATCTATAAGAAGAACATTTTTTTTCAATCCTGTATGCTTGAATCCTCTCGCCAATAAATCATACAATAGTTGGGACACACAAGAAATTTTGTATAATTCAGACCAAGCCTCTTAGAAACGTTTTTCATATCATAAAAATACTCATCGATGTTTGATTTAAGAAATTAATCATGAAACAATTCCAATATCATTGACATTTCCTTATTTGTAATTCCACATAGGAATTTGATATGGTACAATATGAGATTAAAAGAAAGATTTGAATATTTCAAACATCCACTACACAACTCTTGATTTCCATCATCAACTAAAATATGAAACATATTTTTCTTAGTGAAGTTTTCTCTTATGTTAGTCACCACAAAATCAAGAGTAGGATCCAATTATTTGTTATATTCTCGATCTAGTTGTCCTATAATCTCAAAAACATCACTTGTCACATTACTATCTTTAGAACCCTAAAATGGTTGTTCTGATATGTTTTGATGTTTATGTTAGTGTCCTGTAATTCCAAATGCATCATTTATAAGTTTTTTCATTTCATTTTACATTTTTGACCTATATGGGAGCTTATTCTATGGATTGAAAAAAAATGCTCAAACTTTATTTAAGGTTCGATTCTCTATACCAAGTCCAACACAAATATTGAGAAGGGAATTGATTCAATACCAAGTGTTTATAACCATCATCTCTCTTCAAACATCTTCTAAATTAATATTTAGGACTTTTAAATCTTATTATCCCTTCAATAAATCGATTGGAAATTAAAAAATCCAAAAAATCCTCTGAACCCTTAGTATACTGAGGTGTGTTCCTTGGTAATGTTATCCATGTTTTATCCATGTATATAACAATGTGCCTATACAATAAAAAAAATTAAAACACATAACTATTACTAAATAGGGAAATATATTCATATATACTAATTGAAAAAATATATTTTAAATAAGGTTTTCCTATATAAATACATATGGTAAATAATTAAGCATTTTAAATAAGGTTTTCTATTATATTCTTACTATAACCAGTTGTATAGTCTTATCTTGAGGATTCCATCCAAATATTTGTTGTATTTATCAAATATCCATAAATGAAATAAATTTTTTTATAGGTCTAAAATAAATCATCAAAGAAGTTTGTGTTCAAAATGTATATATATTTTTGAAAAAGAATAAAAAAAGACACAAAACCCATGATAAATGATGGAAAGGTTGATAGGTGGAGTATCATATAAAAATGTTCCAATCCAAAAGGACTATACCCATGGTGTGAGTAACATTGAAGGCCTAATAGTCAGTTATTCAACAACATATATTGGTGAAATCCATTTCAAGGAGGATGATTCAATTATGAGTACTTTTCATGATTCTTTATCTTGGATGACTAAATGGATATTTAAATCATACCACAAAAATTGTCATTTTTTCATGGTGTGTATGTTTCATAAGATTAAATTTTAGGGTTATAGGAAATCAAACGACAACCTTAGTGTTTTTATATAAATGATACTTGAGGATAATGTGTCACATTAAACTCAATTGGTTTTATCCTAAAGGTTTATTTGGTGGAGTTTAATCAAGATTCTCTTGGGTGGTTAATTGTGCCTTAATTCCCTGGTCATACAAAAATGTGTGGTTAGGATGTCATGGGTGTTTTTATAGGGTTTATTTTTATTCCATGATCCATTAGTTCATTTTACAACAAAACCATATAAGTGGGGAATTAAGCCATTCCCCCATGGGCTATGTTGAAATGGTCATTAAATCCTATTTTTTGGAAGCATCAGACCAGTTACTTGAGGGTTAGTTATTCCTTATTCATTTAGGCAGGTTCTTTAAAGTGGTAATTTTTTATCCCATCCCCATTTCCCCCCTATTTTTACGCCCCTCCCCCTTTACTATCAGTTGATTTGAAGTTTTTTCACCATACTAAATATATGTAATCTTCTCCACCAATCTTTTCTATTTCTCTTTGTGGTTCTTCCTCTAATTTTCGATGGTTTCATCTATGGATTTAATGAAAATTACACAAATTCATTGTGGTGTTGTCTTTGATTCATGGGGATTTATGGTATTGTGGATATAATATTCATAAGGGATATAAATGATTCTTGTTTATTATTATTTAAAAAAAGAATTTTTGAAGTAATTTTTTTGGGAATTCAACCATATTAGATTGGAATTGATGGTAAATTCATGGGGATTTTGGTCAAAGGAGTTCTAGAGTAATTATATGAGCCTTTCAGACATCATTGGTTGATATTTTTATATTGCGATGATTCTTGGTTATTTATCAAGGGTTATTCCTAATTGGATGAATTTGGATAATTATTTATAAATTAACAATTGGATCTTGAGGTATGAGAAAGCGGCTCAAGAGTATAGTGATTATTAGTCTAATCTGGGACAGAGATTGTAAACGGGCTATGGAATGGTATAAATAAAACATCATGTTAGGTATCCCCTTTAATACATAGAAATATTAATACATGAATGTGAATGTGTGTGAATGATATGGGACTTGGTTCAAGAATGTGGGTAGGGATTAGTTGTAATCAAAGTGCCTCAGGTGGCCTGCGTTGATCCATTTAAAATAAATTTGGGTATTCCATACTTGGTCTATGAATTTTAAAAATTCCCAATGGCTATACCAGTAGGGATAATGGATTCATAAACAAATTGATGTACATATCTGTTGTCTTTATTGGTGTGATGAATTTTTTCTGGCATGGGGAGAGCCTTAGTGTGCTAGTATAGGGGCATCCAAGTTTTTATCCCTTTAGACATGTACTAGATAGAATTGGGAATTGGGATTTGTCTAGGAACATCTATAGGAAATTACCTAGAACATAGAAACACCATAATTAAGAGGGGGTATGATGTTGTTTATGAATGTAGTAGCCTGTGATAAGATGTTGGTATTGGGAAGATCATGGTATTAGATGGTAGAGGTGATTAACCACTCTATATAATGTTCCTAGAGTAAATTTGTTATAATGAAGTTGATGCTTAGGATTCCTTATCCTCATGGTTCCTTAGGGAATCATATGGAATCTATATTACTAGTTATACACCATAGTTTACGGCTCGTTCCATGTGTTGTTCTAGTGATGGGTGTTGGTGATGGAATATACTCCATGATTACCTTTGAGTGGGTGAATGGACTCCAAGAGGCATATTGTTTAGTGTGGATAGATATTACCTACTATTCATGATTTTATGTTGGGTAAGGACTAAGTGCTTAGAATTTTATTCAGAGATTGTGTACTAATATTTTATGATCATGATGGTTGTGTGGCTGAGATTGGTCATGGTTGAGATTGGTCATAGAGGAAGAACAAAATACACATATAGGATATATGCCCCCATTCACATAGGAATATTCCCACATATAATAGAACACCCATAAGGTATCTTAAAAACATAGAAGAATCCAATTTAGAAATCATAAAGAACATTGTATCAATTTATAGGAATTTACCAATAGGCCTCAAACTAATAAAAAGGAAACAAAATCACTCACACAACTCAATTTCACATGAGAAACAACTAAAACAATACAACCAAAGTTAAAATAATATGAAAAACACTCAATTACACTTTTGAAGCTAAATTTACATTTTATCAAACTATTTAGATGCACACACATATAGCCTTACTACATGAAATCCCTTGAAACACCTTTTTTCATCATAAATCTAACATACAAACACCACTATAATCCCAAGAAACACACCATAATAATGAGAAAATCATTTATAATTTAATTAGAAATGATCAAGAATTGAAATATTATTCAAGAAAGGTACAAGATAGAGACACCTACCTCAATAGCGTGAGAATGAAATAAAACTCTCATAGAAGGAAGAACAAGTATTGAGGAATAATCATCACACCATATAATCTAATAAAATTAAACCAAACATAAAATATATCCCCTTAGGTTTATCCAAGATAGATCCAAGAAAATAAATAAGATGGAACCAAGGGAGGGAAAAGAAGAGAAGATAAAAAACACCTTAAAACTAAGGAGACCATTATTAAGAACCTTGAGAAGGATTCAATGAAGTATTGAGAGTAAGGGAGGTATGACAAAACAGTGAGGCATGATGAAGAATGATGAGAGGCGGTGGCAAGGTGCGAGGAGGGGTGGCGAAGGGGTAGTTAAGGCTTCAAGGAGTTGGGGGGGGGGGGCAGGGGGTCGGGGGGGGGGGGACGAGGATGTAGGAGGAGGGGGAAATTGTTGTCTGTTAAATGTTTTTAATGGTTTATAGGTGGTTTTTTAGAAACCACCTCTAAATTATTAAAAATAAAAATAATGATGGTTTGATAAACCACTACTAAAAAACCACCATTAAACCATCGGTTTGGTGTTGTGTGAGGTATTCATGTTTATATTTATGTTCTCTATTTATAAGTTGATTTTAGGATGATAGATTTAGAATATTAATGGATGTTTAACACTATAATTATCACATGATGTTCTATCAAGACCAATCCATGGTATTAATCTGAACTTAATCACGGAATAAACATGTTTTTATACCATTTTTATGAAGAACATGTGAATCATAAAGCATGATTTTCCATACCATATAAAACAATATGGAATGGTTTAGTGTTATCCATTTTATTTACATGTAGTTTAACATGATATATGATATTATAATGTGTGATTCGGTGTTTTACATTATCATTGGGTATGTATGGACGAATATTAATGTATGATTCATTTAAATATATAGTTTTTAAATATTTTAAAGGAAATGATAAGCATTATTATAAGCTATTAATATTTATTTGAGTTTTTCAAAAATAGATAATTTTACCATTATAGATATATAAGGGATTTCATTGAATTATATACATTTCAACTGATGAAAAATTCTATATGATATCACATATCATAAGATAAGATTGACTTCTGATGATAGATTCTGTTATATACCATTCTTGGATTGTGATTTATCATATATTATATCTAACATAAAATACTTTATCATGAAAAAATATGAAATTTTACTATTTTATTTTAAATTATTATTGTTTATATAATATTAATAAATGCAATTTGTTATAAATCATTAATAAAATATTTTTATTCCTTAATGGAATATAAAATATTCATATTAAAATTACATTTTTGGAAAATAAATTAATTGACTACTTATTGAATTTATATCTATATTATTATTCATGTATATAATTTAGTTATATGATGTTAATATTATATTAGCTCTAAATTTATCCCTCTAAATTTTATTACCATGTATTTATTGTTAGGTATGAAAATATAAGATTTAGTTTTCATCTATATTGACTTAAGTTTATTATAGTGATAGAAGTTTTCATTTATAGATTACATATATCTTATACATATAATATGTTGGAGTTCTGATGGAAAAAATTTCTTTTCAATATAAAGTATAGGTATATGGAATTTGTGATATAATACTCACTACATTAGGTACTTATATATAGTGAACCTTGATTTTCATACATTAACATTGCATAACTTTTGTGAAATACTTAAAAAAATATAAAAATAGATGCATGAAGACCATACTAGTCTAGTCCCATTAGAAAAATGGAAACATAAACATTAAATGTAATTTAGATACATTATCTACCACTATGTTCTTATTGACTAGAAACCTTCTTAGACACATCAAACATAATAAATATATTCATAACCTGGAGAAAGAAACATAAAAATGGGTGAGATCAAATGCTCAGTCAGGGTAAACAAGGGAGATATGTAAGAATAACCATGAGAATAAGTGTATGAGAACATGGTCATAAAAATAGACGATCATACCCCATATTTAAAATATCATATACATAAATAGTGGAATAAATCTTGTCAGTTCATAAGACATGAATCATAAGTAAATCAAAATCCATGAAAGCATAACATAAGAATAAAACAAGGAATATTTGTAGATACATAAGAATATAATATTATTTCTATAGTTTCCAAGTAATTACTTTCAGGACCATTTTGGTAGTATATGTTCACTCCCCATACCATCTTGGTAGTCATTGTTCACTACCATGGACATCTTAGTAGCATAAGTTCACTCCTTATACCATCTTTGTAGTCATGGTTCACTCATATGGCCATCTTAGTAGTCAAGGTTCATTCTACATCCTATATTTGTCTATCTCATGACATATAAATCTTTACCCATTACATTTTAGGGAGATATAGGTCTCACCCATCTCATAAGAAAATCATACATACATATCCCACAAATTCATAAACAATCATATCATAACCCATGTAATTAAATGGGTATTATAAACATGTAATCATATTATAACCTATAGAATAATAAAATTTTCTTAATAATTTCACCATAACGATAACCTATGAAAAAATAGGTGTTTGAAAGATTATAACCCATGAAAGAGAAACATGTTTCCTAAATATCTTTCATTAAAAATAGAATACATTCATAGAAAAAATTTGAATATAAATATTGAATAATTTTCTTATAATTTCTTTATTAACAAAAATGGATGTTATCTTATATGGGAATTAGTTTTGAAAGATCTTTTAAAACATTTCTTGTGGAAAATATCCTTTATGTATTTTAAATTTTTTTTAAACATAAAACATTTTGAAAATTTTTTTAATTGAAAATATATTTGAATAATTATAAAGGAAGAATTTAAAATGATAACACTTTTTTAAAATCTATTTCCCATGAAAAAGGGATTTAAATATATTTTGAAAATATTTTTTGAAACAAGGTTTTTTAATACAATAGATTTCCAACCGAATACAGAGATAGTTATATTTTTATAAAAAAATTATATTAAATACCAAAGAGTTAGAAAATGGTACTAATACCAGTAAATATCTTGAATAACCAGAGTAGAATATAATTCATGAGTGTTCTTGAGAGATGGATCCTGAGATTTCATTAATTAAAGCATAATCATAAACAATATTGAAAAGTGATGAGATTGTTCCAATAAACTCTTATTACTTGGTAACTTTGGATAATACTATCCATGTAAGAAAATTAAATTAAAAAATTATTAAAATATCATCAAAATAAGTATATTCATGATTTAATTATCCTCAAATAATAATTTAGGTCTATAACAAAACATGAGTCTCAAAGAAGGAAAATTGAGAAAAAACTATTTTACTGATTTTGTATCTGTTGAAACATACACCCCATGAAATAAAGGTCATAAAAGGGTTATGTAAATACCAATAATATTAAGTTTAAGAGTCATATAATATATTAATTGTTATTATATACACCATACAAAACACGTGAGTGGTGATTAAGGAATGTATCTCACAGAAATAAAAGTGAGATGAAATTCCATTACCTTGGGTCTTGAATCTCATCATACTCATTAAATCTAAATGTATAATAAATATAAATTTATTATAAGTCTATTAAATAAAAATATTATTATATTTAATATGGTATATGGTTTTATTACAACCTTATATTACCCTCATTTTAACAATCCTATATTAAGGTTTCACTTCGGGTAATATCAGCTTTGCTTTTCGCATGTGTGTTAATTTTTTATATATTTCATCCTTATACTTATAACATGATTTAAAAAATATAAAAAATGATATGAATATCATTAATATTCAGTATATGTGTGTTATATTAATCTATACAATTTAGAAGAATGAAATGGAATACACTTTTCATGGAGACGGTAGGTCGTACGTACGCATGAACGCTGTTTCCGTTTAATTGTCATATTGAAAGAAAGAAGGTAAATGACATATATGTATACATATAATTATTAATTATTAATTATAATATCATATATATCTTATAATTTCACTAAACCATCCTTAATACATTCCATGTAGTGTGTGAATAAATTAAATCACCTTGAGGGGGCGATAGTCCACACTTCCTCAAACGAAATTATTGCATTTTCACCAAATGGAAAGTAAAAAAGATATGTGTTGTAAAATAAATACATATCATTAAAGTCATAATAAATATAATATATGACTTATATAAATAGATTTTACATCATAATTTCCACCATGAGAGGTGATAAAAAAATGAAAAATCTTCATTTAGTGTGGTGGTAGTTCACCGTACTCATAAATGATATATTCATTACCCATTAGATGGAAGTGTGTGTATGTGTAGGTCAAAAAATTAGAATAAAAAATACTATTATATTTAATATACTGGTTTTATATACTGTCATGTAATAAATATAGTGGATTTTTTGGATAAAGAAAATAAAAAAAGGAGTTTGAGATAAAACATTAGCTCTTAATCAGAAAACTCCTTTTTGTTTGTACAAAAAGGATTCCTTGAATTGATTTATTCACAAGGGGAGTATTATAAGAAGAAGGGAGTGATATTAGGATGTGTATTGTATGGATCTTGTCTCTTCCTAAGTGGTTTTAGAGGTGTGGAGAATAGGGACAATTGGTGGCCTTTTATTGGAAAGGTAAAGAACACACATGGAATTTTTGAAAAGAAGTTATGTGTACCCATGTTTTTACTCAAAAAAGTAATAAAAAACCAAAAAAACCCCCAAAATAGAATGTTAATGGTTTAATAATATACATATAATAGGTTTTTTGAAAGTTTCTTAGTCTTTTTGGGTCTTAAGGTTATGCTTTAGTCACTTATTAAGCTTAATTTAACCTTAATCATTGTAATTAATTTTAATAACTTTCACAAATATTTTTGGTTAAAGAATGATTTTACCTTATTATAAACTATAAATGATCATTTTTAAAAATATTGAGTCCATTTTTTCAAATTATAATCACATAAGTGACAATAACTGATTTAAAATTAATCCCATAGCCTGGTAGACAATGCTGGTTTTTAAAGTACAAACAAAAACATTTTTACTAAGTTCTTATACCCAAGATTAAAGAAAAATTTATCTCAATGAACTTAATTATATTAATTTATTAAAATATTATATAATAAAACCTTTTAAATAATTTAAAATATAATTTTCCATATAAATAAATTATATAAAAGAACAATCTTGAATTAAAATCCATTATTTTTTACTATTCATCCAAAAAAGATGTTTCTCAGAAAAATCCCCAAAATTCACCCTAAGATAATTTAGAAATTATAAATACAAAACTAAAATTTATTTTATCAAATTCAATTTTTGAATGTGCCAAAAATTAATTTTATTATTTTTATATAAGGACATTAAATATAGTTCATTTGAGAAAATGGTATTTTTAAACATATAAGGACGTTACCCAAAATTATTTATTTCATTATCAATATGTTTTATTTATATAAAACGATTATAAAAAATATTTGAAAATTAGATATTAAAATTCATATCACTAATTTTAATGGAAAGTTTATAATTATCGCACTTAAATAATTATAGCAGGATAATGATGTTCAGTAGAAACATTAGTGTTGCATGTAACATATCCTAAGTCAGTGTTGTGTGTGACATAAACCAAGTAGATATTTCATGTAACGAATTTTAAGTTGATGTTCCAGTTTATGTATACCGAGTCGATTCCTTATGAAAGGAATGTTTTACTTAGTGCATTAAAAGACATAAATGAAAATATATTCGATAAAAAAGGTCCCTAAAAACTCTTGGTGTTACATTCTACACCCATTAAAATGAGTTTCACTCTCGAAATTCATCACTCAGGTAAAAAAATGAGGATACTTTTGCTTCATCATATCCTCAATTTCCCACCTAGCATCCTATAACTTGTGATTTCTTCACAAAAATTTGACCAGGTGAGTGGTCTTGTTTTATAGGACATTCTCAATATAATCCATAATTTGAACAGGTTGTTCCTTAAAAGAAATATCCTGCCTGAGAAGTATGACGTATGAATTCAATACATGTGAAGGATTATGTATGTCCTTTCTCAGGAGAGACACTTGTAACACATCATGGAATTGATAGAGATTTTGAGAAAGTGATAAGAGATAGTCTATCATCCCGATGCGATCAAGAATTTCAAAGGGATAGATATAAAAATTGCTTAGTTTCTCTTTCTCCCCAAATCTCATAACCTTCTTCTAGGGTGCGATTGATGGAAAATATTTTTCACCATCTATAAATTATATATCATAGTAATAGTTATCATCATAATTTTTCTACTAACTTTGAGCTACCTTGATATGATGCTGAATGGTTTTAACCATCTTTTTCATTTCTCCAACAATATCAGTTCCCAATATATTTCTTTATTCAATATCATCCCAACACGATATAGCTCCAAATTTTCTTCCATAGAGGGATTCATATGATTCCATATGAATGTTTGAGTGAAATATATTATTTTAAGAAAAATAAACTAGAGGAAGGTATTGATCCCAACCACATTTTAAATCCACAGAAAAAGATCTCAACATATCATCTAGAGTTTGAACTTTTCTTTCATCCTGACCATCTATTTATGGATGATAAGTAGTGATGAAACTCAATTATGTATCAAGTGAATACTAAATACTTTTCCAAAACATTGAGGTAAACTTCATATCCCAATATAATATAATGGAACATGGTAATCCATGCTAACTAACCACTTCTTTAATATATATCTTGGAAATATGATCTAGAGAAAAGTCCTCCCCAATAGAGATGAAGTCTACTGACTTTGTAAGGTGATCAATTACCACCAATATAGAATTAAACCCTTTATATATTTTGTGTATTATAATGAAAAAATACATAGTTATTTTCTTCCATTTAAATTCTGGTATGGATAATGGATGTAACTTCCCTTTATACTTTTGTCTTTCAACCTTAACTTGTAAGAATACCATGCACTAAGATAAAAACTCTGGTATATCTCTCTACATTACATCCCACAAGCAGTATTCTTTCAACTCCCTAAACATCTTCGTACTTCTAAGATGAATAGAGAATGAAGAACTATGATATTCCTCTAATAATTCCTTCTTCAAATCTAGTATGGAAGGAACACATACAAAAGTCCTGAACCTTATCCTTCTTTCCTGATGAAGGTCAAACTTAAGAAAATGTCTAATTTTCTTTTTCATCTTTATATCTACATTTTCTGCCTCTTTAATATTTACTTGGATAGAGGTTTAAACATTCATTTGAGAAAGATAATATTTTCCCCTTCTTTTAGGATTTGTAGTTCCATCTTTTGAAAATTAAATAATATTGGATATTTTGTGATCCTCATCCTGGATAAGCTAGCATTATCTTTCCGAATCAAAGAATCAAACACCTTGGTCACTTTACCATGGTGGTAATGTATTAAGCAGTCATAATCCTTTATCAAATCTAACCAGATTCTATGGTGCAAGTTCAACTCCTTCCATGTGAATATATATTTCCAACTTTTATGATCGTTATATATATCAAATTTTTCTTCATAAAGATATTTCCTCCATATATTTAATGCTAAAATTACAACTACAGTCTCTAAATCATTAGTTAGATATTTTTTCTCATGAATCATCAATTTCCATGAGGCATAAGTGATAACCATTTTATTCTACAAATAGACACATACTAATCCTTTATTGGATGAATTTATATAGATTAAAAACTATTCTCCTCTATAGGGTAATGTAATAAAAGGTTTAGTTACAAACCATCTCTTTAGTTCCTTGAAAGTTTTCACACATTCATCAATATAGAGGAACTTAACACCCTTTTGAGTTAACTTACTCAGAGGATTATATAATCATGAGAACGTTTTCACAAACCATTGATAATATACATTTAAACCCCGAATTATGTGAATATTAGTCACCATAGTTGGTCTAGGACAACCTTCAATAGCCTCTATCATTGATGGATATACTACTATATCGTCTGTTGAGATTATGTGACCCAAAAATTAATCCTTTTTCAGCCAAAACTCACACTTTGTAAAAAATTTATTCTCCTTTTTTAGGATCTTTAGTACAATTATCAAGTGATCTTTATGAACTTACTTCATCTTTGAATAGATAATAATATCATCTATAAGGACTACCACAAACATATGAAAGTAATATCTAAAGACTATAATAATTAATTCCATAAATATAAAAGGGGAATTTGTAAGATAAAAAGGCACCAAAATATATTAATAGTTTCCATAACTTTTATAGATTGTTTTCTTGGGTATATCCTCCTTATTGGACCTCAACTGATGATATTCATAATGAAGTTAATCTTTGAAAATTATTGAGCTCCACATAGTTGATCAATAAAGTCATCAATATGGGGGAGAGAATACTTATTCTGGATCCTGATCTTGTTTAACTCCTGCTAATTAATGTAGAGTTTCATTGATCCATCTTCCATTTTCAAAAAAAGAAACACTACACCCCAAGGTGACAAACCTATCTGAATTAATACCTTATCATTGTTTTCTTGGAGTTTCTACCTCAATTCTTGCAACTCAATAAGATACACTATATAAAGAGTCTTTGAAATTAGTGTGTAACCAAGTATGATATCTATTGAGAATTCAATTTCACATTTTTGTGGAAGGCTATGAAAATATTTAAAAGACATCCAAAAAATCCCCAAAAATAGGAATATCATCGGTGTTGATTGTTTCCCCAACCATTTGAGATAAACAGCCCTTTTAAATGGGAATTAAGACCAATACGGTGGATGTAATATCCACAGAAATTTTGTACTTATCTTCAAATTGATGTATGAACATAGGAGTGTTTGAAATATCAAATGTAAATTCCCTTAATTGATAATTGATTTGAGATTTATGAGAATATATCCAATCCATGCCTAAGGTGACGTCAAATTCAACCAAAGGAAGAATGAAAAGATTTGTAGGAAGCACATTCCAACAAACCCCAACTGTAGAGGAATCAAATATTTTAGAAGAATTAATCATACCATTAAGGGTTTTCACTACTAATTCCATATCTAATTATTTTCATGCAATCTTAACAACCTTATAAAAATATTTATATATGAAGGAGTGTGTAGATCCAGAATCAATTATGACATTATTGGTTCTATAGTGGAAGGTAAGTGCACTATTAATCAAATCATTATTGCAACCCTTATCAGAAGTAGGGATTACTTGATATTTCCCCTTGTCCCTAAGCTTAAGAGGTTATTGACATCGATCATCATCACCAACCCTAGGGTTTGGGTAGTGGTAATCATTATGTACATTCTCCTTAAACTTTTAGCACTGAATGATTGAAGGTGCATTATATGTTGTTTTCCCCATTTTCGATGTGATCTAACTTCTTTCCATAATATAAATAATAAAATTCATAATGCCCTTCCTTCCACATGTTAAAAATTTATCATACCCCTTAAGGAAATTTCCTCGATTTTTGTTCCCACACTTATAGAATAAATGAAATCTCATCTTATTTTCTTTATGGTTTTTATATTTTACATTAAACTTCATATTCCTTTTCTAGTGAAAACCATGGGATTGATACATGACTCTAACCTCTATTTCAACCTTGATTTCACAAAACACAATATCTTAATAGCTACTAATGTCTCTCATGGATAGAACCCTTCTATGATATGGATTTAATCCACTAAAGAACTAATAAAATTTACATTCAGTTAGGATGATAATTTTTGAAGTGTACCTCACTAGTCTCATGAAATTAGGCTTAGAGGTACCAATAGATTAATCATCCCTTTTCTTCAACTCTAGTAACTATTTATCCTTATTGATATCAAAAATATGAGGAAAGTCCATACTAAAAAATAAGTTATCTAACTCATACTAATCCATGGATTCAATATCATGTTGATCCCTTTTATTCTTGGTTGGAGTCCACCACTGGTCTTCTTCACCTTCTAACCAATAAATAGCCTGAATTAATTTTTCTTTCTATGAACACTGAAGAATGAAGAATATCATTCCTGTAGTACAAATTCATATTTCAAAAATAAATGGATCTGAATACCCAATGAAAGAATGTGGATGTTTCCTCATGAAAGAATCAGTAGAATTTTGTTCCATTCAATTCTCATTTATAAGCCCATCATGATTTATATATTGAGAAAGTTTTGTGAGCATAATAATGATGTCTTTCATTCCAGATCCCATTGAATTTGATTTCTCAGAAGGAAAATTGTTACATTTTCTATCACAATATCTGTTAATGCAGTTCCTTCAGATACCATCTGTAGAGTCCTGAAGCTTGATGTACATTGACATTACATTACATTTGCGGAATACTTAGTACATAACAAAAACACACACACAAGGATCGTAATAGTTTAGTGTCTTTGGAAACTCAGAATATAATCTTCTAATCCTGGTGAAAGATCTTCAACATCTCCCATAAAGATCTTCTTTTTTTTATACCTAAAACCTTTCTTTATATCCTTGGGAAAAGAAAACATATAAGGGTGAGCTCAAATGATCAGTAAGGGTAAAAATAAGAAATATCAATCACATCATATACATAAGCACATAACTTTTGGAAATCTTAACCTGTAAAAGAGATCATAATTTCATAACCTGGGATAACTCATGGCAGTGAAATGTAATCACAATAATAATTACTTAAAACATGAAACTTTGTGGCATACACACATAATCATAAAGAATCATATCTTATTAGTCACGACTCATTGCCAAAACTATCTTAGTGGACAAAGTCCCTTTCTGAACTGAGTCACCCTCGTTTCAGTCCTGTTTCACTGAACCGGTATAACCGACCATTCCAGCCATGTCTATCTCATGAGATATAAAATCTTTACCCAATGCATTGGAGGGAGATATAGGTCCCGACCATCTCATAATTATACCATTCTTTTGTGTGCCACAAAATCATAAATCATACATCATTTCATAACCCATGTAATAAAAATGGTAATCTTAAACATCGTGACATCATAAAACAATTCATATAAGATAAAGGAATTCATAAAAATATAATTCCATCACAACATAATCAAATCAATGTAATAATAGGGATAAAAATAGAACCCTTTATTGTCTTAGATGGAAAATAATTTTGATAAAACACTTGAACTCCATTCTTGAGGAAAATATCCTTTCTTCTTCAAAAACACTTTTCCTTTCATAACATGTCATACAATTCTAAACTAAAAGAATTTGGTTAAAAATAAACTTGAAAACTTGTAAAGTAAGCTTCTTGGAATTAATTTTTTAAAAAAATACATTCATGTCGTATAAGTTAATAAAAAAAATTCTCCGTACTTTTTTCAGAAAAGTCAAAAAGTACCTCGTATGAAAAATGACAAAAGATTTCTTTCATATCTTTTACTAAAAACTCACTGAAGGGTAAAATTGGATTTAAACAATTGTAGGTGGATGGAAATAATATTAAATATTGAGGAAAAATGGATGTGGGTGATAAAATACACCCCAGTAAGTACGAAAGTATAAACAATCTCGGATAAAAATGAGATTGTGATATTTCCCTTACCTTAGGTCCGATTTGCTTCGTAAGTGTCCGAACCTCCTCTTCTTTGAAGCGCCTTTTTGAGACCTCCTCTTAGGGCACTAAAATTGGTCTTTGAGGAAGACCAGAACCTCTAGAATGTTTCTAGGGAAGTGGAGAAGAGAATTTGGCAGGGGTTGGCCGAGCTTGAAGGCTCAAAGTTGTGTGAGGAAGAGAGGGAGGAGGTGCCCTTTTATAAGGGATGAGAGGGGCACCTTTGGAATTCTTAAAAATATTAATTTATAATAAATCTAACCCCACTTAAAAACCTCCAAAAATGACTCATATTCGAAGATTAGATGGGATAGGGTTGTAATCTCATCAACCAATCAAATTTAGACATGTTTGGATCTTATTTTAAACCGTATTATTTTGATTTATCCTTATTTAATCTATTTAAGTTTATTTGTGGTAATAAAATTCTAAATTTTAAATTATAACAAATAATTACTTATTTGTTGTGAATTTTCCATAATTTTTTACTTTATAACATTATAGACCATATAAATTTAAATTTATAATTTTTAAATATTTTTGTGATTTTTAAACAATTTTATAATATGTTATTTTTATAAAATAACAATAGTGTCAATTTTGACACTATTCATTTATTTGAATTCAAATAAAATATATACAGAAGATATGTTCAAAATAAAAGCTTTAATATATTAATAAAAGGTCATATGTATCTATAAAATTAGTGGATAACATTAAATAGTTCATATAATATTTATTTTATTATTTTTAAAACCATTTATTTGGTTTATCTCTTAATAAAATAATTACTACATCATTTTTGTATAATTATTTAATATACTTATTCTTTGCATAAAAATTTAAATTAAAATCCTATGATGAAGATAAATATATTACCTTTCACAATAATACTTTAACTCGAATTTATCATCTTAAAATCACAATATTTAAATTATTATATTTATTAAATTATGAAGGTGACAACTTTGGCATCATTTAAAATAAAATAATATAAGTGTCATAATTGCTTGTATAAGACTCCAAATGGTCAAATATTCGACATTTGGATGATTATAGTTTAAATTTACATGACCAATAAGTTTTGGTCAGGGTTTTGTGCCTTTTATGGTCACTATTAGTTTAATAAAAACTATATTCTTGATTTTTCACTAGATAAATAATTTCTGCATCACTATTGTGTCACAATTAATGATAACTATTTAATTCCAAAAAATTCTAAATAAATTCTAATGATGTAGATAATTTTGTTATATTTCTGGATACTATTCAAGTTCTATGTTTTATGATGTTTATCACTATGTTAAAATTATTATACTTATAATATTTAAGAAAGTGACATGTTGTCACTTTCTTTGGTTTTAATAATAATTAAATTATTTTCATGGTCAAAAGTCCATAAAATGAATCTAATCTGACCCTTAGTTGATATGGGTTTACTTTTAGCCATAAAATAGAATTTTTTCATGTGTTAGGGTAATTTTATAATATTATATTTACCCTTAATTACCCGATTTACCTTTAACTATGGTAAATAAAATTTACCGTAGTTACTATTCATAATTCCCCAAAATAAAACGTAGCCTATTAACATAATTTAGACCCACTGATTCCAAATATGGAATCCATTTTTTAAAATTCAATACACAGAAGTTGCAGAAATTAAATTAAAATTAATCCCGTTGTCGAATAAAAACGGGTTTTTGTTTAAAACATTGCAAAATATTGAATTGATTTAACCTACGAATTCAAGGTAAAATCAATTCTAATGACATACATTATATTAAATGGTAAAAATATATTCTATTTATACTTTTAAACCATTAAATATTATAATTTAACCACATAAGATATTATGATGAAAAAAGTTGTTTTTAATTAAAATATACCGTGTTTTTACTATTCATTAAAATATGAAAGTTATCGGAAAAATATCAAAACTTTATCTAATGTAAATTTTTACATCCTGATTCAAAAGAAAAATTTTATTTTGTCAAATTGAACATATAAAAATGTAAAAAACTAGATTTAAAGTGGGTGCACCATCAAAAGGCGGCAAAACTACATTTTTTGAAAAATACTTATTTTACCCGAAAAATTTATTTTGTTCTTATACCATGTTCTAGAAAATGTGTAAGATGAATAATAATGTTATAAAATTCAAAATTTAGTTAATAATATTCATAACGGCTAGTTCATGACAATATTATAATAATATATCATTGTTTATTAAAACCCGGTATTGCGTACAACACACGCTATCGAGGAAGGTCGCGATTGCGTGTAATGCAAGCCAAGTCAGAGTTGCGTGTTGTGAAAGAATCCTTCGTTGTTTCGTATAACAGAATACAACCATATTTCATTAATACATTTAATATATATATATATATATATACTCAATGTTGCGTAGAATAACTATTATCAAAATTGTGTGTAACACGGTCCAAGAATAGTGTTGCGTATACTGCAAGCTAATACGGTGTTGCGTATAGCGCAAGGTAATCTTGGTGTAGAATACAACACAAGACATTAATGAAAATAATATTTTTCATAAAATATTGGGGTGTTACACCATCCATTGACTAAAAATAAAAATCATAGAGTGAGAAATAATTATTATATCTAAGAACCATATAATAATGAAAACTCATTTATAGGATGCCTAAATTACGACAACTTAGGTTTATCCTAGGTTATTCATAGTAAAAGTTTATTTAAATAATTTATGATGGTTTAGGAAGTTTTTTTTAATTCCTAAAACATATCCCTTGGGAGTGTCAAACCAGGTGTACAATAAGGCCCGTTGTCGTGCACTAGATTACCCCGATTCAGGCTTGGAACATCTTTTCAAAGTTGTTACCCCAAGGTACATATATTCCAATTCCACATACATTTTTAGTATCTATAAATGGACTTATTTATAGAAAAACACTCACTCAATCCTCTACAAAAAATATAGCACATTTTTCTATATTTTTCTTATCCTTAGACTTATCCCTATACATGTCCTTAGGATTCTCACAGAGGTTTTATAATCCTATATTCCAAAGGTTAGCTAAAAATTTTCTATTATACCAACTATATAGTCCCTTGATTTTCATATATTAACATTACATAACTTTTTAATAATACTTAAAACATTATACATATAGATGCACAAGTACCGTTCTATTTTAGTTCCTTTGGAAACATGGAAAAATAAACAGTGATACATAAGTGAGCTACATTATCTCCCACTAGGTAATTATTGACTATAACCCTTCTTAGACACATCAAAAATAATAAATATCTTCTTAAACTATGGAAAGAAACATAAAAATGGGTGAGTTCAAATGCCCAGTAAGGGTAAAAAAACAAGATATGCAAGCATAACCATGAGAATAAGTGTATGAAAACATGATCATGAATATAGAAGATCATACCATGCATATCAAAGATCATATACATGAATCATGGAATAAATATTGGATGTTCATAAGACATGAATCATAAGTAAATAAATAACATAAGCCACGAAATCATAACATAGGAATGAAACATGGAATTTTTGTAGACACATAAGCATATAATATGATTTCTATAGTAGCTAAGGAATCACTTAAAATTCCATCTTGGTAGTATGAGTTCACTCCCATACTAACTTGGTAGTCATAGTTCATTCCAATTGACACATTAGTAGCATGAGTTCACTCCTAAAACCATCTTGGAAGTCATGGTTCATTCCCATGGCCTTCTTAGTAGTCAATGTTTATTCCCAAGACTATATTAGTATATCTCATGAGATATAAATATTTACCCAATGCATTGGAGGGAGATATAATTCCCACCCATATCATAATTAAATCATAAATACTTGTGCCAAAAAATCAGAAAAAATCATATCATAAACCATAAGATTAAATGGGTATTATAAACATGTAATCATATCATAACATGTGAAAAAAGACTGGCTTCATAATAATTTCACCATAAACATAACCAGTGAAAAGAAATGGGTTTCAAAATCATATAAATCATGAAATAGAAATGATTTTCATAAAAACCATGCATTAAAAATTATAATAAATTCAGAGAAATAATATGAATGGAAAAACTGAATAATTCTCTCAAAAAAGAATGAGTAACACTAATGGAAGTTATCTCATATGGGAAATAATTCTGAAATATCTTTTAAAAAAATTTACTTATTAAAATATCCTTAATGCGTTGAAAAATTGTTTTTAAAACATAAATACTTTTGAAAACGTTTTTCTTCGAAAATAGATTCAAAAACTTATAAAGGAATAATTAAAAACCATAAAATATTTTTAAAATCTATTTTCCTTGAAAATGGGATTCAAATATCTTTTGATTACATTTTTGAAACCATTTTAGAAAACATGGTTTTTGAATACAATAGATTTCCAACCGATGAAATAGAAGGCATGATTTTACATAAAAAATTTATATTAATTACCAAAGAGTGTAAAAATGGTACTAATACATGATTATATCTTGAATAACCATATGATAAAAAAATTCATTAGTGTTATTGAGAGATGGATCCTGATATTTAATTAATTGAATCATAATCATAAAAAATCTCAAAAAGCATTGCGATTGTTTCAATAAACTCTTATCACTAGGTAAATTGGGTTAATAATATCAATGTAAAAAACGGAGTTACATTAAAATTAAAATATCATTAAAATAAGGATTCTCTTGATATAATACACCTGGAAGAATAATTTAGGTTCATAACAAAACATGAGTCTAAAAGAAGGAAAATTTAGACAAACCTATTTTACCGATTTGGTATCTTTTGAAACATAGACCCCAGGAAATAAAGTTCATAAAATATACATGTTAATACCCATAAATTTAATTATATGAGACATAGAAAAAATTAATGGGTATTACATACACCACCCAAAATATGTGAGTGGTGATTAAGGCATGTATCTCACATAAATACATGTGAGATGGAATTCCCTTACGTTGTGTCTTGAATCTCATAGTACTCGTTCAATCCACCTATATAATAAATATAAATTAATTATACATATTTTAAAAAGTAGTATTATTATATCTAATACTATATATAGTTAGATTATGACCTTATATTATCCTATTGTTAATAATCCTATATTAAGGTTTCATTTCGGGTAATATCTACTTTGTTTTTTTATGTGTCTTAATTTGTAATATATTTGGTTCTTGTACTTATATCATGATTTAAATAATATAAAACATGATATAAATATCATGTATATTCAATATATTTTTACTATAATAATCTATATAATATATAAGTATGAAATGCAATACATCATTTATGAAGACGATAGGTCGTACGTATGCTTGAATGTTGTTTCTGTTTTATTGTAATATTGAAAGAAATAAGGTAAATGAAATATATGTATATATATAATTATTCTATTAGAATTATTATATCATATATATCATATAAATTCACTAAATCCATCCTTAATAATTTTAATGTAGTGTGTGAATGAATCAGATCTCTTTGAGGGGGCGGTTTCCCACGCTTCCTCAAATGAAATTATCATATTTACACCAAATGGAAAGTAAAATATATGTGTTATAAACTTAATAAATAATAATAAATACACAATTAATATAATATATTACATATATAAATAGAGTGTCCATCATAATTTCCATCACAAGAGGTGGTAAAAAAACGAACAATAATTATTTACTGGGGTGATAGTTGGTCGTAAACATAAACAATATGTTGATACAAATTAGATGGAAGTGTTTGTAAGTTTAGGTATAAATGTTAACATAACAAAATCATATTATGTTTACGATACTGGTACTGTTTTACAATCATGTAATAAAGATAGTGGAGGGGGCGTGTAATGACCCAGTGTTTTTCAATGGAAATTATCTTCTTATAAATATTTTATAAAATCATATGAAAATACAAGACAATGAAATACTAAGTTCTAAGTGACCTTTAAACATAAGTATTTCACTTCTATGTTTGGAATTTTGAAAATTTGACATACATCGTTGCAATCAGTAAGGTATTTGGAGTTCGATAAGAAAAATTTAATTTTTGGTGAATAGTAACCTACCCTTATGAATAGTAGCATACCCTTATGAATAGTGATATACCCTAATGAATAATAACTTTACCTATTATAATATATAAATAATATTGAAGTTTAAAGTATGATATACCTATATTTTAGAATAAGTAAACGAATGTTTTAAAACAAGTTTTTGATAATAAATTATGATTTTAATTAAATATTAAAATAATAATATTTAGAAAATTATTTTTGAATAATGGATTTGATTTTTGGATTATACACATCAAAAAATGGTTAGGTTAAATTTTTGATATTTTTACGACATACTAGAATTTTTGATGAATATTAAAATACGATAATTTATGATAAATGCTAAATAATGGATTTAATGAGTCATTGATGATGATCTACTGATGTAAGACCAATTGGTTCAAAGTCACACACATTAATTACTATTTGTGGTCATGGAATCATCACTATTTTTGGTCTTGAGGGAAAATAAAAAACTAATGATTATAATATTATGAAAACCCTCCTATCCTCCACTATAAAACCACCCACACTCCCTATTCTCTTCACTACTCTCAAACCTTGTGCCTTGCCGAAATTCTACCCAAATTTCTCCCGAATCTCCTCCCCCACGTCCAAAATCCCCTATGCTCTTCAAAATATCAAAACCTCTCCCCTTAAGATGTTCTCAAAGGAGGAAGTCTCAAGAGGTAAATTCCTCTTTCCAATTCCTTCATTTCTTTTATTTTATTTTCTTTTTTGTTTCATTCCTCACCTACCTTCACCAAAATAGTATGATAAATCAAGTAACATACATGTAATAAAATGTTTTCATGCTAATGGGATATTTCATTATCTTCTCTTCATTCCCCACCTTTTATTTGAAAGAAATGAAATCACTGTTTGAGATGTGCTAATTTAGCACATTCATGGACAATAGTTTATCAATTTATATTATAATAATTAATTCAGGTCATGAAACCATTTACATTATGGTTGAACCAGTTTTTTATATTTTATATATCATATTTTTGGTTCTGTAATCCTTTTGTACAAATGGTATTAATTTATAAAGAAAAACACGTTCTTTGTAATCAAACCCACTGATTAACAAAAATGGTTGTCACTATGGTTATATATAATAATTATACTTCACTATAAGTCACCAAATTAAATTTTAAAACATGTAATCTCTTGTATTTTCAATAATAGAATATATCATCAATTCTGGAAAACCACTTTTATCTTACATGTTTATCCAAACATGAAAAGAAGCGAACTGGTCATTAAAACCAAGTAAACAAACGAGCCCGAATAATAAAATTGAACTTCAAAACCAATCAAAACAGTTATAAATGAACTTAAAATGATTGTAAGAAATGAATTAAATATATAATATGTTCTATAAATATTAATTAATAAACATAATTTGTTTACTCAGGTCTTTAATAACAAGTGGAGAACACCAACAGATTTAAGGTAAGGGATCCTCTCCATTTTTCTCTTAATCAAGATAGTCCTCTATACTATGCCTTATTATTTGTAATCCCAAATGATGGGGTATGTTTATTACCTCCCACATACTTCCCCCATGATTTATAAGTCATGCTAAACCCATTTTTTCTCTCATCAAGCCTTCTTAGGTACACCCGACTCCATGTCAATAAACCATAATGAATTCTACCCGAACCCTTTTCATTCATTCCAGGTTTCCTTATCATTATTTATATAAAAGTAGAGTTATATTATCAATTAATTTACATATTCTAAATACTATTTAGTTTTACAAAATTCATTTATGAATACCCTTTCATCACTCTCTTTTGGGTATATACATATTTTTAAAATATTTACTCCTTAGAACTTTCTGATAAGAAAACCTGTTATAAGGGAACATCTAAAATATTTACCCATTTTTAAGTGAACTATATCCTCTATTTTAAGCCAAAATTGTCTTTATAAAAACATTATTTTTATTATAAAAACATTTTTTTTTCTATTATGGTTTTATAGAAACGATTTTCCCCTTTTCTATTTAAAAAGATCTATAGTATTTTCTTTAAAACTACACAAAAATGTTTTAATGCTAATGTTTCTCAAATACATTTCCTATATGTTGTCACTTATGTTTGAACCCACTTACAATGTTATATGACTATTTTACCTTATGAACATTCATGTATATTCTAATCCCTTTCATTCATGGGCACTTTCATGATACGCCCATTGATTATGCTTTATGTCATGATTGTGGTACCCAATTGTTTCCATGGGTACCATTATGTTTATATATGGTTGATTATGTATGATTATTTTTGTGGAAAGAATATTCATGAAAATAATTATATGGGTGTGCCTAGATAGCTCTCCAAAGCATTGGGTAAAGTTAAGTCTCATGAGATGCGATGTGAAACGTGATTGGTTGTTAGCCTTGAGCCATACCAAAATTTGAAATGGGATTGACAGTTAGCCTTGAACCATTCTAAAATGCAAAACAGAATTGGTGGTTAGCCTTGACCTATAATAAATAAATGTTTTATGATTCTTCCACATTTATTTGATTCCATGTTTATATGATCCCATGCTTATAAGATATGATTTTATATGTTCCATATTGTGGATATCATTATGTCATGTGTCCTAACTCATGTGATTTAGACGTATCCTTATGCTCATTCCCTTACTGGGCTTTTTAGCACATACCTTTGTTCATGTGTTTCTTATTCATGCTCAAATTTACCCCAAATAAGAAGGTAGGATGGTCCTTGTAGTCTAGATTGTGTTGTCGAATCCTCAAAGACCTAAGAAGTACCTACAGACATGTTCATTCTATGGATTGTTTTTGTCTATGAAGTGGCCAACTTAGGTTGATTTAAGATGGTTTTAAAGGATCACTAACAGATTTATGTTAATTCAAATTAAGGTAATGAGTTGATCCTAGGTTATTGCTTGGGGTTGATTGGATGAATTCCTTTTTTAATGATTTCAATTTCTTATAATTAAGATGGATTCATTTAAGAAGATAAAATGAAATCATCACTTACTGGTTTAATGACTACACACCCTAATACTAATCACCTATACACTTGAAGGATAAAAGTTTTGAGCACTCCAAGGTATAGGTTTGTATTAGCACTTGAAATGTGTGACCTTAAATTCAATAAGGATGAAGAGGTTTTAAAATCGTCAAATAAAAATCTCATTTAAAAGAAGTGATTATCCATTAATGGAGTAATAAATAACATCCAATCCATCCCCTTGATACACCCTTTGATCAAACCATAAAAGAGTTATCCCACCATTGATGACATGTCTTCAGTGGAAGTGGGAATTAGACTTACAAGGGTGGAATTGAAGAAGTAAAAAACAACAACAAAAATCGATCACTCCTCCATTATGTGATATATATCACAAATTATGGTGTGAATAAATTCAAACCTTGAACCAATGGTATCAAATTGATAAGTAGAAGAACAAAATATGAGTAAAGGAAGAACTTTTATTAAGAAACTAAGGTGAATTAAACAACTTACATGAGAAAGAAATGCGATTACAAACACAAAGCAAGATCATAACACTACAATGAAGCCAAGCACCAAATATTATCAACCCCTCCACCACCACTGAATTAAATAGGAATTTTTGGGAGAATTGGGTCGAGCCTCCAAAAGTAAAAAGCATCTCAATTAATTTTGGTAGGCCATAGGTGGGTGGAAAGTTGAGGGAGAGTTGATTTTTCCACCCTTGACCCGAAGTGGCAGCCAACTTTCATCCACCGAACAGACGCACTTGGAATACCTTCTAGATGGACGAATCAGAGTGGGACATAGAAGAAGGAAATGGATCCCCGGATGTCTGATACCCTCCTGTAAATGTTGGACCCCTTTGGAGTTATTTTTTCGGAGATATGATTAGATTAGTGGACTGTTGTTCTGGGCCACAGAATCTGGCCCATAATTGTATCTCTAACTTGGACCACATAAATGACCATAATGGAGGCCGAATTAGCACTAGATCCTGAAGAATTATTTGTTCATATATATGTATTCTAGAATCACACGAAATTTGGGCTTCATTGGGTTTGTAATGTGGGTCCCACATTCTCATCAGTGGGCTGGTGTCTAATCTACCTTCTCTAGAATTGCTTCCTTTCATCACAAAATATCCCCATCTTATTCCAGGAATTCTCCATTGATCCCTAAATCAAAAATGTTCATATTGAAGTGTAGATAAATTTCCCAAAATATCAAATTAAAATATTTATAATTATATTCCTTAAAATTATATAAATCATTGGGTACTTTAAATGATGTTAAAAAATGTACCACATAATAGTGCATTTTAAGAAAGAATTACAATCATAACGTGAAATGATGTTCAAAGTGTAAAATGCACTAAAATGGTATTTATGAATAATAATACACATGAATATTATATATATTAACAATGAATATTTGCCTCATTTAGTGGCTAATCACACCCCCCAACTTGAGTTTTTCTAGTCCCGAGAAAAATATACCTCATCAAAAATGAAATTCAAATTCCCTTTTCCAAAAACATTTTAATACAAAATGATCACCAACAACTTCTATACCAAACAATCATAAAACCCATCAAAATATTTTAATACATGATAGTTTCATAAGCAGATCCCAATCCCAAGCCCATTACTTTGTTCAAATTCATTTTCATATTTCATCCAATATCAATTAAGTATGAGGATGTGTTGTGCATCAAAATAGACATGGGGGTTCATCCTATTCAAGGGGGAAATAACAGAAGCGCTAGGTGGAATCACATTTCAATATTAAAATGAGTATTAAATTTTTTTATTGTATTATTTTTTTATATTTTTTATATTTTTTTTTGCAATTTTTCCATTGTAATTGATATTGCACTCAAAAGAGTCAACCCCTGTAGCGAGACTTTGCCGATGACTCCCAGGATCAAAGACCTTAGGGCACCAAGTGAAGCCCACATAACCGGGCATCATCTCGAGTTAACTCAGTCAAAAAAAATTCAAATTACCAAAAATAGAGATAAAATTACTAACTATGGGCCATACAACTATGGAGTCACGATCCCCAAGTGCTGAAAGCCACTCATTAGGTCATTTCTTTACTCTATGCGCAAATTTATTTTTTTCTTTATTTTTTTTTTTTGTTTTTTTTTCAATTTTTCCTTGGTAATTGAAGTTTCACTCAAAAGAGTCAACCCCTGTAGTGAGACTTTTCCGATGACCCCCAGGCTCAAAGACCTTAGGGAACCAAGTGAATCCCACATACTCGAGAATCATCTCGAGTTAACTTAGTCAAAAACAAATTCAAATTACCAAAAATAGAGATAAAATTACTAACTCTGGTCCAGACAACTATGGAGTCACGATCCCCAAGTGCCGAAAGCCACGCATTAGGTCATTTCATTGCTCTACACGTAATTCTTTTTGAATACTCAAATTAAACTAAAATGATCACCAAACCTATGCTATTTATTTGGGGGACCCCATGAACTCAAACTAATACCCCACTATCCAAAGGATGTGCATTGTGATCTTTTTTTTATTTGGATGAAAATATAAACGATGAAATATCACATTGGACAGCCACACTTTCCAAAATCTATGCTCATAAAATTATACAAGGATTAAAATCAGAATCAGGGCATGCTAAATTGTTTGATATTCAGTTTCAAAGTGTGAAATGTGTATTACCATGTTCAAAGTTAATGGAATTTTTCCTTCCATTTACACATTTTTTTTTCAAATCATTCATTTTTTTTGACACAAACGCATTTGTTTTATCTCCCCCCAACTTAAAATAACACTGTACTTAGTGTTTAAAGAAAAGGAAATTTAGAAGGGGGTAGAGGTAGATAATGAAAGTTCAAAAAGGAAATTGAAAATTAGGATCATGGAATGAAGCCACCTGGTGGTTGATGTTGAAATTATTGCTGCTCCCTTTTAATCCTTTTATATTCATGTCACTTGCAGGGTTCCCTAGTAGAAAAAGGAAAAACAAAACAAACAAAACAAAACAAAACAAAAATATATATATATATATTTATATAATAAAGAAAGTAAAATATAAGTATATATAAAAAAATTATAGAATAAGTAAGCACAAAAAAAACAGTAGGTCAGTGGTAAGTGCGCGCCCCAGTCTCCCTTCGGTCCAGGGTTTGAATCCCCACGGCTTCGCCGGTTGTGACGGGGTTTGACCCACGACCCACGACGTGTCCATTATTATTATTATTATTATTATATTATTATTTATTTTTTTTGTATTTTTATTTTAACCTGCAAAAACATTAAAATAAAACAAACTGATGATACATTTTCTTCTTTTTAAATTTCTGGGTAAGGCATTACTCAAGGATCAAACCACGTGACACAAATGACTATGGTGCTCCCCTTTCATACCCATCCATACTCATAATATAAGAACATGCCAATAGTCTATTTTTTTTAAATATAAAAATGATTAATTAAAATATAAATTTTATTAAAACAACAAAATGATAGGAAACTTGAAAACCATGGGTTTCCTCCCATGCAACGCTTTGTTTAATGTCATTAGCCCAACATGGATCCTAAATCTATCAATTTTTTCTCAGTTCATAGAATGGCTCAGTTAACTCAACATATATTTCTTTTTTATTTAATGATTCAATGAATGGTTTTAACCTTTGACCATTGACCTTGAAAATGTAACCACTTATGGGATCTTGAATCTCTACTGCCCCATGTGGGTACACATGATGCACTATGAAAGGACCAGACCATCTAGACCTTAACTTTCCTGGGTGTAAATGATGTTTTGAACTATACAAGAGCACAAGTTTTCCTTGTTAAAAATGTTTGACTTTGATATTCCTAGATTGGTAGGATTTAACTCTAGATTTATTGATCCTTGAATTTTCATAAGCCTCCATCCTTAGTTCTTCCTGTTCATTGAGATCTAATTTTCTTTTTGTTCCGGCCAATGAGAGGTCATAATCCATTTTCTTAATTTCCCAAAAGGCCTTATGCTCAATTTCAACAGGTAAATGTCATGATTTTCCATAAACCAACCTATATGGTGACATTCCTAGGATGGTTTTGAATGCTGTACGATATGCCCAAAGAGCATCCAAGAGTTTCTCGGACCAATCTTTCCTATAAGGATTGACAGTTTTCTCAAGAATTTGTTTGATTTCATGATTGGCTAACTCAGATTGACCATTGGTCTATGGGTGGTATGAAGTGGACACTTTATGAGAAATACCATACTTAGAGATGAGTGAAGAGAATGGGAGGTTGCAGAAATGGGTTCCTCGATCACTGATTATAACCCTAGGAATTCCAAATCGAGAAAATATGTTCTCTTTCAGAAATTGAATCACAACTTGATGATCATTGGACTTAGTGGGAATGTCCTCAACCCATTTTGAGACATAATCAACACCTAAGAGTATTCCGAGGTATCCCTTAGTGTTTGGGAAGGGACCCATGAAATAAATTCCCCAACAGTCAAATATTTCAACAACTAAGATGGGAGTGAGTGGCATTTGATTACTTTTTGTGATGGACCCTACTTGTTGACACCTAGGACAAATTTGACAAAATGTGTAGGAGTCCCTTGAGAGGGTGGGACCTAAGTGACCACGTTGAAGATTCTTAGCAGATGTTTTCTTAGAGGAAAAGTGACATCCACATGCCTCACTATGACATAATTTAAGGATAGACACTTGTTCAGATTCTGGAACACACCTCCTAATGACCTGGTCAGGGAAGAAATTATAGAGGTATGGATCATCAAACACATAGTGTCTAACATCAGAAAGTAATTTACTTTGATCTTGAGTCCCTAGGAATTTTGGAATGACTCCTGTAACTAAGAAATTAGCTATGTCGGCATACCAAGGGCAGTCACTCACAGAGTATAAGTGTTCATCAGGAAATGAATCATACACAGAAAGGTGATTTGAGTTATCTTTGAATTCCATCCTAGAGAGGTGATCAACTACAACATTTTCAACTCCCTTTTTATCCTTGATTGTACGGTAAAATTATTGTAAGAGAAGGACCCACCTAATCAGTCTAGCCTTAGCTTCTTGTTTTTGGAAGAGGTATTTTAGTGCAGATTGGTCAGTGAACACAGTGATGGGGGATCCTAAGAGGTAGGACCTAAACTTCTCTAAGGAAAACACAATAGAAAGTAACTCCTTTTTAGTGGTGGTGTAGTTTATTTGGGTATCATTTAAGGATTTTCTTGTATAAGCAATGACAAAAGGAGTTTTATCACAACGTTTTCCTAACACAGCTCCTACAGCAAAGTCACTGGCATCACACATAAGTTCAAAAGGAAGGTTGCAATTTGGAGATTTCATAATGGGAGGAGAGGTGAGAGAGGATTTGAGGGTTTAGAATGAACCCTCACAACTTTCTTTCCAAACAAATGGAGCATCCTTTACTAGGAGAGCACAAAGGGGACAAGAGATTGAAATAAAGTCTTTGATGAATCTTCTATAGAAACCAGCATGTCCTAAGAAAGACCTCACTTCCTTGACAGTTTTGGGTGATGTAATGTGACGAGTGATGTGAACCTTGGCTTTATCAACTTAAATCCCCCTACCTGAGACCAAATTTCCTAGAACTAGTCCCTCTTTAACCATGAAATGGAATTTTTCCCAGTTTAGGACCAGATTCTTTTCTTCACATCTTGACAAGACTCTCTCCACATTCTGAAGACATCCCTAAAATGTATCCCCAAACACAGAGAAGTCATCCATGAATACCTCAAGAAAATCCCCCACCATGTCTGAGAATATTCCCATCATGCACCGCTGGAAGGTGCCAAGGGCATTGCATAAACCAAAGGGCATGTGTTTGAAGGCAAAGGTGCCGATTGGATAGGTGAATGTAGTCTTCCCTTGATTCTCTAGGGAGAACTAAATTTGATTATAACCTGAGTACCCATCTAAGAAACAGTAGAAGGCATGACCTGCCACTCTATCAAGGACTTGGTCAATTAATGGAAAGGGGAAATGGTTCTTCTTGGTGAATGAGTTTAGCTTCCTATAGTCAATACAGACCCTCCATCAACTACTTACCCTTGTTAGAAGAATCTCTCCATCCTCATTGGTTATCACTATGATTCCAACCATTTTTGGAACCACATGGATTGGTCTCACCCATTCACTCTCAGATATGGGATATATGATACTAGATTTTAACAATTTTATATGTTCTTTCCTTAATACCTCCATGAGATTGGGATTGAGTCGCCATTGAGGTTGATGACATGACTTTGAATCAGATTCTAAAACAATCCCCGGATGGACTTCTAGATTGACGAATCAGAGTGGTCCATAGAATATGAAAATGGATCCCCGGATGTCTCCTACCCTCCTGTAAACTTTTGGCCCATTTGGAGTTGTGGTTTCGGAGATATGATTAGATTAGTGGACTGTTTTTCTGGGCCGCAGAATCTAGCACAGAATTTTATCTCTAACTTGGGCCGCATTAATGACCACAATGGATGCCGAATTAGCACTGGATCCTAAAGAATTATTTGTTCATATATATGTATTATAGCATCCCATGAAATTTGGGCTTCATTGGGTTTGTAATGTGGGTCCCACATTCTCATCAGTGGGATGATGTCCAGTCTGCCTTCCCTAGAATTGCTTCCTTTCATCACAAAATATCCCCATCTTCTTCCATGAATTATCCACTTCTCCCTGAATCAAACATGTTCATATTGAAGTGTAGATAAATTTACCAAAATATCAAATTAAAATATTTATAATTAGATACCTTAAAATCATATAAATCATTGGGTACTTTAAATGATGTTAAAAAATATACCACATAATAGTGCATTTTAAGAAAGAATTACAATCATAATGTGAAATGATGTTCAAAGTGTAAAATGCACTAAAATGGTATTTATGAATAATAAAACACATGAATATTATATATATTAACAATGAATATTAGCCTCATTTAGTGGATAATCTGTTCCCTAGGGAAACCTATGCAGATTTAAGGGCTTAAAGGAAGTTAGGAGCTCTTTATGGAGATTAAATAAAGAAATGTTTTTTATCCCCATGTTTTATGTTTTATGTATCTAGTCTTCCAAGACACTAGACTTAACGATCCTTGGATTTTACTCTGATGTATAATTATGATTTAAATCATGTAATGTTATATGTAAAAGGCTTGGGTCGCTATCATTGGTATCATAGGATAGTCTAGTTATTTTTGGAGATTAGGAATAGAGTACCTTAGTGAGATCCTTAAGGATGAGACTAAGTATAAGAAAAAATCCCTAAATTTTGGTGAGTATTGAGTAAGTGTTTTATCAAGTGAATACATCCTTTTGTGGATATGAGCAGGTAGAGGCAGCTCTGGAACATATGTATCTAGGGGTAAAACCCGAAAACACCTCATTGATCTAGACTCGAATAGTAATTGGTGCATGACAATAGGACTTGTTGTACTATTGGTTATGACACTCCCAGGGTATATTCTTTGGTAGATTTAGGAGCTTAGTAAAAACCATTATTAAGGAACAAAAAAATCTCAAAAGAATATAAGTTAAGAAATAGATCGAGCATAACCTAGATATAAACCTAAGGAATCACAAGTTAGGATATACTTCTTCTTTATAAGTTTATCCTTTTATGTTCAAAGTTTTATTTTTATGCTCAATAGATAAGTATTAAAGACCTCTAATTATATGTTCTTTTTCTTAGTTAATGGTGGGAAATAGAATAACACGTTCCAACAACCAATGTGATAGGCGATGTGAAGATTTCCCTAATGATACGCCTAATATGATGAGAGAGGGTTCCAAAACATCATGTTAGTAATTGCTCACCTGGCTCAAGTTACGAATAATAACTTAAATCATGTGGAACACCCTCTTCCTCCAAAGAAAGATCATTTTTTCCATAGAATCCTTTATTCATAAAAGTCCTCCCATGTTTAGCGGATATTTTGATCCCATCCACACAGAATAGTGGTTTAACTCCATTGAAAAGATATTCTCCATCTTCCAGAGCTCAAAAGAAGAGAAAGTTGTACATGAGATCTATTGTTTTGATGGGGAAGCTGATAAGTGGTGGACACTGATCAAGAATTCAATGTCACAAGAGGAAATTGATTCCATTGATTGGGAGGAATTCAAGAGGATATTTTTCAATAAATATTTTCCTTGAACCCTCCATCTCATGGTGTAATGGGAGCTCCTCAAACAAAAGTAGAAGGAAGATGAGTCCATTGGGGAATATGAAGCAAACATTACAAGGATTCAAAGGTACACCTCTGGCTTTTTAATGAACACCGATAGCAAGGTGGATCACTTATTTAGCAAACTAAATCCTTGTCTAAGAAAACCATTGGTTATTTGAGACTTTGATAGTTATGAGGATATCGTTTGTTGTTCCCTCAAGGTTGAAATGGGGATTGGAGACTCTTAGTGGTATCGTGGGCCCAGTGACAAGAAGTGGAAAATGGGGAACAACATGGCTGGTTCATCAAAAAAATCCCTTTATGAAATGAAGCCTAAATTTTACCCTTGTAAAAATTGTGGGAAGAAGCATACTGATAACTATCAGAAGGGAACCCAGAATTGTTTCAAATGTGGAAAGTTTAGTCATATGGCCAAGAACTACCAAAAGGATACAAAAAATCTTGCTAATGCTAAATAATAAAGGAAGGTTCAGATCAACACTCAGCATGCAGTGTTGTGTTACAACTACAGGGATCATTGGAATTATGCAAGAAGTTTCCCTAAGCTGAGGGTTGTAAGAGGAAATCAACAACAACCTCTATAGAAAAAAGGAAGGGATTGTGCTATCACTACTGCTAAGGTGGAGACGAAAAATGATGTGGTAATAGGTATGGTAGTTATTAATTCAAGAATAGAAAACATACTATTTGATTATGGTTCTACTCATTCATTCATATCTTGAAACTTTAGTAGAACTATTCAAATACCACCACAAAATTTGGAGGAAAAGTTATCTGTGAGAACAGAAAATTGTGAAATTATTGAATCCATGGTTTATAACTCCTCCCTGGTTAATGTTTGTGGACTGAACCTGCCATCTAATCTCGTCATACTTCCTTTAGTGGAGTTCGATGTTATCTAGGGCATGGATTGGCTATATTTATACAAAGCCAACATCAACTGTCAGGAAAGGGAGGTCAATATTCATATCCCAAAGCATCATCGGATTATTTACAAGTGTATGGTGGAAGTTAAATCTCTTTTAGTATCGGCATCTCAAGTGTGGATAATGCTGCCTTCTGAGAAAGCATATCTAGCTCAAATGATTGAGACAAAGGAGAGAATCATGCTTGAAGACATGCCCATTATGAGGGATTACACAAATGTATTCCCTAAAGAGTTTCCTAATCTTCACCTGACCGAGAGGTTGAGTTCTCAATTGAACTTATCCCTGGATCTCTACCTATCTCAAAGACACCTTACAGAATGGCCACTGTAGAGCTGGAAGAGCTGAAGAAGTAGTTGCAGGAGAATATGCAGAAGGGTTTTATATGCCTGAGTGCTTCACCACGGTGTGCACCAGTCCTATTCATCAAGAATAAGGATGGATCAATGTGACTATTCATTGATTATCATGAGATCAATAAAATCACGGTAAAGAACAAGTATCTCCTTCCATAGATAGATGAGTTGTTCGATCAGCTTCGTGGGTCTAGTTATTCCTCTAATGTGGACCTTCAGTCGGGATATTACCAATTAAAGGTGAGTAAGGAAGATATTCCAAAGAATTATTTTTGAACAAGGTATGAACACGACGAGTTCATAGTGATTCCCTTTAGACTCACTAATTCTCTAGTAATATTCATGGATTTAATCAATAGAGTCTTTATAGATTACCTCGAAAAATTTGTGGTAGTGTTTATTGATGATATCTTGATATACTCCAAGAGTAAGGAGGAACATGAAGAGAATTTGAATACTGTGTGAAAGAATTTTCAAAGAGAGAAATTTTATGAAAATTAGAATACATGTGAGTTTTGGATAGAGGAAGTATCATTCTTGGGGCATATTATCACCAGAAAAAGCATATCTATGGACCCTTCCAAGATAAAGGAACTTGAAGAGTGGACCAAGACAACTTCTATAGCAGAGATCCACATATTTTTGGGTCTATATGGGCATTATCGATGATTTGTGAAGAACTTTTCACAATTTTCAAACCCAATGAACAAGATGACATAGAAGGGAGTAAAGTTTTCCTGGACACTGGAATGTGAAGATTGTTTCAAGGAGTTGAAAAAGAGGCTTATCACTACGCCAGTACTCACACTAATTACAAGTAGAGAACTCTTTGTGGTGTATAGTTATGATTCTAAGAAAGGATTAGGCTCTGTTCTAATGAAAAATTATAAAGTGATAGAGTACTCCTCAAGGTAGATGAAAATACTTGATCAAAACTATCCCACGCAGGATCTGGAGTTGGCAGCTATGATCATTGCATTGATAATCTGGTGGCATTATCTCTATTGGTAGAAGTGTGAGATATATACTGACCAAAAGAATCTCAAATATATATTCACACAAAAAAAGATTAATATGTTTCAGTGAAGATGGATAGATCTCATCAACGATTATGAATGATCAATCCACTACTATCCCGATAGGGAAAACAAGGGGGGAAGATTCTCTATGTAGAAATGATCCTATAACTTTATCAATGATGAGAATTGAAAAGGATATGATCTTCTTATATTTTCAAAATATGGACATGGGAATCATTAAGGGAGGAACATCATCAATCCTTTCTCAAATTATTTTTCAAGCACCCCTCTTAAAGAAAATAAAGGATGCTCAAAGAAATGATGGGGAAATTTAGAAAAGGGTGGAAGCTATCAGAAATATGATATCCTCCAATTTCAAAATTGATGAGGAAGGTGTTGTAATATTTGAGTCATGATTATGCGTAAAATATAATCCAGAGATAAATAAGGAGATTATGAATGATGCACATAGCTCAACCTTCTCTATCCACACACAGAGCTCAAAGATGTATCGAGATATCCGAGAAAACTTTTGGTGGGACAATATGAAAAGGGATATTGCTGAATATACATTAAAGTGCCTTATATGTAATAAAGTGAAGGCTGAGAGGCAAAATTCTAATGAGATGATGCAACCACTACCCATACCAACATGGAACTGGGAGAACATTACCATGGACTTTGTCACTGGACTTCCTAGGACATCCCTAGGAAACAATGTTATATTGGTCATTGTGGATCGTATTATAAATACAGATCACATTATCATGATTCGATATGAATTCTCATTGGATCAACTTGCATATATTTAAATCAAAGAAGTTTTAAGGCCGCATGGAGTAAAACTCTCTATTGTATCCAATTGTGATATGAGATTCACCTAAAAGTTCTAGAAAAGTCTCTAACGTTCTCTATACACTGAACTAAACTTTAGTACTGCCTATCATCCTCAAAATGATGGCCAATCTAATCAAACTATTATTACACTGGATGATTTTTTGATTGTGTGTTCTATGGAATTAAAAGGAGGATGGGACCAAAATCTTCCACTGGTTGAATTCTCCTACAACAGTAGTTTCCACTCGAGCATCCAAATGGAACCATATGAATCCATTTATGGGAAAATGTGAAGAACACTGGCGTGTTGGAATGAAGTTGGTTTGAATAAGCTTATAGGACCTGAAATAGAAAAAATTGGTTGAGAAGGTGAAAATCATTCAGCAGCATATCAAGTCATCCCAAAGTTGACAAAAAAGTTATGCAGACAATCGTCGACATGAACTTGAGTTTAATGTTGGATATATGATATTCTTATGCATACATCCATGTAATACAGTCATGAGGTTTGGAAAGAAAGGTAAGTTAAGTCCTAGGTACATCATCCCCTTCAAGATCCTTGATCGAGTCATAGCTATGGCCTATCAACTAGAACATTCACCTACCATGTTAAAAGTACATGATGTATTTCCTATATACCTATTAAGGAAGTATTTACCAGACCCTTCACATGTACTGTCTTCAGAGGTGGTATAGTTGGAGGATGATCTTTCAATTAAGGAGAAACCAGTAAAGATCTTGGATCGTAGAGACAAAATTCTATGCAACTAGACTACTCATCTGATCAAGGTACTATGGAGAAACCATATATACAAAGAGGAAAAATGGGAATTGGAGGAAGCAATTGTAACACCCCGAGCTTCCACGATACGCTTCTCATTCAATAATGCAATAGCGTGTGTTGTACGCAACCTTGAGCTCTAGCACACACCACAACTAATTAAACTAGCCGTTGTGAATAGTAATACCTACTTTTTGAAATTTTATAAATTTTATATTTCAAAATGGACTTCATTTTTGTATTCCTAATATTGAAATTAGCCTATGTTGAAATTTTTGTAATTTTCCGAGAACTTCCAAATTTTTATGAATAGTGAAAAATACTTAAAACAACTTTTTTAATCAAAATAATTTATAGTGATAAGTTATACTATTTAGTGGTTTTAAAGTATAATTGGAATATATTTTTACCATTTTATCCAATGGTGGTCATTAGAATTAATTTAACATTGAAAATGGACATAAACAATTGCCAATCTTTTGATATAAATTGTTTCTTAAAAACACGCTATTTGTCGTAACAGCGGGAATTAATTATAAAATTAATTAATGCAACTTATATGTTTGGAATTTTGTAAAATAGACATCATTTTTGAATTCGGAATATCAATTATAGCTTAGGGTGAAATTTTGGCCTTATTCTGAAAAACTTCAATTTTTGATGAATAGTGAAACCACTAAGTGGTAGTTAAATAACTGATTTTTCGTTTAAATGAAATATTACCACTTCTGTGATTTGATTTTCAAAAATCCGACATACATGGTTGTCATTAAGAAGTAAAATGTGGTTCAATGAGATTATAATAATTTTTTGGTGAATAGTAACTTATTAAGTTCTTAATCGCGATTAGTGGTAATTAGGGTAGTTTAAGGTATAAATAATACTTTAATAATATGAAATGACCTAGACACATGTCCCAACCTCATTGGTTGTGTCATGGCCGACCAAGACAAGCCATGGCCTAACTTGGGGACCCCATGGATCCACTTTTGTTGGGAAATGACATAAATTAGTTTTTATTTAATGTTAAAGTGAAAATGACACTAACATAAAATTGTTTTACTAAAACAATTTGTAAGTGGGGTTATACAAGTCCAAATTTTGATTATAAATAGTCATTGGAAAGATAAAAAGATTTCCTACATCATAGTATTTTTTTTATAATTTTTAGACATTAAATAAATTAAATTATTTATGACATAATTATGATGTGGCGATGACCTCATTATTTAACGATTTAAATAAAATGAGAAGATAATGCAAAATCCAAGGCTTACACTTGTCCAAAGCCTATTGGATGAAGATATTTCGAAACCTTATCACCTTAGCCTCGAATTATATAAATGTGGGACCTTTAGAATCCGAAAAGCATTTTGAAATAATGTAACATTTCAATCTTTCCAAAAGTGCCCCTCCTCTCTACTTATAAAAGGCCCCCACCTCTCCCACTTCAATTACACTTTCAAGCCATTTGGATCGGCCAACCTCTGCCCAAATACTCTCCCAACATTCCTTCCTTACTCCTAGAAGCCTCACTTTGGGCAGAACTCTTCCCAAAGAAGCCTTTGGCTCAAATCAAAAAGAGTTACCCGATTTTGAGGTAATGTCTTTTATAATGTTGTTTTGTTTTGTTTTTCTTCTCCAACCCCATAAACTCTTTTTATTCAATTCTTTTGTAACAACACCAGTATCCTCAATATACTAGGATGTTGTTATAAGAAGGATTCGAGCTACACTTACACACACCTACATCTAATGGTTAAAGAACATACGGTTTCTGTGGATGGCGAATTTCTGCCTCACGAAGCGATGATTGTTCAACACTCATATAACACCTTTAAAGGTGGCCATTAAGATGTAACTATTTTTATATATGATATATAATATGTTTATATTTTACTTATGCTTCTGTATTTTTCATTTTTGTCTTACCTTTATGGTTTCCATTATGGGTAAACACGATATCTTCATTTAAGGAAGTGCGGACTACCGCCCCCTCAAAGTGATTTGATTCGTTAAATACCATATGTGGGACATATAAAGGATGTAACTATGATATTATATGTGATATTATACTGGAATTATAATATACCCTTATATCATTATTATTCCATTCTATAAAATACGAAATAGAAATGAAAGTAGCGTTCATGCGTACGTACGGCTTACCGTCTCCATGAACGGTGCATTTCATTTCTTACCTCTAAATGTTACGTAATATTATAAATGAATGTATATACTGGATATATAAGATATATATGACATCTAAATCATTAATATAATTCTGGAGATAATGGATATTCTACCACATGAACAACTTGTAATTATAAGAAGTTTATTTTTGACTCAAGTACCAAAGATCGACAAAACGACCGTTATTAACTTAAATAATTACATAATGTTCATAACATTGTAATAAGTAATATAAAAAGGATAATGAAATTGAAAATGGTTCTTAATAAGGTAGATATTAACTCTAGTTTATTATTCAGGAGGATAAAGAACGGTTGAGTCAAGTCGGACACGAGGTAAGGGAAATTCTTAACCCAATTTCTGTTCTTTGGGTTAATCTCCTACTTTCAAATTATGTCATGATATTATTATGTCTTATTTTGTATTCTTTATGTGTACCTATAGTGAATAGACATAATATATCTATTTTATTTATAAATGATCTTGTAAGGGAACTTCTTAACCCAACTTCCATTCTTTGGGTTAATCTCCTACTTTCAAATTATGTCATGATATTGTTATGTATTATTTTGTATTTGTACTTTCTTTATGTGTACTTATAGTTAATACACATAATAGATCTATTTTATTTATAAATGATCTTTGTAAGGAAACTTCTTAACCCAATTTCCATTCTTTGGGTTAATCTCCTACTTTCAAATTATGTCGTGATATTATTATGTCTTATTTTGTATTTTTACTTTCTTTATGTGTACCTATAGTGAATACACATAATAGATCTACTTTATTTTAAAAATTATCTTTTTAAGGACTTCGTCTCAATCTCCTTTCATTGAGGCATATTTGGATTTATACACAACTTTCATTTATACGGTGTATAAACCCCTTTGACTTTTACGTTTATTCAAAAGGAATATTTTTTATATGAAGCGTTTTACTAAACGACAAAAGGGAATGTTTTTATTTCCGTACTTATGCGGCGACAACGACTTCTCCTCTGTCGTGACCATTATTTGAGATTCGGCTTCCTCTTCAATCCATCATTTTTTTTAATGAAAAATAAATACAAAGTTTTAACTCTCTTTTATTTTGGTATTGAAAATGGTTTTGAAAGCATTTTTATTATATCAATGTGTTGTATTTATATCTTGTGATTGAAATGTGGAAATGTTATGTTTCCTTTATGCATGTTTTATGTGATACGATTATGTTATGGTTTATGATATGTTTAAACCTATTCATATGAGGAATGCATTGGACTTAATAAGTGACGGGTGGAGCCCGCTATAGCTCCTCGATGCATCGGCAGGTCTCATGAGACAAACTAGTGTCTTGGCACGAGGCCTTGACAAAATCTTATTTGTGGTCTTGGCACGAGGCCTTGACTACGTGGTTATGATAGTCTGGCATTATGCATTCCATCATTATGAAAGTGGTTATTGATATTGCATGTGATTATTCGACCAGTAGAATATCCATGTGAAGAAGTAAATGGCATTATCTCATTTTACTTTTGCCATATTATGTTGATGTTCAAGTTTAAAAGGCTTTTGTTTTAGTTATACATTGCCTTAAATGTTTATGTTTATTTATGAAAGCTTCCGCAATATTGTTATCCTTACTGAGCATCTGAGCTCACCCCTTTCAATGTTTTAATATTTTCCAGGATGTGAAGAAGTATTTTATGAATGACCTGCAGGGATAGTCAGAAAAGGATATGAGTGTGGACTATGGAGACTTTGTTATTGTAGTTTTTCACTTTATGATGTAATGTAACGTTTATGAATGTATCTAGTGTTTCCAAGGCTACTAAACTAATCGGTCTTTCGAGACTTGATCTTTTGGGATCATGCCAATGTTACGAAGTAATGCACCGGCTCTGGGTAGCTGGGGTCGGGGCGTTACAGTTGGTATCAGAGGCAGTTTAGTACTAACCTTGGAAGCTAGATTTAGATAAACTCTGATTAGAGCACATAGCCCGAAGATAGACTTTGAGGATTAGTATAAAAGAACATCTTAGAATATTGGTATTGTAGAGATTTTGTGAGTTTTCCAAGCAATACATTCCTGTCTGGATACGAGCAGGTAGAGGCGGCTCTGGCACAGATGTACCTAGGGGTAAAACCCGAAAACACCGCTTTGAGCTAGACTCGAACGGGAACTGGTGCACGACAACGGGCCTTGCTGCACTCTTGGTTACGACACTCCCGGGGGATATGCTTTGGATAATTCCCATTTTCTTTACAAACCACTATGAAGGGTTACGAGTATATACTTCCTCAAAGAATACATTTTTATAATTATGGATTATATCCATAATTAGTTCAATTTATGTTAAGTGTTTTACAAGTATGGAATTATGTATTTTGATTCATAAACTAATCTAGTTTATGCCATTGTTTAGAAATGGCGCCTAGTAGAAGGAATGGAAACTGTATCAATGCACGAACTCCGTGTAGGGATTGCCCTCCTGCTCAGGATAATTATGGTGGAGCTAGTGATACAACTGGTGCTGATCAGCTTCTCACCATACTGGGACAACTCACGCAGGTTATGAATAACAACCTTACTCGTATGGAGCACCCTGATCCGCAACGTGGAGGATCAATGTTAGACCGCTTCATGAGGCAACAACCACCAACCTTCAATGGGAGTACAAATCCTATAGTAGCTGAGCAATGGATAAATTCCTTAGAGAAAATATTCCATGCCTTGGGGAGTAGTGAAAGGGAGAAGGTTGTCATGGCAGTTTACCGCCTCACTGGAGATGCCGATCAGTGGTGGTCGCTGATTCAAAACACAAAGGAAGATGACGACGTATCAAGTATGGAATGGAGGGAGTTCAAAGAGATTTTCTTAGAAAAATACTTTCCTCGTGACCATCGAGCAGATATGGAAAGGCAATTTCTGAGTCTGAGGCAGAAGGAGGATGAGAATGTCGCAAAGTATGAGGCTAACTTTACAAGGTTAGCGAGGCATGCTGCCGATTATATACGTAACCCAAGGAGTAAGATTGATCGTTTCTTTGATGGGTTAAAACCATTTCTCCGTCGAGCTTTAGTATCACAATCCTTCTCATCATACGAAGATATAGTCTCATGTGCTATCAAGACAGAAAAGGAATTCTCTAAGTCTTATGACAACAAAGTAAAGCAAGAGAAGAAGAGAACAGTGGAACAAGAGACAGATAAAGGGAAAAAGGGAAAGAAGGATTTTCCATTATGTGATAATTGTGGGAAGAATCACCCTGGTACTTGCCTAAAAGGAATGGGAGTCTGTTATAAATGTGGAGAAAAAGGTCACCAGGCACGTGATTGCAAGGGAAAGAAAGAGGCTGTCAAAGTTGAATGGTACAATTGTAGAGAAATGGGTCATTACGCAAATGAATGTCCTAAGCGTCAAGGAATCTTACCTCAGAAAAGGCCAAGGGATCAAGGACAATCTTATGCTATTACTACAGTTGAAGCAGAATAACTAATGTATTGATGCTTTCGGACTCATGGATTATATTCTGGTTATTAGAATAATGTGATCTATATAAGGATTGTACTGCAGTACTTGTTGGTTTCAGTAAGGTTTTAATATGATGAAGGTAATTATATTTTTAGTATGTGACAATAAAAGAAACTTTACTTTGTTTGGGGAATCTGATAAATTGATTTTGGAATTAAGAGACCTTTTAGAGAAAGTCTGGACAGAGGTATTTTGGATAACTATAAAGGTTGGAGTGGATTAAGTTGATTTTTGGATAGTATGGTTTAAGGTTAAAAAATTTATGAAGATTATTTTTGGAATAGTATAGTACTATATTTTTAGGAAAAGGACAACCTGCAGGGTGGGGCATAAACCGTCGCGTCGGACAAAGCTGTAGGAATCGAACCCACAATCAAAGTGCGACATGCCTTTATTTCCTACCACTAGCCTACAGGAAGTCCCTGGTTATTAAAAAATAATTTTACTAATCTAAATGGTATGTGTTAACATTTGGAACCTTATACAAATAGGATAAGTATAATATTTTTAGGTTCTATTATCTTTTTGAGTGAAAGGTGAGCTGAAGGTTGAAACTCTAATTGTCAAGCATAAATATATATATACCTATCTGTTATTCAATGAATAAATTAATTCTTAAACTTTAGTAAAGGGGTATTAAAACAAAAAAAAAGTGTTATCCTAATACCTTATGTCTTGTTGAACTGATGATATTTTAAATCAACATAGATTGAAGGCTTTGAGGCCCTCAATTTGACAGTTGATTGTAATTGATGACCTCAATCACTCCCTACAAATATTTACGTTTTTCCTCCAATTATATGTCTCTAATTTCCACCAATGTTCTCCTTATCGAGATCATAATTTGGTGGTGACTTTCTTATTTCCATTCCCCTCTTATTAAGGCTAAATTTTATTAATCTTATTTCCGATGTGGGTTTTCCACAAAGGTATTTTCTCTTTTCAACCTTCTATTTTCAAAGAAAAATTTCAAATTGCGAGGACGCAATTTATTGAAGGAGGGGAGAATGTAACACCCCGAGCTTCCACGATACGCTTCTCATTCAATAATGCAATAGCGTGTGTTGTACGCAACCTTGAGCTCTAGCACACACCACAACTAATTAAACTAGCCGTTGTGAATAGTAATACCTACTTTTTGAAATTTTATAAATTTTATATTTCAAAATGGACTTCATTTTTGTATTCCTAATATTGAAATTAGCCTATGTTGAAATTTTTGTAATTTTCCGAGAACTTCCAAATTTTTATGAATAGTGAAAAATACTTAAAACAACTTTTTTAATCAAAATAATTTATAGTGATAAGTTATATTATTTAGTGGTTTTAAAGTATAATTGGAATATATTTTTACCATTTTATCCAATGGTGGTCATTAGAATTAATTTAACATTGAAAATGGACATAAAAAATTGCCAATCTTTTGATATAAATTGTTTCTTAAAAACACGCTATTTGTCGTAACAGCGGGAATTAATTATAAAATTAATTAATGCAACTTATATGTTTGGAATTTTGTAAAATAGACATCATTTTTGAATTCGGAATATCAATTATAGCTTAGGGTGAAATTTTGGCCTTATTCTGAAAAACTTCAATTTTTGATGAATAGTGAAACCACTAAGTGGTAGTTAAATAACTGATTTTTCGTTTAAATGAAATATTACCACTTCTGTGATTTGATTTTCAAAAATCCGACATACATGGTTGTCATTAAGAAGTAAAATGTGGTTCAATGAGATTATAATAATTTTTTGGTGAATAGTAACTTATTAAGTTCTTAATCGCGATTAGTGGTAATTAGGGTAGTTTAAGGTATAAATAATACTTTAATAATATGAAATGACCTAGACACATGTCCCAACCTCATTGGTTGTGTCATGGCCGACCAAGACAAGCCATGGCCTAACTTGGGGACCCCATGGATCCACTTTTGTTGGGAAATGACATAAATTAGTTTTTATTTAATGTTAAAGTGAAAATGACACTAACATAAAATTGTTTTACTAAAACAATTTGTAAGTGGGGTTATACAAGTCCAAATTTTGATTATAAATAGTCATTGGAAAGATAAAAAGATTTCCTACATCATAGTAGTTTTTTTATAATTTTTAGACATTAAATAAATTAAATTATTTATGACATAATTATGATGTGGCGATGACCTCATTATTTAACGATTTAAATAAAATGAGAAGATAATGCAAAATCCAAGGCTTACACTTGTCCAAAGCCTATTGGATGAAGATATTTCGAAACCTTATCACCTTAGCCTCGAATTATATAAATGTGGGACCTTTAGAATCCGAAAAGCATTTTGAAATAATGTAACATTTCAATCTTTCCAAAAGTGCCCCTCCTCTCTACTTATAAAAGGCCCCCACCTCTCCCACTTCAATTACACTTTCAAGCCATTTGGATCGGCCAACCTCTGCCCAAATACTCTCCCAACATTCCTTCCTTACTCCTAGAAGCCTCACTTTGGGCATAACTCTTCCCAAAGAAGCCTTTGGCTCAAATCAAAAAGAGTTACCCGATTTTGAGGTAATGTCTTTTATAATGTTGTTTTGTTTTGTTTTTCTTCTCCAACCCCATAAACTCTTTTTATTCAATTCTTTTGTAACAACACCAGTATCCTCAATATACTAGGATGTTGTTATAAGAAGGATTCGAGCTACACTTACACACACCTACATCTAATGGTTAAAGAACATACGGTTTCTGTGGATGGCGAATTTCTGCCTCACGAAGCGATGATTGTTCAACACTCATATAACACCTTTAAAGGTGGCCATTAAGATGTAACTATTTTTATATATGATATATAATATGTTTATATTTTACTTATGCTTCTGTATTTTTCATTTTTGTCTTACCTTTATGGTTTCCATTATGGGTAAACACGATATCTTCATTTAAGGAAGTGCGGACTACCGCCCCCTCAAAGTGATTTGATTCGTTAAATACCATATGTGGGACATATAAAGGATGTAACTATGATATTATATGTGATATTATACTGGAATTATAATATACCCTTATATCATTATTATTCCATTCTATAAAATACGAAATAGAAATGAAAGTAGCGTTCATGCGTACGTACGGCTTACCGTCTCCATGAACGGTGCATTTCATTTCTTACCTCTAAATGTTACGTAATATTATAAATGAATGTATATACTGGATATATAAGATATATATGACATCTAAATCATTAATATAATTCTGGAGATAATGGATATTCTACCACATGAACAACTTGTAATTATAAGAAGTTTATTTTTGACTCAAGTACCAAAGATCGACAAAACGACCGTTATTAACTTAAATAATTACATAATGTTCATAACATTGTAATAAGTAATATAAAAAGGATAATGAAATTGAAAATGGTTCTTAATAAGGTAGATATTAACTCTAGTTTATTATTCAGGAGGATAAAGAACGGTTGAGTCAAGTCGGACACGAGGTAAGGGAAATTCTTAACCCAATTTCTGTTCTTTGGGTTAATCTCCTACTTTCAAATTATGTCATGATATTATTATGTCTTATTTTGTATTCTTTATGTGTACCTATAGTGAATAGACATAATATATCTATTTTATTTATAAATGATCTTGTAAGGGAACTTCTTAACCCAACTTCCATTCTTTGGGTTAATCTCCTACTTTCAAATTATGTCATGATATTGTTATGTATTATTTTGTATTTGTACTTTCTTTATGTGTACTTATAGTTAATACACATAATAGATCTATTTTATTTATAAATGATCTTTGTAAGGAAACTTCTTAACCCAATTTCCATTCTTTGGGTTAATCTCCTACTTTCAAATTATGTCGTGATATTATTATGTCTTATTTTGTATTTTTACTTTCTTTATGTGTACCTATAGTGAATACACATAATAGATCTACTTTATTTTAAAAATTATCTTTTTAAGGACTTCGTCTCAATCTCCTTTCATTGAGGCATATTTGGATTTATACACAACTTTCATTTATACGGTGTATAAACCCCTTTGACTTTTACGTTTATTCAAAAGGAATATTTTTTATATGAAGCGTTTTACTAAACGACAAAAGGGAATGTTTTTATTTCCGTACTTATGCGGCGACAACGACTTCTCCTCTGTCGTGACCATTATTTGAGATTCGGCTTCCTCTTCAATCCATCATTTTTTTTAATGAAAAATAAATACAAAGTTTTAACTCTCTTTTATTTTGGTATTGAAAATGGTTTTGAAAGCATTTTTATTATATCAATGTGTTGTATTTATATCTTGTGATTGAAATGTGGAAATGTTATGTTTCCTTTATGCATGTTTTATGTGATACGATTATGTTATGGTTTATGATATGTTTAAACCTATTCATATGAGGAATGCATTGGACTTAATAAGTGACGGGTGGAGCCCGCTATAGCTCCTCGATGCATCGGCAGGTCTCATGAGACAAACTAGTGTCTTGGCACGAGGCCTTGACAAAATCTTATTTGTGGTCTTGGCACGAGGCCTTGACTACGTGGTTATGATAGTCTGGCATTATGCATTCCATCATTATGAAAGTGGTTATTGATATTGCATGTGATTATTCGACCAGTAGAATATCCATGTGAAGAAGTAAATGGCATTATCTCATTTTACTTTTGCCATATTATGTTGATGTTCAAGTTTAAAAGGCTTTTGTTTTAGTTATACATTGCCTTAAATGTTTATGTTTATTTATGAAAGCTTCCGCAATATTGTTATCCTTACTGAGCATCTGAGCTCACCCCTTTCAATGTTTTAATATTTTCCAGGATGTGAAGAAGTATTTTATGAATGACCTGCAGGGATAGTCAGAAGAGGATATGAGTGTGGACTATGGAGACTTTGTTATTGTAGTTTTTCACTTTATGATGTAATGTAACGTTTATGAATGTATCTAGTGTTTCCAAGGCTACTAAACTAATCGGTCTTTCGAGACTTGATCTTTTGGGATCATGCCAATGTTACGAAGTAATGCACCGGCTCTGGGTAGCTGGGGTCGGGGCGTTACAGCAATGATGGAAAAGACCCCCACCTTTTTTTGTCCTAGAATGTAAAATAAAATTTCGTGGGTGAAATTTCTTAAGGGGGGAAGAATGTAACGACCCAATGTTTTTCAATGGAAACTCCCTTCTTATAAATATGTCATAAAATCACATGAAAACACAAAATAATGAACTACTATGTGATAAGTGACCTTTAAACATAAGTTTTTCACTTCTCTGTTTGGAATTTCAAAAATCTGACATATACGGCTGCAATCAGAACGTTATTTGGAGTCCGATAAGAAAAAAATATTTTTTTTTGTGAATAGTAACCTACCCTATGAATAGTTACATACCCTTAGGAATATTGATATACCATAATGAATAGAAACCGTACCTGTGATAATATATAAACAATGTTCAAGTTGAAAGTACGATATACCTATATTTTATAATAAGTAAATAAATATTTTAAAACTTGTTTTTGATAATAAATTATGATTTTAATTAATTATTAAAATAATTATATTTAGAAAATTATTTTTGAACAATGGATTTCATTTTTGGATTCTACATGTCAAAAAATGGTTAGGTTGAATTTTTGATATTTTTCCAAAGTACTTGAATTTTTGATGAATAGTAAAATACGATAATTTATGATAAATGCTAAATAATGGATTTATTGAGTCATTGATGATGATATGATAATGTAATCCCAATTAGTTCAAATTAACATGTATTTATTACAGTTTTTGTTCATGGAATCATCACTATTTCTGGTCTTGGGGGAAAATAATAAAATAATGATTATAATATTATGAAAACCCTCCTCTCGTCCACCATAAACCACCCTCACTCTCTCTTCTCTTCACTACTCTCAAGCCTTGTTCCATGCCAATATTCTTCCGAAATATCTCCCCTAGTTCCTCCCCCACGTCCAAAATCTCATAGCCTCTTCAAAATACCAAAACCTCTCCCCTTAAGAGGTTCTCAATGGAGGAAGTTTCAAGAGGTAAATTCCTCTTTCCAATTCCTTCAATTCTTTTAAGTTCTATTATTTTTGTTTCTTTCCTCACACCCATTCACCCAAATTCTATGATAACTCCAGAAACATACATGTAATGGAATGTTTTTATTATAATGGTTTATTTCATCATCTTCTATCCTTTCTCCACCTTTTATTTGAACAAAATACAATCATCGTTTGAGATGTGCTAATTTAGCACATTTAAGGATAACCGTTTATAAATTTCTATTATCATCATTAATTCTGGTCATGAAACCAATTTTTTTTATATTTGAACTAGATTATTATATTTAATATATCCTAATTTTGGTTCTCTAATCCTTTTTTACAAATGAAATTAATTTATAAAGAAAAACATGTTCTTTGTAATCAAACCCACCAATTAACAAAAACAATTATCACTATTGATTTATATAATAATTCGACTTAACTATAAGTAACCAAATTAAAATTTAAACCATGTAATCTTCTATATGATCACTAATATAATATAACTTCAATTATAGAAAACCATTTTCATCTTACATGTTTATCCAAACATGAATATAAGTGAACCGGTCATTAAAACCAAGTAAACAAACATGCCCGAACAATAAAATTGAACCTCATAACTAATCAAAATGATTATAAATGAACATAAAATTATTATACTAAACCAATTAAATATAGGAGAGGTTCTATAACTATTAATTAATAAACCTAATTTTTTTACTCTAGTCATTAATAACAAGTGGAGAACACCAACAGATTTAAGGTAAGGGATCCTCTCCATTTCTCTCTTAATCAAGATTGTCCTCTATGTTATGCATTTTTTATGTGTAATCCAAAATGATGGGGATATGTTTTTTTAACTCCCTCGTACTTACCTCATGATTTATAAGTGATTAGAAACCTCTTTCCTCTCTCATCAAGCCCTCTTAGGTACACCCCACACCATGTCAATAAACTGTAATGAATTCTACCCGAACCCTTTTCGTTAATTTGGGTTGCCTTATATTTCTTTATATAAAAGTGGATTTATCTTATCTATTTATGTAAATATTATAAATAACATTTAGTTTTAAAAAATTCATATATGAAGACCCTTTCATAACTCTCTTTTGGAGACATACATCTTTTTAAAAGATTCGCTCCTTAAACTGTTCCAATAATCAAACATGTTATAAAGAAACTTCCCAAATTTTTACCCAATTTAAATTTCACTATATCCTATGATTTAAGACACCATTATCTTTATAAAATAATTATTTTTATTTCGAAAACCTTCTTGTTTAAATTCAATATTTATATAAAAGATTTTCCTAATTTCTATTTTAAAATCTCTATAGTATTTTCCTTAAAACCGCAAAAATATTTTTAGTGATAATGTTTCTCAAATACATTTCTTATATGTTGTCACTTATACTTGAACCCACTTAGAAATTTATATTCATATTTTACCTTATTAACATCTAGTTATGTTCTAATACCTTTCATTCACAAACACTTTCATGATACACCGATTGGTTATGCTTTATGTCATGATTGTGGTACAAAACGTTTTCCATGGTTATCCCTATGTTTATATGTCACGACCCGCCCTCGGGGCACGTGCCGTGACTACCCCAAGCCTGCCTTCCATAGGCCAGGGGCTGGCGACTAGCACCAAGGCGTAAATCCCAACAAAAATGGAAGGCATTTCCTTTGAAAAGTAAACAAGCACCACAGAGTAAGCAAGCAGAAAAGTAAACACTAAGTAAAAACTGTACAAGCTGTGCTGAAAGTAAAAGGGGCCGGAAATACAAGCCCAACAGTAAAGTACAACGGAAAGGAAAAACAACAACTAAAAGGGAAAACTATAGCGTTGAGCCGTCCTCTGGAAATCCCACCTGAAGGGTGGGTACAGATAGCCTCCACTGCTCCTCGGGTCCACCTTACCGCTCCGAGTACGTCCCGCCCAGTGGTCCACCTCCAGGTACCGTCCTGCTCCACACGCCTCCACCACGATCAGCGCTGTCCGTCGTCTGCAACCAACACAACGTAGTGTGGGCAAAGCCCGTGCAGGGGTGAGTATAAGCTACTCAGTAGGGACCCCGAGACCCCCGAAGGTCTCCCGAAATCCACAAAGGATAATCCACAAAGGAAGGATACAATCACGAAGTAACATCTGACACGGCTTAGGTATATGCCCATACATATACCTAAGTCATCAATTCCCGTTCGACTCCAACGTCCAAGCCCAAGCACAACCCAGTCCACACAGGAAAGCAAAACGTACACCCACACAGGATAGCTCAACACAATCCACAAAGGAGAGTAAACAGTAAATCCACACAGGATAGCTCAACACAATCCACAAAGGAGAGTAACGCAAGATTCATATCACACAGGTATACTTCTTCGGATGACGATAAAGATGATCAATGATCCATCTAAGTCGTCGGACCCACGAAGGATCGATAGGTAACTAACCCCCGCAATGAACCACACAGGATCAGGCCCACACAGGACCTGTAGGCGCTGGCTCACACAGAACCGCTAAGCGCGGACCCACACAGGATCGGGCCCACACAGGACCTGTAGCACTGATCCACGAAGGATCGCTGAGTGCAGTAGTCGTTGCAGTCCACTGAGGATCTCTGCACAGTCGTCGCCGCAGTCCACTGAGGATCTCTGCACGGTCGTCGTCGGAGTCCACGGAGGATCTCTGCACCGTCGTCGCTGCAGTCCACTGAGGATCTCTGCACGGTCGTCGCTGTCGAAGTAGCAGTCGCAGCCAGCCTAGGGTTCCCGCACATAGCAAGCTCGTTCGGGAGGGTCCGCTCCACGAGCCGAGAGGCTGATACATCAACTGACAAAAGTCCGAAGTTGATGTATCCAAAAGTTCCGTATCGACAACAGGAACTCAACGTCGCAGACGGCGCATCAATCGGACGCCCGGTCTGAGAGTTATTGGATTTTTCGTCCCAGGGGCCCGGTTGGTTTTTAAGGCAAAACCAACCCGAACGTACTCCACCTGCGTCCAAACCTCGGGCGGATTATGCCAAAAGATCCGTCTCACTTAGAGGAATTCAACGAAACAGACGGCGCGTCAATCGGACGCCCGGTCTGTTAGTTATTGGCCTTTCCGTCTCACACCCACCCTGGGAAACTTCACAGGAGGTCACCCATCCTGATCACTGCTCTAGGCCAAGCACGCTTAACTACGGAGTTTTAACTACGTAGGCTCTCGAAAAGGAAGGTGCACCTTGAGTATAGTATACCGAAACGACCGTCTCGATCCAAGGATGGCGTTGCCGCTGACGGCGCGTCGTTTGGAGGCCCGTAGCTCAAGTTACGGGCGTTTGAACGAAAACCGTCCGAAGACGGGGGTCCGGGCCCGGGCCGACCCGGGCCGACCCCCCCGGGAGTTGGCCGAACCGGGTCGACCCGAACTGGGTCCACCCGACCCGGTCCGATCCGGCCAGGGCGCGACCCGGCCGGTCGGACCGGCCTGGCCCGGTTCGGCCGAGCGGCCGAACGGCCAAGGCGCCGCGGGGCACCGCCCCCACGGCCTGGTGGTGCCGCGGCCCCCCGCGTGGGGCCGCGCTGAGTCGGGACGCGGCTTCAGCCGCGTCCAAGGGCACCGGACCCGCGCGGCCGCGGGTCCGCGGGTGCCGCCGCCGCCGCGCTGAGTCGCGGCGGCCTGTCCGGCGGCGCGCTGGGGCGCCGCCACTCCCGGCTGCCGGCGCCGTCGCGCCGGCGACCCGCGCCGCCGGCGAGTTCCGCGGGCCACCGGGATCGCTCCGGTGGTCCGATTTTGTTCCCGCCTACGCCGCTGCTCCTCCCGGGACTCGTCCTTCACTACGGAATCATCAAACATTCGTTGCGGCACGTTCCGTCGTCGCCCTTCAATTCCGCACAAAATGAAGAACGGCGGAGGGTCGTCGGGCCGTGTTCGTTTGTCCCGCACCCTCCGCGTTAGAGATAAACAAACGGGAGAAATTTAAGTTCAACACATGAACGCATATCCGAAACAATTTTTAATGAAATAAAATTGTTTCATTAACGGGTTTATCATTTGAACGGAAAAAACAATTTTAATAAATTTTAAAATTGTTCACAAAGCCAGTTCTTTACTTTTTAAAGAAACAATTACGGGAATATAAAAAGAAAAGGGGTAATTCCCAAAATAAATCCCTACCTCGTCGATCGTCGCGCGCGGGCGTTCTTCGCAGAAAAGCTCGTCGCGGAAGAGAGGGATCGTCGCGTCGTCGCGGGGAGGCGTCGCGTCGTCACGGAATCCGGTGTTGAGTCGGCGAACTCAACGCACCATGAAACAGCAGATTTAATTTAATTAATAAAATCCGTGTTTTTGGTTAAGAACCACGAAGGAGATAAAAAGGAAGGTCCGAGACTCTTACCTCAAGCAGTCGATCGAAGATCCGTCGCAGAGGAAGAGACGTCGCAGAAGAACGTTGTCGGCGATGCGGATCAAGGCGTTGCGTCGTCGATTTCTGGGTTCGGCGTTCTTCGCGTTCTTCGCGAAGGAGGAAGAAGGAACAAGGATTCTTTCTCAACAAGTAATCCCCCAAAAGGTTTTGGTTGGTCTTATTTTATTAATATGCCAACACACGAAAACAGGTTAAGAAACGATTGAATTAATTCGTTGAATTAATTAAACGAAAGAAACATCCCATTTAATCCACGAAATAAACCGCCCAATTAAATGGTCTGTTAAGATTTTAAGAAATGCGTCAGTTGACTTTCATTAAGACGGGTTTTCGCGGGTGCGTTTCTTAGCGGAAAGAAACGGCGGGGCTCGTGCGGGCCCCACCTCACAAATATCCTACCAAGGGGGTAGGATATTTCTGGATAGCATCCTATCTTGTTCAACTCAGTTCAAGCCATCAATAAGTGGCTTCAAGTGGCTTCCAAGTGGCTTAAGTGAAATAAAATAAAGTTGTCGCAAAATTATTTTATTTCTTAACTTTAAGCCCGAAATTTAAAAACCACACCCGAGCAAACGCAACTCCGGAAGAGGCGTTTCTAAGCGAATACCGGCACTGCGATTTCATCGGTGCCCTCAGAATTCGATTCCGGGCACCGGTTCAAAAGTTAGAAAAACCCGCTCATCCGTTCACTGAACGTACCCGAGCTAAACATCGGAAAATGATTCCGGGCACACCGGGCCTCAGAATCAGGTGCCGTCAGAAATTGCGCTCTTGTAAAATTCCAAAGAAAATTAAAAAAAAAATTTCCTTGAAATTTACGGGTCTTTACATTACTCCCACCTCGGGACTTTATGTCCCCGTAAAGATACATCATAAACTAGGGAAACAAATGTGGGTACTGAGCACGCATCTGAGCCTCCCGCTCCCAAGTGCTCTCTTGGAGGTTCCCGTGCTGCCATATGATGCGCAAAATAGGAATCATTCGCCCACATAGGACCCGCTCCTGTCGATCCTCTATCTGCACTGGGACCTCCGCAAAAGTCGCCCCATCATCCACGTCTAACTCCCCATAGTCAATGATGTGCGTCTGGTCGTGCACGTATCTCCTCAGCTGGGATACGTGGAAGACGTCGTGCACCCGGTGCAACAGAGGTGGTAGAGCCAGGCAATAAGCCACCTCGCCAATCCTACTGAGGACCTGAAAAGGCTCGATGAAGCGTGGAGACAACTTGCCGCCCCGACCAAATCTCCGCAACCCACGTCGAGGTGAGACACGCAAGAAGACGTGGTCGCCATCCTCAAACTCTAGTGGCCTCCGCCTCCTGTCAGCATATGACTTCTGCCGGCTCTATGCTGTCCTCATCCGCTCCTGGATGACCTGGACCTTCTCTGTCGTGGCCCGGACCATCTCTGGTCCCACAAGTGCTGACTCCCCAGGGTCTGTCCAGTACAAAGGAGATCTGCAAGGCCTGCCGTACAGCGCCTCGTAGGGTGCCATCCCGATGGTGGAGTGGTAGTTTTTGTTGTATGCGAACTCCACCAAGGGTAGGTGGTCCTCCCAGCTGCGACCAAAGTCGAGGACACATGCACGGAGCATGTCCTCGAGAGTCTGAATGGTCCTCTCCGTCTGACCATCTGTCTGTGGGTGAAAGGCGGTGCTCAGACGTTGTCGCGTCCCGAACGCCTCCTGCAACCCCTTCCAAAGCCGGGAAGTAAGGCGAGCGTCTCGATCGGAGACGATAGTCAATGGCACACCGTGAAGCCGTACAATATCCTGAACGTAGAGACGTCCCAAGCTCTCCACTGAGCCCTGCTCTCGGATGGGTAAGAAGTGTGCCGACTTGGTGAGTCGGTCAACAATCACCCAAATGGAGTCGTGACCTCTGGAAGTACATGGATGTCCAGTCACGAAGTCCATAGATATCCCGTCCCACTTCCACTTTGGGACCTCCAAGGGCTGTACCAAGCCTGCTGGTACCTGATGCTCTGCCTTCACCTGCTGGCAGGTGAGGCACCGTGAAATGAACTCTGCCACAACCTTCTTCATGCCCGGCCACCAGTGCTGACGTCTGAGATCCTGGTACATCTTCACCACTCCAGGATGTACCGCCAAAGGAGAAGTGTGGAACTCTCTCAGCACCTCCTCTCATAAAGCAACTGGTACCAAGGTACGTCCTCTGAAAAGGACATCATGCTCTTCTCCAAGGGAGAAACCATCAGGTGCCTGTCCCGAGGATATCTGTGCATGCTGTGTCTCACAGTCAGCGTCCCCACGTTGTGCCTCTCAGGCCCGCTATAGAAGTGGAGGAGAGACTGTGAGAGACTGAAGGAAGGCTACTCCGTCTCTATCCACGAAGGATATCTGCAAGGCGGCTAGCTGCTCTGTCGCCTCCTCAAGCAGTTGGATGCCCGTCCTCCTGCTGAGGGCATAGGCTACCACGTTCCCCTTTCCAGGAGTATAGACTATCTCAAAGTCATAGTCCTGGAGGAACTCGAGCCATCGCCGCTGTCTCAGGTTCAGGTCCTTCTGAGAGAAGATGTACCTGAGACTCTGGTGGTCAGAAAAGACTGTGAAGTGCTCACCCATCAGATAGTGCCGCCATGTCTTCAGGGCGAAGACCACTGCTGCCAACTCCAAGTCATGGGTAGCGTAGTTCTGCTCATGCGGCCTCAACTGACGTGATCCGTAGGCAATCATGGCCCGCTCCTGCATCAGGACACACCCGAGTCCGGTCCCTGATGCATCGCAGTAGACTACGTATCCAACTCCCTCCTCAGGAAACCTCAAGATAGGTGCGCTGGTCAAACTCTGCCTCAGCTCCTAGAAGCTCTGCTGACATCTGTCTGACCACACGAAGGGTTTCCCATTCTTTGTCAACGCTGAGAGTGGGGCCGCAACTCTGGAGAAGTCCAACACAAATCTCTGATAGTATCCGGCTAGGCCCAAGAAACTCCGCACCTCTGTCATGCTCTTGGGTGGCTCCCAAGCTAGCACTGCCTCGATCTTCGCGGGATCCACTGCAACTACCGCCTCAGAAATGATGTGCCCCAAGAAGTGGACCTCACGTAACCAGAACTGACACTTCGAGAGCTTTCCATAAAGCTGGTTCTCTCGGAGTGTGTCTAGTACAACATGCAAGTGGTAGGCGTGCTCCTCCTCCATGGTCGAGTACACCAAGATGTCGTCGATGAAGACTACGAAAAATCGATCGAGGTATGGCTGGAAGATCCTGTTCATGAGGCTCATGAACACTGCTGGAGCGTTGGTCACGCCGAAAGGCATAACCAAGAACTCATAGTGGCCATACCGACATCTGAAGGCCGTCTTCTGCACATCCTCGTCTCGAACTCTGAGCTGATGATAACCTGACCTGAAGTCTATCTTCGAGAACCACCGTGCTCCCTTGAGCTGATCGAAGAGGTCATCAAACCTGGGTAGCGGATACTTGTTCCTCACTGTCACCTGGTTCAGGCGACGATAATTGACACACAGTCGCAAGCTCCCGTCCGCCTTCTTGGCGAACAATATTGGGGAAGCCCAGGGTGAAACACTGGGTCGGATGAACCCCTTGCCCTGCAAGTCCTCCAGCTGTACCCGCAGCTCTCGAAGCTATGCGGGGGCCATCCGATATGCTGGAGTGGATATCGGGGCTGTCCCGGGGTACATGTCAATATAAAATTCTACCTCTCTACGAGGAGGTAGTCCTGGAACCTCGTCGGGAAAGATGTCCGCGTACTGATCCACCACTGCAGGAAAACTGGGACTCTGCACGTCGACTGCTCCCAGGATGAGGCTAGCCAACTGATGAGTGATGGGCTGAACTCTCCTCTGCATGAGTCCATCCTGTGCTGCTAAGGCTCCCTTCTCGCCGGTGAAGGTGAACCTGCTCCCGTCGGTGCGCACACATCGCACCTTGCGCCTAATGCAGTCAATCTGAGCATGGACCGTAGATAACCAATCCATGCCCAAGATGACGTCGTAAGGCCTCGACGCCGCTACAAGAAGATCCCAGCTGAAGCTCTCGCCTCCTAAAGTAATCTAACACTGCCGGCACCAGTGCGTAATCGTTGAGTCTGCTCCCGTAGGAGTCTCTAGACGTAAGGATCGAGCCAGCGGCTCCGTCGGAATCTCTGATCTCCGAACAAGGGCAGTGGCTATGAAAGAGTGACTCGCTCATGTGTCTATCAGAACTGAAGAAAGGGTGGAATAGACACAGATCGTACCTCGAATCATCTCTGGCGCACCGTGGTCGTAGGCCTCAGCTGCCTAGAGCTGCGCCTGTCTCTGCCCGCCAGCTCCCTGTGGTCGGGGCGGGCCTCCTGGTGGTGGTGGTGGCAGAGCCTCAAAGCGTCGCCCACCACCTGCTGCTCGGCCAGCTCCTCTACCTCGTCCACCACCTCCCTGCGGACCGCCACGGTCGACCCTCTGCCTCTGCCTAGGTGGTCCCTCCACCGTCTGCTGCCCCTCGGTACGAAGTGTCGGGCGGTCACGAGCCATGTGGCCCTGCCCGCCGCACTCGTAGCACTGTCTGCCTCTCGGAAGGCTGGCTCCGCACTGTGTGCCCCGCACCGCTGAGCCAATGTCCCGGGGTCGTCTGCCGGAAGGCCTGGTCTGCCTGGAACCCTGATTCATCCTTCGGCTACCTGCTGCCGAAGACTCCTCTATTTGCCGCCCTGCGGCAGGTCTCGCTGTGGACTCAGCCAGGAAGCTCTCGATCAGAAGGGCTCGCTCTAGCACTCCTGCCTGGGTCAGGATGCTGAGGGAGATCAGCGATGCCCTGATCTCGTGTCTCAATCCCTACTCGAAGGTCCGGGCCCGGAAGAAGGGGTCCCGTACCATGTCTGTCGAGTAGCGAGATAGGTCGGTGAACCTCGCCGCGTACTTGGCGACCGTCAAGCTGCCCTGCCGCAGCTGAAGAAGCTCCTGGATGCGCACCGCACAGAGGGTGGCCGGGACGAACTCTGAGCGGAAGAGGCTCTCGAATTCCGTCCAGATGAGGGAGGCCTCATCGTGTACCTAAAGCATCAGGCTCCACCATCTCCCTGCTGCTGCGTGCAGTAGGCTCGTCGCGAGGATCACCATGAGGTCTGCTGGTGTCCTCACTAGCCTGAAAACTCGGACGACCGCCTCCAGCCAGTCCTCGGCTGCCTGGGGGTCCAACTCCCAACGGAACCTGGGTGGTCGCTAGCGCTAGAACTCGTGCAGAGCTCCGAGGCGTCGTGCATCGTCAGCTTCCAGTGCTGGAAGCATCGGGGGCTCGTCGGGTAAAGGTACCGCTGGTGCCTCTGCTGTCAACGGGCCCTGTACCGAGGCCTCGTCGCTCGGCGGGCTGTCGTCGTGCTCTACTCTAGGAACCCTAGCTGGCTGCTGTCGTCGTGCCATCCTGAAAACGAAACAAGTGCGCCACGGTCAGAACAGTATACCTGGTGAGCTGACACAAGTAATCACGAAGAAAACTTGAAACACACATGCAATCAATGTTTTCATGCATTAAGTCGGAAATCAGAAGTCAGGGTCCTGGTGTATGGATACGTCGGCTGCCGCACCAACACTGGACTCCCTGGACTGATAAACACACTCAATATGCTAAACATTATTGCTTCACATAGAAGAAAGATCAGAGTTTGCGTTAGAACCGACCACCTCTGATACCAATTGTCACGACCCTCCCTCGGGGCCCGTACCGTGACTACCCCAAGCCCGCCTTCCATAGGCCAGGGGCTGGCGACTAGCACCAAGGCGTAAATCCCAACAAAAATGGAAGGCATTGCCTTTGAAAAGTAAACAAGCACCACAGAGTAAGCAAGCGGAAAATTAAACACTAAGTAAAAACTGTACAAGCTGTGCTAAAAGTAAAAGGGGACGGAAATACAAGCCCAACAGTAAAGTACAACTGAATGGAAAAACAGGAACTGAAAGGGAAAACTGTAGCGTCGAGCCATCCTCTGGAAATCCCACCTGAAGGGTGGGTACAGATAGCCTCCACTGGTCCTTGGGTCCACCTGACCGCTCCGAGTACGTCCCACCCAGTGGTCCACCTGCAGGTACCGTCCTGATCCACACGCCACCACCACGATCAGCGTTGTCCGTCGTCTGCAACCAACACAACGTAGTGCGGGCAAAGCCCGTGCAGGGGTGAGTATAAGCTACTCAGTAGGGACCCCGAGACCCCTGAAGGTATCCCGAAATACACAAAGGATAATACACAAAGGAAGGATACAATCACGAAGTAACATCGGACACGGCTTAGGTATATGACCATACATATACCTAAGTCATCAATTCCCGTTCGGCTCCAACGTCCGAGCCCAAGAAAAACCCAGTCCACACAGGAAAGCAAAACGTACACCCACACAGGATAGCTCAACACAGTCCACAAAGGAGAGTAAACAGTAAATCCACACAGGATAGCTCAACACAATCCACAAAGGAGAGTAACGCATGATTCAGCTCACACATGTATACTTCTTCGGATGATGATAAAGATGATCAATGATCCATCTAAGTCGTCGGACCCACGAAGGATCGATAGGTAACTAACCCCCATAATGACCCACACAGGATCGGGCCCACACAGGACCTGTAGGCGCTGGCTCACACAGAACTGCTGAGCGCGGACCCACACAGGATCGGACCCACACAGGATTGGGCCTACACAGGACCGGTAGCACTGATCCACGGAGGATCGCTGAGTGCAGTAGTCGTCGCAGTCCACTGAGGATCTCTGCACAGTTGTCGCCGCAGTCCACTGAGGATCTCTGCACGGTCGTCGTCAGAGTCCACGGAGGATCTCTGCACAGTCGTCGCTGCAGTCCACTGAGGATCTCTGCACGGTCGTCGCTGTCGAAGTAGCAGTCGCAGCCAGCCTAGGGTTACCGCACACAGCAAGCTCGTTCGGGAGGGTCCGCTCCATGAGCCGAGAGGCTGATACATCAACTGACACAAAGTCCGAAGTTGATGTATCCAAAAGTTCCGTATCGACAACAGGAACTCAACGTCGCAGACGGCGCGTCAATCGGACGCCCGGTCTGAGAGTTATTGGCTTTTTCGTCCCAGGGGCACGGTTGGTTTTTAAGGCAAAACCAACCCGAACGTACTCCACCTGCGTCCAAACCTTGGGCGGAGTATGCCAAAAGATCCGTCTCACTTAGAGGAATTCAAAGAAACAGACGGCGCGTCAATCGGACGCCCGGTCTGTTAGTTATTGGCCTTTCCGTCTCACACCCACCCTGGGAAACTTCCCAGGAGGTCACCCATCCTGATCACTGCTCTAGGCCAAGCACGCTTAACTACGGAGTTTTAACTACGTAGGCTCCCGAAAAAGAAGGTGCACCTTGAGTATATTATACCGAAACGACCGTCTCGATCGAAGGATCGCGTTGCCGCTGACGGCGCGTCGTTCGGAGGCCCGTAGCTCAAGTTATAGGCGTTTGAACGAAAACCGTCCAAAGACGGGGGTCCGGGCCCGGGCCGACCCCCCCGGGAGTCGGCTGAAACGGGTCGACCCGAAACGGGTCAACCCGACACGGTTCGGCCGAGCGGCCGAACGGCCAAGGCGCCGCGGGGCACCGCCCCCACGGCCTGGTGGTGCCGCGGCCCCCCGCGTGGGGCCGCGCTGAGTCGGGACGCGGCTTCAGCCGCGTCCAAGGGCACCGGACCCGCGCGGCCGCGGGTCCGCAGGTGCCGGCGCCGCCGCGCTGAGTCGCGGCGGCCTGTCCGGCGGCGCGCTGGGGCGTCACCGCTCCCGGCTGCCGGCGCCGCCGCGCCGGCGACCCGCGCCGCTGGCGAGTTCCGCGGGCCACCGGGATCGCTCCGGTGGTCCGATTTTGTTCCCGCCTGCGCCGCTGCTCCTCTCGGGACTCGTCCTTCACTACGGAATCATCAAACATCCGTTGCGGCACGTTCCATCGTCACCCGTCAATTCCGCACAAAATGAAGAACGACAGAGGGTCGTCGGGCCGTGTTCGTTTGTCCCGCACCCTCCTCGTTAGCGATAAACAAACGGGAGAAATTTAAGTTCAACACATGAACGCATATCCGAAACAATTTTTAATGAAATAAAATTGTTTCATTAACGGGTTCATCATTTGAACGGAAAAAACAATTTTAATAAATTTTAAAATTGTTCACAAAGCCAGTTCTTTACTTTTTAAAGAAACAATTACGGGAATATAAAAAGAAAAGGGGTAATTCCCAAAATAAATCCCTACCTCGTCGATCGTCGCGCGCGGGTGTTCTTCGCGGAACAGCTCGTCGCAGAAGAGAGGGATCGTCGCGTCGTCGCGGGGAGGCGTCGCGTCGTCGTGGAATCCGGTGTTGAGTCGGCGAACTCAATGCACCATGAAACAGCAGATTTAATTTAATTAATTAAATCCGTGTTTTTGGTTAAGAACCACGAAGGAGATAAAAAGGAAGGTCCGAGACTCTTACCTCAAGCAGCCGATCGAAGATCCGTCGCAGAGGAAGAGACGTCGCAGAAGAACGTTGTCGGCGATGCAGATCAAGGCATCGCGTCGTCGATTTCCGGGTTCGGCGTTCTTCGCGTTCTTCGCGTTCTTCGCGTTCTTTGCGTTCTTCGCGAAGGAGGAAGAAGGAACAAAGATTCTGTCTCAACAAGTAATTCCCCAAAAGGTTTTGGTTGGTCTTATTTTATTAATATGCCAACTCACGAAAACAGGTTAAGAAACGATTGAATTAATTCGTTGAATTAATTCAACGAAAGAAACAGCCCATTTAATTCACGAAATAAACCGCCCAATTAAATGGTCTGTTAAGATTTTAAGAAACGCGTCAGTTGACATTCATTAAGACAGGTTTTCGCGGGTGCGTTTCTTAGCGGAAAGAAACGGCGGGGCTCGTGCGGGCCCCACCTCACAAATATCCTACCAAGGGGGTAGGATATTTCTGGATAGCATCCTATCCGGTTCAACTCAGTTCAATCCGTCAATAAGTGGCTTCAAGTGGCTTCTAAGTGGCTTAAGTGAAATAAAATAAAGTTTTCGCAAAATTATTTTATTTCTTAACTTTAAGCCCGAAATTTAAAAACCACACCTGAGCAAACGCAACTCCGAAAGAGGCGTTTCTAAGCGAATACCGGCGCTGTGATTTCATCGGTGGCCTCAGAATTCGTTTCCGGGCACCGGTTCAAAAGTTAGAAAAACCCACTCGTCCGTTCACTGAACGTACCCGAGCCAAACTTCGGAAAATGATTCCGGGCACACCGGGCCTCGGAATCAGGTGCCGTCAGAAATTGCGCTCTTGTAAAATTCCAAAGAAAATTAAAAAAAAAATTTCCTTGAAATTTACGGGTATTTACATTATATATGGTTGATTATGTATGATTATTTATCTGGAGAGAAAAATTCATGAAAATGTTGATATGGGTGCACCCAGATAGTGCTACAATGCATTGGGCAATGTTAAGTCTCATGAGATGCGATGTAAAATGGGAAACAGGATTGACAATTATCCTTGAACCATACTAAAAAGGGAAACAAGATTGGTAGTTAGCCTTAAACTTTAATAAAGAAATATTCCATGATTATTCCACATTTATATGATTCCATATTTATAAGATCCCATGCTTATATGATACGATTTTATATATTCCATGCTTTGTATATCATTATGTCATGTATCCTAACTCATGTGCTTAAGAAGTATCCTTACGTTAATTCCATTACTAGGATTTTCAGATCATCCATTGGTTCATGTGTTCCCCAAGGTACCCTGTGTAGATATAAGGGCTCCAAGGAAGTTATGATCTCTTTATGGAGATTAAATAAGGAAATGTTTTTTATCCACATGTTTTCGGTTTTATGTACCCAGTCTTCCAAGACACTAGACTTAACGATCCATGGATTGTACTCTGTTGTATAATTATGCTTAAAATATTGTAATGCTATATATAAAAGGCTTGTGTATTTATAGGGTGGATAATGAAAATAAAATAAATGAGATTGAGAGAAGATTTTACCTCTTAATTGAGTAAATTATTTTGGTCTGTGCCAAAAGGCTTGTTTGGATAGATTTATTCCCAAGGGGTGGATTATTAGAAGAAGGGATGGATTTTCGAAAGATTATTAGGATTATCTTGGTGTAAATTGAGTAGTTTGAGAGGTGTGAAGAAGAGGTAGAGGTGGTTTAATTTTATAGGGAAGGGAAAAGACACACTTGGCATTTTTGAAAACAAGTTACATATACCCATGTTTTTACCTACAAAAAGTCATAAAAATCCAAACAAACTCAACAATGGATGGTTAATGTCCAATTTAAGGACATGATATGGGTGTTTTAGAAGTTTCTAGATCATTTTGGGTCTTATATTTATGGTTAAGTCCATTATTAATATTAATTTAACATTAATCATTTTAATTAATTTTAATCACTTTCACTGGTATTTTTTGTCAAAAAACTGAGTTGACCTTATTAGAAATTAGAAATTATTATGATTCAAAATATGGAAACAATTTTGAAAAATCATAACCACACAAGTTTCATAAATTAATTTAAAATTAATCCCACAACTGGGTCGATAATACAGGTTTTTGAAGCAAAAATATCCAAAATTTTCCTATATTTTTATACCCAGGATTATAGAGAAATTGATCTCAATGACCTAAATTTTATTAATTAATAAAAATATTATATAATTAAACTTTGGGACCAATTTAAAATAAAATTAAACCTTATATAAAAATTATATTAAAAATTAGTTTTGAATTAAAATAAAGTATTTTCACTTTTCATCCAAAAATGATGTTTCTCAGAAAGATACCAAAAATTGGCGCTAAGATAATTTAGACATTATAAATTCAAAATTTATGTTTATTTTAGCATATTTAATTTCTAAGTGTGTCTAAAATTAATTTTATTATTTTTAAAATAAGGACATTAAAAGAAGTTCATTTGAGAAAATGGTATTTTTAAATATATAAGGACTTTAAAAAAATTATATATATCTTTTTCAATATGTTTTATTTATATAAAAAAAGATAAAAAATATTTGAAAAGAAATTATTACAACTTATATAACTAGGTTTAATGTATATGTTATAATTATCTAATTTAAATAATTATAATAATAAAATGATGTTTCGTCGAAACATCAATGTTGCATGTAACTTATTCCAATTTGGTGTTGTGTGTAAAATACACCAAGTCTATGTTGCATGTAACATATACTGAGTAGATGTTCTTTCTAACACATACTGAGTTGATTCCGTGTTAAATGAATTTTTGACTTAGTTCATTATAAGACATAAATGAAAATTTATTTGAGAAAAAAAGTTCTATAAAAACTCATGGTGTTACATTAAACCTTGTCTTGAAAAGTGGATGTTGGATACGTATATCTTCATGATTACCATTTTAGGGTAATTTAGATTTATATAATTCTAATCCAATATTTGAAATATTTTCACATAGATTATACATGGGATTCATTTGGATATGTGAAAATTTATTCATATTTTTTTTTGAATTTATAACATAAATTATGAGTTGTAAAAATGGTTGCACATTCATATGACTAGGAAAAATTAATTTGGTTGAAAGAATTGTGATTCTGAAACTAAATTAATATTAATTAGGATACAAATATGAATAAAACAAGATATAATAAACATTAAAATTGATGTAACAATTATAGATTTAATATTCACACGTTTTATATTAAATGGTGATGCTATGAAATCCACTTTGAAATTAAATGTGAGATTACATCCAATTAAAAAAATTGTTAATAAATTTATCATTTAATATGTGAGACCCTAAAAATTTGTTTCCCATGAATTATTTTGTATTAAGAATGAATATTATAGGCAACCCTAACCTTTATGTTACTATATATAATGTTATCTTTAGTCTTGAAATGATATCCTGTGGCGACATAGGATGTGAAGATGTCTAGAAAAACCTGTGCAGGAGGATTTAGTGGGTCGATTGTACCCAGATCTAAGATGTTGTCCAAGGAGGTGTGAGATCTGGTCCTGAACAGACCTACGAGGGTGTTTGATGTGGATTTTTCAAAAAGATAAGGTGGCTCTAGGAGACAAGAGCCTTCTGATTCTCGACCAAAGGGGTCTTTGGGGGTCATGGTAGGCGGGACTAGTTCAGAAGAATATCCTATGAACATAGCATTTTCTAAATACAAAGGTGTGGCTAATCCTTAAATTCAAAGAAAAGGAAACATTGTTAACATAACAAAGGATCCTGAAGCTGTTTCAGAGCGACTCTAAATTGGTGAGTTCTCAATCATAGCCCGTTTATTTCTTCCAAAAGGATCCCAACCTCTAAAAAGTATTGAAATAAAGGAACAAATATCATTTATTTGGGGTTTTTTCGTCCAAGAAATGTGTCTCTCTAGGATGGGGATATTTTCATATACTCTTCCCCACAGAATAATTGAAAATGAGAGCTTGGAGCTTTGGCTCTATCACGCTCAAACCAGGCATCATTCACCTTAGAGAATGGGATAAAAAATTTAACCCACTTTAGGTCAGAAACTCCACCACTAAAATGCGGGTTAGGGTTTATAGGCTAAATTGGATATTCTAGAATCCCAAAATCTTGTATGATATTGCACTATCTATTTGAATTTCGATGAAACTTGATAAAGAAATGGAAGTGGCTCGATTCAGAAATTTCATGAGGTTTTTTGTGGAAGTTGAACTCAGTTAAAATCTAGTTGAAAAGATTATGCTTACTATATATGATTATATTATTGAGTTAAATATTGTTTATGAAAAAATGTCAAAATTATGCAAGGAATTTAATGTAATAGGTCACGAATCAGCTAACTATAGATGCTACAAAGTCTGCAACTTCTGCTCTTTGCGGGGTCATGAGATAAGAAATTGTCTCAAAAAGAAGAAAAATGTATCTGTCTAGAAGGATGATATTCTATCCTAGATGCTGTCAACATGCACCAATGAGAAAGAAGCTTAGATTACCATTATTGAAGATGTTAGCAAGTCAAAGGTTGATGGGAAGGGTTGCGATCCGAGTGACCCACCTAAGAATAAGGCGAAATATTGGGATTCCATATTCTTAGAAGAAGCAAATGTTCCCAATACTGAGCTAGGTAGCGATGATAAATTGATAAAGGTACAAGTTACTAAAGATGAAATCCAAAAAGAGGTTGATCATAAGATCTCACAGGAAAGGATAGCCACCCCAGGTAGCTGAATGGGTAAGAAAATTTTAGAATTTGACTCATCAGACTTTTCTAAAACATATCACCCTTCTTCAAAACCTATGGGGGATAGCGAGGGTTTCCATATTATCTCAAGAAAGAAGTCAGAGTCACCAGTTGTAACCTCAGTGGTGGTTGAACAACTAAATGTAGGTAGATCTACACCACTTTCTGATAAAAATCATGATAATGGCTTCGAGATGCAGGAAAATGGGAAAAAGTACAAGGAAACTATTTCTCCAAGTCATGTAATGGTACCGAGGAGGTGACAACTCCAATGGAAAAAAGTATCTTCTAATTCATGCATGGAGAAGCATGACAGTTCTGATTCATAAAGCACTGATTCCAAGACTCTACTTAAAAGGCTGCAATCAATTTCCCCAAGTAGGGGGAGATCGAGAGGTTTGGGAAGTGGTCGAGGAATAACTGGATGTAATATAATTTCATGAGAGGAGAAAATTCTAACAGAGAGATTGAGGAAAAAGATAGGCAACTAGTTTTTTCCTTGAGCACTATGCTTTGTATACCTACAATCTCTTGGGTTTTTTTATTTTATTTATTTAAATAAAAGATGAATAGCCTCAATATTTCACAAAAAAAACTTCTATAAAAAGATATTAAACATGAAAATAAAAAATATACATGTATTTTTTGTTTATTATTAGACACATCATTTCTATAATTTTGAGAACATTTATAACTATGAACTAAAATGTTATTGAAAATTTTTTTTTACTGTTGAAAATATTCTTCAAAGAGAATCATTTTGAACATATAGAAGTATATGTTTTAAAAATATTTTTCTTTTACTTAGAATCATGGGTATTGGATACTGGTTGGGCATAAAAATTTTATTCTGATAAATACATACATTAAAATATGAGATAACTGATTAAAGGTGAAGTAGATCTATATTTTTGAAATTTGGTATGATTTACTTCATTGGAGGTTAAAAATCATGATATTATCTTTTTAGTGGATTAATTATTTAATTGTAAAATTATTACCATATTTTAATTATAAATAAAATATCAGTTTATTTATCTTCTTTAATCATAGATGTATTTTCATTCGTTATTAAGAACAATATTTGTTCTATATGTTTGAATTAAATTTTTAATGGAATTGGGATGATAGAATTTAGTTTATATATTATATATTTGGATAACACAATATATAAAATCCATAATTATAAATTTATTGTTGATAATAACACAACTTTGATTTTAAATATTTTTCATGGGCATATAAATGAGAAGAAAATACAACGTTTTTGTCGAGATCAGATGTTGTAATTATTTTTCTATAGATTCCTCGATGAATGTGAATACATTATGGTATAGAAAATAACCAATAAACCTTTTAGGGGAAATTGGGGGAAGGCCTGTGAAATATTGGATTTTATATACAGTAAATATGTAGACCAAATTTTACTAAATAAAGTGGTGGGTATAGGTAATTCATAACCATTAATTATGATTTTAGTTGGTTTGATTATTTTTTCTTATAATAATTTTTTTATACCTTAAATTTGTTATATTTTTCAAAATTGATTTAAAGATTAAACTAGGTTATAATATTAATGTAGTCTAATCAGATTATGGTGCTGAATACTTGATCCATGGGTTTACTGATCATTTGATATATTGTAGAATTGTTTCAAAACTCACTCCTATTAGAATAAAACCGAATAATATTTTTCCAAAGAGGAGGAATCTGATATTTTTTTGGCATGGTTTGGTTGGTAATGATTTAGTGTGAATTTCCAATAACATTCTACAGTTATGATCTGAATGAAATATCTTTTTTACTAAACCATTTTTTATCTAAGGTTGTCATAACCAAACTATTTGAGATATGTAATGAGAAGTTTCTAAATTTCAATTTTATGAGAATTTAGGGTTATTAATCATACATATAATGGTAATATTATGATAAACCCATCCCTATATCCTAAAAATACATTTTTTTTGAATTTCCCAAAGATACCATGGTATATTAATTTCATAATCCCAATAAACACAAAATATTTATGGATTTATGTGGTGATTTACATGAGAAGGATCATAGTATCCAATATTTATATTGGAGGAAGTTTCAACATAAATTACTTTAAAATGATAAAATATGAAATTTTCCTTATATAGAAAGTGAAAAGACTCAAAAAGGGGTTATAAAAGAAGAACCAACTCAGATTACAAAGGAACATAAAATGTGTATTAGGATTTGCTAGAATCTTGGGAGATATTTATTTATTATAAAAATGGTAATGAAGTATTATTCAAAGACGTTGCACTATATATACACGAAAAGGCCAATGAGAGTTTTATGTTTGAGAAATGGATAAAGGCCCTCAAATCCAAGATTGAATCTGCGTATACTAACCATATATTGAAATTTTTGAATTCACGTAAAAGGGTGATACCCATGGTTTAAAAGTGGGTTTATATAAAAAACTCACATTTATGGCAGAGTGACTAGCTATAAATATCATATGATTATTAAAGGTTATCGAAAAATCCCTGTCATTTACTATGATGATACTTTTACCCAAATTTTTAGGGGTAAAGTATATTCAGAAATTTCCTAATATAGAAGATCATTAGGATCATGAGATGTATCGAATATATGTAAAAAAATTATTTATTTAATTTTAATTTATCTAATCATGAGTATATCATACTTCTAAAATGTTTTTATGTGTAAAAAGATCATTAAAAGGTCTTTAAATTTTAATGATTCAATTCTATATGGAATAAAGTTTCTTCATGTTTGGATATACATTTTGATGATGAGATCAAAAAGTTTTGTTTCATTAGTAAAAGAGAATATTCCTGTGTATATAAGTGGTTTAGTGGGAGTATTATAGAATTTATTTTATTTTATATAGATGAAATGGTACTAATTAAAAATGATACACCATTATTACATTCATTTTTGATGTATTTTGGAATGGTATTCCTGGTGAATGACATGGGTAAATTAACTTTTATAATGTGTATGAATATCTATAGGTATATATTAAAGTTTTTCCTTGAAACTAAGTCAATAAAATTATGTTTATAAATTAGTAATCTGTTTTAGCACAATGAAGTCTAAAAAGGGGTATTTACCAGTGTTACCTGGTATGAATCTTAAGAGGCGATAGGATCCTTATAAATTTTTAGAAAGGATGGATATAACAAATATATATTATCCATATGATCTATCATGTATTAGTCTTTATATAATCAACATGATGTATCTTATTATTTGAGTATAATAAGTTGATAAAAATCCAATCGTAGTGAAATTCAATGTGTTTTAATGAATAATATACTTAATAACATAATAATAAGTAATGATATTTTATTTTTATTTTGAGGAAGGAATGATCTCATTAGAATAGGTTACACTGATGCTAGCTTCTAAGACAAAAAATATGAGATTATATCTTAATTTGGTTTTGTATTTTACCTCATCTTTAGAGCTATCAATTGGATGATTTAAAGGTAACACACTATTGCAAATGTGATAACTAAGGAATATTACATCATAATATTATATCTTTAAAGGAATAAATTATGATTTTTAGGTTTAATATGAATCATTTCATGGTTTCTATCATTGAGTGGGAAATTGGGATTTACTTGGATGAAAAGTAGATATTTCTATGGCAGAGGGATCACTACCGCACTAAAAGTCCAAATATACCCTTTACAAAAACTATTTAATCCAATAAATTGTTGAGAGGGATGATATAATGATCTATTGGGTAGATATAGGGAATAATTTAGAAGATCTATTAATAATGTCATTACTTTATAAAAAAAAGAGGATTATATAGATTTTATGGGTATTAGATACATGAGATATTAGATATAATGATTATATAATGTATCATGATTTCATAATAAAGTTGATATCAATTTATGATTCATTAATATATTCCATTTTTATAAAACAATAATATTTGGATCGAAAAACCTCTCAAAGTATGACGTTCAGTAGTCTCCAATAAATAGTCATCATGGATTATCAAGGGTTGTGATGATATGTAAATATTATCATGAGTAGAAGTCTTTTATATGATATAACGTAGAAACATGAGATAATAATTTGAGACTTATTACCTATTCTAACTGATGAATGTATATCATATGTAATTTCATATGGTCATTAATATACTTAATAGTTTATTATTATCATTAAATCATTATTACCTATGGTTAAAAATATTCTTATCATGTGAAAATTTATAGTTTTATAACATTATTATTCTTGTCTTATGGCTACATGGAACACCCAAAAAGTGTCATCAAACCATAAGGTCAATATTTATTTAGAAATTTATATTTTTCCAAAACCTAACATCCTATAAAGGTGTAGAATAGTGGATTTATGGGGTTGATCCCACAGATAAAAGAGAAACACAGTGAGAAATCTCAACTAAATTTTTGGTCAACTGATTTTCTTTAAATTATTAATTTACTTATGAAAATTAAAATAAATAAATGTATATAGAAATAGAGAAAATTTAGGAACCAATTTATAGTGGATGTTTTTGTAAAAAAATAAATTTCTCTAAACTTGAAAAATTACTAGATTAATTTGATGCACAACAATTTATTTATATTCAATGATAATTTGGAATGTTATTATTAAAACTACCCTACCAACCTGACCTCTTGATCCAAAAATTCAGAATAAAAATAATTATTTTTTTATGAATCCAATGTGACAGAGTAATCAAATATATTATTCATGGATCAATATTCTCTACTGCACTAGAATATAAAAGAGAGAGATTGGAAGATATTGGAATTAAAATCATAAAAGATGAAAATTATAATGAAAATATGATTGAAAATTAAAATGAAAAAAAATAAGAAAAGGTGATCAAATTGAGATGAAAAAATACAAAGATAAAACAAATTATTGAAAATAGAAACATTTGAAATAAAATCCAATCTATGAATAACTTATTTGAGATAATAAACCTCATATAAACTTCCCATAGTTGGTCAAATGATGATTTTAACCATGGTCTAATCCTATATGTATAGTCCTAGAAGTCTCCCCTAGGGGTTGTAGTTCAATTCCTTATTATAACCCCTATTAATGTGAAAATGGGAGTTTTGTAACTCCTGACATGAACAATTCTTGTTGTGAATAAATTTTTAATGGACTGAATTGGTCAATGTCTAAGTAATAATATTTTTTTTTTCACATCCCACAAACATTCACAATGTGATAATGGGTTTCATATTTTGAATTTTCACATTCCATATTCATGGGTCTTTTTATCCTAGTTTGTGTCTTGGGTCTTCTGGTTCCAAGACTGAATGACATTTTCACTATTCCTTGAATTTTTTATGTCTTCTTTCACAGTGTGAATAGTTATCCAATGAGTGAAACCTATTTTTCTTGAATTATCTATCTCTATTTTACCCTCATTTTCTGGTGTTGTTTCATACCCATTTGTGTCATGGCGTGAAGTGTCATCATATTCTCACAATGCTAAGTTTTCTTCCAAATTAATCTAAATTTATAGCAATGGTGGATGTACCACAAAAACTTATAAAACCAAAAAATTAGGAATTAATATTAATTAAATAAATCATGACATTATGTAATGATGCATTAAAACCCTTAATAAAATATAAATAAATTATTGATATCACTGTGCTAATTCAGGGATGGTTGAGTATGATGTTTATCGTGTTTTTAGTTGAGATTAATGACAATGAGATTTTTCAGATTCTGTGTCTAATAAAGTAATCAATGTCTTTGATCAAGTGATTGATGATATCTATGGATATGCTAATGTAAGATACATGTGATGTGGTTATCTATTGGAATGACTGGCTAGTTATGTAATAAATATGTATGACCAATCTACTTGAAGAATAAAAAATATAATATTTGTACTATATTATATAAATATGTTCCACATTTAGTGGTCACTTGATATCCTCAAAAAGGTATTATAAAATTATATTTTCAATGAATTTGATTTACTTAATTATGGAAATTTTCATGTAGAGAAATGATTATGTTTTATCTAATCACTTGTGAACCCATTGTAACATAAATAGTGTTAATGTTTTGTTAGTGGTTACTCTTCGTTTAAATTTATGACTTCATGAATTCATATTTTTTTTCAAATATATAAATACCTGAAGAGTCATAAAGATAACATTTATATTATGTATTAAATTTTAAACAACATTCTTATTACAAAATAAAAAATACTGACAAACCATATACAAATAAATTTGCATATATTCATTAAGAGTTGTGATGTTTTGAATAAATATCCAATGAGATATTAGTGCAAGTGTGATATTTGTGGATATTATCTATAATAGATGAATCATATTTGAAAATTCACCTATATATAAAAACATATTATATAAATACGATGCATATAATGAGAAATTATATTAAAATATCATTTGAGGGTTGCGATTATCATATTTTATGGTATTCCATATGATATATCTTATGATATGGGGTATTTGGTTCATAATTACATCCATATTTCTAAAAGGTATTTTCTTAATATATTATTCATTCATGTTTGATCATATATGGATTAGAAAACTATAATTATGATCAATGAAACATTCAATAATCATAATGCACTAAACATGCATATGTTATGGATAACATATTTTAGATTTAAAACATTGAAATTGATACTTGTAAAACTTCATTGATCGAAGTAGATAAATATATAGGATATTATCCTTAATTTACATAATGATTATATCATGATATATCTAGTATATTAATGGGTTAATTTTCTTGTGATGTGAATGTGATGCAGTAAATAAAACCCACCATCCTTATCCTTTCATTCTATTGATTTTGAATAGATGAATTTAGATATTGGGATAATTTATTACATTGGATCGTTATGTAATGACATAATGTTAATATAAATATTTCATATAGAGTGTATAAACGTGATTTGTGAATATGTGGTTCTCACAAATTTATTCTATTTAAAAGGAGGTAGGTCACCATATGAGATTTTATTTTATTCAAATTGGGTAAAATTGAACATTATTTAAGTGAAGTAGATCTAGGATTTTGAATAGTTTTGGATTGGGTGGGAATCAAAAGTGGAACACTCCCCATTTCTTGTAGTTACATCTTTTTAGACCATATCAATAAGACTAGCATCATATTTTATAGTTATGGGTTTTTATTTATGTTTTAAATGATTAATATATGGTTTTTATTGATGAAATAGGTTCCTCTAATCATGGATGTGGTAACAATTAGTATATAATAAATAATTGGTCCTTTAATCAAGGTACATTACTATTTTGTATCCATAGTAATGGTTTCTTATTAGTTTAGAAATATTATAGGACTATAATTTTTTTTGTAATTTATTATTATTATTATGGAATTTTTTTATGAATATCATTTATCTATAATATATGTAGGTTTGTTTTGAGATAATAATTAAAAAGGACTATATAACTTTTAAAATAGTTCATTGTTGGTACCCTGACCAAACATGTGTCAGTGACCCATTTTATAAAATTTTTGGTGGTTTGAGTTTTATGTTATAGTATTTTATAATGAAAATGGTTTTACTTTTAAAATGGGATGTTAAAATAAATATATTTATAATTTAATTTCAATTTGTTAAAATGAATATATAGTATTTTTTGAAAATTTATTTCAAAATAATGGAGGCATGTTTTCTAAATTGATTTTCATCAGTTTTGATAAAGATCATTTATTTTTTAAATTGTACATGTGATATCATTATTAATTATTCTAAAAAATACGAGGTTTATGTGTATTTTAATATAAAAGTAAATAGGAACCATGTTTATCGATTGTGGTGTAATACTACGGATTGGAAGCCACTCGATAGTTTGTTAAGCCAAGGAGCTATATGACCTCACACATGCCTTCCAAGATTGCATATTTTTTTATTTAGAAGGGTTGGCTTAATATATTCAATTTAGAGACAATTAAATCCAATCAAGGTGAAATACTATTTCAATGAAACGTAAATAACTTAAAAATATTAATAAAAAATACTAATATATGCCCAATTAAATACACATAATGCTAGAAAAAATCTACACTGTGGGAGCATACTATCACATATCCCCATTGGTCACCCATCAAAACAACCTCATACTAAAAAATACAAGTGAGGCACTGTGGTCATCTTTTATCCTCACATATTTCTTAACTCTAATTCCAATTGAGATGCACCATCATATTCTGCTGCACAACATATGCTCAACATGAAAGTCTACATTTGGTTAGAACATATGTTAGGGTTCTCATTTAGGGTGTTAGAAATATATCTCAGTACACTCTCACCATGTTCCCCTAGTACACACCATCATATACATGTATTCATAAAGGAAATAAAAATGTCACACATAAGCATGGTGTATGTTGTGTGCGAACTAGGCCACAAAAAAATCTATGCTCATTTGGTCATTGTGTGTTAAATGTAAACCCACAAAACATAATAAAATATTATTCATCACCATGTCTAAATCTATTCATCAAATCATGTTACCAAAACCATATCCCATATTTTACCCAAATACTCTGGGTAGGTAATCCACTAACTCCAAACCAATACCTATAGGTGTTGGGTAAGGCACCTCATTTAAGAAATGGACTATCCATCTCAATCAATGAGATCCTGAAAACACCTTACCTCTAAAGGTGAGGACATCCATATATTAATACCTTCCCTATATAAAAAATAGTGTGTAAGACCCCAAACATTTATAAAGTTGTGTGGTTTTTTTAAACATACATAAGGTCCATGGTTGGGTGTATTTTATTCAAGAATGAAAGCACAAAGGTGGTTCAGAGGGACCTCAAAAGTGATTAAAGGGTCAAGAAGAGGTATATGACTACAATAAGTCTATTGAAGTTCCATGGGTTATATATAATGAAGAAAACATTTATTTGAAGTCTCTTTAAGGGTTTTTGGCTCCCTAGATAGATATTGGTGCACCAGTTCACCGGTGGGGGGCCTATGGATCATCGATGGCCTCTAAGAGTAATTTTAATATAGGAATAACTCTATAATTTCACCAGTTCCACCCCTTAAACCCTTCAATAAGTATTTTTCTCCCAATAATAGATAATACTAGTCTCTTAGGCCTCTCGTTCACCATTCTTATCTAAGGGGGACCTCCCTTGATCCATGGTCATTTGGAGTGCTATTAGTGGTGATACAAAGATAGTGTAACATCTATGAATCTATTAATTTTTCTTACTAATTTATTATTCTTCAAGAAATCCCTTACAGTTTGTGTCATGTATTCACTATTTCCTTGTATTTTTTTCATGTTTCTCATTTTATCCCAATTTTGGATAAACCAAAGTCTGAGATTGGATGTGTGGACACTTCTATGGATAAGCTAGGACTTACCTAAATTTAACCCATAGTATCTTCATGTTATTAACATGTGTGTGTGGGGACTAATATCAAGATTTCTGTATAATAACCTAAATGAAATTTTATACTTTAATTATATCTAGTTTTGGATAAATTTCCCTATTAAAATTAATTGAACCCAATAAATTAAGAGAATCTAAGTGAAAGACTTATTTAATAAATCAAACTTTAATATGAAAATTGTATGTTTATATAGCCTCTTGGAATGATAAATGAAGTTAGGGAATCTATTTAGTTGTATTAATTTGGAATTTATGTTATAAACTATAAAAAGGAAACCATGTTTACATTAATGATTTTGAAATGGAATATCACAATCATTAATAAACATGAAACTGAAATTTCAAAGTATGATGAAATATAGTAAAACGAATCATATAATTGTGAAATGGTTTGTTAATGATAATTTATGACAATTGATCATGAATAGAACCATGTATGTTATGTTTTAAAATGATCCCTCATGAATTGGAATGATGTGATTACTTATAAATGGTGAATGAAATGTTATAAACTATAATTGTGAAATGAAGTGATGGTTGTTGTTTATTATAGAAATGGTTATATTTTTGAATGAATTGTTTTATATAAAATGAAGATTTATTTGGGGGTGGAATTTATTCTTTAAATGTAAAATTACATTGGGGTTTGTTTTTATGTGATGTGGTAAATAACCTAAGATGCGGTCCAAGATACATTATATATAAAATTCCCATGTTGGTGATCTTGAAACTTTATAAAGAAAACACCTATTTGGGGAGGTTGTGAATAATCCTTTGAAGGATTCCATAAATAATCCCCATGGGTAGGTTCTGAATACTCCCTTATGGGGGGTCATGTATACTCCCTATGGGGAGGTCGTGATACTTTATAAAAATACCCCTTAATTGGTCTAGGATACTATATAGAAAAGAATAAAAATGGTGGCCATAATACTATGGTGGGAATGGACAACATGGATTACTCTAAGACACCCTAGCACTAGCTTAATTATTTATGGTAAATTTGGGCCACATACATAAGGATAAAAAATAGAATAGACCAATATTAGGTGTTTGTAACATCTTGGACCCAAATGCCACCCGAAACAGTGCCTCGAACCTGGTTGGCCACATGGCTGCAAGCACATCTCCCCAAATGCAAGAAGATTCTGATTAGTTGTGAGGAACTAGGTGAGTTAGTGGGGGGACTATGGCCTCATTACCAAAGTATCACAGTGGAAGTCAAACATACAATAAATAGAGGAAGCGAAAGAAACAACAGACAACAGAGAGTAAGATAAGACATCAATACACATCAATAACTAGTATTGTATCATATAAAAAATGATGTAGATGGTACACATATGTAGAAAGAATCCATAACAATACATGAAAATACAATTCATTACAAGTATCCCAAAAATAACAAATGACCAAAAAGATATCCCATCATCACAAGCATCAACTTGGTCCTATACTCCCCTACTCCAAAGCCACAATCAAGAAACTGTATTGCGGTGCATGGAACTATTATCACCAGAAAGAATATAATATATTTGGTCCATGAGGTCATCCAAATAGTGTGTGAGATAAATATCCCATTAGGCAACCATATAGGTCTATACAATTCTTACAACAATTCTAAAAATGTTATTGTAACTGTAAACAATGTCACATCCATGACTTATTTTAATGGTAAATTTCATTTAAGTTTTATTTTTTCTTTGTTGCGGGGGTTTCCCATGCATTTTTGGAGGAAAGGGAGAGTTTTAATTATTTAGGACAAACCATGAGACCATTTGAAAATTTAAAAACAAATTTTTTTCTTTTATAATTCTGGGATTTTTTATTATTTTTCACCCATTGCACTTCCAAAATTTCCTCGCCCGACCTATTAACACCACCATTTCAATTTGGACCATTTAGGAATCCATAATATTGGTAGATTTGTGTTTTTATTTAAGTAATTAGGCCAACCTGGAAGCCAATTTACAGTTTTAAATTTTTTTATTTAATATATTATTCATGTTTTATGATTGTTCAGTGATTATAAATCTCAACCAATCCTACTTATCCCAAGAACACCCCCATTCTCTTTACCATATTTTTTGAGCATGTATGAATCGTGAATCATGGAAGAACTTATTAGGCTTTCTCAAATAATCCAAATTTAAAGTGGTAACTTCTTTCCTTAATAACTCCTTCAATTATTACTCCTTTCACCCCCATTTTAGTTATCAAATGACTTTATTAGACTTATTCTTTCATAAATTTCATTTTTGGATGTTTTGAAATTCATCTACTGCTGTATTTGGGATGATATATTCAAGATCCCTCATGTAAGTGGGTCTCCTACATTATTCCTCCCATTTGTATAGGGTTGTTTCCTTTTATATAGGGTTTCTTACAATTATTCTTGAATTTTCTAATGTAAAAAAATTGGGTATTCGAACCTAGGGTTTGATCTTTGGTTTCTTGGTCTATTATCGTGGTTTTAGGCTTGATTTAAGTCCCCTGTTGTGCTGCGTTGGTGCGTCTGGATTTTCACACAAAGATTCAAGGGTTTTAACACTTGTGGTAGGTGATTCCATGTTTATTTAATCTTTTTGAATTATCTTTCTGTATTTATAATATTTTCACGTTTATCTCATTTTATTATTGGTGCAAAAAATCGTTTTAGTGTTATTTGTAATGAAAATAATGTTTAAGTGCCATTTTTTTGTGAAATTTGTAGTTTTTCATAGAAATATTTTATTGGTTAATTTGGGGATTTCCTATAACTATTTAGTTTATTGTATTGAAATGTATATGGATAAAAATATTATTTTTAATGTTTATCTCCTTTTTTTTTTCAGAAAAAATTTGTTTTAATGGTTTTTGTGAACCATATGAACTTTAAGTGCCATGTTTGTGTGAAAATGGATTTTTTTTGAAGATATCACTTATTGGTTCATATGGGGATACCATATAACTGATTTGATGGTTTTATTGAAAGGTATTGGGATTCTATTTTTTGGCGACTTATAAGTGTGCACACAGTGTGAAAAGTGGGTATTTGAAGTTGTTTTGGGTGCAAAACAATTTGAGATTTTGAGAAGATGTTTTATTGAAAATCAAAATGTTTTGTTGTGTGTTTTAAGTGGTATAAAGTGTGTATAGATACTGTATTGTTTTTATGTGACATTTAGTGGTGTTTTTATATTAAAAGATATGTATGTATCTTTCTGAGATTGTTTGAGAAAAAAGGGGGAAGCATGGATACCTAGGTGTGCGAATATGTACTAGTAAGGTAATGATCAAGATGGTTTTTGTCCCTGTTTCTCTGAGAAAATTGGATAACAAAAACAATAAAAAAATATATGTATGATTTTTGGGGACCGATATGTTACGGGTATGTTCCCTAATAGTGACTCGTTCATGGAAAACGATTGTGACATGGATATTTTACACCGAGGTACGAGATCTATAAGGCCCGAGACTATCTATTGCCCATGGGCATTCTCAGTTTTGGGGCTCATTGGAGTTGTGGTATTTACACTTGTCTTAGGGTGAATTTGGATGTACATTATAGTAGATAACATGTATTATTAAAATGTGTTATCATTCTGAATGTTTTATTTTGAAAACGTTTTACAAATGAAAGTTTCATTTTTTGGAATTTACTGTCCCTTTTTCTTACATATTATAACTGCATGCTTTTTCACCTTGTATTGCATAATATTGGGAATATTTGGGTGGTATACTATTTTTATTAGGATAAAACCCTACTTAAACCCTGTTGGGTGTAATTATACTTGATTATGTTTGATATAGGTAAAGGAAAATCCTCAGGTGAAGGCAGTTTGGGTTGTTAGTCCCCTCTTATGGTGTAGTGTTGTGGAGATGACTCAGGGGTGATGACCTCTGGTCATGTGGAGTCATTGTGGATTATTTTATGCTATTTTAATTTATGTTTGGACATATTTTACATTATTTAAAACCATGTATTGATATCTGGGTTTTTTCTAGGTTTTTTTGGCATGAAAATTTCAGATTCATATTATAGATTGTTTTTAATGTTTTATGATTTCACACTCGGGTAAATCATTCCCAAACCATATTTATTATTACCCGGGAACTTGTTCCCACCCGTGGGGATAGGGAATTCCATTAGGTATTTGTCATGGGAATTATTTAGTGCCGGTATTAGTTGCGGTTAGACTCATTTCATGAACAATAAGCAGTAAATTGTGCATACCAATAAAATAATTCTATAACAGCAAGTAAAACCAAACATCCTTCAAGGATACTTGCAAAATAGATTCATATTCTAACAAGGAAGAAAAAATAAAATTAAAAAAGTCACATGGACATAATTTACATCATTCCTAATCCCATATCCCACAACCACATTGTATAACAAAGTCAAGTGTCCCACGGCGATGCTGTATAGTGAAAAGTAGGATGCCACAACCACGCCGTATAGTTAAAAGCAGACCTCAAGGGTCGGATCCAAGGTGTCAGTAGAACAAGTAATCCATGTAAAAATTATAGAATAAGGAGGTACAGATCCTTGTATCCATTCCAAGGAATCCCATTGAGTCCCATGGGCATCCTTGATGGAAACATGGTTAGTCACTAGTTGGGGTCCTAGGATCATGTCAATAGCAAGTCCTGCGTGAGCCCAAGCAAGCCAGATCCACAAGGTAGTGAGGACCGAGGCATCCCATGGAATCAACCCCCAAGGGGTAGAGTCAACCAAAGGCATCCAATACCATGTTCCAGATCCATATAGAGAAGTCCATGGCACTGATCAACCATTCATTAAGGTATTCAATCATTCAATTTAAACAAGAATTCCATGCGAGTATACCCACTCACATTATCCTGAACAATCCATGAGTATACACACTCATTCAAAACATTTATCAGAACAAGAATTTGGTCCTACCACCCCATATAAACCATTTTACATTCCATTATCCATTTTATATAGGTATACCCACCCATACTATACATTTAACATTCCAAACTATCAAAATAGACAAGGCATAACATGATATTAATTAGTCTAGGAGAAAGTAAATATTCTATGTAAGTAATTCAAGCTATCAAGGCATTAAAGATCAATTTATAAGTATGAAATAACAATCCCACACCCCTTGGGTGGTTTAAAAAAGCATAAACATGTTAAAACCATAGGGTGAACCCCTCGGGGGACCTCGAAATTGGAAACAAGTGCCAATGTACCTAAATGAATCCTATGGTCAACCTCACCAGGTCCAACTATAGCTAATGAAATCATCTCACTCAAAAATGAGACCTCGTTGGAATGTATGACGGATGGTGCAAAGGCCGAATGCCATAAAAACACCCAAAGAAAAGCTAAATGAAAGTATAGACCACCTACCTCACTTCAGTAGTAAAAAGCTCATCTAGTATCAAGTCCTGATTCATCCTGGTTTGGAATAAATATTAAAAAAGGGATGAAGAACAATATATTAGTTTATATGAACCTAAATCCAAATAGAACAATCATTGTTCCGAATAATCATGAGTGACAAAAAGGGAATCATGTACTTACTGATGCATATCCAATGAGACAATCGATGATCGAAACGGAGGTCAGGTGGTGAATCTGGATCAAAGACTAGGTTAGGTGCCAAAGGGGAGATCTCCAAGGAGCTACTGTGCATAGGAGGAGAAAAACCCAAATGTTTTTAAAAAGAAAGAAATGTTTTTAATTTAATTTTCAAAATAAACACAGCAGGGTCGTATGGTTTACCCGCACGGTTTCCCAAACCATGTGGAAACTGTGCACACCTCACTGCCTAGAAGGGGAAATTCGCATGGCTACCCCACATGGGTTGACTAACCAAGTGGTAACTATGCGGAAATGCTCTGATAATAACCTAAAACATTTCATACCTCTTGAATGGTTGGACTAACTATGTGCAGACCATGTGAAAACCATGCGTTAGGTCATTTTCTACCCAAAACTTGGTTCCAGGCTCCGAACAAGCCTCAAACACCTCCAAAACACTAGTGATCAAGCTCATTATTCACATAAATCCGTAACATGAATTTTAAAGAGAAAGGAAAATGACTAGCGCCTCATACCAAAACCAAGGTTCTTACAATCTTCCCCTTATACTAATTTGTCTTCGAATTGCTCTATGAATGGTGGACAAGATTCATCTGAGAACAACTCCAACCACTAAGCACGTACGTTGGCCTCCCTCTCGAAATTATCATCCTATAAATAGTCATGCTTTCATAGCACCCATACTTGAGGAACTTACCAGCCCTGAATAACCTTCATTCTCCTATCAAAAAAACAAATCAGATGCTCCTCAAAGGACACATAAACTAGAAATTGAACTTCCTCAGGCTAAAATACATGAGACAAGTATGAGTGATAGTGGCATAGCTAAGATACATGGAATATGTCATTCCTAACTCGGTGCCTTTGAGGTAACTATAATAGATAGGCAACTGACTGAATCTTTCCAGAATCTAATACAGTCCAACATATATCATTGAAATTTTACCCTGTCTCTTGACCCACCAATACCTCAGCCTTGGAGAAACACACAAGAAAAGCCCATCCCCAATATCTAACTCTAGTGGTTGTATGTGATGATAGAAGTATGATTTTTGGTAGGACTGTGCAGTATCAATATTCTTTTGAATCATCTGGACCTTCTCATAAGTCTCCTAAATGAGATGTGTTCTGAGTAAAGCTACCTCCCCTACCTCTAAAAATCACATGGTAGATTGTAATGGACTACCATATATGTTTTCATAAGGTTCCATTTGTATCATCACCTGATAACTATTATTATAGGAAGACTCAACTAGGAGAATGCGCCTCTACCAAGAGCCCACAAAATCCAAGATGCATTCTCACAACATGTCCTCTAGCACCTGTATAATATGCTCTGACATTCCATCAGTGTGAGGGTGGTGTGATGTGCTCAAATGAACCTATGTACCCAGTTCCATTTGAAAACTCTTTTAGAAATGAGACATAAATAGGGAGTTCCTATCTGAAAAGATAGTGCGCGGGACCCCATGTAGTCATACCACCTCTTGGATGTACAACATTCCAAGATTACTAACATTGAAGGTCTCCTTGATCATCAATAAATATGCAACCTTAATAAGCCTGTCAATAACAACTCACATAACATCATTACCTTGAGGTGACCTCTGTAAACCAATCATGAAATCCATCACAATATAATCCTATTTCCACTTAGTTATAGGTAACGGCTACAAAATCCAAGCTAGTTACTAATGTTACTCCTTCACCTACTGACCGGTGGAACACCTAGTAACAAAACCTGTGACTTCACACTTCATTCTCGGCCACCGATACTGATGTCGCAAGTCATGGTACATCTTGGTGACCCTTATATGCATTTCCCATGTTGAAGCACGAAAATACCACATCAACTCCTCCTATATATCCATTGGAACCCAAATACGTCCATGGATACACAGAATATCATCATCACTGACCGTCCAAATAGGAGGAAGGTACCCACTCACCACACATTCCCATAGAACTAGGACTTTTGAATATGATAGATTCATCATACTAACTCTATCCAGAAGGGTATAGGTTACAACTAAATATGATAGAAAATTCTTCCCCTATCTATCGTGCACCTCTAGATGCATATGAGAAAACAATGCAATATGCTGCCACTCACTGTTGGCCCGCTGCACTTCCTATATCTGAGTCCTCATGCTCAGAGCATTAGCCATAGGATTTCCTTTACCAGGCACGTAGGGAAGCTATAATTCAATGGACTGTTGGTACTCCCCCCACCTTCACTACCTTAAATTAGAAAAAGTCATGTAAAGATATACTTGAGGATTTTGTGGTCTGTAAAACCAAAAAATGCTCTCCTTGTAAATAGTGCCTCCAACAGTGAAATGTGTGAACAACTATAGCTAACTTGATATCATGTGTAGGGTAATTAATCTTGTGAGACCTTAGCTTCCCTGACCCATACGCCATGACTCGATCTCTTTACATCAGCACTACCCCTGTCCAATACCTGAAGCGTCAGATTACACCATGTAGCTCTTTCCTTACTTTGGTAGTATTAGGATTGATGCTGATGTGAACCTCCCTTTCAGCTCCTGAAAGGTTGTCTCATAGAATTTTGACCATAAAAACTTCACAACATTCTTATTAAATCCCATCAATGGTGCTGATAATTGTGAGATGTCCTGTATAAAATGCCTATAGTAACCAGCTAGCCCCAAGAAACTCTGTATGTCCAAGATGTTCTTGGGATGTTCCCAGGAAACCACAGCTATCACCTTTTCTGGTTCCAATGACACTTTGTCTTTGAGATGATGTGATCCAGGAAGTAAATCTAATCCATTAAAAAGTGTCACTTTGCAAGCTTAGAATATAATTGATGTTCTATCAGTGTAATCAAAATGATCTCATGATGTTAAGTATGTTCATGTTGATTTTGAGAATACACCAAGATATCATCCATGAAAACCAGCATAAAAGAATCCAAGTAAAGATGGAAAAATTGATTCATCAAAGCCATGAAAACCGCTGGCATGTTCGTGAGACCAAAAGGAATAACTAGATACTCGTATAACAATTACCTGCTACGAAATACTATACAATGTATGTATGATGATCGATCATGAACTTGATGATATCCTGAACTCAATTTGATCTTTGATAACACTGTATCTCCTAGAAGATGATAAAAATGGTCATATATCCTTGGAAGAGGATATCAGTTTTTAACTGTCAACTAGTTTAGTTTATCATAATCCATGCATAGCCTAAGAGTTCCATCTAAATTTCTCACAAAAAGGACTGATGAACCCCACAGATAAGTACTAATTTTGATAAACCGATTCACCTCCAAATCCTCTAGCTGCCTCTTGAGATCTCAAAACTCCATCGCAGCTAGTCTATAAAGAGGAATGGATACAAGTTCTGATCCTAGAAATAGATTTACTGAGAAGTTAACCTCTTACTCAGGAGGTAAACCAGAAATGTCCTCAGTAAAGACATCCCTGAAGCACACCTCCACTGGAGGAAAGTCTTCCTAACTCAATCCCTAATCATCCAGAAACAAACTAGAAATCTGAGTTGTCATCCCACCCAACCCAAAATGCTTGAGTCCAAATATAATTTCTTGGACATACCATTCACCCTTTTGAATGAACACTACACCCTATAGTGATGTGAAAGTCAGCCTTCAGCGATATTAGTCAACGTACGCTCGATAACCCATGTGCTAGTCCATTCAGAGAATGACATCAAACCCTATCATCTTGAGGACATATAAACTCTAGAGGAAGTGGAACCCACCAAACACAAGGGGACATTCCATACACTTGTTCAAAACACCAATTATAACTCCCAATAGTGTGTCCAACATCAAAACTCCATCTAAAGAAAAACCACAAGCCCAAAGATTTTTACAACTTATTTAGAGGAAAAAATGTGAGAGGAACCTATATTGAAAAGAGAAGATGCAATAATAGAAGATACTAATAACATAACTCTCACTGTGTATGGTCAGGGATCCTGATCCTGTTTGGTCTATTTCACTAAATAAGTCTGGCCTACACCGTAGCCCTGTGACAATGTCTGGCTACCCTGAGCTGATATGCCCCACCGTCTTTGAGAACCATGTGTCTGGATACCACGACCATGACCACCACTTCCTTGCACTGATAGGTATGAACTGTTCTATCTCTCAGCCTGATGTGGAGCTGAAAAACCTACTTCTGAACCCGATGTTAGAGCTGACCCCCTACCACTCACAGTAGAAGGGAAGGACCTGCAAAAATACCGCATGTGCCCCATCACGCTACAATCTCGACACTCAACTAGGTCACAATAAAACTGATTTTTAATGTGGTCTCACCTACCAGAATGATGGAAATACACTAAGCTACCTTAACCTACAACCTGACTAGAACTCATGTCGTGGGAAGCCTCAAAAAGACGCTTCCTGCCTAAAGACGTTGATCCACTATGTAGAGAAACAAGACTCACCTATTATGTACCCCTAGGTTCCCTCAGTTTTGGATCAGTAATCAGTTCCTGATTCACAATCTCAGTGATATAAGTCACCCTTAATATTTTTTCCTCATATTTGATAGCATTCCAAAGACCTTCCTCAAAGCACATTTTCCTAAATAGCTCATCAGTAAGATACATCTGTGAAAAATGATAAAGCTCAGTAAAGTGTGATGAGTATTCCATAACTCTCATCGTGCCTTTCTCTAGAAACACGAACTCACTATCCCCCTCTGCTCACAGAGTCATAGGGTAAAAGTAGTAATAAAAGTGGTTTTAAAAGTTGGCCCAAACCATATCTCACAACCCATCAGCCCAGTTCAAATTGTCACACCATCAATTTTCTTCTCCACGTAGCATGTATGTTGCAAGCATGACCCTCTGCTATGGAGGAATATCAAGATGCTCAAAAATAACTTATGTGGCCTCTGGCCACATCTATGCAGCCTATGGTCCGCCATCCTCTGAAAACGTAAGAGGAGGATACTACTGGAACACCTGTGTCAACTTAGACACAATCAAGGATGGCTGCAGTGCTCTATGGATTGTATGAATATATCAAAAGAAACCATCATAGAATTTTTCCCCAACAACAATGTCAAGAAAAACCTCAGGTGCAACAACTGGCACTATAGGATGATCAACTGGTAGTCTGTGTCCCACCGTCTCCATAGTATGGTTTTCACCTTCATCACGACATACCACAGGAGGTCATCATGGTGGCATGTATCTAAAATTAAAAACAAACACCTTAGAAAGGAACAACATTAAATAACAAAGATCAATTCATAGGACAGGTGAAAACCTTCCTAGAAACCATGTCAAACCCATAGCCTGCTCCTAAAACCGAGATTGTATAAGAACAACCAACACACCACTAGAAACTATGCCTCTTGACCACTAAAAATCCAACTCTAGGTTAGGTCTCTATTCACCATTCAAGTTCCACTTCTATTTCAAATTCATTTATTCAGGACATTCCACCAATGGTTTACCAATTCCTGAATCCATGAGGCCCCATAACACCTCATGAACTCAAAACATGGTTCCCATTCAAACCATACATGTAACAAGTTCATTTAACATTTAAATTACCCTAGTGGGTCATTTCACAATTCATGAGGTCCCATACTCCTTATGGATTTAAATATTATGTCACACCATTATCTAATACACCCAATTAACACATCATCAGGAACAACTATCACATCAACTATAAAAACAATATACAATTTCTAATGCATCCTAGATGACATGGAATAATGCATCACATGTGATTCAAAAAAGTGTCTATATGAGACATGAGATGTAATACCCTCATATAATCGGGTTGAAACTGATATAGAACCCAAAATTGCATCAATAGAAATAACAGAAATCAAGTTTATCACCAAATGGTGAAATCAAATGAACTGTAATAATCAAAATCCAGAAAATCAAATCTCAATTCGAAGAAATTTGGCTTTTCCCTATACGCGGGGTAGCTACTCCAAAGCATAGTTTATTACTAAACTCAAATTTCCTTTATATCCCTATCTAATGTATCAAAAAATCAAGTAAAACTAGAAAAATATAAACTCATATGATACCACTTTGTAACATCTTTGACTCAAATTCTACCCAAAATGGTGCCCCGAGCCCGGTTGGGCACATGGCCTCGAGTACATCTCTACAAACACCAGAGGATTCCAACTAGTAGCGAGGGACTTGGTGAGTCAGTGGGGGAGACTATAACCATATTACCAGAGTATCAAAATGGAATTCAAACATAAACAAAAAGTAAAAGTGAAATAAAAAATATAAAACTAAGAGTAAGATAAGACCGAAATACATATCAATAAATAGAAGTGTATCATAAAAAAAAATTATGAAGATGGTACAAGTATCTATAAATAATCCTGAATAGTACATGGAAATAAAATGCATTACAAGTATAAAAAAATACCAAAAAGGTATCCTGGCAACACAAGCCTCATCTTGGTCCTATTCTCTCATGCTTCAAAACCACAATCAACAACCTGTATTGGGGTGATTTCCTATATCATCAAATACAACCATATAATATATTTGGGTCCCGGAGGTGTCCCAAATGGGGAGTTAGATAAACACCCCAATAGGAAACCACGCAGGTCTATATAGTTGTAACATAAATTCTACAAAAGTGAATGAAAGTGTAAAAAAGAGTAAAGTGTGTATGACCCTGGCATAAGTCTATAACAGGATGTGAAACTAAAAAAATCTCAAGGCTACCTGCAAATGAAAATCATCTCCTAACATGGAAGCTAAAAGAAAAGTAAAAAAGTCACATGACTACACTCTACATCTGTCTGTATACTGTGTCCCATAGCCACACTGTATAAAAAAGTCAAGTGTCCCACAACCATGCCGTATAGTGAAATTTGGCATGCCACGACCATGTCATATAGTGAAAAGAATACCTCAAGGGACAGATCCAAGGTGTACGCAAACCTAGACATCCCTGTAATAATTATAGATCATGTAGGGCCGAATCCAAGGAGTTTGTACAAGGAATACCATCGTGTCCCATGGGATTCCCTAGTGGAAACTGAGTTAGGAACTGGTTGGAGTCCTAGGTGTATGGAAATAACAAGTCCTACGCGAGCCCAAGAAAGCCAGATCCATGGGGTATCAAGGCCCGAGTCATCCCATAGAATCAAGGCCCAAGGGGCATAGTCAACCTAAGTCATCCCCTACTTCATTCTATATCCATGGAGAGCAGTCTATGGCATCGATAAACTTTTCATTCGGGCATCCAATCATTCAATTTAAACAAGAATTCCATGTGAGTATAACCACTCACATCAACCTGCATAATCCATGAGTATATCCATTCATGAAAACTATTTATCAAAATAAGAATATGGGACTAGCATCCCATATAAACTATTTAACTTTCTACTATCCATTTCAAAGAGGTATACCAACCCATATTATCCATTTGACATGCCAAACTATGAAAATAGACAAGGAATAACATGATATTCATTAGTTGAGGAGGAATTAAATCTCTTAAGCAAGAAATTCAAGATATAAAGGAATTAACAAGATTACTATAACTAGTAAAGAAGAAGAACAAACCCCTTGGGTGGTTTAAACAAGAATAAACATGTTAAAACCACAAGGAACACCCCTCATGGGACCTCTAAACGAGCAACAATTGACAACATACCTAAATAGAACTTATGGTCAACCACACCAGGTCCAACTACATCTATTAAAAGAAACTATCTCAAAAAAGAGACCTCTCTAAAAAGTTCTATGGATGGAACATAAGTCAAATTCCCAAAAAACACCCAAATAATATCCGAATGAAATAATAGAACTCATACCTCGCCTTGGTAGTAGATAACTTGTCCACTATCAAGTCCATATTCATCCTACTCAGAAAGAAATATAAATAATGAATGAAGAACGTTATATTAGAGAATATGATCCTAAATCCAAATAGTGTAGTCATTATTTAGAATAATCTTGAACAACTAAAAAGGAATCAAATACTTACCGATGTGGATCTGATGAGACAATTAGTGACTGAAATAGAGGTTCAATGGTGAAACTAGCTCAAAGCCTATATTAGGCACCAAAGGGGAGAGATGCACAAAGATGTTGTTTTTGGGAGTATAAAAACCCAAATGGGTTTAAAAAGAAAATAAAGTTTTATTTTAAAATAAAAAAACAAACATAAAAGGGTCACATGGTTTACCCGTACGTTTTCTCAAACCGTACGAAAACCATGAAAACATCACTGCTGAGAAGGGGAACTTTGCACAGTTACACGACATGGTTTGAATAACTGTGTGGTAACCATGTGAAAATGATTTGCTAAAATCGTACAACTTTTCAGACCTCTCGTACAGTTAGAATAACCGTGTGTAGACTGTGCGCAAACCGTGCAATAAGCCATTTTCTACCCAAAACCTGGTTCTGGGATTTGAACAATCCCAAAACACCTCTAAAACAACTACGATCAAGAAAATAATTCATATAAGGACATAATAAGGCATTTAAATTGGAATGACAAGGATCAATACCTCATACTGAAACCTGGGTTCTTACACTGTCACCATGGAGCTCCAACATTGGTGGTTCTATTTACTTCTTTTAGATATATTTTTTAAAATGTTTAAAATGTTTATTTACAACACCTCACTTTTACTTTATTAGAGACCGATTATATTTCATGATTTCATTTGTGGAATCCAATTTAAATATAGTCACACTCTTATCAGAACACAATGGTACTTGTGTAAGTGAGAATTGGAAACTTGATTATAGGTATAGGCTTAGGTGAGGACTGATTCATGATGATTTGGGTTGTTAAGATAGATCATGGATGTCTTGGAACAAACTAGGACTCCTGACTATTTTCAGAGTTATTTCTAGTTTTTTTATTTTTTAATTTTATATTTGATGAATATATGCTATTTTTTTATATGAATTCCTGAAATGTATCATATAGAATTAATTTATTATTTCAAGGTTTATTTTTTTAATTTTAGGAACTTTCATGGGTTTTTTTCTATATATTTATCTAGTTAGTTTGTATGATTCTCTTTTTTTTCTAACTCACTTTGATATGCGGGTATTGTCTTCCCATCATACCATCTTAGTCCCATGTTGCAATTTGGAAACCTATAGTGTAATGGGAGGTGTTCTTGAGGAACAATATCGACCATGGATTTGTGAATAGAATAGTGTTCAGGGGTAAATGGACATTACAAATTTGTATCAGATCATATTTTTCTTCGTTTAAATATTTGGGTAAAGTAGGAAGGATATTTTATGTTGATGGAAAATGGTATGGAAAATTTTTCTAGGATTGGATACCCTAATTAAGGGTGAATTAAATACTTATAAGGATGATATTTTTGTTTATATTTTTCAATTTTATTGCTGATCTAATTTCAACTCGAGTGGAATACATTAGGTTATTGATTTATTTTATTTTTTATTTATCTAGTACAACGAGTGGGTGTGTTATAATGAATCGTATCAATCCAATATGAGTCACATTTCATTTTCATGTTTTCTTGTGATTAATTAATTAATTACCTAGACCGTGATAGAGGTTGGTTATTTAAATTGTCTACAGACATTTATACACTATTCTCTTATATAAGTTTATGGGTGAATATTACTTAACCAAACTTTTAAATAGAAAATTATGTAATGTGATTATTTAACTTTATTTTTATGAGGTATCATTAAAATAAAATTCCAATCAAAACTTATAGTGTTTTTACTCTATAACATGAAATTGAAATTTCATTTATCTATGCCTTACTTATAGATAACTTATGGTTAAATTAAATAATTAAATTTAAATTATTTGACCTATTAACCTGATTATTTTGTTAAATCAACTAAATAAAATTACATGTACATAATAAAATTCATTTTACTCTATAACATGCACTTGAAATTTAATTTAATTGAGTCCTTATTTTGTGAAGATCTGATTGATGTAAAATAGAAGTGTAAAATTTTGAATTATATATATATATACAAATGTGATGTGCATCTAGGTGTTATTGGTGGAAGACCCTACGTATTGATGGTATGGGACTTTGAGATAGTCCAAGTAATGATAACCCTAAGATACGAGGTATTGGGAATGGTAGGGTATGTTCTGGTTATCGTTTTACTTGAGTTTTAGAATTGTTAGTTTTAATTGAAATCATCTTCTAATTTTGAAATTTTCATGTTTTCTTGACTGAGAGAATTAGTTGAAGTTCTAGATGGAGTGAGAGAGACAAGTTAGTGGGGACCTTATTGATGTAATGTTACTTCTTGTAACCCAAGTGGTTTGTGACTAAAATGAGAATGGATGAGTTAGAGTAGACTTGGAAAAAACATTTAGGGAATACCCTAGAGTGGGTGGTCTAGTTTGACATGTTAGATAACATGTGACTTAATACAGGAGTGGTAACACTGCCAATGATATATGGCTTATATAAGAATTTGTGTATAGGAATAAGGGCGTGTAACACCCTGAGATTTTATGTGATAAATTCTATTAAATTATTTGATGTCTTGTGTTGTACGCTACACCAATATTATCTTGCAATATACGCAACATTGTATTGAGTTATAGTATATGCAACACATTTCTTGGATTGTGTTACACACAATTTCAAGTTCGTTTGGTAGAAATTATTCTACACGACATTGAGAATAGATTTTGTTCAATTTATAAGAAAAATACATTTTGATTATGTTATACTCAACACCAAAGTAATGTTTCACTATACGCAAAACTGACATGGCTTGCGTTACATGCAAGAGCAACCTTCCTCGATAGCTTACATGGTACGGAATATGGAGTTTCACTAAAAAAACATATATTATTATAATATTATTATGAAATATCAGTTATTAATATTATTTACCAAATTTTTAATTTTATAACATTATAATTCATATTACACATTTTCTAGATCATGTTACGAGAACAAAATCAATTTTTTGGTTAAAAGGGAAATTTTAAAAAAAATGCAGTTTTCCACCTTCTCATGGCGTGCCCATTTTAAATATAATTTTTGAAAAGTTTATAAGATTAATTTGAGAAAAACTAATTATTTTGAATTAGTATATAAAAAATTACTTTGGATAAATTTTTCATACTTTTCTGATAAATTTCATATTTTGATGAATAGTAAAAATACGCTAAATTTTACTTTAAAAAAACTTTTTTCATCTAGATAATTTATATGGTTAAATTATAATATTTAATGGTTTTAAATTATAAATAGAATATATTTATACCATTTAATATAATTTATGTCATTATCATTAATTTTACATTGAATTCATGTGTAAAAACTTTTCAATCTTTTGCAATGTTTTAAACAAAAACTCATTTTTTTCGACAACAAGATTAATTTTAAATTAATTAATTACAATTATGTGTATTGTTTTGGAAAAATTGATTCCATATTTTGAATTAGTAGGTCCAAATTATTTTAATAATCTTATTTTATTTTTTGGGGATTATGAATAGTAACTACGGTAAATTTTATTTACCACAGTTAAAGGTAAATCAAGTAATTAAGGGTAAAAATAATAATATAAAATTACCCTAACACTTGTATTAATATAATTTTATGATTATATTTCGTCCTAAAATATACTTGGGTCTAAATGGTATCTATTGGAACCCACTGGGATAAGATTGAGACATTTAATTTATTTTATTTAAAGGAAAGTGAAATATGTCTCACTCAAACTTTAATAATTAATTTTTTTTTAATATAAGGTTATATAGAATATAAATTAGATTATAAATACTCATTTGAAATATAAAATATTTTTCTTTATCATGGTAATGTATTTGTAATTTAAAAAATATATAATTACCTTAATAGTTTATACATTATTGATGATGAAATTATTTATTTAGTGAAAAATCCATAATATAATTTTTATTAAAATAATAATACCCATCAAAAGACCCAAAAACCAGACCAAAACTTATATTTAGTGTATATATAAACCATAATCATCAAATGGTATACTTTTTGACCATTTTTATCTATATAAAAGCGATTAGGACACTTATATTATTTTATTTTAAATCATGTTGAAGTTGTCACCTTCATAATTTAATAAATATAACATTTTAAATGATGGATTTTTTAGAAGATAATTTAGACTATAAGTATTATTATGAAATATATTAGATTTATATTCATCATATTATTTTATTTTTAATTTTAATTCAACAAATAATTATATTAAATAATTATACAAAAATGTTGGAGTAATAATTTTATTAAGAGAAATATCAAATAAATGGTATTAAAAATATTAAAATAAATATTATATTAAATTATTAATGTGATGAAATAATTTTGTATATTAATATAATATTTTAGGAATCTATTAAAATTTTTTGTTTGAATATATCTTCGGTGTGGATTTTATTTAAATTAAAATAAATGAATAGTGTCAAAGTTGACACTATTGATATTTTATAAAAATAACATATTATTAATTTGTTTAAAAATCACAATAATATTTAAAAATTACAAATTGAAAATTATATGGTCGAAAATTTCATAAATTATCCAATTATGGAAAATTCAAAACACATATGTAAGTATTTATAACCATTTAAAAATTATAATATTAATACCACAAATAAAATTAAATAGATTAAATAAGGATAAATAAAAATGATAAAGTTTAAAATAAAATGAAAACATTTATAAATTTTATTGTTTGAAAATATTACAACCCTAAATCATCTCATCTTCAATGTTGAGTCATTTTGGAGGGTTTTAAGTGGAGTTTTAGTTAATTAGAAATTAACAATTTTTAGGTTTCCAAAAGTTCCCCTCTCCTCTCTTATAAAATGGCACATCCCCCCTCTCCCCCTTCACTCTATTTTGAGCTTTCAATATCAGAAAAACCCTAAAATATTTCCTTATCAACATCCCTAGAAACATATTAGAGTTCCTAGTCTTCTTCAATGACCAACTATAGTGCTCTAAGGGGAGGTTTAAAAGAGGCATGTCGAAGAAGAGGTAATATTCTATACCAATTATTTCAAACTTATTTCTTATTCTACTGACTCTATATGAGTTTTTTAATTATTAATTAATAAATCCGACATCACTTTTATACTTATATGTTATTATGAAAGTGAAACAACAATATTCCATCATCTATCCATCCTATGAAAAATGAAATCACCACACGTGCATACGTATGACCTACCGTCTCCACGCCGCGGTGTAATATGTTTTTCATCACCAACATACCTGGATGGGGATAATGATGGAAATAATAAATATATATGATTATTGTAAAATTATATTGATTATAAAATATTATACACCATAAACTTAAATACAATTCCACAATCATGGGAATGACATCATCGCTCATGCGTACGTACGATCAACCATCTCCACGATGTGATGCGATTCGTTCTACATGATCTTTATTGAAGAATGATTATATAAATGAATTTAATGAATAAATATGATATATATTATACTAATAACATTATGTAAATTATATAACTAAAACATATAAATAGTAATAAGAATTTATTCGACAAAACATGCATAAGAACATAAAGTAGTTAACACCTGAATAACGAGTAACAATGAAATGTTAGTAATAAACAGATAAGAATATGGCCAGATATTGTATAATAAAAACGACTATGATTCTAGAATAAGTCAGTGACATTATTTAAATCATTATACAGATGGTTCAGATACATACAAAGCATATCAGACTTAAGGTAAGGGAAAATTTTGCAATCTCATTTTTATCCGAGATTGTTTATACTTTAGTATTTACTGGGTCATATTTATCATCCACGTCCATGTTTCCAAAATATGTAATATTATTTCTATACTTATACCATTTTTTAAATCCAATTTTACCCATTGGATAATTTTTAGTAAAAGATATGAAAGGAATATTTTTTCATTTTTAGTATGAGATACTTTTTGAATTTTCTGTCCGAAGTACGAGACGAATGTTATTTAACTTATACGGCATGAATGAATTTTTATGCTTTCATAGAGAATTATTTCCATGAACCATCATTCAAAAGTTTTAATGTTTATTTTCAATTAACATCTTTTATTTTAAAATTTCATGACATATTGAGAAAAGAAAATGTTTTCGAAAAAGAAAGGATATTTTCCTCAAGAACTAAGTTCAAGTGTTTTATCAAAATTATTTTGCATATAAGATGATATAGGGTTATGTTTATATCCATATTATTACTTATATTTGATTATTTTATGATGGAATTAATTTTATGATGTTCTTTTATCTTATATGGATTATGTTATGATGGCATGATGTTTAAGAATCCCATTTTGTTACATGGGTTATGCAATGATGTATGATTTATGATTTTGTGGCACAGATTAGAATGGTTTCATTATGAGACGGGTGGGACCTGTATCCCCCTCCAATGCATTGGGTAAATATTTATATCTCATGAGATAGACATGGATAGAATGAAAAGTTAACCCGGTTCAGTGATACAGGACTAGAACGAGGAGTGAACTCGGTTCAGTAATGGACTTTGTTCGCTACAATGGTCATGGAAATGAGCCATGACTAATATGAAATGATTTTCTATGATTATGTGTGTATGATACAAATTTTAATGTATTATTTTATATTTATTGGGATAACATTGGAGTTCTATGATTTATCCCATTACATGATATTATGAGATCTTACGCAAGATAAGATTTTCAAACGTTATGATCTTAAGAATATGATAGGATTGCCATTTAATTTGTTTACCCATACCGAGAATTTGAGCTCACCATTTTGTATGTTTTTTCCCCAGGTTCGGAAGAAGGGTATTAAATATGATATTCCAAAAAGGAGTCTAGTTATGATCCAATAGACAGGAGACAACATAGATTCTTTATGAACTAGTTGTTTATGTATCCTAGTTTCGAACGACACTATACCTCTATGGTCCTGTCATGGTTTTGATATATGTTGTAATAAATATACTTAAATTATAAATTATAAACAATGTATGTCAAGATTGGGTCGTTATCGTTGGTATCATAGGAAAGTTATTGTTAATCTTTGGAAACTAGGATGTGAACGCCTTAGTAAGAACCAAAAGGATATGTCTAAGAATAGGACTCAATCCTGGTGTTTTAGAAATGACCATGAATAATCTATGATAAGAACTAATGTGTAAAATTTTATTCTTGTTTATGTTGTTTTCCTAGTGTGATTTTTTCCTCTCACACTATTCTTTTTGGATTTTAGAAAATGGATGGAAACAAGAAGATGCATGTTAATGGGGAATATGATGGAAAATTTAATGATATTATTCATGAGCAACCAAATGAAACAGGATTTGGAAGGAAAAACATTATAATTATGAATAATCAGAAATCTCATATTATGATCAATAATATCATCTTTGGTAAGTTTCCTGACTCATCTAATAAGAGAAATACAGAGTTTAATGATGATCATAGAGGAAAGAAAGTTCAATTTCCCTCATGTAAATCATGTGGGAAGAGGCATAAAGGAGAATGTTTCAAAGGAACTGGAAGATGCTTTGGGTGTGGAAAAGAAAGAAAAAAATCCAGTAATTGCAAAGGAAAAGTTTCAGTTAACACAATGGACAAGGATAATGGTATTACTAAGAAATCAAAAATGGTTAAATGTTTTAAATGTGGAATATACGAGAATTACGAAAACCAATTCTCTAAGGGAAAATCTCATAAATATAATCTTCATGGTCGTATGGGTAGTATTTATGTTGATGATGATGAAGAGACTACAAATGATATATGAGATAAAAGAAGTTTTGGGGAATACAATGATGAAGCTCAGTCAGTGGTTTAAGAAGATAGTGGAATGATTGCATGTTTATCAAGAGTAATGTTGTATAATTAATTTCTTGGTACAATGGAATAATTAAACATCTAAGGATTGTTACACTATTTGAAAGTATATGTTGAATGGTTCTGTTAACCATGAAATGTGATTGAAATATTTTTGGAAAGAAAATGATATGTGTATAATGAATGTATAAGGATAAAATAATATGTTTGATAATATTAATGATCTCATGACTGATAAAAGGACAAAGTGATATCATTGTTTGAGTATATAGAAATATTTGGATTTTTGTATGTGGAAAGTGTTAACTTTTGATAGCATTCATGTTTTCACTAAGATTCTATGGTAATTCATGTTTCAAGAGAATACATGATTAAGTTATTCACATATTTATAATGTGACTAACAAGATATATCTTAAGATATATGGGGGTAAATGATGGTATTCACATTCATGGTAGATGACCTTTCTAGTAATCGTTTTCTTTATACTATGATATTGGATAACAGTTTTTTGGATAAGCCTAAAAGTTGGAATGAATTAAGTTGGACATCATAGAGTATTGTTTAAGGAAAGAACTTTTTTTTTAATTTTATTTCTAGAATGATATAATAGTGTTGTTTTAGAAAAAAGACAACCTGCAGGATGGGTGACAACCCGTCTCGTTGGACAAGGCTGTGATAATCGTAACCAAAACCGAAGTGTGAGAGGACCTTATTTCCTACCACTGGCCTACAAGAAGTCCATAGTTAGTTGAAATTAGTTCTATTTTATTATGTGGTATGATAGATGTAGTATAAGTCCATTTTTGGAACCATATATGATTAATCTCACTATAGATGAACTTATGTATATTTAATAACTTGTGATAAACTTTTTGTGATAGAGACAGATGGAATAACCTATCATTCTATCGCATGATCTACTAACACTTCAAGAATTAAAAATTCAACTTCATTTATTTAAATAAGATATGAAGTGGAAATTTTTCATGGAATGACCAATGATGATATTAAATTGAAATCAAGTAAGTATTTATCCTTATGAAAAAATTCATCAACTTTAAGGAAATGATCTTGAAAACCAAAAATGTTATCATAGTACCTTCATATCTAATGAATCAGTTGGTACATTAGACCATCACAAATTTATGGCATTGTGATTTTTGTCTTTTTCATAGCCATGTTCTCTACCACTCTTCATCATAACATGATGGTTAGATTTCTCTTCTATATCCATGTTTTCACCTATGTTATTCTATGTGGAAAACTAGTGATGAGTTACTTTGGGTAACCACTATATTTCTAACATTATTTTTAAAATTATGTTTTAGTATTCTATTCTACGATGTGAGATTCTATGAAAGAAACTTTCATGTAGAAAACCATTTATAACCCCAATGAATTTTGAGGGAGAAATTCAATTTAAGGGGGGTAGAATGTAACACCCTGAGATTTTATGAGATAAATTATATTCATTTATTTGATTTCCTATGTAGTATGCTACACCAAGATTAGCTTGCATTATAAGAAACACCGTATTAGCTTACAGTATACAAAACACTATTCTTGGCTCGTGTTAAACATAATTTCAAGTTTGTTTGGTAGAAATTATTCTACACAACATTGAGTATAGATTTTTTTTTTCAATTTATAAATGAACTATATTTTGATTATGTTATACACAACACCAAATGAATCTTTCACTACACACAACACTGACTTGGCTTGTGTTACTCTCAAGAGCGACCTTACTCGATAGCTTACATGGTACGCAATACCGAGTTTCACTAAAAAATGATATATTATTATAATATAATTATAAACTAGCTGTTCTGAATAGTATTAACCAAATTTTTAATTTTATGACATTATCATTCAACATAAACATTTTCTAGATCATGGTATAAGAACAATATCATTTTTTTGGATAAAAGAGCTATTTTTCAGAAAATGGAGTTTTTCCGCCTTTTGATGGTGCGCCGATTTTAAATATAACTTTTGAAAAGTTTGTATGTTTAATTTGAAAAAATAAATTAATTATTTTGAATCAGGATATAAAAATTTTCTTTGGATAAATTTTTTATACTTTTCTGATAACTTTCATTTTTTGATGAATAGTAAAAATACACTAAATTTTACATAAAAACAACTATTTTCCTTGATATAATTTACATGGTTAAATTATAATATTGAATGTTTTTAAATTATAATTAGAATATATTTTTACCATTTTGTATAATTTATGTCATTATCATTAATTTTACATTGAATTCATAGGTAAAAACATTTCAATCTTTTGCAATGTTTTAAACAAAAACTCATTTTTTTCGACAACATGATTAATTTTAAGTTAATTAATGAAACTTATGTGTCTTGAATTTGGAAAAATGGATTCTATATTAGTAATAATTTGATCCAAATTATGTTAATAGTCTTATTTTATTTTTTGGGCATTATGAATAGTAACTACAAAAAATTTCATTTACCACAGTTAAAGGTAAATCTGGTAATTAAGGGTAAAAATAATATTATAAAATTACCCTAACACTTGTATTAATATAATTGGATGATTATATTTCATCATAAAATATAATTTGGTCTAAATGGAATCCATTGTAACCCACTTCGGTGAGATTGAGACCTTTAATTTATTTTATTTAAATGATAGTGAAATATGTCTCAATCAAACTTTAATAATTAAATTATTTTTTTATATGGTTATACAAAATATAAATTTGATTATAAATACTCATTTGAAAGTTAATTTTTTTCTTTATCACGGTAATTTATTTTTAATTTAAGAAATATATAATTACCTTAAGAGCTTATACAATAATGATGCAAAAATTATTTATTTAGTGAAAAATCAATAATATAGTTTTTATTAAAATAATAATACCCATCAAAAACCCAAACACCTGACCAGAACTTATTGGTCGTATATATCTAAACCATAAGCATCCAATGGTATACTTTTTGACCATTTTGATCATTATAAAAGCGATTATGACACTTATATTATTTTATTTTAAATGATGTCAAAGTTGTCACCATCATAATTTAACAAATATAAACTTTTAAATGTTGGGTGTTTTAGAAGATAATTTAAACTAAATGTATTATTATAAAGTATATTAGATTTATATTCATTATAGTATTTTATTTTTAATTTTTATAAAACAAATAAGTATATTAAATAAGTATACAAAAATGTTGTACTAATTAATTTATTAAGAGAAATATCAAATAAATGGTTTTAAAAATATTAAAATAAATATTATATGAACTTATTAATGTGATAAAATAATTTTATAGATAAATATGACATGTTAGGAATCTATTAAATATTTTTGTTCGAATATATCTACTTTTTGGATTTTATTAAAATTCAAATAAATGATTAGTGTAAAAATTGACACTATTGATATTTTATAAAAATATCATATTATTAATTGGTTTAAAAATCATAAAAAATATTTAAAAATTACATATTTAAAATTATATGGTCTAAAAGTTCATATCATATCCAATTATGGACAATTCACAACACATATTTAAGTGTTTATAAGCATTTAAAATTTATAATATTAATACCACAAATAAAATTAAATAGATTAAATAAGGATAAATCAACATGATAAGGCTTAAAATAAAATCGAAACATCTCTAAATTTTATTGGTTGAGTAGATTAAAACCCTATATCATCTCATATTATAATTTGAGTCATTTTTGAGGTGTTTATGTGGGGTTTTATTTTATTATAAATTAATATTTTTGAGGTTTCCAAAAGTTCCCCTCTCCTCTCTTATAAAAGGGCACCTCCTTCCTCCCCCCCTTCACTCCATTTTGAGATTTCAAACTCAGAAAAACCATGAAATGTTCCCTTTTAAACATCCCTATCAACATACTAGAGGTCCTGGTATTCTTAAATACCATATTTAGTTCCCTAAGAGAAGTTTTAGAAGAGGAACGTCGTAGAAGAGGTAATATATTTTATCGATTCTTTGAAACTTCTTTCTTATAATACTTCCTCTATACGAGTTGTTTCATTATTAAGTATTAAATACAGTATCACTTGTATACTGATATGTTATTATGAATATGAAAAAATTATATTCCATCTTCTATCCATCCTATGAAAAATGAAATCACCACGCGTGCGTACGTACGACTTACCCTCTCCACGCCGTAGTGTAATATGTTTTCCATCACCAACATACTTGGATGTGTATAATTATAGAAGAAATAACTATATATGATTATCCTAAATTTATATTGATTATGAAATATTATACACCATACACTTCAATACAATTCCACAATCATGGGAATGATATCGTCCCTCATGCGTACGTACGACCTACAGTCTCCATGATATGATGTGAGTCGTTCTACATGATCTTCATTGAATAATGATTATATAAATGAATTTAATGAAGTAATATGATATATATTATAATAATACCATTCTGTAAATTATATAACTATAACCTATATAGAGTAATAAGAATTTATTTGACAAAACATGCATAAGAACATAAAGCAGTTAACACCTAAATAACGAGTAACAATGAAATGTTAGTAATAAATAGATAAGAATATGACCATATATTATATCATAAAAATGATTATGATTCTGAAATAAGTCAATGAAATTATTTAAATAATTATACATGAGGATCAGATACGTACAAAGCATATCAGACCTAAGGTAAGGGAAAGTCTCGCAATCTCATTTATATCCCAGATTGTTTATACTTTAGTATTTACTGAGGAATATAAATCAACCACATCCATGTTTCATAAATATGTAATATTATTTCTATCCTTAAATTTTTTTAAATCTAATTTTTCCCATTGGTTAATTTTTTGTAAAAGATATGAAAGGAATCTTTTGTCATTTTTAATACGAGATACTTTTTAAATTTTCTGGAAAAAGTATGAGAAGAATGTTTTTTAACATATATGGAATGAAAGGATTTTTATGATTTCATAGAGAATTATTTCCATGAATAATCCTTTAGATGTTTTCATGTTTATTTTCAATTAGATTATTTTATTTTAAAATTTCATGACATATTGAAAAAAGAAAATGTTTTTGAAAAAGAAAGGATATTTTTCTCAAGAACTAAGTTCAAGTGTTTTATCAAAATTATATTCCATCTAAGATATTATAGGGTTATGTTTCTATCCATATTATTTATTTAATTTTATTATGTTATGATGGAATTATTTTTATTAAGCCCTTTTATCTTATATGGATTATTTTATGATGACTTGATGTTTAAGAATCCCATTTTATTACATGGGTTATGCTATGATGTATGATTTATGATTTTGTGGAAAACATTAGAATGGTTTCATTATGAGATGGGTGGGACCTATATCTCCCTCCAATGCAATGGGTAAAGATTTAAATCTCATGGGATAGAAATGGATGGAACGATAAGTTAATCTAGTTTAGTGATACAAGATTGGAACGAGGAGTGAACTCGGTTATGTAATGGAATTTTTCAGCTATGATGGTCTTGGAAATGATCCATGAAAAATATGAAATGATTTGATATGATTATATGTGTATGCCACAAAGTTTCATGTATTATTGTATTTTTATTAGTATTACATTGCAGTTCTATGATTTATCCCATGACATGATATTATGATCTCTTATGCAGGATAAGATTTTCATACGTTATGATCTTAAGAATATGATATGATTAACATTTCCTTTGTTTACCCTTACTGAGAATTTGAGCTCACCTTTTTTTATGTTTCTTTTCCCCAGGTCTGGAAGAAGGGTATTAAATTTGATATTCCAAAAAGTAGTATAGTTATGATCAAATAAACGGGAGACAACGTAGATGCTTTATGAACCAGTTGTTTATGTTTCACAGTTTCTAAAGACACTATACCTATATAGTACTATCAGAGTTTTGTTAAATGTTGTAATAGAAATACTTTAATTTTGGAGTATAAACAATGTATGTCAAGATTGGGTCATTATAGTGTAGGAACCTAATGTCCATTTAGATATGTATTTGGATGGAGATAATTCAATATTTTTTATTGATCAAGGATAACCAGAAGGAGGGGGTTACCCGTGAGTGTGGGTGATTTTGGGAATTATAATAATATAAAAATGACCATTTTTAGTCCAAATCATGAGGGGTGATTTTAGTGTTTAGAAACTTCGGGTGTGAGGCCATGATTTTTTTGGGATAGAGTTTTCTTATGTTTTTGGATATCATTTTTTGGATTGAGTAATGGGTGATCTTGTAAATGGGTTTTACATGGTGAGTTTTCCAATGTTTAAAAGTATCAGGTGTTATTTAACTTCATGAGACTAGAATATAGAAGAGGCATGATGAGTGGTGTGGAAAAGTTCCATAGTTCTGATGGGACATGACCCTACAGTATTTGTGTCAGGTTTTTATGATCATGTTTCACATGATCACATAGTAGTTGATATTTGATGAGATTTTGGAGACAATTTTCAGTTGGAGATTTTTTGAGCTATTTGGATTATTGATTTGCTTGTATGGTGGAATACTCCCATTATGCTTAAATGTTTTAATTCAGTGCAAGATAGTGATGTTTGGTTCTTATTAGGTCATTAATCAAAGACAAGGGATGATTATAGACGTGGATTCTATGAGTGGTTCATGGTCATGGTGACCTAGGGATTTGTTTGAGAATTGAGGCTTCACTTTTAGTGAGGGGAGATATTATGGATGTATTAGGGTGCAGCATTAGGGTTGATTCTAGATTGTCCCTTTTTATGGGATAACATGATAAAAATGTATGGATCGTTCAGAGATACATGAGTATGTTGATGATGAAATATATTAAGGTCATGCTTGAGGAGTGATATAAGTGATTCTATATGGAGGTGAGTAGAGAAGTTCTTGGTTAAGGGTGTTGCCCTCATTTTTAATGGAGATCCAGTTGATTCCACATATGACATTCCCAATGATTTAGGAGAAAGTTGTAATTAGTGTTTCATTATATCGTTAGAAACAATAATGGAGTCCACATAATATAATTTTATATGGTAATAGATGGAAAATGAACCCAAAATCATGGAGTTTTGGTTTAATGGGGGAATGATGAAGGTACTCCAATGGAAGGAAGTATAAAATTGGTTACAATCATGAATTTCAATGTGGGTAGAAATGTGGATGTAGTGATACTAGTCCGTAGATGATAAAAATTACTGTGCATTTCCCGTGTGAAGATGATTTTGGGACATCTAATTTTTTAGAGAATATCAGATTTGATTTCCGTAAGTGGTACCAGTTGAAGTGTAAGTGTTGGTTTATATTGGAGACAGAACTTGGTGACCTAAGTGGGAGTTAGATCAATGGAACATCAGTTTTCTTTGTAAAGCACGATGATATTTTGAGCCATTGAGGACTTAATAATATAAATGAATTAATAGTTTGGTTTAGAATAAATTGTGAATTATTGAACGATATCAGGATGTCTTAGAATCTAACACATTGTGATCAGGTAATTTATTACCTCATCGATGAGTAAATTCAAGAATTTTGAGTAGATTTGGATATATTATGTCAAATATATGGTGTTTTATAGTAGGTATTAGATAATTTATGGATAAAGTGTAACCACCAAGTGATATGATCTAGTGTATTTATTGGGAAGAAAGTTGGAAGAGTGGCCATGTATATGAAGATTTGGTGATTGGTGACAACAAATCAATTTAAATATATAATTGGGGATTAAAAATATGGGTAGTGTCAAAAACAAAGACATAGTTTCCAATGATTTGGGAAATTATAAATACCATTGAAGGTGGATTATCATGGTGGAGTTAGTTGAAATGTTTGACATATTTGATGCTAGATAATGGGGCTTCAAGTAGTGAAGATGGATTGGGTGATGAATTAGCACAGACCTAGAAAGTGAGAGGTTGATGAATCAAAATTTCTAAACTTGATCTTGTGTATGAGAACTTTTATATTGTCAAGTTTATCTCTAGAATACATGAAGAAATAATAGAGTAAGAAATTGTCATACACGGGTATGGGTCACTATCCTCATGAAATCAAGTTTGTTGATCATATTTTCTTTAAGTGTTTCCATGGATTGTAAACTGTCACATTTGGAATTGAGGGTAGATTGATCCTAGAAATAAGATAGAATGAAATCAAGAGAAGGAATAGAGTTAGATATCATTGATACATGGAAATACAACTTGTGGATGAGTTGTAGTATTATGGGGGGTTTTTAAGATCTCAAATCCACATAAATGCCTGGTTACATTTAATTTTTTATTAAACCATAAGTGAATCCCCTAGTTGGGAATGTTTTATTTTGGAATTGAAACATAATAGGGGTTTTATGGATCATAGAAACATTCTGGGGGGGGGGGGGTGAGAAATTCCAAGTCCTGCATCAAGGATACTAAAATGACTCTGGTTAGCTAGTATAAATCCACTATCTAGACTGTGGAAAACCAATAGTCCTTCATGGGGAATGATGACACTGGCTAGCCGTCAATCCACTAACTATATGCTGGTGGGTCAACCTCTAACTCAGGGCCTTTATATGGAATTTTAAATTAGGTTAAATACCATTATTTCACCAAGTCAACCCCTTTAACCCCCCATTTATAATTTCTCCTTTTATTTATTAGGAATCCCCCATGCCACACTTTATCCGAAATTATCCAAGTTAGATCTCATTTGATACATGGTAATTTAGAGTGACTTTAATGGAGATTAAGATCAATAGGTAAGACTATGACTTTTTTTCCTCTAATTTTTTTCACTATTAAGGGATCCCTTTCTATTTATTTCTAGTATTCCCTATTTCTATGGAATTTTTCTTGTTCCTTGATTTCTTCTGATTTCAGATAAAAAAATAGCCAATGTCTAACATGTGAACTCTTAATAGGATAAGAAATATGATCCATGGATTTAACCCACAATATCTTTTTTTTAGGTGTGTTTGTGGTGAATCATACCTTCCTTATTGTGAAATAACCTAACTTAAATTTAATAATTTAATTATTCCTCATCTTGGTTAAATTACCCTATTAAAATGAATTAAAACCTATAAATACGGTGATACGAAGTGAATGAATTATTTTAGAAATTGAACATGAATATGAAAATTGTATGTTAATATGGCCTCTTAAAACTAGAAATGTGGATGGGTAATATTTTTAGTTGAATGAATTAGAAAATTATATTCTAAATTGTAAAAAAGAGATCATGTCTATATCGATGATAGTGAAATTCATGTTCACAATCATCTACATACAAGAGAATGGAATTTAAAATTATCATGTAATTCATTAAATTAAAGCGAGGAGTTGTGAAATGGTTTTTTAATTGTAGTTGATGGTAGTGTTTCATGAAGAGGACCTTGGAGTTTATATTTTAATGTTGCAAGTTGATTGGACTTAAATCACTTTGAGAGGTTTCTTGTGGGTGGAAATCATGGGAATGCGGAGAGTGATGTTTTAGTGGAGGAGCAAGATTCTTTCCTGAGGTTTATTCCTACTAGGATTGATGTTGAGGATAACGATTCCCTCATGGTTATCCCAATGGGAAATGAGGTTTGGGAGACTGTCCGGAACATGTCATTGGACAGCGCGCCATGCCTAGACATTTTTCCAGGGATTTTCCTTGTGGTAGCGTGGGATTTTGTGGGGAGGCATGTGATTGAGGATATACAATACTATTTTCGGGGAGGAGCCATTTGCAGAATTTCTTGTTCGTCTAGAGTTATTCTGGTTCTGAAAATCAAATACCCTTCATCTATTGATCATTTTAGACCTATTTGTTTATGTAACGTTTCTTACAAAATTTTGGCCAGTTTTCTTGCAAGGAGGCTGAACAAGGTGGTTCTGAAGGTTATCTCTCAATAGAAACACAAATTTGTCAAAGGTAGAGGAATTCAGGGGGCAATTGGAATTGCCAATGAATTAGTGGAATATGTGAATAAAAGGGTGATTGGGTCCAACCTTATCATTCAAGTGGACATGGATAAAGCTTTTGAAAAACTGTATTGGAGCTTTATTATTCGGGTCATGAGGAAGCTTGGATTTCACGAATGGGTGTGTGACGTATGCTTCTGCTATTATGCTTCTCCCTCGCATTCCATTTCTATTATGGGGAAAAGATTTGGTTATTTTACAAGTGTGTGGGGAGTAAGACAAGGGGATCCTCTGTCACCCATTGTTTTTATTATTTCCCATGAGTATTTTTCAAGGAACTTGCTCAGAGGAATTATGGATATGGGGATTCTCCCCTACCACTCCAAAGCTTTGGATGGTTCCATTTCTCATCTTATGTTTGCTGATGATATCCATATTTTCTTGAATTGTAGGAGATCTTACATCATCATTTTTATGGAAATCATGGTGGTCTATGGTAATTTAAGTGGGCAGATAATCAATGTGCGGAAGAGCATGCTCAAGAAGGAGAGCTCGAGATATTCAGGATAGGCTGGGAATCTAGCAGAAGTAGTTACCAATGATTTACCTCAAGCACCCATTCATAACGGTCGTGTTAAAAAGGTATTCTTTGATGAGTTTATCAACAGAATGCTTGGGAGGATTATTATTTGGAAGAGTAAGTTCCTCTCCTTTAGTGGAAGTGTTTCATTGTTCAACAATGTTTTATCATAAATTATGATTCATGTCCTCTCAATTATTACTCCTCCCAAAGCAGTTATTTCCTTGATGGAGAAGATCATGAACAATTTTTTTATGGGATGCCAACTCCACCGGAAGAGCTCACTGGGATTCCTGGAGTCATTTGGTGAATCCAATTGAGGAGGGAGGTGTCGGTCTTAAGGACATATCTTTGTTGATACAGTCCATACAAGCATGTATGGCGTGGGATTTTATGGTGGGAGACTCGCTATGGGCAAAAGTCCTCAGGATCAAATATGGATTGCATTGGGAGGAGTGGGACAGGAGGAAGCTGCCCAGATTGGAGAAAAGTGTTCTTTATCACCTGGAGATCTTGCAAGACACCTCATGTTGGGTGCTAGGGAGAGGGGAGATCAACCTTTGGAGAGATAAATGGGTTGGTGTGAAGCTGTTCTTCCCGTTATGTCCAGTTTATGATATGACGGTAAAAGAGGCTATTCGGTATCCTAGAATTTTTGATTCTATCCTTAGTGCGGATCAAATGAACACCTTCAAGGAGATTGTGTTTTCGGAGGAGGTTGATCAGTGTTGATTTACAACATCTGCTTCAGGATATTTTAATGGGCATGATTATAGGAAATTTCTTTGATCGGGAGGGGAGCGCGATGAATGGGCTGATCGGTTATGGTGTAAGGTGGTTCCTCCAAATATGAATTTCCTGGTATAGAGGGTGCACAACCATGCTCTTACAACAAAGGACAATGTTTAGAAGAAAGGAATTTATATGGACTCACATTTCTACTACTGTACTAACCCAAAGCAGGATTTGATCTTCCATTTGTTTATTAAGAGCGAATGGGCCGATAGCCTCTGGTCGGAGATGGGAAATTGGGGGTGTTTAAATACTGCTTGTACTTCCATGCAGGACATTATGGATAGTTGGTTTGTGGGTTCAGAATGGCAAGAGATGGATAGTAGGATCCGTGGCATCATCGTCATTGCCATTTTTTGGACGATATGGGAGGCAAGGAGTGAGGCGAGGTATGAGGTGCGGTCTTCGGTCACCTTTCTTCAAGTGAGAATGAAGGAGATTCTACATGAACAAGGTTCTCTGGTGAAAGGCGGACAACGATCTATTTATATGTGCAGGTTTATTAATCGGCCAATGATCCTATCCGAATCTTATGGAAGCTGGGTTAGATGGATACCTCCATTAAATGGTTTGAAGCTTAATGTGGATGGATCGTTTAGGGATGGGCTGATGGGTGGGGGAGGTATGCTACTTGATGAGCATGGGTCGATGTTGTTTTCCTTCAGCATCTTCTATGGTTTGGAGAGTTCGTTAGGTGTGGAGATGAATGCAATTCACACCGGTCTCTTTCTTTGCAAGCAACTAGCAATGACCTGTTCATAGGTGGAGTTGGATTCTGAGACTGTTTTATGTGCTTTAAACGGACAGGCGGTGCACTGTGGCACCTGGTTTACCTTGTCCGAAGCTATTCCTTGAAGCTTAGCCATGGTTTTTCTGTTCGACATGTTCCTAGAGAGGCCAACTATGCTGCAGATGCCTTATCATGGGGGGTGGGGGGGGGGGGGGGTGGGGGTAGTATAGAAGATCTGTTGGTCATGTATTCTAGTTTGGGCTCACTTCCTTAGAACTGTAATAATTTTTTGCAAGGTTATACCCTTGGACTTCACTATTTACGACGTCCATGACCACCTTTTTGTTGTAATGGACACTTTTTACATCTTTGAATAATTAATAAAAAATCAATTATCGATCGAATTGATAATAAGTGATTGCATAATAAATAAGAAATGATATGTTTAAAACTATGCTTGTGAAATGAAATGATTATTTTTTCTTATTATCTAAATTTAAATATTTTTCAATGAATACTTTTTGGTGAAATGAAAACACAACCGGGGTGTTAATTATAATTTGAATGGAAAAAATCCTTGGAGGTGTGTTTTGGTATTGTGTGGAAAACTCTATAGGAGGTGTTTTATGATAAATTATACATAAAATACCCATGGATGTGGTCGTGATACTTTATAAAGAAAACACTAATTATGGGAGGCTATGAATAATACCTATGGGGAGGTCATGAACAATCGCAATGGGTATGCTATTAATACTCCCTATGGAGAGGCTATGAATAATCCCACTAGGGAGGTTTTCATACCACAATTAAAACACACTTGGGGTGGTCTGTGATACTCATTTGGAAAACGACTGTAAGGGTTTTCAAGAGATTATGGTTGGAACGGTCCACACAATGTGATTAAAGACACCCAAACACTAGATGAAGATGGTATTTTTGATTTGGATCATGGACCTATTGATCAATAGTGGTATATACAATTTTCAGAAGTTATCATGGAGCTTGGGAATTGATGGGTTTATTTAATACTTTTTGTAAAATTCTTAAAATGTTTTAACTATTTATTTACAGAACCTTACATTCACTTTATTAAAAATTTCTTATATTTAGAAAAAATATTTGTGGAGTCATATTGAGTTGTACCCACACCCTACTCAGGAAATATTGACAGTTTGGTAATTGAGAAAAGGGCACTTGATTATAAGTCTAGGATTGGGTAAGGAATGAGGATTGATGATTTGGGATACTTGGAGAGAGAATGGGAGTATGAGGTTAAGATAGGGCTGGGTTCTATTTGCATGATTCTTTATAGTTTTTTTCATTTAGTATTTTGTGTTTTTAAGTATATATGGTTTTTTTTTTATGTATGACTTCTAGATATGTATTTTATATAGTTTATTTTTTATTTCATAGACTATTTTTCTTATTTATCATCACTTCATATGGATCTTTTTATAGTACATATTTATCTAGTTGGTGTATGTGGTACCCATAATTTATTATATTATCTTACTCTGATATATGGGTATACTCTTCCCACTATAAAACCTTAGACCTATGTTAATAATGAAAATCCATTAGAATATGGGGAGGGGTGACTGAGATAATGTAATTACCATTGGTATGGTTATCGAGTAGTGTTCTAGGGTAATGGGATATTAAAATAGGGTCTACCATCCATGTATCACAACACATCACCTTCTGACTAGAACTTATCACTTAGGGGTGGTCAAAAATCACACCAACCTCCCTCTCACTCAAGAGGGGGTCACAACCTAACCACGTCCCTCTTTAAGGGAGGATACCATATGCATTGGCATACTTATAAACACTCACTCAAGGTGGTACCTACAAATACCATCTCACTCAAGGAAATACCATGAACCCCAAACAATACCCTCTTATTAAAGGTTGAGTATTCAATGTTATCCATTACCCTCCCACCTTGGACGAGGTGACATCCTAACTACAACCCTATCACTCTGGTTAAGGTCCAATCCACGTTTCCCACTCATATCACATAGAGTGATGGATATAAAATGAACATTAATGAAATAAAAAAAATAGATTGTAACTAGTTACAAAATCTCACTAGATATTCATTGGGCGTTCTGTCCACTTATGGTCTAGCCCCTCACCATATTCACATCTCATTTTCCAATAACTATATGTTAGTCCTCTTAGGATTCTCACCATTCCCACTAGGTAATCTACTTGGATCCTATAGAACCATATCAACTCTTCCATACATTCATGCACTCCTCACCCCATAATGACCTCACAACCCATAGAATCCACTCAAACCATACCTTAGAAGTATGATAAAATTTCCTCCACAACCCTCACCTGAGACCCATAACACATCAATCACAAAAGATATATTAAGACATCACATAGTGAAAAACAATATCTTACACATTTTCTCTAGTCCATAAGGACTCACCCCACTCACAACCCTTGTATAACCTGAATCCACACTGAGGAGGGTGTCACTCCTCAGGCACGAGACAAACAACCATTTAACTAGTCACTCAAAGTCCTAAGCATTATCAAGTATACCTAAAAAGATTAATGAATAAATCCTTGGAATCCAAAATCATTTTTAAAATAATGAGACCATACATGGTATATTTTTAAGTCAATAATCACCACGTCCCCTTTGGAGAGGTATTCATTGGGTGATCCCATGACACTCAAGGTGTTAAGAGCAGGTGTTCCACCTCTAGGAGACTCCTGACCATCCCATTAATTCATTATGGATCTCTTGGTCCATATCCATTTTAATTATACACATGTAATATGTATGAATCTATGAAAACTTTTATAAATTAGAGTATAGATTTTTATGAAAGGGAAAACCTTCTTCCATGTAAGAGTTACCATCCTCACCAATAACCACACAACCTTTGCTAAGACCATCCATTCCTCATCCCAGTTCATACTACCTCCCAAGATCTTATCTCATTCCAAATGACACTAATAATTAATTATAGAAATATATAATTAATGATTTTACTTCCTTCAAAAAATCATAATCTCCATAAAACTTACTATAAATTGGATCTTCAAAGAAAGAACTAATAACCTTAATGAACCAACAATGGAAGGTCTATAACATACATTGAATACCCTCAAATGAAAAAACCTATTACACAACACCAGATGAATCCCCAATTTCATCTAATTTAACCAACAAAACTAAATAAATTATGGATGTGAATTACCTCAATTAAGACATTGAAATATATCCTAAAATTATTATTCAAGTATTCCCTCTTGATAATACACATAAAATACCAATAATTCTCAACTAATTCCATAAACAATTAGTGAAATGAAAACCAAAACCTTAACTAAATAACACTAAATCATCAGTCCATTAATGGAATGAAAAATAAAATAACATTGGGGGAGAAACTTATATAGAATATCCATGAAATTACACACAAAACACCCATTTTCATAGGGGGATAAAATAGAAGTATGAGAGGGAGGGGTTCTTACTAAGCACAACACTCCTCAAGTGCCTCATCACATAAAAATAAGGGGAGAGAGACAAATAAATTATAGGTTTTATCATATTAAAAAAATAAAATGGGGAACCACATATGGTGTGGTTATAGAGGCCACATGAAATGAATCCACATAGGTTATCCATATGGTGGATCACTTAAGATTATGACATAGAGGACCACCTTGAGACTTTCGATATGTCATGGAGGAGGGATATCTGAAACAAACCTCCTTGGAAGGTATCCCATGGATATACCTCTCCAGGGCCCTCCACAGTGTATCCCTTAGTTGACGATTTTGGGGTCAATGCCAGCTTGGGTTGTAGCATATATTCCTCAATAGTTTAACTATTAATAGTTGAGGGACCAACCATACATCACCCTCCACCTATATGGAATGTACCCACATATATGTGTCATAAGGAACCCATACATGGTATTCCTCCAATGAATAACCTCCAAATCAGGTGTGGTGATTCCCCTAAAAACCACACCATGGAGAAACCCATCATTATGGAACTATAGCCTCCTTGGTCTCTAAAACCATGCTAAATTTCCCTTAACTACACCATGGTTCCCTAATGTTAAGTGAAAAATAATATCAGGCACACAAAAATACTTCTCAAATTTCTATTCATGCACCTCAGATACTAACAATGACTCATTCCATATATACAAAACATATTGTTGTGATGTTATGACACTGAAGATCCCTATTCATATTCAAATTCCAAGAAAAAATACTGGTTCAATACTTACAATTTAAACTCCCTATAAATATTATCATCCCATAAATCCTTGGATTGTTTTAAAATACCTACCATAATGTTTCTTAGCCTCAAGAATACTCAAGAGGCCTTTGACCATCAATTATGAAATTTTTCAGTCTTTAATTCATCACAAACCGATCATGTTCTTCCATTGAACATTGAGTGATATTACACTATAAAACTCTAAATATTATAGAATATTATTCAACATGGACCAACCCACCTCCCCACCACTATCTCCAAAATTAAGATAATTTCCAACTACACATGTCTATCTTAAGAGACTGTGACGTCTTCAACTAATTCATCATGAGGTTTATGGTGCTACTCACCATAATACTCTATTCATAATGATCAATTATGAGTCATGGTGATTCCCACCATAGGAATAAGATATTATATATGAAATTTATATTTCTTGTAGTCCAATTAAATGACCAATGAAGATTCTATGACACTACATGCAATCCATGTATAAAATCTGGCCGACACTCCACTGAATAACATCTCCTAAAACTGGTTGACCTCATACCCTAATACATCACCACTACACCTCAAACGATATCATTTCATTAATAATTATATGAATCTAAAGAACATAAAAACACTACAAAAGAATCTGAACCTAACTCTTAGTGTAATTCCATGGCTGGATCACCAATTATCCACTTTATCTATCATGTTATGACATGAGAATTAGCACACCACCGACCAGACTTTGTCTCTATTTGATAACAACAACTTCATCTCGATCATGATTCCAGGGAGCCAACTATAAACAATCCCAAATATGAGTCCTATGTTTGGTATTTAATAAGGATCCAAATGAAATCCGATCCACCCACACACTTGTATCTTGGTTTCACATCCATTGTCTTCCAAGTAATTGTACAAAACCTATGAACCTTCCAACACAAGGATCATTCCTCTAAAACTGATATGATGATAACCACCATCAAAGTATAATTGTTTTCCCCTCTTTACTCCTTATATTATTGAATTAAATGAATATATATGGTCATCCCTCTGTCACATAATTAGCAACAAAAACACCAAGACACCTATTCCCTACTGACAAAGAACACAATTATCCACATTCAAAAATCCCCTCATAATGAGGATCACACCATCAAAAATCCAATGGTACACTACCCATTATATGTAATACCTTAAAAAACTCCTCAATAAATAACCTATACTAGTCCCAATATAACATAAATGTATCTCTTACGGATCCATTCTCTCTCATCATTGGTAAAACATAACATATCTTATTCTATCCAAGACACATAACCACAATACTTGAAATAATCTCACTATTTACATAAATCCTTAACCCAAATATATCCATTCATCAATTCATGAACTAAATGATCACTATGTATAATTAGTTCACACCTAACCTTGCACACAGAGCCATTTTTTATGAATTTTTTTTAACAAACTCATACTTATTTTTCTATGGATGTGTAATCCACTTAGAACACTCAAAAGTTCTTTTTCATGATCCTACGTGATATTTCTAGACCCCAATGAATAAAAAATCATTTAAAAACTTATAATATAACCTATCCCACATTCTCATGACACATATCTCATATAAACTAGGATTATGTGCTTCATCCACCAATCATGCTCTATTGCATGTCAGTTCCATCGAACCTACCTTTGGAATATCACCCAAGGAAACACCATCCATATGATCAACCCCTAAATGGAACTGATAAAAATAAATGACCATCCAACCACATTCCCACAATGATAATGAAATCACATCTAAATATAACATATCTATGAATATACCAATTCATTTTATCAAACATGTCCTCGATACCAAACCAAATGAATTTTAAACACCTTTCTTTAAGCTAGTTAGGGGTACCCACATAACCACCCAACTCTATTATGTAGAGCGTCACAAAAATTTATAAGGGAAATAATGGCATAGGTTGTTATTGAAACATTAAGTAATGAAACCCACATATTTATAGAAATCCATTTCCATCCTTATTTCATCCCTTAGGAATTAAATTCCTTAATTGACCAAATAAGGGTCTCAACACATTCTTTCCAGAAAGGGATTATATAACCATCACTAGAGATCATACTAAACCATGATCTTTGAAGAACTTCAATCAGAAAATATACTATAGTATAATTGAGTTTAATGAAACTAAAAAGTTATTGTAACGCCCCAATCCCAGTTACCCAGAGTCGGTGCATTATTTTAATAAATTGGCATGATTACAAGGAATCAAGTCCCGAAGGACCGATTAGTTTAGAAGTCTTGAAAAAATATATTACATACATGAATGTTACATTTTCACTTTAAGACATACAAAACAACATAAATAATCTTTATGAACGCCATTTTTCCCTTGGCTTAACCCTACATATCAATCACAATACACTTCTTGGAATCCTGGGAAAACTAAAACATAGAAAGGGGTGAGCTCAAATGCTCACTAAGGGTAAGCAATATAGCAGAAACTTTCAAAATAATCATAAACATTTAAGGAAATGTATAAAACTAAATCCAAAGCCTTTTAAACTTGAACTTCAGCGTAATATGGCAGAAATAAAATGAAATAATACCATTTACTTATTCGCATGGATATTCTACTAATCAAATAATCACATGCAATATCACTAACCACTTTCATAATGATGGAATGCATAATGCCAGACTCTCATAACCACATAGCCAAGGCCTCGTGCCAAGACTACAAATAAGATTTTTTCAAGGCCTCGTGCCAAGACACTAGTTTGTATCATGAGACCTACCAATGCATCGGGGAGCTATAGCGGTCTCCACCCGTCACTTATTAAGTCCAATGCAATCCTCATATGAATAGGTTTAAACATAACATAAACATTCATATTAAAACTAGCATACGAAATGTCAATACTTTCTCCATAAACCATGAATGGTATAAAAATAACATATCCACAGTCAAACATATCACAAAACCTTAAATGAAATTTTTTTATAATAAATCAACTTCAAATGAGCTTAAAATCCATCAAAGGATGTTGACATAGATGAAGATGATGAGTAAAACTTTTTGAGAGAAATATCCTTTTTGTAAAATGATTTAAATGTTACACTTTTATAAAGGAAGTAATTTAAAAGAGATTTTTGAATCAAAGTGTCCCATACCACTTTGAAACTTTTGAAAAGAATTATCATTTCAAAACATTCATGTCCATATAAATAAATCCTTAAAATCATTTTGAAAACATGGACATTAATTAAAAAGATTTAGAAAGATAAATCTTTAAAACATTTGAAATTATAATCATGATAAAGACTACCTTTCAAAATCCTTAAAATCTTCATTTTGAAATCATTTTTATGAAAAATGGACATGGATGATAAAAAGGTCCCAGTAAATACTTACACATAAACAATCTCAGATAATAATGAGATTGAGGAATTAACCCTTACCAATTTGGTAACTTACGAAACATACAACCCATGAAATATGTATCATACAATGAATATGTAAATACACATAAATTAAAGTGTATTACACAAATAGTACAATTATGGTCAGTACATACACCACACAAAAGGTAATAGTGACAATATGGCATGAATCTCACGGGAATAAAGAGGGAGATGAAAACCCCTTACCTTGCACTTTCCTTTAGTCGAGGGTACGTTTAACCTCCTGTACGAAGATAATATTATGTTATTAAATTATACAAGAACCATATTAATACTTATTATATCATACATGATTCATTTATGACTTTATATTACCCATTTAATAATAATTTCCATGTTAAATTAACATTTCGGGTAATAATCGCTTTCTTTATCGTATGTGTTTTAACTTGTTACTCTTGGTTGTATCACATAGATCATGATTTAAATACTTCAAGAATATAAAAAATGATAAATATATCATATATATTTAGAATATAAATATGTATAATAGACATATATATGAAATGGAAAACACCATTTATGGAGATGGTAGTCCGTACGTACGCATAAACACTGTTTCTGTTTTCATATAGTATTGAACAGAAGTAAGTGAATAAGATATATGTAAGTACATAAATCCTTATATATATAAATATATATATCTCCAGTAGAATTATTATTTCATATATCACATACTTATTAGTAATATATATTTTTATAATCGTCGATGAATGGTGAACTTGGAAATGAATCTCATCGTGTCGTGGAGACAGTAATCCGTACGTACATACGAGCGAAAATATCATTCTTTTGATATTAAAATAATATTTAATTGGATGGTATATCATATATACAGAATACTTATAATTATATATTTATTATTTACATCAAATACACATCATTATTATTCCCATCCAAATAATAATGTATTGAATAACAATTACACCACGACGTGGAGATGGAAAGCCGTGCGTACGCACGTATGGTGACATGTCATTCAAAGGATGGATAGAGTACTGAATATGGTTGTACCATATTTATAATAACATCACAGTATATAGGAGATAATGGATTTATTATTTTAGAATATAAATAACAAAAAAGGAAGAAGTTGAAGAATAAAGGAACTTGAAAGAGGGTGGTGAAAACATTACCTCTTCTTGGGGTTCTTCCTTTTGATTTGATCAAAAGGGCTCCTTAAATTTGAAATATGATCAAACTAAGGCCTCTATGTTGAATTGAGGGAAGTTTGGAGAGTATTTTTTCAGGGGTCTGCTGAACCAAAAGGCTTTTATGGTGTGAAAAATTGGATAGATTTTGGGTCCTTTTATAAGGGGGAGGAGGGGCTCTTTAGGAAAAACTTAAAGTATTAATTTATAATAAATTCATATACAGTTTATAATGGATAAAAAGTATATTATTTAAATGTTAAGGTAAGTATGGGTATAAAAACACTCAACCAATAGAATTTAGACAGGTTTGGGTCATTATATTAACCTTATATTTTAGTTTTAACTCTTAGTTAATTAGTTTGACACTTACCATGTCACTTTGTATTTTTATATTATGTAGTTAATAAACATACTATATACCTCCAAGATACCCCAAAGTGGTCCATTAATGATACACCTATCATGATATAAGTCTGTTGGCCAAACCTTAGATTTTTTGGAATTGAATATAAATTACTAATATAATATTTGTTTTAAAAACTCTTTTATGTCAATTTTGACACTATTGGGTATTTTGTTTTTTATAAATTCATAACAACATTATTAATTTTAAAAAAATTTATATAATCAATCCTAATATGTCCTATTAACCTATAAAATTAGTGTAATTCATAAAATTTTCAAATGAAATTTATTTTGATATTTATAATATCAATTATTTTAATATTTTATTAATTAGGTAATTACTGCATCACCATTGTGTCATAAATAAATTAACTTATTTAATGTCTAAAAATTATAAATAAAACACCATTATGTAGGAAATCATTTTATATCTCTAATTAATATTTATAATCGAATTTATCTTATGTATAACCCTATATTAAAAATGTTTTAGTAAATAAACTTTGATTTTTACTTTTTTTAACTCTTCTTTGAATTAAATAAAAATAAATGTCCTAATCTAATCCAAGTGGACCTAAAGGGTCATATTTTATTCCTAAGTTTGTTCTTGGTCGAATTAAACTTATCCAATAGAATTAGGACATGTGTTAGGGTAATAATAATATAATTTTTTCCCTTAATTACCATATTTACTTTTTACCGTGGTAAATAAAAGTAAAAAGTTACTATTCACCAAAAATTATTTTTATCTTATTGAACCAAATTTTTCTCCTTGATATTAACCGTGTCTCTAGGAGTTTTGAAATTCCACTCACATAAGTGGTAAAATTATGTTTTATGTGAATTTACAAATTATCCTAGAAGGTGGGTAAAAGACAGTGAAAAAGTTCAATAAAATTTTTATATATCTAAAAGTATTATAAAATGCCTCCAATAAATTAAATTGAATTTATATAGGTGTTATGTATCTATTTTTACCTAAAATAAATTTAAATAATATAAATAATTATTAAAATAAAAATCCAGTTTTAAACAGTAACTCAGTGTTTTTCACTATTCATCAAAAAATGAAAGTTTTTAGAAAAATACCAAAAATTTACCCTAAGATAATTTTGATATCCCGAATTCAATAATTAAGTATATTTTACCAAATTTTAAAAATATAAGTTTCATTTTTTAATTTAGAATTAATTCCCGTTGTTAAAACAAAAAGCGTGTTTTTAGGAAATAATAACTATCAAAAGATTGACACTTGTTTATGTCCGGTTTAAATGTGAAATTATGTACAATGACCAAAATTGGATTAAATGGTAAAAATATATTCTAAATATAATTTAAAGCCACTAAAATTCATAATTTATCACCATTAATTATTTTTATTAAAAAACTTGTTTTTAATTAAAATTTAGTAATTTTCACTATTCATCAAAATATGAAAGTTATCCGAAAAGTACCAAAATTTCACTCTAGGCTAATTTTGATATTTTGAATCCAAAAATGAAGTCCATTTTGAGAGATAAAATTTATAAAATTTCAAAAAGTGGGTATTACTGTTCACAACGGCTACTTTGATTGGTCGTGGTGTGTGTTAGAACTCGAAGTTACGTACAACACGCGCTACTGTATTATTCAAAGAGAAGAGTACTATGAAATCTCAGGGTGTTACATTATCCCATCCTTCAATAAATTGCATCCTCGCAATTTGATACTGTTATTTGAAAATAAAGGTTGAAAATAGAAAATATCTTTGTGGGAAAACCCACATCAGAAGTTTGGTTAATAAAATTTAGTCTTAATAAGAGGAAAAGAGAAATGAAAGGGTCACCACCAAATTATGATCTCAATTAGGAGAACATTGGTGGAAATTACAGACATATAATTGGAGGAAAAACATAAATATTTATAGGTAGTGATTGAGTTCATCAATCACAAACAAGTTTAAAATTTTGGTCCTTAAATTCATCAATCTATGATGATTTAAAATAACATTGGTTCAAAAAAACATAAGCTATTAGGATAACACATTTTTGATGTTTCAAAATATCTTAGTTGAAATCCCTCATCAAAAATGAATTAATGAAGTCTCTATTTAAAATAAAGAGTGGTAAGTATAAATATTACCGAAAATAACACATATTAGGGTTCCATGTAGGAAAATATGGATATGGAAGAGAAATCTAACCATCAATTATCTGATGGAGATTGGTAGAGAACATGGATTTGAAAAGGCCAACAATCCCAAAGCCATAAATTAGTGATGATCTAAGGTACCATCTAGGATAACATTTTTGTTATAAGTTCCTTTTCTTAATGTTGAGGAATTTATTTATGAGATTGGATAAGATCATAAGGAGATATACTTACTTTATAATTAGAGTTTTATCCATTAATAAATTTCTACCACAAACTCATCTTTCATTCCAAAACATAATACAACTCAAAAATACTCTATTTATCCTAATCGTATAGGGTTCCAAATATAATGAATTTATAATTCACATATCAGGCCCTTTTAAAAAAAGAAACTACATTATACAACCCAGGGACTTCACGTAGTCTAGTGGTAGGCGATAAATCCCAATCGAAATATGGTTGTGGGTTTGATTCCTGTAGTTTTGTCCGACGCGACGGGTTGTCACATGGTCTGCGTGTTGTCCTTTTATAAAAATCCAAAAATAACCTTTCAAACTTAATCCATTACAACCTTTAGAATTATCCAAAATACTACAATCCAAACTCACAGTACAAAATTTACAAGGAAGTTAAACATAATGAGGATCCTTTTTTCTAGGTAATAACATGTGAACGCCTTCCTCATATATTCTTTTACAACACTGCAACATCCTGAATTACCAAAATCAACCATCTCTTATTCCAAAATCACTACCTCAATATTAGGACCATATTAAGGTTTATCTTTACTTCAAACATGTAATTTTCAAAAATTTTAACTCGCTGTAGAGTCACTTTTCTTAGTACCATAAAATCTCAAATCCTTAATGAAATAGTACTGCAGTACAATCCTTATTTATTTCTAGAACATCATTGATACAACACTTAAATGAAATAATTCTAAAATAAAAACATAAGAACACTAGTCATTCCTATTCATCTGTGGTAGTATCATAACTTTATTATTATCCAATAGCATCATTTGCGGCATAGTCTAATGACTGGGACATTGGTTCGCATAGTGTACAAACTCCTTGCAGATAAAGCATTGTACATTTGAAACCCTTTTCTTACACTTGAAATCTCGTAATTGGTGTCCTTTTTCTCCACACTTATAACAAACTCCCATTCCCTTCAAGCATTTTCCAAGGTTATTCTTTCCACAGTTATCACATATGGGAAAACCCTTCTTTACCTTATTCCCTTTATCTGTCCTTCTCTCTACCATCCTTTTCTTCTCTGGATTTCCTTCAAATCCATAGGACACTGAGAATTGTTTACTTATCGTATCAACACACGATACTATTTCTTCATATGATGATAATATGTGGGAGGATATTTCCCTTCTGAATTCTGGCTTAGGACCATGAAAGATATGATCCTTCTTACTCTTTGGATCATACGTATTACTGAAGTTCACATTCCTTCTACTGAGTTCCATTTCTATACAATAGCATAAACTAGGTCAGTTTATGAATTGCAATGAATAATTCCAAACTTGTAAAATACCTAATGCAAATTAAACAGTTTATGGATATAATCCATAATCATAAAAATGTTTTCATTGAGTAAGTATATACTCATGAGCCCTTTATAATGGTTTGTAAAGAAAATGAGAATTATCCTAAGCATATCCCCCGGGAGTGTCATAACCAAGAGTGCAGCAAGGACCGTTGGCGTGCACCAGTTCCCGTTTGAGTCTAGCTCAAAGCGGTGTTTTCGAGTTTTACCCCTAGGTACATCTGTGCCAGAGCCGCTTCTACCTGCTCGTATCCAGACAGGGATGTATTTCTCAGAAAACTCACAAAATCTCTACAATACCAAAATTCTAGGAACTTCTTCCATACTAATCTTCAAATTCTATCTTAGGGATATGTGCTCTAATCAGAGTTTATCTAAATCTAGTTTCCAAGGTTATTTCTAAACTTCCTCTGATACCAACTGTAATGCCCTGACCCCAGTTACCCAGAGTCGGTGCATTATTTTAATACATTGGCATGATTACAAGGAATCAAGTCCCGAAGAACCGATTAGTTTAGTAGTCTTGGAAAAATAGATTACATACATGAATGTTACATTTTCACTTTAAGACGCACAAAACAACATAAATAATATTTATTAACACCATTATTACCTTGGCTTAACCCTTCATATGAATCACAATACACTTCTTGGAATCCTGGTAAAAATAAAACATAGAAAGGGGTGAGCTGAAATGCTCAGTAAGGGTAAGCAATACATCGAAAACTTTCAAAATAAGCATAAACATTTAAGGCAATGTATAAAACTAAAATAAAATTCTCTTAAACTTGAACTTAAGCATAATATGGATTAAATAAAATGAAATAATACTATTTACTTATTCACATGGATATTCTACTAATCGAATAATCACATGCAATATCACTAACAACTTTCATAATGATGGAATGCATAATGCCAGACTATCATAACCACGTCGCCAAGGCCTCGTGCCAAGACTACAAATAAGATTTTTTCAAGGCCTCGTGCCAAGACACTAGTTTGTCTCATGAGACCTAATGATGCATCGAGAAGCTATAGCGGGCTCCACCCATCACTAATTAAGTCCAATACATTCCTGATATGAATAGGTTTAAACATAACATAAACATTCGTATTAAAACTAGCATACGAAATGTCAATACTTTCTCCATAAAAAATAAATGGTATAAAAATAACACATCCACAGTCGAACATATCACAAAACCTTCAATGGATGTTTTGTATAATAAATCAACATCAAATGAGCTTAAAATCCATCAAAGGATGTTGACATAGATGAAAATGATGAGTAAATTTTTTTGAGAGAAATATACTTTTTGTAAAATAATTTAAAAGCCACACATTTATAAAGGATGTAATTTAAAAGAGATCTTTGAATCAAAGTGTCCCATACCACTTTGAAACTTTTGAAAAGAATTATAATTTCAAAACATTCATGTCCATATAAATAAATCCTTAAAATCATTTTGAAAACATGGACATTAATTAAAAATATTTAGAAAGATAAATCTTTAAAACATTTGAAATTATAATCTTGATAAAGAATACCTTTAAAAATCCTTAAAATCTTCATTTTGAAATAATTTTTATGAAAAATGGACTTGGATTATAAAAATTTCCCAGTAAATACTTACACATAAACAATATCGGATAATAATGAGAATGAGGAATTAACCCTTACCAATTTGGTAACTTACGAAACATACAACCCATGAAAGAGGTATCATACAATGAATATGTAAATACACATAAATTAAAGTGTATTACAAAAAGAATACAATTATGGGCAGTACATACACCACACAAAATGTAATAGTGGAAATACAACATGAATCTCACGGGAATAAGGAGTGAGATGAAAACCCCTTACCTTGCACTTTCCTTTAGTCGAGGGTACGTTTAACCTCCTGTACGAAGATCGTAGTATGTTATTAAAATATACAAGAACCATATTAATATTTATGATATCATACATGATTAATTTAGGACTTTATATTAACCATTTAATAATAATTTCCATGTTAAATTAATATTTCGAGTAATAATCTCTTTCTTTATCATACATGTTCTAACTTGTTACTCTTGGTTGTATCACTTAGATCATGATTTAAATACGTCAAGAATATAAAAAATGATAAATATATCATATATATTTAGAATATAAATATTTATAATAGACATTTATATGAAATGGAAGACGATGTTTATGGAGATGGTAGTCCGTACGTACGCATAAACACTGTTTCTGTTTTCATATAGTATTGCACGAAAGTAAGTGAATAAGATATATGTAAGTACATAAATACTTATATATATAAATATATATATCTCCAGTAGCATTATTATGTCATATATTACATACTTATTCGTAATATATATTTTTATAATCATCGATGAATGGTGAACTTGGAAATGAATCTCATCGCGTCGTGGAGACAGTAATCCATACATACACACAAGCGAAAATATCAATCTTTTAATATTAAAATAATATATAATTGGATGGTATATAATATATAAAGAATCCTAATAATTTTATATTTATTATTTACATCAAATACACATCATTATTATACCCATCCAAATAATAATGTATTGAATAACAATTACACCACGACGTGGAGATGGTAAGCCGTACGTACGCACGTATGGTGAAATGTCATTCAAAGGATGGATAGAATACTGAATATGGTTGTACCATATTTATAATAACATCAAAGTATATAGTAGATACTGGAGTTAGTATTTTATAATATAAATAACAAAGAAAGAATAAGTTGAAGAAGAAAGGAACATGAAAGAGGGTGGTGAAAACATTACCTCTTCTTCGGGTTATTCCTTTTGATTTGATCAAAAGGGCTCCTTAGGATAGATTTATGATCAAACTAAGGCCTCTATGTTGAAGTGAGGGAAGTTGAGAGAGGATTTTGTCAGGTTTTGGCCGAACAAAAAGGCTTTTAAGTTGTGAATAATTGGATAGAAGTTGGGTCCTTTTATAAGGGGGAGGAGGGGCTCTTTAGGAAAAACATAAAGTATTAATTTATAATAAATTCATATTCGGTTTCTAATGGCTCCAAAGTATATTATTTAAAGTTTAAGGTGGGGATGGGTAGAAAACAACTCAACTAATAGAATTGAGATAGGTTTGGGTCATTATATTAACCTTATCTTTTAGTTTTAACTCTTAGTTAATTAGTTTGACACTTACCATGTCACTTTGTATTTTTATATTATAGAGTTAAAAAACATACTATATACCTCCAAGAGACCCCAAAGTGGTCCATTAATGATACAACTATCATGATATAAGTATCTTGGACGAACCTTATATTTTTAGGAATTGAATATAAATTAATAATATAATATTTGTTTTTAAATCTCTTTTATGTCAATTTTGACACTATTGGGTATTGTGTTTTTGTTAAATTCATAACAACATTATTACTTTGAAAAACAATTATATAATAAATCCTCATATGTCATATTAAGCTATAAAATTAGTTTAATTCATAAAAAGTCTCAAATTAAATTTATTTTGATATTTATAATATCAATTATTTTAATATTTCACTAATTAGGTAATTAGTGCATCACCATTGTGTCATAAATAAATTAAATTATTTAATGTATAAAAATTATAAATAAAATAAAATTATATAGGAAATATTTTTATCTTTCTAATGAATTTTTACAACCGAATTTATCTTATGTATAACCCTATTTAAAAATGTTTTAGTAAATAAACATTGTTTTTAACTCTTTTAACACATCTTTGAATTAAATAATAATAAATGTCCTAATCTAATCCAAGTGGACCTAAAGGGTCATATTTTATTCCTAAGGTTGTTTTTGGTTGAATTAAACTTATCCAATAGAATTAGGACATGTGTTAGGGTAATAATAATATAATTTTTACCCTTAATTACCATATTTACTTTTTACCGTGGTAAATAAAAGTAAAAAGTTACTATTCACAAAAAAATTATTTTTATCTTATTGAACCACATTTTACTCCTTGATATTAACCATGTCTATCTGATTTTCTAAATTCCACTCACAGAAGCGATAAAATTATGATTTATGTGAATTTACAAATTATCTTAGGAGGTGGGTAAAAGACAGTGAAAAAGTTCAATAAATTTTATATATATATAAAATTATTATAAACTGCCTACAATGAATTAAATTGAATTTATATAGGTGTTATGTATCTATTTGGACCTAAAATAAATTTAAATAATATAAATAATTATTTAAATAAAAATCTGTTTTTAAACAGTAACTGAGTGTTTTCACTATTCATCAAAAAATGAAAGTTTTCAGAAAAATTCCAAAAATTTACCCTAAGCTAATTTTGATATTAAGAATTCAATAATGAAGTATATTTTAACAAATTCAAAACATATAAGTTTCATTTATTAATTTAAAATTTATTCCCGTTGTTAAAACAAAAAGCGTGTTTTTAAGAAATAATAACTATCAAAAGATTGACAGTTGTTTATGTCCGGTTTAAATGTGAAATTATGTCCAATGACCAAAATTGGATTAAATGGTAAAAATATATTATAAATATAATTTAAAACCACTAAAATTCATAATTTATCACTATTAATTATTTTTATTAAAAAAGTTTTTTTAATTAAAATTTAGTAATTTTCACTATTCATCAAAATATGAAAGTTATCCGGAAATTATCAAAATTTCACCCTAAGCTAATTTCGATATTATGAATCCAAAAATGAAGTCCATTTTGAGAGATAAAATTTATAAAATTTCAAAAAGTGGATATTACTATTCATAACGGCTACTTTTATTGGCTGTGGTGTGTGTTAGAACTCGAAGTTGCGTACAACACACGCTACTGTATTATTCAAAGAGAAGCGTACTATGGAAGCTCGGGGTATTACAGTTATATCGTAAAACTCCATATATTTTTTATCTTTTACTTTACACAAATGAACCTCTTATCAGTAAAATAAATCACACCCAAGCAAGAATATGTCTTTGAAATCCTATTAACTAAATATGATATCTATAAACAATCCTTTTTTTCTAATGGGATATGATAAAAAATAATAAATAAATACCTCTATAAATAGATGATATTTAATCTATATCTCAATAAAAAGAGATAAAACCAAGAAAAATAGTCTTGTTACTCTATAATGCATGAAATAACAATGAAAATTAATTCATTACTCACTAATATGATGTCCATCACCACATTTGACACATTTTCAGTTCACTGATCTTTAATATCCTAAAATTGTAAAACAAAATAAAATGATCTAATACCACTTTTTAATTAACCAATCTGAAGGCCACTCCAAACGTGGCTGATGTAAACCACCAAGATGCCAATGCTTAGACTTTTCCCTCTAGAAGGAAATGCATCATGAACCAAAACTAGTGATTTACCTTTACAACCCTGGATATCAGAACTTCTACCTAACATTGCATTACATATTGGTATCTTCTGGATGAACCAACCACTTTGAGGTATGTGAATATCTCATCTTCTCTTCCTTGATGGTAGTACGAACTAAAACTATATCATGAACGGTAAATAGATCTTTTTTTCCAATGACTACCCATGTATTAAATCAAAACCAACTAGTTATTCCCATATTATAGAAAACATTATGTTAGATTTTTGATTTCTCTTCACCCTATTTACTGATGATTTGATCATTAATTGGGAACATGTGATCGATATGTGGTCCTAAAAATGATCCATCCTTCAATATATATAACCCCGTTATGTATAAATATTCATTTGATGTACATTCACCAAGATCATACTCTACTTATGTCATATGTCTAAGAAAATTTACAATGATGTTACCCTTAACTAGTACATATGACATATCAATGTCAACTGTTTATAGGTACTATACCCATTGGATATTCCTCAAATTGAGGTCTCATTGTGGTAAGATATAGTGATTTATCTTGTGGTCTATGTACATAAAGAAACTCCTACTAAATAGATAATTCTTCAAACATTTTAGTGTGTGGACCATTGACACCAACTCCAAGTCATGAGTATGATAGTTTCTCTCATGGGGTAATAGATAATTTGACCCATAAGTTATTATCCAATCCACATGGATCATAAATTAACCTATATAACTTTAGATTCATTATAATAACTGGAATATACAATCCCAAGATCATGAATAATCAACACTAGATCTGTATTTAACCTTCTCTACAACTCAAGAAAAACCTCCTATTATAAGTTTAACTATTGAAAATTCACTCCCCTCTTCTTCGACATAGTTATAAGTACTTTTAAATGGGGTAAGTATTGGATAAAATGTAAATAGTACCGCAACAAAACTAGAAAAATACTAATCTCAAACATGTTTCAAACTCATTTTGAGGTTATCGTAGCCTTTACCTTCTCTAGGTACACTAATATACCTGTCTTAGAAACCTAATTGCATAAGAATATTACCTATTTAATTTTCAAGTGAAACATAAATAGTTTTTCATAAATTTTATGTTATCGATGTGTTATTAATACTATCAAGAGATTCATGATATGATGCTCTGTGGTCAGTGAGAAATTGAGGATGTTATCAATGAACACGATGATGAATGAGTCAAGATATAGGTGTAAAATATTTTTTATGATATCCATTAACACTTATAGAACATCCATTAGTATAAATAGCATAAAAAACATTAATATACCATACATACTCTAAAATATAATATTCAGAATTTACTCATTTCTTACCTGTAATTAGTGATTTCTTGATTAGATATCAATCATAGAGAACTACCAGGCTCCCCATTTCTAATCAAAGAGACCATAAGTCCAAGAAATAGGGTAACTATTCATCAAGGTCCTGAATTAACCTTTTATAAATATATATACAGTCTTATACTACTATCCACCTTGTTATTGAATAGAACAGGTGAACCCCATGGTGATGTACACAGCCTAATAAAACCGTTTTGTTCCAAGTCATCAAGCTATACTTTGAGATCCTTAAAATCAGATGACTACATATGATAAGTGGTTTTATAAATGGTTTGTGAACCTAAAAATAGTTATATATCAATGTTAACTCATCTCTTAGGGGGAATACCAATGAATTCATCTAAGAATATTTCCTGTTAGAGATCCATAACTAGCGGAAATGAAGTGGTCGCTACCACAGATCCTAATAAAATATCCAGGAACAAAATCTACACTTTAAGCATCCTAGATAAAATATCCAAGACCAAAATCACCAGTCATCATGAAATTCTATCCTTGTGTGAAGTAAATGGTACCCTACTCTAATAAGAATCAATATGGGATCAAAATGTAGTCATATAGTCAATATTGAGAATAACATAAAATCTCAAAATCACAAGAATCATAAAGCATGATAGAATACCATAAGAAAAAACGTGTATAAGGAACTCTAGTTATTTCTAAAGGGGATCCACTTTCTTACACAATGGTGTATCAATGGAAAGAAACTTAGAATTCAACTCAACTGGAAAGTCAAATCTATCAACAATTTGTCAAGATATAAAGGAATATGTATAAATCATACCAAACTAAGAAATAAAAAACATAAAATTGATAAATATCATACCTTAAATAGTATATAGTACCTTACCCACATATTCTGGCTCCTGATAAAATTTATACACTCATATTTCCTTATCTTTATGCCCCAGACCCTGAGGTGTATGTCTCACCTAAGTCATTATCATATCAACCTTCTACCGAGGAGCCTGGGTAGATCTATGGGTTATAGATAACATATATCCTATGACCATGAAAAAACATGAATGTGAAGTTCTAAAAAATAACTAATGATGATTATCTATCCTTCCACAAAACTGACACTTTATCTAAGGTGTTGGGAAGAGCCTTCAATAATACCCAACCTTCCTACAGTTGAAACACTATGAAACTCCTCCTAACAAGGATGGAGGATCCATACAATGCTCAACATGATTTCCAATACACCAATTCATATCATAGACTTTCCTCTTCCAAATACTAGAAGAGAAAATCATAGAAGAAGAAGGAGGTCCACCTTCTTGAGTACTGAAGGGTGGAACAAGAACAACTGCTCAATCCTCCTCTATAATAGTCATGGCCGAGCACAAAACCTTCAAGTTTTTTATTAGGTTAAAACTCATGATCATTCATATGATATCATGATTAATAAAAATCCCAAACTTACTCTCATTCTATGTATTTTTTCTTTCCATGATAGTAGAAAAAATAAGTTGTTTGGTAATGATAGTGTAATTCATAGATATGATTATGAATCCCTACTGATATTACATGAATTCATGGAAATGTTCCACCTATAGTGTTTCAAAAAATAATTCTATAAAGAACAGGTTCATGAATTCCTCCCAATAAATATAATCATGACTAATTAAAAATCCCATGACATTACACCACCTCTTAGTAGGCCCATAAATCATAAATTCCATTAGTATGACCCATCAGTCCTCTTTTGTCTCCACCAGGTAGAATATTCTCCCTATAATTTCTAACCAATACTCAGTATCCTATTTTCCCTAAATTACTTGAATGGTTTGTAGATGAAAAAGACAAAATTCTTGTTATTAATAAACTATGAACCTCTATACTACTTCACCATAGGATAGTACAATATATTAGACTCTGGAATTGTGGTACTTCAATTTATGAACAACTTGATTAATTGTGAGATCATGATTAGGTTCATCATCCTGTAAAACCTATGGTGTGACCTGTGATCCAACCCCAATGGGATAATTAAATTATCTCCAAGTAAAATTTTTCCTAAAATTACAAATTAACATTTAATCAACTAAATTCATTAATGAAAATACTAACCAGTCTCTGGGATCACACAAGGTTTTCTTAGAAGGATAACCATAACCCGTGGAATATCCATCATAGAACTACCCTAGGTTCTACATACCTATACATTAGTCACAATAATAAACATATATATTAAATCATCATTATCAATGTCAAATAATAAATTTAAAAATAGGTAAATAACTCAAGAGATAAAACATGCCTATCCTAAAAAGATAAGCCAAATTAAGGCATGATATTAAAGAAATAATATGCAGCACACAAAATGTATATAAATGGAATATGATATTTCATACCTAATATTAATTCCTAAAAACACCCAAATCAAAAAAAAGTATAACAACATTCCCATAAATGTTAAATCATAGTTATGTTAAACATGAAATTGGTAGGAACTTGGTAACTCACTTTTTTGATTACTATACAACCTATCTCCTTTCTACTATATCTCAAAAATAACTAAGACGAAAAGAAGAGAAAATTTCCCAGATACCATTTTGTAACACCTCTAACCAAATGATTGTTTCTAATGTAGATATCCACAAGACCTCATGCATTCCTCCTAGTACACAAGAGCCTATCGATTAAAAGTGAGGGTCTGAACACCTTCAGTGCAGAGACTATAAATTATACAAATATATCCATACACAAAAAGTGTAAATAAAAATAAAAACTCATAGTATCAAGGCATAAGAATAGGAATTATAATGTAATAATAGATAAAAAACATGTAATATAAATAAATAAACTAGATTCCCAGTGTATAAATCCACTCAAGATTATATAGTTGAAAGTAGATAATTTAGAAAAACATTGAAAAAATCCTCTGAATTCCATCCTGATACAACTACTAGCTCTATGATTCTCAATTATAAATTTTTCATGGGTCTAATTCTATTACCTAGACCCTTAATAATGAAATATGAACATGCATTGAGATTCCCATGTAGGGTGTCTATAGTAAACCCAATGGGACACCACCATTTTGTCCTTAACATTCCTTCACTGGTATAAAGGGTGTATTCCATTATAAAAATTAATTTCCAAGAAATCATAATCAATTAAACAATAAGAATTTGTGTGCTATCCAAGACACAATGAGCCATGGACATACCAAATTCATCTCCATACTGAAAGGATAATTGAATCAGATGCTGGAGGTGATGAAGATCAATTCACAAGGCTGATAAACATGTCACTCATTATCCACAAGGAATCGAGTGAAAATTTAACTATAATGGTTTGATCAAAATGGAATTTATATGAAAATACTCCGTCAGGGCAGGACACAATGATTTCATAGCCATCATTGTGTCTCGAGATAACCTATAAATCCATTATAAAGCTAACCTATGTACAAATCCGTTTTCTTCATCATCATATATCAAGTGAATTCCCCTCTAAACATTAATCTCCACATGATTGTGAACCTATTATGAGTTCCAAAATAATAACTATAAATGAATTTTAAAACATATAACAAGTTAGATCATATAATGGAAGTAAAATTAATTCCATAATGAGAAGTGAGTAGAAATATTTACCAACATATGATGAATATCAAAAATAGAACATGCTAAAAATGAATACTCATGGAATCAATAATTATAAAATGGTATCATGGTATACAAAAAAACCCATATAAAGTCACAATGAAGATAGTTTATACAATCTATAAAAGTATAAGAATCACATCCAGAAATATAGAATATACAAGTTTTCAAATGGTATGGAACTTCCTACCTCAATTTTGTTGATGAAGTAATCTAATATTTCTCAAAGGATTGAAGACTGAATGATGTCACACACCCACAAAATAATAGTTCCCACCTCAAATATGCCTACATATGATTTTTGTTCATTAAATAAGAGTTTAAAGAAAGCTATTAGAGGAGATTATATGATATAAAGGGTAATTCTAGTATTAATTACCACATAGATTCCATAACCAGAACTAGTTATGATATATGTTGATGAAGAGGATGTAAATTCACTATATATATAAAAAATTCAAGAAAATATTTTGAATTACTCATTAAATGTAGAATATAACCTTAGTTCTAGAAAATAAACATTTATCTATGATGAATCCATCATTATAGAGATCCAATATGTTATTGAAGAAGAAAAAGGTCTCAATATCGATTTATGATAACTTACCAGGAAATTTCAATTACTCACATTTGATATAGCTCACATAAATAGGATGTCATTTAAATGTTTAAAACATACTCTATTATATCCAATATCCATTAATTCGTCATTATAAGGCATAATAATTCGAATATCTTGAAATAATATGCCATATCTAGGTTTTATTTCAATGAAAAAGAGATTATCTTAAAGAAAAACAAAGAACATAGGTTTTTTTATCACATAACTCAATTTTAAATACTAAAGTCCCTTGGATCTCCCAGAATCAAGATTAATGATGAAATCCATGGATGTTTTCCATAGTTTGAGTAATATTGAAGATCCCATAGTTCGTGGTGATGTTGGGTTGTTGTATTTGTTTAAAAACTTATTTGAGGTGCTCATTAGATTTGATGGTGAATGATATAGTTTTTATGGATTTATATATACTGAAAGAAAGATTAATGGTGACATAAAGTTTTTTTGAGAAGGGATATAGGTTAGATAAAATTGTTTTGATTTATTTAGAGTGAATTTTAGAATTTAACAAATTCACATATCCCTATTTGTGTAATTATAGCTCTTATAGCTAATTAATGTACCCATTTATGATATATAGGTGATCCACATAGATTATTAATCTATGTAAATTAATTCATGTAACTAAATGATACTATATAAGAGAATATGGGCATGCATGTATCCAAAAAATTCATATAGACGAATGAGTTAGTAGAAAAATCTTGATGACAATGACATATTTGTTTTTGAAACATAGTTAAATATATATTCATTTAACTAAATCACAAAGTAAAATATGGCACATATCCAAAATAGAACTATGTAGGAGAATATGCTACCTATACGATTGAGAACCACCTAACTGATTTCTACATATTGACTGTTATTTATATAGATGAGTCATAATTGTTTCTACGTATAGATTATAATTATGTAGGTTTTTAAAATATAAATATTATGAGGTGAACTAATTGAAACAATGATTGGATGGATTTGAGTTCTTTCATAATAATTTTTTTAGGTTTTTATCCAAAATAATATCATGTTGGGCTATGATGAAATTATAGTTATTGAATACAATTATAAATATCATGCCATAATTATTATAACATGTTTTTTATTAATTATATAAGTAAAGAGATATGATTACTGAAGTAGCACATTGATATTATTTGTATTTTTTTCTTTTACATTACAAGAAGGTGAAATATTAGGGTCTGAAGTGGGATTTGAATTTTTAGCGATCAACATCCAATAAATCTCATTCCTTTTAGAAGTTTTATTTTATTTTGAGAATATCTATACTATAAAATTCAATACTTCACAGTGGGTAACACTCTCTTCTATATTATATAGTCTTATGGAAGTGGTTATTCATATTTTGATACTAAATAAACTCTCTTTACTTGGTGATCATATTTTTCTTATAATCATCCATTATATTTTAGTGTGAAGTTGTGTTGTTGGGAATGGATCTTGATATGTGTGTGGGATTTCACATGATTTATTGTAATATGAATTCACATGTGATTATAATGAAAAGAATAAATTTTTTCGGTGGATAACATGCCATTAAAATGAGTATTATTACACACTAGATCTAATCCTTTTAATAATTATGTGTTTCTTTATCTTTCATTTTCTTCAAGATCACATGAGGATGATTTATATCTATTTTGGGCAGGTCATGCTCTAACAAGTAATAGTGGTCTAATTCTACTAAAAATAAATTTTAAAAACCACCCACCACTAATTCATCCCCCCTTCTCAGTAGATAAAACCATTCTTACAAAGAAGATCAATTGGTATCAATGTGAGTTTACCTCTATAAGATCCAAGTAATTTTCTTTCAATAATGGATAATAATAATTTAGTTAGTATGAGGGGTGTACCAAAATTCAGTGAAACAAATTATTACTGTCAGAAGAATCTAATGTTACCAAATCATTTACCTCTTGGACTAGAAGATCATGTTGCAAATATAGTTGGATTAATAACCATTTTAAATAATGATTATATAATGTTTCTAATAAGATGAATATCAAATTTTTGATAAATTAAAAAAAATTCTATAATCATTTCATTATTAGAGAAGTAATATACTAAATATTTGCATCTAAAACCTATAAATAAAATCTAAGAAAATATGGAGACCAGCTATGAAGGTAATGATAAAGTCAAAGAGGAAATTTTTTTTATATGAAGAAGAAAATTTAAAGACATAAAAATAGTAGAGGAAAAACGAACTTCTGTTTTCTTTACTGAGGTAAATAAAATTTTGAGTAATTTTTGAATCTTTGGTGAGGAACTTAATAAATCCAAAATTGTGATGAAGTTTATGTAAAATTTCTCTAATTTATTTGATCCCCAAAATTTTTCACCTGAAAATAGAGAATATATTTCTCTCGATGAGTTACACAATCTTCTCATCACTTAAAAAATATGATATATTCTATCATTTAAATAAAATTTAATGGTGACATTACATTTGAATCCATGAGGAATATGAAAATTTGTAATGATAAATAAGTTTTTGAGTTAATAAATTATGAGAATTATGAATAATATTGATGGTTAATTGTGTTCATTTCTAAAATATTTCAAAAGGAAAAACATTAATAATAGTATATTCTATAATATATTTTATAAATGTTAAAATATTATAAAATATTAAATTATTTTCCAAAATAATAAAATATTATACTATGAATTTGAAAATGATGTAAATAAACAAGGAATGAAGTGGGAAAATATTATAAAAAATCATTAAAGGTGCGTGGAAGTAAGAATGATTTAAAAAAAATATATATTGTGAGAAAAGGATTGGAAAATGATATTATCTCATGGAACAATTTTAACAAATAAACACATGAAAAATATAAAAAATTTATTGTTCATCTTTAGAAAAACATTAATTCATCTAGTGGTGATAAAGATGATTTAGAACAAAACTATTATGATTAATTTTTAAAAGATGAACTTTAGGCGTGCCATGATAAAAAACCAAGATCATTAAAGAGAATAGAAGCTTGTAAAAGAGAATATGAAACTGGTCAATAAAAATGGAAAGAAAGTTAAATGAGAGGAAAATATTGAAGAAGAAAATAAAAATCTCATGCGGAAAATTATGGAATATGAGAAGATGAACAAGGATCTGGAAGAAAAGCTGAATATAAGGAATATAGAATTAATAATGACACTATTAAAATGTATCTTGGTTAAGAAAAATTTCATAAATATCAATAATAACTTTAAAATATCCATTTAATTTATGGGATAATCCTAAATAAATACCATAAAAACTATGGTAAATTCCTTAAAGTAAAAATCTTTTTACCAAATTTTTAACACTAATTATCCATGATTAAATCATAATTATAATCAGACATAGACCCATAAAACCATAGATAAAATACCCAAAAGATTAACTGATAAAAAATTAATATTTAATTAACCTTATATTCCAAATCGAAGAAAACATTATCCCCAAACAATTCACTATATGTTAAATTATAGACAGAAAACATCTTGATATAACTAAATGTTTTAGGGTAATTAATATTGCAAGGTTATTGCTAGTGATGTGGAATGTTTGGGCATAAATTATAAAAATGTTAGTATAAAATTTATTTAAATTAGAGAAGGAATGAAGCTAGGGGGAGTAGCTTCAATGAGAATAATAATTTTTCTTGAATAAATAATGGTGAGATGGAAATAGGCTACAAGTTAACAACACAAAATTGTTTTGATTATCCTAATGAGAAATGTGTAAATTATGATAAAACATGATATAGAGTAGAGAAATGTTTTATAGGATTACCCATTAGTTCCATTTAAATGAAGAAGGAAAATTAGTTGAGGAATGAAATATATAAATTCCATGCTTGGTAGAAGTACTCTTAAACAAATTCAGAAGATGAAGGCATGGATACTTGACCGTGGTTGTTCCTAAAATATGACTGGTGATGTTAAAATTGTTAGGATCATTATTATACATAAATGAGTTTTAGAAACATTTGTAAAATATTATTAAATGAAAAAGGTATTAGAATAATTGAATTGATATTGAAAATTTAAAATCAGATGATATTATTCATGTTCAAAGGATAAAATATAACTTAATGAGTTTTTGAAAACATTTTGATGATTTAAATGTTGAAACATTAAAAATAAACACATGTATCATTAAAAACATAGGCTATGGATAAATTTACTCTCAAGGAAGTTCAAATAATGGGGATTTTTTTTATTATTCATGATCCTTCTAACACATGCTACTTGAGCATGAAATATGAGAACATGTTTTGGCAGAGAAGATTTGGGAGTCTTGGACAATGAAGCCTATGAAATATTATAAAACATGATATATTAAAAGATTTACCCAAACTAAAAGACATCAATATGGAATATTTGGAATATATGAGAATGGGAAGATAACTCATATGACACATAGAAAGGTGGATATTACATGCATAAGGTCACTTTAATTTTTCCACATCGATATATACAAGACCATGAGATGAAAGTCTACCTATGGTGATCTTTATTTCATCACATTTATATATGTCTTCACTTAGATGACCAATGTCATTTTCATCAATCCCATGTTTTAGATGGATATAATAATGAAAATTCATAGATGATAGGTTGTACAAAAAAAATAAGATCAATGGGAAATAATACATGTGTGATGCATTTGAAACCCGCCATAGTAAGAATGGAATCATAAATTATTATAATTCACCCTATACATCATAATAGATGTTAGAAAAAGGAATAATATGGGTATTTTGTAAATTAATAGAATAAATTTCGCTAAGAATAATATTTCAAAATTATTATAGAGATAATTAGAATGTACTATGGTGTATATTCAAAATATATGTCTTTTGAGAGATGATAGAGAGAAAAAAACATGAAATATTGTTTTTTAATAAAAAGTTACTAAAAATATATAATAATAAACACTTAGAATAATTTTAGTCTAGGTTTCAGTGAATTTGACATAATCATGCGACATATCATAGTTAAAAAAATTCTAAAAAATCCATCTACATTTGCTCATGACATCTCTTTAATAAAACCAAACACATTAAATCTTCTGTTGAGACTTTGAAAATCATTTCAAAACATAGGGATATCATAATGTTTCCTTTTAAGGGGTTTTAAAAACTAGGTAGAATCCTTTTATAAATATTATAAAATATCTTTGAAAACATTTTATTCTATGTAAAATATAATAAATTTGATATAATAAATAATTTTAGAATTATAAATATTGGGTTTTCAAGACATAATAAATATTAATCAATGACATCAAAAATACATATTAATTTGAAAACCCATATAATTTTAGAAAACTTCAAAACCATACTTTGAAAATAATAACTTTTGTGGATTATAATATTACTTGGAAAATCATAGGAAAACCACAATGGCACTATTAGTTTCATATTTAGGTAAACATCCACTTAAAATCATGGGATCACCCCATTCCTTATTATCCCATGTGATACCCAAGTAATTTTTTTTTATATAAAAATATATTTTTAATGTCATTTCCTTTCACATTATAATTCCATTAAAATATCCTTCCCAAAACCAGAGAAATTATTTTCAAATAGGAAAACCCTTTCATATGACATAAACATTATCAAGAACAAATTATAAGAAAATTAAATAATGCGTATGGTAAATCTATATTTCATAGTTAATATATACAAAAAATTGTAAATATAAAATAAAATAAATAAAAATGAATTACATAAAAATTAAGGAACACAAATGATTAAAGTAAAGTATAGAAATATCTATAAACATTCTTAACATTACTTTGTTATAATAGAAATTTCACACATAAAATGATAACTATAAAATCCTCCTAGAAATTATAAATAATTTTTTTTTCAGAAGGGTTTAAAAATTTAATAAATCACATTCTCTATAAATAGGGTTTTGTAAAAATTGCAATAGGTATATTTTCATAAATAAATTTCCTTTAAAATAATCCATCCTCATAATAATATTAAAACAATATTCTTTTAAACTAGTGATTTTTTAAATCATAGAATAATTTTTTAATTATTAAATATTAATTCTAAAATAAACCACCCTTAAATAAGGTTTGGGAGAGTGAAATATGAAATATGAGTTTTATATATAAGATTTTTCACAACATAGAATTAAAAATGAGTGCATATATACCTCCCACATTGATTTATTTGAATGAGGGAATAAATAGATGAAGAGATATTTTTGGTTTGTGTGGGTTTCTTAAAGAGTTAAAGGCTCTATATATAATTAAGCCCTCACTATTCATTTGAGTATTTTTTTTGAATGAATAAAATATTCACAAAACTGGGGACTTGAATAAATACCTTTTACAATGAAATTTACAAAAAAAATACGGATATAATTTTGTATTTCACCCATTAAAAATCCTACAAAAATCCAAATTTGAACATTTTAGGATTTTAGAATTTGTTCGAGCTTGTGGAGAAAACTAAAGATAAATAAAACCAGTCTTATTATTGACATATAATAAATATATATAACTCATCATTTCTTTTAGTGTATGATAAGGTGGTGAAAAATTACAATCCTAGGAGATCTCCAATGAAAAATTGATGAAATCTTTCTATAAATATGATTGATAAATTTTGTTAAATATATATATGTATATAACTCATTCCGTATAGTTCCTTCAAGGTTAGACATGAATATTCAATGAACAACACTCCCAATATTTTTCAATATGCAACAATTAATTTGGCTTGAAGTAAAAAACAATATGGGCCATTATTTCTAGGTGGGTTTCCCTTGAAAATCAAAGAAAAAGTGAAAGTGAGACGTTGTAATAAATTTCTTATTTCAAACTATAGCACTATGGAATCCAAGGCTAGAATGATAAGTTAAAATTTTGAAATACTATAAATATATTCATGTGAAGATCAAAGAGTTTGATATGCATAATTAAATCATCCATAAAACACATTCACTACATAATTCAAATGAATTAGGAGGAATAAGGGAAAAAACATTTAAAGGGGTTTTTAATTTTTGAATGAGGTTGAAGATGATAACTAGGGATATTGAATGACCAATATTGATCAGATCAGATGATTCATATTATTTGAGGATGTTTTTAATGTAGGAGAATAGTGTCCTAGAGATCATGTCCCATATTGATCATTCTTTTATTCTGGATTCCCTTAACAATTTAACCCATTTCAGTCATTTCATCACGAAGGAACTGGGGTTGGATCCGAGACACACTGCCCTCAAATTCCCTATGGGATACACCTCCATTCACTGGTGCACAAGTATTCTATGAAATAAACCTATTCGTGCACTCTATAGGAACTATCCCAGACCCTTGAAACTCATGCGATATCTCATTAAATAAAACCATACACTCCCTGGTGATTATCAATATAATTATAAAATAGGAAGGTTAACCTGACTTCCCACATAAGTAGTGGTATAAAGGTCCATGTATATCTGAGGTTGGATAGTTTTTTTTAGTGTAAATATTAATGTTTTAAATTAATTTTCTATATGAAAATTAAAATAGAGACCATATAATATTTAGACATGTTTATGTATTAATTATAACTTTTAAATAATTTTACCCTCATTAAAGTTATGTTTATATTATCATTTTACATTTGTATGTTTTATTATAATACATTAGTACCAAGTTTGATGAATTCAAATACTATCACAAAATGATATTAAATAATATTTACATAAGAAAACAATAATTTAACTATTTATTTTAAAACGTTCCAATATTTTAAATTTCAAAAATATATGTTAAAAAAAACTTATATATATATATATGTTTTTTGTTGAGAAATAATAATATAATCAAATATTAAAATCATATGATTTTAAAAAATATAATTTTTCATATAAATATACCTTTAAATAAATGATCACTTTTATTTTTTTATCAAAAGACCTATAATCCGTGTAATAAGTTCAAATGGTATGATTATGAAATATTAACATAATAAATCTTATCTATTCAAAATATTGAGTTAAAATATAGTTCACCTTGTCTAAATAATATCATTTATGAATATACTAGCACTTTTTTATATCACTAATTATATTCTTCAACAAAGGTATCATTCCTTGAATATAAATCATATGTAAAATTTTTATAATTTGAAAATTTTAACATAATTTATATCCAAAACCTATTTTTATTAAAGAAAATAATCTCATAATATATTATTTATATTAAAACACATATACTTTTTATAATTATAAAAAAAATTTAATAAAAAATTATTAGAATGGAAAATAATCTAAAATTATTTGGATTTTACATTCTCCTACTTAAAGAGATTACACTATCACAATTATTTCATCACACTCAGTTATATTATAAATCCCACTTCATTGAATTTAGGAAAACTAGGATCGTAAATATTTTAATACACCTAAGAGTTTTATATAATTTAGTTTCTTAAAAATTCAAAATAAAAAAATATCAAATTACCCTCAAATGAAATTTACATAATCTCTAAAGTTGTTTAATCAATTTGTTTGATACCAAATGAGATTATATGAGATCCTTACTCTTGAATCAAGTTCTAAAAACATGGTGTATATTTTTCATATAAAAATTAATAGAAAAATATATAATCCCTTACATAAGAGGTTATTTTTGGAATAGGTTTTGGACAATTAGACATAATATTTCATCATATAATAGTTAAAAAAATATTCAACACATATATATTCACTCATTATATATCTTTAATAAAACCAAACACCTTCTTAACTTCTATAGAGCCTGTGAAAATCATTTTTAAAAATTGGGTGATCATAAACTACCTTGTAAGGGTTTTCAAAACAAGGGTTAAAATCCTTTTATAAATACAATAAAAACACTTTGAAATAATTTTACTATATATCCATTATAAAACAATTTATATAATAAATAATTTAAAATTTATAACTCCATGGTTTTCCATACATATGAAATACTGTTTGAAATCTTTAAAAATAAATATCACATTGATAACCCATATCATTTCATTAAACATTAAAACATTAATTTAATTTAATAAAATTTATGGGCTATAATATTAAAGGAAAAATATCTAGAAAACCATGTGGCCACTAGAAGTATCAAATTTAGGGACACTTTCCCATTTAGTTCATGGGATCACCCCATTACTCATTACCATATCCAATACCCAAGTGATGAAGTTTTATATAGAATTTTATTTTATCAAACCCATCGTTAACATTATAATTTCATTAAAATATACTTTCTAAAACTAGTTATGTTTTTTTCAGAGAGGAAAATAATTTCTTATAACATGATCTTTAATAATAAATACATAGAATAAAACACCCTAATCTTTAGGAGAAATCAATTTTTCAAAATTAATAATTACAATAATCCTTGTAAAGAAGGTAGAAAACAAAGGAAAATGATTTTCATGAAAATTATGAAATATTAGTGATTATAATAGAGTATGTTCATATTTGTAAACATTATTAACATTCATATGTTTAAAAGGATGTTTCATATATAAAATTATAACCATAAAATCAATTAAGAAATTATAGATAATATTTTTTTAATTAATTTTTTAAGAAGAAGGCTTTAAATGTTATCTAAAACACTTTGTTTATAAATAGGGTTTTAGAGAACATGGAATAAAGAATTTTTATTAAATAATATTTCATTAAAATAAAAAACCCTCATAATAATTTTATTAAAAATATTATGTTAAATAATGCGTTTTAGAAATCAATAAATAATAGTCTGGAAACATGAAATAGTATTTTATTTAAATAAAATTCCCTTACAGAAGGGTTTCGAGAATGAAATAGGAAATATGATTTTTAAAAATATAATTTTCCCTTATCTAGAACTAAAATAGGTGAAGAGATACATACTATTTCTGAATGAATAATATTTTCAAAAAACTATGGATGTGAGTAAATATTAGCTACAATGACGTCTACATAAAAATAAAAATCTTAGGATATGTGTTTGGGTTTCATCCATTTAATACCCTATGTAAAACTAAATTTTATAGATCCATGATTTTTGATTTTTCTCTTATGGACCAAGATGAAGATTCATAAAACTAGTTTCAATGTTGATATTGAATATATATATATATATTTAAATATATATCTATATTTATTATCGTTTTAGATAAGGAGGAGAAAAACAATAAGGTTGGGATATATCTAAGGAAATGTTGATGATATAAGGATTTAAATACGATGGATATATATTTTTATATATAAATTTATACAACTCATTATGAATAGTTCCATCATGATTATTGAATAATATTCATTGAACAACACTACAAGTATTTCTAATAATGCATCAGGTATGAAGGATTCAAGGAAAAAACTATGTGTGGCATGATTTTGATGTGGGTTACCACTAAAAATTGAAGAAGGAAAATGAAAGAGGGAATTTTTTAAAAATTTCATGTTCTAGAAATTATCCTTATGATAACCAAGGATGATAGAGGGAGATAGAAGGCTGAAATAATAAAAATATCATCATGCGATGATCAAATATTTTCATATTAATAAATAAATCACACATTGAACATGGTTGTTGTTTCATTAAATCACATATAGATGAAAAATGAGAAGGAAAAAAACTCTTTGATTGTTTTTGAATTTTGTGGTAGGTTTAAGATGATACCTAGGGAGATCATATGGTCGAGATAGATAAGATTAGATAGAACATGTTTTTTGTGGATGTTATTTATAGGGTGAAAAATGTCCCAACTAAAACATTTATTTTGGGATAAATTAATAATTTTACCCATGCTAGTTATCTCTCAGCTATAGTACAAGGGTAAGAATCTAGACACAATGCACTCACACTTCTCGTGGGTTTCACATCCACATGCTAACCAAACCGACACTCTATGAACGCACACTATGTACTCACCCTTTGAGTGATATGTTAGCATATTAACACTCATGTCAGATATATGTTATATGACCACATTCTCCTCAGTGCTCACCATGCCACATATTAGATATCTAGGATTACCTTATTTACCATCTAAGTAGTGGTTCACAAGTACTTGTCTAGAATAGAATGGATTTTTTGTAAATATAAATATGTAAATTTTAAATTACTTAGTTATAATAAAATTAAAATACAGACCTTATAATATTTTTGTTTGTGTATATATTAATTTTAACCTTTAAATAATTTTAAACACCTTAAAATTAATTTTATATTATGATTAAAATATATATCATCTATTACAATAAATTAATAAATAGTTTGTTGATGTTAAATATTATTAGTAAATGATATTAATTAGCATGTACATAACAAAACAATAATTTAACTATTTGAATTCAATACTTACTTGATTTTAAATTTCCAAATGATATCTCAAGAAAAAACTTTTGTATATATACATATATCATATTTATTTAAAAATAATAATATACTCAAAAAATAAAATCATAATATTTTGAAAACTATAAATTTTATTATAAATATACATTACAAATAAATAATCCATTACATTTTTTTTTATCAAAATGACTTATAGTTCGTGTAATCTGTTTGAAATGGATTATTATGAAAAAGTAACATAATAAATATTATCTTTTAAAAATATTAATTTTAAATATAATTTACCTTGTTTAAATCATAAAATTTATAAATAGATTAAAAATTTAATATATTAATGTTTATATTTATAAATAATGGTATAATTAGTTGAAAAATAATTGAAAGTTAACATTTTTACAATTTGAATATTTGAACTTCATTTATATTTAGAAATTCTTTTAATTAATTAAATTTATGCAAAAAAAAGATTATTAATATTAACATACATCTTAGTTTGTTTTATTTATAATTTTTTTTGATAAATATTTATTTGAAAGGAAAATAAGTGGAAGTTATTTGGATATTACAAGATTGGGGAAAATTTCTGTAAAGTGAATTAGTAGATTCAATATGATTTTATGAATCAAAAAATAAAAAGTGCGTAAAATTTATAGAAAATTCATGTATAGGTTGCTGAAATTAGATTTGATAATTTGATTGTAATTTAGAATGTTCTAGTGATCATGAAGAAGGAATTGATGATTATAGAAATTATTTTCATAGATTAAATAATCATGTTGAAATTGAAAATATCATTGGGAATTAGAATGAATTAGTTCAGATGAGAAATAATCTAAATGTTGAAAATCAAATAGCCCGTGTATCACAGGCTAATCCTAGAATGCTTGTTGAGGTCATAAAAAAGATTAATGGGCAGAGTCTATCAATTAATATCTCAAAAAAAAAAATAAGAAAACAATCTATATTAGAAATTATCACTAGATCCAAAAGTAGTAATGTGATTGGTGTATAATGGGATTTTATAAAAAAATTAATGTGAAATGATAAGTAACACAGAACATGGCCAGAAATTTTTGAAAACGCTACTCTCAAATGGTTGGTGTAGACTTATAAAAATATTTTTTCAATGGTTTGTAAACATGATACAATGATAATTTTATTGTTAGTGGATGCTCAAAATCATTATAGGGTATATAAAATGGATGGAATATCTTATTTTCTAAATGGTTATCTCGAGGTAAAAGACTTTGTTGGAAAATAATAAGGTTTCATCCTTGAAAATTATGGAATAATGGTTTATATATTGAAAAAAGAATTGTATGGATTGAAATAGATTCCATGGGATTGGTACTCTAAATTAGATTACTGTTTGATAAAAATGGAATTGTATAGATCCACTGTTTGAAAGAAACTTGTACATGAATATTCATTGTGAAGAAATGTTGATGGTGATTGCTTATGTCGATGTCATAATTTTTTCAAGTAAATTTAGTCCACTATGTGGGGAATTCTCCATAATGATGATGTTTATATAGAGAAGTATATGGTATAAAGATATAACCTTAAAACATTACATAATCTTGAGTTTTTGTAAAAAAATATTACCTCCTTTCACATTGAGGATCATTTAAGGTTTATAACTTTAGATAATTATGACATAATACATATATAACATCCCATATTTAAACAGAGTGGATACTACTAATACAATATCCATTTCTTGAAAAAAATAAAAAAATAAAAAAATAAAACATGGTTTCTTTGAAAAATATTAATAACATTTTATTTGACTTACTTATTTATCTTAGAAATTATTATAACATGTGAAAAAAATTTTAAAACATGGTATGAGTAAAAAATACAAAGTAAGGGATATAAAGAAGGAAATATTCAATCAAGTGATAGCATAAAAAGCATTAAAACCCATTTCATAACAATTAATTAGCAAGAATAGAAACATAATGATGTTTCCTTGGGATATATTTACCATATCACTCTTAAATTTATCCTTAAAAATAGAATAATATTATGGTCGACTTTCATTTATGGAGTATCTAATGCATTGGAGAGCTATAATGGGGCTCACCATCATATCATAAGCTATAATGGGCTCATCCCCAAAAATATTGATATTTAATTAGTCTCAACCCATTATACTGTGATTTATAATGGGAGAAACCCAAACATAAACAATATTCAAGGAATATATCATGAAATAATACACTTGATCACTCATCTAAACTCTTGAGCAAAACACATTCATATTTCAAAATACCATTTTTTTTGTAAAATATCACTTTAAAATATAAAAACAATGTATATAATAATTAAATCATATTATTCAACAATAAATATAAAAACATATAAATAAAAAATTATATTATAAAAACATATTGAAATAAAAATAAAATTCTCACGACATAAAAAAGAACAATCCTTTTCAATTTCGTAAAAGTGACATTTAACAGAATTTTAAAAGAAAATTTCCTTAAAATACCATATCATTTAAGAAATAATTAAACAAATTAAATGAGTATACATATATTCACTATAGATCTAAATTATTAAACATAATACAATCAAAATTCATTCTATAAATAATAACAGCATGATAAAATAAATGAAGTAGAAGGTTAACCCAAGGAATGGAAATTTGGTTAAGTATTTCATTACCTTAGGGTTTTTTATATTTAAATGTGTCCAAAACTAATATATAATGGTTCAAAGAGTTTTATAAATATATTAAATTACCATATTAATATTTTTAGTACATTATATGATCTTTTTATATAATATTTACAACCATTTATTAAAAATAGTTTGTTATTTCCATTGTTTCGTGTGCATTCTTTACATGGTTTCCATGATAAGTTCATTATGGAATTTCATGTTGCAAGGAAGAAAAAAAAACAAGTGTAATGAAATGGTATTTAAATGTTATGATAAATTTAAATTATACCTTATATCATTTTTTTTTTCAAATATTAGGATGATTCATTGGATAAAACTTTAATTGTATTCCTTCAAATCATTTTGGCGAATCTTTGATCATCGAGAAGAATTTTCTTTTTATAATTAAATATCATGAACTTATGTTAATTATAAAACATAAAAAAGGTTTTATCATACAATTTAAAACTTGTTTCAAAAATTAAAATGGTTTTATAACCATCCCTAAATAATGTAATGAAATTTTAAAACACATCACTAACGATGTCGGTAAATCGATACATTATAGACAACATTTTTATTTTTAGCATTAAAGGGAGAAGAGAATAAGTTTGATGTGGAATTTTTCCACAAATTTGAAAAAATTCAACTATATGTAATATAATGGATTTTAATTCCTCTTAGATAAGTGTCAGTGATGATAGTATATGAAAATAAAAATAATTGAAAAGAAAAAAAAAGGAAAATGAAAGAGGATTTTTACCTCTTGTATTCTATTACTTGAGAACCTTCTTAATGCCATTATTATTGTAATTTTTGTGAGAATATTAGGTATTAGATGCGGGGAAGAGGATTGGTAAGAATCTTGGGTATAAATTTGACAATAATCAATGCTTGAGAGGTGTGAGGAGAAGTGGGGGTGAGGCATGGTATTTATAGTGGAGGAAATGAGGGGTTTTCCATTATTTAAATAAATATTTTATTATTTTGAATAAGATAAGAAATAGTGTTGGTTAATGAGAATATACATTGTAATAAGTTCATGTTAATTTAAACCATGGGTTGTTACCTCAACATAACATCATCCATGACTCAATAATTCATGTATTTAGCTTTTTTGTTGCATCATCGTATTTAATTATTCACAAAAAATTCTAGTATTTCAAAAAAATATAAAAATATCACTTGAACCATTTTCTATAATTTAGAATTTAAAAATGAACTCAATTTTATATCAATAAATTTCTAAATATGAGAAATTTGTTTTTATGAAAATCATATTTTTTTTTGAAAAATACCAATTTTAAAACTATAACTGATTTTATAGAAGTTTGAAAATTTAATTAAGGTTTTATAATATTATCTTTTAATCATAAGACAATTAAATATTAATTCATGAATATATTTTATAAAATATATTTTATTTTAAATAATTTATGTAATTATAAATTTATAAATAAATATTAATTTTTTTATAAAAAAACTAACACTTAATCTATCATTTTCAAAACATTTGTTTAGTCATTCAAAGATATAATTATATCATATTTAAAATTTTGGGATGGATAAATTTTATTTTTACTTTATTTGGTGATTTTACTATTTTATTGGCCAAATTACTATTCCTAATGGTCATGTTGCTATTCTTAAGGCCAACATACAATTCTATCAAAAAATATTTCTTAAAAAACCAATTATTTAATTTTAAATTAATAATATATTTATATATTTAATTTAAAAAAGGGAAAAAATTATTTTATAAGTACCTAGGTTTTTATATTCAACCTAACTTTAAGAAATTTTCTCCTCAAAATTTTTAATCACCTTTTAAACAAGGTAAAATACCTTTATCTCATTTCATTTTCATATTCGAATATTGCCTCTTAAACCATGTGGTATATCCTCAAAACCTTAACCTTGTAAATTACCATATTCCACAATACTTTCTCTCTACGATCAAAAATCAGAATGAGTTTCTCTTCATAAAATATTTTCTCTTCCTATTGAACTAATCCTGGGTTAAGAAAATGCGATGGATTTGGCACATACTTTCTCAACATCGAAACATAAAAAAATTGTGTTCCATGGATAAAATCTGAGGAAAAGCTAATTGGTAGAAAATTGGTCCAACATTCTCCAGGATTTAAAAAGGCATGATAAATCATTGACTCACCTTTTATTTCTCAACATAAATCATAACAGAATTCCAAGGAGATATTTCATGGAAAACATGATCACCTAACTCAAATAAAATTTCTTTACTCATGTAATCTGCATAACATTTCTCTCGGATTTGAGCTCTCCTCATGTGCTGCTAGATCATCTTCACTTATCTCCCACTTCCTTTACTAATTATGGCCCATCAAATTCCTTTACCTGAAATCATCCCAAAATTTTAGTGTTTTACACATATTCCCATACAATACCTCAAAAGGTGAAATCTATATACTATAATGAAAACTATTATTATAAGAAAAGTAAACTAAAGAAATATGTTGATTTGAACATCCCTGGTAATCCTTTGAACAATCTCAATGCATATCATCCAAGGTCAGAATTGTTCACTCAGTCTGTCTATTAGAATGAAGATGTAAAGAAGTGATTTAATTTAATTCTATTAACAACTACTTCTAATGGCCTTTACAAAAGTTAAAAGATAAAATGATATATTTGTCAGATATAATGGAAAAAGGAACTCCATGTATCCTGAAAATATCTTTGAGGTATAGTTGAAAAAGATTATCCGAAAACATAGCATCACAAATGGGAAGTAAATGTTTATATTTAGTTTTTCGGTCAACAATAACCCAAATCACATTGTTAACTATAGAAGTAATTTGTATTCCAACCATGAATTCTATGGTTATATTTTTCCATTTCCACTTTGGAAATATAAAAGGCTAAAGTATCCCCATGGGTAACTACTTTTCTACTTTATCTTATTGAAAAGATGGACATTTAAGGGTAAAATTAAAAATATATCTTTTCATTCCATCCCTCTAGAAAAAATATCAATGGTCTCTGTACATATTTTTACTGATAGGATGAACTAAAAATTGAGAACTATGATCTTGAAATGCAAATTATTTCTTCATATTAGAATCAGAAGGAACACATACACTCTTCCCAAACCTCAAAAAAAATATTTTTCAATGTTAAACTCATGAAACATACCCTTTTGACCAAATTCTACATTTTTCTACAACTCCCTATCTTCCTTCTAAGCATGTATTATTTTTTTTGATAGAGATTACTACACTGACACCTAGAATAAAAATAGGGGAATTTCTTGCACCAACAACTTCTAAACAAAAATTTGATCAATTCATTAAAAAAAGGTCATGTTCTACATGAACATGGTTAATATATTTTTTCTTTTCCAACTCAAAGCATTATACCCTTTGTTTTCTTTTCCTAGATGGTAATTAATCGTGCAATCATAATCATTGATTAGTTCCATCCATATTATCTGTCTCATGTTCAATTACTTCTAAGTAAATATATACTTCAATATTTTGTGGTTATTATATATTTCACATTTTATTCTCTAAAAATGATGCCACTATATTTTTAATGAAAAATTAATAGTAGCTAATTTAAAATCATGTATCGGGTAATTTAACTCACGAGGTTTCAATAAACACGAAGTATAAGAAATTACCTAATTATTATACATTAGAAAAAAACCAAGTCCTTTCAACGAGAAATCACTATTGATGAAAAATTCACTATATCTGGATGGTAGAGAAAAAATTGGATAATTCACCAATTTTATTTTCAATTCCTGAAAAAAGTAATCACATTATTTTGGATAAATAAACTTAAAACCTTTTCAGGTTATCTTAGTCAGTGGGATTGATAACCATAAAATGTTTTAAGAAACAATTTCACAATAGTCTGAAAAACCAAGGAAACTATTAATGTTAGTTATATTTGTGGGTATTTGACATTATTCAATAACCTTTATTTCAGGAGGATCAATATTTATGAAATCTGTTAAAATAATGTGACCAAAGAAAGATTTTTTTTGTAACAAAATTCACACTTTATTAATTTTTATTAATGTTTATTTTCATCCCCTATTTACTTTTAGAATATACCAGTATATCATTAATAAACACAACCAAAAAATTATGTAGGAACTCATGAAATATTATATTCATAAGATCCATGAATATAGTAGATGCATTAGTTAACCCAAATGACATAAATAAAAATTCATAATTCCCATATCTAGTAAGAAACACATGCATTGGAATGTCTGCTTCTTTTACTTTCAACTGATGGTACCCCAACCTCAGTTCATCCTTCAAAAAATACGGTTCTCCCAGGAGTTGATCAAACAAATAATTGATATTAGGAAATGTATAGATGTTCATAGAAGTTATTGTATTCAAGGATCTATAATTAATGAACAATATCATTGAACCACAATTCTTTTTAACAAAAAAGATATGACAACCCCAAGGAGGAGTTCTAGTTCAGATAAATCCTTTATCTAATAATTTCTAAAACTTCCTTTTCAACTCTAAAAGTTCCATTTCATCAATTAGAAAAGTGTGTTTAGAAATTATCGTAACATCCTAAACTAATTCATAGTAAACTCAACCTCTTGATCATGAACAAAAATTGGTAAATCATTATGAAAAACATCAATATACTCATTTTCCACTAGAACATCATTAATCTTAATACTTATTTTAGTTTCATAAATATGAAAGATAAATTTCATTCCACTCTTTTAAGAGTTCTATGGATTCCAATTATGTTATCAATTGTATGGGTTCATTATTTTATACAAAATAAAACTATTTTTAAAAAATAAATTCTTTAGATCTAAAATCAATCTTAGCATGATAAACCGAAATCTAGTCCATACAAAGAATAAAATCTAAATATAACAGAGGGAATACTACAAGGTTTGTAGGTAAAATATTTCTGGATACTAATATAGTTATATGATTATAATTTCTATCTACATAAATATTTCCTCCAGGTGTTTTCACTATGATTTATGGATTTATTTTATGAGGTGTAATTTTAAATTTAGTATAAAATTTATCAGAAATGGAAGAATGTGTATACCCTGAATCAAACAACACATTTCCATATTCAATAAAAATAGGAAATCTACCCGATACCCCTTCATTTTATGGATCAAAATATACTAAATTAGTTCCAATATATTTTTCGAAACACTTCTATTTCTAATCTTTCTAATTTCTCACATGAGTGACTATATTTGGATACACATTAGCAAAATAACCCAAATATTTATAGTTAAAGAATCATAACACCAACTTCTTGTGATTCTTATGATCATTTTACATTAAATATAAAACCATGTGTCTAGGCTTTCCAAATTTTTAGCACCTCCCATAATTTACAAGGCATTCTATATGATTTTTTTCACTATACATTTCACAAAAATGGAATTTGATTTTCATACCTCAAAATTTCTTGGATAAATTCTTCCCCAAAGCATTCCAACCGGGATGATACTTATTATTGTCATCACAAGACGAATATGTGTCATAAAAAACTATTTCAACATTTTCAGAAAAATTAAAAAAAAATTGTCATAGATTTTAAATTCTTGTGCATCCAACGATCTTCATAAACCTTGTTTCATTTTTGAGTAAAACTGGTTAATTTTTCAATTAGTGTCCCAGACACAATCTAGCACATAACTGGCCAATATTCTGAATTTTTCTTTATATGAAGGTATAAAATCTTCATATTTTTCCTCAATTCCAAAATTTTTTTCCCATTAGGAGTAAAACAACCCTTGGGAAATATTTCTCAAGGAAAATATCCTTAAATGTTTCCCATTCTATGGAATCAAGAACTTCTTTTTCTCTGTCATTCTTAATCAAAGACCACCATCGATCATCTTCACCTTTAAAATGATAAATGAAAATACTTATCTTTTTGAACATCCCATGAAATCAAATATATTTTCTAAAGAATTTATCCATCCTTCAGCTACCACATGGTCAGATGATCCACAAAATAGTGGGGGATGTGGCCTCATGAAATTCTCCATAAAAGACATGTTCCATCATGGTAGATTAGGTTCCTCTCTATCATGAACACCACCACTATTTATATCCTGAGTAAATTGAGTCATTACTATAAAAAATGTATATTTTCTAATTCCCACCATTCCAGGGTATAGATTCAGATAGATATAATCCACTCAGTGCCTTCTTACATTAGCTTCCATATTTATTCTACAGGAAACCATTCCGAACAGAGAGATCATAGTCAATGAAACATGGTAATATGCAAATCCTATATCGTTATAAATTAAATATAAAGTAAAAAATCATTTATCATATTCTATTAACATCATAAAAACCCTTAAGGTTATCTAAAACATCCTCCAATACTTACTATAATGACACAACCTTAAAACATTACATAATCTTGATTTTTAGTTAAAAATTTACTTCCTTTTACATTGAGTAATATTTAATGTTTATAGCATTATAGGATTAGAACACAATGCATACATAACATCCCATATTGAAACAAAGTGGATAGTACTAGAATCAGTAACATTTATTCTAAAATATAAAACATTCCAAAAAAGCATGTTTTCTTTGAAAAATATTAATAACATTTAAGTTGAATTCATCCTTTCTCTTACACATCATTATAACCTGTAAAAAAAATTTTAAAATGTGGAATGAGAACAAAAATATTAGTATGGTATATAAATAAATAAATCTTTAATCAAGTGATAACATAAAATCCCATAAAACCCATTTCATAAAAGTCACTAGAATGCATTGAAACATTATGAAGTTTCCTTGGGACCTATTTACCATATCACTCTTACAGTGACCCTTAAAAATGGAGTAAAATTATTTTCTAATTCCATATTTGAATTACGCAATGCATTATAGAGCTTTAATGGGGATCACCCTTTATATCTTCAGCTATAATGGGCTCAAGCTAACATATCTAGAGATATAATAGGGATCAACCCATAATATCTTGAGCTATAATGGTATCACGAAAAAAATTCCAAGGAATATATCATGAAATAAAACACTTGATCAACTATTTAAAACTTTTAACAAAACACATTTTTATTTCAAAATACCTTTTTTTCATAAAAAAATTTTAAAATATAAAAAACAAGAATATAATAATGAAATATTATTCTTAAAAAATAACATTAAAAACCTATAAGGAAAAATTATCACAGTAAAACATTTTTTAAATCATAATAATAAATTTAAGACTTAAAAAAGAACAACATTTTTGAATTTCATAAAAGTATCATTTAAAATGATTTTAAAATGAATGTACCTTACAAATAGAATATAATGGAAGAAAGTATTAATAAAATTAGAGGAATATATAAATATTCACTATAAATCCACATAATAAAACCTGATATAATCAAAATTCAATTTAAAAATAATTATAGCATGAAAAAATCAATGAAGTGTAAGGTTAACCCAAAGAAAGGAAATTCAGTTAAGAATTCCCTTATCTCAGTTTTTTACTACTTTAAACATGTCCAAAACATTTGTATAATGGTTCAAAGAGTGTTAATAATATATTAAAGAACCATATTAATATTAATAATACATTATATGATATTTCTATATAATCTTTACACCCATTTATTAATAAATGTTTGTGATTTACATTATTAATTATGTGTTCTTTACATGGTTTCCATGGGTAGTTCATTAGGTAATTTCTTATCAAAAGGAATAGAAACACTATAATTGAAATGAAATAGTATTTATATGTCTCAAAAACTTTAAATTATAACATATATCATTTTTTGAAGATATAAGGATGATTCATTAGATAAGACATTAATGATATTCCTTTAAATCATTTTGGTGGTTCTTTGCCAGAATGGACCGAAGGCCTCCATTATTTATTTATTTTTAATAATCTCCCTTTTATGGGTTGAAGGGGAACCCTCACATGTAATGTTTTCTTAGTGACACATTACATGACTCGAATGCCTTATAAGAATTCATCCTAAATAGGCTATAGGAAACTACCCCTCCCTAGTATATATCACAATGTCATATCTACACTATCACAAGGCCAGTTGTCTAGCTCTCCAGTGTAGAGTTTCATAGGCTAGGTATATATGGAACTTCCATACCCACCCATTCTTACAATTCCAATAATCTCTGCTCTGTTGAATGTGCCTGCTCTGAATCCTCATCTGCATCTTTGTTCGTTTGAAATCTTCCTGGTTGAATATTCATTTCATATGGGCCAAAGGCCTTGAGGTGGACTAAAATACTTGTGTTTTCTCAAAGAAAATGAGGTGTCCTTGAAGTTTTACTGACCTGAAGGACTTGGTTGGGCCAAAGGCCTTGAAGGATATGGGGACTAAACTAGTGAATAGTTCCAGATACTACATTACCAAAAAGTACATGATATAATGCTTCTACAGTACTTTTATAGTACCCTATAAATATGCATCGTTTGAGATTTTATATCAGGTTTCTTGGATGCACTTAAAGTGTCCTCACCAACCGGGCTGAGGCTCATGTCCTTGGTGGTTCTTTGATCATCACGAACGAGTTTATTTTATAATTCAATATTATGCATATATATTAATTACAAAACATAAATGTGATTATATAAAACAATTTAAAATATGTTCCAAACATTAAAATGGTTTTATGATATACTATGAAGAAATAAATGAAAATTGAAAACACATCCTCCATGATTTTTGTAAATAAAAACAACACAAATGATGTTTTTATTTTTAGAAAAAAAGGGACGGGAGAATAAGTATGATGAATAATTTTTCCATAAAAAAGAAAAAATTACAGTATTTATAATATAATGGAGTTTTACGACTCTTTTATAAGTTTATGTGAAGGTATTATTAGAAAATAAAAATAATTGAAATGAAAAGAAATGAAAATAAAAGAGGATTTTTATCTATTGAATTCTCTTCCTAAGAACATCCTTAAGGCCATTGGTTTTTACCTTTTGGTGAGAACCACTAGTCTTGTACATGGGGAAGAGGCTTGGGAAGAATCATGGGTTGAAATTGTACAAGGATCCAAGCTTGAGAGGTGTGAGGAGTATAGGGGACTCAAGGTGGTATTTATAGAGGAGGATAAGAAGGTTTTCTGATTATTTTAATCATTATTTTATATTTTTTACCAAGACAAACAATAGTGTTGATGAATGAGACTAAATACTATAACTAGTGGTTTTTATTTCAAACCAAGGGTGATTTATTCTGGAAAACATCATCAATGAATAAATAATTCATGTATTTAGCTGATTTCTCACATTGTTATATTTCATTATTCACTAAGAATTCAAGTATTTCAAAAAAATATCAAAAATTAACCCTAACCTTTTTTTTGAAATGTATAATTCCAAAATGAACTCCATGTTATTAAAAATAATTTTCTAAATATGATAAATTTACTTTTTAATTAAAATCCTAATTTATTTTAAAAATACAAATTTTAATACTATAAATGATTTTATAACAATTTGAAAAATTAATTAATGTATCATAAAAATAACATAGAATCATAATAAAATAAAATATTATTTCATTTATCTATTTTATGAAAATATATTTTTATTTAATTAATTAAATTATTTATAAAATTCTAAATAAATATTTATGTTTAATAAAAAAACAACACTTAATCTATCATTTTGAAAACATTTATTTACTTATTCTAAGATAAAAATATATCATATTTTCACTTATAGGATGGTTAAATATTATTTATACTTTAGTAGGATATATTACTATTATATTGGCCATATTACTATTCTAAATTGTCAAGTTACTATTCCTACGATTAAGATGCTATTCCATTAGAAAAGATTCCTTAAAATACCACCTATTTCATTATAAATTTTTAATGAATTTATCTATTTAATTTAAAAAGAAAATAATTTATTTTATAAGTCCTTATGTTATTACACATATTGGTGGAATTAAACTATTTTTTGAGATTACAAATTGAGAAAATTTTAGACTATAACTTTAGTTCATAAAAAATTATGCCAATTAAATTTTGAGAATGTTTGTAATGGAAGATTGGATGGTTATTTCTAAACCTATATCTATTGGAAGAAAGTTTAGAAAAAAAAAGGTATCAAGGACAACTAGAATAAATTTAGACATATGATTAACATCCTATTGTATCTCATAGCTTCCAAATCAGATATTTCTAACACAGTGACCTTGTGTACAAGGTATCACAAAGACTTGATGGAATCAAACTAGCTTTCCCTAAAAACATTATGAGGCATGTAAATGAATATTGAATTATGGATTTGTCTATAGATATAGTGAGTATTTGGACCATCATGGTTACATAGATATAGATTTTGTGGGTGAATATATAGATCATATATCCACATCAGGTGAAGTGTTCTTTTTTAGTGATGGTTGTGTTAGCTAGTACAGTAAGAAGTAGAGTTTAGTGGACCTATGTATATTTGAACATGAGTTTATAGTACCTACTCATGAAGTTCAAATTGTTTTATTAATACAAGGTTATCTATCTAATTTTTTGATTGATATTTAGATTCCACTGATGAGTATTTTTGATAATTAGAGTGCTATCGATCTTTCAAAAAATTCCATTCAACACTCTTTGTATAAACATACTGACATTTGATAGTATTTTATCAAATATAATTTAAATTTTAGTGAATGAAGACTTTTATAGATTGTTACAAAAGAGAATCTTGTAGATATCTTTAAAAAATATATTCCATGTGAGATATTATGTGATTTGAGGTTGAAATTTAATGTCTAGACTTCCCCACAAACTTGAGAATCTATTTCATTATGATACCCTATAGTTCTTTGGATCGTGTTTAAAAAGGGGGAGAGAAGTCCCTAATGAAGGAGGTTTATAATTTAAAGTGGGATTTTTAATCTGATGATGCTAAAGGTGTTTTCTTAATTAATATAACTCATATAAAGAGTTCTTGATGAAGGTATTTCACCAGTGGGGTTGATGTAGAGGTCTAAAAATAATACTTCTTAGATACGATGATGTCATTTATATAGTATTCATACTAATTATCCTCATAGATTATGAAATGGTTTTATTCAGAATATAGGAGGTGGTTATAAGTATTTAGTAATTGTTGAGGCATGGTATATTATAGGGTTTTAAATTTTTCTAAAAAAATAGAAATGAGGGTATTTAAGTAACTCATGGATTTGTGGTCTGTTTTGAGAAATTTTAAAGATCCCATAGTTCTTGGTGAGATTTAGTTGTTGTATTTTTTCTAAAACTTTCGTTATGATCTCATTAGTTTGGAAAATGTTTGATCTGATGTCTGTGGATTTATAGTTCATGGAAGAATGTTTCAGTAGGCTATGAACTATTTTAGAGAAGTGTTTGATGTCGAATGAAATGATTATGAATGAGTTTGAGTTAATTTTGGAATTTCCGAAATTCATGTTTCCAAATTCATTAGTGGGAATTCACATAGCCAATTCATGTAATTGGTTTTACCACATAAGTGATCTACATAGCCGATTTAGCCACATATCTAGAATTATGTATCCAAAGTCTAGAATAAAATTGAATATGGGATTTCACATATCCAAATGATCCATGTTTCCAAATGATTCATATAGTCAAAACCGAATGATAATTAACTAGTGAATTTTGTGAAGTAGTCAAACATAGATTCACATAGTCAACTCAAATATGTGGATATGCCAAAAAACCAATTCAGGACCACATAAGTGAATATTCTAGGTAACTGATTGAGCACAACATATTTTATTTCTATATACCTAATTTTATCCATATAGATGATTTAATTTTGACAATATATCGATCTAAATTCTATAGGTTTTCATAATTTGAATATTATTAGATGAAATAATTATGACAATTCTTGGATGGTTTTGAATTCTTCTATAATCATTGTCTTCATTTTTTAATCCATGAATTTTGTATGTTAGGCTATAATGAAACTATGGGTTTTGAATTTAGTTATGTATATCATGGAGTAATTATGATTATGATTTTTATAATAATTGTAGATGTTAAGAGGGATGAGGAGTAAAGTAATGAATTGATATTATTCATGATTTTCTCCACTTTGCAGGAGGAGGAAAAATAAGAGGAATTTGAAGATGATGATGAATTTTTAGTGATCAATGTCTGATCAATCTCATGACTTCATGATATTTGATTTGAGGTTGAGAAATGTTATATAGAAAAATCCAAGTCAGTACAATGGGAAACTATTTCTTTTATATTCTAGAGGATCATTAAAGTGTATATCCATCTTTTATTGAATAATAATCCATGTTTATTTGGTGATCTCCTTCGACATGTAATGTTATTTTTTACTACAATGAGAATCAGTGATTTTGGGCGAGACTCCTAACATGTGTGAAGATATCCCAAATGTATGATTTTAAGAGGAATTCACTTGTTGTTATAGTGAAAAGAAGTTTTGGTTGTGTGAGGTTGAGTTATTTCCATCCAATTATATTTTTTCTGTATTTTCAAATAAGCCAATTTTTGGGTTAGCGGTAACCAATAAATAAAGGGCAGGATACATATTTCAAGTATACAAAGTACAAAATTCACGAAATTCACATTATCCAAGGATACCTCGAGCCATGTGTACCGAAAACTACCCAAGTCACGAAATGTCTCCTGCCATCGTCATCATCGTGAGATCTCCGTGGTCATCCATCCTGTAACTACTATCGTCGCAATCACCATACCAAGTAACGTAAAATTATCCAACTGGGAACTTCAGTTGGGATGATAAGAAAACATCATAGAAGGCTACAAGAGTCTCTGGGTTTGAGAGCAATTCAAATTAAAAGAAAAAAACATCAAAATGGACCATAAATGGTTGTTAAAAAGTATTTTTAGATGATTAAATTCGTGCAGACATGGTTTAGGTAGATGATTTTGAAAACTCTAAGGTAACCACGTGAGGTATTCTGACTCTACTAGGAACCTAGAAGGTTTGGGCGCATGGTTTTTAAACCATGTGTCAAATATGATGTCTCCCACTATTAGGTGTCCAATTTTTTGTTTGGAGGAAGAATTTTTTTTCAAACTATGAAAACTAACTATGAATCTCCCCATAAGAAAATTCCACATGGAACATGTTTTTTGGGAAAATATGTTTGGTTTGGAGAAACCATAGTCAAACTACGCACCTGCAAAAACTCTGAAAAAACACTCTAAAAACCACGAGAATCTCTTGGAATATAGTCCAATCATTTCATATCTCAAAAACATAAGAATAAATACTAATATTAAATAATAACACTTAAAATCATTCAAAGCTAATTAAATTTAATATGGAATGAGTTTTTTGATCCTCCTCAATATTTATCCAACATTAAATAATAAATAAATAAGTAAGTATGTAAATATATAAATAAATATCAAAAATATTTCTACAATAAAAAAATAAATGTTATATTTTTTAAACTAGTGAATAAAAATTTATTAAATATTAATGTTAATGAATAAATAAATATTTTTTACCTTGATAATAATATAAAATAAATAAATATTAAACATTCACATAATTGAATAAATAATTTCATCATGAATAAGTTTTTATTAAATATTAAACTCACATATATATATTCTCTTGAATAACTAGTGGCTCAGTATCTATGATCAAACTATTAAGAATTATTATTTAAAAAATATACTAAATAATATTCATTAAATATATCAAATTTATATAGAATTCAACTAGGGTTATGAAAAAAATGTGTGACCCTATATGCCCCTTCTCTCTGACATTAGGCTCCATGACCTAAAGTCCAAGGTCACAATTTAACAATAAAATAAAAATCCCATAGTAAAAGACATGAAACTAACTTTATCTTGATATCCTTAACCAATAAGGTATCTTGTTTGTGTCATTAATTTTGGTTCTCAATACTTATTTATTTTTTTACTTTAAAAAATGAAAATTTTAATGAAACACCATTTCCATTGATATAATTAGGAATTTATGGTCCCAAAATGGTCTTGAGATATGAAATTTTGTAAAAGAATAGAATAGAAAAATTCTCTCTAATTTTTTTATTAATTACTTTATACTCATGGCGAACCAAATATATCCTACCCCACCCTAAGGAAATATATTCATGGTTTTAATTAGTATATCAATTTACTTGAATCATAATATGAATAAAGAATAATCTTAATGTTTATGGATTATTAAAAATGTATAATGATTAAAATATCAAATAACATATATAATTGTGGATTTTCTATTGGTGGGTCATGTTATCATAATATCTTTATATGAATATTAACAATGGTGTACACTATGAGAAAGTTCCTCAAATCCCTGTTAATATCCACACATGATAGCTTGTATCATTTTTCACATAAAATTATACAATCTAAATATATAAAATATATCCAATAATAATTTTATGGTTCTAAAAGTTTTTTTTCATATTAGAGAAATTCTATGTTCTTTTAGTATAACCTTTACCCTTGGGAAATTATCATAAACTATGTCCCATAGAATAACAATAATGATGTGATAAAAATTTTAATATTCACAACATTGAATAATGGTAACTATAAATTACATTAATGTTACTTATAGGGAATTAACTCTAACAGACTCAAACTTATACTCGATCCAGTTGTTGATGACCTTTTTTATATTATCTCTTAGATGATATTCATGATTATAGTATTTTAAGAATATATTCTAGGGGCCTTCAATGTTTTCCTCCAAGGAAAATATCTTTACCATGACCAAACCAATATAAGAGAAATCCAATAATTGGTGATACTTATGAAGTATGTTCTTTATCTTTTGATGTGACCTTTGATCTCTGATTGAGTCACCAAAATAGTTTTATCATAACAAAATGTTATATAATCTCTATTAATTAGAACCACATCGATATCTTTGGATAAATCTAAAAATCAAAACGTCTTCATTTAGAATATGAGAAGATATAGTTTAGTCATATTAAACTATATAATTAGTGATAATTGGATGCATTATACTTTTTTTATCTCACAAGTACTCTATTGATACTGAAGAAATTTATTAACTGTAACTATATATAATTTTTGATATATTCGGAAACTAGTATTAGTATATCATTTAATGAATATCTCATCATATATTTCACATACAAATAACAAATCCTTAATAAACCTCATACACATTAGGATAACCTTAATAGAAGAGTAATGTTTTTCTCTGGGATTAACATGATATCTACCCACCATGCTCAAGGAGTTGGTAACATCCAGCCTAGTATACAATATGGAAGAAATTATAATTAATATCACTAATGAATATAGGATATTACACATCATATATATCTCATATTGTGTTTGGGGATATAATTTTTTGGAGATATGTATGCCATGTAACACTAGAACCAATCCCCTCTTGGATTGTTCCATACCAATTCACCATAGTATCTTGTTAATTAATGTACCTTAGGAAAATCAAAGAACATTTTTGGTTCAATCATGAATGATCTTGATTATAAGGATATATGAGGTTTCACCTAATCCCTTCTTAGTGAAACACTTTTTTAACTAATCATTAACTTACTAAAATATTGATTTATCGTTTCTAAAATGTAATATGTCTTTAACATATACTTTTTGAAACATGACCAAACTTCCACTAATCCTTTTTTAAACACATGGCTCAAATTAATTCTTTATGAAGAAACCTCTTATGGATTTATCGAACTAATTTTCCTATAACCCATATTATTACTAAAATCTATAAATATATTTTTTCAACTTTAAAATATTGTTGGAATTTCGTGGTGTAAAAAACACTTCATGTTGTTTCATATATACATCTTTATTTAGGTTTACGATAAGCAATACAATTTTTATATCAATAATTCTAATCTCATTATCATGGTAATCTATTTTGACAAGTAGAATTATAAGAAATTTAAACACGGAAACTTGATAAATGGTTTATTTATATATTATTCCTTGAAACTATTAATACCATTTATATACTATCTTTTTTTTATATTTTTTTAATTTACCTTTCATGTGAAATTTTGTATTTAAAAAATATTTTTACCCAATGGGTTTTACATCAACTGGATGATAGAAGAAAACCCATTCTTGATTTAGATACATAAAATCTATCTTAGAGTTTATAGATTCTTTCAATATTGGGTCATTTTTGGAAAAAAATCTCCCAAGGCAGCAATGAAGTATTTTTGAAGAGATTGTCTTTTTTGACAAAGTGGACCTCATTTTTGTGTTTATTGACAAAGAAGATCACAAAGTTTTGTTTGTTGAAAAATGGGTCATCTATGGTGATTTTTTGGGTTAAAGATATTTTTTTGAAAATACATGGTTGAAAAAATAACCTCGACAAAGGAATGGATGATCTGGAGGTGGTACAAAAAGAGAAGATACAAGGTGAGCTGTTTTCAAGTGTTTGCCAAATTTTTGGGCCTAAAAATCAGAAAATGGAGAGATGTCTTTTTGGAAAAGGATTGTGTGTGAAATTTTGAGATGGTGTGCGAAATAAAGGAATGAATTCTTTCACGCAAGAGGTGTTTCAAGACCAGAAGCTCACAAATTGTCAAAGGCATGAGGTGGGCGAAATATTAGAATAGTACACGAAATACGGTGTTGCGCAGAAGATGTGTTTTTCAAGCTCCAATAGGATTTCACGATCAATGAGGGTTTTTTGTGAAGGGTTTGATTTTTCATATAAATATGAGGTGACCCCATAATTCTAAGAAGCTATGTACTTAGAAAGTATATGAGTGCAAAATTAGAGTATGCAAGGGAGTTGCGTTTAAACAACAACTTTCTGCATAAAATATGTGTGTGCGTGAAAAGAAAAGTCTATTTTTAAAAGAAGGATATTACACGTAAAAGAAGTTTTTTTGTATAATAAATGTGTTTTGTGAAAATTAGATTTCATGAAAAATTTTAAAATTACCTGCAAGGCTGAGTGAAGGATGCACGTAAAAATCGGGGTTTCCCAGTACACCCGGTGCAAAGAGAGATTCATATGTAGGTGAAAGTTGGATGTAAATAGTGCATCTATAAATAGTTAAAGATGAAAATTTCATTATTGATAATAGAAGAACCTAAAATTAAATAAACTAGGAGTGGATCCCTTCCAAGAGTAGTGCGTGAAGGATAAAGAAGAAGGTGATGCTTTCCACCAACAACGAGCCAGAGAAAGAGGCAATGAGAGTGACCCTTGGGAATGAAGTGAGAAGACCCTAAAGCTTTGTAAAGGTAGTGAGCTTGGGAATAAATGATCTTTCCTGAAAAATGTATTCATTATTGGCCTAAGCCTTAGTGAAATTGGTATAGTGTCACATCACCGTTGAATTATCCTTAGACGTGGCTCAATGAGGGTGAACCAAGTAAAAATCGCCATGTCCCATGGATGATTTACTTTATGTATATATATTACTATAGGAGAAAGAGAGAAGTGTATTTTTTAATGATGGAACAAGATAAAAAGGGGTTATTGTTTTAATTATTCATACCCTGATTGACCCCCCTCTCAGGGTATTTAGCATAGTGGACCTAATAGTCATCTAATCTCCAAACTTCTTACATATAGATTATATGATCATTATTTTAAGCCTATAATGAGTCACCATAATTGGGGGATATAAAATAATATTATTATAGTTCTATAACCTCTCTAGTTACCCTATATAATATATGTGTTTCAAGAACATCCTCTTCCATATCGACATATGGAAAATGTTACATTACCAACCCTTAAATATCTTGTTCATAAAAATAAGGAAAGACTAACTTCCTCTTATTATCCTTATTGATGATATGACCCATCTCAAGATATATATATTTTCTTTGAAAAATAACTTTCTTTTTAGAGGGATAATATAAGAAATATCCCCTTGTTTCCTTGAGAAATTCTATAAAGATACACTCAATTCTCTATGGTTCTAGTTTGTTTCCTATGACAACCTTAACAAATTATTCAAAACCCAATGTTTGAGTATTAAACACAAAAACTTTATAGGCATTAATTAATTCATTTTGTATTCAATTTACCACCTTAATTGGAAGTTGTTTTAGAATGTTTGAGATAACATGTAATGGATTTATCAGAAAGGGTAATGAAAGATCTATATAACTCATCATTGACCTCATCGTGTCATGAAATATATGGTTCCACTATTTACATAAAACATTACACTATGGTGTGTAAGGGAAAATAAATTTAGATAGAATCCTATAATCCCATGGAATGCTAACAGGATATTGTTTAGGACATTCGCTACATCAATATGATCAATATTTCTTTATATTATAACCATTTTGATTATATACTACATTCTTTAATTCTTTGAATTTATCAAAGGAATATAAATTACACCTCATGAAGTAGATATATTCATTTTTAAATAAAACATCAGTGATTATAAAGAAAAAATAATAACAACCTTTTGATTCTACTAGAAAATGTTCACACACATCTATGTTTACCAATTTTACAATTATACGTATACCCTTTTCCACCAAATGTTGTGTTGGTCATTTTTCCTTATAAATAAGCATGGAATTTGTCAAGTTTTTTTAGATTAAAATATTCTAAATAAAAATCTTGTTATATATTTTTCAAACAATTATAATTTACATGATAAAGATGATGATTCCACAACTGGGTGTGAAATGATTTAGGAAATCCTGATTTGTTATCAATTGAAAATACATGGTTTTTATAAATTAATTCATAAATATGGTTACATAAATTTAATATACTATAAAATATGTTTTATTAATAAAATAAAAAACTTTTATTGGTGATAATGAATGTATATATATATTAATAAATTAAGTATATAGAAACTATTTTCTTGGTAATAGTTGGTGAATAATAACAATATTTTGAAACCAATACACTCCCCATTAGAAACGGAAGGTGGTAATCGCATATATCCATTGTAGTAATACATTCCCCATTGTTTACTCGAAGATAAACTTATCCACTGATAATTGTTAAGAATCTACTTCATTTATTTATTTGAATATTGATATGATAACTACAAGAAATATCCAATACACAATGTATAGATATATAAATATTTTACTCAATAACAGACACACCTGAAGCATCCCCTTACTTCCTTAACAGATTTCAGTTCTTCTTTCAGTGCCCATCCTTTCTACATGAAAATATACAATATTTGTTTCCATATTCTTTCATTATAGCTTTATTTTCATGGAAGGAAAATACCCAAGATCCATATAATTGGTAATTTTATTGGGATATTCTATCTTTTTATTACATTTAATTTACATAATAATCTATAGTTTTTCATTAATCATATAATTTTTCAAATTATTAAATAAAATTTCAGAGTAACAAGAGAGACTTTACACTATTTATCATATTATAATTAATAATAAAAATGGTAAAACTCTTACATAGTGAGTATTAAATGAAATATGAGTGTATATAGTTAGGGATCTTAAATCCCAAGATGTCTATGTGATCAATGGTTCTAATAATCTTGACTAAATGAGACCCAGGTAGCATCAAATCTCGATTATTGAGTATAAATAGTGTATTGGAGTTCTCATATCTCGCTTATCTCACCTTATCTTGATATAGATCATGATGGTGAGACATGGTTCTATAAAAATCCATATCCTTACGTTGAAATAAAACATAATTGTATATAGATACCATTATTAAACATTTTAAATATGTGTAATTAAAAAACAAATTCAAAGAAGGAGTGAATTCCTCTTTACTAGAATCTTTTCCAAGAACCTCAAGAATTATATTTTCTAGTACATATAATTTAAATTCATGGAATATAATAATTTTCAAGGACCTATACCATTATTGAAAATTTATCCTAGTGTGAATTCTATCCTACTCTAATATGGATCAAAGATGTATAATCAAAATTACATGGGATACCATTTCTATGATAAATAATAAATAAAATTTAGTAATTCATAAATATTACTAAATTTAGTAATATATTTTATTTAATTTAGTAATATCCTAGTATTTTATCAAAACCCAATATCCCTCACATATGGATTCTGAATGTCCTTTCATGTGGACATTCTAGTTTCGAGGATTCACATTTCCCTTCTCATAATCCAAATGGGGGACTGGAAATCCATTAGAAGGTATTTAGGTAAGTGTATGTTTTCAATTGTATTGACTCGTAACTCTATGATATATTGAGTGGACTCCCCATAAAACTCCTATATTTTATGATATATTTATCATTAAATAAATATTATTTCTTTGATATATTTCTTTACAAGTACTATTTAATTTAAACAACCCACCATATATTATTAAAATATTTTTTTAATGTGGTAATGATTGCATTGTTGTTAATTTCTAGCTATGAATAAGACTAAAAAAAATTAAAAAAAATATTTTTTATATATTTATAAAAGTAATTCATTTTTTTTCAATTGTTTAGGAATTAAAATAAAATCATTTGAACAAAAAAAGAGATTTTTTTCTATATAACTATTTTTTTTACACCCAATGTGTTTTTATATTAATAAAATAGTTAATATATATTTATGAATGATTTTATTTAAATATGTATATTATAAAATAAATCCCATATTCTATCATTCATAAAATAGTTTTTACTTGGAACATAATAAAAATAAATTTTATTTTTTAGTTAAAAATACATTTTTTCTAAAAATGGTTTTATTGTATTTTCACACTTATTTGAAAAATAATTTATTGATCCCATATAAATTTATTATTTAAAAAAAATTCCATAACTATAATCATTATAATTAATATAATTTGATAGGTTCAACTTAATTTTTGGTCATAATGAACAGTGAAAAAGGAAAATTTTGTTACCAAGGTTAGGGTTAAAATTAGCTAACCGGGGGGGGGGGTTAAATTAAGAGATAAGGGTATAAATTCCAGTAATACATGCATAATAATTTTTTTATTGTATTTGGAACTTATATAATATTAAATTTTTTTATTGGCCATTTTGTTATACTTACATAAGAAAGAGACTTTATATTATTTAAACATTTTAAGTAATTCCATATGTGTCCTTTCCCTCGCTTATAAAGGGGAACATCTTCTGACCAGTTATTCATAATCAATGAGCACTATATCCTCTCCAATAAATTACCAAATAACTTTTTGTATTTATTCACTTCATTCTTCATATTTCATTACTACCATAATAATATATTATGAAGGATTAAGGTGTTATCCAATGGAGGTCTCTCAAGGAAGACGTAATTGCCTTACCCAAAACTTTCAAAGCTTATTTATTATTATAATTAATATAAATATATTATATATTTACTAAAAAATTAATAAAATATAATAAATATACTAATATTTTATTATTATTTTGGTAAAACTATTTTATTTCTTCTTCCAATATATTTTCAAATTATAACACTACTCGTATGTATATGTTGATTACCACCTCCATAAGGTGATGTAATTCATTTTTTTTTTCATTTTCTGGTCACATGAGTTTTTATGAGGAAGTATTTAAGGAATATATATGATATTCATGATATAATTATTATTCTATAATGGTTAATTATCACTTACCTTTCATTCGATCTATCCACAGATATTTGTAAACATCAACTCTGCATATGTATGAACCATCATATCCACAAGGTGATAAAATTCATTTTTCATCACAGATTTATATGAATGGTTATAAAAATGAATAAAATAAATAATTATGATAAATATGTAATTATTAATATTATTAGATGATGAAACCATGAACACTTTGTAAATACCAAAACCAACAAACTCAGTAATGCATAAAAAACAGACTCATTTTCAACAGAATGTTCTTTTTAATAATGAAATTGTAATTAAAAGGATAGTTGGAAATTATAATTTAATGATAGACAGTATTTCATATATTAATATTATTCTATAATATAAGTATAATGAAACTATATTTATTATATAGGATGTTTGAATGTGTTTGAAGTAAGACGTGACTTGAAGGAAGAGATTTATTTTATAATATAATTTCTTTTTATTATTATCTATGATAAATTTAATTTGAGTGAAATTATATGGAAATTATCCTTTAAAACCTATATAATTTATTCTCCTCTAGTTATTTTTATAATTTTTATTTACTATTACAATTTTCCAATCAATTTAACGTAAAAATATTAAGAAATTGTTTTTAAAAAAACCAACCGTATTTCCTCTTAGGCACACCAAATTTTTGTTCCATGCACATATTAATTAAATTGTATTAAAAAATTTATGATTTTAAATGAAATTATTATTTTATTTTAATTTAAACCGAATTTTACTATTATTTAAAAAATTTTAAAAAGGAATTTTTATAATGTTTTTTGAAGAGGTTAATTATGACTATTTTGTAAAGTGTGAAAGGAATCATTGTTCTATTGTTTTCCGTATGAAAAAACATTACCATGTTTATAAATATTATTTTATTTTATTAATTGTTTATATTTTCCCTTTTTTATTTTGAAATAAAATATTTTTCTCAATATTTTTGTAATTTATGTTTTTTAAAATATTATTAAAAGAAAATGAATGGTTTCTCTTCATTTTTATAGAATATTTTAATTTTTTATTAAAAGTAGTTTTTAAACTATGTGATGTTACATTAATTATTGTTATGTTTCACTGGAGACATTCCATTATAATTCCATCCAATTTTTTGCAAGACTTCTCATGATGATGATCTTATCTTAATAACAAGAAACCTGTTTGTTGCTCACATGGTAATAATGCTATGATGAGATAAGGAATGTTTTACAATCCCATACAATTCATTTATATTAATTACCTATGATTATGGGATGATTATATTTTTCTTAATTTGGGTTGTTTTCTTAAGTTCTGTTATTATTATACGATGAATTTTCAATGATTTTGTGGCACATATATGTATGGTATTCTTTATGTGATGATATCCATTCGAAGTATTGGGTAATGATAAATATCATAAGAGATAATAAAAACTATAATATAGGGTGAATCCATATATGTAAAATACCATGTGAACTATAATTGTCTTTGGAGTGATCCTTTACTATAGAAATGATTGAAAGATGTGTGAACCCAATCCACTATAATAAAATTATTAGTGATCATTACCTAAGGAAATAATTTACAATTGTTATATTCATGATAAAAACTTAAGTATTTATTCTTATGATATGTTTTCATAGACGATGATTGATTACTAATGATTCAGATCACATATGAATTCTGTCTACTATTTGGAAAAAAACATATTATATGATTCATGATCGTAGGTTTTTTCTAATTAAGTATGAATTTATTATGTTATGATCCTATTATTATACTATTATACTTATTCCCACATATTATCAATGATTGGTATCTCTTATGTTTACCCTTATAAAGAATTTGAGAACATCCATTCGTATCTTTTCATATCACTAGGTTTTGAAAAAAGTTTTAAAACTAGGGTATATATAATAAGTGAACTATCAGAGAATAAATTTGTAAAAAATGTTGAATATTATTCCTGAAATAATTTTACTATGTATAAAGTATTTAGAAACACTAAACCTTTATAGTTATTATATGTGTATTATTTGAAAATTTATTAACAATACATCTAAAAGGATGAAATATTTATATATATAATTTTTTATTTTTCTTTAGCTTGTATCATAGTTGGGTTCGATTATTTTTCTGAGATTAGTATTATATAAATTTAGTGGGAACCCTCAAGAAAAGCCTATGTTTTAGATAAAAAACTATGTTAGGATAAAAATGTTTTTTTTGTTTTCTTATAATACAAACCCCTTTTTGGTTACTGGAAGGTTGATGTGGATGTGGATAAGTTCCACCCAGGGGTAAACTTATGGAAGGGAAGGATTGGGTATTAACTCAGTCATCATTGGTACATGATTAATAAGAAATAGATAAACTCTCCTAGAGGATATTATTAGGTTAATTCAAATTATCTATATGAACCATTATGATTAATGAGAGGATATAAACTATGAAAACTGATGATAATCCATAGTTATATGAGAATAATATTAAGTTTCATTGGTTGAAATAATTTTTCATATATTAGGGAATCCGAAGAAATATATTAATATTTATATTATAGTCACTATTATTATTATTGTTTGTCACTGATAAAATGTTTTGTTTATTTAGATAATGGATGGAACTAGGAGGAATCAAGATAGAATTGAATGTAGTAGATAATGAAATGATTTTTTCCTGAGTAGTCGAATGCAATGAGAGCTAGAATGAAAAATATTATGTTAATTTTCAACATAATTTTTCAATATATGAATAAAAACCACAACATGGGTATGTTTTTTTTAAAACACTTAATAAGAGAAAACATTAATTTCATGGGAGTTATATTGGTGAAAACCCTTTAGGAATAAATATTAAATTTCCAATGTGTTTGGATTATGGGAAGAATCACCGAGAGAAATGACTCAATAGAAGGGGAAGATGTTCTTTGTGTGGGAAAAAGGCCATATAGAAATTAATTTTAGAAAAAAATAAAGTTTTTTTGGATGGTAAAAAGTATATCCTAAGGAAACATTTATATAATAATTTATTATATATGGAGAACATTGGAATTATTTCACTCAATTTCATAATATAAGGGATAAATACTAAACTATGGATGATCCTATGATATATTTATTACTAACTTTGGTCATGATAATTAAGGCACACTTAGCCTACACTACAAATATGGGGATTTCATGTTGTTTTTTGTAAGAATTTTCATTATAAAAATCATATTATTCATCCATTAATAGAATTTCATGTGATTTTGTGAATTGATAAGACCTATCCACAAGGATCCAATTTAAATTTATAGAATATGAAAAATAACATTCGATATTATGAATCATACTATGGCCATTTTCTAGTGTGAGGATGAATATGAACTTCCAATGGAAATTAATTCAGTTGTATAGCTAATTATACCTTTTTATGTGGGTTATTTATCTCAAATGGATGGAGGGAAACTAAACCTTGAAAATATTCATATTATTTGGGAATATGAAGATATATATCCTAATGAACTTCGTAGTCATACTTTCAATAGTTATATTGAATTTTTCAAGAGAAATAAAACCTAGTACTATACCAATTTTGAATACTTGACATAGAACAACCCCGATTGAGATGAAATAATTGAATATGAAACTTCAAGTAAATATTAATAAAGTATCCATACAACTAAGTGCATCAAAATGCTATGTAAATATTATTTTAAATGAGGAAATATGGGTCAATGTGTCTTTAAAATGATTATTGATAACATAACAAGATCACTATCATTATCAAGTATCCTTTACCCTATATTGATAAATTTTTTGATCAACTATACCGAGTTTGATAATTTTACTAAATTATCTTTTATTATGGATATGATCAATTAAGCGTTTAGAATGAGGATATAACCAAGAAAATTTACTATATGACATATGTTAACAATGAATTTACATTGATTTTGTTTTTTCATACCAATGTCCCCACTAACAACATGGATTTAATGAATAAATTCAGCATATATTACCTCGATCCATTTATATTAGCCATTATAGATGATATTTTAATATATTCCAAGAGAAATAAAGATCATCAATATCAGTATTGAGGAAAGATAATGTGTACGACGAATTTACCAAGTATTAATTATAGCTAAAAAAGTTTCATTATTGGGTTATGTAATAAGAAAAAGGGTAAATCAGTCGATCCTTCAAAGATATAAGTTGTTGATAAATGATCCAGACAAACCCGGGTGAATGGAATGTATAGTTTTATTATGTTTTATTGACTATATAGGTGCTTTTTAAGAAATTTATCATAATTATCTAATCAAATAATCAAGGTGAATCTGAAGAGATACATATTCTATTAGTCTGATGAATGTAAAAAATATTGAAAGGAACTAAAGAGAAGTTTGTTTAGTGCACGTCTAGTCAGAATAACCTATAGTGGATAATGGTTTGCGATCTATAGTGATGCATTGAATATGGTATGTACAGAAAATGAAGGATATGGTGATAACTAATGCTTTAGGCTAATTGAAAATTCATGATCAAAATTACCTACCTCATGATATAGTGTTATAAGTAATAATTTTTTATTTTAAAATATAGAGGAATTATTTTTATTGTGGGGTATTCGATATATACACTGATCATAAACCCATGAAATATATATTCATACTGAAATAGTTAAATCTGTTATAAAGGAGATGTTTGAAGTTGATTAAATATTATGAATGGTATATACATTACCACATTGGGAAGGAAAACAATGAAGTTGATGCACTGAGTATAAAAGACTATAATAGTTTTTCCATGATGAGGATTTCATAATATCCAATAATTATGGATTTATAGAATATGGATCATGAAATAATGGGGAATTGGAATAAATATTATCTTTATCAAATAAATCATTAACCATTAATCCATTCTATTATTAAGAAGGAGAATACAAAAGATATGGAACTACATATGAATGTGAGAAATTTTCATGAGTGAAACAATGATTTTGATGAAATGACACAGTTCAAGAACCGAGTATTTGACTCATCAATACCATGTTTGAAGGATTTTTTGGATGAATTCCATAACTTATTATTCTCTATTAATCCTAGATATATGAATATATATAGGGATTTGAAATATTATTTATGCAAGGAAAATAAGAGAAGGGATATTTTATTGTGTAGATCTATATCTATAGTATGTTATATAGTTATGTCTGAGAGACATAAGTTTAATGGGATGTCACCCATTTAAGAATGGAAATGGTAAAACATCATTATGAATTTCACTGTTAGAATCTAAAAAATATATGAAGACTATAATGATATTTGGGTTGTAGTCAACCACCTAGAAAGGTCAGCACATTACATTATAATCAATTAATATTTCACTCTTGATCATCTTGGAAGGATATACATTAAGTAATCAAAAATTTTGTATAGATTACACTATTGTTTTATCTTTGATCTATATGAAAGGTTTACCTTGATGTTTGGGAGAAGTATTCAGTACGTATTGAATATAGAGTTGAACTATAGCACTATATATCATCCTTGAAACAAATTTCAATTCTTTAGGATTATTAAATCCATAGAATATATGTTAAGAGAATTCTATGTGGATTTTAAATTTGGTTTAAATAAATACCATTCCATACTTGAGTTTTCTTATAACACTAGATTTTACATAAGCATTTAGATATCATCATATAAATATCTCTATGGGAAGAAGGGAATAACTCCAATGGTTTGGGTTGAATTTAGGGAATGAATGTTTTTGAGAAATGAGATATCTATAGAAATTGAAAATATGCTTAAATTTATTTATCAACACATTAGTGAAGATTAGAGTATATTGAAATGTTATGCTGAAAATACTCTATGATATAAAGAGTAAAAAATTGGTGAAAATATATTGCTATGAATATGAAATTGGAATAAGTTTATGAGTCTGATAAAGAAGGTGAATCTAGGCTTATGATATATCAGTTCCTTATAAATTCTTCATCATATTATGACGTTTTATTGTTGAATGATTCTTGAATAAAATCACCCTAAATCTCAAGATGTTTTCAATTTATTTCTCTAAAGAAAGTTCATACCTATTACATCATACGTACCAAACATAGAGGTCATACTATAAGAGCATGAAAGCTATTATGTTGAACAACTAGTTAAAATTATGAATCCAGGATAGAATGCGTTTTTGTACATGACCACTCACCTAGTAAATTTTTTTTTTGGAAAAACCATAAATTTGAAGAAGCTACATCATAATCTATGGATGTAATTTGCTGGAATTATCCTCATTTTTGTGATTGGAATAATGGAATTTAAAATGTAAACTTATTATAAGGGGTATGAATTAAAACATATATTTTTTATGATACATTTTTATTTAAAAATATTTTATTTCTTTGATATCTTTCTTTAGATGCAACATTATGTTTAATAAAGCTACAATATACTGTTGAAATATTATTATTTAATGTGATTGTTATTTCCTATCTGTTGGATTTGAGGTTATAAATAATAATGAATTAATAATGAAAATGAATTTATAATTTTTTTAAAATTAATTCATGTGTTTTAAATTGTTTGTGAATTAAAATAAAGTCATTTTTATGTAAAAGAGATATTTTTCTAAAAAAATAGTATTTAAGTGAACAATGTCTTTTAATCTTAATAAATTAACATAAATTTTATTTATGAATTATTATAGTTAAATTTTTAGATAATATATTCAAAAATATATTTTATCTCCCATCAAATGTTTTTCACTTAGAATGGAATTAGAATAAATTTATTTTTATTCCTAATTTTTTTTTCTAAAAATTATTTATGTATCATTTTATACTGTGATTTTAAATTGAATTTATACAACTTAAATAAATTTAATCTCTTCAAATGTATTTAATATTTGGAATAATTAATAATTAATTCAATTTTATAATATCAACTAATTTCTTAATCATAATTAATTCTAAAAATATTATAGTTATGTTACCTTGGTTAGGGTTAAAGTAGGTGTATGGGGGGGGGGGGGGGGTTAAACTAAAAGATATGGGTAAAACTACTACTTAAAAATATAAAAATATAATTTTTTGATGATATTACAACCTTATATTTTCTCAAATTCCATTTATTGTCCATTTTTATCCACTTTAACAGGGAAATAGTTTTATATTATTTAAATAATTTATGTAATATATGTGTGTCTCTCCTCTCACATATAAAAGTGAACCCCTTATAATACATTAGTCATAAACATTGAGAACTATAAATCAGGTATTATCTTACAAAAATACATCATACCTTCATTGTATTCTCTCTCAACCTTCTGGTCTTAACCTAAGACCATCCTAGGAAAGTTTAAGGTTTAAGTCAAAGGTGGTCTCTCAAAGAAGAGGTAATTATATTACCTGACTCTTTTAAAGTTAAATTTTCTTCTAATTACTATATATCTATTTCATCTATCCAAAAAATAATAATATAGTATTATGTATATACTTATATTTCATTCTGATAATGGGAAAACATTTTTCTATCTCCTTCAAATCCATTGGAAAACGATAATATCACTCATTCGTACGTGTGGACTACCACCTCCATGAAGCAATGTTATTTATTTTTCATTTACTATTTAAATGAATTGAAATAAGGATATATTTAATGAAAATATATTATATTTATGATATAATTATGATTCTATAGTGGATAATTGTTATTTACCTTTTTTCCTCTATCCATTGAAAAGTAAAACCATCACCTATATATATAGAGAGACTACCATCTCCACAAAGTGATGTAATTAATTTGTCATTATAGATTTAAATTAATTGTTATAAAAGCTTATATAATTAATAAATATTATAATTATTACATGATTAATATTATGGATTTTATGAAACCATGAGAAAGTTAAAAATACCCTGACCATCTAACCAAAATATTCATAGAAAGCAGACCAGTTTTCTCATGAATGTTCATTATAAGGAAGACATTTTTAATAAAAGGATAATTGAAAATTATTAAAGAATTATAAATATTATTTTATTTATTAATATGGTTCTATAATATATTTAATATATTTCTATATTTATTTTACATGATGTTTTAATGCACATGTAGAAAGAAATGACTTGAGGTAAGTGATTTATGTTACAGTCTCATTTATTTTGTGGATTTTCTATGCTAAATTTCTATTGAGGGAAATTGTATGGATATTATGATTTAGTACCCACATAATTTATTATCATAGTATTATTCATGTAATTTTTACGTACTATTACAATTTTCATCTCATTAGTACTTCAAAATATCCATAATATTTATTGAATAAAAGTAAACTTTTTCCTCTATGGTCGGTGAAATTTTATTCAATTTTTTTATTAGTTAATATTTTTCGTATATTTTTATTTAATATGATGAAATAATTATTTGAATTAATTTTAATTTTTTTTAAATTTTCTTTCGTAATCTCAAAAATAATTTTTTAAAATGTTTTTCATGGTCGGTATATATAACTTTTTATAAAAATTATAAAAGAAATATTTATTTTAAGATTTATTCCTTGAACATGTATTCCCAACTTCATTACTATTTTTTTATGTAAAGATTCATTTGCATGTTTCCATGGTTATTTTCCAAGAAAATAAGTTCCTCAACATTCAATAAATTTATGTTATTTAAACATTACTAAATGAAAGTAGTTATTCTCTCTTTATTTTAAAATCATATTTTAGATACTTTCAGCAATGAGATTTTTAACTATATAATCATCCTTTATGTATTGTTATGCTTAAATAGGGAGATTATGTAATGATTCAATCTAATTTTTGGATGAATAATGATGCTGATGATCTTATAATTATTTTATGAAAATAATTTTTTTCATAAGAATTAATTAATATATGATTAAATAATGAACCATTTTAGGAAATAATCATCTTTATTTTGATGGATTATTATTATGTTAGAATGAGATGTTTATGAATCAAATTTATTCCCATTAATTATGGAGTAATGGTAAAATTAATGTTTAATTATCTATTTATAAACAAATATATAGTCTTTATTCATTGTTTTGTAGGCCTATAAATTATATAGTACTCCATTGCATTAAGTAAATTTGATATCTCATGAGATAAAATGGTCTGGAATGGGGAGTAAACCCAATTATGTATGGGACTCTATCCACTATGATATCCTTTACATTGAACCTTAAATATAGAAATTATGTGATTAGGATTTAACATAATCCATTATGATAGTCTTGGTAGTGACCCTTGACTGAGGAAAAGATTTTATATTCTCATGTGAATTTAAAAAAACATATGTAGTATTCTTATGATATGTTCTAATATATCATGATTCATTATTGTCGATTACACACTCTTATGAATTATGTATTTTATTATAAAAATATATTATTCCATGATTACTGATTTTCCTGATTTATTTTGTATTAATATCTTAATTTATGATCATGTTCTCATACCCTTATGCTTATAATCATTTTATGAACATTTATTGATATCTACTATGATTAAACTTACTAATAATCATAAATCACTCTTTATTATGTATTTATTTTCCCTGGTCCGGAAGAATGACTTAAATTAGGGTATGTCTAAGAAGTGTACTATTTGAGAAAAACTCTATTGGAGATGTTAATGTTGTTTCATGTAGTAATATGATTATGTTTATATTCTCAAAAGAAACTAAACCATTTCTATCCCTAGGATTTTATTATTTTTGAAGTGTATTGAATATCTATCTAAAATGATCTAATATTTTTTTATGTTATAGTTGGGTCACCAAGAAACCCAATCCCAAAATCATTGATTATGATTTCCTTAATACTTTTTTTCTACTAGTAGAACCATGTCTCATAGAGGAGATCATCCATTAATGAAAATTAGGTAATGTCAAACTAAAATTATGGGTATAAATTCACTGATAATATAAATAATCCCAACAAATGTAATTAACACAATTTTAACTATGATTTGATTCTTACCCAAATAGTCTAATACATTAACTATATAATATTTTATTTTATGGATTTTATATTTGCATGTAAACTATTTTATCGTATTACATTCTTGTTAATATAAATTGGATTTTACAAAAGTTATTAACCATCTTAGGATAAAGTTTACAATTCTTTTTGAAGTGTTATTTTAATTAAACCACACTTGATTTTAAATTAATTCATTTAATGATAAATAATGCTAAAAAATAATGATTCAAATAACCGAAACACTGAGGGGGAATTTAAAAGAACATTTATAATTCATAGATTATTTAGAATTTGAAAAACCAATCATTAATATTAGTGAATAAGATACTAGAATAAATCTTGATTATAGTTTCAATATTATATCAGCACTCTTTTCCACCTCCTTATATGGTTTAACCATGACTCTAAACTCTATCCACCTCCACTAACTTTAGATATCTAATTATTACTAAATCTTTTTCACACATATAAGAAATGGGAACCAAAGAATTTGGTTAAGGGGTTTACATAAAAGAAATAGTGAGCATACTGACCCTTACATAGTCAGAGTAGATTATTGAGACACATTCCATTGTTTAATTTAATAAATTATTATAAAAACCAAACAATAATAATAAATTTATAAACCAATCACATATATACGTTTTTCTATGACAATAATCACAAAATCACTTGCAATGAACATTAAAAAGTAAAATAGATTACATCCGATCTAATTATTTATTTATTATTAAGAGAAACATGGATAATTAATTCAATTAATTAACTATTTTATCTTTTTTTCCATACAATGTTTCATGTATAAGGACATCAAATGATACATAATAAAAAATAAATGTTTTTAACTTTATCAAAAAATTACATAGAGTAAAATGAATATTTATTTAATCTAAAAAACATCTTATATATTCAACACACTGATGAATAAAAATTATGTTCACCACTAGGTGACTACATAGTGGAAACTAATGATATATATTCCATGTTTTTCACTTACCATGTATTCAATATATAATCCTAGGTCCTCAGTGTGTATCATGGACAAGATACATGATAGGTATTGATGAGATACACACTGTGTGTTCAAATTTTCTTATGTCTATGTAACCCTCCTGTAGACTCAGCAAGCTCTTCAAATATTGATATTAATGAGTCACAATATGTTTAAATTATCTAAATTCAATATACCTCATTAATTCTAATGTCTATCAGTCTCATGTGACATGTTCCACATATTTCACAACAAGATTAGTGTAAATTTCTCCACTAATCGATCTTGACTACATAGAGTGTACACAAGATACATGACATCTCATTTAACAAAGCATTTTCCAATAGAGACTGGTCATCATGCAGTGTGAATTAAATACATTATGTGATATTAAACACTTGTTGAATCATGTATTTGATGACATGTATAGTTATAGTAATCCTTAGTACCTGACATGTTCTTCCAGTCACACATTGTGTATCTTTGTATACTAGTAAGAATCCTTAGAACCTAGTATAGACATATACAATCAATCTTCATTTTCTCTTAATTTTCTTAAGGATATATGAAACTAGAGAGATTTTTGTTAAAATGTTTAATTTTTTTTAATTAAACCTCAACATAAAAAATGATTTAACGATAAGTGAAAAACAAACAAAAATTGGGCATAATCATTATTTAATAATAAATAACTATAAATTATCATGTGACCCCTTTGTTACCACTTGAAGGTTCTGAGCACAACGAAAGTGTATAGGGGATGTTAGAAACTAATATTTTTCATATAAAATGAGAATTTAGAGATGTATATGTTGAATAACTTAAAAAACAATTATATTAATTTATATATTAATTGATAGAAAAACTATAACCATGAAGAGAGGATCTATTCACATATAATTTATAATTAATTGATTTAAATGAGAAATACCTTTTATTGAAATCATTTATTCGTTGTTAATGATTAGTTTAAGATAACTATTCATACCACTATTTCATTAGAGCAATGAAGAATATATTCCCTCAACAAATGATCCAAATATGTTTCATGAACCTTCAATCATCACTATATAATACTACATGTTCTAGAATGGATTATTTTAATCCTTGTTTGGATCACTATAGATTATAATAGAATCATTATAAGGTTGAAGTAATCCTTCTATTGGATGAAAATTATTCTAAGTTCTTGAGAGTTCACTATGATAATTTCTCTCAAAGGATTGAGAGAGTCCGGTCTAGAAATCATTTCATGCAATGATCAGGATAATGTAATGGGTTTTAGAAATAGTTATAATTGAGTTTAAATAGAGGTAGGGTTAAAAAATAATAGATTTATAAATGGACTTATTATTTTCTTAATCCTTAAATAAAAAACGCCTAATTATTATTATTATTATTATTATTTATTTGAAATGTTCTAAATTCAATTATATGATAAATATTAATTTTCTAGAATAAAAAAAATTATATTTATTCAAATAATTTTTAATATTACATTTTACATGAAATTATTAAAATCAGTCCACCAACACTCCTTAACATTTACCTGACCTTGAATAATAACTATCTATTTATTTAATATAATATAACTATAATATTATCTAATAAATAAATAAAAATTATATTCATGAAATAAGTAAATAAATATTTTTTAAATATTCACATAATTAAATAAATTAATATTTTCTACCTTGTAAATAAACTAGAATGAATTAATATTATACATTCACATAAATAAATAAATACCTCATTAAAAAATATTTATTAAAATTAATCTCACAAATATATTTTCTTGAATAACATTTTATTGAATACTTGTGATCAAAATATCATGAATAATTATTAAACCATGTATGAAATAATATTTACTCAACATGATGAATTTATATAGAATTTAGCTATGGTTATGAATATAAATAGTATGTGACCCTACACACCCTTTTCTGAGTGGAATTATGATACATGACCTAAAGTCCAATTTTAACTTCTAGTGACAAACCAATGATTCTATATACAAATAAATTAATTCTAAAACAACATAAAACCCCCTATAAATGAAAAATGTGTAATATAATCCATTTATCTCAATATCTATAGGAAAAAATGTTGTATACTAGTGTCATCAAACTATGTTCATCATGCCTCTTTATTTGAATTTCAAAGAATGAACTTGGTAACAGAACACTATGTATGAATACTTAATTAGGGAGTTATGTTCCAATAAAATGGACTAAGATATAAACTTGTATTAAATAATATAATGGAAAAATAATTTCTCACATTATTCATTAATGAAATACTATATGTGACACATCCAATGTTTCGTACTTCACTATGATCATATATCATCATGGTTTTCATCAATACGTCAATTCACTCAACTCATAATATTAACTAATAATAATTATAATTTATAGGGATAAGTACACATGTCTGTAGATAAAAATATCTATTGACACTAATAAATGTGGATTTCTGAATACTGAGTCATGTTCTCATAATATCGTACTCTAAATATTAGAAAAGGAATATAGTATGTGGAAGTTTTAAAAATCCCTTTGGTGACTCCATACCTAATAGATTTCATCATTGGTGTCCTATAAAATGATATCGTTTTTCTGTAGATGATATAATCAATAATACTAGCATGGTACTTATAAGTTCTCATCATAGGGGGACCTAATATGGCCCTTCATCATGACCTCTTCAATTAGGAAAATATAAAATACTATTTCATGTAGAAGAAAAACCATGATGTGTTAATAAACATAATATTTAAAAATGAATATAGAAAACTATTAAGTATTAAAAAGATGGATATAGTGAACCAAATCAAATATGTTTTTCAAACCATGAAATATTTTAATAATTTAATATTTATATATGTTTTTTATACTTCTAGTGATTTAATTTTTGAATCATATTCATTTAACCAAGTCAATGTGTTCTAAACATATCAATGTGTAACACCTTATCTAAATAATTATTTTCATTTATAACCCAATAAGAAAATTCTATTGTATCTATACATGTCCAAATGCATCCCATATATAGGGAACATGAAACCATTTCCTGTAATGATTTAAGCTTATATGAAACTAAAACCTCAACAATATTAAGTATATTGTGATATAAATCCAACCCCCACTATTATTATATAGAGAGTAATCCACCCAAACCAGAGATAAAACTTAACAAAATCTAATAATCAATGTATCAATCCTCAAGAGGGACCTCAATTCCAATAAAAACTAAACATAATATACATAATTTTTAACCAACCATTATTATTTAATTCATAAATATTATGAAAAATAACTTCTTTGGTCAACTAAAAAATAAATATTTTATGCCACACCTAGTTTATAACTCGTATATGTACATAAATTTAATATAAATAAAAGGTTTAAATAATATAATGTAAAGTATAAAAAATGATAAACTAAAAATTTTTGTAAATATAAATATTTATTTCATAATTAAAGAATTGTGTTTATATTTAAAATTAGATTTATCAACTTTGGATAATCATAATATTAAAAACCAATTTTTATATGATATAAAGTTACATATATTTGGAATGAGGCCCTCATTATTTTGAGATTCATGGTTTTGAGGAAAATATTTTTTTCAAAAATTTAATATACACCACAACAGATCATTGAGACATGGTTTCACTACCCACACTATTATTAAATAGATAATTACTAGATAGAATCTTCTTAAACTACAACATTATATAAATATACAAATGTTTTTGTTTTATGGTCATAAAATACCTGGGATTACATTAAAAAAACATTGTTTTCCATTTGGGAAAACAAATATTCATAAAATGATGAAATTTTTATTATAAATCCATTATATAGTAACATAAAAATGATTCTTTATTTTACGATAATAAAACCTTGATGTTTTTTTTAAAAATGACTCTTTTCATATAAGTTTAAATAAACCATGATTAAATTCCATAAATAATTTTGTTTTCAAGAAAATAATTATAAAAATAACACGATTTTTTAACCATTATCATGATTCTAGGAAAACAATAAATATTTTTAATTTTTAATTTTTTATATTATCAATTTTTGACAATTAATATCTCTGATTATATCATGAAAAAACACGGATCAACCCCAAATCAGTTACATGAGCTGGCCCGTGACAAGGTCCGAGAGGTATTCCAGATCCTCCCGAGCTAGAAACTAGTTCCATGAATCTAGAATATGTATTTGGAAATGATTTAACCCCATAAAAATAGATAAATAAATGAAAAAACATTGAATAATAAAAATAAACTATAGTAGTGGAAATAAATAATAATACACATTCCTTCACGTAACCCCATGGGCCACTAACAACCACTAAAATAATATCACCATGGTGGCTAAGACTGAATGTGATGTAGCACCATAAGATAAAAAAATAAATCTATAATCTTGTGTATTAATACTCAATATGCCTGAATGGATAAAATGGTCCCTATACCTTACCTCTAAAAAGAAAACCAAGTCATGAATGTTTAAAAATAAGATATAAAAATAGGGTTTCCCAATATTTTTAGAATTAAGTAACAAAATCACATTTTCCATTACATTTTTAAAATAGTCCCCAAAATAGGTTAAAATGGTTTTTTCAGTTTGGGTTCACAAAAATGGACAAAATGGAATGAATTTCATTATTTTAGACAAGGAAAGAAACTAACGAAAATATTATTTTAAAATAGTTCCATGAAAACTATAATTAAATAGTTAAAGAACCATGGGAAATATCTAAGTATCTAGGCATAATGGGGTTCTAGGATCCTCATACCTCGGTGATAAATACATACCAAAACCCACTATCTCCTTATACATGAGCCACTAGAGGGGAACACATCCCAAGGTCTATTAGTATCCAATCAAATGCCAAAACCAACAAAATCCTCATGCATGAGCCACTAGATGAGAATTAAATCCTGATTTCTTGTGGTATTTGATCATCATTGTATATTTAGTTTTTGTTGTATCATTAATCCTTATAGGGGAACTGGGCGTTGGTCCTTACAATCCTCCTAGCATACTAGGCCTAGCCTACCCCCCGAGGTATCTTAGGTCCCATGTGCTCTATTCTACATGGTGGTGAGTTTTTATCAAGATAGAATATATATACATATTATATTATTTTTCCCAAACACATCCAAATTCTAAAAATTGATCTCCCACTTTAGGTATATTTTCATTTTTAATACACACAACAAAACAAAATCCTATTCACTTGGAAAAAATTATGAATCACATATATCAAACATACACCATGTTTCCAAGAAACTGGAATGTCTTAAGAGGGGGTTTCTCTTCAATTAAAACATTTGAAAATTCCAACCATGCCTTAAACACATAAAAACCACTTCTATTTCAGAGAAAACATTTAACCAAATCATTTTTCTTCCAATTCATGACATTCCATGTTAAAAATAATTTAGAAATATAATTAAATCATTTACGATACTTTACATTTAATAGTAGGTTTATCACCATGCTTAGAAAAATGGAAATCATGTTGGAAGTTAGGGAAAACATGGAAAACAACTGGAAAACCAATTCCAAGAAACATTCTCAATCCATAAAGCATTTACACTTAATATTTTAATGAAAACATATTTTTAAAGTAAACAAGAAATTTTGGAATTCAAATTTTAGTGTTTTGAATAGGGTATTTAACTCAAATTCAAGGCACACTACTTTAAATGACGGAAACTCAAATATTCCCTCAATTGAACCCATATATACCGTCACATATATATAAGGACACTTTTCCATATGAACAAATTTCCCTAGACAAATATGAGGAAGGGTATCCTTACATATATAATTATACTTACACATACCCTTTTACACATTCACACGTATGCATTTTCATATACAAGTATAATAAAACCTATCCCCATTATACATATTAATAAAACCATGGGTGAATAAATATATAAGTGGGGAACTTATACATATACATTCCTACCTATTCATACACATTCTTGTCCTCAACACCATGACTTAAATCCACCCCAAGATGTTACAAGCCACACTACAAAAACACTAGGCAACCAAAAATAAAAAAAACCTAATTTAAATTGGGACAAAAGAAAAGATATAAGGAATCCAACCTCAAAACAATTTCAGGTAAACTAAATTGGTTTGAAATTCTTATCCATTGGTGGAGAATGCTAAAACACACCCGAAGTCGACCAGAGAGGCCCATTTCACTCCCTAAAAATAGAATAAATCCAAAATTACTAGGTTAAACCTTAAACTAGGGTTTGGAAGATCTAGGTTAGGAGATGGGTAAAGGAAAATAACTAAGGGAGGTGGAGGTATTAAAAGTTTTCACCTTGATGGATTAACCAAACAACTGGAAAAAATATGGTGTAAATCACTGAATAAAAGGGAGGCATGATATGAAATTAGTGTGAATTGTTGGAGTGGGGGATAGTGGATTTCACATGATGCATATGGGAGAAGATAGAGAGAAATAAACAGGAATGAAAAAAGAGGAAAAATTAAAAAAAATAGAAACCCTTTTTTTAAAATAGAAAACCCACAAAATTTACCAAAACATGTTCCAACCATGTAATGGTCACTTCTTAGTCCAGTAATCCTCACTCAATTACCCCTATAAAGTCAAATGATTGAGAAAACTATTCTCTACCATGACACTGGGAATTGTTGAATCAAAGATTCAATATCCATGCTTTCTGTAGGGTTCAATAAAACCTATAAAAGTCATGCGACACAACAGAGACTAACCTAGGAACCCGCACGGGTTCCACAAGGTTACTTCTAACCATGTGGGTTAACCTTGAAAAAAATTGAAATCCTAAAAAAATTTATTTCACATCCCCAAAACTAGTAAAACTCACAAAACTTGGTAAAAATATTGAAATAGTTAAAAAATAGTATTTCAAGGTCGTGGTGTGAAAATTATCCTTAAAAATTACACTTTCATCCTCCAAAAAGTCCCCCATCCAAATGTGGAATAAAAGAAATGTTAAAAACTAATCAGGAATAAACAAAACCAAGAAACACAGTGTGACCTTTTAACTCTAAAATTCAAACATGACTAACTCTAGGGAAAATTAAAAGGATATATATGGGGGAAAAATATGGGTATCCCAACAATTTTAGAGACCATTTGGTGTAACATTTTAACTGATAAGAACACTCAAAAAAACCACCCACTAACTTAAAAAGTGTTCAATCATAAAGACCCAATAATGACACTAGGAAAAGCCAAAAATCAGGATTCCAAAAGACACATAAACCACCAAATGAGTTCCACTTGAGAAATAAGACTAATCCAAAGGAAGTATAACCACTTAATCATTCACATTTTAAATTAATAACAACAAAATATCAGGAAAGAATAAATATAGATCCTAAAAAAGAAAGGTTTCCAAGTTAAAAAACTATAATAGGGAGGAAATTTACTGGTAAAAACAATTAAATCAGAGATGAATATTTGGATGTACATCCACCACATCTATAAATTCCACAACTTCATTAAAATAATCACTCTAGGACATATTTATAAATCCCTAATGTCATAGAGAATTTTATACCTCACAGTCCGGAACTAGCAACCTCTGACTGAGGCTTACTTTTTTATAAAAACTGCTTACAAAACTTTTATATGGCCACACCATCATCAATACTTCAAATGATTATAATGATATGTCTTACAGTGAATGAACCAACCACACCAGAAATAAATAAATTAGTTGTTAGAAGAATGAAATTGAAGAAATAAAAAAGGATACTTTTCTCAAACAGGTTCCTCCAGTTCAAATTCCTCACTGGGTGGCGAACCTCCTCAAGAACCAAAATAAACTGGACCATTGACTGTCATGTTTTCCCAATCAGTGTTTCCCAAAAAAATAGACATGATCCTTGAACCCTAGATATAGATCCCACTCGGAAAGAGGATCCTTGAAATGATTGCCTAATACTATCTCTAGAGAAAATGAAACTAGTTCATTGAAATGGCCAAACACCCCCTTAACTATCAGTTTACCTTTTCAAGATTCTGTGAGTTTTGGTGCATTCTTATCATTTAATTCTCCATGAATAAACCACTAGGTGAAAGTGGTCTGGAAAATATCCTAATACATCGTTACTCAAAATGAGGATGAAACGATCATCTTCTATTAGTCTAGTCCTAGTCCTTCAAACATACCCAAGACATATCTCTCTCTCTCAGGAAATCTTTAGTTCCCAAAAACATGAAAAAACCCTCCTCATTACAAGCCACTCAATAAATTAAAATATAATTTTATTAATATATAAAAAAAGCATATATTTAGAATATATTAGCTTCATTATTTCACTAGGAACCTGGGCAGGACCAATAACTGCAAGAGACCACTTAAAAACACTACTAGAATTCTAGGTATTTGTGATGGGTTATTTACGACAGGATCCCGTCATAAATAATCTTTAGTGATGGGGTCCCGTCACAAATAGAATGTTGCAGAAAACAACATCGCAAAAAATCTTATTTGCGACGGTCCCGTCACAAATAATATTTTTTGCGATGGGAAAATTCACCGTCGCAAATAAGTCTCTGATTATATACTTTATATATATACAAACTTTTTTGCGACGGACCCGTAATCTGGTCACAAATACTTTAAAAAAAATTTATTTAGGCTATTTGCGACGGGCCGGTCGCAAATACTTTTTTGCGATGGGTCCCTAATCCCGTTAAAAATACTTTTAAAAAAAATTATTTAGACTATTTGTGATGGGAACCCGTCGCAACAGAACCAGTCATAAATAATAAATAAATTGGTTTAAAAATAAATTTAATAAAATTATGATTATTGAAAAATTAATTTTAATATTATTAAAATAATTAAAATAAAAATATATTAAAATTCTCAATATTCACAAAAAAATATAAAAAAATTATAAAATAATAATAATATTATTATTACTATTATTATTAAAATAAACAAACATTAAAAAATATAATATTGAAAAAATATATTTAATAAAATTATGATTAATGAAACAACAATATTAATATTATTAAAATAATAAAAAAATAAAAATTATTAAAATTATTAAAATTCTCAATATTCAAAAAAAATCATAAAATATTAAAAATTAAATTATCTAATATTCGCACCAATATAAAAGAAAGAAACTGTAAATAGATAATATTACAAAAATGTTAAATTCAAATGTTTTTAAAATAAAAAAACCACTGGGGGGTCGTCTTCTGGAGGAGGTTGAGGAGCTGAAGGAGATGGTGGAGGAAACTCCATCCCCAAACTACGAGTCAGACGACACATGTACTTTATCTGCTCTTGATGCTGCGTTTTCCATCGACGCATCTCCTCCTCATGCTGTTGCTTCTGCTACTACTACTGCTAACACATCTCTTCTTGCTGCTTATGCAAACTCTCTATAAGGCCATTCTATGCTCGTAACTGATCCTGATACTGTGAGGCAGAAGATGATGCCTCTTCACGAGCTCCTCTCGAGTTGGACACTTACATCGTAGTAGTACCATAATAAGTACCAGGAGTCACATGAGAGCCGATACCAACTACTCGGCCCTTCTCAAAGCCATGCTGTGTTTCCTGCATCCATGTCGCCTCGTCAAAATGGTGTGCGTTGGTCTGATCAGTCACCTCGTCCTGACCCTCATCCTGTGTCTGAGAGCGGACAACCACATATGACTCCTTCAATTCCAATATAAAATCAAAATTTTTGAAAATATTATATGCAGTTAATTTTCAAATTGAAAAATAATACTAACCACAATCCGACACTGGCGATCACCTCTAATCTCTCCACTGGCCAGATCATTATACATCCTCCGATAAACGTCGAACTCCGTAATATCGGGATACTCGAATGCTGACAAAAATATAAAATAGAATGTTTATATTTAAAGTTATATAATTTTTTTTAAAAATATACCTACCAAATACTCTCTATGTGTACTGAATGTATGACTACCAGCTCGATGCGTCATCTCCTGTCTCCCCTGGTTCTGTGAACCCAATGAAGATCTCCACTGAAATCCACCACCCAATCGGTGTGCACATAATCCATCCCAAACCTGAGATGAAATGTACTCTGGTCGATGGGCTCTACACGACTCATCAAATACTGTCTCTCCTGCTTTCTTAATGGTTTTCTTTCTCAAATTGTGCAAAAACTAATGCAAACGCTCACGCATAGCCACCTCCCATACAGCATGGACAGTGTCATGCATGCTATCATCGATGTGATACCATAAACCATTAAATAATTTATAATATCAGGTTATTGATAATATTAATTTCAAACTAAATATTATTTATTTACATACCAGCCAATGATTGTACATAGAGAGAATCACATCAATGGGAATTTGTTCCCATGTGATCCATGACTGAGAAAAATAATTGCACAAGATAACGCTCCCCTATCCAACAGCTACATGCGCAAAACTGTGAAAAAAGAATAAATAATCAAAAAATTATTATATATGTAAATAAATTAATGAAAAAACTAACTAAAATATACAGGTTATCATATCTCTGTGTGCATGAATCAAAGCCAAGACGTGGACATCAGTTGGGGATAGGGTCAGGAATCATCAGTCGTGCAAGACCCGCACCCCCTCCGCATACCTCCTGAACCACCACTAGGCTGGGGTTTAGATGATCTCACATCCCCGTCATCCAAAGTTAGATCAGCCTCTTGCAACTCACGAAATAGATCAGGATCCATCTGAAACACAAAATCATTGTTGTTACTAGATAGTTAAAAATATCTATCATATATGGATATATATTAGTTATGATCATAACCATCATTTAACTGTGTCAATTCTCACCTTCATCATAATATCCATATCTAATGATGTAAATGTCTTCATATTCCTCCTCAGCATCATCAATATCCATATGAGTTTTACTTTTACCATCCCTTGTCATTTCAAATTCATTTGTAGCATCATTAACATCTTCATCACCATCGACCCTTAACTTTGGGGTGTCATCGTTGAAATTCATGTTTAATTTTGAAAAAGATGGATTTTGAGTAGTCGCTTGAAAAATTTCAATTCCACCCACTTCAGCAGAACAACATTCAGTTTGATTAAATTGATTTTCCCAATATTTCATTTTTATTATGCTCCACCAATCACTCAGGTCTCTTGATGTAGCATAGTACTTTGCGTAATAAATTTGATGTGCCGGTTGAGCCAGTAAAAATGGTTCATTTACTAAAAGAAGAATTTTATATTTAATATCAAAGATTCCATGAGCCAGATGAACACGCAAGCCTCTCTCAGTATCCAACCACTGACATTTAAACATCATTATGTAATTATTTCCAAGATAATATAGCTCAATAATTTAATCTAGAATGTCGTAAAAGTCAACTTCAGTTTCTCTATGATGTGATCCTCTCAAACAAACTCCATTGTTCATTGTTTTTTTGATTCCCCATATGCACGTGTATGAAATCGAAAACCATTCACCGCATATGCATTGTAATATTTAACCATTTTGGATGGTGGGTTACTCAATATACACACCCGCTTATCAATTTTATCAGCACGTTAAGACACCTAAATTTTTTTTAAAACAATTATAAATACAATAAATAGTAAACTGAAGTGATATTAAACCATCAATAATTTATATTACCAGTTTTTGAAACCATTGATAATTTTCTTTGTCTGCGTTCTTTAAGAGAAGCTGCTGTAATTTGTGGAAGTTTTTTCTTGAAATTATTATCATATAAACTACAAATAAAATAAGTTTACATACTGTAACAAAAATTATAAAATAAGTGATAGAAGCACTCACATTAAATATGCTGTCATTTATTCACAGTTGAGCAGAACATTTGTATGAGCTCTATGATGTTCATCATCTGAAATACATTGTTCTTGAACTCCACCGAAGCCAAGATTTGGATGATTAAAAACTGATAATTGAATGTACATTTCATAATTAACATTTCCCTCATTCCATCCCAATTGTTTTTGTTTTGAGGGATATTCAGATTCAAAATAGTGAGAGCAGAATTTTTTTTTTCCTCTTTCAAATAAGCTTCAGTAATTGATCCTTCAACTGATGCTTTATTACGTACTTTTTTTCTTTAATTTCTGCATGCATATCTCGACTGGTTACATCCATCGAAAATGTACTAGACCTCCACATTTAGCATCATGTGTAAAATGTAATATTAGAAGTTCCATTGAGTCAATGAAATCAGGCAGAAATATTTTTTCCATTTTACGAATAATTACACCAACATATTCTTCCAGTTTTCTTAGCGCATCATAGTCTGTTGTTGCTGCACAAATATCTCGAAAAAATATGATATGATTTTTATCGAATCCCAAATCATAGAATTCAAGAAACCTATGAATCTAATCGGCATAATTCTTTCCATTATAACATGGAAATTATTAATTTTTAATCCGATAATATGACCATTCTTAACACATCTTCCGAAATTGGAAACATAGCCTTATAGCAGCCTCAAATCTGTAATCCACTGAAAAAATAATAAGCAACTATCTTTGGACAGTGTATAAGATGCTTTTGAATTCATTAACCTCTGTGATCTGAAATTTTCAAATAGTTCAAGTTCTGGTTGCCTGCTAATTTGGGCAAGATCTAATTATGCTTTTATAGTATCTTTTTTCTTACTTGGTTTATCCAAAACTATATGAAATAAATTATCAAAACAGTTCTTCTCAATATGCATGACATCCAACATGTGGAAGACCAACAAATCAGACCAATATGGGAGATCCCAAAAAATGCTTCATTTTATCCAATTTTGTTCTTTCCCAAAGCCATGAATTTTCTATTGGTTAACTGTTGGCCCAAATGTGATGGGAGGTAATGAAAATATAACAGATTTTAACTCTGTACATGAGATCATTTTTGGAGGTTCGTCCCTTTCAATTGTGCCTTTTCTAAAATGATATTTGTTCCTTCGAAAAGGATGATCGTTTTGAAGAAATCTGCGATGAAAGTCAAAATAGCAAGGTTTTTTCCATTGACGAGCATAAAAGATTTGTTTTCTTTCATGCTGTAAGGACATGATTTCGAATCATGTGTACTCTATCCAGATAACATGCCATATGCCGGAAAGTCACTAATCATCCACATCAATGTAGATTTTAATGTGAAATTTCATTTCGCAGTAACATCATATGTACTACCACCATTACTCCCCAATGGATTTAACTCATCAATCAATAGTTTCAAATAAACATCAATATTATTTTTCGGATGTCCTGGGATTAATAAGGCGAAAAAGATATAGGGATCCTTCAGCAATACCCATGGAGGTTGATTGTACAGAGTTATAAAGACATGACAACATGAATACTAACTACCATAAGAACCAAACATATAGAAATCATTAGTAAAAAGACCCAATTATGGCTATTTATTCCTAATTATTGCTAATTATTCCTATTTATTGCTAATTATTCCTAATTATTGCTAATTATTACTATTTATTCTTAATTATTTTTATTTATTCCTAATTATTACTATTTATTACTAATTATTCGTATTTCTAATTATTCTTATTTATTCCTAATTATTCCTATTTATTCCTAATTATTCCTAATTAGTGCCAATTATTCCTATTTATTTCTAATTATTCATATTTATTCTTAATTATTGCTAATTATTCCTAATAATTCTAGTTTATTAATAATTATTACTAATTATTTCTAGTTATTGCTAATTATTACTAATTATTTCTAATTATTACTAATTATTACTAATTATTATTATTTATTAATAAATATTACTAATTATTACTAATTATTACTAATTATTAGTATTTATTAATAAATATTACAAAATATTACTAATTATTACAATTTATTAGTAATTATTACAATTTATTAGTAATTATTACAGTTTATTACTAATTATTACCATTTATTACTAATTATTACAATTTATTACTAATTAATACAATTTATTACTAATTATTAAAATTTATTACTAATTATTACAATTTATTATTAATTATTACAATTTATTTCTAATTATTACAATTTATTACTAATTATTACAATTTATTACTTATTATTATAATTTATTACAATTTATTACTAATTAATACAATTTATTACTAATTAATACAATTTATTACTAATTAATACAATTTATTACTAATTAATACAATTTATTAATAATTAATAAAATTTATTACTAATTAAAATAATTTATTACAATTTATTACAATTTATTACTAATTATTACAATTTATTACTAATTATTACAATTTATTACTAATTAGTACATTTTATTACAATTTATTACTAATTATTACAATTTATTACTCATTATTACAATTTGTTACTAATTAATACAATTTCTTACAATTCATTACTAATTATTACAATTTATTACTAATTATTACAATTTGATACTAATTAATACAATTTATTATAACTTATTACTAATTATTACAATTTATTACTAATTATTATACTTTATTACTAATTATTACAATTTATTACTAATTAATACAATTTATTACAATTTATTACTAATTATTACAATTTATTACTAATTATTACAATTTATTACTAATTATTTCAATTTATTACTAATTATTACAATTTATTACTAATTATTACAATTTATGACTAATTATTACAATTTATTACTAATTATTAAAATTTATTACTAATTATTACAAATTATTAAAAATTATTACAATTTATTACTAATTATTAAAATTTATTACTAATTATTACAAATTATTAAAAATTATTACAATTTATTACTAATTATTACAATTTATTACTAATTATTAAAATTCATTACTAATTGTTACAATTTATTACTAATTATTACAATTTATTAATAATTAATACTATTTATTTCTAATTAATACAATTTATTACCATTTAATACAATTTGTTAACAATTAATACAATTTATTACTAATTAAAACAATTTTTTACAATTGATTACTAATTATTACAATTTATTAATAATTATTACAATTTATTACTAATTATTAAAATTTATTACTAATTAATACAATTTGTTACTATTTATTACTAATTATTACAATTTATTACTAATTATTACAAATTATTACAATTTATTACTAATTAATACAATTCATTACAATTCATTACAAATTATTACAATTTATTACTAATTATTACAATTTATTACTAATTATTACAATTTATTACTAATTATTACAATTTGTTGCTAATTATTACAATTTCTTAGTAATTATTACAATTTATTACTAATTATTACAATTTATTACTAATTATTATAATTTATTACTAATTGTTAAAATTTATTACTATTTATTAAAATTTATTACTAATTATTATAATTTATTACTAATGAATACAATTTATTGCAATTTATTACTAATTATTACAATTTATGACTAATTATTACAAATTTTTAACTAATTATTACAATTTATTACTAATTATTACAATTTATTACTAATTATTACAATTTATTACTAATTATTACAATTTATTACTAATTATTACAATTTCTTAGTAATTATTACAATTTATTACTAATTATTACAATTAATTACTAATTATTACAATTTATTACTAATTATTACAATTTATAACTAATTATTAAAATTTATTACTATTTATTAATAATTATTAATATTTATGACTAATTATTAGTATTTATTATTATTTATTACCAATTATTATCAATTACTACAAATTAATTATATACATTACTAATTATCGTTAATAATTACTAATTACTACTAATTATTAAAAATTAATACTAAAAATTTCAATTTATTATTACAAAAAAATAGTCATGACAAAACAGTTTAAATTCTATTTAATTAAAACTAATCAACAATAATAAAAATTAATATAAAAAATTGAAATGAATAACTAATTAAATAAAACATAAATACCTTTAAACTTGATTTTCTATTGATGTAGACGCTTCACAACTTTTTTCTGACCAAAAAAATTAACTTAGAAAAATTTTCCCTCTGAAATCAAAGTTCATAGAGAAACAAGATCTAAAAATTGAGAGGAATGAGAAGAAAAATGGACGGGGGTATATATAGGTTAGATTATTTGCGATGGGTTACCCGTCAGAAATTGTATCTTTTGCGACGGGTCCTGTCGCAAATACCTACCCCTGCATTAGTAACTGTTGGCGGTTAGAAAGTTTTTTGCGACGGGTCCCGTCGCAAATAGTCCCTGCCGACACAACTTCTGCGACGGGAGGACATCCTATCACAAAAAGTTATTAACCGCCGCCGGGTATTTGCGACAGGCCCCGTCGCAAATAACCTTCACGCGGTTTGGCGCGATACCAACGCCAAACCTTTTGCGATGGGACACGATATCCCGTCGCAAATAATCGGTTATTTGCGACGGGTTGTTACCCCCATCGCAAATAACCTCTTCAACAGACTTTTTGCGATGGGATTTATTCTTATCGCAAAAAACCCGTCGCAAAAAGTCCCCTTTTCCCGTAGTGAAACCTTCTAGGTATTTCTGGGTGGGATACTCTAAATATTGTAAATAATAAGACCAAATCAGCACAAACCAAAACTCTAAGAATTAACATTTTGTCCCAAATACCGATCTCATACACCAACATATCAAAAAACCAAATCAAAACACAATAATATCTCAACCAAAAAAACCACGCAAAAATCAAAAAAGAAAAATAGGTATCCTCTTTTAGAAACAACCATTTCCAAATTCAGACATTTTCCAATAGAAATACTGCTTTTAAAATAAAAATAAATTTCTATTTACAACATGCACTTTACGCACACACATATATGAACAATTCTAAAAAATATAAAGGGTAACACAAACCACATTTCCATAAAACCCATGAATTTCCAATTTAATTCTCATTTAACATTTTATAAAACCTTTATAAATTAAAATCATTATCCAATTCCCCTTTGAAACCAAAAATCCAATTAGAAAAGAATCCTTTTTTCCTTTTAAAACCCATTTTTTCTCTAAAATCCCTTTTTAAAAACCATTTTCACTTAGAAATCAACTCACACAATCCAAAATTATACCAAGGCATCATCCATACACAAATAACTAAAATTGGGAACTAGAGGCACACATACCCTGACAATAAGGTTTATAAGACCATAAAATAAGCATGAAAAAACCACTAGATGCGTATTAAACAATGCACACAGGCTCCACATTGTTCACTACACAATGTAAGCATACTATGTAGCACCAGATCACTTACAATATCATCCCCCAACATACAAAAGTTCACCGAACTAAAAAATGCTAACAACATATTCCAAAGAAAAAAATAAAGACTTGAAACCCAACTACCTGTTGCGATTAAAGTCTCATCATGAGTGGTGGTGATTAGTAACCAACCCATGTACTACCTCATAGGCCTCACAAATCCAATCTCTAAAATTCCTAACATACCAAATAACAAGGGCCTGTTATGATACCATTTTTTCAAGAAACATCCAGGATCAAACCCAAGCTGGTTACTTGAGCCAACCCATGATAATGCCCAAGAGGTATTCCCAATCCTCTTGGGATGGATATTTTTTAGAGGCATCAATAATATGCAATTGGTAAAGAATTAAACCATCAAAAACATATAAATAAATGAAAATATACTTAATAAAAAAAATAAACATGAGTAGTGGAAATAAATAATCCTACACATACCTATATTTGACGCTATAGGTCACTATCGACCACTAAACCAAGATTTCCAATAGTGAGCGAGACTAAACTAGATGCATCCCCAGAAGCTAAGAACAATAAGTTGTAGTAAACATTATTAAAACTCAGTAGGCATGCACAAATAAAATATTACCTATTAATTTCCTTTAAAAATTATACAACTTCATTTCAGTTTGGAAATAATATATAAAATAGGTTTTTTCTCATTCATTTTAGAGATAAGTAAAAAAAATCCAATTTTTAAGAAAACAATTTTCCATTACCTTTTTAAGATAGTCCCCAAAACATGCTAAAATGGGGTTTTATATTTGGATGCATAATAGTGGAAGAAATATACATGCATTAAATTATTTTAGGAAATGAAATAAACTAATAAAAATCATTTTAAAATATTTCCATGAAAACTAGAATGAACAGGTGAAATCACTATGGGGAATCACTATGTTTTTATGGTTATTGGGTTTATAGGATTCTCGTACCTTAGTGATAAAGACATAAAAACCCACATCATCATCAAACATGATCCAGTAGAGAAGAATACATCCCAAGGCCTACTAGAATCCAATTATACACCAAAACTGACAACATCCTTACATACGATACAGTAGAGGGTAATCATATAGCAAGGTCCAGTGGTCTCTAATCATCATCTTATGTTTAGTTAGTGTTGCATCATCAATCCTTTGAGGATAAATGGGCCTCAACCCTATAAATACACCTATCTTACAAGACATAGTTTCCACCACCTAGGTATCCAAGGACCCATGTTCTCTATTCCAAATGGAGGTGAGTTTTTATCCTGCTAACATATACATAAATATTATATTCTTTCCCAAATATTCACTTAACTTCTTACCACCAATCTCTCTCACAAAGAAAATCCCACATTTCTAAACACACAAAAAAGAATAATACCATTCACCTGGAACACAACACAAATCAAATATTTAAAAACCACATCATGCTTCTAGGAAAAGGGAATGCCTTAAGAGGTGTTTTCCATTTCCATAAAATATTTCAAAATGCCAACCGGTCCGTAACACCTTAATGAAACACTTCCATTTTAGAGAAAAATTTTATCCAAATATTTTGAGTTCCAAGACCTCAATCCACATGTCAAAAATCATTTAGATATCCTTTTTAAACATTTAATATACTCCACAATTAAAGGTAGGATTCTAACTTGTAATAGACAAAAGGAACTAATGTAGGAAGTTATTGAAGAAAATTGAATACTAGTGGAAGACTAGTTCCAAGAAACATTACCAATTCAAATAGAATTTACACTTATTATAGTAATGAAAACCTGTTTTTAAAGTAATAAAGAACATATGTAATTCAAATTAAATCATTAATCATTGATAACCTACCTTTATCTCATTCCATGAAACTTTAGAAGATGGAAACTCAAATACTATTTTTCCTATTTCATGAATATACACCTTTATATATATATTTAATGAATCCAAGACATTATGAATGTATTTTAATGGATAAGTATGTACAAGGGGATCCTTACATGTATGATTATATTTCATATACCCCTTTCAACATACACACATATTCTTATTCATATACACATATAATAATACATAGAGCCAATATATATATACACCCTTTCATGTGTGAATGTATATAAATGGGAACTTACACATATGCGTGCCTACCAATGCATACATCTTCATTTCTTTGACACAAGGTCTCCAATCCACCCAAATGAGGATTGAGTCACACTATAGAAACACTAAGAGTGAAAATAATTAAAAACAACATAATTAAAATTGGGTCAATAAAAAATACATAAGGAAACCAACCTCAAAATGATAGTGGGAGGACCAAAATAGTCCCAAATGATTCACCTTCAGTGGAGAATGCTAAAAACACATGAAGTCAACCCAAGAGACCCATTTCATTCCCTAACAATAGAAGAAAACAAAAATAATTAGGTTACATTTGAATTAGGGTTCAGTTGAGCTATGTTCGATGATGTGGAGAAGAAGAAAATCAAAAAAAAATGAAGGAGGAGGGAGTCATAGTGCTTAAATAGATGGATCAACCACAAAACCATAAGAAATCTGGTTGAAATCACTGTAGAAAAGGGAGATGAGAGTGGGAAGTGATGCACAAAATTGGGGAGGGGATTAGGGGTTGTTGTGAGATAGAAAGGGGAGAACAAAGAGAGAAATGAGGTGGAATGAAAAAATAAAACAGAAACCAATTTTTTATCAAAAAACAAGTAATCTCACACAATTTACACATGGTTTAAAAAACTGTGTGCTAACCAGGAACTAGACACAACCTAGGATAGACACCCTTACATGATTACCACTAAGAATATATAGAGTTGAGAAAATAGAGATAAAACTAAGACACTAGACATTTTAAACACAAAGTTCTTATTTGTAGGCTTGTCACACGGTTTGATAAATCTTTTTTAATTAATTCACCACATCCCTGATCCACTAGGGTACCTGCATGGGCACTATACGATTACTACTAATAATGAAATAGCTAAAGAGCCTAAAACAATTTAATTATCAGCCCACCAACCACCATAACTCAAAAGCCAAGAAAAAATAATTAAATATTTAAAATATTTCATATTTCATATCCGGGGTGTGACAGATTCCATTTAATAATTTTATAGGATTTTTTATACCAAAATGTTATGGAATAAAGAAGAAAACACTTTAAAAATATCATCCAGGATAAGAATTGATAAGAAAAAATGAAATAATTATGATGAGAGTACCAAACTATCTATGATTCATATTAATCAATAGTGATTTTTATCATGTTCCACCTATAATATCTAACATATTTCTACTTATAATGGTTTCTATTATACATTTAAACCACAATACTGTTGAGCAATGTATTGTTTTTAAACAAATCAAAATAATGTTTTTTAAAGGGGGAGATTATTTTAAATAATACTCTGTCTCTTTATGATGATTTTGATGCTCACAAATACCCTTAATTATTTACTAATTATTTCGTTGAGTATTTTGCAGGAATTTATTTTATATAACGAGATTTTATACTTCATTTATTCCGAGATCAATTTTAGCGTATTCTGGAATCACTGTAGCGCGAGATCAATTTTAGCGCGTTCTGGAATCACTGTAGCGCGAGATCAATTTTAGCGCGTACTGGAATCACTGTTCATACCCTACGTTGATGAACGTAACGTATGGATGAAAAGTTTATTTTTTTATGTTATTTTGAAACGTATGGTTAATGAACCTTACGTTGTTGAAAAGTATGGAAGAAGAACATTACGTTTGGAAGGAACCTTACGTTTTCGTTGTTGAAAAGTATGGAAGAGAAACCGTACGTTAGTTTTCAGTGTTGAGTTTGTTTCTCAAAAGTATGGATCATCAACCTTACTTTTATAATCAACCGTACGTTCTTTGGAGAGTTGAAGCAAGACAAAGTATGGATGATCAACCCTACGTTTGAATGCTGAAGAGAAAGTATGTATGTTCAACCTTACGTTCTGAACCTTACGTTCTGAACCTTACGTTTGTGAACCCTACGTTTGGAGCCACGTCATCAACCCTACGTTTGGCGTCGGGATATTTTTGACAGACGATATTTCCTTTTGAATTAGTCAATCAAGCGGATTATTAGGCGGATTTCGAGCTGATTCTTAAATACGACTTTGACTGAATCAGAGACGGTTTACAACGGATTAATGATTGATTTAAACGGAGCTTTTTATGCCGATTCTTCAGGGGAGTTACAACGGCTCTGTTATTTCATTTAATATCGCGAATCTAAAGGAGATTTTCATGGATCTATTTATGCGGAAGATTTTCTCAGATTTGAATATATGTTCTATCTTGGAAACTTCGGAGATATATATATACACGGGAAAGTGTGTGAAATATAGATTTTATTAATCTTTTGACGAGCAAGAAAACAGAGACTGTGTGAAAGAGTTCTTTTCTGGTGATCGAGAAGAAGTGTAAAATCCTTTTTACCGAAGGAAGATTTTGATAGCAGATTCACGTGTTCTACATCGACTACCTGTTGTGAATCTACTGCTGCTGAAGTTGTGAAGTTTCTGGTAATATCTATTGCAACTGGATCGACTCAGAACTGTTTTGATTACGGATCTTTATTTTCTGAAGACGACGATCTATCTACTGTCAATTGCATTCTGTTGCAATTGTGAAGAACAACTGGAGAAGTGTTTCTTTATCGAAACCTTTTTTATTTTTGAGTGATCAGCTTCTCGTTCTAAGCTGTGTGGGTTCGTGTTTGAACCAGGAAGGCTGTGTGTGCCTGAGTCTTGTAAAGGTGTCAACTGCCTGTACTCAGTTGTGGACGGGTCTGTGGAAACGAGGACCAGATAGTGAAAATCGCCAAGCTCGTGGATTTGAGCGTTGGTGGAGTGGACTAGGGGCCTTCTGTTCCCCGAACCACTATACATCCATGTGTTCATGCTTTTACTTTTTCCGCTGCATATTTAATCGTGCAAAAGCATAAGTGAACAGAATTTGTCCAAATTGAAGAGATTGTAATAATTTGAAAAAGACACAATTCACCCCCCTCTTGTGTATAATCCGTAGATTCAGATCCAACAATTGGTATCAGAGGAGGAGCTTCTTATTTCTAAAGTCCTATCAAGCTAGAAGTATTTAAAGATTATACATAGTGTATCATGGCTGATATGAGAGAGGGAATGTCAATGGTCAGAGCACCTTACTTTAATGGAGATAATTATGGCTGCTGGAAATCACGTATGATTATTTATCTGAAAAATCTTGGTTACAGAGTCTATTCAAAGATTCTGACTCCCTATGAAATTCCTGAAAATCCCGATACATGGAGTGCTGCTACAGAGGCTGAGTATGACATAAATTCAAAAGCTATGAATGCAATCATCTGTGGTCTAGGACCAGACGAATTTAACAGAGTATCTCAATGCCCGACTGCATATGAAATGTGGCAAACAATAGCTGTTGCTTATGAAGGAACAGATAATGTAAGACAGATGAGATATGCAACTGCTAAGTTAAAATTCGATACTTTCAGAATGATTGAAGGAGAGAGCATCACTCAGATGAATGGAAGATTGACAGAAATTGTCAATAATATAACAGCTCTAGGAGAACCAATCAAGCAGGCTGATCAAGCGTTGAAGGTACTGAGAGTACTTCCTACTCGATGGAATGGAATCTCTGCAGCAATCAGACAATCAACTTCTGTTAAAGATCTAACTATGAGAGAACTGATTGGTACACTGATGATGTACGAAGCTGAAATGCAAGATGAGGTAAATGAGCATAAAGTCTACATAAAAAGGGAAAATACTGCTTTGAAAGTGACTTCTCAACAAAAGGATAGAAAGATGAAGAACAAAGAAGTGAGTGCTAAATCAGAAAGCTCTGATTCTTCAAATTCGGATGAAGAACTGGCACAGCTAGCCAGAAAATTCAGAAAGTTTTATAGTAAGAAGAAAGACTTCAAGAAATCCTTTAAAAAGGATAGCAAGGAAGTGAGATGTTATGAATGCAAAAAGATGGGACATATCAGACCAGATTGCCCAAAATTGAAAGATGCAAAGAAGAAGAAATTATTCAAAAGAGATGATTATGAGCAGAAAGACAAGAAAGCTATGAAAGCTACTTGGAGTGTTTCTGAAGACTCAAGTAATTCTTCTGAATCATGCTCAGAGAAGGAGGAAGCCAATTTAAAAGCAAATATGTGTTTCATGGCTGAAACTGATGAGGTACACTCATACTATTCCTCTGACTCAAATAATGAATCAAACTCTGAAACAAGCCTCTCAAATAAAAAACTTGCAGCTTACTGCAATATGCTTGAAGAAAGGTATGACTCATTATTTAATAAATATAAATCTATAAAGAACTTGTACAAAGCTATTTCAGATGAGAGAAATACTTTGCTAAAACAACATAAGGAATTAATTGACAAATACAATTCTGCTGAATCAAATAAAATTAATTTTGAATCAAAAATAAAAACTCTACAGGATGAAGTAGAATCTTATAAAACGGCTGCATTAATTTTTACAAAAGGAGAAAACACCTTAAATGAGATACTTGGAAAAACTGTAATTAAAAAGGAAAGGTTTGGAATTGGAAGTAAAGGAGAAAAACCTAAGTTATACAAAAATTATTTTGTTCCTAGCACTAAACAGGTTATTTGTAACTACTGTGGAACAAGAGGTCATATAGCTAAAAACTGTTTTCTAAGACAACCTCAGATATGTGGAATTAAGAAAGCTTATATTTCCAACGATCTATATGATTCAATCAATTTTAAGAAAACAAAGCAAATCTGGATACCCAGATCACTGCTTGCTAACACTCCTGGACCCAACAAAATATGGGTACCAAAGCAATTTGTTTGAATGTCTTTGCAGGTAGCAGGTCACCAAAGAAAGAAAGAAATATGGTATATGGACAGTGGCTGCTCAAGACACATGAGTGGAACTTCAGCTAATTTCTCTTCTCTTACTCGAAAGGAAGGAGGACTTGTCACCTTTGGTGACAATGCCAAAGGAAAGATTATTGGTATTGGAACAGTTGGAGATCCAGAGACAGTCTCAATCAACAAAGTACTTTATGTACAAGGGTTAAAACACAATCTGATAAGTATCTCTCAACTCTGTGATGATGGATACACTGTTGATTTTACTAACAATAGTTGTACTGTTTCTAAAGATAAACTGTTTAAGTTTAGAGCACCCAGAACTGATAATGTTTATACTTTGGATTTGTATTCCTTGTGTAAACAACAAGTAAACTGCTTAACTGCTAATATAAGTGAATCCTGGATCTGGCATAGAAGACTTGGTCATTGCAATATATATGCTTTACATAAATTTTCTAAGAAACATTTAGTTTCTGATTTTCCTAGTCTCAAATTTGAAAATGACAGATTCTGTGATGCATGTCAGCTTGGCAAGCAACACAAATCATCATTCAAATCTGTTAATAAAGTTGCTACAACTAAACCTCTAGAACTTATCCATATGGATTTGTTTGGACCTTCAAGAGTAGCAAGTTTAGCTGGTAAATTATATGTTTATGTATTAGTTGATGATTATTCTAGATTTACTTGGATTTTCTTTTTGAAATTTAAAAGTGAAGCTTTTAGTTTATTTGAAGGTTTTTGTAAATCTATTCAAAATGAAAAAGGTTTTAATATAATCTCATTGAGAAGTGATCATGGTGGAGAATTTGAGAACCAGGAATTTAGTTCCTTTTGCTCAAACATGGGTATTAAACACACCTTCTCTGCTCCAAGAACACCTCAACAAAATGGGATTGTAGAAAGAAGAAATAGAACTATTCAAGAAATGGCTAGAACTATGTTAAATGAATATAGCCTACCTATATATTTCTGGGCAGAAGCTGTTAATACAGCTTGTTATATAATGAATAGAATTTTAATAAGATCTATTTTGAAAAAGACACCCTATGAACTATGGAATAACAGAAAACCTAAAGTAAATTACTTTAAAGTTTTTGGATGCAAGGTTTACATCCTGAATACCAAAGATAATCTTGGTAAATTTGATCCAAAATCTGATAAAGGTATTTTCTTAGGATATTCTGCAACCTCCAAAGCTTATAGAGTCTATAATAAAAAGTCAAGGATTGTTGAAGAATCAGTTCATGTGAAATTTGATGAATCTGATCCTTTTGAGAAAAGGATAGAACAAATAGATGAACCTGATTCTAATGAAAACATGAAACCTGAGAATTTAAAGAATGATTTTGAAAATGATATAAAAGAAATTCAGTCCAGTTCAGAAGAACATGATACTGAAGAGCCTTTGAATGTAATGCCTAGACAGTCTAGAACCTCAAAAAATCACCCTTTAGAATCTGTGATAGGTGACTTAGAGACTGGTATTCAAACTAGAAGAAACTTTGGAAACATAGTTGAATTCTCTGCTTTCCTATCCCAACAAGAACCTAAGACCATAGAAGAAGCCTTAGATGATGAGAGCTGGGTAATAGCAATGCAAGATGAATTGAACCAGTTCAAGAGAAATAAGGTTTGGGAATTAGTTGAAAGACCACATGATTATCCAGTAATAGGAACTAAATGGGTCTTTAGGAATAAACAGGATGATCAAGGGATAATAACTAGAAATAAAGCAAGATTAGTAGCTAAAGGATATAATCAAGAAGAAGGAATAGATTATGATGAGACCTTTGCACCTGTAGCCAGGTTAGAAGCCATTAGAATCCTTTTAGCCTATGCATCTTATATGAATTTTAAATTATTTCAGATGGATGTTAAATCTGCCTTTTTAAATGGTTATTTAATGGAGGAAGTTTATGTTGAGCAACCTCCTGGTTTTGAAAATTCTCAAAAACCAGATTCTGTTTTCAAACTTACTAAAGCTCTTTATGGCCTTAAACAAGCACCAAGAGCTTGGTATGAAAGACTAAGTTCTTTTCTTTTGAAAAATGATTTTACTGTTGGACTAGCAGATCCAACACTCTTTAAGAAAACTGTGAAAAATAATGTTTTGTTGGTTCAAATTTATTTTGATGATGTAATTTTTGGATCGACCAATAAAATTCTTTGTCATGAATTTTCAGAATTAATGCAAAAAGAATTTGAAATGAGTATGATGGGAGAATTAAATTTCTTTTTGGGTCTTCAAATATTTCAAAAAGATTTTGGAAATGTTTTAAATAAATGCAAATACATTACTGATTTACTTAAGAAATTTGGACTTGAAAACAGCAAGACATTTACAACTCCTATGTGTACTAATATAAAACTTGATTTGGATGAAACTGGAAAATCAGTGGACAACAAGTTATATAGAGGTATGATTGGTAGTTTGTTATATCTTACTGCTAGTAGACCAGATATAATGTATTCAGTATGTCTTTGTGCTCGATTTCAATCAAATCCCAAAGAATCTCATTTAACTGCTGTTAAACGAATTTTTAGATATTTAAAAGGTACTATTTATCAATCTCTGCTTTATCCAAAAACCTCTGATTTTAATTTAATTTCATATTCAGATGCTGACTTTGGAAGCTGTAGATTAGATAGGAAGAGTACTTCAGGAACATGTCACTTTTTAGGAAAGTCTTTAGTATCATGGTCTAGTAAGAAACAACACTCAGTTGCCCTATCAACAGCCGAGGCAGAATATGTGTCTGCAGGTAGTTGCTGTGCACAGGTGTTGTGGATGAAAAACACTCTTATGGACTTTGGATTAAATTTCAATAATACGCCTATTTTATGTGATAATACTAGTGCAATTAATATTTCAAAAAAATCCTATTAGTCATTCTAGAACTAAGCACATTGATATAAGACATCACTTTTTAAGAGATCATGTGTTAAAAAAGGATATATTTTTAGAATTCGTAAATACAGAAAATCAATTAGCAGATATTTTTACTAAACCACTTCCCACGGCAAGGTTTGAATTTATTAAGGGGGAGTTAGGTTTATTTAATTTTAAATAGTTTTTTTTTCTCTCTTTTTCTTATTCTGTTTTCGAATTCTACTTAATTTATGTTTCTCGCTATAAGCTATTTTATTTTGTTTTAAATAAAAGTAATGATTAGTGATTACACGGGAATCAAGGCTGTCAGAACCGTTTCACCTTCTAACCTGTTTTCACCTTTTTCGGAAACCCTTTCGAAAACCTAAAACCGCACATCTGCTCCAAAACCCTTTTCTGAATCTTCAAACCCTAAACTTACGAACCTTCAGAAATCGTTGTTGAAATGGCAAAGACTAAGCGTCCAGATGAAGCCGAGAGCAGTGCTGCAAAGAAATCTAAAGTAGTTGGTCGGAAAATACTGCAAGGTAAAGTCATCGATTTAGAATGGCTGTTTGAAACTAATTTACTGTTGAAGCAAGCGCTATCGTTTCAAAGCCTTGAGCAAGCTTTTAATAGTGAAAATTCTGAGTTTCTTTATGAGGCAGAAATGAGACATTTCTTTAGAACTGTTCAGTTTAGCCTTGGAGATACGGAGGACAGTTTGTTGGTTCAAATAGAGGATAAGGACTTTTCCATATCATCTGTAGAGATAAGTCAAATTCTTAACTGCCCTCATGAAGGAGTTTTTCATTTCGATTTACGGAATATTGGAGATTCTGTACATAAGTCTGAAGACATTATGTCTTTTCTGTTTGGAACCAAAGTGATAAAGAAGATGTTTATTAAATATTTGGAGCCTGATCAGAAAATCTTAGTAAAGTTTGTTCAGACTGGTTTAGCACCAAGGATGGCTGAGATGGAGAAAATTCTGTACCCTGACATGTATATAATGTATCTTTTGATGAGTGATATTAAGTTTAATTTTCCTCGATTTATGATAAGATATCTGAGATACTGCTGTCAGAGTGAAGCAAGAATGACCTTTTTCCCATATGGAAGGTTCATTTCTTTGTTTTTATTTAAAAGAGGAATGATCAGATTGGTAAGTGCTGGGGTGAAATGTCACCACAGTAATGTTTTTAATGCTGGAACTTTGAGGAAAGTGGGATATTTCTGGAGCACAATTAAAGGAAAACTCTTACCTGTTGGAGCTGAGGAAGACTCGGAGAGTGCTCAGGCTCAACCGACTAAGTCCAAAGAGGGACAAGCAGAATCAAGGATTAGTACAGTGGCAAGGAGAATTCGCTTTGAGATGGAGGAAGTTGAGGAAGAGAGAAGTCAGGAAGGACTTCAATCTAGAAGGAAGAGGTCAATTGATGAATAAATTATCTCTCCTGTCTTGAAATCTTCTGAACCTGTAATTTCTTATTCATTTGTGAGAGAAGCTGTTGTGGAGAGGACTGCACCGATAGAGGAACCAGTAGCTCAACCGGAAATTCAGCTAGAACCTCAAACTGCTGCTGTGGCTGTTGAAGAAGCAATTCCACAAGAACAACTTATGGAGGCAGTGCCTGGTGAATAAGTGGCCCAACCTCAAGAAGTTCATGAAAATATTGTTCTTGATCATTCAGTAGAAGTCAGAGAGACTACTGTTCGTGATGAACATACTTCTGAAGCTAATACAGAAGTACTTCAGGAAGAATTTTCAGTGGAAGAATTTCAGGCTTCAAAAGCTAGTTCAGTGGATCAACCTTGTCAGGACAAGGACAAAGAACAATCAGATGCAGATTCTTTACCACTTGCCTTGCCTCATCAACCTATTTCTGAACATGAGAATAGAGCACAGGGTGCCCCTGATTTGAGAAAAGAAAAAGTTGTTGAGTTGTACAAGCGTATCTCTCAGTTGGAATCTGAGAATGATAGTCTCAGAAATTCTCTGAACTTAGAGCAGTTGAAGTTTCAGAAGCTGAAAGAATGTACTGTTTCAAGACAGGAAGTAGATTTGTTTAAAACTGATATGTTGCATGCTGTTGATCAGTTGAAATCAGAGATGGTAACGAAAGATGATTTGTCTGAGATGAAAATTTACATGGAGAATAAATTTGAATCTGTTGCAAATAGTGCTGTGAGTGGATCAGGTTCTTCACCTGATTTGATTCGAAGATTTCAAGCAATTACTGGAGCACTGAGCAATATGAGTGACAGATTACACGATCTTCAGTGTAATAGTGCCCCTTTGTCAGTTTTTCTAGATAATCAGAAATTTTTGGTAGATCAGTTGACATCTGGAGAGCAACCGATTAGGATTCTTTTGAATCAGTTATCAGAAAAGCTGGCTCTTTTTGTTGAAAAAGAAGAAAGAATGCATGAGTTTTTCAGAGTTAATTTGATTGAAGATATTCATATGACTCAGGAGAATAGGGATCTTATCATCAAGTTAGGAGATGGGATGATGAAGAGACTTCGAGAACAGTTTACAGAGATCAAGATCGCAATTCAAAGGAGATAGACACCTTTTTCCCTGTCTTATCCCTAAACCTTGATTCCTCTGTATATCACTGTCGTAGCTTGTGAATAAAAATTCTTTTCTTATCTTTTTTGTTTTATTATTTATTGATTTATGATTAAGTTAGCCAGTATAAGAAATTCACTTATTCATACCCAGTTAATTATAGCATTTACTTATAGTTCAGTGCAATATTGAATGTGTTAAAATCCGTAATTTTTCATTCTTTTTGATATCACAAAAGGGGGAGAATTTGGATAAACACAACATTTAAATTCATTCGTTTCCTATGAAGAAATTTGGATATATAGGAGCATTTGGATATATACGACATTTATCTTTTATCTATTTGAAAATTTATTTTTATTGGAGAGTTATGGGGGAGAAATTTTATAGTTAAATATTGTTTTAATCCTTTCAAAATTCTAAAATGTTATAAAACTTTTTTTTCAATCAAGATTGCAATTAAATTAGTTCTATTATTTTATGGGTTTTGTGATCATCAAAAAGGGGGAGATTGTTGAGCAATGTATTGTTTTTAAACAAATCAAAATAATGTTTTTTAAAGGGGGAGATTATTTTAAATAATACTCTGTCTCTTTATGATGATTTTGATGCTCACAAATACCCTTAATTATTTACTAATTATTTTGTTGAGTATTTTGCAGGAATTTATTTTATATAACAAGATTTTATACTTCATTTATTCCGAGATCAATTTTAGCGTATTCTGGAATCACTGTAGCGCGAGATCAATTTTAGCGCGTTCTGGAATCACTGTAGCGCGAGATCAATTTTAGCGCGTACTGGAATCACTGTTCATACCCTACGTTGATGAACGTAACGTATGGATGAAAAGTTTATTTTTTTATGTTATTTTGAAACGTATGGTTAATGAACCTTACGTTGTTGAAAAGTATGGAAGAAGAACATTACGTTTGGAAGGAACCTTACGTTTTCGTTGTTGAAAAGTATGGAAGAGAAACCGTACGTTAGTTTTCAATGTTGAGTTTGTTTCTCAAAAGTATGGATCATCAACCTTACTTTTATAATCAACCGTACGTTCTTTGGAGAGTTGAAGCAAGACAAAGTATGGATGATCAACCCTACGTTTGAATGCTGAAGAGAAAGTATGTATGTTCAACCTTACGTTCTGAACCTTACGTTCTGAACCTTACGTTTGTGAACCCTACGTTTGGAGCCACGTCATCAACCCTACGTTTGGCGTCGGGATATTTTTGACAGACGATATTTCCTTTTGAATTAGTCAATCAAGCGGATTATTAGGCGGATTTCGAGCTGATTCTTAAATACGACTTTGACTGAATCAGAGACGGTTTACAACGGATTAATGATTGATTTAAACGGAGCTTTTTATGCCGATTCTTCAGGGGAGTTACAACGGCTCTGTTATTTCATTTAATATCGCGAATCTAAAGGAGATTTTCATGGATCTATTTATGCGGAAGATTTTCTCAGATTTGAATATATGTTCTATCTTGGAAACTTCGGAGATATATATATACACGGGAAAGTGTGTGAAATATAGATTTTATTAATCTTTTGACGAGCAAGAAAACAGAGACTGTGTGAAAGCGTTCTTTTCTGGTGATCGAGAAGAAGTGTAAAATCCTTTTTACCGAAGGAAGATTTTGATAGCAGATTCACGTGTTCTACATCGACTACCTGTTGTGAATCTACTGCTGCTGAAGTTGTGAAGTTTCTGGTAATATCTATTGCAACTGGATCGACTCAGAACTGTTTTGATTACAGATCTTTATTTTCTGAAGACGACGATCTATCTACTGTCAATTGCATTCTGTTGCAATTGTGAAGAACAACTGGAGAAGTGTTTCTTTATCGAAACCTTTTTTATTTTTGAGTGATCAGCTTCTCGTTCTAAGCTGTGTGGGTTCGTGTTTGAACCAGGAAGGCTGTGTGTGCCTGAGTCTTGTAAAGGTGTCAACTGCCTGTACTCAGTTGTGGACGGGTCTGTGGAAACGAGGACCAGATAGTGAAAATCGCCAAGCTCGTGGATTTGAGCGTTGGTGGAGTGGACTAGGGGCCTTCTGTTCCCCGAACCACTATACATCCATGTGTTCATGCTTTTACTTTTTCCGCTGCATATTTAATCGTGCAAAAGCATAAGTGAACAGAATTTGTCCAAATTGAAGAGATTGTAATAATTTGAAAAAGACACAATTCACCCCCCTCTTGTGTATAATCCGTAGATTCAGATCCAACAAATACACTGTAGTAATACCCCACATCTATCAAAGGTGTGTTAGTACCACCTCCAAGAAGAAATATGATGTAAAATGAAAAGATCAGGTTTTGAATTTTTGAATAATCACTTCTCGAACCTAATAAGAACTAAAAACTATATTTTAATGTCATTTTTCATTGAATGAAGGATCCTATTGGATTATAAAATTTCATACATTATGAATTGTCAAACTCATTGGTTCTGTTATTATAAGGATTATAATATATCAATATTTAAGTATTTTGATTGTTAAATTCCTCTAAAAATAAATAATACATATATAAATCATCACATGATGTGTCAAAAAACATATATAAAATGATAATAAATGTATAAGAGTCGCCTAAATGTTATCTAATGAATTTCCTTTTATATACCACAATGTAGTATTAAAAACCATGATCAAGCAAAAACCATGAATAATTGAATCACACCACATAGTGGTTTATGATTTAATATATAAATATAATAATTATAAGGTAAATATTATCTACCAAGACATCATATCATTAAGGAAAATACCCACTATCAAAACTTTAAAAATGAAATCAATAGATATTAATATTTTATCTATATGTAATAAGGGGATATATAATTTCTATTACACTCATATTTTAACTTGTCTGGAACTCAACGTTATAGTTGGAAATAAATAAGCACATAAATTAATGATTTTTAAATATATATTTTAGTAATTATTATTATCATATTATTAATGAAACAAAACCCATATGATTAGCTAAAATCTTAAAAAAAGGGTAACTAGAAAACATTTTAAATGTGAATGCTTATAATGAGTTTGTTGAGACTTCTTAATATTCTTGTATAATGTTTAATATTTAACCATTAGTTTTATACAAAAAAATCAAAGCACCTCAGTTAATCCACCATCAATGTGAATATGAAATCAAAATTTATAGGGCCCTAATTTGTCTCATAATTTGTAATAAAGTTTTGAGTAAAGATTAAAATAAATATAAATTTATCATTGTTTACATGGGTTTTATGTGACCATATAACATATATTATTCTAAAAATCATGGATGATTTTTTCTTTAGTGTAGTATAATAATTAATAAGACATGAACTAATTAATATTCTACAAATTCCATGAACAATTATGGGTTCAATATTGGTATAACATTTATTGATAGCCATTCCTTCTTTCAACTAAAATTTAAATTAATCAATGTCATGTTTCAATTTATAAAACATAATTTCATTATGTTTTAGTGTGTATAATGGAATATGAATATATAAAAATATATGTAAATAACATTAATTAAAATAAAAAACCATGAATTTAAATAAATTTCAATTCCTTGATACTCAATTTCAGAACAGTGCCTATCAACACTCCAGGTGTTTCTTTAGGGAACACTAATTTTATTCATCCAATTACACTAATATATAAAATAAATTTCTCTCCTATAATACAATTTAAGTTTATATTTAGGATATTTTATTGATATCTAATCCCCATCACATTTAAAATATATCCTATATTTTAAATATAATTTTAGATAATCATTTTATAAAAAAATAATGGTTTATTCGCATAACATAATTTATAAAACTATGGGACTTTCAAGATATAATAATTGTTATGAACTCATAATTAATAAATATATAAAAATATTTAAATATAAAAATATTATTAATATATAATCTATAAATGGATCTATATGGACCTTCATCTAATACATGTACACATATGAAAGTTTCTATAAGATATATCTCTATAAAAAATTTATAAATTATACAATCACATCATCCATGGCATAAATTATAGACATGATATGTCGAACATGTAAAACCCATACAAGAAAAAATATATATTCTTAATTATAAATATTATATAGACCTTGATATATTGATATATTACATGTAATTCATCATTATAAATCACCATATTATAAGTCATTCAATTAGATATGGTCATTTAATTTTTCAGCCTCACTCAATTGATGACCATATGTAATTACAATCACACCATAGGGAAAATATATTTGTTAAATTAAAAATAATAAATGATTAGGAATATTTTAAACCACTTCAACATTAGCTCATCCACATGGGTAGTATTAAAAATGTATCAATGTATAGGAGTTCAAATTAAAGTTACATTTTTCAACCTCAGGTAATGAGATAACTATGAATCATGACCATGGAGTATACCAATAAAATAATATATGAATTTTCATGTGATATTAAAAAGAAATTTAATATGAAAAATAATTAACAAACTTTGTTTTATACCTGAAAATTATATCATTATAATATATTCAGTGGTGTTCAAGGAATTCCATCACTCTATAAGGTCTCCTCTTCTCTTCCCCATCTTTGTAATTTGTCATTCTTCCCTTGATTTATTCTCCATGGGTTCCCATTTATTTTTTTCTTCTTTAACACCTTATTTAACCTCGTTTTATCTTATAGTTTATTATTTCAATCATATAATTTATGATCTATTTCATCCCTTACTAACAGACCTGTCATTTGAAACCCCATTTTTGGTTCTGACCGGTAATGTTCATGGTGGTTTGGGTTGTTTTGGAGGTAATGTTTAATGTTGGTTCACTTGTTGAGACATTTCCTTTCTTATATGTTTTTTTAAATTTCTCCACCTTTCGTGGTGGTCACCACTCTAGTTTCTTCTGATTCCCTTACTACCCAAGACATCATGTGTATGACACCATCCGGGTAAAGCATGGTGTTATTATGGAATTTTGGTAGTTTGATGGTGGATAAATATACGTGTATCCTTTTTTTGGTTTTTGTTTTTTACTTATTCCTTATTAAATGTTTCATGGAATCTTTTTATGTTCCATCTTATTTCTATAAAAGTTTTGGATTTCATTTTGGTTTGACATTCTTGCTTTGGGTTCATAATGAACTGACTAGAGGTTTCTTTGATGAGGACATAGAGGGGCAGTTTTTGTGGATGTCACTGGGAAATTTCACTATGAATAAGTAAATTGGTTCATTATTTTCATGTTATTTCATTTTATGATGGTTTAATTATTTGTATTATATTGTGAATTTTTTTTATTCTCTATTTTCATGGTTTTGGTTCATGGTCTTTACTATGTGGCCTCTAACATCTAGTTTTAGGGAGAAAAATGATGGATTCCAAAATTTATTATTTTTATATTTCTTTTATGATAATTTAGCGGATCTTTAACATATGGAAACCTATTTTAATGTTTTTGGGGTGATATATAAGGATTTTGGAAGAGTTCAGTCTAGTTATTTCAATTAATATTAGTGGAATAAAAATGTTGGTTCCTATTGGGATTTACACTAGCTGATAACATTAGCTATCAAGTGAGTCTATGTTTTATAAGGGTGGTGGGTTCATTGTAAATTAAATTCCAGAACACAAACTAAAGAATTATTTCTTATATTCTCTAGATGTAATTGTTTGTCTTTTAGAATTTTGGTTATGTGTGTACCATGGTGCACAGTCCTTGATAGATGAGGGTATTTTGAATTTTTCCTTGTTTGTGTGATCTGGTGGTAGATCGAATTTTTAATTATTAAATTTTAATCTATGTTTTGTGGATTTTGGCTATATAGTTTCACATTTATGGGTTATCACTTAACACAACAAAACTAATCAACCATATTTTTTTAAAAACCAAAAATTTATTTTGTGAATAACATTATGGAACATATATAGAAACAATATATAACACCCTGATCCAGTACATTAGGTACTTGAAGAAGTTTTTAATTTCCAAATTCATTCCTCCCTATACAGAAGACCATTCATACTATCATGGAAGGATAATAACATAGATTAGGGAGATTATTCCCTCAATATCATTTCATAGAACATTAAATAAGAGATGTAGAAATAAATAACAATAAAAAGACTTTATAGAATCATAATTGCATGATTAATATATTAATAACTTCGCATGTAAGAAAAAATGAACTCATTATCATATATTGTTTTTTAAATGAAGATCCCTATAAATGGTAGATCAATACATTTCATAAAGGAAGGAGTAAAACAAAAGTATATAATCTATAAAAATATATCCCATATATGGACCACTATCAACACCATCTTCATACTAAGCATATCTTACTCAATTAAATTTCAAAGGTATTTACCCTTACCAATATCAATATATTCAAATTATATATTCCTAGTAAGGTAAAAATGTAAGGTTTGTTTCTAAGAACATAATAGGGAATCATATTGTGACCTAAAATTGGATTCCCAAATAGAATATACAATAGGATTCTACTAACCCAAAGGGTGATCCAAAATCCCCATGGGAGGGAAAACATCCTGAAGAGTGTTTATAAATAGTTAGGGAATAATGTTACTAATTTTTTTTATTGAAATAAGTTATATATATACTTTACCAAACATACAACTAAACTTGTTCAAATATCAGACATCAAATAAATAAAAACTGATATCAAAACATTATAAAAGAATAAAACACAATTATAAATCCTTTTATAAATTCACAAATGACTAAAAAACATGAAGCATAAAATATAATAATATATATAAAGAAATTTCAAGCCCAAAAATTCATAAGACATAGGATATAGAATAGTAATATATAATGAACCAAACATTTATTTTAATGATCACCCCACCCACTCCAACTTTGATATGTAAACCGGTCCTCATGTAGGGGTAACCATAGAAAAAAATGAACATGGATAAAAACATATGTACCTCTAAATATATTAAATACATCAGGTTATGTTGTCTATAGAATTGAGTTTCCATTCATATTGTTAGAATAAATACTTGGTATGGTACCACCACCAACATCTCATCACAATAGTGAATAAGTGGTTGTATGAAAAAAAATTCCTACAAATTTACATATATATATATATATCATTATTGAAATAAATACCCATAGTATAATGGAGGAATAGAAATGATTAAAAAAATTATTTATATCAAGTAAATTATGTAACCCCCAATAATAAGAAGATCTATACCAGTCATACATATTTTGGGTCTATCACTCAGTTTCGGAGATGAACTAATCAGGGAAACCATGATTCCCATCTAGATAAGCTTTCTAGAAGAAAATTTGGAGTATACACCCTTAAATGAGGGAATGAGAATTATTTATAATTAGTATTGAAGAAACATTACACATATTATAGGAAAAGGGGAAGAGGTTAAAATGATCAAGGTTATCATAGCCTTACCAACTTCATTAGACCTAATCACCATGTTAGAATTACATATGATTTACATAACAAAATATACTATTATATAGTATATTTTATACATCCAATGAGTATAATATTTTTTTAATAGGTTACTGATGTGGAATAATACTAATTTGACAAATTTTTTAATTCAACTTTGTTATATTTTCTTTATATATAAAAACAATAGTCATAATAAAGGAAATGTTACCAAATATATAAATGAAAATTAGTAACATAATAAAGAAGTTTTGTTCTTAACATGTGGAAGCTATAATAATGATATTTATACATAACCATAATAGAATCCAAGAATAATATAATCCAATGTAGAATTAAAGAAAAAATAAAATAAGTAAGTTAATCCAAGGATGAAATAAAAACAAAATTCAAACAAACTAGTCTTAGACCATGTTAAGACATGATTATGAATCAATGAACTATTAATACATATTAGGAAAATTTCAAGTATGTAAATAGTCAATCCATTTCATACAAATTTGAACATTTTATGCACAATACATATGAGGAACTAACTAGATTAGACAATTGGTAGTGATTATTGAATTATATGTAAGTCATGTCTACTAGAGAAAGGTTCATGTTTCTATGGTTATTTAACAATACAAACTAATTAATATAAAAACCTTACCTGTTTCTAATGGTTTAAAAAAACAATTATCTATTATTTTATCAAATCCCAAAGTTCATTTTTTAAAGAAAATCCTATACCCTTTAACTTTGATTTTTTAAAATGATTACAATAAATATTTTTGAAATAATGGTTTAAAATAGGAATAATAAGCTTATATATAGTAATTATTAGGAGAAACAATTTATTATATGGATAAAAACTCCTCTAAAAGAGTATATTTAAAGAAAAAAATTTTCAAAACATGGTTTAATATAAAAATATTCAACCTACTAATCTATATAATAAAACATTTTAATTATTATAAGTCGAATGATTATGGTATTAGAAATAAAATATGGATTTTTATTAAAATTAACTTTGTTTTAGGTTATCAACAAAACTACCGCATATCCACGAAAAAAATCACTTCACATGGGGTTATTTGTGATTGATTTGATTATTAATTCAGTTTTTAGTGGGGAGAAGTAATTTATATTATATAACATGAATTATTTTCTAGAATATTAACATTATATATGTTATAAGAAAATAAAAATATTCATTCCAAGGTATAATACCTATCTAATATTTTGACCTCAATATGGGTATTCATAAAATCCACACCATGGATTTATATTTAAGACCAATTTTAATTTCATATTTTTTGTGATATTATTTAAGATAATATGATCTAGTGAAATTACATAAACATGGGTCACCCCAACAAATCTGGATAATTAAATTTAACAAACAATATTACTACATTAAAGGAATTAATAAAATAATAATTGGTAAAGAAAAGTTCTCCAAGAAAAAGAGAGAGGGTAAAGTTCCCTATACCATTCCCTAAAACACATTTGTAAAATTTTTAGGTTTTTACAAAATAATGATGGGAAAACCATTAATTTATAAAATATATATTTAATAAAATTTATTAACATTTTTAAGGAAAATATGGGAAGGACATGTCGAAGAAAATTTCATATAATCACTTAGTGGGTTGATACTATATAAAAAAAACATAAACAATATTAAATAATATAAATTCCCTTATTTGGATCACTTGATTAAAACCCAAGCTAGAGACCCATTGAAAACAAGAATGAATACCCATATGAGAGAGAATGAAAACTATATATGTAGGTAAAGAGGTTTTAATTAGGAGAATATAACCTCTAAAAAACTATAAGGGAACAAAATTGTGAAATCATAAGAGAAATTAGATAAGATAACAGACATGAGTGTAACAAATGGTATTTTGAACAATTATGTAAAATATCCTAAAATTATACAATTTATTATATGATCAATTTTATATTAATAACACATATAAACATTTAAAAACTGTATTAAATAACCACCTAATAAGCACCAAGGAACCACTCAGTTTTTCACCAAAAATTCACCGACAACCTATATGTGCAATACTTGTACCACCACCCGCAATACTATAGAAATAATGACCATTCTCATTTCTACACCATAGTACATGAAGTGAAAACATTTACTAAAAGGACCATAAATGGATTAAGTATAAAATAAATTGGCCACCTACAATGGTGTACCTTGATAATATCCATAATTATATGAGTGTATGAAAAGTGAAAATTATGAAAACAAATAAAAACCACCTAGCCTGCCCCACCTATTCTCTAGTAGGCACAAGTGAGTCTTTACCTATAGTAACTAATGAAGGAGTGGGATGAGATACCAATGGTTTATCATGATGCAAAATCACTTACAAATATAACATATTCCATACTATAGTGAGTAATATAAAATCACATGGACTATAAGAATATTCCAAACCATTAACAATAATCCCCCAGAGAAATGTGTACATATAATATAACAATTTACATGTTCCATCAATTCCCATAACAATGGTCATATTTATATCTAAACAAATTCCATGAATGTAAGAACATATAACTTACCAATCCTATAACATTTCCCCTAATGTATCCCACTTATGTGGTGAGCATCCCACACCCAATTGTTGATCTTAATTATCCTAGGATCTATTGGCCACCTATTACATATTCAACATCATCAATCATAATATTCCAAATTTATATAGGATAAAACCAATTAATAGTGGTCTAAACCACAAAATTGTTTCTATCATGTGTGAAAATGACCCTAATGGCTTTATCCCTTAGAGTGATTGGAAATCATAAACAATATATGACCACTACACTTGTAATGAACCTTGATCACCACCCATGGATATGGTCATAACCACCTGTGTGACATTGGTACTATATTTTACAAAATAATAGGTGATTAATATCACACAAATCAAAATTTTGTACTATTAAACCATATATATCTACACATGACATCAATCACTAGTATCCAATACTATCCAGGTAACAAAAGGTGGTATTCTTGAACAAGACAATAGTTCAATGGCCAAGAAATCATATCCCATAAAAATAGATTATCCCATACACACAAATAATATATTTATACCACCCTAGTATAAACTACTGAAACCCCAGAGACCATAAATAGTTTCCATTCTATTCAATCATATGACCCTACTAATACCAAAATTATAAATTATGCAAAAATACATGTGTAAGAAATGATAAATCTAGAAACCACCTACTTGATTCCAAAATAGGAATTTATGTTGAATATTATAAAAGGATTTGACATGAAGTGGAAAAAATATATATAGAAAATATGAAAACTATATATATTTATTGAAAACCTTTCACAATAGTGTCAGAATCATAAACAATTGACTATGGATGTTGAGCCTTACCCATGATGACATCCTATAACATCAAAAATTTCAATCAAGAAAAAATAGATGAAATTTCAATTAGTAGGAGATAAGAATGACTGAGGGTGAGTTAATGAAAACACCATGATATTTTAAAATATATTTATCTTAAAATTAATTTAAATTCATTGATATCATGAATTACAAGTAAGACCATGTTCAAACGAACTATAAAGAATTGTTAAAATATTATTATTTAAATAAGAACATTATAAAATAGATGTTAGAATTGGTGGTATGAATAGGAATATATACATCATAAAAAATATGTTTAATGGTTTTATATAATGTAAATTCAATGATAAATATGGACTCAATTTTCATTAAAATCATTTTATACTTCACAAATACATTTTCTTCAAAAAAAAATTTTATTTTCATTAGTGATAAAAAAATGTATTTAATTTATCCCAAATTTAGAAAATATTTTTATAAAATGAACATAATTTTTTAATTCATAATTTCATAATAATCTTAAAGTGAGTTATTTAAAATTTTCTTGAAATATTTATTTTATAACAAATAATGTAAAATACTATTTTTTTTGAAAACTATATTTTTGTTTGAAGAATTAAAAAAGATCCATTTTTTAAAAAAGTGTTTAAATGTAAAATTAGTTCTATGATATTATTAATAATCCAATTTAGTTTATTAGAATCAATTTTATAGTTTCATTTGGTATGAAAATACTTTCATACTTAAAAAAGATTTTTTTCTTAAAACTATTTTTAATTTTGTTTTACAGTTTTCACTTAAATTAGTTTCTACCACTAATAGAAATTTAATCCTAAAAAATTTATTTCATATTCGAAATCTACATGTAAAATTAATGTAAATTGTTCCATTTATTTATTTTTCATTATTATTTGTCACCATGGTAAAAATATATCATCTTTGTATGGTAAATAGGGGTAAAATGGGGTTAAAAAATTGAGATATGACATTAAAATTTGGAGGGAAATTTATTTTATAATATTTTATGGGCGGTTTTCTTCTATTTCCATAAAATTCATGAATATATTAAAACCTGGTTCCATTTTCCTTCAATTATGACCTTTATATCATTTTAATAAAATAATAAATACAAAATGTACTTATTTTGACATTAATAAAACTATATTTTTATGTAATGATAAAAAGTGGGTAAGTTTTATTCAAAATATTTATTTTCAAAAAGAATTATTTTTTTATTGATATTTTTTTAATTTTTTCGTAATTGAACAATTTCCTAAAATTCTCACTCAATACAACCTTGTTGTTTATTCAATTACAAGAAAAATAAAATAAATGATTTTATAAATATGAAGAATTTTCCTGACCACCTCCCTAAAAAGTGTACCCCCATGGTCCAAAAATTGGGGAAGAGAGATAATGACACCTGACTCCCACCTCTAGTAGGCCCGAGGATGGATTCTAGAACCAAGGGTATAGTAAACTCACAGATGGGAGGAATTTTCACTCTAAGAGAACACATGTGAAAGAGAGAGATAATATAGACACCAAAAAACTCCATATCAGAATAAAACATCAAATAAAACCCAAGAAAACATATATAATATCATGTAATAAATATTATAAGTGAAACTAAAAACTATAAGTACCAAAAGAAAGGTATATATGACAGTGACCATGTATCCCAAACAACTCTCGGAACCCACAAGCTAGTAGTAACTATCTCGTTCTCCAACCTAATATAATTGACCTGAAAAACAATTTATATATACATAGGGTGAGTATAAAAATATACTCAGTAGGATCCTACCCAACGCCTCTCATGAAAAAGTAATGAAAGAAAGCTAAAGCATATTGAAAAAGAAGTGAAACAAATTCATCACCTAGAAAGGTATACAATGTTTATAGCTTCTCCATGGAAACTATCACCAAGTATCTCATATAAGAGAATATTACATAATAATGAATATAAATGGTACCCTACTACCACTTACCCACTAGTTTTCCACTTTACCCCAACGTCGCACGTCCTGAGAATCTCTCCAAAAGGCTAGCCTGATCATACCTAGGCAAAGCAGCACAATATTATCCTCGTGAACACACTAACCCATACACATAACCCAAAGTAACGTGGTAGTTTACAAGATACACCAAAAAATGTATAAAATGTATCATATGTATAGTATTATACCTCAAGCCATCACAGCCCATACACTGATTAAGGATTCTCAATCCATCACAACTTAGAAATGTTACACCGATAGTAGTCCATATGAATCTATATCCAGAATATATGTGTGTGAAATAACCACAAGCCATTATAGCTCTCTACACACATATATGGGTAAAAATAACCACATTTCATGCCATCACAAGTAACTACCAGTAGAAGAGTCTAAGGTTAAAGGTGGTAGCCATCCATGCAGTTACCAAGTCAGGATCCAAGTATCACTGAGAGGGGGAGGGGTGAATCAGTGATATATTTTTCTTTTTTGTTCACATTATTTTTGAAACAACCTTCACATCCTCTTAAAAATTTATTTCCCTACTAAACTCCCATAGCCACAGGAACATTATATTTACTAGGTTCACTACTCAACAAGAGTAGTTATGTCCTTGGTATGGTGCAGATGTAATCCAGTACCACACAATTCACTAGAAACGATCCTTTGATGTGGAATACAATGATTATGATATATCCTTACACTCATCTAGCTCTTCTAAAAAAAATACTCAAGCACGTGTGCACCCTCATAGAATAAATAGGGAATAAAAATGTTTCAGTGCTTCTTAATCAATATTCACGGTTTGATCTTTCAAAATAATGATCCCCTTTCCTACGAAGAAGCTCGTAAGTACAACCTAGAATAAAACATACTTTTTATGATAAACCCAAATATTTCAAAAACCCTTTTAGGTATCTTTTATTCCACTTTTATGCCTCACACACATGATTTTACTTTTTTTTTGAACCACCTCTTGCACGAAACTTCAATCTTGCACACAACTCTCTTCTTGCGCGCAACATCTCATTTGTATGCACAACTTTATTTCTTTTACAAAACTACCTTTACATAAAATTCTTTGACACTTTACACCTTGGGATTTATCTTAGTTTTTATCTTATCAAATAATATGGTGACACCTATTATTTATAAAAATCATTGAACCCTTCATGAAAAAACCCTAACACATCACACAAGATCTTGACACATCATGAAAAACCCCATTTGATGTCGCATTGGGCGTGTAAGTCTCTTTCGCCCCACCCGAATCATTCACGCAATTATTAAATATTTCTCACAATTCATGCCTTGTACATTTTTCTATGTCTTGACCTTGAATTATTCCTTGAACGCAACTTTCCACGCCATCATCAAACTTTCATTCATCATTCCTTACCAAAATAAAATTTCTCCATCTCTTGATTTTCAGCCCCAAAAATTTGGCAAACCCTAAGAAAGAATACCGCATTAAAATATGCTTTGAAAAGAACACAAAAGAAAATTAACTATAATCTGTATTATTCAATAAACAATTTTTTTCATCTCAAACAATATCTGTCGTGATATATAGTATTTGATCGAGCAACTTTAGCATCATCAGGTTTTCAATAGAATGTACTGAAACATTTTTGTCTCCCACTAAAAGCTTTCCTTCCAATAGAAACTGAATATGACTAGCATCACATTTACTCCCTTGTTTAATCATAAGTATTTCATCACAAGTTCTCTTATCTTATGATATTTGTGAAATACAAATCAGTAAAGCATCTTCTGAATTTTAAGTCCTTTACAAGGTGAATTGATTTTTCTTCTTTGACAACAAAACACAACACTCTACAAAAGAAAAATCATCTTAATTCTTTCTATATCCAAATTAGTCCCAACTATCCATCCATCCTACCATCGAGATGTTGGGGAGAACACCCCTAGGGATAAAATTCCTTAGGGTTTCAGTTTCCCTAACTGATAGGGTAGAGTAGCGTATAGAAACACAAATAGTATAGGATTTAATATAGCACAAAACTACAATATGGTCATATCCTAGTCTCAAACAAAACTTCAGCTAAAGTATCTTGGACTTTTGGATATGACTTCTAAGACTAGATATCATATAATAAGACAACAATTTACAGATCTACATTAATAACCTTTAACCTTTTTATCAATTTCACATTACGTTAAATAATTATCTAGTCATTAATTAATAATCACGATTTTCCATATTCCATTACATTAGAATTTCAACAAGGATCCATGTCCTCTAGGAATAACCAAACTGAGTCCATAATTTCTCTGAAATACAACCCCAATATTACGTCCAAGAAAGATCCCACACCAGGTCTTAAAAATTATTTATTTATTAACAACATTACCAATTTCCATATTTTAATATTTTCAGGTACTCAAGGAAAAATTTATAATATACCAAACATAAGGGGATAAACACAATTAGTCAATGAGCTACCCATTGATATTTTCCTACCTATATTAGTAGCGTAAACCAATCCATCCTTGATAATCTAAACATGTGAAGAACATGGTATACCCAACACTTATTCGCCTCTTGTGGAAGGATTGTAAAAAAAAATCCACCTAAAGTAGTGGGGAAAGTAAAGAATATAAACAAACAACAGATTAAACAAGAATCCAATTTCATAATAATGGGTAATCCCAACTTCAATCTATTCCATTATATAAGGTGTCCTCCAAGACACCCACATGCATAAACTAATGCATATTTCAACTCTAGGCATCATCTTCTTCCACAAAAATTGTTCCTACCTACCCCACGTACCGTAACATCCCTCTAGGCTGGGTCATCCCATGATCACATCATATAACAAGAAGTAGGAAAAAAACATAGAAACAAAGATCTTGGCCCTAAAAACGACATTCAACCTTCATACATAATGATATCTCATGACACCAAAACTCAAGGCACTTAGAATTTATAATCAGTGAGCAAATAGAGCCCTACAATGGTGTTATCTTTTATCAAAATACTGGTTCATTATTCCATCTTGAATTAACTAATTCATTATTCATAGGTTCCTTCTATGAGAAACCTAAGAAACAAGTTATCCTAGTTATCACAAACTTATTTAACATTCTATTAATTCTCTTATCAACATGAATCAATTAGGAATCAGGTTCTTTAACCAATTTAATTAAACATGCATACTACATCAATTTTATTATCATCAAATTACAACAACTACCAAATTCATTTACATGCCTATTTAATCTTAATCCAATTAAATATATGTTAATTCCAACTTTACATTCTTTACCAATTTCCATTAAAAACTACATGACAAACAAAGAAATTATTGATATCACACTATCTATTAAATCAAGAGGAAAAACATTATCATGGTATAAAGAAAAAATATCAATATGAGATCGATACCAATTCATTAATATAGTTTAGATATCTATTATGTCAATTTCATTGTAATCCAATGGGATAAATCATTCCAGTTCTATGATTGCATGTAATTAAATAGAGAAGAAAATAATCCCATACCTCAAAAATAAATTCAAGGTTTATCACATGAGAATGGGACAATACAACAAATCACCATCACCTCATCCACAATGAATGCATCCACTCAAGGATGACGCAATATCCCACACTGACCAAAAACCATGAAAGATCCATTAGAAACATGTAGATCACATGCCATCATATGGAATAGAGAAAAGGGAAGAAAAAGATCAAGGAAGCCAGAATAATGGATGTAGAACATACTTTATAACAATTATGGGTCGACACATTCTTGTTTCACCAAAATTTGGGGTGCGTATTCAGAAGGAAAAAATCTAAGGGGAATCCGATCCAAGGCTATATCATAGTGCATGACTCCTATGGGAGGAAGAGCTTTGGGAATCCCATATCGAGGAAAAATAATAAGGAAGAATAAGGGAAGAAGGTATCCTGGCCTTTTGAAAATCTAAACAGAGTAGCAGTTTAGATACAGTTTATATTTTCCATTAAAGGAGGATGTGGTTAAAATTACACATTTTGACCAAGTAAAGAACCCATGACCCTTAGGAAACATTATATAGATTTTATGGGATTTGAATAGGCCTTAAATGTTTAAAAAAATTATTTGAATGCATTTTATATCAAAGATAACGTCAAAGGGGTGAAGTTTTTGGAAATTAGAAATACTTTTCACAACTCACTATTTGACGAGTTACCATTGGACGAGTCACCATTGGAAAATTCACTATTGGATGAGTCAAATTTTCATGACTCACTATTGGATAAGTCAGCATTAGAGGACTCATTGTTGGATGAGTAACCATTAGATGACTCACCATTAGATAATTCACAATTTGAGGAGTCACCATTGGATGAGAGACCATTCGGTGAGCTACAATTCGATGAGTCACTATTCAGTGAGATACTATTCAGTGAGTCACCATTTAGTGAGTCACTCTTTGATGAACTACCATTCAGAGATACACCGTTCTTCAGTCACCGTTTCAAGGAACCATTAAAGAAAAACTATTACAGAAATGGAAATTTTGGCCAAGTGTGGAAATAAGTCACCATGACCTCCCAAAACACATCAAACACCAGATCTTCAATAAGTATGAACTAGAGAGGTCTGGCCAATTGGATCAGATACCTCTCAAAAAATTCATTCCCTCATGAATCAAAAACCAACCTAGAGAGGAAATTGAAAAAGGTATCTGAATAACCACCCAACGAGATGGCTCTCAAAGATCTTTCCATCAAGGAGCTCAAGCACCTCATCATGGAACAACGAGAAACCACACTACCACCACAAATAGATAATAAAAACACTCATAGTGGATATACCTCTAAAAGAAACAATAAAAAAGAACAAAAAAGGGAAAGCAATATCTTAACCGGAAAGGGTCAACATTTACTAATGGAACAACTTTACAAGAGAAGATATAAAAAATAAATAGGTTGGGGTACTAGGCAAATATCTATTACTCACACTTCTAGGTTCACTCCTCCACACCATTGTGCACCAAAAATACATGAACTAAGGATATAACATGCCCACACAACACCTTATCCTTGTGGTTCAAGATCTTTATAGGCTTTTCCTCAAAGGTTGCATCATCATCGACATCGTTATCACCCCAATCGATGACATGAGAGTCATTAGGAAGTTAACGATGGATCTAAAACACATGGAAAACATTGTGGATCTGGATCATCCATGGGGGAAGTGATACCTTATATGCCATGGATCGAACATGAACCAAAACATTGAAATGAAAAAAAGTTGGGGAGAAAGATTACTCCCATGACCAAACCTTCACTGCCCAAGACATCTAGTCACCTTCAGAAACACATGATCCCCAATATCAAACATCAATGTTCTCCTCGTATGATGAGTATACCATTTCTAATGATGTTTTGTAACATTCATCTACTCACAAATCACTTGATACATCTGTATCATATTCTGTACCAGTTACAAACCGAGAATTTTTAACTCCTCAACTCCAGTATAGCACAATGAATAACGGAAAGGTCAGATACACAATGCTTCAAATGGATTCAAAATCATAGTGGAGTGGAAACTATAATTGTTTGTGAACTCTACCAAGGGTTGGTGCCTCATCCAAGAACATCCAAAATCCAGGACAAAAGAGAGAAAAATGTCTTCAAGAGTATGGATGATCTTCTCTGTATGACCATTCTTATGAAGATAAAAAGCAGTGATATGGAATAACTGATAACCAAAATCAAGTCGGGGACCTCTCCACCCCATGGAGTTGAAACAAGAATCCCGATCGAAAATTATCATCCTTGGAACTATGTGGAGTCTAACCACCTCCTCTTGATACAACCTTAACAAAACCTCCACTAATCTGGACTCTTTGATCACTATAAAGTGGTATGAATTCACCAAATGATCCATTAATACCCATATAGTGTTAAAAAATCCTTGAACTTTAGTTAAACTAGTAAAAAGGTCCATAGAGATGTCCTCCCTCATCCATAGAGGAACATATAACTGTTGGAGAAAACCATCGAGAACATGGTGTTTGACCTTTACCTTCTGGAAGACCAAACATCGAGACATAATCTTTGAAACTACATTATTCATCCCAAGACACTAAAAATAACCTCTAAAATCATGGTACATATTTATCATGATGGGATGTACCACTAAGGAAGACTATGGAACACTCTAAGAACCATCTCATGCATCATAAAAGTAATGAAAAGCCTTCCCTAAAACAAAACCTGGTGTTTTTCATCCTCAAACCAACAATTACGGGCCTAACCCTAAACAACTCGGTCCCTCCAGCCCTCCAACTCAAGATCCCCAAAATGGGAGTCCTCTACCTACTACATCAGAGATGACTGCACTGTCATCTAAAAAGTATAACCTCTTCACCAAAATTCTCTTATATCCAAATTTAATGCTAAATTTTTTCCATCACTCTCTAAGAATCACCTGATTCACGGACTACATCACAACATGACTTCATAATCAGTGTATCAGCTTCAACATTCCCCTTTACAAGTGTATATGAAATTTCAAAGTAATAATATTTTAAGAAATCTATCTATAGATTCTATCACATGGTCATGTAACTCTGGAAAAAACATACCTCATTCTTTTATGATCAGTGACGACCAAAACATGCTTTACAATGAGGTAATGCATCCACAAAATCAGGTAAAACACCACTATCTCCATCTTGATATCATGGGTGGTATAGTTATGTTCATGGGGATGCAACTTCCAAGACCCATTAGAAATGAATGATATCTACTGCATCAGAAAATTTCCTAACCCCAGATGGGAGGCATTATGTAAAACCTAAAATTGAACTCATTCTTCTAGAAGACCAAGAATCAGTGCACTGACCAACATCTCCTTTAGATACTAAAAAGATACCAGAAAATTGTCTACCCACAAAAATTAAAGATACTTTCTAGTCAACAATGTTAGAGGAGTCACATCCTGAGAGAAATTGTCTACGAACATCTAGTAATATCCTATAAGGCCAAGGAAACTTCCCACCTCGGGAACTATATTGGGTGATTCACAAGACACAACTGATTTTATCTTTGATGGATCCATAGATAATCCCATTTGGGTTACAAAATTCCCCATGAAATGGACTTCTCAATCCAAAAAACCACACTTCATCAACTTCCAAAATAGATTCTCATGGGGAAGAACTCCCAAAATAGCACCCAGTTGTCCTACACGCATCTCCTCAAACGTGGTGTCCACAAGTATTTAATCGATGAAAACCACCACAAAAATATCCAAAAAATCATGGACCACATTGTTCATCATCCCCATTAACACAAATGGATAATTTTTCAAACCAAACAACATCACAATGAACTCATAATGCCCATTATGACAAAAGAAATAATTCTTCAAGATATCCTCATATTTCACATGCTTCTAATGATATCGTGATTATAATTCGATCTTTAAAAACCATATTTCAACCTTTAGTTAATCGAATAAATCACAATAAAAATAGGAGTATAGAATATCTTTACTGTCACTCTATTCAAGAAATGATAATTGATACCCAACAACAAACTTCCATAAGTCTTTTTCGCAAGAAAAACTGGTGCACACCACGGTGACACACTCAGTCGATCAAAACCACACTACAACAGACCATTAATCTATATACGTAGCTCTCATAGCTCAGAAGGTTCCATCCAATATGGAGACATTGAAATAGGATATATGTTTTTCTATATCTCAATCCCAAACTTGATCCCTCGCCGAGAAGGTTAAAAATACAACCTATTCTCGATGACATCAAGGTACTCTTCCACAACCCTGAGAAATAACAACTACTAAAATTTTGATGAACTTTGCAGTAGATCAACTTGTATTTATGACAAGTATGGAACAAACCTATAACCAATATGAGTGTATCACATTTCAATAAACACTACAGGCTTTCCATCAGCATAAAAGAACATGACCTGCCTTCTGACTCAATTCACTACACCCTACAATGAATTCAACTAATCCCTGATAAGTATGGAATCATTTGGTTGTATCTATAAACATTGGAAATATCCATAAGTGTGGTGCTTCCCCAAAAATAGCTCACAGTATCTACATACGTCATATAAGTTAGTTAAACCTCCAACTGGTGTAGTCAATGCCGATGGAACAGGATGTCTGTCTACCTCAAGTCCCAAAGTTTGGAAAAGGGAAGGTGAAATAAAGGAGTGGATTACTCCTTAATCAAAGATGACATTAACCAAAGTAGAAAAAAAGAAATGAGTACCTAAAATGATATCTGGCTCACCTGTCATTGGTATGGTGCCACTACGCCAAAAAATGGCAAGGGAAACGCTACCCCTTTATCAGCGCTAAAAAAAGCACTGCTAAAGGGTGGCCTTTATCAGCGCTCAAAAAAATCCTTGATAAAGGGTGGCCTTTATCAGTGGTCAAAAAAAGCGCTCATAAAGGGGGGCCTTTATCAACACTTTTTTTGAGTGCTGATAAAGGCCACCCTTTATCAGCTCTTTTTTTGAGCGCTGATAAAGGGTACCCCTTTATAAGCATTTTTTTAGTAGCACTGATAAAGGGGGGATTTATCAGCGCTTTTCCCAAGCGCTCATAAATGTCGAGTTTGAAAAAAAAAATATTTTTTCATGAAAAATAATATTTTGTTGAATAAGTATATTTATATTGATATAAATAAAATATATATTTTTTAAATATATAATAGATACATATAAATAGACTATTACATTTATTATATAAGAAATTTAGTGAAAAAAGCTTCAAAATATTTTAAAAAAATATTATTAATCAATAATTTTCTAATTATTATCGATTAAAAATCATTTAATAACAATTTGAGGACAAAAATAATCAAAAAAATTAATAAAAGATCTAAAATACGTTGAAAATGTAACTCAAACTTCCAACGACCATAACTTATGATCCGGGTGTCCGTTTGAGCTCTACAACATATCAAATCGAAGCCTGCAACGAGCTCTATGCACCGATGTCTAAGGAAAATCATTTTTCACAATTTTCGTTCCCAAAAAAGGCCCAGAAGGCCTCCAAAACTGAGTTTTTAGTTTGGATACCCCAATTTTTTAACATTCAAACAAGTTTAACTTTTGATCCGGATGTCCGTTAGGCCTGTACCACATATCATATCGAAGATTGTTTCATTTTCTTTGTTTTGACCAGTTTTTGCATTGAAACAGAATTATAGATTATAATTTATTGTCATTTTAACATTTTATAGCATTTCAAATACACATATATATGTATTTATTCGTAAATATATATGTGTCTGTGTGTGTGTGGGTGTCTATGTGTGTGTATGTGTGTTGTATATATGTATATATGTATTTATTTATTTACATACTTATAAACACACATCAAAAACATATTTTTATTTTCATAAATGAATTCAAAACTAATCCCTTATGTACATTATATGGATTTTCAAATACACATATATATGTATTTATTCATAAATATAAATGTGTTTGTGTGTGTGTGTGTGTCTGTGTGTGTATTTGTGTTGTATATATATATGTATGTGTGTTGTATATATCTATGAATGTATGAATGTATTTATTTATTTATAAACACACATAAAAAACATATTTTTTCATAAATGTATTTAAAACTAATATTATATGTATATATTAATATACAAATAAATAAATGTATAAAAAATTATAACTAAATATATATATATAAATATACTAATATACTAATTAATATATATATACTAATATATGAATAAATATATTTATATTAATATGAATCTATATCAATATATGAATCAATATATGAATAAATATAACTATATATATATATATATATATCACTAAATAGAGAACAAAATGAAATGGCATAGTGGTAAAGGTGCAGCAGCGAAAGGGGGGAGGTCCCGGGTTCATGTTCGGGTGGAAGCGAAGGGGGTGTGCGCGTTTGAGGATGTGCGGGAAGGGCATCGCGCGGGAGACCTCCTAGAGCTGATGAAGGGGGTGTGAAGCGCTGATAAAAGAACCCCCTCCGTATTATATTTTTTTTTATTTTTTTTATTTTTTTATTTTTTTGACCTTTTTCAGCGCTAAAATAAAAGCGCTGATAAAGGGGTCTCTTATCAGCTCTTTTTTTAGCACTGATAAAAGGGGCCTTTATCAGCGCTTTTAGGAGTGCTAATAAAAGGGAACCCCCTATATTAGCGCTGAGCTTTAGAACACTTTTTTAGCACTGTTAAAGCCCTTTTTAGTGCTGATATATGCCGTTTTTGTAGTAGGCTAATACATAAAGCTCACATTTACATGCTCCATGGCCTCTCTAACACCACTGAAGACCACATCCAAGGCTGAACTCTGCTCTCTGAGGATGGAGAGAATCCCACGGCTATCCTATGCCTGACCCATCTACTCTCTACTAATCCCAAACTAGAACAACCTACTGTTGCTTCCTCGGCTAGAACTGCCTTAGTGGAGAAACACTATGTGGAATGACTGGCGTACGATGACTACCCATAATGTTTGGGTATACTCTCCACTAATGAACTTGAACTCTAGAAAAATATATTTGATCCCTTGTCATTGGACAGTGAGCCACTTCTCCCAGAGAAATGAGATGATGAGGGCTTGAACTTACCACTAGCTGACCGAATGCTCTTCTACCATAAAAATAGGGAATCCTGGACCATAGATTTACTTCAAGAGGAATCATAACGACTACCATATTAGGATCATATGGTTATGGATAACATTATCTCGATGACCTATACTCTTTCTAGCACCTCGAGATATGTCTTCAACTGAAATGGGGTGTCCTGCCACTTGATCTCTAGACACAAATACTCCTCAAAATTCCTCACTCTGGCCTCCTCATTTGGAAACTAGTCTGATGTATATTGGAGTATGTTCCTAAAATGGATCCTGAACTCTCGGAAATTGGAGCCTCCCTGATGAAGGTTAAGAAGATCTTAGAGACTTACTGCCTTCTCATTAAAAGAAAGAAACTAGACTCTAAATAGGTCTCGAAACTCCTCCTATGAGACTGCAGACTCCTCACGATCCCAAAAGAATGAGATAAACCACTACCTCACTACCCAATACAACATCACCAAAACCTACAATGCCTGTTTCTCCTTCCATGCACAGATCAAACTGAAGGCTATCTCAACATCTTCCAACCATTGTTGTTTGACAACATATGAAATATATCCCTCATAATTCTATATACTCTGGCATTGAAACTCTCAAAGTTTTTTCCTCCAAGAATCATCATCGTCAACCTCTACTCAAAAGAAATCTTTTGGCACAACTTTATTGACATATGTTGTGCGATCCTAATGAGGACATCAACCTAGATCCATTCATGCAAAATGAAAAACATTTTAAGATCATAAACCTAGAATATGTAATAATTTAACATTATTTAATTGTTTTATTTTATTCATTGTAGGTAAAACTATCACAAGGTCTACCTATTAATACATATGACCAATGAAGAATGATCCATGGCCCTTTCCAAGGTCTCTACCCTCCAACAAGTTTTTCTTTGTTCATTAGATACTATAAGATTAATGGTTTGAGCATAATTTCGTAGGGGGACCTAAATACCCATGTCTTGTCTAGTCTTCTATGTTTAAATATCTTTCTTAACTTAGCTAACACTATTTCACTACCAACCCTTGCATCCTCACCTGTTCCTAACTCCAACTCCATCCTATTTCTCAACTAGACATATGATACCACTATTTCACCACCCCCTCCCTACAAAGTGCATCCCCCTGGTCCAACAATGGGGGAATATAGATAATGACACTTGAGTCCTTCCTCTCGTTGTCCCCAGGTTGGCGACTAGAATAAAGGGTATAATAAACACATAGATGTGAGGGATTTCCCTCTACGAGAACACATGCGAAATAGATAGATAAGATATACCCTAACCAAATCCTGCACAGACTACTGTATAAAAGAAAATCCAAGAACACATATATAATTTCATGCATGAACTACTACAATTAAAAGGATAAAATGTATGTACCAAAAGAAAGGTAATGAAAACAGTGACCACATAGCCCAAAAAGTTGATGAAACCCACATACTAGTAGTAACCAGCCTGATTTCCAACCTACAAAAATTAACCTAAAAAATATTATATATATATAGTGAGAGTATAACAGTTTACTCTGTAGGATCCTCCCTGGAAGATCTCGTACAAAATTAAAGAAAGCATGATAAAGAATAGTGAACAACAAGGGACACTAACTCATCACCTAAACATGTATAATTAGTTAAAATCCCCACTATGGATACTCTCACCAAGTATCAAATACAAGAAAATATTATATAATAATTAATATCAAGGGTACCCCGCTACCACTCCCCACTGGTTGCAGCTTTTACCCAACATCGCATGTCTAGAGCACCTCTCTCCAAAGGAAATCCTGAAGACACTTAGGCAAAGCACCAAAACATGCACCTCATGCAACACAGTACCACACCCACATAACCCAAACCGACCTGGTAGTTTTTAGGATCCACCACAGATCATATAATGTGTATCATACACCAAGTAATATACCTCAAGCCATCACAGCCCATACACCGGGTAGGGATCCTCTAGTTATCAAAACCAATACACGTTACAACTATAATAATCAAACGGAAAATATATCCCGAATATATGTGCATGAAATAACCGCAAGCCATTACATCCCTATACACACATATATGAGGAAAACTAAAAGTTGTGCATACGAGGACAAGTAACTACCAAGAGAAGAGTATGGGGTTAAAGGGATAGTCATCCAACCATCCTCTCACCGAAATGTTAGTGAAAACACCCCCTAGGGATTAAAATCCTTGGGGTGCTAGTTACCCTAACGAAAAGGGTGGATTATAATATAGAAAAAACAATTATAGGATATAATATAGCTCACAACCACACTATAGGCATATCGTAGTATTAGAAAAAATTGTAGCTAACTTCTCTTGGACTCTTGTCTACCCCTACTAAGACCAGATATCTTATAAGAAAAAAACCATTTAAAGAGATACATGAAAATAATTTATCCCTTTTCATCATTTTCACTTTATGTTAATTTATTATTTGATCATTAATTAACAATCATCATTTTACTCATTCAATTACATTAGTATTTTAACAAGGATCCATAACCTCCAGGCATAACCAAACCGAGTATGTGGTTTCTCAGAAATCCAACAACAACATTTCATCCTAGAAATATCTTACCATAGGGGTTAAAGATTATTTATTTATTAAAAATAGTACCACATTCTATATTTGAATATTTATAGGTATTCTACGGAAACATTCTAAGCTACCAAACACAAGGGGCTCAACACAGTGAGTAGATGAGATACCCGTCGATTCTTTGACACCCATAGTTGGTGAGTTGTCCCATATATCTTAGAGAAGTTAAACATGGAATGAACATGGAATACCATGCACATGTTTTCTAATTTTGGAAGGAGAGTAATAAAAACTAGTTTCCTTAAGTAGTGGATAAAGTAAAAAAGATAAACAAATAACAAATTCAACAAGAATCCACTTATATAAAAATGGGTAAGGCCAACTTCAACCCATTCCATTATCTCTGGTGTCCTCCCCAACACCTACATGCTTAAACTGATGCATCTCACCACTCTAGGAGTCAACAGCTTCAAGAAAATTGTACCTCCATTTCCCATACACCATAATAGTCCATCGGGATCAACCATCCTAGGCTCACATCATATCGCAAACAACAGGAAAAAAACATAGCAACCAAGCTCTTGGACCAAAATAAGGCATTCAACCTTCACACACAGCAAGTTCTAATGGAACCAAAACACATGGAACTTATCCTTTACAACAAGTAGGATAATCCGGCCCTAAAAAGGCACTATCTTTTATCACACAACTATTTAATTATTCTATCTTGAAATAACCAATTCATTATCCACAGTTTACAACTACATGAAACCTAAGAAAAAAGGTATCACAACTATCTCAAACTAATTTAACATGACATTAATTATATTATCAACAAGAATAAGTCATGATTCATGTTCATTAACTAATATAAATAAACATGCATACTTCTTTAATTTGATTATTATCAAAGTAAAACAACAACTAGATTCCTTAACATACCTCTTTAATATTTGTCCAATCAATTATAAATTAATTTCGGATTAACGTTATTTACAAATTTAATTCAAGAAAAACATTCTAAAAAAATCAATCATAGATATCCAATTATCTTGAAAATCAGGAGTTAAACCATTATCATAGTATAAAGTAACAACATCTTTATATGATCCATACTGATTCCTTAATCCAGTTCAAATATTTATATGTCAATTTCATTGCAATACAATGGGATAAATCATGACATATCTATGATTTCAAGTTAGTAATTAGAGAATAAAAAAATACCCTACCGATAAGGTCTTTAATTTTCTTTTCCTGAGTATGGGCCACCACAATAGATCATAACAACCTCTTCTGTAATGACTGTATCCACTGAGGGCGTTGCAACACCACCACACCAACTAAAAACCAAGTGAGATCTATTAGTAACATGGAGGTCACATTCCGAAACATGGAAATGAAAAACAGGAGGAAACATATGGAAGAATACATAAGAACAGAGGTAGAACATACCTCATATAGAAGAAGGATCAACACTTCCTAGTTGCACTAAAATAAAGGGTGCATATGCAGCAAGAAAAACTCCCAGAGGAACATGATCCAAGGATACAACATAACACATGACTCATACAAGATGATGAAATTTGGGCTTCACATAACAATAAAAAAGAAGATCGAAGAACATGAAAAGATGGTATCTCTCCCTTTTGAAACTCTAAACAGATCAGTGGTTTAGATACAATTTAGATTTTCCATTAAAGGAAGATCTGGTCAAGATTACACATTTTGACCAAGTAAAAGAACCCCTACCCTTTGTAAAATTTAGATAGGAGTTATGGGATTTCAATCGTACTTAAATTACTTAAAACAAGTACTGTAATGCATTTTACATCAAAGATTACATCAAAGGGGAGAACTTGTAAGAAACTAGAAACACTATTCATGACTTACCATTAGATGAGTCACCATTGGACGAGACACCATTGGATGAGTCATAGTTGGATGACTCGCCATTGGGTGAGTCACCATTAGAAAAATACATATTGGATGAGTCATTGTTGGACGAGTCACTATTGGAGGACTCACCATTGGATGAGTGACTGTTCGGTGAGCTACTGTTCGGTGAGTCACCATTTGGTGATTCACCATTCAGTGAGTCACCATTCAGTGAGCTACCATTCAGCAAGTCACCATTCAATGAGCCACAATTTTGTGAGCTACCATTCAGTGAGTCACTATTCTATGAGCTAAAATTTGCAAAGGCACCGTTTGGTGAGCCACTATTCGGGAGTCACCATTCTGGAAACACTGTTAAAAAAACTAGAAATTTTGGAAAAGTGTTGAAATAAGTCATTTTGACCTCCCAGAACACCTAAAACACCATATTTTCACAAAGGAATGGAATGGAGAGGTCCGATACATTACATCAAGTATGTATCAAACAATTTTCTCTCTCAATAATGCAAAAACAACCAAGATAGGAAACCAAATAGGGGTTCGGATAAACACCCTATGAGATACCAATCAAAGCTATTGAAATAATATGAGCTCAACCATCTCATCAAGTAACAATGTGATACTATATGACTACCACAACCAGCTCTTAAATAGTTTCTTGGAGGAAATATCTCTCGAAAGTGACCAAGACACAATAAATAATAAGAGAATGCCATATCGAAACCAAAAAGTCTCTAATATCACTAAAGGAACAATATTACATGAGAAGAGATAGACATAAAATATCTCAAGGTACTGAGAATGTATCTGTGACTCATGTTCCAAAGTACTCTCCCCCATGCCACCGTGCATCCAAAAAACACAAACTAAGGGGTATCATGCCCACACAACACTTTCTCCTTGTGGGCCTGAATCTTTAATGGTCGCTCATTGAAGAACACATTTTTTTCAATATCGACCTCACCCCAATCAATAATGTGAGAGTCATTATGAATATAATTAAAGAGATATAACACACTAAAAACATCATGTATCAGCCTCATATTTGGGGGAAGTGTTACCCGATACACCACGACTACAACATAAGCGAAAACATCAAAAGTCCCAACAAACCAGGGATAAATCTTACTAACACAACCAAAACTTCACTACCGATGATGGGGAGTCACCTATAGAAATGTTTGATCCCCAAAGTCAAACTCCATAGGTCTCCTCCTATTATAGACATATGACTTTTTATGATCTTGTGCTGCCTTCATCTTCTTGTGAATCACTTAAACCATCTCTGTCATATTCTGTACCAGTTCTGACCTAATAGTTATTGAATCATTGTCCCAAGTATAAGAAAACATAGAGTGGAATGGTCAGACATAAAATTCTTCAAATGGTGCTATAAAGATGGTGGATTAGAAACTATTTTTGTATGTAAACTCTACCAAAGGCAGTTGCCTCATCCATGAATCTCCAAAGTCCAAGACACAAGAGAACAACATGTATTCAAGAGTCTGGATGGTTCACTTTATCTAAAATCTTGTATGCAGATGAAAAATAGTGATAAGGAATATACGATAACCAAAATCATGTTGTAGACCTCTCCACGCAATGGAGATAAAATGAGGATCTTGATCACAAATGATCATCCTCAGAACACCATGAAGTCTCACTACCTCTTCCAGATACTACCTCGACAAAACATCCACTGAGATCAACTCATTAATCACTCTAGAGTGGGTTGATTTCATATAATGATCTAATAACACTCATATAGCATCCTAACCTCCCTGATATTAAGGTAAACTAGTAATAATTTGTATCGAGATGTCTTCCCACTTCAATTGAGAAATATCTAATGGCCAGAGAAAACTATCAGGAACATGGTGTTCGACCTTCATCTTCTGGAAGACCAACCATTGAGACACAAAATCAGAAAATTAACTCTTCAACCCATGCTACTAAAACTGACATATCAAATCTTGGTACATATTCTTCCCACCAGGATGTACTGATAATAGGAAACTATAAAACTCCATGAGAACCATCTCACACATCACCAATGGAACAGAAATCCTTCCCTGAAATAAAAGTCAATTTTTCTTATCCTCAGACCAAAAATAAAGGGCCTCTCCACAAAAAACTCGGTCCCTCTAGGCCCCCATCTCAAGATCCTTGAACTGGGATTCCTCCATATACAAAAACATAGATTGATGCACATTTATCTAAAGAAGATAAACTGTCCCCCAACATCTCCCATATCTAGATATGATGATGAAATTTCTTCCATCACTCTCCAGGAATCACTGGATTCATCCACTACAACACCACACCACTTCCTACTCAGCGCATCAGATACAATATTCCACTTTATAAATCTATATGAGATTTCATTTCCATAATCATGCAAGAACACCATTCACTGACGTGGTTTCAATTTCAAGTCAAAATGGGAGAAAATATACATTAGGTTCATATGATCGGTGAATACCACACAATTCCCACCAATTATGTAATGTCTCTAAAAAATCTGAGCAAACACCAATGTCTCCCTCTTGAGATCATGGGTGGCACAGTTACATTCATGGGGAAAAACAAGATAGACCCATCATAAAAAACCAATCTATGAAACATTAGGATACAACCTAAACCCAAATGTGAAGCATCACAAGAAAACCTCAAACTAAACTTATACCTGTAGACAAAGAACAAAAAAACTGAAAAACTTGTACTTCATATACTTGAAAGATTTCCCATACTGGTCAGTCCACAAAAATGCCTGATCATTTATGGAAATTTTTTTATTGGATTTACAACCCAAGATAAATCATCTACAAACCAACTGTAATAGCATGTGAGAACAAGGAAAGTTCACACCTATGGCACTATCTTCGGTAATTCCCAAGAAAAAACTACTTCTATCATTGATGGATCCATAGGTACTACCTGATGGGATACAACATGCCTTAAGAAATAGACTTCTCGATCCTAAAAATCATAATTTTAAAACATTTTTAATATCTTATCACAATGAAGAACTCCAAAAATAGTATGTATATCTTCTACATGCACCTCCTTAGATATAAAGTACACAAGGATGTCATCGATGAAAACCACCATGGACTTTTTTAGGAACTCTTGGAACACAGTATTCATCAACCCCATGAACACAAAATGATAATAATTCACACAAAACTACATCATACTGAACTCATAATTCTTCTAAAGACAATAGAAATTATCCTTTGGGATATCCTCACCATTCACATGAGTCTGATGATATCTTGACCAAAAATTGATTCTTGATAACCGACTTTCACCCTTTTGATGATCGAATAAATAATCAATCCATAGAGTGTGATAGTATCTATTCAATATCAATTGATTCAAGTGATTATAATCGATACACAATCGCAAACTACCATTACCCATTTTCATAAAAAAACCGGCACACCCCATGGTGACACACTCAGATGAACAAAACCATATTGCAATAGAACATCGATCTGTATATGCATCCTTCGTAGCTTAGAAGGTTCCATCCTATTTGCAGAAATAAATATAGGATACATGCCTAGATATAGCTTGATCTAAAAGTCAATATCCCATTGATGGGGTAATGCTACAACCTCTTCTGGAAGGAAATTAGGGTACTCTTACATGACACAAGTAAACACCATCTAATGAACTTATAATAAACATAGCACCAACTCAACCATCATGGATGACTAGGAAGGAACATGCGTATGACCCATATGAGGGTCTCTCGCACCAAAAATATTGTTGGATCTCTATAAGAATTGAAGTACATGACCTCCCCCCTAGAAAAAAAATACGACAACATCCAGTAAAAATAAAAAATACATGTTGAGGATGAAATCGTATGGTTGTATTTATAAACATAGGAAATCAAAACAGGGGAGGTGCTTCCCTAGAAAATTCTCACAATCTATACATACATCAAAAAAGAGAGATTGACTTCAAACTAGTGTAGTCAATGCACAGGGGACTGGAATCCACTCTACCTCATGTTCCAAAGTATGGAAAAGGAATGGTTATATGAAAGAGTGTATCACTCCTAAATCAAAAAAGGAATGAATCCAAGTAGAAAAAGAGAAAATAGTACCTTGAATGAGATCTAGATCTCTTAGCATGAGAAACGAAAAAGCATGAAGCTGACCACAACATGCTCCATGAACTCTCAGACCCCACTGAAAACCACCTCCATAGTCGCACTCTTATCTCTGGGGAAGGGGAGAGTTCAGGGGATATCATCAACCTACCTAATATTCCCTTCTACTAATCTAAAACTGGAGAAACCTACTTCTGTTACCTCAGATAGAAATTACTCAATTGAAGAACTTGAAGCGAAATGATTGGCGCACGTTGACTGCTTATAAAGGATGGTCACTCTCACTGATGATGAACTCAGACTACAAAAGAAAAACATACATATGATACCTAAAAATAGGCATGAGATGTCATACCCCCAAAGATATGAGATGATTAGGTATGTGACCTACCACCGGTTGAATGAAAACACTTCTTCCTTGAAAACATGGATCCTCGGACCATAGCTCTTCTTCTTGAGGAATCCTGAAGACTCCCATCCCATGATGATCTAGTTTAGGATAACATTCTCTCAATGAGATCTTCTATTGATAGTACCTCAAGATATGTCTTTAGCAGAAACATGGTTCCTAACACTAGATCTCTGAACACAAAGCCACCTAAAAATTCCTCATCCTAGCCTCCTCATATGTAAATAGTTCCAAAGGATATCAAATAAGGTTTCTGAAATGGATCCGAAAATCTTGCACATTAGAGGCTCTATGTTAAAGGGTAATCAGATCGTGGAGACTGACCTCCTTCGTGATCGAAGAAAGAGACTCATCTATAAAATGGTCTGAGTACCCCTATTGAGAGAACACATACTCCTCACAATCCCTGATTAATAAGAACCATCACTACCTTGTTTTCCCACACAAAATTGTCGCAAACAGTGATAACCAGTGCTCCTTCAAATCACATATCAAATATAAGGATATCTCAACCTCCACCAACTAGTCTTCTGTTACTACATCTGAAACGGAGCTCTAGAAATTCTATAGATTGGGAAGTTTATTACCTCCTAGTGTCCTCCAAGTGTTGTCATCATCATCCTCTACTCAGAGGCGGTCTTCTATCTCAACCTACTGGACATCTTCTATGCAAAACTAATGGTGACATTGACCTGGATCCATAATTGAAAAGAGGAAAACAATTAGAGCTCCTAAACATTTAATATGGAAGAATTTAACATTATTTAATTATTTTATATTATTTATTTTAGGTTAACCTATCCCAAGGTCTACCCATTCAAATAGAAGAGTAAATAATAATGATGTATGATACATTCCTAGGTCTCCACCCTATAACCAGTATCAACACATTTAGTAGACACTATACGATTAATGGTCTATGCATCAGATCATAGGGGCCCATAAGTACCCATGTCCTAGTTGATATCCCATGTTTACAACACTTACTAAACATAGATGACACAATTTCTATACCAACCCATGAACCCTCACATGTTCCTAACTCACACTCCATCACATCCCTCAATGAGACCTCTGATACCACTCTATCACCAACCTCCCCACAATGTGTACCCCCCCTTGGGACGACAATGGGGGAAAAGAGATAATGAAACCCGAGTATCGCCTTCAGTAGGCCTCTAGTTGGAAACCCAAAAAAAGGTAAATACTATAGTGACAACGAACCCCAATAGCTCTTGCAACCCATAAGCTAGTAGTAACAAACATGTTTCCTAACCTAAACCAAATGACCTAAAATATAATATATATACACATCGGGTTATTATAATTGTATAAAAATTAGGATCCTTCTTGGAGACTCTCATGAAAAAGTAAAGAAAGCATTATAAAGCCTAGTGAAGGACAAGTGAAACAAAGTAATCACCAAAAAAAGTTGAATAATTTCCCACCCTCACTATGGATTCTCTCCCCAAGTATCTTATACAAGAGAATATTATATAATAAAGAATATCAAGGGTTCTCCACTACCACTTCCACAATGGTTTTACACTTTTCCCTAACATCACATGTCATGAGAATCTCTCAATAAAAGGATATCCTAATGATACCTAGGTGAAGCACAGAAACATGAACCTCATAAGACAAACTACCACATCCACATAACCTAAAGTAACATGCTATTTTTGGGAGCCACCAAAGCTTGAATAACATGAATCATATGCTGAGTATTATACCTCAAGCCATCACAACTTATACACTGAGTAATGATCCACAATCCATCACAGCATATACACGTTACACCTATAGTAGTCTACATGAAACTATATTCAGAGTATTTGAGTGTGAAATAACCACAATGTATTACATCCCTCTACAGAACTATATGGGGAAAACAAGCCTCCATGCACACCAGCACAAGTAACTACCATGAAAAGAGTGTAGGGTAAAAGGGGTGTAGTCAACCATCCGTCCTCCAACTAAGATATTGGATAAAACACATACCAGGGATCAAAATCAAAAGGGTTTCAGTTTCCCTAACCGATAGGGTGGACTAGCATATAGAATCACAAAAAGAATAGGATGTAATATAGATCACAACCATAGTATGGTAATATCATAGTCTCAGACACAACTACGACAAACATCTCATAGACTCCCAACTTCCACTGCTAAGACCAGATATCCTATAACCACACAACCATTTACAGAGCTACATTAAATTGATTTATCACTTTTTACAAGTTCCAAAATATTTCAATTAATTCTTGGATCATTAATTAACCACCATCATATTATACATTCCATTACATTAGCATTTCAACAAGGATCCATGAACTCCAGGAAAAAAAACTGTGACCATAGTTTCTCATGAATACATCACCAACATTGCCTCCCAGAAAACTCAAACCCTAGGGGTTAAACATCATTTATTTATTAAAAAAATGACCACATTCCTGGATTCCATATTTCTAGGTATTCTAGGAAAACATTCTAATCTACCAAAAATAGGGGCCTAAACAAAGTGAGTAGATGAGCTACCCATCAATTCTTTTCCACTTTATAGTCAGATCATGGACCATTCCATCATCGAGAAGATAAAAATCCAAAGCACGTGGAATAACCCATGTGTATTAGACTCTTTTGTAAGGAGTGTATGTGAAACTAGATGTATCAAGTAGTGGATAAATTAGAGAAGACAAATAAACAATATATTCAACAAGTATCAACTTTTATAATAATGGGTATGCCCAGATTCAACCCATTCCATCATCTTCGATGTACTCCATGACGCCACATTCATAGACTGATGCATCTATCCACTCTTGGCATCAACTGATGCCAAAGAAACTGGTCCTTCCAGCCCCACATACCACAATATCTCTTGAGGCTCACATCATATCAGAAGAAACTTGAAACAAATATAGAAATTGGGCTCTTGGACCAAAACTAGGCATTCAAACATCACACACAATGATCTTTAATTGTTCCAAAGCATAAGGTAGTTGGACTTCACAATAAGAGGGAAAATTAGGACTTACAATTCCATTATATTTTATCAAACAACTGGTTCTTTATTCCGTCCCAAATGAACCAATTCATTATACATAGGTTCCAACTACAGAAAACCTAAGCAACACGCTAACAAAACTATCACAAACTAATATAAAATTCCTTTAATTCTGTTATAAAAAATAATCAATCATGTTTCAAGATCATTAAACAATCTGATTAATCATGCACACTAAATCAATTTTATTATCATCAAATTATAAAAACAACCAAATTCATTAACAAACCTCTTTAATCTTAATCCAATTAATTATCAATTAATTTGAGATTTATTTTATTTACCAATTTCCATCAAGAAGAACACAGTAATCAAATAAATCATAGATATCACACTATCTATAAAATCAATAGGAAAACCATTATCATGGTATAAAGAAAAAACATTTCTATGTGATCAATAAAAATTCTTTCTTTTGGTTAAAATAGTTATTATGTCAATTTCATTGTGATCCAATGGGATAAATCATTCTAGATCTACAATTTCTCTTAAGTAAATCGAGAAGAAAAGAAAACCCATCCTCAATGGGTCTTCAACATTCTTTTTATGAGAACAGGACAACAAAAAAGATCACCATAACCTATCCCACAATGACTACATCCACTAGAGGATTCCACAACCCCACCAAACCAACCAATAAATGAGAATGATCTATTAGAAATATGGGGATTACATACCATCACATGGAAAGGAAAAATGTGAGGGAAATGATTGAGGAAACTAGAAGAAAAGAGGTAAAATATACGTTATATTGAAGGCAAATTGACACTTCCTAGTTTCTCAAAATCATGTGGTGCACATGCATCAAGAAATTCACTAAACAGAACATGATCCTAGGATACAACATTATGCACAACTCTTATGTGATGAAATATTTTCGGTGTCCCATTGAAAAGAAAACCAAGAAGGGTGAACAAGGTTCAAAGGTATATCAAACTTTGGAAAATATAAATGGAGTTGTGGTTTAGATATGGATTAGATTTTTCATTAAAAGAATATCTGGTCATGATTACACATTTTGACTTAGTAAAGGCACCCTGAACCATAGAAATTATTTTATAAGAGTTATGGGATTTGAATCGGCCTTAAATTCCTTAAAAATGTATTTTGATGAATTTTACCTCAATGATAACATCAAAGGGGAGAAACTGTAGGAAATTGGAAGCACTATTCATGACTCACTATTGGATGAGTCACTGTTGGATGAGTCACTGTTGGATGAGTTACCAATGGATGACTCACTGTTGGATAAGTCACCATTGGAGGACTCACTATTAGATTAATCCCCATTAGACAACTCACTTTTGGATGATTCACCATTGGAGGACTCACCATTGGATGAGTGACTTTTTTGTGAGCTACCATTCAATAAGTCACTGTTCAGTGAGCTAAAGTTTGGAGAGTCACTATTTGGTGATCCACCATTTGGTGAGCTACCGTTCGGTGAGCCATAATTTCTGAATCACTATTATGAGTCACCATTATTGAAAAATGGTTCACGAAACCTGAAATTTGGGTAAAGTATTGAAATAAGTCCCATTGACCACACGGAACACCTAAACACTAGATTTTCTCAAAGGAATGGACTGGAGAGGTCCAATACATGAAAAAACTAATAATTTTTTGATGATTATTATGTTCCATGAATTTTATAGACAAATATTACATATTATAAATTTTTTAATGATATATATTTAAATTTATTTTCTTTATTGTTGTTTTCGAAAGTCAAATTAAATGAATAGTTGAAAATGTGAAATTAGTGACATTTTATAATAAATAATATTTTGTAAAATTATCTAAAATTCATAAAAAACATTAATGATAAAGTGAATGGGATATGGTTTCAAATTTCAACTCTGATACATTTATTAGTAATTTTCCTTCTATGGTAACATTCTTGAACCTTAAAGAGTTAAAAACCATTATATTGAAAAAAAATTCAAAATGGTTATATAGGGGTGAAACCAAAGAGGTAAGATTGGAAATATCAAAGAAACCAGTCGAAATTTTATTATATCATATTATTTTTACTTATACAAACTATATCTTAGAAATATATAAATTCTGAGTCAATTGTTTTTTAAAAAATTAATTTTTATTAATTTAATACTATATTAAATTCTAAGAGTTCCCCTCCGGTCACTTATAAAAGAGAAATTATTTTCCCCACTTCCTTAGACATTGTGAGCCTTTTACCTCACCCAATCCTTGATATTATACCTTTCTAGATTCCTTTAAGACATCTTGGAGCATTTATTATTTCAAAAATATAAACCCTTTAAGGTAGAAGAAGTAATACAAATATGGTTTCAAAATAAATAGTGGATTCGAACATGTATAAAGATAAAAAGGACTTGAGGTAATGGTTTTCTCATATCACTTTTGTTTCTAGGGGATATATGAAATATTCACCATGCTTTTCTTCAATGTTTTGAATATGATGACCATTTTATATGTTATATAATGATCCCTTTTATATCCATGGTAGTTAAAGTTTAATTTGACATTATTTATTTTATGGGTTTTATATTTCAAAAGTTACCAAAATGGCCAGGTATTTATTTTATAGTACAAATTTATTTTAGAGTTTTTAAGATAAAATTATCATTAATGGTAATTATATGATACTGAAATAATAAAATGTAATAATTTTCATTTCCTTTGGTTATTCTTGTAATTTTAAAGTAGTAGTAAAATTTTCTCACCTAGTTTATTCACAATATCAAGAAAATGTTTTTAAGAAAAACAAACTTTACGTCTCTATAGTTAAAAACATTTTTATTCCATGACCATGTTTGGAAGAAAGTTCTGAAGAATGTTTTTAATATTCCCATATGATTTCTTATATTTTTTGTATTCATGATTTATTTAAAAAAAAAATTAAAAAGGAATATCTCAATATTTTCCCAACGGGGTACAAATGAATTTTCTTATAAAATATAAATGAAATATTTATTTTAACACAAAAAGAATGAACGTAATTTACCATAATATTGATGTATCAATTATAGAAAGCTTTATTTATAGGTTTCTAAATTTATTTTCAACGAATATGTTTTCTTAAATATATAGAAGTTGTTTAGATTATAATAATTGATTTTAATGTGAAAATGGTATTTTACTAAAGAAATTTTCTAGTGACCCCTTAAAGTTATATTTAACTTTGAAAGAAACTGTTGATGTGACAAGGGATATGAACCCGTTATACTATCTTTATTCTTTATATAGATGTTTTATGATAATTTAGTATTTCAGTTCCATATTATTGATCCAATATAGATAATTGTAAACCTATAATGCATTTTAGGAATGAATGGGATTGATAATTACAAATATGAGTAATGAATTTTATGTGAAAGTGATCGGTGGGAATGGTTATTGATATCCCCTCGATGCATCGACATGTCTCATTAGAAAAAATTGTCATGCATGGTTAATAGGATTAGGATATATGATCATGTCATAATAGTTGGGTATTTGATTTATACCAACCCATATAATGAAAATTTATTAGTTGAGAGGCCTTGATGAAATTATAATGAATTGGTTTAGATACCTGAATAAATTATAATGTCTGGGTTGGGAGGCCATGATGGTAAGTTTCCTGATTACTTATTTGAGAGGCCTTGATCATTAATGTATAGAATTATGTATCTCCATTATAAAGAATTTATTTTTCATTATATTTTTGTTTTACATGTTGATATTATCCATGTATTTTCATTAAATGCACATTGTTGATTGAATTTCATTTGTTTTTATTATCTCATATTCCATGTTAATAATTCCTTATTTACTCATGATATCTTATATTGTACACAACCCTAACTGAGGTTCTATAATCACATTTTTTTTACTTTCCATAAGATATAAAGAAAAAATATTTGAATGATTTCATAGATGAAATTATTTTTATCCTTACTATGCTTTATATTTTGCTTCCAATATAAAAATGAGAATTATTTATATATCAATTTATTCAAGACTACAATACAATTTAGTCCTTTAGAATATTATATCTTGTATATTATTACAATCAAATAAAGTAACTATATAATTTGGGTTACTGGGTTTTAGGTATTTATATTAGGTATAAAATAAAGTTTAGAAGAATCCTTGTGATGTATATTTTAAATGGACATAGCTAACAAGAGAATTATTATAATCATATATAGAATTTGATAAATTTTACAATTCGAGTGTTTTTTATTTTATGGTTCAATATTATATATGATTATGATCTAAATTAGTCCATGTAATTTTATTGTGATGAATATTAATGGAAGAAAGTGAATAAGTGAACACAGTTAATGTATGGATTTCCTTGTTGATAAATCTAATGCTAGTAGTGTTTAAACTGAGGAGATTATGGGAATATTATAGTAGTTGACCCTATTATTGATGAATAAACTTTCCTGAATAGAACAAACGATTTTTCCACACTCTAATTGGACTTTTTTGTACCCCTTCAAGTGATAGGATCCTATATATTCTAATATAACTACAAATCCATTAGTAGATGAACATTTTATTTCCTAAAAATAAAAACATTCCTATCATTGGGATTTAATGAATGTTAACATTCTATTCTGGAAATTTATCATTTTAAATGAGATTTCGATCAATGATTATATATATATATATAAATAATGAGGTTGATATAATAAAAATAATGGAATGTAGAAATTATAAACTGATATTATTTAAGAAATAATTTCCTTGTGATCAATGAGCTAATATTGAAAAACATTCACCAGTGTAAGATAAAAAAATATGAATGTTTTTTTGAGCATGAGGAAAAACTTACAATATTATAAAGGCATGGTAATTACTAAATAAATAAGTTGAAAATTAATATTATGAGTTTATTTATAGGGAATAAGTGTATACTCAAATGTGAAGTAGTATCACAAAAGGTTTTATCATATGACGATATCGTATCAAGTTCCATCCGAAAAAAGAAATAATTCCAGCAGTTATATATTTTCAAAGGAAATGAAGAGATGAAGAGGATAAAAAATAATAGAGAACAAAATGTGGTGAATGAAAAAAAGGGAAGGATTAAAGTTCCCACATGTTATAATTGTGGAAATAAACACCTAGTTACTTGTTTAATGGGAACAATAGTTTGTTTCCTGTGTGGAGAAAGGGATCATGAGGCTCTTGTGTTCATGGAAAAGAATGAAACCACTAGTATCCAATGAAAAATCTATAATTAAATGGGTGATTATTGAAAGTAATTTCACAATCAGTAAGGAAAAATATCATATAAGATTCCCTGGGGAGTAATAAATTATGAACATACAAAAACAAAAGTTGAAATCCATTAAGTTGTAGTAATGTGTATCATAAACCGATGATTTATTTAATTCCCGATCTGTACTATATTTACATGGATATAGAATAATAAAATGATACAATGAGTAATGAATTATAAATCAAGTCACCCATTTATAATATGGGTTTCATGTGGTTTCTCTACAGGTGGATAACTATTACCTAGTATTAAACATGGTTGTTATAATTATGTATAGATTCGAAATAGTCCCTATTTAGGAGGTTTATTTATTTATTATGATTTATGAATTAGTATATGATGAAAACAATACTATAATAAATAGATCTTGAAATAAAAATTCCATTCTCCTACATTTATTTCTAATAACTAATTTTTCCTTTAACCCCTTAATGTTTTATGGTTTTTTGGTCATTATGTTTTTCAGGACCATGTTTACTATCACTCAATATTTACTTTATCTTTAGTTTCCTCTATCATTACAATATTTTTTCATACCACCAATATTATCCTTATTTGGGATCATGAATATTTTATTTTTTTGGTAACCATTAGGTTTCGCAATTTCCCTTTTGAAAATACGTTTTATTATCTATATGTATGATGTGTGTTTTCAATAAAGGCCTAACCTTTGATGACCGTGATAAAATCACGAGGATAAATTTTATTTAAGGGGGTGGAATGTATCATCTTAAGATTTGGAAATATATTTATATTTTAATAAATTTAAATTTCTTAATAGATTTCATTAAATACAAGACCTATTTTAAGAAAGTGTGATATACTACTAAAATATGTTTATTTAAAAGTGACCATTATAACTGAGATATCAAAATTGGTTATATAAATAAGAATAAATAAATTAGGAAAAATAATTATAAAGATTTTATATAATTTATAGATATTGGTAAATAATTAATCAATTATCCTTAAAAACAATTATGTATGAAAAAAACATTTTCTTTAAAAATTGTTTTTATTTATTTTTGTGAGAAAAAATAATTAATTTATTAAAAATTCATAGAATTTACTTCCAAAAATGAAATTAATTTTTTAAATACTCTCGTGATAATTTTATCATAGTGAATTATTTATAATTTTTTGAAAATAGTTTTTTCAATGAATAATGAAAAAAAACGATTTTTATTGAAAACTGAATTTCTTATTTCTAAAAGTTACAAAGTTTCATTTTTTTAAAATTTCCCAATATAAAATTTGTTCAATTATATTATTAATAATACAATTAATCCTATTTTAATCAATTTTATTGAATAATTTTGTATAAACATTATAGTACACTTAAAAATAATTTTATAAAATCCATTTTTTCTTGGTGTTTTGTAGATTTTAGTTCCATTATATTATTAATAATACAATTAATTCTATTTTAGTCAATTTTATAGTGTAATATTTTATAAAAATAGTTTTCTACTTAAAATGTATTTTTCTAAAAATCTGTTTTTTTCTTTGTGTTTTGTTGTTTTCTGTTAAATTAAATTATACAACTTATATAAGTTGAAGATTAAAAAATAGATTCTATATTTGGAATTATGAGATCAAAATTTGGTAAATAAACCCCTTTTAATATGGGTCATTATGAATTGTAACCTTGATAAATATTTATCACATCGGTAAGGGTAAATAGGTAAAATGGTTTTATAACTATGAGATTAGGATTTATAATTTTTTTAAAACATGCCTTTATTGTATTGGATGGATGAAGTTCATCCCTTTAAATAAATTTCACAAATTTATGTCCAAATGATTCCATTTTTACTTGGATATTATCTTTATATTAATTTAAGGAAAGAATAAATATCAAATGTCACTCTCTTGATGTCAATATCATAAAAATATTTTACATCAAGGTGAAAAGAGGATATGCTTGGGTTCAAATTTAATTTTTAATATTAATTAATAATTTTATGATGTTATTTTATTTGTAATATTTTTGTATTTAATCGTTACCTTAAATAGTTATGAAATACTGATATTTTATTTATTTAATTAATAGAAAAATAAAATACATAATTTGAAAAATTTTAAAAGTTACACAATTTGGAAGAATTTTTATGTTCCAAGAATTTTATAAAAAAATATAACTTATTAAGAATGTGTTAATTTAAAATATTTTATATCATTTTTAGTGATGTTGGTTTCAAATTCAAATGAAATAAATATTTCCAAAATTGACATTAATGAGATATTATAGTAAATAATAATTTATTAAATGATTTAAAATTTATAAAAAACCATATTTAGGCAATTTAATTGTATATGGTTGATAATATAAACCATGGTCCATTTATGGGTCATTGGGCCTTTTATGGTAACATTCATGTCCATTAAATTATATAAAACCAAAAATATTTCAGTAATTTTTAAAATGGTTTATATGGGAAAAACAAAGAAATAAGGATAAAGACATCTCCTAAAATTGTCAAATTTTATTGGAAGATAGGATTTAGAGTTAACCTCACTATATATTTGAGATTTAATAATTTAGAGTCAAATTTTTATATAAATTTATTTATATTAATTTAATACTTTAATTCATTTCAAGAGTTCCCCTCCTCTCCCTTATAATGGAGCACCACTTTTCCTATCATTATAACCCATTTTGAGTCTCCAAGCTCAGCCAGGACCTACCATAATACCTTCCCACATCCCTTCAGAATTTCATAAATATTGTTTTATTTTCAAAATAGTATCTATTCAATTATAAAGGTATATTAAAAATAAATTCTCTCAATAAAGTGGTTGTTCAAACATGTATGCAGAATTATAATACTTGAGGTAAGGGATTTCTCATCTCACTTTTGTTTACATTATATATATACCGTATTCATAGATTGTTTCTTTAATATGTTTTATTTAATATAAATTAAAACTTTTATATCATGAATCCCATTATATTCATGGTATTTAAAGATTCATTTGAGTATATCTTCTTTATGGGGGTTATGATTCAAAATATACCAACGTGGTAAGGGATTTCTATTACAATCTCATTTTATTTCAGAATTTTCTTTGTTTGAATTTATATTAAGGTAAATTATATAATAGTTAGATGATAAAACCCTTTAATTTTATTATACACTACATATTTATGTAAATTTAATGTAATATTACTAGCTTCTTCGATTAGGTATAAAAAATATTAAGAAAATGAATTTAAGAAAAATAGAAATTATTTCCTCTCTAATATAGAAATTTTGTCTATCATTTTAATTATAAAAAAAGAATTTTTTTTATAATATTTACCTATGATTTTAAATTCATTTTTAGGAATTTTTTATTTTTTATAAAATAGTTCTAATGAAATATTCAAATCAATTTTCTAAAGAGGTTCTTTGACTTTTTACTGAAAATATAAAATGAATAATTATTTCAACATATATGGTAAGAGAAGATTTTCCAACCATCATTAAAACTCAATTGTTTTAAGCTTACAATACTTTTTTTGATAATATTTTCAAATAAAATAGTTTCTTAAGATTTTGGATTTTTTAGAATTTAATATGTTATAATGATGTGAAAAGGGAATTTTCTTATTGATTTTTTTCACAGATCTTTTAAAGGGTTTTCAAATTCAAACACAACCATTAATTTCAATAGATATATGATAAAATTATACCATATTTAATATATTTGTCTTATTTATGATGATGAAGTATAGATGTTCCCTATTCATGATTTAATATGGATATTGTTTAAGAGAAAACGAATTGGGATAATAAATTGTATTTATCAATATAAATATAAGTAATTGTTCGGATTTGAATGTGATGAGTGGGTCCTGGTTATAGAAATTACATAGATACATCAATAAGTCTCATGATATAAGGATTTTTTGAATGATTTATAGACCAAGGCTATAAGATCATTTCATAATAGTTAGGTATTTAGTGTATACCTACCAATACAGTGATAATTTGTTGGTTGAATGAACATGATAGAAAGATAATGTATTTATTGAGAGGACTTGATAGAATGATTATTTCATGATTTAGAGTCACTTATTATTATATTCATTATTTATTATTTGGGAGGAATCAATCATAAATGACTAGAATTATTAATTTTCATTATTAATAATCTAGTTTTCATTATCCATGTGTTTTCTATGTTAATATTACCTATATATGATCACTGAAACCATGTAATTTATTAAATTAAATGTATTTTGATTATACAACATGACACATTAATTCTTATTTATCTACTCATGATATCTTCTACAATATGTAACCTTTATTGAGAATTTGAGCGCACCCATTATTTGTTTCAATTCCCTATGATATAAATAAATACTTTTTTGATGATCTCAAGGATGAATTTTTTTAGTGTTACTATGGTTTATATTTTATTTTTAATTTTGAAATATGAATCATGTATGCATCTATTAATTCCTAAATAATAAAATATTTGGTCCTTTTAGATGCAATAAATTGTTTCTTATAACAAAGTAATGAATTGACTACTAGGTATAGGTTACAAGAGTTAGTGTAATTATAGTTAATGGGTGGGGGATTTTATAATAGAAATATAATGAAAAAATATAATTTTAATAATAAACATAATAAATTAATTATAAATATAAGAAAAAAGACAAATAATCTATTAAGGTGTGACTTATGGGCTCATAAAAAAATTCGTAGCAAGACACACCTTGAAGTGTAGTCCTCCAAATTTCATTATAACATATATATCACATAGAAAATAAAATAATCTACCTTGGGATACATTATAGTGTATCCATTCCCATCATGGTGTATGTAACACCACTTAGCTTCCATTATCATTGAAACCATACTGTTTATGACACCCCAATACTTCCCTAGAAATTTAATTTTATGTGAGAATTACAAATTCTTATGCAGCACATACCACACAATAATTCTCTTAGAAGTAGTGAATTCCTTAACCATATATTTAATTATATTTATATAAAACTACATAGCACAATATGTTTCAATCTGTTTTGATGTGATCGCTGACCTATTATAGAAAATATGCCCCGATCCCGGGCTGACATCCTGAGATTCGACCCTTAGAATATGAAACAACATTTGAACCATAATATGGTATAAACTTAAATGTTTTAATTGATTTCTATCTTGATTTTCCTCAAACAAATACCTAGTCTATTACAACCTCACCACCATACAAAAAAGCTTCTATTGGAACCAAATTTTAGTTTTTTTTGGTTTTTAATTAGTGGAATTGTTTTCAAGAACTGATGAAGTAATGGAGAATGAATCTTGATGTAACTGAGTATCAAGAACATGGTTGTGGTTCTTGAATTAATGGATGAAATAATTTTTAATATTCTATTTTTGTATATTCTAGATTTATAGTGAGTTGGATATTACCATGAATGATTCATAGATGAATTGTATAAGATTTTTAAAGGAAGTCAACACTATTGAATACACTACTATATTATGAACGATTCTAATCCGTTATGGACATGGAAATAGTTGGAGTGATGTTACTATGGGAGTTTCATCTTCCATTTCAAACTAGAAATATTTTGGTTTGAAATTCCAAGAACCCTGGTACCATATATTAATATGTTTTTGTGGAAAGTGAATATAATTGAACAAATCTGAAAAAATGGATTGGACAATTAAAAAATTTACATTATTACCATAATAGAATTTATCTAGTAAAATCATTATTTGATATCAATAGTGGTATAACATGGGTGACTATATAGGATTATAGATCCTAGTTCGGACCGGAACAAGGTAAGATGTTGAGACACAATATGGGGAAACACAATGGGACGAGTAGTTGAAGTGCATGAAGAATGTTTAGAAGGAAAATGACAATTAGAAGAATTTTTTTTTTTGATTGAAAATTAAATTTTGGTATTTTAAAAGATGATTTTTGGTTGATCCATAACCAACATTCCATTTTTAAACCAAATTGATGGGTGCCTAAATTAAAAATTCATTATAAAAAACCAACAGATCAAGGACTCAAAAATATCATGTTAAAAGATCACATAAGTTAGAAAACCATCACTATCCATCAAGATAATAATCATTTCCCATAATCACATCATCATTGGAATCCTTTACACTAATTTCATATCATCATCTTCACAACTAGAATTTATTTCATCATCATCCAAAAAACCATTTTAGGGTGTCATCGTCATCTATCCATATCATCATTGTCTCTATTGAAAACACATCACAAGAACACAAGAGGCATGAAATACATCGTAGCCACCGTAAAAGAAAAGGACAATGTAATCGTCATACCCAACACACTAGATTCAACTAGACCACCATCATAGTGAAAGAACACCACATAAAACAATAAATACCATCGGCATCGCACTATCATAAACAAACTGACGACTGCCACTAAGACCAAACATGATCCAAAATAAACCTTAAACACAAAATGAAACCATAACTAAACAAATGTCTTAGAATAAATGAACAAACATTCACTGAAAAAAGGGGGGAGAAATCTGAAAGAAAAACAGTAACAAACAAAATAGCAGAAGGTGACCCAAGAGAACCTTGAGATTCATTGACCGAAAAATAGCACAACCCAAAAAATCAATAAAAAAACACTCCATATCATACCTATAGAGGCATAGAGGAAAAAGAAGTCAGAGTCATAGAAAGGGGGACAAAAGAAATCCATAGTCGACAACCAGTATCAGATCCATAATTTAATGACCCAAAACTTTTAATAGTGAAATCCCCTTATTATAATTACTTCATATAGTATAATCACATAAAATCACAATAAGAACATAATAATAACTTTTCAAATGAATTATTAAGGAAATAAAAGTAATTTCTAAATGTTATGGGATATATTCCAAAGGAATAGTAACTTGATCTTTTGAATAGTAACATGAACCTTATGAATAGTAAACTAGGAAATTGAATAGTAACATCCCCAATGAAATTATAAATAAAATTTATCCATCTTATAAGGGAAAATATGATCTAATTATATCACAGTATATGTAAATAAATATTTTAAATATTATTAATTAAGTGTTGGTATTTTTAAAAGTCATTAATATTTATTTAAAATTTTATGACTAATTTAAAATTTTAAAATAAAATTTATTTTAATAAATTTTTTTCATAAATTATTATTTTTTAACCTATGATTATAAGATAATTTTATTAGACCTTAGTTAATTTTTCAATGTGATATAAAATTAGTTATAATTTTGAAATCATTATTTTCCATATAAACGATGATTTTAATTTAAAATAAAACATCTCATATTTAGAAAATTAATTTCATAAAAGTGAGGTAATTTTTCAATTCTACATGTCAAAAAATAGTTATGGTGATTTTTTGGGTTTTTTCTAAAATACTTTAATTTTTGGTGAATTATAAAATATAGTAATTTACAATAAAAATAAATAAATGAATTTTTGAGTCATGATTGAGTCATGGAAGATGTAAGTGACCATTGGTTAAAATTAAAATCTAGTAATTAGTATATGTTTCCTCAATAATTAACATGTTTTCTTGCCTTGTCAAGCAAAATAAAATAATGAATTAAATAATTAGAAAACCCCACTTTACTCAACTATAAATACCACCAATCACCACATATACTACACACAAATATAAATCCTTGATACATGTTAAACTTATGGTCAAATATCCTCCCAAACCACTCCCTTTACTCAAATATCTTTTGGTCTAAATAAAAGACCAAAACCAATTCCCTAAAGAGGTTTTAATGAAGAACGAATCCAATGGTAAAACCCTCTTCCATTTTCATTTAATTTCTTTTCATGTTCCTTTCAGTTAATTTTCTATCATAACATCTCATAAAACAAATGTAATGATAAATTCAGTACATTACATATAATGGATTTTTATTCTAATGTAATAATACATCATCATCTTTCTTTCCCCCTCCTTTTTTACTAAAAATGAAAGCGTTATCTGTAATGTGTTAATGTATTACATTCAGGGAGGAAACAATTTTCAATTTCTATTATCTACTTCAAGTATGGCCATGAAAACCATTTTTATGGATAAAAAATATTATAATATATATATATATATATATTATATCTTAATTAATTCTCTAGAATAATTTTTTACACATGATATTAATTTATAATAAAAAATAAGTTTGTTGTGATAAAAAATGATAATTTAATATAATATATTATCATTAAGGACGTATATAAGGAATAATCCTCACATATAATAACAAAATGATATTTTACTATTCTATATGTTCATTAATAACATACAAGTTCTGTTCTGAATAAATATCCTGATTCTACCTGATTTTCCATACACATATAAAAGTAAACAGATCATGAAAACAAAGGAAACCAATTCTCTTAAATGATGTAATTGTATATCATAACCCATAAAAGTGACTTTAATGAACAAAATAAAATTATACTAAATCAAATAAATGTTTAAAGGGTTCTGAATTTATTAATTAATCTATTTAATTTTATTATTTAGGATATTAAGATCAATGGCAAAATCATATCATACATAAAGTAAGGGATTTCTACCCGAACCTCCATTATTCCTTCAGGTTGCACTTCCTCTATTTTTACCCAAATTAATTAATTTATTCATTTAATATAAATCCACTTAATTTTGTGTTCATTTTCCAAAATCATGTATCTATATCCATTCATCCTTATTTTCTAAGATATAAATGTTTTTAAAGGATCCCTACTCAATTCTTCCCAATAAGAAATTATGATTTAAGAGAACATCCCAAATTCCTACCCATTTTCAAGTGAAATGTATAATTTGTTTTAAACCACAATTATTTTCATTAAAAAACTCTTTTTATTATTAAAACATTATTAGTTCACTTCTGGTTTCACATATAATATCATTCCCTTTACTTCATTAAAACCTCATTTATATTTTCCATAAGCCACATGGAAATGTTTTAATTCTAATGATTCTTAAATACACTTTTTTACATGTAATCACTTATGTTTGAAACCATTTATCATGATTTATGAGTATTTTCCTTTATGAATGTCCATTTTTGATTTAATACCTTTATTTCATGGACACATTTAGGATACACCCATTTTTTATGCTTTATGACATGATTATGATACCCATTTATTTCTATGGGTAACCCTTATGATTAATTATCATGTGGAAAACATTTTCATGAAAACGTTATAATGCGTATTCATAGATATTGGCCCAACTAATTTGGTAATGTTTAGTCGCATGATACATTATATGCAGTGGTCTTGTTTGTTAGCCTTGAGTCTTACTCCATGTGCAACGGTCTTGGTGGTTTTCCTTAACTGGAGAACCTCAATGAAAAACAAGCCTTAACTCATGCTAAAGTCATGTTTTATGTTTCTTTGAAACTACCATTATTCAATGAATATATGATCCCATGTTATGTATTTTATGATTCTATATGTTTAATCATATTCAGTCCCTTTTTATATGATTATGTAATGGCTTCTAGCCCATGTGTTATGATTTATTTTTATCTTTATTTCCATACAAGCATTTTTAGTTCATCCCTTTTTTATGTTATCTTCAGGTGATCCTATGAATATTTAAGGGTTCAAAGGAATTATAGGAGCTCGTAATGGTTGATACACAAAGAAATGTTTTATTTTTTCCCATGTTTTATGTTTTTTTTCCTAGTATTCTATGATACTATATATTACAATCTATTTTTTATAATTTTATTTTTAATTATGCATAAAATAATTTAAAGATATGTGTAAAAGGTTAGGGTAACTATAATTGGTATCATAAGATGTTTGAGTTATTTCTTAATACTAGTAATATAATACTTTATTAAGAACCCTAGGTACAAAACTAAGTATGAGAAAAAACCCCAAAATTTTGGTTAGTATAGAGTAAGTATATTATCAATAAAAAAACTTTTTCTGGATATAAAACTTTGATGTGGTTTTGGTACATATGTGCCTATGAGTAACAACTCTAAAATGGTGTTTTGGGATTGAATAAGGGTAACCTAGTACATGAAAACAAGATTTATTGTGCACCTGGTTTGAAACTCCTCCGGGATACGATATGGTAAATTAATAAGCTCATTATGAACCATTATTAATGGAAAAAATTACCATATCAAAATATCTTAGGAAAAAGATCTTATAATACCTTGATTAGATTCTTGGGAATCACAAGTTAAGATATAATTTTCTTTTAAGCATTTATGATTTTATGATTAAATATTCCTTGTTTTATACTTATTAGCTAAGTGATCAATCCCAGTAATTGCACTTTATTTTTATTAGTTAATGGTGGCATATTGAAGAACACGTTCCAAAAATCAAGGTGATAGGTAATGTGATTATTACCCTAATGATATTCTAAATATGATGGAAACTAGTGCTTAAAACATCATGACAATACTTTCTCAACTGGATCATGTTATGAATAATAACTTGAATCATGTGGAACACCCTCCTTCTCTAAGTAAATATAATGTTTCCATCTAGTCCTTCTTGTTTAAAAAGTCTACTTTTTTAGTGTAACTTTTGATCCCCTCCTCACAAAATTGTATATCAACTTCATTGAAAAGATATTCTATATTCTATGGTTCCCAGAAGAAGAGATAAATGTGCAGTTAGTCTACCATTTTGATGGGTAAACTGATCAGTGGGAGAAAATAATAAAAAATATTAAGTCCAATGAAGAAATTGATTCCATGGATTGGGAGGAATTTAAGAAAATGTTTTACAATAAATATTTTCCCCAAACTCTATGTCTTAATATGGAAAGAGAGTTTCTAAGACTTAAGTGGAAGAAAGATATGTCTATCAAGGAATATGGAGAAAAATTCAAAACTATTTCTTAATATTCCTCAGTATTTTTTAGTAACCCCGAAATCAAGGCTGATTTCTTATTTATTCAACTAAAGATGATCCTACAAAAAGAGTTGGAAATTAGGGACTTTGATAGTTATAAGGATATTGTCTGTTGTTCCATCATGGTTGAAATGAAGATCTGAGACTCTTAGTGGTCTCATGGACATGGTAAAAAAGTTTAAAATGTATTCTAATATGGATGGAAAAGAAAATATATCACATAATGGAAAGAATATAGAATACCCCACATGTCAATATTCTGGGAAAACGAATCCTAGGAACTGTCTAAAGGGAAAAAGGAATTGCTTAAAATGTGGAAGAATGGGGAATATACCTCAGAACTGCTGAAGGGATATGAAGAATCCCACTAATTTCAAAGAATAAAGTAATGTTAAAATCAATACTCATCCTGTAGTGTAGTGTTTCAACTGTAAGGAACATTATATTTCTTCAATCCAATGCCCTATGCCCATGGTTTTTATAAGAAAGTAATAACAACCTCCAAGGTAATAAGGAAGGCAATATGATATCACTACAGTTGATGTGGAGCCGTAAAATAATGTTGTCACAGTCACATTGGTTTTTCATTTAATAATAGAGAACATAGTATTTGATTTTAGTTCCACACATTCTTTCATATCATGAATGATTAGTAGAACAATTCAAAAACTACATTAGGATTTGGAGGTTGAGTTATCTTTGAGTTAATCTAATGAGGAAATTAATAAATACAAAGTACATAACTCCTCCCTAATTAATGTTTATGGACTGAACCTTCTTGAATATTTTTTATTACTTCCTTTTGTTGAGTTTGATGCTAGTTTGGTCATGTGGTATCTATCTTTATACAAAGAAAACATCGATTCTTGATAAAGGGATACTGGTATTCAAATTCCGAACAATCCTAAAATTATTTAAAAATGTAAGGAAGAAGATAAATATATTTATATTTTTTTATAATGTGTGGATATTACTAGCTTTTGAGAAAGAATATCTCACTCAAATGATTGAGACAAAGAAGATGATCATTCTTGAGGACATGACTATTTTGAGGGATTACACTGATGTATTACCTACAGAATTGCATGGTATTATTCCAAATAGATAGGTTGAGTTCTAATTTAAAACTATTCCTAGATATTAAAATATATCAAATACACCATACATAATGGAAATATTTTATCTAGAATAATTGAAGAATCAGTTATATGAGAATATTAATAATGGTTTCATACACCCGTGTTCTTCACTATAGGGTGCGGTAGTCCACTTCATCAAGAAGAATGACAGGTAAATGTATCTATGAAATGATTATTGGGAGATCAATAAAATCACAATAAAGATCATGTATCCACTTTCATAGATAGATGAATTGTTTTATCAGCTATGTGAGGTTAGCTATTTTTCAAAGGGGGACCTTTGGTAGAGATACCACCAATTAATTTTGAGTAAGGATGATATTCCTATGGCTTCCCATATAACATAGTATGTATTCTATGATTCCATAGTGGTTCCCCTTGGAATCATTAATTCTCCCACAATTTTCATTGATTTAGTGAATAGAGTCTTTAGAGATTTCATTGAAATATTTATGGTAGTATTTGTCGATGATATTGTGATACACTCTAAGAGAAAGGAGGGACACGAGGATCATTTAATACTATGTTTAAGACTTTGTTAATGGAGAAAATATATGCATAGAAAAGTAAATGTGAGTTCTGGAAGGATGAAGTATCATTCTGGGGGAATTTAAATAAAAAAATGAATATTTTTGGACCCTTCCATGTCAAAGGAAATCAAAGAGTGGCCCAGACGAACATTTGTAATAGATATTAATAGTTTCCAGGACCTATCTAGGTATTAATGATGATTTTTAATGAACTTATAAATATTTTCTATCATAATAACCAAGATTAAATAGAAGGGAGTGATGTTATTTTGGGCTCATTAATGCGTGGAAATCTTTAAGAAGATAAAATGAGGCTTATCACTATTCAAGTACTCACTTTCCCGATAAGTGGAAAACCCTTTATAGTGTACGTAAATGATTCAAATAAGGGATTAGTCTGTGTAATGATAAAAATTTATAAAGTGATTGCCTATGTCTCAAGGAAACTGAAAATATATGATAATAAATATTCTACACATAGTGTAGAGATGGAAGCTATGATCCTTTTTTTGAAAATCTGGCGGCATTATCTATAGAGGGAGAAATGTGAGATATATATTGATCACAAGATTCCCAAATATATAATCTTATAGAAGGAGATAAATAATCTATAGTGAAGATGTTTATATGTCATCAAGGATTATGACTACTCAATCTATTAACATTCTAGTAAGGAAAATATGGTGTCATAAGCTCTAAGTAGAAAAGATCTTGCATAATTATTAATGATGAGAATTTAAAAGATGTAATATTCTTAAACTTATAAATAATGGACTTGGGAATCATTATGGGGTAACATCATTAATACTTTCTAAAATGATTACTCAACCATCCATTGTGGATAAAATAATGGATTCTCAGATAAATTATGTAGAAATTTAGAAAAAGGTGGATGCTTTCACGAATCCAGAATCCTATGAGTTCAAGATTGGAGGGGATGGATTTGTAAGATTTGGGACATGACTATGTGTACAATAAAATCTAGATATAAATTAAGATCCTTTAAATAACACACATAGATCAAGATTATCTATTCACCTAGAGAGCATAAAGATGTATTGAGATCCCTAAGAGAACTATTGGTGTGACAATATGAAAAAAGAGATAACTGAATATACATCAAAGTGCCTGGTATGTCAGCATGTGAAGGATGAGTGGAAAGAGTCTAAAGGTATGATGCAACCATTACCCATTCTATAATGGAAATGGGAAAACATCAATATGGAATTTTTTACTTGGATTACAAAGACATCCAGAGGAAACAATGCTATATGGGTTATTATGGATCGTCTTTCAAATACATATCACTTTATCATAAACAGAGAGGAATTATCACTGGATCAACTTGCACAGATATTCATCAAAGAAGCGGTAAGTATAAATGGATTATTACTATCTATTATATATAATAAAGATCGAAGATCCACCTCCATGTTCAGGAAAAGTCTCTAATATGCTCTATGAACTAAGATAAACTTTAATATGAACTATCATCCTCACAATGATGGAAAATATGATCAGACTATTAAGACACTAGAATCCATGTTCGGAGCATGTTCTTTGGACCTTAAAGGAGGATAGGACCAAAACCTGCATCTTGTTGAGTTATCTTAAAATAATAGTTTACACTCAAGCATACTAAATGGCTCTTTATGAATTATTTTATGGTAAAATATGTGGAACCTCTACAAGTTCGGATTAACTAGGGGAGCATAAGCTTCTAGGACCTGAAATGGTCAAAGGAATGGTGGATAAGGTGAAAACTATTTAGCATCACATCAAGGTAGCCCAAATTCTACAATACAACTACAAATACAATGGTCAATAAGACCTAGAGTTTAATGTTGGAGACATGGTATTTCTCTACATATCTCTATAGAATAGGATCATGAGATTTTGGAAGAAATGGAAGCTATGTACCTGGTACATAGGTCCCTTTGAGATCCCAGATCATGTCGGAGTTGTGGCCTATCGACTGAAACTTCCAACAACCATGTCTCAAGTACACGATGTATTCCACATGTCTCTCTTGATGAAGTTCATACTGGATCCTCCACATGTAATAACTTCAGAGGGGGTACAATTAGATAATGATATTTCATATGAGGAATAACCAATGAAGATATTGGATCATAGAGATAAAGTTCAATGAAATAAGAACAATCACCTAGTTAAAGAAGATTTCTGGGACTATAAGTATGGAGAAGAAACACAAGAACCATAGAAATATATGATAGAGAAGTACACACACATATTTTCAACTTTCATTGTAAAATGAAATTTAATGGGTGAATGTTCATGAGGGAGAAGAATGTAAAGACACAAAACATTTATCAATTAAATCCTTTTCTTATAATTATGTTATATAGTATAAACACATAAAATCACATTATTAAAACTACATAAAAAAGTATAAATTAAGAATAAATGAAATAAAATAAATTTCTAGAAGTTAAAGAAAATATTCCAAAGGAATAATAACTTGACATTTGGAATAATAATATGGCCCTTATGAATCGTAAGCTGGATAATTGAATAGTAACCTCACCAATTAATGTAAAAATAAAATTTAACCATCTTATAAGTGACAATATGATATAATTATATCATAGTTTAAGTTAATAAATATTTTAAAAATTATTAATGAAGTATTAGTATTTTTGTTAGTCATAAATATTTAATCGCAATTTTATAACTAATTTAACAATTTAAAATAAACATTATTTTCATAAAATTTATTCATAAATTATTTTATTTATTTATTATGATCATAAGATAATTTTATGAGACCTTAGTTAATTTTTAATGTAATATAAAAGAACTTATAATTTGAAAATTTATTTTTTCCATATAAATGATGATTTTAATTAAAATTAAAAATTTTAACATTTAGAAAATTAATTTCATGAAATTAATTTCATTTTATAATTTTATACATTGAAAAATTGTTAGGGATAAATTTGTTGATTTTTCTAAAATAGTTGAATTTTTTGGTGAATAGTGAAATACGGTAATTTACAATATAAGTAAATAAATGAATTCTTGAGACATTATTGAGTCGTGGATTATTTCAGTGACCATTGGATAAAATTACCATGAACTAATTAATATATTTATTTTCATTAATCAATACTATTTCTTGTCTTGTGCAAAATAATAAACTAATGTATTAAATAATGAGAAAACAACCCTCTCATCCACTATAAATACCATCTCTAACCACTTATTCTACCCACACATCTAAATACTTGAGCCTTTTTCAAATTATAATAAAATATACTTCCAAAGGTATCCCCTTATATAGTATCTTTTGTTCTAAAAAAAGACCAAAACCAATTCCCTAAGGTGATTCTCAAGAAAAAAGAATCAAGAGGTAAAACCCCCTTCCATTTTCTTTCAATGTATTTTTATGTCCATCTATTTTACTTTCATCTCTTAAACTCCATCATCTAAATGGTATGATAAATATACTAACTTAATTATATTTTAATGTTATTATGGAAATGGAATAATCCATCATCATCTTTCTTTCCCCCTTATTTTATACTAAAAATGAAAATGTCTTCCGTGATGTGTTAAGTTATCACTTTCAAGGGTGATAATGTTTTCAATTTCCATTACCATATTCAAGTATAGTAATGAAACCATTTTTAGGGTCAAACCATATTATTATATATGTATTATATACTATTTAATATTTATGAATCATAATTTACAAATGATATTAATTTATAAAATAAAATGAGTTTTTCTTGATCAAAAAACGCTTATTTAATATAAATTATTATCATTAATAATTTATCTAATGAATCACCATAACTTTTTAAAAAAAATGTATTTTAATATTCAATAACTTTATTAATAACATATAATTTTCTTTTATGGAAAACCATCCTCATTATACATGATTTTATATACACATATACAAGTAAACTGATCATGAAATCCAAGGAAACCAACACTACTAAATGATGGAATTGAATCTAACAACCCATAAATAGGGACATGAATGAACTCAATAAAATTATAATAAATAATATAAATGTATAAAAGTTAATTAATTACTTAATTAATTAATTTAATATGATTATTCTGGACATTAATATAAAGTGAAAAATTGTTTCGGACATAAGGTAAGGGATTTCTACAAGAACTGCCACTATTTTTTCTGGTTACTCTTCCTCTATTTTTACCCAATTGAAATTCCCTTTTATTTTATTTAAATATTATAAATATTTTATATATGTTCCAAAATCATGTGTAAAGAACCATTAATCCTTATTTTAAAGGATATAAATGTATTTAACTAGTTTCTTAGTAAATTCTTCACAATAAGGAAGCCTGATTTAAGAGAACTTCCTCAATTCATACAAATTTTAATGTGAAATATATAATATGTTTTAAGACAAAATTATATTTCTAAAATCACTAATTTTCTTATTAAAATATTCTGGGTTGACCTATTGTTTTATTTAAAACATTATTTGTAAAGACCCAGAAATTTCAAAGAAAAGTTTTTCTTAATTTTCTTTGGAATTTTACAAGAACACAGTTTCTGACGGCGCCTGATTCCGAGGCACAGTGTGCCCAGAATTAATTTCCGAAGTTAGGCTCGGGTACGTTCAGTGAACGAGCGAGCGAGAATTTCTATCTTTTGAACCGGTGCTCGGAATTTAAATCTGATAGCACCGATGAACTCGCAACGCCGGTAATCGCTTAAGAGAACCTTTACCTTAGTTGTGTTTGTGCGGGAGGAGAAGTTAATTTTTGGGGTTTAATTAAAAAAAAGTGAATAAAATTGTTCACTCAATTTTATTTCATGTGAAGTTGTTAACTTCTCCCATGGGAAGTTGGTGGTGGGTCCACATCCATCCAACTTCCCATGTGTGGATATTTGAAAGGGTGGGGCCCACACGAACCCCTCCCCACCTTTTCAAATTCCTTAAACTCCCTAACCCTCTTAACCCCTCTCATTCCAACTCCCCATTAACTCACATTCTTTAATATTTGACAACTTGATTAATAAATGAGGTGAGATAAGTATGGTTTATTTGAATTTCAAACTTTTGAAATTCTTGCCAACACTTTGCAATTAATTAATTAAACCAACTTAATTAATTAATTTGAGTGTTTGAATTATTTTGAATTCATTTTACCAACATTAAAAGAGAGATTATATTCTTCTTTTTGGGTTGTCATAAACCTTGTGGGGAGAACTAAGGAGAGGAGAAGAACTCTTGGAAGATCACCAACCTCTCGAGGAAGAACGTTCCACGTTTCCGAAGAACGTGAAGCAACACCTCCGACCATCTTCAACCGGAGTAAGGAAGGGAAGCACCGTCGCCTACAAAGAACACAGAGGGTGACATCTCGACTCGACTTCACCGAGCTCTTCTCCCACAAACCTAGACGGAACGACGCCCGACCTCCGCGATGCTTGTCTTTCGCGGGTCGTTGAAGAACTCCGTTCTTGAAGCCGAGGTAGGGGAATTTATTTTGGAATTCTCTTATCTTTTGAGAAAAAAACGACGAGCACGGACCAACCAATACCGGGTTGATCCGCGGATCGTCCGATCAAGCGGTTGATGATTGAGGGTTTTTATTTATTTAATTGTTCGTGAATACAAACTTGGTGATGATCGTAGATTAAAACCCTTTTTGTTATCGAATAACGCGAGGGGGTCGGACTGCACAAATACGGCCAACCCTCCTCCTTTGTTTTTTGTGATGGTTTCTTGAGGATGATACGAGAAAACGTGGTGCCGTCGCACCACGTGATTTATTGCGGAAGATACGCGCGGCGCCGTCGCGCCGCGTAGTGGAAAGAAAACCAAGAACGCGACGCCGTCGCGTCGCGTCGAAGAAAGTCAAAGGCACCGCGGCCGGGGCGGGGCCGTGGAGGAGGGAAACGATGCCGTAGCATCGCGCCGAACGGCCTAGGCCGCGGCCGGTTCCAGGCCATGGCAGAGCAAGATGACCGGCGGCCGGCACCGGGCCGCCGGTGTCGGCGAAGGAAGGACCGGCCGTCGCCGGTCCTTGCTGGCGAAACCGGCCGGCCAGTGCGGGCCAGCCGGGCAGTGGAGACCGGGGGAATTAATTTCCCCCGGCCGGGTCTCAAAAGCGGCCCCAATTAGGGGGCCGCGGTTCTCAAAAGCGGGGGGCTTTTCCCCCCGCGCGCGGCACCCGAACGGCGCCCAGGCCGCGCCGGCCCGCGCCGCCGGCCGGGCCGGGTTTTCCGAGACGGGCCGGGTCGTCGGGCCGGGTCGCCGCCCGGGGTGGGTCGAACCGGTTCGTCCGACCCAGGGGGGGGGGGGGTCAGGCCGGGTCGGCCCGGGCCCAGACCCCCAGGTTCGGACCACTTTTGGTCAAATGCCCGTATCTTGGGCTACGGGCCTCCAAACGACTCGCCGTCAGCGGCAACGCGATCCTTGGATCGAGACGGTCGTTTCGGTATTCTATACTCAAGGTACACCTTCCTTTTCGGGAGCCCATGTGGTTAAAACTCCATAGTTAACCGTGCTTGGTCTAGAGTAGTGATCAGGATGGGTGACCTTCTGGGAAGTTTCCCAGGGTGAGTGTGAGACGGAAAAGCCAATAACTCTCAGACCGGGCGTCCGATTGACGCACTGTCTTTTGCGTTGAGTTCCTATTGACGATACGGAACTTTTGGAATCCTCTGCCCGAGAATTGGATGCAGATGGATAGTGACCGGGTTGGATCGCACCGAAATCCAACCAGGCCCCTGGAACGGAAAAGCTGATATCTTTCTGACAGAACATCCGTTTGACAAACCGTCAGCGGCGTTGGTGATCTCGTTGAGAAACTGTCTCTATGAGTATACCCTATGAGTGTTCGGGGTACAGTTGAGATACGGCCGGGTTTGGTTCGCTCACGAAACCAACCGGGCCCCTGGGACGAAAAGGCTAATAACTCACAGACCGTGCGTCCGATTGACGCGCCGTCTGTTGCGTTGAGACCCCTATGACGAGGTGGTCCTTTGAGATACTTCTTCCTGGGATTCTGAGATACTTGGAGTATCGACCTGTAGCTCGTGGAGCGGACCCTCCCAGTGACGAGCGTGCGGAGTACGGAGACCGTGTAACTGGCTGAGACCTGACGACTGCTTGACCGACTCGACTTGGAGTGAGTCGACTAGCCCAGTGGATGGAGCACTACTTTCTGAGGTGCAGACCCATGGCGGACGAAGCACTACCTGTGTGACAGTGCAGACCTGCGGTACTCATCCGGAGAGTACCTCAGCAGGCTACTAGGGGGTGTGCACTACTGTGTTTGGGTGACATACCTCGGCGGGAAGCACTAATGTGTCTGGGTGGCTGACCCGCGGAACTCGACAGGAGGAGTACTTCAGCAGTCTTAGGTTAGTGAGCAGTACCTCGGAGTCGTGACAGGACCACTGTACACTCCAGAGACGGAGCTCTTCAGCAGTTACAGTTTCGATAATGAAAATCCTGGTTTGAGCTGAGACTTTTGACCTTGTGTTTACCTCATTATTGAGATGGGTCACTTCCTAACTTAGGTATATGTATGGGAATATACCTGGGTAGTGGTTATCCGTTTATTTCACAATCCTTGTGTTTCCTCATGATTGAGATGGGTTACTTGATAACTTAGGTATATGTATGGGCATATACCTATGTAGAGGTTATCTGTTGAGATCTTCTTTGTGGTTATCCTTGTTGGTTTAGTGAGACCTTGAGGGTCTCGGGGTCCCTACTGAGTATCGTTATACTCACCCCTACACAGGCTATGCCCGTACCTCGTTGTGTTGGTTGCAGATGACGGGCATTGCTGACAGAGGCCGAGTGTTCGAGGACTGGACGATACCCGGAGGTGGACTACACGACGTGACGACTCACAGTGGAGGTTGACGGACGAGAGCATGGAGGAAGCTATCTGTACCTACCCTTTAGGTAGGATCCGAGGAGGACGACCCAGGAGCTGCTTCCTTCTTCCAGCTGTTTGTCTTTTTGCTGTTGTACCTTGTTCAGTTGTAGTTGTACTTTCTTTTGGGTTTTTATTTTGGCTCATTTACTTTTCAGCTTTTCTTTTGTACTTAGTGTTTTGCTTCCTCTTGTACTCTGTGGTGCTTGTTTACTTTTATAAAGGAAATGCCTTCCCAGTTATCGGGATTTTACGCCTTTGGTGCTAGTCGCCAGCCCCTGGCCTATGGAAGGCGGGCTTGGGGTAGTCACGGCACGGGCCTCGAGGACGGGTCGTGACAAATTGGTATCAGAGGAGTTCGGTTCTACCACAGAACTTATAACTCTGATGTTTCTTTCTGTGAAGCAATAGTATTGAGAGTACTGAGTGTGGTTTTCAGTTCAGGGAGTCCAGTGTTGGTGCGGGCCGCCGACGTATCCATACACCAGGACCCTGACAACCGATTTCCGACTTTGTGCACGAAAACAATGATTGCGTGTGTGTTTTCAAAGGTTTTCCCTTAAAACAGCACAAACCAGGCCAGCTCACCAGGTATAAACGTTTGACCGTGTCACGATGTTTCTTTTAGGATTCCTTTTCACGGACGACCAGCTAGAGCCCAGACGGATGTGCGTGCTGACAGCCTGTCGAGCGACGAGGCTTCGGAACAGGGCCCTCTTGAAGTTGAGGCACCAGTGGAGGCACCAGTGGTACTGCTACCCGTTGGGCAACCGATGCCACCAGCCCCAGCAGTAGGCGATGCATGACACTTGAGCACGCTGCACGAGTTCCAGCGCCAGAGGCCACCCAGGTTCCGGGGAGAGACGGACCCGCAGGCGGCTGAGGTTTTGCTGGAGGCTGTGGTGAGAGTCTTCATGCTAGTGGGGACACCAGCAGACTTCATGGTGATCTTTGCTACCAGCCTCCTTCAGGAAGCAGCAGGCAGGTGGTGGAGCCACTTGTTTCAGTTTTGCGACGGGATGAACTTCACATGGGAAGACTTCGAAACCATCTTCAGGGTGGAGTTTGTGCCAGTAGCTCTACACCCCAAGCGTGTTCAGGAGCTTCTGCCTTTGACGCGTGTTTTTCGATCAGTAGCCGAGTCATATGTGGGCAGTAGACAGATGATGGAGAGGTCCAGGAGGACCAGACTAGCAGTTGGACGATCTCGGGTTTTAGGACCGGTGGTGCGGGGCACCCGAGGTGGGGTCAGAGCTAGGCGTGCCAGAAGCAGGTTGTGTTACTCATGCGGCGGAAAGGGTCACCTGGAACGTGACTGTCCGACTCCTCGTACAGTTGATCCACATGCATTGGAGGATCCACCGAGCCAGAAGCAGCAACGAGTTCTTGAGCAACAGCCGAGCAGTGGACAAGGCAGTAGAGCTCCGAGAGCAGGTGGGCATGAGAGGAACTAGTGGATACGTCCTTTGTACTTCTAGTTCCATGTTGCTTTTGTATTCGTGTTTATGAGCTATGAGCTGAAATAATAAAAAGACACTTATCTTTGTGATGTTTGCTTTCCTGTCCTTTTTGTTTGGTTGATAATGAGTGGTCCTGGTTAAGACTGTTTACTTGACCCTCACTTTCGAGATTTCTACTGGAGGAGACCCAGTGACCTCACACTGATGTCGACAGTGTGAATCGACCCTTGGAGGTGAGAGTGACAGTTGGATCTCTTGGTAGTTACGTCGAGGCCTTACGACGTCATCCATGGCATGAACGCATCATTCATGTTGGGAGTGACTGTATTAGGAAACGAATGTGGTTCATCCAGGGGATGAGACCGGGTTTCTCTTATCGGTAAAGAAGATATCATAGCAGATCTTGCGAGACTAAAGGAGGTCCAGGTCATCCAAAAGAGGATGAAGACTGCACAGTGTAGTAAGAAACAGGAAACCGATGCCAGTCTTAGAGACTCGGGCGTGTTAAATGTTAAAGAAGAGGAAGCTTAAAGTAAATATGAGTCTACGAAGCAGTAGACGTGGAGGCAGAGCTAGGAGAGCAGCATGAGGTGGTGTAAATCCTAACATGGTACAACCACCAACCTTAGTTATCCCCGCCATGCTCAGGGAGATGGAGGGCGGTGGAAGAATGCGGCTGCATGCGGTCAAGGAGTGTGACCCAATGGCTCTAGAAATGATTCAAGGGACAGTCTGTGTCCACTACTAGCTTCTGTAGTAATAGACGTCGATATGAATCATTCTTCGCTTTCACAATTCTTGTTCCAGACCTAGAGTTTCCGGTAAGCCATGGACTTGACCCTCACGTCTGGAGATACCTTGGGAGGAGACTCGATAATCACACTTACGCTGATGGTGTGGTCATACCATCGAGGCGAGAGTTTCGGTTGGAATCTCTTGGTGGCAGCGTCGAGGCCTTACGACGTTAGTTTGTGTATGGAATGGGCAATAACTGTTCATAATCAAATTGACGGTTTTAGGAAAACGTCGGGATGGGTTTTCCTTGGTCGGCGGAAAAGGAAACCCCATGCAGCGCAAGGTAACTCTTGCACAGGAGGGTGCGACCGATCACTCTTTAGTCGGTCAACCTTACCCTCGTGGCATCAGCCTTTCGAGTTCCAGTTCTAACAGAAAATGGAGACCTCTGGAGTTCGAGGATGACGATCACGTCCTTATACGGGTCTCACCTCGACGAGGTTTACGGAGATGTGGCCAAGGCGGCAAGTTATCTCCGGGGTTCAGCGGACCTTCTTAGGTCCCCAGCTGGGTAGGCGGGGTGGTTTACCGCTTGACCCATTCACCGTAGTTGCACCAGGTGCACGACAACTTCCACGTATCTCAACTGAGGAGATACGTGCTCGACCCTTCGCATACCATCGACCATGAGGAGCTGGACGATGGCGATGGGGTGTCTTTCACGGAGATTCCAGTGGGGATCGAGGATCGACAGGAGAAGATCCTACGAGGACGATCGATTCCTCGGGTGCACTTTCTTTGGCAGTACGGAACCTCCAGGTAAGCACATGGGAGCGGAAGGCTCAGATGCGTGCTCTGTACCGCTTTTTTGATCCTAGTTTGTGTTGAAGCTTTACGGGGACGTAAAGCCCTGAGGTGGGAGTAATGTAAAGACCCGGAAATTTCAAGGAAATTCTTTTCTTAATTTTATTTGGAATTTTACAAGAACGCAGTTTCTGACGGTGCCTGATTCCGAGGCCCGGTGTGCCCAGAATTAATTTCCGAAGTTAGTCTCGGGTACGTTCAGTGAACGAGCGAGCGAGAATTTCTATCTTTTAAACCGGTGCTCGGAATTTAAATCTGATTGCACCGATGAACTCGCAACGCCGGTAATCGCTTAAGAGAACCTTTACCTTAGTTGCGTTTGTGCGGGAGGAGAAGTTAATTTTTGGGGTTTAATTAAAAAAAAGTGAATAAAATTGTTAACTCAATTTTATTTCATGTGAAGTTGTTAACTTCTCCCATGGGAAGTTGGTGGTGGGTCCACATCCATCCAACTTCCCATGTGTGGATATTTGAAAGGGTGGGGCCCACACGAACCCCTCCCCACCTTTTCAAATTCTTTAAACTCCCTAACCCTCTTAACCCCTCTCATTCCAACTCCCCATTAACTCACATTCTTTAATATTTGACAACTTGATTAATAAATGAGGTGAGTTAAGTATGGTTTATTTGAATTTCAAACTTTTGAAATTCTTGCCAACACTTCGCAATTAATTAATTAAACCATCTTAATTAATTAATTTGAGTGTTTGAATTCTTTTGAATTCATTTTACCAACATTAAAAGAGAGATTATATTCTACTCTTTGGGTTGGCATAAACCTTGTGGGGAGAACTAAGGAGAGGAGAAGAACTCTTGGAAGATCACCAACCTCTTCAGGAAGAACGTTCCACGTTTCCGAAGAACGTGAAGCAACACCTCCGACCATCTTCAACCTGAGTAAGGAAGGGAAGCACCGCCGCCTACAAAGAATACAGAGGGTGACGTCTCGACTCGACTTCACCGAGCTCTTCTCCCACAAACCTAGACGGAACGACGCCCGACCTCCGCGACGCTTGTCTTCCGCGGGTCGTTGAAGAACTCCGTTCTTGAAGCCGAGGTAGGGGAATTTATTTTGGAATTCTCTTATCTTTTGAGAAAAAAACGACGAGCACAGACCAACCAATACCGGGTTGATCCGCGGATCGTCTGATCAAGCGGTTGATGATTGAGGGTTTTTATTTATTTAATTGTTCGTGAATACAAACTTGGTGATGATCGTAGATTAAAACCCTTTTTGTTATCGAATAACGTGAGGGGGTCAGACCGCACAAATACGGCCGACCCTCCTCCTTTGTTTTTTGTGATGGTTTCTTGAGGATGAAACGAGAAAACGTGGTGTCGTCGCACCACGTGATTTATTGCGGAAGATACGTGCGGCGCCGTCGCGCCGCGCCGTGGAAAGAAAACCAAGAACGCGACGCCGTCGCGTCGCGTCGAAGAAAGTCAAAGGCGCCGCAGCCGGAGCGGGGCCGCGGCGGAGGGAAACGATGTCGTAGCATCGCGCCGAACGGCATAGGCCGCGGCCGGTTCCGGGCCGTGGCGGAGCAAGATGACCGGCGGTCGGCACCGGGACGCCGGTGTCGGCGAAGGAAGGACCGGCCGTCGCCGGTCCTTGCTGGCGAAACCGGCCGGCCAGTGCGGGCCAGCCGGGCAGTGGAGACCGAGGGAATTAATTTCCCCCGACCGGGTCTCAAAAGCGGCCCCAATTAGGGGGCCGCGGTTCTCAAAATCGGGGGGCTTTGCCCCCCGCGCGCGGCACCCGAACGGCGCCCAGGCCGCGCCGCCGTGCCGGTCCGCGCCGCCGCGCCGGACCGCGCCGCCGCGCCGGACCGCGCCGCCGCGCCGGCCCGCGCCACCGGCCGGGCCGGGTTTTTCGAGCCGGGCCGGGTTTTCCGAGCCGGGAAGGGTTTTCCGAGCCGGGCCGGGTTTTCCTAGACGGGCCGGGTCGTCGGGTTGGGTCGCCGCCCGGGGTGGGTCGAACCGGTTCGGCCGACCCGGGGGGGGGGGGGGTCGGCCCGATTCGGACCACTTTTGGTCAAATGCCCGTATCTTGGGCTACGGGCCTCCAAACGACTCGCCGTCAGCGGCAACGCGATCCTTGGATCGAGACGGTCGTTTCAGTATTCTATACTCAAGGTACACCTTCCTTTTCGGGAGCCTACGTGGTTAAAACTCCATAGTTAAGCGTGCTTGGCCTAGAGTAGTGATCAGGATGGGTGACCTCCTGGGAAGTTTCCCAGGGTGGGTGTGAGACGGAAAAGCCAATAACTCTCAGACCAGGCGTCCGATTGACGCGCCGTCTATTGCGTTGAGTTCCTGTTGACGATACGGAAATTTTGGCATCCTCCGCCCAAGAATTGGATGCAGATGGATAGTGGCCGGGTTGGATCGCACCGAAATCCAACCAGGCCCTTGGAACGGAAAAGCTGATATCTTTCTGACAGAACATCTGTTTGACAAACCGTCAGCGGCGTTGGTGATCTCGTTGAGAAACTGTCCCTATGAGTATACCCTATGAGAGTTCGGGGTACAGTTGAGATACGGCCGGGTTTGGTTCGCTCACGAAACCAACCGGGCCCCTGGGACGAAAAGGCTAATAACTCACAGACCGGGCGTCCGATTGACGCGCCGTCTGTTGCGTTGAGACCCCTATAACGAGGCGGTCCTTTGAGATACTTCTTCGTGGGATTCTGAGATACTTGGAGTATCGACCTGTAGCTCATGGAGCTGACCCTCCAAGTGACGAGCGTGCGGAGTACGGAGACCGTGTAACTGGCTGAGACCTGACGACTGCTTGACCGACTCGACTTGGAGTGAGTCGACTAGCCCAGTGGATGGAGCACTACTTTCTGAGGTGCAGACCCATGGCGGACGGAGCACTACCTGTGTGACAGTGCAGACCCGCGGTAATCGTCCAGAGAGTACCTCAGCAGGCTACTAGGGGGTGCGCACTACTGTGATTGGGTGACATACCTCAGCGGGAAGCACTACTGTGTCTGGGTGGCTGACCCGCGGTACTCGACAGGAGGAGTACTTCAGCAGTATTAGGTTAGTGAGCAGTACCTCGGAGTCGTGACAGGACCACAGTACACTCCAGAGACGGAGCTCTTCAGCAGTTACGGTTTCGATAATGAAAATCCTGGTTTGAGCTGAGACTTTTGACCTTGTGTTTACCTCATGATTGAGATGGGTCACTTCCTAACTTAGGTATATGTATGGGCATATACCTGGGTAGTGGTTATCCGTTTATTTCACAATCCTTGTGTTTCCTCATGATTGAGATGAGTTACGTGATAACTTAGGTATATGTATGGGCGTATACCTAAGTAGAGGTTATCTATTGAGATCTTCTTTGTGGTTATCCTTGTTGGTTTAGTGAGACCTTGAGGGTCTCGGGGTCCCTACTGAGTATCGTTATACTCACCCCTACACGGGCTATGCCCGCACCTCGTTGTGTTGGTTGCAGATGACAGGCAGTGCTGACGGAGGCCGAGTGTTCGAGGACTGGACGATACCCGGAGGTGGACTACACGACGAGTCAGTACCCGGAGGTGGAATACACGACGTGACGACTCACAGTGGAGGTTGATGGACGAGAGAATTGAGGAAGCTATCTGTACCCTTTAGGTAGGATCCGAGGAGGACGACCCAGGAGCTGCTTCCTTCTTCCAGCTATTTGTCTTTTTGCTGTTGTACCTTTTTCAGTTGTATTTGTACTTTCTTTTGGGTTTTTAATTTGGCCCATTTACTTTTCATCTTTTCTTTTGTACTTATTGTTTTGCTTCTTCTTGTACTCTGTGGTGCTTGTTTACTTTTATAAAGGAAATTCCTTCCCAGTTATCGGGATTTTACGCCTTTGGTGCTAGTCGCCAGCCCCTGGCCTGTGGAAGGCGGGTTTGGGGTAGTCACGGCACGGGCCCCGAGGACGGGTCGTGACATTATTCCCTTTTCTTCTTTAAATTGACTTTAATATTTTCCTCAAACCAAACCAAAATGTTTTAATTCTAAAGTTTCTTATATACTTGTTTTACATGTTATCACAGCAGTTTGAAATTATTTATCATTATATATTCCTATTTTCCATTATTAGTTTCCAGGAAATATTTAATTATTTTTGGACATGGACACATTTATTATACACCCATTTATTATTCCTTTTGACATGATTAGGATACCCATTTCCTTCAATGGGTAACCCTTTTGTTAATTTTTCATCCGACACACATATTCGTGAACATTTAATGATGAGTGTTCCAAAATATTGATCAAATTAATTGGGTAATTTTTAATTTCATGAGAGGTTATGGGAAAAGGTATTGGTTGTTATACTTGACTCATGCTCCATGTGAAACAGTCTTTGTGGTTAGCCTTGACTTGTGCTCATCTATATGCAATGATCCTTGACTCTTGATAAGTTATGGTTTTATGCTACTTTATAATTAATATTATTCCATAAATATATAATCACTTGTTCTATATATTATGATTACATATGTTTAATCATGTTCTATGACTTTTTATACCATTATGTTATACCTTCTAACAAATGTGCTAATCTATATTCCTATGTATATCAACTTATTGGTATTTTTAGCTGAACTATTTGTTCATGTTATCAAAAGGTAATAATATTCATATAAAATAGATCAATGGAAGGTTTGGATATAATAGTGGATTATAAATAAATAAATATTTTATTTAGTCCTAGTTTTTCTATTTTATGTACCAAGTCTTCCATAACACTTGGCATTACAATTTCTGGCTTGTAAGTTGATGTTTAATTATGTTTAAAAGCATGTATAGATATATTTAAAAGGGTAGGGCCACTCTACCTAGGACGATGAAAGTAAAATAATAAAATCATCATCACCATTAATAGCGATAAATAGTATTGAAATAAAGAACTAGGGGCGGACAGGCCCTGAAAGAAACATAGGTGAAAGAAACTAAGGAGGGCCCCATTTTAATAATGGAGAACAATTTCTGAAGGAGGAGAAACCCTAGAAAAGGGTGTGGGAGACATGAGAGCTTCAAAGACCTGGGGATAATCCCATGAAGATGGAGAAGGATAAATGAAAGTTCTAAAGAGAAGGGGAAGGTGACGTAGAACCACTGTTGAAGGGAGAGAAACTCTAGAAGAGAGTGAGGGAGATGTGAGAGTACTGAAGACTATGGGATTATGGAGTCATCAATGAGTTTGATTTTTTTTATAAATATGATATTAAAACAAATTTAAGACTAATGTGGGATATTAGAGTGTTTGGATTCATGTAAGATGAAAAAGACCAAAAAAAAAGTAAGAGTAGCATACAATGAGTAAAGGAATAGAACCATTCCATAAAAGATACTGTGGAGAAATTATGTAAGTTATGACATGAACCTAGACAAGGACCAAAACATAGAGTATTAAAACAAAATTTAGATGATTAAAAAATAGAGAACACTCTTGAATGACACTGTAGAGCTCATCGTTTTATTGGGGTTAGAATAGAAAATTTCAAAGAATAACTAAAAATTTTGAAATTAAAATAAATAGTAATTGGATGTTTTGGAATACTAATGTGCATGTAGGATATCTTAAAACCTAGAGGGTTTTGAGATCACATGGAATAATTGGACCTTTTTAAATTATAATTAACTTGAGAATAATGTGGAACAACAACTTGGGTATTTTATTCACTCAAGGGAAGTTACAATAAATGTTTGAAGTGAGAGACTTCATAAGAACAATCCATTAGAATATGAAATTTCAAACATCAATATATATCAATATCATGAGGAAAAAATTAATTGGACATGGAGATATCTATATTGAAGTATATTTTGCTACAAATATCCTCATACTATTGTCATTATTGTACCACATAGTATTCAATAATCATTTATTCATGTTAATTTTTTAAAATAATAGTATGAATTGTGATATGAAGATTTTATACAATATATTTCAATGAACATCATTGATATGAAGCCCAATAAAAGGCCTTTCATATGCCACCATGACATGGAATAACAATAACATGATAAAAATAAAATAAATTTTTAATTGAAAATGGAGATTGGGGAGTTTTATAATGAGTAGTTATTCATGATAAATAAGTAAGTTTGTCCACATTTTAAATGTGAAACACACCTATCATTCTTTTTGAAAATATTAATAAATAGAATCAATAGCTACCCTTGAATAAAAGGGTATGGTTGTTGGGATGTATAAAAAATACCTTAGTAGTCATGAAGAAATATATAGAGTGAATATATTTTAAATTTAAATTTAATTTAACATGAACAAGAGTTACTAAATAATGACCTGGTAAGACCTAGTTTAATTTCAGAATGAATGATTTATGAAGAAAGAAAACAGAAGCACAATATATAGATTTAAGAAAGAAAGTAACAAGATAATTTTTGTTTTGAATTATCTTTATCTATAAGAAGAAGTTTCTATTACTATATCATCGAATAAAAATATTCAAAATTCATATTGAGAGGTCGATCTCATATGACATAGAAGAAGGATAGAAAACCCAATTGAAGTATAAAGAAGTATAAAATCAAGATCTACGATATGTGATGTTTCATTGACTAATGCTGAATTAGAAGATACCATTATGTCTTTAAACTATTTATCAATACCCTTAATTTTATAATCTATCCAACCATATCTTAATTTAGTTCTCTAGTAAAAAATAATAGGGAGATCCCCTTGATCAAGAGTTCACCATTCTGAATCTATTTTTGACAAATAAAGTGTGTAGTGTTATATTTACATATACGGATATAATTACATGGGTATCATCCTTATATTTACCATTATAGGTGAACCAAGTAAAATTCCTCTTTGTTTATGATTAAAATTTATCATTTATGTATGAATTATGGGTGAAATAAATAACAGTAAATGGTAGATTGAAAACATTCCTACTAAAATTGGTACATGATGCGTAAGGTTATATGGACAAACTAAGAGAAATAAAATCTTTTAATTTTACCCCAATATTAATCCCCATCTTCTGGTGCATTAGGTCATCATAGTCCCAATAATTGGTGTTGGATATGAAAGATTCTTAATTACTATTGCAAACCTAACCCCACTATGTCAGACCTGATGTATACTTTATTAAATTGACTTAATATATAGGAATAACATCCTAAAAGACCTAATTTTTTATTAGTCTTGGAAAACTATATAAATAATTTAAATTTAAATTACATTCTAAGACATAAAATACACAAATAATTTTCTTTGGGAATTCCATTATTCCCATTTCTGTATCCACATATATAAATTAATAAATACTTAATAGTATCCTAGGGAAAATGAAACCTAATTAAAGGGTGATATTAGATTACCAGTAGGGTCAAACATACAATGAACAATACAAATACAAAACTCATCATCAATAGGGAAATGAAAATAACTGAAACACATACCATTAAATCAATAACTTGATCATAATATGGTTAAGATAAAATACGATCAAATAAAGAAATATAAATATTCACATGGTACTGAAACATAATGATAGATATTAAAACTAATTGAAAAATCACATCAAATATCAATAGTTGAATTCATAATGATGGAATTCATAATACGGGACATCCAAAACATTTTGTTGAGCCTTATTGTAATAAATCTAATACAATTGAGGCTTTTTAAAAGGAAGCTAATACCATAAGGTCTTGTTCCAATTAATATAATACCATTGAGTGTTATTATATGAAATCTATTTAAATGGGTAAGGCCTTAGACAAAACTATATCTATTTTGTACCATGAGACCTGCCGATGAATCTGGGGGTTGTAGTGGGCTCCACCTTTCACTTATAAAGTTCAATTAATTCCTCATATGGAAGGGGTGAAACATAATCAACATAAACATTCAAATTTAAACAAGAATATGAAATATAAATACTTTTCCCAATCAATACGAATAACAATAAACCATCCAGATAAAATTGAATGGTATCAACATAGTACATCCCCAATAAAATTCATCATAAACCATCAAGAGAAATAATATGACTAGTATTATTCAAGTATATTACAATTAAAGAATATGTAACATTAATAAATTTATCCCTTAATAAAAAGTCATTTTAAAATACCCCTTTAATTATTGCATGATCAAAATAACGTTTCATTGAGAATAACATTTTTTAACTACAAATTTCATATAATAATATCCAAAATACTTCTCTTTGAATATCAATTTTAAAAAATAAGAGTATCCATAATATTAAGAATAAAATTTCTTTAAAAGGATAATTTTTATCTTGAAATGTGAGATTCAATGAAATGATGGTCCTGATAGTGGGTAATTGTTTACATCCTGTATAATTTAATGAGAACATTTCTTTTGGAAATGTAAAATGATAGACAAGTGACATATCATAAAATAAAAAAAATATTTCATTAAAAATATTTTTTAATATCAAAAATGTGTAAAAATATATTTAATAAAACATTTTTAGGATTATAAAATATTATTGAAAACATTTTTCAAAAATATGGGTTTTGGAGAAAAATGAATTTTGATCTAAGAGAGAAATAATGTCAGAATATTTTAAAAAACATTTTCAGATTCATTTTAAGTTCCAATGAGAGAGAAATGGTACTATTACTTTAAAAATATCATTAATAACCACAAGATAATAAAAAATATTTATTTAAAAATATGGATATTATGTAATTTTTCTAATGGAGACTTGAAAAAATATCCAGAATAATGATGATCGTGTGAAATAAACCCTTAACACTTTGATAACTTTTGAATCCTAATCCCCATGAAGAATTTATTTTTAAATCAAACATTAAATAACATGAATATAAATTAATTCATGACTTAAAATGAATAATTATATAGTATATACACCACATAAAATAAATATATGGTGAATATGGCGTATGTCTCATAGATGTAAAAGTGTAATGAGAAACTCTTACCCCACGATTAATTTTAGTTGAACATAATTTAAACTACCATATAGTTATTTTAAAATTTTTATTAGATTTATTTATAACCATATTAATAATTATAATATCATATATTACCCTTTCATAACATTTTTTCACCCATTCATTAATAATCATTCATTATTCACATTGTTTAAGGAGTTAGTTGTCTTGTTTTCTCAAGCATCTTTTGTCAAGAGAGATCCAGTTCATGAACATATTATTTAGTTTCATTATTTAAATAATAATAATCATTATATAAATATCATATTTATACATCAATTATAATTTTAAAAACATTTACTATTTATGGTTATGAAAAATGAACCATGTTACAATCATTGAGATGGTAGGCCGTACATACACACGAGTAATGTTTCCATTTTCAATGATCATTTTGGGTAGAGGTTACATAATATTTTATATTTATATAATGCGAGCAACATAATATATTCCATATTGTTTCTTTAAAATTAATTATATATATATATATCATTCATGTGGTGTGGTGATGAAAGATTGTCACAATTCTTTGGGAAGGATGTAGTCCACAAATACATAAATGATGTCACCCTTTTTCAATGTAAAAAAATAAAATGATATATTATAATTTTAGAATAATAAATATATCATTAATATCATATATATTTAATTAATATCACCCATATTAAATAAAATTTTCTTTTTTCCTTCCATGTAATTTATTAGTGAAAAAACAATCACATCGCTTCGTGGGGCGGCAGTCCACCACAGAGGCGAGCAACATTATCATGCCCCATTCAAAATGGGATGTAAAATGGTATGTAAGATATAATGATTATATATGTTTAATTATGTTATATATATAATATATATATATATATATATATATTAAATCCATCATTATACCCAACCGTGAGAGGTGGTAATGAATAAATGAATCACATCAGTTCATGAGGTGGTAGTCCTCCGTACACCCGAATGATGATTTCATTACCCATTCGAAGGAAGTGAGGATGATTTAATTTCATTAAATTTGTATAACTAAATATAATTATATTAAATAAAATTAGGTAATTTTATAATTATGGTTAAATAAACATTTATAGAGGTTGAGGAAAAAGTAAAATAAAAACACTTATTGAAGAACATTACCCCTTCTTCGAGAAACCTTCTTATGTTTGCACCAAAGCCTCCAAAGGATAGTTTTATAACACAAATAATTATTTTAGGATCTAGGGAGAGAGAAATGGAATTCATTTGTCCAGGTATTTTCCTTAAAAAATATGTGTGAATTTTTGAATAAGAGTAAATAGTGGGTGACCATTCATATGTAAGGTTAGTGACCGACTTACAATTTTTAAAATAAAAAAGGTGTACAAATTTTTTCACATTATAAAAGGGTCCATAATGGAGATTTATCGATATATATAAATTATATAGTATAAATATATCCCTAAAATCAATTCTATACATGTTTTAGGTAAATTTAACCCTTAAAATTTTAGTTTAACACTCAGAAAATCTATTTTGACCTTAAACTCAATAATTCATTTTTATTATTTTCACAGTTCATTTTTGTCAGAAATAAAGTTTCAAAAATTAGAAAATATAAATTATTCTTATTTAAAATATTTATTCCATCTTTACTAATTCCTTTTAAATAGTATTCAATATTTAATTTAAAATTAATCTTATAGACATGATGAGAAAGCGAGTTTTCATAATGAAAATTTTAAAAAGTATACAGAGTTTTATATAAAAATTCAACAAGTAAATTATTATAATAATATATATTTCATTAATAGATATAAATTTTTACTAATTTTACTTTAAAATCAAATTCAAAATATTTTTTTTACATTGTATGTAATTTAAATGAAAATACTGTTTAAAAAAATTTGTTTTTTTCAATATTCATTGAAAAATGAAACATTTCAGTAAAATAAAAAAACATTATTTCAAAGTTAATTTTGATATTATTATTTAAACAATTAAGTATATTGTTTCAAATAAATTTTATAAATGCTTAAAAATTTAATTTTTAAATATGTGTTCCTAGTGTGATTAAACCATATATTAGAAAAAATAAGGGTTTTTAGAAAACATTTATTTTTCTTTTAAATGATTCTTATTTTATTTATAATAAATAGATAACCATGATTTTTATAATTTATTTATTTATATTCAAACCCAAAATAATAATAGATATTTTATTATGATACACAATATTATGGATCATTTCAACGTGAGATTTCATGTTCTGAAAGCTATAAAAGAAATAAATTTATTTAAAAATAAATACTGTAAATATTATTGGGAGTTATAGTTTCTTCTAGTGCTGGTGTTTCATGTTAGAAAAACTATAAAAGATAATTTTGTTCCTTTAAAATATGATGGTTTCACATTAAGCCCACCATAAACAAATTTAATCCTCAAAATTTACACTTCATATCAATAATAAGGGGTTTGACATTTAGAAATACCATTGTTGAAAAACCCACATGATAAAGGGTTAACAAAACACCCACTTAGTTAGAGATAAAAATTGGAAAAAAGGTCATCTGGAATAACAAATGACTTGGTTTCCATATAGAATAACATATGATGTAAATGAAAACATGGGCATAGAATGAAATTATAAATAATTTTAGAGAGTGATAAAGTTTCTTAAACCATGTGAATGACCATTTTAAGGATGTAGACCTGAAAACCAAAAATATTTCATGATTTAAATGGACATTTTATTTAGAAAAAATCATGACAATTAGATAACATCATTTTTCCAAGATATTATTTTTCTAAAATTTGAGGAATTATTTAACTCCCTAATATTATTATATAATATAAATACTTGATACATTTCTATTTCATAAGAAAAATTTAATCCTTAGGATGTTATCTAAAAAATAACCAATTCATACCTTCCTCTATGAAATGAAAATTCGAAAATGAATTTTTAATACCTATACCACTAAAATTAACTTTTAATATATCTTTATGTCCATAATTGAATGATAGTTAATTCCATCAATCTCTATTGATTATGACTAAATGGTTATCATAGGCCATCCAATATCCATGCATATCTACACGGTGAAGTCATACATTAATATCTAAAACCTCATCCAAATTTCAACTTAAACCATTTCATAAATGGTTAACCTTATAGACCTTCAAAAATATTAATATTCATATCAATATAAATATAGTCACTAAATTTGAAAAATGAAAATATCATTAATATTTTTCAAGGTAGTTAGTAATATAGAATTTACTTTATACATATTAATCATAACTCTATCTGAACATCATTATCGAAGCATTTGAAAAAAATTAAGGGTTATATTTACCTCAATCACGTGATTACGATGAAGTTCAACTTTACACTAAATCGTTTTTATTGGTCAATGTTACTGTTCAACATACACTTTCAAATCCTTAATGAAAAATAATTGTTGTAAAATCCTAATAAATTCCTAGAATCTCATTAATAAGATACTTTTACAAAACATTTCTTTGATCGAAATACAAAAGAACAGTAATCATTCCACATTGTTTATAATATTATCATAAGTATGAGAATAACCCCTTATCTATGTTTGATGTATTTACCCTTGATTCTTGTAGAAATTTTCTTCATATTTCCACATATCCATTCAATGGAATAATTCCACACAGGAAGATTCTTTCATACCATTGAAATCATGAGTATAATGGTCTATTTCTCTAAAATTTATGAAAAATCCTTTTAATTTTAATAATGTACAATGGGTTTTTACTCTAAAAGTATCACATGTTGGAAAATCCTTCTTTACCTTCTTACCATTATCCATTTTGGATTTTCCCTCCTTATCTTCTATTGCTTCCCTTATAAGCTATGAGACACAGGGAATTATTTCTCTATCTTGATAGAACATGATACCATGTACTCATATGATTACAATGTTTGGGATACTAGTTCCCTTTAGAGGATTGGATTAATCCCATCAATGAAATACTCAATATTAAACTTTTGATTATATACATATTCCATACCATTACTTTATATCCTTTTAAATTTGGATCCAAATTTAGCAACATTTTCCTCTTATTTTATTCTTAGACTCAAGAACTGTCATTCCATATCCACTTGTTTCTCACAGGGAAAATATTTCTCTAATAATATTACCGTGAAATCATTATAACCCATGATTTATATTTCCACCTCATTCTATGTGTTATAAACCAATCACTATAACTTATATGTATCTTTTAATTGATAATAAAAATTCATAATTTTTTTTTGAATTTCACCAATTCCATGAGATTGAAATATCTTCTCTCAGGAAAATATCAATTTCTCAACTAAAAATCAATTTTTTATTCCAAATGAAGGATGAAGGGTTATGAAAAATTAGTTGATCTAAAATTGTTACACTATTTAGTGGATCAGTATGCATCCCCATATGATAATGTTCATTACTCATAGCCTAAGATAACTTCCCAAATATGGTTATAATTTGATCACCCCTAGATGCATGTCTAACTATAGTTTCATTTTATTTTCAAGTTAGGAAATCCCTATATAAATTATGTGTATTGATACTGTTCACATTTCTTCTATTAGGCTCCATTTATAAATAATTGAATTCACTAAATTGGATTATAACATCATGAAACATAATGTATAATCCAAAAAATGGCAAATAACTTAAAATAGATTGGAAAAATTATACATATATAATCTCATAAAAATAAAAAATGGTTTATTTTGGGGAATATTTATTTTCAAATCCTTCATAAAGTTTCTAAATAGAAAATATGAATTATCCAAATCATATCCCTGAGGAGTGTCAAACTAGGTGTGGACTAAGGCGCATTTTTTTTCACAAGGTGATGAGTGGGTCAAATCCAATGTGCCCTTTTCAGAATTATTACCCCTGTATATATCTATACCTAATCCGTTTGGAATTTTATAATATATAAATAGATGCATTTTATAGAAAAAACAAAACAATATCATCAATAATAAACATTAGTATGTTCTTCTATACTTATCATCAAAATCTATAATTGGTTTATTTTCCATAATTTATGATTTACCTAAATCTAGTTACCATGGTTTCTACTAAAAATACCTATTATACAAACTATAGAAACAATATTCCGTGTAGACTAGATTTGGTGTCTTCATTATAATGTTGGAATTAAATATAATGAATTTTATTCGAAATGATCCAATTGTTTATTAGCAAAGGTAATATAAATATATACATGAAATTCCCATTACATTTTATATCATAAAATACCAAAATAGATTTATTTTAGATTTATATTATTCCCATTAGAATATACCTACATATCAATCAAAAAATAATTCCTAGTATCCTTGGGAAAATATAATATAGAAATATGTATTAATAGAAGCTCAAATAGGGTAATATTAATGTGGAGGCTATGAAAAACAAAGGAATAGTTAATCTGACAAGATAAATAAATAAAACACATGAAATTTAATAAATAACTTGAGAATAATATGGTAAAAAATATGTTTAAATAATTTAGTATAAATAATCACAGCAGCCTGAAACATGATCATGAATATTTTTGGTAATCAAATAATCACATAGAATATCAATAACTGAATTCATAATGATTGGATTCATAATGTTAGACATCTAAAATAAACTGTAAAGGCTTGTGCCAAGACATATAATACCTTCAAGTATTGTGAGAATAAATCTAATACCATTGCAGATTGTTCTATAAATTCTATAAGAATGGGTACGACCTAAGCCAAAACTATATATTTTATTTCTCGTGAGACCTAACAATGCATCGATGGGGTATAATGGGCCCCACCCACACATACAATGTCCAATGCATTCCTCATATGAAAGGTGAGAAAAATAATCACTATATACATTCGTATTTAAACAATAATAAAAATGAAAATACTTTCCCCAACCAATTAACATAATTATAAACCATCCAATGTAAAATGAATTTTATCAACATAATAAATCCCCGGTCAAATTGATCACAAACCATTTAGAGAAATAATAAACATGGTATCATTAAAGTATATTCCCATTGAAGAATATTTAAAATAATATAATGTATTATTAGATGGAAGTTGATTTTTAAACATCAATTGGAAAATTTATTAAGGAAAATAATCTTTCCTTGAAAATAATTCTTTTTATTTTATAACTATAATGTTGATAAAATATGATTCCAAAAATCATTTATTTGAAAATAACTTTTCAAATATAATAATTTCCAAAAGAATTGGGAAACTATTTTATGTAAAAATTACCTTGGAAACATTTAATGTAATATTTAAATAAATTATGGTCATAACTATGTGAAATTCCATACAATGCAAATAAGTTTTTAAGAATGTTCCTATGACATTATAAAAAGGATAAAAGGTTCCATGTTCATAAAATGACAAGAATATTCCACTAAAATGATTTTTAATGTATAAATTGTGTAAATATTTATTTAACAAAACATTTTTATAATGATAAAACATTATTCAAATCATATTCCAGAAAAATGGTTTTGGAAGAAAAAATAATTTCAACCAAAAATAGAAATAAAGTTAGATTATCATAAAAACATTCTTAATCATTTTTAGAACCAAAGAGAGGAAAAATGGTAATATTACATGAAAAGGTTCATGAATTGATATAATATAATAAATCAGATTTATTTTAAAATATAAATATGATGTAATTCATATAAGGGAGAATTGATCTAAAAAATCCAAAATAAGGATGAGATTAAGAAGTAAACCCTTACCACTTTGACAATATTTTTTATCATAAGCCCCATGAATGATATGACTTTAAATAAAATATTATATACCATTAATATAGATGAATAAATTACATAACATAAAAAAATGTGTCTTATAAACCCCATGAAAAAAATTATGCGGTGAATATAGAGTATGTCTGACGGAAGTAAAAGTGAGACATGAAACCCTTACCCCATGCTTAATTTTGGTTGAAAGTACAATAACCTAATATATAGTGGCTTTAAAAATGTTATTAACTTATTACATAACCATATTAATATTTATAATATCAAATTTTAGCGTTTTATAATATCTTATGACCCATTCACTAACAATCTCTCATTATTCTCATTATTTCTATTGTTAATTGTATTGTTTTCTCATGCGTATTTTGTCATGAATTATCTGGTTTGTAAACACAGTATATAGTTATATGATATATATAATAATAATAGTAATATAATTATAATATTTATTCATCAATTATAATTTTCAAAACCATCTTGAAATATGGTTATGAAAAATGAACTGCGTTAAAATTTTGGAGACGGTAGGCCGTGCATATGCATGAGTAACATTTCGGTTTTTGAATTATCACTGTGTAAGGAGGTTAAGTTAAATTTTATCTTTATGTAATTATAATAATATCATATTATTTATTTATATATAATTATATATATATATATATATCCCTCATGTGGTGTGGGATTAAATAGGGGCACATCACTTCGTGAAGGTAGTAGTCCACACATACATGAACACTGTTACTATTTTTCAGTGTAAGAAATAAAACAATATATTAATATTTTAGAAAGATAATTTTTTTCAAAAATTTCATAATTATTTAATTTTTATCTCATATATAAATTAAATTTTATTATTATCTTCAATGTAAATCATTTTTGAAGAATGAATCACATCACTTCAAGAGGCCATAGTTCTCCTTACATTCGGTAGACGTTATTGTATCCCCTAGAGAATGAAAAGTAGGAAAGGAATATATGATATAATTACTCAATAGGTGTAATTATATTATGAATAATATATATATTTATATCAATCATCATACCCAACCGGGATAGTTGGTAATGAAAAAATGAATAAAAACGGGTCATGAGGGAGTCGTCTACAGTATACACGAACAATGATTTCATGACCCATTTGATGGAAGTGGGGATGGTTATAAGTCATTAAATAATTATAAAAACATATATTTTTATGTAATATATTTATTTTATTATATAATAATGGTTTAATATAATTTTAATCACGTGTTAGAAGAAATAAATTAAAAATTCTTACTGAAGAATGTTTCCTCTTCTTCGGGTAACCTCCTTAGGTATGCACCAAAGCCTTCTTAGGATGGATTTATGAAAAAATTAAGGATCATAGGGTTAGGGGAAGGATTTTAGGAAGTGTTTTATTTCATGTATTATAAGATAAAAAGGATATGAAGGTGTGAAAAAGAGTGGAGAGGAGGTGGCATTTTATATGTAACGTTAGTGGCATTTTTGTTGTTTTGGGTAATAAAAAAGTGTACCAAAAGAGTCTACAAAAAAAAGGGTAAAAATGTATAATTAATGATACTTATTCATTAAATTGTCACCATATGGACATAAAATAGATATTATAAATATTTTTAGGTGAATTTAACTCTTACGCTTTCAGTTTAACACCCGGTAAATCCATTTTTACCGTAACTATGGAAAATATGTTTTACTATTTTCAAAATTAATTTTAGTGAAAAATTATATTAACATTATTATAAAATATAAATTATTAAGATTCAGTTTATGGAATCATTTTTTTTAAATTCCATTTACAGAATTTGAAATATTAATTTGAGATTAATCTCAAAGACGTGATGAGAAAGAAAGTTTTCAAAGAGATAATGTCCAAAAGTTTTCAATGTTTTTAAAGGAATATTAACTATGAGAATTATTATAATGTTATAAATTAGATTATATATATAAGTAATAATTTTACTTTAAAAAATTTAAAATTTATTTTAAATATTTAATTATTTTTTCAAAAAAGACAGTTCTCAATTAATATTATGTATTTTTCACTATTCATAAAAAATAAAAAAATTCCAAAAAATTCCAAAAATTCAACATAATATAATTTTTATGTTATGATTTTAAAAATTAATTTTTTCTTGAAATTAATTTTATAAACTTGGAAAAAATTTATTTTAAATTATATCTGCAAAGTGAGACTAACCCATCTTTTAGAAAAAAACAGTAATTTTTCAGGAATCATTTAATTTTATTTTAAATAATTCTTCTTTTATCTCTAATCAGTAGATAAAAATAATTTCTTTTATTTTAGTTATTATAATTTTATCATATCAACATAATAGATAGGTTATATCCTTACAATATATCATGGTTTGTTTTGACAGTGGGTTTTGGGTTCCGCTAGTATCGAAGAGATTAAATTTATTTAAAAAGTAGTATTTAATAAATTATCAAGTATTATCTTTTATTATAAGAATTATGTTCCATTACATTTAGTCTATATAAATATATATAATTATTTTAAAATACCTTGGTTTCACAATTATGGTTTAATCTCTATATCTATTTTTCAATTTGTTGTGAAATTGGAATATATGATGAATCCCTTATTTTTAAAAGGAACTAACTATGATTGTAACGACCCGAAATTTTGAATAAATCTTGTTTCCTAATTTCATGTGTTATTTTTTTTATACTCAAAATAAATGTTTTATTTGATAAACATGATTATAAATAAAATGAGACCATTGGTTTTTGAGTGTTATATGACCATCGGTCAATATGACCACCGTGAAAAAAATGTTTTGATTATTGTCTCTAAATTTAAGTAATCTTGGTTAATTATTATAGAAAGAAGATTTGATGGCCACACCTAGTAGCCTTGGGCCGATCGAAGCCCATCTAACAGAGATTGGGAAGGAGGTAGCACCATTGGGCTTTGCTCTGGACCAAATCCAAGCCGAACTTCATCATGTGAAGCTAGAACGGAATCGCCTTCGCGAGAAGTTCAAACTGATAGAAATTACTACTCGAGCAATGTTGACTGAGCCGCCCCAAAATTCTATCACCCTAGAACACCTTACTCTTAGGTCCTATGCTGGTATTATAAGGGGTTATGTAACGAGACCGTAATTGCCTTGTGTAATCTTTTTTTAAATAAAAATTTGGATTTCTTCTTATGATGATGTTTATGAATTTTCAAATGACCGGATAAATATTGTATGCATATTTTTGATGAATTTTAGAAAAAGGATATTTTAAAAATGGTTGTGTAAACCTTAAATAATTAAAAATGTGTGATGATTTTCAAAAAATGGTCTTCTATAATTATGTTCAGTATGAAATTTAGAGTCTAATAAGATCAACTTGATTTTTGATGAATAGTAAATTATGAATAGTGATTTTATGATTAGGATTAGTAATATGACCAAATGGATTAGTAATCTCACTTAAAGAAAGTTTTAAAATAATCTAGGCACCTTGATTAAGTAATGTGATTCAATAAAATAGTTAAATAACGGTTTCATTAATTATTATTCAAGTATTTGTTTTTTCGGGTGAATAGTGTTTTTTAATTAAAAATTTAATTAAAAATAATTAGAAAATTATTTTTATAAAAATGACTTTATTTTTGAACTCAGAGCATCGATATTATGTTAAGGTAATTTTTGGGGATTTTTCTGGAAAAAATGAATTTTCGATGAATAGTGTTTTTATTTAAAAATTAAATTAAAAATATTTAGAAATTTTTTTTTATAAAATGGATTTCATTTTTGAAATCAGAGCATTGATATTTGGTTAAGGTGAAATTTTGGGATTATTCTGAGAAAGTTGAATTTTCAGTGAATAGTAAAAATACCGTTTTAGGGTTTCGGTATGTTTAATGACATCATAATGATGTCATGATGATGTCATGAGATCTTTTGAGGGTTGGCCGGCCAAGGGTGATGAATTATTGTTTTGGGGGCCCCATGTGGCCTAACTCCATGATAAATGCCAAGGGAGAGCCCATGGGTTTGAGAAAAGCACATGTGAGGTGTCCTTTGGCCATTAATGCTTTGTCCCCTCACTTTCCCTATATATACCCACCCTTTCCTCCCTTGGTTTTCACTCCCAACTCTCTCCCAACTAAGTTCTGGTCTTCTTACCTTCCAAGGAGTCCTCCCAAGGTGCCCCCAGGCCCTCAAGGTCCAATCCTTTGAGTTTCAAGAGTCACGTTTTAAGGTAAGGGATCCGACCCCTCTCTTTCCTTTCAAGTGATCTCTTTTATGTCATTCCTTTTATGCTCCATGTTCTTATTTTGGAGGATGTTCTTTTATACTCCTCTTACTGCCCTTTTTATGTTCATATGATTAAAGACCCCCTCTTACTCTCATCATTTCGTTTTAAGAACGTTTAAGTGGCGCCGTTAGGCTGCCGAATTTTCAAGGGATTCATTCACCTCTCTCTTTTTCAAAGTTCTACTTTCATGTCAAGTCTTTCAAGTTCATTTTTATTATGTTGGGGTATGATCTCTATATTTATCATACTGGTCTTTTATGATCACATGATGAGAGACCCCATTTGATCTCTTCAATTCAGTATTTTGATGTCTTAAGTGGCGCCGTTAGGCTGCCGAATTTTTAAGTGGTTCTTCACCCTTCTCGTTTTGAAGTTCTACTTTCATGGAAATTATTTCAAGTTCCTTTATATTATGTTGGGGTATGATCTCTATATCTATCATACTGGACTCTTATGTTCATATGATGAGAGACCCTATTTGACCTTGTCAATTCAATTTTGTTGAAGTTTAAGTGATGCCGTTAGGCTGCCGAATTTTCACAAGAGAAATCTTGTTTTGTTTTCTTCCTTTCATGTTCTTCATTTCATATGGTATATTTTCAAATTTCATTACCATGTTCATAAATCCCTTATATTTTGTCCCTCTACTGTTTGATGGGTCATTTATGAATGTTTGACCCATGTCCCCTCTCTTCTCAGTGTTTTCTAAAACCTTGTAACATAGTCGTTATGCTGCAGAATTTTCCCCTCAAAATGCCTCTCTCTTTTCTCAAAAATTATTTTATGTTATAAAGTGAATACTCAAAGCTCTTATTTCTACAAGGGTACTCACATATATATCAAAATGTTCCATTTTAAATTCTGGTATTTACATACATGAGACCCGCTTCCCTTTCCGTGGGTTTAAAGTGCCGTAAAGATCATTTCATTAAAGCAGTTTTTAAAATGTTATGATTATGAAATGAAACCCATTTATTTTATGCTATATGGGTTATTTATGAAATGTTTGATGATGATATATGTGGCTCACATGATAATAAAGGCAAATTTAAGGGTGCGCCCTGATAGCGCTCCAATGCATTGGGTAATGATGTAACCACTAGAGATTACAATTTTCACGATACCTTGGTGAATAACCTTGGTAATTTTCAAATGACACCTTGGGGATGGACCTTGGTGATATGTTAATGATTGTCTATGTTAAATGATGTAGCCACATCTTCAAGTTATGAAAAATGTTATTTTTATTATGAAATGCCTCATGATTCCTTTCTTATGCCTTAATGTTCTTTTCATGTCCTTATTGAAGTATCTCAAGTTCACATGTAAAATGTTCTCTTATTTCCCTTACTGGGCCTTCTGCTCACCCTTTCTTTTGATGTATGTCCCCAGGTTATGAGATGCATAATGAACATAGGATGAACTTAAGGAGACGCCTTGCAAGTGTTTAAGAAGAATGTTTTATGTTTTTTTTATGTATTATGATCCTTGTTTCCAAGACACTAAACCTCAATGATCCTCAGATTTGTGTAATGTAATGAAAGTTTTTGTTATAAAATGGTGGGATGCTATAGTTGGTATCAAAGGATGGTTTAGTTATTTGTGGAAATTAGGATATGAAAACTCTAGGAGGAACCCTATAGAAAAGTTTAATATAGGAAATCTTCCTTGTATTTTGGTGAGTATTGAGTAAGGGATTGCCAAGCAAATACATCCCTGTCTGGATACGAGCAGGTAGAGGTGGATCTGGCACAGATGTACATAGGGGTAAAACCTGAAAACACCGCTTTGAGCTAGACTCGAACGGGAACTGGTACACGACAACGGGCCTTGCTGCACTCTTGGTTACGACACTCCCGGGGGATATGCTTTGGTAAATTCATAAGCTTGGTATGAACCATTATTAAAGGAACAAAGATAAAATAAAATAAAGATTCACATAAGAATATATGATCATGGATAACCTAGATGGGAACCTAGGGGATCACAAGTTAGGGTATACTTTTCTTCTACAAGTTATCCTTATATGCTTTAAGTTCCTTTTCATGATTATTGGTTAAGTATTTAAGCCTCTAATTATACTTTATCTTCTTAGTTAATGGTGGGAAATGGAATAACGTGTCCCAACAACCAATGTGATAGGAAATGCGACAATTTCCGTATTAATATGTCAGAGATGATTAGGGGATTAAAAGATGATTATTATTTTGGAAGGCGTTCACTATTTTGGGGACCCTATATGATCGAGGTAAATAGATTACTATAGTATTTTCATTGAGGAGTAAGGTTGACTTATATTTTGAAGAATTGATGAATTTAAGGTGGACTTATAGTAATTTAGGTTACTTTTGGGAATGATTAACCTATCTTGGGTAAAATATGTTTAGGTTAGCTACTTTTGTTATAAGATGTTAGGAGTGGTTGATGTTGTCTGGAGATGAACAATGAAGTTATTTTGGAAGACTATGTTATCAAATCCTTCTTGTATTTGGGTTTCAATCTTAGTTTGGTTTATTTTGAGGAATTTTAAGGACCGTTATTTATGGAGTGGTCTATGATGAACGTTGGGTAGTACCATGAAACTTTGAAGATTTAAAATTAGGTTCTATTCCTATGGGATTCTTTCTTTTTGAAGAGTTGTTTTACCTTAACCTTTCTGTTTTTGGGATAATGTTTAAAGATAGAAGAAATAGATAGTTAATCTTTTGTAGATTATGTGATTCTATAGAAGATGATTCTTGTGCTTTTATGTGACCAAGTGTTTTTGAATTCTCATCATTTGGCGAAAAGATTAGCGTTGGTAGGGACTTGTTAAAGGATGAAACTCTACTTGAAGGTAGGTATATTTTCTTATTTTTTTGTTCTATGTAGTAAATGAAATCCTCAAAATTATGAAAAGAAACGTAAAACAAAAATGTTGTTGGTTTACGTTTCCTACTAGGTAATCAAAGACCGTTTACACACATCATAAGTTTGGGATTTTCTCATGGTTAACTTTCTCCTAATCATGTTCTCTATCACTCTCTCTCAGAACTGACCCTTTGTTTTTTCCTCCATGTCCATGTTTTCCTACATGGAACCCGAGTGTGGGTTAACTCGGGTGGCCTTTGTACTTCCTTTTCATTCTTTTAAAGTAATGCTGTTACTGACTCTTTTTCCGATGTGGGACTTTCAATGAAATTTCAAAACCCAATTTAAAAAAAAATTGCGAGGACGCAATTTCCTAAGGGGGGAAGATTGTAACGACCCGAAATTTTGAATAAATCTTGTTTCTTAATTTCATGTGTTATTTTTTTTATACTCAAAATAAATGTTTTATTTGATAAACATGATTATAAATAAAATGAGACCATTGGTTTTTGAGTGTTATATGACCATCGGTCAATATGACCACCGTGAACAAAATGTTTTGATTATTGTCTCTAAATTTAAGTAATCTTGGTTAATTATTATAGAAAGAAGATTTGATGGCCACACCTAGTAGCCTTGGGCCGATCGAAGCCCATCTAACAGAGATTGGGAAGGAGGTAGCACCATTGGGCTTTGCTCTGGACCAAATCCAAGCCGAACTTCATCATGTGAAGCTAGAACGGAATCGCCTTCGCGAGAAGTTCAAACTGATAGAAATTACTACTCGAGCAATGTTGACTGAGCCGCCCCAAAATTCTATCACCCTAGCACACCTTACTCTTAGGTCCTATGCTGGTATTATAAGGGGTTATGTAACGAGACCGTAATTGCCTTGTGTAATCTTTTTTTTAAATAAAAATTTGGATTTCTTCTTATGATGATGTTTATGAATTTTCAAATGACCGGATAAATATTGTATGCATATTTTTGATGAATTTTAGAAAAAGGATATTTTAAAAATGGTTGTGTAAACCTTAAATAATTAAAAATGTGTGATGATTTTCAAAAAATGGTCTTCTATAATTATGTTCAGTACGAAATTTAGAGTCTAATAAGATCAACTTGATTTTTGATGAATAGTAAATTATGAATAGTGATTTTATGATTAGGATTAGTAATATGACCAAATGGATTAGTAATCTCACTTAAAGAAAGTTTTAAAATAATCTAGGCACCTTGATTAAGTAATGTGATTCAATAAAATAGTTAAATAACGGTTTCATTAATTATTATTCAAGTATTTGTTTTTTCGGGTGAATAGTGTTTTTTAATTAAAAATTTAATTAAAAATAATTAGAAAATTATTTTTATAAAAATAAATTTATTTTTGAACTCAGAGCATCGATATTATGTTAAGGTAATTTTTGGGGATTTTTCTGGAAAAAATGAATTTTCGATGAATAGTGTTTTTATTTAAAAATTAAATTAAAAATATTTAGAAAAATATTTTTATAAAATGGATTTCATTTTTGAAATCAGAGAATTGATATTTGGTTAAGGTGAAATTTTGGGATTATTCTGAGAAAGTTGAATTTTCAGTGAATAGTAAAAATACCGTTTTAGGGTTTCGGTATGTTTAATGACATCATAATGATGTCATGATGATGTCATGAGATCTTTTGAGGGTTGGCCGGCCAAGGGTGATGAATTATTGTTTTGGGGGCCCCATGTGGCCTAACTCCATGATAAATGCCAAGGGAGAGCCCATGGGTTTGAGAAAAGCACATGTGAGGTGTCCTTTGGCCATTAATGCTTTGTCCCCTCACTTTCCCTATATATACCCACCCTTTCCTCCCTTGGTTTTCACTCCCAACTCTCTCCCAACTAAGTTCTGGTCTTCTTACCTTCCAAGGAGTCCTCCCAAGGTGCCCCCAAGCCCTCAAGGTCCAATCCTTTGAGTTTCAAGAGTCACGTTTTAAGGTAAGGGATCCGACCCCTCTCTTTCCTTTCAAGTGATCTCTTTTATGTCATTCCTTTTATGCTCCATGTTCTTATTTTGGAGGATGTTCTTTTATACTCCTCTTACTGCCCTTTTTATGTTCATATGATTAAAGACCCCCTCTTACTCTCATCATTTCGTTTTAAGAACGTTTAAGTGGCGCCGTTAGGCTGCCGAATTTTCAAGGGATTCATTCACCTCTCTCTTTTTCAAAGTTCTACTTTCATGTCAAGTCTTTCAAGTTCATTTTTATTATGTTGGGGTATGATCTCTATATTTATCATACTGGTCTTTTATGATCACATGATGAGAGACCCCATTTGATCTCTTCAATTCAGTATTTTGATGTCTTAAGTGGCGCCGTTAGGCTGCCGAATTTTTAAGTGGTTCTTCACCCTTCTCGTTTTGAAGTTCTACTTTCATGGAAATTATTTCAAGTTCCTTTATATTATGTTGGGGTATGATCTCTATATCTATCATACTGGACTCTTATGTTCATATGATGAGAGACCCTATTTGACCTTGTCAATTCAATTTTGTTGAAGTATAAGTGATGCCGTTAGGCTGCCGAATTTTCACAAGAGAAATCTTGTTTTGTTTTCTTCCTTTCATGTTCTTCATTTCATATGGTATATTTTCAAATTTCATTACCATGTTCATAAATCCCTTATATTTTGTCCCTCTACTGTTTGATGGGTCATTTATGAATGTTTGACCCATGTCCCCTCTCTTCTCAGTGTTTTCTAAAACCTTGTAACATAGTCGTTATGCTGCAGAATTTTCCCCTCAAAATGCCTCTCTCTTTTCTCAAAAATTATTTTATGTTATAAAGTGAATACTCAAAGATCTTATTTCTACAAGGGTATTCACATATATATCAAAATGTTCCATTTTAAATTCTGGTATTTACATACATGAGACCCGCTTCCCTTTCCGTGGGTTTAAAGTGCCGTAAAGATCATGTCATTAAAGCAGTTTTTAAAATGTTATGATTATGAAATGAAACCCATTTATTTTATGCTATATGGGTTATTTATGAAATGTTTGATGATGATATATGTGGCTCACATGATAATAAAGGCAAATTTAAGGGTGCGCCCTGATAGCGCTCCAATGCATTGGGTAATGATGTAACCACTAGAGATTACAATTTTCACGATACCTTGGTGAATAACCTTGGTAATTTTCAAATGACACCTTGGGGATGGACCTTGGTGATATGTTCATGATTGTCTATGTTAAATGATGTAGCCCAATCTTCAAGTTATGAAAAATGTTATTTTTATTATGAAATGCCTCATGATTCCTTTCTTATGCCTTAATGTTCTTTTCATGTCCTTATTGAAGTATCTCAAGTTCACATGTAAAATGTTCCTCTTATTTCCCTTACTGGGCCTTCTGCTCACCCTTTCTTTTGATGTATGTCCCCAGGTTATGAGATGCATAATGAACATAGGATGAACTTAAGGAGACGCCTTGCAAGTGTTTAAGAAGAATGTTTTATGTTTTTTTATGTATTATGATCCTTGTTTCCAAGACACTAAACCTCAATGATCCTCAGATTTGTGTAATGTAATGAAAGTTTTTGTTATAAAATGGCGGGATGCTATAATGATGGTTAGTGTAAATAAATTATTATGTTACTATAATACTTTTCTAAGGAGATTATGGAGTATATTTTCAATGTTACTAATTTGAAAAATACAAATTTAAGATATGGTGATACAAGGAACAATATGGTATTATAATGATCATCATACAATGAAGTTCCAAAGAACACCACTCTTTGTACTATTTCAATCAAGATATGGATGTATATTGAAATTATTTATGGGAGAAGAATATTTGGAAACCATTCAAGATAATGTGGATCAACTAAAAAATGTCTATCAAGTGGTATATACATTCATTGAAGATATATACATAGAAAATAATATATTTATAAGAGTATAGGTGGTGTTTAATTTTCATATAATTAATATTTGTGGAGGGATTATGATCCATAAGTGTATACATGATGATATTTATCAGGAAATAGGTATAAAAATTCTCATTTAAAAAGAATAAAAAGTGATTGTTTTTCCTATGAAGACTAAACAACATGAGAATTGATAGTCTAAAAATGAAGGCATCTGTAAGATGAAATAAATCATTGAAATTTTGATGAACAAGGAAGAAAAAATCATGGAATTTTTTTAGAGGTTTAAATAGTCTCTTTATGAAAACAACGTACCACTATTTAAATAATACAAAAGTGGATTAAAAAATGATAAAATAGGAAAACAATGAATGAAAGGAAGGTTCAAGAAAAATTGTAAAGGGGAGGTACACAGATGAAATTATCCACAATGTTTAACTATTATGGATGAATAATGTACACCATTAGTATGTGTCTAGAGGCCCAAGGGATCAATGGTGTAAGATGAATTAATTCATTAATATCTCAATAAGATGAATCAAAAATTTTAATGTTTTTATGTGATATATTTTATTTCAGAAAAATATTAAAATATGGGAAAGTATTAAAGTAGTAAGGGAATAGTTTAAGTTATAAAGAAATAATATATTTCTAGGAAAAATTAATAGAGAATTTTTACTTGAAGAAAATATGTTGAATTGGAAAATATATTTAATGTTTTGAAGGAAAAGCATGGAACTCAATAGAAGGTGGGACAATAACCGATTATATCACACTCAAAATAAAACTCTGAGGGAGAATGAAAACAAAAATCTATGAAAAGGAAGGAAACATTGTTATATATGAGGAATAAGGAAGTGTTTATCTATAAAGACTCGCATAAGATAAATATGTTTTAATTAATTTTGAATGATATTAAAAAATATATACATGATGATTTTATTTTGTGGTTTCAAAAGCCACACCACAAGAAATGAAGTAAATTCTAGTGGAACATCCCTTCATTATAATAGTAATAATGGAGATATAAGAAAGAAAAATTAATCAATCGAGGATTCATTAACTTATGGGATTTGTCTCACAATGTAAAAAGAACCCAATCTAAGAAAGACAATGAATCCCAAATATTGTATCCAAAAATGAAATAGTACAAGTGGTATTGTAAAATATCACTATAAATTCTTAATATAATTTTAGATGTAAAATATTGGTTCACTATGACCAATCAAATTCTTCAAACTAAGGATGTGAAAGTTACGACTCTCCCAATGTGTTAAATGGTTCAATATTCATTAAAAGTGATACAAGATTAACGAGAGATATGATCCATAGGTTGTATGACTTCAAAGGATATAGATGTATAATATGATAAATATAAATAAATTATGAATAAAATATAGGATTTATTGATATTAAAAGTCCAAGTTGGTGTTAGGCTTAAATAAAATGGACAATAAGGATGAAATTGACCAATAAAGTGGTGATAGTCAACTTTTCCGGGTTTTATATGAAAATTATATAATTTCATACTAAAAGGTTGGGGGAAAATGATAAATGAACTAATAAGAGATTAATATGTGTCAAATATGTATTTAAAAGTTCTTATGTTGTCAAGACACCACTAAAGATCAATATGTGACTTCAAAAAACAATTTTAGAGGGTTTGGACCACTATGAAATAATAGTCATATTTGTGGATGAAGTATAATTTTAACATAAATAACAAATCTATTTGTTATGTACTAACATGTGTGGCACCAACAAATAATTTTAAAGGATACTGATGAATCTACTATATGAATGTTTATTACCTAATAGTGGTTTTCCATATTGATGAAAATTTGAAAATAAGGTATCAAGAGATAAAGACATTTTTGGGGAGTGGGAGATAATTACTCAAAGGTTGTCTAACCTTATCTAAAATACATTTATCCCTTTGATGATTTAAGGCCATAGAAATCAAGTGGTATTACATATTATTTCCAAAATTGTGGTCTTTTTTAATTAAATAGCTGGTATGTATAAAAATATATATGAATTATTGATTATTCATTGATGGTCAGAGGAATTCATGATTGAGATCACAATATGTATTAGAGTTTTTTAAATGATAAGATGTTGGATTTTGTAGAATTTAATTTAGTGAAAATGAAATATTTTTATTTTATTTAAATAAACTCTTCTTTCTTATATTTTTGAGGAATTAGTAGGCCTATAAGATTTATTTATGACTCAAATTCTACGTTTTTATTTCAGTTTAGGAAATTTTTGAGTTAAATAAAGATAAATTTGGGAGAAATTATCTAAAATCAAGATAGGTAGAGAAGGTAAAAAGTATTAATTGTTCACTAGTTAATAGATTCAAAACAAATTTGGCTATCAATGTATTATGTCAAATAAAATGGAAATGATTTTATGAAAAATTAATCATTATGATGAAATGGAGGTATCCCTAAGTAGTTCTATAATAATGAGGGATTATATCAAAAGTATATATAGTTAAAAAGACTTTTCACATTGTTTCTTAAAAGGGTAGTAAATTAAGGGATCAAAAATCCATATTCTTGATGATATTTAACATACTTTTTAGAGGATGGACTTATGATAGTATTAATAACAAAATCTAAAGAGAGAGATTATTGGAAAAAATGTGAGTTTGGTGTTGTATTTTGTTTCAATCACTATATGTAGTATTAAGAACTATAGTTGGATTGTAAAAGTAATTTTGATATCATTAAGAATATACAGAATGTTTTTGGATCTAACATTGGTGGAGTGAATTACTTTTAATATTCTATCAAATCATATTAATTATTTAGAGAGAGTAAAATATTATATTTATTGATTAGATAATGAGTAGATATAGATGTGTGAATTAAATATTTAACATGTAATTCACCATGACAAAGTGAATGAGGATAATATGGAATAGACATGGAAATGAGTAGAGTAAATGTACTTTAGTTTTTTTGGATTCCTTTTTAAACTAAAAACATTTTGGTGTGAAATAGTGAGAAGAATTGAAGAAAACTATAGTATGTTTCCATGATGATTGAATATGATAAAGAAAATATAAAAAATGGAAATTTAAATAAAAATTAACCACCACATTGGATTATCTAAATAGAATAATTAATATTTGATTTTAATTTCCACAAAACCATGGCCTCTATGATGGTGAAAAGAGACCATAGTTGGTTTGGGCTAGACAATAGGAAGAGAAAAAAATATATGGTGAATTTTTTTGAGTATTATCTTTTTTGTGGAGTGGAACCACAAGAGAATAATATATTTTTGATTCCTCACCATATTTAGTAAATAAATTATAAATACAAAGTAAAAATTTATTTGTGCTTAGGATGTATATGGTCACATGCACGATGAAGAATACCATGTTGTAGTGTAATCATGCTATAAAATTGTGAATGGATAAAGATAATTCAATAGAGAATAATGTGGAGAAGCTATGTAAGTTTAAAAGAGTTACTAAAGAAGTAAAATGAGTTTTATCATAGAAATATTATCATGTTTATTTAAAAATTACAAATTTTCCTGCTCCATGAAATGGAGGTCGTTATTTAGAGGATTAAAATAGAAAAGATACCATACACCACTGGGAAATTTGAAAAAAAAATAAAAGAAGATTCACTATAAATTTAGAAAGACCATGGTGTATTATGTATTTATTAAAATATAGAGGTAACAAAGACCAAACCAAAAATTTTTTTGTTTTGGAATTAAAATTTACCCATGAAATAGGGGAAGAAAAAAACATGATATTTTTTACTTACCATAGAGGATATATATAAAATGGTTATAGTTGGTGACAAGAGAAGAACCATGCAGTGGTGTAGGAAATATTAAACATTAATATGTACAGATTTAATGTTTAAATAGACATGTTTATGGGGATCCCATCATGTTATAGTCAATATATATTGGAAGAAAAGTATATCATATTTATTTCCACACCACATGAATAACAAATTGACCCTCGTCGACCTAAAACAACATCTGATCCCACTCACCAAAAAGGCACAATCAAACTTACCTATACTATAGATGTTTGAAAATAGAATTTAGGGTCCTAAAGATATATTCAGGAGACTATACCCTCTCATAAGAATACAATTATAGTATAAAACAAGAAAAAATAATATACATACACAACCATTAGAGTATGCACAATAAATAAATCGAAACAACTGTATTATTTAATAAAATGAAATGAAACATATATTCCAATAAACTCCAAGCATTCCAAAATAAACAAAAATAGGTTGCCTACTAGGTTGAGCACAAATAAAAAATAAAAAAATAGAAAATATATTGATCGGGCTCCACTGCCATCTCCAAGTTGAAAATCATACCCTGTTTCCACAACCCTTAATCTACACCGACCCAATCCTTAAAATCAAAATGAGTTTATTTGTTTGATTGTATAAGACTGGGCATCCACATGAACCACTGTGATTTATATGATCTATATTAATGTAGACCTATGGTCTACACACACACAAACACCAATTGTAAGAACCCAGTTCTTATTCTTGAGGTATAGGTTTCTTTGTTCCTTTTTTACTTGAGTGTTTTTGAGAAAACAAGGGAAATGTGGGAAAAATACCAAATTAATTGGTACACACCATGTACTTTTGTACACACGTCATGTACTTTGGCCACGTGGGCTGATAATACAGGGCGTGTAGGCTTGTTAGTGATTGAGGGTGTAAGAAATAACTACACGCTGGGTACTTAGTAATACAGGCCATGTAATCCATCGGAAGGTGAACAGTAAGGTGGTGGAAGTAGCCGCCAGCAGAAGATAGTATACACCATGTACTTAGTAATACACACCATGAAATCAAGTCAGCAAGTGAACAGTGAGGTGGTGGAAAGTAGACGCTATAGGAATAGTTAAAAAATGGATAGTACACACCGTGTACTTGAGAAGTACACACCGTGTAGTTATGTTTTTTCATTAAAAATATGTATTAGCCATCTCATTAGGTATAGGAGGCAGATAACTCACCAGGAGCTATAGTAGAGTAGGCCGAGGCTTGGAAGAGCTCCCAATCACTCACTGAGACTCCGATTCATCCGCCATCGACCTCGTTTGAACCGCGCGGGTAAGGTATTCCTTCTCCTTGGGTCTTTCCTTCCAATTATTTCCCTAAGTGAAGTTATTTAGGTATTAATGGGTAATTGTTCATCTTATATCTACGTCATTCTTGGTCGTTTCGGGAGGCACCTTTCATGTATATCGATCAGAGGAGATCGAGTAAGGTGGTATTGTATTTGATTCCAACTATCAAGTGGTTTTGGTGTACCATTGTGCGACACACCCATATTTGGGGTGTCGTATGGATGATCCCTTGACTATTGAGATACGTATAATTTCATAGGTAATCTAATATTTAAGTATAAACTTCTATTTGAGATCGATGCTTTGATCTGCGGCCACCCCGTGGGTGTGATTCCCTTGTTTATCCCTTTGGCCAGGATACCCATGGGTATTCCATGATTATAGAATGTTTTGAGTTTTCTTGAGAGGAAACATATAAAAATTTCTTTCTTATGCATTAGGATCATCCCAGTTACTTTCTTCTCCTATAATATGCCTGAGGGCAGTGTTTGTTTAGCCTGAGGGCAAGGTTCTGTTTAACCTGAGGGTAAGGTTCTATTTAGCCTGAGGGAAAGGTTTTGTTTAGACTGTGTTCAAGGTTCTATTTATCCTGAGGGAAAGGATTTTTTAGACTAAGGGCGAGGTTTTCTTTAGTTTGAGGGAAACGTTTCTTATGCCTGAGGGTAGTGTTTATTAAGAATGAGGGAATGGTTCTGTTTAGCCTGAGGGAAAGATTCTGTTTAGCCTGAGCTCAAGGATTGTTTATCCTGAGAGAGAGGTTTTGTTTAGCCTGAGGGAAACGTTTCGTATACATGAGGGAAGTGTTTTTTTAGGCTAAGGGAAAGGTTTGGTTTAGCCTGAGGGCAATAGTTCTTACGCCTGAGGGAAATGTTCATTATGCCTGAGGGCAGTTACCTGAGGGTTTCGTTTCTGTTTTCCTAAGGGTAAGGACGTGCATGTCTGAGGACACTGTTTATTTTGAATATTCATTGTGGTGATTTATTATGTTGTACCTGCCAAGATAAAGAAGAGGCTTGGTATTATTATTAACTTATACTTGTTAGATAACCTATTGTGGTTTCTACTGTTGCACTGGTATGGAAGATTGTCGGTCGAGGCAGAGTCTTGGAAAACTCATAATTCAATTATATTAAATTGTTAAATAATTATTAAATGGAAATATAACTGGTAGGAATGGTTACTTTTTAGTACTTCCTAGTTTACTACATTTCGTTATTTCACACTCCTATTTCACATTTTCACTGACAGTTGGGCACGGGCCTTTGGTGGTTTCCTACTAGGATTTATTTCTCACACCCTGTTTGGGTCATGTCTTGGGCCCAAACAGATTATACTTTTGCTGTTGTTGATAAGGGAACGAGTCCCTACACAGGTACATGATTGTTATAGAGGAGTAAGAGAGTATGTGACTGAGCCGAGGATTGCGATGCAGCTGAGTTCCTATTACACTACTTTGGTTTTGTTTTTCTGTACTTTGTACCTTGTGTTGTATTGTATTAGATTAAAGTTTATCCTGTTTTGGATGATTTCTCAGAATTAGTTACATGTTTCATCATCATATATAGGACAGTTGGTTATCTTTTACTTTAGTTACGTTGTCTATTTTAGGTTTTTATTATTGATTGTTTCCACTTTTGTATGTTTATATTTTTCCGCTATGATAAACTTTAAAAAATGAGAGAATAGTTTCCCCACTATCAGTCTACGACACTCACTTCTAGTAGGAAGCCTCTAGAATTTTGGGAAATACGCTTAAGGTCATGTGACCAACTTGGTTTAGGACAGCCATTTTGTGGCACCCAGATCCAAGACGTTACAAAGTGGTATCAGAGGGTTTTATTTTCTCTAAGTTATTTTATTATTTGGAGACAATGGAAAGAGATAGATTGTTAATTGATTTGGTAATATACCATTCCCGAGAGTAGCTACCCCATTTATAGGTAAAGAACATATTGCCTCAAATTAAATCGTGATTTTCTATTTATGATTATTACAATTGATTTGATTTTCACCATTGGGTGGCACACTTACGGTGTGATATATATTTTTATAATTGGGTTCCATTTAGTTTCAACTCGATGAGATGAGGGTATTCCATCTCATGCATCATTTAGTAAAATGTTAAAATCAAATCCCATGCATTGTTTCCATGCCATGTAGGTGCATTAGAAATTGCATGTTGTTGTGATAGACGTTGTGCTAGAAAATTCCTACTATTGTGATAGGTACCTTGATAGATTTTTCTACTATTGATTGGGTATTGGTACATGTTATGGTTGGGTTTAGGGATGCTAAACTTTGGTTCCTGAGAAGTATGGGCACTCTTAGACCAGAATTTATCAGATCATAATCTAGCCTTCTGTCACATTTTTTCCTATAATGTGAATGGTCAGGTGATAAACTTTGGTTCACGGGGAGTATGGGCCCAAAATATTGGAATTTGGCATATCGACGCTTGAAATTAAAGGAAAAGGGGCTCCAAAGTAGTTTCTGAGTCTTACTGTCCTAAGAAACCCAGAATACACGCCATTTACTTTTGACTACACACAGTGTAATCTGCTGTTCGGGAAGAAATGAAAAATTTTTAAGTACAATCCATGTAATTATATGTACATGTGGTGTAGTATAAGGCCTTGTAACCCACTGTGTGGGAGGGAACACAGGTCTTCCAGTTTTTACCGAGAAAACACCGTGTACCCATTATACATGTCATGTCGTGTTGATCTTGTGTCCGCCCATGTGAATAACTACACAGACAATGAAATCTTAGCTTATACACACCATTTCAATTATTAACACGTCGTGTAGTGTAATCGTGGGATCTGACCGTTTAGAAAACAAGATGAGTTAGTGATATCTTTTCAAGTACACTCTGTGTCATTCAGGAACACGCGGTGTAGTGTGAGTTGTGTATCCGGCTGTGTCTCTAACAACACGGGTCGGTGATGCTCATTTAGTACAAGACGTGTACCTGTGGGACACGCCATGTAGTTTTGACCAGTAGAGACCAGGTGGACTTGGCCATGTGGCTGGGGAAATAGGGTGGTTTACATGCCATGTGCGGGTGTAACACACCGTGTACCTAGGATTGAGACATGCCCAGGCCAGCATTAGAACATGAACATGTAAGGGCTTAAGAGTGCACATTGGGTAGACCTTATACACGCCGTGTAGTCGTTTTTTTTCTAGTTATTGTGGATATTTCCCTTTTTCATTGGCACTCTTAAATGGAAAAAAGATACCTCGACTGTAAATTAAACTAAGGCATGAGTTTGACCTTGTAGAGTCATGATACCGAGACGACCACGAGTTGTTCACCAAGAGAGTGGTAACGATTATACTCGAGAGATTGTAGGTCGTGGGATACCAATGGATCCTCCAACAGTTCCAGATGCGGTGCCATCCGTTACACTGGATGCAGGTACAGATGCGCAGTTCCGTGAAGGCTTCATTCAGGTCATGCAGAACTTCTAGGGAGCACCACTGGTTGCCACATCTATGGAAGATCTGACACGTATATTCCAATAACAGCATCTGACTACCTTTTCAGGGGATGATTGACCATAGGCTACAGAGTCATGGCTAGGTTCTATGAAGATGATCTTCGAGCATTTGGAGACACCTACTAGGAGGAGGGTCAAGCTCACTAATTACATGTTTCTTGATACCTCCAAGATATGGTGGGATGTTACCACCCAGACTAAGAATAACTAAGACATGATGTGGGAATATTTTCTGGCAGTCTTCTATGAATTTTTATTCCTAGAGATGCTAAGGGCATATCGAGCTCGAGATTTCATGAATCTGCAGCAAGGCACCATGTTATTGATGGACTATTCTACCTGCTTCACCAAGCTACAACTTTTTGCACCTGTTATAGTGGGTGATGAGATATTGAGGGCTAGATTCTTTGAGGATGGTATTCGATATGACATCCTCATGTTGGTGAATGTTTTCAAGTTGCCTATAGTGCATGATATTGTGATCCAGGCTTTGATTACGGAGCAGAACTTGTGGGAAGCTAGTGGTGCAGACTAGGGCGGTTCGACCCCAGTATCTAGTACTATTTCTACTGGAAAGAGGAAGAGACAGATGGATTTCTCCCACGGTGGTAGTACTAGACAGAAGAATTATTCAGGTGGCTCAGTTATGTGCTACTAGTGTGGTAAGGTGGGGCATAAGAGACCTCAGTGTCCACATGACCCGGAGGGAGTTTCCACCAGTTACTAGTGAGAGGCGTTCTGTGAAGACTCCACATGTAGGAGATGGGCCACCAGCTTCTTATTAGTCAGGGAACTGGAATATGTCAGGACGTTCAGGCCGAGGTGGTGGTCATGGTCGTGGTAGCCAGACACCAGGATCTCAGAGACAGCAGGGTGGGTCAGCTCGGGGTAGCCAGGCTATATCGTAGGGTCGCGGAACTGGGCCGACATAAGTAGTGCAACAGACCCAATAGGAGTAGGATCTTGGACCTTCCACTATCAGACGTACTATTCTAGTTGCTTCTGTTTTATCTTCGGTAAATTTCGATTCTGGTGCTACAGATAGCTTTATATCTGTGCCCATTGCGGAGAGCCTTGGGATATGTGTTTATTCTTCTTCTAATATCATGATGCTAGACACTCCGTTGGGAACTAGAAAGGTAGGTGTGAATCAGTGTAGGGAGTGCCCCTAGAGGTTGTTGGGTGTCACTTTCTATGGGACCTCTATGTATTAGAGATTAAATCCTATGATTCCATTCTCAGGATGGACTGGTTGGTACCCTTTCAAGCCTTTGTAGATTTGTATAGTCTTATGGTGAGTTTCACGTCACCAGAGGGTAGAGAGTTTTTATACATGGGCGAATGTGATGTCTAGGAAAGCTGAGATGGACTCGAGCATCGTGGGCGAGGTGGAGTGAAATCCCAGATTACGGGTTTATATATGGATGACCAGGGAACGTGTCATAAGGATTTCCCTCCAGTGTTTAATAGTTTGAGGGATGTTTTCCCAGAAAACTTTTCAAGTCTAACTCCAAAGAGAGAGGTGTATTTCTTTACTGATCTTGTTCCAGGAGCGACACCTATGTCCATTCATCCTTATAGGATCGCTACACCAGAATTGCAGGAGCTCAAGAAGCAGTTGGAGGAGTTACAGGAAATGGGTTTAATCTGACCCAGTACTTCTCCTTAGGGTTCACCTACCCTATTTGCGAAGAAGGCGGATGGTACCTCTAGACTCTGGGTGGATTATCAGAAGATGAACCTGTTGATGGTCAAGAACCGATATCCCTTGCCACGTATTGATGATATTTTTTATTAAATTCAAGGAGAAAAATTGTTCTTGAAGGTTTAATTGAGATCCATATATCATCAGTTGTGTGTTAGACCATCAGACATACCTCTTACAGCTTTTCAGAGAAAATATGGTCTATACGAGTACTTGGTCATGCCATTCAGACTCATAAACATGATTGCAGTTTTCATGGATCTGATGAATCATGTGTTCCACCCATATCTATATTCCTTTGTGGTAGTCTTCGTGGATTATATCTTGGTGTACTCTCACACTTGACATGACCATGCCACATATCTTGAAATCGTTTTGAGTACACTAAGAGAGAATCATTTAGATGCTATGATCTCAAAGTGCCACTTTCAGATAGACCAGATTCACTTCCTGGGTAATATTATTTCAGAGGCAGGAGTTGCGGTAGACCTATAGAAAGTGAGAGTAGTAGTTTCCTGGGAGAAACCTAAGAATGTGTTTAAAATAACGAGTTTCTTGGGGATGGCTAGTTACTACAGGCACTTTATTCATGACTTCTCTCACATAGCAGTGCCGTAGATGAGTTTGACTAAGAAGGGTATGATGTTCGTTTGGTTAGAATCATGCGAGACAAAATTTCAAGAGCTGAAGGGAAGGTTGACATCAGCACCAGTCCTGATACTTCCCGATCAAGGTAAGATCTATACAGTTTACTGTGATGCATCAAGTATTGGGCTTGGAGTAGTGTTGTTGCAGGGCGATCGAGTGGTTGCGGATGAGTCTCAGTAGTTGAGGCCACATGAGAGGAAATACCCGACACATGATATTGAGTTGGATATAGTTGTTCATGCGTTATGCTATTGGAGACATTATCTCTTGGGAGAACATTTTGTAGTGTTTACGTACCACAAAAGTCTTAAATACATATTTACCCAGCGTGAAATAAATTTGAGACAACAAAGGTGGGTTGAATACCTACAATCCTTCGACTTTGAGCTTTCCTATACACCTGGTAAGGGTAATGTAGTAGCTGATGCAATGAGTAGGAGGACTCAGACATCGGCAGTGCAGGAGGACAGTGGTGAGTGGAAGTTTACGACTTTGTTCTCTGAGATGCATTTGGTGGTGCATGATAGTTAGGGGCGAGCCTATCTTTCATTCTGACCTGTGACTTCTACCCTCTTGGATTGAGTGAGGATGAGACAAATATCAAATTCAGAAGGCCTAGTTCTATTGGAGTTGATGGAAAGTGAGGACCCTCTTCCTGGTTAGACGATAGGCGATGACGAGGTACTGCATGTCCATGGACGAGTGTGTGTTCTGGGGGATATACGTGAGGAGTTAATGCAGAAACTTTATGCTTCAGCTTGGGCAGTGCATCCTAGAGTTACCAAAATGTACTGTGACTTGATACGTCAGTATTGGTGGATGGGTATGAAAAAAGAAGTAGCTGGTTTTGTTATGAGATGTTCCACCTATCATTAGGTGAAGGCAGAGCATCAGAGGCCAGCAGTACTATTACAACACTTACCCATTCCGTAGTGTAAATGGGATGATGTCACGATGGAATTTATGAATGGGTTGGTGAGGTCACTTTGAGGTAGTGATGTCGTTGGGGTTGTTGTGGATAGAATCACGAAGGTAGCTCATTTTTTTTCCGATCAAGGAGACCTTCGGTGTTGAAGAGCTCAGGAAGTTTTATATATGAGAGGTACTACGTATTCATGGGGTCCCTTATTCTATCATTTCATAAAGGGATGCCCATTTTACATCTCATTTCTGGTAGAGTTTTCAGAGGGCACTAGGTACACAGGTGCTTCTGAGCACAACTTACCACCCTCAGACCGATTACCAGTTAGAGCGTACAATACAGGTGCTAGAAAACATGATGCGTGCATGCGTCTTGGACTTTGGGAGATCTTGGGATAATCACATAACCCAGGTTGAGTTTTCCTACAATAATAGTTTTCAGGAAACTATTGAGATGACAGCTTATGAGGATTTATATTGTAGGCCATGCCGATCACCCTTGTGCTGGTTCGAGGTAGGTGAGGTAGCTTTAATCAGACCATGTCTTGTACAGGAGACTCTAGTGCATGTCCACTTGATTCAGAAGAGGATGGATACTTCATAGTCTCTTCAAAAATATTATGTTGATCACCGTAGATGACCCTTGGAGTTTGTTGTCGGGGATCAAGTTTTCTTGCATGTTTCACCGACGTTGGGACATAGGTGGATCAAGAAAAAGGGTAAACTTTCACATAGGCATGTAGGGATGTTTGAGATTATGGAGAGATTCGGGATGATTTCCTATCAGTTGTAGTTACTATAAAGGTACCAAGCCATGCACAACATCTTCCATGTATCTCAGCTATACCATTATCAATCAAACCCATCTCACATTTTTCATCCCGAGAAAGTTGAACATCAGGTTGTGAAACCTTTGAGGAGCATCTGATTTGTATTGTTGACAGGAGAACGAAGGTTCTCTATGGCCTGTCAGTTCCTCTCGTACGGGTGCTATGGCAGCATGGCCAAGTGCAGAACAAAAATTGGGAGCGGGAGACCGACGTATGTGCTTAGTGTCCAGAGTTTTTCTTATCTTTATCTTCACCACCCTTGGAATGGAAATTCGGGGATTAATTTCTTTAAGGGGGGAAGTTTGTAAAAACCCAGTTCTTATTCTTGAGGTATGAGTTTCTTCTTTTCCTTTTTTCCGTGAGTTTTTTTAAGAAAACAAGGGAAATGTGGGAAAAATCCCAAATTTATGGGTACATGCCATGTACTTTTGTACACACGTCATGTACTTTGGCCATGTGGGATGAGGATACAGGGTGTGTTGACTTGTTGGCGATTAAGGGTATAAAAAATAACTACACACCGTGTACTTAGTAATGCATGCCGTGTAATCAGTCGACAAGTGAATAGTAAGATAGTGGATGTAGCCAATAGCGGACGATAGTACATTCCGTGAACTTAGTAATACATTCTGTGTAATCAAGTCGGTATGTGAACAGTGAGGAGGTGGAATGTTGCCACTAGAGGAACAATTAAAAAAATGACAGTACACACCGCATAGTCATGTTTTTTCATTAAAAATAGAAAATAGCCACCTCATTCGGTAGAAGAGGCTGAGAAATCACCAGGAGCTATGGGCGAGGAGGACGAGGTTTGGAGGAGATCCCAATCGCTCACCGAGACTCCAATTCTTCCGATGTCGATCTTGTTTAAACCGCGCGGGTATGGTCTTCATTCTCCTTGGCTCCTTCCTTCCAATTATTTTTCTAAGGGATACTATTTATGTTTGAGCGGGATATCATTCATTAGAGATATACGGTGTTTTTAGTCGTTTTAGGAGATTTCTATGACATATATCAATCAAATTATATCGAGGTAGGTGGTCTTGTGTTTGATTCCAACTGTCAAGTTGTTTTTGTGTGCCATTGTGCTACACGCCCATGTTCGGGGTGTTGTATGGATGAGTCCTGGACTGTTGAGATACTTAGAATTGCATAGTTAATCTAATGTTTAAGTATAAACTACTTTTTGAGATCGATGATTTGCTCTGGGGCCACCCTGTGGGTGCATTCCCCTTGTTTAGCCGTTTGGACAGGATACTTGTGGGTATTCCATGATTATAGCATGTTTTGAGTTTTCTTGAGAGGAAACATATATAAATTGCTTTCTTATTCATTGGGTTGTGCCTTGTTACATGATTTTCTTTTTGAATGCCTGTTGAAAGTGTCTGTTTAGACTGAGGAAAAGAATCTGTTTATCAGGAGGTCAAGGTTCTGTTTAGCCTGAGTTCAAGGTTCTGTTTAGCCTGAGGGAAATGATCTGTTTAGCATGGGGGTGAGGTTTGTTTATCCTGAGGGCAAGGTTCTGTTTAACCTGAGGGAAATATTTATTATTCCTAAGGGTAGTGTTTGTTTATCCTGATGGAAATGTTCTATTTAGCTTGAGGGAAGGGTAATGTTTATCCTGAGGGAAATGTTTTTTTCCCTGAGGGTGAGGATTTTTTTAGCCTGAGGGAAACGTTTCTTATCCACGAGGGTAGTGTTGGTTTAGACTAAGGGAACAGTTTTGTTTAGCCTGAGGGCAATGGTTCTTATGCCTGAGGGAAATGTTCGTTATTCCTGAGGGCAGTTACCTGAGGTTTTGTTTCTGTTTTCTTAAGGGTAAGGACATGCATGTATGAGGGCAATGTTTATTTTTAATATTCACTATGGTGATTTCATATGTTGTACCTACCAAGATAAAGCACATGCTTGGTATTTTAATTATCTTTTACTTGTTAGATAACCTATTGTGGTTTATACTGTGGCACTCGTATAAGAGATAGTCAGTCGAGGCCGAGTCTGGGAAAACTCATAATTCAATTACATTTAATTGTTAAATAATTATTAAATGGAAATATAACTGGTATGAATGGTTACTGTTGAGTAATTCTTAGTTTACCGCATTTCATTATTGCACACTAATGTTGCACATTTTCATTGATAGTTGGGCATGAGCCTTTGGTGGTTGCCTACTGAGATTTATTTCTCACACCTGGTTTGGGTCATGTCTTGGGACCAAACAGATTATATTGCTACAGGTGTTGATAATGACGAGGGTCACTTCCTAGGTACACGATTATTACAGATGAGTAGGAGTGCATGGGACCGATCTTAGGCTTGTGATACTGCTGAGTTCCTATTGCACTTCTTTGGTTCTGTTTTCCTATACTTTGTAACTTGTGCTGTATTGTATTAGATTGCAGTGTAACCTATTTTGGCTGCTTTCTTAGAATTAGTGACATGTTGCATCATCATATATATGACTGTTGGTTATCTTTTACAATAGTTTTTCTATCCATTTCATGTTTATATTGTTGATTATTTCTGATTTTGAATGTTTATATTTTTATACTTTGTTACACTTTAAAAAAATGAGGGTATAATTTCCCCACTATCAGTCTTAGGCCCTCGCTGCTAGTTAGTAGCCTCTGGTGTTTGGGGAAATGTGCTTGAGGTCATGTGACCAACCGGGTTCGAGGCACCCGTTTTGTGGCACCTGGATCCGAGAAATTACACCAATGTGGATATATATGTGTTGCGAAATAAATCTAAATATTCCACCCCAAAAATTGAACATATAATATGAAATATTATACAGTTTAATGTACATGTTATATTCCCAACCTATTCTAAAACATATAATAACTTGTATAAAATTAATGGTAATAAAAAAATCCATGAAACTAGCCAAAAATGGGTTCTAGTCTAACAAAACGGTAAATATGACCCTACTCTAGTCAATTATAGATGATTTATAATGTTGAATCAAAATAAAACCTTAAACACTTTCTTGGAATAATTTTGAAAGTCACAAATAAAATTCAAAGATAAATTATTTTTCTAAATTTATTTTTTTCATGCATTTAGAATTATTTTGCAAACTACTATTTTTAGAAATAAAGAATAATTTTTTAATCGGATGGAGTAATTTCATTAAAAAAATTCTAATATTTTATATCAGATTAATTACATTACTTAATTATACATTAATGTATTTTATATCTGATAAAAATTTATCAACTTCATCGAATTAATATATTTAAATTTTTGGATGTAAAATAATAATTAATTCCATCAGAAAAAGTTTTATAATGAATACCAGATTTAATTCATTAAATGGAGAAAAACATGCATTATATATGATAATTTACCAAATATTTCAAATGAAGAATCACATTCCACAAAATGATTGAAGATAATTCTATTGGAGTAAAAAATTCATTCTACCAGTTGGAATTATATATAATTTTAATGGTGTTGTCAATATTCCCATAATACGAAGTTATGAAAAACTATTAATGAGAATAATAGCATCATATAATTTCATTTAATCCGAATGTGAAGAATACAGAATATGACCATTTTATTTTTTTCAAAAAAATAGAAGAAATATTCCTGTATGATTAATATTTTCTATTAGTGATAATTTATAGTTATTAAAAAAAATTTGTAACATGTTATTATGAGATAATACATTATTGTGTCTTTAGGGAGTTTTTACAATAGCCATCGTATTTGTATGGACCTTTGTAACTGCCTTATGTTTTTCTGTGTTTGCAATTTTTTTCCAATCTATTATTTTATTAAGGGAATTTGGGGATATGATTATAATTTTTCTTGTATGTTGTTGATCGAGGGTTCCTTATACTATGGAATAGGTTATTTTTTGATATTTATATTGATGTATTATATAATTTAGAAAGATATAAAATTTTGGTTTGGGGAATATAATGGATACTTAATGTGAGGGTTATTTAATTCTTCATCACTAAAGTTTAAATTACGGATATAATTTTTCAACAATTATGTAAATTATATTAATATGTATATAATATTTCATTTTAAATGTTTTAATATGTTTAGATTAATACTATAAAAACAATATGGAATGTTTAATTTTGTTATAAAATATTTATATATATGTTAATATAAAGTATTATTAGAAAATATTACTGATTAAATTATTATAAATAAAAAAATTATTTATCTAAAATAAATATATAAAAAAGTTAAGTAAATTATGAGGCATATTTTTTTGAAATAACAATTCTCCTCCATCTTTTAAGTAAATCTATACTCTTTTGATCCAACATTTGGTATTAGTTCAAGGTATACTACTTTATTTTCTAGTTTAAATTCATTATAATATACTATTTGTTTCAATAACATGGTTTAATAGAAAGTGTATAGTTGTTTTTATAAGATGAAATTATTTTCTATTGTGGAATTAGAAAAAATTAATGATAGAAAACCACTAGTATTTTCTGGTTTTTATTTTGAATATTGAAGTGACTATATGGGGAAATATTTTATTAATACTGGTGTGGATAATATTTGTTTTGTTAACTAAAAGAATCAGAATTTGTACAAAGATGTTTCAATGTTCACTCGAGATGAAAATATAGAAAATTAAATTAATTAACTAGTTATAAATACTCTATTATAATCAATTGTAAGAAATATATTTAGTAATGTTTCTGAATGTGAAGGTAAAAATAATATTTGAAAGAATCTATAAGTTACTCACAATAAAAATATCAATTTTTTTACATAAAAAGGTTAATTATTCATGCATATTATCTATATTTTGATTTTGTACCTACATAATCAGTTTTAAAGAATCATCAAAGATTCTTAAAAAATTTTAATAGCTTAAAATATCTTAGATATATTGACCACCAGTGAGAACATTCATGAAAAAGGTATTGATTTTATTCTTAATGAATATGAATTTAAAATAAAAACTTTTGATGAACTGAGAATCTCACTAAAATTATTTTTAATGATTTTATAGGAAGACTCATATCATATGAGGGTAGGATAAAAAGAAATTCAGAGAAGGATAAAAAATTTAAATGAATTATATTGTTATTTTACAACAAATATTTATAATAAAGATAGATCAAATGAGAGATATTATAAATTTTAAAATTATAATAATGTTAAAGCTAATATAGAAAGTAGTTTATCAGAAAAAGTTAAAATGAACATTCTATCCTTTCCAAAAGGATGAACATGAAATTTGGAAAAAATTATTTTCATTATAAGTAGAATAATAATCACAATGAAATAAGTGAAATGAATGACTCTTTTGAAATTATTTTATATGTATGTTAAAATTATAATAATATACAATAGTATTGTAATTGTTTTACGAAATAAATATAATAAATATATAATTAAAATAATGTTCTATAACAAAGAATTTATTAAAATCTTAATAGTTTCGATCAATTAGTGTGCAAGTGGTGAAAATAGTTCTCCTCAGACAAATAGTGATGGCCATTCAAATATTTTGTTTTGTGAAAATATTTCAAAGATCAAAAATTTATTGATTTAAATGGTATATGTTTAATCCTTTACAAATTTTACATTAAATTACAATTACCTAGATATGGATAATAAAATAAATTATCTATCATTGGAAGAATAATTTAATTCATACAATGAAGATAATTCATTATAAAATTTTGGAGAATTATTTATATTTACTACATTATTATATTTACAAAAAATAATGTTTCTAAAAATTAATTAAATTCTTAGCTATTTATTGAGAAGTAAAATTAATGTATTTAAAAAAATTATACAAACTTTTTTCATCTTACAAAAGAGCTATAGAAATTTATTTCTTTTAAATCTGGTGATAGTAATTATATCATTGTGAAACTAAATTCTAAAATTTTTTATTTAAAAAAACTATTAAATTTTAATTTATTGAAAGAAAATTTTCATTATATATATAAATAGACAAATACATATAGAAATGTTACTAGGAATATTTTTATGAACTTAAAAGCTTATTTAAAAATTATGACCTTATTCCAAAAAGTGCACCATTTTGTATAAATGGTAATGTGTTGTCTATTGGAAAAAATTTTCTTCAAATAATGTTTAATATTTTGGTTTTCATAAGGCTTATATTTCTAATGAATTTGAATCTATATAATAAAAATGGTAAGAACATCTAGATACCTAAATTATTATTTTCTAAAAATGCTTAATCCAATAAATTTTGGGCACCAAAATCCCTGTCTTCTTAATTTTTGGAAAATAATAAGAGTACCAAAAAAAGAATATTTGGTAAATGGAATGTGGATGTTATAGTCACTTGGTGGAAATAGACAACTTTTTATGAATATTATAAAGATTCAAGGTATAAAAGCATCATTTTATGATAATTCTCAGGCAAATATCAATGGAATATATGATATTATTCTTCTTATAAAACCTATAATTTCATATGTTTTATTTTTTAGGCCTTGAGAACAATCTCATTATCATTATTAAATTTTGTGATGAATGATACCATATTATCTTCAGGAATTAAAAATATACTATTCAACATTTTGAAGGTTATTTGTTATTTCTACTGACGAGGATGATAATATTTACACACATATCCTAGAAAAACATAGAATATAAGATCTAACTTTCCTTAGTGAGAAGAAAAGAAGGTTAGAACACTTTAATATTAGATTCTTAGCAATGATTTCTTTGAAATGCATTGTAATATATATATTAGATGAATTATTTAATTCTTCTAATGTTTCTTGTCCTTTTAAAATTATAAAGAAAAAAATGAAATTTAAAATCTATCAATGAAGCTTTAGAATTTGATTTTCAATTTTAGTGTACATGGATTTATTTGGTTCAATAAAAACTAGAATTATTGGTAGAAAATTCTAATTATATGTTTTAGTTGATGACTAAACTTGATACACATTAATCTATTTTTATCAAAATATAAAAAAAATTTATTTTTAAAAAGATTTATAGTGCAGGATAAAAATAAAAAAATTATACCTTTTTCTACTATTTATAGTGATAATTCATGAGAATTTGAATTTTTTTGATGTTGAAATATTTTGTAGTAAAAAAATTATTATACAAAACTATTTATTTCCTATAACACCTTAGCATAATGGTGTAGTTTATAAAAGAAATCATGTACTTCACAAGATTATATAAACCATGTTAAGATAATACACAACTTCAAGAAAATTTATTGATGAAGTATTTAGAAATGAATAATATACTATAAATCTATTTCACATAGAAATTTTATTAATATATACCCTCATTCATTATCAAATACAAGAAATCCAAAAACCCCTTATTATTGTGTTATTTGGTGAAATTATTCATCCTAAATACTAATGATAATATAAATAAATATTCACCATAAGAAATTGAAAAAATATTCCTTTTAAATTCTATAATAAGAAAGTCTAATATAAATTATAATAAAAATAAATTTTTATCGAGGAAATAGTGATTTTAAAATTTGATTAAACTGATCCTATTATTTTTATACAATGTAAAACTTAATTTTCAGATGTTTTTACTAAAACTAATATGAAAAATCTATTTGAAAATTATTCCAATGATATAATAAATTAAGAAACTAATTTTTTATGTTATAAATATTTAATTAATTAAACCTATTGTTAAAGAATAACCTTTTACAAACCCAATGAATTAAATAATATTTATGAATCATCCCATTGATAATATCATTGGTGATGTAGGTCAACTAATAAAAACTAGAAGTTATGTAATAAATTGATGTTATTTGTTTTCATTTTTATCAATATTTGAACCTATGACTCTTTTTTAGGATTAAGGTGATGAATATTGGAAACAATAAATTACGTATAAAATCAATGGGTTTGTGGGGAATCAATTTTGGAATTTGGATGAATGAACTTAATATTTTATGGTAATTGGATTAAAATGGGTTTTTTCATAATAAACATGATGAAAAAAGAATATTCGTGGAAAATAAAATATGAACTTGTTCTGAATGGTTATAATAAAAAAGAAGGAATAAAATTTGAAGAATCACATTCTCTAGTATCTAGACATGAATCTATTAATATTATTTTATTTTATACAACATTCACAAATTTTAGTCATCCTAAATTGGATGTGAAGTTTTCAATTAATAATTTATATGTCCAGAAGTAAATTTATATATAATATCCACCATGTTTTGAAAAAATATATATTTGGATCCTATTTTTAAATATTATACACCACTTTATGTGCTTAAAAAATATCCATGATCCTAGTATGATTGGATAAATTTATTTTTGAAACATATTTTTTATATGAGTCAAAGATAAATCACTTTTTATTTAATTTTTTAGGGAAACAATTATTGTTCAAAATTATGTCAATGAGTTCATTTTTTTCACAACTAAAAAAAGTTTAGCTTTCTTTTAGATCTTTTGAAAAAATGTGTTTCAAAAGAGTATAATGGGAGAAATGATTTTTTTATATGCTTTTCATTTTTTTTAAAAAAAGGATGTTCTAAAATTATACTAAATTATATAAAAATATTTATTAACAAGTTTTATTATTATAATATATATATTATAAGTACTCCTATCTAAACCACATAATCATTATATCTTGTGGAATCTGGGGAACCATTCAATCAAAAAACAATTAGAGGAATAACTTGTAGTTTACTATACCTTATAGCTAGCTGACCTAATTTAATTTTTTCATTGTTCTTACGTTTGATATTTAAATAAAATAAAAAGGATTTCCATATTAAGTAATTAGAAAATATATTTCATTATTATAAAGAAAATATGAATATTATTCTATTTTATTATTCTAAAACTGATTTTGAAATAATTTTTTTAGATGTTGTATTTGGTTTATGTAAACTAGATAGAAAAAAGAACATATTGTTCGTTTTATTTCTTTTGAGAGGATTTAGTCACTCTGTCTTGTAATAAATGTTTTTTTATAGAACTTTCCTTTTCTAATGATGAATATATAGTAGTCGGATACTATTGTGCTCATGTGTTGTGGACCCAACATAAATTCACTAACTTTGGATAGAGTTTTAGTAATGCTCCAAGTTTTTATAAAAACAAAAGATCCATATCTCTTAGTAAAAACCTAAAACATTAATCATGATAAAATAATCAAGACATGATATAGTATGTAATTTGGGATGACACATAAAAATTAGATAGATTTTCATTAAAATGTATGAAAAACATACTAGCATTTTTACAAAACCACTCAACTCTAATATTTTGGAATATTTTAAAGAGAATCATGGAATGGGAAGAAAATGTGATCATATATATTATTATTGTTTAAACTATATAATTATTTTAAAAAACCCATTAATAATGGCGGATAATTTTTTTACATTGTTCCGTATTTTTGAATTTATATATTATTTCCAATGGTTTTTAATTTTTTTTAAAAATATTTTTAAAAAGTTTTTCATAATTTTTTTATAATTTTTGGGTTTTTTTTATTTTAAAAGATCAATAAGTTATAATCATTTGAAAAAATTTTGTAAAAAAAGTTTAAATTCATTATGACAGGTAATTTCAAAATATTTACTTTTTACTTTCATTTTTATACTATTTTTTTTGTTTTTAACTATTCCAAATTTTATTATTTGAAATATTTTTACAAGAAAAAATGTATTATCATGACATATATTCATTTGATAAAATTTATATTAACTTTTTATAAAAACATATACAGATATAATGTAATTTCAACTTTTGTGGAAAGATACCTGCCATTGATTAAGAAAAGGATTTTGACCTGAGCTCATTGATATAGAGAAGTCGATCGATCTCTTATCAGTCCTATATAAAGTGGTGTGGGTCACCACTAATTTTTTCATTTATATATCTAGTAAACTAATCCCACATGTGTTTTTTAGTTTTTTTCAAATTTTATTTGGGTTTTATGGTACTCATACTTTATATGATAAAAAATAGACTCATCCACTAATTTGAAAACAAGTTTACGAGTGAAGGAAATATTAATTGAATGATATTTGTATGAAAATTTTTATTCTTTTAATAAATCTATTATCATATTTCAATGCATTGAAACACTATATGTTTCAACAAATGATTTTTATTTACATTATCTTAAGAATATTCAAAGTGTTAAACTCCACTTTCGAGTTCATAGACAATATGATCAAGTGTTTCATTTGTTGTAAATGGGTCAATTTATGAAGTGTTGATTCTTGGATATTTTTTAGGGACTTACTTTATGGAATGTGTTATCTTGATTTTGAAATTGTATATGTTTACTTGTGAAGCTTTTTATTCTGATCTTTAGTTTCATATACATGTGTAAGTGAAGATACATTTCAAACAACTATTAAAGACCATTAAAATATTCAATTTTCTATAATATTTGTTTTTGAGAGGAATATTAAAAGAAGGAAATGAAAAATGTATAGAGTTATAAAGTGTTTTTATATACCTAACTAACATTGAGAATTATATATGCTATTATATTTATATATTATTTTGGCTATATAATTCACTAGGGGATTTTAAAATAATAAATCCCACCATAGACTATGAAAGGGAATTTTGAACCACTAATTAGGATGAGAATATGGTGGATGCTAAGAAACCTATAAGAGGTGGTGTGTGTGAGCAAAATAGAAGAAAGTGGTGAATGCACCATGCGGGGTCACACGATAGAAGTGAGAGATAGAATAGGTCGGTACTAGTTGGTGTTTGGGAGTATACACTAGCACTCACTTCTTCCAATATAAAGGAATGTGTAAACTTATTAAGTGCACCTTGAATGAGCATAAAATTGATTATGTATATTTGAAAAGTGTATGTTTTTCTTCTATATTAAAACATAAATACATTACATATGCCATGTGATATGCTTCTTATGATCCATCTGATAAATCCACAAACATATTCTTCTTCTAACATAATCAAGGATGTTTTCAGTGTGCAGTTAATCTTCCATTAATGATCCATAGAGTTCATGGATGATTTTTTTAATCAAACCAGAATACTCTCTAATGATTAAATAATTCTATGATGATCTCTTAAGAACTAGAAAGGGTATAAATAATTCATTTTAAATGAAAGTAAACATTCTACAATGCATGGAAATAAGATAATCGAGTCATGTTTTCTCCGGATGAAGGTGTATAATTAGATAATGTAAAATTATATATTTAATGAAAAAATATAATAAAAAAATTCATATAGTATCACTTTTTCGAATATAATTTGAAATTAGAAATAAAGTATGATAGAAGATGTTAAAATATGACTTTCAAAATTTGAGATACCATACTAAAGAAAGTAATATAGATTAATCATCTCTACTGACTTTAAATGAGTTTCAGGCCTTATGAGTTGTGTCATTAACTAATGCCATGTGAAGAATAATAAATAGAACCCAAATCCTTTGGGTTCTAAACTTTTGCTGTGTTTTATGATGATATATTACTTGAGCATATAGTATGGAAATTCTATAATGTTCCACTAAACTGTGGATGGTTTGTAATTTATCACATCAATTATTTTCTAGTTATAAAGGGAGATTATGAAAAGCATGTAGTTTCACCACAAAAACAATTATTGAGATGTTCAATTTTGGAACTCTGGTGGATACAAAATTGTTAAGAAAATAGATGTGATACAGTATCCATGCATTAATAAATAAAAAAATGAATGATAGGTTACAACACTATAAAACATCATTCCATGATGAAAACTATTGGAATTAATTTTTTTTGGATTTCTTTTTATAACACAGATAAATTCATAACACCATGGAAGGTATAAATTTACTAGAAGAAAATTTTTCAGGGAACTCTAATGATATAGTTGGATACATTGTAGCTTTATCCATTAACATTAAAGGTCCAAATTCAACATTTTAATTGAATTTTATCTATAGTGGGATATTTTGTGGTATGTCGGATTGCACGAAAAACATTTAGTTGATTTTTACAGTACTGGAAAGTGAGAGGGTGTTCTACTGTGGAAGATTCACTATTCCCCAAGTGATAATGTCATTCAGTATGAAAGATATGGATAAGATATAGTAGCTAAAGTAATTAAGGAATAATGATACCAATTTTATCTTCAGGTATCAAATAGTGAGGAAATGAATACCCAATATCTAGTAAATATTCAAATTTTAAATGAGAGAGATTAAATATGTTATTTATTAAATAATAAAATCACGGAATAAATAATTAATTATCACATGAACTATTATTGATCTCTATGAATTAATATTTCTTTTCAGTGATGAATAATATATATATGATATTAACTGCTCGATCATATTGAGAAGCCAATACACCAAAATACTAATGGAAGAAAGTTAGAAATGTCTGTAATAGTTGAAAAGAATATTTTTTTGCACGGGCATGAAACCAAACAGGGCCAACATGTACATTGAATTAGTACACAAAAGAAACTGAATACCCAATCATAAATGGATGTTAAGACCATTTGTGAAATGAAGGGATTCCAATATAAACATATAGATATTTTTGGGAGATAAGTCATGTTGAAGGAGTCTATGTAAATAAAAGTGGTGAGATGTATGTCTAAAGATTCAATTTGGAGAAAATCCATATTAATAATTAGTGATCAGTCAATACATGATGTTTATATTAGTTATATAAGGACATTTACTATAACTTTAATCAATCTCATCTTACCAATGGTTAATTTGTGTATCATATCATCCTGAACACAATGAGGATGTAGTTACCCTCTTCGAGGAGATCCTTATAAAAGCCCAATTATGTTTTTATTGCATTAATATGATGACATACTAGATAGGTGAGACTATAAATAATGAGGGATTAAGATTTTAACAGATAATAGATGTTTCTTTGAAAAGAAAAAACTGAAATAATAACTTCATTTATTCACTCCCTAAGATATTAGTAATGTATTCAAACATAGTTTCTAGAAGTCTTACTTTATTAAATTTAACTATATATATATATATCCAACCATTCCCAAAGACTAATGAGGGATAGTTTGAATTCATTCTAAAATAATGAAGTTATTTTCTTTAATTAAAATAACTATTATATATGGAAGAAATCAATGATTTTATATCTAGTTTCAAAAGGGAATAATGTTAGTGATGATGTAATAGTTATTTTTATTCTACCTAGAATAAATAATCCCATGAAACATTCTAATTAGAAAACTTTTCATGTAAATGGGAAATCTGTAAATGTTAATTTTTCTTCATTGACAGATAAAGTGTTAAGCAAGTTTATGGGAGTAAAAAAACCAATGATATATAGGATAATAGTAAAATATGTATGAAAGGAATATGAAGATCCAAGAATAAAAATTTGGATATCTATGATTGAAGATATTTTAATGGATAATGATGATATTTTAGACGAATAGTTTACTAGGTTAAATGAGATAGTAATTCATATCAGTTGTATTAGAAATACTTTGTTGGATTTTTATATTTTATTGAAATTGATGTGTAACATTCCTCACATATTTGAGACAAATATTTATTCCGTAGAATAATATGGGGACCTATCTATAGATGATTTTTATAATACATGTCTAAATTATGATATGATAAAATCTCATATTTTCAAAAAGAAATCTAAGGAGGAAATGAATTTCTTTGTAATTAAAAGTATCAGACTGAAGTAAAAGAAATATCAACATTCTTCAAATTCATATGAATATGAGGTAAGTGATTTAAGTTATAAAACAATAATTACATTTATTTGTGAAAGGATGAAACATGGAAAATGAAAAATTAATGGTTTACTTCTTTTAAAGTACTTTAATTATCCTAAAATTGTATATATTTCAACTAATTTACATAATAAATAATCTTATGATTCTGACACTAATTATAAATAATATGACTAAAATAAAATAGGATCTTAAAAAAAATAGAAAATATAATACTGGAAATAAGAATATATTCTCAAGGAATTAACAAAAAAATTTGGTGGGTAAGAGAGTTGATAAAAAGTATTAATCATGGTGTGAATAATAAGATGAAAGTTTAACTCAATATCATAAAACCTTGATATCATAAGTTAATAGACATGGAAATTCTTCATGCAGTGATAACAAATAATAAGGGATATACCAAGAATAGATACTAAAATTTGAAGTCGTATCTTATATTGATAAAAACACACAACGAATGAACTAAATTAAATTACTTGATAAATAATAAAAGAATGAAATTAGGATAGATAATGATATTCTATATGATAGAAATAATTCCATGGTTAAAATTGTAGAACCATATAAGATGATGAAATTATCTAATTAAAAACTAGATATAAAATAAGAAAAAAAATAATTGAGACACATTCTAGGAGTATTAAACCAAATTAAACCTTGAAAATGACAAGGTATGACTTTGATAAAGCATTGGATGTTCAATTTAAATCATCCAAATGAACTTTTAATCCCATTAAAATGAATATGTTGTAGATTATTTATGATTATTCTAGGTATTATAAATCCGTTTCATCTAGAGGCACAAGTACAAACAAAATCATTGGAGAATATGGACTAATGATAAAAGTATGGAATATAATGTGTTAGGGAAAAATAATCCCTCATGAATAAAAAAATTCAAGGTCAGTGTCTTTCTAGATATAAAATTTTTTATCAACAAAAAAGGACGTAATTTTGTAACACATAATTTCATATGTTAATTTTTGGGTCATAATAAATTTGGACATAAAGAACTATATTGTTGGAATATAATATCAGTTTCAAATAATTGGAATGTATATAGGTGGATAAATAAAAAAAAAAGAAACACCAATATAAATAAAAGAAATAATTATATAATGTATATTTTTTTGCTGAGAAACAAACATGTTTGTCTTCGTAGAATAAATTTGATTTACTATTGAAAATATGATAAATATCTAACCAATAAGATAATTATGGTAAAAAATATTTTAAATAACATCTATAAAAATTAATTAATGATTCAAAAGAAAATAATGATCTATTATGATAAATGAAATCTGAACATTTTGTTTAAATTAATTCTTTTCCAAAAACAAAAATTGAATGAAATAGAAGAAAACGTTTTTTCTAAAGGCAGGCTAAAGAATTAACCAAATGTGGTTAGAACCAATACAATCATTTCAAACGATCACATACATAAAAATCATGAGGCATTATGTGGAGTATGAAAAATACAATAATTATTTCAAAGAACTAAGTGGTTTTTCTACCTATACAATAAGGTAAAACAAATAAATTAAAAAAGAAATTATATGCTCATGTATGTTCTTTTATTTCTCAAACTTGAGAGGGTGATTCTAGAAGCTTTGTATGGTGTCCTAAAGATCCCAGAAAAAACCTAAGAGGGATTTAAAGATTAATAAGGATAGTAAATTCGTTCAAAATGGGTTTTTAGTGAATAACAGTCTGTGAATGGGTAGGTATTTATAGTAAAAGAGAGGGGGAAATCATTTTTAATTTAAAAACATAGGTTATCAACTCATAATAATAAATTAATCCAAACCAAAAAACATGCCTTTTTCCCTAGGAATCCCTAGAAGGAGTAATTTTTTTTATAATTCATGGATTATAACTAAATAATTGTTTTCAATTGGTGATGTGAATTTGATTCATGTTTATAATGTATATATATAAAAACCATAAAAATGTAATATTGTTTTTAGAGGATTCATTAAATATTATTAAACTTAATAAAATAACTTCAAATATAAGATATTTTATTACGTAAAGATATTTTAGGTTAATTATTTCATTTATACTATTTATTACATCACATATAGGATATTATGATATCAGAATACATAAAATATATTTATAGCATATTTAATTTTTACCCACAAATTCAGTTGCCTCAAAAAATTATGAAAAAATTACCTTTTCTAATTTCAATATTATTATTTCAAGAATATTATTTATTTTATCAAAATAATTTTCTAAATATGATAATATTAAATTTAAGATAAAAATATATATTTATTGGAAATACTATTTTTTTATTAAAGTAAAAACTTTTATACCCTTATAAAAATTATATTGGACTTCATTAATATTTTTAATTTATATTTAAATAAATTTTATCTAAAAATAATATTTTATTAAACTAAATTCTATATAATTTTTTTATTATCAAAATCACGTCTTAATTGTAACTAAATATTTCCCAAAAATAATTTTTTTAATATTTTTTATTAAAATATAATTTTTATCTTACTCATTACATAATAATTTATAACTTAATAACAAAAGGAAAAATTTAACCAATAATTATAAAGTAAAAATAAACTCATACTTTTATAGTTTAGATATATAAACTTTTATTAAACCAGTATATTCCATAAGGGTAATGTTTGTGATTTTGGGGCTTTCATGGGATTGTTCAATGAAAATGTTTTGGTCCGTCATCTAAATAAGTAGGAACTTCTCCTAAAAACAATTTCATTCATGCTTTAGTTATTGAATTGCAGATTGAGATTAGTCAATGGAGAATGATAGTTATTCCATCTCCCTTGAATTTTCTGAGAAATTGAATTCATTGGGTATAGTCTTATTTTTCAGGACTATCTCTATAGTAGTATGTGTTAATTGGATTTTATCACGACCCTTAATATATACTAACAATAATGAAAATTATAAAATCAATTTATTTTCAATGGTTGTGATGTTTAATTTTTTTTTCAAATCTAACAAAATATATTTTATAATGGCCTAAAATAACCAAATTAAGGGATTTGTCTTCTATAATAATATTACTTAATAAGTCATTTATGCATTCAAAAAGTAATTTCATTAATATAATATTGAGTCATTTAATTATTACCACTTAATAAGTTTGACCTTAAAAATTTCATTTCACACACTAAAATAGATAAGGGTACATATAATTAAATAGATCATTCAATCACCATGTTTCTTCCTCAAACATGTAGTTTCACTATAGTACATTTACCAGTTAAGTTGTCTTATTTAATTTACATTTTCCTCTATGATTTATGATCTTCACAAAATACTCCACATAAGAATGAGTTTCTCTTTTTGTACCACCTATTGATTTAGTATATTTTAGGAGTCTAGTATGTACATCCTGAATATAGATATACAGAACACATCATGTACTTGAGATAGGTTAGAGGGAGTGATATTATCTAAGAAACTTCTCCAATGTGATCATGTATCTCAATGAGTATGATGTTTCTAGGACTAACCTTTACCTTCTTCAAAAAACTCAAGACATTCTTCCAGGGTGATTTAAAAAGGAACACCTTATCTATAACCTCAAAGTCTAGATCTCATAGATGATTACCATCATAGTTTTTTTGTCAAATTTGAATGGATTTCATATGATGCTAAATGGTATTCACATTTTGTATCATCTCTTGGTTATTATAACGTATCCCTAGATTCCTCTCTCTAAATTCACCCTAATATGTTTGAATCTGACACATAAATCAATATACATCAATATAAGGTTCCATTTTAATTCTATACATGAAACTATTGTTAGATGAGAACTCCTATTGTGGCAGGTGATATTCCCAACATACATGAAAATCCATTAAACATGATCTTAGTATTTCATTCAATGATTGAGTAATTCTATCAGACTGACCATTTGTATGAAGGTGATAAGAAGTATTAAAAATAATCTCTATACCCAGGGTTTGATATAGTGATCTCAAAAACCTCCAGGTATACCATGGATCTCAATCATATACAATGTATAGTGTCACATCAGGAATTCTTAGCATTTTTCTTATGTATATCATAGTGAGTTGTTTATGATAGAAATATTTATCAATCACAATGATATGTGATTACTTTGTAAGGTGATATACTACCACCCAAATATATTATTGTCTTTAGATGTCTTGGGGAGTTATACGATTAAATACGAGGTCAGTTTTTCCAATTTATATATTAGTATGGTAAATTATTGAAACATTACCATATAGTTATATCATTTAACATTGATTTATTGGAATACCATGCATAGTTATACAAATTACACAATCTCCAACATTTTTTTACCCCACCAGTGGTTATGAATTGGATATCATTCCATCTTATTTATTTTTCAATTAATATACAATGATTGTCTATACACATCATCTAAATGATCTATTTTCTATTTTGGTTTTTATGGGACACATATCAGTGCTCCAAAACATGTAACTCTTTTATAAAAATTAAACTCTAGAATATTCACTACCTTTTTCTAGCGCCTCATCAAATTTTTAGTTCTCCTTGATTCTCTCATGAATGGATGGTTATGAAATTATTTTAGTAATTTTGGATGAATATCTATTTAATAATTCAATGTCTATAATTTTATTTCCAAGAATATTTTATCCCTTTCAATACTCATTATAGATAGGGTTTCATGATCTTTTTAACCCAAATCATCTTCCACATTGGTCCCCTTTCCTGGAAGTTAATGGATAAAATAATCAAAATCATTATTCATCTATAACCATTACTATTGTTTCATATTGATATCCTTTTACCTGAATTTATACTTAAAGAATTTAAGATCCATACAAATGGAACACTTCTCCCCATAGATATATCACCACAAAATTTCTAATAATAATATCACTTCCTCCAAATCTAGATATTGAGTTGGGTAGTTGTGATCATGTATCATTAATTGGATATAGGAATAGGATATCACATTTTCAACTTTTATGATTACGCAACTGAGTCCCTTTTCGGAAGCATCAATATAGATCACAAATCCCACCCAACATATAGGTAATATGAGCATATATGTAGTGATTAGACTTATATTAAAATATCTAAATCCCTCCTCTCATTCATTACTCTAGAAACTTAACACTCCCTTATGAGTTTTCTTAGATCGTGGGTTTTAAAATAAATTTATTTTTCTTACAAATCAATGATAATACCTAGATAGTGAAAGGAAATTATAGATACCCATCTCAAATGTTAGTCTAGGAGATCCTTCAATTAAACATTTTTTAAGGATCCATATATATCCCTTGACTTATGATATCATACCCCAATAATGTTACATTCTCTATCGGAAATATTAAATTACTATAATTTACATAAAAATTTCCCGTTTTCATGTTCTTCAGTATAGTATTCAAATAATACTCAGGCCCTTCCTTGATTTTGGAAGACATATGAATATCATCTACTAAGACCAACACAAATTTATCAAGGTAATGCAGTTGAATATATTTATTCAGAAAATAATATTTTCTATATCACTAGTGGGTCTAAATAGATTCATTACGAAACTATAGTTCCCGTACCTTGTATAAAAACTAGTCTTTGAGATATCCCCTCCCCCATTATTTTAAAATATATTGACTTAAGAACACTCTTGGAGAAATAATGGGATCCACAATGATTATTGAAAATGACATAAATAAATTTAAGAGGATATTTTTATTTCATTTTGATATTTTTGATCTCTCGATAATCAATTTAAATTCACATCGACCCATCATTCTTCTAGATTAAAGGGATCAACATACCCCATGGTGAATCTCTTGGTGTATAAAACCTTAGTCATGAAACTCATATAGTTTCCTCTTCATATCGTTAAGTTTTGTAGGGTCCATTTTTGTAGAGTCTTAGATATTTGTAGACCTCCAAGTATAAGTGTGATTGATAAATCAACTTCACAACATGGGGGTAATGTCATGAAATTTTTCAGGAAACATTTTATCATTTCCATTAAAATGGGAACACTATCAAGGATGTTCTTTTACATAGTCTCATAATTTGATCTAAATATTATTTCTCATAATGTAATGATATCCATGAATGAGATGATGATGTGAAAGGATATTTATCCCACTCCTTCCACTTATATAGAATTGGAGGTAGATTCATGATAGAAAGGGTTATTTCCTTCTAATCACTATTTTGGATTGATCTATATAAGGAAAAACAATCTATACCCAGAAGAACATAAAATTCAATAAATAGGATTGTTATAGTTTTTTATGTAGAATTCAACATTAAAATATGGACACGGGGGAAGTTATATACCTAAGATGAAATATTTTTCCCATTTATCATTTTAATATATAGATAATGTTTCATGTTTAATGGTGGCATTTAAATATTTATAATAAAAATTTATATATGAAATAATTTGATGAACCAGAATCAAATTGTGTGTTTATTATCTTTGAAAAAATAACTTGTGTACTTTTCACCATTTAATTTTCAGATCCAACATAGTTTTATTGATGGAATAATATCTCCATTGATATATAGACCTTAGAAAATATGGTCACTATTTTTCATTAAAAACCCTTGTCTTAGAGCATTGATTCACATAATGTCCTTATTCCTAACAGGTAAAAAATTAGACAATAAGTTTCGAGTGGACTATGATTTTCTTCTCTTCCATTACAATTTGGGGGGTTCACATTGGTATTTATTATATAGGCACACATCATTTTCATACCTAAAGCATTTACTTTTCCCTTACAACAATTTTGGGGATAATTCATCACATACTTTTGAAAGGTGGGATGTTGAAATTTATTCCCTATGTAATATTTGTTCAACAGTCTTCTAGAAAAAAACTCCATTATTTACTTTATTTATCTAAAAAAAATACGCCCTTGAGACTTTTAGATATCTATTTTTAATTTTAGGGCACATCACACATTTTCCTCATAAATATCAAATTCATGAATTTCTGATCTTATTAATATATTTAGATTTACCCCAATAATGAAGAGTTCAACTTGAATTTATGTGTCAATTATCATAAAATATGCCTATAATGCAAGTATTTTAAAATTTTAATCATATTTCCTGATAGATTCATCGTACCTTTTTTTTGAATCCAAATAATTTCCTTAATATTTTTAGTCATATAGTGCGAGTAAAATAATTATAAAAAAACATTTTCTATAATTCATTCACTTCTATCATTTCAATCACTTCCTTAGAATTAATATTCTAGATAAAAATCCCCCAATGATAATATTAATCCTCTATATGATACACATACAACATCAACCAATATTTTTAGATAATTGAACAAAAGAGAATATGTTTTCAATGGTGTTGATATATTGTTCCTTGTTTAAAGGATTGGAAGATCAACTAAAAGTTGTAGGCCATTATTGCATAAATGTATCAATTGATATTCACTATTCATTAGGGTAATGTTGGTTTTACACATAATTCATGTTTCTATTCCAAAAATTATAAACTTTAGAATGTATTTTTGTGATTTTATAGACTACAAATCTCATCAGGTTAGGAATATCATTTATATAGTAAAACAATTCTCATCACATTGGTTGTTGACTATATTTATTTGATTTTTATAAATTGACTTAAATAAAGGAATATATATGGACAATAATTACTAAAATATTAACCACATATAATGTAAACTATATTTCTAGAAGAGATAACACATAAATGACATACATTCATTAACCTAGGATTTTATTGGATTCTATCTATGTTAACCTTGGAAAATTTACAATCATTAAATTTGATGGAAATTTTTGTTCTCTTAACAATGGTTTATAAGGATCTTGTAAAATTACTAAATAATATCCCATTATACCAAAAATACAGGTGTTTGTTAAGGTCTTTTTTTATTAACTGAGTGATGATAAAGTCAAAAACCATTACACCCATTCCGGCATTATTACCAATAGGATTAACTATTCCTGGGAAACATCTACTTTTAGTATAGAATTTTTTTTATTACATTTAAACAAATTAATATATACATTACTATAATTTTTTGATGTTTCCATATGTTTATTTTTAACCCTAATATAAGAAATCTCACCCAGAGGGTTGATAAATTTAGTTGGAATTTATTTTTTCTCCATTGTAGGTTGATTTATTTTGATAATAGAAATAATAATGTGGTTTTAGAAATTATAATGTTCATATTAACTGTTTTAGGGTGAGTTTTAAGTTCTAGTAGATTCCCAGATGGTTCAGGATAGATCATGACGAAGTATAGGTGTGTATAGATTCAAGAAAAATCATTAATAGTTGATTTATGTATTGAATATAATTAATGATATGAATTATATTCAGGGTGTGTGTTTAAAAGAACTCAGTAATTGATAAAAGGGATAATAGGCATGACCTTGGGAATTTATATTATGGAACATAGTTTCATGGCTCAAAAAAGGTTGTCTAGACCCAATAATGGCCTTTTATTGATAATGTTAGGACATGAAATATTTTCTCATGTCTTGAATTTTCACAAGTCTTTTTCAGAAGGCTATTTAAATGAAATTTTTTTTTTCTAGAAACCATTATAATTTCATCACTTCAATCCCTTATGTAAGAAGAGATGATAATGGATGCCTTTACTTATTTGTGCCATTCTGAGCTTGTCTCTTCAATGATTTATGAACCATTAATTGTGATGGATTCCTCTATGTGATTTATAGCCCTTGATATCCATAGAAATTTCCCTTTATCCTCATAATAAACTCTATTAATTGGACCTATCTTGAATCAAATTCATAAATCTAGGTTGAAGCCCACTAGATCATGATCCATTTCTCATAGTATCACAAGATCATGTATTATCATAACAAAAGGGTATCGAGAGTTCATAAACACATACTATGGATGATTTATATGTTAAATGAACATTCTTGGGTTTTTATTTTCATGTTTTACAATTTAATTTTATTAAAATCGTTGTTTTATCATTTTCACATGATATGGAATTCTATGTGAATTGATTTGGTGGTATGTTTTATACCACCCAAGGATGGTTAGTCATTGTTCCAGCTTAGTGATTTTGTTCAGTTAGTCTTTTAGATTTTTTTTCATTCACCATGGATATGAGGTCCCATGATACAAATTATTTAATTATAATTTAGTTATAATAAATTAATTGGACTAATTTATCATGATATAGGAACTCATTGTGTTTATAAAAGACAAGATTGTATTTGAAAACATGATCAATGCTATTAGAACATGCTTATCTAGGATTTCACTTAGTTTTGGTAGTTAGACTATAATAAATCCCTATTTTCTATTTAGTTTTTGTATTGTATATTCAATATGAGTCATTTCATAGAAATGTTTTGCATGTGACGTAATTAATTTTTTACCACTTCCATGATGAAATATTATGGATAGACCTTATTTGGACACCATCAGGTCCTTGTAATTGAGGCTAGAGTAATGGGAACCCACGAGATGTTCCTACCCACGAATGTATACAAGATTTTGAATCTTAATATTGTTAAATGGGATGATGTTTTATTTATGATAATGGATAACATAGATAATATGAAAAAATGTCTTTTAAATTGGTTACTGGATGAATTGATCTTTATAGATTGCATGTGACTAGTTACCTGATGCTTACCATCAGTGATTCTTCAAGATGGGGATAATCAAGCTATTGGATGAGGTGTAAAATTACATGATCCCTACCTTCAATGATTCATCCTAGATAAGAGAGTTGACCAAATGATAATAAATTATTTATTATTTGATAACTGGATAAACTAACCGATTTGGATTCATATATGGATTTTAATAACTAGTAACCAAACATGATTAGATATCAGTGATTCTTCCTGATACAGGAGAATGCACCTTTCAAGAACAAATGACTAGTTACTTGTAAATTTGATAATTTGACCAATTATGATTTTAATTATATATCTGATATTGTTGATGATTTTATGATTGTATTCTTCTTTTAGATATTGATGACTATTTATTATGACCATGGATTTTCAGACATAAATATTAAATTATTTTTTATGAATTTTCATTACATTACACAATCACATGCATTTAGACTATAATAGTTTAGTGTATTTGGATAATTGGAAACGAAAACAAAGAGTCCTTATGTAAATTACATCACCCGCACAATGATCTTCATAACAAAAAAACATCATAGAAATATCATATGAAATATATTTCATTATAAAAATGTGAAAGGAAACATAAGAAATGGTGATATGAGATTCCTATAAAGGGTAAAAAAGGAATATACATAAGAAAAACATGAGAAAACATTTTTGATAAAAATAGTATAACAATTTTCAAATTTACACTGGATATCAAGGATCAAAATATTGTGCCATGGAATAATGTTTGGAAGTTCATAAGGCACGAATTATAAGGAAATAAATGAACATGATCCATGTGAGTATAACATTGGAAAAATAAATTGAATTTTTGGCATAAACATAATAATAGAAAATAATTTCTATATTATACAAGTCTCACAACCAAGGATATCATAGTGGAATTAGTTAACTAACCAAAACATTGGGATAGTAAAGGTTCACTTCCAATACCATCATAGTAGTCAATGTCCTTTACTGAACTTAGTTCACTCTTGGTTCAAGTAATATCTATATTATGATATATACATGTTTAACCGTGGGATTTTAGGGTGATATAGGTCCCAACATTCTAATAATGAAAACAATATTTATCTGTGTGCCAAATTATCATAAAACAATCATAATATCAAAACTGATTAAATGAAATGGGTGTCATAATAGTCTCATTATATCATAACTTATGGAAAATATGTAGGATTCATAATCATTCCACCATTTCATCATATCATAACCCATGGAAAAATAAGTGGGTTTCAAAATAATTCTATCATGGTATGGCCTTTAGAATATAAACTATTTTCATAATCATCATTCCTTCATAAAAAACATTCAGAAAAATAATAATAATTTTATCCTTTCATCATTTCTCTAGTAAGGTGTATAGAACATCAAATATTTCCATATTAGATAGAAAATGACAATGACCATTTAAAAATAATTCTTAAGGGAAATATCACTTATGCTATAAAAATAATTTTAAAGCATTAACTTGTTTGAAAATATTTTTATTTTAAAAAAATTTGAAAAAGTATATCCTAACATTCAAATAAAATAATGTCCATGGTGATGGGAAGTTTCATTTATGAAATAAATGTTAATACAATGATTCCTTTTACATTTTTCTGTAATAGATAAATTGGAATTATTTGAAAAAATAAATGAATATTAATTTCAATTTTTTTAAATAAAAAAATTGGGTAAAAAGTTAATTTAAAACTCATATCAGAATAATAAAACATTTTTGAAAACATATTTATAAAACATGGTTTTTGAAGAAAATGGTTTTTTGAACAATGAAATAAATAGTGTGATATTTTATTAAAAAAATTATCTATTATTTTATGTACCAAAGGGTGGAAAAATAATACTATTAATTAAAAATACAAGGATAAAATATAGTAGAATAATTTTCATTTGTTTCTTGAGATACGTATCATAAAAGTTTATCAGAAGAAATATAATGATATATTATAACGACAAATGATGAAATTGTAATATAAAATCATCAGAACTTTGGTAATGTTTAATCATAAGACCCATGATGGAAAAACAAAAAATGATAATTTAAACATAACTAGTATACATAAATTCATGATATTATATGCCAAATGGGTTTTATATACACCTCTTAAAAAAATATAGTTTCATAACATAACATACGTCTCAAGGAATGTAAATTTAGAAACAATGCCATAACATAAATATTCACTTTGATAATAACTATTCAAAACTAATTTATAATAAATATAGTCTTATTATACATATATTATAGAACAAAATTTATATATATCATTCCATATATGATTTTATTGTTACACTTTTTATTATTTTATTAATAATACAATGTTAAAGTCATGTTTTGAGAAATAACCTCTTTATTTTTCATATATGTTTCATTTTGTTAATTTCTATCATCTTATATTGATCATTATTTTGTCATTATAAAAAATTTATACATGATATTAATATCATATTAATTCATTATTTATATATATTTAAGGAAATCCATAAAATTTAGTGATTGAAAATGAAATACACCATTCATAGAGATGATAGCCCATACGAAGACATGAAAAACATTTCCATTTTGTTGTCAGATTAAAATAAATAAAGATAAATGATATATTATATTTCCATAATAATTTTTATTTAATATATATATAACATTTATTTATTAAAATCATTATTATTATATTCCATATAATGCTTCAATTATTCACATCACTTCTTGAGGCGGAAGTCCTCCGTACATACATGTAATATTATAATATTCCCAAAAAATAGATTTTAAGAAGTTATGTGTGATATAATATTTCCTAAATCATAATTGAATTATTAATATCATATATATGACCATCCTTGAGTGGTGGAAATGGAAAAAGGAATGACATCGGTTTGCGAAGCGGTATTCCACCGTACACACAAACAATGATTTCGTAAACCATTTGATTGAAGTGGAGAAGGTTATAATTCAGGATCTTAGCATAAAAACATATAATTATAAGGAATAATTTTTTTTTCAATATATCATTTTTGTATGATTATAATTAAAGGAGGTGGTGGGAGAAATAAAACAAAAATGATCATTGATGAACTTTACATTTTCTTTTGGTATCCTTCTTAGGTTTTCATGAAAAAATTAACTAGGATGGATGTATGTCAAAAATTATGATTCCATAATGATACGGGGGATATTTGGAAGTGATTTTTTGGTATTTCAGAGCTATAGGGTTTTGAAGGTGTGAATATGATAGGACAATGAGAGAACTTTTATAAGGGAGGTGTGCAGTACAATTGAAATATTTTTGAAAAGAAATAATTCAAAACGGGTTTTGTTTCATGGGAAAAGGATTAAAAATTGAAAAGTATCTAACCTATAAAGTATAATGTTGAAATATTCCATAAAATAGGTGTTTTACATGTATGGGGTCATTTTGGCCCAATATCATTTTATTTTAAACCTAAGTAAATTCATTTTTTTCTTTAACTGTGGGAAATGTTATTTACTGTTTCTAATATTATTTTTGGTAAAAAATAAATATGAATATATTAGATAATATATATTATGATAATTAAAATTATTTAATTCATTTTTCCAAATTAAATTAACCTATATGGCTAATTTAATTTAAAATTAACCCATAGATGCAACAAGAATAATGATTTTTGAAAAGAAAACATCCAAATATATAGAAATTTTTTAAATATAAATTCAACATGAAATTTATTTAACGACATAAATTGGATTAATTTATTTATAATTCAACTAATTTAATATTAAGAACAATTTAAAATATAATTAATATTTTTAAATTAATTAAACAAAAATGAAGTTTACAATTAAAGTTCTGTATTATTCACTATTCCTCAAAAAATTAAATTTTATAGAAAAATAAAATTAATTCACCGTAAGATAATATTTAAATTATTATTTAAAAAATATGTATTATTTTTTCAAATTAATTTTCTAAAATTATCAAAAATCAGTTTTATTAATGTTCACAAATAATCATTTCATTGAAAACATAGTATTTTAAAAACTTATAAAGAATTTTTTAAAATTTAAGAATTTTTTAAAAATGTGTAAAAATTATATAAAATTATTCTAATTAATATTTAGAAACTAGATATTACTATTCATATAGCTAAGCTTAATGGATTGGATGTAACGGTCACGTTAATAGTATATCATGGTTTTGTTGAAACTTAGTGTCGTGTGTGGAACATGCTAACCCAATGTTGCATGTAGTACAATACTAATGTGATGTTCTGTGTAACACATAATATAAATGAAATATAATTTATTCAAAAATAATAGTTCATAAAATCTTGTGGTGTTACATGACTTATTGAGGGATTGATTGTTGCCTCATGTGATTTAGCAATGGTGATTCATCCTGACACATGAGAATCCCACACATTATAGGAGTTGATATTTTCTCTTTGTGATGTGTACATGGGAATACATAATAGACTCCATTTTATGTAATTATCATGGAGCATTTTATGATATGAGATCACCTCGTGTGAAATTAACATGGGATAACATAAGAGAATCCAACTTTATTAACTTGTATAAAGACCTATATAAGATTAGATGTTCCCTATGATGACATGAACATCAAGGATATAAAAGAGGATCCAACGCGAGAATTCAAATAGGTCATTATGGTATATTGGAGTTCTGATACTAGTGATTCGTCTGGATGTAGGGGTATTGGAAAATATTTTAGGTTGTCATTCATAACATTAGATGATCAATTACATAATAGAGACATCTAATATTGATCTGAATCATGGTTAGCGGACCTTGAGTGCCAAGCGATGTATTGTAGATTGATAGAGTTATTTTTTAAGGAGTTATTAATTTTATTAAATTAACAAATATGTTTATAATTTAATATCGTGAATTATATATTTAAAATATATTGTTTTAGGCACTATTGGTGGTATCCTACTATATTTTACTCACACCCTACTCAAAAACATTCTACACATGGGTACCCAAGAAGAAATTCACATGATGGTCGGTATATGTTTTTATGAGGCTCTAGATAGTGTGGTTGAATATTATAGGTTTAATGGTATAAGGATATTGGACGAGGATCATCTAATTGATACAATAGAGAAAATTTTTAATCATTATTTTCATCCGTGTATCTATGACCACCCTAGTGGTCAATTTTTGGTATGTTTAGGATGGTTGTTTGGGACTTACCACATTACATGTATTATTACTGGTCAATTGTTAATTCTATATAAAATAATTATTTATTTACATGGATTATGTTTTGGTTTTTATTTATTACACAATATGATGTTGGTGGTATTGTCTCTCCACTATACCATCATACACCCCTGCTACTGGTCGACAAACTCTATAATATTAGAATGTGTGCATGTGGTGATGTTGATAGCTGGTCTGGATACTTGTTATATAGTGATTCAGGGTGGGAAATTATAAAGTGGAATCATATGATTCTTTTTCTTTTGTCTTATTATTCTAGGGTCAGTTAAACATGAGATTTAGAAATGTGGCAGAGCTCATGCTGGGTATCAGGCTGGTGTGTCGAGAAAACTTATTCTGGTCAGATGTTCACATTACCATGAAATGTGGATTCTATTCTTATTTACATTTTTTATGTTATATTTTATTTTCTCCCTAATATAATCACATGTGGTTTGGATGTTTTGATTTATAATAGATATATGGATTCTGAACCATTGGAAAGTTGGAAATGATTCAATATTTACTTTGGAAATATATAGGAAAGTGGAATCTCATGCATCATATTAGCCATGTATGATTCACATGACATATAAGGGATCTATTGTATGATTTCACTTATTGAAGAGGGAAATTTTATTAAAGTTTCAAAAATTAATCATATATTTTTTTATGTATAATTACTTAGGAATATTCTAATTAGGTTTGCCTATATTTATATGGATTTATTTTAATGGATGTTTTTGTGGATATACTATTATATTCATAATGATGGGGATGATAACTTAGTCATCTTGAACCATAGGTGCATCAAACCTAATAAGGACGGTATAGAACACCATGTATAAGGTTTAGAAACATTGCGAGTGATCCTTGTTTAGTTTTAGTTTAATGGAATAAGATTTTGGGAGTAGTATGTTGCATATATTCTCAGAGAGGAAGCATTTCCCAGTTGTGGGTGGGTATTTTTTCAGTTTATTCTTTTCATATGTGAGATCCTAAAGATGGATGTACTGACATGATGATGCCATGTGATGTTGGGACATGAGCATGTATGATTCATTACAAGCTATGATCTTATGATATGTTGATCTACATATAAGATGATCAGGCATAATACAATTCTTGAGACCTAACTAATAAGGCTAGGTGGAATACCTTGAAGACCTAAGTTTTTAGTCAGACTATAGTGAGTCAACATTCTTTTTGGTAGGGGTTTTATACCGATTCATGTGAAGTTCTTGGGGGAAGGGGAGGGGGAGGGGAGTTTAATGACGATAAACATGCATGCTGTGGATTTTATACTAAAAGTGGGATCTTGAGGACCCGATCAAGTTGATGTATGGTCTTATGTTTTAAGAACACTTTACAAGTTTAGTTAGAGTGAGGTGGTAAATTTTTGGTGGGATAAAAACCATTTGATTTTAAAGAATGTGGATGAGGTCAACATGTTGTAATCTAAGGACGACTAGTTATGGTGTTGGAATGACAACCTGATGCAGGTATTCATGTATGTAGTATTAAATTAGGTAAATGGTGTATTTTTTTTAGAGGAGTTATATGGGATATTCTGGATAATTGGGGGCAACATAATATGAGGTGTGGTCAATTGCATGAATGAGTTTTTTGGCCTAGTGTCAGCGATTAATGACTCATGGAATTTTTAGTAAGGTCCAGTGAATTGTTTTAGGAATGTGTGGGACCTAGAGTTTTTTGTGGTAAAATATGTTTGTCAATAATTTTTGATACACGATGTTGTTTAGGATGTGAGAAGAGCTTTATTAGGGTTAAGAACCAATTTCCATAAATGAAATCGAGGTGATATGATCTGATTATGGTGGGAACAATTTTATTTGGATCCGAACAGTGAATTGATTGTGTAATCATTGAAAATAACTGCATTAATGGTGGAGGAACTCAAGTAGCGTGGAGGGGGATGTGACACAAAAAACATTTATTTCAATCTTTTTGGTATATATTCATGAGGCATTAATGGGTTTTCGTTTATGAGTAACTCTTGAAACATGGTGGTTGGGAGTAGATGAAATACTTGTGGGAAGGGAGGATAGAGACCATAGAATGTGTTTGACATGTTCCTACAGTAATGGATTTCATCAAAAAATGATTAGGATTCTAGTAGAAACCATTTATGAAATATTAGGGTCTATCCAATCTATATATGATCATACAAAATATTTTTTCACTATATAGAGTACACTAATATGAATTTTTATATATGACCAAATACCAAAATGTAATTTGGTATGGACGAAGTGTCTTCTTAGGGTTACCCTCTTGTAGATGTGTAATGAAATCCATATGGTTGGGAGACCACTATAGGTATTTTCAGAATGAACCCCAAATTGAAAGGGTCTTTGGATAGGATGAATCGACCATTGTATGGTTGAGTTGGAATTTAAATTTTGATAATAAGGGGAAGTCTAAAATATTTGATTATATGGAAAAAATATATTTGATTTTGGAAAAGATGTTTTTTGGAGTTAGTGCTGTGGAATTGCTCTCATAATAATATTACGTGGCACGAAGGTCATTCATGGGGTTAACCCCATCACATTGAACGGTTTATGGGGATTTTCATTTCTCTTAACACGGATCATAAGGAGTGTCACTATTTATGACAAGCATCATGGGCTGATAAAATAGTCATTTCATGTTTTTTTAGTGTGATATGTATCTTCTCTTACTTTGATGGAATCGTTTTTGACTTATTTTAGGGGGTAAAAAAGGTGATGAAATAATTCATGACCTGTTTCAAGGGGAGAAACATGTGAATAAAAGTGACAGAGGACCCCTTTTAGAATAAATACATTGAATGATAGGTTTGTTGGTACAATGGTTCATGAATTTAATGTTACTTATGATGGGTGTATTCTATGGTTAAGTTGGGATGTTTCGATGATGGTTCAGGATATGCGAGTCCTATATACAAGGGACAAAAATTCAGCTGTTTTAGTTCAAAATCACAGATAAGATAATGAATCAGGCTAAGAAGGTACCTTATTTTTGTGTTCGAGCATTTTGAGATGAAACGATGTTTTCCAGTTCATTGGAATTATAGAAATTTTTTTTAATACATGATTCTAATGGTATAAAATGCCTTGGGTCTAAATTAGTCATGAAAATTGGGTAATGAGTTGAGGAGAACCATTAAATTGTTATGAACATTAGAGATAAATAAGTTGTGCTTCAAAAATAGATGGATGTTTAGAGATCATTATGAGGGTTTGGTTATGGATATGAGTACTGGATTAGGTTTTTTAAAATAGTAAACCTCGGTTTTGGGAGACACATAGTGGATGATTTTTCATAATTTAAGAGTAGAATACAGAGAATTGAGCTTGGTTTAGGGACCCAGGTAGGTTGGGATTGTCTAGTAAAGTCTCAATAAGGATTAATAGTAAATACATGTTTTATGGTGGGAATATTTAAATAATAAAAATCCATATGATTAATAAATTGAGTGATAATTTTTTTTCAGTTGGTTAACATGTCATTTTTATAAAAAAAAATTAGAATGAGGTTCTAGGAATTTGAACATTCAAAACACAGTTTTTTTGGTGGGTTTTATATTACAGATTAAGTACCAAGGGTTCATTGGAGAACCAGAATATGAATGGGTGTGTCAAGATAATGAATAAAACTACAAAATGTAGTTCTCTGAAACAACCCAAAATTTAAAATAATAAAACTATGATCGATAGTTTACACAACACACAACACTGAATCTAAAAAACACCAATACACTATTATATTTTATTTTAAATATAAAAATTTTCACATTACAATGAATTGGTGGAAATTAATAGTATTATCCAAATTATGATATATATATATAGCGAACCTACCAAATAAATGTTTTTTGGACTAATTTATATAAAATCAGTAGTCAATTTTTGGAAGGTTATTTTACACCTCCGAAAGAAGTTGTCTTAAAACATGATATTAATTTTTTTTAAAAAATATTAAAATTAATTTCTATAAATTATTTAAATTTTATATTATAAAAATAATACCAATTTTAAATTATCATATCAAAATTTTCTTAAGGTGAAATTTTATTATTTTTATGATATGATTCATTCTATAGTGAATAGTAAAATGTATCAATTTTTATTTAAAACGATTTTTTTTAAAACCATGTAAAAAATTAAATTTTACTTTAAGAAAGTTTAAAAGTAGAATTAGTTCTTTTATATTATTAATAATCTAATTATGTTCATTATAATCAATTATATGTTTTAATTTCTAATAAAAACCATTGTATACATAAATGTTTTATTGAAAAAGTATTTTTATGCACGCAATGTTTTTTATCTTGATCAAAATTAAGGAATGATTTTAATATATTTTATATATTTTATATATTAAATAATTTATTTTAACATTCTTAAAATATATTAAAAACTAATGGGATAATAATAAATGTAGTTTTTTTCTTAAGAAATACCTTTTTTTAAAAAGTTGTTTTCTTCGCATGTTGCACCCCTATTTTAAATGTAATTTTTTCCAAGTATTTATATTGAATTTCAAAAAAATTGAATCGATATTTGGAATTAGTATATATGAATTTTTTATAGAGGAACCTTATATTTTTTGTGACTTTGAATAGTAACCAAAGTAAAACTTATCACCACAGTAACAGGGATGTTTTGTTAATCTAGGTTAAAACTAAGTGGTATGTCTTTAAGTTTTAATCTTTATTCTTATTGGATGAATTTAATTAAACCATTATCACCTTATTATTGAAATATAATTTTTCTATGCGGCACATGTTGATGAAAATTTCCCTTAAAATATATAAATCAAAGGAAGTTTCCAAATTTCACTCTTTTAGTTTCAAATACCTATTATGATTCCACTTAGAATGAAAATACATATCTGGCCAAATCTAAATGATTAGTTTTATCTAAATGAAATCATGTTCATGATATTTATTTATAATATTTATAAATTATATAATTACCTTAAAATATTGTACAACACTAATACAATATTTATTTAATTTACGGAAAAATAAAATAAATTATTTTAAAAATTATAAAATTTATATAATTTGATGGAGGTAATGTTTCAAAAGTATTTGATTGATCTATATGAAATTTAATTTAGTTTTAAAGTATTATATATGAATTCCCCATTTTTTGATATATTTAATGTAAAATTAAATAAATAGTGTCAAAGTAGAGATTAATGATATTTTTTCAAAATAATAATTTATTTAATTATTTAAAATTCATAAAAATATTTTCTTCCCCTTTTGAATGTGAAATAATTTATAAAATAATCAACGGTCAATTTATGCATCACTATTACATTAGTAATAACATTATTAACCCTTGGTGATTAAAATATTGGTTATCCTGGTTGAGGTAGAAAATAATTAAAAAATGGGTTAATAAAACATATAAGGATTTAAATGTTATCAAAAAAAATCAAAATGTTATTTGATGATGATATTTAAAACTTAAAAACGTTTTACAAAAATTAATGACCATTTGGATGAATTTTCAACCATAAAAGTCATGTTATATTTTATTTTCAGATGAAATCCCAAAAGTGCCCCACTCCTCAATTATAAAAGGGAACCCCTTCCTTGTCCTATTTACCCCATGTTAATAAATATACCATGACCAAAACCTGAACATTACTCTCATAAATATCCATATATATGTTATTCAGGTTATGGGCTCCCAAAAAAGGTACACACTAGATCCCTTAAAGACAAATGAAGAGGGATTATATCCAAGAAGATGTAATTTTACTTACTAAGCCTTTTATGTTTATTAATTCATATAAATACTCTTTAAATGTCTTATATAATATCCTGAGATTTTGAATCATGTTGAAAACTTCTCATATTTTGATTTCATTAATTAGTGGGTATGCCAAAATCTTTTAGGGAATTGAAACTAAATTCCAAGAGTTTACCTAATATAATAAAATAAATTGTTTTGTGTTTATGGCATTATTTGATTCCTTGGGTGTTTGGAGGGGTTTTTAAAGTGTCAATGGACTGTTTTTTTTGAATTGTAGGCCAGAGAGTGTAGTTTGGAGTAAACCTCATGACCTATTATAGCTAAATATGTGGCCCATATGTTTACTGAGCATGGTTTAGGGAAAAAAAATGTAAGTATGTCACATGATAATGTTACATTTTATATAGTTTTTATAAAGGTCGCATGAACAGTTTTCTCATAGTTTGGAAAACAATGCAGCGAAACTTTGAAACCTATATATTTGGGTTGTGGGTGTTGCACATTTAGTGTATGATTTGAAAAACCGTGAAAACAAACCATGTACTTTATTAAAGAGGAAAAATTAAGAAACAACCCTCCTCTTATATTTCTATTTTCTCATTATTGTTTCCCTTTCTTCTTTTGTGGGTCGTGTTTACAATAGGAGGAATTATCCTCCTCTCCTCCTCCTTGGTATTTGATCAATATTCCTCTTCGATTCTCTAATTCTTTACACATCAGGTACATTGGAAGCATATGAAAATCTCTTATCACACCTATGTTTCTCATATCCCATTATATTTCCTAATGGAGTGCTAAATCTATTTGACCCATTTTACCTTATTTTTAGGGTGTTCTACAAAATTTCCAATTTCATCCAAACTGCTTAGATTTTGAGGAAAATAGAAGACATTCTTACATCTATGAGTTCAAAGTATGTTTCCCATATACCATTATTTGTGTTTTTTACAAACATTTGGGGGGTGTTACATTTTTTGTTTCATTGGGTATTTTAGTGAGGCCCCATTGTTTAATGTTAAATAGATCATATAACCTTATCAGATATCATTAGGCTTTCCCTCACCCTGTTTATGCATGTGAGGATGGTTTTGTGGAAATCACTCCAAGGGTGCATTGGACGAGGGTGTTTTTAATATTAAATGGAATTGTTTAATAGGGTTTTAGTTGTTTTGTTCAGTTCCATTTAATTGTTATTTTTATCTAAATCATGACATTCAATCATATTAAATTGAATTGATTACATAAATTTATTTTAATTGAATTATATATTTAAAATGATTGAATGTAATGTGATGTGATCCATGAGATCATTACAGGTTTAGCCTAAGGCATTGAGGTGGCATGACCATCAAGATTGAGGAGATGTGATTATCTAGTTGAGCTTGTCTTGAATTACATGGGTGGTGTTGACCATCAGTTGGGTATCATGGATGTTGTTTTGATATGTAAAGGATGTTAGTTTGAAGTATTTATACATGAAATTTGATGTAAATACCATCAAAATTGAGCGACATTGTCTCATGTTCATAAGGTGCTAGCTGGATGGGTATTAGGTCCTATATTTGGTTATTTTTTCTCACCTGTGATGGCCTAAGAACCGATTAGAGTTTTGTGGGTATAGGTTGAATCAGGGATGAGGTGGTTTTGACCACTAGTGGGAGTAGAGGCCCTCTATAGTGCGGATTAAGAAAACATTTTGGGGTTCTTTCCATATAAATCAAGGAGGAAGGTGATGCGAATTTAGTGGATATCATTGGGTGGAAATAATTTGTGGGTTGATATTCACCATATTAAGGCCATTTGTCCGAGACTATTTTGGGAGAACATAGATATATTTTCCTTAGGATTTAATTCTATGATCTGATTATTTATTTATTTGAGGACCTATATCACAATGGATGTTGGGTTTCAGCCGATGAGAGTTTTCGAGCAGGGCTCTATGGGACTAGTTAATTTTTATTGGGTTTGTATATGAGAAGTTATTTCTTTATTTGATACACATGGTGTCAAGAGGCATGGGGTTCCATGTTTCTTACATGGAGGTAGAACTCGAGGGTCCACCTAGGCTGTTTGACATCAGGGGATACTATGGGCCCTGGGCCAGGGATCCTATCCTCTTCAGTGATTTCAGCATTTACTGAAGAAGGTAGATAGTTTTTAGTGTCTGTTTAGCAACATATATATTTTTATTTTTATTTAAATTTAATTCTCTATTGTATTTATTTTAGTGTAAAAATTATAAAAAACTTAGTTTGGGTATACATAGTTAGGTGGTATCCTACTGAGATGTCTTCTTACACCCAAAAGAGGCACACCAGGATACGTGTATAATTTATTCTATTATTTTATGATAATAGTTCATGCTTTGGAGATGGATCATAGTTGATTTGGAATGGGATGTTAGAAATGGACCTTGGGATTCATTCCATTACAGGGTTTACTTTTGATTTTTTTTTGTTTTTCTTTTTTATTAACATGCCTATATATGTATTTGTACTATGGTTTTCCAATTGAAAACCCTTATGGATATTGATATGTATGAAATAATATGTATTCAAGATACTTTTTATATTTCTAGAATAGTTATTTTGGGTTGGTTATTTATTTCTTCTATAATTGTTCAGTTTTGATTAAACTATTTTATATTGTTGTTTGTGCTTACACCTATAGCGGGTCTGGTTTGAGTCTACCGAGTCTTTATTTTTTTACATATTTTTCATAGATACTCAAAGAATTATATTATCATTATCGAAGGGTATATTATCTTTAATATTCACCATTTACACCCTCAATTATAGCTTAAAGACATTGGAATTTGAGGAGGTTCACCTAATGAGATCGAGATTTATTTTCATCCTTTTTTACTAGTCATACAATTTGTGTTAAGGTAGACAATAGTGAATGATTTTTTTTAAATATATTCATTGCTCATTATTGAGTGACTGAAGCCCCATGTTTTATGGATGGACCATGTTACCAACAGTGTTAATTACTATTCTATTTTTCTAATTTTATAGTAGGTTTGATTTCCACAAAGAGTGGTCAGCATTAAATTTGATGGTTATTGTTACGAAATGTGATTATTTTCCTTGTATGAAAAGGAATGAGATGTTGTAACCTTGGACCAGTGAAGAAATTTATGTTTTCTATACGTGGTAAATATTTTATTTAGGTAGATAATAGGATTGTAATGTATGATCATGTGACTGTAAATATTTTTTTTGATAATTGTAATTTTGATATGCCATGTGGTGTGATATATATATTTGTGTGATTTTAATACAAACTATTGTGGTATAATATGGGTCTGTATCTTATAGGAGTTAGTTAGTGCTATCGAATGGGGTGATATTGATCCTCATGTTGGGTGACTTAGTCATCAATGTGTGGAGATGTCATCTTCTGGATGGGAATGACCCACAATAGTTTTGATACTTGGATTTTTTGAGGGAGGGTACGTAGGCCATGTGGCTGGGATAGAGTGTGGCATGGATGTGATAGTAAATGGTATGGGTAGTGAGTATTTTTTTCATGTTACTTATTTGCATATCTAGTTTTTATATATATGTTATATATGATATTTGTGAAAATGTGATGGAATTTAGTGGGTCTCTCATAGATTTCATGGATGAAGCATCATGTAGGTGATGTCTTGGAACCATAAGAGAATGATCAGGTTGAGGCCCCTGAGGGTGAGGCATATCATGGGAAAGAGGCTCAACCACATGTATAAGCTTATTGTCAGGAATAGGTTCTAGTGCTTGTGGGCCAGCTATTAGACTTCATAGATATTGGGCTATGGTTGGACGAGAAGATCAGAGTGAGCTTTATTTACATGATCTAGTGTATTGGTAGGGGAGATTTAGGAGAAGATATATATATGAAATATCTTACACGGGGGGTTCTAGTCGCATCACCCCAAACATTTATTGGGTGATGGTGGACCATAAGAGGATGATAATTTGATCAAGTTAATGCAGTATGATTTTTGAGCTTCTAGAGATGCCTCCAGGGTGAAGGGTGAAACTTGAAACCTATATGCTTAGAGAACCCGCTAAGCATGGGAGGGTGGTGCATATTTAGACAATAAGACATTAGGAATTGACTTAGAAGAACATCTATGGTAGGTTCTTCAAGAAAATCTTCCCTGATATGCAGAGGGAAGAAAGAGATCACGAGTTCTTGAGCCTTAAGAAGGGTGAAATGTATGAAATAGACTATATAGTGATGTTAATTGAGCTTTATTAATTCACAACTATAATGGAGATAGATGAAACCTAGAGGGTGAGTCACTTCGATCATGGTTTATGGAATTCCATTTGGGTGTAGGTAATCATCTTTAGGTTGGCCTCATTGTCAGAGGAAGTGAACCAGACCTTCATAGACAAGGTAATATGATGGATAATTCATACTCTAGTTGTTCAAAGATGTCAGGTGACTTCAGTGGCGATACATAAAATGGTAGAATGTGTGGTAGAGATGAGTTATAGAGAGGAAGTTAAGACAAAGACTCACCTAGATCACTTCATAGTTGGAATTTTGTGATTTTATTCTATTAGGGAAGCCATGACATGTCCATAATTAGTGAGAGTGGCCTACAAAGGTGTTCCAAGCTTGTAGACAAGTCATTAATCTCGAGAGGTTATACAAGAATAATTCTTGTACAACTGGTATCCATGTACTGGGGGTGGGGGTGGGACTCATGTGTATGAGATCAGACTGGTTTCGATAACAAGTGAGGGTATACGAGCTTCAGTTGCATGCAATTTTCATGGCCTAGAGAATGGGTCCTTGTAATGGGTTAGTGGCCGGTGGTTAGTGAAACACCATAGGGAGGTAACACATCATATAGTCGAGAATCAATCTTGGTGCATGCTGTATATCTACTAGTGGATGAGCATGTTTGTGAGATGATGGTGGTCAGAGGTACACTGTGGGCGTGATCAATATATATTTTATTTTTTCATTAGAATGGCCTATTAAGGAATGTCTTTTTTGAGTGCATGAGGCGCACAGAATGTATATATGATCTAAATAAATGTTTTTTATAGTATGGAATCATATTAGATTTGTTATATATATATATGAGGTGAGTTACAAGAATTTTTTATGTGGTCACAATTAGATGAATGATTTTTGAGGGGTTTGAGATTTGGGGATCGAGGAGATGCATTTACTGGAGGTTCGAGGAATATCTACACTATTAATGTTCAGTACTTGATTGAGGTTCAAGACAATGAGAATTATTTGATCACTTGTTGATATGTGGGATCTTATTGGTTCCATGTGTGACATGGGCACTATGTTGGGAAATATGTGTTGTAAGATGATATTGGATTCGTGGTATTCCACGAGAGCATTTGATTGGGTTAAAGTGTAAAAATGCATCAAATGAGGAATTATGAGTATGATAATTGGCCTATGGACCATTTTTAAATTTGATTATTGGTCATGATGGATCGAGGTCGGTAACTCCTATGGTGGGAGCCCCCCTTTGAGGCAGTTGACCTGTACCCTTGAGAATAGTTTATTTTGAGTTGTTTTGACCAGTGTGGGTATTTTCAGTACCATCTTTGGGGTTTATTTTATAGCTCTAGGATGAGATAATTTGAGATATGAAGATTGTAACATCCTTGGTTTATAAATATGGTAAAAAACCTCTCATGTTTTGAATTTTTTAATTAGTGGGTATGCCAAAATTATATTCGGGAATTAGAACCCAATTCCGAGAGTTTCCCTAATCCAATATCCTTATTTTGGAATGTTTTAGGTGCTTATTAGAATCCTGAAGTGTTTTTAAGAGTTTCATGAGAGTATGAGGAATGAAGTCCTATTTTTGGAGTATCAATTTAGGTCACACAGTTTCTGGTACAACATGTGGCCACTTCTAGCTAACCATGTGGTCTATAATTGTACTATGCACGCTTTAGGAGAAACTATGTGAGTGGGGTACATGGATGCGTGGTGTAGTATTTATTTTTGATAAAGGTCTCATGCACATTTTTTTCATGGTTTCAGAAGACATTGAGAAAACCGAGTGGACCTAGAGCATTGGGAAGTGGGTGTTCAACAATTGGGGCACAATTTGCCAAACCGTGTGTCTCAACCATGTGCCACATTAAAGAATAATATTTTTGAAAACTCCAACCTTTTCTATTTCTATTTTCTTATTATAATATCCCTTTCTTCTTTAATATATAATGTCCATTATAGGAGAGATCCTTCTCCCCCCCTCTTCCCCTCATTTGGATTTGATCAACCGTCTTTACTGGTGATCCATTTTTAGATCTCCCATGTGAATTTGAACAACAGAAATAAGATTTATCACTCCTTTTCTTCTCGTATCCCTTTACCTCACCATAAAAATCACTATATCCATTTGAGTTATTTAACCATATTTTTAGTGATTTTTCTTGAATGTTCAATTTCTTCCAATCTTCTTGGTGATTGAGGGTAATACCAGACATTCCTAGGTATTAGAGTCATATATAGGTGGTTTATACAATTAATAGTGTTTTTATTGACATTAGGCAGGTGTGAATTTTATCGTTCCACTTGGAATTTGAGAAAAACCATGTTGTTTGATATAAAATTGACCGTATGACATTATGGGATGCTTTTGGGAATTCCCTCAACTTTTTTATGCGAGAAAGGAGGGATTTTTGGCCATCCACTACTACAAAAACTGGCTCAAACAATGCTAAAAATGGGCATTAACATCGCTAAAAAGCATTTTAAAGCTCGACGCTGATAAAGGGGGGTACCCATTATCATCTCTTATTGAGCACTGATAAAGGGGTACTTTATCAGCGATAAAAAATCTCAGATAAAGGAAACCATTATCATTGCTAAAAACGCACTGATAAAGGTAAACTTTATCAGCGCTAAAAGAGCGGTGATAAACTGATCCTTTATCATCTCTTCTTTAGCGCTGATAAAGGTGGAGTTTATCAGCACTCTTTTAGGGCTGATAAAAGCACCATTTATCAGTACTAAATAAGCACTGATAAATTCCCTCTCTACTACATCGAAAAAATATGTAGCAGTACACCCAAACACCAGAAAAAAAATCATCATTCCAATAAGCTAATTAAAGCAAGTATACCCACAAAAAATTAACACATAAATCATAATCTAATTAGACCAAGTATACTCTTACACAAATAACAAATAATTCATAAGTTAATTATGTACATAAAATTATCTATTTATCCCTTTTTACAGTAGAATCTATAAAAGGTCACCATCCCTTACCAATAACTCATAATCTCCACCCATCTTATAAATAATAAATAATGTAGTTTTGAGCGGTAGAATACATTATGAGAATAAAAAAGTAAAACAAATAAGATATCCATAGAAGAAAGAATCTATTCAATATCCAAGCCTTCTTTACATCTTCCACCATCATAGTTATCATGTTTTCTTCCCCTTTGTATAGTAGCTTTCACCTCATCTTTTTATATGTATTAATCTATTATATCCCCTTTCTCTTTTTAATTCATTTAATCTCTATTATACATTCCCATTCTTCTTTATTTTTATTTGTATCACAATTTAGATTCGTTTGAAGGTTATCATTGGTTTTTTGGAGTTCTCCATCATTATTCTAGGAATATGAGGCCCTCATTCTTAGGTTTCCATAATTTTCTCCATGGAAATGGGATGTATATTTTATAAATCACATGGATATCGAGTATTTTATATTATAATGAAAAATATTTTACAAAATGGACAGAAAATAGGGGGAATACCCGTTATGGAATCTGATTTCCATCATGAATTCCTCTTCCCAGAGTTGGTAAATCCATATCCCCCTTGACAATAACTCTTTTATCCAAAAAAACACTCAAATTCCATATTCAAAACCTCACTAGGGTGTCTAGTATCTACAATGTAGAATATGTTATGTTATCATTCTTCATTTAACCCTGGCTCATCAGAAAGAATAATGTTGTGGACCCCTTATCCATAAAAAACGCAACACTACGACATTTGTAACCTCTATGGAATAATTTAAACAATATATCAGAGATTCTTATCGTAAACTCTGGTTAAAATTTTCCCCAGTGTTTTATATAATTTATATAGTGTATCCAAAACCGTCAGTTTAATCCCCATGATTGTGATGACATAATGTTCAAGCCCGTGATGTAGTGGATGTTAATTATCCAATGCCACATACTCTTCTCTAAAGCTTCCATAGTGATATTATGACACAGAAAAACCAGAAATGGTGTCACCATGGATATGCCACTTTTGTTTATTTATTTGGAAATCATAGTTGTATAATTATTTCCATGTTATCATTCATGGATTTTATACAATATATGAAATTCATGGGGGTTATCCCAGTCTCTAGATGTCATCCATGACATCTCCTGACATTGATAATATAATTTTAGCTAGATGATGAGCTATCTCATTTGAATCGATTTAAAACTAAAATGACAGATAAAACACATAATTAGGATTCATACACATCACCAAGGACCCTTGGATCGTTCTCATAAGAGATCAAGTCAATCTGAATGTGTTTGGTCAAATTTTCATTGGTTAGTTGTTGTTTTCAATTAAAATTGTGTCCATTTTAAACAAAAGAGAGACCCTTTGAGTTCTAGCGGCCACGTTGTGCCTCTGATTGAGGAGAGGATGAATCATAAATGTCACAAAGGACCCTTGGATCATTATACTAAAGGATCAACACAATCCGAATGCGTTCGGTCAGATTTTCGTACTTCAGTTGTTGTTTTCACTTAAAATCGTTTCCATTTTAAACAAAATAGAGACCCTTTGAGTGGTACTGGCCACACCATGACTTGGATTCAGGCGGGGTTTACTTGTACATATTACCAAGGACCCATGTATTGTTCTTATAAAATATCAAGGCAATCTGAATGCGTTTGGTCAGATTTTCATAGGTTAGTTGTTGTTTTCAATTAAAATTGTGTCCATTTAAAATAAAAGAGAGACCCTTTGAGTGCTAGAAGACACACCATGCCTCGGATTGAGGTGGGTTTGACTCATACACATCAAAAATGACCCATGGATCTTTCTCCTAAAGGATCAAGACAATCTGAATGCGTTTGGTGAGATTTTCCTATGTAATTTGTTGTTTTCACTTAAAATTGTGTCCATTTTAAACAAAATAGAGACCCTTTGAGTGGTACCGGCCACACCATGCCCCAGATTGAGGCGGGGATGACTCGTACACATCACCGAGGACACTTGGATCATTCTCATAAAATATCAAGGCAATCCTAATGTGTTTGTTCGGATTTTCATAGGTCAGTTGTTGTTTTCAATTAAAATCCTGTCCGTTTTAAACAAAAGAGATACCCTTTGAGTGATAGCGGCCACACCGTGCCTCTAATTGAGGTAGAGATGACTCATAAACTTCACCAAGGACCCTTTTATAGTTATTGTAAAACATCAAGGCAATCTTAATGCGTTTGGTCAGATTTTCAAAGGTCAGTTGTTGTTTTCAATTAAAATTGTGTTAATTTTAAACAAAAGAGAGACCCTTTTAGTGCTAGCGGCCACACCGTGTCTCGTATTGAGGTGAGGATGACTCTTAAATGTCAAAAAGGACCCGTGGAATGTTCTAAAAAAGGATCAAGGAATTCCAAATGCGTTTGGTCAGATTTGTGTAGGTTAGTTGTTGTTTTCAATTAAAATTGTGTCCATTTTAAACACAAAAGAGTCACTTTGAGTGATAGCAGCCACAAAGTGCCTCAGATTGAGGAGGTGATTAATCTAACACGTCAAAAAGGACCATTGGATCATTATAATAAAGGAACAACACAATCCGAATGCATTTGGTCAGATTTCCATAGGTCAGTTGTTGTTTTAACTTAAAATCGTGTCCATTTTAAACAAAAGAGTGACCCTTTGAGTGATAGCAGCCCCACCATGCCTCAAATTGAGCCTGGGATGACTCATAAACATCAAAAAGAAACCGTGGATAATTCTACTAAAGGATCAATACAATAGAAATGCGTTTGATCATATTTTCATAGGTTAATTGTTGTTTTCAATTAAAATGGTGTCCATTTTAAACAAAAGAGAGACCCTTTGAGTTCTAGCGGCCACACCGTGCCTCATATTGAGGCAGGGTTGACTCGTACATGTCAAAAAAGACCTTTGGATCGTTATCCTAATGTATCAAGACAATCCTAATGCGTTTGGTCGGATTTTAGTACGTTAGTTGTTCTTTTCACTTAAAATTGTGTCCATTTTAAACAAAATATAGACCCTTTGAGTGGTACCGGCCACAACGTACCTCATATTGAGGCTGTAATGACTCATACATGTCACAAAGGAGCAGTGGATCTTTCTCATAAAGGATCAAGACAATCCAAATTCCTTTGGTTGGATTTTCATAGGTCAATTGTTGTTTTCAATTAAAAATGTGTCCATTTTAAACAAAAGAGAGACCCTTTGAGTGATAGCGGCCACACCGTGCCTCCGATTGAGGTGGGGATGACTCTTACACGCCACAAAGGACTCGTGGATTGTTTAACTAAAATAACAAGGCAATAAGAATGCGTTTGGTCGGATTTCTATAGGTCAGTTATTGTTTTCAATTGAAATCGTGTCTATTTTAAACAAAAGGGAGACCCTTTGAGTGCTAGTGGACACACTGTGCCTTGTATTGAGGCAGGGATGACTCTTACACATCAAAAAGGAATCGTTTATTCTTCTACTAAAGGATCAAGGCAATCCTAATGCGTTTGGTTGGATTTCCATAGGTCAGTTGTTGTTTTCAATTAAAATGGTGTCCATTTTAAATGAAAGAGAGACCCTTTGAGTGCTAGAGGCCACACCATGCCTCGGATTGAGTCAGGGTTGACTCTTACACATCAAAAATGACCTCTGGATCATTCTCCTAAAGGATACAGAAAATCCGAATGCGTTTCATTGGATTTTAGTATGTCAGTTGTTGTTTTCACTTAAAATCGTGTCCATTTTAAACAAAATAGAGACCCTTTGAGTTGTACCGACCACACAGTGCCTCACATTGAGGCAGGGATGACTCTTACACATCACCAAGGACCCTTGGATAGTTATCATAAATGATCAAGGCAATTTGAATTCGTTTGGTCAGATTGTCATAGGTTAGATGTTGTTTTCACTTAAAATCGTGTCCATTTTAAACAAAAGAGAGACCCTTTGAGTGTCAGCGGGCACACCATGCCTCTAATTAAAGTGGGGATGACTATTACATGTCATAAAGGACCCATGGATCATTCTACTAAAGGATCAAGGCAATAAAAATGCGTTTGGTTAGATTTCCATAGGTCAGTTGTTGTTTTCAATTAAAATCGTGTCCATTTTTTAAAAAATAGAGACCCTTTGAGTGGTACCGGCCACACCATTCCCCAGATTGAGGAAATAATGACTCTTAGATGGTAAAAAGGACCCTTGGATCATTCTTCTAAAGGATCAAGGCAATCCAAATGTTTTTGGTTGGATTTCCGTAGGATAGTTGTTGTTTTCAATTAAAATCGTGTTGATTTTAAACAAAAGAGATACCCTTTGAGTGCTAGTGGCCACACCGTGCCTCAGATTGAGGCGGGGATGACACTTACATGTAAAAAATTACCAGTGGATAATTCTATTAAAGGGTCAACACAATATGAATGCGTTTGGTTGGATTTCCGTAGGTCAGTTGTTGTTTTCACTTAAAATAGTGTCCATTTTAACCAAAATAGTAACCCTTTGAGTGGTACTGGACACACCATGCCTCAGATAGAGGCGATGTTGACTTATACACGTCACCAAGGACCCTTGGATCATTCTAATAAATGATCAAGGCAATCCAAATGCGTTTGGTCTGATATTCATTGGTCAGTTGTTATTTTTCAATTAAAATCATGTCCATTTTAAACAAAAGCGAGATTCTTTTAGTGATAGCGGCCACACCGTGCCTTGAATTGAGGCTGAGATGACTCGTACATGTCACCAATGACCCTTGGATCGTTCTTATAAAATATCAAGGCAATCCGAATGCATTTGGTCATATTTTCATAGGTCAGTTGTTGTTTTCTATTAAAATTGTGTCCATTTTAAACAAAAGAGAGACCCATTGAGTGTTAGTGTCCACACAGTTCATCGGATTGAGGCGGGGATGACTCGTAAACGTCACAAAGTACCCCTGGATCATTCTAATAAAGGATCAACACAATCCAAATGTGTTTGGTTGGATTTACGTAGGTCAGTTGTTGTTTTCAATAAAAATCGTGTCCATTTTAAATAAATGAGAGAGCCTTTGAGTGGTACCGGCCACACTGTGCCTCATATTGAGGTGGGGATGACTCATAGATGTCAAAAAGGACCCATGTATAGTTCTAATAAAGGATCAAGTCAATCCGAATGCATTTGGTCCGATTTCTGTAGGTTAGTTGTTGTTTTCAATTAAAATCGTGTCCATTTTAAACAAAAGAGAGACCCTTTGAGTGCTAGTGGCCACACCGTGACTCGGATTTAGGCAAAGATGACTCGTACATGTCACAAATAACCCTTGGATCATTCTACTAAAGGATCATCACAATATTAATGCATTTTTTCAGATTTCCATAGGTGAGTTGTTGTTTTAACTTAAAATCATGTCCATTTTAAAAAAAGAAGAGACCCTTTGAGTGCTAGTGGCCACACCGTGCCTCCAACTGAGGCGGGGTTGACTCGTACACGTTAAAAAGGACCCGTGGATTGTTCTCCTAAATAATTAAGACAATAAGAATGCGTTTGGTCAGATTTTCATAGGTTAGTTTTTGTTTTCAATTAAAATTGTGTCCAGTTTAAACAAAAGAGAGACTCTTTGAGTGGTACCGATCATACCATGGCTCGGATTGAGGCGAGGATGACTCATACACGTCACCAAGGACCCTTGAATTTTTTTCATAAATGATCAAGGCAATCTGAATGCGTTTGGTCAGATTTTCATTGGTTACTTGTTGTTTTCACCTAAAATCGTGTCCATTATAAACAAAATAGAGACCTTTTGAGTGATAATGGCCACACCATGCCACAGATTGTGTCAAGGATGACTCTTACACGTCCCAAAGGACAATTGGATCATTCTCCTAAAGGATCAACACAATCTGAATGCGTATGGTCGGATTTCTGTAGGTTAGTTGTTTCTTTCACTTAAAATCGTGTCCATTTTAAACAAAAGAGAGTCCCTTTGAGTGCTAGCGGCCACACTTTGCCTTGAATTGAGGAGGGGTTGAATATTACACATCAAAAAGGACCCGTGGATCATTATCCTAAAGGATAAAGACAATTTTAATGTGTTTGGTTGGATTTTCATAGGTTAGTTGTTGTTTTCAATTATAATTGTGTCCATTTTAAACAAAAGAGAGACCCTTTGAGTGCTAGCGGCCACACTGTGCCTCAGATTGAGGCGGGGATGACTCGTACACGTCCCAAAGGACCATTGGATCATTCTCCTAAAGGATAAACACAATCCTAATGCGTTTGGTCGGATTTCCGTAGGTCAGTTGTTGTTTTCACTTAAAATCATGTCCATTTTAAACAAAAGAGAGACCCTTTGAGTGCTAGCGGCCACACCATGCCTCGGATTGAGACAGGGTTTACTCTTCCACGTCACAAAGGACCCGTGTATCATTTTATTAAAGGATAAAGACAATACGAATGCGTTTTGTCTGATTTTCATAGGTTAGTTGTTGTTTTCAATTAAAAATGTGTCCAGTTTAATCAAAAGAGAGACCCTTTGAGTGCTAGCGGCCACACTGTGCCTCAGATTGAGGTGGGGATGACTCATAAACATCACCAAGGACCATTGTATCGTTCTCATAAAAGATAAAGGAAATCCGGATGCATTTGGAAGTATTTTCATAGGTTAGTTTTTGTTTTCACTTAAAATCGTGTCCATTTGAAACAAAATAGAGACCCTTTGTGTGGTTCATAATTCTTGCATGTTACTGGTGCATATCATCTGTTAAAATGGGAAAATGACTCATTAGAGAAATGAAGTTTTATTTAATAGCAATTACAATTTTCCTACAAACATTTACATACAACAATGTTTCATATTTTGATTCCCATAACACCGCTAAAAAATGAACACCAATTGTACATGTCCCCAAGTTAGATCTTCATTGTATTTGTGTACAATCTTCCATCAGGTATGCAGCCAAATCAATTCTAAACACATCTATATCGTCTTGTGAGTATGAGGCATTTTAGCAGTCAGATTAGTACTAAAAAATAAAAAAATAAATAATTAATAAATAACTTAAACGAGCTAGTAGTTTTTTTGAAAATACCTCTTTAGGGATGCTAGTTTGTTGATGAAAAACAATCTCTTTCATAAATTTACAAACATAATAACTTCAATAATTATCGTTTGTTTGTTTTGGACACTTCAAAAAAATTGATCATTTGGAGAATAAGTAACTTCTGTTGAGATATGTTTGGATAGTGAAATTTTATTATATATACCATGGTATTTGTCCAGACGTAGTACTTACTCACCTCTTTATGTTTGGCCCCCCGTCCTCATTCATTTTTTAGACAATAATGATACACCGCCCTATTATAACAGAATCCTCAATAAAAGATAATATAAATTATATTACTTGATGTTTAGTCCTAAAACATAAGAGGTAGTGTCTTACAGATTCACAAACTCCATCATGTGTGGTCAGTTTGATGGATATCCTTGATTTGAATCCAGAAAATAAATCATTGTAGTATCCATGTTCACTGCAATTAGCAACCAATGTTTCCTAAAAACATAAAAAGGATAAAATAATAAAAGAAGTGAAAATATAATTGATATGCTTTAATCGTAGAGTATTACCCCTGCATGGTTGGTATTAGGAAAAGTCTGTCATCTGTAATCTTACATTCAAATGTTTTTAGCAAGCCGTTCACTATTTCATCCCTTTTTGATGGATCTATTTTTGTTAGGTGTGTTGATGTGATATGAGGACTAACGAGTCCAAATCTAGGCTCATGGGAAAATTCCTTCAACTGTTTTTCATAAATGCGTCTTTCAACAATATAAAATTCATTTAGTCATAATTTGCACATTAGATCAACTTTTAGAAAATCAATTCATAGAAACATACCTTATCTATACATTTACAACTGTGACGCCTAGCCAACTGTTTTCAAGGATCTCATTTACATTTTCATCAGAAATGAAATCTTGACTTTCCTCTCTGTATATATTATCTTAGAAAACCACTATATGAATATTACCATCTTTTAGCTTCATATCCATATGAATCTCCAATGCTAGTAAATGTGGATAGAGAACAAGTGGTGTTATTGTGCTTTTAGTAGCTCCTTGGGATCGGTGGGTCGATCCTTTAGATGGTTTTTAGTCGACCTTTGTCACCCCCTTCCCTTTCTCTGTCTATAACAACAATCATTTGTTCAGACCATTTTTTCATTAATTGTTAAGGGTGTATCTTGAAAAAAAGGAAATAAATACCTCTTTGTCTGCATGTACTCTTACAAGTTGTGAAGGCCATGAAATGAATCTACCATTATCCTTTTTGACCATATGAAAATCATCTTCATCTAGTCTAATAGGTAGCTCTGCATTTGGATCATGAGCTACAGTAATCGTCACTTTCTGATGATCTTTCGGAAGTGGTCTGTTATGCAGTGTCACATCTGGGATATTGAACACTGTAGTCCTTGCTACAAGGTGATAGGTGGGTGTTGAAAGATACAAATCACAATCATTATCGACCTGTAGAAGATTAGTACAGAACAATTATCAATATTTTTCTAATTCACATTTCATGGGAACAATTATTAAAATATTGATTACCACGGATAAGATAGTTCTTTGAGGTGAATGGCTCGCCTCAAAGCTTGTGGGGGGTGGGGCGGGATGTTCACGTACTGGTTGTTCCTGAGTTGTGTCTTCCCTTTGATTCCCACCAATAAAAGTTTCTAGCAACTCTCCCTTCCATTGCAATAGTTCTTCAAGGGTTGCTATTTTTTCGTTCATTTGTTCTAATTTTTCATTTGTATCATCTATTTTCTTCTTCTTCTCAAAATATACTCGAGGTGTCACCCCAAACCCTGAACCTCAGACACGACCGTATTTTTCTGGCTGCTTCAAATCCATCTATAATAGGTCTGTATCCTCTACAGGAGTAGTTGGTTCCTATGACAGTCGGATATAGAAAAATAACTAATTATTTTTATGTAATAGCAATTTAAAACAAACCTTTTTATTTTCGTGTCATACTTACACATATTTCCCACACTTTCTGTGTGTTCTCATCTACTAACTTCCCTTCTTTGTTCACATGTGCCTCCTTCCATAGCATATGACATGGGATGGAAGTTCATTTGGTTTTAGACTCATCAATCTACATATAAAGATAGTAAGATAATTATGATGCTGTTTATTGGCACCTAACAATATTACTGTAAATTTAAAATATGTACCATTTTATTTTCTAATTAAGCATACCCCATCCTTTCTTTATGATAAGGTTATGTTGGTTTTGATGCACGTTCCTTATTTTCAGTACAGTGTTTCTGTTACATATATGAAATATTGACAATCAAAGTGATGAATACAGGTATCCTCAAACAACGTATTATCACCCACAATGTACCTGAAACTTCTCATCCCCACGGTATCCAATAAATACATTCCATGCTTCTTAGGATATCAGGTGAGCGTAGACAACGGGTTGGTGTGGGTTTATTTATCTTTGGAATCTTTCAGGTGACATCTTGTTAAAATAGTGTGAAAATGTCGATGAATCCTTCCTGCAATCCTTAGTACATAATCCTTGTGTGAATCATATACAATAAATGTAATCTGCAAGAGATTGAGAAGAGTAATACATTGTTTCATTATTTTATTTTATAGTAAATTAAAGAAATAAATTCATAATTTTACCGTAATTTCTTCCCAGATCACAGCCTTCATCCCGGACACAACATGGTGCCATGAATCTATGTCAATCGACACACTTTTCCAAGTGACAAATCCAATGTAGCTGCTAAACATAACCTTGTTGGGATTCACATGTTGGCCTCGTGCATTCCATCCGACTTCAAATTTGATGCCTTTTATTTTCACCTTATAAATTTTGGCTAACACCGTTAAACTATGACACACCTGTGTTTTCTGTGATGTCGGTCCTTCATTCCCGACCATTTCATCGATATCAACATCATCCATATGTTCATCTAAAATGGTATCAATGGCATGTGCTGATGGTTGTTGGACCTCAACACTAGGAGGAGCAAGAGCCGAAGTAGCAGGAGCAGGAGCAGCAGGATCCGCAGAAGGAGGAGCAGTAGGAGCAACAGGAGCCACAACAGGAGCAGCAGCAGAAGAAGCAGGAGCTGCAGGAGCAGTAGGAGCAGTAGCAGCCACAGCAGCAGCAGCTTGAGAGAATTATTCAACCTCAAGGCTAGGAGCACCAGAATGTGTAGAAGTCATTATCTACAAAAGTGGTTTAATTGTTAATTTAGATTACATAAATTCAGTAATGATAATATAATAACATGAGATAACAAGATCTATATTACAAAAAAAATATAACCTATTTATTTAACTCTCTTTCTTTTTTTCAAAGGTTGAATGGATTCGACACCTCTATTGATTATCCAAATCCCTTTATTGTGGTCTCCTCTAACATATAAAACATCATCTGCATTGGGGCCACTCCGAAATTATTGCGACGTACCATTAAAAGGATCATCCTCAACTGAATTTTCATCGAAACCTTCAGTAGTTTTGGACGATAACAGAACAATAAACCACTTTTGGTTTGCGGGATCTGGAACATAAAAAACAAGTACCGCTTGTGATTCCATTATAAACTATTCTTCTTTGTACCCAAATTTATTAAAATCAACTTTCACAAATCCCCATTCATCTATTTTAACACCACTGTTATTATCAACCCATTTTCATTGAAAAATCATCAATTGGAATGTCGTATAATCCAGATCTCATATTAGTTTGATAATGCCAATGTATGAAATATTTTCTTAAATTGGACTTCTGTCCTTACTACCAGAAACATGCATCACTTCAGCCACTAGTGCAACTCCACTATTTTTCATGGTACTATCTTCATCATGTTCATATATATAGAATTTATAACCAATAATTACATAACCACTGTAAGATAATACATACACACTTGGTCCAACGGCTATCCATCGAAGTCGTTCTGACATTGAATTCGGATTTTCATCCAAATGCTTAAAAATATGGTCCTAAAACCATCCAATAAACTGGTGATTATGTGTATCTGATAACCATTTTTCAGCCCTTAATGGATTCAACTGCCTAATAATTTCTTTGTGAGTTTCAATATATAGAGCAACCTCCCGGCTGTTATGCAAAAAATAAATATGGGCCTGCTCCCGACCTGAAATAATAATTTTCACAACTTCTCTTCCAGAAATTCCCTCACCCTCAATGCATCCAGTGTGACGAAATTTCGGGAGACCAATTCTTTCCACATCAGATAGGTATTCAGTACAAAATTCAATGGCTTCCTCAACAATATATCTCTCCACTATACAACCCTCTGGACGACTTCGATTTTTGATATACCCTTTCAAAATCTTCATATACCGATCAACATGATACATCTATCTATAGTGAACAAGACAATAATGTCGAATCTCTCTCACCAAGTGAATCATAAAATTAACCATCATATCAAAGAATTTTGGCGGGAAGAACATTTCTAATTCACATAATATGATGAAAATTTCTTTTTCCATAGCTGACAATTTTTCCGGGTCTAAAACTTTTCTACATATAGCATTGAAAAAGAAAAAAAGTTTGGTTAATGTATGACGAACATTCTTGGGAAAAATGCAACGTAAAGATATAGTGATTAGATCTTACATCAAAACATGGCCATCATGTGATTTCAAACCTTTTAACTTCAAATAATTCATTGAAACAACGTTATAGATATTTGATGAGTACCCCTCTAGACCCTTTACATCATTAAAGAAGTTTCAAAAATGATATCTCTCCTCGCTAGAAAGAGTATAAGCAGCTGGATGAAGAAACATTCGATTTTCACCCTTTACTGGAGCCAACTCTTCTCGTATTCCCATGTCAACCATGTCCAAACTTGCCTTAATCCCATATTTTGTTTTTCCAGGGGAATTTAGAAAGATTACGATAACACTGTCACATACTTTTTTTCCCACATGCATCACATCAATAAAATTTCTAATTTACAAAAAATTCCAGTATGGTAATTCAAAAAAAAATGATCTCTTTTTCCAACAGATTTTCGTAAGGTTTTTCGAAAATATTTTACCAAAAACAGTGTTCAGATCTTTTACATTCTCAAACAGCTGATCACCTGTTAGTGGAGACGGTATTGCGCATTGTTCTGAACTTCTATTGAATGATGTCGTCAAATATAGGAACTTATGCCGAAGAGGTAGAAATCTACGATGTCCTAGAAACACAGATTTCGATGAATGTTTCAACCTAATTGATTCTGTATCTTCTTTGCACATGGGACACCCTTGAGTTCCTTTAATTCTATAGCCTGAAAAATTTCCATAAGCAGGGAAATCATTTATTTCCCAATACAACATCTCTCTCAACATGAAGTATTCACTTTTATAAGCATCATACAACATTACACTTGAATCCCACAATAACTTCAAATCCTCGATCAAGGGATCTAGATAAACATCAATATCATTACCTGGTTGTTTTGGTCCTCATATAAGCATAGATAACATGATGAATTTCTTCTTCATGCATAACCAGGGTGGCAAGTTATAATTTACCAACATAACAGGCCATGTACTATGAGTGCTGGTTTGAAAACCAAAAGGATTCACTCCATCTATAGATAACGCAAGACGAAGGTTTCTTTGCTCATTTATAAATTCATAATACTCATGATTAATTTTCTTCCATTGAGGAGATTCAGCCGGATGACGTAATTTCCAATCTTTATTTCTTTTATCTACATTCCACGATAATTGTATTGCAGTTTCTTCACTTCCATATAGACACCTAAACCTTGTAATGATTGGAAAGTACCATACAACTTTCATAGGATTGGATTTATCTTTATTTTATCGACAAACACCACAATTTGGGAATTCTGTAAGTGATTTGTTCTCCTTGTGAAACAATATACAGTCTTTCGGACAGGCATGTATTCTTTCAGAAATCATACCCATCGAGCGTAGCATTCATATAGCTTCGTATGTCCATCTTGGGAGCCCATTATCTTCCTAGAGCATGTCATTCAAGAGATCATGTAGTTCCGTAAAACTGAAATCACTCCATCCGTTGCCTGCTTTCAATTTATACAAATTCAGTATAGCTGATAATGTTGTATACTTAGTGCAAGCAGTATACAATGGCATCTTTGCACAACTCTTTAACTTCTCAAACAATTTTGGGAAATCAGGAAGTTCATCATCAATTGTCTTTGTCATTTCCTCAATACAATATTCATCATAATTGACATCTGTAATCACATTCTCCATATAGTCTTCCTCATTATACATATTTGTATTCATATCTGATGATCCATAAAACACAGTTTTATCCCAGCCAGTAGCTACATTCGCCTTTTCTCCGTTTTTATTCCAACATTTATAACTCTGATCTATTTCATGACATATCACATGTTCTTCCAACTCCTCTGGAGTAAGTATTCTAGAATATCAACAACGTAAACACGGACAAAGGATTTGAGAAGGATACTTTTCATGATCCTTTGCAAACTTGATGAGCTCTTTCGCTCCGTTCTTGTACTCTATTGTCAAACGATTAGCTTCCATCCAATCTTTATTCATCTTCATCCTATATGGATCTCAAATATTAGTATTTATGATTCATGTACACAAAAAAAGTCTTCTAAATACATTAGAAGAGAACCAATTCCTTATAAAAATAGATATTAATAGAGCCTATCCATTAGTATTTATTTATCTTCATTAAATATAATTACTTTAGATTCATTATAGTTTCCTCAAATCACCCCAGACCAAACACAAGAATAATCAAGAATGATACATCTACCACTAATAGGTCTCTTACCTACATTCAATATCAACATGCCTAAAAACCCATATATCCACACATACACATGTCACAAACACATAAAAAACCATATCCACATCAGAACCAAAGTACCAATATGGATTTCAATCGGGTTACACGAATCAAGTGGTGGTGTGTAAGAAATAATAAGAAAATATAATAAGTATATAGTCACACATAAATCTCAAACTGGTGTTAATAGTCCAATAAACCAAAGGTATCATTCCATCTATAAAAATACTCTGAAGGAGCCCATATGCGATAGTAGTCCCAGGTGGTAAAGGTTCCTGAGGAGGAAGGGGCGACCATGCACCTATCGGGGTTCGAGGTCAGGTCACTGAGGATGAAGGTGGCCTGATACTCCTACAAGGGTTCATTCCATATTTCAAAAACCATGTACTGGTACCCGAGGATGTTAACCCACTGGTTGTGGAATTCAAAACGTTCCTGATGATCATGCCAAGAAGAAATGGAAACCAAGAGGGGGGAGTGAATGAAAATACCTCAAGCAAGATGGAAAAACATGGTATTTGAGAATAGGTTAGTGGATTTCATGTTGAATAGACACCTATCCAATAGACTCCACAAGCGGTGATGGCCCCTGCAGTTGTTGCACTAGGTGAAATTGTCACCTGAGAAGATGAGATCAATGATGCCCTTCCCAGCCATGAACTGAACAAACTCCATGATGGATTTCCTCTGGAATGGGCTTATACATTTCCTTTCCTTTGGGTTGGAAATGACATTAAAGTCACCCCCCAACAAACAATGGATGGTGGCCCGGATCAAAGGCATTTTTTTCGAAAGGACAATCAATCCCCCTCAATTTTTTAAAATACCAATACCATAAACCATTTAAAAACAAGAGATTTTAATTTATTTTGGAAATCATTCCCAAAAAAATTCAATAAACAAACACATGCTAAACCATTTGGATTTATTTTAATGATTTTATTTATCTTTATTTCAAACCATGATTTTCATTTATAATATCAAATCCACCAATGGTAGAAGGAAACCTAATTTATTTCAATGAAAAAGGTTAATTCACAAGAAGATACCATCCATTACATATATTATTTTCATTTATAGGGTTATTTTGTGCTTCAAAATGAACAAAACACATCTAACCAACTCCAAATGGATAAAATATGAATTCATGAAACACATGAGTCCCAAAAAAAAACGATATAGTATAGAAACACCCACATGGAATATTTGGGATCAAAACACAATGAATTTGAACGAGTTTACTCAAATGAAGAAAATTGAATCGAATAAAAGGGATCTTAATAAAAGGTAAAAGAGCTAATATAACCATAATTCCCCATAAAAATTATAGGTCTAGTAAATACCAAGGTTTCCATATCCCCCAGGAACAAAGAATCGAGTTATGGAGACAGATTTATGTTCAAGAAAATAAATAAATACCAAAAGAGGATCACTATTTCGAATGAAACTTCAATCCACCAAGTGATGAGGATAGAAGAGCCAAACTAGACAAAGGGGCTCCCAAGGCTTGAGTGGGTTGAGTTAAACTTTAGGGAGAATATAAAATAAATTAATGGGGGTATTGGGGTGCAATTACCCTACTACCTCGATGCTTCCTCATATACAATGACACCACTGGCTAGATAGTGGACCTCACCAGCTAGACAGTGGTTATAGTATAAATGTTATAACCATAGGTTATCCCACACACTAGTCACTACAGACCCACCAGCTAGGTGATGGATATAGAATTCTTTTGTATCCATTGTGAATCCCATTACCTAGAGAATTATCCTCACCGGCAATTCGGTGGACCACATGAATCTTTTGAACCTACATGTTCACGTCCACACCTTTTATGACAGTCTGGGACATCCTATGACCCCTCAAGAAAACAAAAAAACTCAAAGAGCATTTCTTTGATGAAAGAGATACTGAGATGTTACAATTCTCCCCATAGTTCCTCTTTTTATCCGAATAAATATTTTAGTACGAATGATAGAAAATGACGAGACACAAATAAATTCCACACAATAATTATTTTGTGGACAATTCAAAAAATATAGAAAGATTCACCGAATAGAGGACCACTACAAAAAAATCAAAATTAAAATATAAACAATATTCCCTAGATCCCTTAATGTATATCCTCCAAGAACATCATACATTTGCAAATGACACATCAACATCACTAAGAAGAGAGAAAATCCCAATAATGTCTAGACACCTCGCGTAGGTCACCTAACCGTTTATATTTTCACTAAAATTGTGGGACATAAGATGGAAATATACTAAGAACACATCCCTTCACCCAAATAAGAGACTAAAACAAATAACCATGAAGAACCACTAAGAGCATAATTAGAAACCTAAGGAAAGTTCCACCAAAAACATACCAATGGATCCAAATAAAATAACATAATCAATATCCATAAATGATTCAAAATACAACAAGAAAGTAAAAAACTAAAAAGGATTTATTCATCGATCAAGTAATCGATGGAAACCTTGAATTCACAATATAGAGTTTCACCCATAGACTGTATCATTGAAGTAGACACCAACACCTCCCAGTGCCTGATCCATCAAGAGACTTCATAATCCTAGTCATTGGTTTACACACTAAAAGCCTATCTATGTCCAACCATAAATAGATCATATAAAATGGGTTTTTCACAAATATGGAAAACTAATCTCTTAAAAGATAGACCACCCAACACATCAAGATTGAGCTCTAACCAAGAAGTTGTGAATCAGAGGACAATAAGGAATAATAACCACCTTAATGGTCTCGAACACCCACCCAAAGAAGACAACCATGGAAGGAAACATAAGGGATTTTAAATGGAAATAACCTAAAACATTCATAGGTTTCCAGAAAAGGATGAATCATGTAGCCTACAACCATCACAATTTCAAATATCTATTAAATCTATCATTCCAAATCAACATATGGTTATGTGTGATGGGAGAGGAGAACAATATTAAAATATGATTTGGAAAACATTCCTTAAAGTAAGGTCTAGAATACCGAAGCTCGAGGGAATTGCGGGAGGCGGAGGTCCGGAAAGCCTTTGCTCGAGGGCGGAAGAGGTCCAGCAACATGAACTCAGTGGGCAGCGGAGGTCCGACAATAAGAAGCGAGGGCACCAGAGGTCCGGAAACACGAACTCAGCGGGCAGGCAGAGGGGAGTCACAGTGTTCCAGTACCACGAGAGCTTTAGGTCGCAATAAAACGAGGGCACTGTGTGACCGACTTTATAAAAATGGACTAAGGTTTTACCAGCGCTAAAAAAGCGCTGATAAAGACTACCTTTTTTCAGTGATACAAAAGAGATGATAAATCCTCCCTGTATCAGCGCTAAAATTTTAGCGCTAATACGTGCATTCTTTATTAGAACTTTTCTAGCACTGATAAAGGGTTATTTTATGAGCGGTTTTTCTTAGAGCTGATATAAGGGGGCGCTTCCCTTTCCCGTTATTGTAGTTGGGATCACTTTTTGGGTGTCCAAGAAGAGGGAATAATTAACATTAAATAGATTTTTTAACTGGGTTGTAGCTGTTTAATTCAATATCATTGAATTTTTATGTTTATATAAATCTTGAAATTTAATCATATTAAAATTAATTTTTTATTAGAATTAAATTTATTCTAATTATATATATTATATGTATGAATTTCATGTGATGTGATCCCTAGGATCGTGACTAGTTTGGACTAAATAATTGAGATGTCCTGAAAATCAGGATTGTGGTGACATGGTAGGGTCCTAGTTAGTAAAAAAATAAGAAAATGTGTTGGGGGTTCTTGTCATAGAAATCCACAAAGAGGGTAAGGACCCTTCAGAAGATATCATTGATGTTATTGGATAGAGGATGAGGCTCTCTGTATTAAGGTCGTTGGTTGTAGAATATTTCATAAGGATAGATATCTATATTCTTTGGGACAACATGCTATGAGCCTGAGGTTATTTTTATTTGAGAATAGATATTTTGGGACTCCAAATATGGGGCATTGAACTAATGAGTTCTTTAAAGCATGGGTCTAAGGGACTGATAACTTTTTCATGGGAATGACTATGGGATGTGAGTGAAATATTTGATAAACAATGTGTTAGGAGGCCCAAGGTACTGGGTTGATTACTTGGAGGTGAAACCTGAGGGTTCACCTTGGGTATTTCAAAAAAGGGGATTTCTTGGGCCATGTTCCAAGGATTCTTTCCTCTTCAGTGATTTTGTCATTTTTGGAAGCTGGTGGGAACTTCTTGGTCACTGCTGAGCACCAAAGAAGTTTGTTTGATTTATGCAAATTTCATGATATGTTGTCTTTATTTAAATACAAAACTTCTTAAAAACTTATTCCGGGGTCACAAACTTTGGCGGTATGCTACTGGATCCTAGATGAGTTGGAATGGGATGTTTGAAACAGACCATGTGTTTCTTACCTTTAAAGGCGTAATTTTTTATTTTTCCATTATTTTCCTTTTCAGTATCATGATGCTATATATTTATTTGTATTGTGGTTAGAAAATGGATCCCCATTATAGATATTTATATGTATAACCTGATATGTATGCATTCTTTGTTTTAAATTTCAACTTGTGTAATGTTTGTTGGTTATTTATTTTCTCTTTCATTGTTCAGTTCTCCTTCCGCTATTACATATTGTTGTTTTTTCTTATGCCATTGGAAGGTCTAGTTCTAGTATGCTAAATCTTTACTTACACAACATTTTATATAGAGATATATGGACCATCATATTATAACCACATAATGGTATATCCTTCACACTATTTCTTCTTTACAACAAATCTATAAGTTGGTAACCTTTGGTGTTTGAAAAGGTATGCCTAAGGCCAATGGAACACAATCTAAAATCACTATTTGGGTATCTATTTAGTTCATGGAAATTAAATTTTACACATAATTAAATAAAAAATAATTAATTATAAATATAATAAGATGTTATTATTATTTTGGTACAACCATATTCCATATCTTTTCCATCTTAAAAAATAGAGAACATCATCAATGAGTATATACAATTTACCATATCCACATAGTAGGGTAATTCATTTTTCCTAATCACTTTACATGAAGGGTTATAAAGATGAAAATAATGATTATTTATGATATTTATTACATTAACGTGATCTTGGAACTATAATATCATATATACCTCCTTATATTTCATTTCATGGGAAAATAATAACATTGCACATACATATGAGTGGACTACCACGTCCATGAAGCGATGTGATCCATTTTCATTAATATTTTAAGTAGATGGTAATATGAATAGATTTAATATATATATATATATTATATTTTTTATATAATTAATATTTTGTAAGGATTAAATATTATCCACCTTTCTTTTGTTCTGTTTGTAGAAAAGTGAAAACAACATTCATTTGTTTGTACGACCTACCGTCTCTATGAACAGTTTAATTAATTTTTATATCAACATATCATATATATGAATATATATATATAATTTATATGATATGTATACCAGTAATAACATCCTTTAGATGTTGAAATAATAAAAAATGGATAATACCAGAACTACAAAATCAAAACCTACTTGAAAAACAATGTAGTTAACACAAGAAACAATGAAAATAATAGAAGATTATTAACAAATACATAGTAGAATTTTATAAATGGATACTATGTGAAATAATATAAATTAATATGGTTATGGTATATAAGTATAGTAACTATAAATTTGTTATATAGGATGTTAGAGAACTGATGTGACATGGCAGACCTCATGTAAAGGATTCCATCAAAATTTCTACTCTAGTAAGACATATTTCATATTATACACATGTTAATTTTTATGTGGCATATATACTACCTCTTTGAGGTATTTAACATGAATATATACTTTTTAAAGATGAATATTTTTTATTTCAAGTATACTATCTTTATTATTTTCCAAATTTTCCCCCAACTTTTCATCTATTTTGATCATTAATAATGAAAATAAATGTTTTAAAGAAAAATGAATCATATTTCTCTTTTTATATTATATATTATTATTCCATATTCTAATATATTTTAATTATTTTTTTGAATATTCTTAAATGATTTATCAATTGAAATTTTTACCCAAGTTTCAATTTTAATAAAATAGTTTGAAAGGAATATTTTTTGTTTTTTCAAATGAGGTACTGTGTGCCTTTTCTGACAAAAGTATAGAAGGAATATTGATTTAAATCATAAATAATGATAAATTCATCATATTTTCATGAAGAATCATTATTTTAATCTTAATATTCTTTTTTATAAGGTTATTGTCAAAGAAAATATTTTACTTTTTAATTGAATATTCTTTAATAAGTGATTTTAAAAATGAAAAGGTTATTTTTCTCAAGAATGTTTTAAGAATATTTTAATTTAATTTCAATTAATCAACAAAAAACCACTTATTTTTCTCATTCACCACGGGGGATGTGTTTTAATGATACCATGATTTGAAACATTTACCCACTTCTGATCATTAGATATTACTTTTCATTAAAATATCCATACTATTTGTATAATGGGTATGATTATTCCATAAATCATTTAACATTTTAAAATTCTTAGCTATAATTTGAATGTATTTGATTTATAGTGGAATTATTTATAAATACTAAATATATATTCAATATAGATAATTTTTAATAAGGAATATTAGTCCATTATTAAATTAATCATTTGACATATGAGGATTTCAGTGGACATACAGTGACGAGTGGGGCCTAGAATTAATAACCCCTTAATGTATCGATAGGTCCCATGATGCAAATAATTTTAAAAAATAATTTGTTATTTACCCATAGTTTTATGTTGTCTTAGAGAAATGACTTGATGGAAAAGATATTATGAAATTTGAGCTCTAGGTTTCCAATATTAAGAATTTACATGGTTGATAATTTAGTTATTATTTTCATTCACGAGATTACTACATTGATATTATACAAGGATGAATTTTTTTCTCATGTTATTGATTAAATTGAATGTAGTTTTAATTATTTTACTTTCCATATTGATTATGAATTATTTAATCAAGATAGATTCACCTATACATAACCCAAACTAAGCATTTATGCCCATCCTTTATTACGTTTTAGTTTCCTCAAGACACTAAGAGGGGTTTTATGATTTAAATATTTGGATATGATAAATGGGTAAGTGATATTATAAAATAAAATAAAATGATTTATTTTAATTTTTCAAATGTAACATGAAATTAAAGTATGTATCTATTTCACCTAGACTACTAAAGATTTAGACCTTTGGGTTCTAATTTTTTGTATCTAGTAATAATTTAATAAATTAACCATTTGATCTATGTTATTAGAGTTAGTGAATTTATATTTGGTATTAGATAATGTCTATCAAAAATCTTGTGAAATTGATTTTGGAAAACATATACTAGAGAACATAAACCAATGAATAAATTTGAGTATTTTTCTATGCTTAATATAACTTCATAAACATCAGTAGGGTAGATATTACGTGGATTACCACTATGATTATTGTTTCTCAGGATATTTTTTATTCAAAGGATATAACTAGAAGAAAACATGTTAATATTAAAAGTGGTGAACAATATGGTGAAAATGGGAACAACAAAGGGACGATGACTGAAGTGAAAAATATTATGAATATGAATAATCAATTTTCATAAAATATGATTAAAAGCTTGAAATTTAAATGACTATAAGACTCACCCAATAACATAAGGATAAATTTTTTCTGAGAACATGGTTAGTGGAGACCATTTAATAAAGAAGGAATAATTTCTTTCATGGTAAAAATATGGAAATAGTTATATCAGATAATGTCACAAAAGAAAGGGAAAATTATTTTGAGTGTGAAAAGGGAACAAATCAATAAATTCTCAACAAAAAATGAAGAATATGATGGAATTGAATAAATTATGTCATAAGATACCATTTTTTAGTTCAATGACTAATGTTTGGGGAATATGGTAATTATATGAGTCATTTTCGTATTTCAAGGGTAAACTCCTATACTATGTAAATACCTATTCTATGAAAATATTTTAAGTTTAAGTATTGTAGTTTATATTTATTGATACATGAGAATTATATTGTTGATGAATTATAAAATTAAAGATATAATAATCAGGAAACATCTAGTTATTATTCTATTGTAGAAGTTCTTTACAGATTTGAAAATATACGTTCAATGGTACAAATAACCTAGAAAAGTTATTTAGTGATGAGATGGTATTTTGTTAGAACACATGATTTAGGGGATGATAACACTTAATATGTATTGTGATCAACATAAAGTGTCTTATGATGATTAGTCTAAGGTTTATCATAATTTTATAAGAATATTAAAATCCCTTGAATTTTTATGAGATGTGGGATTAACAAGATATTTTGGTATACATTTATCAGAATAAAAAAAATTAGTTTAGTATATGTTTTACTAAAAATGTTATTTGGGGAATTAGGATTTTATATTTTGGGGAAATAAGATTAAATTTATTGATTAACTTTACGGTTAGTATTATTTTATTGCTGAGTTATTTTCAGATTATTAAGAAAATGAGTTAGTATATTTTTGGAATATATCGTTTATAAAACCATTGCGGTAAAAAAGGATTTGATGAGTAACGTTATTTTTGAGGATATTCATCATATTATTAGTAATTTCATAGGTATAGAAAACATGAAAACCAGAATGATGGGTGATAACACATTATATCTGAAAAATCCATGGATATTGAACCCAAAACCAAATGGTGATAAGTTTGTAGAGCTTACCATGGGCCTACATGATGTTATGGCCAGTGTGAGATTTTTTTTTACATAAATTATTTCATTGATAAATAATTAGTTGATTTTGGGAAGAATATTTCTAATGACCCAAACATTTATAAATGGAATGTTTTCCTTATTATAGTAATGTCACATAGTATAAATCCCATAAAATCACTTAGAGAAAAAAATAAAAATTTTATAATTGAAGAATTAATAAAATAAGAAGTATTTCTAGAAATTAAAGAACCAATGGTGATCAAATAGTATCTTGACCTTAGGAATAGTAATATGACCCTTATGAATAGTAAACTGACCAAATGAATAGTAGACTCACCCATGAAGGTGAAAATAAAATATTGGATTCCAATAAGTGACAATATGATATAATTATATCATAGTATAAGAAAGTAAATATTATAAATATGATTAATTATGTGTTGGTATTTATATAAGTTTTAAATTTTTAATTATAATTTTATGATTAATTTAATAATTTAAAAGAAAATTTATTTTCATAAAATTTATTCTTAAATTACTTTTTATGTGTTATGATTTTTAGAGAATGTTTTGATACCCTAAGTAATTTTTCAAAGTGTTACAAAATAAATAATAATTATAAATCTGTATTTTATAATTAAATGATGATTTTAATTAAAATTAAATTAATAATATTTATAAAATTATTTTCATTAAGTGGGGTTCATTTTTTATTTCCATATTTCAAAAAAAATTTATGATTATTGTTTTGGATTTTTCTAAAATACTTCAATATTCGGTGAATAGTAAAATACGATATTTATGATAAATGCTAAAAACTTGAATATTTGACCCATGAATGACTGACAAATGATGTTAATAACAATTGGTTAGAACCAAAACGAACTAATTAATGAATGTTTTCATAATAATCCTCACGATTTATTTTCTTGAGAAAAATAATAAAATAATTTAAGCTAATAAGAAAACACCCATCACCTCCAATATAAATACCGCCCCTCACACCCTCTTCTCCTATCACCTCTAAAAAATTAAGGATTTTCTAAATTTCTACTTATACTTTTCCCTATCCCCTCCCTCTCTTATAAGAGATCTTGTAATCATCAGAAGACCAAGCCTAGGTTCCCTGACGAGGATCTAAGGAGGAGAATTCAAGAGGTAAATCCTCTCAATTATTCTACTAATTTCTTTTGAATTTAAATTTATTTTATTATTCTATCCTGAACTACCTTAATCCAAATGGAATTATGACACCAGTAAATCACACATACTGAGATTTTATAACATTAATGGAGGTTCAAACATTATACTCCTCCCTCTACCAATTTTATCTTAATAATTAAATCATCGCCTATGATTAGTCAATTTACCGACATCGTGGGAGATGCACATAATTTTACTTACAATCCATAAAGGATGATAATAATAACATTAAATTGTTTAATTTTTTTAATAAGTATGTTATAATGATTTTTATGTTTTTTAAATAACTTATGATCATAATACTAAATGATAATAAAAACCACTTCGTGGTGTTTGAAAAAGAACAAAAATTAGCCTAAAGAGATAATCATAAACTTTTTATCAAATGAATCAAAATCATGGTATATAACTGAATCATTTATAAGATAATTTATGATTCTATAGGGTCAATAATAACATATAATAAAAATTTTGTAGGTTTATCCCCATTTTAAATTAACTTTTATTCATGTATACAAACAGAGAGATCATGATAACTATAAAAATGAAAAATCCTGAATGATGAATTTAAAAAAAAATATATAATAAAGAGAATAAAAATATAATTTAATAAAACCATGATGAATTATAATGATGTATAAAATGTTCTATAATTTTTAATTACTTAATAAAATGTGATTATATTGGACATTAATATGAAGGAAGCGTTCAAACACAAGGTTCGGGGAATTCTCAAACCGCACTCTCTTTCCATGGGTTTTCCTTATTTCACACCATTTTCAATATTAATATTCATTAATTATAATTTATTGATTATTATCTTACATTTTTAGAGTATAAAGTTTTTCTAATTGAGATTATGATAAACACAATTTTTTCTAAAACAATTATTCTTAAAAATATACACTTCGCGAGGTTCTTTCTTATTCAATAAAAGTTGATGATTCTTATATCTAGCATGTTATACCCTATTTGATTTTTGAACCCAATATTTTTAAATGTTTTATTTATTAAACGAAACCCATTCCTTTCCATGGGATATTTTATTTCAAAGATTGATATTTTTTCTCTGTGGTATGCATGATAATGTAAATTTTATTATGAAAGAGTACACCTAGAATTATATAGTTCTCCATTGCATTGGGTAATGTGAAGAACATCATGATATAAAGTGAAATATTTTTGAACAAGATTATATATTTGTTTACAAAAATGTGTGGTAGATTACCACTAAGACATGATTTTTCATTTTTATTCATTTCCACTTTCTATGAATTTATCTAATACTTCATATCATGATGATGATATTATGATTATGATCACCCCATGTCATATTGTTTCATGATCTTATATATCCTCTTTGTAGGATTTTAGATCTCCCCCTTTTTTGTGGTATATCCTCTAGTGACTACATGTACTAAGGAGGACACAAAGGATGATAAGTATCTAGATAAGAACGAATTAAATAAATGTTTATGTTTTATGTTTTAAAGGTTATGTATGGTGCTAGTTCTCCCAAGACTCTAAACCTTTGGATTCTGGTTGAGTAATGTTTTTATGTTTTTTATCAATAAAATTATGTAATAGTCCTATAAGAAAAATGGGGGTCTCAATAATTTATATTAGATGGTGCTTTAGTTAATTTGGGAATTAGAAATAGATAACCTTAGTGAAACCCATTGTATGAGACTAAGTGTTGTAAGGATACAAAAAGAATTTATAAACATAGGGATTTCATAAGATATGACTTTAGAGTTAATTTTAAAGAGGTAAAAATTTTTTTTGACTTGTTGACTCATGTTTTTTAACCTTTTCTATTTTAGAAAGTGATGGGAACTAGGACAAACCATTCCAACAAACCGTGTGAGGGATAGTGAAGTGATTGACCAAATGACATCCTCAATGATGTGGGAGGTGGAGTTCAAAATTTCATGGCGATGCTTACCCAGATCTCTCAGGTTATGAATAATAACCTGAATAATGTTTTACATAATCCTTCACCAAAGAGGAAGAGACTATATATCAAGTGTTTTATGAGGAAATGAAAAAAACGTTTGGAGGATATTATGATCCACTAGTTGCAGAATAGTGGGAAACCTCAATGGAGAAGATATTTTATATTCTTTAATGTTCTGATATGGAGAAGGGGAATCTGGAAATTTATCATCTAGATGGAGAGGCTTATCAATGGTGTGATTTTATTAAGAACAAAAAGTCGAGGGAAACAATTGAAGAGATGGAGTGGGAAGAAATTAATATAATGTTTGTCAATGGTTATTTCCCATGAACTCTCCAAAAAATATGGAGTGATAATTCATAGAGCTAAAGAAAATGGAAGGTGAATCTGTCCCAACTTACAATGGATATTTTACAAGAATTGTAAGGTATAATTTGAGTTTTTTATCATCAATGATTGAAAAACTAAAAGATTCCTTAGTGGTTTAGAACAACACCTTTTAAAGGCTATTATAATTAAAGACTTTGGGAGTGATGTAGAATTTATTCTATGTTCTCTCAAAGTGGAGATGTAGTTTTCAGAATGGTCTCATGTACATGGTGATAAGAAACAAAAGATGGAGTTTCCTTATGAAGGATCTCATAATAAAGGTGGAACGAAAACTCAACCACATACATGTCAAAAATGTGTGAAGAAACATCTTGGGGACTCACTCAAAATTATGTGGAAATGCTTCGTGTGTGCAATAGAAGGAAACCATTCTCATGAATGTTGAAAATACACGAGGAAACAGGACTATGTGGTGTAGGAATGGAGAGAACCACCCATTGATCAATGATAAAACTATAAGTATAAAGGTAATTATACAATCTAGGGCACTAAACCTTGATTCCTCAAGGGTAATCATTGTTAGCAACCACCAAAGCCAGAGGAGCAAGGAAATTATTATTCCATTACTACTGTGGATGTGGATCATGAAAATGAATTCATACAAGGTAAAATTTATATACACATAATAATAGAAATTTTTATATTTGATTTTAGTTCTATGTATTCCATAAAATCATAGAATATTTCAAGAAATATTAAATCAAATCCAAAAAACCACAAAAAAGAGAAATCAATAAAAACTCTTAGTGGTGAATTCATTGAAATCCATGTTTTAGAATCTTCTCTAATTGGAGTATGTGGGAATATTCTATTACAAATTCTCATGATACATACCTTGTTTGAATTCAGCATTATATTAGGAATGGATTGGATCTCATTATATAGAGCACACATCAACTATCAGAAAAAGGAAATATCTTTTCATTTTCCAAACAATCCCATAATCACCTAAAAAAGTAAGGAAGATCATGAATATCATTTGGAAAATCCATTAAATATGTGGATGTTTATTCCCTATGAAGATTCATACCTTTCATAAATGGTTGAGTAAAAGAAAGAATAAAACTAGGGGAAATTTTCTTTATGAGGGAATATAGTGAAGTATTTTATCAAGAGTTACCTAGAATACCCCCAGATCATGAGATAGAGTTCTCAATAGTACTCATACTCAGAGAAAATCCTATCTAAAAGTTTCTTTATAGGATTCCACCAATTGAACTGGAAGAGTTTAAGAATAAGATTCAAGGGAACCTGAAAAAAGTGTTTATACACACTAGTTCATCACCTTGGGGTGTTCCAATGCTCATTTTCAAGAAGAAGGATGGATTAATGCAGTTGTGTATTGATTATCGAGAACTCACCAATATCACCATAATTAAAATGTATCCTTTTCAAAATATTGACAAACTTTGGATCGGTTGAGAGAAGATCATTACTTATTAAAGGTGAATATCTATTCTGGATATCATCAGCTAAAGCTAAAGAAGGTATATATTTATAATACTCCCTTCCATACATGGTATGGGAACTATGAGCTTATGGTGATACCTTTCTAACATAGTAATTACCCTATGATCAATATGTATTTTTTAATAGAGTCTTTAGAAATTACATAGACCAATTTTTGGTAGTGTTTATTGATGACATATTAATATACTCCAAGGGAAATATGACACATGAAGAACATATAAGGATTGTGTCGGTGATATTGAAGAAGGGTATTTTTTATGCCAAGTTATGAATGTGTGTATTTTGGAAGCAGCACGTCTCATTATTGAGACATGTGATCACAAGTGTGGAAATTTTTGTGGACCCATAAAAAAGGAAATGGAGGAATGGCCAAGACCCTCTAGTGTCATGGAAATTCATATATTTCATGGATTAGTCGTGTACTATTGAATTTTTTTGAAATATTTCTTTTGATTTTCAAGCCTTCTATTTATGTTAATATGGAAAGGGGTAAATTATGTCTAGATGGAAGAATGTGAGGAATGCTTGAAGGAGCTAAAGAAGATATTTATCACTGCACCTGCACTCAAATTATAAAAATGTGGAGAAAGGTTTGTGATATATAGTGATTATTACCTCAATTTTTTGGGTTGAGTAATCATTAAAAGTGAAAATGTGGTATCCTATGCCTCATGTCAGTTGAATATTTAGGAGGAGAACAATCAGATGCATGATCTGGAGCTAACATTTGTGATATTTCGAGGAAAATATGGTGACACTACCATTATGGTTAGATGTGTGAGATATATACCGATTATTAGAGACTCAAGTATATATTAACACTAGAGGATATCAACATATGTCGAAGGAGACTATTAGACCTAATCAAATACTATGATTTCTTTATTCACTATCATCCTAGAAAGGCAAACAAAGTATATGATGATTTGAGTAGAGAATAACATAATACTCTATCCATGTTATAGATTGAAAAATATCATAGCTTCATGTATATAAAAAGGATTGATTTAAAAATCATAATGATAGGGAATACATATTACCTTACCCAAATTGTTTTACAACCATCCATCCATGTGAAGATTAAGGAGGCACAATGGGAATACCTGTTGTTACAAAAGAAGGTGAATGCAGTAAATGAATGGAAGCTACAACAATTCCATATTGACTATGATTGACTGATTTGTTTTGGAATGAGGCTATGTTTTACTTCATCACATGGGATAAAGAAGAAGTTATTGTAAAATTCATATAGATCAACATTCTCCATCCATCTCAGGAGTACCAAGATATATTATGATCTTCATGAATACTTAGGTTGGGTTAACATGAAGATGAATATTACTGAGTATTTCTCAAGAAGATTTATATGTCATCAATCTAAATCCAAATTACTTATGTCCAATGATATGGTGAAACTATTTACTATACCCATATTTAAATGGGGGAATCTCACTGGGGACATTGTCATGAGTCTCCTAACAACATCTAAAGGAAATAATGTGATATGGGCTATGGTGGAATGCCTCACCAAGACTTCCCACTTTATCACTATTTGGGAAGATATCTCACTTGAACAACTTGAAATGATATATTTTAAGGAAGTGGTGAGAATTCATGGGGTTCCATTTTCTATTATCTTTGATTGTGATCCCATGTTCTTATTGAAATTCTTGAGGGGTATTCAACATGTCATTAATACTAAATTGAATTTCAGCATGCCCTATTATCCCCCAAACAGATGACCAATCAGAAAAGAAGGTTTAGATTCTCAAAGATATGATAAGAGACCACTCTTTAGAATTTTAAGGTTGTTGTGGTAAGAATATTCCACTAGTATAGTTAAATACAAATATAGCTTCCAATAAAGTATTCAGATGGCTCTATATGAATCTCTATATGGAAATTGATTTAGAACACCAACCTGTTGGGATGAAGTTAGTGAAAGAAAGAAACATGGACCAAATATTGTGTAAGAGATGACAAAAATGGTTTAATCCATCTGGAAGTATATCAAAGTTTCTTAGATTTTTAAAAAGAGATATGTTTATAACCATCAAACGGACATAGAGTTAATTTTTGGGGACAAAGTTTTCCTTCTAATATTACCATAGTAGAGAGTCATGCAATTTATAAATATAGGGAAGATAAGACAAATGTATGTTGGCCCATTTGAGATCCTTGAACACATATGATCCATGGCCCATCGACATTCACTACCACCTAATATGGATCGGGTTCACGATGTGTTCCATGTATCACTCATGAGGAAGTACATACCATATCCCTCACACGTGCCTAACTCCCATGTGGTATAACTGGAAGATGATCTCTATTATGATGAGAAACTAGTAATGATTATGAACATGGGAGATAAGATTCTACATAAAAATAAAACCCACCTTGTAAATGTGTTATGGAAGAACCATATGTATGAAAAAAAACATAGGAATCATAGGAGGTGATGTCAGAGAATTACCCTCACATGTTTATGTAAAACAAAATTTCAAGTGTGAAATTTCTAAAGGGGGAAGAATGTAATGGACCAAACTTTTATCAATGGAATTTATCTATTATTATAGTAATTTGACATACTATAAATCACATAAAATTACTTAGATACCAAAATAAAGACCTTATAAATGAATAATTAATGAAATAAAAAGTATTCCAAGAGGATAAATAAGTAATAATAATGAAATAGTAACTTTCTATTAGGAATAGTAATATGAACCTTATAAATATTAAACTAGCCAAATGAATAGTGGACTCACCCATTAATTTTTAAATAAAATTTTAGCATATTATAAGGGAAAATTTGACATAATTATATCATAATATATGTAAGTAAATATTTTAAAAATTATAAATTAAGTCTTGATATTTTTATATGTAAAAATTATTTAATTACAATTTTATGATGAATTAATAATTTAAAAGAAAATATATTTTTATAATGTGTATTCATAAATAAATATTTTTATGTCTTATGAATTTAATATAATTTTTGAGACCTTATGTAATTTATCAATGTGTTACTAAGTCAATTATAATTTTAAAATTAGTTTTTTCCAAATAAATGATGATTTTAATTTAAAATTAAATTGATAATATATAGAAATTTTTTATCATAAAATGTAATTAATTTTTTAATTATACAAATAAAAAAATGGATATGGTGATTTTTTTATGAAATAATTGAATTTTTGGTGAATAGTAAAATATGATAATTTATGATAAATCATAAAAACTTGAATTTTTGAGACATGATTGAGTCATAGATTATTTATATTACCATAAGTTAGATCTATCATAAACTAATTACTATATTATGTCACAATAATCCTCTCAATTTCTTGTCTTAAGAAAAATAATAAACTAATGACAAAAATAATAAGAAATCACCCCTCTCATCCACTATAAATACCACCCCTAACACCCTCTTCTCCTCACACCCATTAAGCTATGATCCTTTCCTAAATTCTTCCCAATACCCTTCCTTATCCCCTAGACAAAATCCAGGATCTCTTGGACTCATCAAAATACCAAGCTTATGTGGTTTGTGGAGGATCTCAAGAGGAGAATTCAATAGGTAAATCTTCTCACTTTTTCTTTTAATTTCATTTATATTACAATTTATTTTCTAATTATCTCCTCACCTCCCTTAATCCAAATGGAATGATAACCCCATTACCTTACATATACTGTAATAATATCATTTAATTTTATACCAAACATTAAACCCCCCACTTTTTCATTTATCTTAAAAATGAAATTGTTTTTCATGATATATCTATTTACCGAAGTCCTTGGTGGTGGAATTTTATTTTACTTAAACTCCTTCAAGGTTATTAATATTACCATTAAACGATTTAAAACAGATATTAATATTTATTTTATAACCCTATTTTATGTTTTTAATGTAACTTATAAACATAATACTAAATGATAGAACAAAATGAGTTTGTTGTGTTTGAAAAACTGCAAAAATAAACATAAAATGATCATCATTGAATTTTATGTAATGAATCATCATAATGGTATATAAAAAATCTATTCTAAGACAATTTATTCTTATTTAGGATCACTAATAACTAATAATAAAAATTCTATCTGTTCATACTCATTCAAAATGAATTGTTATTCATGTATACAGACAAACCAATCATGAAAACTAGTAAAACAAACAATCTAAAATGTTAAAATTAAACTATATAACCCGTATAAAGGACAATAAAAGAAATTAATTCAACCATATTGAATTAGATTCATGTATTTAATGTTCTTTAATTGTTAATTAATAAATTTAATGTGATTATATAGAACATTAAAGTCATGGAACTGTTTAGACACAAGGTATGCAGAATTCTCAAACTCAACTCTCTTTCTTTGAGTTTTCCCTATTTCACCCCATTTTCAGTATGGATATTACCAAAATATAATTTCTTAATAATTATAATACATTTTATTGGATATGCATGTTTTCTAATTGATATTGTGAATGAAAAATTGTTTTCTAAATGAAGTCTTCTAAAAAACACACTTCTCGAGATTGTTTCGTCTTCACTCATAGTTGATGATTCTTATATCAAGTATTTTTTTATCTCTTTCATTTGGGAACCCAATTTTTTTAATATATATTTTATGAAATTAAATTAATTACTTTACATGGGTTATTTTATTTCCAAGATTGATATATGTTCTATGTGGAATTTAGGATAATGGAAATGATAAGATGTGACGAGTACGCTCAGAATTATATAGAACTCTAGTGCATTAGGTAATGTAATGAACCTCATTATATAAAGTGAAATATGTGTGAACATGATGTCATAGTTTTTCATAAATATGTATAATCGTTGACCACTAATACATGATGTTTCATTTCTATGAATTTTCACATTCTATGCCTTTATCAAATACTTTATCTCATGATGATGATGTTTTGATTATTCTCACCCCATGTCATATTGTTTCATGATTTTATATATCCTCCTACTGGTATTTTCATCTCACCCCTTTTTTGATGTATATCCTTAGGCGACTACATTTACTAAGGAGAACACAACCGACAATAAGAAGTTGGGTAAGAAGGAATTAAATTAATGTTTATGTTTTATAGTGTAATGGTTATATATAGTCCTAGTTTTTTCAAGACACTAATCCGTTAGATTCTCATTGTGTAATTTTTTATGTTTTTTATCATTAAAATGATGTAATAATAATGTATGAAAAAGAAGGTTTGCTAATACATTATAGTATCAATTTTTTGGTATTTTACGTGATTACTAACATTCTGGAAGACAATTCATTGGATCAAATCATTTTTAACATTTTTTACTAAAATAAATTATTATTTTTGATGAATGATATTATGTTTTTTTTATAATTTCATGATAAATGGTAATAGATAACCTTTTAGGATAAAAATATTCATTAATTTTTGGGTTATTGGTGTTATATAGGATATAAGAAAAAATTTAAAAGTTATTGGTGATTATGATTATTAGTATAAGTGATGAATGTATTCACACGTTTGGAATGAATAACTATAACATAATTATTGTTTTATAATGATAAATTCTTGAGAAAGTTTTTAAGATTTTAATACGGTCTATAAGGTTCCGGAGTATCCTTGCGATTAATGTAACATCCCATGTAATTATAGAATAATAAATTTTCATATCTATTAATATTTATGAATTAGTCAATTTTTTTAATTAAATTGGACTCTATTTCATATAGCATACCTAACACGCAATAATGATTTTCTTTGAAATTTATGTTGCACATAAGAATGAGTTATACTGAAAAATAAAAAATTATTAATTTTATTATTTTAGTTGGTAGTTATTGCATAGACATAGAATTTTATGGAATGAATAGAGATAACTATGGTATGTTTAAACATTTTTATTTAATGTTTTTAATTTATCACAATAAATTTTAAGGTCCTAAAATAATAATAAATCCAATTTTAGGCATAAAAGCTCTAATTTTTTTTAAATGTGGTTTTATAACATTTTGATGGAAAAATAAATTTAAATCTAGTTTTGACACATTTATATGTTATATTTAAAGAAAATAAACCTTTTCTTTTAAACGAGGATATCAAAATATTATTTTTTATAAATATTAGGTATTTTAAGGATAACAATCATATTTTAATGAATACTAGAAAATATCGCTTTTCAATTCAAAACTTTTTTTTCATCTAATTTATTTAAATTGTTATATTATCATTTTAATTGGTTTTAGAGTATATTTAGATTATTTTTTGTATCATTTAATTCAAATTTGGTTATTGTAATATATATCCAATTTAAAATAGATATAAAAGAATTTCAATATTTTGAACGTTTTACTTTAAAACCTGACTTTTTTAGTTTTGTCTGCTGAATTAATTTGTAATCTAATTTTCCTAATTTTGTGAATTTAATTAGGTAAAATAGATTTCATATTTGGAACCATAAGGTACAAATTAATTTTTATGTTCAATTTATATTTAATGTATAAAAATGTTACCCAAGGAAAAAGTTATTTATCATGTTAAAAGTAAGCTTTTGAAAAAGGTTAAAATTAAAAGTTAATAGTGTAACATACTTTAAAAATACATCATTTAATGGTTGTTTGAGGTGTTTTTAAACCCTAACCAAACTATAAAACATTAATGACATGGAAAATTTTGGGAATTTAATTCCACCTCTATATGGTAAGATTTTAATATAAAATAATCAATAAAATAATCAATGGTACCCAACAGTCATCAAGAATAAATAACAATTATCAACCACCCAATTTCGACCCACGAAAAATTTTACCTCCTCAAATAATAGACCAATACTCTATTACTCAATCTCTCCATGTACAATTTCGTTTTTTCTCACTAAATGACTAAATACATGATCCTTAAGGGTCTTTTAAAAAGTGGACATTCAGGATGTAATTTTCACAAAGTACCTCTTTAATTTCATTTATTTTACTACTTTCTCGACACCTCTTTCATCCATCAACGAATGATAACACAAAAATCATGTAAATAATGTAGTTTTATGTTTCGAATGTAATATATTAGACCATTTATTTTGTTTCCTTCCTTTATTCAAACAAACAAATTTTTTTTCTAAGTTATCCTAGTTAATCGCCTCTGTGAAAAATGTGTTTTTTTCTTTTACATTACCTCCTTCAAAGATGGTATTAAAAATATTTAAATTTTTATATTATAACCTATTTATTATTCTGTATATGTTATATTAAACTTACCTTTTTTGATTTCCATAATGTTGTTATATGATAACTTTGTTGGGGGACGTGTGGACTACTGCCTCCTCAAAATGATGTGATTCATTCACACGTCACTTGGAATGTATTAATGATTGTTTTTGTAAACATATATGATATATATTACATATTATTTCCAAATTAATGATATTATATATATATATATTTATATTTAAATACATTTCATTTCGTTTCTCTATTTTAATACTGCATGAAAAAAGAAAATAACATTCATGCATATGTATGACCTACCATCTCCATGAATAATGATTTTAGATTTTCTTAAAAGATTATTAAAAATAATTAAATAATTAATATATGAGATATTTATATAATGTTTTATATTTTTTAGATAATTTATTTATGACCACATGGACTATTGACATCAATCAATGTTTATTTTGGACTTAAGTATCGAATATTGGCAAAATGATTGACATAAACTTAAATAAATATGTAATTGTTTTAAAATGTTAATAAGTGATATAAAATTAATAATAAAAATGAAAACGTTTATCAATAATGTATAAATTCACCAAATTTCATTATTCCGGAAGATAAATAACCTACAAGATAATTCAGACTCGAGCTAAGGGAATTTCTTAACCCAATTTCCATTCTTTGGGATAAATTTATTCTTCTTGACTAGGTTGTTCAAATATTACTTGTGAAATTAATTCTGGATATATTATATTATATTTATATATTTAATTTAATTATATGTATTTTAAAAATGAATATTTTTATACGGAGTTTTTTACTTTCGGTACAAAATGACAAAAGGAATGATTTTAATGTATATAACCACAATAAATAATATTCTATCATAACCATTTGATATTTGGTTTCCTATATAATACATAATGATTTTAAAAGTAAAATAAATATTTTACTACCTTTTATGTATTTTTTTTATTGAAAGTAGCTTTGATATGGTGTTTATTACGTCAATATATTGAAATGGTATCTCGTTATTTCAATGTGAAAATCTTATTCTTAATTTATGAATGATTTATGTGTTGTGCTTATGTTTTGGTTCTTAGGAATTGATTATTTATAATAATGGTTTTGTGATAAAATGAGTGAGTATGAGCGCATGATAGATCTCCAATGAATTGGGTAATGGGATAGAGTTAAAAAATAGGGTTTCTCATAAGAGATTAAGAGAATATACTGTGATGGGTAATCCAAAAAAAACCATGAAGGTTACTCTCTGTAACATATCAAGTAAATAAATAATAAGACATTTTCCATATTTATTAATATTTATAAATTAAATATTAATTTTACTTTAAAGTGGACACTATGTTTGATGGCGTACCCGATAAACAACAATGAGTTTCTTTGAAATATTACGTCGCATAATAATAAAATAATAATATTATTTTAAATTGTTTTAAATTTTTATCCATTATATTTGTTATAATGAAAAAAACAATCCAAAATATAATTATACATCTTTTTTAAATGTTTTTACATTTATCCAATAAAAGTTAGAGTCTTAAAATATGAAATAACCAGATTTTAAGCATAAATACTGTAAAAGTTTGATTTACCACTTTTTAATGGAGAAACCACTTTAAATATAGTTTTTCTAACTTTATTTTAAATTTTAAAAAATAATATTCTTATTTATAATCCGGAAAAAAAATTTACTTTGAATGAAATTTTGGTATTTTTATGATAATGTTCATTTTTTAATGAATAGTGAAAATACTGTATTTTAATTCAAACTGCCTTTTAGTATAATTTCTTTATATAGTTAGATTATAATTTTAATTGGTTTTAAAGTTCTATTAGATTATATTAATACCATTTAATCTAATGTTGGTAATTATATATAATTTAACTTTGAAATTGGACATAAACAAGTGTCGATCTTTTGATAGTTATTATTTTTTGAAAACAGGTTTTTTGTTTTCATAGTGGTAATTATTTTTTAATTAAAATATGCAACTTCTTTTATTTGAATTTAGAAAAATGGATTCCATATTTGGAATCAATTGGTAAAAATTGTGTAAATAGATAAATTTTTTAGACATTTTAAATATTTACTACAGTAAAACTATTATTTACCACCGTTAAAGGTTAAATCTGTTAAATAAGGGTAAAAAATATTCTTATAATATTATAAAATTACCCTAAAATGTTTTCTAACACTATATTTGATGCATATCCAACCCTAGGAATCATTGGGTCGAATTTGGGACCCCGTGGAGCCACTTAAGAGTGATAATGATAATTTATTTTAATTAACTTAATTTAAAGACAAAAATGACAAGAAAAAATATCTTATAGTTAATGAATTCTTATTGGGGGTATTATAAATTCTCATTATGAATATAAATATTAAATTTAAATATAAAAACATTTCATAAATCATTGTATTTTTTATAATTTTTATACATCAAATAAATAAAATTATTTATGACACAACAATGATGCAATGTTTACCTAATTAATAAAATATTTCAATAAATAATATTATAAAGATTAAAATAATATCAAAAACCTATCTAATTCTTATTGGGTTATTTTATTTCAACTATGAGTCATATCATATTCAACTTTAATATGTTTTGGAACTTTAGAAACCGAAAATAATTATATAAGAAATTGATATTTTTACACATTCCAAAAGATCCCCTCCCCCATTATAAAAATCCCTCACCTCTAACCCATTACAAAGTCCTATCAACCCCCTTGGATCATCCAAACCCTGAAAAAATAATCTCTCATGATGCCTCTATTCCACCTAGATTCCTTAACTTAGGCAGAAGGCACTTTAATAAGTCCTTTTCGTTCAATCTAAAGGGAGTTACCCGATTTAAAGGTAATGTCTTCTCTTAAGTTATTTTTATTTATTTTCCTTATCCAACCCCCTAAAATATTTTTATTATTTTATTTTATAAAAAAATAGTATCCTAAATATAATAGGATGTTGTTATGAGAAGGATTAAAACTACACTTACACACACCTCCATCTAATTGGTAAAGAACATACTGTTTCTGTGGATGGAAAACTAACGCCTCACAAAAATATGATTGTTCAATTATCTCCTACTGCCTCAAATGGTGACCATTAAGATGGAACTAAATTTATATATTATATATATTATTTTTTTGTTTTCTTTATGATTCTATGTTTTTCATTTATATCAAACCTTTATGGTTTCTATTATAGGTAAACACGATAATTTCATTTGAGGTAGTGCAGACTACTGCCCCCTCAAAGTGACCTGAATCGTTAATTCCCTATGCGGGGAGTATAAAGGATGGAGTTAATGATATTATATATGACATTATAATAGAATTATAATATATCTATGTTTCATTATGTTTAATTCCATTAAAATATGAATTAGAAATGAAAGTATCCTTCATGCGTATGTTCGGATTACCATCTCCATTAACGGTGCATTTAATTTCATACCTATAATTGTTATATACTATTATAAATACATGTATATACCATATATATGTGATATATAAATCCTGAATATCATTCTGTATATAATGAACTTTTGACCACATGAACAATTTGTAATTATAACAAGTCCATTAAATGATTATAGAAGGTTTACAACATGGTAATAAGTGATATAAAAGAAATAATAAACATGAAATAGGATCTTAAGAAAATGGAAATAAACTTTAGTTTATTATTCAGGAGAAAAAAGAGTAAAAAGATCAAGTCAAACATGTGGTAAGGGACTTCGTCTCAATCGTTTTTCATTGAGACATATTTTTTTTAATACACGACTTTCTTTTATACGCTGTATAAACTCCTTTTACTTTCCATTTCATTAAAAAAGATTTTTTTTACAAAGTGTTTTACTAAATGATTTTTTTTTTCTTTTTAATGTAATTGGTGACCATGTCCTTTCCCCCTCTGAGAGCATTATTTGATCTATGGCTTCCTTAAAAAGATGTAATGTTTTTAAAGGGAAATTAAATACCATTTAATCTTCTTATGTATATTTTTATTGAAAATGGTTTTGTTAATGGATTGATTATTTAAATATATTTAAATGATATATTGTGATTGAAATTTATAAATGTTAACTTTCCTTTATGATTGTTTTTGGTGTTTGGAATATGTTTTGATTCTTAGGCATTCTTACGTATATGAGTGGTTCCGTGACAATCCTAAGGTGGGTGAGCCCCTGATAGCTCTATAATGCATTGGGTAACCTAACGAAGGTAAACAAGAATGTTTCTACTAAGATATTTACAGAATATATAGTGATGGGTATTCAAAATGTAACTCCGTACGTTGCTATGATAGATACAATTTAAGTATGATATTGATGCCACAAGTTACCTTTAGGATTTATATTTTCTATGAGTTACTCATAAATCTTATGATTTTGTGAGGTATGTTAAAGAGCTTATGTTTTGTATGAAATGATGAAATAATGTTTTATTTATATGTTTTATAACCTTTACTGAGCTTTTTATCCTCATCCCATGTTTTGAAATGTTTTTCACAGGACCTAATGATGAATAGGGTCAAGGATGAGATCATGGAAAAGTCATGTTTTCTAAAACATGGGACTAGACATAACTATTTTTTCATGAGTTTTTATTTTATGAAAAAATGGAAACTAAGTAGAAGTTTCAACCTTGTATTTTTTGAGATGTTATGTAATATATATGGCCTAACCCTCTAAAACACTAAACGTGAAAATATCCCTAATGTGAATTATTCATTTAATTCAAGATTATGTAATGCTTAAGGCCGGGTACTTATAGATTGCATCAGAGATCAGTTTAGATAACTTTAGTAGTTAGGATATTGTAATTTTAAAATCCATAAATTATGTTATGTTAATATTGAAATGATATTGCATTTACATATTACCATGTTGCTTCGCCTAAGATATTTTTGTGATCAGAATGGTTCTCCGTAGAGGAAACATGGTAGGTATGTCGGGACGACATCAGGATGAAGACAACCTTCCAAATTGGAAAACTAAGATGGTTAGAATTGGAACTGAAAAGTTTGTGGTAGTGATGGCACAATTGACTGAGGCTATAAATGGGGTTGGTATCCATGTATGAGATCATCTAGATCAACCACAGAGGAATATTTCAGTAGTTGATCATTTCATGAGGTAGCATCCTCCATCATTCAAAGGATCATATTACCTTGTTCTATATGAATGGTGGATTAAATCACTAGAATTTTTTTTTGATGTAATGGGGTATTCATATTTTCAAAAGGATTTCCTTGTTGTTTATCATTTTGAAGGTGAAGATGATCAGTGCTGGTCGATGGTGAATAATATCAAGGATTTTGAGGAGATTGATGCTATTGATTGAGGTAAATTAAAAGGTACGTTTCATGAGAAATATTTTTATAATTCTGTTCATCTTAGGATGGAAAAATAATTACCCGAATTTAGGTAGGAGGATGACTCAATGGCTGCTTATGAAGAAATATTCACTCGACTCGCATGGTTTGCTCGAAATGTTATATGAGATATTGATAGTAAAATCAACAATTTTTACTGAGGATTAAATCCAAATTATAGAATGGATTCACCTTCTTGTGAGTTCAATAGTTATGAAAAACCTGTTCTATGTACGGAGAATGTGGTAATGGAGTTTGTCCGTGCTAAGGTTTTCTTAGACAAACAACAAAATAAGTGGTCAAGGTTAAAGGTTAAAGGGAATAACACTTCCAAAAAGTATGATGATATAAATATTAAGTTTATAGTTTGTGAAAAATGTGGTATGAAGCTTACTGGGGAATGTCTTTTGAATCTTGGTTAGTGATACTGATGTGGTAAAATGGGACATAAGAATTGTAATTTCACAAAAATAGAGCAGGGTAATGGTAAGATAAAATATAATTTACAATTAGAAAAATGATTTAAGAGCAATGAAATAGTTCACTATGAAAATGACTATCCAATGAAGAAGTCAACTGAGAGAAAGAAACCAGTCTATAAGCAGAAAGATTTGGTGAAGTCCTTTACAATTACATCAGCAGATGTTGGGCCATCAAATGATGTAGTATTAGGTACAAAAATTGATTGTTCTGATTATGCCACTGTGTTTTTTGATTCAGGTTCTACATATTCATTCATTTTGAGAAGTTTTCTAGTAAATTGTGGATTCCATATCAAGATATGAATTCATAACTTATGGTAAAAACAGCTGGAGGAAATGTTGAAACCAAAAAATATTATAAGAACCTTATTTTCCTTATGTGTGGAATGGATCTATATGAAATCATTATTGTTTTGCCTCATGTAGAGTTTGATGATATTTTGGGCATGAATTAGCTTTCTGTTTCTCATGCTATGATTGACTGCAGAGATAAAGAGGTTTCTTTTCAGATTTTTTTCTAGTTTCTATATAGCAATGAACTCTTAATTTTGATAACATATCAGGAAGATGAAAAACTAGTAAAACAAGGAAACTAATGTTACATTGCAGAAATAGTTGAAAAAAAGGAAATGTTTAGATTAATTATGTGCCAGTGGTAAATGAGTATCTTGATGTTTTTTCTAATGAGTTTCCCGGTATTATACCTGATATGAATGTTGAATTTATTGTTTACTTAGTTCCTACTGCTAAGACAACTTCAAAACCCCCTTTTCGAATGAATCAAATTGAACTTTTCGAGTTAAAGAATAAATTTAAGGAGTTATTAAATAAAGGTTTCATTCAACCTAGAACATTACCATGGGGAAATTCTATCTTATTTGTTAAAATGAAAGATAGTTCAGGGAGGATTTTCATTGATTATCGAGCATTAAATAACATCATTGTTAAGAACAAGTACCCTTTGCCTCATATCGATGATGTGTTTGATCAGCTTCAGGGAGATCAGTATTTTTGGAAGATTGAATTGAGGTCGGGGTACCATCGGTTGAAAGTAAATGATACATACATTACAAAGACCGCATTTCATACTAGATTTGGTCATTATGGATTTGTAGTTATGTCTTTTGGTTTAAACAATGCCCCTACTATTTTCATGGATCTTATGAATAGAATTTTCCATGAGTTCCTGGATAAGTTTGTGGTTGTGTTCATTGATGATATTTTTGATTATTCTATAAATAAATAAAAGCATGAATTTCATTTAATGATTGTCTTGAAAAACGTAAAAGAAAATAAACTAGTTGGTGAATTCAAGAAGTGTATGTTTTGGTCACATCAAATTTCTTTCCTTGGTCACATTGTTTCAAAAAATGGCATAACTGTTGGTCCTGCTAAAACAAAAGCTGTTGAAGAATGGTCATTACCCACAAATATAACTGTGATTCATAGTATTTATGGTATGGAGGGTTATTATTGGAGGGTTGTTGAGAAATTGACATGGTTATCAAGTCCAATGACTATGTTAACTAGAAAAGTTGTTAAGTTCATTTGGACAATAGAATGTGATGTTTTTTATTAGGAATTGAAAAGAAGATTGGGGAATTATCCAATTTTGGCACTACCTTCTAGAAATGGAGAGTTTGTTATTTACAGTGATGCTTTTTTGAAAGGACTTGGTTGTTCCATTTTTGAGAATGATTAGGTAATTTCTTATGCTTCATGACAGTTGAAACCTCATGAGTTAAATTACCCGACACATGATTTGGAATCAGTAGTTGTTGTTTTTTCTTTAAAAATATGGAGGCATCATTTGTATCTATTAAAATGTGAAATATATACCAACGAAAGGTTAAAGTATATTTTAAATAAAAAACAATTGAACATGAGATAGAGGAGATGGATGGAATTAATCAAAGATTATTATTTCCTGATCCTTTACCATCTGGGAAAAAATAATAATGTGGGTGATGCTTTGATTCGAAAAAGTAATGCTTCATTAACCGTGCTACGTCTGGAACGAGATCCTTTGGTTTTTGATTTGATGAAATTTGGCATAGAAGTTGTTGGTGCAAGAAATTCTTATGTTTTGTTTTAGGTGTCAGTAAAATCATATCTATTATATAGAATAAATCAAGCATAGAAATAAGACCGTGAGTTGCAGAAAAAGGGAGTGTTGGTTCCAGAGGTTAAGTTGCATGAATTTAACATTGACAATGATTGTTTTTTAAGATATGGAAAGAGATTATGTGTGCCTTTTGAAACCTAGATAATGTATTAGTTTTTATGTGAAACACATAGATCCCTATTTTTAGTTCATCCTGGTAGTACTAAGATGTATAGAGATCTTCGAAAGTATTACTAGTGGGATGGAATGAAAAGAGATATTTTTGATTTTACTGTGAACTGTTGGACTTTTCAGCAGGTTAAAGATGAGCGGTAGTTACCGAAAGGGATACTTCATTCTTTACCGGTGCTAGAGTGGAAATGGGAAAATATATCCATGATAATGTTGTGGGATTACCGAAGAAATATCTAGGTAATAATGCAATCTGGGTTATTGTTGATTAGTAGACTAAATCTTCTCATTTCTATCCTATTCGAGATACTTTGTCTCTAGATCAACTTTCTCAATTTTATGTTAAAGATATAGTCAGGTTTCATGGAGTTCCCCTCTCCATTTCATCTGATCATGATCCCAGGCTTACTTCTAACTTTTGGGAGGCCTTTAGAAGTCGTTGGGTATTGAATTAAAATTTAGTACAGATTTTCATCCACAATCAGATGGGCAGTCAGAACAAAAAATTCATACCGTAGTGGATATGCTACATGCTTTTTCACTGGATTTCCAGGGATATTTGGACCAACATATTTATTTGGTTGAATTTTCTTATAATAATAGTTTTCATTATAGTATACAGGTGGATCCATTTGAGGCATTATATGGAAAACGGTGTCGAACTCTAGATTTTTGGGATGAAGTGGGTGAAAAGAAGTTAGTGGGACTTGAATTGGTAGAAGAGATGACATAAAATGTTTAGTTGATTCAGAAGCACATGATAATATCTTAGAGCTAGCCGAAAAGTTATGTGGATAACCGAAGGAAGGATCTTTCTTTTGAGTTAGGTGATCATTTCTTTCTCAAAGTTTCTCCATGGAAAAGTGTGATTCCTTTCAGTAAGAATAGAAAGTTGAGTTTGAGGCTCATTGGACCCTATGAAATCATGGGGAAAGTTGGATTAGTTTCTTAAAGAGTGGAATTACCTCGATGTTTATCCCTTGTACACAATTTATTTCATGTTTCAATGATGAGAAAATATATTCTAGATCCATCTCATGTTTTAAGGATAGATGTAGTTCAGTTGGAAGAAATCTCTCTTATGAGGAACAACCAGTCCAGAATCTTGATTTTAGAGAGAAAGTGTTGTGTAATAAGGTGATTCACCGGGTAAAGGATTAATGGAAAAACTATATGGTTGAATAGGAAATGTTTGAATCTGAAAATGCTATGAGGGATAAATACCCCCCATTTATTTGATAAGTGAATAAAATTGATAAGATTCAATTTTCAAAAGGGGGGAAGGATGTAACATCCCAATTAAATAATTAATAAGAAATTTTCAAGATTTATTAATATTTTTGAATTAAATATTAATTTTACCTTAAAGGGGATTCTATGTTTGATGGCATACCCAATACACAACAATGAGTTTCTTTGAAATCTTACATCACACAATAATAATATAATATTTTAATTTTAAATGGTTGTAAAGGACCAGCCGTTGTACAGCGGGAATGAACAAAACTAACTAAAATATTACTATACATGTTTATAAATTTTTTTTACTTTTATCCAATAAAATTTAGTGGCTTAAAATAAGAAATAACCTGATTTTAAGCATAAATACTGCAAAAGTTCGATTTACCGCCTTTTAATGGCTAACCCTCTTTAAATCTAGTTTTAGTAAATTTTATATATATTATTTGAAAAAAAATAACATTCTTCTTTATAATAAAAACATCAAAATTTACTTTGGATGATATTTTGGTAATTTTTTGATAATGATCATTTTTAATGAATTGTGAAAATACAATATTTTAATTCAAAACTACCTTTTAATCTAATTTATTTATATAGTGAGATTATCTTTTTAATTGTTTTTAAAGTTTTATTAGATTATATTTTTACCATTTAATCCAATGCTTTTATTTGATGTAATTTCACTTTGAAATTGGACATAAACAAGTATCGATCTTCTGATAGTTATTATTTCTTAAAAACACGTTTTTTGTTTTGACAACGAGAATTAATATTAAATTAATTTCGGCCTCTTGTGTGTTTTCAATTTAAAAAAATGGATTCTATATTCGGAATTTGTAGGTCCATATTGTTTAAAAATGTAACTTTTACTTTTCTACATTTTGAATATTTAGTACAGTAAAAATTTTATTTACCACGGTTAAAAGGGAAATCTGGTAATTAAGGGTAAAAAATATTATAATAATAAAATAAAATTACCCTAAAATGTGTCCTAATCCTATTGTATGATACATATATGACCATGGGCATACTTGGGTCGAATGTGGGACCCCATGGAGCCACCTAATAGTGATAATGACACATTATTTTAATTAACTTAAAGTAAAGACACAAATGACATAATGAAATATCTTTTAGTAAATCAATTATTACAAGGGGTTATATAAGTTATAATTTCGACTATAAATATTACTTGTAAAAATAAAAAATATTTCCTACATCATGGTATTTGTTTTATAATTTGCAGACATAAAATAAATTAAATTATTAATGAAACAATGATGATGCAGTGTTTAACTAATTAATTAATGATTTAAATGAATAATATTATAAAGATTAAAATAATATCCAAAACCTGTCCAATTATTATTAGATGATTTTATGTGGACCATGAGTTATATTATCTTTTACTTAAATAAGTTTTGGACCCTTATAAACAAAAAATCATTACATAAGAATATAATATTTTCACACTTTCCTAAAGAGCCCCTCCCCCTTATAATAATGCCTCACTTTATACCCATTTCATACTCCTCTCAAGCCCATTGGCTCATCCCAACCCTGCCCAAATAATCTCCCAAGATCCCTCTCTTCCATCTATAACCCTTAACTTAGGTAGAATGCACTTCAATAAGTCCTTTTGGTTCAATCCAAAGGGAGTTACACTATTTAAATGTTAGATCTTCTCTTAAGTACTTTTGTTTTATTTTCCTTATACAACCCCCTAAACCATTTTTATTCATTTAATTTATAAAAACAACAGAATCTTAAATGTACTAGGATGTTTTTATGAGAAGGATTGAAACTACACTTACACACAACTCCATCTAATGGGTAAATAAAATTCTATTTTTCTCGATGGAAAACTAACTCTTCACGAAATGATGATTGTCAATTATCTCCTACCGCCTCTTATGGTGGCCATTATGATTGAATTGTATTTATATATGATATATATTATTTTTATGTTTTATTTATTCTTCTTTATTTTTAATTTATATCATATAATTATGGTTTCCATTATGGGTAAACGCGATAATTTCATTTGAGGAAGTGCGGACTGCCGCCCCCTCAAAGTGATATGACTCGTTAATGCCATATATGGGATGTATAAATGATGGAGTTAATTATATTATATATTATATTATATTGGGATTATAATATACCTATGTATCATTATGTTTTAATTCCATTTATGTAAGAAATATAAATGAAAGTAGCCTTCATGCGTACGTACGACTTACCGTCTCCAAGAAATTTGCATTTAATTTCTTACCACCAAATGTTATGTACTATTATAAATACATGTATATACTAGATATATATGATATGTATGATTTCTAAATCATGAATATCATTCTAGATATAATGAAATTTTGACCACGTGAACAACTAATAATTAAAATAAGTCTATTAAATGATTACATAATGTTTATAACATGGTAATAAGTTATATAAAAATAACAATAAACTTGAAAAAGGATATTAAGAAGTTAGAAATTAACTTTAGTTTATTATTCAGGAGATTAATGAATGAATGGGTCAATTCAGACATGAGTTAAGGGACTTCGTCTCAATATCCTTTCATTGAGGCATATTTTGTTTTAATACATAAATTTTTCTATACGCTATATAAACTCCATTGAATTTTCATTTCATTCAATAGGAATATTTTTCTACAAATAGTTTTACTAAATGAAAAAAAGAATGTTTATTTTTAATGTAAGAGGTGACAAAAACCTTTTCTCCACTATGAGTATTATTTTATCTATGGTTTCCTTAACATGCTGTAATGTTTTTAAAAGAAATGTAAATACCATTTACTCTTTTTACAAATATCAGTATTGAAAATGGTTTAATTAATCGATTGATTATTTCAATATATTTAAATGATATATTGTTATTTAAATGTGTATATTTTATATTTCCATTATTTTTTATGTGATTTGAATGTTTTATGGTTCATCGGCATTGTTTTGTATACATGTGGTTCCATCATAAACCTAGGGCAGGTGAGCCCTGAGATAGCTCTCCAATGCATTGGGTAATGTGATGGCAGAAAACATTAATGTTTCTCCAAATAGATTTTGGGAATATATTGTGAGGGTTATTCCAAATTTTACTCCCTACATAGCAGTGATATCTACAATTTAAGTATGATAGGGATTCCACAAGTTACCTTTGTGATTTAGTTTTTCTATGTGTTATTCATAAATCTTACGATTTCAGGAGGTATGTTAAAGAGCATATGTTTTGTATGAAATGATGAACTAATGTATTCATTCTTTTTTTTATAACCATTATTGAGATTTTTATTCTCACCCCATGTTTTGAAATGTTTTTCACAAGACGTAAAGATGAATAGGGTCAAGGATGGGATCATGGAAAAGTCATGCTGTTTAAAACAAGGGACTCAGCATGAATCCTTTTTAAAAGAGTTTTTATTTTATCATAAAAATGGAAAATGGGTAGAAGTTTATACCTTGTAATTTTTGAGATATAATTTAATATTTATAGCCTAATTCTCTAAACCTATTAACCTAAAAATATCCTCAATGTGAATTATTAATTATTTCAGGATTATGTAATGATTAGGGTCGGGTCCTTATACTCTCTATGTAAAAGTGAAAGATAAAATGTAAGTGTGATATGGATACCACAAGTTACTTTTTGGATTTATTATTACTATGAATTATTTTATTAAATATTATAATTTCCTAAGGTATGTTTTTTTTATGGATGAAAATTATGATTTTTTGAAAATATTTTATTGAATTCAAAATATTCATGGACTAAATATTTCATTCCTTATTTTATACCCCTTACTAAATTTTTTTTGATCATCTAATATCTTTAAAATTTGTTCCATTGGTTATTAGAATATGTAACAGAAAGGATGAATTTAAAATTATTTTTTTATGTGGAAAAGAAATTATTTTTTATTTTAAATTATTTTTATTTTAATTAATTGTATACTGTTTTTGTAGTATCATCTTTTATTATTATGGGATTACATGTATTAGTGATTGGCTAATTATCTAAATTCAAAACATGAATAGATACTCAATGTTAAATAAAGTAAATTATTTATTAAACTCTAGATAATGTTTTATTTGAGGATGGGGCCTTATATTTGGTATCAGAGGTAGGTTAAGATAACTTTAATGGTTAGGATATTGTTAATAGAATATCCATAAGTGATTTTTATTTTATGGTAAAATTGAATTGATATATCATTTAAATGTTACCATGTTTCTTTTTCAAAGATATGTATTTTAGGAATTGTTTTCTGAAAAGGAAATAGGGATGTTATGCTAGGAAGACATCAAGAAGGGAAAGCATCAAAATAAGAAACTTGAGATTTTCAGAATTAGAACTCAAAATTTTGTTGCAGTGATGGATCTGTTGACATAGGCAATAAATTGGTGGTGGTATCCATTCATGAGATCATCCAGATCAACAAAATAGGGACATTTCTATGTTGAATCATTTCATGAGGCAATATCCTGCATCATTCAGAGGATCATTTGACCTTGTGAAAAATAAAGGGTGGAATAAATCCCTAGAAAATATTTTAGATGTGTTGGGGTGTTTATACAATCAAAAGCTTAGTCTTGCTATTTACTATTTTGAAGGTGAATTAGATCAGTGGTGGTAGATGGTTAATAATATTTGGGATAGTGAGGAGATTTATGCTCTTCATTGGTATGAGTTGAAAAATATTTTTCATGAGAAATATTTCCCTATGGTTGTTTGACTTAGGGTGGGAAAAAAATTCTTATAATTGAGGGAAGAGGATGAATCGATGGATGCTTCTAAAGAAAAATTCACAAAACAGGCTAGGTATTCTCCAAATTTCATCAAGGATCATGAAAGTAAAATCAATCATTTTTTACTTTGGATTAAATAAAAATTATTAATGGAAACAAGATTCTCATGATTTTAAAAGTTAAAAAACATAATCGATGTGAGGAGAAGGTGGAAATGGAGTTGGATGATGATAAAGATTTATTTGAAAAATAGTAGGATATAAGGTTGTGGTGGGAGGTGAAGGGGAAGAATTCATTAAAAAATTATGATGGTAAGAATGTTATGTTTATAGTCTATGAGTATTGTGTTAAATAACAAAATGGATATTTACTTTTGAATTCTATTAAGTATTTACAATGTGGTAAAATGGGGCATAAGGGTCATATATACACTAAAAATGATAATGTTAGTGGTAAGATAAAATCTAATTTACAGTCATTATATTGTTTTAAGTGCACTAATATGGGTCATCATGAAAATGTGTGTTTGATGAAGAACTAGAATGAAGGTAAGAGAGTAGACTATAAGTAGAAAAGTGTGGGGAAATACTTTTCTACTACTTTAGAAGATGTTGGGCCATCAAATGAAGTGGTATCAGGTACATTTTTCTCCCCTCAGATTATGCTAATGTGTTTTTTGATTTATGGTCAACACATTCATTCATTTTTGAGAAATTCTCTAATATATTATTAATTTCACCTCATGAAATGAATATTTAACTTATGAAAAAAATACATGGGGTAAATATTAAGGAAAAAATAAATTATAAGAATCATCCAATACTTATATGTGGAAGGAATATACATGAAAACACTTTTTTACCTCTAGTAGATATTGATGTTATTTTGGGTTTGGATTGGATTTCAGTTTACCATGAATAGAGTTACTTTAGGGAAAAATAAGATTCTTTGCAAACATACTTTCAATATGTGTACAATAATGAACCCATGCCATTCCTAACATATCAAGAATATAAGAAACTATTAAAAGATACAAATTAATGTTATCTTGAACATGTTGTTTAAAACAAAAGGACTATTCATATTAATGATGTTCCAGGGGTAAATGAGTATCTCAATATTTTTTAATGTGTTTATTATTATTATACTTAACTAGGAAGTTGAAGTTACTTTTTAATTAGTTCATTATGCTCAGGAAATTTCAAAATACCCTTACCAAATAGGTCATATTGAACATTTACCGTGGAAGAAGAAATTACAAAAGTTATTAGATAAAGGTTTCATTCAACCTAGTATATAACCATGGGGTGATACTATATTGTTTCTAAAAAAGAAATATGGTTCAATGAGACTTTTCATTTATTATAGAGACTTGAATAACATCACTATTAAGAACATGTATCCTTTGACTGATATCGATGATTTTTTTATAATAACCTGAGAGAAAAATATTGTTTAATGTTTGACATGAGGTCAGGGTACCATAAGTTGAGAGTAAAAGAAGTAGACATTTCAAATACAACATTTTTTACTAGATGTGGCAATTATGTATTTCTAGTCATGCCGTTTGGTTAACTAATAGACCTAATGTATTTAGACATCATATGAATTGAATATTTCATGTGCTCTTGGATATGTTAATGGTTGTGTTTATTGATGAAATTTGGATATATCATGAAAGTAAATAAGAAATTGTAAGCAATTAATGGGTTGTCTAAAAAACCTCAAAATAAAATAAACTATATGGTAAATTCCGAAAGTCAAAGTTTTAGTTACAAAAAATTTCATTCCTTGGTAACATTATTTTTAAAGATTCTATAACTATTGATACTAATAAATTGAAAGTTATTTAATAATTTATGAGACACACAAATATAATCAGGATTTATAGTTTTCCTGGTTTAAGAGACTATTACCAGAGGTTTATTAAATATTTTTCACAGTTATCTAGTCTACTAACTATGGTTAATCAAAATGTTGTTCTGTTCATATTGACAAAAGAATGTGATTTTTTTCATGAATTGAAAATAATATTGGTGAATTCTCTAGTATTGGCATTAACATCCATAAATAGTGAATTTTTTATCTACAATAATGATTTATTGAAAATACAAGGCTGCATCCCAATGTAGAATGATCAGGACATTTTTTATGCTTCATGTTAGTGGAATACCCATGATTTAAATTACCCTACACTTGATTTGGAATTAGCTGCAATTGTGTTTTCTTTAAAATTATTGAGGCCTCATCATTATGGAGTAAAATGTGAAATATATAATGACAAAAAAATATTGAAGTATTTATTCAGTACGAAATAATTGAACATGAGAAAGTGGTGATGACTGGAATTAATTAAGGAGCATGATTTCACAATTCATTACCATCAATGAAAAGAACATAATGTGGCAGATGATTTTTTTAAAAATAGTAATTCTACATTAACCATGTTACATTTTTAACATGATCCCGTGGTTAGTGATTTGATAAATTTTTTCTTGGATGTTTTTGGTGTTGGAAATTACTATGTTTTTTTTGAGGAGTTAGTGTAATTATCCTTATCAGACACAAATAAAAAAGTGTAAAAGGGAGACAATTAGTTTTCCAAAAAATATAGAATTGATTCAAAAGGTTTTGTTACCTGAATTTAATATTGATAATGATTATGTTTTTATATTTGGGATGAGGTTATGTAGGCCTTGTGATCTATAATTGATGAATGGGTTTTTATATAAAGCTTATAGTTCTCTATTTTTAGTTCATCCTACCAGCACAAATATGTACAAAGATATTCTGGAGTTTTACAATTCAGATGGAAAAAAATGGGACATTAATGACTTTACTATGATATTTTTCACTTATCAGCAGGTTAAATAAGTACAACTTTTTTTTAATGGGATGCTTCAACCATTACCAGTTTCATAGTGGAAATCAAAAAATATATCTATGGATTTCATATAGGGATTACTGAAGACTTCTCGTGGTAACAATGATATTTAGGTCATTTTTGATCGATTGACTAATTCTTCTCATTTTCTTCCTACTATAGATAATCATTCTCTATATGAACATTCTCGATTTTTTATTAAAGACATTGTCAGGTTTATAGGATTTAATCTCTCAATTGTATCCGATCCTCATCCCAAGATAACATCTAACTTTTGTAAAGGCCTTAATAAGTCATTAGGAATTGAATTAAATTTTAGTAGAGATTTTTATCCTCAAACTGACAGGAAGAAAGAACAAACACGTCAGAAATATAATGATATTATATGTTCATGTTCAATGGATTAACTAAAAATTTGAGATCAATATCATTATGTGTTCATGTTTTATTATAAAAAAAGTTTTCATTCTAGTATACAGAGTGATCCTTTTGAGTGTTTGTATGGAATGTTGTGTTGAACTCTAGCTTTTTTGGATGATGTATGTGAAAGGATGTTGATGAGACTAGAATTTTTGTTAGAGTTGGAAGAAAAAGTTCAATTTATTCAGAATCATATGAGGACATATATAAGAAGAAAAAAAGTTATGCGGATAAAAAGAGGAAGGATATTTATTTTGTGGTAGGAGATCATGTCTTCCTCAAAGCGTCTCCATGGAAAACTGTGTTGTGTTTTGGTAAGAAGGGGAAACTGAGTCCACAGTTCATTGGAACATATAAAATTTTCATTTATATTAATATTTATGAATTATATATTAATTTTTAATTAATCTGGATGATATTTCTAATAGTGTACCCAATAAACAATAATGGGTATCTCTGAAATCTTATGTTACACACAAGACTGAGTTATACTGATAAATAATAAATTATTTATATTATTATTTTAAATGTATTTATTTCCTTGATATAGTATTTGTGGGAATGAAAAAAACTAACTATATCATGTTTACAAATTTTTATTAATTATATTTACTTTCTTTAAATAAAATTTGTTTACCTAAAATAAAAATAAATCCAATTTTAGTCCTAAAAGTTTTAATATTTTTTAAAAGATAATTTTATCACCTTCTATTGATGAACTTATTTTAAATTTATTTTTGACACCATTATATATTATATTTCAAAAATTAATCTTCTTATTGTAAATTGTGATAAAAAAATTTAGTTTTTATAATTTTTTTCAATTTTTCTAATAACATTAATATATTAATTAATAAAAAATACTATATTTTAATTTAAAATATCATTTTAATTTCATTTATTAAAACATAAAGATTCAAATTTCAATTTGTTTTAAAGTATATTTAGATTCTGTTTTCATCATTAAATCCAATTTTTGTTATCATAATCAATTTCAAATTGAAATTAGATATAAAAACATTTTATTCTTTTGAATATCTAACTTTAAAAACCCACATTTTAGTTTTTTCTTCAGAATTAATTTTAAATACAATTTTCCAAATAATTTGAATTGAATTGGGTAAAAAAGATTCCCTAATAGAAATATAATGTTCCAATGTCGGTTTTATGTTAAATTTATTTTTAGGTCATAAAAAACATACAATGGTAAAAAAATTATTTACCGTCCTAAAAGTAAAATCCTGACAAGGGTTAAAATTAAATGATAAAAGCTTAACATGCCTAAAATATAAAAACATTATTGGATGGTTAAGGTGTGGATAGAAAGAACACATAATATAAAACATTAATTACAATCCATTGTCATTTAATTTAATTCCACCTCTATATTGTTAGCTTTTAATATAAAATAATCGTTAACTTAATCACTTGTAACCACCTATCCTCAGGTGTACATAACACTAATCCAGCACCCTATTTCGACCAAAAATGCATTTTAAAATCTATAATATCTTCCCAAACCTCTCCCCTTAAATATAAACATGTAAAATTGCATATTTTCTCACCAAAAGTCCAATTCCAATGTCTTAAAGGGTCTTTCAAGAAGGGGATATTCAAGAGGTAATCTTCTCAAAGTACCTCTCTTAATTTAATTTCATCTACTACCCTCTACTCACCTCCTTCATCCATAAATGCATTATAACACCATAATATAGTACATAATGGAGTATTTTTCCAATTTAATATCTCTTTTCATTTATGTTCTCATATTTGTTTATTCAATGAAATGAAATTATTGTCCAAGTTATGCCTCTTAATCGCCTCTGTGAGTAGTATTTTTTTCCTTTCGCATTTCCTCCTTCAAGGCTGGTCTTAAAACAATTTTTCTTGTTAAATAATATTTAGATATGTCTATTATAACCTATTTCATACTCTAGAAATTTATATTAAACATACTTGTATTATTAAGATATTGTTGTTATAAAAGAACTTCGTTTGGGGATGTGTGGAATACCACCTCCTCAAAATGATGTGATTCATTCACACATCACATGGAATGTATTAATGATTATTTTAGAAAAAATATTTGATATTATTGAAATATTAATTCGAATTTAATGATATTATATATTCATACATATTCTCATACATTTCTTTACATTTATCTTTTTCAATATGATAGGAAAATGAAAATAGTGTTCATGCATACGTATGACCTACCGCCTCCATTAACAGTTCATTTATATTGTCTCAAAAGATTATTTTAAATAATTATATAATGAATATATAATATATTCATGTCATTCTCATATTCTAGAGATAATGGATGTATGACCACATGGACTATTGACATCATACCAAGTTGATATTCGACTCAAGTAACAAATATCGACAAAACAGCCTACATAAAGTAAAATTATAATGAAATTTCCAAAACATGTTAAAAAATGATCTAAAATGAATAATAAAAATGAAAAAGGTTCGAACTAATGTATTAATTTACGTATGTTTTTTATTTATGAAGATGAAGATCATACGAGAGAAGACATACATGATATAAGAGAATTTATTAACCCAATTTCCATTATTTAGGATAAAATTATACTTCATGATTATTTCATTAAACTCATACTTGTTAAATAATTTTTTAATATATTATATTTTATTTATATCATTAACATAATTAAATATTTTTTTTGTAAAATTAATCTTTTTATATGGAGTGATATTCTTTTCGTACAAAACATCAAAAATATTTTTTAATCATATACTACGACAATGAATTCTTTGCCACTGTAACCATTGTTTAATATTTGGATTTATCTATAAAACATAATATTTTTAAAAATAAAATAAATACCATATTCACATTTTATGTATTTTGGTTTTGAAAATGGTTTTTATAAGGGATTAATTATATTAATATCTTGAAATGATATCTGGTTATTGCATTATGGAAATGTTATTTTCCCGTTATACATGATTTATGTGTTGTTCTCATCTTTTGGTTCTTTGGGATTTCTTATTCATATGGGTTGTTACATGATAAAATGAGGTTGGGTGAGTCCATGAAATCTCTCTGATGCATTGGGTAATGAGACATAGTTAAAAGATAGCGTTTTTCCTAAGAGATTTAGGGAATATACTATGATGGGTATTCCAAATATAACCATGAAGGATACCCCCTATATAGTTGTGAAAGAGAAAATGTAAGTATGATAAGGATTTTACAAGTTACCTTTATGATTTATTATTTCTAAGAATAATTTTCCTTAATATTAGGATTTTATGAGATTTGTTTTTATGGGTGAAAAGTATAATTTTGTGTATTTTTTATTATGATTAAAATATTCATAGACAAACAGTTTCATTCCATATTTTATATCAATTAATGAGTTTTTTTGTGCTCAAACCATGTTTTTAAGAAATTTTTTACACTAGGTATAAGTATGGTCAAGATAATTGAAGAAGTTAAATGATTTTTAATCAAAAAAACAAACCATGTTTTATTTTAAATATTTTTTTATTTTAAAAAATGGTTACAGTTTTGGTAGTGTTCTCTTGCAAGATTATGAGATGTTGTGTATTAACAATGGAATAATTTTCTAAAACTCTAGAACTGAAAAGATCATTAATTTGAAATCAAGTAATGTTTTGAAAAATTGAATATTATGTAATAGTTGAGGTTGTGGCCTTATAGTTAAATACTTTTTAATGGATTATGTTGGACTGTATATAATATAGTTTGAGGATAAAGTAATATATAATATATTATATGAGCTGTTATAATAGTTATGGTTTTGAATAATTTATATCAACTGAAGGATTGACTTATGAATTTTTTAATTCATAAAATATAATTTAGATATTAAAAAATTCATATTGAATTTTCATTTCCTACCATATTAGAAGAAGTGAAAATTTATTAAATCACAACAAAAGGATGAGATTTGTCTTAGAACATGAAAATAAATCTTGTAATATTATTTTATAAAGTTATTTAATTATATAAAAAATATTCTATTAACTTTTGGAAAAGGAATTTAAAATGAAAACATTATTTTCATACTATTTAATCATGAAATTAATTAACTTTTAACACCTCACATATTTAGGGTTTTTTAATCATTACCGTTCTCATGACCGTATTTTCTAAAATTATCTATTAATTATTGGGTGTTATTGATGTATTACCTTTCCATATTTTCACATCCTAGTGATTTTCTTATATTTATTAACAATATTTTATAGTGAATTTTGTACTTCACTTTACATATTTTAAAGAAGATGTATTATTAACCATTTTTATGACATGGGATACTAAATTTCAATCATTTTATTTCAATTATAATTTTAAAACTCTGAGGAAACAATATATATGGGATGGGGGTGGTAGAATGTAACCCCATTATAATTTTAAATAAGTATATTATCTTTGATATTGATCACAACCTGTAACTCTGAGTCTAAAAAAACCCTATAATAAAATTAAAATATAACTATATAATGTAACAATTATCAATCAACAGTTGAATTAGTTGTTATAATTTGTATTATCCAAATTACGAGACATATATAGGACCAAATAAATTTAAATTCATTGATTAATTTTTATGAAATAAGTATTTTATTTTAAGGGATTTTATTTTTTTTCTTTAAAATTATGTTTACTTCAAAAATGGTTGTGATTTTTCTGTGAGAAAACATTATAATTAATTTATTTTAATTTTATAAATCATGTTTTAAAAAAATAATATCAAATTTAAAATAAACATATCAAAATTTATTCATGGGAAATTTTATATTTTCCTAAAAAGTTTCATTATATAGTGCTTTTGTGAAAAATAACAATTTGTATTGAAAAGTGTATATTTGTTTCAACCATTTGAAAATTTAGATTTTATTTTAAATGTGTGAAAAAATTAGATCTATTATATTTTTAAGAACCTAATTATGTTTGTTGGAACCAATTATACGACTGAATGTATTATAGAAACATTCTTCTATGCAAAAGGAATTACAATGAAAAACTATTTTTATGTACACAATATGTTTTTATCTTTATCCCAATTTGTTAATGATTTTATCAAAATATATATATTATATATTCAATAAAATAATTTATCATTTATATAATATTTTTACAATAAATGTTATAAGAATAAATAAAATTTATTTTTAATATAAAATTTCAAAAAAAGTGATTTTCTTCGCTTCATGAAGCATTATTTTATAATTAAATTCTTCTACATATTAGTATTGAATTTGATAAAATTACTCAAATATTTCTTATTTGGACGGTTCAAATTTGGTAAATATTTCCCTTTTATTTTTGGTCAATATGAAAATTAACAATGGTAAAATTTGTAGCCTCACTAAAGGAAAAATTCAGTAAATATTTCTAAAAAATAAACAATAAGGACATAATGTTTCATATTAATTCTTAATGGAGGAATATAATTCAACCCTTAAAAAATTATTCTCTAAATATACATGTTTAATGAAAACTATTCCATGAAAACAACCCTTATAATATTTAAATCAAAATAAGTAACATAACACCAATATCATTGTTTTATACATCTTTTATTTCTCCACATAAATGAAAAATAAAGATATGAATTAACATAAATTTACATTTTAAAATTAAGGAAATTATTCTATAGATATAAATTTATTTCTATTATTTAGAAAATATATTTTTTCTTTAATTTATTATGGTAAAATAATGAATTAATATAAAAATAGAAATTCAGATAATATAACCATAACAAATGTGCATGTATTGGAACTACCAAATCAAAATATAATTTTAAAAAAGATGTTAATACATAAAATAATGATAATAATAAAGATTTATTTAATTTTTTTTGATATAATGTTATAAATGGATCATATATTGTATAATATATATTAATATGGTTTTGGTATTTAATTATAATACATTTATATTTTTTATATAGGAGGTTTGAGAACCTACATGACATGTTAGACATAAGGTAAGAGATTTCATCTTAATTTCCTCTCCAATGATCAATATTTTTTAGTAATCACCTTTTTATTTTTATGTGATCCATATACTTACAAAATGAGGTATTTAACATGAATATATATATTCATTAATGTTGATAAATTTTCATGATTATAAGGCTATTTTTAAGTAAAATATTTGACATTATAATTGAATGGTTTTTTTAAATAAGTAAATTTAAAAATTGGATGGTTATTTTACACATGAATGTTTTATTAATATTTTAAGGGAAATTCTAATGATTAAGGAAAACAACCCTTTATTTTAATTATTCACCAACAGGGATATTTTTTAATGATAACATCCTTGGAAACATTCACTCACTTGTGATTATTGTATATTAACTTTATCTTAAATATCCATATTATTTATAGCAGGGATATTATTATTGCATAAATAGTATTCCATCTCTACATGAGGTGTTATACATTCAAAGTATTTTATTTACTATATACTTACTGAAAAATATATATTATTTATTCAATATATAAATATATATATTTTATAAAGAATATTTATCACGAATTAAATTGATCATTTGATATATGAGGAATGCATTGGACAAGTAGTGATGGGCGGGGCCTAGAATTAGATATCCCATTGATGAATTGATAGGTCCATTGAGAAACATTATTAGGAAAATTTAAATGGGTTTTCTCTGATTGTTATAAACTATCTATGACAAGGACTCAATATTATATAAACCATTATGTTAATGTAATGGAGTCCAATCATAGGCATTTCTTTCAATGAGAATTACATTATTATTTTCATTCATGATATTACTATATTTAAATTAACTATTAATGAATTTTTTTCTAATTTTATTGATTAAATGACATGAGTTTTCATTTATTTACATTTACATATTGATTATGACTTTTTACTCATGATATATTTCACTTTATGTAATCATTACTAAGCATCCGATCTCACCACTTTCAATTATTTTATTTTCATTAGGATACCATAATGTGTTTTATGATTTATATGTAGGGAGTTTCTAAAGGGGAAAATTCTATTCTCAAATAAAATTTTATGTTATATTTTAAATTTTCTAATGTAATTTCAAATTCAAGTGTGTTTCTAGTTCACGAAGACTAATAAACTCTTTATCCCATTGGGATGAAATTGCTGGTATCTAGTTCCAATTTAATCAAGTAACCAATAGGTCTAGGATACTAGAGTTGGGGAATTTATATTCCCATCCTTAATATAATTCATGACATGAATTAGGATCATAAGGTGAGACTAGGGAACCTAGTATGTGAAAACTGGGCTATGCACTAAATTAGCCATTAATGGTTTGAAACATAGTTTTAAATAATGAAATAAGATACCTAGGTATACTGAAGTAATTTTCATAATAAATTCAGGATTTGAAATATAATTTCACGCATGTAATCTTCCCTAAGGCATTTTTTCATATTTTTAAATGATTTAATTTTCTTTTATAGAAACCCTCTTTATGTTATTCCTTCAAACCCTCACATAAGAAGAAACATGAAAAAACATCTCGACTTTTGGGAGCCCTTTCAATTTACCCTCTTCATTAATTGATGTGTTATTCTTGGTGATTGATTCATTTTTTGTGTGTTATAGATATCACAATCTCTGGATTATTCCTTTTATCATTTAAATACCCTCCATCAAATTTTCATGGTTGGATTATGGATGATAAATTAGATGGTGAATTCTGTTGGATCATTTTGTATTTATCTAGGGATGAGAAGATCTTGCATCATCTCATGATAGGTTATCCCTTGTTAATTAGCACAAACAATTTGTGGTAGATTTCTTAAAGGTATATCATTAGGTTTCCCTTGTCATGTTTTCCAATTTAAATATATCACATTGGTTGTTGTTGGGTTTTCCAAGATAAGGATTCTACCCCGAAAGGAATTGGAAACATGTTGATGACCCCCCAAGGATGGCCATTCATTATTCCAGAGAGGAGATTTTGTCTGATGAGTCTTTTGGAATAGTTTTCATTCACCATGAATGAAAGTTTCGTTTTTAAAATGTAATTCACTGTATTTTTTATAAGAAATTAATTGGAATTATTTGGATTCACATTGGAACATTTTTGATCTAAAAAATACTAAATAAACTTGGGAAACATGATAAATGTAGTTATGATTTACTTGGGTTAGTGTTAAAATCGTTAGAGGTAGGTGGTCAAGAACAACCTAATTTTCAATTTTTTATAATATATAAAGTAATTGTAACTGTGTTCGGATTCCATGAAAAAAAAACTAATGAAATTTTTAATGACCACCTTGATGAAAGTTTTTTATAGATATATTATAGAACCCATTTTATCCCTCCCATTGATACTTGAATTGTATCAACATGAGAGGAGTTCATAGCCCAAAAAATATAATGGATTAGTAGTCTTAATAATGTGAACATGAATAAAATGTTATTTATGATAAAGTGTAACATGGATAAAATGAGTACATGTTTTATTAATTGATATATATATAAATTGGTCTTTATTGATTTCATGATACTAATTACATGATAATTACCATCAATGATTCCTAATAATGCTGGAAAATATAACAGTTGGATAAAATTTCTAGTTACAATATTGATACATTTAGTGATTCATTATAGGTATAAGAGTCCACAAAATGAGAAAAAATTACTTCTTATTTGATAACCAGATAAATTAACCAATTTATCTTTTTATGTGGTCTCTGATAAATGGTAACATGACATGATTAAAATAGGCAATTCGTCTTGATGTAGGAGAATTCACATTTCCAGAATGAATGATTTGTTATTTTTTAATGAGAGAATTTGTCCAATTGTGATTGTAATAATTTTTTACATGGTTTATGCATGTATATAAGAATACTCGTATATAATATTTCTGAATTAATTACCTAAGGAAATTATTTTTTCATCATGAGGCATGGAACATGTGATTCTTCATGATGGAGGAAAACACCCTACATGATATAAGCTATCATTAAACCATTTTTATCAACACATTGGAAGAAGTATGAGACTCGAGCATGGGTAATTCATATGGATTCCAATATGAGATGATATTGATATGTTTTTATGTCCACATGGTATACAAATCGGAATCCAGCACAGGTATTTCACATAGATCCCAATATGATATGAGATTCTCTCATTGGCGATGTGTGACTTTGGAAGACATAAGAGACTCTAGTATGATGATTCAGATAAATATTAGTGAGAAACATGATACTTGATAATTTAGATTCACCCTGATGTAGGATAATCAACCAAATGTTTGGGTGATCTATCCTGATATTGGAGGATCAATCACTTGATAGAGTCATCTATCATGGATCTGAAGGAGGTTTGGTTGAATTTGGGTGTCTAACTAGATCATGATTGTCTCTAAAGATATTTTTTATATATATTTATTTTATTAAATTAATATCCAAATTTATTACATTATTTCATATCTAATATATTCAAACAATATTTTTTAGACACTATTGGTGGTGGCCTACTGAGTTTTACTCAAACCATACTCTTGTTTCAAATAGACTTCGATACCCGAGGATATGTTCAGCTGATTATATTTATGAGTTGGTATAAGTAGTAAGATTTCATGGTCGACTTGGGTAGATCTAATTTTATAATTAAATTGAATGAGGTTTGGCTTGGGGTTTTAGTAGAGCCTATTTTGTTTATTTATTTTATACATGCATGTATGAATATCCTCTATAGTGGGTGGTTTCTTATATGTGTAGTATAACTATTTGGTCGTTAGCACATTTCATGTATTAATTATGGTCATTAATTATTTTATTTACTGTAATTATTTATTTCCATGGATTATGTTTTATTATTTAATCATTATAGTGAACTCTAATATTGGGGGCATAGTATCCCCAGCATACCATCTTACACTCATGCTTCTAGTCAGAAACCTATGGCATAAAGGGAGTAATTCATGAGTTCATATGGAAAACTGGTCAAGAAACTACTTATATAGTGATATGGGGTGGGACGTTACACCAAATTTTTTCACCAGTGTTTTCTAATCCTATTCCCCTAAAATAAGAACTCATTTGTCCGATACCATCAATGACAACTCGTATCATCAATAAACCATAATATATGATTTATTATATAAATACATGCATACTAAAATACTATAAATTGTAAATGCCAAGTGTATTTGTAAAATTCAGTATATTTTATAGTAACATGATTCATAGGTACAATAAAATTATTTAATAACTTCACATCATTCCATTATATTCCACCATTATTCTAATACTACATTGGACAACATTGCGATATACATAATAAAAGGGTGAGTTATAAAGCATTGTAAGAGAATAATTAAATCATAACAAGATAAAATAATTTAATTTTATATAATAAGTGTAATATAAATATGAAATAAATGTAGAGAATGATAAACTTTAACATGGAATCATGATATGTTAAGATAACATTACAGTGGAATGTAGAAATAACAGAAAGTAGAAATCATAAGCATAAGTGAAGGTTAAGTTCCAATACATGACAACATAGTGTTCCAAGGACAAAATCCCATGAACCATACATTTTTTATAATGAGATAAAATAATTACCCAATTCATTAAGGGGATATATAATTTTGGTCCCACAGATCACATTCATATCATGTGTGTACAATGGTGTGCCACATATATCATTCAACATAATAATGCATTTGATCAATTTATTATTCAATGATTAAGGAATATATGATAACTTTTATTTTTCCCCATTCAATAAAAGGTAGGTAGATATAGGTGAATACCCTTAAGAAAAAATAATTTTGGGTATTCACTACACCAATGTTTGGCATGGAAAATACAAAGATAATTTAAGAGGAATAAAAAATGTACATATAGGATTTTTTTTAAGGGATGAATGAGAGTGAGAGGTGTTCTATCATAACATGGAAATATTATGTAATGTAAAGGGTTATGTAAAAAAGCTTTACAACTATAACAATTATAAATCCAAATGACCTATTACAAATAAATTACATGAAATAATAAGAATAGGAGAGATTCCCTTACCTTGAGAGGGTGGTTAGGAAATATTTGGAGGAGCTTCTAAAGTTCATAGGAATTCATTGGAGGGGATTTATAGATGGATAGATAGAGTTAATTCACACTAAATGAGTTTTTAGTGAAGCACACGGGGGAGGTTGTCTGTATATTTACCAAAAAGTGTAAGTAATTCTTTATTAATTTATAAAAATATATTTTTGGTTCTATAAAATAAATTACTCCAAATTTCAAACCATAATAGGATTTTCCCATGGTTCATGACATAGAGGAGTGTAATTCATTATGTTATAAGGATAATAACTTTATATCTTAAAATAATAAAATTTGTTATGTTGAATGGAGACATGTCAAAAAATAATTGATTTTGAATCCTTAAAATATAATATAGGTTTGGACGATTCATAGAGGATTTATAATATTTATAAAATAACATCAAAGAAAATTTATTATAGGGGAAATATTTTTTTTGGATTCTATTTCTACTATTTTTCACAACATTATTAAATTATTATGTTTCATTAATAAAAAATATATATTTATAACATATTGAATATTTAAAATAATATATGATTGCCTCAAAAAATTGAGAACAAATAAAAATTATCAAATTTTGAAATGATGATTTAAAAAATAATATTTTCTTTAAGAAATTAATTTTTTAAATATAAAAATTTTATATTTTAAATAAGAATTCTTATTTACTTAAAAATTATAGTCTTTACAAAAGTGTCAACTTTCTGACCCTTATAAAAATTATGCTATACTTCATTAAATTATATTAAAAATTATATTTATATAAATATTATTTAATATTTTCTTAAAATAACTTTTATTTTGTTTTCTTGATATATCAAAATAGCGTCTTAATTGAAACTACATATTTCTCAAAAAACAATTTTGATTTATTCATATCAAAATATTATTTTTACAAAAATCATCATAAAAAATTTATAATGTAATAAAAATTGGATACATATAATAATTATTTTATAAAGGTAAAATATATAAATTCTTACTATTAGGGTTGAGATACATCACCCATTATTAGACCAGAAAACACTCTATGGGTAAGGTGAGAATGGTGGGTATTTATTGGGGTTTGTTTTCAAACAATATTTGGGATGTGATATTGATAAGTTTGAAGATATACCATATGTAGTTTTGTTCATAATTATGGTTTTTTAATCTAAAATTTGTATAGGTAAATGTAAAAGACCACTGATTTTCTCTCCCATAGATTTTATCATAAATGGATGTCATAGGGTATAATCTTACAGGTCAAGGCCATCACTTCTTCCACATGTATCTATTATATTTTATCACGACCATTAATATATACTAATTAGAATGATCATCATAAAATGACAACATTATCAAAATTTATGACACATTATCATATTTTAAATATAACCAACTATATTTTATAATAGTCCCAAATAATCAATTTAGTGAATGTATTTTCAATAACTACATAACTAAAGAATACATTTATTATTTCAAAAAAAGAATTTCATTTATATATGTTTGGGTAATTATTGTGATGGTGGGGGAATATACACTCTGAAAAACCATAAATAACAAAATTAAAACATTATCATTATAGAAATTATATAGCATAACTAGATATAACATAACAAATTATATGTAAAAAATATTTAAAATATAATAAATATAATAAAATAGTTGAAATGATCACTGATACGTTGATCAATAAAAAACATGCTAAATAATTGAAAAAGGAAACCCCCAGATTAGAAGATAGGAACCACCCAATACATATAAAAAGGAATACAGATAATGTTCCCATGAAATAGTTACACCACCAAAAAATCAATGACATGCATGAAGTGATTTACCACTATTGTATCATAAAACATACATGATTCATAAATCCTAGAAGAGATACTCCAGGAATGAGTAATAAATCATTAGGATACATTCCACTTTGTCACTAGATAATATCTATATTTATATGATTGTATAAAAAGTGATGATTTGTAAAATCAATGTAAAGAACTAATATATCTCACCTATTTCTTGACCATCCATTATTGAGCCTTTAGCTAATTAGTCTAGTTTATGTGTGCGATGAGATACCCATGGCTGGTTATACATGAATCAACCACATCTACCTAAAAAATTACATTCCACCTAGAGTAACATATTGATACACATGTTATATGATAATAACTATCCATTAGAAACTATGTATCAATGTCACAACCACATACCATAACCATAGTTACTTGGTTCACCAATTCCTATTTCGATAACTAACTAAACAAAATTGATCAATCCCATGCATAGTGATAACCAATGATTATGAATATCATGCCATCAACCACAATTTATCCCATAAATACAGTGAACATATCACTCCTAACTAGTGATATAAATAACTCCTCACGATTTTGTGGATTTTACAACATATCATTCCTCTAAAATGATTTCCAAAACCAAAAACCATAATATTATCATTCCATGGTGGATATTATTAAAAAAAATGTTTTTATCCACAACATGTGACCCATCATATGTTCACATGGTCCCAACAAACTCATCCCACAAAGTGAATTGAATCAATAGTAATATAAAATCACATGTCAATAAAAGAACCACATTTTCCACTTATGGATATGGTCACCACCATCCATGTCATATTGGCACACCATAACTCCCCATCATCAGTGATCAACATCATCAAAATCATTCTAGTGAACTAAATGTACACATGTAATCATCCATTACATCAAAAACATGTATTCAATCCTATCCATTCCATATAAAATGATTATCTAACAATCCAAAGGCCCAATGGACAATTTATCAAGGCCCATTATCATTGCTCAACCAATAACCACACACATAATCTCTCTACAACCCTAGTATAATCCTTAGGTAAGATAAATCCTATGAAAATCTCTAATTCTTATTACTCATTTGGACCTACCCATATATATATTTCACATGATGCATAAGAACGTGTATAACATAAGATGAATATATGAACCACCAAAATAATACCGGTGAATAAAAAAATTCAAATCCCATGGCATGATTCGACATGAGGAGGAAGAAATAAAAACCCATAAAATATAACTAAAATAGATATTTTAGTTAAAACATTTAAAAATAAAAAATCTATAAATATTTGATAAAGTATGTTGAGAATTACTTATGGTAACTCTTAGAGAGATACATTACATTTCTGAGGAAACAAATTGATGAAATACCACACATGAAGAGAGAATGAGTGAGAGATGGTTGGGGTGGCTATTTATTTCTTGGGGAAAATTTGAATAAATACTCATTTTATTAATTAAAATAAATAATTAATTATATTTTAAAAAAACATATAGTCCATTATATCTCAACTCACTAGGCTCCCAGTGAAACACCATTCGAGACCCAACTCAAGGCATGACTCTTTGGGTTATAGTATGGTATAAATCCCCTTAATAAATGTGACTCATTTCTCCAAGGTCTTGTTATACTATGAATTTTCCCTTCAAGTAGAAACTATCGTTCCTCGAACACCATTGATGATTCACCCATATACATTTTGGATTGACCCTGCATTACCCAATAAATTTCATCACAAAATAGATTTATTATTTCTAATTGAAAAATCACCATTATAAAATCGATTATACTATGATGTGGTCCTTATCCATCCTTAAAAATATATTTATATTGAACTACCTATCACACCATGGTTTATTTGGGATTTGGTTTAGCCCTCAAATATATGAAAATATTGTCCTCGTGAATGAGATAATTTCACAACGATCCCCTACAATTCTACATAGACACTAATGATAACTCAACATGTTCAAAAAATTGAAGATAATAGGAAGACAAAAACCTACCTTACCTCATACATATACCTGGGAGGTTATTTAAATATCAATTCAACATCCATATGGCAGTTATAAACCCATTGAAAAATTACATAAACAATTAATCCTAATAAAAGAAACTACCCTAAACAAAGAAAAAATAAAATATAATGTTAACTTATGTGATCAACTCAAAAAATAAACCCATAATAATAATAAAATCATTACCAACCTTAATCACTAAAATAATTACATTAATTTATTTCTAAATCATTAATAGCATAAAATAAAAAAAATCCAATGACCACTATCAAATTAAAAAAAAATGAAAAATTAGGTGAAAATAGACCCATACGGCACACCCATTAAATAAAAAGGTGATTTCAATAACTTTTTTTAATGAATTATATGATTCTCTATTGAAAATAATCATGAAACTAATTTTAAATATGGTGAAAATAGAATAAATTTAATGAAAATGGGATATATGTGAAGAGGGAAGGATATACAATTATTTCATCATGGAAATAATCAATTAATATACCTTGAATAAAATGAAATGATGTGGCAGAAGAGGAGTCCAATAATTATCCCATTATAGCCAATATTTTACAAGGAGGGTAGTGAATTCAAAGAAGAGATGATAATAAGATAAATTGGGCAGATAAAAAAATGTTCATATTATATTATTTAAAAAACAAATATTAAAGCTATTGGGTGCTCTATTAGGAAGCAGTAGGTAAAATATAGCACCCCAAACCGTATAGTATGTTACGTATCCAAATGATTACCTGATTTCCTCACACTAGTTAGATAGTTTTATATGAAATTATATACTATAGGTTTGAGAAGTCTTGTAAAATATCTATGATTATGGATTTTCAATATATCCTCAAATAATATTTAAAATATCTAAAACATTCATCCTCATAGACACGAAATCAAATAATAACACCAAAATGAAACACTTACCCTCAAACGGAACAAAAGGTTAAAATTATCCAATACCAAATACATTAAAAATTATTTCTTATGAACTGAAATTACAATAGTCATGACCTATAGTATTACAACCACTCTATTATATGATTTTATATCCTTAAAAAGTTCTAATATATGCTTATCATAATATTTACTCCCATAATTCATATATTTCATTAATTAAGGAACATATTTACTTCAGGATTCATAAATACCGTGTCTACCTCAAATCACGAAATAAAACCAATTACACATCCCAAATCACTAAACCAAAATAATATCAATTATATGTGACCCATAAAATATGAAAAATTAAATATTAAATCAGATTAAAATCATCCAAACCCACTAAATTCAAATTTCTACAACCATTACACTAATACAAATCACAAACACGCACCACAATTTAGAAGGTTGACTCATAAATCCAAAAAGTGTCATTAGAACAATATAATATGATTATTCTAAAGGTAGTTTCTTTGTTCTAATAATCCTTTGAATACAATGTAAGGTACTAATCAAAAAAATATTATACTAATTTATATGCTGTTGTGATATGACCCAAAATTATAATTTATAATATAGGTAATATTATTAATTTTTTTATATAAATTATTTTTATCTATATTATTTATTAAAAATACACTAAATATTATAGAAGAAACATTTTATAAATCATTTTTTATAGGGAAAAATTATTTTTTTACATTTTAAAATAAAAATTAAATTTTAGAATCTCATTAAAATTGAATTATCAAAATCAATCGTAACTTTTGGAAACTTATTTTTCAATTTAAAACATGGTAATTTGTAAAATTTCATTCACTAAAATTCATTCCAATTAAATAATCAAAACAAAAATTTCATTTTAAAAAAATTGGTTATTCCAAATATCAAATGATTGAAAAAAGATTGAATGAAAAAAACCCACTTTTCAATAACATGTGGGAATATATTTAGATCATGTAATTCCATCACATTCGTAAATATAATGTCATCAATCCATTTATTTTACGTGAAAAACATATAAACTACCATGATTACCCATATATTACTACATCGGTAACATTTTAACAATACCAAAAATTAGTGGATAACATTGTTGAGAGATAATTTATAAAAAACCTATAGGAGTGTATCAATAAATATGGGATAATCAAATTGTTATTTGATATAATGAAATCATGAAATAATAAGTATCTATAATAATTATAATAAAAAACCAATATCTCCTTAAATAAAAAAATAAAAAATAAAAACAAAATTTGTTGTTTTCCAGATAAGAAAATATCAAATAGAAATAAAATACTTAGTAATAGAAAACTATACAGAAAAAAAAAAGAAAACTACGTGCTCAATGAAAAAATAATAATAAGAAACAAAATGCATGTGAAATGATAAAAGTATAACAAGAAAAGCAATCATGATTTAGTAGATTAAAAATTGAATATGAAAAGATAAAGAAAAACACTATTACATTATGATAATGAAATATATGATATTTATTGGTAAAAATAACATTTTCTAGGAACCTCTATCCAATACCTAGTTTTTTTAAATGTTTCCTTTCATTGGATGGTTGTACAACTCTCTATTGGATACTCTGATGGCATTTAACTCTCCTGTGGTATTTGATCTCCCAATTTTCATGGATCGCCTTCATTATTGGAATTACCCTAAGCCCCAATGTTTTCTTAAAATATTGAAATATATTCTAAAAAATTATTTTTCCACACACCACAGTCCTTACCTATTGTCCTCAAACCCATTCAATCTTCTAGCCACCTTCATGAATGAATTGGTTTAGAAACCATTCCTGTAACTGCTGAATTCATCTTTCCTTCTCCCCTATGTCCCACCTATCGCACTAAATCCCATGTATTAGGGATTTATCAATGTAAATCCATCATTTTCTTTGAATAAAGATGATTTTATAATATTTTTGTGTCTTATATGTCATCCATATTTTCAAAATTTTTTTATGAAGAACAGAAAAACGAAATGTTTCAATGATTTCTCGACTCATGGGTATTTTATTATTCAATATATTTTTTAGTTCATAACATTCAATCATTCTCTTTTGATGGTTTTCCTATTGGACGAATCTTATTCTTCCTTCTTGAGGGAATGCTTTTCATGAAGAAACCATTGATTATTGTTATTCCAATGTTCCATGGAAATATAGAAATGTTGTTTCTCTTAGTTTGTAGTGGGTTGAATTTTACTCCTGGTGTAGGACCCCAAAGAACCCTGAGAGTAGAGGGGTGAATTAAGGTGTCAAATTTTTTCATTAATGTGAAATATCTCATTCCTATATTAGTAGAAACTTTTCAATCTTCTCTAAAAGAATCATACTATAATAAAACAATCACATGTAGATAGATAACACAAATGTTTTACATAGTTCACCACAAAGGTCCAATCTATGGATTATTCACCAAATGTATGTCGGGAATAACAATATCCACTAATCATTACTATTTTTAGAATATATAAGTTCAAACATAGTCAATTTATTCTAGTAACACTACCTTTACAATATTTTTGGTATATCACACTACATCACTTGGAACGCTTCCATCGACTCCCCCTATCTCACTAAAATTGGTGAATTCATTCTAAATTTATCAACTTGAAGGACACTTCAATAAGTTGGAATTAAAGTCTTCTTCCCTAACTAGATTGAGACTCACCTTGCACTTTAGACCTGAGTTAATGCACTCTGAAAGAATATTTCACTAATACCTGATGTCCACAACTGATATTTGCAAATCTCCATCACCAAGCTCACAACCTTCACAAATAAAATTGCCTTTAGAAAACTCACTGAGTCAGTATGGAATACCCCATCATCAATAATCACCCATTATATTGAATCATTATAATCAATCGATACATTAGTATATTTGTTTAGGATGTTAAAGCTCAAATTTAAAACCAGATTCAAAAAGCTCCCTAGCCTTCACAAAATTAGAGTTATTTCCAATTGTCCCCAATTATTTTCTTGTTTAAAAATAGATGGGGGTAGCATCATTTTTATAGGATCATCTATTCACGATGATCCACCACATTTACAATATTTTCATATCATTTAAAAAATTCACAAAACTCCTTCATTCGTGAATCTCAAATGTGATTTTTCATATTCGGGGATATCACAGTCAATTCATCTCAAATTCATGATGATCCACTTCTTATAGTAATGAAGAACACCATAAAACCATTTATATTTCAAAAAATTAAAGTTTTAGAATCCTATTCATTGTAAAACCCATGACATTCTAATATTTTAAAAGATTTGATACAATAATATATCCTTTCACGATGCTAACCTCTTTCTATGTATTTTGAGACTAAAAATTTACAAACACTGGGAAAAAACTCAACCTTAAACAATGTTGTCATCCTATAATGAAATTTTACTTTTCTTGAACACTCCTCAATCTAACCAATGTGGATTGAAAAAAAATTCAAATGAAATTACATTTCAAGAAAATAATAGCCATGGTTCCAACACCCAGGACATCATCGATCGTTTCTCAATCCTTCTACCATCAAAAGTATTTGTGATGAATTTGGAAATTTTTTATATATGGATGATTCCAAACTAATGATATATATTAAAATGGTTTCGAGTATCTATAATAAACTAGACCCCTCTCACCCTTTTCCTCAACATATCCTTCATTGTTCCAGGTCTGATATATCATTTTTGTAATAAATTTTCATTAGTCTTTAGGTGAGTTTCTACCATTCTTGTGGGCTCTAAGGCCATGATTTTTACAAAATAAAATATAGATATCAACCCTATATAGTTTTCCAACTCCACCAACCTATAGTTCATCCCTGTCCTAATTACCCCATCCCATGAACCCTCTTATTCTGGATACATGTATTCATATTAAATCCATACTCATGGTGTCTAATGAGATGAAATCTACAGCTAGAGAGGATTCAGGTTCTATAAGACCTCATACAGATGGAATTTTTTGAGGGATGTATTCTGAGTGATCATTTAGGTGTTCTATTAGAGGTTTAAATAGATGATTAAAGAGATTGATAAAGACTATCAATATACATAGTTCCTGTATATTTTATTTTACCTATTAAGTGGAACCTATATAATCAAGAAGTTTGAGATTAGTTGTTTATGAAACCCTCAATGGCCAATATTGACATAGATTTAGATTTAGATTTTGTTATTAGTTTATACCCCCATGTTCGACATTATGGTTACCATTATGATATGGATGGTAGGTCCATAAGACTCACCCATTCATTGTATTCCCCACCCTTTATCTACTAGCTCTCATACCCCACTTACCCTATTCATGGAGACCATACTTTCTTGACTACCAACACAATAGAGACTTTGAATAGCATATATAAGCTAATTCAAGCCTCTCCCCTCCCTAGAGTACAAGGTTTAAAATTTACCAGTCACACCAAATGGATATAGTGAATTAGAAACCATAAAAATAATAAACTTCCATTAGAAAGTATGCATAAATTCCTTATAAATATGGTTTGGATGGTCTTTATGTTTTTATCACCCACACTATTATATGATATATTCTCATGTTGAATTATAGGGGACTTGGTTACTATGAGAATTATGAAAAAATATTGAAAGAGGTTAAAGAAAAAATATCTACAATGAATATTATGAAGTGGAATTAGAATAAAAGCATCATCCAAGCCTTTAATTCTAATCTTATGGTTAATAAATACATAATGATGGTTCTATTCATAATCATATCTATGTATTTTAGAGTAAAAAAATCACTTTATAATTCATAAGGTCATTACACAAATTAATCATTGTTCATTTGACCGAAACAATCAAGAGTTTTTCTATAACTTTTCTATTCTATATATCAAGAAATGGATCTAGGTTTTATATCGGAATACATTTATAATATCATCATAGGATCAGACTCCTAGTTCATTGGTTATAAATTCAACACTTTTCATGGAAATTATTAGAATAAAGGTGAGTGTTTATACTCTAGGAAGCCCATGTATGATAATAATAATTTATTAGACTTTAATAGTTACTTGGACCAAATAATAGTTTAGGAAAGTAGAGGCGGTAAAGTACTTATTAAGGGGACTGCATGATTTTGGGTTGACTTGAGAAATTTTTTAACATATTTTATTGTATTTCATGCTTTCTTAATTCTAGATTTAATGAAGTATAAAAATACACATTGGATGACTCTCTTCTATTTATATATATGGGAGAAGATAATAATTATATTTGTATACATATCTTTACTAAATTATTGATCCATGGAGAGGAATTTTTTAATTGGTAAATTCATCATGAACAAAACATGCATGGACATACATAGGATAACATAAAAAAGATGGTAAACAACCATATTAAGATTCTAAAAGTATGGAAAACTCTTCATGAAAACAATATTACTAGTATCGATTATTTTTAGAATGATAAATTTTCTTTGTATAAGATCTTGGGTTATAGTTATAGTGAGGAATATTTTATTGAGATCTTAGAAAAACTTAAGATTTTATCGGATATATTTGGTGGAAATTGAAATAAAATATCCATACATTGATCATGTTTTATGGATCAATGAAGGATATATAACTATTTTCATTATTAAACATTCATCAAATAAAAAAACACACAATTTACCAAATCATGAATTCTGAAAATATTTCCTTAAGAAATTATTTAATTTTTATTAGTCCTAATGCCACAGACCACTTCCTAAGAAAAATTGATTGCCCCTCCCTACTATAGAATAAAATTGAAGCCCCCATATATCTACATTTGGGACCTAAGATGGGTTGTTGTATGTATAGACATATTATTTTGGAAGGATAATTGTGCAAGAAGATTTCTCTTTCTTATACGCTGTCATATACCCAATATCAGCTTCAAAGAAGAAAATAATTTCATCATATTCACTGAGTGTGTCTTATAGAATTATAATCATAATACCTTCTACAAAATTAGAATTTTATAATGATTATTAACTCATCATCAGTCCATGAATCTCATTGTATTTCAATGGTAAACATTACAAAAAACACCAATACATTTTTAAATGAGAATACCCATGGTGTAAAAGGTGTCGAGTATCGTCCATATTGGCCAAACTCATTTTTAGTACATGGTAGTTCAACACTTTAGTTATCCCAAAGACATGTTTTTAAACCATAAATTTATCCAATCAGCTACCAAATTTATTGTTGTTCTTGTAACGCCCCGACCCTAGTTACCCAGAGTCGGTGCATTATTACATTACATTGGCATGATCACAAGAAAGATCAAATCTCGAAAGACCGATTGGTTTAGTATCCTTGGAAACACAAGATATATTCATAAAGTTTTACATTACCTCATAAAGTGAAAAACTACTACAACAACATAGTCTCCATAT